>OX639993.1:154119688-158919688 GCA_951828415.1 Anomoia purmunda
CCACTGCTCTTTTATGAGCAACTGTACGAGAATAGGTTTGTGAGATAAATATGGGCTATGATTATTTACCTATTTTAAAACGTTAAAAAAGTTTTGTTTTATTTCTTCACAGAAAGTTGACTAAAAGATTATTGGCTAACAGCAAGTTATTACAAAATATCTAGCTTTAGTTGAAAAGGTAATTTGATCCGCTGTATGCTGAAACTTTGTACGATTACCTCCGAATGACCCTTCTCTACTTTTTCTTCACAATTTTTAGCACAGCTATTGTTATTGTATTCCATCGAAATAAAATTTTCAATAAAAACTCGACTGGACGATATCTTGGGAAGTTTCTGGGATGCCGCTCTTTTGGTAAAAAATTTGGGTTTTACTTATTCAAAAACTCCTGCGCTCTTTCGGACCAGAGGGCATAGAAGTTATTGGACTTTTTCAAATGTTCTTTTTTCTGTATTTCTTGGTTCATTCCAAGGACATTTGGCTTGAATCAAGGCTTAGAAATTATGAACGTATAAAACTTACTTGAATGCGTTCGTACTCTTATTTTATTATTATTATGAAGTTGCAGGTATAAGTGCAGATCTCACGGTACATTTTTATATGAAGAAAATGTTAAAAAATGCTAGTTTGTATGTGAAGTAAATTTCCTTTTCCATTATCTTCTACTGTATTGGCACAAAATTCCAGTTCCCTACCTCAAATAATTCTAGAGATATGCATTGTGCATGTTTAAGTTTGGATGAGCAGTGCCACGCCTTCATACGTACGAATATCTCCATACCAAGTTCTAATACTCTAACACAAATATGTCCAGAGATAAGAAGTATGAAAAACTCAGTTTAGAGATCTACAGTAGGTTTGCCAAATTTGAAAAAAAAACTCTAACACAACTTCACCCCAATAAATATCAATAATACGACGACTCCTAAAATGTAAAAAAAGTTCAATAATAAAATTAAAAAAATAAATAGAAATCAAAGTACTATATATTTTTCAAATGGTTTCAGTTTCTATAAAATCAAAATTATAAGCAAGAGATGGATTTTCATTTGTCCAATTTTGGTTATTGTTAGCACATATGTAGCGGAGTCGTGAATGTGTCAGACACTGAATTTCTATTCAAATTAAGCTTTCAAGGTAGAGAGGGTTTAATGTGGATACCGACCTGGTGTATTGTACATTGCGAAATTACTTAAAAAATTGGAGAAATCGATTTATTAATAAGCAATAACAATTTAAAAAAAATTATTTTCTGTAAAAAAATAGATTCTCAGTAGGCTGAGCATAATTTTTTGGCGGTTTCGCTTGAAAGCGTAGAACGATATTTTAATATATGCATTTTAGGGGGGTTTCAAAAAGGGATGCAGAAAAAGAGAAGTACGTATTTTAATATTCTCATCCCAGGGATTTTTCTTAAAATATGAAAATATATGTATGTATTTGAAAATAAGTATTTCTCTATTGCTATCTTTATTTTTTTTCTCGGGACTTCCATAGATCAAGCCGAATTGTTTATTTGCCCCTTCTTTATTAGTGTAATGAAAAAACACAAAATTGATACTAAAAGATTGTTAAACAAAATTACAAATATGGATTATTTGTTGATGCCTCCTAAATACAAACAGAGTTGGCTGTTTGAAAAATATTAATTTTCAAGAATTCTATGTATATCATTGCCCCCTAAAAAATACGTGACAAACTCGGAGCGCTTTGGGCGACCTTTAAATACTTTTTTATTGAAATGAAAAGGAACAGAAAATACCAGAATATTTTTTCTATATACTTAGAAATAACCCAGCATTATTTAAGCATAGATTTTTTCAAACAAATTAAACAAAAAAACTTTACAAATAACTAACAAATTTGACACATAGTCAAATTGCATTGGGTTTTGAAAATTGGGAACCTTCTGGCACCCAAATCTACCAATAAAGACGTACAATAGAAAACATAGGTAAGAGCCATTCTTCAAATAGCTTCGACTTTCAAAAAACTGTGTTTGCGGCTAATGACCATTGTCTGCTAATTAAAATTAAACCAAAGTTTTGCACGCATATTTTGAATTGCGTAAAATTGTGAGGCCAGAATTGAAAGGCCAGATATTTTTTTAAATTTCGACAAGTTGCCAGAAAACACATTTTATATGTGCTAAATTTTAATCTTTTATATATTCAGATGTTAGTCAAATAAAGTATGTTTTTAGTTTTCGCAATACTTCGTTTATTTAACCATTTACAAAATATCTTAATTAACTCAATAGAAATTTTTATTTACGTCGCTCGAGAGCTAGAAAAAAGAAGTGCCCCTCAGATCATATAAGCGTTGCCATTCGATTATAACGAATAATAATTTTGTGCTGCCAACAAATTTAATTACATGCATACTGTGTGTTTGAGCTAAGCATGCGAATAAAATTGACAATATCCTTCTTTTGCCTTGCATAAAAATTTCGTGGCTCTGCCGATTAGCAATAGTTCATTAGAAGTAACTGTACCTTCGTTTCGCTAAATGGAGACATACGAAAGGCACGATGTATCAGATTTCGATTTTAAGAAAAGTAAACATTATACCGAAAATTACTGAATGAGTTATGAAAAAACAACAATGGGTTATGTATATAAATCATTGCATTTACTAAATAATTCTGCCACCTAGCTTAGCGATTGAGATCTGTGGCTTATTGGCTAATCCATTTCCAAGCACAACTTGTCCACAGAAATAAATAAATAAATAGATTTTATACAAACTTGGATTGTTTGCGTATATTTTACAGGACCCACTCGTATACGTCTCTATTGAGTACCGAAAAGTCAGCACTGTGTACCGACATTCTTTTGTGTATTTGCACATCACTACTTCCTGTGATTGGAGTTTGAAGTAGACCACTAAAAATTGGCAGTCAATTCGCAACAAAGAACTTATGATATATAATTGATATATAACAATTTAGTCAAGAACAACTGAAAAACTCGACAAAGCGTAAAATATTATACACTTGAATTGAATAAATCGTTTTTTTTTTTCTTTAAAGTATCTTTTATATTCGACAAGCAAACACGCGCAATTCAATGGTTTGTTGCTGGTTTTTAGGCATAAGAAAATAAGTGTTGATAAAATCGTAAATGTCTTGAGTGTTGTTAATAAATGTTGTTTTTTTTTGTTTACCTTGGAGCGTTGAAATAACTGGCACTACAAAAAAATGGTGCAATAAGTAAATATACGAAAGTTGATTCACATAATATTTGAATTAGTGCTAGCTTAGGATATATTTATTTTTATAGCTGTAAATTTGTAATAATCCAAATTTCATATGCATACATATCTTTGGCTCCATATGACAATATAGTTAACTAATTTTTTTTTCGAAATTTTTTTCCGTATTTAGTGATAAATATATTACCTACATATTAAATTTTTACACAGATTCTATATGACAAATGAAGGTCCAATTTTTACTTGTAAAAAATATGGCAGAATAAACACAAGTATGTTTGGGTAAAATAAAAGTATATCTACTAGTTGAAATAGTTCATTATTTTGTTTTATGTTTCGTGCTTTAAGAAACTTAAAAGAAACATCAACTTTATCAACATTAACTTTAATCATCAGGCAGCTACTTAGACTGTCTAATGTTTAACTACATAGAGTAAATAATACAAAGCACATACATTTGAAATGCGCCTAAATGTAGGCAATAACTCTTAACAAAATACAAAACTACAGTGTGGAGAAAAGCAAATGCACTTGCTCTATATGCAGGCCATTCATAATTGTTTTATTAGCTGTTTTAGAAGAGAAAAGAATATACACTGCATTTGCTTCATTCAAAACTTTTGAAATGATGTTAGCGCTGATTAGTTTAGAGTTTAGAGTCTTAGCAATGATCGTGACAAGTGAACTATGGGAATGGACCCACAAATTACATAGAATTTTGAAAAACTATTCAAAATATGAGTTAAATGATCTCATAGTTTATATAAATATACATATTTTTCTATTTTATTGTTTCCGAAGAAAATTGTATAAAAATGAGCAAAATATTCACTTGTTGACTTGTAATGGTGCTTTCCTTATATAAGCGGGTACCCAGTTATACTCTATATCTGCTCTGTATATTTTATAAAATAATTAAATTTTTCCTATTCCTATACAGTACGGTTCAATTTATAGTTTTTTTTTTTGAAATTCGATGCGTAGAAAAATAGTTTCCTAGTACGCTTTGATTTTTTATTAATTTATATGGTACTTTTTCAATAACTTTATTCAGTGCAGGTGTTAAGAGGTTCCAAAATTTGCATTGATTTTTGATATATTTTTTTATGTTAATGGTTTTGCTAAGTTTCTTTATTTAATGAAAGCACAATTTATTTTGGCTGGGAGCGTCTCATTACGCTGCATTTTAAAATTCTACATATAACAATTCAGCTCGAACACAATTCTGAATTTTTAAATTTTGTTTTTTGTTTTTCTTGTTTTAATTTTACTATTTCAAAATTCTGCATTATGAGATTCTGTCTCACAAAATTCTGCCTTTATGTTGTAGAAAATCTGGTAAAATTTAACATACTACACCATGTTTTTACTATTTACAAAATAATTTTTTTTCATTCTATAATTATGTATGTTTGTACGTAAGCAATATTTGGTTTCAATAAATTAAAATATTTTCTTCAACTCTCTTTAAAAAAACGTTGTGACTTAAGCCATTAATTTATTTAAAGTTCTTCTAAGCTTTTAAATTTTTTTAAATTAATTTTTTTTTCTCTCTAACTCTTAAGAATCGTTCCAGTTAGAAATGTTGAAATTATGATTTCACCACTATGGTAAAAACACCCGTTAGTGGGGTTTACACCATCACTCTTGTATGCAAACATGTGTGACGTGACGAAAGGTATAAACGCGATCATATAAAAAACATGCCACTTATGTTTTTGTATTGTTTGTGTTTTTTTTTGTACCGTGCTATGTTTTTATATCAGATTGACCGTGTAAACTCCGCTGTTTAAATTTTGGATTTTTCGTCAATCCGCATCGAAAATGCTGATATTTTTGTACAAACATGTAACCAGTGTCAACATTCAACTTTTCTTTAAATTTGTATACATTTGTAATTTGAAAACGTTAAGTACAAGTTGTAATTCTTGCATCATGGTTAATCTAAGTATTAAAAGTTCACGTAAATAAATTTCTCTAACAAAATATAATGGAAATAATGTTATAGAGGGCATGACATTGTATACATTAAATTTTAATACAGGATTTTGTAAAATAGAATTTTGTTAAGCGGAATTTCGATAGCAACAAAAAAATATCAAGAATTGAAATTTGCACTTTACTAGATTTACTAAAATTGGATGGACTATATAACTGCCAATCAAAAATTTTCTAAAACATCTGATAAAAAATATTGAAATTTTGATGGAAAATGTTTGAGTTCTATTAAAACTTGTTGAATTTCATTAAAATTTACACAAAGTTTATAACTTCTATTTATATGGTTTTTATTGTCAAGCGAAATGTGTTAAAAAAATAACGCATTAAAAGAAAATTTAAATAAATTCTGGTTACGAAGTGGGAATTTGTTGAAATTTGCACAAATTTTGATTTTGAATAAAAAATAAAAGATCAGACTAAAAAAGTTTATAGATTTTCGAAATTTAATTTTATAGACATTTTTTTTTGGTTAAACTAAAAATTTAGCAAATTTAGCCACGGACAACAATAAATATTTCTTTTGTCAAGTATCTATTTATCTGTTGATATATTAAGGCTCATTCTCAATTGATTTACATATCTTCAAACCACTTGCGCGAAAGCAAGTTTTTTTCTTGTGTATAAAAACAGGAAACTATAAAATACAAGTCTTCATTAAACACAATATGTTCAAAGCAAAATGCAAGCTATTAATTTTTTACTTCAAAATGAAATAAAAAACTGAATGAAATGAAAGAATAAGAGCTGAATGAAAAGGAAATTAAATTTGGTAATAAATCCAAACGTTTATGTAACAGTTTTTTTTTTTATTTTATCTTAAACGCAAGCGCAATGCGACTAATGAACTGGTTCTTAAAATGCAAATTAATGCTCTGTTGAAAGTAAAAGTATGTGAAATAGGTAAATAAAAAATTTCTATATCCACACTAAAGTCATAATAATTAAATCAAGTTATAATTAAAAAAAAAAAAACTTCACATAAGCCAAAATATAACTGCAGACTATTTAGTTGCACTGAAAACTAAAATTTTTCTACACGGCAGTGGGTAAGAAAACAATGTGATTATTCAACATAATTCTCAAAAAAAAAAGTAGACACAATTTCCAATGTCGAGAGAAAGTGTTAGACGTTTAGTCGTTAATGGCAATGATAAATTATAATGAGTCTATAATCTGGAATATACATTTTTATTTAAGTTGAGTTACATTTAAACGGGAGGTTTAAAATATTTGCATTCAAAAAGTAACTGTGCCTAATCGAGACATCGACGGCGTAGCGCCGCCCCCTTTGGAAGAAAAATATATATCTCCGAGACTACTTTGGTCACATTGCATTTTGTAGTTAGTAAATCTCGAAAATTATTAAAATCACACAAAAACCACGCCTACATCTCATAGACGAGTAGTTTTCAAAAATAAAAAAAGCAATATTAGTAAATATTGAAGATGATTTGCTCAATAGGGGTCAATAGAATAGGGTTGCGAGAACAAATACAAGAAATGAAAAATAATTAGAATTAAAAATATATATATATATATATATATCCCCGAAACTACTTGACCAAACTCCAACAGTGGTACACACAATGCATTTGAAGCCAGTAAGCAAAACTTCGAATATAGAAAAAATCGGGGAAAACCACGCCCACCGCTCTTATAACTGTAGTTTACAAAAATCAAAAAAATCGATATTTTATTAAGTAAACTTGCGGCTAAGTCGGTACTATATTGCCGGCCACCACGAAGTGTAGCACATTCTGATTCTTGTTTAGAAGAATAGCACATTTTAGATTGTTACGCCGCGAAAACTACCACACTTCAGGACTTTTCAGGTTTAAAAAACGCCATTTTACATAAATTCTTCTGCTGAGTCTAAATCGTCAAATATCAAAAAAAAAGAAAAATACAAAAAAGGAAAGTCACCGAATCCACGGAAATCTGAAATGAGCTATTCATCAACGCGAATAATAAAAAGTGCTAGGCCTCCGCGGTAAGTTGCTACTCATTTAAGGGAACGACAATGTGGTGAATAGTCGAGCTCAGTGAACCCGCATTCCGTAATGCCAGCTTTGGCAACACCCAATAACACTCCTTGCGAAAGTTTTCATCTAAAATTTAGTAGTATTTCTCTAATGCAAACTGGAAGCGTAGTAACGCTGTTGTTTTGCGATCTTTGAAAGCCATTAATAAATTTCATCAAGTTGACAAATCAATTGCAAAAAGTTTTATGCCAAGCAGTTTATAGTAACCAGATATGTAATAATATTATATAAAATAAAATTAAAAAAAAAATTTACATTATTTTCAACGGTGGACCGTGCTAAATAAGGTCAGTCTCATTTGAGTAGTGATTAAAAATTATTAATAAATTATAGTGTTGCACATTTTCTTCCACATAACGCACGAACAAAATTCATCATCCATGAGCAAAAAAAAAAAAAAAAATTACCA
The DNA here is from genome assembly GCA_951828415.1 of Anomoia purmunda. Lineage (NCBI taxonomy): Eukaryota > Metazoa > Arthropoda > Insecta > Diptera > Tephritidae > Anomoia > Anomoia purmunda. The sequence goes on from OX639993.1 coordinate 154,127,354, forward strand.
AAAATGGGTACGGTAATTTTTAACCACTTAAGCCTTATATATTTTGATTTTAAAAAGCAATTGGCTAAGAAACTGCATACTCAAAAGAATTCTGAAAATTCAGATAACATTTTTTTTTAATTCGATGACATTTCTTTTAAATTTGTTGGGTTTTTGTGAATTTTTTTATGAAGTTTGAAACTTTGATTTATAGGGTTTATGTTGCATAATGAATTATATTTTTATAAAAAAAATTAAAAAAAAAACAAACTCCCGAAAAATATTGTGAGCCACTGAATATTTTTGTGATCAATCGAATATTTTGATATATATGTACAAATATATGTGTTTAATTATGATCGAGCTTGTGAGTGATTATACTGAAAACGGCATAGCAAAAACTAGCAAAAAAAAAACTCGACCTCGAAGAACTTATTAAAAAAGTGGTATGCCGCCGTTATGAATTTTTCGTTGAACAAAAAAAATATAAAACTCAAAAGTTAATTTTTATTTTTGAAAGTTAAAATAACAATTGAGTCTTATTTTTGAGCAAAAAATATAACTCCAAAAATAGTGATCATTTTTGGTGAAAAAAATAAAACTCCGAAAATTATTATATTTTGTTACCAAAAAAATATAACTCACAAAATTTATGATTATTTTTATTAAAAAAATAGGAATACAAAAAAATAATCATAATTAAAGCAGAGCTAAAAAACACCAAATGAGTTTTATTTGCGATAAAAATAAAAAATAAAATTCGACATTTGATTATTTTTTCTGGACATGAAAAGAAAGCTCAAATTTTTAGATTAATTTTCGGCGAAAATTTAAAAACCTTAATATAATGATTAAATGTCATTTCTTTTCTGAAAGAACTTATAGTCATTGCGGTCCCTGTTATTATTTTTTTTGTTTGGTAACGATTTTTAAATTTTGCACTTTTCGTTCACTTTTTTTATCACTATAATGGGCATAAATCACAAAAATCGTTGAAATACAAAAAAAAAAAAAACCCAAGCATCGTGCAAATATGTACCTTCAAAAGTATTTGTTATTTTTTTTTCTTTTTAATTACCACACATTTATTTTCATTGAATATTACATAATAACAATTCGCATATATTTTTGTTTTTATTTAATTTGCGAATAATAGTTTTAATTACTCATGCATTAGCGTTTGCAATCTTTAGCATCTTCCTCACCTCAAAGGTCATGTGTTTGATGGTCGTGGGGCTGATTTGCCGCAAAGTCAATGCAGTAGCGGAGTTGTTAACACAGGTTTTACCGCAAAAGAACTACGATATGTAAATTTTACATTCGAAAAAGATAAAACAAAACGTACATAAATAATAGCAGAAGATATAGTGCAATGTGCGCGTCATAGCACCTGTCGATTGTTTAATTTGCTATTGGGAAAGGTAGGTATGGAAATTACAATGATTAACAAAAAAACAACAAAATTTACTAAATGAGAATTTTAAATTACCCTCGGTTGCTCACTCATTCGCTTCTTATTCTAGCAGACATAATTGCGTATAGTCTAGCTACATATGTATGTATGTAAATTTGTATAAATATGTCTGCGGGTATTCATCTTTTATAGACATATGTAACTTCGTAAATTTATCTGTAGAGTTAGTTTTTGTTTCTGTGTGTATGTGTAAAAATTTATGTTAGAAGTTACTAGCATTTGTATTTCTATCTTTTAATTTTTCTTACAACTCTTCGCAAACGCTTAGCGAAAGCATCAAGCGAAACTATTGTAATTATATTGAATCAGTTGATGTTTAGATTTTGAACGCGTTGCAACACGCCATGGTTGCTGTAAAAATGGTTAGTAATATTTTGGGAAGGATATAACAAAAAATATAGTGATTACATTTTTTATTCAATATTTTTATTTGAAAAATAAGTTCGTGATAAATGAATAAGTTTTATTTAAAAATCCGACGCATTTAGCTAAAAATAAAAACACTTATTTATATTCAACTACTTGCTTCATAAAGAATTTAATGAATAATGGATTAAAATGTTTAGCAATTCAATTGCCGGGATATGAAAAATAATTGCAGTTTAATTATTGTATAACAGTAATATGACACCTTTACAATGAATCAGCGTTCCAAATGTAATCCCTTAGCTGCTTATTTAATTTAAAAAAAATTCTATAGCAAATGAAAAATGGGTGTAAAAAAATTAAGAATAAAAAAAATGTTAATTAATAAGCTAAATAAAATAGTTTAAATCAAAAGGAAATAATTAATAAAACAATGTAACAATCGAGTAATAAGCTAAATCAAATAGAAAAATAATCAAAGAAATATAAATAATAAAAATTTTTAACTAATAGAAGTATATGAATTACGGATGTCTAGAAATTTAGACGCAATATCGGCATACTTCTTATATAAAAAATGTATGCAAAGGGGCTAACTTACAGATAAAGTAATAACGATAAAGAAATAGGACAATATTTGATATGTTTTTAAGACCTTTGGGTATGTGTGAGTACAATTGAAATACCAGAAAAAGTGAAACAAACGTAAATCTTTTAAAAATTTCTGTAATGCAGTAAAATAGATTAAATTAATGCAGTAAAATAGATTAAATAACCGGCTACAACATATTAATTAGAATAAAAAAAAGAAAATTACATAATCCAAAAAACGGGGGTTTCTCTCACAAACAAGCAAAACTCGTTCCATTTTTTCATATAAAGTAGTTGCATTGGAATTTCAAAGTGAATTCGACGTCTAAATAAAAAATTCTATCTTAGAAAAGCAAAAAATGAATTGCCACCAGTGCAATTTAGATATCAAAACTTTGGCCAGCTCGCACAAAGGAATATAAATAATAGCATAAATAAATATTATATAACATTAAAAACCAGTCAAGTGGTTCTTACAAATTCGAAAATAAGTCAAAGAATGTTGAGTAATTTTTTACTTAAACAAAATTTAAGCCAAACTATTTGTTCTGCTTCCATAGAAACAGTGAATTTATTAAATATGAGAATACTAAAATATACCAAAAATACTAGGTAAAATTTTTTGAAAAAGAATTTAAAGGAAGCGCGTTTTAAAATCTTAGCACTCAAAAAATAGTGTGTTTAAAAAATACACAGAGCTGAGATTAATGAAAATTGCTAATTATAATTATTTATATGTTATGTTATACTCGGAAATAATTATATTTATAAACAAAATTAATGAAAAAATTCAAAATTCAAAATCTCGTGGATTTAAAAAAAAAATTTAAATGCATTCAGCTATTTAGTTAAATTGAGTCACTGCAAACCCTTCAAATATTCAGACACGTAGTAAGTAAATATGCAAATTCCGATTAGAAAATTTTAGGAGTAGGATAGACATGACGTATGAGTAATTTTTCAGTTCGGGAACACATCAGTAGCGCGATTCACTAACTTTTAACGATGCGACAGTCGCAAATTTCGACGACAATATTTGTCGTATGCACTAACGATTGTGCGGTTAACTAACTTATTCTTAACGACACTTGTTGTATTCATTCAAATGACTAAAGATTGGGGTCTTGGTCAAACTAAATGCGAAAATGGACGAAAAACACAAAAAATTAATGAACAAAGGGAATGCGTGCTGCCGAATCTAAACTTGAACTCGTTTTTATTCTTTCGCAGCTTTTGTTGCATTCAAATGAAAGGGATTGTCCACATCCCGGAGTAAACGTCGATCCACTGTTGGAGCGCTTACTTCTTCGTCACTTCCTAATAAATCATATGCCAAATATTCAAACGACATTTTGTAATGTTCCTTTTTTAGTTACAAGAAAACAAACCACCGAGTTTGAAATTTATCTTTTATTTAAGTTGAAATCAGGAATTTTTCTTTTCTCGATTGAGTTAACAACATCAAATTTGTTGTCGTGTTGTTTAGTTTAGATTAAAGACTAGCTAACGACAACAGCTAATTCGGCGATAGCAAAAATCGTTAAAAAATGGCTACTGAATAGCAAAATCGTTAAACAGTCCTTTTCTGTATTTCGCTGCGGATTTCGTTTTCGTGGTGGTATTTTCAATTTCGTGTGAAATCTGATCAATATGAAATCATTTTCATCATCGTTTTCATTTCGATTCGATAAGCAGTTGGTAATGCTCTTTTCAGTTATTTACGAAAAAAATTAAATGTGAATCAAACTAAACAAGACCAGATTTTTCGATGAGATGAGGCAATTTAGCTTTATTTGGTGCCTCACCAAAAGATAGTGGCAGTTTTTCCACCGGAATCGCACAACCTATTATATTTTACGACTTCCGCCAAAATATTTCGGGAAAACATTACATAAGGTGTATATGAGCTGGATCGATTTGAAAATATCTGCAAAAATATAGTGTTTTATAATTAACATTTTTAAAATACATTAAACAAGTTTAGACTTCTCTCATTCTGTATGTTTACAGCTTGTTTACAACATAATTCTTGGAACAAGGTTTCATTATGCAATGCCATACTTATATTGCTTATATTTGGCTTATTCCTATTCCGCCCTGACCATGATATCTCCAGATATCAAGATTGCGTTTTCTACTTCACGTCCCTGCAGCCATGGTCCCAGTCGCAGCATGGCACGCGGGACTGTAGAAACCCCTCAATATCTTTAAGTAAGTAGCGATAATTACGTCAAGCTTGTTCAACATGGTATGGACCTTTAAATTTTGCAACTAGCCAACACCAACATGAGAACCGAAATTCTTTATAAGCAAGTCTTCTTCTACATACGTTCTCGGCTTTTGTCTCTTTTTATTCATATAAATTTTGTTATAGTCATTCAAATGGTTTTGACAAATCACAGCACTTTCGCGAATCGTCTATACGTTATTTTTGCACCGTTTTTCCCAAGTTCTACTTAACTTAACGAATTTATAATTTCGCCTCTTTGTCCGACCCCAAATAGCATTAAACTCGAATGCTGTCATAACGTTGTATGAATCGTATTGTTCAAAGTATATTCCACATTTTCTATCACCGTATCCCAGCAAATTTCTTCTTCTGCATGACGTGAGAGGATTTCTTCTTTTTTTTTAACCAAAAAAGACCAAAAACGGCATCAAAAATCTCATAGTTATGATTACGTAAAATTATTTTTAAACACTTCATTGTCTGACGATACTTTTTAAAAGCTATGCTTAAAAGCAATTTATTTATTTATAAAAAAATACATATTGTGCGCGGTGGCTACTGCAGGGAAAACCCAACTCTGTCGCCGCGAATCTCTAACAATAAGAAAACAAACCATTTACCGAAATTTAGCCTGGACCGCCGGACTACAAATGTCCCTAAGAAAACTTAACAACAGTTTGTTATCCGGCCGGCATGTGTGGGTGTGACATTTAGTCTTGCGGTAAGCAACACCTGGTATACCAGCCATGCCGCAGCCATCACACATAGCACATAGCGACCAGCGGGCCGCCTCCATGGGTTAACTCGAGTCCGAGGTCTCGTGCTAATAATAGTGGCAAGCGCGCACACATCGATCAATACTCGTATTAAATGCAGCCGCCCTCCAGCTTCTAACTTCACTACGGATTCTAACTTCACTACAGTTGTCGGAGCTACTTGGACCACTGTCCGGAGTGTCGGAACTTCTGCCGACTGGTGAGCCACTAGTTAAGTATGGAACTGCGCTGGCTTTTGTAGCTGGAGAGACCTACATAGTTGTCAGTCTACCAACTTTCTGGGTATGAGAAGCTTATGAATGTTTGTGATGTGGCCGGAAGGCTTGGTTTCTGCAGCTCGAATCTTGTTCGGAATGGCCAATATTTCGATCCCCTTTCGCTTCGTCGCTCATGAGCAAGCTTGGGTTCGCTCCAGTCTGCATCAACTGAATTGAGTGCTTACCGACTAAACTCTCCTCTTCTACAAGTTGGCTCCACGATTTATACTCTGCCCGCGGACTTGGTCGAGGTGTACTTTGATGTGGGCGACGGACTTCCTCGAGGTGAGATTGGTGTGGTGTTTTTTGCCGCATCGTCGGCATCGGCCCGAAGGACTAATGTCAACGGGGAGACGTATATTAAGCGACTGCCCGATTCTCAGGAGCTTCCGTACAATCATCTTTGACAACACAACTCCAACTAAGTTTTTCAAAACTCCCACAACATAAAATATGGTCATTTAAAGTTATGATTTTTATTGCATGATCGAGTCGAAAGCTCTGGTAGCTAGCGCTCCCCAGTTTAGTTATAATTAAGTTTGCAACTAGTTATAATAAATAATTATTGTAATCATTCATCGTCACAACACACGAACATATTAAACTCGTTTAAACACTCGAAGCTTCTAACACGCCATAAAAATATTCCGTTAGAGTTCGAAGCCACAGGCTGTACATTTTTTTACAAATTTTTCCTATTACATTAACATAGATTGTTAGATTAAAATGGTTTAAGACAACTAATGCGCTTTCCATGAAATTCTTGTGGAAATTTGATTTAAAAACCTTTACATTCAGAGCAATAAATTTGAATGTTTTGCATATTGACTCTGCAGCCTACCAAAGATATTTAAGGTATAATTTTGTGACTAATAAAACTTCCCACTTTCAGTTACTTACCACATTCGTGCTGGCCACTTTTGCCGTATCTGCGAATGCTGCTCTTCTGGACTACATCTATCCTGCAATAATGACGGAGTTCTTCAGCCAAGTGCCCACCAAGGAGGGTTATCGTTTCAAGTATGTGTTGCAAGAGAAAAATTCTTCTACTATATTTTTATGCTACTAATTTTTTTCTTTTTTGGTAAATCATTCAGCTTGGAGGATCCCAATGGCAGCAAACGCGAAGAGATTGGTATAATCATGAACCCAGATACGCCAGATGAACAACTGGTTGTAATGGGAATGTACACGGTGTATGACGAAAAGACCGACACCGAAACGATTACAATGTACACGGCCGATAAGGATGGCTATAAGCCACGTTATATGATTAAGAATCGAAAAATTAGTGCAAAGGCGTTGATGTCCGGTGCGGGGTAGATGTGCATGTGTTAAATGAATACATAAAGAATTGAAGTTTTCAAGGAAATGAGAATTTTATTTAGTTTTAAAAGTGAAAGGTATTAATATGATATTCGGCTCTACTGATTTCATAGAACAAGTTTAAAAATATATATTACATCCAGTACAGATTTATTTTTTTATACGTATTGATTATATGGAAAATGATTGTAGCGACTTTGCTCTCAAAGTATTTAATATTTTTTTAAATGAAGCATTTGTGAAAAACAATAAAGTAACATATTTTATTTTATTACTAAACTCAAGTTTTGTTTTAAATAAATTGTTTCAATACACAATTACATACATTTTAATACGTTCTACTTTTTGAAGCGTTACAAATTGCGCCGGCATTTAGCTTGTATAAAATAAAATTCGTTAGTCGCCATTCATTCATTTTGAATATGACTACGTTGGAAGCGAGTTTTTTCACATTTTTCCATTTAATAATTATATTATATTATTTACTGTTTGGGCTGAAATATCGAAAAGGACTTGGAGAAGGTTTAAAATATCAAAAGTGTACAATCAGGAAAAATTCGTAGGATATTCTGCTGCCTTCAATTTTTGATATTTTTTCTTAGTAAACTATCGCTAATTAAAGTTTTATCTATGATATTCTTTAATAAAGTATCAAAATTCGTAAACTTGCGTATTACTTCTCCTTTTTAATTAACGATATTTCGCCGTCAGTACGAGATTTGTCCAGAAACTCGAAAGGAAGAAGATTGGTCCGAACATCTTGCAGAGGAAGTCAAATTCGAACATCGAAACCAAGCATTTATTAGGATTTCTCTAGTGGTATTGAGAACATGAAAGAGTCGGCAAGGCTGTGCAAGGTTTTTGAATAAGACCACGCGATCAGGCTAGACTCTCTGAAAAAGGTCTGATAGATCTCATACTACATCGCTGCTAGAGACCTAAGAAACTCTCCTGGAAATCCACTTTCCGGGTAGCTTGTTCATTTCTGACGTAAGCAGAGATAAAGGGGCAGATACCGCGACGACGGGAGAGCCCACTTGACTAAACTGGTACGTTGCATCAGGGGTGGTGTCTGAGGAGTCAGTGAAGTTCTCTCTATTCTCTCTCGATGACTTCAAGTCGCCAGACCCAGCTGACGTGTATCTGAAAGTTCTAAAGTGTGGTAGGGAAAGCCCATTTGGGCCTTGATAAGAATGTTTAGAGCTAGTCTGGCTTTTGATCTTGTTTCCGTGCTATGGAGAAAAGTTAGGGTAGCCTTCCTTTCCAAACCGGTAAAAGATTATTAAGCACTAGGAAAAAAAACACATCCGATCAAAGGTTTCGGTAGACAGTCCTATTCACCAAAACATGCTTAACAGAATGGAAAGTCCTGTGAATCGGCTCTAAGCGATCTTCGAAGTGGAAGTAGAAGGAGAAGAATACGCAATGGGAGTTTTCGCTGATGTTGTGGGAGCTTTTGAAAACGTTATCTTTGATTCTGCTTGCTCGGCTGGCAATCCAAGGTGGTCTTACTAAATAGTATTTAGAAGTTTGCTGGCTGTGGGGGAGAAAGATGGTCCTGTCACCACTGCAGAGGTGGTGGTGTACCCTCATCTCTCTTATGGTGTTTGGTTGAGTACACCCTGTTGACGGAAATGCAAGACAAGCTTTGTCTAAAAGCCTTGGCTGACAAATTGATTAATTGCGGGTCTTTCTAAAACTCCATTGGGCCGCAGCCAATTATAGGGCTAGGAGAGGTCAGGTAAATCAGGGATGTCGTAAATTAGACGCATGAGAACCGTTGCTGTACTGCCAATACCTACAAAACGACCAAATACTTTCTGAAAAGTTCCGACAAAATTCTTGACAAAATTCTTTCTTAGGTAGAGAAAGAAGGAGTCACAAGCCCTGGTTATGGGACACAATTCATGGAGACAACAAATGGTCACAATAACCATCATCAATGACGGATACTAAAATATGGTATGGTTACTAAAATATCGGATACTTTTCATTTTCACAAAACACCGTTATATGGGTGGGATTATGACTAGATTTCACTCCTTTGTAATACCAAACTACATACTCAATATTTACTCGAGTCATCCGACCCACGAACGGCCGGACAGATGGTCATGGCTTATCGATTTCGCTTTTCATTCGGAAAATTTTCTATACTTATCTCCGCTATTAAATTAAGAAGAGCACACTCTCTCAAAAGTTTGTAAAAGGAAAATTATTAGGCGCGCTAAAAATACACAAATAATATCGGCTGATCTTGTCCCGCAGTGTCCATATCATAAGAAGAGGGCTAATGACGTTTTCTTGCCTAGCAAAAATGCTGTCTTCTTATATTGTAAATACACGGGCATAATAGAAATTTATGGCTCATAAATTTTATCGATAATAATCGAAACATATGTTCTCCTATAATCAAGTTGGAAGATGCATTTTGAAACATTAGCATTTCACTCAACTGTTCCTTGATTTTTAGTGCCACTAGAAAGAAGGTGTCTTTCTTGATCGTAAATTTAAAAACAGATATTATTTATCACAATAAAATTTAAATATAATAAAAATGAACACAATTTTTTCAACGAGCAAAGAACAAAGCAATCCTGTGGCTGCAAAGCTGTCAATACAAATTAGGAATGGCAAGTGTAAGCGCACTTGGTTTATGCGAAGTAATTTGGATTAAAATAAAGTAATTTATGTTGTAGGATGTTCGTCATAAAATAATACCATTATGTTACCTGCCGTTACACAAAATGGCTGCAATAGTAGAAAAGGCGGACATTTTTTCCTTGATTAGAGGGTAATATTTGGAGAAATGAGCACGCAACTCAGTAAAAGGATAGAAAAGAAAAAAAGGGAATATTATTTTGAGAAAAGAAAAGGCCTTGAGATAACACAATTAATATGCCCATAGTCTTCGAAAAGTATCTCTCAAAACGTAATACCACCACGTAGCATGGCAGCTTGTAGCTGAGTTCAGTTATGATTTTAATGTTTTGAACTAGTTTTTGATTTTGTCTCTTTTATCCAACTTTCACACTTATAGTGATTGTACGAGTTTGTATATTTGCTTCATATGTAAATATTTAAATTGAAACCGATGCGAAACGGTCATTGTTAATGTTGGTTATGCTTCAGTCAATGTTTTCATTTACCACGAGCTGGACTATGGCGTCTCAAAAGCTAGTAAGATTGAATTTAGCTTATCAACCGAAAAATGTTATTGATAAATGTGTAGAAAAATTTAATTCAAATGCATAGAAATTTAATTGAAGTTGATATCTGGATGGTTTAGTGGACAATATTAAAAATTTAATATAATTATAAAAAGTGCTTTGAACAGAAAGTTATGTAGATAATGGGTGTTCTTTTAGAGGTTTCAATTTGTTTATAACGATTAAACCGTTGCAAAAATATCAGATGAAGTGACGCTTTCATCAAAAGTGTTTAAAAATTTATAATAAATAGACCAACGCCATACTAACTTGATTTGGAAAATCATGGCTCATTTCGGGAATGTTACCATATGCTAAATTTGTGCAGTGAAGATGTACATTTTTGACTCAATTTACAAGTAGATAAACAAAATTGCACCATTTGGAACGATTAAAATCCACAAAAATCTCACTAAGCACAGCTACATTCATAAAAACTCACTTAGGTGATTCACAACGTGTCATAAAGAGACATAAATCATAAAGCCATAAAATTTTATATTCCCAAAATTCTGTAGTTGGATTGCATAAAACAAAAAAAAAAACTATTAAAATGAATCAATTTTCTATTTATTAAATTATATGATTCATAACGTTAAGCTAACAAGTAAATGTCAAATGTTGTATGCGACAAAAATTTATTTTTACTATTATTTATTTAAAATTTTGCCTCTACTAAAAATATCGATAGCCTCAATCAATATTGTGCCAAACACTTTTTATTCAATAATTACGAACAATTGCCAATACGTTTTCATACAAGCAAAATTTGGTTACATACATTCATGCAAAGTTTTACACTAGGTAGAAAAGATCGCCGCTAAAGATTCTGAAAAATTTTATTTTTCGAAATAATTAAACAACTCTTGTTTTTTGATGTTCCATTGGATGGATTAAAAAAATATGCCGGAATTATAAATGTGATTCGATTTGGGATTTTGACGTGACATTAAATGGATTAGAAATTATAAGTGATTATAAATTCTATTAGATTTGGATGGCGTACAGTGTTTCGTGTCCATATAAGCTGTGGAAAAACTTGGTCGGTACTAAAGATGAGCGCGGCACACGGGACCTGCGAGACGTACAAGACTAATTTTAAAATGCACGCAACGGACAGATTCGGAAGGTTGTTAAAAATTTGCGGCCAGGATGTGATAACAGATCTTTTCCCGACATCCCCGATAGAATAGCCAACTTCGAAAAATTCAGTATATCTTTCCAAACAATTTTGTATACAATTATCACTTCTTGAGTTATTTTGAGGGGAGAACCAACAGCAAAGAAAAACTGAATAGCCAGAAAATGTCATCTCTTTCAGTATGACGAAATTAGAACATTTGAGAAAGAGATAAAGAAGTGAGTTGTCACAGTGTTGAAATTATGAGTAGTACATAGCAAACTTTAATCCGTCGATTTGAGCTTAAGACTTTGCGTTATGTTGCACTTTTTTCGAACCCTCGATTTAAAAATCTAAATGAATAAAGATAAAAGGAAGCACATATTAGGCCCATTATAAAGGGGTTTAGCTCTAGCTATTCTTGTAAGGAATAACAACTTACGTACTTACGATGACTAGCTCACACGACCAAAAAAGAAATTATTTTTATTCGTTGCTCTTATTTATACATGTTCGTCTTAGCTTAGTGTTTATGAAACATATCAAATTATTCAGGGTTGAAATATTGCATACTAATTAAACCTTGGGTTGCCACTTGGTGTAGACTGCTACAGGGCTCCCCCGCTAGATACGGCTTCATTTGTTTCGTCACTGAAGTGGCTGCCGGAATCCCGTAACTCCTGTTGGTGGTGCTATACTGAGCTTTCGGTTAGCTAATGTTGTTGTGTCTTGTGCTGCCTTTCCACGAAAGCAGGCTTGAGACGGTCGATGGAAACGTTAACTGTCTTGTGATTCCACTGCAGCTTGAAAAATTTGTCGTTTCTTTGAAGTACTTGGAAAGGCCCTTCATACGGCTCTTCCAGTGCTTTACGAATGCGATCTACTCGAACAAATACAAACTCGCAGTTTCTAAGCTCAGGTTGGATGAATGTCTGCCGAACTCCGTGGCGTGCTGCTTTTGTTGGTTTGGCTGCGGCCAACTGTCGCCGTAACTGCTTAATAAATTCCGTCTCGGTTTGCTGGCCTTCGCGATGATGCAGAAATTCGCCTGGTACTCGTAGTTGGGTTCCAAACAGCATATCCGACGGGCTAGCTCGTAGGTCTTGTTTGACGGTTGTTCGCAAACCTAGGAGAACGAGTGGTAGCACCGAGCACCAGTCTTTTGTTTTATGGCATCTTATGGCGGCCTTAAGCGTTCTATGCCAGCGCTCTACCATGCCATTAGATTGCGGATGGTAGGCCGTTGTCTTAAGGTGCCGTATTCCCATGATGTGCATGAGTTCGCCAAAAATTGCCGACTCGAACTGTCGTCCTAAGTCGGTTGTGATCTGTACGGGTACACCAAAAAGTGCAATCCATCCCTCGATTAAAGCACGTGCCACGGATTCTGCTGACATATCTTGGATAGGTATCGCCGTAGGCCACCGAGAGAAGCGATCTATACAGGTAAGACAATATCGGTTGTTCCTCGATGCCGGTAGCGGCCCTATAATATCCACGTGGATATGTTCGAATCGTCTATCGGCCTCGTTGTAATCGCCCAGAGGGGACTTTGTATGGCGCTGAATTTTATTTCTCTGGCACTGAATACAGCTTCGTACAAACTGCGCGATCTCTTTTGCCATACCTGGCCACACGTAGCGTTCTGATATTAACTTCTGAGATGCTTTACGCCCTGGATGAGCTAGACTGTGTAGTTTTGCTATCACTCTTTGGCGTAGGCTGCTTGGCACGAATGGTCGTATTCGGCCATGTTGTACGTCACAGAATAAGGTGGCGGAGCTGTTAGGTATAGTAATTGTCTTCAATTGGAGTGATGACTTCGACGGAGTAAGGTAAACCTTCATCTCTTCGTCGGATCTCTGCGCCTTAGCTATCTCTTCAAAGTTTGGTGCGTCGATCGTTTGAACTCGCGATAACAAGTCGGCTACGTCGTTCTCTATCCCGGACACATGCCTTATGTCGGTTGAAAACTGTGAGATGAAATCTAAGTGCCGTGCTCTTCGCGGCGGTGTATCGTTCGCAACCTGTTTAAAGGCGTAAATTAACGGTTTATGGTCGGTGAAGATTGAAAATTGTCTACCTTCCAGTAGGTGCCGAAAATGTTGTATGGCTTGGTAGACGGCGGTCAACTCCCGATCGTACGTTGAATATTTTGCTTGCGCTGGCGTTAATTTTTTCGAGTAGAATCCCAGTGGCTGGTGAACATCGCCGATGACCTGATGAACTACTGCGCCCACTGCATTGTTCGAGGCGTCGGTCGTTAGCGTTAATTTTGCCTCCGGCGACATGTGACTCAGGAGAGTATAGTTGGCCAGCTCGTCTTTGCAGGCCGCAAAAGCTTTAGTTGCTTCGTCGTTCCATCTGATTATCGTTCTGTCATTTTTAACGTTGCCCCGTATTAATTCTTGCAGTTTACGTTGGTTTTTCACCGCGTCGGGTAGAAAAGGGCGATAAAAGTTCAACATCCCCAGAAAACGTTTCAGATCTTTCGCCAGCGTTGGCTTCGGGTACTTGCGGATCGCAGATACTTTCTCTTCCATTGGTCGGAGCCCATCCGCGCTGATGGTGTGCCCAAGGAAATTTACCTCGGTTTTGCCCAATTGGCATTTACTCGTATTGATTGCTAAATTATTCCTCTTTAAACGGTTGAAAATTTCGCGTAAATGGTTTTCGTGCTCGACTGGATTTGAAGATGCTACGAGGATGTCATCTATATACGCGAACGCAAACTCGACTCCTCGCAATACGTCGTGTATGTGCCGCTGAATTGTCTGCGCTGCGTTCCTTAAGCCGAAAGTCATGACTTGGAACTCGAAGAGTCCGAACGGTGTTGTTATTGCGGTTTTAGGAACATCGTTCGGCTCGACAGGGATTTGGTTGTAAGCGCGCTGTAAGTCTATCACCGAGAATATTGACTTTCCATGCAATATATGCGTGACATCGTGCAGAAAAGGAACAGGATATCGGTCGGGCGTTGTTACGGCGTTGAGCGACCTATAGTCCCCGCATGGCCTCCACTCGCCATTGGGCTTACGCACCATGTGCAGTGGGCTAGCCCACTCGCTGCTTGACGGCTTGCAAATTCCTCGTTCTAGCATGTATTGAAACTCGCGCTTCGCCGCCTCTAACTTTTCCCCTGTGAGTCGGCGTGGTCGTGCAAAAATTGCAGGGCCGGTTGTAACGATGTGGTGCGTGATTTTCGATGACGCACATTTTTTGTAGCTATCAAGTATACTCAGCTCCCTGAACTCCTTTAGCAGATTAGTATATTGATCAGGCGCGTTAACCGTTACAACTGATGATATGCTCGTGTCGTGGATAGCGTGACCTTTAGCTTCGTTAAGCGTCGTTCGGTCGTGGAGTGTGTTACGTACTGGATCCACGAGCAAGTTGTATTTTCGTAGGAAGTCTAACCCGATGATGTGTGCTGATACGTCGGCAATGATGAACGTCCATTCAAAGTTTTTTTTTAACCCAAGCGACAGTGTCATCCGGCGCTCGCCATACGTTTTAATTCGTGTGCCGTTTGCAGCGTACAATTGAAGGTTCGCTGCTTTCCCGTACCTGTCACTTGGTCGGGCTGGTGTGACGGATACATCGGCGCCGGTGTCAACTATAAATTTTATCTTGTTTTTGCTGTCCGTGATTGCGATACGAGCAATGCTGTTTTCGAGTTGGTCGGACTTGGACAGCGGCATCTCCGACTCTCTCCTTAGTTTTTTGTCTTAACGCTGAAATTGCAGGGAGGCCGGCACTTTTTAGCATCGCGGCCGAATTTCATATGAAACCAGCAAATTTCATTGTACATTGTGTTTTGCTTTTTATATTTTGTAGCCGGTCGATTTTTAGAGGATTTCGAATGTGCGAGCTGCATTTGCTCGAGTTGCCGCTCTACTCGCGCGATGCGGCTGGCTTCGCTTACGGGTTCCACCTGTGCCTCTAACCTTGTTGCTGTTGCCACGTGCTTATAATCGCTAACCTCCATGATTTTGTCGGCTAACTTGGCCAGTTCAGGTAATTCAGATGTTGATGCCTGAAGTATGGCGCGGGTTTGTGATGGCAAACGCTGAAGCCAGAGCGATTTGAGGAACTCGTTGCTAACTCTATCTCGGGCAAGGCCACTTAGCTCCCGTAAAAGTTGTGTGGGGCGTCGATCACCTAGGTCGCATTCCGACAAGAGTTTCTGCATCTTTTTCTCCTCGCTTTCGCCAAACCGATCGATGACGCACTTTTTTAGATTGTCGTACTTGCTCTCTGCCGGTGGTTGTAGTACTGCCTCCGTGATTTGTGCCAGCACGTGTGACTCAATGCACGCGATTACCGTATTAAATTTGGTTATATCCGACGATATACCAGCGATGCAAAACTGTGCTTCTATTTGTGCGAACCATATTTCTGGTCGCTCCGCCCAAAACGGGGGAATTTTAACGCTGACTTTATTAACGCAAATTCCTTTGTTCTCCTGGTTGGCCGAGTCACCAGTGGATGCTTCCAGGTGGACATTGTTAGTTTGTGTAGGCGGGGCGCCGTCGTTCTCGGCCATGCTTTTCAGAAGCACCGTTGCGTTAAGAATTCGTCGTCAGGGGTCACCAATTTAGCTGCTCTAGCTATTCTTGTAAGGAATAACAACTTACGTACTTACGATGACTAGCTCACACGACCAAAAAAGAAATTATTTTTATTCGTTGCTCTTATTTATACATGTTCGTCTTAGCTTAGTGTTTATGAAACATATCAAATTATTCAGGGTTGAAATATTGCATACTAATTAAACCTTGGGTTGCCACTTGGTGTAGACTGCTACAGGGGCATAGGGACAAAAATGCTTTTCCAAACGAAAAATCGAAAATTTGCCTTCGAGGTGTGCGAGTGTTTTCCATTTTAAATAAAATTTTAGAAGAAAGAATAATACGTTTGCTTCGAGGAAACTTCGAAGAAATCCTTTTTATAAATAAGAATTTAAACAAGTAACAAACTACATTATTTTAAACTAATTTGAAATTCCTGTGCGTTTTACTCAGTAATAGATATCGGGGACTCACGGAACTCGCTGCACAAATTTTAAAAACGTCTAGATGGGTGGGTCCGTGGTCGCTCTCTAGTCGGTAATCTACGCTCTTTGCCATATCTATTAGGAAAAACTTGCGATGGATAAGTCCCTGTTACATATAAATAGTAATTTGCAAACAAATTTTGACAGTTAATTATTATAGAGCCATTCCATTTCAAGACAACTGGTCCATTCGTGCCATGTTTTTCCTTCGCCATAAAACTCGAATATATTGTTTCGTGTCTAAATTTTTCTTTTGACTGAATACGAATTTTTCCGGTTTTTCAGCGATTTTAATTTTGCTGTGAAAATCGTATTTTCCACTTTTTTTGAAGATAAATTTGTATGTATATCTTAAAGAAAAAGTTTTGACTAACAGCCGCTTGCGTCAAATAGATTTTGAGGAAATAAAAAAAATCGCTTTTCGAGAAATTACATAATAAATAAAAAATGTGCTTTTTTAAATTGTCTGAAAAAATTTTTTGGGCATGAGTTGGCAATTTGTGTTCCTTTGCGTTTGAATGTTCAACTAATTAAGAACATTTTAGAAGTCAAATTATAAAGATATTTCAATATATTTCAGCACATATAACCAGTTTTTATGTTATTTAAAGTTGCAAGCAATCTCCTACTTACTTAACATATTTTTCAAATAACTCAAATTGTCATATTATTTTATTAGGAATCGTAAAAG
Organism: Anomoia purmunda; assembly: GCA_951828415.1. Lineage (NCBI taxonomy): Eukaryota > Metazoa > Arthropoda > Insecta > Diptera > Tephritidae > Anomoia > Anomoia purmunda. Next base: position 154,144,429 of record OX639993.1, read on the forward strand.
GTTAAATTTTGCGGAAAATTTTAATAGTTATAATTGAAGTTTTTTCCTCTGTTATGTCAACAATCTTCGGTGTTTAAATTCTGGTGTGAGGAAGTGGAGTCGAAAGCTTAAATTATGTTAGTACTAAAGGGACAAATTTGACTATATGTGAAAATATAAAGCGGTGCTCAATTTAAAAAAATAAAAAGTGTGACAAATTAAAATCTGAAAGTTTACTTCGGAGGTTGTGGCCCTGGGGTAAAATGATAAAATACCCTAAAATCACTTTAAACATCCCGATAATCCCTTGGTAAAAATTTAAGTGATTTGAGCACAAAATTTAAAGGCATACGAAAATCTTCGTCCTGAACGAGTGGCAGAACAAAGCGCTGGGCGGGCACTAATAACATAAATAAATCTAAATCTAAATCTAATCTATTAAGTTTTTTTTTGCATAAAACTTATTGTTGATACAAATAATTCTTTTTGTAAACGTCTTTTAGAAGTTTTAAACAGATACTCAGAATAATAATTATTTGATGATTGAGTTTTGAAAAAAGTCATCAATATTTTCGTAGGATTGAATAATAAATATGACTAAAAGATTTCTTTATTCCTCGATATCTATTTTTTGAGACTTATATTATGAAAGCCTTTTTAAGTGAGAAAATGTTGTTTAAAGCTTCAACAGGATTTACTCTTGAGACTTATATTATAGGAGCTTTTTTTTTAAATTATAAGCAATAAACGGTAAATGGTGCCGAACTAGGCCCGAATAGTTCCAAAGTAGTTCCGCTTTTTTCAACATTTTTTTCTTTCCCATAATTGATATTCAAATGACTTTTGTGGCAAAAGTCTCAAGAAAATTTTGAAATGCTCTCAACTTTTTCTTCGGCTAAAATCACGATTGGTTGTTGCATAAAATTAAGTAAAAATTATAAGTTAAAAGTATTTAAGTAAATTTTAACCACCTTGCGGCATTCGAACGAAATTTAATTTATTTTTAATTTGAGAAAACGTATTTACAGTCAAAATGTTGTTTTGTGTTTTCGTACATCTTGGTCCGTTAGTCTCCTTTTACTTTCACACTAGAGAGTAGTTTTGGTATTTGATATTTTTACAGGATTTTAAAGGAAAAGTACTGGCTCAAAGTTAATTTTAATGTGTTTCTTATTAGAAATGTCTTAGAATCGTCTACTTTTTAATAAATTTTTATTTGCACATAGCATCAACGTATTCCGGTATTCATTTTATGATTTGTTTTTTTAAGCTAAGCAGCGTAGTTTTGAGTGCGTTTTTTATGGTTTACAACACGTATTTCTTATGCTTTAAAACACGTTTTTCATTTAACTCAAACGGTTTCCAATTTGAATTACTGCTGTGGGTTTTATTGAACTTTGGAAAAGACATATATTGAACTTGATGAACGGGGACGTTTTCTGTTTAGTGTAATACAAAAACATCTGTGTGTATGTATGCAGATATTATTAGTTATAAAAACAAGTTGGGTATTTTGAAGGTCATCCTTTTCATCTTCACGCTCTTGACTTTTGGCATTATAAACGTAAAGAAATATTAGCGACTTAAAATGTGGTGAAACCAGAAAGCGGATTAAGTAAATTGTTTTTTTTTTGTTTGTTTGACTTGATAAACTAGAAACAGTTTGTTTTTGTTTTTTAGTTTTTTCCTCATTTAGTTTGAGTTAACTTTTTCTTTACAGATACTTTTAATGGCAAAGAAATGCTTTTTATTGCAAATTTAAACAAATGAAATATGCGAAATAAATTTGCACCCAAATGAATATGCTATATCTGTATGTATTTAAATAGATACATCATCAATTATTTTAATCACATGCATTTCAGTTGATAGGTGAACAATATTTTAAGCCAATGTGGTTTCAACTCAGGTAAAGCAATTCAAAAGTTTTGATAAACATTTCACACAATACTCTAAATGAGCGCAGAATAATTATATATAATTTTAATTATGTATAATTTTAAGAAGGTTACGAGTCGATTTATAAAACCCAAATTTGTTATTACAACTAATGTTTATTTAATTGCATGTGTTTTTTTTTCAGTTGTTGGCCTTCGCTATTATGGCAACCATTTCCATATCAATCAATGCCGGTTTGCTGGATGCCGTCTACCCCAACATCCTTACGAAGTTTTACAGCTCAGCACCCACAAAGGATGGCTATCGTTTTAGGTAAGCTATTATTTTCGTAATTAAGTTTTAAATCGTTTGATAAAAAACAAAAACATTTTTAACACTCAAAGCTTGGAAGACCCAAATGGCAGCAAACGTGAAGAGATCGGTGTGGTGATGAATCCCGGTACTGATGATGAGCAACTTGTGGTGATGGGCACCTATACGGCTTATGACGAGAAGACCGATACCGAAGCGGTGACAATGTACACGGCTGATAAGGATGGCTATAGGCCACGATTTGTATTGAAGAATCGTAAATTAAGTCTAAAAGCACTTAAGTCATCTGTGCAGTAATTTCTTTCTTTAATTAAGTGGAAACTAGCTGACGCGACGCGCTTCGCTACACCCTTCAAATTGAGAGAATGCGAATTATGATTTTATATGATTACGTTCGTTTGTTATATCTCGGTTTTAACGCCACTTATCGACTCAATAATTTAAATAAAAAATTTCTATTTTTGTAGCTAATACGTGTTTCGAATTTTACTGAAATACGGCCCTTTGAAATATCGCGTTTACATTTTTAAATAATATATGTAGCTATATTTAAGTGCCCAAAATATGTTTTGAATTTCATATCAAATCGGGCCATATATATATATATATATTTTCTAGATATATCTCGTCTCCAGCGCCAATTAGAAAAAATAAAATTTATGTTTTCATATGTGGATTTTTCAAAGAGGTGGCAACCCGCTGTAGAATAAAGGCATGAGCCTTGTCCTCAGCGAGATGTACCGTTTGAGATTTATATTCTAATATTTTGTATACTTCTGTGTAATTAATTAAATTGGACTTTTCAAAAATGTGGCAACTCTCTTCAAAATATACCTATAAATTTTTCTCCTAGCGTAACGAACAACATGACAACCATATTTTACTATTTCATATAACTTTTGCATACGTCAAATAAATTCGATTTTTCAAACGGGTGGCTACCTTCATAAAGGTGTGCTGTGAACGTTCTTGTTATATTTTAATATATCATGTAACTTGTGTAATTTGAATTCAATTTGATTTTCAAACTGGTGTCAACACTCTTTCAAGTAAACAAAACCATGCCTACAATTTTCAGTTGTTGAACAGCTGGCATCCTTATATAAACACATTTTTTAAATTAAGCGTCCTTAAACCTTTAAGTTTGATATCCATATTGTAAAATTTCATTTAACTTATTGATATTACTTAACTTACGCTTAAACAGGTGACAACCTTCATTCAAAATATTTTGAACATTAAACTTTCATGTGATACCCATATTGCAATATTTGATTTCGCTGATTACTTTAACTGAATTTAAGCTATGACTTTTTTAAATTCTTAAGCCTTCGCATAGCAATTACGAACAAATCCGCAGAAAGATGAATTCAACTTGTCGTTCCAATACAGTCGTTTTCAAGTTTTAAGCATCCGAACAAACTACGACCCATTTTTATATACACAGATATGAGAATCGAAATACAAAATAAAACAAAAAATATTAAGAAATGACGAGTCAAAGTTCTTTAAGAACCAAACTTATTTTGGAAATAATCGCAAATTGAAAAGAAAAATCAAATTATAATAATAAGAAATATTGCTATATTTGGAGTAAAGAGATTCCTTGAGAGATTCACACAGCCCCATTGCAACCACAATAACTCACTGTGCGTTAATTAAAAAAGTGAGAAAGGCGAGCACATTATTGTTTTTGTTTTCCGGTTATTTCGTGCCTAAATAATATTTTTTTCAAACAGGACGGCCCGTAACATAAAGCGGAATGCTTCGAAATTTATTGACTTAACTGAGGATAAAACCACCAAGAATTTTGCAAAATACCTCTACAGTGTGAAAAAATATTTACTGCACTGTATGATTTCTAAAATCTTTTCCTTTATTATTGAACACCGTCAGTTTTCGTTTAAGTTCAATAAAGAAAGTTACCTGCTCCTGGATGTGTGAATGCCGTCACTTTTAGCTTGAAATAGTTTGAAATAGGTTTAATAAAAAAGCAGCTATAAATATTTGCATATCTATCTCAGTATACGAGTACCTATCTTTTATGAAGGGAAATAATGCCTTCAGTAAGTATACAAAAGAGCCCGAACGAGAAGTAAAACTTCTTTGGCGACTTCATAAAGTGTTAGAGAGTTAAATATTGGAGTAATAGTGGTAGTAGTCGTTAGTAGTAAGAAGTAGTAATAGTAGTAGCGGCATGTCGTACTTAATAGCAATGTTAGTTTGTAGTACCTAGTAGAAGCATTATTAAAAATAGAATAAGTAAAAAGTAGTAGCAGTAGTAAAAATAGTAATAGAAATTAGTAAAAATAGTAGTAAAAGTTAGCAGTAGCATTAGTGAAAATAGTAGTAGAAAGTAGTAAAAAGTGGTAATAGTAATTAGGAGTAGCATAACTAAAACTAGTACTAGTAGAAGGTATTAGAATTAGTAAAAATACTAGTAGAAATTAGTGGGAATAGTAGTAGCATTAGAGCAATTACTAGTAGAAGTTAGTAGAAATAATAGTACTAGTTAGTAATAGCATTATTAAAACTAGAAGAAGCAACTAGTAAAAAGAGTAGTATTAGTTAGCAGTAGCATTAGTAAAAATAGCAATAGAGTTTTAAAAAAATAGACGTAGTAATTAGTAGTAGCATTAGTAAAAATAGTAGTAGTAATTAACAGTAGTAACATTAATAATCGTAATGATTGTAGTAGTAGCAGAAGTCATACTCGTAGTGGTAATAGTAGTAATTAGTAGTAGTAGTAGTAATAGTTGTCATTAGTAGTTGTAGTAGTAGTAGTAGTAGTTAGAAGTTGTAGTAATTAAAATCCGAATTCCAGTGGTGTTCAGAACCAAAATGTGGCCATAGGTACGGGAAGGCATCTATTAGCATCACTAAATTGGAACCCCTTGACGATTTTCTTTCAAATCGTTTAAAAATTTTGTGTAAACCACCTTGAAGCCTCAATGAGCATAGTGGTTTAAAAAAAAAAAGAGGTATGAGTATCAAATTAAAGAACGATGTTTTTCGTAGTTTTTTTTAAACTAAAATATCTCAGAAATTGCGTAAAATGCTTTCATTCTTGAAATTCCTTGACAATTTCCATTCACATTTCTGTTTGAGAATCATGGCAATAGTGCATATAAAAATTCACATAAGATGTTTTTGGTAAAGGATTTTAAGGAAAATTGCCAGGGATGTTTAACATAAAAACTTGGATTTCCATATTTCCACACCTTGTATAATTTTAGATTTATACGAGTTTTTAGGAAACTACTATCCACTATTTGTATATGAGCTCTAGCTCTGACGTGTGCATTACTTTCCTCTATTTTTTTTTTCTTCTGTTGTCACTTGGTGTAGATGTTTTTGCAGCCGGCAAATCTGGCCGTAGTGATTAGATATCTTGTTCCTTTTATTAGTGTTCTATTAACATAAGGCTCATAAGGTACTGGTTGGTAATCAATAAAACTTTTGTGGTTTATTTCTTAAGTATCCAGCACACATAGTGGTCTATTGTTTAATAATTCGAACAACTTGATTAATGAAATGTACCAAAAATATAATACCGGTTGAGAATTTTAATTCAAACAGAAATTTTAGCAAGCCTCATATATATTGAAAAATCATTATCACTGCCATGTTTTCATTATTATTTTGAAAAAAGACTGTTTCGTCGTGTATTTCTTTCTAGTTCTTGTCGCTTTCAAATTTGTTTTTTTTTTGGTAGTTACAGGTCTGATGCCATTTCAAATTGAAAGTGATTAATTAGAATATAAATAATTTAATTAATTGAATATTTTACTCACTCGGAGCACCTATTCATTTTTGATAGCTTTCATAGCAGAAACTTACTAGAGGGTTTCATACTACGGCCGATATTTGAACCCAATCCCTTTGTTGGAAATATTTGTCGTAGTTACATTTTTTGTGTAGTTTCATTTCCTATGGCCAAATTGGATTACTCTTGCATATAGTTCATATTTGTTGTAGAAAATATATATATAAAGTATATATAGAAATTGTTGAAAATTGGTAAACAGAATTATCTGAAAATTGGTAAAACTCGTTAATAGGCCGAAATCTATGATGGCGCAATGTTTACATATCCAATTTAGAGGCAATACTGTGAATCCATAATATGCGCTAAAAGTTCCGATCTGGGATTTGTTTTTTTTTTTGAAAATCTCGAAAATTATTGGGCTAAGAATAGAAAGGGGGTACAGTAGGTATCGAAGGTTTATACCATATTCGAGCCAACATTTAAAACACGTTCTGTGGATTGCGGTCTTCATTGACATTTTTAACAGCCTTTGCTTACATTTCAATACTGATTGAAATGTTATTGGTTAAAAGGCAATGATTTTATAAAAGTGAAAATTTAGAGATGACAACAAGTGCATACATTGATTGGAATAAGTGGTACGTTAGCTTTATAGCAGTTTCCAGCAAAAACTGAGTTTTCGTTTGACAGATTTTACATGGAAGAAAACTCACATTTTTGGCCGAAACCAGTTTTGGCCATGAAAACATGTTCCGAACATAGTATTAGAAAAAAATTAATGGCTTTCTTTTAATCCTTAATCGATACTGAAAGTTTTGTGTTTTTTTTTTAATTTTCATTGACATTTATTGTGACCACATAAAGGGGAGATTAATGATAAATAGAGTTGTATTCGAGATTTTTCCAAATAAATAGATTAACTTGAGAATAAATTAGAAAAACTTCAGTACACGTTAAAAAAAGTGTGACAAATAGGGAAGCATTTTTTTGACATTCCTGAAGGCACAGGCAGAGCCGTGATGCCTTCTTTGCCTGAATTGAATTTGGTTAATATTCAATGGTACCGCCAGAGTTTCCCATGCATCAAGCGTCGACCAAATATATTTTTTCTTAGAATTGCAGCTCAAATATTGATATTTCCCTTCAGATGTCTTTAATTTATTAAATTGTCTGCCTGCAAGTAATTTTCACGTACGCTCGCCAAATTTACAGATTTTTTTCGATGTTACCATGACCCGAAATCGTTAATCGATATTTGAGTAAAAAAGGTAAGCCAAATAATGGCCAAAACTTTGATATCTCTTACCAGATTTCAGCTAGAGGTAAGAGGAAAGAAAAAGCCACAACTTATGAGTAACCAACGATATACGACCCATCTCCATGTGGATATATAATAAAACTGTTAGAGAAAATCTAAGATCCAATAGCCTTTTATTAGTCACTATTTAAGAAGTCAGTTAATTTTTTTTCTAATACATATTAGAATAATAATTAGTAGGTTTTACTCGCGGATTTGCTCGCATGACATTCGGCTTATCGTTATGAATTGGAATGTAACAAAAAAGGAATTAAATAATTTCACCAAAGGTAATAACTTTCAATGTTTTTTTATGTTTGGTTTTTAATTTTTTACTATCTGCCTTATAATTTGCGTTTGTTAATGCATAGTTAGAAATGCACAACATTATCAAATGGTGGCCTCATTTTCATGATTAAGTTTTCTTAAACCTGCATCCCTTGAATCCGTGCGTGATATTTCCTATAACTTAATAATTAAATTTAATTTACTCTTTTAAGCAGGTGACAATCCCCTGCAAAATAAAACTTTATTAAAACTCTTTAGTTTGTTGTCGATATATTTGATTGAACTTATTTAAATTTCAATTAATTTTTTTAACAGGTGGCAAACCTCTTCAAAAGTATTTTTGAAATTTAGTTTGCTTCAAACTTGTACTTTGGCAATGATATAGTAAAATGTCATTAATTTTTCTAAATTAACTTAATTTGCATTTAAACAGGAGGCAACCTTCTTTAAAAGTATTTATTAAAATTCGTTTATTTGATACCCATATTACATTTGTTGATTTCAGTAGCTGCTTTAATTGAATTTAACCTTTTAGGCAGATGGCAACCATATCCAAATGTATTTTCAAAATAAAGCTTTTTTCCAATTTTTTGTTTGATATTTGATTTAACTTATTAGAATTTTAAATAATTTTTTAAACATGTGGCAACTGTCTCCAACTTTTTTTTTTGAAATTACGCTTTCATAAAATTTGTGGTTTGGCACTCATATTGCTGAATGTCGATTATTCTTTGATTTCAGCTAATTTACATGCATACAGGTAGCAACGTCTTTCAAAACATTTAATAACGGAAGCTTTACTCGTCCTCTTTCAGTTTATACCCATAATACATTTGTTGATTTCAGTAACTGCTTTAATTGAATTTAACCTTTTAGGCAGATGGCAACCATTTCCAAACGTATTTTCTATAAAAAAGCTTCTTTACAACTTTTTCATTTGATACCCAAATTTTAATATTTGACTTAACTTATTCTAATTTTAATTGACTTTTTTTTTAACAGGTGGCAACCCCGTCAAAAATTATTTTTTGAAATTACGCATTCGTAACATTTGTAGTTTGGCAGTCGTATTGTGAAATGTCTTTAGTTTTTTGATTTCACATATGGCAATATTATTTAAAAGTATTTGGAAAACGAAGCTTTTTTATTCGTTTGATACCCATATTGCAGTATTTTATTTCAGCGATTGGTCTAATTGAGTTTAACGGTTTAACCAGGTGACATATCCCCTTAAATAGTCAATTCTATGGAAGCCCACAAACCGGACTATACATATGCCAAATCTTATACAGATCTGGACAGTCAATATGTGACTTAGCTTATTTATTTAATTGACTATAAATTTTTTAACAGGTGACAACTCTTCAAAACACATACCCTATGTGTTAACGCAGGGTCTATGCTATTGGTGTGACAAATTTTGTACAATTCCGTTCAGCTGTGTGGGCCTGAAGTGGTAATTACATACTCACACACACAAACTTTCACACTTATGATATTAGTAGGATAATATACATATGTATGTTAATCCAAAAATTTAAAATATCTTTTATGCATCTAAATACCACGCTGCTATGACTCTACCACGAAAAATGCGGATACAAGTTAAATATTTAAAAATTGGAGATTTCCCATTGCTTACTGGCAAATTCTACAGAAAAGGTACACTAATACATTTGCAATTGTTACTTCGTACGTATTCATTATACTTATATATACATTTCAATTCAGGCCAATTTATGAATGAAGCTACTACTATGTGCATACATATCTACGTCTATATATATATATATATATATATATATACTCGCACAATATAATACTAATGCACACTGATTTCTTAATTTTACGCTGTCGGATTTCCTGCATTTTCACAATTTAGATACATACATACAACAAATTTCGATTACGTAGATGCTTAGTAATTTTTTTTTTTTTTAATTTCGTAATATTCACCATTTTCCTGATTCTTACAAAATAATGACATAATTATCGCTCTCAGCTATTTATTGCCGTTCGTCAGCATCTCCGTTTCGCGTGCGTATTTTTCATTTATTTCTTCTCTCTTTTTGTTTTCATTATCACCTAGTATATGACTATTTTTCAATTGTTGATTGGCATGTTTCAAGCTACATACATGTTTTTTTTTCATGGACCGGTTTGATCGGTAACAAACGTATACAAATTCAATCAATCTATGCAAAAAAAAAAAAACAAAAATGCATATTAAATAGTTGCTACGATAGCAACAACCCGTATACCGTATCTTCTATTCTCGCTAAAGGCTCTGACGTTCCAAGACGAGCAGTTCATATGCAAATGTATGCTCCCATCTATGTAGGTATGTGTGCATGTATGTGTGTATGTGTGTGTTTAGATGTAATCGTTCAAACATTTCATACTAATATTTAGTAAATTTTAAACGAAAGCGAAATGTTTAATAAAATTGCCGTTCAAGTTTCAGTTAGTATTCTGATCTTCGACGAGTCTCACCATGACATCTGCTAAGCTGGTAAGTTTACAATTAACGGATATTTTTGAAAATGTGTATGCTAATAAAGTGATGTGGTTAAATAAAAAAAAGTTTAATGAATAGATAAATATTCACAAACGTTAATGACATGAAAATTTTAATACAAAATACACAAACTGTATTCGCCAAGTTGAAGTTCTTTAAAAATTTACGTCAATTTTGCTGGAAAGTGTTGATTGATAACTGGCAGAACTAATGGATATTATTTAAAAATAGCTTATAAAGCTAAGTAACCGGACCTCTGGAAAACAAAAAAAAAAAACAAATATATAAAAAATTCGCTCCAGATAAGAAACAGAAAACTTGCTGTATCAAAACTTCCTAAATCAGTTTGGCGCTCTCATGCAACAAATACTCGTAAATTTATTTTTTAAATTAAATTTACAGCAACAGCAAAAAACTTTTATAAGTCACAGAAATTATGAAACATAGTTTTTGTGAGTTTTTTTTTTTTTGAGAGCTGGATATTTAGTTCATTTGGGTTTGCTAGTGTTTTTGGAAAATTTTCGGAAGAAGAGTGTGATCTTACGCCGACTGCGTAATGAAGAAAGAGTGCATTAAAAATAAATGGAATACCTGAAAAATTTCATTTCGTACAATCTTAAATGTGTGTTTATAACAATAATTACATATAACATTAGTAGCCAAAAATGCATGGGCAAAATATAAAGTCGGAATTTCAATGCACAAACCCCATATAATTGTTTTATATAAAAAATAATTCCGCTGTTTTTTTTTTGTTTAATTAAAAATACTTAGAACTCGTCTAAAGTGTTTTAAATTTGACAAATACATATTCTAAGTGGAGGAAAATATTTTTTTTGGAGAAATAGCAAATTAATATTTTTCAATTGGTAAATTCTGGTTTTCTTCTGCAGTGTGCGATGCGTATGACCCTATTGCTTTTTTAACAATTTTTGAAGATGTTTATTGGTACGCTTATCTAATATATGTATATCAACTTCTAACTATGGAAGAGCAAAAGGCAACATTGTTTTAATATTAACTATTTTTTATGTGTTCCTTAAAAAGTCTTAAAAAAAAAATCTAGCCATAAAAAATAGTTAAAATAAAAAAAAAATTATTTAAAAGCTATTGCGTACTATTCTTCAAAGCCTTCTGAAGAGAAACAGAAATTCCGATTAAAAATTTTTTTTTTCGAGGATTCTATATCATTCCCTCCAAAAATGTTTTTTCCCAATCAAATCCATGGGGCACGTTAAACGCTTCGAGCGACCACTTAATAGTTTTTTGTTTAAAAATAATAGCGATGCTTTTGGTTTCGGTTTACAATATACCTAGGGGCTAAAAGCATTAAAATTTCGACTTTACATTTTTTGTTCACCCTAATTCCCCCAATTTGCTTTCGCATATGTAAAAAGGTTGCAGTTTTTATACCGGAATTATTTTATTTAGTTTAGTTTATTTAGTTTGTTTTAAGACCAAAATGCAAAAAAAAAAATTAAGATTTACATGGACTACTGGACTGCCTTTAAAATACCTACAAAATTTGAGTAATTTCGATAAAAAAAATAGTTTTATTTTATATAGCTAATAAGAGAGTAAAAAATGCCTTAAATTATAGAACCGTCCGAGCGTAAAAACAACAAGAAAACAAAAAAATAATTTTTACATTTAATAAAATCCATTTTTGAAGAAATTTTCGAAACCATCCATCCAGCTTTCGCAAATCTTAATATATTTCAATATATTTTGACGAAAGTCTTTTTTTATAATTCCTACGGAAAACCTGAAACTTGTTTTATAGTGGCACCCAAATGTACATTAGTATATTTTTTTTTTAAATTGAACCCAAATTTCAGTACGGCTAAACATCAAGCTATGACGAAAGCGCCAAATTAGTAATAATAATAATAATAATAATAATAATAATAGTAATAAAATAAGGTGCAAGTTTTAAGTAGTACAAAATGTCCGATGATGTCTAATAGTTTTACTCAACTGTTTTTTTTTTAAATACGATGGAAAAATTGACGCAACACTATCAGCAAAAAAAAAAAACTTTTTCAAAAACCAGCGAATATTTTCAACGACTTATAGCCTTTACAAAACTGCATATACGAAATTTTCTAAAAATTCGAATTAAAACGTTTTAAATTTAGATTAAATTATTTTTTAATTTGTTGAACTTCTGTAAATTTTGTGCAAAGTTTGGCTTTTGTCATAGAATGTTTTATATTAAAAGAAATATATTGACGAACAAATTTTAGCAATGAATACTTTGTGAAATTTATAAAAAGGAACTGTTCCAATACTTTTTCCCTGCGCTGTGTATAGATTTTAAGTGGAATTTCGATTCAAAACCCCAAAAGTAACTTCAAGCAATCGCAAGTAGGCTTTAATCTAAAAAGAAATAAGTTAGCAAGAGTAAATCCTGAATAATTTCATATACCATTGACTTAAAAAAGCATGCATAAAATCAAAGTGGTAGCTTGAAACATTTACTTGAAGCGAAATTGTCTAATATAACAATTAAAAATTAAAACGCATTTTATTGCACCATTAATTTATACGGCGGTGGGGTTTTTACAAAACATAAAGTTCGATGAGGCAGCCGTATTTGCAAAAGTAAATTTTAATTTTGATATACGTCCTACCTCAAGCCTTACTTGCAGACTTGAAGATTCTAATGTTATGAATAAATTTCAAAGTAGTTTGCTGTATCCAATGATCTAATTCACCAGCGAGCCTAGGTGTGTTGGGTTCATCTTTTTATCGTAACAATATTGTATAATTTAAAACACTTTAAAAACAATACTTTGGCTCTAACAACATTACTTGATATTTGGCCGAATTTCTGCTACAATTTGTGGTGTGCGTCTTGGTGTTAAAACACAAAGTTTACACTCAGAGGTTTGCCAATGCCTGCCAAGGGGCGACCGCTACTAAAAAAACTTTTTCTATAATTTTTGATGTTACTTGCCACGGCCAAGATTCCAACCTGGGGACACAACGAATGAAGCGCACACACGCTACACACTCGGCTATGACGGCAAATTGCGCGCTCAATATCTACCGATAATCTGTGAGTGCCTGTGTTAGAGATAAAAAAGTGTTCAGTTATTAAAAAAACCATAAAATAAGCAAATTAAGGTGCACTTTTATTCCGAATAATCCAACTTGATAAAATTCTCGAAAATTCTGCGTCAACAATTAGACTTGTACCTATATGCGAATTTATATGCTTTATATAGCCTTGGCATTGTACATAGATATGTATGAAAAATGCTGCTTACAGGGTAATATTGGTTTTTTAACATTCGACTAAGAGTTTGATAGGATTATTCCTCTAACTACATAGATCTGCGGTTGTGTGACAAAGTAGCTTCGATAAAAGTGGTCTCAGTTTTTTTAAAACTTGCTCTAGTAAACCCAATCAGCTTATAATACCCATATTGCTTTCATTAGTTTTAAATAAATAAACATACTTTACCCACACTTAAATTAAATTTGTTTAGCTCTGAGCTATTAAGCTTTCTTATTTTGTTAATTGAATAGCCTTCTCGCAAAAATCTATGACCAAGCCGAATTCTTATATTACATATTTTTGAGCTTATGTATGTATGATCATATTGTTGCAAAACTGTGTAAAAAGTTTAATAAATAATATTTGTGTTTTTAAATATTGATTACGCAAGTTAAGAAATTGAAAAGCGATGAGAAAAAGAAACGAAGTTAATTTTTTATACTTGCCAATCATCTTTCAACGAAAACGGGGAATAAAATTGTTGATTCATTTGCTGACTAATATCGAAAGTTCCAACTAGCGCAACCGTGCTTTTATATGCAAATTAAAAAGTAGATTCTGTGCGATTAGGAAAACTTAATAAAATATTTTTAAAAATAATATTAAGAACATTGCTCATCCTCAAACTCGATGCATTTTTTGCAGAATATCAAAGCATGTTCCCAGCTATTTATCTCCATCTTGTCCTGAATCTTCCTCCATTTAAGAATCAGCTTTTTGATACAAGTCAGGATAGTCACTTCAGATTATAACATCTATTCCAATTTCATCCTCACTTTTTGGATCGCCAAAAATAATGAGAACTTTAATAGCGTAAAGCTAAATAAAATACCAAACCGTAGAAAAATGGCCAAAAGTGGGTATGTGGCAAATCCTAAACTATGTGAAAAATTCCTGCACAAAAAACAATTTACAGCACTAACGTTGGATACAGAATAAAGCAACACTGAAAGAAATTGAGTCGCTACCAGGGATTAGTCCGAAGTTTCGATGCTTACTTCTGGGAATTCTAACGCTGAGGTTTAATAAAAGCACCCCGCTTGTTGGATGCCAGGTTAAACAAAAGACACTTGCTTTGTTTAAGCAAATTGTCAAATCAAACAAAGAAGAGAAAACTTTGACAATTGAAAACTGGAAAAGGGTAGCATGATCAGATGAGACTGAAATCAATCGGTCGGTATCAATCAAATGGTAAGGGATATTTCGGGCATTACCCTCAAGAAAGACTTTAAGCCTGGGCAGATTAAATGAGACCTTGAGCAAAGAATTGTAACTTCATATTATTCAGCTTCAGGTTAAGTATTTAAGCAAGAGGTATATCCGAATCCTGATGCGAGAAAAGTTCAATCATGGCTTCAAAATCCAGATTTTCAAATATTTAAATGGCCGTTAAACGTCAGATGGCATGACACAGTACTTAACTCCATCTTCACTTGTGGCAACGGGTCTACATCTTTTCGAATAGTATTTCAGAATAACTCAAATATATATCAGAGAAACACATTTGTTCAAATGAATTTCGGAAAAACACAATTGTATTTCAGAAAAACCCAATCGTAGAAAATCACAATTGTATTTCTGAAAAGACCAAATGAATTTCAGAAAACTTACAATTGTATTATAAGAAAACACAAATTTATTTCAGAAAACACATTTGTATTTCAGAAAATACCAAATGAATTTCAGAAAACACCAAATGAATTTCAGAAAAACACAATTGTATTTCAGAAAAACCCAAATGTATTTTTGAAAAACATTTTTGATTTGAGAAAATACATGATTTAGAGAAAACCTCAATTGTATTTAAGAAAAACTCAAACGAATTTCAGAAAACCACAAATGTGTTTCAGAAAAATACAATTGTATTTCAGAAAAACACAAACGAATTTCAGAAAAACACGAACGAAGTTCAGAAAAACACAAATGTATTTCATACGAGCACAAATCTATTTTAGAAAAATATTTTTAGAATATTTCTGTCTAATTAAACGATTGCCCATGTTCGTTTTATGATGCCAGAATATAACAGTTTCTATGTCCATGTTCTATCCTCAAAAAACGTGCATATGCAAAAGTTTACTTAGCCAAAAATATTCTAAACACTATTATCTGAAATACAATTGAGTTTTTCTGAAGTTCATTTAAGGTTTTTTTTCAGTTGTGTATCTCTGAAATTCATTTGGGGGTTTCTGAAGTACAATTTTGTTAAAAAAAACAGTTGACCTTTTCTGAAATATATTTGAGTTTTTCTGGAATACTGTTGGAAAATGTATGCTGTAATGTTGTAGGCGAATTCGAAAAATATACCTCACTCAAACATTCAAAGTCTGGTGGAAAGGAAGTCCAGACGTCTTATAAGCAGTTTTGCTAGATTTTTTCTCCATTCCAGCTTAGAGGACAAACAAAGCCAAGCAACATTTTTAAGGCTAAAGAAAGGTGTATAAATGATGTACATATATATATATTCTGGGTTAAATGAATAATATTACAAAAAAAGGCGATCGCACTATGGGATCCAACCATTTTTTATCCGCGTAAGTAACGCATAACAAATATATCGTATCATTTATCACACTTTGATGCATAATTTCTGGCTAAAGGCAATATAATGAACAGTTTGAGGAAAGAACGTAGATTACGAAGAAGTTGCATGACCCCCACTGTCCTCTAATAGAAAGTCATGTCGAATTTCACCACACAAGAACTTATATGACTTTTGCTAATTGATATTAAAATCTGATTAGATCTAATTGGTTTCTGGTGATGTGAAATTGGACGAAAATTCTTACCACAGGAAACGAAACGCCAAGCACCTTCTTTGTAATCTACGTTTTTTGCTTAAACTGGTTCTTTTGCCTTCATCCAGAAATTATGCAACAAAGTGTGATAAAAGATACGATATATTTGTTATGCGTTATTTACGCGGATAAAAAATGGTTGGATCCCATAGTGCGACGGGCTTTTTTTTTGATACAAACTTGTCGTGAATATAAGCAAAGCCTTTATGCCACTACAAACATCTGGCCAGCCATTATCTTTAGTGCTTACGCCTTCACTTTGAATTTCTTTTAAAGCCTTTCTTCAATTTCCATACATACATTTTAATACATTTTAATTTTCCTTTTAGCTTATTGCTGTTGCCATTTTGGCTACTTTCTCCATATCCGTAAATGCCGGTTTCTTGGACTATGTTTATCCTACTGTCATGGCGGAATTCTACAGTCTGGCACCCACAAAGGAGGGTTATCGTTTCAAGTATGTAACACATTTTTGCAATTTTTATTTAAATTTATATATGTAACAATTATTACTTGCATTCTGAAAAGTTTGGAGGAACCAAATGGCAGCAAACGTGAGGAAATCGGTGTGGTGATGAATCCTGGCACAGATGATGAACAACTTGTGGTGATGGGTAGCTACACAGTGTATGATGAGAAGACCGACATCGAAACAATAACAATGTATACCGCCGATAAGGATGGTTACAAACCACGTTATATGATTAAGAATCGTAAATTGAGCCCGGGAGCTCTGAAATCGGCGGCTGGTTAAGCCAAAGGCTAGTTAAGATTTTGTTTTGCTAGTTTTTTTTATTGTACTTTATGCTCGCTTTTTACCCAATAAATGCCATTTATCTATAAATAAAGCTTTGTGTGTAATTTGAAAAACAAACAGAAAAAATAATTATGTACACTGCCAAGTGTTACAGACTTTTATTGGTTTTGAATTGCGAATAGCAATCTGGTTTGATTGTCGTAGCATACACCGCACGGATGGACGGTAGTAGTCAGCCGATGTTTTATGCTGTCGCTAAAAAACTTCGAAGACTCCTAAAATCTACTTATTGATATAAACTATGCACCGATTTCAATCATTTCGTTAATGCAATGATTGATGGTGTATTTGAAATTATTGCTGAGTGTCGCTTTTTTTTTATTGAATGCTTAATTGAATCATGGAAGTTAGGTAGTTACTTAGTTATATCTTTAGTATTCATAGCGAGACTCTGCTTGTCTATTAATAAAACCAATTACCATATTTAATTGCCAATGATAATTATGAATGCTAGAAAAATGTATTTTAATGGTATACATAAAAGACTTTATAATATTACGTAATCGAAGATTGTGATTTTAGTTAACCATTTTCTCAAACCACCTGTTTGCCATCATTTATGGCGCTATCATAAAAGTGCCAAGTTTATACAAATATATTGATTGTGAACATGTTGCTGTAGACGCTACTGATAGTCATAATGTTGTGGCAACAATTATCGCTTAATCGCAGCGAAACATCGTGGAGGGAACTTTTTAAATAGTTTCTGAGATGTTACTAAATTTTGAAAGCGAAATTCAACTAAATCGACAAACAGAATGCAAGAAGTCTTGCACTTTTTATGTAATATTTATATTTATCTTATTAGAAGCTTGGCATAAATAAACCAAAGGTAATAAAAATTAATTAATTTTTAGTATTGTCCTTTAATTTTTTATTATCTAAAAAAATCTACACCTACTTCTTAATTGCCGATTACGGCTGGTTACTGAAACTTGGCAACTGCGCAGTATTGCATTCGGGTTTAGCGAAACCTAAATTATTGTTAGAAATGCACACCGTAATCAAACGCTGCTGACATTAAGAAGTCTAATTGTCATGATTATGTTTCCTTAAGCCTACATTCGTTAAATCCTATGCCGCAGATTTTCCTAAATTTATTAATCTAATTTATGCACTGCTTTAGTAAGTGGCAACCCCTTAAAAATAAAGCTTTCTTAAAACTCCTTCGCATAAGACCCAAATTTTAATATTTGATTTGATTTATGATTTTAATTGTTTTTTAAACCTTATTCAAAAAGGTTTTTGAAATGTAATGATTTGATATTCTTTAATCTAACTGAATTGACTTTGAACAGATAGCAACTTTCTTTCAAACTTTCGAATAATACCAATTTTGCCATATTTGACTTCATTCTTTTGTTCAAATGAATTTAAAATTTTAAATAGGTGGCAACGCCTTAAAAAAAAATTGGTTCTATTGTAACAAATATAACGGGCAATATATGTATCTATCAAACCGTCATCGATCCATTATTTACCTCATTTATTTAATTGACTATAATCTTTTTAACAACTGTTTAACAGTTTTGAAAATATACCCTATATATTAACCCAGCTTATAACCAAAATATATACCAAATTTTATATAAATCCATCGAACATACTCGCACATACTCATTCTCATTTATAATATCAGTAGAATTTATCTAAACAAAAATTCCTTTCCAGAAATGTTTGTATAAAGATATGCTATATTATTTTTATGCAATTTTGAAGCAATTAGCAAGTTTTCCAAAACCTCTGTCAATTCAAAACTATATCTTAACGCTTCATTTAACTTTTGAATTTAATTGAATCTAATTTCTGTAAACAGGCCTCATTTCTAGAAAAGGGCTTCCTACATTTTTTTTTCATTTGCCACCAGCATAGCATAATTTCCATTACTTTACCAGTTTATTTAAATCAACGGCCTTTAAGAGGTGGCAGCCCTCATCAAACATTTTTTTTTAATAAATTTTCGCATTTCAGGGTAATACTGTAATATTTCCGTAAGCTCACAAATAGCAATAAATTTATGTTTTAAATACAACAAAATGGCAACACTGCTTAAACCTATTTTTTCAATTACGTTTTTCAAGCCAACATCCTTTGAATCCCATTTCGTAATACATCATTCAATTTAATAATTAAAATTACTTTACCTTTTTATGCAGATAATAACTCTCTCTAAAATTATTTTCGGAACTAAGTTTTTTAACACTTTTAGTTTCCCACTCATATTGTAACATGTCATTTATTATTTTTAATTTACTTTAATTTTAATTTTTTCAGGTGTCATCCTTCTTTCAAAATATTTTATTAAGCATCCTTTATTTTACACCCACATTGAAATATTTCATTTCATTCATTGCGTTACTGAATGTAAGCTTTTAAGCAGGTGGCAACTCCTTTTATTGTAGCCCACATAACGGACTACACATTTGTCGAGTCTTATTCAGATCTATCCAGTCCTTATATAGCAAAATGTGATTTAACTTATTTATTTAAATGACTATAGTCAATAACCTTTTTAGCAGCGGACAACTCTCCATAAAATATAGCCTACGGTATAAGCTATTTGTGTGCCAAATTTTGTACAATTCCGTACAGTCTTTTCGGCCTACACCAACTTTCACATTTATAATATAATTTATAATATAAGTAGCAAAAGTCTAACCAGAATTTTAGAGTTGGGTGGAGAATATATATAAATCGTGGTACTTGCGTTATTTTAGGATAGTTGAACTGTTCCGCTTTTAGTAAATTTACTCGAAGGCCACAGGATGCTATTATATTGCATGCCATATATTTCTAAAATCGTCAATAATATTAAATGGTTTTGTCATATTAATGCGCGTTAAGTCATGGGAAACGTCCTAAATGAAGAAATGGACATACACAACATTTTTGACAACTCTAGACTTATAAAAATTGAGCACAAACAGAAGGTGTCTGTACGAAGCCGTGATTTATAGAAATGGTTGCATTTTAATGATTAAACAAAAATTAGGGAAAAATAAATTTTTTTGGTATGTTGTTAGTTTTTTGACTGCCTCGGTTGACTTCGCAGCAGCGGGTTCTGCTAAGCCAACTCTCCAAGACCTTGGTGCCAGTTTTTGGCTCTTTCATACGAATGGACATGCCTGATATTCGCCTTAACGGCCGCCAAGTCTCTCACTCTCCAATCATCAGATTCGGCAGCTTTGCTTTTTAACATAGCCAACGAGATGAAATTGCGCTACTTCAGAAAACATATATACCTATGTTTCGAAGAAAATCGTTTCATTTGCATTATTTCCCATCGCAATTCAAGCGTAATGTGCTTAATTTTGTTCAGCGGAGATATTATACTAACCTTTCGTTAGAAGCATACTATGAAACAAATTCTCCCAGTATAAATTTGAGATCTCCGCAAAACGAATAGGACTATGTACCATGGGCGTTCAAGACTTTATTCAATGTACCCCACTTTCGTGTGACTTATCCAATCTGATGCTGGAAAGTGTAATACGTGTTTTATTAATCTGGGTAGCAAAAGTACGATATCATTGATCTGAACTCCTGAGTTGTCAGCGAGATATTCTTGAGCTTAGAGAAGGACACAAATGACTTTGGTCAAGCGCAAGTGAGGACCTAGAGATCAAGTATTTCAAGAGAGATAAAGTATTTCTTGCGAGTAGTAGCTACTTTGGGCAAAATTTCTCTTGACGAAGAAAGTTCTCATATTACACTATGTTTTTGTTTTTTTTTATCGATATCGGATAGTTGGCCAGTGGAAGAAAGGTTGGCCACGAGACCAATAGTAAGAAGGGCCCACTTCTATTTACGTTTTATAAAAAAAGTAAAACATATGAATTAAGACCAAGCATTTTAAAAAATCATTTAACTTTTAATGATAGCTTAAATGTAAACTAAATAAACATTGAACGTTTAACAATACGGTTTGTTATGGCATATAACCTAAATTAATATATGCGATATTCCTGTGTTAAAATTTAAAGTCATCTAAATAAATTGAGAAAGATTAATTTCGAAAATATGTTTAAAGAAGGTTACCAACTGTTTATTAATGAGTTGACTAAAACGCTACAGTGTGAAACAAGGCAGCATAGTTTCGAAAGCAATTTACGGAGGGTTGCCATCTGTATAAAGAATTAAATAAAATGAAATAATAATAGTAATAAACAATTACAGTATTTTTTGCGAGGATTGGTGTCTATTTAAATACTTTAATATACATACATTAATAAAATAAATGAATTATTTCAACACTGGTGGGAAACGCAAGAGAATTATGCGAAAATATTTTTGAAGAAGTTTGCTACCTTTGTAAAAGCTTTAATTTAATTTGATAAATAAGTTAAATGAAATGCTGATATCTTGGGTTCAAATAAAAGAGAAAGCCTATTTTTGAAAATATTTTGTTTAGAAAATTCAATTCAATTACATTAGTAATGTCAATGGAATATTACAATACGGCTTTAAGGCGAAAAGTTTTAGGAACCCTTTTATCAAGGCGAATTCATATAAGGTGGTGTTACTATAACATTTGAGTTTTTTTATTCGAATCAGCATAAAGATTAACAAATCGAAATACATATTTTGTTTACATTCTGGTAGTTTTCATTGTCATGGAGACTAATTTTTCAGATTTTCTGATAGAAGTAGTTAATTGTGTTTGACAATCAATACGCAAAAAATACATGTACATTTTGTTTTTGTTCTAGTAATGCCACCTTAAAATGAATTCGCCTTTGCTTTTAATTAAAAGTATTTTTAAATAGAATTGCCAACTGTTTATAAAGCTTAATTCAATTTAATTAACAAGCCTGCTAAAATAGCTCAGTATTAGTGTGAAATGTAAGATAACTATATTATATTTAAAGAGAGTTGTGACCTGTTTAGAAGGTTAATTCACTGAAATGGTAACTAACTAAAGATTTTTCAGAAACCGAAATTTTTTAAAGTAGAATTAAGTGAACAATCTTAATAGAATATTATAGTAGATGCGTCAAGTTAAAAAGGCTTAGGAAAGCTTTATTTGCTAAAATATTTCTGAACGGGCTGAAAAGAAAGTGAAACAATATATTTTCGATTTTTTTTTTAACTATTTCTTAGAATGACGTTAGTTAATATGCCTATAAGAATCTAAATGCTATTGAAATAAACCCATTTATAGAGTACTCATTTATCTTTCTCATATGCGAGTCTAATTGTATTTGAAATTGACAAGAGTGTA
Source organism: Anomoia purmunda (assembly GCA_951828415.1). Classification (NCBI taxonomy): domain Eukaryota; kingdom Metazoa; phylum Arthropoda; class Insecta; order Diptera; family Tephritidae; genus Anomoia; species Anomoia purmunda. The sequence continues at coordinate 154,166,610 of OX639993.1, forward strand.
TTTTTTTCCAGTCTCGCATCAAACTCCTTTGATATTTTTTTTTTAACTAACAGCTTTTATTTTTCCAGATATTCACATGACGTGAACGGATTTGCGGATATCCAGATATATCCAATATAATATAAATTAATGAAATACAACATGGAGCAAATAAATAAATGGGTAATAGGGAACTCAAAAAGATTTCGGTATTAATCGAAGGACAGGAAAATACACCGCGGTATAATTTCTTGTGAATATTAGTAGTATCTTTGTAAGTAAATTTGAATACAAAAATAAGGCACGAAAATATTCAAGTACCAATCTATCTATCCAGTTTATATCCGCGTCAATGGATATACGTATAGAATATGCAGATAGTCCCAGCCCAAATATGTACTACATATCGCACCCTAATGGCGTAAAAAAGTAAGCGGCATTTTTCTCATTTTTTTTTTTGTTGATACAGATATACGTCTAGATGTTCTACGACCCTTTCTGCATCAAAAATTGAAAACCGTCACGTTTATTCGCAGTTTGAGCGCGATATGTTGCAAAATTTTTTAAATAAGTAATGTGACAAATATATAGGTACAAAATATTTAAAATACTTTAATACAAACATAATATATTAAATTCTAAGTTTTTCTTGTAAGCACTGAATTTTAAATGACACTCATTTTTACGAGTATTTCCAAAAATAGTTATGACATTTGCCATTTTGTTCTAATGGCCAAGCAAAGCAATATAAAAAAATGAAGTGGTGACTGCATCGACTTTGTTTTTGGTTTTTTGTTTTATATTTCTTAGTCTATTCTATATATGTTTGAGTGTTGTTCACGAATATCTGCATAAATTGTTATCCCCACTTTTTTTTTTTTTTTCTGTTAAACGCCTACTACAATTGCAATGCCACAAGTCTTAAGAGTCATCTTTAGTATTGGATGCAACCGGTTTGATTTACTAAAGTGATTAGCAAGTCTCTTCGATGGCATTGTGCGTGACAGGTAAATCACTAATTTGCAAATTTGTACAACAATTTTACAATACCATGCACGACCAACTGTCATTATGCTTTTCGGTCAATTACACTTGATGACCATTGCAAATGTTGATGTTTTCTGTAGTAAATACTTGAATGTAAATTTAAGTTTTCAAAAAAATCCACTGCAACCACTGAAGGTTTAATAGAATACGGTAAATTCAATATTCGAAAACAATTATTTGGAATAGTTTATGGGCGTTTACTTCTGTTCGTATATGTCTAGTTGCTTACAGTATTGCTTCATTTTTGTTTAGGTAGCCAATAGGGTAGGTCAAACACTAGTTTGTTGTAAAATAAAATTGCCAACAAAACTTTATTTTTTGCCACTAATGAAATATTCAGTCAAAAGCGTATCGGAATGTTTAAATGTTAAGTAATCGATAACTTTTATTTTGAGATTTACAGAGCATAACTTAACGATAGCACAGTTACATAATCACAGGTTTTGACTATTTATTTTTCGTAATTTAATTTTAGTTATTTTTTTAAAATAAAAATATAGCTCATTCTACAACAAACAGCGGTTAAATCCAATGCCGATATTCGATAACTCAGTCTCATCTCAAGTCACTAAATTTGAGACTTTCAATAAGAGACATTTTTTGTGACTTTAGACTAGTTCGGTATTCAGTAAGCAACAGGCTCAAAAAAAGTTCACTAAAGACTGTGGTGAAAAGCAGTAGATACAATCAGCTGATACTATGTTCAGCTAAAGATGCCGTAATACTTTTTAATTCTTTGTTAACAACATTATTGGTCCGTAAAAATTAAAACAATATGGTTATCGTAAAATTAACATTGAAATTAAACGTTCAAAATTCTTATTACTACATTTTATGTCAATTGATTATTAAAATTATGTGTAAAAATTAGAACTATCAACAATCGATAAATACAGATTCTCATCTTTACATTCGATCCAAATGGCAGAACAAGATATTTACAATGAGTTATATAAAGTGTTATTTAAGCAAAATATAGCCAATGACTGAGGAACAAATCAAGTGCGACTTCATTTTCACGCTTGTTGAATACTTTCTTCAATTTCTTTGATTTGCCATCTGCTCAGAAGCAGCTGAAAAATTAGTGACTTTATTTTAAGACTGGTTACTTGAGACAGCTTACTGAATACCGCATAGTCTCAAAACCCAAGTCACCATCAATAAGTGTCAAATAGTGACTAGGAACTGCTTACAGAATACCGACACAAGTCTCAAACTTTGTTCAATTGGGGGAAACAATTCAATTAGCTTTACGTAAGATTTTTCAGTTTTTCAATTCAGAAAAAAATTCCGGTATGTAATTTTATAACCCATTAAATTTTATTAAAATAAAGTACAAGTTTTAAGTGGCTTAAAATTACTGTTGATTTTTGAAAATTCTTCCCTCACCCCCTTCTGTAAATTCGTATATGAGGAAAACCGCGAATCATCGTCAGTAAACAAATTTTCAAAAAGCAATGGCAATTTTTTAAGGGTAAAAAATAAATGGTCAAAACCTGTGATTATGCGACTGTTCCTTCGTTAAGTCGCGCACTGTGTATAATTAAAGTCTTTTTTTAAATAATTATGTGCATTTTCTTACTTAATTTATTTCTGTTTGTAATAATTATGAGTGCGAAAAAAAGCTCTAAACCTTGAATTACACAACTATTTTGAGACCACTTCAAGACCTGTTCGGGATCAGTCCGAAATCATTACAAGACCAGTTCGGTACCGATTTCGGTTAGTCTAAATTGTAAAAAGAAATAAATAATAATTAGCGGAAACTTTTTTGTTCCTACGTAATTTTAGAAAAAGAAATTACAGTGTGGAACTTTTAACGTAGTTTATTTCTATTTTACACATAGGTTAATAGAATCAGAGTCTTGCCTCTAAATTTGTAATGAGAACATGGTTTTCAAAATTTTTCAAAAATGTCTATTAAAAATAACTGCCCAAAGTTATCAAACGCCTCAAAGTGATTATTTTCACGTATTTTTTTATTTTTTCGTTAGGATTTTTAAGAGGGGACAATTTTTCCAAAATTAATATTTTTAAATTTGCAGATAATTGAATTTTGATTTTAAAAAAGCGAAACTGCTTTAAATTGAATTTACTTGTTGGAATTAGGTTTAAGTAAAGTCATGTTAAGTAAAATGCGGCCTCTTACAGTTAAGAGTTTGTTTAAATTTTTAACGATGTCCCTTTTGGATCTTACGTATGAAATAGTTTCTGATGCCCCTCTAATGCTTGCAAAACCATCTGTTTCTCGATTTTGGCAGTGGTTACTTTTTCATTGAACTTTGGCTTTTCGACAGCATCTTTCGCCACAATTATTTTCAATTTCAAAATAATGCATTTAATAATCCATGCCCGATGCGTTCAAATTAATGACCACAGCTCTTCTCTTTGATCTCTTTACATCCTTAAAATGACCCAGTGTTATTCTCTTATTGCGAATCTGATCGAGTATCATAACATCGACCAAGTTATCGTGAAGAACGTTTTGAGTATACTCATATGACTTTTGTGGCTTTAGTCAGAGATATCAATTAACTTTGAATTCTTTGATAGTGACATTGACACAATAACGAGGCGCCTTATTGTGAATGAATAGAGAAGAAAATTTGAAGAGGGCAAAGTTCGTGGACTCGGGGAATTCTTTGGAGTTAAATATTAACGTGATATATAGTTCTCCATTAATTGTACGATAAGCTCGACCAACTATCTAGCCATATGATGTAACCTCCAAATTATTATTATTATTAAAATATTTATCAAACAAAGATATCTCAAGGATTGTGCTGGCACTGAAGATGGCACAACGGCGAAACTGGTTTGTCTCCAAATGAAACTTCACAAGGGATGAAGGAAAATCGTTCCAATATAAATCATATTGATATGATTTTATAAAAGCACATCGAATTCTAAGGCTTTAAGTACTCAAAGTGCTTTGATGGCATCACAATTAAATATTTTATTTATTTTTATAAGTCTTACTCGGCTTGTACTCGTCTCGTCATGAAGAAATGAAAAATCATTGAAAATGAAGTAGCACTCGATCTGTCCCTTAGACGTCCACCATGTTTAAATTTTAAATGTATTTTATATAATCGGTTCACATAAAATTCAGTAATAAGAAATTTTAACAGCTAATTTCAATCCTAGTTTTACAACAACCATATTGTTTTAATTTTTAAATAGTTCATTGTGTGTAATCGATTAATACACATTCATTATGCCACATACCATCAGCTGATTAGCTCTACTGATTTTCACCATAGTCTTTGGTGAAATTTTTTGAGACTGTTGCTTACTAAATACCGAAGTCGTCTCAATTCACAAAAAATTTGCCTAATTGAAAGTCTCAAATTTAGTGAATTGAGATGATACTGAATTATTAAATAACGGCATAAGTGTGGGTGCGCCCATACGAATTGTTGATTTCGAGTTTGTGCCAACTTGAAAGGGCTTTTTTTCATTACGAAGGACTAATGCTGGATAACTGTTCGACAAATTATTGATTCGGAAACTTGAAGTTTTTTCAATATGGCTATTACTGGAAGTTCAAGAGGTTTCATTAATTACTCCATGTCTGAACGTGCCTTATGGTTTTTCGCGCTCAGCAATATTTTCCAAATTGACATTAGATGTTCTTGGCGTGCTTATTTTGTGAAAATAGAATCCTGTAACTTTTACGAATTGGGCCGTAGCTGGGTAGCGACGATAATAGTCTATGTTTTATTTTTGTTTTTTGTATTAGATTTTCCCCAAAATTTACGTTTGTGACAAAATTCCATAAATTCGCTCTCACGAATGTATTGTGCACAGCTCATTTTAAATACAATTTCTTTATTGTTATCTCTTGAAAAAAAATTGGAAATGTAATTTTTGTAATATTTCCAATATGGTACTGATATTACAACACAGAAAACGATTTTCAAATATTTTGTTTTTAAAGAATCTCAGCTTTGCATTGGTTGTGTTAAAGTATTTCCTACTTCTAACAAATTTACAAACACAAGGCACGTAATGAAAAAAGCTATGTTTCTACTAATTTAATTACCTGCTAAATATAGTCATAAAAGTTCAGGTATAAATATTAATTTATTACCACTTGACAGTTATGTCGATTTCAAATAATGTTGACAACATTTTGAGGTAGTTATGTATATCAATACGATTTGTATGCCTTCCCACACTGCCGGGCATTTACTACATGTGTGATTGACTTACTTTAATGGTGCTAGTTAAATTTCACTATTAAGTACATAGAGAGGTGTCAGAATATTGTTGACATACACATAATAATTATCATATAGGAGTAATAATCATCAATCTTGTGATACTATAACTAATTTTCATATCGTAATTGAGTTGAACTAATTTTTAAAAATATTGCAACGAAAAATTTGTATTAAAAAAAGGAATGGGGTAATGTAGTGCTTCTGGCTGTCGATGCTCCCGTTCCCAGATGAGTTAGTTATAGGCATATATAAACAAAAAATGGGCGTGAGATATTTGCACAGATTATATTAATTAAATTTTATTATAATAATGTTAACCTTTGGTGGATTAAATTTAGTTTTTCTTTAAATATTAAAAACTGGTGTAAGGTTACTTATGGGTCATGTCATACTAAATCATCTAGGCAGTTGGGGGCAGGGCTTTTTTTTTGGTTGATTTTGAGTTCTTTCGTTGTGGGGAATTTTTGAAATGCCCACTTATAATACTAATCGAAAACAGAAATTAAGAATGGAAGAACCAAAGCAATGTCAAAATTTTTCAGCTGAAATTCATTTATTTTTTTTTGCACATTTTAAAGACAATCATGAAAGAGATGTTCGAAAATTTACTAGACTTTTTAATTTTCTCTTCTAGAATGAACCTTTAACTGTTAACAGAAGAAATATGATATCATGTTATAAATGAAGCCTAAAATTACTGAATAATTTGCGATATGACTTTAAAAAATCAGTAAAAAAACTGAAGCTATTTGAAACAAGTTTGTTGAAGTCAAAAATTTTTTGATTTTTTCTTAAATCATTATATAACAAATGGTTTTAAAAATACCATATTAATAATCAAAAAAAATCATGTAAAAAAAGACCTGACCTTAACTGCCTGGACGATTTGGTATGAAATGGTGTTGAGGCCAAAGATCTTGGTATGATTTGTTCCTCTAATTTTTCTTCTAATAGGTTTATCAGTCTAGAGTTTCATCAGGCGGAATTGTGGAAAAATTCTCTGATCACTATGCTTACATTGCGTTTGCCTCATTGTGGAATATTCTACAGTTATTTGGAGACCATTAAATCAAAATTTCATGACTGAAATGTTTTTCTAAATTTCGCATTACGGTCTTAAATTTTTCGGATTCTATACAATTTTAAAGTAATCGTTTACTTTTAATTAATTTTCAGTCTTTGAAAGCGACACGTTCTGTATTCCCTCTCACTTTCGCTCGCAATATTATTAATGTAGTCTTGATTGTAATATTCTTTTAGGCCACATAAATTTCAACATTTCCCAGAGTAAATTGTGTAAGTTTTGTAGCTGTAGTGTGAAAACTGTAAAACTGCCTCAAATAAATTTAATCTGATTGCAAATTCAATCTTGCTTGATTTACCTTATACTTAATTCTTGTAATAAATAGTCTCAGTGACATGTTTATATTACGTAACTAGTCTGTAAAAAATTTGTGCTGCATAGTTGAATAAATACGTAAACATAAAATATGTATGTGTATAAAAAATTGTCCAACAATACAAATCATTAAAAAAGAAGTATAGCATGCTATACGCGAAGAAAAAAAATGTTTCGCGTCAATTAAAACAAAAAAATACGATTCTAGCGGGAAAACTTTTCTAATGAAGTCTTTTAAAATATCAAAAAAAAGAGTAACAAACGTACGTAAAATAGCTGTCAAAATCTATTGAGAGTTGTATGAAAATAAGCAACTTGTGAAAACCCCGCAATAACATTTGGCGTTGTAGGTATGTTTTTTCTAGACGAAATTCGAAACTCAATGCATGGAAAACAAAAATAATGCTGACGCAATTGGTTTGAAACAATAGCACATACAACAAATAATACCAACTATGAGACCTTGTGAATTGCCCAAATACTATTAGCTACTAACATATGGCACATGGTCGGATGAATTAGTGAAATTTTGTCTTCTTTTGTTTTCTAAATTGGTAATATAAAAATGTGTGTATATTACCGACTATTAATAGCGCTACTGCTCTTGCGCAGGTTGCTATGAAATATCTTATGTATAAAAATCTCCTGTAACGGTGCATGTGCTGGCACTCCTCCGAAACAGCTCGAACGATTTTAAAGAAACTTTTTATATACATATACATATGTATGTATGTATGTATATGGTAGGTATGAGAATAGGTCGTAAAGTATATTGCATGCTTATATGAAATTTTGAAATATGGCGGTTCGTCTTGGAAATAAGGCTTATAGCTAATTATGATACTTTATTAAATCATACAAAAGTTACACGAAATAATAAAATATTGATGCCAATCTGTTCGTCTTGGCGAGGGGCAGGTCAATTCATATTTTTTCGAAAGAGTTGTGACCTATTTGAAAGTTCGAATATAATTGAATTATACACAAGTTAAGTGAAATATTGAAATTTCGAATGGCTCCTTTCGATGAGAAGAAGGTTTATAGCAAGCTATATTTTGAGCCTTATTAAATTATACACAAGTATATAGATTACTAATGGGAAGGCTTATAAACAGCTATATTGTGAAAAGGGCTACCACCGGCTTAAAAAGTAAAATTTAATTAAAATATGCACAAGTTATGTGAAATTTTAAAACTTGACCGTCAAACGGTTGGGCTCTGCGAAGCTTCATACATATTTTTTGAAGAGCGTTGCCACCTGTTTGAATAGCAGATGTTAATTGAATTATGCACAAGTTATGTGAAAATTTAAAATATGGATGCCAACCGGTTCTAATTGCCGAGAAGAAGCTTCATGTTTATTTTTTGAAGAGCGTTGTTACCTGATTCAAAAACTGAATTTAATTGAATTATACACGAGTAATAAGAAATAGTAAATTATGGATGGGAAACTATTTGGTTTGGTAGGAGAAAGTTTATAGGTTAATTTCAAAGAGGGTTGACACCTGTTTTAAAAGTCAAATTTAATTGAGTTACTCACAAGAATATAAAATATTAAAATATGGTTGCCAAACTGTTCGGTGGGGAGAGGATAAAGTGTATACCTATATTTTCAAAACGAATGCCATATTTTATTCGTAAGTGCTAGAAACCGAAATGCGTTTCTAGTTACATATGCAAAGGGAAATTAATAAATAAAGAAACTTTTTTGAGAAGCTCTAAAATTACAATTACAGCAATTGACTAGCGAGACGTACAAAGCATGCTTTGGAAACTTTGACTAAGATTAAATTAATCAGATTTTTAGTACTTTTAACTAACTCAGGACGGCGTCTAACTATAAAAAAAAATATTGTATTAACGACATGTTTTGCTTTATTTCGCATTGCTAGCATTAAATGAAAGACTTTCAAAGCGAACTTCCACTGTCAATTACATATGTACTATGTACATAGGTATGTACATATGTATGCATGCATGAATGGTTGCACATAATAATTTTTTTGTAAGTAAATTATTTGCCAAGAGGTATTGCAATTAAACTTTTTGTTATTTCGATTACATTTATTATTTAAACCTATGGAGCTTAAAATAATTATTTCAACTTATGTTTCTCCCAGTTTTGCTGTTAATAACATTACATTAACAGCAAGGTAACAGAAGAGAAGCGAAAACATTTATTATTGCTCGCTAATAGCCGCCAGATGGCACCCGCCAATATCCGGCACTCTCTAAAAAAAGTATTTCGGCGTAAATTGTGTGTATGTGTGCGTGTGTGTAATAAAGTTATTCATCTACCCAGCGAATATCGAACAAATACTTATCCAACCTGTGAGAAATTTACAGTTCAAGTCAAGTTGATATCCAGCATATTTTTCCACTTGCTGTCCTTCATTCGCCAATGCGAACAGCTGTTTATTGTGGTGAAATAATCAGGTTGTAGCATAGGCAAATTGTAAGCCATTTTGAAAGGTCAAATTGAAGCTAAGCGCGTGAATAAATGTCGTGGAAGATAATATCTTAGTAAGTAATCTTAGTAAGGGCCTATGCCAAATACTTAGTAGCAAAGTTGCACGAAGTTTGCACGCCTCATAAGGCTAGTGAACAATTTGACAAGCAAATGGGAAAATTTTGACAAGAAGCAAAATAAAGAAAAATACCGTAGCGCATATATATTATATGTACATACGAAAATTAAGCGAATGTGTAATAATATGACTCCATCGGCAAAAAGTTAAAAAAAAGCTATACAAAGAAGTTGCATTTCCTGTGACAAGAACTCGCGTCCAATTCACCACACACAGAAACCAATTGGATCTAATCAAATTCTAATATCAATGAACAAAAGTCAAATTAGTTCTGGTAAGGCGAATCGGACAAGATTTTCTGTTAGAGCAACGTTGTGATGGGATGCAACTTCTTTGTAATCAACGTTCTTTTGTAATTAGTTAGTTAGAATTGTCATTCAAATTAAATACAATATAAGTTTTCGGTAACGGTTTCAACATCTTACCAAGCAACTTAAATGGCAGTTGTGAGGCGAGTTGTTTGTTGTAAAATTTTATGTTCAAAGGTCTATTAAATACATTGCATTGAGCTCAAAAGAATTGAAATTAGTTAAGCTACTATTTCTTTTTAAAAAGTTATGTAGTTTTGAAACTAGATACCAAGTTTGATTTTAAATAAAAAAACACAAAAATAAACAAACAGTAAATAATTAAGTTTTATTTTATTTTGAAAATTTTGATATCTGGACCACAGTAAGCGTGACGAAGTTGGTTCTATGATGTAACCTCTTGTCGTAACTTTGCGTTCTATAAACTTTAATTAAACGACTCTACGACGACGACTTATTGACAAGTCTTGAGAAATTATTTGTTTCTTATTTAATTCTAATTTTTTGAATACAAATATGCATAAATTAAAAAATTTTCACTAAATATTCAAATTCTTGTATCATTAATTAAAGTAAAGCGCAAGCATGAAATTGCTCAAAGTCTGGTTGATTTTTGATAATTTTTTTTGTTACCAGTTTCCCAACGTATCACCGTCTGGAATTCCCGGAGCAAGTAATTTACGGTCAAGACCAAGATTCCCAGTTTTCTGCTGGCAAAGCTGAATGGTCAATCACTTCGTTTATCGAGCCAAAGTTAATATTGAAGAGAGGATGAAAAAAGTCTGCACGGTGGTTCATAAAATCTTATGCCATGGTTCGCTGGTCTATGTTAAGTTGGTTAGAAGAGGACGAAGGGGCAAAGTAAACTTCTTTCTCTTGCTCGCAATTATCAGGCAGATAGGCCACTCTCGGGAAGTTTGAGAACAAGTCTCTGCCGAAATTGTCCAAACATAACAATAATAATTTTGCGCTTACATCACAGCTTGATGTTTAATTGAAACACAAATTGAGGGGCGTACAGTTTTACGTCGGCTGACTTCGAATGATAAAGGTTTTTTCATGACAGAAATACACGCGGAGGTTTGTAATTGATTGCCGAGGAGCGACCATTATTAAAAAAAATGTTTCTATAATTTCGATGCTATTTGCCTCGGCCAGGATTTGAACCCGGAACCCACCGAATGAAGCGCACACACGCTACAAGCGGTTACGGTTAACCTAACCTCACCTAACCTAATCTGCTATCTAAAAAATTAAACGTAATGAGATCATAACCGGCCATCGTAGCCGAGTGTGTAGCGTATGCGTGCGGAGCAAGTAAAATAAAAAAAAAACTATAGAGCAGTTTTTTTTAACAGCTATAAAAAAAACCTCTCTCACAAGAATTATTTGCCACGAATTGTAGAAGAAGTTTGGCCAAACATCAAGCTCCATGGCGGAACATAAAATTAATATTATTAAATGATAATTATATTAGAAATTATATTGTACTGTATTGTATTGCGTGGGAACTGCATTAGCCCAGGTACTGTGTCCCCATAATATTTTCAAAAGAAGACAATTGGGTAATAATTTTACAACATTAACAAAAATCTTTTCTCGTAACTAGGGCACCCATTTCTGTGCTATTTTGGACAACATATTTTTTTAGATAGAAAAATAAAACATTCAGTTATCAGCTAACTACAAAATGTTGATTAAAACCTGTGCCAGTGAATAGTGTTCGCAAATTATTAAGAGAGTGGTGAATAAATCTTATATATACTTAAATATTGTTGTATCTTCCAACATAAAAAATTTGAAATATAATTTATAAAAATTCCAATAACTAATAAAGTTCACATATGTATATTCTCATAGCCTATTTCCGTGCCACTTTTAGCTAAATTAAGAATGATTCTGATTCTTAAAGTATTTTAAATTATTATTATATTTTAAACAAACGTAGAAAGCTACTTTACTTTTTGTATCACTCTAATCTCTGTAAACATTAGAGGCGAATGGATTTTTGAAGTAATTTTTACAACGCGTAACGAAAGTCGCGTCAGAATCGATTTACTAATTTCTACAACAATATTTGCTACAACCAATTACTACAACAAATTTGATTAATTTCTATCTACCACAATTTTTTTTCTAATTTCTGCTACTATTTTTATTAATGGTACTACTAATTTCTACTACTATTTTTACTAATTTCTTTCACTATTTTTACTATTTTCTTTCCCTATTTCTACTTAATTCTACCACTATTTTCACTACTTTCTACCACTATTTTACTAACGCTACTAAAAAGTTGTACCACTATTCTTATTAATTTCTACCATTATTTTCACTAACTGCCACCACTATTTTTATTCGTTTCTACCACTATTTTCACTAATTTCTTTCAGTATTTTACTATTTTTATTAATGCTAGTACTAATTTCTACCACTATTTTTACTAATTTCTTTCAGTATTTTACTATTTTTATTAATGCTAGTACTAATTTCCAAACCTATTTTTACTACATTCTTCCGCTATTTTTACACGTTTCTCACTATTTCTACTAGTTTCTACCATTATTATTACTCATTTCTGCCACTATTTTTATTAATGGAACAACTATTATTACTCATTTCTGCCACTATTTTTATTAATGGTACTACAAATTTTTACCACTATTTTTATGAATTTCTTTCACTATTTTTAAGCATTTCGACCACTATTTTTACCACTATTCTTACTAATTTCTACCATTATTTTCACCAATTTCCACCACTATTTTTACTCGTTTCTACCACTATTTTTACTAATTTCTTTCAGTATTTTACTAATTTCTACCGCTATTATTACTAACAAATTCTACTACAAATTTCTACGACTACTGTGGCTTATTTCTACTACCACAAAGAAGTTTTACTTCTGGCCCGCGCACTTAGTGTTTTTTATGTTTTTATAATTTTACTATAAGTTTCGTTTTTCTAAAACGTTGACAATAAGAAAAAAGCGTCCTTACAACGGAAATAGGAACACTCTTGCACGGCATTAGGAATCGGATAAAATTTTCGCACAAAATTAGTAACAAAATATGGAACTTTTTAAAATTTTATTACACGCAAAATGCAACATAAGGTCTCCTTAAGGACCTTAGTTGCTTAAAATTCGTAGATAAAACTAATTTACCATCATACAACAATTGTAGAGTGCAACACATTCTTGCATATCAACAATATTTACAAACTATGTTACTCGTATTGCACTTGGTGCATTTTTGTTTTGTTGCCACAGGTAACTGACCAGGCATTCAAGCGACCAAAACAGAGAGTGCGGCAAGAGAGAAAGCAAGTGAGCGCACATGAAAGAGGAAAAACATAGCAACAAAAGTCAGTACACAGGTGTGTGTGTGTGTGTGGCTGTAGGAACTAACAACTATGGTTACAATAATAATAAAACAAACATTGCGGCAAACGGAACTATGCATAGTAAAGAATAAACTGAACTGATGAATGGGGAGCACTCTGAAACTGAATTGCCTAGCTGAGTACGCACGTACTGGAGCTTAAATGAATCAGTTCTAAACTGACATTCAACGGTGCGAGCGGCAAAAACTGCAAACAGCGGCAAAGTACGGAAAATTGTTGGGGAAATAAAAAAACACATATATTTAAAAAAAAAAATGAAAAGCAAATAACTCTTCCTTATGCTCTCACTGCAAGCAATCGCACACAAATACTTGTACAAATTTATGTATATGTGTAAAGTGGGATGTAGACGAGGTGAAGAGTTTTGAAGTGTGTAATTAAATAAAAAATGTTTGCTTAGGCGAGTTAATTGGCAAAGCGAATTAGTAGCGCGAAAATTTGAAAAGTGCTGGATAGAGTGCCCTAAAGGGTAGAGAAAGTATGCACTGTGTATAGGAAACAAAAATAAAAAATAAAAAAAAAACACAAAATATTTAACAAAAATCAAATAAAACGACTTTTGTGATTTATACTCGAATAAAAAAAAAACTGGAAACTACTAGTTTACTCATTAAAATGTTTAAGTACTGAACGAAGAAGAAAAAACAACAACAAATAAGCAAACAAAAAATTGAAATTGAGTGTTCTTCCATCAGTTAAATCAATTTAGTGATAAAAGGTCTACAAAAAAAATATAAAAATGCCTTCCAGTTTAAAAAAAAAATTTACTTTTTCAAAAAACATTAAAAAAGAAATCTATCTAAAATTCTATTAATATGTTAAAGTTACCACAAAGTGACAACACAACAACACCCTTGCCCCTTTAACCATCAAGCGGCGCCCAACGCCACCATCTACGCTCACACAACTATGACAGCTATCACCTCAACGCCATTCGCGCAAAGTGACGTCAATTTCGTGCGCCGAAAACCATTAAAAGTTCATCAATTATTTAACAATACCGCTTTAAGTGGCTGAGTTGTCGTCGTCCCGCTCTTCTGGCTTCCGGCTAACCAACCAAAAAAAAAAAAAATCTTTTTGCTGTCAGCATGTTGGCCGCCCAAAAAGTTTTGCTAACCGTTTTGGTTTTACACGCCGTATTCTGGATTGGCTGCTGTGTCGCAGACACTGGTCTACCGCTCATACAAATAAGTCATGGTAGGTTGATTCGGTAGTCAAGTACAAATTTACCCAAAAAAAAATATTCCCAGTTACAATTAAAATTATCACTGAGATTTTCGTATGCAAAAAAAACGGAACAATGTGAAAATGTGAAATATAATAGTACTGTTTTTCTGTCTGAAAAGTTGAAAAAAAAAATAATGAAGACTTATGACATGTTCAATTTATTTTTATTTTAGCGTTCACACTCTTGATGCGGTCAAAGTTGTTGTAATGCTTGAACGCCTACTGTTCGTGTATCGAGAGGGTTGGTTGGTTGGGCTTTTGTGTTCCAATTGGCATACCGTTGCGCTGACCTCTGTCTGTCGTTCTGCGTGGCTAATCAAGGCAGTGCCGGTGTGCAAGTGAAATTTTTGTGCGTTTCCTTATTATTGTTATTATTATTGTTATTATCCACTGTTCCGACCGCAATTAGTTTTGAGAGATGTCAAAATACCCAACTGAAAACTGGTGATTTTTTTACAACATTTAAAATGTTTTTGTTGATAATTTTCTTCTTTTTAATTGTTTATGTAATTTTAGTTGTAGTGAAATAAAAAGTCAGGAAAATAAAATTTTAGATTCTATACAAAATTTATAAAATTTCAAATAATTTTCATTAAAGTTTCAAATTATTAAATGTGAATTGTTAGAAAACTTGCCGTTTTTTGGCTACGAGACTAAAAACCACCGTTGACAATTTTCTTAAATTTTGGTAGTACGTCGTTTTCTCATATCACGGATGGATTTGCTATAAACTTTTGTTGATTTTTTAATATTTTTTGTGCGGATGGTCTTGCACATTTTCTGCCATATAAACTGCATGCGTTTATTAAAAAAGTTAAAAAAAAAATTAAAAGTTAAAAAAAATAATATTTTTTTAAAAGTCAACTTGCATATTATTTTTAAAATTGAATGATCTGCAAAACACTATACTTAAAACTAGTCTGAAATCTCGAATTAAAAGTTTTGAAATTTAGAATTTAGTTAGAAAATCTGTTAAATTTTGGAAAAAGTTTGGAATTTTGGTTTTCATGTTTTTTGCTAAATGACAAATTATATTTTTTACAAAAAATGAAATAAAAAATTTATTATAAAAATCATTTTAAATATTGTGGAAAAATTACCTGTGATCAGTTGAAATTCAATGAGCTACATACCCAAATGTGTTCTACAACTTTTCCAACTGTATTTCAGAGAAACGAAATTTTATTTCATAAAACCACAAGTCTACTTCCGAAAAACCCAAATGTATTTCAGAAAATCACAAATCCATTTCAGAAAAAACCCAAATGTATCACAAATGAATATCACAAATCTGCTTCAGAAAACCACAAACCTGTTCCAGAAAAAGTCAAATGTGTCTCTGAAATACATTTGGACTTTTCTGAAATACATTTGACTTTTTCTGTAATCGATTTGTGGTTTTCTGAAAGTCATTTGCGTTTCTCTCAAATTCAGTTGGAAATGGTGTAGAAATTGAAACTAAAAAGTCTGAAATTTTGTCGAACATTATTTTGAATTTTTATAATTCTTGTATAAAGTTGGAAATTTTAATTTATTTACTTTCTGTTGTATTTATAAGGAACCATATTTTTATTAAACAAATTATCATGAAAATTGGTACGAATATTGTAAAAAAAAATTACATGTGGTCGCTCAATTTTTTGAGACACTGTATGCGTTCCATAAGTGAATACATAGCGTATTCGATTGAAAAAATTAAGCCTTTTTCTTAAATAAAAATTTATGAAAATTTAAGTATTTGATGCTCTGCTTTTTAAGTGTACTCCATTTGCTGGCTCGTGTAAAATTTGTTGTATTTATAATTCCAGCATATTTTTAGGCGTGTTACATTTGTTTTTGAAGGTCACAGTGTTTTGTAATCGAATTAAATGTAGGCTTTTGTTTTTATTATACAATTCAATTGTTTTCCCAACTTGTATTGTTTTTATTGTATTGCTTTGTTAACGAATTTTGTACGTCGCATAATACAAGGGAATATGCAAGGCTATTTATTTTAAATTTTAATCTGATACGGAAAAATTACTGCCACATGTATTTTATGTATTCTAGGCCGGTACAAACATTGAAATGTCCGATAAGAGGGGAAAATCTTTTAGATAGCCGATCATTTCTAATGTTTTTGTAAGTAATTAAACATTTCCAATATTTTGGTAAAAAATTCTTACATACCTGGAGAATTTTTCTGTTTCTAAATCAAACGAAGTGGTGTGCATTTTTTTCACGCATCTTTTGTATGACTCGAAAAGTGCTGGACTTTACAGATTTTGTTTGTTGGTCATTCAGAAACATAATTGCATGTTTTATTTACATAAATTGAAAAATTATAAAAATCACAACAGTAAGCTTCGATCAGTGTCTATAATTAAATCTTAAAAGTATTATTTTTTCCAGAACTTTCAACTCCAAAAAGGAGATTTGTTTGCGCGATATCTATAACCCTAGACGGTTGCTATATTTTTATCCCACGCTAAGGTTAGGCTTCGTTGAGTTAACTACTCTTTACAAAAAAAAAACACACGAAGACAGAATTTTTACATTAAAAAAAATTCAAAAATCTTGTTTCACTAGATATAAAAAAGGAACATAAAATAAAATATTTAAATGTGAGAATTCGCATGTCCTTTTTGCTTCTCTATTAATCGTATTGTTTTTTTAACATCAAAACTAAATCAACATGAATAAAAGTGAGTTATGTAGTTCAACTATACCCTTTTAGGACAATATATCGAATAATATAAAAGCTAAAACATTTTTAGTGTTATACCTCATTTTGTACATGAGACACTGGGCTTAACTAATGCTCGCCGCTTTTTGTTCATAAACGGCAGATAATTTTGTGAGAAGTTTTTTTCATGGCAAAAATACACGCGGAGGTTTGACATAGACACCCGCGCCCCCAACCGCTTTTGATGTTATTGAACCCGGCGGAGATTTGAATCCGAGGCCCGCCAACGAAGCACGACAAGCTACACGCACGGCTACGACGGCTGCCTATCTTTGAGGAATACTCGCCCGTTTTTTGTCTTTTGCCGTTTCGAAAATATGTTGCGAATATAAATAGTATACAATATCTTTAAATTTAAAATTACAAAAAAATCCGCTTCTTTTTACCGTGCAGATAACGAACGCCCGAGGTTTTCCTCCTTCCAGATTTCCCAATTGTTTCGAATTCTCTTTTGTTAGATCGAAAAGTCCGTATTAAATTGTTAGGGTTTCAAAAATAATAAATTTGCAAATGAAATCGACATGAAACAATTGCCCATTAGATATTGCTGTTGCTTGCGTGGAGAGTTTTCGTAAGTCTTTTTGCGTTATATTCTCCACATAACGTTTCCCTTGGACTGAAGCCTTTTCCAAGGTATGTTCAGGTATTTATCAAGCAATTCATGCCACTAATTCACACCATTATTGTGACTTGTTTTTAATATTGGCTTCTCAACAAAGAGGTTCCAAACTTTTCTGATAGGAATACATTTATCATTAATCATTGAATGTCTGACACTGATATCAAAATCTCATTTTAGGCGCGGTTGACACGTAACACAAATTGCAATGGGCAGGATTAAAGAACTAGCCCATTGCTGAATGACTGCCCTTCTTTATCGTTATAAGAACGATTTCCAATCCCGTCCGTTCCCTGTACACTTTCGTGATCAACTAACAATGCTGAAAATTACCAAGCAATTCGATCAATTACAAAAAAGTTATGTGAGAGGGAATGAAAGTACGTTACGGGTTAAACCACACATTTTCCCGATCACAAGATAAACAACATCTGATACCTTTATCATATATCAGTTTTAGGCATATCGATAACGGAAACAATAGCTTCCAAATATCGATAAACGAAAAATATCGATGTTATAAAAACCGACAATAATAACGAATTGAATATCAGTCATGATTCATTTGAAAATCATAGCTACATATATCGCCGACAAAGAATCACTGTATAGCAAAAATTTATAGATACTATAATTACATATGTTAATCTGATGAAGATAATTTGTATTTATTTTTTAATTTTTTTTCAAAGCTTCATAGTCCCCACTTTCAGTTCCATGAGTTGATTACAAAATATAACTTGATAATCCGTGCGAGATCTATATACGTACGCAATCCAAAAGCGTCTAGCCTGAACTACGAGTATAAAACAAAGAGTAAATCTCAATTATGTTTCAATATAAACCCCTTTAAAAACTAGTCCGGATTTTTGCCATCAAAATGCTGATTTCACTTCATCATCAGTATTGATTTTTTTCTTCGAAAGTCGGATTTTATTTAGCAGATTAAATAATAGTCTCTTGTGGCAAATTGGGAACTCTTTGGTAAATGATAGAGCTCGGTGAAACCGCATTCCACAACAACAAGCCTTGCGTGATGAGCTTTCCTCGACGTTTGTTTTAAAAGGATGTCGCGATTGCTGGGGCAATATACCATTGTAATTGACCGTTACTGTTGTGTTGCGATCATTAAAACTCACCAGTGAAACTCCTTCGGAGTCACAAAAGATTGCACCCATACTTATTGCTAGCAACAATTGGGTCCAAAATGTTTTTCTGCCGGCCTTAACGAATGAAAAAACTGGCTACTTGGCTTCACTAGTTTTTGTTTTTGAGCATCGGCAAGAAGTTGTGGGGCACACCTTGTACTGATGTTGTTCTATATTTGTTCCAAGATGCTTGCATTGTTTTTTTGTTTAAAAGTCCAGTCATAACTGCTAACTCTTTAGATTTTACCCGTTTGTCTCCAAAAACTGTTTCGCTCACAAATTTATAGTTTTTATACGTCATGGTCTCGGTTGGTCTTCCTTCCATTGACCATCAATTAATACTTTTCAAAAACGAAATGTTTCGCACACTTTTTATGGTGGAATACGAAGAGTTAAATTGTCCTCACGCAGCATTCCAATGTAATTGTATTTGTACCGGTTACTTTGCCTATTCTGTAAAATATCTCATTTCAGATTAATATCCAATTTATGTATTAGAAATCGGCAGTCTGTGTTTATCTTTGAAATTAAATAATTTAATATTTTTTGTTGTGGGTTGGTAATGAAAAAATCAGTAGTTGACATTAAAGTTGCGAATTTATGATATATCAAATTTGGGCATTTCATACACTTTTAGGCCTCACCTCGTATATATAATTAATGCTGAATTGTGGAATTCCTGCATAATGAAACTATATTTGCACCGATTTTCATTGTTTTATCTAAATATTTTTCCAGTTGGCTTGGAATAGAATGGAAGTTTGCCGAAAATCCGAAATCGGGTTTCCAAGAATTCAGACATATTTGCCCATTGCAACTAGGGCCTGGAAGGGATGAGGGGATTGAGAGATGGGATAAAAGGATAGGGGAAATTATATGGATGGAACTTCATTTCTCTTCGGAAAATATTTTCGACTCCTTGATGAACCTGAGAAACTTGCTAAAGGAAATTGATGAACGTTTTCCATTCTCAATATTTCTGACCGAAATGTGCACCATCTCGACCTGGCAAATGTAGGTTAGATACAATGGAAATCATCTGTGCTATCCTCATCTCCAGGGAAGCTATGCACATCCGGTCATCGGTGATGGTTATGGTGACAATTTGTTCTCTCCCTCCCCCATGGATTTCCCCATCCTTTAATCAACTCAACCAGGGCTTCCTTCTCTGTCTAAGAAGGAATTTCGTCACCACCATGACCGATATTTGCAGGAAGCAGTTGGTTATTTTGCAGGCGTCGGTAGCGCACCAACGATTATTATGAGTCACATTCATTTAGTCAACTTATCAGCCAGTTCGTTACCTTATCCCATAGTCCAAGAGAGTTCAGCCTCCACTTAGTTTATTGGACTTAGCTTCAGTCTCCAAGGACTTTAGTACTGCTTGGCTGTCACTGCACGCTCTGATTTGCCGAGCTATCTTACTTTGACCCTAAATAACATTTTAAAGTTGTTTTTTGTTGTTGTTATATTAGAACACTTTGCAATAAGCTTGCTTATTAGAAATAATCGTACCATGGAGAATAGAAATTACATATTTCATACATATGTACATAGGTTCATTTATCGGCTGTATGTTTAATGAATTTATTGTTGATTTATTTCTTATACCACATATGTTAGATAATTATTTATTCAGTTTGTTAATTTAGCCAACTGCCGATCAGAAAACGCAATGTTGCACCTTCCTTCCTTCGGTTTATACAAATTTATATTTAGGGCAATCAATAAAACTAAGTAATCACACGCGAAATAGAACACAATCAGTAAAAGACAATATTTCATATCAAAATCACATATATGTACCTGCATACGAAGAAAAACCAATGGCAAAATAGTAATATTAATAACAATTAATTTATATTGGATTAAAAAAAATGGAACTCTTTCACTGAGGCAAATGATAGTTATTTTCGTAAATAGAGATTATTAATTTCATGAGTACTTGGTTAAAACGAAAACCATTCACTGGTGTACAAAAAAGAGTTTTTGGAAAAAGTCAAAAACGCTAGTGGTTAATTTGGGATAAATATGGTCGCTGATAAAGAATATTCGCTTTATTTTTTTAATCTAACTGATGATGACAGCTGAAAGAAACGAATGGTATATACGAGTCGAGTTTTTAATTAAATATTCAATTTCAAAAGCGGCACATGTCTGAATAAATAAACTTAAAATAAACTTAAGCTAGACATTCCTTTGCGAGGTATCTATAAATAACAACAAGGCCTGGGAATTTTATCAGGATTTTTCAACTATACGTATAAAGTGAATATTCGAATATCCAGATACTTACACGAAAAATGAGGGATATAAATAAATGGGTAATAAATACGGAACGTAAAAAAATATTTTCGTTTTAATCGCCGGTCAGCTATGATAATATTCGCATATCCGCATATTAGAAATTAATGAAATGCAACATAGGGGAAATAAATAAATTGATGAAAGGGAGAGCAAAAACCTCGGTGAGGAAAATAAATCGCGGTACAATTTATTGGAGAGATTAGTATCTTTGTTAGCATAGGTAAATGTAAAACTATGAAATGAAAATATTCAAATATTCAAATATTCGAGTACACTGTAAATATCGAAAGTTATTGGAAAAATTATTTACAAATTGGTATTTTTCTGAAAGAAGACAACGTACAAATCAATTATGCTGAAGAAACTTATAGTCAGGCTCGTCTGACCTTTTTATTTTCACTTAAAGGTTATGGGGCAATATGATATTTGTGCTCCAATTAAAAAAAAAAACTTGATGAGTCACAGCTTTGATGCGTAATCAAATTTTATTCCTTATATAAAATTAACCACCTACATTTTAATCCGCCATCATTTCTGCTTCCACCATTTTTTCATAGTTTTAATCGAATTTCCACAAAACGTACCAACGCTAAGTAAAATATTAGTAACAAATTTGTATTGCCTTAGGAAAAATATGAATATTATTATTGTTCATAGATTCATTGATTTTTTTTTTGATATCGGATATTAACCAGATCTTCGTAAATCCTGATATCCGGATATTTCGACACCAACGAATATTAACCTGATATATTATAGATTATCCAGGTTTTATTCATGTCAACGGATTCGAAAGTCCGGATATCCCCAGCCCTAATAACAACCAATATTTCTGCACTTCATTTTAGAGCTCTCGACTTCTCCAGATTGCTCGAGAAACAATTTCTCGCGAGCTTCTTGTGCATCGAGTATCTCGTAAGTTTCATGAGACGGTTTTAACATCCCGTCATCCGACCTTGCCGAAGCTCGAGTAGCATTAACGCGGATACGGAACAACATAACC
This sequence comes from Anomoia purmunda, assembly GCA_951828415.1. NCBI lineage: Eukaryota > Metazoa > Arthropoda > Insecta > Diptera > Tephritidae > Anomoia > Anomoia purmunda. Next base: position 154,188,591 of record OX639993.1, read on the forward strand.
GAGGGCGCAGATGGATTGCCCGCATAGTTATTCCAGATTGTTGTAGAGTAGATAATTTTGCTTATCTTTAAACCAGCAACAAAGACGACAATAATCTTTTCTTCCAGCAAGTGCCACTTTGGGCTGAGTAGGCAATTGAGTAGTAAAGCCATCTCTCGAAAAACCAAAACCACGGCTTATAAGTCTCTTATTGTTCCAGTGCTTTCTTACAATAACAGAGGCGTGGACGTTGTCAACATCGGATAAGATGGCCGCCAAATAAACGTATGGCGTACTAAATTGGAATCGGAAAAACTCACTTAGGTGGCTTTTTTAAAATAAGATAATACACAGTAGGTCCACTAAGCGCTTCGCAAATATATTACCTTTGTTCTACATCAGTGGATATTATATTTTGAAAAATTCGCGGCGATTATAGCAAAAACTTAATAAAATGTTATATTTGGAAAACATTTCTTTTGAAAACCTTGCGACAACCCTGGTCGCGACATATCCCATGACTTACATATTAAAAAACAACTCTCATGCTATTGTAAATTTAGTCCCAGGAGTTTATTTATTTACACAGTTCTTATGTCACCTATAGAAATGATATTTCCATTTTGGATGCTATTGTGTTTTGCTCATTTATTTAATTACTTAACATCAATATTAGAGCATGCTATACTTTATCCATATAATAAAAAGTTATGACCTAATTTTTTTGTTTGCATATATCTACTATATGAATATGAATACATACTTGATTTAGTTAAGTATGAGGTCTCTCAAGCCAAACAGTTTTCTTTCATGGCATACGCAGTCATTATATGTACACTCATAAATGGAAATGTATGTATATATGTATGTAAATGTCATAACGTAATTGCGCGTTAAGTAGATGCCAAGATTACTTATTAAATGCTTTATTTGTAAGGTGAAAATTTTTGGAACAGTGTATCACTAAATATAATTATATACTCACTACCTTCCCTACAATAATTTTTGAAATCTTTAACTTTTGCAAAATTTTTGAAACTGAACCCAAAAAACGTTTTTTTGCTTTATAAGAAAAATATCCATAAATAAAGTTGCATTTTATAAGAAATAAAAAAGATGCCTTAAACAATAAATAAAACTCAACAAATCACGATTAATTTTCTGAGTAAAAAATAAAACTAAAAAAACAACGATTAAAAATTATTTCTTTTTTTTTTTAATAAAGGGCAACCGATAGCAAAGTACAGTGGAATTTAAACTTTTGACAGTCATGAGGTGAATATAATTTTCCGACCTTATAAGGCAAGAAAAAAAGTTTGGCAAGCAATTGGAAATTTTTGACAACAAGCAGAATGAAGAAGAATACCGAAATTAGTATGTATTAGATAAGTACAAACGAAAATGAATCAAAAGTGCAATAATAAACATTGCTTTTAATTCTAAAAGAATTGAAATTGGTAGCGGTAGTACTTTTGAATATTTCCTGCATTTTTCGTTTATGAACCTTGTTTGTTTCAAATTTTCTTGCAGTGAAAAATTACCGACTTTGCTATCGTTTGGCAAAGGCCCAAAAGTTATTTTCACTACGGTCTCTGGTTCTAAGGCTTACACTAAAATATTTCGAAAAAATATTATATAAAAATTTTAGTTGATCCGGACGTATGTATTTGAAAATATCTCCAACATTGGTTTTTTTATACGAGTACATAATAGTTTTTCACAAAAACCAACTGAGATTGTATAACAGTTTAAAGCTAATCGGCGCTATGTACCCATCGTGTGAATGTACACAATTTTTCAAACTACAGCAATCCGTTGTGCTAACGATGACCGATCAAAATCAATCGATAATCTGAACACTATTCTGAATGACAAGAAGCTGTAAAGTTGTGAAAAATGCGCGACTTTTATGGGCCACTTGTATGGCGATGTTTCCACAAAATAACTAATGTCGATTACAACTTTGGTAATTACTAGGTACTAAAATTTTTATTTTTTTGCTTTAGGAAAATAAAGATGTTTTCAAGCTTCAGATAAATAAATTTTAGTAGTTTAGTTCTGCCAAATGACTTTGTATATTAATTCGTTAAGAGTAGAGTTTTAATTTAGCTGCGCATAGTACCACCCAGTTGCTTGGGGTTTTAGCATTCACAACTCTTTTCATATTATATTATTTTTTGTTAATTTCTCATGAAACTATAGTTCATTTTAAATAAAATGCATATTAATACAAGCTTTATGAAAATTTTTAACCTTTTTATTCACTAATACGTAAAGTTTTGTAGACTATTTTAGTCATTTGAACTCTTCGTAATTGTTAAGGTTGAAGTGAAGAAATGTTCTTATTATACTTCAAATTTCGAAGATTCGATTTTATGCTTCCAAATATATACATATATATTACCAAATCATACAGAAAATTCGATTTCAATGTACTATGCATATATGTATAATTACCCATTTGAATACATTTTTGAAAGTACATATATGGCGGCAAATCGGACACTATTTAGTTTTTGCATCTCCGATTTTTTTTATAATTTTCTATGTACCAGTTGAGAGAGACCACTCTGTTTTTTTTTTAATTTTTTTTGTTTTTGTTCAGCCGTTTGCCAGATATCGGTGTTTGAAAAACAAATTTCCGGTTTTTTAAATATTCTAAAATTTTTGATGAGAAAGGATCTTCAGTCCGCGATATTATATTTTGCACCGCTTATTTAAGTGTATCACGCTAAACGGAAAGAAAGTGCATTGGAAATGTAAATGTAAATTATTCAAAAATAAATGTAACTTATTTCCATTTTTTAATCCTTTATTTTCATCAATTGATTTTTGAGTATTGAATACGTGCTACATAAATGAACGATAGCTAAGATTTCTATTGCTAAAATATCTGTGTAAAGCTTCTGCTATTTACTGAGCCCGATTTGTTTGCCATGATAGAGAGCAGGCTGGGAAAACTTAAAAAAATTTTAATTGAGTTATCTCAAAAATTACATTAAGTGAATTTTTTATGCCGTACTTTAATTGTGGCCTTCAAGAAAAACTGAATATAAGTACTTTATATTAAAGCTCGCCACACTTTGTTCAAGAATAAAATATAATTATATTTAAAGCCGAATGGTATTTCTGCTCAACTATGGATTTTCGTAATATTAAATATAAATACTTACATACATAAGTATAATAAGTATTGAGTATAATAAAAAAAGGATGTTACAGAGTAAATTTAGACATTCATAAAGGAAAACTTAGAATTTTGTGCTAATATTTCCATTACAGTTCAATTGCATACTTGAATATCACTTAATGTTTTTTTTTTTTTTTTTTTTTTTGGTGAGCCAGAAAAGAGAAATCATGTCAATTGATCAAACAAACTAGCCCGCTGACGCGAAATATTTCTATTGCTAAAATAACTGAGTAGGTAGTTACGAATAACTATTTATCTATGTAAATGTGCACAAAGCCATTCTTTTTTTTTATTTTGTACATGACAAAACATAACAACCACAAAGCACTTACATATATAACGTTGGCAACAAATGACGATTTGTCGATAAACGATGTCTGGAATAGTTGGAAAAACGAAAAAATACTTATTTCTATAGTTACCAAAAATTGTATGCAACAAAAAAAAAAAAGAAGAAAATATTCAACAGCTTATAAGAAGCTAATACCGGTTGGTAGAAAAACACAGGAAATATATAAAAATGTGTCTTACGTTATTATAACATGACATTTTTTTTGTATACATATGAATTTGTTTGCTCCACGCCAATTCCCCGATAGTTGGGGTAAAATAAATTAGAACTGTAGAACAATCTTCACATTTACAGTGGGGGAAAAGCTATGCGATTTATGGTGTTTTCTTTTCTCGAATAAAATGTTACCTAATTATATTCCAACATTTGTATTTGGTTACCTTTCGTCCGGAAATTGGATATATTAGCAGAAAATATTGCACTTTTGATTAGTCAGAGGCCAACATTTTGAGAAAGAAGTACGCAACTCTGTGACAGGGCTGATAAAAACAAAGAGACCAGTATCGTTATTAGAAAAGAAAACATCATTAGATTAAAGTACAAAAATTTATCAGAAAATTATACATAGCTTCAAAGCCTATATTTCTGAAGTAAATGGTCAAAAGATAAATAACTATGTATGCAAATGGTAACCGGAAATAGTTCGCTCATATAAATTATTGAGCTACTAGGGTTCATTATATGGATTTTAAGCGGTCAAAGTAAATTTTTTCAAAACTGATTTCTTTTAACCGAAGAACTAAATTAAAAAAAAAATTTAATGCTAAATTAAATTATACTAAAGAGCTTATTCGGCATATTTTACTACAGGATATTAGAAAATATGAACAAAGTCCGGGCTGAATTGAGTTGCTTCCCAATTGTCACACAGTCTTATCAATAATTTGTGGACCTTAATATCGACCTGTGTTTTTCGACCTTGTGAAAGCAGTGAATCGTATTTTATTTATTGCGAAACCAATTTTTACATTTCGTTATCTGGCACTTCCACTTTCTGGATCATTACAGTTGGTTCTGGATCATTCGGAGAATGAAATTGATCTTTTTGTTTTTAAGAGAACGAGTATGACTTTGAATTTGATAGAAATCTACCCATAAGGTTGGGAATATATAATTATTCTAACAAATCGTCGTGTTTGTTACATACGACTCAAAAGTAATCCATTTTGTTAAGAAAAATGTATATATGTATGTATGTATATAATATAGCTGAAACTCAATGAGTTTGTCACGAAACTATTTTTTTTAACAAAATCGATTACTTTTGAGCCGTATGTAATAAACACGACGATTTGTTAGAATAATTATATATTTCCAATACAATATATTTATTTTATTTTGATTTAAATCTTTGGTAGAATTATACCCAAAGCTGAACGAACGTTTAAAAGATTTTTAAGAACATTTTATTTATTTTAGGGTAATTTAAGGTACTAAGGCTATTTAAATAATCTGAGAAGCTTGCCGAGGGATTAATTCTCAAGAAGTTTTTCATTCCCAGCATACCGTACTGAACCTAATATTATATACTCCAAAAACCAAGAGTTGGCCCATTGGTGTTGTTAAGCATATTCCATTTTGCAAAAGACTTCAGGCTCAACTTAGCATTTTAGAGATTTTACGAAGAGGCAGGAGCATGGTGCCCATAATACCTGTAGACACGCATCTCTGCAGCTCGTATATCGTCGAAGCCTTAAACCTAACGATGGTAAGGCAGTACTGGCGGGCTCAGACCTCAAGTTTTACTAAACGCTCTTCGACACTGCCCGAAAATTTTCAATGCCAGATTTTCCTCTAGTTAGATTTGCAATTTAGCTTTCTATCTTGGACTTCACCCAGATAATTCACTTCGTCAGTAGAACTTGAGTTTACACCTCTGAGCATCGCAAGGTTGGCACATTTCAATTTTCTAGTTAACTTGGCGTAGATCCACATTTTAATTGTTCCATCCATTCCATGTGTTCAGGCTGCTGAACACAGCCCTTTCAATATCAGCAAACGCTAAAATTGTGTACTCCTCTGATTCCAGCTTCGATCTTCTTTACAAGGTCGCGCAGAGTGGATGCATGTTGATGATGTTTAAGTGAAATGCCCTGCTCTAGGCTCTACACCATGAAAGTTGTCAGGCGTTTTGTTAATCCTCCTTCCCCGTATTGGGAATGAAGCTTACCTTCACTTTTATCCGCGGCATGGGAATATGCTCAAAAGTCAGACAAACTATAAAGATTAGGTCTTTATCAAAGTCCTATTGCGGTTGTCTCCCCTTAAATTCGCGTTTTTGGATACACCCGAATAGGTCCAGACGAACTTTTGAGGGTAAATAATTATGAAATTTATAAAATATTTATGAAAAATATAAAACAAGTGTCTTCTTCACAGCTATATAGGTACTCTCGAAGACATTCTGTTGAGGAAAATTGAATCGCAGTTGCAGAAATTTTGCCTTCTTTGTGACATTTGTTATAGATATTATAATTTGTTTAGTTTTTAACTAAAATTTTCATTTTCTGTAGCCGTCCTTGTGCAAAAGAAATTTCTTTACCTGAAGCTGGCGAGTTTTTTACTATAAGTGCTGTGCCAGATTTTAAGTAGATTTTCTTTAGAATGTGTGTTGAAATTATTGAATGGATGTACAATCGGCAATTTGATATAATATTAATAAATTAAATTAAGAATGCTAGATTCAATCCATGTACTTACGATATAAATATATATATGTATAGATATATGTTCGAAATAGAGCGTTTTGAATTTCAATACGTATCCAAATGTTCCTTTATACTCCACAACTGTCTGTATTTGAGACAATACGCATTTGGTCTGACACAAGCTTGTATTTTCGCCGTTTCTTACAGATGACGATTTGGGTGATGATTATCCGGAGATACGAGAAGAAGTACATCTTGAGGATTTCTTTTGGACGGGTTCAGGTGATGGTCCGCCAGATTATCTAAAGAAGGTGCATACTGGCATTAGCAAGGGAAAAGATGTGATTGTCAAAACGGAGACAGTTGTGGCAACGGTTTATGTGGATGGAAATAATGTGAATGAGTGCATTAATTGCTTATTATATTTTGGAATTGAGTATATTTTAAACTTTCAACTTTCTACTTCCTTACAGGAAATTGATATACCAATTTGTTTGGATTGCCCGCCAGATGATGGTGGTGGGACTTGGGATGTTGGTGCCATACCGCCGCTAAACTATTCAGCGACAGATCGTAGATATTGGCTATTAACAGTAATGTCTGGATTCTATACGCAAAAAGATAATCCAGCATTGGAGGAGAAGTTGGCGCGGTTATATCGATTGGCGTTTACAAGGTAATTGAAGTGGTTGGACAAATAAATGTTAAGAGTCTTCAACCGAAACCTGTATTATTTTCGCAGTAGACTTTGTATGATTGATAAGCTACACAATTTCAAGGTTTCAAATGTCTCAATATGGGAGCTTTAAAGTAAATTATAGTGACTGGATCTTAATGATTTTCATTAGGTTTTTTATGCTCATTAAAAGCGAAACCTCATATCCGAACAATGTGAGCTTTGAATTATGACAATCTGACCTTGATTATTTTAATTACACACTTTTTACTTATGATAAGTGGACGGCATGGCAAATTTATTTAAATACCGTGTAAGGCGTGCAATTATCTCTTTCCCGCTTCGCTTTGGCGCTCCATGATTCCTTCTAATTTTATCCGCCAGTTCCTTTTAGTTGCTACTGTTATCAGCTATATTATAAATTGTGTACAATTCTTTCTTATATGCTTCCTATGTTAGAACTATTCATTCTAGTCTATCACCTAGTTGACTTAGTGCCGCTTTTTTGTGTTGCTGTGGATGAATCGGCGTGTATTATCGTTTATGGGGCTGTTGATTTCTTACTCACTTACTTAATTGGCGCTATAACCGCTTAAGCGATTTTGGCCGAACTTCTCCTACAACTTGTGGTGTGCGGCTCGATGTTGTAACACAAATTGAGGGACCTACAGTTTTACGCCGAATCCGAACGGCGAATGTTTTTGTGAAAAGTTTTTTTTTTCATGGCAGAAATTCACTCGGAGGTTTGCCATTGCCTGCCGAGGGGCGACCGCTATTAGAAAAAACTTTTTCTATAATTTTTGGATGCTATTTGCCCCGAGCCGGATTCGAACCTGGGACCCACCGAATGAAGCGCGCACACGCTATACACTCGGCTACGGCGGCTACGCCGGGGCTGTTGATTTCCTGCGCTTAAATTTCATAGTTAATCTTTCACAGGATCTTTTCTATATTGATTCTGAATTTTCGACTGACGCTTTCTGATTTGCAATTGAGACTTTCTCATTTTTTCTTTTTTTGCTAGTTTTCCCGCAATTTCGTTACCTGCAATACGAGTATGCCCCGGATACCCAGAGAATCCACACATGATTGGTCAGACCAAGTGCGTTCAGTTTTTTAAGACACTCCATCACCAGTTTATACGTTACCTGGTGAGATTTGAGGGCCTTAATTGCTGCTTGGCTGTCGGTCATTATGGCAACATTCCGGTGCCGATAGTTGCGGCTGGTATTGAAGTAAGCACATATTTCTATTGAATATATTTCTGCTTCAAATATAGAAACTCCATTTTCCATGGTAGGATTACTTCTACCCCGGTACCTTTTTCAATCATCCGTGTACCAGGCTATACATTGGTTTATTTTATATGTTTTAGATATACCTACCCAATCCTTTTTGTTAGTGATTTCTGTTTTGAATCTTTTTGTAAAATTAAACTCTGGTTGTATAGTACCTCTCGGTATTGCAGTTTCGGGGTAATGCTGCGCAAGATTCTCAACCATCGTGGTATTCATATACCCTCCTGCACCGCCGTTGGTACCAGAAATGCTCCAGATAGCCCTCTTTGCTTGCGTTTGGATGTGAGTGTGAAGAGATGTTCTCATAGCTCCTTTGATGCAGACCCAGGCGCTGTAATGGCTCTCTATTTAGTGGTTCTATGCACGCAAACGATGGCCCCATAGGTGGTTATCGGCCGTACGATAGTTGTGTAGATCTATCTCAGTATTTTTGGGGAGCAGCCTCAGCTCTTTCCTGCTCTTTCCTGCCATGGATCTACAAGTCATAAATACTCTTACAGCTTTCTTTCCCACTTCATCTAAGTGTGATTTTCAGTGGAGTTTTTGGTCTAGTATTAGATCTATAAATTTAACCTCTTTTTGGTATCCCACAATGGTGCCACCCATTCTAATAGGCTTAAGACCTTCAACATTAACATTCAGTCCCACCTTAGCATACCATGTTCTGGTCATATATATATTTCAAATTGAATCCTTTCACATACAGTATCTACAAAATTTCCTCTGGATATTATTACGATATCATCGGCATAACCCTGGAGGGTCAGATCAATATCTGTTAGCGTCTGAAGCCATTCTCTTACTTTATACAAAAATACTTTCAGCCTTGTCATCTTTATTTAATATAATCAATTTGAATGAAATACGCGATCAAATAAGTCTGGAGGTAATGTGCGTTATACAACGCCTTTATCATTTAATAGGATAGTTATCTATATTAAATTTTATTATGGTTGCATAGAAGAAGGTAAGAAATACTTTAATCTCCTTCATTCAGGCAGCAATCAAAGCATTTAGGCATCAATGGGGCACAACAAATCGCTGGCATAGCAATATCAGCGGGTGGTAGAAATCGGCGTGGACATCATGCGACATCATTTGAGTCCACTACGCCAAAAGGTAATATGCACTTAACTAACAAATTCAGGTTAAATCTAAATATCGTTTGTTAAAACATTATATAGATCTCGATGACGACGCCGAAATGCTGGACATGATTGGCGGAGATACACAAAGCTACAATACGCGCTCCACGCAACCAAACATAAAAGGGAATGACACTAGAAACACCGAATGGGAAACATCCTCTGAGGAGAATGATAAGGACGTTTTCCCCACCAGCACAACCGAATCAAATGAGTACACTTCTACGGCGACAACTTTCGAAATAAATACAACACGAGAGGAAATCGTTAGCACCTCGCCAATATCTCACATGACTATAGTGCCATGGGAGCTGATACAACAGGATGCAAAATCGGAGAAACTTCAGAGTGTAGCGGCGCTTTTGGATACTCAAGCCTCCTTAGTATCATTGCCATCACACAATCCATTGTTACGTAACGCACAGGTACGTGTACTTATCCATAACATTACACGGATGACTGAGGAGGAAGTGCAGAAGGGCTTGCACAGCGCAGGCACCTACGCTGAGGATGTCAATGAGAAGATGTAAGTGTACAGTGGGAATTCCTGAGTGCGATCCGCTAAACGAATAATAGCTTACAATAATTTTATTTTTTTTTTTGTTTTTTTGCAGCGATGAACGTCCCATTGCAAATCAAACCGAGCTGATCTACTCTGTGTTTGTCAATGGGCGACCTGTGTTAGCAGTAACAGCGGCCAACGATATGAAGCTGGTAACCGAAACTGAGGCAACTAATATTATAGGAAAAGAGATCTATTTGAAATCCGAACGTAAGTGGAGTGTTATCGAGTGATATTGAGTTAGAAACTAAAGTTCTTCTTCTCTATTGATTCACAGCTTATCTACGCGAGCCACAGGCCACGCCATTGGCGCCAGCCACACGTAGTGGCCAAGCGGGTTTCATAGACTCCATACAAAATAATACCGCCTTGGTGGTGGTCAGTTCGGTTGCGATTTTATTGCTGTTACTGTTGCTTGTCGCTTTGCTGCTGATGGGTCGGTCGCGTGTGCGCGACAAGCAACGTTTGGAGGAGCAAAGGTATTTTATGAAATTTCATGTTGTCTTTAATTATCACTCGACGCCAAAATGCTAATTGCATTCTCTTCATTCATTCCAAAGAACGACAAGTCGCAATGAACTGCTTGCCGAATTGCAATCCGGTCGTGGGGCTTCCACTGAAACTGGTTTGGATACAGGCCGTTCGACTATGCACTCACGTGACATTGGCGTACAGAACTTCTCATTCGAACACGACGGCACACAGCGCACGCGTGAGGCACACATTAACTTTCCCAGTCCACCGACTGGACGCGAATATCGTCGCGATTCGCTAACCTCTTCGGATAATACATCAGACTCATCGGTTTACTGCCCTATCAATCCACCAGCGCCAGATGTTCAACGCATACTCGATGATAAAGCTGCGTCTCTATTCGATAAACACCGTCGCAGACATCCGCAACAACACGAGTACGATCAAGCCGAAGGTCGTGATAATGCCGTTTATACTACCGTTACTGAGAAGAAGCATGATAAGTCACGTAGAAAGACGAAACGGCGTTATATTTCCGAGAATAGAGTGGGCTCGCTAGAGACCAGTCCACGTACGCGCCACACATTACATTCTTCAGGCGATGACGTTGTCAGCGGCTCACTAGATGACGGTCAATTGAGTCCCGCCTATGCAAATTTCGAAAAGAATGAAGCTTTCAATCCGCACAACAACTATCATCGTAATAAATTGCTGCATCAGAAGAGCCTGTACAACGAAAAGGATGGCGGCGAACAGTTACAGGCTACAGAAGCTATAAATAAGGAGATCATACGCGCACTGCAACCTACAGAAAGATCTTCCGATACCGGCAGCATTGGTTCATTTCTGTCGATGGCTTCTGTGAAAGCATTTCCGAAAAGTTCACTGCCACAGCCATTGAATCGCGTCTTGGATCCAGTTTTTGTTACATACTACGATAATGTTGAGGATCCTACTGCGAAAAAACCATCCTCGAATGCGCGACCGTTGCACAAGCAGCCAAGTCGACATGAAACGTTGGATGCAACGACTATAGCTACGATTGAAAATTTCCCCACACCAAAAGCACCAACGCACACGAATTTGGGCGCTTCACATAGTGACAATCCCGATCCAGGTGTTGTTGGCCCGATAGTCTGGGAGAGACATAAGAAACGCTTGAATGAGACTATAGATGGCGATGATGTTGATGCGGGTAATGTTGGTGGGGATACCCACAGAGATGGGGAAGGGGAACGTGAGCGTTATTAAGCAATGAATGCGTTTAGCAATTAAAGTAGCCAACTGTAGACTAGAGACAACCACCACCGTAGTTAATGAGATACAAATGTAGAAAAATATACATATATAAAAAAAAATATTGTACATACATTACATAAATTGATTGATTGCATGGTTGCTTGATTGTTCGATCACAACAATCGATATTTAAACGTATTCGAATTAAATATATATACAACCAAACAGCTACAACACTACTTAACACTTCCAAGCTCAACGCAAACTCCTCTCTATTCCACAATCTTCCTCTTGTCTTCTTCTATTTTACTTCACATACATACATACTTCTACCTTTTCAATAGACGACATGATGATAATATATGATGAAAATTTCGGCAATAATCCGGGTGCAATACGAACACATTACGAGGATCTACTTGAGAGCGCCATACAAATGTATTCCAGTCAAGATGACTTGCCGATGCCTTTGCCAACGCGTGACTTTAGCAATAGACGCAATCCGACCAAATGGGAGAATCGCGGCTCTTCAGCGGGTGTCTCAAGGTTAGTGCAGCTGCGCTTAATCTTTTTCCTAATATCAAAATATGTTCATGCCTCTATTTTTTTTTTTCTTGTTTACCACAGCTTCGCTGCACGCTTACATAATGCCGAGGCTCGTCCAGCCACTGCCCAACCAGCGAAAACCACTAAATCCAATCAGTCAACACAGCCACCCTCGCCGGCTAGTGGCGCTTGGGGTGGCAGTCTTTACGGTTCACATTCACCACTCGTACGTCCAATGAGCGCTGGACCTTTTCAACGCTCTGAAACATTTCAGGTAGTTGGCCCACCCAAATCGGCGTTGTCCAATCGTTCCGATGTCTCAGCGGAGCCTCTTATTGAGGCAATCAAAAGTGAATTGCGCAAATTTAAAAATGAACAGCACTAAAGTGCTGCTGGAATCTGGGAATTTGATAAACTCACAGATATTAATATTTGTCTATTATTTGTAGACAGACACGATGCACAAATGTATTTTTAACGTTCATATACATTCATACATATATTTATAGGTTATATATATATTTTCGCTTAATTTAAATTTATGTACATTCGAAATTCTAATTAAGACACATTGTGTAGAATTTGCAGTAGATTGTATACAGGGTTTAAAAAGAGAGCGAGTTTTCTGCAAATAAATTAATAAATTTTATTTCTTACAAATCTGACTCCTTATTTATCTGGAATATGCCTATCCTTTTTACACTGTGAAACAACCAAAACCAGGACGGACTTCGTTAATTTTTTCTGAGAAAATTCCTGGAATATTCAAATGATTTGCAAGAAGTTGGTTAGCATTTTTTATGGTCTGGCAAAGTTTTCATGTTCCAACCTAAGTTGTTTTTTTTTTTTTATTTGAAAAAAATGTTAAAATGTGTTGGAATGCTTTAGGAGCTTTTCGGTTGGTAATATTTTAAAAGCAAACAAAAAGTTTCTTTTTTTCTCCTACGCGTTTCGGCGTCTTCCGCGCCTTCATCAGGGAGTCTGCATTTTATTGTACATAAAACATAAAAACAAGTGTTAACATAATAACAATATTTTTGCTTACAACAATAATTGCACTTACATTTTTAATTACATTGAAAATAGTAACAACATCAAAACAAACAAAAATAAAAATAAAACTCCACATATTGAATTACACACTACTTTTTTGTCTCTCTGTTTAACCATCACTCGTTATTGCTATTCTGTATGCGCAATTTATATTGTCTACGTCCTCCTTAAAATTCATAGTGTGTCGTATTTGTTGTTGTATTCTCAGCCCTTCTAATGTTAATCTTGTCCTTTTTTCTACACGTCTAATATTTTTGTATTTTCGAAATCGGCTGAGTGTCCGCTATTCGTTAAATGTCGTGCCAATGCTGTTGTTGTCTTTTTGTTCTTCGCGTCCGATTTCTGTTCGCTAATTCGAATTCCGAGTGATCGCTTTGTAGTGCCTATGTATACTTTATCGCAATTTTCACCCAAAACGACATGTCATATGTAGCATGAGACCATTTCGGCTCTAGTTCAGGACTATTTGAAGACAAGCACTGAACCGTTTCTGCACTATTTTCTGACTAGATATTTCGGGACGATTTCAGTGTCATTCAGTAGTTTGGAGCTGGTTTATTACTATAACCATTACTACTATTACAACTACTATATAGTAGTAATAAAACTACTACTATAACTTCTACGGACCAACACAATTTACAAATTCGATATTTCACTAACTATTAAAGGTAAATTTCGTAAACGCTTTGTATTTCAACCCATTAATTATACACGGTAAATTGCTTACAATTGATGTATTACATTGGGTATGAAAATTAAATACATGAAATCAAAAAGGTTGGGAATATGCTGGGCATTCCCCACCATAGAGCATATTGTTATTTCTCCGAACTTCATTGCCAAATTCTACCAACTTTCATAAACACTTTGCATTTCTAGTCAGAAAGCACATTTTGGAAAATTATAGAAATCACTTCATATATGCTGGTAATTCACAAAAAAAAAAACATATATTCCATATTTTACTAAACCATGCCCCGAATTCTTTCAAATTTGCAAATAAATGAGTTTAATTGGGGACAGAAGTAATTACAGAATGAAAACGTAAAATGAGTAGGTATATTACGTTAAAATCATCCTAACTTCCTTGGTTTTTATTTAAATCAATAAACGTCGTTTAAGGTTTTCAAATGATGTCATACTGGCATACCCAGCTTGCTTTGATGCACCATTATTATATATTATACCTTGATCTAAACGAAATATGTATATCGAATATCATATACTTATGTCAAATAACTGGTTATAGAGTTACAAGAAATTTGTTTTTTTTATTGCATAGGTCGTAGCACCGCTCGTTTTGCCAAAATAATAAGACATATGTATGTATATATGCATGTAAATACCTAAATGTTATTCATCTGCAATGAATAGTTGCGAATAAAAGACGAATTCAAATTGTTTCTTATATGGGGCGTGACACCGCCCGCTCTCCCAATTTATATATATATATAATTTATATATATTTATATATATATTTTATTTGAAATCAGGAAGTCATTATTTTTGGGGACTTTAATCTATGCCCAAAGTCTACTGAGAATTCATTTACTTTATCTAAATAACGATTATTACATTCTCTGGTTTCATTGCATACCACAAGCGCGGTTTATTTGAAATAAAAACTTGTGCTGGGTATTTAAAGTTCGGTCGCACCCGAGTTTAGACTGTTCTTTACTTGCTTCTATTATATAATATCTTTTCATTTTATTTTATTTATCTTTAAAATTTTCAACCTTAATAAAATAATTTTTATGAAATACGATGAGTAACTTCCACTTTTTTTTTTAAGTATTAGTCAGTATTGAGATGATTAAATTTGTTATTGTCGTCTGACTGAGCTGTTTTTGACTATTTACTTTTTGTGACTTAAAAGTTGGTTACGATATAGCTTATCTCCAGAAATAGTCAAATATGACTTAAAAGTGATAATAATTTTTCATATCTTTTTGCCCTATTGGCCTGCTTTTGTTGAGTAAAAATTGATAAAGATAATTATAATATACATACATATAGTATATCGAAACCGGAATTATCACGACATAATCATGTTTGATTAAAAACTGATCGCAATTTGATTGTTTTAATCACTTAAATTTCAAAAAATGCTGCCTTAGTTTATGTTCTTTATTTTTTTTTTTAACTTTTACTTTACTCTCGAAAAATATAATTTTAAGTCGTAAAGCGGCCATGACTGTCGAATTGATGGAGTTCTTCTTTGCTTAAGTAACAACTGATTTATTTCTTGAATTTTAGCAAATACGAGTATGAAAAGAAAAAATGAGAAATAGTTTGCTAAAAAAGAAAATATGGACTCGGATTAGAGTTGTGATTTTGATAGTGATCTAGAGTACTATGAACTGTGGAATCCCGGCCAGACATCTTCAAGTTATATGACGTCATGAGATAGTAAGCTTCGCATTTTATGTAGACTGCTTCTCACAGTACCCTGAATTAACTCAGGGTTACACTGTTTTACGTAACTCTCAGCTTTGCTGTCGTTTAGAGTCCGGAGAGTTTGGTTCTAGACTTATCGTTGCAGACGGTGAAAATAACCACTTCGTGATTACGCCTTTAACGCTGCCGAAAATATTTTTCCCGAAAGCCAGAGCATCGCAACGACGGCTTTATACAACATCTGCCGGATTAATCGAGACATAGTCCCTTCTCAATTGCAATTGGAAGTTGAGGAGGTTATAAATAAAATGATTCCTATACGCAATAATCGCATTGCTGAACATCTTACCACAAATAATTTGAACAGTAAATGTTTAGTTGTAATGCAGTAAATATGTTTTTTAGATACTGATTTTTTTACAAAAGATTTATTTGTTATTTTAGTTTTTTCGTTTCAAATTAACTTCCGAAATTTTCATTTTTAAAAGATGCTTTTCTTTCATCAACTTTATTTGCAAGTCACTGCTCTTCTTTAGCAACTGCTCCGCAAAGATTAAAGTTATATCAATATAACACTTTTCCTCTGTCTACTTCGATTCCAAATTTTCCAACTTTCCCCAAGCACATTTGCCACATTTAGCTTCAGATTTTTGCGGGTTTTGAGCTTGACGGGATTCTGCTTGCTCCAGAGCTGGTTATATTGATAATAGATATTTAATTGTGCTGGTAAATTTATTATGAAGTTAATTTAAATAAAATATTTTATTTTTCATGTATGCCGCTTGATTTTTGTGAATCCCATATTTTTGTGGAAAAATTTGCGCTTATGCCTAATTTTTAAAAAATCGAGCAATACTATTTGAAGGAAAAAAATTAAACAGCTACCAATGAGCCAGTTGCAAGTTAAAATACAAAATGCGGCAAATTTATTTCGCACCATTGTACCTGTTGGGTGTCTTTTTTTATTAATTGCAATAGTACAATATATTTTTGTTTGTTTTTAATTTAGCTTGTCAAAAAATAACAATTACAATAATACTGACTTAAATTTTATTTTGAAAATATAATTTCGCTATACATTGTGTCATTTTTCGCCGTTACGCTGTGCTTTGTTTGTATGTGTGTACATATATATTACGAGTATATAGTAATAATAATGTGTAATAAATTTTTTTTAAAGCGTGCACAATAATTCACGGAAATAGTTTGTTGTTGTTTTTTTTTTTTGTATAATTCTTATTAGGCATTCAAACTGTGTTTGGTTCATATTTTTCCCTTTTAGTTTAGTTGAAACGCTTCCTTCTATTCCTTCAATTTTTATTTTTTTTTATTTTTAAATTTATTTGTTACTTTCTTTACCTTACGTTTTCGTCCATTTGGTTTCAATATTTTATTTTTGTTGCTCTTAAATGGTTTTTGTACATTTGTCTTAATTTTTAAAGGGCTTTCATTGTAATGCACTGCATTGGTGTGTTTGTTTGTTTGTGTGTTCATGTGCTTGTTGGTGAGAGGGAGTGGGGGGTACATATACATACATACACATATTTGATTTAACATTTTTGAATTGATTTAATTTCCGTCATTGCCGCGTTTGCATTGCAATGAAAGTCCTCACCAGCCCATTTGAAGAAAATGTATCAAGAACACACGAGCACAAAACTCATGCAATTGGCGTACATTTTTAGCTTTTTCTGAATTGTTTTTTTTTTCATTTCTATTTATATGTATATTTGATTAAATAAGCTAACCGCCGCTACTTGTTTTACAATAACAAATCTATGCATTAAGGGAGACTTTCAGAGTGCGTATTTGATAAAAACCAACAAATTCAAAAATTAATCTCTTTATAATTTTTTTTTGGTAAAATATGTATTTTCATGAGTTTTTTCTTTGCTCGTTCACTTTAAATTCTTCGAAAAACGTGTTATACATTTATTTTTATTAATTTTTCTACCACTTTTTCTTGTCCTTTATTTTTCATTTGATTTTTGCATAAAACTTAAACTATTTTCTATTAATTACATATCTTCTAACTTTACAGCTGTGTAACGTTTTGTATTTTTTTGCCGTAGATCCATAGTCGTCATCCAGATAGTTTGTGCTTAGTTTCGTCATAGTTGTAGGTGTTTTGTTTCGTTTTTGTTGTTCTTCTTCTTATTAAGGCTACCACCTCTAATACCCGGGATTTCGTTCAACAATCAGCCTAATAAAGTTCTTTTTGGCCGCTAGCAGTTGATTTGTGCGGTTGTTGTTGTTGTTGTTGTGCGTCGACGCTACGCTTACCCAAACGTGGTCCAAACCATAGGCCTGAAGTAGCGCTCGGACCGGTGCCCTTGTTCAGGGCTTGCTGTAGCGCCATAATATGCGCCCACTTTCTCAACTGCGCATCGGGGCGTCCCACACGTGGGAAGGCAATCAGACTAGCGCGCTTCATTTCGCTCTTTGGATATTCAACTGTTATTATAATAAGAAAAAAAAAAGCCAAAACAATTGAAGTTTTTTTGTGTTTTTTTTGCACATCCATTCGCATTCACTTTCATTGGCTAACTTACCTTCGTAGTCTTCAATCGAGGCGGGGTACATGCTGTCGCTGAGCGCCGAAATGTCAGCCTCACCGAAATTATTGGCCAGGCTGGGGTCGCTGCGACCGACGCGTGGAAAGGCAATGAGTCCGGATGGTCCGCCAGCAGTGCGCCGATTTTTTTGTTCCAATTCTGCAATACATAGAGGAGATGAACGCTAGCTAATAATGGTGTTGTTTTTGTATTTAAATGTTAAATAAATAAATTGCTCATTAATGGGCGAATATTGTGAAGCTCAGAAAATTGAGCAATAAATAGATAGATAAATAAACAGATGTATTCAAATTATTTTCATGTTGCTCTGTTCTATTGGCTTATTTTTGTGAATATCAATGCAGCTGAGTTTTTGCTATGCAAATTAATTTGTAGAAGTTGAACGGAATTATTTCAAATGGCACATTAGCCATATGAATTTAAAATAATGTCATAAATCTCCTGAATACCGTGAGCCAACCGCAGCTGCCTAGTAGAAATGTGTGTTATTCTAAGTTGGATGGGATTGTGAAAGTTATTGTAGAAAAATACGAATAATATTGTAAGTTAATGTAAAACATTTTTCCCCCAAAGCTTTCAGTAACTTTTTACGGTTGTGACATAAAGAAGACTATAATTTTTGCAAATTGCGGTTCACTTATGAAGTTTGTTAAGTAGAAATACTTATAATTTGTGCGATGTAACTGCGCATTGCTGTACTCTTCTAAATCTTCTTTTAAAATCGCGATTCGGCAAAATTTTCTGGCAGGACAAATCTTCAGGTTTAATTGACCTATACTTCTTTTTATGGAGATTTTTAGGTGACGCTCTTATATAAAACCAAGAAAAATTTCATATGATGGGCTCAAATGAGCTTTTCATCGTTAGCGCTAGAGGTATAGAAAACTGATATATATTGGAACGAGTTTGATTTGGTATTGCGCCATATTCAGTGTCATTTTTCGACTCGGACTCTATGTACATGCTATTGTATGTAGAATAAATTAGCACCAGAAAAACCATTCTTATATATTATTATTTTTAATTGTAATTATCATAAATAAATCACTTTATTTAATATTTGGGCGGTAAATCTTTTCGAACTATATTCGAGTGATATTGATTTTGATGGCAAACAGAACTTTCTATCAACCAATGCGAAATATACATCTGGCGACATGGCAAATGTGCACCCGTTCTACATATGAAAAGAGGACCACCAGTTTTAATGTGGCAGATTTAGAAGTGAGAATGGTAATAGTCTTCTGCGAGACGTCGCACCACGACTTGCGAAGTTATATGCTAATGATATCAGAGATGCATTGTGGAATTTGCCGAACCTACACTCAATAAAAAGTTATCTGGATTGAAAAAAAAAACTATAAAAGCAAGGAAATGTGGCAATAAATTGGATCCATGTAATTATTTATTACTTCTGAAGAAAATGCTTAATGGAATTCAGATTATGTAAAACCTGGCGTGCAACCCTGTCAGATAAAATTAATTTTGCTCTCAGAACGACGAACATGTTTGCGAACATATTGAATGCCTTTAAGTATTTGCCGTCTGTGTGCTCTCCGATTAGCCGCGGCGCTCGCCTGCTTCTGCAAAATTTTGACAGCGAGTAGCTTGCGAACATTGAGCAGAAATAAAGAAATTCATTGGATACGTCGTCGGTAAAATGATTTTAGAGGAAACTAATGCTTGTGAATTTTATAAAATATTTAGAAAATAAGAATAATATTGGCAGATCATTACAGAATGTCTGAAAAGTTTTCGTAACCACTCAAATACATTTGAAATTGAAATACATTAATATCTAATGGGTTTTAATTTAACATAATTTCATTTTGTATTATTTTTTAGTAATATTTTGGTGTACTATATTTTTCTGTGAAGCCCATTCGAATTTTTTTTTCGGATATTTTTACACACAATGGCATTGACATTTTAGAGAACTTTACGTATTTGTTATGCTTATTAATCCTGAAAGTGAATATATTGTGTATAAAGAGCATCCTAATATATTTATATTTTTGAGCAAACTCTACGCCATTTGGAATAGGAAGACTAGTTGTTTAAATTCACTGATCTTCTTTTCTGTACTGTGCAGATATAACCCCAAAAACGGTTTGTTTTGCATTTTTATGTTCGAATATTTCAAAATTCTGCGGCCAAATTTAGCATATCGAGAAGTTTTGAAAAACAATAACCTGGTTTCTGCATAGAGAAATCTGTCTCATTTCGATGGCCTGTGTAATCAGCTGTTGGTTATTTTGATTTCATCAAATCGAAAATTATGGATAATAGTTCATATCGCCGTGAGGAAAAAGGTATGCCACTGAAATCTGATTCGGAAGAATATCAGATTTGGCAAACTTCCAATTTTTATCGCCAACTGTATGCGATACTGATAAGAAATTAAACTTAGCCGAATTGTTTGCATTGATCTCATTCTGACACCGGCCGACACCAGTCAGTTCCATATTTTTCACTAAAGAGCCAAAATTTAGCAGACTCACCTTCCACCAACTAGGATATACTTTCCGTGGCTGCCTTCAAATTTTTTAGATTATAATTTGAAATATTTGAATAACCTTAACGCCATTTGGAAGATAAAGGCTTAAGCTTAACGTCTCTCTAGGATCTTATATAGGATGTAACTTTAATAATGGGCAAAAATAGCTTATTTGCATTTTTAGGTTCAGATAATTCAAAATCCTGACGTGAAAAATAAATTCTGCAGCCAAATGACTTTAAATCCTCTTATGATGACAATTGTCAAAGTAATTGTTATTTCCTACTTTGACTATTATATTTTAAAAACTGAAGGCAAATTACTGTAGGAACTTTCGTGAACCACTGAAAAACAGATGATTGGACTTTGCAGGGCAAATATAAAATTATACAACCTCTTTTGAGTTTTCACATTT
This sequence comes from Anomoia purmunda, assembly GCA_951828415.1. NCBI lineage: Eukaryota > Metazoa > Arthropoda > Insecta > Diptera > Tephritidae > Anomoia > Anomoia purmunda. The sequence goes on from OX639993.1 coordinate 154,209,641, forward strand.
TTTTACTATAACCTTTTGCGAGAGAATACAAACTTTCAATTGAAAAACACACAGTCATTTAAAGATTTTTAAAAGGAAACAAAAAATGGCCAAATCAAAAAATTCGAGGAACTAAACCACAAAATTTTGGCGGCGTTATTAGTTGTTTGCAGTCCGTTCCAAAGTTGGTTCAAAAACTTTAAGTAAAGATTTTGTAATATTGTTTTTTCTCCAAGAAAATTATAATATGCCAATATTTGGTAGTCCACGAAGGCAATATCTGCTGTCTTCGAATATAAATTTGAGCAAAGTGCGGAATTCTATAAAGCAGACTCCTCAAAAAGAATAGTCCACGAAGGCAAATTGCTATATCTGCCTTAATATGAGCTGTCTTTCGTAGAAAGCAGTTGAATTTCTTTGAGGGGATTGCGGAATTCTATAAAGCAGACTCCTCAAAATGAATATCATTGTTTAACTATTTTAAAAAATTAGTTGGATTGAAAAAAATTGTTAGAACACCATGCGCCTAAATATGTAAGATAATAGAAAGAGATAGTTTCTGGAAACAAAAACACACTTTATGATAATTACCGCTAATTGACAACTATCTTTGGCTCAAGTAGTGTGAAAATACTATTTAATATTATACTACAAATATACACATGCACGCTTGTATGAATCTTTATACCCATTCGACTCTGTACGCAGGCAGAATTCGAAGTCAGCGAGTTTGTAGCAAAAGAAGATGTGCTGTGCTGTGATGAAAATTCCCAAAGCTACCTCATTTAAAGCAATTTACTAAGCTTAACCTGATTTCAATGGGGAGTCTATGTAAATTCAAAACTAAATTTAAACAAATTACCAACACTAACAAGGCTAATAAAAAACATCTGCTATTATAGCACCAGGAGGAGTGAATACTCTTGCGGCACTAACGTTGACAGTAAAAATTTCAAAAGGAAAATAGGTGAAAATGAACAGAACTTATGCTATTTGTAGCTCATTGATACATACTCGTATAAGAAACTAAGTAGAAAATCAAAGTGCAAACATTAGCAACTACATACACACTACAGCTCGTTTTCATAGCGAGCGAGCGGGCATGTCAAGAAAGTGACGTTGCTTATACGCAGTGGTTGACCAATGGGTGGCGCTGTTGGTGTTGACGATGGCCTGGAGTGCGATTGATGTTTGCCAATACATAAAACTATATCTGTGTATATGTATGTGCGTGTGCGAGTAGCGTGGCTAATAATTCACGTTGATTTCTGTTTAATCTCTGCTTGACTATTTTTGAATTGCTGCTTCCAAATCGCAAATTGACATGACGAAAAAGGCGATGGAAACCGACATAGATTTTGAATGAAATGGTGGTCATTGGACTTCGGTTTTTTTTAAAAGAAATTGCTGGGAAGTTTTTAATTGATATCGCGTTTATGTAGATGGTAAGATTACTGTATTCAACTTTATGCTTTATGAAAATTAAAATGGGGGAAAAATGGTCTAGTGTATAAAGTGTTTCTGTATACCCTTTTTTAATTCAAAATACACCTCTACTTCCCTTTTAGCATTGCACTTGCAAAGTTATACAAATTTAAATATCCAAAAATGGTTCATTGAAGTCGCAGAAATATTGCCATCTGTGTAGCATTCAAGTCAGCAGACTTTTAATAATTTTGAAAGTTTAAACAAACACAAAAACCGCCCACCTTAAAGACCACCAACAATATTTGATATCAGACGCTAATATTAGGGTAAGCATTGACTACGGTTTTTAAGATATCCAATCAATTCGATGGGTCCTGAATGAACAAATATATAGTTAGTCGAAACGAATTTGAATGCCTGGTTTGGAATTCGCGAAAGTTGAGTAAATTCTATCTTAAAGTAATCGGGATTGCCATTCCTTTGAGTAAATTCAGAGTATAACTCAAGTTTATAGTCAAAAGTTGAAAATGATGAAAATATTAGATTTGAAATGGGTTTGCGATTTCGTCATATACTATATGTTGAATTGAAAAACAATCTATACTATAAAAAAACTGTTGAAAAATCGTGCCTGCACATTCAACATTTTTTGAAAAGAATAATAAAACGTGACGCAGGGATTCCAATAAGATAAATTGGGTAATTTTTTAGAACTTATGTATGTCAGCGTCTGTTGCCTGTTTAAACTCACTTATTTCCAAAACCACGGAATAGATTTTCATGGCTCTTTAACTGATAACTAGACAGAAATCTTTGACATAACGCGGGTATTTTTTTTTATCACAAAACGAAATAAAAAGACAAAAAAATCTTTGGAAATTGATTAGAATTATTTTTTTTTTGTTTTTTAAGAATCAACGTAAGCAGAAGTTTATTTACTTCTAAAGCATGATGTCGCACGCTGGTATGAAATGAGAAAACCGTCAAAGCTTACAGGGATGCATAAAAGTATTTAAACATTTCCTTAACAAAATTATAATAAACAAGTTTGGGGAAAAAGTATTGAAATAAATGAAAAAGTTGGGAAAATAGCTTTCTAAATTCTAAATTCTCAAACAAAGTTTTCAAAAAAAGCCCAAAAGAAGCATCAAATATCTTTACGTGGGCCATTTAAACTTAATATATTCTATGATCTATGTTAACTTATTTCAAAAATTATTTTCATTTAAATATTTTTTATTTATTCAAACCGGTCCATCTCAAATAAGACTTATTATTTTTGTTGGTATTTTAAATTATGACGAGTTTAGTAAAACAATACCGAGTTTTTTTTTTGTTTTGTATGAGTGTTGATCCCTAACATACGTTGGAAAAGTGTCTGACCTTCAAGTGATATTTTCTACAAATGGATTTACACTGTGAATTTCTTTTGTTAGTTTTCGTCAAAACTGAATATAGTTAATATAAATCGTTTATAATATAGTCGAAATCCCCAAATGTTGTCCGGATACATTTTATGCTCTTCCACGGTTCTGCTCCCTATGATTTAGGTTTTATATGGTGTGTTTTTGGATCGCCGAGCGAGAGTTTCAGCACTCATTTACCTACTAAGCCTGAACATTTCCTTAGACATCAAAGTTGTAATTCTTTAAGTTTTCGTACTTGTGACACAAACACCAATCACTATTTAACACTTAAATCACACCCTTAACATTTAAATACAAATAAAAAATTTCAGATCAATTTTGCTAAAGAAACATTAAGTCCAACTCCTTTGAGTTTTTTTATTTACACTCAGACTCACAATGGGCATTTGCACAACTATTAAAAAAAACATGAAGAGTTTCAGCTTTGATGTCTGACGAAATCTTTTTGCTTATAAAAAATTTGCTACTCATATTTTACTCAGCTTTGCTACAATACTTTTTGAAGAAACTTGACTAAAATTTTGAAAAAACGGTAGAAGTAGAGCGTAATACCATAGCTCTTTATATAAAACTTAATCAGAAAATTTTAGATAACGTTAAGATACTTTGGAAATTTGACAATTTGCAAATGATTTTAGGGTTAGTTGGAAACTCGGCGAAGCTTTGGTATTTTATTAAATCATTTTAAGATTTAAAGAGTTTATATGAATTTTTAAAGGATTTGAAGTAATGCTACATTAAATTTTCAGTAAGTCTGTTCCTTTAACACTTTTGTACTTACAAGAAAATATAAAATAATACCTTTTACACTTAACTAAAAATTTGTTTTTTTGTAACTGTGATTTGAGCAAAAAAAAAAGAAGTTATTGACGTCCCTCGAGAAAAAATGTTTAACAAAATATGGTAAAACAACAGAATGCTTTTCTCAAAATTGCGCTATGATAAGCACTTTTTTCTTTGCTTCATACTTATACTCATTTTATAAAAAAGTTTATATAAACGGAAGCATTCTGTCCCACTGAAAATACTTGAACGTTGGTTCCGTCGGCATGAAATTATTGTTTAATTGTTTTTGGCCAAAAAGTAAAGCCACACATATTTTTTTTATACAATATAAAGTATTATTATGAACTCAATTCCATTCTTATTTTAAATATGTCATATTTAAATTTTGTTATAATCTAATTAACAGTTTCGTAAATACCAAGATTTGAAGCTACTCACTGGGAAATTCCATGTCACAAAACTGCTAGAGTTTTGCTTTTTAATATTTGTTTATTAAATAAAATCAGTTAAGGAAAATTTTACTTTGCCCACTTGAAATACAAAAAGTTGCACATCGTAGGTCAAAAGTGTATATAATAGAAATATTTTCGGCTTACTTTTTTATTAAAGTGATCCAAGTATTGTTATTTTTAAACCAGTTATTTAAGAGATATTGGTCTTTAAAGGAAAGTTGAGTTTTTTGTGCGTTTTTAGTTTTTCACATAACCTCCGAATTGTATTAAGGGGCCCCTTAAAATTACAAGAAAGATAGTGGTTGTGAAAATTTCATATCAATTTAAATTGCGCATCACATCCTTAAATATCCAACCCGAATTTAATCCGAGGTTTCATTTTGAGTTAGTGTTTTTGGGTGTAAATATTCATACAATTAATTTTTATTAAGGAATTAAATAAAAAAATTAAAAAAAAAAGAAGCAGGCTGTGTCAGAGACACGGCCATTAAGTTTAACGTAGAATACGCCATGCGATAAGACAGAAAACATATGTTACAATAAATGATAAATAATACAAGCAAATGAATTTCTTTATTTGATAGTTACTTTCGATGATATACATAAGCTTATGATAGGAAAAATAGAATAAAAATGTTTTTAAATTATCAATTAAACGAAGTCAATGGCTGTTATCAATAGTAAAGATAAATGATTAATAACATACGCGAATCAATTTTATTATTTTTTTTGCAGTGCTTGGCAGCATTTTCTCTTCTTTTACTCTACTTTAACTTGCCCGCCTAAAATTATGCAATACATTTAAATCGCCCAACAGCAAACACTCAACCAAACACCACACACATATTTGTGTGCATGTGTTTATACAATTTTCATTTGAGAAATTTAAATATTAGGAAGATATCAACCAACATGAAATGCATGTCAAACGAAAGCTAACATCTTCATTTGACTACAAAAAAAAAAAAAAAAAAAAAATTATTTGAGCCGTTTCCTTATAATTAAAGAAATAGAGATTTCAACAATAAAAACCTGACATTGGTGCCCATACCGTAAGGTAAGACGTATTCTACGCCAAAATTATCGAGGATATAACCAGTGAAGGTTTGTTATCTTTCATTTCGGCCAATATTCTGTTCCTTATGACATTTTTTGGAAGCCACTACATTTACTGACACTTTTGCGTGCATTAAAAAAATCCTGACGATCTGTGATAAAACTAAAAACGCTGATTTGCTATATTAAAAAAAAAATGAATTTTAAGTCATGCTGACATGCTGGGGAAATAATATTTTGATTTTATAGCATGAAAAAAGGAAGATATAATTTTAATGAATATTTAAGGATAAATATTTAATTTATTTTTGAGATATCTTATAGCTATAAGCTATAAAAAGAAATTTTAAAGTTTTGAACACTGACATCTTTCATCTTGGATATCTATATTTCCATACCGTGTACAATTTTAGGTAACCCTTTTTCTGACGCCTACAACCTTGTTGAAAGTTTAAGATGCCAAAAAAAATCAGAACTATTTGCCAAAAAACTAAATACGTCAATTTAATTCATATATCGATTTCCTCCTGTATTAAAAAAATTTTATTACGTTTTTTTAGTAAAATTACATACTTATAAAGAACTCAAGAAAACTGCACGGATAGTTTTAGAAATCTGTCGACATAAATAAGAACTTGGATCGATTAAAGAAAAAAAAATATTTTTTTTTTTTTTTTTTTGATCTTCTGTTTTATTGGAACGATTTTCCGTCACCCCATTCTAAAAGGGAAAAATGACGTTGAAGTTGGCACAAGATCGAAACTGGTCTGTATTCAAACCAAACTTTACAAGGGACAACGGAAAATCGTGCCAGTAATCATCAAACATGTATTTTCTCGTTCAAGTTAGAGAACTTGATTTTAGCATAAATGAAAATCTCTAGCTTTTTTATCTGAAAAAATTTTATTCACTATTCGGTTGCATCACTGATTTGAGCCAGAAAAACAAAGAAAATGCCATTCAATTTTTAGTGCTCGAAAATTTAATTAGAAATGTGTCGGTAGATCTGGGTGCAAGTCCTTTGTTTTAAACTAGTTATTAATTTATATTATTTACTTTGGATCAGTTTGTTTTTTTTTGTTTGTGGTTAAAAATGGCAAGGGTTTTTCAATAAAGCAGCTGAAAATGATTTTTTACAATTCTGCGCTACGTAAAGCCAACTTATTTTATTGTAACAATGTTTTAAGATAATTAAATGTACAAGGTATTGAAAACCAAAGAACTTGGAATATAAATTTTTTTTCTTTGCATTGATTTCCAACTTCAAACAAAAAAATAATTTAATTGCAGTTACCTCGAAGATTACTTTTGTGTTTTTATTAAGCTCATTTGCAGAGTTTCTTAAGTTTTTTGATAATTTCAAGGATGTCATCAATTTGTTTTGCTTTAGTTTTTCACTTTTCACTAAAACGGGGTCCTTTGTTTCAAAAAATCTGTATTGCGAAACTTTTTGAGTAGGTTCTTTTTTGCTTGTTGTTTTTACCACTACAAAACTTCCATTGCAAAATTTTAAAACTAACATTAATGCCACAAAACAATCTCTACACAATACCTTTTAAGTTCAATTTGGTTGTGCGCACTTACCAGCCTCGGAAAATCCAGCCAAAGCCACAACAACAACTGTCGAACAAATGATAAAATCCAAACAGCAGAAAGACTTCATTTTGTGATAGATAAATCCTTTGTTGTGTACAAAACTACCCGTTAGCGTTAAAAATATACGAACAAACGAATACTTTCAATTCAACAATTATTGCAGTTTACGAAGTAAAAAAATTCGAAATATTTAAAAATAACCGCCGCTAATTTGCAGAAAAACAAAGAGCCACCGAACGTATGCTACTGTAGTTGTAACTGATCGAATGCGCGAGTGTTTGTGTGCGTGTAATGCAATGGGCTTGGTGGTGACCAACGAATGAAAGTGCAGTCACAAATAATCACAAATTCACACTTTGGCACTTTGGCTTGCTGCTTGCTGCTTCTTGTTGTTGTTTGTCTTTTGCCGCTTGCGTACTTTGCTTTACCACGTTCACCGGAATTATGCTTGATAACTATGAAAACGCATGTCCTTTTATACGCAAATGATGAAAGCCATCGCCAGCAGGCTAATGGCAACAAAGCAACAAAGCGTATCAATGTGGCAACATAGCTACAAATTCGGCAGCAGCAGGGGCAGCAGCAACATTGATACTAACAGCAGATAAGAGCAGTAGAGGGGACAGCAACCAGAGCAGTGGCATTGTTTGACGAAAGACCAATACCAATACTGTCAACTATCTAGATGCCCGTGTGGAGGTATGTAGGCTTTTGGGTGATACCCTGTCGGAAAAAGCAGGCAGTCTAAAAAATTTATCAATGAAATGAAATAAAATTTAAAAAGCAGTCGGAAGCCAACGAGTGTATGTTAAATTAATTATATTGATCTAGCTTCCATTCACTATATAAGAATGTAGTTTTATTTATTATTATTTTGTACATATATTTTAGTATATATTTGATTTAAAACATGCAGATTTAGAGCTGGTCGAAATGAATTTTTTTTTTTTTGAATTTCGATTCTTAGCGTGTAGTGTTTTAGAATGTTTGCGATTGGGTTTGTTTTTTTAATTTTTTATTTTAGTTATTTTCGAGGTAAACGTTCTCTAGTGGCAGAGATTTTATAAATCACGTCACGCAATTCGCATCAGAATCGCGTCACGAAGTCACGACACGACGCTTATTTGAGAAAAAATCAAACACACATAGTGCGGTAGCGACATATCAATGTCTATGTATGTACTATGTACGTTCATCGGAACAAACAGACATATATGTAGCTTGACACCATTTCGGCATAAGTTCAGTAGACAAGTTTTGAACCGTTTCGGCACTATTTTCGGACTAGATATTTCGGGACCATTTCAGGAGTTTTAGTTAGTTCGGGACTCGTTCAACACTACAACTACTACTGCTACAACTAGTAATTGCTACTACTCTTAATTACTAGTTCCATCACTAAAACTACTACTAATTACTACAACTATTTGAACTAATGCAACTGCTAATTACTACCGTTTTTACTAATTCTGCTCCTAATGACCGCTACTATTTTTTACTAATTTCAACTAATACTACGACTATTTTTACTAGTTTCTGCTACTAAATTTTCTCATTTCTACTACTATTTCAAACAATGCTACTACTAATTTCTACTACTGTTTTGACAAATTTTTACTACTATATTTTCTAATACTAGTAGAAATTACTACGGCTAATTTTACTAGTTTGTACTACTAAGTTTTCTTATTTCTACTATTATTTCAAATAATGCTACTACTATTAATTACTACTACTATTTTTACAAATTTCTACTACTATTTTGCTAATACTAGTACAAATTACTACGACTATTTTTACTGGTTTGTACTGCTAAGTTATCATATTTCTACTACTATTTCAAATAATGCCACTACTAATTACGACTACTATTTTTACTAATTTCTACTACTATTTTTTCGAATACTAGTAATAATTACTACGATTAAATTTACTAGTTTCTACTGCTAAGTTTTCTTATTTCTACTACTATTTCAACTAATTTACTACTAATTACGACTACTATTTTTACTAATTTCTACTACTATTTTTTCTAATACTAGTACAAATTAATACGACTATTTTTACTAATGCTAATACTAAATACTACTACTATTTTTATTATATATACATATATGCTTTTACTAGTTTTACTAATTTCTGCTACTATTTTCACTCATCCTAAAACTAAAAAACAAAAAAAAAACAATATAAAACTCTCTAACTCAATATCACTTTGTAGAATTGGGGCAGCAGTGTTACTTCCGGCTCGCGCACTTGGGTGCAAACGGGGGGTTTTTTAACATAAGATTGAGGAATTAAAAAAAAAAACAATTGGCAAAAATCCTGAAAGAAAAATTTGAAAACCGAAACCTGTTTTCAAACAATCCCTACAAGTTGTATGTCGTTCAAAGATACGCAATGATCGCACTTAGCATTTAATCAATTCAAGCTTGTTAATGAAGTGATACCTAGACAAAAAACACAAAATTACCGTAATCACAAAATCTTACCTACTACATAGAAATAAAAAAAAATGTGTGTTTGTGCTCAGAAGGTGCTAAACTGGCCTATTTCTGCATTTTTTTAAATTTCTTCTTGTAAAGCAATGTGTTAAAATTAAACAAGAAATCGGCTATCACAATACTTTGGATGATTGGTGTTCAGAATAGTGGCGTAATTATTTTGAATACAAGTATAATGAATTTAAATTGAAATGTATTTTTGTTTAAACCATGTTATAGTTTAAATGTTATAGTTACTATATTTTTATATAATTGGAAATGGGCAAATTGGTAATTAGACTGATTTAAAAATAGTTTAAAGCAAAACGAATTTCAAATAGTTGCACATAAACACATTTTATTGGAGCTGGAAAAAAATAATTTAGATTTTTTTTCTCTGTCAAACATATTTAAAATTAGTTTAAATCAAATGTAGAATCAGATAGTTGCTTACAAGAAAAAAATAAGGAATTTCAACTACTTGTATTTGGTAAAAAAAATTACATTTTAAATTGCTTTTAAAGTGAATATATTACCTACAGGGTACATATTACATGCATTGGTGTGCGTGTGAGCCACAACATTTGCGTGAATTGTAACAAATTGTGGGCGCTGTGAATCGAGTCGTTATTGGTGTGCACTGTACTTGGTCAATGAATTTGGCTAAAAATTCTAAGTACGTGTTTTCTATTGTGGGCGTCCCTTAATTTTTTCTTAAGAATAAGCATTTATTTTTGTGCATGTGTGTACATAAGTGCAGGAATGTGGTAGTGTTTTCTTAAGCCGCATGAATGAATTTTTACATAAATTTGTAGCAATTTAAACTCTAATACAAGTGCTGGTTATGCTTTGTTTTTGTTTTTGCAGAAGTACAACTCAATAATAAGTTTAAGCTGGAATTAATAATTCTGATTTGAAAGTCTTGTGGTTAGAGTTAGCATTGCCATTTAACATTTGCAGCATTTGCAACAGGTGGCTGGGATTTGACATTCTAGCAACATGTTGCTAGCGCAGCGACTTTTGATGTTGCGTTCATGTCGCAACAAAAGGCATGCTGCATAAGTTGTGCAAATAGTTTAGAGCGCTTTGCAATTCTTTTGCGTGATAAATTTGGCAAGGGAAGCGTGAACATGAAGCCAATGGCTCAAAATCCATTAATGTCGAAAAATTTTATTAATTACATTCACACAGTACATCAACCGCCAGCAAATATTTAGAATTAACTTTGCCGAAAAAATGACTGACAGTGAAATAATACAACTTTCGTTACTGTTTAGCTTTTAAAAGTGAAATATTTAATCTATCTAATATTAAATATAAATGTGAAAGCTTGTTTGTTAAATTTTCACGTCGCAACGACTAGACGGATTTGGATAAAATTTGGAACATATGTATGTATATTAAACTGACCAAAAGCCTACTGAAAGTGTTTAATTTTTGAAGTTCATGACATCTTAATTTCCATTATGAATAATAATAAAAATTTCATGCAAAAATATTATAATAAAAAGCTGGTTTAAAAATATTGACTTTAAGAGGTCTCGCATGGACTTTTTGTGCCTCTACTTTAAGTGCTTAAAATTACTCGTCCTTCAATCGATGCGTACGCGAAATTCCCTACAAAATTGAGACTTTTTTTTAGATCTTATAATATGTTTTCAAGGTCGCTGAACAAAGTTAAGTTAATTTATCGATCTGACTCTTACATTTGGATACATTGGGACAAACTTAAAAAAAAAAAAACAAAAAAAAAATGGAAAATTACACTCTAAAAGTTGATTATTTAAAAAAGAAAAACGTGTTTTCAATTTCTTATCAGTAACATTATTTATATGTATGTAGTTACATTTTTACAAACAAAATGAGCCATCATAGAGAACATTACTTTCATTACTTTACCAGATATCCGTAAATTACATAAACTTAAACTCAACCTGGATTAAAAAAAACCTACCGCAGGGGTCTTGTAATTTTGATATGATTGAAACTGAGTAGAAAACATAGTAATTCCACTAAAATTAACCGCACACCTTCCCTTAAAAAATAAGGCCCAGTATAACAAAACTTTGTTTTCTGCAATAACACATTATGCATTTTGAATTTATTGGAAACTTGGAAATCCTCAAAATAATAATTTTAAAATACGCGGTCATTTGATGGCTTTAAAATTTATATTTTTACGAACATTTTTTCTTCGACAGAAGACGAGTTGAGTGAGTGCATTTAAAATTTTCAATATGTCTGTAATTAACGTTTATATAAACTTTTGGTTCAATTGCGAAATATCAATGCCGGCCTTTATGAATGATCTGAATAATAAAGAGAAATACGTCAATATGAGCAGGTTAACCCATTTATCGTAGTCGAAATAAAATTGCGAAGATTTCGTGGGTACTCTTGGTGCCATCACGAAATTCTAAATGGCTTGGCATTTTTTGATTCCAACAACAGTCCACGAGATAAGAAGTTAATGATTCAGACTTTGTACAAACCGAAGAGTATTACTATAAATGTACCAGGAAAATATATAGAAAAATTGAAAATCTATGAGATTTTTTTGAGATTCTTAAAATCAACTCCGATTTCTTGACCAAAAAGCTCTCGAAATAAACGAAGGAACCATCGTATGCCAATGGAGTAATAAAAATTTAAAGCATAAAAGTGACAAACGACATCGCTGAAAGGAGGTTATCTTTAGAAGAAACGTTCAATGGAGAAATAACAAAGGAGGAAGACCAGTATCAAAATATACTGCAATGTGTAAATAAATGTCGAAAAGTCTTTCCCGAGAGTACCAAGGGAAAAATCACTGAAGCGATTCAGCCACTGAAGCTTACTGCTAGTATTGAATTGTAGTCTGAATCATAAAGAAGGTGATGTCACAAACTTAACCTCACTTTTTCGGTAGCCCCTTTTCGGCAACGCATATAAATGCAGTAAAAAAGGGACAAATTATCGGCTCTTTTTATCTACTTTTTTATTAATATTTTTAAGATATATGCATTCAAGAAATTATTTTAGTTATTTAGTAATTATAGTTATTTAATAAATAAAACTCACATAAATTTCAAATTGGTTTAAAATAATAATAATTTTATTTAATAAACTATGTATTTAATCGTAGATATATGTACATTAAATGGATTACAAACACTACATTTTTTTTTTTGCTGGGAGGACATCCACAGTTGCTATTTTGTAGTAGGAAAATTTAATTAATACATTATGGAAATGATCATTTTGGTACACTTGGGTATGGGTTTATCCCTTCTTCTTCTTCTACTTATAAACATCGGATCGGACCAAAGTTATAATATCATTTCATCTTAATGAAAGGTATAATTAATGACTTCAACATTAATTATATTCTAGCTCAATTTTATTGAACTCGAGGCTAGTTTTTATTAGGGTATATTATGAAATAGCAGCTTTCACTTCTACCGCTGTGAAAAATTGTTGCTTTCACATAATATACTCTACTAAAACCTGGCCTTGAGCTAAATAAAATGACATTAGTTTTTAAAATACAAGGCCAAAGATAATATAACAATTAAATCTTTTCATTTATCATATTCATACCAGACCGAGAGCGGGCCGGGAGTTTTTGGAAGGAGAAATGAAATTTGATAGCATAGAAAATCAAAAAGGCCACTTTTTGGCATCGAAACAAAATACTTTTACTGTTCACTTGACCGAATGAACAAATAGGCAGCGAGAATAGAAAAGATATTTGCTTATATTTCAGCCTCGCATTTTAAAGAACAACCGCAACCTATTGCTAAAAACAGAGCACTTTTATTGCCAACTTTAACTTGACCGATTGGTTAAACTCACCTAAAATGGGCGACCAAAATCGCACCCGCATCGCAGTGGAAAAAGGAGCAGAATTCACAAATCTGTAGTAGGAATACGCCACTAGAACTTATTTTTACCATTTCGTAACAAATATTTCGAATTATTTACCGAAATTTACATCTAATATTTGAAGAAATCGCAATTAGCAACTCTAAATAATCAATAAGTAAATGGAGTGTTTCTACTACAGTTTTTATTATATTTGGCTCAAGAGAGCTGCATTCGGCTACCGAGTTTGTCAAAATTACAACAAACACCCCTCAACTGACAACACCTCAACAGATATTACCTTGCATCAAATAAATCCAGGAAGCCCGACAATGCAGATTTCTTTTTAGACAATTTATGCATTTATTGAAATTTAAAATGAAAATAATTTTTGGAGGTTCTTTACAACAACGTAATGCTTTGCCTCTAATCTCGTGGAAGTGATCGCTGTGCTTAGCCAAAGCTCTGTTAAAAGAGTTGGAGCCAACATATTCGATGGCATCCTCATTATTGTCGAAAAAAGTGATTAATTTCAAATTTTCTCGTTTAAAAAAAAAAAAAAATTTTTTGACAAATTTATTTTTACTATATTTATGACATTATGGCACAAACTTAAAAATTCTACCCTGCATAATTGATAGGTTAAATATTTATGTCTCTGAGCAGATGCCTTATATTTTGCTATGCAAGCAAATTTATCAATTTAAGCAGTAAACTCTGAGTTAAATAGATAACCTGCTTTATAGCAAGTGGGCCTTACTTTATAATGACTTTAGCCCCGCATTCGCAAGCAGTTTTAGTAATTTACAGATTTTTCATTTTTCAGTTTTCTTTGCTCAGTCTATTGTATGTAGCCTATATATGCAGGGGTTGGGTGAGGATCCCTACAGGGTAGTGTACTCTCACCTCTGTTGTGATGTTGCGTAGCAGACTCCTTTTTAACGGAAATCCAATCTGCCGTTCACATCCAAGCTTACGCTGACGATGTTAGGGCATTAGCGTGGTGTACTATATATAGGGTCTTTCAATCAACCCTACTAAGATGACCCTGGTATTGTTTTTGAGAAAAATAAAATTATAACTTATTAATCTCCTGGTGCTTAGGGGCGCAAACTTACAACATTCGGAGGAAATGAAATATCTTGATAGAAAAATTACTTGGAATGCTCATGTTGAACAGAAGATAAATCGAACATTGAAAGTTTTTGGACAGAGCTGGAGAATCTGTAGTAAGGATTGAGTTTGGGACTAGCTGGGGTAGTTTGGTCACACACAGCTCTAATCAGATCAGACCATCACGTAACGTGCTGTAGTTTAGTGTCTTAGAACCATGGCTTGCAAAGGTGCGTGTATATATGTAGGTATTACGGGCGCCTTGAGTACGGCATCAGGAGTGGCTCTGAATGTTTTGTTGAATTCGCTACACTTGGATTAAACGATCCAAGAGGGTGCAATGGAAACTATAGGGCGAATCATTCCATTAAATTGTGACACGACGATACGAGCTCCGGACACAGATAGATGTTTGGAAGGTTGTTATAGCAATAGCTTTGTTTTTGGCCCCAAAAGACAAACTGATACTGAGAGTGTGTTTTGGTAGATATTAGAGTATTTTGATTCTCGAAAAACCGAGATACCGGGTTATCGGTACAATCTCGGGTATCGCCGTTCTCGCGAGAAATGTCGATTATTTATCGGGACGAGTACTGCATATGCTGTTACAATCGAGTATCGTGGTAGCCTTGATTGCTTTGCTAACTATATATATAGCTGGTTAGGATATATAGTGTAAAGTTAGTGCATGATTTATGAATCACGGAAAGCCCGCGAGAAAGCTGCCCTTGGGAAAAATTGATTTTCGAGTAATATCGTGATATCGAAGGCTTTCGTACAAAGTATAACGCAAGCCTTCATATAAGAGAACAATGGAGATATCAATGTACTCTCTTATGGGAGGCTAGGCGAAAGCTTTTTACACTGATGACTACAAGAAGAAATGGGTTTAGAGCTGGTTGGCACCTGTACGGAAATTTCAGATGCTTTTTTGCCTTAGGCACAAGTTCAAAGGTTTACGAATCGGAGATATTTGCTATTCTTGATTAATTGGCGAAAGGTGGCATGGATATTAAGACAAGCTGCACTAAAGACCTTGGAGACTGCTCGAACCTCTTCAAAATTTGTCCAAGAAACTAAGGTGACGTTGAGCTCTGTTGGAAAATGAAATAAGCTGGAATTCATGTAAGTGGCGGAGCAACGTATCGAATGGGCTGACGAATTGGCTAATTGGCAGGTCGTGGGCAGACCCCACTGGCCTACAGCCAGTTATTGCTTCAAGCATGGCAGGGACGGTCCGATAACTGTGGGCGACATCTGCAAAACAACTAAGTGCTTCCTGAAAAGACCGGACAGGGTAGTGGCGAAATTCCTTCTCGAAATGCTTCTCAGATTCATAACAGATTCCAGATGAAACAATGGTTTGGCGTGATTTTTAGATTTGCGGAACTATCGGCCCATATTTCTTCTTAGTCCGGCTGAAACATAACACGATATTGAGTCTGGATAAAGGACTATTCTCTTTCTGAAATTTAAAGTTATGCTCTCGACGACAAGTTACAATACAATAAGACGGCTCTACTTGCCACTCCGACCCACGTCATGACCGCGAACGACTAGCGGATTATATGTATATTTTCATATCTGGAACAGGAATATATGAACAAATTCCAAATCCTCACTTTTGTCTCCTTTTCGTTTCACTTGAAATACCATAAATGTTAATAAATATCTGCAATCTCCACTGCCATTAGAGACTGACGCTGGGCCTTTGAATATCGTAAAGCAAGTAGACTTTCAGGCCACTAATGGAATTCTTGGAAAAATTACGAAAATAATGAACGGGCAAACATCATCTTTTTGTTTATTTTAAAACCTCTTTTGGAATTGTGGAATTGTAAAGGACTGTAAACATAAAATGTAAGCAACTCCCATCGCTTTATTAAGATTAGCTTAAATCATCTGGAGCCGTTGCTCAAAAGACTACAGGACCATTACGTCGTACCAACAAAGTGTTAGACGTATAGCAGAGCACAGAAGTATTATTTCAATTTATTTTCCATGCTAAGTAAATACCATGTACTCTATTTTTACGTATTTTATTTATTTCACTTAAAATGACTTCAATTTAATATAAATGTATTTGTCTTATACAAAGCTCACTATGTAACTGCATTATTTTACTGTTCTAAATATTTAAATTGGTGACATGAAAATACAAACATACGGTATGTATCCCGACTTAAAGCCAACCGGATATCATACGGCCTGTGACAGTCGATTTGCCACGATCACCGCCAGCTGCTGCACTGCTTTGACCCACTTTGATTACCGGTTTGGCAGGTGCGGGTGCCGCTGCTTTCTTGTCGTCCGGCTTTTTCTCATCCGGCTTCTTTTCATCGCCTTTCTTGTCATCAGCCTTTTTGTCATCCGTTTTTGTTGTCGCGCCCGAACCGCCCGCAGCATCGCCACCACTGCCACCAGCTGCATCGCCTGCAGCTTTTGTAGTTGTCGGGCCCGTTTCGCTTGGTTTGGCAGGACCACCAGCCGCTGGTACATCTGGTTTAGCACCCGAGGGTGCAGCTGGTGCAGCACCTTTGGCAGCGGCGGTTGCGGCGCCGGCGCCCGGTTTTGCGGCTTCTGTTTTGGCAGCATCCTCCTTTTTGGCAGCAGCTTCAGGCTTTGTAGCTTCACCGGGTTTCGCAACAGCTGGTTTAGCAGCGGAAGTGCTGGCATCGCTTGGCTTCGCGGCATCACCTGGTTTGGCCGCATTGCCCGGCTTGGCAGCGCTTTCGGGTTTAGCAGCTGCACCGGCGGGTTTGGTGGCATCATCCTTCTTTCCAGCAGCAGCAGCATCAGGCTTGGCAGCGGTTGGCGCTGGTTTTGCAGCGGCGCCAGCAGCTGGTTTGCCTGCTTCCTCTTTCTTTGCAGTGTCGGTGGGCTTAGCGCCAGCTGCTGGTTTGCCAGGCGGTGCTGGTGCTGCAGGCTTTCCATCGCCTGGTTTAGCATCTTTGGATTTGCCGTCTGAGCTAGATGTTTTCGAGACAGTATCGGCCTTTTCGTCACCAGTGGATTTTTGTCCCTTCTGTGACTGCAATTTTAAACAGGAATATAGGACGGGCATAGTTAATTGGGTAATGGAAAAATAGTTACGACTACTTACGCCTGCAGGTTTCTCATCCTTGATGGTGGCACTTGTGGAAGCTGCATCATCTGCAGTAGCATTGGCCGTACCCACTTCGTCGGCGGCCATCTTCTTTTTCATGAACTTCACATAGGCAACACGTGTGGCGCGTGTAACTTCACCCAAATTGGGATTGTATTCTATGAGAAGGTGGAAAACATTGTCAAATATTTTATAGTGCATAGTAATAGGATGGTGCAGAAAATGATAGATGAAAATATGAATTTCCCCTAATTATAATTCATACGCACCAATGAGCTGATTCTGATTCATCTTGAGACCCTCATTCGCCTGATCGATAATCTTGCGTCGCAAACTGCGTTGACTGTGTCGCTGTATGGACGAACGTTTGGAGCCGATCGGATCGGCGGACATTGTATTTTGACGTGCAATCGCATTCCAATCCTTCTCTCTGCAATGCAAATAAATAAAAATTTAACTCTTAAATTTTTCCATTCATCGCCTGCCAACACCTACCCCGACTTCAATGACTTCTTCTTGCCAATCACCCGCGCCAACGACGAGAAAATATCCTTACTTCCCTCATCACCTAGGGTCATTTCTTGTTGTAGATTCTCGACAAAGCCGATTTGGAAATCTTTCAGTATACGCCGCTCCATCACCTTACCCTTCTTCGTACCGGCCGCTGCAGCTGTGTACACACATTAAAAATATATATAGCATACCGTAAGGGAATATGCTCATAAATTCATTGTCACAGTCGTTCATTACTTACCTGCTGTTTTCTTTTCAATATCGGGTACATTGAAACGATTGCTTTGGAAAATGTCCAACAGCTCAAAACGTAAAGAGCTAATATCTTGACGCACTTCAATGATATCATCCTCGGTTATACCATAGTCGTCGCGTTTTCGCTGCTCTGCGGTGACGAAGCGTCGTATCAGTAGCTTCATCACTTTGTCATGCAACGCCTGTTGTCGCTCCTTAGTTTTACGCTGCAAAAAAAAAAAAACAAAAAACAAAAAACAAAAAACAACAACGAAGAGTGAAGAGTATGCGTTAGTACTGGTAAAATAACCCAGCTAGCAAGTAAAGGTAAACTTATTTTGCGAACAATGTATATTTTGGTTGGTGGGGACAATGCAAAATTTTTATTTCGCCGCTAGGAGTTACATATATCCTATTATATCTGATAACTGTTGATGCAGGAGATATATTTTTTCTGTTGTTAATAAGGATTTTTTCCAACGCTTACTTTTTCCGTTGCTCATAATTCACTGTTTTCGCTGCACACTGGTCAAAAATTCCAAAAAGCTGATCGAAAGTGCCAAAAAAAAATTTTTTTTCAATATGTCTTCGAAAGAGAATATCTTGAGTACTAACCGTATGACTCAATTTCACCACGCATGGGAAACGGAAGGGCTCTGTTGTCTCTGTAGCTCACTTTTGCAGTGAGCGTCGCACGATTAACATCACGTGCTACCTTAGCGAAGAAAAAAGTATACTTTCAAAATATTGGACCTTTCAATAATTGAACTGATATTACAATAACTAAACTGATTTGCACGTTTAAACAAAAAATCTCTTTGCAAAGGTGGGTAATTTTATAATCAGTTATCATATATTGGCTATTAAATTTTTTTCGGTTTTTGAAATGAATTTTGACAAGCGAATGATAATTTTCCAGATTTGCGTGCATTAAAATTAACTTTGGAAAGGCCTAAAAAATGTTCCACCGAGTTCCACTTAGATTTTTTTTCTAAACCATTTCTAATTGTAAATGAGAAAAGACCGAATTAAAATGCGAAAACGTCAATTGAAAATCGGAATAGTCAATTGCAAACAAGATTCGACATTTTAAATTGCGATGATCAGATGAAAATGAGAAAGGGTCAAATGAAAATGCGACATAATCAGCGGCTTCAGTATTTAGAAAAGAACGTTCGGGAGGAGAACGATCAAGAGGAGAACGGTTGGCATACACAAAACTTTATTACAGTTATTATTTAAAAAATATGTAATAAAAATAAGTTTTCATTCCCATTTGACGCGTTTTAATTCCCATTTGACGCTTACTGATTTCTAAATGACTATTCTCATTATAAATTGACACTTTAACAATTAACTTTGACGCTTTCTAATTTAAAATGGACTATTCTTATTTTCAACTGACGCTTTCTTATTTATAACTGTGAATTGCAAAAATCAGTTGCACAAAGTTCCACATTTACCTTCGGTGCAAGGTTTTATCATGAAATCACATTAAATTGTTTTCCATTGAATGCAATGATGAGTGAAATTTAATGTAAACGGTTTTTTAACCGTAACTGTTGAAACTGTTTGTTGTCAAAAAAGAAAAAAATGAAAATTGCAATAATCTGCAAATTATGCGCGTTCGAGTATGGTATCATGGAATGGTTGTATATTTTTTTTTAAGTTGATGTAAATTATATTTTTTTCAGTATCCGCGCCTTTCTCACGAATCATTACTATGACAAGGAAATAAATATTTTCTCTTGTGAAAAAAGAAGTTTCGAGCAGTCAAACTACATGTTTGAAAATAATTTTATACGACTTTTGCAAGTTAAATCGTGTGGACACAAAATCAACGTGGAAATTCATAGTGGGAAAATAATCGAAAAGTTTCTCTTGTCCATTGAATGCCCGCAGAGGTTCAAAAGTCTCGTAATAAGTTGATAGAAAAATTTCGTTTGCCACTTTGAATCCACCAATTTATGTTATTTTAATATTTAATCGGTGATCTAAAAATCG
This sequence comes from Anomoia purmunda, assembly GCA_951828415.1. Lineage (NCBI taxonomy): Eukaryota > Metazoa > Arthropoda > Insecta > Diptera > Tephritidae > Anomoia > Anomoia purmunda. Next base: position 154,229,661 of record OX639993.1, read on the forward strand.
CAGTAAACTACTCTTAAAGCAAATCAATCGTATTATTTCCAAAAATCCTCATTTATTTGCCACTTTTTTCGGCGGAGTCAATGTAAAATTCGTATTGAGCAAATTGGAAAACTCTCGTGAACAATTTTGAGAGCGTATTAGTTGTAGTTTCTCAGATGTCGTCCGCCATTTTTAATCTGCCATTTTGTTTGCGGCAAATTGAATACCAATTTCGTAATCGGCAGCCTCAAAAAGATTTACGGACGAATTGGCCAGCATTTTTAATTTTTGACCATCTTTTCAGTATATTTGACCACCGTGCGTAGGTTGAGAACAGTTATCGTCCATTATTTACCTTTTACGTTGCCCCATTAACTTTCTAAGAAAAGGAAAATTGGTGAAAATGAAGATGGAGATAAAGAAGAACTTAAAGATGATGAAATCAAAGTGAAGATGAAGACACAGCTAAGAATTAAGATACAGAAATATATAAAGAAATGGATGTGGGTAAAGGTAAATAACTTTTGTCAAATGGGGTAAGAGTAAACTTTAAACAATAACTGTTATTAAGCAATGAAGTAAATAAGCGTGGGGAAATAACTCTTATACGCAAGGAAAACATATTTTTTTTATTACAGTTATCGGGCAATATAAAAATTAGCGAATATAACTCTTAAAACCTAATAAGAGTTATGAAGCAACTTTTTGGTTAAATTTCAGAAATTTTCTATTAGAAGGTTAATAGGTGATTTAGGTGGGTTTTTGAAGTATGCAGGCGAAAAAAAGATACGGTCGTCCCGTGGTGTCAGGAAATATCACAACATACAAATCTGAGGACATGAGAAAACTACTGCCCCAAATATGAAGCAGCTCATTCCAATCGCGGTATTTTTCAAATTAAATAAATGCAAGTTATTCGCTAATATTTCAAATAAAAACTTGTAGATTATTAAAATACAATAACTAAAAAATTTTGTTTTGAACTAAAATTATTTGTTCCGCAAACCAATAAAATTATACAACAGCAATATTTTTATATTTTTATTTTTTTTATCAAAAAAGTAAAACTCATAAAATAAATATAAATATTATTTATTGAAAAAATAAAAATTCACAAAAAATCATTATTTCAGAGCGAAACAATAGCACTCGAAAAGCGAGTTTTATTTATGAGAAAAAAAATATAACTCGATGTGTCAATGATTATTTCTTCTAAGCGATTAATAAAAATCTAAAAGTAATTATTAAATGTACTTTTTATAACTATTGCTAAACAATTTTGAAATCGTAACAGATTCATACAGGTCATGGAAAACGTGAAGTGGGCCACCATTGTTCTGAAAGTCAAGCATTTGTTTTTTAAATGGCTTGTTTCTAGTTCACAACGATTTTTGACGATTAATATTTAGAAAGTTATAGGTATTATCATTTTTCGAAAATGTTTGATTTCATTTTTAATTTTTTTTAATAAATTTTCTTTTTTGTAAAAGTGAATAAAATTTTTCAAGTTTTCTTCTTGAAGTTAGTATGGAAAATGTTTGCTGTGCATAACTGAATTACATTCGTCTCATTTTTTGTTTCCAAATGATTTTTAATAGACCGTTCTACAATTTAAAAAAATTGACCTTAAAGCGATTGAGATAACAATAATATTAAAAAAAAATATCAATAAATTTCACAACAAAAAGAAAATTTGCGAAAAATTATCATAATTTGTAATATTCTAGAATTAGCTAAAACTTACAGCTTCGCAAAATTGTCTAAATTATATTTGTGTTTATCGTTATCAACCAGATAAATTCAATTTTACACTAGCTTTAGATTAAACAATTTTAAAATAAAGTTTTTCAAAATATATATTGCTTCGATTGTATTCCTCATAGAATGAATTTTATATCACAAACAGGGTTATTTCCAATATCAAAACACTTTATCGCTGAACTAAAATTAGACTTTCGGTAGCTGAGTACAATTTTCCATATCAATAACATACTGGTTTCCTTGAACTTAAATCGGTCGAATTCAATTTTTTTTAATATAAATAAGCTTTAAGTGATTAAGAAAAAAATCGGTTAGTCATGCGTTTTGCTAGAAATTTGTATGAATTTTTATTGCCATCGTATTTATTTATACACGAATTTTATCTTCTAAAATACCAGTCAAATTTTTCCGTACATTTTAGTTAGTTCCCAATAAATAAAACAATATGGTATTTTCTTCGTTCGATGAAATTCGAGCCCAGACCGCTTTAATGAGTTTACCAATTCTCTCTTATTGATTTAAAGACAGTGAAGTTACAAAATCACAAATTGAATAAACTCTTCCGAAAATATCTTGTAAAATTTAAGAAAACAAAGCTTGAAAATTTGTCCATCTTTCAATCACTCGCTGTTCTTTTACAGACATACATTCTCACTGTACACTCTGGTGAGAGTAGATATGTGTATCTATAAAATTTTCCGAAAATTTAATCAGTTAATTTTCCAATCGCCATTTTTCGATTTACGGACACTTTTGCTTACATTTTGTTTGCTGGGAAATGAGAGAGAGCTTAATGTAAATGTGAATGAAATTTGTGTATGCTTCAAATAGTAAACGGAAGTATGTATGTATGGTTGGAGTTTATTGCTACTATTTTACATCAGGAAATGCGGATTTGAAGATTTCTGTTGCTCCAACAAAACATTGGCGCCAATTGTGACAGCTGATGCTGCATGTAGGTATCTAGGTATTTACTAAGCTTTGGGCTTTGGCGCACGGTGGTGTTGACGTAAGGCTACCAATCTAATACTACTTTTTATCTTAGCTACTGCCTTACAATAAGCAAAATTGTTAATAATCACCTGCAATCTATTTCAATCTGAAATCGAAAGAGGTTTGACTCTCTGACGCATTTTTCTGTTTTGTTTAGCATATACAATTCATGTATTTTGTTTTTGGTGGCAACTAGGTAGAGTGTCCTCTTATTGGTTGGTGAGGTAGGTTCGGTAAAAGTGCGATGGAACTGATAAAGGTTTTATTTAACTCATTAAAAGTTGTAGCAAAAAACCGATTTACCGATTTACCCATTTTTTTCTTAATCACTTAAAGCTAATTTAGAGTAAAAAAATTGAGTCCGATCGATTTAAGTTCTGGGAAACCAAAGTGTTATTGAAATGGAAGATTTTACTCAGCTACCGAAAGTCCAATTTTGAATTTGTTGTTTTTTAAGAATTCCTTTAAATGCAGAATATAGCAGATAGGCGATAAATCGTTTTAATATTGGAAATATTTCGGTTCGTGACCTAAACTTCGTTTTATGAGGAATACTGTTACCTTTGCTTTATTTGAAATTTGTTTAATTTAGTGTTAGAAATCAGATAGCGAAAATTATGAAGATTGAATCAGTAAATATTTGTGAAGTGGGCTACCATTTTAAATGTGTGGTAAACTTTTTTGTGAAATTGAATTATATAAAACAAAAATGTTATATTGACAATTTTTTAAATTCAAAATGTTTCGACAATTATTGCTAATTTTTTAAACACATAAAATTTTTGATGTCTTTTTGCCATTTTATTTTATTTTTTTAATAGAAAAAAAATTTTGTCGTGAAATTTATTAATATTTTTTTTTTTTAATATTATTCATATCTCAACCGCTCTATGACCGCTTGTGTTCTAAATTTGGTATAATATTTTATTAAAAATCATTTGCAAACAAAAACCGTTGGTCCAATGGAGTGAGACGAATGTAATTCACTTTTTTCTCTTGGACGTGGCATTCAACGCGCTCACTGTCATCACTCGCCTCATGCTTAAGCAAAGTCCGCACGTTCTACATAAAAAATTCATTGCGGGTTAAAATAAGAATGTTATTAACTTTTTTTTTTAATAATGTTAAAAAAAAAAATTAAATTAAAAATGCAAGAAAAGTGTTTAAAAAAATAGTAGAATTGGTATTAACAATCGCGAGCAAATATTTAAAACATAATCTAAATATTTTCGAAAAAAATAATTAAGTTTATGTTTTCGAAATATTAATCGTCAAAAATCGTTGTCAACCAGAGAAATTCTAAAAACCAAAAAAAAAAAACTTGAACACAAAAAAAATTGTAGCCCGCTGCACAAATTTTCACTCAAACTTAAATTTTCCATTCCCCCTATATGCATCTGTTACAATTGAAACATTTTTGACCAATAGGTGTTAAAATTATAACTAGTAATTATTTTTAGACTTTTATTACTCAGAAGAAATAGTCGTGTATAGGAGTTATAATTTTTTCCTAAAAAAATCGCGTTTGTAGACTTATTTTTGCTCCCTGATGTAATAATTTTTTTTGCGAAATGTTTTTGTTTTCAATAAGAGTAATATTTATTTCATGAATTTTATTTTTTTCATAAAAAATATTTATAAAGTTTTTTCATAAAAATAAAACTCGTTTTTCGGGTGTTATTTGTTCGCTCTGAAATAATGATTTTTTATGAATTATTTTCTATATACATGTTATGATATATTATTTATTTTGTGAGTTTTTTAAAAATATTTTTTTCATCATAAATGAAACTCCTTTTTTGAGTATTATTTTTTCGCTCTGATATAAATAGTTTTTGCGAAGTGTAATTTTTTCAATAGAAATAATAATTAGTTTGTAAGTTTTACATTTTTGACAAAAAAATATTTTTCATCAAATATAAAACTCGTTTTTGGAATGTCATTTTTATGCTCTGAGATAATCATTTTTGAGTTCTTATTTTTTCAGTAAAAATAATAACTATTTTATGATTTTTACTTTTATCATATAAAATATTTTTATATTATTTTTTCCTAAAAAAACTCGCTTTTCGAGTCCAATTTTTTCGCTCTGAATTAAATATTTTTTTTGTGTTTTTTTTATTAAAACTAATAACTATTTTAGAACTTTAATTTGTTAAAAAAATATTTATATATTTTAATATTTTTACCATCATAAAGGAAACTCGGTTTTAGAGTGTTATTCTTTTGCTATGAAATAATGATATTTCATGAGTTTTAACTTTTTGATAAAAAATATTTTTGATTGTTTTTACATCATAAATATATCTCGAAAAGCGATATAATGATTGTTTTGCGAATTGTTTTTTTTTGCCATTGTGTAAGAATAAATACATGTTTTGAGAGCCGCCCTCGAGAATATGCTACATAAAATGGGGTGTATGTAAATCATGGAGATTCCAGATTTAATCCACATACTTCTAGTAATTATCCGAGTGCTCTACTTTTTGAGAAAGCAGAAAATCTTGTCTTATTTTTCAATACTAAAACTAACTCGACTTTTGCTGATTGATATTGGAAACTGATTTGATCGAATTGGTTTCTGGTGAGGTGAAATAAGACAAATACAACTTCTTTGTAATCTACATTATTTGGTCTGAGATGTTAAGAATTCTTGGAATCAGAACATCTTCTTCGCTTGATTAAATGGTTTCTTCGATGATACTAGACATATATTTTTTTTAACAGCAAATCAATAAAGAACTAGTGCGGGCCTGACCCAAAGCGCTGGGTTTGATTTCGAATTTCCAATTCCAAGATTCCCCTTTGAGCTAAAATACTATTATTTTTCAAACTTACCATAAAGCTCTTGGTGCGCTTTGGTGCACTGCTGCCCAGTGTTTTGCGCAATAACTTCACCGATGGTATAATATTAAATGGCGGTGGTACAGTACCGCCATCCTCAAAATAGCTCATCCATAGCTGAGAGCGGGCAAATTTCCATTCAACATCGGCACGTTCCGAAATAATTTGATACGAATTGGACATCATAGCGATGAGCATATTGAGTAGCACAATGATATTGATGACCGAGTAAGAGCCGAACATAAGTAAAGCCCAGAAACGAGTGAAACTCTTAATGCCAGCCAAATCGAATGATACCAAATCGACTAAACCGAAAGAAGCCCAGAAGAGTGATTGAGAAGTTTCAAAGAGACTGAAAGAACAACGAATAGATAGTTCACTAAACTGTTCATAGAGGCGCTTAGGGTCAGTTTTTCAGTGCGAGTTTGAAAGGTAAACTAAGTATAAATGCGCGACTTTGCTGCGTTAAACTCAGTTTAATAAATTCACCATAGTTTAACCCGCACTGAAAAACTGACCCTTCTAAACATATGTAGCTGTTTTATTTTGTGATTTTCGACGATTACATTTTTATTACTTTTATATTTACGTACGTAAAACAAAGTATTCTCTATTTACTTACTTAGAAAATCGTCGCCAAATAGTGCAAGCCTTTTCCTGATCATCGAAATCCGCCACATCCGGATGTAAATGGTAACATTTATTCTTCTCTAATTCCGCATAGTACCATAGCAGTTGATTCAGTCCACAACCGAAAGCAAACAATACTAAAGTGTAGATGAAGAAGAATTTTATGATATCGATTATCATGCGACCCAAGGAAACTTGTAACGGTCCCAAATGTGGATTAATGGAGAAAATGTGAACCAATTTTAAGTAAGAGAAGACCATGCCCGCCGCAAAAGCGCCTTCGGAAAGTAACATCGGATCGAAGGGATGCCAATGTTCGCGCGGGAAGTAGGGATCTATGCCACGGTACCATAAATCACGCTGAAAGAGAGTCAAAAGTTGAGGTAAAATATTAGATGGATATATATATATATATATAGTTGGTGAGTCAAAATATTTACATAAGAGTTGAGGCAGTTACTGAATGATTTAGACTTTTTTCTTATTTCAGGCACCGAAACTGATAATTTCGTTTTTTTTTTTTGCGAGAAACAAATCATTGGCTAGAATTCGTACGAAATAAAACTCAAATATAGCGATCTACTCCTTATGAAATTTGCTATGTAAATCTGATATTATTCTTATTTAGAGAGTTTTTGTTTTAAATCACTGTATAATCGTAATTTTGTGATTTTATTTCATCGACCAAAAATAATCGTTATTCTTGGGTTTTTATTTTTTCGATTAAGTTCGATCATTCATTTTTAAACTTTATTTTTTCGATAAAGTTCGATGGGTATTTTATGATTTTTATTTTTTCGATAAAAAAATATCGTTATTCTTTGATTTTGATATTTTCGGTTTATTTATATCCCTAAATTCGATATCATTATTGATAGGCATATTTTTATCGGCATTGTTCTTGATCCTTATCCATATTTATTATCGATATTAATATCTGGTTTGTCATCGATATTAACATAAATATCACCATTTCGATCATTACATGCGATTGGGCCTTGCTCTCGTTTTCGATACCGTAATGATCAATGTAATTTCCTCCATATTTATCGTTATAGTATCTACCGATGTCGTTATCGTGATTTTTACCTTTAAAACATTCTTATTAAGTAATTTAGTAGCGCTGCTGCTTTTGTTTTATAAGTTTCCAGACTTACATAGCATTTCAATGTTAATCTGATAGCAAAATTTTACACTTCCGCAACCAAAGATGTTTTAAATCAAAAAACCCCCAAGCAAATATAAAAACCACAAATTATACCAAATAAATAAAAAAATGTCACTAACATGCACAATAATCCATGCTGTCGCTCTACAGAGTATCCATGTGACATAAAACATATTCGAGATGAAGTCCACAATATTCCAAAGATCCATTATATACTCAAATAAGCCATCAGAATAGAGAGCTTTCAGTTCGCCAAAGATTAAACCTTTAAAAAGTAAAAAAATCACAGTTTAAGTTAAATATGCAACTCTGCAAACTCGGCCACTTACTAGCAATATATGTTATAATCCCCAACTCGATTGGACCCGGCAGTGAGCCGCGTTCATGCTTTCGCCAATCCTCCAACATAGCTAACATCCAAGGAAAACCCAAAAGCTCGAATGATAATTGAACTACACGCAATGAAGCGGCGCCCAATAGCACTGCAAAAACATACAAAAAAAAAACAATAATTATTAAATGCATATTTCTATTTTGTAATAAATGTACAGCTATGACCGGTAAAAAAAATAAAAAAAATCTTCCATGATAGTACGTATTGAAATAAAATATATAGTAAATTTACATAGATTTCATTCTTACCATGGTTGTAGAATACTAGATCAAATATCTATTTATCCCACTATAAATCCTTATTCAACACTGCCTGCATTTCTAACTGTAATTATATTGTTTGATTTATTCAAACCAAGATGGCCAATAGAATAGAAAGCGAACAAAATTTAATAATTAAAAAAACAATTATGACATTGAGTAGGCATTCGCTGTTTAATATTTGTGTTGATATGCCTTAACAATTTTTAAACGAATTTAATATTTTCACTGATCCAGTTCCACCAAATGGGTCGAGGAAAGCAACTTACTTCTACCGAAGGAGACATGGTCCGACAGAGTGACAAATCCATAAAAGATATCGCCGATATCATTAAGTCCTCACCGAAAGGAATATTTACAGCGCGTCACGCAAGGGAAAATCGAGGTCGACCGCAAAAAATAGAGTCCTTCTGGTAAAAACTTAGTAATGAGGATTTAGCCTTCCGTTCAAGTCCGTTTTTTTCGACACGTGAGCTGAAAGACTCTACAACACTTCAAGTTAGTGTAAGAACGATTAGACGAATCTTGGTAGAACATAACCTTTGGGCGGGCGAGAGTACCAATCAAAGATCCACTAAATGCATCAATAAAGTCGCATGTTATGGGCTACGAAATATCATATACAAGATAATATTTTTAGAGCAAGCGTCCAGTGGCAAAATGTGCTTTGTACTGAAGAGACCAAAATTGATTTCTCTGGGATGGATCGCAAAAAGTTTGTTCGCCCTCCGCCGAAGCTTACAATCCAGGATATACGAAGCCCACTCTAAAGCATGGTGGCGGAAGTATCCTGTTGTGGGCTGTTTTTCGTGGTATGGAGTGGTGCCAATCTTTCGTATCCATGGAAAAATGACGAAACAAAGTTATGTGGATATTTTAGCTAACACAATGTTACAATGGGCCGAGGAAAACATGCCTTTAAAGGCATGGATAGTGATCCTATACATACCGCCAAATATACGAAAAATTGGTTTCACTTGAAAAAAATTGATCTTATGGATTGACCGTCTCAATCAATGGACTTGAATCCGATTGAGAATTTATGGCAAGAACTCAAAGTTGAAGTTGGAGAACATTGTACAGAACACGTGGTATAAAATTCTAGTTGATAAATGTCGAAAACTTGTGGACTCTTTGCCTAAAAGAATAACCGAGGTTATCAAAAATAGAGGCTCTTCTGTTAATAAATCTTAACAATAATATTTTCAATAATGGGCCCATTTCTTTGTAACCTAATTGCAAAAAAAACACTAGGTAGTTTACCGAATTGCATGCAAAGCAACAACACTGAGTTGAGCCAACTCGGTAAAATGATATCCGATCTGAGATGTACAGGGTGGGCAAAAAGAAACCAAGGGGTGTAAGAGTTTAATAACTTTTTCGTTTATTAATTTTTTTTTATTTTATTTATTTTATTAAAACCCGCAGATCATCGGCAACGTCTAAATTTTGCAGTTAAATTTCAAGAGTTGGCCAGAAATGAAATCAACTTTATTAAAAATTTGATTATGAGTGATGAAGCTCATTTTCATTTGAATGGCTTTGTTAATAAGCAGAACTGTAGGTTCTGGGGTTCTCAAAATCCATTCATCAACGCCAATTGCATCCCATCAGGTGTACAGTATGGTGTGGGATCACATCTGAAAATGTCATTGGGCCATACTTCTTCGAGAATGAAGATGGAAGTGCTGTAACCGTAAATGGAGAGCGGTATCGGTGTATGATAGAAAATTTTTTACGTCCTGCTCTTGAAAACAGACCTGGTATGTGGTTTCAGCAGGACGGAGCCACTGCCCATACTGCCCGAGACACACTTTTAAGTCAAATTTTTGGAGGGCGAATAATTTCCAGAAATTCGGAAATTATTTGGCCAGCGCGATCGAAAGATTTGACAGCACCCGACTAGCTTCTTTGGGGTTATTTAAAGGAGCGAGTGTATGTGAACAGAAAAAACAGAAATTCGAACGTTACAGCCACAAGTTTTGAAAGATGTCACGGAAAATGCTCTAAAAAGAGCCCATCAGTGCGAAGCTGAAAACGGTGGTCATTTTAGAGACATCATTGTTCATATTTAGTGTAAAGAAATTTCCCTTTTGTATATTATATAATCTGAAAGAAAAAATAAAAAAAAATTAATAAACGAAAAAGTTATTAAACTCTTACACCCCTTGGTTTCTTTTGCCTCACCCTGTAGTATTGGGAAGTGAAAAAATTGCGCTATTGTGAATGAGTCTGAAGAAAATACATGGGAAAATTTTGGCTTAAGACCTAATTAATTTTTATTTGCATATTATTTTTAAGTATATAATATAATATATTATTTTTAAGTATATAACTAAATCAACAAAAAATTTGCCGTCACAACCGTTTTCTGTTCTTAAAAAGCGTTAAATAAATCTCATGCTTCATGAAACATGCTAACAAGGTTGCTTTTCCAACTAAAGGAAATTTTATACGATCTGGAGCTTTCTTTTGCAAGTCGGTTACATTAAATCGGGCTCAATAGAAATAAATTTCATGTCCGTGACACAATTTGTTTCTATTTTTGTGGCCAATTGGATTTTGAGTAAATTAAACAATATAATTACAGTTAGAAATGCAGAGAGTGTTTAATTAAAATTTAAAGTGGAATAAATAGATAATTGATCCCGTACTCTAAGTATATTTACTATATATTTTATTTCGTAATCTACTATCTTGCAAATCTAAGTATATTTATTATATATTTTATTTCAACATGCACTATCAAGGACGATGTTTCTGTTTTTTTTTGGCCATAGCGTACGTATCATCCTTTCACTATCCCAACTCTAACTTACTCAAAAATACCATGTACGAACAGGAGTGCGATATAAATTTCACAAACGGTTTTCTCATGAATTTTCCCGCATCCGATTCCGGCGCCATCAGATAGTTCATGCTATTAATGGGAAACATGGTGCCCAATTTCACCACCTCCATGATTTGTTGTGAGGCTTGTTTGCGCCTAAAACCGGGTAATCCCTCATACCAAATAGCCGCCAACAGCTGCTGCACATTCGGATGCGCCACAAACTGGATGAAAGCAAGCAGGAGTGCAAATTTAATTTATACATTCACACACAAACAGTCGACACTGGACACTAGACTTGTGAGGAAGAGTTGCATTAATTTAATGCACTTACCGCTTTCTGTTTGTAGCGTATGGCAAGTTTAAGACGCTCCAAAGTTTGCCGCTGTCCTGGCATCCAAATATCAGTAGTCGGCTCGTGATTAAAGTTCAACATTACCTCTAGTTCAGTTGAAGTGCGTGCGTGATCCAATAATGATGAGACAAACTCTTGTACACCCACACGCATTTCCTATGCATCGAAAGCAGAGAGAAATATACGAACAGACTATACATACAAATATACAACAAATATATTTATTTGTGCATATAGTAATAAGCAATATGGAGTTGCCTAAAAAACCGTCTAAGCAAATGGCAAAATTTTTAAATCAAAGCCATTTCGCCAAACTAAATGACCATTAGTGGTAATCTTATTGTAGCACTGCTTTTGCTTTTTTTATCAAGTCGCTTTGTAGTTTTTTGTTTTGCTAATTTAATTTTGTTCTTTTTACTTTCCTTTTTTTCTTTCCAACTCATTCCATTAACTTAATTTCTTACCGTATATTCCGCTCTGAATTCCGATTCCATCGCCTGTAGTCGCTTCAATTCCCACGAGAGCTCAAAGGCCGTCAAAACGGGGTCACGTGAACTGAGTGATATCAGCGAGCTGGCGGAAAGTGCACGATAGGCGTTGATGCGCGATTGGGAGTGTCGTAGCGAATCTGTTTCTTGCGAGGTGACGCACTCATCACAACCGCATCTGTGTGAAAAGGATATGCAAAATTATCGAGTTGCCTAATATTAGTTGCGATTTGTAATTTTTGTTTATGAATGTTGACTCGATAAAATTTGAAAATCCTATGAAAATTTATGCTGTGATTAAACTAAATCTAAGTTCAAATTTTTGGGTTTTTTTCGTACAAAATATATCGCAAATGCAGCACAGAATATATTCATCATTCAAGTAATGTATGTATGTATCGTGAAATAATTCCAATGACTGAATAATGTTTAATATAAGTTTATTTGTTATAAAAAATTATTTGAATGATGAATGAAAATCTATTCGTTATTCAAAGTTTTTTCCAGGATGAATGGACATTTATTCTTCATTTAAAAATATAATATTTGTGAATGCAGCTTTATCTTTTATTCGAATAATAACTCACTTCAAAATGCCCGACCCAGGCTTATACATCTTTTTTCTCCAAAACCCTGTGTGAAAATCTTGGAGTCAAAGAGGAAAGAAGATTGACAAAATTTAAGGACCAGATCAATCCGAGTTTCCAAAAATAATCTTACACGGTGTATGCACGCTAGACTTCTGACTGGAAGATACTTACTTTATAACTATTTACATTTCTTCAGAATATAAGCCTTTATTATTTACTGCACACTTGGCCGGTACTCACTGATTGTGAAATTATTCGTCATTCAAAATTACTTGAGCAACGAATGCAAATTTTTTTAATTTTTTAATTTTTTCTGTCATTTATTTATTTAGTTTTCATACACCGACCTTCCCTGTTGTATGCTAAAAGGGTATTGTATCTCAATAGCTGCACTTCATTCCGCAATGGATAAAACGAGTGCTCTATCTGTCACTTCCTCATATTCTTTTCTCACGGATAGTGGAACCTCTAAACCGTTCATTTGCACACTCGAAGCCAGTAAACCACGTCATGCTATTATTTCTACTTTTTAGCAGACATCTATATGTTATGAGCACTTCTGTCTTGCTAAACTACCGTTAGGAAGTTTTGCTGCCACTCCCAATTACAATATGTACAATAATCACAACTAATATCCTTCTAGCGATGAATTGATTTCCTCCATTAAACTGCGCTTTACTGTTTAAGAGGATGAGGTAGCCTTGTGTGGCTGATTTTGGGTCTATAGTCTTATGGTTTTCATAACCTGAGGATCTCTACCATTTCAAGTTTAGTCTGCTGCTCTTTAATGAAACTTTTCTTTTCAGTTACGAGGAATCTTTGTTTATCGCTTTTCAACTGCACAATGGCATGAACAGGGACTTAAAGAGCGCAGTTGTCCACTGTAGCACTAATTGGCAAGAGAGATTCTTCGTTGGATTTCGAGACTGACATTATTGTAGGTGTTAATGCTGGTACCCAAATAAACAAAGTCCTCCACTTTGGCGAAATTGTAATTGTCAATAGAGACGCGCGACTCAAGGCGCGAATGCGCTGACTGTTTATTTGATGACAGGAGGTACTGCGTTTTCCCCTCATTTATCTCCAGACCCACTCGCTTCGCTTCTTTATTCAGCTTGGAAAAGGCAGAAATAACACCGCGGTTGCTGAGACTAATGATGTCGATGCCCGCGGCATGCGCCAGTAGTTATACACTCTTATAAAAGATGGCGCCTGACCGGTTTAATTCTGAAGGTTGAGTTATCTTTCTAATATTAAAGAAGTCGCACGATAGGGAGACACCCTGTATGAAGCCTCGTTTGATTTTAAAGGGCTCGGAGAGATCTTTCCCGATTCTGGCGCAGCTGGTGATGTTACTCAGGATTATTTTATGTAGTCGTATTAGTTTTGTTTTGATATTCAGACATCGCGGCATATAGACAACTTCTTCTAGTGCTGTCGAAAGCTGATTTAAAGTCGATCATTGATTGTGTGCGATACGGTCTTTCCAATATTTAGAGTATGATGAATATCTGGTCGATGATAGATTTACCAGGTCAACTGATGAGGTCCGATCAGTTCGTTGGTGGTTGGATTCAGTCTTTCACACGATACGCTCGATGGGACTTTGTATGAAATATATATATGTACAATATGCGCCAAATATAGCGGGATCACCCTTCTTGTGAATTTAGCAGAGGACACTTTAATTTCAATCGGCTGGCATGCGTTCGTTCGACCATATTCTGCAAATAAGCTGGTGCATATATCTTACCCGCTGTTCGGCACTTTGCTTGAATAGCTCAGCTGGTAATACATCAGCGCCCGCGACTTTGTTGTTTCTTAGCCGCGTTATTTCTATTCCAACTTCATCGAGATCGGGTGACGGGATGTTAATGCCTTCATTAGCATTTTGCGGTTCGGGGTCATCATCTTCTCCGGCGACTCATTCGCTGTCACCGTTTAGCAAAGTGGAGAAGTGTTCTCTCCACAATTCAAGTGTGCTTCGGACACCAGTCACCAGATCGCAGTTTTTGTTCTTGCAGGAACCCCAATAACTTTGGGTGATCAGTGCTGATACCCTTAATGATTCGAACTCTAGCGCCCATCACTGGGTCTGCGACTTTTGCTCGGAAAGATATTGGAAAATCTTCTTTACCTATTAGTGCAATTTATCACCAAATAAATTCAAAAATTTTGGAAATCATCTTGGCCAAATAAATAATTAGTTGCCAGTGCAAGAGTCATCAAAATTGATGCTACTCTTTTGAAAATTAAATTGAACAAGCGGATAGGTAGATCGACGACAAGGATTTGTTATATAAAACATTATAAATAATATAAAAAATAGTTCGTACACTGTTTGACTTAATACAGGTAATAAATATATACCGCTTTCTGTTCAAGCTTTGTGACTGGATTAAAAATATAGCTATGCTACGAAACTTGGTAAAACAGCCGACTTATGCCATTTTGATATAATTTTTTGAAAGTGTTCAATCCAAAATTCAATGCACGCAAACTGCAGTGTATGTGTAATAAACAAACCCAGGCCCTATACAACTAACTTTAAGTTAGTTAGTTGGACAGTCATGCGGAGTCGGATAATTGACTATCGCCATGTTAAAATAGTCAGTTGGCTCCATTGAAAACAATCCAAGTATCTACCACAACTAACTAGTTGCGAAATAGTTAGATTTAAATGCATTAAAAGTTAGCTGAATTGCCGGCTGAGAGGTTATACAGCTTTTGCTGTAATGTATGCCGGATCCATCCGAAATAAGCAAAGAGTATGCCCCGTTTACTTCTAAAAGAAAGTTTACTCCAATCCCTCCGTTTAAGAAAAGATAGGGGAACTATGCCAATTTTTGCAGCTTTTTTCGAGTCTCTACGCTAAGTAAATACTTTTAATTTGTTTCCTAATCGAAATCTTCCTTTATTTTCCTAACGGGACAATTCAAATTGCCTTATATGTATCTACATACATTGCGATGAGGAATTAGTACGCAACGCTAATAGAACCCGAATCAAAAATTCAGGTAGCCCGCAAAAGTTCAAATTATAGCAACATCATGTTATGCGACATGCAACACCAAACAGATGACAACAAACGAACATCGATAAATTGCAAAAATAATGCAAAATTCGCTGAAAATCACGTAAATATCTATGCACATTCTGATGGTGAGTGTGGGTGGGGAGAAGTAGTAACTACGGTGGTTGAGTGTAGGGACAGCACAAATAAGGAAACGTGCCAAAAGCGAATAATTTCGGCTATAAGAATTGTGGACAATATCGGCAACAACAACATCACACACCAACAGATGCTATCGTTGGCCAACTGAAGTGCTCGGCTCCTAATATTTGCAAATATAATTCTAGGTGCGATATGTGAGGCCACTGAGTGTATCAATGCAGTTTTGCGAAAGAACAGAACAGTCGTAACTAACGAAAGCGTTACGTCAAAATGGGTCAATAAACGGAGATGCAAACTAACACCTTAATTACACTGTGCCATAGCTGGCATAGAGCCCCAGCCAAACTAACTTCAAATGCAAGTTTTGCATGCATAGTTACGGTGACCAAACGTCCCTTGTTTTGAGGGAGAGTAGTTTATTTTACCTATCTTTATATTTTTCTTTCTAAGGACGACATTTGTTCTAAATAACTCTTTAAATTTTCAAGTGGATATCAGTCCCAGGTTTTGTATTTTCTAAGCACGCCCTTATAAAGAAATTCGGCGCATAAAAATCTCTTAAAATTATTTGATTTTAGACTATAATTGAGTTTTCCCATTGAATAAATTTTGTGTGCAAGCCATAAATGGTAACGGAATTTAAGTTCCGTTGAAGGAAATATCGTAACAACTTACAATTTTTACTTGGCACTGGGACTCAGCAAAATTCTTATTACTAGTTGCTTTGCAATCAATTACACTAGTCGAAAAGAGATTGTACCTATGCCGCCTGATCATTTATGTATATCGTAGACAAAATTGTCTGCTGAATAAAATAGTGTACAGTTTTTCCGATATAACTTAATTCCGAAATTGAAGCACCGTTTTAGAAGCCATAGGTAGTTCAGTAAATTGCTCGGGCTTAAATTTAAAGTAGAAAAAAAATTAATGCTTAAATTTCGGTGATGCCCACAAACGAAACTGGAAATAAACATATTTGTTTACGTTGATATTGAACTGTGAAAAAAGGTTGGATAAACTCTTGAGTATCTCCTGCATAAATAAAATGATTTGAAGATGTTGTTCTCACAGGTTACAGAAAGTTTTACACAAAGAAATATAAATTTGATAACTACGTTTAAGTGACCACTTCCTTATATTCTGACTTGGCACTGGGATTCAACAGAAAATTTAATATTTAAAGAGTTTATATAAAATTATTGCAGGTCAGATAATTTTTTAAATTTCGAAAAACTTGAGTTATTCATGTAATTTAACATGGAAGTGGATTTTTTTTTTTAGCTCTGAAATCCTATAAAATGCAAAGCAAGATAAACAAAGAATTGAAATTTTCAGAGACGTAAATATTTTATGAGAGAAAAAAGTAGAAATTATTTAATAATTTTTATGGTAAGACACACATTTTTCGAGTAATTTATAACTATTATACAAAGACTTATGTTATAAAAGTATTTTCATAATAGTTATCAATGAGATACATTTTTGAAGTCTTCATAGCCTTTTATTTTGAGATTTATATTATAAAAGTCTTCTTTATAAAAATTATCAGCTCGAAAATAATTTTAAAGTCTTGAAGAAAGATAATTTTTTAGGACTATTTCGGTATTAGTTCGGGACTGATTCAGGATTACTTCGAGATAATATCAGGACCCGCTCGGGATCATTTCCTGACTAGTTCAATACTCTTTCGTGTCCTAAAATAGCTCTGCATTTCCAGACTTAAAAAAAAGTTTCTCTACTCATAATAATTAGGCAAGGACTTTTATAATATAAGTCTCAAAATAATAGTTATTTTTGATTTCAAAAATTAATTGTTCTCATTTAAAATTATTATGGAAAGCTATTTATAATATAAGTTTGAAAATAATAAATATCGATAGCTTAAAAAATCTGGTTGCCTCATAATTCTTATCAAAATTAGGATGTCTTTTTTAAAACCCAACGGTCAAATAACTAATATTCTGTTTCTATGAAAATTTTAGCTCAAAAGTTATATAAAATTTGTAAACGCAATTAGCGAAGATATTTGTGGCAAAAATTGCAAGTATCCTGTCAAGGCGTAAGCTAAAATGTGTAAGCCTTACTTTAATAATTATTGACTAACTTCTACTCTTTTCTCTTTTAATAGTTATTCCTCTGATTTCTAGTGAGCTTTCTCCAAACTTATTTTAAATAAAGGACGAAATAACTCATTGCAGTGGTTGTTAAAGGGTTAAACTAATAACATAAGAATTTTTCATTAAAGTATAGGCCACTGAAGAGAGAAATTTTTTTTGGAAGTCGATTTTTGATTAATAATATTAAAAAAAAAAAAATCAATTGCCTTTTATGGCGAAAATTTGAAACTTTAACCCTGTGTAAACTAATTTTGTTAAGGGGGACGAAAATCTTTACTAAGCTAATGATTAAACTTGCTTCCATTGATGCTCTCGAATATATTAAATTATCTCCCAGTATTACTTTGTGCCACGGATTAGGGGTACTATGTAAGTATTGTGGGAAGTAAGATAATAAATACACATTTCCATGTTTTGGGTGAAATTTGTTTTTTTTTTATAAATTAGTGTTTAGTTTCACTTACTTCACATCATGCGGCATCGGCAGCGTTGCACCGCGATCTAATAGGATTTTGAGTATTTCGTAATTATTGCGATGTGCTGCTAATATTAATGGCGTGATATCCGGCGTAAATGTCGACTTAGAACGGTCAACAGCTTCCCAGCTCTGTAATAGTCAAATTTAAAAATGTTATTTGAAATATGTATTAACTGTTTACATTTGATAACCAATCACATATTTTAACTAAGAGTAGGTGTGTGTGTGCGTGTGCGTCATAGCCGTGTACTTACATAGGGTTGACCCTCTTTGTGATGAGTCTCCTCCCATTGCAGCAATTCCTCTACTGCCTCCACATACTCCTCGGATATTGCGTGCAACAGCGCATCGCCCACTTCAATGCCATACTCGAGCAGTACGACAATTAAATCGTAATTTTCATTCTCAATGGCAGAAATGAGTGCAGAACGATTGAGCGGATCGACGCAATTCAAATTAAATTTATCCGGTTCACCTTTGTTGTCTTCGATAATTCTTAAAGTGTAGAACATGTAGATTAATAAGATCAAATTATTATAGTTATGTGCTTTAAATGTTAATTTGGTTTGCTTTAAAATTTGCTTGATTGCTTACTTTTTAACACCCTGTATGTCTCCACGTTCGGCAGCTAATATGAAATTCTTTTCAATCTCATTTAGCATATACTCTTCGCCCATGGAGATATTGTAGGTGGGCTCAACATTTTCAGGGTCATCATCGGCGGGCTTCTTCTGCGACATTTTGTCGTTGTCATGCAATCGCCGTGAAAGTTCTTCACGTTAAAAAAACTATAGCGTGCTTTTAATGAAGGTATCCTCTAGACCTGTAGGAAAACAAATCTGATTTGAAATAAAGTAAGATTGAATATGTC
This sequence comes from Anomoia purmunda, assembly GCA_951828415.1. Taxonomy (NCBI): domain Eukaryota; kingdom Metazoa; phylum Arthropoda; class Insecta; order Diptera; family Tephritidae; genus Anomoia; species Anomoia purmunda. Next base: position 154,248,594 of record OX639993.1, read on the forward strand.
TATATAAAAATGAAGAAGAGTCTACATTCTGGTGCAAACGAACTTTATATATCTATGGTATAGTTTAATGATCTTGCGGCAAACATAGATATTCAAAAAGTTTAGCGACAGGTATTCCGTCAACTAAAGGATGTTTTTTTTTAGACGTGCGGTTTTCTTTAAGTCAATACTTTTTCTGGAGTTGACCTTTTTGACAGCTATTACTTGATTTATACTCAGTTTAGTTTGCCATTTCATAATGAACAGACTTACTCCGGAACAACATTCGCAACTCGTCAAAATTTATTACCACAATATTGGTTCGGTTCGCGCGACGAATCGAAGATATTTTTTTTTCAGCGACAAAGCTCCCTTTTGGTTGAACGGGTTACGTTAATAAACGAAATTCTCACATTTGGAGTGTTGATAATCCACAAGCCAATGTTGAGACGCCGATATATCTCCAAAAAGTCACAATTTTGGTGTGCTCTATGGGCAGAGGGAATCATTGGTCCATATTTCTTCAAAAATCAAGCTGGCCATAATCTTATAGTCAAAGGGGAACGCCACAGAGCCATGACTTTTTCGTACCTGAATTGGAGAATGTTGATGTGGACGACCGTTGGTTACACAGCCAACGAAACAATAAATTTTTTTGAAGGAAACTTTTGGCGAGCGCTTTATCTCGCGTCGTGGCCCTGTGGCGTGGCCTCTACGATCGTGCGATTTAACAAGGCTGAACTAATTTTTGTGGGGTTATGTGAAGTCCTTTGTCTACACAGATAAGCCCGAGCCGATTGACTCCTTGGAAGAGAATATTGCTGACATCAGCCCCAATTGCTGCATAAAGTGGTCGAAAGTTGGGCCTCGATAATAAAGCTAAGTTCTGGGCCATAACGTTAAATTACATATATGCTTTTTATTTCTTCTTGAAATTCAAATGCCTACAAAAACGCAATTAAATCGGGTTTCAACTACTGCTGATAGCTTTTTTAAATTTCAATTAATTCTAAAACTGTGCGTAGCAAGTTTAAATGCCACTTTTGTACCAAATCACAGTTCTTTTAAAAATTCAAAAAATGATAGAATGAGCGAAACATTAACAGTTTATATTGAACGCGAGTTCTTTCATCAGACTGCATTGGTTGCGGTGTTTGCCTCTATCTCACGAACGGCCGGCTCGAAGTTCACATTAAGAGCCTGAATGATTATTGGATGGTTTGCATGACACTGGCCTTCGACCACACCCCACAATAAAAGTCTAAAGACTAACGAATTGCAGCTCCGATGCGACCAATTGGCATCTCCGAGACAGCTGATAGCAAAAATTTTTGGGGTAAAGTGGCGCGCATAAGATCAATTGTGTCATGGGCTGTAGAGCATGACAATCCATCCAGCTGAATCACAAGAGCGTCCAATTCCATGTCATTCTACTGTTCACCGTTGGGTTAAATAGCCTGCATTTTTCAAGAAAAGTGAGCCAATGATGCCACCGCTCCACCAAACTGGCACTCCCTGAGCATGCCTTGGCTTCGCGACGATTACGTGCGGGCTTTCCAATACCCTGATGTGGCAGTTGGGTTGTTGGTTGTGGGTTGTTTCCAAACCAAACCTGACAGGGGATGACGGAAAATCATTCTAATAAACAGTAGTATTATTTACGGAAAATGTACAAAAGTTTCGGCGTGACATTCAATGTTTTAGGTTGCAGATTGGGTAACTGCGAAATCGAAGATGAAGTTGATGACGAGGCTGAAGGCGAATTGCTTGCGTTGTGGACAAGACGGCGATCGTACATAGTGGAATACGAAAACGATGCGATTGAATCGCCTTTAGATGAGGAATATTTTTCTAAATGAAAATCTTTTTCTGAAGTGAAAGTTTAAAGAAAAGGAGAAAAAAGCAGTTCATGAAACGATTCTATGTAGGAAAACTTTCAGATAAATTCACCACTTGTATGATGAGTTACGGAAAGACGGCCAGACATTTTTCGAGTTAACAAGAATGTCAATGAATACCTTTGATTACATTTTCTCAAAAATGTCTGCAATTCAATTCCTCGTTCAATGATGACTTTTTTTTTAATAACACTCTTTTATTTAATGATTGCAAGCGTTTAATTTAATGCATCACAGCAAACGATTGATCTTGGAAAACAGTACCGCACAGTCTCAAGCCGACCACTTGGGAAATGTCTTCACCTTCGGTTTCGTCTTTGCTTGCACTGCGAATGCCTTCAGATGTTTACTACTGCACTGATTTTCCTCTTCAGCTTCATAAAGATTTGTACATATGTATATAGTGTGAAAATAAAGTGTTTTTCAAATAGAAAAAAAGTGGAGTGTTCGAGGAGTATAAGAACACTTTTCTGATGCTGTATTCAACCATACCTATAACCTCTACTGTATAATTAGATGCCCAGAATTATTTCCTCTGTATGAATTGCTTTATTAATAACATGGATGTAAATACTTTTCGATGTGAGCGTTCTATTTCGATTGCTCTATGGATTTCTATCATATTTTAATTTTATAATCCGGGCCCAGGGGTAAAAAGGTGGGGCCCCCTTTCTACATAAAAGTTTCGAATACTTCATCAATTTCATCAACTATCTTTCTGCTTACTACTTCAATGTTTTTAAAGAATAAGTCAAATACGATGTTTTTTTGCTCTCATCAGTTCATCACATCTGTATTGAATTTGCTTTATAGTTGATGTTGGGTGAAACAAATTTTTTTTATACGATTTCGAAAAACGATAGAATGTATTAATCAGTTCATATTGTATATATAGACTTTTGGTCAGAAATAATATAATTTAACTATTCATTAATTTTCTTGAAAAATCGCGCCCCTTCGAGAACTCTGGGCCCGGGGAAATCACTTATTTGCTGGCGGTGTTACTCATTTTATTCCTTAACAATTAACATTTCTTATGTTTAAAGTAGTATGGAAAATGTGTGACACCGTTAGTAAAAAAAAATTATCATAAATACACGGAAATTTTCAAATTACTGGAATGTGCACTTTATAAAAAAAAAACTAAAACTAAAATTATAGTGACATAAAACTGCACCCAGGAAATATTTCTAAAAATTCAGATTAACAATTTTGTATTTCAGAAAAAACATCAGAGATTGTTTTAAATTTCTGCACAAAGTATGAAACTTCTATATGTTTCTGTTAGGAAATGCGCTATACTTACAGAAGAAAAATAGTCAAAAGATATCAAAACGCCGGAACGCTACTAATTTCTTCACACTGTTTGTAATAAAAATTACAATAGACATCTATGGAAGAGATTGCGTTTGTGGAATCTGTGGGAAAAATTCCGCCGACAATTAAATTAGATATTAGACAATGGCGCATTGTATTTGCAGTTTTATATAGCTTTAGATTAGAAATCTATAATGTTTTATGGAAATCAATTATGTTATCAAATATTACAAGTTATCTTGACAACATCGCTAACTACTACGCTAACTTATAAAATTAGCCTACCTCTCAAAGGGAAATTAACAACACACCGTAGTTTTAGATGGAGAATCCAAAATAAAATAAAATAAAAAAAATTTTGGATGAGTCTCGGGCTCAAACCCTATCGATCGCCCCTCGGCAGGTAATAGCTAACCTCCGAGTGTTTTTTGCTATGAAAAAACTTCTCACAAAAATCATCTGTCGTTCAGAGTCGGCGTAAAATTGTAGGTACCTCAATTTGTGTTACAACGGTACAAATTGTAGGAAAAGTTCGGCCTATCCAGTCTCTATTTATAAAGTTTAGAGAACAATGACAAGTTAATGTGTGTGACATTCTTAATTTCTACCGATTTGTGGTCTACATCTTAATGCTACCCCACAAGTCCATTCGAATATTTATTGTTATTTATTTTTTTTTCGTTGCTTCATATCTAGTGAATTTCAATTGATAAACAACCTTGAACCACTCGTCTAAAAGGCTTAATTTTATCGTAAAATCTAGTAATCTGGTCAATTTTTAAGGTCTTCCTAAGAAGTATATTGACTGGCACAAGTTTTAACAGATAAGAAAATACTCACGAATGCGACATTTGAGGTTGAACTTACCGATATTGAAGAGGATTATCAACGTTCCCACGAGAGTGGGTTCTACGATACCGGAACGGAATGTTTTATGCTGTTACAACAACAACAACAGGGATTATCAACATTAAATATCCTTCGATAAATGGTACCACAATTAAACTTTTAAATGACCTATCTAGGAGTAGTCTTTGACAAAGAGCTAACCTAGAGCGATCACCTCGAGAAGGTGACGCGAAAAGCAAAAAAAACATTATTTGCTTGAATCAGGATTTTAAGTGAAACGTGGGGAGTAAGTCCCAAAGTGGTGGCAAAACCTAAACAAAGAAAGGCAATTGACTTGCTTGACAAACTGCATAGGCTTGTATTACTGTGGCAGTGCTTTTGTACATCCCCCCGTTTCCTATCCCAATAGAAAGAGAAGCAGCTATTACAGCCCTAAGGTTAGGGGGAATCTCCGACCTCACAAGCTGAGATATCAAGAGGCATCTAAAGATATTAGAAAACTTAAAACGCTACCCTGTTATAAAAAGGAGAGACACTCTTTGCCCCAAAGTATCCCTTTTCAAAGGCTTCCAAATCAATATTAATGATCAAGACTCTGGGGAATAAAATCCATCAACTTTAAACCTTATGCGCAGATCTGCTTTTTGGATTGATTAAAATTGGATAATGGTAGAACATGGGCCGGAATATATGACCCCCATTTCAAAACTCCATACTCATGAATTTGCGCAGGAAAATAAGAGGAGCAAATATATACAAACATCCTCTCCGACAGTCAAGCGGCTTTTAAAGCCCCCAACATCAGACACGTTCACCTCTAAGCTGCCATGTGAGTGCCTAACTCTTCTCAATAGACCAGGTAACTTAAACATCCTGATCATATGATGGATTTTTGGTCATAAGGGGCATGAGGGAACTGAGAAAGCCAATCACTTAGCAAAACTATGCCCATATTTGGGCCTGAACCCGTTTGTGGACTACCCAAAAGCGACTCTAGCGAAGTCGTAAGAAGACTAGAAGAAATGAAATTTGATAGCTGCAGGTTAAATAGCGCAGAGCAACGTCAAACAAAACGATTCCTTGTTCCATCAAGAGAAATATCGAAAGAGTTATTTTCACTAAGTGAATAGGACTTACATATTCTTTCTGGCTATTTTACAGGAGATTGGAACCTGAGATACCACAGGACGTTGGGACATTTGTCGATTCTATGAAATGGATTTAGAAAGCTCAGAAAATATTATCCTGCACTAGGCAGACAAAACCTCTGTCATCTAGGTGACATTTTTGTTCAACCACATGACTTATGAAACAAGCCCCAAGTAGGACTAAGAAAAAGGCCATGCACAATAGATCAATTCTGGTCACCTTGCAGCCTATAATAAATAATAACCGACATTTTCGATTTTAAAAATTCAATTAATTCACGACGTACTATGTACTTCGGTAAGTAACTGCCCTCATTTTTGTTAGTTGCTTTTGTTCACTAAATCTTTTCGTGTGCACACAAAAGTTTACAGAAATGTAGTTTATTGTAAATTTTTCGAACTTGTGAATGTATTTGGGATTTCGAAATCAGAAGGCGTTTGAATTTTTTTTTGTATATTTTCCACTGGGTAGAATAATGGCTTGAGAAAGTCTCGCAGAAATAGTCGACAAGAAGTTTGGTTAAGTTTAGCACATAAATTAAATTTCACAAATATTTTTAGCAATGCATTTAAACTTGAACACTTAAAATTCCATTGAAAATATTTATTTTCACACATCACTTTACATTATCCTTAAATTCAAGTAGCCCAACGAGGACATTCAACCATACCTTTTTTAAACAACTTCTGGTTCGAAAAATCTACGAAAAAGGGGATAAATTAAATTTGTCATTTTCGGGTTGGCACAGTGATAATTCTTAAATATCACCACACGTTTACTATACGTTTTTTCGTGATCAATAAATGCACATTTAACTAAATTTTATTTTTTTTTACACAAAATTTACTTTTTGCTGATGTTGAATTATTTATCCCTCCGCCCGTTGGCCACTCCACACGTAATTTAAAAATGATATCCTCTATTTTGAATTAATATTTTCTCCTTTACACCCAATTCACAAATGATATCCTTTCAAGGATCAATCCTTGCTCATTTATCTTCGAACCGTATCCTTCTTAAAACATTAAATGTGTCCCAGAAATTTTATTTTCCATCTTTTCGATTCCGCAATTTTGTTGTTCAGAGTTCAAGAATTCGCGAAGAACTGAAGACAAATTGGCCTAACGCCTTGGTATATGCTACTAATTACATTAGCGTACGATTAAAGTCGGTCATTGAATTTTTTTTTTAAATACAATCGATTTCAGTTAACTTTTACATAGCAGTGAGAACACGAGACCAGAAAACACAAAAGAAGAAAAAAAAGAAAAAAAAAATAAAGAATCGCTAAATCAGCTGCCTTTATATTTAGTATTGAAAATTTGAGGGAGAAGAAGAAGAATAAGAAGAATGTGCGTTAAAGCCATGTGCCTATTTATTGACACGTTGATATTTTGGAATGCGGTTTTTGTTGACGTCGCTAACAAACCAGGGGCCTGTTGTTAGCGCGTGAGGTTTCGCAGTGCAAACTTTTATTAAGAAGCCGATGGCATGCGAGAGAGTTAAAGTGGAATTTTTCTTACAGAGGGTTATGAAAAGTTCATCAACTACCATTGGGTGCGGTTAACTGCAAATTGTTTTTGATATTTATATAATCCTCAACGACGAGTCATGAAACATGCTGTCGGCGCTAAGTATTTTATTTCACTTTAACTAGTTTTATTTGAATCTGCATTTAGCTAGAGTCTTGGTATTTGCCCGTAAAATATATTATCTGCTTTTTAAGAATAAATACTTGGCATTTGGCCAAAAGGCTCTTAGGGCCTGTGCCAAGAGGTAGTAAAGTTCAATGGTTCATTTTACTACTACAATGAGAAAATTTTCCTTTTCTGCTGTGCCAGTCGGTAAGTTTTTTACTGCAGGAACATTTTGACTGTTACGTTGTTGTTGCAGAGAAGAAGAAAACACAGTCTGATTAAGAAAAAGGCAGCAAATATACACAAAATGGTGACAGGTGGGAAGATCAACGTAATCTGAAATAAAATCAATTTACGGCGATACCTTTTCAAAAAAAGACAACATTCCAATATATAATTTGCATAGCATTGCAACCCACTTTCCTAGCGCCGTGCCGTAACGCAGGAAGATTTTTTTTTCTTCGCTACAAAAGTTTTTTTTTAAATAAAACAAAAACGGTTTAGGATATGAATTAAATTCTTTATTCCTGTGAAAGTACATTCGATGCCATTATGTACGGAACACGATTTATTTTGCATGGGCACCACGAGCACACTTGCAGAAGTCCAGACGCTGAACCCGATTTTCGACGGTTTTCAAGCATAAATCGGCCGATACTACTGCAATTTCACGTTCGATATTCGGACAAAGTTCATCAATCGTCGCTGGCTTATTGACATATACCATAGACTTGACATAGCCCCACAGGAAATAGTCTAACGGCGTCAAATCGCAAGACCGAGGCGGCCAATTGACTGGGCCATTTCGTGAGATAACACGTTCACCAAACTAGGTTTTCAATAAATCGATTGTGACATTCGCTGTGTGGCTTGTGGCGCCGTCCTGTTTGTCCAAGTTTCCCATTCACAGTCTTGACCATCACCGCAGAAGTACGGCCCAATGACACCGCCGGCCCATAAAACGCACCAACCCGTAATTTTTTCGGGATGCAATGTTGACTCATGGAGTACGTGTGGATTGCTGCCTGTCCAACGCATAACGCTTCGTTTGCTGTCACTATCGGTCTACTTTTGTAGCGTCCCTATTGCAAGACCCGTATTATACAGAATTTCCGCCATGTCTTGTCATATTAACTGGATTTATTGTGTACAAAAAACTATTTTTCTTTGAAATGACACAAAGCGTCGGTTTCACAAGAACTTAAATTCTTTTTTAATAGATATACATACGTACGTTGCATTTTCTGTTATGTTCACTTCTTGTCTACCTGGTTATATTAAACGAGTATCAACAATACCCTCAACAGGTAGCGATGTAAAAGTCGTTAGTATCTACATAAATTTTTTGCCAGGAATTCCCATTATGTGGGTACCTGACGTGAATGTTCTCGTGTAGAGGCCCCTTTTTCGTACCCTATTTTTGATATTTTTTTACTATTGAAGGTTTTTCAATTCGTTTTGTTTCGTTTTGTTTACTAACTTTTGTATTATTGACAAGACTTTTTTTTGGTTTTCAAAATTGTTTCACTTTACAGTTATGTCAGCGTGCTCTGGCCTTGTCAAAAAAGATGAGGCTGTCTGAAGAGAAGGGTTTTGAGAGTTCGTATAATCTCAAACAAAAAACATGAGCTAAATTTCCTTTTAAGCCCGTTTTCTACGACATCGCACAAGTTTTTTCAAAATAAATTTTTTTTTGGAAATTGTAGGACTTTGACGAAAAAAATTTTTTTTTTAGCGACAGTGATTTTTTATATCGCCTCACGGAAATTTCGTCAGAATCGCTTTACATTATATAATTATATTTACTAATTTCAACCACTACGCTAATGTTACTACAAATTTCTACTACACTATTTTTACTGCTTTCTACCACTACTTTTATTAATTTCTCCCGCTATTTTAACTAATTTCTACCACCATTTTTACCTCTTTCTACCACTATTCTTAATCCTTTCTACTACTATTTTTATTAATGGTGCAACTAATTTTTACCACTATTTTTCCCTATTTTTTTTTTACTAATTTCCTCCACTACATTACTAACTTCTACCACTATTGTTACTAATTTCTACCACTATTGTTAGATATTTCAACCACAATTGTTGCTAATCCTACTACGAATTTCTACCACAATTTTTATTCATTTACACCACTACTTTTACTTATTTCTAGCACTATTTTCATTAATTTCTACCACCATTTTTACTGCTTTCTACCGCTACTTTACGACCTTCTACTACTATTTCTACTATTTTCTACCACTATTTTTACTAATGATTTTAAAAATTTCTACCACTTTTTTTCTAATACTACTACTAATTACTACGGCTAATTTTATTAATTTCTACTACCACGACAAAGTTTTATATCTGGTTCGCGCACTTAGGTGCACGCGTGTTGTTTTTCTGTCCCGCTTGAAGGCAGAAAGGACTTTAATCAATTTAAGCGTATTTTTAACACCATTTAGATGAAAACTATGAGAAAAAATCGATTTTTTGAAGTCGCTCCGCTAGAACACCTCCTGAAATAGGATTGGCCCGAGCTCGTAAATACCATATTCGTTTGATTTCATTTCTTTGTTCCTTTGAAATATTTTGTGTTGGTTTTTAATCCTGGTGCTTATGAGCCTCATTTCGGTCGAAAACAATTCATCTTATTAAATCTCTTCAAGCGGCTACTATGCAGGGCTAAGTATTTCCATGAGGAAAAGTCAAACAATCATAAAAAAATACCATATCATAGTTTGACAGATGAAATGACATAAATTTTCTACTAAGAAACGACCGTATAAATCACCAGATAAAAAGTTATATGCAAAACGTGGAGCAGTTATGAGATCAGACGCATCACTGGCAGCTCGCTTAACCCACATTTAACAGAAATTATGATTCGTATAATCGTACTTTAGAATATGTATATGTATGTATGTATATGTGTGTGTGTGTGGCGTGAGCCTTTTTATGCTTTTTACGAAGGTGATGCAAAAAGGGCAATGATACCATGGCATTCAACTAATTCCCACTAACCCAACTACGAGCATAAAATGAAAGCAAAAAAAAATCAATAAAAATCCATTGTAAGTATTTGAAAACATTTCAATAATGTACATTAAAAAAAAAACATACGCCAAATTGACATACATACATACGTAAAGTAAATGTGGCTACAAGCTTAAAAAATATACAAATAAATATTTAAAACACAAATGCCTGTGTGCCCATGTCAGAAAGTGAAAATTGTTAGTTTTTTTTTGTTTGTGTAGTTGAAGCCATAGAAACCTTTAAGAAATCCACACGATTTGAACTCACGTGCCTCGTCTAATGCAAGTCTGCTGGCATTTTGCAACCACCTTTATTTTTACCACATTGTTTTTCACATTTGATGGAATTTTTTTTTTTGCGCACATTCGCATAAAAACAATGCAATGGAATGAAATAAAAAATGAATTCGCATATCGATGATAACGCTAGTGGCTGGATCTAGAAATACGTTATGTAGGCTTGACTTGTAGAGAATTTTCATAATGCTCTTTCATCTATTTTCGAGTATGTGGATTAGGGTGCATCAATTTTCATATAAAATTTGTTGGTACTTTTTTCTCCATCCAATTGTAAAATTTGCTATTTTTGAAGACTTCCATCGAAATAATTTCCTAGGATTAGCGATGCGCGCGTGACTGATTTTGTGCTCAGTTTCACGCCCGACACTTTCGGACATCACGAAAGTTAACGGAAGCTAACGGACACTAAATTTTTCATAACGCATTCTTTCTTTTATCCCAAAACTGCAACTTTGAACTGAGTAGGCAAATATGTAGTAAATCCCTACCTCGGCCAATCAGAACCACGCTCTATAAGTCCCTCATCCTTCCCATGCTATTTTATGACGCAGAAGCATTTTAAAAACTCAGTTATGTGTTCAATCATATTTCGTAAAAAGGAATTTATATTACAGACATGTGCAAAATTATTTATCCCACCCCACTAAGTACGTAAAGTACGCCTGCGGGTGTCAAAAGATTTGGTGTTATTAATAAAATGGAAAATAATATTTTCCTTAGTAAATTAATACTTGATGTTCAAATTTATTTAGTTTTCCTATATTTTTACCTTCTAAACTTTTTCAACATTCAATATATAAAATATCACGTAAAGTGTGCCACTTTTTTCCACAAAATGCATAATTATATATCACTAGTGTATTATTAGCTCGAAATGCCTGAGAAATACACTGAACTGTTCAACATGGAAGATAGCACTGAGTTTTTCCTACGCGGAAGCTTCGGAATGCAACAATAATTCTTTTAACTCCAGCAATGAAAAATAGTTAAGAGATAATTTAGTTTCACAAATAAATCGAAGGGAGTAAAGTGCCTGATTTTTTATATTGTATATTTATAAATATAATGATGAATTAAAAAAAAGCCTTACAATAAAAGTGGTTGTCTAGTTTGTAAAAGCTTTAAGCTCTTCAAATAACTGTATTCCCTAATTCTTCGAACCGAAACCAAAAAGCTTAGCAACGTTACTAAATAAAGCTTTCCACAAATTTTTATTATGTATAAATTATGTACTATTATCGACTAAACTTTGAAAGGAAAAACCGCGAATTTTCACCTCTAATTGTATTATGTCATATAGCAAAAGCTTTGATTTACTCACCACGGTGGTAGGAAATTGTAATTTTCTAAAAAAAAAAAAACATTTGCGTTTGCAATTGAATTTTTCACTCTTACCAGGCGCTTACACGAAACAGTATTGAGAAGGCAAAATCTACCCTGTCGGAAATAGAATTATTTTAAAAGCAATTTAAAAAGTTATTCTCTAACAGCTGCAAGTGGTTGCAATTCCTTCCTTTTTATCGTTAGCAAACTTTATTAACATGGCGATGTCTTAGGAGCAAGTCGATTATCTGACGTTGATGAGATTTCAACTAGTGAACAGAATGAACTTCAAAATTTGTTTTTTTTTTTTTGTTTTTAACTGCAATGTTCTTCCTTCCAACTACTTGCAACTGTGTTTGTTTTAAATGACATAAAGCTTGTACGGAATGTTAAAAGACGTGCCGAGTTCTAGCTGTCCAAATCATTTTTTTTAATCTTGGTTTTCAGGATTTTTGTCTTTTTTTTTACTATTTGCTTCGAGTAAATTTAAAAGAAATGGTGTGTTCGATATATATATATATGATATGTATTTATTTATATAGCATAATTACTTAAATCTATTTTTATTTACAGTATTAGGTAAAACATTTACGATAATTCTGTAACTCGATATCCCATCAACATCATTAAAGCCGCATCTTCATTATCCATCGGTTGAGTCCAACCCTTCTTTTGTGGTGTGGAAGCTCGTCCCAAATCCGCTTCCCAATCCATAAAGCTCATATAAGAGTGCGAGCTATTCGCTGAACTAAAGCTGTCATCGTCTAAGTTAAGTGGTGTGGAAGCTCGTTCCAAATTTATTTCCCAATCAATATAGCTCATATCAGATAAGTCCAATTTTTCTGGCAATTGATCGTAAGAACAGTTTGTCATTGGAATTTCATCGTCGCACATTTTCAACTTCTTTGAAAATTCACTTTGTGGTGTCCAAAATGGGGTACAACTGGAAACCGAGCTATTCGCTGAATTGAAGTTGTCATCGTCAAAGACAAGTATTGCGGATGGTCGTTCGAAATCTGCTTCAACATCAACATAGCTCATATCAGAGTACGAATCATCTGATTTTTCCGGCAATTGATCGCAAGTTAAAGACATCGTTGAATCTTCAGGGTCGTACGTTTTCAACTTCTTTATAAATTGACTTCGAAGTCTCCAAGGCTGGGTACAGTCGCAATCGGAGATATTCGCTGAACTGAAGCTGTCTTCGGCTAAGTCAACTGGAACCCGCTTGCAGTCAGGCGATGCGTGGCACATTTTTAGCTTCTTTATAAGTTCACTGCGTAGTGTCCACGGTGGAATACAACTGCAATCGTCTACGTCAACCGCGATCTGCTCACAGTCGGTTGTTGTGCAAAAATCGTCATACTTATAAAAAGCCATTTTAGAACTTTTAAACTTTGTTAAATATTTAATCGATAATATACTAGATTATAAATCAGTTTAGAGATTTTTTCTACTTTCGTCGTTGAGAGTCTTTTGTAGAGTAAGCTAAAGATAAATTTTGTTTGTTCTTTTATACCCCAAGTAGTAAGTGGAAAAAACAGGCATGCAGGTAGTTTTTGCTTATTAATAGGTCTTCGAATTCTAGCTTCATTTATTTTGAATTTACATGCTTTTTAGTTTGATTTACATATTGTGTGCGGGCTTTATGCAGGTATACCAAACCGGAACATACAATGCTTATAGCAAGGGTTATTTTGTAAGTTCTATTACCTAAATACAAATTAATGTTTTGCCATAATAAAGAAGGTATAAGGTGAAATTTTCTTAAAATAAAGAGAAGATTTTTCACGGTAATGGTAGGGATTTATCCACTTTAATTTTACACCAAATCATTGTGGGAATTTACCGTCCTCGAAAAATCAAAGCCAGTGATGAAGACAATGAGGCAAAAGTGAGTAATTAATTAATTTATTTAAAGACTTTATAGGTCTATAATTGGAAAAATAAAAAGCATTTGTTTTGGTAAAGTGTGCATTTTTTCTATATTTTTTCGGAAACTTTTCGGGTGAACCCCGTAGGAGATGCACAAAACTCATAAAATAATAAACTACTAGCTCATAATTCGACCGATTAAATAAACCGACAAATAATACGTAGTTTTTTTTTTTACAATAAAAGCACGAGTGTCCGTTTGGTTATCTGTCAAAAATTGTCATTGATTATAATGTGTCTTCGGCGAATACATATTTTGTTCAAAATTTTACAAAAACCCATAAAATAAATGAGAAATATGTACATTAATTCAATTGTTACCTACCGTTTTCATTATAATAGAAATACATTAATATGTATTTAGTACGAATTGAAATATATCCTTTTTATCTACCTGCCTGTATAAGGCCAGCACACAAACCATAAAACAAAATGAGACGCTGGTAAAATCTGAATAATTTATAACGCAATATTCAAAGCATATTCTGGGTAATTTCTGCTTATAAATTTTCTGCATACCTGAGGTTTGCCACTGACAAGTCAAGGTATAAAAGGACATACAAAATTTATCTTTAGCACACTCTACAAAATACTCTCTAAGACGAAAGTAGCGAAAACTATACGCAGATTAATAATCGAGTATATTATCAACTAGTAGAAAAGTAGCAAAATGGCTTTTTATAAATATCAGGAGCAAAGCATGCCCTTTAACGATTTTTGCACAACACCCGACAGTGATCCGCTGGTTGACTTAGACGGTTGAAGTACCCCACCTTGGAGATTACGAAGTAAATTTATAAGGAACTTAAGAAGGTACGACAATGATGCTCCTAAAATATCTTTCTCTTACGTCCAATTGCCGGTAGAATCGGATTATTTGCACTCTGATATGAGCTATATGGATTGGAAAACGGATTTCGAGCGAGCTTCCACACCACTTGTTTTCGACGACGACAGCTTTAGTTCAGCGAATAGCTCGGATTCTAGTAGCACTCAACCTTGGCGACTACGAAGTGATTTCATAAGGCAGTTGAAAATGTACGACCCTGTAGCTGCAACGATGTATTTTTCTTACGAGAATTTACCAGAGAAATCTGATGTGAGCTACATTGATTGGGAGGCGGATGTTAACCGAGCTTCCACCCCACAGCCGATGGTTTGGACTCATACGATGGATAAGGAAGAAGCGGCTTTAAAGATGTTGATGGGTCTTAGAGTTACAGAATTATCGTAATTCTTTTTATCAGTAAATAAAAATAGATTTAAGTATTGATGATATATAAATAAATAAATACAATATTTTTATATACCGAATACGCCCTTTCTTTTACATTTACTCTGGTTCGAGTTTTCCATAAATATAGGTAAAAGAAACGTTGTATTAAAAGTCCATTGGCTTTTAGCTTTCCAAGGAACTAGGTCAATGTGACCAAATACAGCTTTACTGAAAAGCTGCAGTGAGGCGGTTCGTTAGATCGTATATATTTTTTGTATCGCAATTGAAAATAAAAATTTTGTTCGCTCTCCAACTCTTTTTCATTTGCAAGATTATAGTAAACTATAACGGCTTCTAATTTTGTCCAAAACTAAAAGAAATTACTTTTAGAGTCAAGTAATTACTGAGAATCGGGCCAGGCCTGCTATTAAATTTTATTTATAAAAATGACTACCATATTCCAGTCAGTTAACTCTGAAACTGAAGGACAGACGGAAATAGAGTCCGACATGGCGAAATATCATCAGCTCGTGGTTCTGATCATTTTGTTTTTTCTTCTTTTTATATTTGTTTCTTAAAATAATCTGAATTATTAAATTCATCTACATGCCAGCTTTAGCCTTAAACTTGAAAGTTGCAATTTGTCAAATATATTTCTCGATTAATTTTCGAATTTTCTTAAAATTTTTCATGTACTGGTAATTCTGGCCAGCACATATGTACATACGTATAACCATACAACTATGGCATCATTCTCATCAGCCAACAACATGGCGTATAAGCAACATCAATGCAAGCAAGAAATTATTTATTTTTAGTAGGAATTTATGTAGCTCAATCAATCAACATGTTATGGTGTCATTTTATTTTCTTTGAGATTTTTTTAATAATTTTTCTTTCACATGTAAAAAATTTTTGGCTTCAATTTTGAAATTTTAAATTTAAAGTCAAAGTTCATTAAATTCTATAAAAGATTTATTCCCTAAGCGCCATATTATTTTTTCATGTTTTTTTTTTTTTGATACAAGGCTTAGGAACATTTCTGCAATTCAAACAAATTTTGAAAAAATATCGTTCCCATTTTGCTGTTAATTAGGGCTAGATGACAATTTCTTTTGTAATTTTTTAATTTTACAAAATTTGTTTTTAAGCCAGCTTTAAATCTTGTTTGACACCCATAATTTACAATTTCATATAACTATATTAAATTCTACTTTTCAAGCAGCTGACAACCTTCTATATGCTATAAGTCAACTCCTCCGCTACTAAGACATTTCGGAACCCACATTTCCTATTTCATCTTGTGTGTAATTTTATTAAATTCGACTTTTGAGGCAGTTGGTAACCCTCATAAAGTAATTTATGTGTTTTCTTGCCGATATGAACCATTTGGCACCCATGTTTTAATATTTCATTGAACATGAGCCCAATTTAATAAAATTCGACGTTTTAAAGCAGGTGACAACCCTCTACGCAAAAAATATGTACGAACTTTCTACTCGCGGAGTACAAATCCTTGAAGGTAATTTTCAATACATCTCTATCTTCTGGTCATCTTTAAAAGCAGAAACAAATGCGGTGTGAGTAATTAAAGATTTCTCTAAGGGGTTCGATCGAGTTTCGCATGCTATCCTAGCTAAGAAATTAATGTGCCTCGGCTTTCACTCCGTATTTCTCTCATGGTTAAGGTCTTATCTTGCGAACAGATGACTTATGGTTGTCGTTGGCAACTCACAGTCTTATTCGTTTATCGCTACGTCTGGGGTCCCCCAAGTTAGTATTTTAGATCCTTTATTATTTGTATTGTTTTTTCAATGATATTATAAATTGTTTTTTGTACGCCAATTTTTTTTACTTTATGCGGATGATCCAAAAATATACTCTATTATAAAAAATTCATTTGATCCTTTGGCACTTCAAGCTGATCTTGATAAAATTCCCTTACTATAAATCGGTTGCCTTTGAACCTAATGAAATTGTCGTTGGAATTCCTTCATTTAACGAAACTATGGGCCTGGGTGTTGTCTTTGATGTTAAAGTTCACTTTTATTAATCATATTAATTATACCATTTCTCATGCCTGCCATTTTGTTCGAATTGAATGAATCCAAAAAGTTTTCATGGGCTATACACTAAGTTTGCTTTTTCTTCATTACCCAGTCCCCTCATTATACTCGAGATGCCTCCTTATTAATTTAAATCACTGAAATTTAGAAGATATCTTCTGTCCTTATCTGTCATGTATGATATTAGTCGCGGAGTTGTGGAATGACCCTCATTCCTTGGACGGATTTGTTTCAACACTCCAGTTTGATCACTTCGTAACTTCGTAACTTTGATTTGATTTTTTCCATATTTATGCAACAAATGCATCCATCACTAGAGCCCTTATAGAACTCCATGCAATCTCTAAATTTTGTGACATAGATTTCGCTTCTTCAAAAAATAGAACTAAAACGTAATATGATATCGCTTTTGATATCGTTTGGTAAGCGTTAAATAAGACATCCCTTAAGATATGATTCTAATTCATACCAGAAATAAATATGCCAGACAAGCCACCAGACAAAATAAATGCATATAGATCTTGTTCTCGTAATGTAATTATTTATAATTGCTTTTCATATAAATAAATAAATAAATTAATAGGTTGGGTTTTATTATTTAAGAAAAAATCGTTTCAGCCATGTAAATTGAATTGCGTTTAAAAGCTTTAAGGGCTCGATTATAGGCTTCGATAATATCTTTCGATTCTGACAATACATTCCACAAGATCGTGTGTCATTCAATTCCAAATCAGCATTTAGAGTGAAAGGTGGAAACAAAAATTTTCAATTTGTAAAAAGTCCAAAACGTTCAGAAAAATAAATTGGCTCAAATCACTCCAAAATATTCCCACTGATCAATAGAATGACCACTTTCCGTTACGCTTTTTCAGAAAGCTTCCGAAGCTATGAATAAAATAATCAATACGCATACATTTTTTAAGCACTGTATAAGTAAATATAATAAAGACGCACAACTGCAAAGATTTGAAAAAAATAATGCACTATTTAATAAACTGTGTCTGTTTTTCTATATTTTTCGGAAACTTTCCAGATGAACTTCGTATAATCTGCCACAAACTTGTAACCTGGGCAATTAAATGAACGAAAAATATTTGATGGTCAATAGAAACAAAGCACGAACCCCGACAAAACAAATGACAAAAATATGTCGCACAAAAAAATTAAAAGGGAAAAATCCTCAACATTATCGTGAATGATGTTCTCTTTGCCTTAAGAAAATTTCTACTTATACCTTCTTTATTATGGCAAAACATTAATTTGTATTTAGTAAGTAGAACTTACAAAATAACCCACGCTATAAGCATTGTATGTGCCGGTTTGCTGTACCTGCATAAGGCCCGCACACAATATGTAAATCAAACTAAAGCGCAGGTAAATTCAAAATAAATGACGCAAGAATTCGAAGATCTATTAATAAGCAAAAACTACCTGCATGCCCGTTTTTTTCCACTTATTACTTGGGGTATAAAAGGACATACAAAATTTGTCTTTGGCCACTCTACAAAAGACTCCCATCGACAAAAGTAGAAAAAATCTCTAAACTAATTCATAATCAAGTATATTATCGACTAAATATTTTACAAAATTAAAATCTTCTGAAATGGCATTTTATAAATATCGGGAGCAAGTTCTGACCGATAACGATTTTTGCACAACACCCGACAGTTGTATTCCACCGTGGACACTACGCAGTGAACTTATAAAGAAGCTAAAAATGTGCCACGCATCGCCTGACTGCAAGCGGGTTCCAGTTGACTTAGCCGAAGACAGCTTTAGTTCAGCGAATATCTCCGATTCTAACTGTACCCAGCCTTGGAAACTTCGAAGTGAATATATACGGAAGCTGAGGATGTACGACCCTGAAGATTCAACGATGTCTTTCATTTGTAAATGTAGCTTGTGATTTAGAAAGAAAATATATAGTGTTTTTTTCGCCACTAATTTTATCTTGTTCTTAACCATTAATTTCGAATTTTCCTCCCTTGCTTTTTTTGTCAGCTTCATTCTTATTTTTATTTCTCCACCTTCAAAGGTTTTATGTTCTTCGTTTTTTCCAACATGTAGTCGCATATATAATAAGCTAATGGATCCATCATCTAATGAAATAAAACACTTAAGATCGTCTCTGTACCATCTCTGAAGAATTCTCGGCCTGTAAGGTGTAGCAAAATATTCAGAATATTGCTGGTAACAAAATCTGAATGGAAAAACACGAAATCAAATTGATTATATTCATATGTGTATGAGTTTTCGGCCTGTTTTTATTAAACGATAATATTAATTTGTGAGCTCAAGGTCAGTGTATAAGGAAAAGTATATTGGAAAAAAGACAACAACAGTCAGGTGTGGTAGAAATAATAGCTATTTCGGAGATCACCACATCTCCTCAGCAGATTTCTTTCATGACTCCACTGGCACTCGAACCAACAACCTACGACTTGCTAGGCAAGTGAGTAGCCAATGGACCACAGCCGGCATGTAAGCTGCTGTTACTTTTTACCACTTTTCCTTATGTCCTACCAATGTTGTGGTTGGCGGACGGGGTGCTTCCTGTGTCTCAGACGTGCGTACTGTTCGAGTAGCTAACAACGACTAGGATTATCATCTTGTCGCAGCCAAGGCTCGCACGCCCCTCTGTGCCTTAAGAGGTTATGGCGCCAATTCAGTAAGTAAATAAAATCTGGTTTTACCAAATAAATTCCTGGCGATCATTTTACTCGTTGTGACTGCCTTGTAATAAACAAAGTGTTTCGAAAAAATGAGCGCTATACAACTTACGTTCCGATGGAGTAGTCGATCACTTTATCATTTATCATTAATACAATTGAGATTATTGTATATCCAACTCTTTAATCGGTCGGATATTTTTTAAACTGTGGTTATTTCTTAGAGCCATGGAAATCATGTTCAATAGTACCCATGATAAAAATATTTTTAAGGTGCATCAGTTGAGAGCCAGCTTTAGAAATTTGGACTTTTGCTAGCATTTAAAAAAATGTCTCCCGCTGTCATTTCGTTTGTTTGTTCAAGCTAAAGTGAACTTATGATTCCGTTTATAATCTTGCTGTGTTTTAATTTTTTAATTTATATTGTAATACTTTTTTATAGAAGCCGAACATTTTCCAAAGAAGCTGGTTTTTTTTTAAATATACAACAAAACAATTTCAAACTCCACTGGAGCGTGTTAGGCTAAGTTAGATAGGCGGTGAAGGAAGACAACCCTCTGTCAGAACCTGGGGAGATTGCGTTAAAACCATCTTGCTCAGTTTATGAATTTTGGAATGTTGTTGAGGCTAGAGTGATCTTTCGTTTTCTTATTAAGACGGACATTAAAACCAATATGTGTTCTCCGACCTTGCGGGTATACTTCTACCCATATTGAGGGATCACATATTTGGTACGATTTGGATTTAACAGGATTTATTTTTGAAGTCAATATTAGTCATAAGAGTTTAGAGCAAGAATATACTATGACAAAAAGAGTCACATACTTATGACTCATATTGGGGCTTATGTGGTGTATGGGTTTTAGATCAAATAAGTCGATTTTTGCAGCTTCCTGCTTGCAAAAGCAGTGCGATGTCTGAGAAATCACTAAAGCAACGAATCATTTGGATTTCTCGCACTTTTGAATAAGTATTTCAAATCAAAAATTTTCATTTGTTTATTTCGGGTTTTTTATTTTGACATTTGTATCATTTCGAGAGAGTGCTCTTAAAATGCCAGCTAAAGTCACAACATCCCAATGGCGGACGATTGATTTCATCTTGCACAATTAACGATAATGGTAGAGATTTATCCCCTTTAATTTTTTTGTGCGACATATTTTTGTCATTTGTTTTGTCGGGGTTCGTGCTTTGTAACTAAGGACCACCAATTATTTTTCGTTCATTTAATTGCTCAGGTTATAAGCTAATACGAGGAATAGACCATTTTATGAGTTTTGTAGCAGGTCATGCGAGGGTCATTCGGAAAGTTTCCGTAAAATATAGCAAACAGACACACTTTAAAAAAAGCGCTTTATTATTTTTTCAAATATCTGTAGTTGAGTGTCTTTATTATAATTGGCACAGTGCTTAAAAAATGTATGCCTCTTAATTATTTTTTTAAATTAAAATTGAAAATTTTTTGTTTCTACCTCCAATTTAAGGAGCTGGCTTAGAATTTTATGTACTATAATTTTCAATCGAGATAGATACTTCCGAATTTACACGATTTCGTTTAAAAATATTTTTGGAAATGGTTGCAATCAGTTTAAAATGTTAAATATAAATTAGTTACTGAGTTAAATGAAATTTTGTAATACTGGTGAGAAGCGAGAGAGGATTCGGATGTCTTAGTTTCGAAATTAATTTGCTAGATTGATGGTTGCTTCAAAAATTAAATGCAAATGCATGAGAACTAGAAGTATGCGAAAATATAATATATATGTTTTCATTTCAGGAATTTTTGAAGGAAAACTTCTATAGTGGCAATGACATTGACCACTTCTAATAATTACTACTACTACTAATATTGCTAATACTAATAATTACTACTACAATCACTACGACTGGTACTGCTGCTGCTACTGATTATTGCTGCTATTTTACTGGTGCCACTAATAATTTCTACTACTATTTTTACTAATCTCTACTTCTATTTTTATAATGCTACTACTATTTTTAGTAATTTCTATTGCTATTTTTATCAATGCTACTACAAATTACTACTACTTTTTAACCTAATTTCTGCTGCTACTTTTACGAAGCCCACTAATAATTTCTACATTTACTACTATTTTTTTAAATTTATAGTACTGTTTTTACTTATGCTATTACTAATTACTATTACTGTTTTTACTTATGCTACTACCACTTTTACTAACTTCGGCTGCTATTTTTACTTTTGCCACTACTTTTTACTACTGGTATTTTTACTAATTCCTACTACAATTTTTACCAATGCTACTACTGATTACTACTACTTTTTAATCTAATTCTACTACTGTTTTTACGAAGCCCACTACTTATTTCTAGTACTATTTTAACTAATTTATAGTTATATTTTTATTAATACTACTACTAATTACTACTACTATTTTTACTTATGCCACCACCACTTTTACTAATTTCTAATATTTTTATTTTTACTTATTCTATTACTGTTTTGACTTTTTTCTACTACTATTTTCAATAAGTTATACTACTATTTTTACTAATGCCACTACTAACTACTACTATTTTTATTTATTTTTTATTTTTAATTATGTTGTTACTCGATGAGATTGATATATACATACATACATATATACGTATAGCTCAGTGTCATACGCTGTGAAATTTGAATATTTTCACAAACCGATTCCGGTTCAACGGTTTATTTCAAAGTAACCTATATCAGGACAAATTTTAACCGAAAAGTGATTCGAAGTATCCAATCACTAAAAATACGCAATTTGACCAAATTTTCTTTCACTGGCACGCACTGGGAAGTATACAACAAAAACTCTCTTCCATTGCGCTCTTCAAGTTAGCTAATACCAAACGAACTCACCACAGCTGCGTGAGAGCATCCCTATGAGTAACAGTAATTCGTGCACTCGTATATGTAAGTATGTTTAATATGTAAGTACGTATGTACGTACATACTTGGATATTTGGATATTGCCAGAGTGGGTCTTTAATAGTTTTGCTTTTATTGTAAATATCTACACTTAGTATGTTTGTAAGTATTTAAAAATATAATCAGCGAATGGCCGACGTAAAAGGTAAGGACATTTTGCCGATTGAAGAAAGTGCTGCTTAGCGTTTAGTGCATTATTGAAAAGCCCACTCATTGCTAGATTCTGATGTGTATATGTACATATGTATGTGTAGATGTATGTGTGTATGTATGTAAGTTCATGTATGGGAACAGTGCAGCAAAGAACTTGAGTTTGTTTTTCTTTGTTCTTCTTTCGAATAATAACAAAGTGTAAAATAAAAACAACTGTTGCTTGCTTTGCGTTCTTAACAACAAACTTAAATGCTAAGAGCACTGCTGTGGTAAACAAAAGAAAACTATGTAGTGACAATGAGAGTTTTAGTGAGCATATAGTACATATGTATATTGAAAGTATGTATGTATGTATGTATGTATATTCATGGCTTTTACGAGAGCCTTGCGAATACGGAAATATTACTTAGAATTATTGACAACTTGCGAGTACATCTAAGTACAAACATCCATATATGTATACATTTGCTTTTATTGAATTTATTGAGTATGTGCTAAGTGTGTGCTAAGTGTATGCTAAGTATTACGTCTGTTAAACTATTGGTTTTACAATCGATTTTCAGCAAATTTTTATTCAAATCACTTTCATCGCTACTTCCATGCTTTTGTTTGAAAAAAGTTCTTCTTGTATCGAAATATAAATTCAGCCTTCAATAAACAATGGCACAATTTAATCTTGAATGCCTCACACACACACACACACACACAGGCACAAACACTTTAATAAGCACACCGTCATGTGGGAGTGCGTCCTTTTGTAGCACATTCGGCGTTGCCGTCGTACTCTGGGGAGTTGTTGCGCCTGCTCGAGTTTTGTGCGAGACAAAAACACACACAAATAAAACAGCTGTATAGCATTGTACTATGGACATATGTACATACAACTATACATATTGTTCATATACGCAGATATTTTGTATAGAACGCATTTGTAGCATATTTTGTAGTGAATGAACGCACATACAATTCCACATTGCACGGAAGGGCACACAGTGGTTAGTCCTATAAATTTTTTGGCTCCAAGTATAGCGACGTTTTGTACGCACGTTTGTTGTAAGCTTATTTGAAAAATTCCAAAAATTGTTGAGGTTAGGTTAGATTATGGCGGCTGTCGTCAGAGACCCACTTAAGCTTGAGGACCGTTCATGTACCGCATGGGGATCTACAATTCCCACTTCTCCCTCAAGCCATCTTGAACTTTGTAAAAATTAGAGGAGATCCGTGATTTCCACATATCTGAGGTCTTCCAAGCTATCGAAGAACTATCTATATAAATTCACAAACCTTCATCAGCATAAAGCGGGACATTGGCGCAGAAGGTGCAAAATCGCTTCCTTCTCATCTTCGCCTTAACAATCTCTACAAAAGTCATGCGATCGTACGCTTAATCGTTAGGCGCGTTTACCTTGCAAATAGTGCCCTATTATTACAGATAAATACAATCACGTCATGTTATATTTATTTAGCTTCGATAGTTAGCCTGTGCGTTTAGCACTAAGTACCGGCCACAATTGCCTGACTCTTCTACAAGTGATCTTGTTCCGTCATCTGTCATGTGGTCACCTTAAGAAACCTGTCAGAAGCCAGGAGCTTACAAGTTTGCAAGGGTATACCTATTTCATCAATTATATTATCTGTAGGAAGTTAAGTGCCGAGTTGGGCGAGTTTATCGGCTTTACAGTTCCCCTCTATATCACAATGACTAGGAAACCATACCACTTTTGGGTGAAATGATTCAGCCATCTCGTTGAGTGGTGCGCGGCATTTCATGGCTACCAAGGATGTTTTCGACTGTTTCTTGAGTGATTTTATTATTTTTCAACAATACGATATATATGATATTTCAATAAATGGAAAAGAAGAATTGCGCAAATTTAGTGTCTATTTTGACTTCCGACGTCCTTGTGTGAATAGTTTAGAGAAAGGAAGGTTGAGAAGAAGGGCACCACACAGTGATACTATTAATGTTTGGTTAATTTAAGGTAGTCAATAAAAATTGCAAATACTATTGAAATAAGTTTGCCTCTATATATAAGTAGCTCACTTAATCCTTTAGTATTAAATCTAAATATTATTATTTTTTCTAAATAAATAAGATCCGTCCAAAATATTGAGCAATTGTATGCCCTAACTATCATCACTAATGACAAGATCATCCAGTTTCCAAATGTATCTGAAAAACTCAATTCATAATAAACATATGAGATTCTTACTACGTGTTTGCTCAATTTACTCGTAGAGCATTTCCAATAAAAAAAAAAATAAGCTTCAAAATATGCAGCATATTAAAAAGATAATCATTATATTAAAATTTGTTTACAATGCTGTATAATCTATGATACATTTTTGCTAAGACAAGATATTACTTTTAGCAGAAATTTTTTGTATTTTACCCAGTTAAATATTTCTCTTTAAAACTACATCATTAGATTTTTGAAATTTGATGGCTAAAAAATCAGGGGTCCAAAAAATCGCCATTTTGATTTTTTTGTGTCACAAAATTGTAGGCAAGAATTCGCTCGAAACAAAACTGGATTATATCGATCTAATGCTTATGTCATATGTTATACTAACGTCACCTTTTTTTTATAGATACGATTTTTTTAAATTTAAATCATTGCAAAATCGTTATTTTTTTCGATCGTTATTCTTGTATTTTTATTTTTTCGATAATATTAGGTAGTTATTTTGACATTTATATTTTTCCGTTATTCTTGGAATTTTAGTAGTTAGACTTTGACTTTGAGTTTTATTTTTTCGATCAAAAATAATCGTTGTTCTTGTATTTAATAAACGCCAAAAGCTTTGTCAGCGTTGACAATAATATGTTTTGTAATTGAAAAAAATTACCGCAAAATATCGCAAAAATAAAAATCCAAGAGCAACGGTTCTTTTTTGATCGGAAAAAATAAAAATTAGGTAATAATGATTAACGTTGATCCAAAAAAATTAAAAATCATAATATAACGATTAAATCAATATATTTTTCAATACAAATTATAGCCCTTAAGGTCCCTGCGAAAAAATGGATTTTTTGTCAGCAAAATACCACTGTGTGACACATCGCTATGCCCCTCACAATTCTCGAACTGTGATGTCCTTTGTCCTCGCGGTTTTCTACATACAACGCACGCTTGGCGGCTTGAATGTCATGACTTTAGCTACGTAATTAGTTTGCTATTGCTTCATAAGTGTGTATAGTATATTTGTGCTCGTATAAATATGTACATATGTACATATATTTATGGCTATTTACAGTAAATAATTGTATGTTTGTTTTTAAACAGCAATAGCTAGTTACGCGCTTTGTTTATTAATTAAAGAGAGCAATATGATGACATAAGCGAAGTTGTTTGTTTTGCGTAATTACTTCAATTTATCTAGAAAACACCTATATATTTGATTACGTAGAGGAAACATTCGAGTAAATTGGTCAATGAAATACCAACTAATAATAGGTTAGTATACATATATTGGATTGCATGTTGGATAAATCAGGTGGGCAGAACTTGGCTCCATTTCGGGTTTCTAACTTGCGCCAGTTAGCAAGGCAAAGGAATGACTGGCGAAATTCCCAAGATAGCCGATTCTAAGTACATCAATAATGCCTCGGGATTCACATAGCCAAGTGCAGTTGTTTCGGCGAACTACCCCTGTTTAGCTCAGCAAACCACAAAAGTGTTGTGAAACCTCTGCAGCAACTACTTATAGCAGGGTTGCTCCACGATCTTTTGTTGATGGTCAGCATGATTTACGACAGTTTTGCCGTGAGTCGGGCGTGAACGGGAATCAAAATTATTTATTAATTATGAATTTATGTTTTAATAATGTTTCCCATAGTATCCATGTGCCTACCGAGAATAAAAAATGTCAATGTGTACCTTTATTTTCTGCTCAGTTTTATTTGATACTGAATATAGATTCATACGGTCACACAATGTCGTTAAGTCTTTATCGATATGCAACATTTTTCAGTTCCTTTTCGCTTTCAGAACGTAACCTTAGCCATAGTTAGATCTGCCTAGTATATTTCTGTTTCAAAATAAATATATATTTGAATCGGCCCAGTACAATCGCATTATACATATTAATTTCCTTTTTCACGGCACTCTATATCATAAGCAAAAACAGTTCTTTCCGCTATTAGGTTGCCCCTCAATAGGTAAAGCAAACCTTCGAGAATTTTTCTGTAATGAGAGAGTTTTCAGTTGAATTTTTGTTCATTTTGAAGCCAATCGCATATCAGGATTTTATCTAAAGGTTGGTTGGTTGCAATGGTAAGTAAAGAACTGCAATTACCACTAACAGTGTGATATTAATATCGCGTACTAGCCGTGGAACCAAATAGAACAGAAAATGACGAAAAGAAGGGAAAAGAGAGAAAACCCCCTTGCATTGTCTTAGATCTAGCCTGTGTAATTTGGGAACCGCCTCAAGCAAATCATTTGAATCCACGTTTCCCAACGCTAGGTTTCCAAAATGGAATTTTGCCTAGAAATCTCATTAAAATTCTGGAATGCCCGGAACAGCTGCAGAAGAATTGTTTCACCTACTCTTCCATACCTGGTGAGTAACATGGGTACCCACTGCCTAGTGAGAGGTGAAAACAGCGGCTAGATTGGAGACATTCGTCCGATTCATTTTAATGAGAGAGAGGCCACAGTCTCTTGCATAACCTGAAAGATTCTAAGTTGTCCACTTGCAGTTAGCCTCGTTCACCCAGTGCTAGGAGATCCGTTCTCTGATAATACTCGAAGGCATGAGAACCTCTACGGACTCTGAGACATCTATGGCTGAACCATTCCGGGCCAGCTCGTTGGTCTTTTCGTCTGCCTCACCAGGCTAGATGTAACCGTTCCGGAGCTGAGAGCATGGAGCGCTGTTTGGCTATCTGAAAAAATAGGGATAATTTAGACCCGCGTCGCTTGAACGCCAGAAGAGTTCTACAATCGTTCGAATTAAAAAAAAACCTCTAATTGAAAACCACTCGTAAAATCTGTGACACGTAGAGATGTCTCTATTTTAGGGTCTGCAGAGTAAATTCTCGCACCTACCCCATTAACCATTTTTGACCCGTCTGCGAAGAGCTCTGTTACTAGCATATCCTTCCACTCCCTTCTAGATAACAACAGTCCGTTTATCCAGAGCCCCAGTTATCTTAGCCTTAAGCCATTACTCCTAAATGTAAGGATCTTTCGGATACATGTGACAAATCACGTTCTAGGCCTCCGTTGGACTCAATCTGATTGTTTTAGTGATCGCAATGCAGGCCAACCGCTTTACCCTGGTTAGTTTTGTTGAGATACATTCCACTTCACCGGCATTTTTTACACGAGTAGAGATCACCATAAGCCCTTTTAACTGGGTGATACGTTTTTTGTATACTTTTAAAGGGATCGTTAATTACAAATTATTTCAAAATTCCCAAAAGGAAATTTTCTATATATTATTAATTTTCCTTTATCTTTCCCTCGAGACTGGAGGATTTGAACCTTAAGCTTAACATTCAACTCCTCCTCAAAAAAATTTGGATTTTCTACCACCGTGTGAGACTTTTCACACATATGAAATTTGTTTGAAAAAATCATTTACTTTTGCTATTTTTTTATACAAATTTGACTGCAATACATTTTACACAAACACTGCGGTTATGATAAACGCAATTTTGGCAGAAGCAATCCTTGTTTTTATATGTAAAGTTTTTTAATTTTTATTTCTCACATACAAGACATCTAGCCTGGCTCTGAATAGCATGTGGAGCAATTTTACATCTTTTTTTATTAGTTTCAAATATTATGGTAACACTGAATAACTTCCGGCAAAATTGCTCGCCCAATTGAACCGCATTCCATTCGAAGTTTGAATCGTTTTTTTTTTAGAACTAAGCATTTGCCTCTCCTGCGGACATTTGACACAAGGGTTGCGTTGTTTCGGTGAATGCAAATGTTGATTGGAACAAAGGGATCTTTATGCATTGCAAAATTTTTAGTGGAATGCTCCGTTTGTTTTTTTGCATTGTACACAGCATTGTCAGATCTTGAGATAGAAAATGTTTACCCAGATTGTAAGACGAGAAAAAATTGTCCATCGTAACGGTGTGGCCCTTCAATCGGCAAACCCGATCAAAAACCACACATTCACCTTGATTTTTTTCTGTTGTGCCACCAATTGGTTTCCCTAAGTACTGTTGGATTCAAAACATAGCATGCAAAACAAAAGCCAGAATTATGTACCATACTTACTAGGTTTATAACGCATGAATTGGCGAAACTTTCATTTTCCCCGAAAACCAAGTAATTGCCAATAAATTGTAGCGAAATAAGAGGGATTGAAATAATCAGCCAAAGGTACGAACCACATATTAAATATTTCCCAAATTGGAGCAAACTTGTAGGTAGAACTTCCTATCGGCGGCTCAAAACATTGTCAAATCGATTAATTTGGTCATTGAAAGTATAACAATTGCAAACTACATGGATCTGCCTTATGTGTGAAAAGTCACCCATGTGGGTAAAAAACCTAAGTTTTAAAATATTTCGCAAACGAATCAAATGCTTTCATCGAGTTTCAGATTTTTTTTAAAAGTATTGATATCTTATAAATATTGATTATATAGGAATTGTCAAGAAGCATCATGAACTTAATTATTGACAACCTTTTTTATGTATGATTTTTCACGCAAGGAAATAATGTAGGTTAAATCGGCTTTATTTCAGAGAGAGACATCATAATCAAATTAATCTTGTGTGTTGAAAAAATAAGCAATTTTGGTTTTTAATTAGAATTGTGCATATATGCATGCATTTGAGTTTCCTAATAAAAGCTTATGAAAAAACTAAAAATTAATTGAGCCAATTTTAGTTCAATCTTAAAAAGGTTGATAACACTATAAATACCTTGACTTCCATACATAGCAGTTAAAGGATGTTAAGATTAAAGCATCCACTTTTGATTTGTCTTTTTTGTTTTTCCGATTGAGTATAAATTGGATGCACATTGGAACGATTAGTTAACTACCATACACTCTGTTATTGCAAATATTTCAAAATATAATATTCACGCTTATGACACTTAAGTTGATATAGCGTGGGTAATGGGGAAGTCGGAGAGGGATTTTATATAATGAATTCTAGTATTCAATTGTATTTGTCTTTGTTACAAAAAATGGGTTTGAAATATAAAAACAAAATATGTACTGCATTTATTCTACTCACTTTAATGGAGTGCGTACGCAAAATATGAAAAACCGCAAATATATCAGAAACATATTTAATATAGAATTTAATGTAATTCGTACATTAATTAAGGCAGCGGTATACCGGGGCGTATGAGTTACTTCGGTGATTATCCGAACTGATTCAAATCAGTTGTACCCATACAGCGAATATTTAAGATCAAATTTAAGAATCCGAAATGATGGAGTTTCCTTCTTGCGAAGCCTCTCTCAACCACAAGCCTCAATGTAGTATGTACGAAATGAGCCTGAATACAAATTATATATGACTCTTATTGGCCTCGTGTATGATTTGATCTCTGTTGCCTACAAAATATTCCTTTTAGACGCTACTACATTTATTTCCATAATTTTTATATTAGTTTCATTATTTATATCTGACCTGAGTTTTACATGATTTACATATGAGTCCAGTTGTTGAGATATTAGTCTGTGGGATTTATTTCGAACTTATAAATTCGGAGCGCTACTAAAATGCATGTACTCGTATTTGGTGAAATTGAATTACATAAAATAAAGCCAGCTCCTTTTACTTTCATATAATATACACAAATACAAAATGTGCAAATTAATTCGAAATTAACGTTGAACTGGTGCTGTACCTGCATTTTCTCATGCAATTTATGGATGACACTAACAAATTATTAAGTAGCACTTGCACACACATGGAATGCACTCAGAGTTGCAAAGACCCAAAGTAAAACAGAAAGAACCCACCCCACAGGAAAATTTCTGACTGTCTGACTTTTACGATGTATGCGAAGATCTAAGCAAGATGTGTCAGGAGAAAGTCGAATTATATATACTTTTTCATCAAAATTCGAGTATTTATTAAAATAATAGTGGTTTTAATTTAAAAAAATATCTAAACAAGTTCGAAAGTTATACGTTTTACTCAAGTTTGAGACAGTTTGAATAATTCTGGATTTTAGATATCGGACCTTTTCGGTACAATTTTCTAATTACTGGTACTATTTTCCTATTCTGGAAGATTTCAGGATATTTCAGTGGTTCAAGACTGGTTCTACACTAAATTCGCTACTACTACTAATTCTAATACTACTGCTAATATCTACTACTATTTTTACTAATGCTGCAACTAAATACTACTACTATTTTTACTAATGCTACTATTAATTACTACTACTATTTTTACTACTGCTTCCACAAACTACTACTACTAGTGTTATTACTTTCTACTACTATTTTAAGTAATAATGCTACTAGTTACTACTACGACTTTTACTAATTTGTACTACTATTTCAAGTAAAGCTACTAATAATTATGCTACCATTTTTACTTATTTTGATTACGATTTTTATTACTTTCTACTACTATTTCAAGTATTGGTACTACTTATTACTACTACTGGTTTTACTAATTTCTACTACTATTTCTGCTAATGCTACTTCTAATTGCTGCTAACATTACTAATTTCTACTACTATTTTTACAAATTCTACTACAATTTTTACTGATTTCTACTACTATTTTAAGTAATGCTACTACTAGCTACTGCTGCTATTTTTACATATTTCTTTTACTAGTTTTGCTTTTATTTTTTGCTAATACTACTACTAACTTTACCAATACTACTACTAATTAGTACTACTATTTTACTTATATCTACTACTAATTTTACTTATTACTCGTACTATTTTTTACAAATTTTTACAACCACTTTTAAGAATGATAATTTATTTATACTACTGTTTTACTTATTTCTACTACTATTTTTTAATACTACTACTAAATTTCCTAATGCTACTACTAATTGATACTACTATTTTATAAATATCTACTACTATTCTCCTTACTTTTCTTGGTACTATTTTCACTAATGTTACTGCAAATTACTACTACCATTTTTATTAATTGCTATTAGTATTTTTGCTAATGCTACTACTATTTTCTACTTCTGTCTGTACAAATACTAGTA
Source organism: Anomoia purmunda (assembly GCA_951828415.1). NCBI lineage: Eukaryota > Metazoa > Arthropoda > Insecta > Diptera > Tephritidae > Anomoia > Anomoia purmunda. Next base: position 154,280,236 of record OX639993.1, read on the forward strand.
CTAATCGAAAGTAGTTGATTTTTTTTCATATTAATTTACAAACTTTTACTACAGGTATGCGTTCAAGTTATTGTGTTTGGATCCATACATGTAATATAACGGTATGCATATTATGTAAGTGCACTTGTGTGTCATGTGGTTGCTTTTCATTCATCATTTTATTTTTACACTTATACGTACATTCCCCTCCTTTCGCTTGCTTGATGCCTCATGTCGTACGTCACACACCGATGGGAATAGAAAAACAAGATGACTTATGCATGCAGAGTGAAACTTTTGTGTTGTTTTGTTTATTTTTAATATTTCTATATTATATATGTAAATACACACGCAATTTGTGTGAGTTCTTACTTACTTAGAAACAATTTTCATATTTATATATAATTTTCATAGCTTATAATAACGTTACTCGTACAATTTCCACATAGTTGTGTATGTAGATGTAAATTAATAAACAAAATGGGATTAAAATGGGTTGCTTATTTTATTTCTTGGAAGGTTGAATATTTCTTATTTTTTATTTATTAACCATGACGTTTATTGGGTTTATTCATAATTCATAGGATACTTAAATAAAAATATGGTATATTTTTTAACCAACTAAAAATTTAAGTTTTTTCAAAGAATTTAGAAAACTCGAAAAATTTCAATAAAAGTTATAAATTGTTAGTCAGAATTTTTGGAAAATCTCTTGATATGTAATATTGCGCTTAATTTTATATAATCAACGGTCAACTAAAATTCCAAAACAATATCTCAAAAATTTGTATTTTATTTTAGATAACAAACAAGAATCTCTTAGCACTTAATTGAGAGGACGACAGCATATGGTGCTAAATGAAAATGTTCTATAGCAGAGAGAGCAAAAATTTTTTTTTAGATTGACCGGAAATTCGTTTAGTGTCAAAAACTTAGCGAACTTTTGTTAGTCCCCATTATGCTTTTAGAAGTTTATAAAAGCAGAAATTAATTAAATAATTATTTCATCATTAAAACGACGAAAAAGATTAATTCATTTCGAAATTTATATATGTAATATCTCGTCAAATAAGAAGTAAATATAGATTTTTGAAAGGTGGTAACTCTATTTTAAAATACTTCAAACTATGCATTCTTAAGGCTTTGATTATACATGTATTACTTACTTTAGAGTTTTAGAAACAATTCTTCACATAAATAAAAATGCAGTGATATTATTTACAATATTCAGAGCAATTTTGATGGGATTGGACCGAAAGTGGAGTGTTGCCAATAGTGCCATTGTTTCTCACTGATATTAGTAATTATACACAGATCTCAATTAATTCATTAATACATTTAATTTTTAAATTGCTAATAGCCTCTCAACAATTTTGTCGAGGCCAAATTTTCTTAAACAGTTATATAATGCTTCATTTCCTTACAAAATATAGTTCAATTTAAATTTATGTAATAGGTGACAACTCTCTCCAAATACATCTCTCGAATAAAGAATCCTTAACCCATTTTTCGCTTGGCACTAGAGCGGTGGAATTTCAGTTATCGTTACCAATGAAATTGAATCAACTATCCTGTTGGTGGCAGCCCTCTTTAAAAAAGTTTTTCATGATTAAGACTTTTGGATCCCGGATTTTATTTATCGTACTAATTTAATCTGATTTATTGTTTTAAGCAGTCGGCAATCCAAAAGTGTTTTCAAAATAAAGCTTTATTTAATCTTCCTCATTTGAGGCCCATATTTCAATAACTCAATTATCCTATTAAAGTTTAAGACACTATTATTTTTAAGTTGGCAACCCTTTCCAAAAATGTTTTTAAAATAAAGATTTGTTAACGCTTTTAGTTTGTACCTGATATTAGAAAATTCAAATAAGCTTTAAACAAGTGGCAACCTTCTGCTTAAGAGGTAAATTTTATAAAAATCCATGCAGCCGTTTGGGTGGGAAAATGTAACGCACATATTGACTCACATCCTACTATTTACATATAATAGGCCCGATGCTTTATTAGTTGAACCAACTCGGTAAAATGATATCCGACTTGAGACTAGTGTTGGGAAGTGAAAAAACTGCGCTGAGCCTGAAGAAAATATATAGGAAATTTCAGGTTAATACCTAATCCGTTTTTATTGATATAGGAGTTTTAAATATATAACTAAATCAACAAAACAAACCTCAACTACAACTATTTTCCATTCTTAAATAGTACTAATCAAATCGCATGTTTTATGAAAAATGCTAACAGGGTTGCTTTTGCAACTTAAGAAAATTTTATCCGGGTTGGAGCGTTCATTTCCAAGTCGGTTACAAAGGAATGGGCCCATTGTAATATAAATGTGAAAGAAAAATTTTCTTTCTTTTAAACGGCTTATCGTAATTTTAAATCAAACCACAATATTTTATGTCGATTTCCTTTGGTGATTTATGACGACTTGACATACGATTGTAGATATAGGCTATATCAGTTTGCTCTCATTGATGCTAGTTTCTTACTAAGCGATTTGTACTTCAAAAATAGTAAATTCGCTATTTTGATACAATAAGTCATCGACAGCTGTTAAATAATAACCGATGAATATTTTTTTAGGAATCTATTTCTTGTTTAATTACCATTATTTCTACTTTGTTTAGCATTAAAAATAATAAAAATAATCATATTTTCTACCTTTGAAAAAAACAACTAGAAAAAATTAAAAATAAAAAAAAAACCGAGTGCGATTACTTCTCCAATAAATTTAATTTTTTTGTTATTTTCCATTAAACGACAATATTAATATTTGAGAGCAAGGCCAGTATAAGGAAAAGTATATTGGAAAAAACACAGAAACAGTCAGGAGTGGTAGAAATGATTGCTATTTCGGAGATCACCACATCTCCTCATCGGATTTCTTTCATGACTGCTGCTTTTTACCATTAATCATTTCTACCACTCCTGACTGTTGCTGTGTTTTTTCGTATATTTTTCCTTATATTGGCGTTGAGCTCAGGCCGAAAAATAATATACATATGAATATTTTTCATTATATTTGATAGCCTTTTAATTTGAACGAAATAGAGGAAATAATGAAATATATGAAAAATTATTGAAAATAATCGTGATTTTTTTTATTATCTCCTTTTATAATTGTTTACTAATTTTACGATTATAAAAATGAATTGGTTCAATCACTATGATTATCCAGCGCAAATAATCGTTTGAGTTAGCAGCTCTGCTCGAATTTGTATTTTCCAATTTTCCTACTCACCAACTTTTCAATAGGGTTGTCAACTATTTTTATATTTGTCTCCCGAACTAGCTGAAATATCGGTAGAAAAATATATTTAAATATTCCTATCGCATACCGAATTTGTATGCTAATTTAAACTCATTCATGGCCTCAATTTAGTAGGTTTGAGCAAAGCGGTAATTCAACTTAAAGAAAATGAATACTCTTCTTCCTGCTGAGCAAATTACTTCTGATACACAAAAATCTCTGTATACATACACGTTTGGTTTTATTTTTTAAATTTGTGTTTTTTATCTATGTATTTTGTGTCATCAACGTTGCTGACACATAACAGGCAGTTTGATAGGTAAAACACTCACATATTTACTCTACAGGTACACGTACTCGGGTTAATAAAGTACACACACACACATCCATCCATACATACAAACATACATATATACTCCTACGCACATATGTATGTGCCGATTTCGACGACAGAGACTAACATGCATTTAAATAAATATAGCGTATCCAGCGTCAGGATTTGAGGGTACCTACTCGGAGTAGGTAAAGGGGGGCAATGAAGAAGGACAAGCGTAAATGTCAGCAGGGAGCATTGCCCCGTATTCCGCTGCTTTGTCACGTTCGTCCTTTTGAAAGTTGAAAGGAATTCTTGGAGCTAAAGCCAAACGAATGCTTCAGAAGAATATTCCCACTTGAGAATGTGGCAAGTTGAAAAATCTACCATCACCAGTTCATACAGAACATACATACGAACATATCTACACCAATACACTACAATGGAATGTGTGAGTACGAGTGTACGCACTGTCGGAAAAAAGCAGATGGTTTAAAAAAATTTACCAATTTATTTAAATAGTAGTTGGATATTAATTGCTGTGAAATAAACGCAATACAAATTCTACCACTTTGACAAATTGTTGTTTTCTCATATTATTCCTAATACAAACCTGGTCACAAGCTCTAAAAATTATACACACAAATTATTTTTGTTGATGAAACTTGCGCCAAGTATGTATGTAAATATGTGATAAAATATATTTTCAATAAATTATGTGTATATTTTTATAAAACTCTAATTAGTTTTATTAATTATTATTTTGTTGATAATTAGTAGCTATATATATTTGGCACTAAACATGTGAAATTATAGCTGATCGAAATAAAACTGTGTGTTTTTTTTTAATTTTGATTTTAAAAGCATATTTTTAAAGAATTTTTGCCCTTTTATTATATTTTAAGATTTTTGTTTTATTCCTATATCATTTTTTGGCTTAATTTTATTAAAACAAAAATTTTAAAACTTGAGTTTAAGGCCAGTATAAAATACTTTCCTTAAACTGATCTTGAGCTCAAAAATTAATATTGCCGTTTTTTTTATTTCAGTTATTTTTAACATAAAGTTGGGAAACCAAAAAAAAGTCCAAAAATTCTGAAAAATTTAAAAAAAAAAAATCATTTTCCACAGTCTGTTCAAAAAGGGTCTTCCCTGTGGCAAATCCGCGATGTTCATTTAATTTATTAATTGAAAAGCTGTTTTCTTTTAGTTATTAGTTATTAGAATTAGAAGTGGTAATAATTTACTACAATCTAGCAAATGCCTATGGTAATTTAGCTCTGACTGTTTTCTTTATTTAAAGCATTTTAGAGGAGCATAGAATGTTGGTATTTTCAATTGCGATACTTAAAATATATGCGAACTCACGAACCGCCTCACTGCAGCTGTATTTGGTCACATTGACCTAGTTGCTTGGAAAGCTTAAAGCCTATGGACTTTTAAACCAACATTTCTTTTACCTATATTTATGGAAAACTTGAAACAGAGTAAATGTAAAAGAAAGGGCGTATTTGGTATATAAAAATATTGTATTTATTTATTTATATATCGTCATTACTTAAATCTATTTTTATTTACTGGTAAAAAAATTACGACAATTATGTGACTCTATGTCACATCAACATCATTAAAGCCGTTTCTTCCTTATGCATCGTATAAGTAAAAACCTTCGGCTGAGGGCTGGAAGCTCGTGCCACATCCGCTTCCCAATCAATATAGCTCATATCAGATTTCTCTGGTAATTTCTCATATCTAAGAAAAAGACATCGTTGGAGTTTCATCATCGTACATTTTCAACTTCCTTATAAAATCACTTCGTAGTCTCCAAGGTTGAGCGCAACTGGAAACATTTTTGGCAAGGTGTTGTGTTAAGGGAAAAGAGCGACAACGAAGGAAATATTTTAATTAGCCAAAAGCATCGGCGGTGAAGGTTTTGACGACACGGACATTGACGATATCAATGAACGTTTGAGCTGTGTGCCCTAGACGATTAGGAAATTTGTCATGTCATTGCTCTTAAAGCAATTCACTTTCGTCAAGATTACCTCAAGAAGGATTAGATAAAGCTGCTGATTTTATAGTTCGTAGTCCTAATGATGAACGTTTAGCAAAATTTCGTCGAGCTTTAAAAAAAAACCTGCGATTTATATAACGACATACAGAGTGAGAAACCTCAGCGCTTAGTAACAGATTATTTTAAGAAATAAAGTATGGATGTTTTCATTGTTTAATATAATCCAAGATATACATGAAGTTATATCAATATGATTTTTTGTCAAAGGCTTTTTGATTTGCATCAGAGCATAGCGAATATGCAAATAACTAATAAATTTCTTCACTTGCCAAAATTCGGGTTTCGTGTGGAAATTTGGGTATTTTAAAGCGCATGTTTTCTTTTTTACACGAACAAATTTCTGTCCCAGTAAATCGCGTAAAAATGAATGACCAACTGTAGTTTTTAAATTGATTTTAATGTAATTCTATTTCCCACAGGGCACGCCCATTTTTGTTTATTTTTTGTGAGTGTTAATTGTCGAATGAATTAAACTACCGTTACGTGCACACAGGTGTGTGCGGCAAACGCGTTATACCGTTATAGCACGCTGTAGTATCTGCTTCGCACTCTAAAATTCTTTGCAATAAGCTGCTTCACGATTTTTACGCCAAGTTATGAGAATGCTGTCGGAATTGTTGGAATGCAAGAGTGTGCGTGCGTGGACGTACATAGGTGTGTGTATATGTGTGCGTGTCTGCCAGCTTGCTCAGTGGTTGCCTAATGTGGCTGTTGGCTTTTTTTTTGGTTGTTTCTATTTGGCGCGCAACTTCGCGTTTGGTGTTGATTGTTTTCAGCCGGTTTTTGGATTTCCGTTGCTGCTGTTGCTGTGGCGTACAAAAACCTCTAACAGAAGTTGAAGAGATCAACTATTGTCAACTGTTATACCGCAGAAAATTCATACAAACCGTTAGGCAAAAGTTTATTCTCTACTTGTCTGAGCCTAGACCTATTAGGTTGGTACGCCAATTCTCTACTCTATCGGCTATTGCACTGAGGGCAAATCTCATCTCTAAATCAAAGAAACATTTCTTTATTTTAAAGTGTTTAAAATGTTGTAGTTTTTCTCCTAATGCGGATATTTTCATCCAAATCACTCCAACGGAAAAATATTAGAGAACGAACCAATTGAGTTGTTTTAGTTAGCTGATAGAAAGCGCAATGTTTGCTTTTCAATTGGTCAAATATTTAACGACAAAATATGACACGAAATGCCAACATGTTGACATTTTATAATTTTGCATTGGTGTCAAATTGAAATATGTCGAATTTTGGTTATTTTTATTCCATTGGCAGCATTTGGCGTCAAATTTGACCGAATGAAAACCAAGCATTTGTTTTATTATATGATATTTAAAACATACAAGTTTATGTACGTTAGGGTGGGCAAAAGCAAACTAAAGCCGGAGTTTCAATGATCTCAGCTCCTAGCGAAAAAAATATTCCTCTTTTAAAGAATAAAAAAAATACCATTTCTACGAAAAATTGTTTTTTTTTTTAATCTCAAATATGTAGGGAATTTTGAGCTTTTTGAATTTTAGATTAAAAAAAAAATAAAAAGAGTATTTTTTCGATATACATTGAAGATTGCATTTGTGTTTTGACCACCCTAATGCACAAGCAGAAAGTACATATGTATAAGTAAAATAGCATTTTAACATTCGCATAGATGCGCTCTTGGGTATTACTGTTGTTTTCCTATTTTGTTTTATTATTGTAAAATATGTTTTCCACGCATATTCTTGGTAATAAAATTTTTCTTCAACTTAAGACGCCACTTTGACCACTTTCCCTATGCAATGCTATCATTGGGTTTGTTGCTGTTGTTGTGCCTATTATTTTATAGTATATGCAGTGCATCTTAACTGTTGAGCATCTTAACTCTTCTTCTTCAACTCATTCTTGAAAAAAAATGAATGCTTCGCTTGTCTTTTAAGGTTGAAGTGGCTTTATTAGCTTCTTGGATATTAACTTGCATTATATAAGCACAATAAACTCACACGCACACACACACACACATCTCCGCTTATTGTCGAGTTGTCACCTGCAGCAGATTTTAATTGAAAAGGTATGGCTCATTTACATTAACAGTTGCGGGAATATCTGCAGTTCGAGATAATCCAGGAGCAGTCTTAAAATGAGCTTACATCGCTTCTATAAAAATTGAAGCCGAAGAGTTTTGTCGCCTTGAGGCCATCCATTGCCCCCCGGCAGTCATTTTGCACTGAGTGTACCCAGTCCTGTATTTTTCTCTTAGATCTAGACTAGTTGAAACTAAGACTAAGACTAAGACTAAGACCTCGTTCCCAATGGTCAGATACCCAAGACAGCATTGCTGTATTTTTTTCGTGCCAGTAAATAGTTGGAAGCTGCTGCAGCATTCCCTCTCTGTACTAGAGACGAGCGCGGTACAACGGACCCGCGGTATACACGAAAATAATTTCAAAACGGTTGAGATAAGCGAGTTCGAAAAGATTTTCAAAATTTTGCGGGTAGTACGAAACGAAACGTCCTCTCCCGATACCCCCGATGAAATTGCCAATTTCCAAACAATCAGAAAATCGTTCTAAAAAATTTTGTTCGAAATAAAATTTCAAACAAAAATGCGACCGCCTTCGAAAGCGATAATTTGCCTTCGAGATTGGCAAGTTTTTTGAATTTCTGAAAAAAATTAACCAAATGCCATTCGACAACTTGCAAAAAAAAATAAAAAATCCGCTCGTCTGCCAATTCTAAAGCAATTTTTTAATAGAGAAAAACATATTTAATTTAGAGAAACTTCAAAAAAATGCGTTTTTAAATAGGAATCTAAACAAGTGAAAGCAATAAAAATATTTTCATACATTTTTGAATTTAATGAAAAATTCTGCAGTATTCAAAAATACGACTCAATTTTAGGCTTCAATACACAATACTTGTTAAATAAAATAAATAATTATGAACTAATGTGACATTCCATTGAGTTGTATTTAGTGATAGATATCGGGACGTATGGAGTCCGCGGAAAAAATTTCTAAAACGTCGGGATAAGAGGGTTTTGTTCGTTCAAATTTATTGTCGGGATGAGCGGAATATTTAGACCCTCGTCCACCTCTGGTCTATACTCTTTTAACTTGGCAATTTTCCCTCAGAATACTTGTGAGATTATCATCCATTTACAATGCAGGGCATCTCCTCTTGACTCTATGACTCACAAAAGAATTTCCTTATTATGAAATGATTTCCCGCTGTTTATTTAGATATAATCGCCACTTGTATCAGTTTAAGACTTATTAAGCCTTTATTTAAAATTGTGTAAAAACAATTTTGAATTAAAAGTACCTTTTTTCTGCCAAGATTTCTTCTCAGAATTTTTGTTGGTGGCGGAGGAAGAGGAAGACATCCTCTACGTTGGAAATGCCAGGTTAGCAAAGTAGAGAGAGCCACGCTATGTTGGAATTGACCAAAATCGCCTAGGCGGTTATAGCACCAATTAAGAAGTGAATCTAGAATAAAAGGAATTGCTTATAATTCATCTTGCATGACTTTACCAAAATAAACAAATTCACATACACTGCAAAAAAAAAGTAAATACTTGAATCGTTTTGAGTACATCATCATTTTATTCGACACCCTCTAAACCGGCTTAGTCGACCTTTTCTTGGTAACTTAGCTTTTTATTTTTTCTTCCTTTTCTTCTCTCCGGTTAAGTAATATTTTAACCGGCTAATAGATTTTATTTATCGCATCTTTTGCAAGCGACCTGACGCCAACTATACACAACAAGGGAGGCCAAGTGTTTCTGCTTTTTTTTAACTGCAAGCCATGTTATTTTAAAAATGAAAGGTTATGAAATGTGCAACAACAACTACCTCCATGGCAAGCGAAAGGTCGTAAAATACCGTAGATGTGTATTTTTTTTAATAAAATTATAAACACACGCCACATTTTTTATACAGCTTTTTAGTACTGCGTTGTGCTTTCCTTTATTTATTAACCTTCTGAAATCCGATTCGGGTTAAAATTAATTAAACTTTTAACCTCTTGTGTATTTAGAGAGTCTTTTGATAAGATAATTATAATCTGCTTCGGCCAAAGTTTTCCTTACATCCTACGTAACGGCGGGATCAGACAAATGTATGATGTGGGAAAGGGAGGCTAAGGGAGACTATGCTTTCCTTGACTAATAGCGATACCTCACACCATGATCGATCCATCAGCAAAATATATGTAAATAAATAAATGTTCAGGTTTAGTTTTCATGAGTTTTTCCAAAATCCTTTTAGGTCGTCAGGCTTATCCCAGTTAAATGCATTTTAAGAAAAGGTAGCTGTTGTAGCTTGTCAAAAATGTAGAGAATTTATTTTAAAAGAAATTAGCTAAGAAAAGTTTTCACATTATTCATTAGTGTCATCTTCATTTTGAAAACGCGGTGAACTTTATGAACGCTTCTCAGTCCGATTGACTGTATTTGAGGTTGAATATTGTGAACATTTATACCTCGAAAATTTTAAAGCTATTTGCATTCGTTTAACTTGGATCGTTTCGCCACTATTTTCGGACAAGGTGTGTCGGGACTAGTTGAGAAGCTCCAACTCGCTCCCCACTACAACTACTACTAATACTCCTTCTAATACTACTACTAATTACAAGTTTTTGCTAAAGCTACTACAAATTACTAATACTACTATTTTTTCAAATTTCTTAAACTATTTTTCTACCACTATTTTACTAATTTCTAGCACCATTTTCACCAGTTTGTATTAGTTTCTACCACTTTTTTTTACTTATGCTACTACTAATTTCCACCACTATTTTAACTAGTTTTTCCCATTATTTTTACAAAATTCCTAAACTCACTTTTACCAATTTCTACCACTATTTTTACAAATTTCTACCTCTATTTTAGGATTGTAAAAAGTAAAAAATTAAAAGAATGTTTTATAAAATTCTCTCCAATAATTAACTCCCTATCTCTTTGAATAACCAGCAAAGGAGTTTTACTTCTAGCTCGGACAAATGTTGTTTTTGTTACTCATTTTCTGCTACCATTTGTTTTAACCTCAAAATGATAAACTGGTGCCGAGAGTCTTTTTAGTTGAAAGTATATAAATAGAACAATGTCGACAGTGATACGTTCTCTTCGGAAACAAACTTTCAACACTAACGGCTCCAAGCCAAAAAGTTTGGTCAGGATGGTGGCGAAATTTCTTCTTAGACAGAGAAGGAAGAGGAAGGAGCCTTGTAGTACATATCTGTAAGAAATCGACAAAATTAACCACTACAGTGATATCAGTTATCGCCGGTAATAATAAACGTCGTTGTTTAATTTTCTTCGATTGAGGAATCCCATTCAATCGAGTATTCTTTACCAGTTTTGACTATCCAGAGTTATCGATCAAGTCTACTCAATTCGACTCATTCTTTACAATAAGTGGGAGTGACGTCATTATGACATCATATCGAGTATCATAGAAAAGAACATGACCATCAAAGCATTATCGCCTGGATGGTGGGGATAGAATAATATATTTCTTTTGTACTGTCCTGATTTTGCTAGGCTGTGATGATGAAAATTTATGTCCACTATATTGAGAATAAAAAAAAGTTCATTATCTATACCTGAACATGCGTTTTATATTCATTCTGGCACACTTTTGGAGGAGAAATGAAGCCCCATCCCTACCAAGCCTTTTTCCCTTTTATCATTCACAGGCCATAAATAAAATGCACAACTTTGCCTGAGTGCTTGGAAATCCAGTTTCGCATTGCCGGTCTATCTCAATTCTCGCTTTCACACATTCCGCTATTTCTTGTTTCATAATTTTTTTATTTGAATTCAAGATACGAAAAATATTAACGGCCTGCCCAACTAAGTAGGCTACAAAATATCTACCGTTCATTTGTCACTCATACGCCGTGTTGATACCAAAAGGAGCAGAACCAAATCTACGAGTGTATGTGGATGCATAAATATTTAAAAACATTATATACATTTTATCTGTATAAGTGTAAACTTCTGTTTTTGTTTTTGTCATACACATGCATAGTTTATGAAAAGGAAATATTAATGTGGAAAATTTACATAACATACCTTTTACTCTTCACCTACTCTAGTTGTTGTGTTCAGTGTGTTGTGTTAAGTCATCTGCACAATTTATGTTGACCTTTACCCTCTTGGTCTAAGCGTGTGAGTATTTTACGTAAACCAAGAAATATTTGCATCACACAAATGTCATAATTTCTTTGCACTTACTAAGAGATACTAGAGAAATTGCAAATATTAAGTGCAAAATATTTCATAACTGTCCAAACAAAATGCAAAATATTTATTTACATACACAAGCATTGTAGTGAGATATGTTAACATAAACATTTCTAGAATATTTGCAGGATAAATGTGCATGTACTTAGCACATTTCCAACTATGTGCATTAACATATTTATTATATATAAATAAATATATGCACTCAATATTGCTTTGTCATAAAATACTCGCCTTAAGGTTTCGCTCTGCGGCACTAAAGTGATGCTCTTCTGCTCCTCCACGCTATGCAGTGGTGGTCATTGTGGCTGAAATATAATATTGTTGATGTGGAAAAACTTGGAAAGTAGACAAAAAAAATAAAAAAATAATAGGAGGGAAAACGCTCGCTCAATGTCATTAACAGCAGGCATGCACTCTTTTTCTTGTACCTACTTCGCTGTGCTGAACTTTCAGGATATACAATATCATTGAAGTTTTCCGGTAATTTTCCACACTGAAAACCTTAAGCAGATTAAAAACAATCGCACATAATTATCCACACCAAGGGGGGAAGCTTGAAGCGTACATCAAAGACAAATTGATGACGATGGGCGACGATGACAATGACACTATGTGGAGGATATGCCATAAGGGAGTAAATGTATGTATGTGTGTGTGTAGCTGTGTATGAATGTAGGCAGGTGAAATAGCGCGTAGTAGCAGAGCCCCTTTATGGCTTTAAGGAACGACGTTAGCCTTGGCTTTGTCTATAAATTTATTTCCTATTTTATTGCTTTATGCCGCGTTTGTTTGTTTCTATGAAAATTAATTATTGTTATTTTAACCACTGTGCGCGAGGCTTCAGGCGTAAAATTAAACTCAATTACGGGTAAGGTAATTGAAAAATAAAAGGAGCGAAGATAGCGGTATTTTGGGCTTCGGCGAAGCCTTTCATGCATATGAAAAAGTTTTACTTTAATTTATTATGGAATCTTTAGCGTAAAAATATTAAATTTAAAAGCGCTATTTATTTTTCTCATAAGCATAAAATAAAATACCATAAAATTAAAGATGTCTGAAGTAAAATGTCATTTCTGAACCATCATTGGTAAGCGAGTTATACTTTATATGGCACTGATCTTAGTGATTTTCTGAGTATACCTTTTATGATTGCTATTTAAATAGCTCACACAATTGCGTGGTTTTATTTAGCTGTATAAATGAATTAAATTTAATTAAATGAATTTAACTTAGTTTGTATGTGTTTGTACATAATATGTGGCAAATGAGTTTCTAATTTCCATTTATTAGTTCTGCTTCTAATTTTGTTCAGCTAATTCTAAAGCCGTGTACTTTTCTGCAATTTCCTTGGGTTGCAAAATACCAAATTTAAAAAAAAAACTTGATTAGACATTCATATATACTGTGGCTCGGACAGCAATTGTTTACAAAGGTTTTTGGATTTTTTTTTAAAAGTCTACTAACTATATTTCTGTATGGTTAATTCTGTGTTAATGTATTTGAAATATAACAATCGATTAGTAAGATCTTTTGATTGTCTTAACTTTTTGGTATCGTTTTTTACTTTTTTGTATTTGTGTTAAAAAATTTCCATTACATGAAAGTTGGGTATAAATATAATCCAATTTCATTAAGTCTCACTACACTGTTTAAGAGTGTCACGAGTAATATAGATGGAGTAGCTTTTGAGATATAACTAAGTAAATGACAAATATTGACCCGTTTAACATTCTTTTTTTATAAGAATCAAATTTTTTGCTAAAATAAATCTAAGTTTTGAAAGCAACAGCTGCAGATTTTTACTAAAAAAAAGAAGGAAATCACAGTTAAAAGTAAGTAAAGAAATATTATCTGCGGCTCTGCCGAAGCCTTATAACTTTGATGAATACAAAGCAATATAATTTAAATTACTTCCTTGTTATCGTAAAAATATTCAATTTTAAAATACTATTTTCTTTTCGCATATAAACTTCTTCTCGTGCTACAGAAAGCTGATTTAAAGTCAACAAAGAGATGGTGTGTCGATCCTGCTCTCACGGATCTTTTCCAATATTTGATATATTGTGAATATCTGATCGGTTGTAGATTTACCAGCTCTTCACCACCACTCTTGAATAGCTCAGCTAGTAATCCATCAGCGCACGTGGCTTTGTTGTTCCTTAGAAGCGTTATTGGTAGCCGAACTCGGTCGAGGTCGGGTGACGATTTGGGGCTCGGGCTCTTCATCTTCTCCGGCCACGCTTTTGCTATCACCGCTTAGCAAAGTGGAAAACTGTTACTTTCACAATTTAAGTGTTTTAAAACTTTCCGTAAAGCACTCTCATGCCGCTAGAAAAGTTTTATTTCGATAAAATCTACCTTTGTTCTAAAAATTAAAATTGTAAATAAAATCTTCAGTTTTGGTAAAGTATTTTCAAAATGGCAACACTGTTCGCAAGATCAGATATTCTTAATTCCAAGTCCACCCCTTTTCACCGATTTTAGTGGTGTACATATTTTTTTTGGTTCAAATTCATAAGGTGGGTGTCGGCGAAGAAAGGGGTTGCATGCAAAAATACTGTGGACAGCGCGACTATATAATGATCCGTAGAAAATTGACCATCACAATATTTATAATACTCAGCGGGTCCGGAAGCCAACTTACTCAAAAACTTCAAGGGTCGATGATTTTTTTTAATCCAATCATATCAAATGAACTGTACTACTACTTTTAATGTTGTTTTAACAAACTTATTTTTCGAATTCTAACTAGTTAAGTTTTGTTCTTTTTAAACAAACTAGTAGTGTTTGTATTCTTGTTTTTTTTTTTTTGTCGAAAATCAAACAAAATAAAAGTATAAATATTCATATTAGGTGCAAGGTATTTTAATTACGTTCACAACAATGAAAATAAGTTGAGTATTTCTTGAAATAAAAACTTTTAAGATTATTGAAACTTCAACCTGTTTTTATCTCCTCCGCACCCCTACGATTTGCACCTAAAACTTTTGCAATCTGCTCAACCGGCTTTATACCTTACCCACAGGTGGGTGTCACTCAGAAATCCTGGTGTGGACTTCTGCACTTGGAACCATTAGCCATAAGTCATAAAACCTTTTGACCGTGGGAACTTTTTACCGCTTCTTGTTATCAAAAACCATTAGAGAATGTTACAATATCCATTTCACTGAAATACAACGCCACTCCATTGTGCGATGGAAAAATAATTGTGAACTTATTTCGTTGATGAAAAATGATTTGCTTGAATTTGCTTTAAATTATTTAAAGCAGAAGAAAAATGCCTACAAAGAGTTGATAAATTGCTAAAAACGATACAAATTACGTAGAATTGTAGAATTGCCGATGCCTACTACAAGATAATTGCTCTACCACTTTTCCTTTAATATGTTTTGAATTGCAGAATATAAAAAAACAAAACTCAGCTGTTCCATGCCAATACACCAGTATTTCTCTATACAAATATTTCGCTTCGCCAAAAAGAGTAAATTATGTGCTCTTTGTCGTCGTCATATCATTGCAAACTCACCACGACAACATTTGTGCTATATGCATAGAAAGTTCACCCCCAAACAGGCAACAAGCAGCTGCATTTAAAGTCTCTTAGTTAGTCGCTGAGTTCTGAGTTCCGAGTGCTGATGAGCACGAGCGGCGTTTGCTATAAATGGACTTCACATTTGGTTCATATAAAATATCCAGACTTTTGCAGGCATTGCTCAGTAGCCGATAAGGTATAAGCTAGAAAAGTGCTAAGCAATAGAAAGTGGTGAAAGAACGAAAAAAGTGCAAAAAGCGCGCGCCTTCGGCTCTACGCTCTACTCAACAAACTCCAAGTAGCAAAATTTCAAAGTGGTTCTTGTTATTGAAAAGGATCATCATACAAAACATACACAACACACCCAGTGTATACATACAGTTAGAAATTTACATATACATACATACATATAAGAAAAAAAAAAACAAAATATAGACACTTAACACTTAAACGCCTCAACTCCTCGCTACGGAGGATGTGCGCGATGTGGGTGCAAGGATGTGTGGCCAGTTGCAGCGTTGTACTTCAGTGAATGCGCAGTGCAAGCGAACAAGGTGGTGGGTGGCAAGACATACCACACAAAACCAACATACCATAACAACAAAAACAACAACAACAAGGACATCACCACCACCACAACAATAACAATTGCAAGGAACAGCAAACAACTGCAGAACTCAAAATCACGAGTAATAGAAAGCAAAAAAAAAAAGAATGTGAAAAAAATAAAAAGTGTAAAACAAAAGAAACGAAAACAAACCAAAGGAAGCAGCGAAGCATAGCGACGTATAGCAAGGATTGGTGGTGAATTGTTTTTGGTCTGAACGCTCTAAACATAGCAGTAGTAGTAGTAGTAGAAGTGGAGATAGCTGACGCAGAGCAGCTGCAGCAAAGGAGTAAGTGAAAGTTTCCGTGTTGTAGTTTGGGTTGCGGCAGAGACAATTATTTTGTGAATGTGATTATTTTGTGTATGTATGTAAGCTTATGCGAATACAAGTGTGTGTTTGTGTTGTGCGCGCTGTTGGGCATGAGTTCATTGACTGAAAAGAGGTGAAAGCCTGCAAAAAATGCTTCACTGCCTTCCACTTTTCGCTTATGCCCAACTTCCTGTTAGCTTTGCCCACATTCGTGCTTGACTGAATATTTAGCTGAATGACTGAATGACTGAGTGACTCAGTGTGAATGTAAACAAATTTTCGTAATTAACGCATTGCATACTTACGGAGGCTATGGGGTATTAGGTATATACATATGTATATATAATATATTTGCGATATGAATATATAATGGCGTTTTAAAACTATGCGTTTACGTTCTATTTATAAACTTCGGCGTGACTTAATTTTAGTCGTAGTTGGTGTAGGAAAAACTTTAATTATTTTGTGTTTCTCTACAAACTACAAGTAAGAAATATTTAAATTTTTGTATTGAAATAAATTTAATTAAGTATGCAGATAAAATTTGTTATTACTGGGAAGTAGCTGAATTGATATCGTAAACAACTACGGTGCACTCTGGATAGCGTGAACTGATTAAAACCAAGCTTGTTCATCTCTACAAGAATTCACGTTTGTGGTTGTCGCGATTCAAGGCAAAAGTTAACTTTAGAATACGAAAACTCACTACCAGTAGTAGTAAATAAAAACTGAAAAATTTACGAGTGCATAGATTTGTTTTGAATATAAAATAACACTGAATTATTTATTGAAGAAATCAGTTATATTTTTTTGTGTTATTTTTTTGTTTCCAGTACAATAATCACTGCTCTCTCCCTAAGGCACCTTAGTACATTCATCTCATTTTGTTGAATGGTTACATCTTCACCCCATTGCAACGCTTTGTTGAAAATTCGACTGCCTCAATTGAGCCAGTTTTCTTTATTGAGTCATCAGCAATGCAATTATTGTAACAGTTTTTTCGTTTTCTTCAATACCATAAACAGTGTTGGCATCATCTAAACAAGGCTCGTCGTTCCTCTTCTGAATTATTTGTAATGGGAACTCATCCTAAAATAAAAATTAATACAAGGCTAGTAAAGCAGTAAAGTTGTGTATTTAATTCCCAACTCATGGTGAAAAGAATACAGAATGTGGCGCAGATCGTGGTACCGCTAACCTACTCTTGAAAATTTTGGCAGAATATTTACGTCACAACAGTGGAGCGATTCACTAACTTTAAACCATCCGACAATCGCAATTTTTCTCGATAATATTTAGTTTTAGGCTTAAAAGTTCTGCTTACAAATTGAAAAAAAAAGTGTTCTACGGGCAGTGCATGTTTTTATGGGTTTGGAAAAAAATAAAATATTTAAGGATGTATTAAACTATCTCGCAAAAAATGTCAAATACCGTACTAAACCTTTCAATATTATGTTTTCGTTGAACTAACTATTAAATATTTCTATGCAGAATTCTTAAACAGCTTAAGCTTAATGTGTGCTAGGAAAAAATATTTCAAAAAAAATTTTTTCTTTATTAAAAACCCCAAACTTGGAGACAGTTTTAAATCGGTCCAGGTGACCTAAATCTAAAGATTATTGCGAAATATTTTGGTTCATGCCACAAAATATAATGCATTTTATAATTTCGTTGGAAAAATAGTACTAATATTTTCCAAATGGAGTCATCCAATAAGTATGCTACTTTTTGGGGTTTCACTAATATTTCATAAACAACAAAATATTTATTAAAATCGGTTCAGTATTATAAATGTGAAAGTGTGTGTGTTTGCGAGTGATTGTGTAAGTGTGTGAGTAGGTTATTACCTTTTCAGGTCTAAAAGGCTGGACGGATTTGTTTAAAATTTGGCACACAAATATCTATAACATCTGTAAAATTACCACATGTGAAAAATTTATAGTCAATTCAATAAATAAGTTAAATCTCATATTACTATATAACGACTGGATAGATCTGGATAAGATTTAACACATATATAATCCTTTATATAGCTTATCATAAAATCGGTTTTTTATAAGGAGTTTCGACCTGTTTAAAAAGCTACATTCAATTAAAACATTTAATGAAATAAAATATTGCAATATGGATATCAAACGAAAGATACTCAATAAAACGTCATTTCCCAAATATTTTAAAGACAGTTGCCACCTGTTTAAATGCGAATTAAGTTAACTTAAAAAACAAACGGCATTTTACAATATGAGTGCCAAAATAAAAATTAGAAGAAAGCTTAATTTCAAAAATAATTTGAAGAGTGTTGCCACCTTTTTAAAAAAATAATACAAATTATTATGAGTTAAATCATATATTGAAATATAGATCTCAAACGAAAGAGTTTTAAGAAAGCTTTATTTTGAAAGTAATTTTGGAGAGGGTTGCCAGCTGATATTACTAGTCTCAACCGAAAAATATATTGATAAATTGGATAATTTGAATTCAACTAAATTTTGTTTATTAACTGAGCGCTACAGTACTGGTTTAAACTGGCAGATTTTTAGAAAAATTTAGTCTTTTCCTTTGGAGAGGGTTGCCACGTGTTAAGAAAATTAATTGAAATTATAATGAGTTAAATCAAATACTGGAATATAGAGCTCAAACGAAAGAGTTTGAAGGAAGCTTTATTTGGAAAATACTTATGGAAGGGCTGTCACCTGTCTAAAACAGTAAATTAAAGTAAATTATGGGCAGTAGGCTAAAACAAACTTAGTAATGGAAATAAAACTTTTAAATGTCACCATCGTCTGATTACGTCGTGCATTTCTAACAATAAATGGTTGCCAATGACAAAAAAGTTTCAGCACCTAACCGTAATCGGCAATTATGAAGTTAGGTTAGATTTTTTTTAGATAATTTAAAAAACAAGAGTAGAAATGAATTAAATGTAAATACCTTTGGTGAAATTATTTAACTCATTTTCTGTTTGCGTGCAAAAGCCAATAACAAATAAATGCACATACCACCCACTAAAAGAAATTATCAAAATTCAAAAAGAAGTTTAAGCCACTTTAAACTTGCTCTTTCTTACACGAACCGGCCTATTCTAGCGCTTTCGTTACAATAATTTGACACCTTAAATTTTGTTACAATTTTGTACTTGTAACTGACATTCTGACCACATGTTGTAACAAGGAAAAGTTCTCATTGTGGGGAAATTAAAATTATGGCCAGCACTGTCGATGGCTGGTTATTGAATTAATAAATTTGACGAAGAAAAGTAAGAATATTTTTTATTTATTGACTAAATTTATTAAAAAAAAAAATTTTGACAAAAACTGTGTCAGATATGTAGAATGATTTACTGCTGCCTCGTAGATTCCTTAACAGCCGTTTCATTTCAACACCTATTTTTGTTTCATTGCCATAGCAGAAAGAACTAAAAGAACTTCTTATAACCAGTATCTGTAAATTTAAAAATTGTATGTGCGAATTAAGCAGCATATTAATCTTACATAACTCAAATTCAGCTTTGATTTTTATATTTCAAAATATTTATGGAGACAGCTGTAACTGGCTTTTTTTTACCATACAGGCAAGTAACAGTTTTTGTAACTTTAGTCTCGGTATCAAGAATTTAGAATACCGACATTTTAAATTTGTAACCAAAGTGATTAATTCTAACCGTGGGGAATATTTTTTACGACATCAGAATAGTACGGTAAATGTACATTGGCTTTAAAACTGCATACTTAAATTTTTTTCGTAGAAATTTTTAATACAAATTTTTGATTCAAAATTTGATGAATATTTTTTTTTCAATTTTCTAAATTTTTTATAAAGTTTGAAATTTAAATTTCAAGCTAAATAAAAACGGCTGCACTCTTATTATTTTGACTGTATTTCTACATAACTGCCTTTTATTCACGCTTGTTGAGTACCTGGTTGTTTCTTCGTTCCAAATTGCAATTGCAGGTAGTGCGTCTCATCTTTGTAGTTGTCTGCAGGTAATTAAGTTTTGCATTGTCAAAGCGTTATCTTTTAATTGCTATACCGTCCGCTGTGCTATTTTAAGAAATGCAAATTACATCGAAGTTGATATTTTTGCAGAACTGGGAGTGGGCTGGTCCCACTGGGCGCTTATCATGCATGAAGATGAAAAGAACTACTAGGTATAAGGCAAGAGAGTATTAGGAAAATAATAATTGTGAGGGTTTGACTTTTATTTTCCTTGTATTGCGTTTGATCAATTAAAATTGCTTTTACTGTTTAGCATTTCGACTTTAATCTTTGAATGTGTACTATGTATGCTATTTACAAAAATGCCGGCGATTTTTCTAATCAATCTTCAAAGGACATCAAATCCTTGCGGCTCACTATTGCTGGCAAAGAGGGGACCTTTGTAAGAATGCAGGTACTATGTTAGTTTACGCTTATGCACATACATATATTTATTCGAAAAGTAAAGAATTTCCATTCCATTGTTATTTCACAAGGCGAAAAAGTTTTGTTTTTTTTTATCGCAACAGAATAATCGATTGCATTGCAAAGTAAGGTAATATAATACCAAATTTGTTTATTACGTCAATGCAATAACATAAAATTTCGCTATCCTAATCGTGTTGTGCATTTGATTTATTTTCAAAATCCTTACAAAGTTAGTTTTATAAAAAAAAATAAGAGAATACAAACCACTATTCTGTGGCCTCAAAGCAAACTCAATCGATACCAAATAATACTCGAATGATTTAATGGTCATGAGCTCTTAGTTATGTCTATACTCGAATGCATGTGTTCAATGAGCTGTTTTTTTTCTTTTGGAAATTATCCACAATTCCTTTGCAAAGCAAATTTGTGAAAGTAGAAATTGAAATCAAAAAAATGTTGGTAAATGAATGCTAGACCGGGTCGGTGGACGTAGGAAAAAAGAGTTCTAATGATTATTAATTGTAATGATTTCCGATTAAAGTAATTATTTTAAGAATCCATTTAATGATTAATTATCATTTTTTCCTTTTTCATAATCAATGGCCGGTTTAAATTAAAAATACATATAAATAAAAGTAGTAGGAAAATAACTTATGCAGAAATTTTATATTAAATATGAAAAAATGCCCAAAATGCGAAATTGAATAATGACGAATAAAGTGTTCCGATTCAAATATTTAACGAATAGAAAATACTTTGTTCAGTCATGTATTTTTTGGATGAGTAATGCTTGAAACACAATACCTGCGAGCGACGAGTTTTCGCTCAGTACCACGGCGACAATGGAATTAGCGATAATGGCTTTTAGTAATATAAAATTTTAAAAATATCTAAAATAATAATTTTCACCATAAACTAATACAGCATGCGAATTAAAGCCCTGAGTTGGCGGCCGCCGTAGCCGAGTGTGAAGCGTGTGAGCGCTTCATTCGGTGGGTCTCGGGTTCAATTCCTGGCCGGGACAAGTAACATCAGAAATTATAGAAAATTTTTTTCTAATACCGGTCGCCCCTCGGCAAGCCAATGGCAAACCTCCGAGTGTATTTCTGCGATGGAAAAAAACTTCTCACAAAAACATTCGTCGTTCTGAGTCGGCGTAAAACTGTAGGTTCCTCAATTTGTATTACAACATCAAGACGCACGCCACAAATAGTAGGTGAAGTTCGGCCAAAATCGCTTAAGCGGTTATAGGGCCAATTAAGTAAGTAGGTAAGGATGTTAAACATAGTTTGCAGCTGTCTCCAGCGACGACCATAGAAATAAATTTATCGTCACGAATGGTCGTCGGGCGAAGTTCGCTTTGGTTATGCTCATTCTCATACATTAGGGGCGAAAAATTCACCTTTCGACGGAATTGTGTTTCAAGCATAAAAGTGCACAAACAAGCTTGTAGGAAGAAGGACGTATATTAAAATCTTTATTGGGCTTGGTGAACTTTTAAACTTAGCTATTAACAGATAATCAAATTTACATAATATGCAATAGCTACAAAATATTTCTTCCATTGCACGATATACATACATACTTAGATTTCGGGAATTAATCAGCGTGTTTTTTATGTCGAATATTTTAAATCAAACACAAAAATTGTAGGGTAACAACTTTCAATTTTGAATTTTTAATCATAGAGTCCAAAAACTTCCTTGTAGCAAAATTCAAGCCATAAGATTTCGAATATTGACCACTTCTGATCGATTGCTGACCCATAATGCGTTATTGTCGGTAGGCCATATTTTTTAAATCGATTTGTCGATAAGGAGGTTCCAATTGACATCTGAGATTGTGAAAAGGAAATTACAAACTTTTTTCGCGACCCAGTCTAATGCCTACTCGTCAGTCTACATGCAGATTTGTACAGATGTACATATGTAGATATTTATTTATTTGGAACGCCTCTCAAATAAATAACATTTACATTTCTATAAAACTCGGCATGTATGTATGTATGTATATCGATGCCTTGATACGAGAAGGTTGTAACTCATCATTAAAGTTTATTTCAAATACAAATGCTAGATTTCGAAAAAATGAGTTAGGGTATTTCTATACTTAATACGGAAAAAGATAAGTTATGCCTGTGAAAGTAAAACAGAAGCCTTAACATCTTTGAAAGGAAAATCTAGCCAAAAACTTTGATTTAAAATTTATTATTTGTTAAAGAATATAATATAGAGACCTAAATAAAATATCTCTGAATTTTTCATTCAGAGAGATGCATTTAGTATTCAGTACAATGTACTGTAGCAGCAATTTTATTTTCCTTGCGAAATATTTTCATTTTCATTTTGATTAAAATTAAGTCGCTAAGAGTTTGTTTCTTGTGGACCAAAAAAAATAAACTTACTGAGATTACGCTGATTAAATTAATGCTTCTTTGCTTACTTTGAATATTTCTTTTAGTTGAAGAAATATAAATCTCAAATTAAACTTTGTTTTGATCCCTACATTGGAGGAACGGGATAGTTGTTTTCTAAGATGTCCAAAAATTTCATTTTGTTCGCATAAATCGATGACTTCACATAATCCCAGAAAAAATAACACTGAGTCGTAAAATTGCACGATCTCGGCTGCCAATTGACTGATAAAACTCTTAATTTAATATTCCATCCACTTCGGACACAAAATAATTGGCAATCATGGTTCCATAGCGCTCGCTGCTGTTAACAGCAATACAATAATTTTTAGTGAATGTAACGGTGCCTCGAGATTCTCTCTTCACTCCAAATATCGCTATTTTGCCTATTGGCATATCCATCAATCCAAAAATTAATCAGATCACTGAACAGAAGTAGCAAAATAAATTTGCACAATTTACATTGACAGATTTGATCAATTTATAGGCGTTTAATCCTCATCTGAAAATGACACCCTTTGCTTTACTTAAATTTAAATTTGTTGTTAACCGATCAATACTTTAATCAGTTACTTGTTAAAATTGACATTATTTACCATAACCTAGCCTATCAACTAACGAGAATATTAAGTTGCTATGTAGTAAAATCACGTCCTCACATTTAAAATTGAGCTAGCCCATGAAGTATGCCCTCGCAAGAAGGGCATCTCCGAGCTAGGATGGTTCAAAGACTACTGAGGGTTGGGGCCGGAGTGTTCGGTCCCAGAACACACATGTACCAATTGGTAAGATGCCAAGTCTATGTTCAAAGGTTAACCAAAATAGGAAAGATCTGGGTTCCGGGCCACAAAGGCATTGAGGGTAACGAGGAGTCCGTTCGACTACCTAGAGATGCAGCGGACAAAAGCAACCATTGGACCCGAGCCCTTCCTGGCTATAGATCGACATACTATAAGGGAGGTGCTTAGGAAAGAGGAAGACACTTTAAAAGAAAGATGCTGATACCAGATAACTGGGTTACGCCAGGCGAAATGTCTATTGAGAGGGTATAATAGTAAACGATCTACAGTTTATCAACTTCTCTAAAAACAAATTGAGCATACTTACAGGTTATTGCAGACTGAGAAGATATCTGCACTGGCTCGGAATATGGTAGAACGAGTTGTATCACTTTGGTCACTCGGCCCCAGATACCCCGATGCACCTCCTGCTCTTCGTGTGTGAAGCCGTCTCTCGAGAGCTCGTACGCTCGCTACCGCCAAATCATCATCTTAGACTTCCTAAGAGAGTTGTGGGTAGACGAAGTATTTAAAGATCGGAGGGCAGAATGGATTGCAATGTCGAAGTGTAAGCCTTAGTACCATATCTATCTATCTATCGAATTTCTGCTTAAATTTGGCTACTTTATAGGAAAATACCGTTTTTGTCGACAACAGCTTTTTCAACAGTGACTTTTTCGCTACCAAAGCCAAGAAAGGGGCCGACAAGCTGTTTACTTAAACTCAGTGTGCCAGTGTGACTATTTAAACAAAATTTAAATTTGAAGTTTAGTCCAAACAGCAAACAGAGTTAAACTCGCACTGCAAAGCGCGCTCTTTTGAAATCCTTTCTAAAATTTTCATTCACCTCTGGTTCGACCCATAATGTAAATATGTTGAAAATACAATGAGTTTTCATAATAACTGCACTGAAAAAACAAAGGAACTTATGACAAATGTTCTTTACTTTGATGTTATTTTTCTACAAATTCGTTTCTTCCAAATGAGTAAAAATCTAAACCAAATTAAATTTACTTTCTCCAAATCTCAGCAATCATTTCTTAGGCATCATTTCATTCCCATTTTTCTTTCGCTTGATAGCTGTTTTTCTTCAATCCAGATATACTTTTCATTCACTAGACTTTTAATTACATTAATACATATTATCATAACATGGATGCAGTGTTGCCTCTGTGCGATTAAAGCGGCAATTTGAACCTTATTAAGAGCCCGTACGCTTTGACCCGACTTTTTGAAAATTTTAGTTTTCAAAAATTATATGCGGCTATTGCCTCATTTTCAGAGATTATTTTCCGAAACACTATCAGAACAATGCCAAAAGAAATTTCCTCCAATTGGGACGCAAAAATTTATCACTTACAACTCATAAAGACAAAGTAACTCTTCTTCTCTAAGTGACTCGATTTCTGTTATATATTTTCAGTCCCATTTTGTACAAAACTTTTCCCAAGGCGACTTCATCATATAAGATGGAGTTCAATGGGCAGCTGAGTGACTTCTCCTCACAGCTAGATGTGTCAAATTACATATATTACGCGGCTTTGACTGCAGAAGAATACATATAAACTTTGATAGCTGTAGCCATAAAAGGAAAATCAAAACAGATGTTTATATTTGTACTGCCGTTACTACCTGCTTAATGTTAGAAAACCCAAACAGAAACAATTACCGTTTGTTTTTAACCAATTGTCCTTTTTTGCGACCTTCTCAACGGCAAGACTGTATGGGTGTAGTATAAATCAATCATTTTCCAGACACATCTATTCAGAAGTTTAAGAATTCATAAAATCCACTCAGTTACCACCCGAAACTGGGCTGAATTTCTCAAGCAATTTGACCGCTATCGTTAAAGTTTCAGTCAATTTAAGTTGCTGTTCACTTTAAAAATCTTGGGATATAGCAAAAAAAAAAAGGTCAGAGCTCCACAACCATCGCTTAACACATCTTTGAAAGATTAGCTAAGCTCTCCTATCACATAACGTTTCCCTTTTCGATTTCACACGCACGACTGCTGGCAAAATTAAATTCATAAAATTGCCTCCTCTCCACTCAATTTATATATGATATTTATGTGAATACTATGGACTGACATGGACCTCCTGCACATCTGCCAATTTGAAGGTCAGCAGGAGTGTATGTTATATTAAATATGCCCGGCACTCGACGTTGTCATAAAGCGGATTATTCGGGTGGCTAATATTTTCACTTCAATCTAAGTAAAATTGTTGGGATTCAACGAAAAATATTCAGCAGACGTATGTACATAGTTGGATTTATGTACATTGTACATACATGCATATATAAAATAAATATTTGAGTGCACATTGTGTAGTATGAATATTTTGTATGTGGAATTTGATTTTTTTTGTTTTTGAAGATTATTTTTCTCTGGCTGTAGCTAAATGTGTTTAAAATGTATGTGAATTGGTAAATAAAATTTGACAGGTGTTGCAGAAATCTTTCCAATCCGCGTCGGTTTTATATTTCATTATGTGGGAATACTGCTCTTTGGCGGAAGATTTTTAAATTGAAAAGCTGTATTGATGTCTGCAGTTAATATTTTTGAAGCGCACAGGTTTTTGAATTTTTGTAAATGCCTTTAGATAGAGCTGCATAAGGCCAAATAAATTCTTTAGTACGAAGTCTAGTAAAACGAAATCCGTTCTTTTTGTACTAAATAGCTGGCTTTATTTAGCATAGTTAGAATGATCCGATTTAGGTCAAATATAAACTGTTTTGTCGATGATTTGTTGCCATTTCGAAGATAATTTCATAATGCCACTCTCATAGAAACGCTCACCCCTATTGAAAAAACTCTGGGAGAGTTGATTTCCCAAAGCTTCTCTTTATGCGAATTTTTCACCAGCAAGATCATTTGCCGTAGAGAGAAACAGGTAATAATCACTTGGTGTCAGGTCTATAAGGTGGATCCATAAGGTGGATCCATAAAAACCTCCCAACCAAGCTCTGGCAGCTCCTGGCGAGTCACTGTCGATGTGTGTGGCCTGGCGTTGCCGTGACGAACACACAATTCCTCTCCTATTGGTCAAAGCTGGCCGCTTCTGGGCGATTACTTCTTTCAGACGGTGCAGTTGTTGCCAATGTAGGTCCAAATGAAGAGTTTGGCCACAGGGGAGCAGCTCATAGTGGATGATTCCCTGCCAATCCCACCAAACACATCGGAAACTCTTCATGACCGGTTTGCCCCAGCTCGCGGGGATTCGACCATGGGCGGTTTCACTGGACATTGTTATAATCATCCCTTTCAGAAATTGATCGATTTTGTTGTGATTTAGCAAGTTTCATTGTTATGGCTCGATATATCCTAGCGTCGAAAAAAAGTTACAATAAAGCGAAACATTTTATTAGATAATATATTGTGTTTTATATATTTTACTTTATTTCATATAATAAAGGTTTGTTTAGTTTTTTTCTTTAATTTTATTTTATTCCATTTCTTATTTTATTGCATCCACTTTTTTTTTATTGGAGCTTTTTTTTTATTTACTTTTATTTTGCAAAATTTTGTTTTTAATTTCATTATTTTATTATTTTTTATTTTGGAAAAAAGCCGAAACTACTTTACCAAACACTTGCAAATTTATTACACACTTTACATGTCAAGTCAGTAAGCGTATTAGCGGAAATTGTTGAAATCGGTAAAAATCACGTGTTTGTAGTTGTATTAAATTTCAGTATCTTAGCATAAATGGCTTTAAAGATAAGCAAAGATTAGAGATAGTGATAATATTTCAGTTTGTACGGAAGCTACCATATCCCCTTCTCCAATACCTCGCACTTTCATCTATTAATCCGATATAATAATATATATAGCTGTATTAAATTTAGGTACCGTATAATAAGTTATTCGAAGGATAAACGATATGAACTTTCAAATTTGGAGATGCATTGGTTTTTAAATTTAAGTCTGCATGACAGGTGGCAAACCCCCATCAATCGTAGTTAATATCTCTGCATTCGAATAAGAACTTTCCTAAACATGTAGTGTAGTGGAACTCCGTAAAATTATATCCGACTTAAGATGCAGTGTTGTGGAATAGAAAAATAGCGCTATTGTGAATGAGCCCTAAGAAAATATAAGGGAAATTTCAGCTAAATACCAAATCTTTTTCGATTGATATATAGTATTATTGTGAGATATGTAACCAAACTAAGTAAAAATTTGGTATTTCTTAATGTAACCGATTAATCGACGTCAACGTCGTCAATTTAGCAACGCGGGACCGAACAAAAAATATTGTCGTGCTTGTTACATAATAATGGGCCTATTTCTTTGTACCCTGGTTACAAAAGAACACTAGGTAGAATAACAAAATGCATGTAAAACAACAACACTAACTCGGAAAAATATGCGAGTTGAGCCAACTCGGTAAAATGATATCCGACCTGAGATGTAGTGTTGGGAAGTGGAAAAACTGCGCTATTGTGAATGAGCCGGAAGCAAATACATGGTAAAGTTTAAGACCTAATTCGTTTTTATTTTCATAATATTTTAAAATATATAATAACGTCAAGGCAAAATTTGGTTGTACGGCTATTTTCCGTTCTTAAATAGCACAAAAAAAATCGCAACTTCGCTTTTGCAACTCAAGGAAATTTTATCCGAGTTGGAGCGTTCTTTTGCAAGTCGGGTACAATAAAACGGTCCCAATATATATAAAGAATATTTTAATCGTATTACATTTCCCATCCCTCAACTTCATTTAGAAAATTTATATTAAAAATTTATTTAAAATTTCGCTAATCAAATCAACATTTTTTGCATTCATAGATTTAACACAGCGATATTTCATATAGTTCTTTTCCTACATAAGCGGGTCAAATTATCCATCTTTAAAATGTTATATTTGGCGAAAAATATATAAATTATACGGAATTTGCTACTTCAATAAAACATTTTTTTTCATATTAGGTATCAAAATAGTTAACAGTATATGAAAATTAAAAAAAAAACCTAAAAATTTAACATGTATATTTAGTATGTTAATTGGTAGACGTTAGTAGTAAGTAGTAGTAGTAGAAATAGTTGCCGTAGTAGTAGTGATTAGTAGTATCCTTAATAAAAATAGTAGTAGTAATTAGTAGTAGCATCAGTAAAAAATTTATAGAAGTCTGAAAAATGGTAGAAGAAATTAGTGAAAATAGTGGCAGCAATTAGTTATAGCATTAAAAATAGTGATATTAATTAGTAGTATCATCAATAAAAATAATAGTCGAAATTAGTAAAAATAGTGATAGTAATTAGTAGTATCATCAATAAAAATAGTAGTAGAAATTAGTAGTAGCATTACAAAGTAATAGTAATAGAAATTAGTAAACTAGTAAAATAGTGGCAGAAATTAATAATGGGATTGGTAAAAATAGTAGTAGAAATTAGTAATAATAGTGGTAAAAATTAGTAGTTAAAATAGTAGTAGTAATTAGTGGTAGCACTACAAGGTAATAGTAATCAATAAAATCATAAAAGAAATTAGTAAAAATTGTGGTACAAATTTGTAGTAGCAAAGATAAAAATAGTGGTAGAAATTAGTAAAATTGGCAGAAATGAATAGTCGTACTTGTAAAAATGGTAGTAGAAATTAGTAGTAACATAAGTAAAAATAAGAGTAGAAATTAGTAGTAGCTTAAGTAAAAATAGTAGTAGAATTTCGTAGTAGGATTAGTAAAAAAATTAGTAGCATTATTAAAAATAGTATTAGTAACTATTAGTGGCAGTGATAGTAGTAGGAGTTAGGATTAATAGTACTATCAGTAATTGGTAGTAATGGTAGTCATTAGTAGTATTGGAGGTGTTAGTAGTGGTAATGACCATGTGATTATCTTATTTTCAAGAAATTCGGACAAAAAAAGTTTAAAACGGCTCATTTGACCCATCGTGGTAGGTTTAGTGTTAAAAGACAAATTACTTGGCCCACACCAACTACAACATGTTCTGGCACATAAGTATGTTGCACTGTCCTAAATTCAATTATTGATCGAAAACTTTGGCAGGTGAAATCAGATTTATTTGCCAACAGCAGATGACAACAAAAACTCAAACTGACCCAGCTGAACTAAATAAATAATCGTTATGTGATTATATGTGGGTGGGTGTGTGTGTGTGTGTGTAAGTAGACAAGTATTGCCAACTCACTTGGCAATGTCCCATTAAAAGCATGACGCCATTCAAGTGACAATCGGTATTAAAAATGTGCTTTAAAAGTTTTCTAATTTAATACTCGCACTGCTTAAGTAAGTGGACAAATCAGTAAAAATGTAAGTAAGTTAGAGTTTTTTTATAACTTACTTAGCTTCGTATACTTTCATTCTTTTCTTTTCTTTTCTTTCTTTTTTTCAATGCTACTAAAAACCTTTTCATTCAATCAACTGCCGGCAAAGTGTGTACTGGTTATGTGTACTGGTAAATTGCAAAACTATCAAAGCAAAACAAAGCCATTGGCAAGGAGAGCATTTAAATACAACCAGGCGACATTGAATGAGATCTAAAGTGGAATAACAGCCCCAGCTTGCTGCACCCACAATTGGCAACACAAGTCGTTCTTACAATGTCTAGAGGGCTTAACTTAGCATTTAAGATACAACTATGTACAATTTTTTATTAAGCGGCAAAGTGCTTAGCGCTTGGGTGCTTAAATTATTTACTATGTATGCATAAAGTTAGTAGCTGATTGTGACTGCTTAGGGGACGTCGACTACGTCTTCATAACTTCTCAAATCCTTATCGTTTTGCTGTAAAAGTGTGCAACAGTTTTGCGCCCCTTAGCATTTTTCTTTTATAGCAGCAGCCATTGTTAGCGTCAACTACTGCACGAGAAAGTACGAGTAATAAAAAAAAGAAATATTATGTTATACGCATTTTTTTTTACATAAATGCAGTAATCGATGGTCACAGTTGGGGGTAGAAAGTTTTATTTTGCAATTATAATGATAAGGAAGATATGCCAAGAGTTGGTCATCAAATCAATGGAGAGTAAATTTTTTTAAAGCTCATGGCGTTATATAGTTGAGACGCAATATATAATGTAGATAAAGCGAGAGTGACAAAGAAAGCAACATATATTTATGTGACATAACGATATACATAAGCTTCTTTTCTGCAAATATAAAAATGTATGTATTTTTCATGGAAACAAGATAATTCGAGCTGCAGATTTGAACCGTTCAGGCACTATATTTTATAAGAGCCTGCAACTTCTGGTGTATGCTGATGATATCGATATCATCGGCCTCAGCAACCGCGCCGTTACATCTGCCTTTTCCAAACTGGGTAAAGCGAAACGTATGGGTCTGGAACGAGGGCCAAACTAAGTAACTTCTGTCATCAAATAAACAGTCAACGCACTCGAGTCTCGGCTCCCGCATCTATGTTGGCAATAACAATTTCGACAAAGTTTAGGACTTTGTTTATCTGGGAACCAGCATTAACACCTAAAATAATGTCAGCCTGGAAATCCAACATAGAATTTCTCTTGATAACAAGTGCTACTTTGGGTTGAGTGGGCAATGGCGTAGTAAAGCCCTCTCTCGACGAACCAAAACCACGCTCTATAAGTCTCTCTTCATTTCCATGCTATTTTATGGCGCAGAAGCATGGACGCTGTCAGCATCGGATGAGACGCCCCTTGGAGTGTTCAAGAGAAAGATTCTCCGAAAGATTTATGGACTTCTGCGCCTTTGTGACGTGGAATACCGCAGTTTTTACGTTTCCTTAATCCTTTCGATCCTCCAGAGATACTATTAAAAATGGCATACAAAAGTTCTAAGCTGTTGTTTATTGTGTCGTATGCAATTCACCGTCAAAACTTATTTTTAATTTTGGTACATTTTTAAAAATATTTAAATTTTATTTTATCCACAGATTTCCTTGATTTATTTATTTTGGGACGCATATGCCCCGTCAGTACTTAATGATGAGACATTAACATCCCAAGTGTATTGTGGACCAGGCCATAAATAAGAAAAGGGAATTGAAAAATGGCAATAAAAAGCAACGATAAAATATTTCCAGTAGTCCTGGAAGAGGATAGTAATGATAATTTGAAGATGTTTACAATCCCCCGGGAACCAATAGAGCATCCGAAATCGACTCAGATTTTTAAAGTGAATGGTAAAGGTACCACAGCCGTGAAATGAATAGATATTAAATATGTCAAATGCATGGTATGTCGACCATAGTACATACGTACTCTGAAGGATGACACTAAAGCAGATACTTCGTGTCCAGGTATTATAAAAACATATCGCTCTATCTTAGGGGGAGTTGATTTAGCAAACCAGATGGCTGGAATATATGACGTCGATCGCAAGTCAAAAAAGTCTCGCATCTTCCAGAATAAACTTGTCTTGTCTGCGTTCTAAATTTGGT
Source organism: Anomoia purmunda (assembly GCA_951828415.1). Classification (NCBI taxonomy): domain Eukaryota; kingdom Metazoa; phylum Arthropoda; class Insecta; order Diptera; family Tephritidae; genus Anomoia; species Anomoia purmunda. The sequence goes on from OX639993.1 coordinate 154,312,512, forward strand.
CCTTTCAAAGTTTGCACACATAAATAATATTGCTGAGTTTATGCGTAAACGGTTCAACTGCTTGGACATCGGCTGACAGTTTTTCGATAGACATACTTTCACATTCTAACTCCAAAGCGAGATCTAAATCCAGATAGATATCCGAGAAAATTACCTTCAGTTTCCTTAATATTGTCATGCAACTTTTTTGCTTTTTCCTTCAGCATTTCCCAACCGACTGGACAGTTTTCTTTTCCTTGCTCTACAAACCAGCTGTAGAATGTTCTCTCCATGTGGGGATACTCGCCTTTTCGAAGCGTCTTTCTCTAAGATGTTCCACTTGTCTGTTGAAATATCATGTTACGTTTCCTTTTGTTCATTCTCGAAATTGTTGATTTAGCCCAAGGCGAATTCATATAATGTGAAGTTAGTATAGCAGTCGATTTGATTTTTTTTTTATTCACCTACCTGTATTTTGTTTTTGCCTTTGCGTATTCCAAAAAAATTAAAAGCAAAAACAAAATGTATGCAAATTTTGACAACTCTTTCGCAAAAGCAAAAACAAAATACATGGGGATTTTGTAGTCGTATTTATAACACCACCATGTATGGATTCGCCTTGATTTAAGCACTCCATATAATTTTCGTGACATGACATGATTTGACTACGTTTTTTTTTGCACTCAGAAACTTTTTAATACATATAAAAAAATCAATGCAACCACAATTGGCTTGCACTCGAGAAAAAACATAAGCGCTAGGTTCAAGAAGCAGCTGATTTGTAACAATCGACAGCAAAATTAGGCGAATTTTTGATTCCTTCTTGTGTTTTTTTTTTCTGTTTCCGTTGGAGTTTCCTTTCAAAATTTTGTACATCATATAAAGATTTGAATGTTCACTACATCGAGGTGTTTACTATATCCAGGTATGACTGTATATTGGTACAGATCATTGGCACAAATTAGTTGGTTTTACATGTGCGCTCTTTAGTTAACTCTAAGCCGCTATGGTAGAGACTCGGAGGTGTCATTGACAGCCTGAAAAAGAAATAAATGCTGATGTGAAAACTGAGCAATTTTTTTTAGTTATTTCAGGAAAACATTATTTTCGTTAGAAACTACATTAGAAAAAAATGTCTAAACAAAATGTGTTTTTTTACTATCAGAATTCAGTAAGTAACTGCTTTCAAAGTCTCAATCGTTTCATCTTTCTGAGAATTATCCACTTAAACGTATTTACAAATGTATATAATAAAGTTTTCTGCAATCTATTACAAGTATATCTAACTTCAATGAGGTCATACGGAACATTTAATAATATATTAATATAACTTTTTTTCCAATTCGCAGGCGAATTCCACAACATCAGAAGTTTTCGCCGAATTTTTGCGCACACGTAATGTGCAGCAATATTAATTTGCATAGTTTCGCCGGAAATTTAATATAAAGCTAAATATTAAAGTTGATGTTATAAAAAGTGGTATAAAAAGTGGAAAGGAATTTGCAAAGAAATTTGCCAAGAATATTACATTACCAATCACGAACATCATACAATCCAACCAATACCAACAATGCATCAAGTGCTTAGCTATGAGACCGCAGTTCGTGCAAACAGCTCACGCGAATTTCGCGAATACGTCACAAAACGCACTTGCGTCAGTCTTGTGCTCACAATTGGCTTCCTAACGCTCATACTGGGTAAGTCGGTATGTGTGCGTGCTTCTGCGTGAGTGTGTGTGTGTGTGAGTCTTTATTTACAATAACAATTTTGCGCTAAATTTTCAATGCTTTTTCGCAGGCTATCTGCTTGGGAATTTCGTATCGGAACGCAAATATCAAATACGACTGAACAAAGCGAGTGGTAAGGGTGCTGGAACGCCGCATAGTGTTGAAATTTCCAGTACTGATTATGCAAATCTCAAAGAAATCAACGTTTATCAAAAGAACAAAGATAAACTGTTGAGCTCAGCGCAATCGCTAAGTAAAATGTTGCAGCGTGATCAAATCTATCCGGCGAGTTCGATTAATACGGATATATTTAATAAGTACATATCGTGCACACAGGATATCCCGCCCAGCACCAGCATGGAGTCTAGTCAATTTATTGAACAGCTGGTGGATAATACGGCGGCGCGACAACGCGATTGTCTGCGTGTAATACAACTGATTATTGATAACCATATGACAGGTGGAACGAATTGAGTTCGAAGGGTGGGAGTGGAAGTGGTAGTGGGAGTGGAAGTGGAAGCGGAAGCGAAAACTGTGGGGCAGGTGTGGGACGGAGAGAAAAAGATTTAGGGAAACAAATTAAAAATAGAAAGCGGAAAAGCGGAAGGGGAAATGAAGTGGTGTGAATGTGTAGCAACAATGAAAAAGAGGCTATAGCCGGGCGTGGTTGATTATGATTTTATATATAAGTATATACATAAACAGATATCCACAATATACATACATACATATATATAGTAATATATCGTCAAATCTTTCATGGTAGGCCAAATACATTTTTTCTATAATAAGTGTGTATATTATTTTTGTAAACATTTTTTCTAAGCATATATTAACATAAGTACATAAGTACTAAATATATATGTATATGTATGTATTTATCAGGTCAAATATGAAGTAAATAGTCCAGTTAGATTGATGAGCCGAAAACTTCATTTTATATAGGGAATGTGAGGCATGCGGGGCTGCTAGAACACTGCGGGAAGCGCGGTAGGGTTTTTACAAAGTACCAATAGGAAAACAAGAGGCTTTTAATGGCAGTAAAATGTTGTTCTAAATACATATTATGTAAAAACATAACTTGATGAATTTAAATTAAAATAAAACCAAATATATATACGTACCATTTAAAAATAAAAAAGCATGAACACTCTTATACAAAAATTTATTATTATCCTCGCACATTTACCAAAAAAAAAAAACAAAATTGAATGAATATAAAAGCGAATAAAAATGCATCTATTATTCATGAATGTGCTCAATGTTTACTTAAGTGAAAACAGAAAAAAAGACATAGCCATATATGTGCGTGGTTTCTTGTAAACACATTTCGATGTTACACACTTACATAAATGCTTCACACTTACATAAATACATAAATACAGAATGCGAAATGTTGTCAGTAAATTAAACATAATGTATTCCTCCTGCAGTCAACAGCCACACACAAATTTCCATACATCTGTAAACTTACAATATTATATTATTTTGATTCTATTTTAAAATTAGGTATCCTTAAAATTCCCACGGCGCTGACAGTAGTTACATACATACATTATTTATATGTCTGTATAAATGTACTGAATTTTATACATGTACAAAGAAAACAAAAAAAGATAATAGTACTTAAGAGAATTTGAATTGAATAAAAAAAAACAAAATGCCTTTAAGGTAGCAAAACGTAAAAAATATGCGAAATACATATATAGATGTGAAAAAAATTCCAAATGAAAATGATAAATGATTTTAATTTTAATGCAAATGCAGCAGTGAAAGTAGACAGTCAAGGGGTATGGTAAACGCGAAATATGCACTTCCACAGAAGGTACGGTTAGGTTAGGTTAAGTTAGAAACTCAACTGCCATTTAGCAACTGAACATTTGCCAATCCAAAGGCGGGGTTTTTGGATTCAAACCACTACCAAAATCTTAAAACAAATACTGCAGAGAATTGTACTCAAACGTTCCCAAAATGGCTTTACGTTTCATCATTAGAGCCGAACATCTGCAGAGACGGTGCGCAACTGTTACTTGCTTATTTTCATTTGTTTGCCGGCACTGTACGGAAATTAAAATTGATTGCTATGAAATATAAAATGTAATAGGCTGAGCACTATCTGGTATGTTATTTTAAAGCAGAAAAATAAGAAAGAAGTTTTTGTAATTCAGATATTTTTTAACCTTGAACTATAGAGGTGAACTTTTTATGCAAAGTCCGCGGGGTGGTGGTAAATTTTACTCCTTCGAATTATAAATAGTCAGAAATTTTAATAAAACATAATTTCATAATTTTTTCTTCAAAAGCAAGCTTTTCAAATTAAAAAACAAATACAAAATTTGATTTTGGCTTTTAAATCAATAAAAATTTTACTTTATTTTACAAGGCTTTTATTTTTCACAACTACTAAAACATCACATAGTAAATATTAAAAAAAAAGTGAGAAACAACAATTAGCCTAAAATTTAAGAGGCATCTTTTCACTACAAAATATATATATTCCTATGCATATTATTTTCGGCCCGAATTTTTATTAAACGATAATATTATTTATTCGAGCTCAAGGCCAGTATCTGGGGTGGTCACCGAAATAGTTATAATTTCTATCACTTCTGGCTGTTATTGTCTTTTTTCCATATACTTATCCTTAAACTGGCCTTGAGCTCGAAAAATTAATATTATCGTTCAAAATATATTCATATAAGTATATTTAAAGAAATAAAAGAGATCATAATGGAAAAAAATTTCACTTGTAAAAAATCCGGGTCAATCTTTTTAGAGGGTTTTTATTCATCGAATTCCATGTTGGAACAGTTGGTTCTGACAGCCCCCTCACAATTGCTGACGTCTTTCACTTAACATGGTGAAAAGAATACAGAAAGTGGTGCAGATTGTGGCACCGCTAACTGACAATTTTGACAGAATTTCTACGTCATAACAGATTTTGTTTACAAAAACCGTGTACGTATGTGTTTAACAATATTAGTGAATATTCTTTCTAGGAAGTATGTCGATGTGTTTCCTCTTAGTTCTCTCCACTGGTAAATCTGGCATGACGTCACAACCAAGTTACTCTCCGAATTTTAGATCAATTAGCGCAGTCTTGTATTATTAGAACTTTTCCAATTGCATCTCATAATGACCGAGTAAGACTCGGATTATATGTGCGATTAAACCGATTGGGTTGTCCGTTTCCCTCGGACAGTTATCAAATGCCTTTGGTGATTGGAAAATGATTTGAACCTTTACGCGTCTAAGGCAAGAATAAGCTGAGCATTTCTTGCCAACCTCATCAAATTTTCCTTTTATGTTATTGCCATTTGAGATCATTGCAGATTTTTCAGCAATTGAGCCGTCCTCTTTTTTGTGATGCATGGATCTCAACAATATAACCGCAAGATTTACACTAGGCACTTTTAATAATATTCCAACATCTTTGGAAAACCCACACATGCATTATGCCAATAATCTATCCTTTTTGGTCTGAAATTTTGAATATAATTAGCTCCATCGAATTTAGGATATTCTGTGTAAAATTCATCCCTTAGATCACTTTCTTCAATAACGAAATACGGATCGACAACTTCATCGTTCGACTTCGCTAATATTCGTTATGGTCTTCAAGTAATTGGGAGCGTTTTTTGTACTTAAAATGACCTGGATTCATAAATATGATATGTAATTTAACATAATGATAACCGTGAAATAAAGTAAATTAAACGGAGGAGTGGTAAAATTTATTCTATGATAACCAAATGTTAAGCGCAACATGTGGTGCAATTTTTTCCACTCAAAACTTACACCTACCTTGGCGTGGTAGTAAAAGATTTTCAAAGAAAAAATTGCATAAATGTTGAGCAGTGGCAATTTTTATATCACTATTATCATTGCTCGGCTCAAGCTACAGCTTCAAGACCACAAATATAACTGATCGGTAATGATAACGAAATAAGAAGATACTGAGAGAATTAAGTTGCTAGAGTAAAATATTAGAGAGTAATTCAAAATAATTTAATAAGAGGATAAATCTTACCACCATCTCCACAGTTAAAAATTAAGACAATAAATATATTGGAATATATCATTTCTTCAATAAAAAAGGGGGATTTTTGTAATGAATATTTAACTACTGGTATCTGACCTAGAAAAATTATACTCACTAATTCCGGAATTAAAACTTAATAATCAAAGTGAAGATATAAATTTCAGTACAAAGATTTCATAAAAGCTTGTTCCTACAAAGTCTATTTCGTACATGAAGAGTTTTTTACTAAACACAAAGTAGGAACAAGCAAGACGAGGTTTGTTTTTTGAACTTTTTGTAACTTTGTATAATCAAACAGATTTTTTCTTGGTTAAGCCTTGAATAGAACTTAAATGAAGAAGAATATATTTACTTTATTTATGTAAATTAGAAAGGACTTTTCCGGGCCATATGATACCCAAAGAAGGTTTCAGACTGGGTGACTCTCTTTTACTTTATGTTAGAAAAGATAATTCGAGCTGTAGAATAAATCCGTTCAAGCACCACAGTTTATAAGAGCGTGCAACTTCTAGTGTATGCTGATGATATCGATACCATCCGCCTCAACAAACACGCTGTTACTTCTGCCTTTTTCAAACTGAATAAAGAATCGAAACGCATGGGTCTGGAGGTGAACGAAGGCAAAATTAAGTACCTCCTGTCATTAAATAAATACTCAGAGCATTAACACCTACAATAATATCAGCTTGGAAATCCAACGTAGAATCTCTCTTGCCAACAAGTGCTTTGGACTGAGTAGGCAAATAAGCAGTAAAGCCCTCTCTCGACGAATCAAAACCTCACTCTATAAGTCTCTTATCATGCCCGTACTATTGTATGGCCCTGAAGCATGTGCACTGTATGAGCTTTACCGCGACATATGTAGACATAGTTCAGGGAATTAAAATACAGCGGCTACGTTGGCTGGGACATGTCGTGCGAAAGGAAGAATATGCTCCAGCATATAAAATTATTCAACGCGGTGCCCGCCGGTGGTGGCCGAAGAAGAGGAAGTTCTCTGTACGTTGGACCAGGTGGAGAAGAACTTGGCTTCACTTGGTGTCTCTAGCTGGCGCCAGTTAGCAAAACAGGGAAGCAAAGTGCGCGCTATGTTGGAGACGGTAATAGGCCCAATTAAGAAGAAGAAGAAAAAGTTATCAAAAATTAACGCGACTTTTTGGTAACTTGAAACTTACATTGTAAAATTGAAACTGCGCACCAGAAAGTTTTGCATAAATTATAATTAAAAAGCTTGTAAGTTTTATGAGAACTTTTTGATATTGATAAATATTTGTAAATTTCGTAGAAAGCTGAAATCTTTTCTTTATTTAATTTATTTTACAGAATGAGCTATAGTTAAAAAAAAAATAATTAAAAATAAATTAATAAACATAGCCGGACAACTGTATTACATTGAATTTTTTTTATCAACACCATATATTCGAATTTTAATATAAATTAAAAGTTTCTCTAAAAGTAGAAACTTTGTTTGCTGGGTAACAGCATCAAAACATCCATGAACCTCCGATAACAAAGAAAAGTAGTTGGGCTTTTATGGAGATCTCTTTCTTGAGCTTCTTTACTAAATGGTTTCCTATTAGTATAAAAATACTAGCGCGCCTAAAAGCGCGAACCAGAATTAAAACTTCTTTACCGACTTCAAACAAAGGTAGAGATTTAAATCTGGGAGTAGTAGTGGTGGTAGTCGTTAGTAGGAAGTAGTAGTAGTAGTACGTGAGGTAGAAGTAGTAGTAGTAGTATTGGTTAGCAGTACTTAGTAGTAATAGTAGTTAGTACTACTTAGTAGTAGCTTTAGTAAAAAAAGTAGTAGTAACTACCTTTACCGTTAGTAAAATAAGGTAGTAGAAATTAAAACAAATAATGGTAGTAACTAATGGTGGCATTAGTAAGACACAGAAATTAGTAGAAAAAGTAGTAGCCACTAGTAGCATTAGTGAAAAATAGTAGTAGAAATGTGCAGGAGCATTAATAGAAATGGTAATATAAATTAGTAAATTGATGTAGTTAGTTTAGTTAGTATTACACTTGGTATTATTATTATTATTTTTTATTAAAGGTATAATTAAAATTACATATTAATATAATTGCACTAGCTACCAGGACTATCGGCGTACACTTAGTAAAAAACAGTAAAGTGGTAGGATTCGGAAAAATAGTAGTAGAAATCAGTTAAAATAGTGGCAGTAGTAGCATTAGCTAAAATAGTTTAAAATTAGTAGAAATAGTAGTAGTTATTAGTAATAGCATTCGTAAAAGATAGTAGTAGAAATTAGTACAAATAACAGCAGTAATAAAAATAAAATTAGAAATTATTAAAAATAGTAGTAGAAGTTAGTAGTATTAAAAAAAAGTAGATTATCAAAAATAGTAGTCTAAAAAAGTAAACTAGAAGAAGCACTAGTAAAAATATTACTATAAGTTTGTAAAAATTGTAGTAGTTATTAATAGTAGCATTAGTAGAAACAGTAGTAGTAATTAGTAGTATGTGTGTTTGTTTTTTCCTCATATAAGCGGCATATCATTGACTTCGTGACGCGATAGCGACGTGACCTTCGTTAGGCGATGTAAAAATCACTCTCATTTTAAAAAAGAAATTTAACTGTAAAAATCCGTTTACTTGTCTTACCTTCTGCCAATCTGTAGCATTGCTTTCCAAGGCAAGTTCGACATGTGCTTAATTTTACGATGTGGCAATAATCGGAATACACACATTGGGTTATGACGTACGATAGATTAAGATTCTTTCAAAGCTCGGTTTAGAAAGGGTTTATAGTTCTGCACTCTAGTGTAGTATGAACTATATATATTTATATTATACAAAATTAGCGAACAATGTAAGTATGAAGAACACTGTTAATATTGTAAAGTAAATCATGGGCAATCCCATTTATGGATATTCAAAGTTTTAGAAAATTAATTTTTTTTTAATTAAAATTTTTTGTTCAAAGCCGAGACCAGTCGAATGAACAGCAGTATTAAAAAGAGAAAAACTTCAGCGATACGGATTTATCTAAAAGCTGATAACTTGTTGACCCGAGCTCGCCTTAGACGAAAAATGTTGATATATAAATGTATGGGTGCAGAGCAAAACAGCACAACAGTCAGTCACCTGTATCTTTTGACAGAATAAAGAAAACACAGTACCTATACTTATAAATACATACACACTTATTATATTTCGTTTACGCCACTTGCTACAAATAGAAATAAATTACAGATACTTGGGAACCATCGAAATGTCAAACTCAATAGCAGAGATGGCCGTTTGAAATAAAACATTAATCAGATTTTAGTTTTGACATCAACCATTGACTTTCTATTTAAATGGTAACTTAAAAAACTTGAGGTTAATGAAGTATTAACACCAATTCAAACACTATTCAAAAACACATTCCGCTAACAGCTAAAAAAAACTTATTGTTCGCATTTAAAGGAAAAATTGGTGAGCTGCAACGAAGGCGGTAAGTAATTAATTACTAGTTATGTCAAGCTTACGAATGACTACTTGCTTACTGCGCACAGCTAAGATATAGTACTTCAGATATGCCTACATACATATGTACATATTTACAATGTGCGCGCAAAAGTGAATTTAAAATTTTTTTAACGCCTTAGATGAGTGTGTACAGATGTAATATGCGTGCCGCGTGTTTTTTTAACAGATATTTTATGTATGTATGTGCTCTGGACATGCACACATCTTACATATAATACGACAAACTTGCGTATTGATTTTATCGTGAAAAAGGTTGCTTCTGATGTACATAAATGCAGTGGGGGCACATAGGTCTTTGAGTTAAGAAACAAACAAAAATATCGAAGTAAATAAGCGAAACGCCATGTTATGCTCATGAGAAACATAAATGAGCAGAGCAAAATAAAAAGATTTTAAATATTTTGCCGTCTATGCTATTAAAATTTTAGGCACTTTCACTTCGGCAAGTGTGGCAAATGGAGATAACGAAACAAAAAACACATGAAAAAACTGTAAAATATTTCTATGCAATATTTATAGGTAGCTTGCATTTTGCAACGCCCACAACGTCAATTTTGGTTATCACATTTAAATCTTCTGTAGTCGTACTGCTGAACTCACAATTTTGAGATTTCAACAAGTTCCAACAATTCTCACTCCCTTTAATGTGAACAAAAAATATATTTTTATTATAGAAGCGCCGCACAAGTAAGATGAAAGAAATAATAGCGTTGCAAGTTAAAATGGACAGAGGCCAAATTTTTTTGGCACGCCTCGGCGCGCGACGAAAGACTCCTACGAAACTGCGCCTAAGTATATTAAGTATCGAAAATAAAATTATTATGATTATTTTAATATGCGAACGTATCTATGTATACATATATACACTTGCGGTCAATAAAAACGCACCATCAAATATAATTGAAATAATAGTACATGAGCAATTTCTTTATAAAGTTATAAATATTAGGGTCATTTTTTATTTCTTTGGCAACATAGCGTAAATTAGTTATCCACAAAAAATTTTCTCGAAAATGCTTTTTATAAGGAATAGCCAATTAGTTTTAAAAAAAATCAACAAAAATGTACCTTCGATGATATTCGTGATTAATTAAAAGAAAACAATGTGAAGTTAACTTAAAGCGACTAAAGCATTTTCACCACTAACGGTAGAAATATAGACTTTACAATAGGCTTTCCCAAAAACGAGTCCTTCCTTCTTTAGCCTCAATCACTGCCTTAATTCTTGAAGGTATGGAATTTACTAGAACAACCTTATAACGGGACCATACCAAACCAGTTCTAAAATCTTTATCAATTGACTTTTATTTGTTGGCTTCTGTTTAGCAACTTTACACTTCGTTATGTGCCATAAGTGCTCAATAGGGTTTTAATCTGGCGAGTTTCCTGGCCAATCCAAGCGTTGAATCCCTAGATTCGTTAAATGTATTGGTCAACTAAAAATAATAATTCGAGCTGAATAGGATCATATATGTATGTACATACACCAATATTGTATAGATGTTTTACACAAGATTTATTTCCAATCAAAACTTACCCATTTTGCACGATGGCATGGCGCTGAGTCAGTCAATAAAGCTCTTTAATTGCGGGCACTAAACGATTGTTAATCACTGCCGCATATTTTTGTGCACTCATATTCATTATTTTATCAGCAAGGTGTAGAGGCCCCAAAATATGGTATGAAAAGCAGCCCCAAATCATTTGACTTTGAGGAAACTTAACTTTCTTTACTACACAATTATCTTGGAACCTCTTACCACCTGAACGGCGCACGTAAAGCAAATTTTGTGAGCTTAGCAAATTAAATTTGCTTTTGTCAGATCACACAATCTGTTGCCAATCATTTTGATCCCAATTTTGGTACTTTTTAGCTCAAGAAATTCGTGCAGCCTTCTTTTTTGTGTTAATAGTGGCTTCTTGGCATGGCGTCTTCCATGTAAACCCACATCTCCATGGTTCGACACTTAAATCCACTTGGTGAAAATTTTGCATCTCCGCTCTTATAGAAAGTGCACTTTTAAAGTGGCCGCTTAAACTTATCCGCCGCAATATGTTGTCTGTTCTCTCAGTTGACTTTCGAGGACGACCTGATCCCTTTTTACGCTCCAACACATCACTTTCCTTTTTTTTTTGTAAAAGACGAACAATAGTTGAATGGCTACAACCAATTCTAGCCGCTATTTGCCGAGAAGATAACTTTTCTTCATCTAATGCCAATATGCGAATTTTTTGATCACGCGGTAGTTTATTCTGATTATTTGGCATTTTGCACAACTTTTCAAATACACAACCAAAACTCGACTATAACTGAACAATGTGCAACCCAATTTCATAAAAAATAATTTATTTCTCAGTGCTTACTAGATCTAGTAGAATTTTTTTAAAATTTACAGTTATATAGCTGAAGATAGTCTACCAAAGTGGTGGTGCGTTTTTATTGACCGCAACTGTATATGTATATCTGTACGAATTGGATTTATACATTTATATTGATAAAAAAATATTACTTATACATACATATATAATTTCGTTAAAAATCTGAAATATAGATATAAACTTTTTTTTATAAAAACTATAAACTTGCGAAAACAAACTCACTGAGAAGTAAACAAAAAAACTAAAACGTATACAGAGCTAGAAAGTTAATCTGTAATAAAAGAGATCGATGTCTAAAAAAAGCTTGCGTGCTAAGGAGAGTGAGAGAGGCCAAGATTGAAGAAATTTTCATTAGTAAATCTTCTTAATATCGGTTTGAATTTCATCTCAAATTTATTGAAAAATAAATCGGCTGGAAATAAGGAAACAACTTCTTGTTTATTAATTTGTATAGATTTGCTTTCAAAAATATGCAACTGTAAGAAAAAAACTCCTTGCTTTTATGTCAAAAATCATATAAGTAAAAATAATTAGTTTTGTGTTTTACGGCAAAACGCAAAATTAAAATTGGAAAGGTCGTGAAAAAAAAAATCATTATTATAAAAATAATTAGGGCAAATAAATTTATTATAATCTTATTTAATTTATTAATAAGAAAAACTTTTTATTTTTAAAAGAGCCGTTTTTAATTCAAATTTTCTTTTTTAACATATTCACATATAAATGCACTTTTTGAATAATCTACTTTATATTGTTTTTAGTTTAATAATATGAATAATGCTCTTTGGATTTCTGCACTTTCAAAATGAAATTTTTTGATTTACTAAGTTATTGTTCCAGAAGTTTTCAATGAATAAAGTTTCATAAATTACAAAAATAAAATATGATTTCAAAAATAAAATATGACTTATAAATAAATGTTTTCAAAAATAAATATCTTTATCTATTTAAACTTGTATTATTATTCAAGAAATGGCACGTCATAACTTGGCAACACTAGTTGTTATAAATGGTTATTTTAATTGTTCTAATATCTTATAAAGAAATATGTAAAACCTGTAATAATTTTATACAAGTACTTAAAATTATTAATTTATTTATGTATAATTTACTTTAGGTGACAATTATTTGATGAGATCAAATAAAGTTTAGAGATGATTCTATTTTAAACCCAAATTCACTTCAAAATTTTATTAAACAAGCTTTCATCTTAGCTTTACGGTTTATCTACTACAATACATTTTATTGAAAAGATTTTCATTTTAATTCTAAGATTCACATTTTTAATGACATTGAAAAGGTTGTCATCTAAGTTTTACAGATTATCTCCTTGATTTTATTTTAAAGAGATATTCTGTCATAATAAGAAAAGTTTCTTACTGGAAAAAAATCATAGAGAAATCCGCTAAATTTTATTCTAATTTAAGTGGCATTTTAGGTGGTATTTTCGCTTTGCGTATAGTTTGATCAGTCTGACCTTAAATCTGATAATTTTATTTATTTATTTATTTATTTATTCATTCATTAATTTCAGGTTATGAACAAATTTTTCTTACAGACTTAGACTTTGTATAAAGTAAGATAACTAATACCTAAGATTAAAAAAAAAACTTAGGATATAATATTTAGAACACTAGAAAATAATTTTTTTGAGGATTAAAATTAAATTTGCATAGAATTCGACATTAAATTAAATTCAATTAAGGTCCGAGCAAGGGATCGATTATGCGAATATAATGTTTTACAGTTATTCACATACAAATCTTAAAAACTACGAAGTTTGAAATTATTTATTTTCAAAAAAAAAAAAAAAAAATTAGCACCCCATGTCTCCACAGATGATATTAAGGGAGAAAGAATGCGATAGGACTGATCTTCGTGCTTCCAAAACTTTAGGTTAATCAAAGCAAACGAAATTTATATGAGGGAATTGGCTCGTCGAAACCCAACGACCGTAAACTATTGTAATTTATTGAGCTCGAGGCCAGGCTTTTTTTTAAATTTATTTAGGGAATAATTGAGCAAACAACGATTATACAAACCACTCAGCCACGCTAACCTCTTCTACCACACCAAATCGTATTCGCTAAAAAAATAAAAAAAAAATAAAAAAAAACCTTGCCTCAAGCTAAATAAATTACACTTGTTTCTAATATATAAAGCAAAAAGTAATATAATGACCGTAAGCTATATTTAGGAACATTTTTTGGTTACGTTCAATCCTATTTATATAAATTTTATGGCTGAAGAGTAAGGCAAGTAAAAGGAGATCCATTATTTTTTCATTCAATTTAAGGATTTGCTTAGCATAGTAGAAATGGTCTGATATATGTCAAATATGTATAGTTTTGTTCTATAACTGTTTGCCACTCTCATCGAAACCACCGTTCTATTGGAAAAAATTTGGGACAGTCGATTTCCACAAGCATCTTTTGAGGCGAATTTATCAGCAGCGATTTTTGTGCAATGTCTAGCCTCCTGGTTGACTGGACGACTTCCATCATTTTATCCATATATTCAAAAATTGGCCATCCCGAGCGTCCGTGGAACGGAATCTATGAACAGTAACAGGACTATAAACAAAAAACGACGAGAATTTACGCAAGGAGCACAACCTCATGCCCAGAAAGTAGTTCCTTGCTGGGTGTCACCGTTCGGGGCACTCAAATGAGCATCTGCTTGCAGTGGAGCTACCCCCCAGGCACATCAGAAGGCATCCTTTAGAAATAAAGGACGAGATCCTGCCACTCATAACGCAACCGCTGGATCCGGAGGCGTACCGGCGGGTCCTAAGCAACAACCACAGAGAGACAGTCACTACCACCATTAACTCTCGCCGGGCAACTGCTGTTATCGGAGCCCAACCACCACCTGTAGCGGATGAGGAGTCCCTGCTGCCACGCGAGTTCCGCGTCACTCTGGCACAATTACGATCTGGATACTGTAGTAGGCTCAACTCCTACCTATCCAGAATCAACCCTGACATACCGAATACATGCCCGGCATGTGGAGACTCTCCGCACGATATCAATCACCTATTCACATGCCCTCTCAAACCCACTCATCTAACCCCCCTCTCCCTCTGGTCCGACCCTGTCGAAACTGCACGTTTCCTGGGCCTCTCCCTAGATGAGTTCGACGACAACGACCATGGGTGAATCCGCTCTTTACGAGGCGTGATAACCGCTACAACAACAAAAACAACAACAGAATTTACGCACCATAGATTTAAGCTTTCAGTGTCCTTTAGAAGCTGTAAAGCATCGTCGGAATTCTTACTATTCGAAAATATTTTAAAATCGGCGTATGGAAAAAATAAGCGAATCTAAAACAGTTACTTACATATGTCATTAATAAACAAAACAAATAATAAAGGGCCTAGTTTGCTCCCTAGGGGAACCCCAGAGGAGGCAAACTGTTGTTGTCTTTTTTCTCACATACTTTTCCCTATAACTGGCACTGAGCTCAAAAATTATTGTTGAATTTCACAAAAACACAAATGCGCATATAATTACAAATACAAGAGGTACCAATAGACAGAAATTTATCTAATTGTTTTCAAACAAACGCAGATATAGGTATACTTATTTATTACCACACCAAATACTTCTGGATCACTTCGGAAATTGGTTGAAACTATGTATGTCTGCGGGGGGTATTGTGAAGACCCTTTATATTGACAAAGAGGAATTAGCACATTATGTGATCCCATTTAGCTATCTTACTCAAATTAGTAATAGGCTATGAATATTTACTAACAAGAAGAATGGAGACTTATTGAAAAGCGCGAAGACTTAAAACTTTACAAAAAATCAGAGCAAGTTTGTATATTGAGTCTTTTATTTGATATACAATATTCAAATAAATTTTGACAAAATTAGTTCGGGTAATGACATTTTTATACGAAGATTATGTTGAAAAATTAAAATATAAATATTTATTTATTTCAATGTATTTTCTAAGTCAACTATACAATCATTTTAATCGAGATTGTTTTGTATGGAATGCTTTGTATGCGTCTCCAAGCTTTTTGAGAGTTTACTATGGGCATTGTGTTTTTTTGTTATGTGGTTTTCGACACCTTCATAGTCAAAATATTTTAAATCTAAATTAAGATAAGGTATAAATATGCGACAAATATTTTTTAAATCAACGTTAATGCGCAAATTAAGTGGATTTCCATTTGATGAATATGAACAAATCATTTCGCATAAAAATCTTGTTAATGTCACATTAGTAGCAAAGTAGCTTTGAAAAATATTCAAAAAATGATAAACTTTGCATTACAAAAGCAAATAATCTTGGGTTTCTTTTACAAAATTCAAGTTCAGCAATTTGTTGTGAATAAACTATTGTGTGCTTTTGAATTTGCTTAAGTCTGAATTAATACAATTTCATATTTAGTTTTAAAGAGTTTATAAATGAATTGCCTTTTCATGACTTTGACATATTTATTCGTGCCTTTGAAATTTCAAGCAATTCTCTTGCGATTTCGCAAAACATTACTAAGTGATGCTTATTAAAAGTTAGTCCCTTTTTATGTGAAGCAATGATAACTTTTATTCAATAATTACTGGCAAGCTTTTTAAAAACTGCTGACAACCCAGACCCCTTGTATTTATTTACTTATTGATATAAATTTGCATATGCCGACTAGCTACTTTTTTTTTAATACATTCGGCATCGGCTTTGTCTATGTTTGGCCTATAAAGTTCGGCTCGGCTTCAGTTCGGCTTCGACCAAAAACCTGAACTTCGGTCGAGCAATTATAAATTTTAATTTCCATAAAAATTGAATAAAAGTTAACTTTGACTATGTTTATTTTTAGAAGAAAAAGTCATATACTTAAGCCTTTCGAATTTATGTGATAGTGATATGATTTGAAATAATATTGCTGAAAGAAATTATTCATTCCTAATTCGACACTTTTCTCAATGAACGTGAAATTGTGACACTTTTGAATACTTTTTGAATAAAATTTTCTCTATTGAGAAAAATTGCTTTAAAATATCTTTCTCCTTTTCCGTCGAGCGTATCTATCTAATTGACGATTATTTATTGCTGTTGGTTAGATTTACAACGATACACGAAATGTCAATAGGCTATTTTCTACTTTACAAAAAAAAAAATTATTAAATTTTGAGCATTAAAAGTATAAGTTATTAATGTTACGAAATGCAAGGAAATGGATGTGATTTACACCAATCTGTGTACCTTTTTTAATATCCATGAAACAAACCTGAAATTTGTAAAAATCCATTGTGCGTTCATTATTTTAGGCTTTGAAAATATTCGTTTCGGCTTCGGTCCTAGTAATCGGAGTTTGGTCGTTCTCCAGTTATAACCAAGCCTACTGTTTGCTGAAAATATAACAGCAGAGAGCATTGGGAATCCCTTAAACTGTTTGACAGCACGCTTATATTCAACTAATAAGATGAATATCTAATTATCAGAGAACAACCGCAACCATTAACATGGAAGAAGTTTGGTACTTAAGTTATTTAATTGCCGAGTGAAAACTCAGCTGGAAGTAAAGTAAGCTATATTCGGAGAGGTGCGAGTAGATAAGGATATCCAATTTCAAATTTATAGCAAAATATTCTTTCGGATTTTGCAGCCCTCTGAACGACCTCGTCGCAACATAACACGTTTTTTAATTATAATGCCGGTCATTAGTTGAGACACTTCCATGGTGAAATTGATTTTGTGACTACTCGTCATATAGTCCTCTATAGTCACAAAATAAAGTCACTAATTTGTCAGCTGGTCCTCAACATATCAAAAAAATAAAAATTGTGGAATGCTTTGAAAAAACGTGATAATAAAGTAGCACTCGATTTATCTTTTGATCGTTCGCTATATTTTGCTTAAATCTGTCTTAATATTCAATACACATAATAAAACAACTATTTATTTAAATTTCCTAATTTATCTTGTTCTGCCATTTTAAACGAATTTGCATATGGATGATTAGCGGCATTTATCGATTGTTGGTAGTTCTAATTTTTGCAGATACTTAAAATAATCGGTTCACATAAAATGTAGTGATAATAATTTTTCGATAACCATATTGTTTCGATTTTTAAAGAGCAATAGTGCTGTTGATAAAGAATTGAAAAATTATATTGTGTGCTGTCGATAACAACATTTTCATTGAGATTGATTGTGCATTTCTAGCTGAACATATATCAGCTGATTGTCTCTACTGCTTTTCACCATAGTCTTTGGTGAAATTTTGTGAGACTGTTGCTTACTGCATACCGAATCGTCTCAAGTCACAAAAAATGTCACCAATTGAAAGTCTCAAACATAGTGACTTGAGATGAGACTGAGTTACAGAATACCAGAATAAGTGAAGTTTTTCACCAGAACTACAGTGTGTGCTCATTAGAGAGGCCTGAAAATGGAGGGATCTGTTGTTGAAAAAAAGTTATACACATTTTTCAAGTATGTTGAATTTAGGTACTCTTATACTTATGCTCTAATCTCAATTAAAAAATCTAACCTAATGACTTTTTCACTTCATAAACTAAATGTTCTTCGATTTAGAAGATAATAAAGGCATTGAAAAAATGCTTATTTTAAAAGAATTTAGAAGAGAGTAATATTATACGTAGTAAGATAAAAAAAATTTTTTTTAAAAGGACAATACTGACAGTGACTGAACTTTTAACACTAAAAAGCAGTAGAATTCTACGTAAACATTTGGTAAATAATTCTGTCAGTATGTCAGCTGGGTCGTTAAACCTCTTTCTGCTGTTCAAAAACAAGAACAAGGAAATGCTGTAAATTTCACACATTTTCATCAAAATTTTAAGAAAAATGTTGAATGTAGAGTTTTGTAGTAATAGTGTGTGTTGGCAATTTTTTTTTCAGGCGGTTCGACATTCTTTTGTTAAGAATTGTTGATGATAGTTTTTAAGTTTTTCTCGGTCGTCGCAGCCGAGTGCGTAGCGATTGCGAGCTTCATTCAGCATGTCCGGGGTTCGAGTCCCGGCAAAGGAAAGTAATATAAAAACTTATAGAATCGATTGCAAAAATAAATTCTAATAACGGTCGCGATTCGAGTTTATTTCTGTCGAAAAAAAAACTCAGAAAAATAATCATCTGCCTTTCGATGGTCCCTCAATTGCGGCAAAACACCAGGACATACACCACAAATTGTAAGAGAGTTCGGCTAAACAGCGAGCTGTATTATATAATATATATGATGTAAATGGATGATGTAAAATTATTGCTATTTTTTAGTTCTAATGAGCAGTGTTACCTTGTTTGGCATTACCCCAGTCGAAACAACGTCGGTGCATACGAAAAAACTCGCGTGAGCATTTTGGTGGCGAAATAGGATGCTTAAAAAAAAAACTAAACAAAAAATGACCCGTAGATATTATATAATACTTGATAATATGAAATTTTAATTATCGTAGTCAATTGTTAGCCCCGAAGTAGTTTTAAAATTCTTGAGCAATTGGTGAAAGTAAGATAAAAATACTTGTATTAAAAAAAGAAAAATATTTTAGACTAATTGCAAGTTTTGAACAAATCTCTTATTTGTTTCACAAAAACATATATTAAGCTTTAATTAAAATACTCAATACTAATATTTTATTAATTATTAAAATTCCTCAATCGAAGTATCGTAAAACCATACAGATTACTTTGTTATCGAGCCAATTAAGCTTTCATAAATAGAAAATGCTGTTTTTCTGCTAAGTGCAAACAATCTCGAAACTTCAAATATTTTCATTGCAGCTCCTATATTATGTTAGGAAATTTTTCGGGAAAAATCCGATTAAATCACCTTTGAAGAGCAACACTCGCTCAATGCTATTTATTTGATTAATCCTTTCATCTCTAGATAAAAGTGGCACTTTTATTTCACACCATGACCCTTCGAAGCTAAAAGTAATGTGTCTAATACAAAAGACATTGATAAAAAACCAATTAGGTATTTTGAAGAGTTTTTGATGGAGAATTATTTCATATCAATCGCGTCTCATATTAATTTTTAAGTAAAGTACAAAATAATACTCCAAACTATAAGGGTGCCCAAAAGAAGATATTTAAAAAAAAAAATATTGTTCAGTGGGTTTTTTTTTTATAAACACAATGTTTTTCTTAAAATTGTTTTAAAAATTCATTTGTATAAAGCATAGTTCATACTACAATTAAAACAATATCAGTTCAAATTTCAAACTTGCCAGAAACGGGGAGGACTTTTCCGGGGCTTTTGATACCAAACGCCGTTTCAGACAGGGGGACAGGTTGATAATAAACAATGAAAAGCTGTCTTTTGTCCATTTAATGTGTCATTATTTCATTTAAATGGAATAATTGGCTAAAATTATGTACACTCATAAATTTTAATAAAAATTATTGAGAAATATTTTCTAGGCTTTGGATAGTCATTGTATATTTATTTTAATTAATGAGTAATCTATCCTCTATTTATACTATAATAAAAGTGTAGAAGAGTGTAGAGTGTAGAGAAAAAATTTGCATTTGTCGTCTGCCTGTTTGCCTGTTTGAACGTAGTAATCTCCGATATTGCTGAACGGATTTTCATGAGAATTTAATTTATGACTAAACATTCACCTCAAACATTACTTAGGGTATATTTGTTCAAAATATTATAGGGTTTGTTACATGACTATATTTAATAAAAACAAAACATAATGAAAGTGGTTTAGAGTCATATATTATATAAAGAAATTTTTCATTATGTATTTTTTTCGCTCAAGTACCACAGAGCGCCATGTGAACTGTTGTTGCCCTCCACATTCATTTCTTTTTTTTAACCAAAATAATATTAACATGTTTGTTTCTATATAATATATAATATATGACATATTTAGTTAGTCGTACTTCAGGCTTAAAATATAATATAAATTATAAAATAAAAATATAAATTCTTATTTTTTTACTGACAAATTTTATTTGGTTAAAAAAATTGAGATAGTTTAGCTTACGCAATTAAATGCCCGTTTGAAAGTTTTATTCATTCACTTTCGAAAAATATTTCAGAAAATTTTGTTTGTGGACTCGTTTCCTACTCTCTTGCCGCACCTATCTTTATCATATTTCTTTTTTTGCCGAAAATTTTTCCATGTGACTTTTGCCGTGGTCAGTTTTTGAGCGCACGATTTTCTGCGTATGCAGCGACGATATATTTCCCTATCGATCTATTTTTATATCTTTCATCTACTTAATCAATAAATCTATTATCTATCTAATATACGTGCTGCATCAGCAAAGTTTTTTAGTATTTTCAAAACTTTAAATCTCCTTAGCTTGTTCAAACCAACTCTTTTCCCAACCAAAGCTTCACCTCAACTCAGATAAAAACAAAACGCTGAACATTTTTTTAAATTGCATTGGAAATCCACACATGTACTTAGCGACCCGAATCAGCATATGACTGTAAAAGCGAGGGAGAGGGGGGAGGGCCTTCCTTACTACTGCATGCGAAGCCATCCTCCTCATCATCATCATCATCATCATCATCATCATCATCATCATCACCATCAAAGTCATTATCACCATTAAACCCATCCTCATAGTGCGCTGTTCGTCATGCTCATCATGTGCGTTTTGTGTCATAGCGACCAAAAATAGCAAATAGTTGATGACTTTCCGCAAACGTTTGCAATTTTTTTTCCATTCATGACAACACCAAACGAACACACACACACACACATTCATACTTTATTTAGCAGCAGAAAGCAAAACTTTAATGGCAACAACCGCTGCACCGGCAATGTGCCGCTTTTTGCACGCTTCTGCACCGGGTGCAATACCGAGTTCACGAAGATGCTCTCAACGTTGCCACAAGCTGCATTGGCTGTACGTCTGTTGGTGCCACAGCCCCGGCCTCTGGTGCCGGTGGAAGTGCCAGACTGTAAACCCACCGCTACAAGTTTTTTACACTGTTTGCAAGTGCATGCGCCGATATTTTCATACCTCATCAGGTTCCCTGTGTATATATGTGGTGTATGTGTATAATAATAGTAGATGTTCCGTACATAATGTGCTCATTGGCTTTGTTGTTGTTGCCACCAACGACCTTTTTGACATTTTCATTTACGTTTTATTTTCTTCTATTATACTTTGCGACGCGTACAATGACAGCATCGTCTACATCGTCTTCATCGTTTGAATTTGGTTGTTGGCATGTTGATGGTTTTTACTAACATTTGCTCTTCCTATTCAAACCATTCCGATGCTGGCTTTCGCCGCGCTAATTCAATAGAAAATCGCGCTTCAATTGGGCTTGGCTCTGTCTTCAAAATCGGTCGTCTCTTGTTTGTAATGATTATTGTTTATTTGTAAATACATATATACTCGTATATATCTACTTACATATATTTAGTATATATATATATATATATGTGTTACTCCATACTTACCTTGCAGTAAAAAGCCAACGTAGTCAACAACTACTCTAGTTCATGAATTGGTATTTAATGTAGGTTGTTATACCACTTCCTAAGCGACATCTATCTTCGAAATGAAGAAGTTATAAAGGTAGTTAGAAAAGTAAAGTAAGCACAACGTCGTTTGACGCTTACGATACTCAGCATTGTGAAAGCTGACCAAAAGTCGTAATGGAAACTTTGTGGTATGTGATAATATTTTCATATGGTCAACAGAAAGTCGTTGCGTAATTTTCTAAAACCAAACATCTTGGTCATAGCAAATCGCTCCGCCAAGTAGCTAAGAACAACTGAGAATGATAGATAAATGGATTCTTTATTGAGTGCATAGAAAATATAGTTGCTGTTCTCTTCTTTGTGTTGTGCATAATATGGAGGATGTTTCTGGAGGTAAAAATTTTATCAGAAAATTCGGCGGCATACAGAAGGTTTGAAGACCGGGCAATTTTCTGTGAGAATGGAAACGGCGACCTGATGTCCGGCATCCAGAGTACACTCAAACTGTGGAGAGAGCACTGCTTCACGCTGCTTAATGGTAGTAGCGCGAAAAATATCGAAGATGATGAACCCGAACCTCCAATCAATGAAAATGGAGTCGAAGTACCGTTACCCGACCTGAACAAAACTCGAACAGCAATAGCGCGGCTAAAGAACAATAAAGCCACTGGTGCTGACGGACTGCCAGGATAGCTATTCAAGTGCGGCGACCATCTCATTTGCAAAACATGGTCGGACGAACACAAGGCTGCTGATTGGAATTCTTATTTACTCTGCCCAATCCACAAAAAGAGCGACCCTACAATATGCGCCAACTACCGCAGTATCAGTCTTCTTAGCATAGCATATAAGGTTCTGTCGAGCGTATTTTGTGAATGCCTAAAGACCATACACCAAGAAGAATAGACACACACCATCTTTTGTCGACTTCAAATCCGCTTTCGATAGCATGAAAAGAAGCTTCGTATTTGCCGCAATGTCTGAATTTGGTATCCCAATAAAACTAATACGGTTTATAAAATGACGTTGACCAACACCACCAGCTCCGTCTGAATCGGGAAGAACCTCTCCGAGCCCTACTCTATAAGCCTCCCATCATGCTCGTTGTATTGTATGGATCAGATGCATGGACACTGTCAGCATCGGATGAGATGGCCCTTGCAGTGTTCGAGAGAAAGATTCTCCGAAAGATTTATGGCTACGCTTGCTGGAGCATGAAGTTGTTGTTGAAAAAACTGGCAAATACAAATGTTTGTGTGGTTATGGATGACGAAACTTAATTAAAAACGGACTTGAAGACAATGCCGGGTAACCGATTTCACGGCTTGCAGTCTGGAGAAGACATTTATGAATCGAAAAATAATCCAGATAGAACAGTTTGTGAGAAAAGATCTAATTTGACAAGCCATTTGTGAATCTGCACATAAGTGCATTCCGTTCTTCACTATGGGTGCTTCCAATCAACACTGAAATTTATGTGATGGAGTGTCTTCAACAACGTCTTCTGCTACTGTAACGTCATCGTAATGGTTCAGATATATTTTGGCTGTATTTGGCTCCAGCACATTATGCTAAGGTTCACAAAAAATAGTTCGAAGATAACCATATGCATTACTTAAGGAAATACTTTTGAATGTTGGGAAACCAACCAAAGCAATACAGAAGTAAAAAGAAAGTGGCGCACATCATTCCAAAATGTGGGCAAAACCGTTACACAGAACTAGATGACGGACGTCTTAAGAAATACTCGAGCATATGCACAGGAAAGAATAAATTGAAATAGTTGCTTTTCCTTTACACAGAACACGATCCTGTTCAATCCAGCAATCTATAGTGAGATTCACTTACTTTAAACGATCCAACAATCGCAATTTTTGTCAACAATATTTATCGTTTGTAGTAACGAAATAAAATACTAGTTTATTTCAAACCTGCAAATAGTTTTGTGAATAGTTTTAAAATAAATTAATTTTATTTCGTAATTTTCAATGCATTAATGAAACTTACAAATCAAAAACATGTCATGTTTTTCGTTTTCAAATCTCCATTGCCTTTCGCACAGCGCAGTAGGTCCACATTTATGAATCGTGTTATTCTACAGGGTATTTAGCTTTTATATTTGAGTGTTTTTTAATATGGATATTTTATCTATCAATTTGTTTGTGTTTTTATACTTGAATCCTAGATAAACGTTTGCTTTTACCATTTGCGGAAGTCCACATTATTCAAATATGGGCATGATAAATAGCCTCAATGTGAAGGCTGAAGCTCCACTTGGTTCAAGGGGAACTTACTTATGTCTTTAACCAATGAGTTAACCATGCGAATATCGTTAAGATCAATTAGAGAATCGCACTACTGTTAGCAAGAAAGATTAGAACTACTACATTTTTCTACAGGGTAAATATTTATATACATATGTATCTAGATACTTGTATGCATTCGCTTATGAAATAAGTGCTGTAATATGGCAAGATCTACATTATCAACACCCACACATTCGCTAGCTCACATAACATATGTTTTTTCAACTGTTTTCTTTCTACATTCATATCAACATACATAAGTAACGGTTAATCATCAAATATAACTTTTCACCCTTGTTAACGTGCCATGGAATTCGTGACCAATGTGATTTTACAAAATTGTCCGCAAATTACATTTAAAGTGCCAAAATCGAACTACTTTTTTTTTGGTTTTAATGAGGTATTGGAATTTCTTAATGCAAGTGGAATTCGCTACGGTTTTGTGTTGAATTTTGTTGCAGTGATGGTAATCTATAGATTTATTTTTTCAACTATGAGATTTCAGTTGGGGCAATGCAAGTTGAACCAAATTGTTTTTTGCAGTAGAACCAATCGAAGTTGAACTTACAAAGTTTTGAAAGAAGTTAGTTATATATGTATACTGATCCCATCTGCCTTTAAGGCAAGGCACATTGTGGGGTGTTCAGCAAAGCATCGAAAGAACAATGAATCTCTCAAAAAATATTTAGTTAAAAATGTTCCTATCAAGGGCTGAAGTTGTTTTATTTTAATAATGAATTAGATTTCAATTGTATATGAAAAACAGTAAATGTAAAACTGCAGCGGAAAGTTTAGCTTTCTTTTAAATTTATCTGTATCTGTTTCGATGCATCAAACTTATAACAGAGAAAATAATATATTTTCAATGAAAATCTATGAAAATCCATGAAGAGTAGCTAAAGTTTCATGACAGCGCCACCTGTCGTAATGTTTGGGTTTCATTAGGTCAAAATTTGACATATAAATGAAAGCAGCCAAAATTTTGACATATTTGATATATTGATTTGACGCCAATGCAAAATTATAAAATGTCAACATGTTGGCACTTCGTGTCACATTTTGCTGCCAAAAATTTGACCTAGTGAAAACCAACCATAAGTTTTAATGTAAGTAAAAGTTAACATCAAAAATGAAATCCTCGACCACAGAAAGAATAAATTAATAAAATAATAAAGAATTTTAATTAAAAGAACCTACAACTGCTATCAAGATCTAGTTTTGGTAGATGTAAAATCTCATCTAGTTTTGGTTTCACTAAATTTCGAGGCACAAACCTCCATTTTGTGTGTCAGTGTGGCATTGTAAGCGTATATTAGAAAATAAAATTTATGGCTATTTCCACTTATTTAGAAGTAATAAGAAATTCAATTACATGACAGATGATTACCATATTGGAATAATCGTCCTAATTTTGATCGACATTTTTTGCTTTAGAACAATGACCCTTTCTTTTAAATGTTCTGTTTTGAGAGCAATACTTTAGTCATCTTGGTTTTACTTTCTCGATGTTAGGTTATTAAGCAATTGCGTAAATAAACAAAAATATAACATTTTTTTAGCTGTTATTCAATTGTTCAATTTTTAGCAAAATTCTATTATAGTTGAATACAATAACATTGCCTTTACTGTATAGAACTTAAATTCGGAAAATAAAAATACGTACATAACCTAATACCATGTCCAATTCCAAAGTGAATCGTCTCAAATCGCAGTTAATGCACATCACTAACAATTCCTGTCCACACGGCGAATTGAAGATTGCAACTCATTTAAGGTGGTAGCGTCATTACAAATACAAAAACTCCGTTTGTTTTTGAGAGGAAAGAATGACACAGAATATAGGAAAGATAACGGGTGGCAAGTAAAAAAAAGCAAAGAAAGCATGCATTTTCCACATCGCAAGTAAATAGAATGTGAAAGTGTAAACAAAAAAAGCAATTATAACACTTCCACTGCTCAAGGCGAGGAGAGAACAAGCATTCAGTGCATGGGACGCTACCTCCCAAGGCGAATTCATATAAGGTGGTGTTATCCCATGGTGCAATGATAATAAGGTGATGTCAGTAGCGACGTGGCTACAGTAATTTTGACATAATCGGCATGCTTAATTCTCTACTCTTTTTCCAAGGATTCAACCAAAAAAGCTACACTCTCCAATAGTTCGTATTTTACTTTTTAATAAGATTAGTTAAAGTTTACAAACTTTTTATTAATATATCGCTGAAATGCGCATAGTACAGTGATAGTGATATAGTATTTATAGTACCTTTAAATACATGACTGCAATGGAACTTCCGAAAAAGTGAGGTTAAGTTACTGACCTCACCTTATTATCATTGCACCATGATGCTATCCAATCAGCTGATTGCTTGCTCTTCTTTTCCAATTCGCTTGAATTGTTTGTTTATATTTATGCGATCAAAGAAAAAATCAAGATTTGTGTGAAGTTTTTGAATTATTATTACATAGAAAGCTAATACAAAGTTGAACAATAAAATGGGGAAGTGTGCCTTATGTGATCATGGAAAATTTAATCGGTTCAATTATAGAGTTTTTTTTTTAGCTTTGTTCATTTTTATCATTGTAAAATAAAATATTTTACAACGTTTCTTATATCTTTTCAATGTTTCTTATTCAATTTATGCAATTGCTATGCCAGATTTATTTTAACATGACAATCTAGGGCGAATTCAGATATTTGATATTGCACTCGTAATAAAATACACAACGGATTCGTTTTGGTTATCTTGCTATCAACTTCGAAGGATCCACCTTACTACCTCCTTATATGAATTCGCCTAGGTGTTTTTTTTTGATTTCACTGCAGTTTGCCAGTTATTTTCATAAACAGATGGCGCAAATCAGCATTACACAGAGGATTAAGGGTCAGTTTTTCAGTGCTCGTTTAAACTTAGATTAAACTCAGATTACTTAAACTCGGTTTAAACTTAAAATTAGTTTAAACTACAGTGCTGTTTTTCATTGAGAGTTTAATCTTAAATTTGGCTATTTTGAACCAAACGCACGCATACAAAAATATTTTATGCCAATATAGGTTACGATGAAGTATTATCACTGTCGGTCGGCTTGTTGTTATCACTAAAATCAGGCAGGAAATTAGTGCAAAAACATATTAGTGAAAAATATGTTTATAGTCGGTCCCGAGATCTCATTAGCTAAACTCAGTTTAACCCTACCAGGTTGGTAGTTTATACTAAGTTTAAAATAGGTTTAAGGATGACTGGACAATGGCACAGTGAGTTTAGCTAAGTTTAAAATTGACGGAAAACCCCCACAGTGAGTTTAAACTAAGTTTAAATGGGAAACAAAGTTTAACTCGGACTGAAAAACTGGCACTAAATGTGAATTAAGCTCTGAACTTCTGGCTGACGAGATTTTCAAGTCACATTTTTTATGACGAACTCTTATCAAGTTAATTGGATTAGCGAGATAATTACGGTAATTACGATAACTAGAAGATTAAGTTTTGCTTTGTATATGGCATGAATTATCGGCTCGGTAGTCGAGGCGATTTTTATACTACCTCATATTTCATAGACATTCAAAAGCTGGCATCGTTGAAATATTAGGGGGGTTTGTTTAGAGTTCTTACAAAAAACTTGCCTTAAAGAACATCTTTAATAATATATTTGAAGAAGGAATGAATGCTGATAGGGCAAGGTAGACAGGTATTACTCAATTGACTGATACAAATTGTTTTAAAAAATTAAGAAAATATAAATATAATCATGCGATGGAATGTACTATTTATATATAATATTATAGAATTAATAAATAGTTGATTGCTACACAAAATGATGCAAGTTCCAAAAAATGTCGACTATATACCAATAAGTGAGCTAAGCTTTTCTTTTTGGCATCATTGCAAGAGTATAAATATTATATTTATTGCTCATATCTTTGGCAATTCAGTATCTTGTTTTATGCTAGCTTTTTGCGTAAATATTAAAGTAAATACACACATAAATATATTTACGTCTATTTATATACAGGTAAAGGTAAAAACATCAAAAAATAATTTTCTTTTTATTCCATTAATGTCTCGTTGTATGATCCTGCGCGGCAGGTGTCAAGTGATACGCCAAACAAGTTCCAGAAACTTAACTGCATTGTGTAAGTCACTGCAAAAAAAAATTGAAGATGCGCCAATGTCTGTTATGCAACTTTTGCGAAAAATCCACAGTAAACAGCTCTACACACACACACACACACATATATATATATATATATACATATATACATGAATGTGTAAATAAATTTGTACGAAATGTAAATCCTGTTTGGAGACCTGAAGGTACAGACATTGGAAAAGTAAAAGTTTTACTTTAACGTAATTTGTGTAAGAGAAAAGAAAGCTTTTAATAGGCGGCATATAATTTTTGTAAATAACATTGACATTGGTACTTAAAATATTGATTATAAAATTTGCAAATCTTGTATATATTCAGCTATTTTGTTTTTGAGAAAAATTCCTCTGAAAGGTAAGAACAATATTTATTGGCTTGCATTCTGTTATTTTGTATAGAAATAGGAATACACAATGATGGCTTAGATAAAATCTGGCATAATTGAAAAATTTGGAAACTATTAATCGCACAATAAATAAAAAAGTGTCACAACTTAAAAAAAATGTATGCCGATTTTTAATCATAAATCAAGTTTTTGTTGATCCATAAGCTGTTTTATTTCCGTATTTGCGTTTTGAGTTGCGACTGTGATATATTTAATGTGCGATATGTTTACATTCTGCAGAATGTTTTTGTTTTTATTTAATATGCTTGAAATAAATCATGCACAGTAAGTATTGGAGCGAAAAATTTTACTTTTCCTAACACTTGTGACGAGATATCGGCGCTTTTAAAGCAAGGATGGTTTTTTATATGTTATATTTCAGGTTTGGCGGATCTTACAACACCAGGGGCGGATCCAGAAACGATCCTCAGAGGGGAAAATAATTTTATACCTCAAATCTGGAGTAAGTGTTATTCGGAATTGTAGTCGGTGTGAAGTTCAATCGATTAGCAGAAAAATGCATACCTAATTGATAAAATGACTGACAGAAAAATAAACATTGTTGATCGAAGAGACAAAATTTCTAACTTTTATTGCATCAAATTATACCTAAGTCAATACACGTTTTAAAGAAAATATTTTATAAAGCAACTAAAATTACGATTTGCATTTTAGTGACATTTTTATATAGCTTATTCCTGAATGATTCCAAAGCAAATTTCTGAATTCAATTTATCTCAAATACAATATTTTTACGGTATACAAGTAATCTATCAGACTTCGAGCTCTTGGGGGGGGGGGGGGGGCGGGGGAAATGTCCCCGATTTCTCACTGCTGATTGAGAAAAATTGCTACATTTGGAGTAAAGAGAATTCAATACATATTCACTAGACGTTATTGATCGTTAACGAAAATGCGCTATTTGTTGGGCTTTATAGGCCGGTGGGATAGATGATCTCAACTTCAACGTCGAGCACTCTAGAGTCATGATTACCAGTTAATTTGTGCCCCATTGGAATGAAATATTGACTCAGGACATGCTTTTTTCTAACAGAATGGCGAACAGTAGTATGACAGCGGCAATAAAGCCCATTTTGTAAGTGGTCAGAATATGGATGAGAGAAATTGGTTCGTTGGTTTAAGTGGATTGTAAATTAGTAAATTTGCCTATACTCCCTCTGTTAGAAAACAAGTAATAGGTTTTATATATAAATAACAAAGCTTAAATTTCCTCAAGTCTGAAATTTGAAAGGGGATGGCGGAAAGTGGATCCAATATATATTAACTTTTCACTCTGCCCGAAAAACGGAAGATCAAAAAGACATATTACGTCTCCTTTTTATAAAGTCTGACAGTATATGATTTGTGGGGATGTGGGGACTATTCACAAACTTACCCGATTGCGAAGGTGCTTAAATTATTTGCCACCGGATTGAAAGGTTAAATTAGCAGGTGAAATCAAATATTGTAATATAAACATCAAATTAACTTAATAGGTTAAGTTTAAAAAATGAAATAGAATTATATCAATCAGCTCAATGTTCAATATTACAATGTAGCTGTCAAACGGTAAGGATTTAAAAAAGCTTTGTTTTGAAAAGAGTTTTAGAGAGGGTTGCCACATACCAACTGCATTCAAGAATATCGACTATTACTGATTCCACACAAAAGTTTTAAAAAAGGGTAATTAGAAAATGTTTTCAAACAAGGTAATCAGCTGTTCAAAAATGTAAATTAAATTAAAAAGTTGACTGAAATCTTAAAATTTTGAGAGAAGATTTAGAGAGGATTGTTGGGTTAAAGGAAACCCGCTAAAAGCATTTTTAATGAGTATTTCCACCTCTTTAAAAGAGTTATAAATCTATATTTACATATATTATGAAGAACTAACATTATTACTAAGGCCGTAGGCCTTAGCATCCAGTGCTTGTTATTCTTTTTTTTAAGTTTATTAATTATTTATAACTGTTACACTTTTAAATAAATTTAGAAAAAGTTACACTTTTAAATAAATAAAAAATTTGGCCAAACTTCTCTTACCATTTGTGGAGTGCGCCTTTATGTTGTAACACAAATTGAGGGACCTTCAGTTTTGCGCTGACTCTTCCGAACGACAAATGATTTTTGTGAGAAGTGATTTTTGACAATTAAACTATGTCAGTTTTTCGATCAAATCTACAAATTTTTTCTTCGACTATGAAAGATAACACACGGGATGGCAAAGATTTATAAGCGATACAGCGACAATATTTAGAACCAAAAAAAACACACAGAAAATTAAATAGATTCCTTTACGAACCAAGTAGTCAATAAATATTGATTTTGGAATTGTCACGACTTCAGCGTTATCTTTCGAGTTTATTAAATCAGAATCTTTAATTAATCTCCATTTCAAATATGAGCCTAAGAGGTCCATAAAAAAGATTTAAAAAAATGGTTCCTTGCACAGCCAACTTGCATATTGAAAATGAACGAAATCGACCCATTAAAATGACTTTTAGAGATATCTCCCAAACAGCGCCACCTATGGGATTTTTTTAATATATAAAAACACTAATCTGGCCACAGTAAATATAACAGCGAAAAATTTGCCGTGAGTTGGTGACGAAGGGACACCATTTAATTTTTATATGATATATAAGATTTATGAAATCCATTTATAAACACAAACAGCGTCCATACCCTGGACTATAATTTTTGAAATTTCTTTAATACTAAATGACTTGCTTGATTTATATAAGCACCTAAATAAATT
The DNA here is from genome assembly GCA_951828415.1 of Anomoia purmunda. Classification (NCBI taxonomy): domain Eukaryota; kingdom Metazoa; phylum Arthropoda; class Insecta; order Diptera; family Tephritidae; genus Anomoia; species Anomoia purmunda. The sequence continues at coordinate 154,344,159 of OX639993.1, forward strand.
CGACATGATAATTAGCAAACTTCTTTAGCATTCCGTGTATCAAATGAGATTCAGTTTTTTAACACTGATGAGATTTATTTACATTTCTAACAGTAAATTGGGTTGCACTAAGCCTGAATGGGAGACCGGGCATTCGCCAATGACAAGGCTGTTCCAGCAACCAGGAGCAATCGGAAATTATAAAGCATATGCAGATATATTTTGTTTTTTTTTTTTAGAATTAAAAACAAACAAAAAGTTAAGTAAAGGTTGTTACATTTGGAGAAATTATTTTGTGACATTCGATAGGATTAAAATTTATCATGATATCAAGGATGTAAATGACACGCTCATTCTTCAGTCAGATCTGGACAAGTTGTATTCCTGGTGTGTAAGTAATACCTTATTTCTTAATATCAAGAAGTGTTCAATGCTTGCCTTCATTCGTCGCAATAGTAAATGATTTTCCAATCCATATACTCTATAATCCTTATATAGAGCTTTTATTCGGTCTAAATTAGAATATGTCGCTTACATTTGGAGGCTTTATCGCCAAGTCCATATCAACCAGTTGGAATCGACACAGAAGGTTTTTATGCTGTATGCCTTGTGGTCTCTCAATTTCTCTGAACCGCTCTCGCACGTTGTCAGTGGATTAATCGTATGCCGCTGAGCAATAGAAGAACTTTTTCATATGCATCTTTTATGTTGGTAATTGTTTCTGGGACTTTCGACTGTCCTCATCTTCTTAGTAGAATCAAGTTTAATGTTCCCATGGGACCTTTGCGTAATTTTAATACATTTAATGAAAGAACGCATTCTGAACTTAACAACTGAAGCTCTTCTTATTGCATTATTCTATTACATAGTTTTAAGTTTTTCCAGACTTTTTTTTTTATTTTTTTCTTCTTTATTTTTTCTATTATGTACTGCTCTGCAATTGTATTAGACTAAATTTAACTAAATAAAAAATTACAAAATAAGTAAAATGTAATAGAATAAATATGAATCAAATTTTTGTAAAAATTAGCATCCACGGCGTCACTTAGTCGCACTAAATTATGTATGCTAATATTACACAAAATCAGTCAAGCGATTTAATTTTTTTAAAGGTAGTTGGTTAAGCACAAAATTTCGCTTAACATTGGTTATAAAAATTTACCGTAATATATGTACATATGCACTTGTTTCATCTACAAAGTTAACGGTATATTCACACATACATTCATACAAATGACATTCAACTAAATTCGTAATTGCCCAGCCGTAACTATCGAGCCATCAACCATAAATGCGGTAAGCCTGCTTATGCTGCTTTGCAATCTCCACTTCGTCTTCTTCTTCTGCTTCGCCCAAGTTGCTGCCACACAATGAGGCGCCTTAAATTTACCACAATGGCGCGATGGCAGATGGCAGTGTTGCGCAGAGCTTGATGGTACTTCGGCTCATACAAGTATTTTGAGTATCTTCTTTATTGAATCAAGTGAAAATTTTTTACATTAAGCGCCAAAAAGTGACCAAGCAGAAGAGAGTGAATGAATAATGTGAAATAAACAATAAATAAGTATATGGATGAAAAATGTATGCAGATAAATGTGAAAAAAAAGCAGCAAGCGAAAACAAAAGGGCAATGAATTTTACTTTTTATTATTTAAAATCCCGTTTGACTGATTAGCGCCAGGCAAAGCAATAGAAGCAGCAGAAGGAGCAGCGGCGGAGGAGGAAGCGGTGGTGGCAAGCGTGAGCCAAAGAGTGCTCAGCTAACACATACGGTGGTAAATCGAATTTCATTTAACAGGGAGTTTTTTTTCGTTTTTTTTTATTCAATGTCGTGCATACTTCCCACCAGTTTTTTGTCCACTAGCATTTGTTTTTTTTTCTGCAGCGCATCTCGAACAAACCGCACATGCCGCTTTGTAAAAAGCGGCCAGGCAATACCTTCAAACTACAACCAAATCGCAGCAGCTATAACAGAAGTAGCCTAAATAAACACCAACCTACGGTTATGATTTGAGTTTGCGGCTGTGGCTGTGTTGTCGCTGTAACTTACATGACTTCACCCTACCTCTACCTGCAACATTTGTTTTGCTTTCTGTTTTACATTTTATTACTGACACTTTCCGATTTTCTTTTCTTTACAAATACCTCTGTTCAATTCAAAATTTCGTAAACGCGACGACAACTCTACAATTAAACACGCTCCATAACATTCCGCAACATTGCATCCGGAACGTAAGCAACATTTGCTGCAGGCCGAAAATGTTGCTAACAGCACCATCAGCCACTCAAGCAACCTTTTTTGCTTTCTGCTCGCTCGCAACAAACAACTCTTTCGTGTTGCTGGCAACATTTATTGGTTTTGCCTGCGAATTGCTGTGCTGCGCGTGTAGCCTACCCTCTGGCAAGCTTTTTGCGGCGGCATTTTAGTTTTTGATGTGTTTTCAGGGATGTGCTCGCCGACTGCCAATCAGTCTGCAGCGAGTATTCAGACGATTAAGACGTCTCATGCGGGTTAACGTTCATTAATTTTCGATAGCGTTCGGTTGCTTAGTTAGTGAATGATTGTTGATTTCAAATACTTGGTAAACAACAGTAAAGTGGTCGTTAAAATATTGGGTTTTTTTTGTGTTTAAAACAATTCGCGTGCACACGAGGAGGAATAGTAACGCAGAAAAAACTTAAATCATTAAACAATAACTCGAATGTTTGTTTGTGTCAGTGTAAACATTGCTACCGCTATAATTACGCAGCTACTGTTAATTAAGAGTAAATAAAATAGTGTTTAAACTGAAAATTATAATTGTGTGTTGGAAGGAAAGTTGTGAACGCGTTAATTATATATCTCAACACTAATGAACGAAAAGCAAAAAAACTAATATCGATGGCAACTATTATAAAATTTGCATTTGCCAATCTTTATATTTTGCATTACAACAGTCAGTAGTTTGTATTCCCTCATCATTTAGGTAACAGTTTGAGTTCAACCAACCTTAGAAAATTTTATTTAAAAAATCGTTTATTAAAAATAAACTCTTCGTATGGTACATTTGGATTGTCTGCTCAGCATTTAGGAATTTATATATATTTGGAAGTTCGAATACAGCAAAATGAATTTGGTGAGTTACATATTGCATATACCTTATTTTATTAAAATTTCAATTTATAAAAATAGTACAGTTATTCTGCGACTTTTATTTAAATAATTCTTAAATAACACTCTTTTCCGATTTTTATTTTTTTAGTGTGGTGAAAAAAATTATTTTTGATTTTATTTAAATACTGAACAAATAAAAGTTTAGGTATTTTTTAATTATTTTTTTTTTTTGTTACTCAACAAATAATAGTTACTTCAAATTTTCATTTGATTTGTTTTATGATGACAAAAATCAAAACCTTGTATTCACAGTAATAAAAATCAGTGAGTGACTTTTATATATAAGAATCACATTTAATATGACATTTACAACAGTATGGAAATCGGGCATTATATAAGTATAAAGTAGTTATAAAAAACAAGTCGACTCTTCCTATGAGTGCCAAACAAAAAAAACTTTTTAGTTATTTAAAAAGTTTATAAAAAAGAACTTGGGTTTAACTTAAAAAAAATTTACTATTTATTATTAAACTAGCTGACCCGGCGAACATTGCTCCGCCTTAAAGCAATAAATGAGCAGATTCTTGATTTTATGAGTTTCAATTTTTTATTAGGATAATAAATATAAGTAAGTACCAAAAATCAATTATTGTAATGATTCTTTATTGGCCATGTATTTTAGTGCATAGGCTGCACTCTTCAGTGAAGCACCTTGTGATAGACGATATTTTTAATTTTATTATTATTTGCAAGAACAAATAACGCAGCTGGTCTTCCGACCCTTGAACATGCCGCATATAATTGACCATGGGAAAACATGGATTTTCTAGATTTCGACCACAAACTTTCAAGGATTGGCCTTGTGATTTGTTAATGGTCATGGCGAATGCAAGACGGATCGGAAATTGAAGTCGTTTAAACTCAAACGGCATGTCCGTTGGGATCATCGGGATCCTCGGAATGAGAACTTCCTCACCTTCAAATTTTCCTTTGAGTATCGTCGCGTAAATCACATTATTCATCAATTTACTTACCACCAAACGCGTTCCGTTGCACAGTTTTGGTGGGTTTATGTTTCGAAGCATGATTATTACGGAGCCAACCTTTAGTCGTAAATTATGCGGTGGTAAGCCAGGCACATCCAAGGAGTTTAAAAATTCAATTGGATAGTTGGTGGCATCATCTGCATTTGTTGCACAGTCTATAGATTTGAACAAATATAGTGTACTAATGACCTCATTCTGAATTATGTAGTAGCAATGAGTGCAATGGCCCAGGTGGGGGAGTCAATAATGGCAATTTCACTTTCCCATTAAGGCAGCACTTGGCGTTTCTCCGGAAAACTTCAATACTCGCAAACCACATCCATTGGCCCAATGCGAATGCTAGTATGCAAGCAGTAATCAGTGCTGCAATCATATCGAAACGCTGCTCGATTCAAATCAGTACTTGATAAATTTCTCCTTGTGCGTCGAAAATTATCAAGATGTTGATCTCTTAGGTTTGCTCGATGATTTCTCATAGCCAACCGCGCCTTTGCACGGACTGCCTCGCTTTGCTCTTGTGATTGAGAAGCACGAAGTCGAGCCATACTAAAGCGGCGCTTTTCACGTGCAATTTCTTGTACTTCTTCAGTCCTTTCATTCCCAACGTTTTGCATCCTAGTTGCATTACGGCTTTTTCGGGGAAGATTTGATCGTCTTGGACGCGGCATTTTAATGATAATAATATCGACACAATATTTATAGACACTCGAAACAAACACAAAAACCGGTACACTTCAAAATTTCTAACTGTCAATTTTTCACCCAACAAAATTCGTAAAAGTAAACAAAATACATGTTAATATTGGCAATTCACACCAATTACATGGGTATTGCCCATCTCCGCTAGATGTCACTACAATTTACATCGATATTACCTTTCGCCGCCAGAGTACATGTAAATTTTAGTTTTCATACAAAAAAGCAAAAGCAAAATATATGAAGGGTGAAGAAAAAAAATCAAATTTACCGTTTTTTTTGTCGTCCGACGGTAACGGGATAAAAAGTATCTTATAACCTGCCCCTGGTTCTAAGCTACCTCCCCACCAATTTTCAGCCAAATCGGTTCAGCCGTTCTTGAGTTATAAGTGGTGTAACTAACACGACTTTCTTTTATATATATAGATATACCGCTAAAAATTGTTATGGGCGAAAATTTGGTCGAAAAAATCGAAATGAACCAACCACTCTGGCAATAGGTGATGTTGTATATGAAAATGATCGCACTTTAGATATGTATTGATTTATGTAAAGCAACTGTTTTATAAAACAGCTCTACAAAACAAACAAAAATTGGTTTCTTTTCAGCAAGCCATGTTTAATGTTTGGCGCCATCAGGTCAACTTTTTTCATAACCTCGAAAAAAAACCGTAAAAAACCAAACAATAGATTCTTTTGAGCCGTTTTTTTTTAGATTATGAAAAAACTTGACGTGATGCCGACAAACTGACCTCAGATTTAGGTTTAGCGACCCCAAAAAAATTCAATAAACATGATCCACTAAAAAAACCATTTTTTGTCGAACTGTGTAATTTTAATTTTTTTTTTCAAATTAAAGAATTATTTTATAAGTTCTAGAAATATTTGATATTTTTAAATGATAAATACAATTTACTTAGTGAATTTCATTTTATAACAGAAAAGGTAAACTTGCGAAAAATAAAATTCTTCATAAGTGTTATTTATTGAATTATAGAACTTATGAAATAATTCTTAAATTTCATGAAAAAGAGAAAAAGTCAGAGCATAAGAATTACATATTAATTTTTTCGATATCGCTTACAACAGTTACGGTCCCTGGCGTTAAGACTTTCGCTAAAATTTTAAACTGGTTGTTTCGGAAAATTTGCTGGAGTTACTGCGTCATTTGACCGAAGTATTGTAGAGTGCAAATTTGCCGTTTTTTCCTCAAAGGAAGAAATGTCAAACAGTAAAACCATAGTGGATTTTACCTCTAAGGCTAAACGAACGAAACATACCAATACTTATTTTGAAAACATTTCTGATATGAGAACCAAATTAAATATATTAAGCGAATTGAGTTCGCAGAAATTTTTTCATGTATTCGTGCTGATAAAAACCTGACTGAGATTCTGCAAAAATTTTATTGTAACAGAGGTAATCGAATTTTAATCGCTGCAATTCGAATACTACTTGCCACTTCGGTCATCCTGTACAACAATAACATGCCGCTAAATCAAGCCAATCTCCGATTATCGAGTTCCTCAGAGATGGTTTGCATTTGCGCTTCCTGCATTCCTCTTTGTATAGATCACTTGTAGACAACGTGATATGATAGGGGGTCATCAGCTGTGTGTACATGGTGATTTTAATTTCTGTAATATTTGTTGATCCTATTTTTGACAATTCCTATTTTCTAAGGCCTTTTAAAATTGCAAATTCTTTTGAAGTTTATTTAATAGACAAAGACAAAGTATTTATATTTGCCAAGTCAATAGTTACATATATTAAAAAGTGTAAACACATTTTTTATTTAGTTTTTGATTTGGTTTTTTAACAACAAAAGTGTTGATCAACTGGCATCGATCATTCTCCTTTAGTGCTACCTTTGAGTTCTAAAAGCTTTCTACTATTGCTCTTGGAAGTGACCATACTCTTTTTACTAACCTTAATGTTAATCGCAGTTTTGAATTATTTAGGTCTACGGTGCATAATCTGTGTTTGGAACACATTCCATAATTTCCCAAAAGAAAATGCAAGCAACTTAAAAATTGAAGCATCTTAAAAATCTTTGTAGTAATTTGTATAAAAAAATTCAAATTGTCTAATAATTCGATAATTATAAACGGTGTTGTTCTGATTTTAGAAAAACTGATAGGATCCTCCGAAAAAATATATCAAAAATTTCGCAGATAATATTCGAACTAACTTGAAGGATTTTTGGTAACTTACTAAATCTAGAAAATGTAAATCCAATATACCAACTTCGATCTTCTATAATAATAATATACAGATTCGGTGGATTCAGTGGAAGATGCTGCTAATCTGTTTGCCGATTTTTTTTAGCCAACTATTTTGCTGATGATGGGTTAGAGCTAAGTACTTCAAACGTATCTGATACCTCTCTATCTTTTGGCTCTATGTCCTTATCAGAGATGCATATGCAAAAGGATATTGCTTTACTAAAGTCATCTTCACAAACAAATATCGATTGTTTATCTATCTGCCATTCTAAGTAGGATTTCTCTCTATAACCCTACCAGGAACTTGCGTCATTGCGACATATTCTATTTGTTTTGTACATAATTAGATCTAATTATGTCTCAGTCAAGCTCTTAAAGAACTACATAAAAAAAAATTAATCAAATGAATCGAGTTGTTGATAGTACTAATGATAATAAATAAATACTTTGCAAAAGATACGGATTGGTTTGACCTGAAAATTTCTCTTAAGATTGTTTTACTTTATAAACGAAAATAGTTTTTAAAATATATTTTTTTAATTATGACATGAGAACGTAGTACCTTTCTAATGTTATTTCAAGTATATAAGTCTAAACCGATCGGACCAGTATTAACTCAGTTATTCAGAGTTTTTTAAAGCAATCTTCCAGAAAAGGTCAACAGCAGGATCAAAACTTGCATTATTATGATTCCGTTGAACAAATTTTTAAATATTTTAATGCCCAACTGTTAAGCTTAAACTGCTTTTTGATCTGGCATTATTTTTTAATATTTTTAAAAACTATTTTTATCTATACAATAAAAAAATAAATAACCAAAAATGGTGGTAATTTCAAATCGGACCAGTTCACTTAAGTCTTAATATAATGACTTCTATAGTTTCGATGAAAAAACAATATCGATTTTTTTATTAAAGTAATGAGTTTGTCACTCTGTGTATTTCGCAAATGTTTAATTAAAAAATAATAACTACCAAAATCGGTTCAGTACTTTGAGAGCCAAATCGTACCAACCAATCTTCACATGATCTAATTTATATAAACATTATAATTACGATTGTGGAATATTGAATTTTTTAATGACTGTTTTCATCAATAAATATTATTATGGTTTTTTTATACAAAAACTTTTTAATCTTTGTCGCGTGTGGTAAAAACAGTGTTTACAAGAGTAACCAGTCACTGCCATGTTGAATAGAAAATGTTCAATCTACTCGAAGTGTAACCAAAATGGAAAATCTAATCCCCATAGAGATAACGTTTTATATTTTTGACTAAGATTGCTACGGTAAATTACATATTGCTCGAATGGTAAGCAATGGGAAACCTCCGGTGGCATTACTGCAATGAAAGGACGATCAATTTCTTTCACTTTAATAAATACCCAAAATATTTTATTAGAAACGGAGTTAGATAGCTAAAAGTTTCTACAAATATATTCCTTGGCAAATTTTACTTTGGTTCTTCTCTCCCAAAAACTTACTTCTACTTAGTTCTCTTTATTATTATTTTTGTTTTTATTTTACATTTATATATACCAGTAAAGGAAAAGTAGGTACAATTGTACTTTTTTCGGTACAAATTATTAATATTCTTAAATACAATTTATTTTTCAATGCAATTTTTAAACCGATGTTATTTCGCCAAGTAGAATTTGGTTAAATATAATTAAACCTAAAATTATTTGATAGTATGCGATTATAACATTTAATGATTACCCTTATTATGAGCTACAGTCGATCTTCGACTGTGGTGGAAAGAGCTGTTCGAAAAAATTTGCATTTGGTATTATGGCATACATTCGATGAAGAATAGCGCCATTGTGAATTTCACACATTGTGATCATCCACAATAGTATATTTCTATCAGCTGCCATTGAAATTAAGTACATGTTGCCAGAAAATTGAGTAAATAAAAAAAATATATAACTACCAGGGTTTGACGTCCTTCAGTGGAGGAGGACGAGAGTTTATTGAAATTGGCAAGAAGTAAAAAACGATTAAGAGTTTATTCAAACCATTTAGAATAGAACATTTCAAAATGGGTTTTACACTATATATTGATAACATTTATGAATATTGTTTACAGATTTATAATATACTTTTCTGTCCATTATAGAAGAGTCGCTGCAGCTATGCACACCAGCCAAATCCCAAGAATTTTAAAATTAGCAACAGTGCTACGGTTTAGTGCTCAGGAATGCAAATACCAAAGCTTAAATATATTTCGTAAATAATAATTTAACTAATTTAATTAACCTCAATCCACTTTGCTCTCGTTCTAACCGATCGACGCAAACTATTTAGCTCCAACGAGAATTCTTCCAATTTTTCCCCCGCTTGAACCTTTGTGCAAATCGCGTTTGCTAATTGAAGATATTCTTCTGTCAATGAAATCAGCATTTCTAGTTGTAGTTTCGTACTTACGACCTGCATAAAATTAATAGTTGATAGTTTAATAATAGTGTTTGGTCGCCAAAAAGCAAAAGAACAATATCAAAATATTGACATTTTCTACAAATTCTCACACTTAGATATAGCGTTGAAAGCAAAATTGTGTTGGACAGAAAATTCGATGCGCATCGAAAATTTCGACATAGTTATACAGCTCATAATTTGAATTTGACATTCCATGTTCGATTTTCGATAACCACCGATATTTCAGTCGGCTTTCATTTGGTATCAAGTTCGTTTAACTTGGATAAGCGGTTGGTTTGTTTACTATTAGAAAACGGCTTAAAAAATACTTCACCAAGTTTGCTATCATTATTGGAAAATAAAAGTGTGGATTTTTCAATTATTGATAATCCAATATTGTTGACTGGGAGATTTTGAGTTCTTCTAAAACAATATTTTGCCCCGGACTTTTATTACATCGAAAAAAAAAATAATTGTTGATTTCGGTCGCTTTTTTTAATCATTGCATAATTATTATTTTGTGATTTATATTTTTTAGATTGCATTTGATCGATATATGGAGAATTTTTTTTCGTTCAAGTTTGATCGTGAATTTAATTTTTTAATTTTTTCTTCAAATTTGATTAATATATATTTAATTTTTTTTCATTCAAAAATAATCGGTACTTCTGGATTAACAATTTTTCGATCTTAAGGGCAAGAAAAAATTGTCGGCGATGGTAATAGTAGCATCAACAGCAATAATACGATTTATGGCTTATGATCGAAAAAAAAAAATTTAAGAAATAACAACCACATACTCGTATAAAAAATTGAATTCGAGAGTAACGATTATTTTTAATCGGAAACATAAAAATGACAAAATAACAACTAAACCATGAGTTATTTTTAATAAAAATTATAACTTTTTCGGTCTCTGAAAAATACCCCTGCCTATTAAATTTCAGTTATAATAAACTATATACCGCTCGTTCAATCCTAATCATATTCGAAAACCACCTGTTGGCTTTCCTAAGATTGCAATGGTCTACAAAAAATTTTGTTATAAATATAAAAGGAGATTGAGTTTTCATAACACATAACTCTTGGGTAAAATTTGGTAAAGTACTGGAACTGTCATGCGGATATTCAAAATCCATCCCATATTTACGGAGAAAAATTCCCTGGTCACTTCACTTTCGGAAATTCCTCTAAAATTGCCTACTCATAGCTACGCGCCTAGCGTCTTTAAGTTGGTCAGTTATTGCAATATTTCATTGCAATTAATTTCATTAGTCAAACGTGATTCTCCATTTGGACATTGTTTTTTTCTTTTCAATTATAAAAATTATAGATAATTACATATCCGTGTTGCAAGTTAAGTTTATTGTACTTCCATAGTTTCATTCAAAGCCAAGCAAAAAAAAAAATATCGAATGAATTATTGTAAAACTTAAAAAAAGCGCGCACAATAAATGCGTGAAAATCAAAACTTGACTGACATTTGCACTCCCATTCGGTTATGTATGAACTAAATGCTGATTTGCAGAAAAATAAAATATAAAGAAAATAAAAAAGGAAGCAAAAAAGTCAAAGTTGAAATGTGTCGCATGATAATGAGTTTTTTTTTCAACAGATATATTTACACCTCTTCATACGCACCGCTTGCTTTACAACTAAAGCTTTTTTTTGTTGTTACCTTGCATAACCTCGGACACAAAACGCTTCGCGAACAGCCAACTGCAAAACGCCTTCATTTAACGCCCTTCAATTTTGTGCAATAATACTATATCCTATATTATTATTATATTTTTTTTTTGTACGAAACCTGTTTCACGCTACGGAGCTGATTCACCTTTTGATGCATCAATAGGTATTGTAATACGCAATTATGTATGTAACTTAATTGAGTGATGCTGTTTTCTTTCCTCGAAATAATGTAGGCCCTTTAAGGGGCGGCATCTTTATTTCGCATAAAAATGGCCTATGAAAAACCTAAAGAGCTACATTTTCCACCAATATTATCAATTTTCAGGGCCCAATGCCAGTGTCATAAGTTTTGTTTATCTCTAGGTGCGTGAACATTTTTCAAATGGAACTCAGATTTCAGATAAGTTAGAATTTCATCATGTGCTTGGAAATGTTCCCCATAGATCTTCTTTTAGCGCCACTTCCTCCTTTCATTTAGCTAACTGTTAACTTGTAAAATAGCCTTTAACAAGTTCATATTAGTCAGATCATTTCCTCATATATATTACTTACTTATCTGCTCAATTGGCGTTATAACCGCCTCAGCGAGTTTGGATGAGTTGAGCAAATTGCGCCAGTCACTCCTTTTTCCTGTTAACTGGTGCCAATTGTAAATACCAAGTGACGTCAAGTCATTTTCCACTTAGTCCTTCCAATGTAGAGGAGGCCGTCCTCTTCCTCTACCACCAACAGCTGGTACCGCGTCGAATACTTTCAGGGCTGGAGCATTTTCGTCCATTTGCACGATTTGTTTGGGCCAGCGTAGCCGCAGTATTTTAATTTGCGTTATTATTTTGCGTTCGAGTTTCGTCCAGGTCGGGTAACGGTACTTCGACTCCGTCTTCATTGATTGCAGGTTCGGGTTCATCATCTTCTTGTTTTCCGCGCCACTACCGTTGAGCAGCGTGAAGCAGTGCTCCCTCCACAGTTTGAGTGTAGTCTGGGTGTCGATTATCAGGTCGCCGTTTTCAGTCTTTCAGGGAATTGCACCGGCCTTGAAACCTTCTGTAAGCCGCCGTACCTTCTGATAAAAGTTTTCGATGGTTTTTTTAATCGTCTAGCATCTCAAGCTCCTCGCACTCGCGCGATTGCTGCTTTTGGACGTCAAGGTTGCTAGAGGCGAGTACGAATCTTACCTGCGACAAGATGATGATCCGAGTCGATGCCAGGTCCTCTAAAAGTACGCACGTCTAAGACACTGGAAGTATGCCTTCCGTCTACCACAACATGATCAATTTGAATTCGTGATAGCCAGAAGATAGCCACGTATCTTGATGTCCTTTTTACGCTTGAATCTGGTACAACATACTACCATTTTTGGGCGCCCTCGAAGTCGATCAGCCTCAGTCCGTTAGCGGATGTTTCGTCGTGTGGGACCAAAGATCCCTTTCCATCGCACCTTGGCATTAAAATCCCTTTCCTTGACACCTTGACATTATATCCTGATAGGGGCTACGTTCAAGGTACTCATTGAAGTGATCTTTGGTCAGGTCGTCCTTCTATTCCTTAAAGGCGGTTGCGCAAATTAGCGAGATGTTAAAGAATCTCGATTTGATGCGAGACGGTCGTTCAATAAGGAGCCAGCCTTTGCCTTTACCAGGACATTCCCAAGCCAGGCAGAGGCATCACCCCAATTATGGTGCCGTGGCCGTCATCAAAATAGGGGGATCACATTCGAGGCTTGTTGAAATTTTTCATTGCAAGCTGTTTTTACGTGGCGGGTACCAAGCCCAGTACACAACCAGGTTCATTTATATTAACAACCAATAAATTGTTTGAGATCACTTTTAAATAGAAGCATCAACAGTGACCAACTATGGAACGTTTTCGGTCTAATCCAGAATAATTCTTTGATATAGCGTCCACTAAATATGGAATATAATAACATGCTTGTCAAAGTTCACACAAAAGGAGATAGAAAAAGCCTTCTGCAGTGTGTTAAACGTGCTTTTTAATTCAAAATATACCCAGCACATCCCATTCCAACTACACACGGTCGGTTTTCAGCTAAACCGATCTCGACGTTATGCTATCTAAGGGTGTCTCATGCCAACTACCCTAATATTCAAAAATAATATCTGGGATAATTTTTGACTTTTTCTTTTTAAATATTGAACGTTCCTCTCTAATGTAGCTGATGCGAATTTTACCAAGGAAATTTTAAATATAGCTCATCATCAAACCTATCCCACTCTTGCTTTTCTCCAATAAAACTACTATTTGTATCTTAATTTTCAATTGTGCTTTACATTGTATACAACCTTCGTAAGTAGTTACGAAATAATTTACAACTTTTTGTTTTTCTTTTGTTTTTTACAATTTGTAAATACTAAGTGGGAAAACACATTACTCATAGTTATAATTTCATCTTGCCCATAAATAAGGCTTACCAATTTTTTATGCCCACTAAACTCAACACGCGCTACGGATGCGCTTAGACGCACGCCACTGCCCAAATACGTATTTTTTTGTTGGCTTTTTTAATTTAAAAATGTACAGCTGTACATATCTTTCGCATTGGTTGCGCTCTATTCAAATTTCATTCGTTTGTTTTTTTGTTGGTGCAAATATGTTTTTCGCATGCATATATGGCTCCGAAATTTACTCAAACTAGATGGTTTTTGCGCGAAATGTAAATAAAAGATAGTAATGCTTTAAAAAAAATTATGCGGATGCAGGCAAGCAAAAAGTGTACATACTCATAACAACTTTTTTTTATGTTAGTATATATTTGATGTTTGCGTGCACTGCACTAGTGTCAAAGGTGTATTTTTCTTTGACTAAAAAAGATATAGTACCTCAAACAAAAAATCGATTAAAAAACTTAGTTTAGTAATTTCGCAAGCACACTGCGTCCTATCCTCGAGCAAGTTCGTTTCTTAAGTCTTTCATGTAGTAATAGGATGGATCTAAAGTTATTAGAAAACGTTTGGGAGTAAAGTTTATAATTATTTATAGGATAGAATTTAGGTTTGTTTGGAGCTCTGGGTAAAAAGGGAAAAGTGCATTCGAAAATTTAAATATGAAAGACACGTGCATAGGAAAATTGCAGCCTGTTGTTGGCAGGCTGACGAAACTCCGCAGAGTTTGTGCAATATAATAATAATAATAATAATATTACTAATAATAAAAATAGCTATTACCTAACCCCCGATAATCAGGTGCACTTTGAAAGTTAATGTGTTTTTTTTAATGAAAAATTTCCATGCAAATACTTTAGGAACTAGATAATTTTGTGTAAACGTACTCATCAATTTATTTTATTTGATATAGTGGAAACTAGCGGTAACTAAGTAAATCCATGATTATTTGCCATCAGAATAAAAGAGAAATATTTAGAGATTTATTTTGATTATTTGGTTCTCTTTTATTTTATAATTTGTAATATCATTTTTCGTAAGGGCTTTTATGCTTCGACCAAAATAAAGAACAAAATTATCTGGATTGAAGACTAACAGCTATCAAAGAATAGAAACATAGGAACGAAATGGTGCTTTAGAAACATTTACTATTTTTGGGGAAAAGTGATTTCATAAAACTCATATTTTAACATTTAAAAAAAAATTAAATTTTTCAAGCTTGTGGCCACCCTCTATATTCTATTCGACTTCTCCTCATCGAATCAAACAGCTTGACACTTATACTTTCATATTTCATATAACTGTGGTATAATTTAATTGAATTTGACTTTTCAAACAGGTGGTAACCCTTATAAAGTGAGTGCCGAGAGATGAATCGTTTGTCACCCATATTTTAGAGACGAGCTGTATAAGCCCTAATTTTAATATTTTAAATTAAATTAAACTATTTCAATTCAACTTTCAAAACCAAGGGCAACCCTCATAAAAGTTAGCAATGAACCTTCTAGCCGATATGAACCGTTCGACAGCCTTCTTTTATTATTTCATATAATTTTACTTTAAATATCATTTGACTTTGCAAACAGATGGCAACCCTCTCCCGAGCATTAAATATTCTCTACAACCTATTCTCATACCTACCAAATATACATACAAAATTTCATAAAAATCGGTCCAACCGTTTCAGTTGAGTTCGACCACAGACACCGTGACACGAATTCTTTATATTTATCAAATCAGAAGAAGTCATAAAATGTTAATTGCTTCATTTTATTTTATGCATTTTATTATTAATTTGGGTATGCCAAATCCCATCTAGTATGGCACGTGATCTTAACAGGCCTATTCTGGCAAATATATTTATTTACAGTCTTTCGAAAGACAATTCCAATTTGAAAGACATTTTGTATTCTGGAGCAGAAATCTTACAATTTCGCCATTCGAAAGACGGTGGGAAGTTTAAAGACAGCTGCTAGAAATGCACTGTAAGTCACCTTTTACGTAGGGTTTTATTCAATACCACGACGCTCATGCCCACTCCATTTCAATTAATCCTTTATATAAATAATGCGGAATATTTTCCTTAAAAAATAACTAATTTTATTAGTTAGGTATATATATTACAGTCATAATAAAACAAAATATTACTGAAAATTAGTTGCCTGATGATCGTAAAGTTATTATATTTAATGTGCGGAAAATGTGGCAGCTAAAATTTATTATATTCGAAGTATAGACGTCTTTTATTATGTTTGTTCTGAAAATTGGAAACTATTTTTTTTCTCTTGTAAGCACGGGTTAAAATATAATTATGGTCACAGCAGGATACTTACGGAATTCCATGCATAAACAGATGGCTCTAAGTTCGGAAGAAGAGTTGGTGGAGTCGTCTACTATAAACGCCATGCTTTCTATTAGCTTCCAGCTACCGGACCACTGTAGAGTTTTACAGGCGGAATTGATGGCAATTGACAGGGCCCCGAAACTGGTCAAGTGTAATACGTTATCCAAAATTGATATCTACATTTTCCCTGATGGCCAGGCGGCAATTAAATCACTCAAGAAAGAGTCGACAACCTCCTTGGTAGCCATGAAATGCCGCGCATCTCTCAACGAAATAGCTGAGTATAAATGGGGCCAGTGACAGATGGCGGAACGAGATCACTTGTAGAACTGCCAGGCAATTATGGTCATTACTTAGTGCTAAATATATTAATTTTCAAAATTTTTAATAAAAATATAGGCCCGTTACTTGTAATCTAGTTGCAAAAGAAAACTAATCTATCAAAATTTATGTAAAGCAACAACACTAATTCGGTAAAATATGCGAGTTGAGCCAACGCGGTAAAATGATATCCGACCTGAGATGTAGTGTTGGGTAGTGGAAAAAACTGCGCTATTGTGAATGAGCCGAAAGAAAATACGTGGGAAATTATCCGCTTTATATTTTATTTTTTTATCGCGTTTTGCCAGCGTTTATCAACTATCTTTGAATTCAATATATCGACTTTGTTACTAAAGTATGGGCGTTCGGTTAAAATTGTCAGATATGAAAAACTTAGAATATTGACGTGATCAAAAACAAATCTTTCTTTTAAATGTGAAATAATGAGAGCCATTAAAATCAGAAACCGAAAATAATCATTATTTTGATTTTTTGATTGTTTCAGTTAAAAAAAAAATAACGGCAGAAAGACATTCAGAACAAAATAACGATAAAAATTTTCAGAAAAATTTAAATCCAAAAATAGCGATTCTTTTTGATCAAAAAAAAAATACAAACTAAAAGCTAATCATCAAACTTGATCAAAAAAGAAAAATTGTTATTACGATCAAACTTGATTTTTGGTCAAACAAATAAAAATCAAAAAATAATGATAAAACTTGACCGAAAAAGTAAAAATTTAAAATTTACGATCATAGTAGATTGTAAAAATAAAAATTCAAGAATAACGATTATTTTTGATAGAAAAAATAAAAATCACAAAATAACGTTCAAAATAAAAAACCAAGAATAACGATTATCTTTGTCCGAACAAATAAAAATGGGAAAGATCAAACGTGATCGAAAAATTATAATCATAAAATATCGATTAAATCACAATTTTTTTTAATAAAAATTATAACCACTGGTTATAAGAATCGAAAATTGTCTTTCGATTTAGACGCTTGGTGAAAATTTAAATATATAACAAAAATTTGGAATTACCGTCTCCCTTACACTTTTGTGGATTAGTTGCTACTATTATTTTCATGTTATCAATACCTGCATGCCAATATGTGACAATATTTCAATTTAAAAAAAAAGATTTTCTGCAATAAAAATTTCCAAAGATTACCAGCATAATTATTGCTCATAAAAATGCACCATTTTTCCATTCACACCAAAGACGAATTGCACAGAAATGAAATTTGATACAACTCATAAGCCACATTGAGTATTCTTGCGAAATTGCCGTTATTAATATTTTCAGTCACTTTTACTTTCTAGAAATATGAACTCAACCAAAAATTACCAAACTTAGTGGTTAACGTTGAGAACGAGTTTCCCACAAATAAATGAAGGCAATGAAAGTGTTCAAAAATTATTGTCCAATGCGGTGTCTGCAGATGGGCACAACAATAAATACATTACACGTACATTGAATACCTTAGCCATTGACCAAGAGTTATTTGATATGAAACCGGAAAGGCTTAAAGTACCAGCAGAAATATGTAACAAAAAAAAAAAAGCACACAATTATTTACTTGAATGACAAAAATGCAGCAGCAGAGGCTGCGAAAAAAATACAGTATTGTTGACAAGCGGCAGACAGGCAGATCGACGGACTACAGCAGACGTATGAGTACATACGTAAATAATTTCGGTGGCAGCCGGTCGGACAAGCAGTCAGTCAACTATTAGTGACGCATACCAAATGAAAACAGCAAACCACATACGAAGAAATTACTGGCAAAACTGCCAAAGTAAGCTACACACAACTACATACACACACACACATAGATATACAGGTACAAAAATATTGCATAATAATGTAAACTCACAACAGCTGCAAGAGAAGAAGCTGCAACGGCAACTTCACTTAAAATTTGAAAGATTTAAAAAAAAAAACAAAAACAAACCAAAATTACAAATCGAAGTGAAGAGAGTTGGAGTCGCAAAAAGGCAAACAAATGCACGTATTGCGGTAAAGTAAGGTGAATTTTAAAGAAATTTAAAAATAACAAAAAAAGTGAAAAAAGAGTAAAAAATTAAAAGAAAAAAAATTGCTATTGCAGAAGATGCTGCAACGCGGATAAAAGTGAAATTGTTATAGCGTAGTTTCTGTTGTTGTAATTGCTTGGATATTACTCAGCTTTAGGCTGCAATGCAAAATGCCATTGACATTGAGTTGCATCAATTTGTGGCACAAACACGCAAACGCGCAGTCAAACACCTACAACAACAACAATACGACTATACTTTATATGTGCCATATGTTGTATAGGCTGATTACTTGTAGTTACAACTTTGCCGCACACTGTGACGATGACAAACAATAGATTTGCTACAAACTAACTAACTAAATTTGTAAGCTGGCTGCAGGGGAAAAATGAAAATAAAAACAAACTAAGAAAAAAAAAATGCAAAAGATAAGCAAATACACAAATAAATTACAATACTGGAAAAAATATGCATACAGTAATGTACGTAGCTTAATTTTTGCATTACCTTCATTATTGCCGTTTTCTTTGCTTTTTTTGTTGTTGTTGTTTTTGTCTGTGTTTTTTTGTTTTTTTTTTTTGGTATTTTTTTTTAGTTTTGACTGCAAATAAATAATAACAAAATTACTAACCAAGTTGATGAGCCATAGCAGTGTCGTCATTTGACCGTCACACAGTGTAATGACGTGAACAAAAATGCATACAAACAAACAAATATTGCGAGTTCAACTAAATTTGAACAAAAAAAAATACATGCCATCTCAAAGACAATATTATTTTGCAATATTTTCAAGGCTTTGTACTGCAACACCAACAATTTTTTTGCAAATGTATGTCTCTTATAAAACCCGTTTCGGAGCCGTTGGAACCGTTGGAGCGAGTCGTTTGCCCTGATCTATTTAAAAAGATTTAGAATTGCGCGTATAGATCAGCAAAATCATAAATGCCAAAAACGTAAATAAAAACAAGTAAGGAAGAGCCTAAGTTCGGTTGCTACTGAATGTTCAATGCCCAGCGCAAGTTTTTATTTCAAATAAACTTTATCCAATCAAAATGGAAAACCTTATATATAACAAATGAATGTGTGTTCTTTATAGGCATCCAAAGTACTAAAACGAGCTTGATGAAATTTTTACAGAAGCTTCATGTAATCTCGAGGCCCAATATAGAATACATATATATAAATTTGGAAAAGTAGGCGGTGACACGCCCCCGTGGAGGAGAGGATTTGAATTCATCTTATATTCGCAACTATTCGGTGCAGATGAATGATATTTGGGTATATACATAAAAGTATATATGTCTTATAGATCAAACCACCAAATTTAAAAGAATGCATTATATAAGGCTATATATTTTTTGTTGAAGAAAAAGCGGCACTACTCCCCAAATTTAAGACGCCATACCATATTTTCCCAGCTACTTGTCGTAGATATATGATATTTGACATATGTATATAGATTTCCTTTATGAATAATATTCAATATCTAAAAAACATGCCTTTGTTGGCGCAGTAAAGCAGACCGAGTATGTCAGTATTAGATTACTTTGAAACATCAAATGATGTTTATTGATTTAAATAAAAACAAAAGAAAATTAGTATGATTTTCACCACATCCATTTTCCAAAAGTTAGTTTTTGTAAGTATTTCTCTCAGCAATTAAATTTTTATACCATATTTGAAAGCATTCGCGATATTATTTAGTAATGTATTGAATATTGTGATTGGTTGTTAATCGCCATTATTAAGGGTGTTTTTTTTTGTTTTACTGATAGAACTTTAAATTGAAATAAAATGCATAAAAAATTAAGTATGATGCCAATTTTGTTTTTATTTGAAAGATATTTTCATGACATTTAATATTTAAAAACGATTTCTGGCATTTGTCCGCCACGACTAGCTTTGGTGAATCGGATGCGATCAGTCCAATTTCGAACCACTTTTTGGAACAACTGTGGGCGTACTTCTTTAAATTACCCCAAAGAAAATAATCCAATGGGGTTAAGTCGCATGATCTTGAAGGCCAATTCACTGTACCATTTTTTTTGACATAATGTTATCGCCAAATTGCTCTTTCAACAAATCGATAGTTTGAGTGGCATATTCTTGCAGGGCGATGTTATGCAAATATGGAAACAAATAATCGGTAATCATTGATCTGTAACGATCACCATTGACAGTCACATTCGCTCCGGTCTCATATTTAAAGAAATAAGGACCGATGATGTCACCAGCATGTAAACTACACCATACGGTGGATTTTTCAGGATGCAATGGTGTCTCGAGAGTTTCATGAGGATTATTCTCACTCCATCTATGGCAATTTTGTTTGTTCACATATCCGTTTAGCCAAAAATGAGCTTCATCACCACACAATTTTTTGATTTAGAGTTTGGCGAACAGAACACTGATTTTTAAAGTAAATTTCCACAATTTGTAAACTTTGGTGCGGCGTCATTCTTTGCATGGTAATTGGTCAATGCCTACTGAACAGAAATGTCAAAACGAAATGTCATTTACCACCTGTGAAGTGATAGCTATCCTTATCGAAAGTTCTATCAGTCTAAAAAAAGCACCCGAGACAAAAACAAATGAGAGGTCAGTGTGGTTTTAGTTTGATTTTTAAAATTCTCAAAATTGTGCTTTCTGACTAGAAATGCAACGTGTACTTAATATAGTAGAACTTGGCAAAGAAGCTTCGTAGATATACCGATTCGCTCTAAGGTGGGCGATGCCATGGTCATTCTCAAGATTTTTTATTTCATCTATATCGTTCTCAAACCCAATTTTGTCTATAAAATTTGAGCAAATTACCCTGTATAGTTAATAAATATCGCATTTTTTTATTTTTGCAGTTTATCGTTATATAAGAGGTAGGTATGGGTTTTGTACAATATATACAATCTTCGAAATTTTGAATTTTTGAATTTTGAATTGAATTGAAACACAAGTTGTGCTAATAGAATTTGGTAGCATAATTTTCGAGATATATTTATTTGCTCTAAACCTTTTCAATTCGTGTATTTCCTTATGTAACTGTATATTAAATTTGTGGAAATTCTCTTCAATTGTTACTTGAATATAACGGTTTTTGATTTTTGTAAATTACCGTTATATAAGAGGTAGGCGTAGGTTTTATCCGATTTTTACAATATTGTACACATTGTAAGAAATGTACCAAATTTCGTAGAGTTTAAAAGCAAAGCTTTTGAGATATACCTATTTGCTAGAAAGTGGGCGGTGCCGAGCCACAATCCAAATTTATTTATTTTTACTATTTACTTTTTTGTAAATATCGACATTTTGGATTTCAGAAAATTACTATTATATGAAAAGTGAGCGTAGTTTTTGCCCAATTTCTATAATTTTGCTTTTCAATTTTGTTTACTTGCTTAAAATGCCATATGTGTTCCACATTTGGTTGAGTTTGGTCAAGTAGTTAAGAGTTTATTATAAAGGGGGCGGATCCACGTTAATTTTCCCAACCTAATTCTATGTATAAAATTTAAACAAATTATTTTCACTGGTTACTGAAATATCGCATCCCTATGATTTTCAGTAAACACCGTTAAGTGGATGTGGTTATTATTCGATTTTTCCCATTTGCAATACTAACCTTCCTTGGCTCCAGAGCAAGGTGTATATCAGGTATCATTGATATATCTCAAAGTTGTACTCGCGAAATGGCTTAAACAATTTCGCTATCAATTCTAAAAATTGTGGTTTCTATATCAAACAGCCTTAAAGTCACAAAATATCAAAACGTCAAAAAAATATTATGAACAAAAAATAGTTTTACTGAACTAACAACAAAATAAAATTAATGAAACATTAAGTGCACTTAAAAAAAGAATTAAGAAAATATTTATTTAAAAAAACTTTTATGCCGCCATATTTTAATTCGAATAGGGCTTACTAAGCTCTTCATTTGGTACCCACGCCGGAGGGGTTGCTCTGAAAATGGAAAAATCATCATTTTGTAACATCTGCCATATTGTCGCATTGTCCCGAGAACCGATTAATTAAATTAACGTAAACCCCTCCCTTCAATACTTTCCAGTATGCGACACTACATATCCGTGAAGTTAAATAAAAGATTTTGACAAAAATAAAGTAATTAATTAAATACGTAATTGTAAGTGACAAAAAAGCAATAAAAAGTGTATTAAAAATTTTCAGTAATGATATGAAAAATACACTAAAAGAAAAAATCAAGTTTTAGTAACAAACTCCATTAAATTATATTAGATTTTACTTCGTGGTTTATATCGACCTCGGCTTCATATTTCAAATACTTTTGTTAACTTTGCCGAATATTTTTCAATTATTCTTTAATAAATGTTAATTTTTTAATACAACAATATATTCAAAATACATATTCATATTCTATAAATAAGACAAAGTAGATATAAACTTAAAAATATCTTGAGTTGCCAAAAAAAATTTAAATGAACGAGGGAAACAAACTGTATGGGAATTTTGCGAATAGATTGTTACAAATTATTGAGATTTTTAAATTAAAGGGGTACGTATAATTGGGATTTCACTATGACGTATTTTATTTACATTTAAACATGCGAAAATTTTTGATAAAATATTGCATAGCAAATTATTGAGTCGCAGGGGGAATACTAAATGCATAAACTTCTCCCAACGTTATAAATGAGTTCTGTGGTCTTGGGGTTTATTATACCCCCTTCATGGATTATAGATCATCCTTTAATTCAGCTTCCGTGATAAATCTTAGTATTGACCATATTTCTCTGAAATTCATACTGCCATCCATTATTAGATATTCACCCAGGTACCCTGTGTATTTCTGCATCAGTGTAGGACGCTGCTTTATTAGCCCCAGGCTCAGAAAGCTCTTAATTAATAATGTCGGCCGACGCTTAACTGATATAACCTTCAAAACATCCTAATATTATATATTAAAAATACAAGCCTACTCCTCACTACATGTCGCCCAAACTGTTAATTTCATTAACTACAGCCTGAAAGTATACAAAAAAATGTAACAGTTGGGATATCTCTGTAATGAGATATTTACATGAATAAAAAATAGTTGTATCCCGCTGTCTGATAGACTTTTATATATACCAGAAATACAGTAAAATTGAAAGGTCAAATTAAAAATAAATATGAAAAACACACACAATCTTCTTTACCTTCATTTAATAGATATCGCCAAAGGATATTAGTTAAATTATTGTGCGTCACCTTGCAACGCTATCAAGAGTTTAAAAGTTTTAGTGTGGTTTGGTTTTTGTTCTGGGTTTGATTTTGAATTTTGTTTAAAATTTGAAAACAGTTTTATAGTTATATATTATAAGACATCAACAGAAGCCAGTGAGAGTTTGTTAATAAAATATTAAATATTACGATGCTAATATTTGCTATACTTTCTATATACTTCTTGTATTTAATGTACATGTTAGTTGTTGAAATTTTGTATTTAGCTGGAAAATTGAATGCACTAAATAAATTTAATACGAGCATAGTATGATATATTATGTACCTTTTAAAATTTTTAGTACATAAGTAAATCGAGTAGAATGAAGTAGTCCTCCAATGACGTAATTGTTAAAGTTATTTTATTTAATTATTTATTAATCGATACTGTTTTATGCGAACTAATAATTTCCCAATACTTTCATATTTCATTTATTTGTGATAAGTTTTCTGCAAACAGGTGGTAGAGCTAATTTTGCGATCATTGAATGAAATTTTACGTTTAAGCAAACACATTTTGCTTCCACTTTAAATGGGGTCATTTTACTATGCGTCACCTCTACTATAGTAACAGCAATAATTGCTTTAGCTGCTTTGGGTTATTTAGATATCTATATATACATTTTTGAACATAAATATTCATCTATCTTTTAGCAGTCATTGTATGCATAAAAGTTAGATAAATAAGGGTTTTATACAATTTTCCAAGATTTTCTTTATTTATCAGCTTCTTCATTGCAAGTAAAAAGTTGTTTTTGTTTGGCGGGGTGATGTAACATTGGACTATTACGAAATTGACTGTCACATAAAATTGAGGTTAAACTAAATAAAATAAGGTAATATGAGCGAAACAAAGAAATTATGAATTCATTAATAGTGAAACTCTTTAAACTATTTAGTCTTAACAATTACAAATTTTCCACCATTAAATTAATAAAACATAGCTTTTATAGAAAATTAAAACAGTTGACAGTCTAAAGGAATGTAAGTTTACCTGAGGGCAGTTATCATTTGTCGTACGTCGAAGATTTCTTGAAAAGGCCATCTGACCAACTAATTGTGCTCGTTTGCTCAAAACCAGACAACTTGACTTCATAACCTACTAAATCCACGTCAACGACATTCCCAGTATTGGTGAAGGAAGTCAATCTTGATTTAAATTTCCAGGTCAGTGCCATTAATTTTTTGACGAACTCGTAACCAACGCAAAAGTACAGAAGCGCAACAAATTAATTGGTAAAACCATCACTGTCTGCGTCTGATAAGGGGATTTTTTTTATCTACCTTTAATGATAAGCAAAGTAAAATGCTTTTTAAAGAGGAAAATTTATTTATGTAAATAAATAATACTCATCAGATGAACAACCTCCAATATATGTAAAATGAGTAATTTAGAAGTCTATAATTTGATAGGAATACGAGGGTAAACCTGAAAGTTGAACGGCGTTTTTCGAGGTAAATAAAATTGTCACATGAAAATTCCGCCAAGAAGTTTTGTTCAATCAATGGAGTGTGATTTTACTTAAGCTCCACCAAAAACCGCTATTTATGACATATTTTCCGAATTTCAACGTGGAGGCGCCAGTTTCGGTTATAAATTCGACGATGGTCGTCCATCACACTTTGCTTCAGATGGATTGGCATATCCGAAGATAGAGGCATTCTCGCGCATTGGCAAACGTCAAATACAAACGGTTTTGCAAGAGCGTTCAGTAGTGGAGAATGTCTACAGTTGTGGTACTTACTTTACACCAATTGATCGGATCTAAAAAATGGCTCGTATGGATAGGCGCAAAAAAATGCTTAACATATTCAACGTAAGTGCTATTGAAAGCGCTTCTAGGATTGTAATAGGTGACGAAATTTGAATCTATGCATTCTAGCCTGAAACAAAACTGCAATCTACTATCTGGGTATTCCAAAATGAGCCAAATCCAAAAAAATGGTTCGTTAAAGGAGCAATTCGAAAAAAATGATCGTTTGCTCCTAGTGCTGGTATTGAGGATTGAAGAATAGTCCATGCTGAATAGTAAACAAAAATTTGCTTGCCCAAAGTCATTGACGAAATCAGAAAAAATATCAGAAAACGTCGAATCGTATTTCACCACGAAAATTTCAGCTGTCGCACAGCATATGGGACAGTTGATTATTTGAAGGTGGAAACAGTCCAAATAATGATTTGTGATTCCTGTTCCAGTTCGCTAAGAACTAAATCCATGGTGAGCATTTGCCAATATCTGAAGAGGCCGCTGAGGCAGTCAGAAACCTTTTTTGCGAGCTACCAAATTTCTAAATGGAATAAATACTTCCAATTCCAAATTGTATAGATGTTAAAGGCCTAGCTTAAAATATATGCAAGCGTTTCTGTTTTTGTTAATATAGTGTTTGTCTATTTTTCTGATATATCACCTTATGTAATATTATTTTTCTTAACAAATATCGCACTATTTCCGGATTATGGGCTATTGGTTGCTGCTTTTAGTTAAGATCTCATGTTTCTAACAAAAACTGGTTTTAATGTTAAAAAAAGAAAATTCGAACTGTTTTGAATTTAAATTTGTAATTTATAAATTATAATTTGTATATATTCTTGGACGATTTCCATCATCCATTTGCAAGTTTGGTTTCGAAATAAACCATATCTTCTTTAATATAGTTTTTCGGAAAACATCTTCGCCTTATGCCCTGTGGGAAGAAAACACTATAACAAACAATGGTCATAACGGTTATTACTTTTATTAAAAAAAAAATTAATTTTCAAATGTTATTTATAGATTTTTGTTTTTTGCTTAGAAAATAATCATTATTTCTTAAGTTTAATTTATTGCTCGTAAAATAAAACTTAATTTGTGTGAAAGAATACCACAATTTAAGTTTTATTTACTGAGCGATAAGTAATGATTATGTTTAGAGCAAAGAATAAAACACAAGAAATAACAAATATTTTTCGACTAAAAAATAATAGATATTTTCCCATGAAACTCAGATCAAGTTGTTTATTGGTTAAAATGATCAGAGACGTATTTTTTCTATTGACCGAAAAATATTTCGTACTATATTTTTTGACCATTTTAATTTCGCTGCGAAAATCGCATCCACAGTTTTTGGTTTTTTCTTTAAATGCATATAAGTTCTCTAGAAACTGGCCGATTTTGATATTTCGGCTTGCACAAAATTTTCAATTAGTTGAACATTAAAATACAAAGAAAAAAATTTTCAAGTAATCACCAACTTTTATTTCGGAAAAGGGAAAAAGGCACAATTTTCATTTAATTTCTCGAAAAGAATATTTTTATTTCTTTTTTCACATTAGAAAGCAGACACTTCAGAATGTATTTTGGCCAACCGGCTGTTAGCTAACCTTTTTTGTTTAAGAGATACAAGGTTTTCATTCTTTAAGTGGTATCAAAATCGTAAATTTTTTAGAGAAGCTATTTGCATTTAAAACAAAAACAAAATTTTTTTATACGATTTTCACAGCGAAATTAAAACCGCCAAAAAATAAGAGAACACGTTTTCTTTGAGTCAAAAAAAAAAAAAACACAACTCTTGTCTGATCATTTTGACCAAGAAATAACATATTCGAGTTTCATGGAAAAAAAAACATGACTCGGTTGTCTTGAAATGGAAAGGCTCAGATAATTTTTTGGAACTACAAAATTAGCTAGCTTTCAATAAGTTTATTATGCATATATGAAAACCACATTATCTTTTTTCAACTTATTTCCTAACATAAATGACCTCCATTCCTCCATCCATCCATAGGATGGATTTATTGTGTAGAGAAACGCTCCATAGGTTGTATAAATTGACATCTTGAATGCGAATAAAAGTTTTTCCTCATTTCAGAGATATTATTAATTTGCAAAAATTAAAAACGAAATTTTTACAACTAAACGCGTTATTCGACGAAAGCCAATGATTTTTGGTGATAATAAATAATTCTTTATTGACAGTTGTAAAACTGCGCATTAATTTAAAATATGTACGCTTCTTATCGTATCAAATTAAAATATATCCAGTTCATTTTAATAATTATCTTACATTGTCAAACAAACACACATACATACTTAATATTGCAGTTGTGGTTAGAATATTCCAAAAAAAAAAATTCCAACCTTTTTTTTTTGTTTTTTTTTTTTCATTTAGTTTGTTTACCTATTGGCGTGCGCCGGTTGGTTTTGTTAAATAAAATCAATGAACGCGTACAGCTTAATTGTAAAGAAAGAAAAAGCGCGAAATAGACAAACAACAAAACAAACAAAAACTAAGAAGGCAGACAATAAGTAGGAGTCATTAGAAATTGCTACCTTATCAGGTGTTGGCTCTTTACCTAACCGCACAGTTTTTGCCAGTCGTTTATTGAACGCAAAGCCCAGCGCTGTATAATTTGTGGAGTAATAAGTGAAATATTAAATTAGAGTTGAATATTTAAACACCAACTATCAAAAATGCGTACACCAATCACCAATCGCTTAGATTTATTATTATGCCTCTACAATGTGGCTTGGCTGGTTTTAACGCATAGCCAACCATTCGATTTAGAAGCAACAACAAAAGTAAATATCACGGAATTCTTAAACCTTGTTTCGCTACCATTTCAAGAATGTGGCTCTACGTATGATGTCCTGCGCGTGAATATTTCATCCTGTTCTTCGATACCTTGCCAAATGTTTCGCGGTTCCACAGTGATGATAAAAGTGAACTTTGACGATAGCGGTGAGCCAATATCTTTTCTAAGACATCGTGTACGATGGATATTGAATGCTATTAAAACCGATGCGGCGGTCACTCCAGATCAATGTTCCAATAATCAATATTGTTTAGTTGATGATACCGGCGCGAAATCCTTCACGGCACAAGTTCTCGTTAATAGCACTCTGCCGAGTGTACGCGGTACGTTGATGTGGGAGGCTGTAAATGAAAAAAATAATGTAGTTATTTGCTTTAAAATTCCAGTTGTTATAATTAATTAAATTAAAATAGAATCGAAGAAATTAAAACACGCAAATATATCTATTAATATTTGAGTTGGTGCAGAAATGTCTTGAGCTTGTGACCTTTGGATTGTCTCTTATGAAGTCAGTGAATGCCATTAGGCAGAACAGTTTAAATTATATATGCAATTGGGGTTAAGAATTAAGTCTTCGTGCTTTAAAAAAGTCACTAACATAACACGGCGTGCTCTACTACGCTTAAAATTTTTAGTGATTTGAATATCTAGAAATTTATTTGCTATAATCCCAAGTGTTTCTGTATCAAAATCCTCACATTTTACTTAATAAATTATTGCGTTATTATTAAGTTAGACGAAGGCGAAGGAGTGAGAAGAGAGGTGAAGAGTACACCTGCGTCCGTACCAGCAAGTGGTCTGAAGTTTGCTTGCCTTCTTTTCGACATATTCCATTTTTATCATATTTGTTGTTGTGACAACCCATTTTTCTCGTGTCACAGCAAATAGAAAAGGCGAAAGAGAAAGAGCAATAATTGCTTTCAAGTACTTGAAGCGTCTGAAAGCCGACTATCATAAAGTTTTTTCCTTCATAAGAAAAATTTACATATTACGGCTTATGGTGATTAGCTCTGACAGAGTTGCGAACTTTCATACAGGGTGACTTCTTGTCGTGCGACTTCTTTAACATTATGTCATTATGATAATTCGAGCTGCGAAATTAAACCGGTAAGGCACCATATTTTATAAGAGTGTGGACCCGATGGCATCGACATCATTTGCCTCAATCATCCCAACATTTGTTATGGTTTTTCCCACTTTGGATAGAGAAGCGAAACGAATGGGTCTGGAGGGTGAAGGAGTGCGAAACGAAGTACCTCGTGTCATCAAATAAACAGACAGCGCATTCGCGTCTTGGCTCCCGCGTCACTGTTGATTGAATGTTGAATCTCTCTAACACAGCAACCTAAACAAGAGCGGTGAGCGTCGCGTTTTCCACCGCCTAGCGCTACCACTTAGTTGTCGTACCGAATGAAAATCACGCTCTTTAAGTCTCTCAGCAGATCAAAGTTTTATTGGTTTTCCAATTGGTTAAAAATTGCAGGTTTACCACCTATTCAACATTGTTGTAGATAAGCGGAGCAAGCTTAATAAAATATAGTGAAATGGACTTCAAACCAAAGAGTAAAGCTAATATTTTCTCGGACATAGTTGCCACCTATAAATAAAGTTAAAATAAATATGTGATTTTTAAGTAAACCACAGCAATATGAGTATCAAACGAAAGCTTAAGATTTTCACATACGAGAAATTTAAAAAGGAAATAAGGTACGGTCATATGTAAAAGACTTACGACATAATTTTGAATAAATAGAGAACCTTGGTTGTACAAGGCGACAAATTTGAAGAGATATTTTTGTTCCAATATTTGTAAAATTTAGAAATATTAGTATTAACTTAAAGAGTTATAAGGATTATACCTCCCTAAAAATGAAAATGGAAAATCAGTGCGAAACAAGCTTTTGAGGACACTTTAGTCACGATATAAATATATATGAATTTTCTTATGTTTTATATACCGAATTTTGTGGTTTCAAAGTTTATTAAACTACTTAAATTTGTATATACATATCTGTTGCTGTTTTACGCTTTTAATTTGATTGTTGATATTAGAAGGGTATGGCGCTGGCCCAACAAGATGTGTATTTATGAAAAGCGGGTGTGCTAAAATAGATGCAACTAAGTGGCGCTAGAAGCGGGTTGTCCAGAAAAGTAGTACAGAAATCCATTTCGTCCATTCCATAATTGAGATTTCAAGAAATTCAATATTTATGGTTCGATTCAAGTTCGAGTTCTAATCAAATACGTTTTGTGCAATTAATGACATTACCTTTTAGTCATAGTCGTGATAAGGTTGGCCCTTAAGTTAGCTGCAGCTATGTTTGGCCGATACCTCATTGAAAATTATTTTTAAAAAATTTATACTAACTTAAACGTCGGCTTCAGCTTAACTGTGACTACGGGACGTTGTTTTTAAAATCAACGAAATAGCATTTTTAGTTTTAAAAAATTGTCGGTAAGTACATCGAAAAGTGATAAGTAACGTAGACAAAGTAACAGGTATCAATTATATATTTGAAAAAAGCATCAAAAATCAATCAATTAACAAACTATATTATATAGAATTTGGTCCAATATGATACGAATGTCCACCACTCCATATACCCAGAACAAAAATGTGCTCTAACGCTACACATTAAAAATAGTTTCTAATATTTGCCAACTTCCTATTAAAAGCTCCGCAAAATTGCATTTAGGCTATATAAATCACTCATGGGCTTAGAGTTTGTTTATCTGCGCCAAAAGGTGAAGAAGAAACAGTTATCATATACACTTGGATGCACTTTATTGCCAAATGATGGTGAAAAAGCAAATATGAATATGAATCTCAACCCACTTAATATGCAAATAGGCCGACAAATAGACGGGTAGCCATTATTTATCGTGAGCATAAATATGTTTGTATGTATGCACGCGCATTAGGGTGATCAAGCGTTGCTAGAAAAATTTCTAAGATATATTTAGATTATTTTAGGAAAATAGCTCAAAATAAAACATAAATCAAACAAAATCTTTAACGAAATGCATTTTGAAGCTTATTCCTATTATTAAACGTTATTAAAACTACATCAGAAAAATTACAAAACTCACTTTTTAAACAAAAAATAAATAAAGTAAATGAACATAAACTACAAATAACCACAAAATCTCATACATACTTTACAAATATATATTATATGTTTATATGTATATACATACAGAGTTATACAATCGGAACGCTACAAAAGTTTCTTTAAATAAAAAAAAAATGGTTTGGGATATGAATGTAGTAACGTTTATTTCGATAAAACCAAAAGTAATGTAGTAACGTTTATTCTGGTTGATGCCAAAATTAAAACTTAGTACTTTAGATATATATGTAGTAACGTTTATTCTGGTTGATGCCAAAATTAAAACTGAGTCGTTCGCTCGTCGCTAGAGTTGGTTTAACTGACTACCGTCCTCTGTCTCTACTCGTTCGTTGTCTCGTCCGTTTTATATAGTAACAGAGTTGCACTCTGTTACGTCCTTGTGTCAAATCAAAGCTTCGTCCACTTCTGGTCCTACGTCCGTCTGTCACTCCCACATGAATTAAATTCGTGTGAAAGTGCATTCGATGCCATTATGTACGGAACTCGATTCCTTTTGCATGGGCACCACGGGCACGCAAGCATAAATCGGCCGATACTGCTGTAATTTCACGTTCGATATTCCTACGAAGTTCAGCAATCGTTGCTGGCTTGTTGGCACAGACCATAGCGTGGACGTAGCCCCACAGGAAATAGTCTAACGGCGTCAAATCGCACGACCAAGGCGGCCAATTGACTGGGCCATTTCGTGAGATAACACGTTCGCCAAACTTGGTTTTCAATAAATCGATTGTGACATTCATTGTGTGGCTTGTGGTGCCGTCCTGTTGGAACCACATATTGTCCAAGTCCATATCATCCAATTCGGGCCAAAGATATTCGGTTATCATTGAGCGGTAGCGATTCCCATTCACAGTAACGTGCCGGTCTTGATCATCACTTAAGAAGTACGGCCCAATGACGCCGCCGGTCCATAAGTACGTATGGATTGCTGCCTGTCCAATAACGCATATTTTGCTTATTGACGAAGCCATTCAGCCAGAAATTACGACGACCATAATTTAGACGTAGCGCTCTTAAAGTTGAGGTCATTGACTCCGAGTTTCGGTAGTAAATTTTAATAATTTCGACTCGTTGCTGGATCGGATATCTTTCCATGTCGAAATGGGAAACCGTACTGAAGAGAAATGTCAAAAGAGCGGGAAAAATATGGCGTCGTCTGCTGTCACTATCGGTCTACTTTTGTAGCGTCCCTATTGAAAAACCCGTTACTTATACAACGAAATTAAAAAAGAATATAAACAAATTTCTATTAAGTACCACAAATAAATGAGACACATTAAATCAATTTTGACATTAATATCATCATTAGAACTAGAATCTGATTTAAATATTACATTAATTTGTCTGCTATCTGAAAAATATAGCAACATTTTCCATATCTTTTAAGGTTATTGGTCGCGATAAGTACACTGTTTTTTATTTTAACAAAATTGCGCATTGCGAAATTTCTTTCTACCTTCGCATTTCTTACTATGTAAAAATAAATTAATCACTGAATTTTTATCCAAGAATATGAACAAATTATCAAAATACTTTTTTTCTTTTTCGTTTTGGCCGTTTGAGGATCAGCGAATTTTTAATTGAAAACAGTCAATATTTTTTCAAGTTTCAATATTTCCTGATACAGGCTGACTAACTACTAAAAGAAACGAATAACCAAAGTTGGATAAGCTCACTCTAATTGGGACTCCCAATCCTCATGAATTCTATTTAAATTTTTCCTTAATTTAATGAACTCCTCGAAATAATGGATAATCAAAAAGGCGCTGTAGAAAGGTTCAACGGGAGAGATTATTAGATTGAAAAAGGAAAATTAAATCGAAATAATTTTATAACTTCGTTGGGTTAGCTTAGTTAGTGAGACACGCTTAGGTGCAGGGCCCATTACGACACTTCATTGGGGCTGTTGAATGACCCCTGCTCACCTAAAACCACCTCGTATTCCACAGGAACGTCATCAGGTCACTTATGACTGACCTGAAATCGTCAACTTCATTTGGAAGTAGCTACCCACAGCGTGAGCTCTACTTCTATCTTGTGCCGAATAGCGGCAGAGTTGGTGAGATATCGTCTCCTCCTCCTCCACATCACGACAACTCCTACAGTAGTTACGTTATTAAACAATGCCCGGTTAGTGCTGCAGTCGTCATGTTAGTATCTTATCTTCATTGGTCTTCAATGGCGAGGGTTCCATTACAATTTGGCAAGTGAGAGGAAATTAAGTATTTTCCGTTGGTGGGTAACAATATTTTCTAATGAATAGAACCAGTTCTGTCTTGTTGGGGTTAACCTCATAACCTCGACTGTGGCACCAACCCTTGTACCAGACCTGTCAGCGCGTCTAGGTGCTTGCCTACTTTTCTTCTAGTAAAGCGATAACACTCCCCTTTGATGTGTTACTCTTACCTCCTTATGAACGCAGTCATGGTATCACATATTCCACGCTTGCGGACCGATGATACTATATAACTACCACTGGACGGATGTTGCTAAAGACACCTTCCAAGACTAGGAAACCCGCAAGGAAATATCCTTTGTAGTGCATATATTTTTTCAATATTAGAGTTAAGCTGTGAAGGGCCGTTGTCACACTCCTACTCTTAGAGTATGCATGATGGGCATCGGAGAGTTCCGGCCTCACTTTCCCTCTTATGTACGTGTCCAAGATGCGCTCCAGTGTTTTCAAAAGGGAGGACGAGAGACTTATTGGTCTGAAATCATTGGGCTTCCAATGTGATGCTTTTCCCGCATTTGGAATAAACCCTACTTTAACCTGGTACATAGTCGCCCTATATATTGTTTTCAGTATTAGTATGATTATGTCCAAGGTCTGTTGGTGATTTGTATGATGAGAATAGCCGTCTATATATTCTCCTTACAGAAAAGCCTTCAAAGTTAAAATCTCCCTCTTCAGCCGTAACAGGTGTGTCTCCCACCGTCCTGGAATCTTAACACCCTGAGAAGTGAGCTTGCATGAGAAGTTCAGGGTTTTCTTGGCTGCTTCTCGTCCAGTTACCACCCTCCGTAACTAGATAGCTGGGTTCTTTAAGAGGATTGTGCGTAGACTGACTGCATATTCGAATCTATTTTGCCAGTTTTTGTATCTGGGTTCTGAGGGTGTCTGATGGGAACTTGCATCTGCTCCGAGAATCACGGGACTACCTGTGCTTCCCCCTCCACAACCGTGTTTATTATTAGCAGGGGCAGAATCGGCGAGTCATGTACCATGCAGCTGTTCCCTAAGGTATGTCAAAAGATAGACACTAATGTCATACTTTACTAATAAGCAGGATCTTGACTTACCTTTGGCTGTGATTTAGTTCAGTCGATAATCTTTACTGCTCCAGTCACGAAGCAGTTCTGAAGGGCTAGTTACAATTATTTTACTCAGCGTTGCTTCTTGTTGGAGTAACAAACTTTAGTTAACTCACTAAAAAATTCTTCCTTATAGCAATGTTACCATGGAATCACCCGGTGTCAAAATTAAGATCTCGTGCTTGTCGTAAAAATATTGTGTCACGTCTAATTGGTAAGTTTCACTGCAGGGTGATGGTTATTCGTCTTTGATTGGTCAGTTGTTTAATTAAGCAGCAGATTGCTGGCCCAGTGTGACGTACTACGCAGATGTGCACAATCTTCATCACTTTCGAAATAAATTTAAAAAAAAAAACTACCTGCTCCGTTGTGTTGCATCACAGTACTTATTGTAAACGATGAAAAACTCGAGAAAAAGAAAATAAAAAAAATAAAGTGGTATAGCACTGAAGCCACAGTTGTTACAAGTCAAAAGCAACAACATTTCAAAAATGCAAAATATGTAAAACGTACCGAAAGTGGCATGCATCATAAGTGCTTGAATGAATATGTGAAATGTCTGTGTGTGTGTGTTTGTAATTAGCGTGAGTGCAGTGAGCTCCGACAAGAAGTGCCGCTTTGAATTGACCACTTTGGATGCACGTAGCACGAATATTTGTGTTTGTTTTTGTAGCAGCAACAAGTCAGCCATTGCCGAATGTTGCACTGCGTAAAAGACCTAAAGTTGCCTAAATAGCAAATCCACTTGGGTAACCGGATGATTCGAGGTTGCCCCGCTTTGTTGTTGTATGATAACGTCGGCAATGAATACACACATGTGAGAGTAAATATGAAACTCTGTAATTCATCATACATAACTATAACTCATATTTTTGTGGAATTTCAACTATTTTTTTATTACCTGCATTTGCTGCTACGAGGCCACTGCTACATTAGATGCCACTCGACTAGCTAAACTTCAACCAGCTGCCACATTGTTGCAGTAACAACGCGATGCGGAAAGTGAAAAGTAAACCGGGTTATGTGCGTTGCAATTCGATTGCAGCGACATAGTTTCAATATTTTTCAGTGCTTGTCTGCATACGAGACGATAAGTAGTTGGGGATTTTTTTGTTGTAATTTCAGTTTTTTTTTTCAACTATGGCTATAACAACGGTAGACTTTTCTTCGACAAACAAAGCGAAAAACAAAATTGAAACCAAGACAAAGAGGGTAGCGCCGCAAAGTGGTTTGTTATTTCTTTAAACAAATTGTGTTTTAATTACTATGCCTACAATTGCTAACTGATTGCTGGTCTGCAAAGTGTTTAGAGTTACACACTCTTATTCGAATACAAATGTCTCTACATTCATATAAATACACTCGTGGACATATAGTGGGGATAGTTTGCTACCTTTTGCTATTTGTCATTTGTTTTCGCTGCCTTTTGTGTTCGCTACTTTGACCAATCGTCAAAATTTCGCGATTATTCAATCAATCAACAACTGCCGCTGTAATCCCCGATTCTAGTAACAACAAATATTACTGTTGGTGTCCAATCAGTTCGTTGATGGATACGCTCGATAGAATCTTATACGAAATGTTAAGTAGGCTGATCCCGTGGCAATTGGCGCAAATTGTTGGATCAGTCGTCTAGTGAAGACGGGTAAAGTACACTTAAATTCCAATCAGCTGGCATGCATTCGTCCGACCATATCCTGCAAATGAACTGGTGCATACACCTTACCAGCTCTTAACCATCTGCTTCAGCGGCTTTGTTGTCCGTGCTCGCGTTATTGCTATTCGAACTTCACCGAGGTCGGGGACGGGTTGTTAATGCCGTTTTCAGCTATTTGGGGTTTGGGATCTTCATCTTCTCCGGCGAAGCTTTCGATGTCCCCATTTAACACGGTGAATAAATGTTCCCACCAGAATTTAAGTGTGGTTTGTACATTCGGTCGCCTTTCTTGTTCTTACAGGAACTTGCCCAGTCTCAAAACCTTCCGTAAATCACAGCCCTTTCTGATACAATTGTCAGGCGCTTTTGCTGTCGGTTAGCATCTCAAGCTTTTTGGACTCTTGTATTTTAGCCTCTCTTTTCTTCCATCGAATAATACGTCTCTCCTCCATTCTCAGTTTTCGTTAGCGCTCGCAAACAGCTCATGTTGTGCCCGATCGCAGTGTGGCCCTGTGGTAGCGCCTTTCCTTTCTGCGGAGGCGGCACATTCCTCATCGTACCAGCTGGTCTTTCAGGCTCGCTGGAATCCAAGAACTCTTGAGCAGCGGTACGTATATAGAACGCGAAATGTGCTCCCAAATCGAGTGCTATCAGCCAACGCTGGGGCCTCTCGCCTAGATCTATTAAATTGTTATATGAGCAGATAGTAGAACCGATATTTCTGTATGGGATTTTTGTTTGATGGGATTCCCTGGACAAGACAGTACTCACGGACGGTAATCAGTAAGTTGGAAAGGGTGCAAAGATTGACTCTTATTGAAATTAAGGGATCTAATAGGGTGGGCTTCTTCTCAACAAATAAAAAAACAAAAAAAGTTTCGATCACAATAAACACAAAAAATGCGTCAATCCACCCACAAGTTCAGAAAAAGCATATCGATTTTAAGGTCAACAAACGGTCAATGAAATGGAGGGCATGATTTTCCATTATCATAAAAAGCATAAGCTTAAAGAGCAATTATTTGGTAAAGCTGACTACTAAAATCTAAAATTTCGTCCTGAAATTTTTAAAATCTAGTTTAATCGCTTCCACTGCACTTTCTTTGGATTTTGTAAACATTTGCTAAATTAATTGCATTTTATATCTTATCCATTACAGATAGATCTTATCCCCAGGTATTCAAATTTTCCTTTTTCTTATAACGCTTTCTGTTGATTTTTTCCCTAATTTTAAATTGTTTTTAAATGACATTTCATATTAAGTATTCTGAAGAGTTGAACATTTTAGTATTTAAAGGTTTATATGTTTAACAAAAGTGTGGATTTCGAGGAAATCGGAATGAAATTCAAGAAATCGGAATGAAATTCAAGAAATCGGAATTTTGAAAATAAAAGCGGCTTAATTTTGTGCCCACGAGTGTACTTTATACATAAAGATAGTAGCTAAATGAATAAAGATTGCGTCAAAAAATCTCATCTTTGCTTTATGAAAATTCATACCAAAAACACTGATGAACACCAAACGCATTTTTGTGAAGGGAACTTGATTGTCATTTCAATGACATTTACAGATGTGATTAAGTTTTTGGATACAATAGTTGTAATATCATAAATAAAGTGGAATAAAAAGATTTTCGGTCGCCTCTACACAGTTCACACAGCATTCAAAGCATTAGATAACTTAAGGCAAATCCTACGGACCAGCGCAAATACATAGGACGCACTAGTCTGGCGAAGCAAATACAAACTGACTTGCGAATACCAATGCAGCTGCTTAGAACAGACAGGACGTAAAATAAGAACAAGGCTTCGCAAACACAAACGGGACTATAACAAAAATATACAGAAACCCGTTGTAATACCTGCGGCTAACTTTGCAAACTATATTTGCAACAATAAATGTTCGCCAGCAAATATTAAACAGCTAAAATTCTGCAAGTGCAAGATGTGTGAAAGGACGCCACCTAAATTCACTCCAGAATATGGAAATATATAAATAGAAAACATTTTACTGAGAAATCATAAACGCTCACATACTCGTACAGCTAAAAAGTTCACCTATAATTAAAGAGATCGACGTCTAAAACAGCTTGATGTCCAAGGAGTGCAAGAGGCGACAAAATCAAAGAAAATTTCATTAGAAAATCTTCTTAATGTTGGTTTGAATTTCTTATCAAATTTATTGAAAAGGAAAACGGCTGGAAATAAAGAGATAACTACTTGTTTATTAATTTTTTATAGAATTTTGTTCAAAAATATGCAACTGTAAAAATCTCCTCGTTGTTAGGTTAAAAATCATATAAAGAAAATTAATAAGAAGATCTTCTCATTTTTACTAGATCTTATTGACTTTATTAATAAGGAAAACGTTTTATTTTTAAAAGAGCGTTTTAGTTCAATTTTTTTAACTTCTTGACATATAAATATATATATATATGTATATACTTTGTGAATAATCTACTTTACATAATAATGATTTATTCGCGATCTTTCCAATTTAAATTTTGTGTTTTGCCGGCTAGAGGTCAAGGGGGTGTTGGTAGAGTAAAATCAAATGATTTACTTATTTTTTCTTCCAATATATTTCAGTTACATTACGGTAATCGTCTCCAGGGCAAATGATTTTACACGTCCGCACTGTCCGACGTGGAGCTTTGTACAAAATTAATCTACTTCATATTATTTTTAGTTTAATAATATGAAAATTGTTCTTTGGATATTTGTATTTTCGAAATGAGAATCCATTTCTATTTTACTCATTTATTGTTCCAAAAAATTTCACTGAATAACGTTTTAAAACTACATTTATATTACAAATACCACTTGTACAATAAAGATCTAAACATGTATTAAACTTCAAGAAGTGGCCAAGAATAATTTGGCCACGCCAATTGTTATATGCAACTTATTTTAATTTTAATGGTGTGTAATGTAATTGTAATAATTATTTATAAATACCTAAACTTATCATAAATATATATTGAAAATAATTCTAAATTGATAAGATCTTTGGCTTATTAAAATTAAGAGGAGATCCTAATGAAAACCAAGATTACCTTCTAAATTAGATTGCAGAGGGTTTCCTCTTAATTTTATAGGTTATCTGCTAGATTTTATTAAAAATTGTTTCATCTTAATTCTAATTAAATTACATTAAAAAGTTTTCATCTTAGTTTTACAGATTGTCTTCTTGATTTTGTTAAAAAGACATAACCAGACATAATAAGAAAGGGTAATTATTGGAAAAAAAATTTGATTTAAGGAGCGTTTTATTTATTTATTTTTGTAAAGTCATTGAATTAAAAACTTTTTACAGACTATATTAAACTAATTTACAATAGTAATCGCTAAGATAAAAAAAAAAGATCAGCACCTGAGGAGGAACTGAAAAACGAATTTAACTCAGCACATGCCCTAAAAATAGGAGCATTCATACCATAAATAATTTTTGAGAAACCAATTTTTTCGCTCTATGCAGATGAACACAAACTGCATTGATTGTGTAAAATAATAGACTACAAGATTGCGCCTTCTGCGAACCGCTAGTCCTCTATTTTTCTATAAGACAGCATCCACCCATTCGCTGACGAAATAAAAGCATTTTACACAAACAATGCTAAGAAAATTGTTCAATCATTCTACCGTTTGTCCGCTTTATTTGCGCTTCTTCCTCTTATTTTTTAAAATTTGTTCTTTCCTCTCTCCTCATTTAGCTATTATTACATCACTATCAGTTGCTCTCTGCGTGGAAGGCGCAATATTGTTTTCTATCACTCTTGTTGCTTTTATTGTTGCCAAATCGACAAAGAGAGGCTAACGGTCCGCAGAAAGTGCAATCTTGTATTCTATCAATCTTGGCACAAGCCCATACTACTTGATAATAACGACGTCATATAAATACGAAACTGTAGACGCTAAACAGAATGTAAAACTACCCAGAAGATGTCATAGCGCCGAAACACGTTTGTCTCTAAACCAAACTTGATAAGGGATGACGTTCCAATATACTACATCAAAAGAAATATATTTATTTAATATTATGCAGATATTGGCGTCAAAATTACAATTTTTAGCGTGCAACGCGGAACTTTTTTCGAAGTGCTCCGCAAAGCTAAGCGATTTAAAATTTTCAGCGCAAAACTATTGAGTTGCAACTGGGGCTGCATATAACTTGTGGGGCTGACATAAAATTGTATACATATAAACAAAAATATAATAAAGTACGTGCATGATTGATGCCATAATATATAACAGATATGTATTTATTATCAACAAAGTCGAGTGTTTTTTAATTAGTTACATATTAATGAATTCAATATTTTAACAGCACCAAACACATAATAACTAGGCGTGCGAATGCCTGTCAGAGCACTGAGCAATGAAATTGAAGCGAAATTCAGCGAAACTTCAGTCGAAAGCGATTGATTGCCCGCCGACGATGGCGTCACACAACCGGCCAATTTACGCTAGCAATTAATTGGTCTCAGCACGCAAATGATGTAATTGGTATTTAAGAGAAATTCCTCATCTTTCTGCGAAATATAAATATTACCGGCTTCACTTTTATTTTCATATACATATGTACACATTTATGTGTAGAGACATGAACATTTATTTCCTTTTAACATTTGATTAGTAACGCTAATCACCTCCAAAATTGGTTGTTGTTGTTTGCTGCCAATCCTCGTACATCGCTTACCGTGTCGGATGGGATTTTGAGTTATGCAAATTTTTTGTGCGTTGTGACGTTTTAACTAAGTGTGAAAATATGTTAATGCTTTAGTTTATGGAATGATTTTACTACATCGACGCAGTGCCGTTGGTTTTATTACTCCATATTATTATTAGTATAAAGCTGGATGATTTCAGCGCCTTTGGTCATGTAATTTGGATTTTGTTTTGTTTTTAAGTGTTTGATGATTTAAATGAAACAAAACTTAATATCATTTTTGGGACAGCAGCGGTGGCTTTATTAAGAAAAGACAGTAAACAATATCTAAAGTATTCAAAACATAATTTCGTCAAAAGTGGCATTTTAAATTCATTAATCTTCTGATCATATATATGCTTAAAATTACTCCTTCCTTATTTTAACAATGTGTATATGAATATACCTGTTAACATAATAGCAAAATGTATGGAAAATTTTTGACAATTTTATTTCACTTAATTGTTTTTTAATATAGTCATTGCCATAACGAAATCTATATACATACATAAGTCGATGCTTAAAACTTTCTTTTATAAAAATTCAACCGTGTTTTTAAGAAAAAAATTGCCATGCGTTTTAGTTAGAATCTTCAGAAAATTTTCGAGTATGCAGTATTGTTTTCAATTATATTAAGTAAGTTTGATATGGCTAACAATTCTTCGGATTAAGAAGTCCACATTTTTAAACAATTTGGCGCTCACCACTTTTTTGCACTTTTTCAAATAAATCACCCAACTTGGTAAATATACAAAGCTTAAACTATTAATTTTATTAAGAAAAACGAGCGAGGTTAAAATTATGCGCAGGGTACGAATTTCGATACGATTGGATACCATATCGATACTTCTACCATTCGCTACCGATATTTTTTACTCGATATTTTTAAACCGAAATTTTAGGGAATCGAGTACATAAACTACAGTATCGCATCGAATTTGCGAAACAAATTATTTACAATATAATATGAGCCCTAACAGCCACGAAAACCCAAGCGACATTTTTTTCAGAATTTTCGTTTTATACAGAAATGCTCCTAGTGCATATAGAAAATTTTGGAAAATATGTTGCTAACATTTTTTTCGCAGCTAGGGCACGAATTACGGATATGACAATCAGACATAATGAGAAAAGTATTAAGGAATGTAAGATTAGCATCAAAATCACGTTGTAAGCCAACTTTGCACAAGTTCCTAGTGTCATACGGGTAAAATTAAATGATGGACCGGAAAGAGAACCGGTTTTTCAAAATTACAGTCTTCATTCAATTCGGCATGTCAAATTTAACGACCTAATTGGTAGTTGTGCAAAGACTTCTTAACTAACAAATGCTGATATTTTGGATATCGAGTCTTTAAAATTCGATATTTATGGGTACCCGATTCTGTTAGATTGATGCTTTGAATAAGTACCATATCTATACTTTGTTCTCGATACCTTTTCGCTAATTATGTGTCCGAAAACGAAAACGAAAGATGTATTTCGTCGGGAGGTGGTTTGCGCACTGAGCTCAACGTTCGTTCAGCGAATTCTGCCACCTTTGCATCTCAAGCAAAAAAATAGCCCTTCATTGATTAAAAAAAAACAAACAACATTACCGAGATATTCGGAATGAACAGGATTCTGAAGAGCACGGTCTCTAGACTTCATATCGCAAAGGCGCTAAGAAGGAACCAGTTTCAAAGGCGCTGCCTAGACCAAGAAGTTGTACGGCATTCCGTTTCCTGGGGCAAGAATTTTCTTCCAATTTCATCATACCATCACAAACCAATTTAGCCAAAGTCAAATTAGTACTGGTATGGTAAAATTGGACGAGATTTTCTGTTTGAAGAACGTTGGAAGTGATACAACTTCTT
Organism: Anomoia purmunda; assembly: GCA_951828415.1. Taxonomy (NCBI): domain Eukaryota; kingdom Metazoa; phylum Arthropoda; class Insecta; order Diptera; family Tephritidae; genus Anomoia; species Anomoia purmunda. The sequence goes on from OX639993.1 coordinate 154,386,881, forward strand.
TGTAATCTATGGTCTTTGGTCTGGGTTTTATATATGTGATGAGGGGTGTGTGGTGTGAACTGGGCCATGTATCGGCGAGGGTCGACGTTGGTTGGGGGAGCAAAGGTGGGAATTCGGTCAGATCGAAGCTAATCAATCAGCCAATTTTATTGTCAAACATTTTTTAAATTTGCTGAATTTTTCTAAATTTTGTAATATAATTTGAAACCTTTCTATATTTTTATAAACAATAATTAGAATTAAATAAAGAAAGGCAAAAATATTTGAACTTGTAAATTCATTCTGCTGCAATTTTTCTGAACACAACTGTACAAACGTACTAACTTTTATACGCGGCTCCGCTTGCATGACATTCGATTCGACTTTATGCTTTCGAATGTAACAGAAAAGGAAATAGATAATTACTAAGTGCAACAAATTTTATTTTATTTTATTTTCTTTCACTACCTCATATTTTATGAAGAAGAAAAATACATTTGCTTAAAAGCTGCCTCTTATTACTAGAAAGTCACAGCATTATAAAAAGATGGCAAGTATCATCAATGCCATCAAGTTTTGAAAAAAAACTGAATCTCAATTTGATATACAGAATGTTAAAAATTTTGGTGATAGTCCTGATTCGTTTATTTAGATGGTATTATTCAAAGTTAAGGAAGGCTCAACAATTATATTCCAGCACGTGGGCAATATTTGTTACAATATGAAATATTATGTATGTATATGTATACACAAGTATATAGTTTCATTTAAACTATTTTTATGTGGCAACACTGTTTATAAATATGTTTTGAAAAGCATATACTAACATAGGTTGTCGTGTTAATTTAATAATATTATACTTTATTTAATTTAAACCTAAAAAATTCCATGGATTCTGAAAATATGGCAACTCTTTTATAAACTGCTTTCAAAATAATTTAGTGTAAACGTATACTAATATATATGTATGCAATTTTCTGAATTCACTTACGCTTTTAATTAATTCGTATTTAGTTTTTCAAACAGTGGGCTACCCCTGTTGGACTGTGTCTTCTCATATCTCTATAGATTCAATAAAATTCAATAAATTTTAAAATTGGAAATAGGTGGCAACCCTCTAAATTTATATACGTATGCACAAACATGGGTATATAGTTTTCTTCAAATTATTTAATTATGGCAACTCTATTCATAAATGTGTCTTAAAGAAAACGTATTCTGGAACTGGTTTCCAATTTAATTTTGTTATACTTTATTTGACTTAAAGAGGAAGAGGATAAATTTTGGAAAGGTGGCAACTCATTTAAAGATTGTTTTCGAAATAATTTCGTTCAAACATTTGCATGCATGATATATTCTTATTTAAATAAAGGTATTATTAAGATGTACAGAATTTTTGCAAACAGTTGGCAGCCCCTCAAAAGTTTTCCAGACTGTATCTTTTTAAACTTCTATCGGGTCAAATAAATTTATTTGAATTTGAGATTTAAAAAACGTAGGAAACATCTACAAAATAGTTTTGAAACATAAATAAAATAGGGTTATATGGTGTTTGAAAGGTAATATTCCCTGCTAAAAAAGTATTGCGATAAAAGCAAAAAAAAAAAACAAGACAGGCGGCAGTGTTTATGGTCCTGATATTGTAACAGCTAATCTTGTGCAATTCTGAAAGGACTATTATCGAAAATATCGATAAAATAATGCAAATCATTTTGTCCGACCGTCATGTACGCACTCCGATTGCCCAGTAGCCAAACATTGTTGGAAACCCCATTTGGAATATACAAATAAGGCTGGATACAAAAAGAATGGACGGAATTTTCATCTGATGTGTTGAAAAGTGAGTCGCTTTCAATAACGTCAAGCGAGACGCCAGGCCACACTAGGCCAAAAGTTCCGTGAGCTTGGTTGCGAAATTCTTGTGCATCTATCTATCTGATAGTCCGGACCTGACACCAAATGATTACTACCTCTTCCTGTCCATGGCGAATGATTTTTCTAGTTAAAAATTCCATTTAAGAGAAGCTTAGGAAAATCGACTGTACCAGTTTTTGCCCAATAAGGACGAGGGTTTTTTGGAAAGTGGCATTATGAAATTATCTTCAAAATAGCAACAAGTTTTCGAACAAAACGGTGCCTATTTTAGCTAAAACGGATAATTCTAACTATGCTAAATAAAACCTTCAATTTAATGCAAAAATAATGGTTTTCTTTTTACACTATATTTGCGTTTGCTGGAAAGTAAGGGAGATTTTTAAAAACGCCTTATATGAATGCAATGGTCTATAAGGCATTTTACATTTTTCTAAATAAAAAAAAAAATCATAATATCCAAAACCACAGAAAAATTTAACTTATTCATCTCATGCCTGTTATTCATCCTCCCTGCGCATGGCAAACAACTTTTTTCGTTTTTCCAATCTATGTATACTATATTTTTCGGAAACTATTTTCGTATTCATTAAATTCAGGGAATGTGTTACAAAATTCAAGCGAAATTCGACCGAAACCAAAGAACAACCTTATATTATACCAAATATCAGGCTTCTGCTGATTCAAAACTTAACGAAATCGACGGTGTACTGCTGAGGAAATGATCGACAACACCTTTTTATTTGATCTCAGCTATAAGTTCTTCAGTCAGGCATCTGATTTATAAACTCAGAAAAAAGTAAGTGCTGGGTAAACAGTTTGATGCCTCGGACAGTCATTCGGGTGGTACAAGACATATTTCTAGGCCAAAGTTTCCATTCTTCCTCATAGCTATCTATCAGTCAATATATTTTTATAAGCAGTATTCAATATGATATCAGAAAATATTGACAGCCAATGTCATCCATTGTTTTTAAATTTTAATAATATCTACAATGTCAGCGCTTTAATGGTGAAACCACAAATTGGATAACCTAAATATTAGTTTTTTAGTTATTCGTTTGTCAATATTTCGATCAACACTGAAATGATGTATAAAACGAGAAATCTCCTTGAAGCTGTCGCATTGTAATACACGAGCGGCTAATATTTGCAAGACAAGTTCCACGGACAATGTTAAATGCTTTTTGCATAACAATAGAAAATCTAAATAAAATGAGAAACAACAGGTGTGATGGAATTATGTGAATGCAGATGAATTGATTGATTAAAGCAAGGTAATAAGAAAATATGTATATATGTATATATATATATATTTATATATTTTCCTATTTTATTTATAATGAAAATTAGCATATTAACGAGTGCTGTTTTTTTTTTTGTTCAAGTTCAGATATTTTAATAAATTATTTCATGTAGTGACGAAAATGTATAATACAATAATAGACATTTGATTTTGGCTTTTATTTGAATGCAAATCACAGCATTTGAAATAATATAGGTTAGTAATTAAGCCAAGAAATAAAGATGAAACGAAAAGTAATACAAATATTTAACATCCGAAAGCTTTTTGAACACATTTCTGGAATATCCAACTGCTTCCCGCTAACGAAAATCGATAGAAATATGTTTTTTGTTTATTTTAGTAGCATTTCTAGTCCCAACAGGGCGGTAAAAAAAAACTATCAATGGTTTTCGTTAAGCACTTCCTGCAATGGAAGGCCCAGTGGATGTGCTGTACACCAAATGTGGAAAAGAGTTATATGGGTTGAGACGATTAATACTACGATACGAGAACCTGCTGAACAAGCTTCCCCAAATTTAAGTCAGTGGGTCAACGTCGACTCTAGGTAACTAAAATCTATCATAATACAATGTACGTTCAAGAAAGCACCTCAATTGAGTGGGTTAAGTTTCAAATTTAGTTTTCAACTGTGCTGTTCACACATATTCAATCTAACTTACTCAATTGGAAATTTACAGCTAGCTATGTTTTGATTTGTGGTTACTCACTCGCCATTCATATTTCATGTGTTTACGGTTTATTATAAAATTAGTTGCAAAATATTTGCGTTAATATTAACTCCATGCACTCCCTAAAACAAACACTATTTACCACATACTTCAGATTCCGCGTATGCAACTGATGCCCACAGTACGTGCGTGGATATCTTTGCAGACTGTTTTTTTTTATAAAAAAACATAAAAGCATTGCCTTTTTTTGCCCATTTTTTTAAGCTCTCCTTGTAACAACCTTCGCATCGTTCACTCCTTTTTGACTATCTGGCACTTCCACTTTGCAACGTTTAGCTGGTTGGGGATCAACCGGAAAAAATATTGGTCTCTTGATTTTGAAAGTAATGAGGAGAATGGGGATGACTTTGGATTTGGTAGAATTCTACCCATTGTTTATTACATATCACTAAAAAATACTCAATTGGGTTCAAAAATAGTTTCGTGACAAAGTAGTTTTGTTGTTTTTTTTTTTTATAAAAATAAAAAAGTTAATTATTTACGCTATTTTTATACATCCCGTTTGCAAGTAAAATAATTAAGCTGAATTTTTCCATTCCACTTCCGGCCGATTGTTATCTATGTGAGGCAAATATCTATCGGAAGGCACCGCCAAGATCATCAGAGCTATATTCCAGCGTAGGATTAATAACAATAATAATTTGACGCTTACCTCATATAGCTCAATTTGTGACCGAGCTTCTCCTATAATTTGTGGTGTGCATTTTGATATTGTACCCATTGTTTATTACACAGCAATAGTAATTATTTTTCAAATACTGGTGTTTTCCAATATTGGTCAATATTTTCTATGATGAAATATAAAACAATATTGAACGATATAACCATTACAGTCTGACAGACGCTCGCGTGATCTATCATAGAAACCCTACTGGAAAAATTAATAAAAAAAAATCAAAATAATGGCACTACATTTTTACAATTATTTTTTATAAAAGCCTGCTCATTTTATACACCAAACATCGTACAAATCTACGTTTCAAATTTTGTGGAAACAAAGCTCAACAAAACGTCATCAAATTCTCCAATTTTTTAATTATTAACATAATAGCAATAACTTTGAAAAATCGGTGTTTTCTCATAGTACTCCCTAGTAAAAGCTGGTCTCGGCTCAATCAATTTTTTTTCGATTATAATTTTTATGAAAATTCCAAGTACGCAATTTTATAGCCCACTAAATTTTAGTATAATAAAATGCAAGTCCCAAGTAGCTGAACATGCTCTTGGAATTTTAATATTCTTTGATTTTTTCGCTGAGGTGTCACGCAGTTTCTTCCGTACAAATTACGATCGAGAATTTTTATAAAAATTCATGTTGAAAAGTTTGTAAGTATAAGGTTGCCGACAGAGTACACGCTATAAGCGGAGCAAAGCAGTAAAGCTATATCGTGCTATAAATAGCATCATGTATTTTCTTATGTGTTTGCTTGATGCATGTCAGAGTGTAAGCGAAGAGCAAAGCGTATTCATGCTATAAATGAAGCGTGAAGCTACAAAGTATGTTGTGAACTGCTTTATAGCATGAATTTGCTTGAATTTTTGATATTCTTCTTGTTTTTTTTTTTTTACTAGCATACACTCTGCCATGTGATAGCTTTGATTATAGCAAGAAATATTATCGCTTCAATCTTCGCTCCGCTTATAGCGTGTACTCTGCCGTCAACCTAAGGCTTGAAATTTTTATTTATGCGGTGTTCGCCACATATAATGAGCTAGGTTTTTATAAAAAAATAACAAGCATAAAGCAAGCAAAAGAAAAATAGCCAAAATTGGTCCAAATGTTATGTGCCAATTTTTTCAGTAATTTTTCCGGTAGGAATTTTGTGACAGATAACGCTAGCGTCTGTCAAACTATTATAATATTTGTTTACACTATTGTTCGAAATTTCCTCATGGAGAGACTTAGCCCGGCACGGTTCTTTATAGCATTGGAATATAAACACAAAAATGGTACTAAAATTAGAGTAAATTTGTTTCCTGTGTAGTTAACAAATGTCCTATGTGTCTTTCTAACTAAAATAACTATTTTAGTTTTTTTTTTATAAATCAAGTCCTGAGGATAAACAACTGTGAATTGAAACGTAAAACTACACAACAAAACCCATAGAAAGTCTTCCATTGCTTATGAAATAGTCATGGGAGACGAAAACAAAGTTCAAAAAAGTGCAATAGTGCCATAACTAAAAACAAACGTTATTTGGGCGAAGAGTTCAAGCTCTTCATTCATTTGTATCACTTTGGTTATTAAAACGCTCCACTTGCCAATAAAAATTTTCTGGACGACTGCTTTCTTTCATATGTTTTGTTTTTTTTTTCATTTTTATACATTTTTACAATAATTTATTAACCCACTGCATTATATGCATATACATATGTATATTTTTAAATATTTTTTTTACGATTGCACTAACATATTTACGTTCATTTGTTTATTTACGATTAAATTATTGCTTCTTGAAAATATAAATTTTTTAAGCTTTGTTTTTTGTTACTATTTATTATCGTTATCATTCCTAAGTAAATTTTAGCTTTTCAAATATGAATTACTAGTGAATTATTACGGAAGTGAATATTTTTCGCATCGTAAATAGTTGCATGAAATCGTGCAAAAAAATCGCTGCCTGCCATCACGCTGTGTTTACAAGATACATATGTACATAATAAATACAAACGTACATACATACTAGGGATGTCAATATTGAGGATTTTACTGATCGCGGGACTTTCGCTATTATATTATGTAATAACGGGATGCAGTGACTGTGGCGAAATTAAAGTTTATTATTAAAAAAATTTAGCATGTGGAACAATGTAATTTCATTTCATTTTCATTTATTGATTAACACGTTAGTACAGTAAGATCAAAGATATCTTTTTTAATACAACTATATAAAATGCAATAGTGAACACTTAAAAAAAACAAATAAATTAATAAATACATATGGAAATTAAGTTACAAATTATATTAAAAACAATACTGATATATAAATAATGATTTTAAAAACTAGAACTTGGACTCAATGAAGCATAGGTATGGCTAGATATAAATGTATGCAGATAAGCCGAAATAAGAAAATGCAGCTTCTGACTTTCTAGTAGTCAGAAATTTCAGAACCCAACAGACGCTTCCTCTAGGCAGAGATATGTTCATAATTCATTAGACCAAATACATAACGTGTTAATTGGTTAAAAGCTATCTCAATTTTATGCGCCGATTGTGAATCTAACTTGCTATAGACTAATTCAGTGTATCAAATTATCGACATTATTAGTTGGATTGCAAGTTTTCGTCTTACATTGATCGGCGTAAATGAGTGAGGTAAATTTCTTAAGGTGTAATACACCTTGCTAACGATGGAGTTGACATGGCCAATACACGTTAAATCGGAATTATTAACAAAGCCAAGGTTTGTTACTTTAAAAACGAATTTGATTGGTTTATTCCCCATATAGTTGCAAAGATGGAATAGTTGTGAGGTTAAAACGTTGCTTACAAATAGGCAATACATAGCACTCATCACAATTAAGACAAAGACCATTTTGAGATGCCCAAGATTTAATTAATACAAGGTCTTTATTAAAGTCTGAGCACAAGCTGGCTGACAGGTCAAGAGGTCTAGACATATACAACTGAATATCATCCGCGTATGCATGAATGCTCGCCTGCTGATATACAAAAAAAAACATCATTCACAAACAACCTGAACAATAGAGGTCCCAGGATTGAGTCTTGAGGAACGCCAGACGACAATTGACGTAGGTTAGAAATTTCCAAATCAACTTGCACACGCTGCGACCTGCCTGTGAGGTAGCTCTCCATCAATAGCACAGCAGATTGACCAAAACCAAAACACTTTTTTAATTTAGAGGAAAGATTTCTATGGTCAACAGTATCAAAGCTTTGGAAAAATCCAGCAAACAGAGAAGTGTTAAATGCTTTTTGTCAAAGTTAAGTCTGATATCGCCAAGTATTATTATCATAGCTTTGGAACAACTGTGCTTAGACCTAAATCCAGTCTGAAAGGGAGACAAGATGTTGAATTTATCAACATGGTTGTAGATTTGCTGAAATATCAGAGATTCACCGACTTTTGACAGAGCAGGCAGTATACTAATGGGACGGTAGTTACTGGGGCTACAAGCAGTTCTGTTTTTGGCTACAGTTAGCACAGTAGCAACTTTCCATGCATTAGGGAGGCACGACGTTGTAAAACTGTCGTTAGGGTGGGCAAAACTAAAGGCAAAATTATTTTTATAAACTTAATTGGGATGCCGTCGTTCCCAATGGCATTAGACCGTATTTTATAAATACGTTTTTTTACCTCAAATTCAGACACTGCACTGTAGTGCGATTCACTCACATTAAACCGACAATCGTAATTTTGGACGACAATATTTGTGGTTTTCTGTGAGGATTGTGCGATCCGCTAACTTATTCCTAACGACACTTAACAGCTGTTTCGTTGTATTTATTCAAAGTACTAATGAGTGACATCTTGGTCAAACTAAATGCCAAAATGTGCGAAAAACACAAAAACGAATTTGAAAAACAACAAATGAATGCGTGCTACCGAATAAAAATTGTATCGTGTTTTATTACATTTGATTAAAGTGAAAAAAGACACCGGTTTATTTCAGAATGTCGGGCTCTCCACTGGTTTGGTAGAATAGTCATCAACTCGACTCCAAGCAACGTCCGGAATCACTTGCAAATTAGGCATGGTTTTCGTTTTCAAAATTCGGTCCATTATGAATGGCGTTGTGTGTGCTCCAGGGTATAAAGATTTCATATGAAAAATTCCCACAAAAGCTGATGAAGCAAACATTTCCTTAACAGTTTGATGCTCCACTTGAGACATAGGAAACCTTTCAAGTTGAGAAATTTGATCTGGAGTTAACCGATACAGCTTCTGAAATTCTGTTGCATTCAAATGAAAGGGATTGCCCACATCCCGGAGTAAACGACGATCCACTGTTGGAGCACTTACTTCTTCTTCACTTCATGATAGATCATATGTCAAATATTCAAACGACATTATTTAATGTGCTCTTTTTATTTTCAAGAAAACAAATCACCAAATTTTGAATTTATCTTTTATTTGAGTTGAAATCACGATTTTTCCTTTCTCGATTGAGTTAACAACATTAAATTTATTATTATTTTTAGCCTTATGTATATTTATGAATCGTCTACATAATTTATAGAGCACACGGTTAGCGTGGCTGAGTGGTTGCGTGCTCGCCTAGCAACTCCGTATACCATGGTTCAAAGCCAGGTAAAGTCTAGAAAGAAAATAAGTCTGATGAGGGGAAGTGGTGATCTCCGAAATAGCAGCTATCACTTCTACCACTTTGAGAAATTGTTGTTTTCTCACATCATTCCTAACACAAATCTGGCCTCAAGCTCTATAAATTATACAACATTAAATTTGTTGTCGTTTAGTTTTCGATAATCGTCTAGCTAACGACTAAAGCTGATTCTGCGATAGCGAAAATCGGTTAAAAATGACTACCGAATAGCAACATCGTTAAAATTTTCGTTAAGATGAGTTAACCATGTGAATATCGTTAAAATAAGATAGTGAATCGCACTCTGTACGGCTTCGCGTGCCCACCATTTTTGGCTGTTATTTCTTTTACCATTAAAATCGCGATTTTTTGCCAAACAAAAATTCAGCTGTTTTATAAAAACGAATGTTGCAAACAAAGTTTTAAGCCGGAATCCCGCGTTACCGATTTGACATCCCTAATGCATAAATATACACGCATACTTTAGCGAGTAAAGCGACTTTGGCGCGTGTGTAACACCTTCTGCGTGTGCTCGTCCGTCCATTTATTTAGCCTGCGGCTAGTTTGGTGCGCATGGTGTGCCGGCTTGTGGCAAATGATGAACGATTTTCAAGCCAAAGCGCATGCAAACTCAAACACATCAATCAATAGTTTGGTGCCCACTTCGATGCAAAATATCGTAATTAACATGCCTAAAATTCATTTCGAATTTTTGGACTCTACACAGTTATCGATTTTCCATTTTTTTTTTTTTTTGCCTCCATGTTAGACACCACCTGTTTATATAATTCACCACAACAGTTTCGAAGTGTAAACAGAAAATATTCGAATGAAAATAAGTGAAGAAAGTTTTCAAATATTACGAATGCTATTTGAAAATATTTGCATGTTCAAGCGTATGCGGAATGCCTATATATATATATATAATACATACATAGTAAGATCCAAAAGTTACTGGCATGGTTTAATCGTCAGTAACAATTGACTTAAATCTTTTTTCTATTATATTGACTTTCACAGAGAGATGAAATACATCACTTCACTCGTTCAAACTACCGGTTTAAATTAGTGAGTTAATTTCCGGCATTTATAGTGCGGTCACCCACATTTGTTTTTCGCGACAGCGATTTGAAGTTGACGCTGCTAGGCTAGTCGTTGCCATGCGTATCACAAATGCCACAAAACCAGTTTTCAATGTTAAATTATACATTTAATAAATTGTTTTGTTGCCTTCTGCCAAAATAAAAGAATAAGTGGATTGTTAAAAGAGTATAGTTTTATATTATTCAAGAAAAAGTTTCGGAATCCTTCAGATTCGTGCTGCAGATTGTTTTTTTCGTCGCAGTGCGCACGCTGCTATTATTTTTGCAGCATCTTTGTGTACCAATGAGTTCCACATTTAAAAAGCGATGATTTAGGTAGACGATATCAAAATTAACTATTGGCATACATGTGATATGTTATGTGATATAATGCTATGTGAATTCAATATTGTAAAACAATTTCTGGAAAAAGTGGCACCACCACCCTATTTTTAATATATTTTCTAAGAAAAGTTACATTGTTCAAAAAAGAATCGAATATTTCTTGTTGAGTATTTAAAACCACTCATTTTATATCTTCTTTTCATAATAAGTAAAAAACCATTACTTTGTATTTTACTGTAAGAAGTTAATTATATAACAGACATCTTGAATTTTACTCTTTTGACATTATTTTTAAAATCAGCGACCTCAAAACCCCCTTACACCCAATTTCAGCTCTTGAAACAACTTTTTTCAAAAATCTGTCTGCCATTTTGTGTCAGCCATTTTGAATTTTTACATTCTGACGTCATTTTTGAAATCAGCGAACCGAAAACCTTAGAAATACCTGCACTTTACGGAAGAAAATGTTACTGCTTCGCTTCGCCCAAAATTTTCCGATTTCTATAAAAAAAATCTTTTGCAAAAAAAAAATAAATAAATTAAATGAGAAATTCACAGCTATTGTAAATGGCAGAAGAGATGTTAAAGAAGCGATAAGCAAGCATTAAATAAAATAAACATCTGAAAAAATTACTTTCTAACGGGTGGCTTTTTCAGACTGATAGAACTTTCGATAGGAGTAGCTGTCACTTGACAGCTGGTATATGACATTTCTGTTCAGTAAGCATTGACAAATCATTATTGATAGAATGACGCCGAAACAACGTTGAAATTTACTTTAAAAATTAGTGTTCTATTCGCCAAATTTATAGAGCACTTCGTGAGTTTTATTGCACACATAATCGAGCATCATAAGCATCAGAGCAGCTTATTCGTCGAACTGTTGATAAATTTCGAACAACATTTACTATACTCGATGAAAAACCAACAACAAGACAAAGAACTGTAAGTACAGAAGAAAATATTGGTGCTGTAAATGATCGTGTTGGAGAAGATCCGAATTTGTCTATTCGCTGCCGTGCTCAATAAGTTGGACTTTGTCCATCCCCAACATGGAAAATTTTGCAAAATTTCAAAATTGGACTGATCGCATCCGATTCACTAAAGCTAGTCGTGGCGGACATATGCCAGAAATCGTTTTTAAATATTAAATGTCATGAAAATATCTATCAAATAAAAAAAAAATTTGGCATCATACTTCATTGTTTATGTGTTTTATTTCAATTTAAATTTCTATCAGTTTAAAAAAAAACACACTTAACATTTCATTTTAACAATTCCGCCATTAGAATAAAAGCAGTGACGCATAAATTATTATAAGTCGTTTTTGCATTAAAAGAAGCTTTTATTGCTGTTATTGTTATAGTAATCGGTTTCTATATAAGCATCTAACACTTAATCAAAACAAGTCAGCTATTCCTGAGCATCAGCCCTTACATTCCCTGGGTACACTTACATACGATACGTTGGATTTATTGTAGTTTTTTAAATACAAATTTTTATTTTTGAATTTTGATGTTATGTTTACTTGCATTTGTTACATATATGTATGTTATATAAATAATGATCTTGAATGAATTTTTTTTCTCCAATTATATTCTCAAATATATTGCAATTATCGATTTCGTTGATCGCTAAAAAAACAACTTAGATTTTTCAAGTAAAAAATAAATATTAAAAAGTATTTTTCTTATATAAAAATTATAACCATTAGTGCCCCTTTTTTTTAACTTATGAAAGGTTTCTCTTATTCCTACATTTTTTTTATACCAGAACCATTTATTTTCTGACGATTTCCAGATATTGATTTTCTAAATACACATTTACATTTACTTATTCATATTTTCTCCTCCAAATATATCATTTTATCCGCATTTATTTCAATGGACTCCAGATTGTAACTATCAAATAAAACTAAAAAAAGCCAAGTAAAATAAGTTGTGTTTTGAACTATTAAAAACAATTTTGGTAAATAAAACTATAATCATTACGATCCCTGCTTTTTAACTGAAAAAGGTTTCTCTTATTCCCAAAATTTTCTATACTACGGCCAACTGTTAATAAGATATTAATTTTCTAAATTCCCTCTTTCTTCAACTGTTAATAAGGTATTGATTTTCTAAATTCCCTCTTAACATCAGCTTCACAAAAAACGATTTACTACTCCACTGTGCTCAAATTTAATACAAGGTCTGCAAACAACAGATTCTTCCCACTTTTAAATATTAAAATCAACATTTGCTATATCCCACATATTGTGAAGGTAAGTGAAAAATTGCGAAGTTTCAATGAACCATAATCAGCACTTTCAGTTAGCAAAAATGACCAAGGGAATAAATAACTTTATTTAACTGGATTGAGGAATCAGTAAACACAAAAAGCAGTCCTAAAATTGTAGTTGCTCATCCAAAGTGGCAACTTTTACAAAGTCATTCGCAAGGTAATTGGCCAGCGCTTGGAAAACTTCATGAAGCAAGTTGAGCGAACTGCAAGTCTATTCGACCGACTGAAAAAAACTTTGCATGAAACAATTTTCCTATTTCTTGCACTAAAAAAGAAGCAAAATATAAAAAGAAATTCGAGTTGATATCAAGCAAAAACAAAAAAATCGAACGCTGATAGTGCAAAGTGCCAAGAACGTGACTTTGTGTGGGGGCCGCCGCGTCTTTGCCTGCCACGGCATGACTCTGCAAATGCAGCGTGCAACAGGTGATTGAAGTAATGTTGCAATGCAAATTAAAACTAAAAAAAAAACAATTTTGAAGAAAAAAAGTATAAAACAGCAAAAGGATAATTGCCAGTGATTTAAATAAAACTCGGTGGGCTGCCGCTGCTGCTGCTGCTGCTGCTGCTGTTGTTGCACTGAGCGTTTCTATTATGATTGCAACAAGTGTTGGGCAATTAAGGAAGGGTCTGCATTTGCAATGAGTTATTTATCAGCGGAAAATGAAATCAATGCAAGCTGCTGTGGCTAAGGCGTGAGCTCAAATTACAAATTACAGTTACTACTAAATATGTCTGTGCAAAGTTGCAGTGCAATGTAAACCAAATTTTTTTTTGTTTTTTTTTTTTTGCCTAAGATATGATATAATACTTTGAGGCTGGGGTTTTGCGTAAAAAAAATTTGTGTGTGGTATGTAGCGATTGCCACACTAAGTAGTAGAAACACTCTACATACATAATTAATTTTTTGCTTCATACTCACTTTGTTTTTGGTTTGTAAATATGTTTGTGCTTATGATACTTATATGTAGCCAGCCGTGTGAATGAGTAACATGAGTGTTCGGTAATTGCGCGCAATCACAACGTAAAGATTTAAGTGCTCTGATATTTGCATCACAATTTAGCTGCATACTTTTGCAAATTAATGCAAGCACTTTATGCAGATATGCAAATAAAAAAATAGTATAATATGAAAATGTGAAAATATTCATTCATTAGATTTAACGCAGCTACATGTGAATGCTAATTCACCGCGGTATGTCTTTGCATGTTCAGTTATTGGCAAATTGAATTTAGAGTGATTATACCCAATTATATTCGCAATATTTGTGTGTGACAATGTTTGTATTAGCGTGAAAAAAATTTATGCGTATAATTATCATGGAAGTTTTTATAAAGTAGTGCAGCACATAAAATGTAATTTATTTCAACGATACAGATAAATCGACTTAATATTTTAATGCACTTTCGCTTAATAGCTCGCTTTGAAATAAATGAATATCTTTTTGCCTGAGCTTGCCAAAAAGAGTTCGATATTTTTCAAATATCAATTTTAGCTCAAGAAGGAATTATTCGTAATTTTTAATTGGTTTTCAAAAATTGTGTGCTGCAAATTTTCGCTACAAACAGACATTAGCCGTATTCGTTTCGCCATATTTTAGCGAGTGGTGAATCGATGAAGCATCTGGCATAAATTGGCATCAACACAGATTTTGTTTTTGTTTCAAATGTAATGTGCGCACTTCACGAATGAACTGGTATAATGTCTGCAGAATTGAATGCAATTGAGTTCGATTAGTTTAATGAGGTATCACCGTACTCGCGATTGCCGAATCTACCTAGCTATCGCTGTTGTTGCTTGTACACAAACAAATTTGTTTGGACGCGAGGAGAGCTTAGGCATCGCGAGCAGAGAAGTGGCGAATCGAATGTAGTATTAAGGTATATTGTACTAATATAATTTGACGAATATATTGCACAAATTCCATAAATACATACACCCTTATGTATCATACGGTTTAGCTGATGTGACAAAGATGTTCTTGTGCAACGAAAAGGAAAAACGCAGTAGATAAAGTTCCAATTGAAATCAACAATGAGATTGCTAATCAAAGTCCGTTCTATTATTCTAATCAATTTATGACAGATGCTTGAACTCCAAATTATTATCCGAATCATACAATTGCACAGTATCTCATTACGGAGATTTCAGCAACTGCGTTCTGCTTTATATTTCGTTCAAAATTTAGGTGCAACAAATATGTATTCGTAGCGACAAAAATATTAAAGTAAGTCCATTAATTAATTATTGGGATGAAAAATCGGTGCTTTCAGCAACAAATAGAACAGAACGTACAACAAATTATACTCTTTAAAGGTAAGCTCTAATAGAAAGTTTACCACAAAGGAAATCCCAATATTCGTGGTATAAAAATGTATGTTATTTGTGGGAAATCTAGAATCCCATACGATTTCGAGCTTTACCAAGAAAAAAAAACAACTCAGCTTTTGGGGTTTCAACAACAATTGTTGTACTTTTTGAGTATATTTATTTATTTATTTATTTAGTCCAAAAATTAGTCAACAAAAACAAAGTGTCTTACAGACTAATGCAGATATTTCACAAACATTGTGTTACTAACTACAGAAAATTTAAGTTTATAAACATCGTACGGAATATCATAATTACTTAAAGGCTAAGTTAAGATTTATAATGAAAGACTGTTTTGGGGATGCAAAATCTATCCCGTAAGACTTGTAGATTGTATTGAATTCTATGAGAGCTCTAGTGATAGGCGCATTTGTTGCAAATAGAGTTCTTATGAAGCCAATACTAAAAAAATCAAAATTACGTAGCGTTCTAATCGGGGTGTTAAAAGAAATTCTGTTAAGAAGATTAGGACAATCAACAACACCACGAATAATATCGAATACGAAAGATAGCGCCAAAATAGACCTTCTAGACTGCAGGGATTTTAAGTTAATAAGAAGGCATCTTGAGTAGTATGATGGTATGGGATCATAAAAACGAAGGGAACTTAGAGCATAGCGCATGAAAACTTTCTGGATGCGTTCAATTCTATCAATATGACAGGCGTGATAAGGTCTCCAAATGAAAGATGCGTATTCTAGTTTAGAACGGACAAATGACATATAGAGTAACTTACGAGTGTAGGGACTTGAAAACTCTGTACTATTGCGCCTTACAAATGCTAACATTTTTTGCAAAAGAATAAATTATCCAGCTAACAACTTATATTTGGACATATAAATGAGTATGGTATTTAAATGATTTGTAGTTGAGTTAAAATTAAAATTTATTTTTATTCTTTAACTGAATTGTTGTAACCATTAGAAATTATGTTGCTTATTCTAACATAAAAGCATTTAAAAAACAATAGCAAGTTGTTTAACAATTAATCCGCAATCTTTCGTGCATATTGGTCAATATATTGTACAAATTACACAAAGCTTTTTTTTGCAAAATTTTTTGTTTTCAAATTGCTAATGGTTTCGAAAGAGGCAAGCTTCTTTTTAGAAACAATTTTTCCACCGTGAAATTGAGAATTTGAGAAACTCCTTAGGCGGCGCATTGCAAATGGAGAGTACAATTTTTAAAGCTGTTTTCGTTACACAGCTAAGACGAAAAATACAACGTAGAGAAAGAGAGAATGAAAAAGAAATCGACGTACACACAACAATATAAAGCGATTGAATAAGCGTTTTTTTAAGTAGCTCCTTTTTTGAAAACTACTTACCGCACAGAGAGAAATGATGTATCAAATTAAAGTCTGAAGCAAAGAAGTTGCATACCGTTTCGTTTCCTGTGGCAAGAATTTTCGTACAATTTTACCACACCAGAAACCAATTTGATCTAATCAGATTCGAATGTCGAATAAGTTCTGGCGTGGTTAATTGAACGAGATTTTCTGTTAGAGAAACGGTGGAATGGGATGCAACTGAAGTTTTGTACGAACTTTTCAGATTTAAGATTCCTTAAACCTCTTACGAAACATTTGGATGAAAAGATTTATAAATTTCTACACTGTGGAAAGCATTTCTACGATCATTTCGATATGCAGCGCGCAAAGAACGTAGATTACAGCGAAGTTGCATGGCGTTTAGTTTCGTGTAGCAAAAAGTCTCATCTGATTCCACCACACAAAAAACCAATTGGATCAAATCGGATTCTAATATTAATTAGCAAAAGTTAAATTAGTTCTGCTATGCTGAATTGGACGAAATTTCCAGTTAGAGGAACGGTGGGATGAGATGCAACTTTTTGTTTGAAAAATAAAATTTAATTAAAATGTACACAAGTTACATAAAATATTAAAATAGGAATGTAAAACGGTTCGTCTCGAGAATGTTTCTCCTTATATTATAAGGAAGGTTGCCACCTATTTGAAACATCAAATTTTTCTTAAATTACAACAAGAGTTATATGAATCACTAAAATATGGCGGCCAAACGGATAATCTCGGCGAGGAGAAGGTTCTTGGCTATAATTTGTAGAGGGTTGCCACCTGGTTGAAAAGTCGAATTAAATTAAATTATAGACAAGTTATATGATATAGTAATAGAAGGGTAACTTCGCTGCGACAAATTTATAGGTGTATTTTCGGAGGGTTGCCACCTTTTTTAACTGTCAAATTTAATTAAATTATATGTATTTTATAATCTAAAAATACTGATGAAATATGATCTAACAATTTTTATCCAAGAATTGTTCTTGCGGAAGGAATTCCCCGGGTTCATAAATTCGCTAGCAAGGGAATCGCTGTGTAGTATTTAAAAAAAAAGTATATATTTTTTTAAACGAACGCGCGATTATGTTAACATAACTAACTTCAACTATCAACTATATTTTTCTCCATTTTTGTTTTCTTTCAGATACTTGCAACCTGCCTTATATTCGTCTCATTTGTCATTCGAATCCAACTTGCAGCGAGTGCAGAGGATGAGAACTCCACAGAGACAAATGAGATTATACCACGAGAAGCAATCGGAAAGTTGGACTATTCCGTAAGGCAAGCTTTGCTACGTGCCATAGATAAGTTGGAAAGAGAAGCAGCCGCAGAAGATTACGATGAGGTAGATGACTACGATCAAAACATCAGCCATTATACGACGACCGTGATGCCTAAAAATTCGCTAACTGCACCCAGCATCAACAATACTACCAACATTACGAATATCAACACAACTGCCAACAATGAGTCCACAGTCGCTTCTAAAGACGAGATACTCGAAGAGAGTACCAATGCCGCCGACGTACATCCAACTGTACAATTTTACACTGCCATTTTCGATGAGAAACACGCACACGAGCAACCATTGGCGACATTTATCGATCGATCGCGCGTGTGGAAAAAAGCCATCAAGAAATTGCACACCAGCGCACCACGGATTGCCACGGATAGTGACGCGGTGGCGCATGCCTCGAGCACATTCGAAAGTAGTCGACAGACTGCACGAAGTGTTGGTAATCTTTTGAATTCAAAGTCAGCGGTGCGCTTGAATGAGATATCTGGTGAAAATTCGGATGAAGTGAAATTTGAGATACGTAAAACACATACTCTCGCTGCGGTGCAACCATCATCCACCACTACAACGACAACAGCACCGACAACGACAACAAGCACCACTGCACGCCCACATACTACACGTCGACGTCCGCCTACCACCACCACTACAACAACTACGACAACACCACGTCCCACCCATAATGAAGATGGCGAGAATATTGAAGTTGTGGAAAAGGATGATATACGAATACAAGAAGCTCCGTTGGTGACAGCTTTTACCGTCGATTTGGATGAACGCGGTGCAGCCAAAAATGTTATACCCATCATAGACCAATCGTCGAAGCAACAACGTCCAGTCGCAGTCTCAAATGGTCAGCATCCTTTCACCGTCGGTCCCACAATATCGAAGTTTAATGTGTTACCAGCGAATCCACTGGGTAGTGTACCGCAAAGTGAGGCAGTGTATAGTAATCTTGGACTTGTAGGACCAACACAACCGACAAATGTTTTGGCTACACCAACAACACCATTTACGAATATTGGGCCAAAGGATAGTTTTGTGGCGGTGAGTGAGTTTGAATGCACCTGCAGTTGATGTATTCTTCAAAATTCCGTAGGCATAATTTTGATGTGGTAAAATTAGTTCGAGAACGAGTTAAATTAGATGCAAGTTGTTGTTGGAAACATAAGCGGTTCAATCATTTAACATATCGGAAAACCAGTTTGGCAAAAATCTGTATGCGGCTCTGTTACTAATATACACTGACAAGTGTCACCAACCTGACAGTTATTTGGTTTACTGCGCCTAAAACTATGACACAGACGTTACATTGTTGTAGCGTTAACAGTAAGATAAAACAACTGCAATGACTGTTGTCATCACTTTAATACTTTTTTCCCCCTATATTTTTAGGCGCAGTAAACCTGACAACAGTCAGGTTGGTGAGTTACGTCAGTTTATCACCATAGGGTTACATTAGTTACATGGTGACAATTTGAACGTAGTATGATGACATATTTTCATGGAAATGAAATCAAGCTATTTTCACGAGAAAAACTGTTATTCTTATGGCAACTTTCGAAACAACTCGGCTCTCGGCGTGCCATTTTAAAGAGGTTTCCCCTTGTTTGAAAAGTTAAATTCAATTTAATTGCACACAAGTTACATATATGTTAGAGAAACCCATTTACAACTTCTGATTACATATGTAAAGGCAAATAATAAATAAGTATTGGAAGAATAACGCCTGCCGAGTTTCTCGAATATTTAATGAAATTTGACATCTCATTTCACAAGATGCAGTAATTGGGTGATATCGGTCTCTTTGCTCATCTGGCTCTGTGGATAATGGGCGACCGAAGTAATCCAAGTGATGGTCTATTTTAGAGACACCTTCCAGCATTACATGAACATTGATTGCGTGCATAGTAATTATACCGATGTTTCCCACACAAACCTTCAATGACTTCTTTTATTGATCGCCGTGTACTAAATTCAACTTAGTTCAAGATTTTTTTGAATTTCTTAATTTTCACAAACTTTGGAATGTCTTAACCACTCGCAATGCCTTAAAATAATATTTATTTTTGTTAATAGTTTATTCCATTGTCACTTTTCGGTCGCTATATAAACTAAATACATTTTGTTTTACCATTCGTAATCAGAAAAAGAGTTTTAATAATAAGAAAAAGAGTTTTAATAATAAGATAAAGCAAAACAAAATTGGAATTTTCATTGAAAAAGTATTACAAAAATGCAGCATAGCAGAGCAAATAAAAGGAGTTTTAGTTTTTATGAATTAACTTTTTTTTTGGTATAATTTAAATATTTTGTGTAAAAAATATTTTTAATTGGAAAATCGTTGATGAAAAACTAAATAAAATTTTAAGTATGTAAGAAAATTTTGAAAGTAATCCAAAAATATTAAAAGTTAAAAGAGAACTAGCAAAAATATTTTATTTCTTAAAGTTCCTCTTTCTTTCAGTAAACTTCTTCTGTTAACTTTCTTAGGGGTTTTAGGCAAACTATTTAAATTAATTTTTAAAACAAAGAATTTTCACGATTTTGTAAATAAGCAACACTATATTTTTGGAAATTGTCCTCTTCTTCAAATATCCGATGCGACAATGCTATACCAAGAGTTTACATTTGGCCAAATGCCAATAATCTTCTTTTTTTTTAAATAGAAATGAAACTACTTACATTCTTTTTTTGTTTGTATCATAGTATTTAATTGCATACACTCTTTTTCTGCGAGAAAAATAATATTTATAGTATCTAACGGTATTGCAATTCTCGCTTGCGATGTAAAGTAAACATTTTAGCCAAAAATATGTACGCCTTTGATTTAATCTTTCACTCACTCATTGCGGCGAAATACAAATTTGGCATTTATAACCAATAACTAGCATTTGAATTGTAGTGATAATATCAAGGCGAATTTATAGAAGGTGATAAGAGCAGCTGATTTTATTTTTTTTATTCACCTACGTGTGTTTTGTTTTTGCTTTTGCGTATGAGCTTTCAAAAGCCGTAGAAGCAAAAACAAAATGTATTTAAATTTTGACAACTCTTTTTTTTTTGATTTCGTTCTTGAAATATAATAAAATATTGACAGATTTTACAAGGCAAAAAATACTACTTGCATAGTAAATAAATTAAAGTCTGAGCCATAAATTATGGTAGTGTGACCGAGTTTTCAAATCGTTGTCTTATATCACCAATTTTTAGATATCGTGGATACTTTTCATAAGAGTAACCTGTGTGCCAAGATTCGTTAGAATTGCATATTCTTAAATTAAAACATGTAAATATTTAGAACTTTTAGGTACAAGGGAGGTATCTATAGGGAGTGACCTATTTCACCAATTTTTGTAATTTTTGCTAACCAGCTTAGACTAACCAGCTTAGACTAACAGTAGACAATTTCACTATCCTTGGATGGCTTCTTTAATTTTTGTCAGTCTACAAATTATATAACGCATTTTCAAAATCTGATTCTTCAGTTTTGTGACTTTTAGTTTAGACTAACCCGCTATCCCTGGGCAATCACAAAAATTGTCTCAACACTATTGCGGTAATTAAATTAATCAACAATTTTTTTTTCAAAAAAAAAAAAATGATTCTAAACCATTTCTACTAGGGCTGGTACTAACTATCCGCATATTCGGTTATCTGGATTTACGAAGATCCGCGTAATATCCTTACAATCGGATGTCTGAAAAAAATCAATGAATTGATGAGCAATAATAATAATCTCTGCGCACTTTTTCCAAATCATTTTTTAAATGCGCATTTCGCTAGTGAACTAATGAAATAAAGCAACGCGACCTGTAGATTAATACCGTAACCTTTTTGTGTTCCTTATTACCCATATAGTTAGTTTCGGTATGTGCAAATTTATTAATTTCTAATATCCAGATTTTCGAATATTCGGATTATCCGGCGGATATTCGAATATTCGGATTATCGAGATAACTGAAAAATCCGACTGGATTTCCCAGCCCTAATTGATACGAAAAATTGCTTCTTTGTTAGTTTAATATTTTGAATAAAAATATACCAGTTAAATCATCAAAAAAATCTACTTAATAATTTCGCAAGTCCGTTCGAACAAATAGATAAACAGGCGGACAAATATTCTGAAAATGCTCCAAATGTATTCATCACCTTGTGTCATTTGTTTATGAAAATGTTGAGTATAAATTAAACAGAATTTTTTTACCAAATAGGACACTTTTTTTCATTGTGGTAATTGAGCGCAGTATTCTTTCACAAATTCGCTTCGTAATCATAAATTTATTATTCTGGCGAGGCCCACAAATAATTGAATTGCCTAATAAGCAGCGAAAATTTTTAATTTACATTTCTCTACTTTCTTTACGGCAGAACATCAACATCCAATATTTCAACTGTTGCCGATGGATCAATTCAACTGAGTTGAATTATTTTGTCCTCTATCGAATATGCAATTTTAATTTGAGTTTACATTTAGTTTTTCTACCCCACTGCTTTTACTTCCAGAAGCCCTCTGTGCAAACAACAGCCACCGCCAATGATACTCCCAACCAAGAAAGTGTAAGCAATTACCTAATTGAACGTCAACGCCAGCTCGAACAGCAAATTTATCAACTAAAATTGCACGCACAACAACAACAAGATTTAATTTTACGCCAACTGAAATTGCTGGAGGAACAAACAAGATTGAATAATGGGCCACACCCTACTGCCCAAACGCTGCCGTTGCCGACGTCACAAACTTTCATACAGCCGCAACAAACACAATTGCAGCAGCAGCCGCAACATAATCAACAGCTACAAAATGCAATACAACAACAACAACAGTCCCATGTTGCCAGTTTCACCATAAAACCCTCCGTGGAATTCATACCCAACACTGTCACCCAAAGTACTACACAATTTTTCAACACTTTCCCTGTGGAACAACAGCTGCCATTGCACGAGGCGAGTAACAAATTTTCGCTTAGCGGCAGTAGCAGTAATTTTACACCGAACATATTGACAGTGACACAACAACAATTGCCATCAAATGATCCAATACAAAAAGTTTTTAATAATTTACAAAATCTACAAAGCCCAAAAGTGAATCCGACACAGCCACAGACGGCAAATGCTGTCACTTCGGTGCAAATACAGGCATCGAATCAATTCAAATATACACCTACTTTCCCCACTGTACAAACGCCACCATTCGAGGTTTCACTGTTCCAGGCGTTGCCGCAACACAATCACCAGCAATTCCATCAGCAATCACAACAACAGCCATCGAAGCAGCAGCAGCAGCAGCAGCAGCAGTCACCTTTGGTGCCCGCTTTCTTGAGTCAAGCGTTGTTGGAGCAACAGCGCCAGCAGCAGCAGCAGCAGCAGCAGTTACATACATTGCAACAACAAGAGCAACAACAACAACAACAACGACCGCGTTTATTCCGCCAAGAGGCGAGCACATCTAATTTTGGACAAAATCAGCAAATTTCACAATTTCCCTCTGTTCAAACGGTCATACCGGCGTCGATACTTAGCCAACAGCAACAGCAGCAGCAACAACAACAACAACAACAAGCGCTGGATAATCAAAATTTCTACAGGCAACATTTAGATCCACAAATTAGCAATCAATTGCAACAAAACGCACAATTCTATCAGCAGCAGCAACAACAACTGCAACCACCGCCAGGTAAAACATCCAACACAGTGAGTAGTAGTAGTAGTAGTAGTAGTAGTAGTAGTAGTGGTAGTAAAAATAGTATTATTAGTAGTATAAATAGCGGAATTAGTAGTAGACAAAATAACAGTAGCAGAGATAATTCAAGTAGTAGTAGCGCCTCTAGTAACAACAACAATAAGGCACGTAGCTTAAGTAGTAAAGATAATAAATTTCATTATACAAATTTTGAAGAATTGAAATTAATCGGTAATGTTTTAGCACTAAATCGTGGCATTAACAACTTTGCACCAACTTCACAAAATCTGCCCTTCGTTGGACGATTCTAAGCATACCGTATGGGGAGACATATCCATCTGTAGCGCCATGGTAGAGTCGTCGCAGAACGAGTACAACCTGTAAAGCTTTTCCCCAACCACTGCTGCACCTGCTTGCTTAAGTCATTAATACCAGCTGTTTTCGGTCAAAATATTGAGAGAGATTGCTTACTGTCTATGCTTGCAACTGTAGGAAACGAACGACGCATCGCTAATTTGGTTTAAATAAGAAAATAAAAAGAATGCACCGTGGCTAAAAGCAACAATCTTTTCACATCCAACTAATTACATATTATTAACAATAACAACTGCACTATAAAAGCCCTTTTGTAAAACTCCTTTGTGAATATTTATATTTTATTTTGTAATATTAAAAAGGGTTCGGATCTGGCTGGCTTGCGTAGTAAATGAACAACCAAATCGCCGAAATTGCGTGGCCAATTTGAAATTGCAAAAAAAAAAACATCAAATTTGACAACTTAATTCCTACTAGAATAGAACACAAATTATATGAGAAACTTTAATAACAGTTTTATTTCAACTTCGAAATATACATATTAAATAACAAAAATATTAAATTAAACATAAGAAAATGTGTTTTAAAAATCCAGTAAATAAATGAATTCAATTCAGCTTCAGAAAAAATAATATGCTTAACAAAAAAAGTATGGTTTTAAATATATGAGTATATGTGTTATATATTAATTACATTTTTAATATGGCTCTATAAAATTATTTTTCTTCTTCTTTCTCCAAAAATGGAAAATGGAATGCAACTTTTTACGCACTTCTTCCTATTTAGGTCTAGTTGGTTTTTTGAGAAAAGTTGAAATTTTTATTGCCACATGTTCATAATATTTGAATATCTACTTTTATATTTTCTGAAGTCTTAATTACTGTAGGTGCGATATTTAAATGATGATTTAAAACCTACTTTAAAAAAGTCAGATTTGAAATACATTAAAAATTTGCATTAAAAAAACGGAATATATTTGAAATTAAAGTAGAATAACATTTAAAATAATGTGCACTTAATTGCAATATATAATTATTTCATATTTTGGAACTTCATGTTCTTAAGTAGTCGAATGAAAGAAACTTTACTAGGAAATTCCAAATTCTGCAAATACTTCTCAATCGCACAATGCACGCAGTCAACTTGTTGTAAACTGGAATGTCCTGGTTCACTAAATTTTTGCTTAGTGTTTTCCATCTTTGGATTATCATGAATTTGTAATTAATGGAAAACATGAATCCCTTCTGAGTGTAATTAAATTCAAATTGGGATGATCAAAAGCAACTTTACTCTCTATTTTAATTGAGCCATTGGCAATATCATTTCCACTGCGTTCACTTAAAATTTCGTTTCATAACTTTTTCTTGATTTGGTATATACAAAAGCACCAGTAAGATTGTAGAGGGTCAGGTTACGTTTCTATTGAAAATCTAGAGGCAAACATTTTTGGAAGAGAAAATACATTTTCTAAATCATATATTTAAACTGCGGAATTATTATCAATTTTCTGAAGATCATCATTACGCTTCGCTTTTGCAAATCTTTTTGTATTCCAAATTTTTATGCTGCCATTGGATCTCAGCTTCAGATTCTTTACCTGTATTGACCTAAAAGAAGGAGGTATTTATCGCAAATATCCTTGCTTGGTGCGTAGAAAGACAAATTAGAGCTTTTGTAAAGCAATTGTCTGTATATATTTTATACTAATAGGATTATATATAGAAAATTTATATAAGTAAAACATCGCTCAAATGGGCCTCTAAAAATTTTCTCTTAGTTGTCGATCTGCCAGTAATGTGAGTCGACCGTGGGAAAAGTCGAAATATGGGTTTTCTCCTCTATAATCCTACTTTATTTTCTAGGTATTTTTTTTTAACAATTTTTAAGCTTAGACTACAACCTCTACGGCATCAGCTTAGTAGTGCTTCGCAAAAAAGTAATATATAACTCGTTCAGAAATTAATAGAGAATTCAAGAACTATATCTTGTACACTTCTATTAGCTGGTCTTTTATATATGATTTTTTTTGTTGACACAGAAATGCTTAATTAAATTTAAAAAAAAATATCTCAGAAAATTAAGCAGATATAAAGAACCGAGAACGTCGTTCGAAAGATCTGTTTTGATTTGGTATAACTGCATTTTTATTTCAAAATAGCTCGATTTTCATAAACGACAATCATTTGTTCAAACAATGACTTAGATATTATATATGTATTTTCATATATAATTATTTTGTAGAATATTTATAAAAGAATTGATCTAGAAAAAATGTAAGAGAAAATTGAAAATTTTGGATTAATAACTTCGGCTTGCCCAAGAATATCAAAGTTTCAAGCATTCAAAAGACATTTTTTATTAGCTTGCTTCGGTCATTTCTTATTTTCTTTTATTTTCAAGTATGCTCAAGAATATATTTAAAAAAAAAAAATTTTCGAAAACTTTTACGGAAAATTTTCAACTTTCGCATAGTTTTTTTTCGGCTTAATGAACAATATTTTTGCTATGACCAATAAATTTTCTAAAAGCTCAGCCCATCCTAATGGCTCGGTATAAATTAGAATTTAAATTGCGAATGAAAAATGCGTCGAAACGCAGAGTAAGAGTCATCGTGAACTGCTTTAAAAAACTAGCTGTGGCAGTACTCGTTTAAAAACAGGCCAAGTGAAAAAAACAGTAGACATTATTAAATTTATTACGTACTTAAAAAAAAGTATACTCAAATTATAAAAGTTTCAGGGCGTTTGTGCACCCACGCTCCGTATACGCCACTGCTTATAAATGCAAAAAAAAATTGTAGAAATTTTAAATCTAAATTGCTGAGTAAATTAAGAAAAAATGTCAAAAATAGAGAGAAATTCCACTTCCGCCGGTGTACGGTCCGAACCCTGAACATAGCCAAACAAAATTTGAGCAGCGTCATGTTGGACAGGCAATAATGTTCGATTCTTATTTAATTTAAATAAAAAAGCAATTTTGGCATATTGCCAGCTGAAATAGTTAGGCAAAATAAACCGTTCAAAAAGAACAAAAAATATCCAGATTAAATGGTAACTAGTTTTGAATGGAAGTAACAATGAAATTGAATCGGCTGTTATTGGTTGTGCAGCAAAAATTAATTTCCCTATGTAATAGCATCGATGAAACAAAACAGTAAATCCAAGTCGCGTTCATAACAGGTGGTGTTGAGTGTACAACAAACAAAATTGTGCTCTAACAAATTTTACTCATAATGACAGTGAGAATCGGTGAGAATTACAACAAACACATAGTGTTGATGTTCACTCTATCAAGCGAATTCACTCAGCTGTTTGCTCAACATCACCTTATATGAATTCGCCTTGAGTAAATCGTAAATTGTTGTCAAGAATAATTGGAAATATTAATTATCTTAGCAAAAGCATTTCACTCTGGCAAATTGATGCCGGTTAACCGGCGACCGGAAAATGTAAAATGGCACTAATAGTTTTAAAGAAAAATAAGCAAATTTTGAACCAGAATTCTTTGAACCAAAATATATGGAACGTAACTAACTTAATAATAGTAGCAAAGAAGAAATGTATTCGCTCCTCACAAGCTTTGCTTACACACAGTTTCTTTTACAACTAAAAAATTGCGTATACGCCGCGTAGTGCTTGATTTAATATTTGCTTTAGAGAAGTATCAGTAAATGTATTTCCAATATATGTGTGCTTATAGGAAAATTTGAGCAAATGCATAAATATGTAATCGAGTTTTTGCTTAGAATATATAAAATAAAAAATAAAAATTTAAAAAAATTAAAAAATAAATTTTATCAAATTAATATGGCTCTCAAATTGAGTACCTACATGGTTTAAGAACAATTGAAACTACTTTTATTTTATTTTGCTAATTTAAGTATACACCTACATACTTACATACTCATGCAGAGAAATATATTTGTATGTATGGCATTTATATATTTTTTAAACGAAATTTCTTTTTTAAATATAATTGTGCCTTTGTTATTATTTCACTTAAATTTAATTACCATTATTATTATTATTTTTTGCATATACTATTTGTTTTTTATTTTAGTTTGTAAATATATTGCGAAAATATTCGAGAATGAATGAAACGATACGGTTAAAAATGTTATTATCTGTTAAAATATAATTACGTAAATGTAAAATATATATTTATTTTTATAATAAATAAACTGAATAGTACAATAAAAAAAGTAAATATTATTGATGAGTGATCCAATATAAACAGGTAAGTATCCAGAAAATGTTTGCTAAAGTTCGGCAAATTTATTTCTCTTAGAATTATAAGGCTATGTGCTTTTAGCTAATTCAAAGAGAGCTCACTGAAATTATTTATGAATTAGGGGCTCAGACATACATTTAAAAGTGTGTAATCGTTATTTTCAAGTGAGATATTAAAACCAAGTTCAAAAATGTGAGACTAAGTTCAAAAATGTGAGAACCTAAATGAAAGCGTATCTTCTTTTTCGAACTAATGTTTTTTTTTTTAATTCTGAGGAAGGCCGAATAATGAATATTAATACTTTGGGGAAAACAAAATGAAAACGACCGAAATATAAACAGCTGCGAAGCTTAAAAACTTCCCCAACGTAATGCATCGTACTTACATTCATATAAAGGGTGTTTTTTTTAGACTGATAGAACTTTAAATTGCAATAAAACACATAAAAAGTGAAGTATGGTGCCAAATTTTTTTTTATTTGAAAAATATTTTCATGACATTTAATATTTAAAAACGATTTCTGGCATATGTCATTCAGTTCTTGAACCAGTTGGATCTTGTATAGATGTAGACCGAGATCTTTGCGCAAAATTTTCCATGTTGTGGATGGACAAAATCCAACTTGATGAGCACGGCGGCGAATAGACAAATTCGGATCTTCTCCAACACGATCACTTACGGCACCAATATTTTCTTCTGTACGTACAGTTCTTTGTCTTGTTGTTGGTTTTTCATCGAGTAGAGTAAATGTTGTTCGAAATTTATCAACAGTTCCATGAATAAGCTGCTCTGATGCTTATGATGCTCGATTATGTGGGCAATAAAATTCACGAAGTGCTCTATAAGTTTGGCGAACAGAACACTGATTTTTAAAGTAAATTTTCATAATTTGAAAACGTTGTTGCGGCGTCATTCTTTCCATGATGATTTGTCCATGCTTACTGAGCAGAAATGCCAAAACGAAATGTCATTTACCAGCTGTCAAGTGACAGCTATCCATATCGAAAGTTCTTTCTGTCTAAATAAACACCCGTTATGTATGAATCAGTTTTATAAATTTCAATTATAAATACGAGAACAGGCGAATTACCCAGTAACTAAAACAAGCGAATACCAAGTATAATTACTTTTGATTTGAAATTGATAATGAGTACCCATTTTTTTAAATTATTTTAGAAATTCTTTTAATTACTTTCAATTACTTACTTCCCAATAAATTTTGTTTGCTAAGTCAATTTCAATCATTTGGGAAAAGAAAATAAATGTAAATAAATACTGCTTTTATAATTGTTCTAAGTATTAAATAATCAATAAACTAAAATGTAAATTCTTTCATGTATATATTTAGTACATAATAATGAGTATCAATCCTGCTTGAACAGCGTACATCAAATCGTATAAATTTTTTTTTCGTAAGGATGAACACAAACACATATAATGCGTATTTTTTGATGAAAATTAGTCAAACGAATTCAGTTATGGTGGCACTAATTCATTAACCACGGGGGAAAAATAACAAAATTTAATTCAAACAAAATCTCACTCAAATGAAAAGTTCGGTTCCATTAAACTAGGGTTTTAAAAAAAAAATCGGTAAGCGTTTGCTACTTTGGAATATTCATGATATTATCAAATATTTTTGTTACGCGTAGGATGTTTAATCCGTAGGAGATGGATAATATTAGAAGTCACATTTCTGTTTCCCTTTATGGAAGTGTTACAGGTCAGACACTCGACTCTAATGGCTCCTGATTTCAAGCCATTTAACTGCAGTTATTAATAAATTATAAGAATATCAGAATGAGTCGAAGGATATAAATGTTATTAAGAGCCTGAACGGCATCTTCAAATGCCTCATAAAATCCACTCAGAAATTAACCTTGTAAGGGAACTTCGCTGGATACCTTTCGCTTTTGACCTGCAAGCCTGGCTTTCGTCGATCTATTACAATTCGGATCGTGGACTAAGTTATCAGAATAGATATCTATACATAAAGAGCTCATTTTCTTCCAAATGCCTCACTAACGAGAACAATTCAATATAATGGTAAGTTTTCATTGCAATCAAGGCAAAACAAATGTAACTAGATTGAGTTCCTCATCATCATCGGCTCCTGTTTCTCCCCTTTGGAACATAGGGCCTCCACGATTTACTATTTTTATTGAACCGGGAAAGTCTTTGAAATACAAAGAGATACAGCATTGGCGAGCAAATGAAATAGATGAATTGAGGAAATGGCACGACAAGCAATTTTTTCATGTATAAAATGGTTTTAAGTATTTTCCGCATCTAGAGAGAGTGCTAATATTTTCCAAGCCGCAAAAGAAAAAAACGAACAAATTTTAATTTTTATTTTTATTTTTATTTTTTTCAGTTTCATTTTTGTTTATTGCACAAATACAATGTACATTACTAAAATTTGTTTAATTTGTTTAATTATTTGAGTAGTAATTTGTGGGTAGTTTTTTAATCTAAGAAAGGATCGAGTTTAATATAATTAGTTAAAATTATAATTTATAATAAAATTACATACATATTTAGGGCATGCGAAGCGCTCAATGCATTTTAGAGCGCAACCATTTCAAATTAGTCACATACACAATCTTTGTTTTTGAGTTTTTTTTCTTATTTTTGTTTGCTAAATTCCATACAGACATTAACACGTTCACTTAAAATATTTACCCATACTTAAATTTAAAATAACCACTCACTTAATTAATTACTTGACAAAACTAGCGACAAAAAAAATTTATTCATTAAATTGAAACGATTTAAAACACAAACATACACTAGGACCACATTAATTTTATACAATGCAAACATATGTACATATTTTTTAAATTATATTTATTACAATTATACAAATTTTCAAACACGAATGGGACTTGGAGCCGAAAACGCTAATTCAGTTGAGCAACAAAATGGTTTAGAAATTATTTTAAATAGAAAAACGTTAAAATCAGTTAATGATTGTTTGTTGTAGAGTTGTTTTGATAAATTGAATTTTTAATTTTTATTAGCTAGGGATGTACATACACTAAGGTGTCTCACCAAAAAAAAAAAAAAAAGTTGCGGCTTTTCTACCGAATTTATAAAATTTAGTATGTTCTAAGACCGCAGCCAAAATACTTCGGAAAATTATTAAGACTTAGACTGAACTAATTTCAAAATCTCATTATTATGATACCGTTGAAAACAATTTTTAATATTTTTATGCACGTCTATTATTTTCATAAAAACAAAAACTCCAGTTTTAGAGCTTTATTCAAATTGGCACTGCTCACGTAAATCTTAATAATTTTGCAAAATATTTTGGTGGAAGTTTTTCAATATAATCAAATGTATTATTCTGATAAAAAAAAAGAGCTTCGATATATTTTTTTTAAATTTTTTTTTTGTATGTAATGTACATACATATTTACACACATATTGTACATGCTCACTTTACATACTCATTTAATTGCATATACATTTAGTTAGTATAATATTTACATTCAATTATTCTTTACACTTTTGACGTTTTTTTTTTATACAAATTAACTATAACTAAAACAACAAAGTTTGTTTTTTTTTTTGTTTTACTTAACAGCTTGCAAAACTAAACTCATGCTTATTATAGCAGGCTTAATTGAAGGAAGAAAAAAACCAATCATATAATTGAGAAAGTTTTATTAAATTTGTTTAAAACCAACTTTTTCATAATGCAGTTATTTTTTCAGTTTCGCAAAAAAATTTACCATAGTTATTTAAATAAGTAGCAAATTTATATTCTAGTTTCAACTATTTCACATTTTACACATACATACATATGCAAATAATTATGTAAAAATTTTAAAATTACTTAGATTAATAATCATGTGGATTGCCATCATTCAATATAAATTACAACAAAACATTTTACATCGAGCTCAACAAAAACGCAAGCCTTCCAATATTTTAAAAATACAGGTATATTTAATTGTGTATAAAAAAAAGTTAAATAAATAAGAATTTTTCATTTTAGCTATGCGCTAAGCAAAAAATCGCATACGCGAAATAATTCGCTTGTGAATTTCACAATTACATAAATAAGAATAAAACTAGCTAAATTTATATTTGTTATATATTAAAAAAATAAAAATAAAAATAAAATATAAACATTATCGACTGCTACAAAAATCAGAGTCTTATCTATTTGTTTTTTGCTTCTTTTTCTTCAATTTATTACAGCATGCATAGAAAATCCAATCATATCATATTACAGCTGATCTTAGTCTTGGTTTGTGAAATATCTATTTCAGGTCAAAAATTCATTTTAATAAAATTTAAATTTTTTTTAATCAAATCTAAAGGCATTCACGCTTCGCTGCTACTGCAAAGCTAATGCCAAATTTTTGCACGTTTAAAAGTATTATGTATATAATATCTATTTTTTTTTTTGCATCCTGGCGCAAATACTAAATTTTTGTTCAACAACACTACTTAGTAACTATATAAATTAATTTATGCTTAAAAAAATATTCAGTATTAATTTTTATCCATACATTCCAATTTAATTTCTCTTCTTTTTGTATAAAACTACAGTAAGGCACAATTGTTTTGTTTCTTGAGTTGTACGCTAAGCATTTTTAGCGTTTAAATATTTCAATTCCATAAATCCATACAGTTGGTACGCATTTATAATGTGTGTTGGAAAATAAAAAAAAATCAACACCTTCACACCTCAACGCCATAATTGCGATCGACCACATACTCAAATCGTTCATCATTCTGATCATCTGCGCCACTGCTGTTTTTTTGTACCACTCTATTGGCTGCCGCAGCAGCAGCAGCAGCAGCGGCAGCGGCGGCACTTGTGCTTGGCTCCTCCGCGGCATTTGTTGTTGGCGTTGTTGTTGTTGCTGTCGCTGCTATGGCAGCAGCGGCGGCCGCGGCTGCAGCTGCAGCTGCTGTACTTTTAGCAGCATTCAATTCTCTGCGACTAACCGCTCCGCCTACATGATTCTCATTGAGATTCTTATTTCTATTATTGCTAGCCACAAGCGCCGTATTAATAGCGATCGCCGTTTCACGTGCCTTATCCTCCTCATCATCCTCCTCCTCGTCTTCATCTTCCTCTTCGATAAGATCGGCATCGGCCAGCACGTAATCAGCGCGGTCTGGCAAATCGGGCACAGGAAACCCTTTGCGGGTGAAGAAGGTCATCTTCTCCCTAAAAGAAAAAACAGCGAAAACAAAGAGAGAGAGTGGTCAGATAAACGAGCGATAACGGAATAAAATTTCAATATATTTGCATCAATATTAAGAGACTGGACTTTTTGCTAGGGAAAACCATTAATTTGTTATTGCAGAGATTAAAACTTTCTTGATTTTTATCCTTAGCGTTTACAACCGTCCCTTTTCATTTTAGTGACGCAACTCGATCAGAGATCACCGACTTGGGAAAGCTGCATCGTTTCTCTAATAAGCTTCCCGGGGTACGGTAAGTTGTCAATCTGAATATGCCACACATAAATACCTAAGAGGAGTAGCAACCACCTTTAGCCAAACTGATCGACTGGGCCCTGCTGAAGCAGCCGAGCAGAACCCCGAGGTAGTTGGGAGATCGCTCAATAAAATAACTAATAATTTTAATTCGTTGATAATTTGTTTACGTCTGATAGATGACAATACCAATGAATTATAATTAAAACAAAACTTATTTATACTTGTTTTCTTTTAAACTCACGGAATTGAGAGTCAAATTAAAAAAAAAAAAACTTTACAAGAACAAATGTCGAAACTTTTTTGCTAAACAGTGTGGTTTGTAGATGGATATTTCGAAGCTTTAATGAAACAAGGTAAGTAGGAACATTTCCACAACCGGCTGTTTTTTTAAACTCCTAGTTTTCTATGAGGCAATACTTTTCTCGGAGTATATATTTCATAAAAATCAAGCCGGCCATAATGTTGAAGTCAATGGAGAACGCAATAGAGCCATGATTAATGACTTTTTCGTTCCTGAATTGGGGGACGTTGACGTGGACTACCTTTGGTTCCAACAAGACGGCGATACATGCCACCATACAGCCAACGAAACAATAAATTTATTGAAGGAAACTTTTGGTGAGCACAATATCTCCTACCTTTTGGTGGATCTACCTCCAAGGTCGTGCGATTTAACACCGCTGGACTATTTTTTCAGAGGTTATGTGAAGTCGCTTGCCTATTATTCGGCGCGTTATTGCTGACAAACGGCCCCGATTTCTGCAAAAAGTGGTCGAAAATTGGGCCTTTCCGCTGGAATTTATTCAAGCCAGTCGCGGCAGTCACTTGCCCGAAATCATTTTCTAAAAGTAATGGCAAACCCTTATCTTTATAATAAAGCTAAATACTTGGCCTTAAGCTGAAATTATATGCGTTTTATTTCTTCTTGAAGTTTCCTAAAAAAAAACCACCCTATATTACAATAGGTGCATTCGATTCGCCACTACTCTGCTCGCGATGTCTGAGTTCTGCTCGCGTTCGAAAAAATTTGTGTGTACAAGTAACAACAACGATAGCTAGCTAGATTCGACGTTAGCGAGAATGGTGATACCTCATAAAACTGGTCGAACTCGTTACATTCTATGCTGTAGATATTATACCAGTTTCAAACTGCGCATAAACGACGAGGTGCTTGCACTTTTGGTGCATATGCGTCGTTTGTGAAGCGCGAAGAATACATTGGAAGCAAAAGCAAAAACTGTCTTGATGTTAATTTATACCAGATGATTCACAGATTCACCATTCGCTAACGGAATACGAATAATATTTAGTCTCATTACAAAATTCTTACTAAAAATACTAAAAATAGTTCTTCAACGATTAAATTACGACTGGAAATTTTTGGCAGTCGAGACTGATTTGGGACTACCTCTAAATAATTCCGGCACCAGTTCGGCATCACTTCCAGACTAGTTCGGTACTATTTTGGGCCCAAGTCTTAAAAAGATGTTATTTTATTCATAAATATTATGCAAAGACTTTTATAATATAAGTCGGAAAATAAAAGTGCTATAAAGACGTAAAATTCATTTCGCTGATAATTATTATGGTCAGACTTTTATAATATAAAATTGATTAAAAAAAAATTACTCTAAATCATAGCTATTATAAAAACCTTTTATAATTCTTTTCATTAAATATTTTTTACTGCTAATTCTCTCTTTCGCTCAATTTAGCTTTCTATTTTGCTTTTACGCGCTCGCTGCAAATGTTTACTGGTTAATTTGGTTGAACACACTCAATGTTCGCACAAAAAATGTTTGACTACCCAATTAGCTAGTTACTCTCTATTATCACTGAGTTCTTTGTACTACCCAGGCTATTATTCGAAAATAATTTCCGATCCTACTTACTTGAACGACAGTAAATCGGGTGATCCTTTCGGCACTTTCGTTTTGCGCAACTTATAAATTTCTTTGGCAGTTTTCATCAACAATTTATGTAATTGCTTCTCTTCTGGGCATTTGGCTGGAT
This sequence comes from Anomoia purmunda, assembly GCA_951828415.1. Classification (NCBI taxonomy): domain Eukaryota; kingdom Metazoa; phylum Arthropoda; class Insecta; order Diptera; family Tephritidae; genus Anomoia; species Anomoia purmunda. The sequence goes on from OX639993.1 coordinate 154,422,458, forward strand.
CAGCGCGCTCGACTAAGCGTTGAAACTCCTCATTCTCAATAGCCCAAGCGGCAATCAAGGGATCGCGATTATCACGACCTTTTTCGAGACTGTAATGAGAGAAAAATGCAAAGGTTCATTTTAAGTAAGCAAATATAGAAAAAAATCCGTTTTATGTCACTTACACTTCCTTCAAGTTCTGCAACTTAGCAATTTGATCATTCAGGAAATCTAATTTACTATGCTGCGCCTGCAAATCCAATTCCAAATCCAAGCTTGTTCTTGGGATGTGTGTATGATGAAGTTCTGTAAAGCAAACAATTATTTTACTAACTGCTCTCTGATCTCATTCGATTCTTAAGCGAAACTTACTTGTGACTTGTTTCGGCACTTTAGTGTGGAAACGCAGCGAACGTCGCTCGACAGCGCCACGATGGAAGGGATGTGGTGTCACGCCGAAATGCATAGCCGAATCCGAATCGGATCGATTCAGCCGGCAAATGTAACGATTTTTATTTACTGCCGCCGAAGGTGTGAATGTCTGCGAACGTTTTACCGGTCTATCATCAGCCATTTGCTGTTGCTGTTGTGAGGCACGTGACTTTTCTGGCGGGAATGCACACTCGGTGTTTGTTTCCTTGTCCGCATATTCCTGCTTGATCAGATCGATGCAATTGTATGCCTCAATCATTTTCTTTGTGAAATCAGCTGGAATAAAGCGAGCATTTTTATTATGAAATCCTTACAAAACTATTTCAGAGCAATCAACTCACCATCTGTGAGCCCCTCCAGCTCGTCATCGTCATCATCGTCATCCTCATCATCGTCGTCCTCCTCATCTTCATCGTCCTCGTCATTAACGCTCAACTGCTCTTGCATTTCTTCAGTGATTTGCGTCTGCGCCTCAAAAGGTGGCACTTGATTACGAGTCAATGTTGATGTTTGTGACGAGGTGATAGTCGATTCATCGGATGACTCTTCCTTGGCGGCATTTGGATTATTGGCACCAGCACTGGGTATATGCGCGCAATGCGCCGTGTTAGAGGAATTGGAAGTGGCAGCTGCAGCCACCGCCGCCGAGGCAGCGGCAGCAGCAGCAGCAGCACTCGTCGTTGGCATATCCAGCGGTTCGAAGGTTGGCATAAATTTAGAGCTAAGCACATTGTACCACTTGAGAGTGGAATCGTCGGGGTTGAATTCGGCCATACTTATCTGCACTGTGCCCTGAGGGTGGTGGTGAGATGGTGGTAAGCAGTGTAAGAGAGATTACTAATGTAAATTGAGCGGGTGTTAACTTACGATAATCTCCTCCTTCTGGCCGGTCATGCTGACCACAGTGACCTGTAAGCTTTTCGTTTGCAATTTGCCAAGCGATATGGGTACAGCAAAAGTGTCGCTGAAGACGGGCTTCTGGAAATCTGACATGGCTTTTGTGCGAATCGATGTTAGCGAATTTGGTAGCAAAGCGGCGCGTAGATAACTGTGGGGTAATATGAAAATAAGAACGCATGAGATTTATAAGCTATGTAACTAAAACATTTCTAATTGCCACTTACACTTGTGCATTGTCCGCGGTTGTAGTCCACAGCGCTGAGAGATTATTCGCACGTTCCAACGAGACGACTAGTACACCCTTCTCCTTTAGATACTTCAATCCAATTTGCACTTGCGCCAATTCCTTGCGTGGCAGGTGTGCGCGTGACGCCTCGAAAACGCCAGAGTCGCCGGCAACTGATTCGTTGCTCACCGCCGCCGATACAGAGCGTGTGTTCGACGAGGATGATGAACGACTGAGCATCTCTTGGGGCAGATCCAGTAGTGATGGCTTCTCGGAAATTGGTGAGAGTGGCGCAGTGGGCAGGTTAAGCGGCGCGGATAAGTTCAGTTTCTGCAATTTGGCTTCCAACACCATGCAGTCCAGCAGCGTTGAGTCCAAGTCGTGCGCATGCGTGCGTGCCACGGCTGTGGCAAATGTTGGATTTGGCTGATAGAGTGGTGGCAAGCCAATGCCAGCAGTTGTATTGGCATAGGTAGGCTCCTCCTTGAGCCGCTGATTGGCTGCTGTCGCGGCCTGATCGGGACTGGCGTTGTATTTCATGGGTGAGGCGGGTGGTGTTTCCATTGAGAGGCTGCTACGTGGCGATAGCGACAACTCGGACGAAGGCTGTTGTTGCAGTTGTGGATGTGCGTGCGCATGCGCGTGCGCTTGTGACTGCTGTTGGTGTTGCTGTTGCTGTTGCAGCTGCAATTGCGCCTGTGCGGCTTGTAGTTGCTGTTGTTGATAGAAGCGTTGCGAACGGCGTTGCAAATCAATAACATCGATTTGTGAATCCACAGCGAATGGATCGATGTAAATATCGGTAAAGCTGAGCGCGCTCTTGCTGCTCGCCGTCGACAATGAACCCAGACTAGAACCACTGCTAATGGAGAATGTGCTCTCGGATGAGAATGACTTGAGGCGTTCCTCCAGTTTCTTTGTAGATTTCAGTGCCTCTTGTAGCTCACCCACCAACAGCTGTTTCTCCTCGTGAAAACGCAAACGTTTCGCTATGCACTGGTTTGTAGCCTCATATGCCTCATTTAGATCCTCCTCTAGCTTACGCCGCGTCTGTTGTATGACGCGCACCTCTTCGGGTGTGCGCGACTCCATCGATATGCTATTCAAATCATTGAGGAATTTCTCCTTCTCCTGTATCAACAAAATCCGATCCTTATCCGACTCCAATTGTCCCGGATCGATACGTTCCACATGATCGGCCAGCTGCTGTTGCAATTTTTTAATATGTTTACGCCATTCAGAATATTGCAATTTCGTTTTGGCCATCTCGGCAAAGCGTGCACCACTATTCATATCACCAGCACCACATAAATCCGTCTGCGAAGCAACACAAACGCGATCAAACGGTGAGGCGGCATTCATTAGCTCGGCATTTTCGTCGTTAATCTGTTGACGGCTAAGCTCATTCTTAATCTGCACCAAACTGCGCATCAGCTCCTCGCGCACTTTCTCGCCCGACACCAACGACTTGTGCACCTTAAGCATTTCCTCGCGTATGGCCTGCACTTCGGCAATGTCGTAGCAACCATTTTGACGGGCATTGATCTTCTCGCCAACCGAATGCAACGTATTCATGCCACGTTGGGTGAAAGTGATGTCGTGTGTGATATGCTTGAGCTCCTGCTTTAGTAGGCGAACGCGCTCCTTAGCTACGGCGAGATCTGCGCGCAACAACTCGGGATCGTGGCGACTCATCGAACTTGAAGAGGAACACACTGTAATGAAGTTAGTTAGGAAGATGAGTGGTGGGGTAAATTAAAAGAAAATAACTATTTGGAATCCTATACTTACAACTACTTCTGCTCGCTGCCAATTTATTGAGATGATTGTACTCCTCCTGCGCTATCTGCAAGCGCTGCTGTTTAATATCATACATCTCCTGTTTATTTTCTAATTGATCTTGTGCCGCTGAGAGATAATCGCGTAACATTTGCTCTTGTACGCTCTTCCATTCTTGTCGCGGATCCTCCAGCTGTGTAGTCTGTTCAATATGATTGATATAATAGCGTCCAATATGTGGATCGTATGCTTCCTCCCAACCGTGTGGTAGTTCATCGCCGACACAATCTTCGAACGATTGTGGTTTGGTATAGCTGAAAGAGTGAGAAAGCGGAAATGCTTATTAGATGAGATAAAAAGTGGAATTAAAAAAAAAATAAAATAACATAAAATAGCACTTTATTTGCTATGTATGTAAATAAAAATAACTTGTTTTCCTGCTCTAATCTATGGCCTAGTATCGCAAAATAATCACCAACTTCCGGTTCAATGCGCGCCACAGTGATGAGTGTGTTGTTGTCGTTGTTGTTGGTATTCTTAAATACTTTGCTAACTGCGACAAAATTCAGACAAGTAACCAGTAACCAGTTAAGTGGCTACTGGTTTCTAGCCTAGTCTAGCATACTTGATTAGCTACACACATCTATAAATATTTAGCTCTTAGGCGATGCCGCAGTTGCGCGTGGGGAAACAAGTCCATTGGCGCTTGACTTGACTCATAATCATAATCACCCATTTCCCACGCTATGCCAAGCGCATGCACAGATTTTTTTTTTGATTTTTTTTCTATACAGCTAGTCGCACTAACTAGTAAAGTAAATGGCATTTGCTTGGCCGATTGGATCGGTAATTGGTTGGGGAACTATTTAATCATGCAAATTCATGCAAGCCACAAACATACCGAGTCAAAATACATTAATAAATAAATACATACTATTTTTGCAATCAGAAAGAAAGAAAGAAAAAAGAAAAAAACACATAGAAAATGCTTGGTATTTTCATAAGTCAATAATAATAAATAGCTAATCGGGCACACCTGTAGTTACTTTATAAATATTTGCTTTCAACATTTTTGCCAACTTTGAAGTATTGCGACGACTCGCCCGCCATCACCGCCGCCTTTCATTATTTACAGATACTGCGCAGAAATAATGGCTTGATAATCAGTTAAAGATACAAAAACACGGCCAACACGGTGCCTTTAGAATTCTATGTATGCATTAAAGTAAAATATTTCTATATTAGACTGGGGGCACGCGGATTATAGTGTCATAAAAATGTCTGTCCAAAAAGAGTCAAAATAGCATTTTCTTCATAACTTTTTCTGTGTACGACGCGATTTTTGAGACCGTTGCGGACTAATGAATATATACGTGCATATACGTACATTAGGGTGGGTCTCAAAAAAGAAAATTTTTTAAATTTATTATATTTTAAAACTCCCGCTAAAACGTTTCGGAAAAAATATTAAGAAGATTTACGTGAGCTTCCAAAAATAAAAGTAATGAGAAAATAACTCTTGCATTAAGTTATAAAGTCTAATGCCGGTATTCTAACAGCAGTCACTAGTATCTAATTGAGGATTTTCGGTGCTGAGATGGATTTACGTGAGCAGGACCGATTAGAAAATACCTCCAAAAATGAAACTTTTCATAAATAAAAATAGTGTGAAAATAACTCTTCAATGATACGTTATAAGTCTAATGCCCGTACTCTGTCAGCAGTCTTTAGTCACTAATTGAGGCATTTCGGTGGTGAGTTTGGCGAGTTTATTCAGTAGGACGTCTCAAGATAAGGTCACTAATTTGCCACCTGGAAATTGAGGAAAGTATTGAATATACTCGAAAATGAAATAACACTCGGTCTGTCCCTTGGTCGTGTGCTATATTTTGCATAAGTTTAAAAAAAAATAACACTTAGCTTTCAATAAGCCTAATAAAAACAATACCTATTACCTTTGCTTATTTTCTTGTTCTAAATTTTTTACATATTTTAAACAGTCGGTTCACATATAATGCAGTAGTAATAATTTTTCGATAACCACATTATTTTTAGTTTTACAGAACAATAATGCTGGTGACAAAGAATCTAAAAAAAGTATATTGTGTGCTATTGATGAAAACATTTTAATTACGATTGGTCTGACATCTCTAGCTGAACACGCCATCAGCTGATTGTCTCTAATGCTTTTCACCACAGCCTTTGGTGAAATTTTTTGTGACTGTTGCTTACTGAATACCAAAATCGTCTCAAGTCCCAAAAAATGTTTTTGATTAAAAGTCTCAAATTTAATGGCTTGAGGTGAGACCGAATTACAGTATAATGACATACATATGTAAATCGCATAGGTTTTGGCTGAGTTATGGAAGTTTATCGTAAATCAATGTACCAAAAAATTCAAAAGCATCAAAAATATTATGATAATGATATCGTTCAATATTATTTTTTTTTAATATTTGTATCCAGATCTTTTAATCTTAAATTGTTCTCTCGTCTGATGTGATTTCATTTTGAAAATTATATATTTTATTTATAAAAAACTTCAATTTTTCAAGCTATTTTCATTTATATCTTAAAACTTTTACTAAATACTTTAGTTGATCTCCTAAAATATATAATGAGTTTTATAATTTCGATTTTCTCTTGTATGTGGAGTGTTGCACCCTAATGTACCTATTTCATTTAATTCCATAAAGTGTGCATGTGTTTCCTTTTTTGTAAATTGAGCGCAAATGTTAAGCTCGGAAGGCCACATGGTATTCAAATTAAAATTTGTTTATGTAAATATTTGCATAATTTGCCGGAGGAATGCGAAGGAGACGCGTTGTTGTACGTGCAGCGAAAAGTTATACATACTAAATATCATAATTCGAAAGAAAATATTATAAATTCATTTCAAAATTATCAAAATATGCTGACTACTCCTCAATATACTCACAAAGAGCGTATAAATAGAGTTTTAAATTATGTAAAAAAAAAAAATATAAAAAGTTTACAAATTTTCACCAAAAATTTTCGATTAGAGTTTTTTAGAAAGATTGTGGGTATCACAGGGTGTTTATGAGAGCAAACAAAAAGTTGTACGGACAAGAACGCTGCAACTGCTTTAAATGAAAACCACATTTTACTGAGACTCTACATCCTAAAAAAAAAAAGAAACTATACTAAAACAAACGGCTCTGAGAATTTTTGTTTTTATATTTTCTCACTTCATGTGTCTTTTTGTAAAGGTCGATTTTTTTTTTTTTTTTGGGAGTTAAAGTCAAAGTCTTTACATTTAATCTTTGAAGATATAATTTTTACTCATTTATAAATGGATTCCTGAAATATCTAGAAAAAGGTTAATATTTTAAAATTATTTTAAGTAGGTGGTGTACCGTATCAAGAATTATAAAATAAAAGATTGCACCTTCCGCGGACCGATAGTCTTACCTTTGCCAATAAAAATTGTTTTTCTTTTATTTCCAAAAGAAAACAATGCTAACAAAACTTTCAAACCTTCTTCCTCTTCTTCTTCTTCAGAATTTTTCTATTATTCTAGCTACGCCTTCTCTTTTTCCATCCTTTCCACAGCTATTGCTTTTCGCAAAATTTCTGGTACTGCCAAAAAATTAACTAAAATTCCAATCGCTTCCCATATAAAATATAAAATATTCTCCAAAAAAATTTCAACTGGCCGTTGAACGAAAAATTTGAACGGGGAAGCAACAACAAATAACAATAAGCAGAGCCGATGTACTAAACGAGCTATTGCGCTTGGTGTTTTATTCATAAACTGTTAACCCTTCGGAGGTGTGGTGGGGTATGTCATACCCCAGCACATGTATTTCCTTAAATATATATATGTTTTTGTTTAAGGAATACGTTATCGCTCCCAATAGCTTTCATTAACATTCAAATACAGGAGATCTGCCACGTTTTACATACCCCAGATATTTCTGTTCCATGGGACAGCCTTTCAAAGTGGGCTGGGGTATCATATTCGATCGCCATAACTTTTTATGTAATTAATGCATTACAGTGAATTTTCTTTCCTTTAAATAAATGTTATTTTTACTTTTGAAATGTAAAAACAGTTTTGAAATTGTTTAAATACAAAAAAAATTATGTTTCAGAAAACTGGAACCTCACTTTTTGGAATAATTTATATTGTCTTTTTTTTATGGCTATAATATTGAATACGAAGGAAAAATTGTTATGTCTTCAAATTAACACTTTTTAAAAATTAGTTAAAGAATAATAAATCACCACAAAATATTGCTATTATTGGAATTTGGTATTTATTTGAAATTGATAGGCATGGGGTATGTCATACCCCACCACACCACTCAAGGAACTTTTAGTCACCACACCAACGAAGGGTTAAGAGCTTGGCGAATAAAAAAACACGTATTCGGATTTTCATTGATCTGGTACCGCTATTTTCCGAGTGTTAAACGCAAGCTAAACTTTTGCCATTTTGTTAGTTTACATAAAACGGCAACAAGTTGTTTTGTAGTTAACGAATTAGAATTCCGCGAGTACCAAATAAAAAAATTATTGGTCAGCTTTTTTTAACCAAGTTTCCGAATGCTTTATCTCGCTTATTTATTTTTTATTTTATTTTTACGAAATTTGCCTTTCATTAAGTCCACTATAATCAACAGATTGCATAGATTACTCAACAGTTTTGCACTTTTTAATTGACAAGCAGAATTTATGCCAATTATGCCATAAAATTCTAAGAATTTGAAGTGTTTTTACTAGAAGCAGAAGTCACAGCAATAAAACGAGTACAAAAATTATGCAGCAGAGAGTGGTGCGATGCGGCGGGTTAAAAAGCGAATTGCATCACATTTGCTTGAAGGAATGATTGAATGATTGATTGCTTCGCTTTGCAAATGCCGCACATTACCGTTATGTGGACAAAAAATATAACGCTACTTTTTTTTTTTGGCATATTTGAAAGTATTTTTTCTTGTCGCCAATGATTTATAATGTCTCAACGCGATTAAATTAAATTGCTTATTTTATTGCCAGTTTTTATTCGAAATTTTTTTCTTAAATAAATACTTCGACTCGTTAAATTTGCTTTGACGTCGCAATGACTTTTATCATCTATTAGCGCAATCAGCGTAATTATTAACGTCACTGCATACCGTTGAGCGTTGAGCGTTGCGTCGCCATGCCGCCATGCTAGCCGGCACGTTCGCCGCCGCGCGACAATGCGGTTTGCATGCAGCGGTTGTGGGAGGTGAGAGGGACGCACTTGGTATGGTGAACGGCGAACGGTGAACGGTGGCGCACAACGGTTAGAACGCTCGTTGCAAAAGCGGCCAAGATTAATTGATTTCGGTGCAGCCACTAAGTCTCCTCGAAACGTCTATGTGGTGGCAATTTTTTTGTGTAACTCACATAGCGCGAGATGTGTGCCAACTGTGTGCCAGCGCGTTTTGCATTTTTGTTCACTGGCCGCCAACTTGGCTGCTCAATCACATTGGCCGGCCGCGCGTTCACCATGCTATCAGAGAATAAGTGTCACCCTTGTCAATTGCATTGCGCCGCACATCTTCGGCCATTCGAGCGCCGCCGTTCATCATCACCTTCAACACCTACCACATACATATCAGCCATCTATGTAAGTGGCAGGGGACTTTAATATTTGCTAAAAATTCTTTAATTCGTAGCAGCTGTTGGCAATCTGAAATTGTTTGTTTGTTTTTTTTTCGTTTTTCATTGTGTGTATATGTTAATCACCGACATTCTTTCGTTCGTCGGTATGTATGTATGCATTTGGTTGTTCTCATGTCTAGAAATAGACAAATAAGGTTACGAGATAAAGTATTTCTACGAATTATCGCATTCCGCAAAGCTTTTATTTGCTTGAATTTATTTATATTATTTATTCAATTTTCTGGTCTGCTATTTTTGCCATTCGTGTTTTGTTGAATTTTTGTCATGTCGTAGTATCTTGTTTTTAATAGCGATAGAGATAAGCGTTTTTAGCTTAACAGCAACGACTATTACGAGCGAGGAATGCAAATAAAATATCTCTATAATAAAAGATTTTTCTTTTTAAATTTTGTAAACAGAAAAATTTCAAATTTTATTTACAGGCAAGGTCTGAAAGGTGTAAAACGTAAAATCGTTAAGATTTTGAAAATAATTTCAACATATTTTTTAATAATTTTCTCCTACTGAGAGTCTTTCCAATTTCCTCCATAAGTAAATAAATCGCAAGCTGGAATTTTTTCAACAAATTCGTACAAAAAATTTGAAAACTTACTTTATATTTATCTAAACAAACGAAATTGACTATTTAAAAACAAATTATTCAAAAATACTCATAAATCATTCATTTAATAGAAATTTATTTAAATATGCCAGAACCTTGGTATTTACTACTATTAACCAAAACTGTTAAAAGTTTATATAAACTCGTATATATTTAAAAAATGGTATATGCATGCATACAATAATAAAATAGTAAAATCTTTATGATATTTACAAAAAAAAAAATATTTTAGTCAAAAATTATTTTCAATATTTTTTTTATTTTATTTTACTTAAAAATTATTTTCAAACTCATCGTACTAATGTTATAAATGAGAATGTTTTTAAGTGAGTGCCTAGGCATGTGTGTTGCCTTTTCACACTTAACTGGACTAGCTGGACGGATTTGGAAAAAATTTGGCACATAAATGGCGTAAAGAGAGTTGCCACCTGCCTAAAAAGTTGAATTAATAAATTAAATTTAATATTGCATAAATGTATATAGCATACAAAATGGATTACCTATAAGCTATTAATTAAGGCAGTTGCCACCTTTTTAAAGTAGCATAGATTAAAAATAGATAAATGAGTCAAGGCAAATATTGAATGTGGGTACCAAAAGAAGGGGGAATATATGTACATACTTAGCTCTATTTCTAAAAAGTTTTCAAAGCCGATTTCTACCTGTTTTACGACATGGGTGGCAACCTCAAAGGCTTAGAAAGCTTAATTTCTGAAATATATTTTGGAGGGGGTAGCCACTTTTGTGAGAAGTTAAATATATGTATATATTTATATAAAAATAGTGCAATATGTGTATTAAGACCAAATAGGGTTAAAAAAGCTTCGTTTCGAAAATATTTTGTTAGAGAGTTGCCACCTGCACAAAAAAATTATTTAAATTGAATTAGTTTATTAGCTAAACTAAATATATGAATTAGGGTGTGAAATGAATGGTTTTGTGCGAAAATCTTTTTGAAGAGGGTTGCCACGTTTTTAAAAAAATGTTGATACTATTTAATTAATAATGTAGCTGAAATTAAATTTCTATGGTGGTGCCAAACGAAGAAGGATTCAGAAAGTCTAATAACAAATATATTTTGTAGAAGGTTGCCACCTGTTTAGAAAATTAAATTTATTAAACGAATCAGGTATTATAATACAGAATGGAACAAACAAATGTTTAGGTGCGCTTAGCTTAGAATTGCGGTTAAGGAACTGAAATCCCAAACAGCAATTAAGCTTGGTAAGTGTCAAACAAATTTTGACAGGTTGCCAATTGTTTGAAAAAGAAAATACAAAATACATAAATACATAAATACAAATAACGTAAGTGAAATCAGGATACTATCATCATGTATATGTTTATGCAAAAAAAATTCGAAAGAAGCTGCCACCATTTAAATGTAGTTGCCACATTTCTAAAACTAATGGGATTTTTTTGTTTTAATTTAGTAAAATATACTATTATTAAATGGATAGGAAAGTCAGTTTTAGTATAGGATTTTATCAGCGCACACTTTCGAATGGAGTTGTCACCCATTATTTTTTCCATTTTTTTTTTGATTGAACCATTTCTCATTCATTAGAAACATATATTTTTATTTTTAATGCCTATAAATTTTTACCACTATTATTGTTTTTTCAAAATTTCTAAAAACAAAACGAGCCTAAAGCTCAATACGATCTCAACAGATATACCTAGCAATTTATGTACAAATTATTCTCTAGCAAGTTTTTAAGATCCAACTGAATTGTCTACACAGTGGATTAGTTGAAACAGAAATTTGATATTCCTTCTCTACAATGTTTGCAAAAATGCACAACTTGCAGTTCTCTTTATATAATAATAAAAAACAAACAAAAAATTGAAGTAAATATCTACCTATACATAAACATTGATGTGATATTCACTCCAGACACCTAAACTCCAGTCACTTGCAGCATAAAATGAAAAACGTAGGCAAATAAATAGAAGCAAAGTATGTCTGTATGTTTGTGTACTTACAAAAAGCAAAAACTCACACAAAAACTAAAACAAAAAAACAAAACTGCATACGATTGTGTTACGCTGGCTGTGGACTGGTATAATTTTTTTCCCCATCTTTTATTTACTTATTTTTACTTATTTGCCACAAAAGTAATAAGGCTTCTTTAAGTAGTGCTGCACTCAAACTTAAATTAATTCTTATTGATTTTCTTCTTCCTCATTTCTCGTCAAGCACTTGTATGCCTACTTTTATGCTTACTATTCATTAACGCCCATAAGTACGTTTTGTAAATATCCTCACATACATTCATACTTAATACTCGGTATGTACGTGTGTAGGTAGGTGAGTTTGTGCAAACTACACTTGAATGACAGTTAATTAGTACTGATCAGTCAAATTGTCAGTAGTCGTCTTAGAAATTAAAATGTCAATTCAGCGTATTTTTGTACTCAAATTGGCTTGTGTGAATTAATGCAATCATTGAAGAATTGAATACAAAAAGAAATTGTCTTTTTATTTATTCGATAAACGTATGTATGTACTTGTGTATTCATTTAGAGGGTGTCCTCGATAGTAAATTGTGCCGTTAGAGCTAGATATTGTCAACGGAAAATTCAAGAAAATATAATTAACAGAATATGTATGTATGTACATATGTATATATGAAAGTAGATCTGATCTATGCGGATCAAAAAATTATTGGCAAAAATTCTTTCGAAATATATCGTTGTAATCATTATGCCATATACATACCCAAATCTAACCTTATTTTTATTTAGAAGATCTTTTGTTTTAAATCATTGCATAACCGCTATTTTGTGATTTTTATTTTTTCGATAAAAAAATATCGTTATTTTTGGGTTTTTGTTTTATCGATAAAAAATAATCGTTATTTTTGGTTTTGTATTTTTTGATCAAGTCTGACGTTAGTTTTTAGTTTTCATGTTTTCGGTAAAGCAAATCGTTATTTTTGGATTTGGAAAAAATTTGGATGATATTTGATCGATATTTTGTAATTTTTATTTTTTTCGATCAAAAATAATCGTTATTCTTAAATCTGTATTTCTTCGATCAAGTTTGAGCGCCAGTTTTTAATTTCTATTTTTTCGATAATAAAAAAAACGTTTTTACCTGATGTTGATTTTTTTTTTTAAGATAAAAAATATCGTTATTCTTGGATTGTTATTTTTTCGATCGTTTTTTATCGTTTAAAAAATTCGTTATTCTTGGATTTAAAATTTTCCGATTATATTTGATCGATATTTTGTGATTGTTGTTTTTCGATCAAAAATAATTCGGTTCATAATAAAGGCAAAACAATGTATCGGCGATGATCGAATAAATGTATAAAAATAATATCGATCAAATATGATCGTAAAAATAAAAGTCGAAGAACAACGATCAAACAAATAAAACTTGAAATTCAACGACCTAACTTGATTACAAAAATGAAAATCAAACATTTTGATTACCTATAATGGGAAAAATAAAAATCGAAGAATAATAATTTTTGATCGAAAAAAATAACGCTTAAACTTGATCGGAAAAAAAATCCAAAAATGACTTTGGAATCGTAACTTTTTTATAAGAATTCTAACCGCTACGGCCCATAGTATCTATTATTTAATTGCTAAATTAATAAGTAAAAAATATTTATACTTTTTTTTTAATTTTTATAAGTTGATCAATACAATCAACTAAGTTTTTGGTGTGTTACCAAAGAACGGAGATTACAAAGAAGTTGCATCAGTCCACTCCCACCGTTCCTCTAAGAGAAAGTCTCGTCCGATTTCACCATACCAAAACTAATTTGACTTTTGCTGATTGTTATTAGAATCTGATTAGATTCAAATGGTTTCTGGTGTGGTGAAATCGGACGAGAGTTCTTGCCACAGGACACCAAATGCGTTGCAACTTCTTTCTAATTTACGTTAGTTAGTAGTTCTAGCTTATTCCTCACAGCAGGATCCAACTAAATAGAATAAGATTGCGATATCGATTAACGAATATCAAATATGATCTGGTATGGTAAAATAAGCGAAGATATTGTGTTCGAGAAACAGTAAAAGTGATGCATTTTTTTTTAACATCATGCGAAAATAAAGCCAAAAACTAATTGGATTATATGTAGAGATATGTTCTAATTTTTTTTTTAAAGAACTGCCGGAAATTTAATTAACCTGGAGCCGAGTGTGCCCTTCCTGTTAAAACCAGCAAAGGAGTTCTCTCATTGGAATCTGAATTGATTCTTAGAAGTCGATAGCATTGAAAAATTACAAGTTAAATTTGCAACGAAAAAACTACATATATAAGAAATGATAAATATTTGATTACTGCCACGAAAAGATTACTTGTAATCTGACTGTGATAAAATGTTGGAAAATAAACATCTAGAGTATATTCAAATTTCCTTATAACCAGAACTATCATCCATTCACAATTTTGGCTCTAGTGTCAAAAATGGTTCAATTGTGATGAAACTTGAGCATTTCTAATACTTTCGAAGTGCCATTTTTTCTGAAATAAGTAGACGTATCCAAAAATATAGTTATATCTGTAATGTGACTAGATACAAATAAAAACGCAAAGCAGCAAGTGAATATATTTAAAAAAAAACTCAACAATAGTTCCAATTAGCTAAATGTAATTTAAGTCACGATTTAGAATGTTCAAATTTATGTTATTTGTTTTTGTTTCAAGTATATTAAGAAATTTTTTAGAATATCACCAACTAATAAAAATAAAACAACAATTGAAATGCAGATTTTCTGTAGCGGCTAAAATCGCAACGTGTTTTGTGTAATTAAATCACATATAAAATGCTTGAGGAAGAAAGAAACCAAATAAAAATAAAAGGAAAAATAAAAAAAAAAATAAAAAAAAAACGCAAAACAAGTTTTACAAATTCCACACAAATACAAGTGGAAATAGTTTAAACAAATAAGTACCTAGTATAATGACAATGAGTAAGCGTGTGAAATGAGTAGGTTGTGTGCTTTATGATATAAGTTGGAGACGTCAGTAAGTCGGTATATATGTATGTAGCTATATATGTACATATATCAATATTTACTACATATGTTTATATATGTATGTAAAGCTGACGCGCCAGTTGACACTGCGGATTGTTATTGTTCAGATTATTAACGCAAATATGGACGTATTATTCAACTGGTTGCTTGGTTTGAAGTTGTTGACGTTAATAAGAGCTATTTTTTTAAATATTTTTTGTTGTTGTTTTTGTTTTTTTGTTTTTGTAAATTACTGTTTGCTATTAGCTGTTGACGTTGCCATTTTGACGCCGCCAAGCAATTTATGCTAATTTTGCGGTAATACAAATTTTTTAAATAAAATATATACATACACAAATAGTACACACATGCGTCGGCATTGCGGTGTGTAAATATGTTACTATACATTTGTATGTGTTTCTTACCGAGTTATTTGGCCGTACGCTTGGTTTATTTTTAAGCTAAGCAATTGCTACTGAAAAAATAAAGCGAAAAATTTTACCAAGCGATTTCGCTTACAAAAAATTGTAAAGCATTGTTTTTTGTGAATAAAAATATTATTAAAAAAAATTTAAAGGGGTTTTTACTCACCCGCAAAATATTTTTTTACAAAAATATTAAAAAAATTTTAGAGGTATTTTTCTCAACCGAAATTTTTCCAAAACCCTAAATCGCACAATTTTGTTGGTGCTGGCTCATTATTAGTTGAATTAAATTTTTTAACTTACTCTAAGTCGTTCACAATTTAATAAGAAAATTAAGTGCTGTTTTCGGCTCTGCTCAAAAATGAAATTACTGGAATGGTATGAAAACACGTCCATAACTTAAGTCCGAAAACCACAGAACGCCAAATAGTTGTCAAATTTTTAACTTTTCTCAGGCGTTATAGACTCTAGTGACAAACAGGTGTTTCGAATTCAATTCGAACTAAGGTCTGGTGCGCGGAATGAAAACGGAAATGAACTAATTACGATCGATTACACCTGCAACAATTTATGTAAATTTTGCATACAATTTAGACAATAAAATTAACAGGAATTTTCGATAACATATTGACGGGACCTTGAAGTAGATCAACAATATTTGATGCACATATAAATCGATATATAGCTTGACGGAAAATTCTTCTCTACAATTTTGTGTGCACTTTTAGGTCTGTTCCGTGAATGTACAGAAAGTTTAGAAGAAAATTCCATTTTTTTTTTTAATGTTCTTGCTTTTGTTTAGTTTTTATGGTGTGTATTCTTGCCCATCCGATTAGTGCATTCATCGAACACAGCTTTTGTAAAATGGAAACATTGCGGTGAAATTTCATGCCTGAAATTTATCGTATGGAGTAGCCAAATTCCAACGTCAATTCCAATTGAAAAGACTGACGTGAAGTTCTAGCATCAAAGCTTTCATGAATAGAAAAAAATAAATTGTATATCAATTTTTGACGGTATTTTTGAAGTACGAATATTTCGTTTTAAAATAGATACTATTTATTTTCCTTATACATATAAAACAAATTTAAATAAAGCAAATAGTTTTCAATTAAAGCCTCTTATATTATCTAAACAATCAGTGGTATGGCGGAGCTATAAGTTATAATGACCCGATCTTGATGACTTTCGTTTGACAGTTTCTAATCATAATAAGCGAGAATAGTACCATTGCTCAAATTCTAAACCGCTTAAGTGTAGGAATTATAATAAGAAATCTCATAGCTAGACAATTGCGGCCCAATATTATCGGCGCCGCCAAATGTTTAATACATTACAAATACAAATAGGCTTAAAAAATATCAGTGAGATATCGGCAAAATCGATTTCAGAAAACTATAAATACTTATACATTTGTACCATATATGTATAGATATATTAATAGTATGTATGTATATATGTATAGTAAATAAAAGCGAGCTACCAAATATTGTAAAGCCTACCATTGTTATTCGTTCGGACTACTTCAGTCGTCGACTATAATTATGTTTTTAAAATAATATGGAAAAATACCGCAATCATAAATACTACACATGAACATGCACACATATTAACATACATTCGCAAATGCACACGCACACTCATACACCGTTAAAAACTATTAAATAACCGTCGCTGGATGGAAAAGACGATAACGGGCAACATAAAAATTAAATAAAAATAAGAATCACAATCGATATTAATATTACTAAGCACTCAAATTCCTAAGCGTTAGCAAAGCCATACAACACACACACACATTCGCTTTAAGGCAGATCGTTTACGAGTATCAAGCGAAACTCGATTTAAAAAAGTTTTAACTAATTAAACAGTTAACATCAAATAATCTATTTCTCAGACGAATTCAAAGGAGTTCAATGCCTGTTTGTTTTGCATTTAAAAATAACGTTTAATTATTTGAAAAAAGAAAAGAAAATGAAGAAAAATATATTTCGAAACGTATTTTTAAAGGCCATATAAATTTTGGTGCATATTTAAAAAAGTGCGCTAGATACAAGATCAATTTTTTGAGACCGAACAGAAATTTTTAAGACAGAACCAAACCGATACGTCCCTCAGCCAATTTCGCTCAAAGCCGAACCGAATCTGAACCGAACATTTTCAAGTTCGAAAATAATTAATAATCAATGAAAAATATATAAAAATTCTAGGTACAGAAATTAGTTTCCATCCCAGCTATTTCAGTTCTTCACATAAACATACCTACAGAATTTTTATGCCAAGCTTTTAATATCATATATGAAATAAAATAAAAAATAGAAAATACTATAATTTGAGATAAAGAAATTTCTGCTGCAGAGTCGTACTTTTAAGTATTTACTTTGCGCTTTTTACTACAGTTTTTCGAAAAATACCATATTTATAATTTCATTTTAGGTTTTTATAAAAGTTGTTTATGTTGGAATGTATGCATAAAAAACTATCCTGTTTATGATAAAAACTGTTTGAAATTCAACCTACATTTACAGTTGGCACTTTGCATGGTAGCAATAGAGAAAAATGGACGTGTTGCCGCCCATTTTTATCATGACACATTACTTTTATCTGTGAACAACCTATAAATTATTTTATTCTCCGAAAATTGAATTTTGAATCAGAGTGCGGCGGAAAGGTGGACTGATATTTGAAAGTAGTTCTTCTTTCAACAGAAAAGTAGAAGCTCATTGAATTAAGTGTCCATTTCGAAATGAATGATTTATTTGAGTATTATTACTGCAAATCAATAAAATTCGAAAGCTTTAGTTGTTTTTTTCCAAAGAGAAAAATATTTCAAGTAAAAATTTATACAATTTGTATATTAATAAAAATTTACTAGTGTTTGGGCAAAGTTCGGCTTTTTTTTTTTTGACAGAAGCCGAAGCGAAATCGACCCCAATTTTAATGACCGAAAATGGCCGACGGTCGTTCTCTAGTTTTTACCTTGTTTTCTTTACATACATACCTATATTGATTTTCTTGTATTTATTTTGGAAATGTTGTACGTACAAAATAATTATGTATATTTTCAATTGATTTTCAATATAAATTCGAAGTTAAACAATTTTTGATGGTATAATTTTTATTTATTTATATGTATTGGGGAGTGCTTTTAATGCGATTTTTAATTTTGGCAGATTTTTTTTTACATGTAGTAGTGTCAGTATAACTATTAAATTTTCTGTGATTAAATTTGAGAATTTTATTTTTACTTAATTTGTTGAACATTTTCGAAATTTAACTGTAAGTACGCACAATGAATATAAATAGTAGTTCTTAAAAAACGACAATATTAATTTTTGAGCTCAAGGTCAGTATAAGGAAAGTATTTTTTTAATAAATTTATAATTTTTGTTCACCAAAACCAGCTGAACGATTAGCCGTTTATCCCCTTTTAAAATTTCAACTACTTCATCTTATGAGGTACAGGGTTTCGAAGAATTCTTCTCTTAAATAAACACAAACATATTTTAGATTTATGTTTAATTCTTATTATCTTCCGAAATCTCTCCACCTTATCTTCCCGCTGTTTTATAGTAATTCTTCGTTCCCGTTTCGCTAATCTTTTTCGCTACTAAACTTTTAGATGCATTTATCATACATATATACATATATAGTATTTGTGTGTTTATTTATTTATCACTATCTACGTGTATGAGTGTGAATCTTGTCGGTTTATATGCTAGATTTGAGAATATTTAATTTCAAAATTCTTCATCAAATGCTAAAGAAATGCGCATGTTGAAAAAGTCTCCCGCTCATCAAGCGCACTATTTCTCAAAATTGAATAAAATCCACAATAGTAATTTTCTAATTTAAAAAATTTATCTGCAAGAAAAGGATTGTAGCTATTTTTTCCAGGCTATTGAAATAAAAAAAATAAAAACCTTAAAGTTCATATCATGCATTCAGCGGCTAATGCGTCACAGCGTGAATGTCGCTTCATGCCGCGTGAATGTGAAATATCGTTAACTACGTATGTATGTATGCAAATATTTGCATGATATCTGTTACAGGCGCCGCCATTGCGAATGCATTAAAACCGATAACGTCATGCAAAGGGCGACGCTATTTTTCTATTGCGATCAAATGTTTGTTAATTAGTTTTTATTTAAATTTTATTTTAGAACAAACAAAAATGTGACCATTATACTCAGCACCTATTTTTTGCTTTCAAGAAGATTTACGGCATAAAGCAAAAATTGTATCTTGAATTTTCCTAAGGGCGTTGGCGCATTACGAATTGTTTGTTTTTCGTTCTTTTATTTTTCCGACAGGATGAAAAGTTGATGTAAATTCAATGTGAATGGAAAAATGCCAGATACACACGGCCCCCTCATTATGTCAAACAGATGTGTCTTAACCCATAAATGATCAATGCAACAAATCGAAATTGGCTTGTAGGTCTTAACATTTAAGAGTTTTTTTTTTGCTTCGTAGTAGTTTTTTACGTATTTGCTTAAAACTATTTGTATTTAAATTTTTTGTTTTTCAAAACTCTAAGCGAGAAAATATTAATAATTTTTAGAATCTCTGTTTCATTAACTTAGTTTTCACTAAGGAATATATTCATTTAAATTTTGAATATTGTTTACAACTCCCCCATTAACCACTAACCTATTTCTTGAAGAAGCAAGTCGAAAAAAAGCAGTAAGTGAATGGTCAATTAGGTGTTTTGAAAATTTTGTGGTGGTTTAATTTATTTTTAATATTATTTCGAAAAAAAAAAGTTTACGGAATTAAGAGCGAATACTTTTTCCGCTAAATGTGCGTTCGGTAATACTGCTGATGCTGACCGGAAATCCTGATTAGGATTAATGCTCCTTTATCCCGAGTGTCCAATCAAATTCGCAGCTATTAGTAATAATCAAAAAAAAAAATTGTCACACCTATATGCATGGGAAATCCCTAAAAAGCAATAATGAAAACACAGCAGATTTAAATAAGTACACGAAAGTGGTTTTATGGTTTTTGTGAATTTATAGTCATAACTTTTTATGACACTTTAATTTTGTTCGATGTTATCATCGCACAAAAATTCCATTGAAAATCATCAACGAACCTTGTAGTTATGTTAAATATAAATAATAGCGAAAAATATATTTTAAAAAAAGACATGCCGTTGTGTTTACAACAGCAAAAACAAAAAAAAAACACTATGTAAACAAATTCGTCACCTTGACACACCAACTTTGAATATAAATTTAGAATTTAACATACCCATAGATCCCTTGCAAGCCCTTTACTTACGAAACTTATGATATTAGAAAAAATTAAAGAAAAAGCAAAAAAAAAAAAAATGCAAATTGCAACAAAACATTTAACGCAAGATTATCTGTTTATAAATAAAGTCCAAAAATTGTGTGTGTATTTATCAACAAACTTTTTATGAACAGCGCAAACCAATAAGCAGAAGCAGAAACATATGTTATATATTAGATGAGCGCAAATAAGCCCAAAAGCAGTTTATTAAGTTTATTACGAATATTTAGTGTGATTTTTTAAATATTGTTTGGCATTGACATTGATTTATAATTTACTTGAAGAAGGATGTTTCGTCACGAAATCCTTAATTATAGTAATTTAGAAGGAACTCATTGTTTTAACAAATTTAGATGCCAAGTAATTAATTTTTTTTGATAATAAATAAACAAATAAATAGCTATTGGTTGTGATAATGAAAGTTAAAAAGGTTGCTTAGTCTGAACTAGCATCATGATGCCTATTTTAAATTATTTTTTGACATAAAATATTTTAAAGAATATATATGTAGCTGTTTTTTATTTATTTATTTAGTTATTTTAATCATCAAGTTTCTAAAAGAGAAGTTCGTTTATTTTCTGCTAATTCCAATAGTTTTTTTTTGCCTATCAAAATCAACCACAGCTGGCGAAATCGAACAACATTTTGAGCTATCGTTTCCGTTGATAAAGCTTTTTTGAACAAGTATAAAATTAAATATTTGAACCATACTAAAGAAATATTGAGCTTTGGAATTTTCTCATGTAAGTTATAATGTAATTTTTGTGCACCTAATTAATTTTTGCTTGATTTTTGGTGTATTTCTAGAAACCACCGAGCTAGTTATTAAATTTTAGCTCAAGAAATAGTATGGTTACTAAGTCAGTCAGATTTTGCCGTGATAAATATGCTCGTATGTTTTTGTAAGTTCTTATGTACCTACCTATGCGTTTTGAGGTTGTATAGTAATCTGCGTGACGAAATAGTTTACGCATTTTATCTTATCGCATTTTTAGGGGCAAATAGTACTATTATGGAATTTTCTAACTTTATCTTCACTTAAAACAATATAGATAAATATATATATACATATATATATATATATATATGCATATACATATGCATATGTAGGTGCCAGCACATGTACTAAGATTACAAGAGCAAAATTACACTAGATATAGGAAATTGTAAAACTAAGCATTTGAATAGCAATTGAAAAAATAAAAAAGTATTTTATCGCAGCTCTCGTTCTGCCGAAATAAAAAAAACTTACTTACAAAAAATCGAGCATCTGTATTTTATATATATGCATAATATATCTTTATAATCTACATGAATACAGGTTTACGAAATACCGATACTCTCGAAGCGAAAGTGATCCTCGGTGACAGTGGCGTCAATAAATCATGCACGACATGTCAAAACACAAAAAATACTCAATAAACTCGTTCACTAGACAAGTGTGGATAGCGAAATCTGTATTTGAAGTGCGGTAGTATCAAAGCAGTTTAGCGGTAGGGGTTTCTCAAATTCAATAGTTAAAATAAAATGTCTATTGCGAGATAAATAAAAATTATAATTTTTTACCAGGAACCGTAATAATATTTCCTTCTGGTTTATCTTCTGTTTTTCGCTCATAATATTTATTAAAGACAAATTTAACTTAAAAATTTAATTGCTATTTTGTGATTTTTATTCTTTCGACCACATTTGATCGATTTTTTGTTATTTTTATTTTTTCGATGAACGATAATCATTATTTTTGGGTTTTGATTTTTTGATCATATTTGATTGATATTTTCTCGATCAAAAATAATCCTTAATCTGGGATACACAAATTTTTCGATCACAGTAAACGCTAAGAAAATTATAAGCGAAGGCAATAACATAATCGAAAAATATGCCACAAAATATCGATCAAATATGATCCGAAAGTTTTAGATCCAAAAACAACGTTTAATTTTTATCGAAAATTAAAAATCAGAAAATAACAATCAAATGTGCCGAATAAAAGGTGGTAAAAAACAACGATCGCAATTGATGGAAAAAAATAAGAAAACAAGAATAATGATTATTTTTTGTTGAAAAAATAAAAATAGCAAATAACGATTATGCAATGATTCAAAAAAAAAATCTTCTAAAAAAATATTATGGTCAGATTTGCATAGCATAAAACATAAGGATTAGAAGATCCATATATTCGAAATTTGTTTTGAACGAATGTTTTTTTTTATCAGATAAAATCGAAATAACAATTATTTTCTGTCCCTCTTTTTTTCTAGTGTATTTTATATAAAATAAATCAATGATTAATTGCCATAATTGTATTTAAACTCTTTCGTTGAAACTTTATTATTATTTTGTGATTTTTATTCTTTCGATCAACTTTGATTGTTACTTTTATTTTTATTTTGTTTTTTAATCAAATTTAATAGTTGTTTTTGGGATATTGGTTTTTTTTCGATTAAAAATAATTTTTATTATTATATTTGAATTTTAGCGCAAAAAAATTACCACAGTAAAAAAAAAGTAAGTAACAAATAAAGGGTCGAAGGGTTTGTCAGAAAGTCCCTGGCCAAATTTCTGATTCCTAGTGTTAAATCTTTACTCCTGTTTCCGGCTACTGTCACCTATGAGCTGTTTCTTTGCCCCCGATAACCTATGGTCGCATCTTCGCAGAAGAAACTTATCTCCAGATCAAAAATCATTTTTTTTTTTTGGTTTTCAATTGTCCCAATTGTGTAAGTGTTCCTTCATGCAGAATAAAACCTACTTGAAATAAAATATTTTGTCTCTAGTGGTAGTCAATGTTTCTTGATATTCCCACTTTTCCTTGTTTTTTTATGTATTAGTTTTTCTTCTATCCAGATAAACTCTATCCAGACAAGGGTTTTTTGTTTTTTTTTCTGAGTGTACCTAACAACCTCCTAATAAATAAATAATAAACTATGCGCATACATTTACAATTTGAAATACCACAATAAAACAAAAAACATATAACCATACAAATTTGGTAGTATTTATCATAAATTGATCACGATTTCATGTACATATACATTTTATTTAAATCTGCTAAAACGGAAATGCTTCCTCTGTCGGTCATAGACAAATCATTGATTTTAGCTTTAAATCCACTTTGGCTAGAGACATTAAAATTTTGTTTGAGATTTTATTTCACACAATTTTACATTAACATGCATTTTCAATTTCCCGTTGTCACAGTTTGACGCTTCTTCTTACTGTTGAATAGAAATTTTTGCATTTTATTTATTTTGTAGCTAGCTTGTTGCGTCACTTTCCGCATGTCACTGTACTTTTGTTTGTATGTAAATACTTTTGGTGACGTTCCTGAAAAGTGTCATCGAACCATAAAGTGCACTTTAAAATGCGCATAAGAAATTATTTATGGAAAAATACATATATGTATATACATTTATGCATACATACAAATGTACATATATATGTATGTGCACACACAAACAACCGACAAATCATGCGTTCGTTCACTCATAAAAGCTTTTTAAGATAAGAAAATTTCTTTCTTGAAATTCTGTTGATTTTGCTATATATTTTTTTTCTGCCTCATACTTGTTCTCTTTTGTTGTTGTAGCGAATCTTGTAGCTATTTCTTTCGATTTTTAAACATTTCACCATTAGGCTTGATATTTCATTGATATCAATTAAATTTCCCTATGGAGTTGGTTCTAAATAATTTGGTTTTTTTCAGTGGTAGGCGTAGAAAACAAATAGACGCTCATAAATTTCTTTTATCATAAAATTTTTGAAGCCACATGACTGTACATACACATACATATACATATGCGTGCGTGTGTTTGTACATTTACACATACTCTTATAAAATACCAATGATTTTTTTTTTATTACTATGAATGTGCCCAATTTTTGTGTGTAGGCGTTATTGCTGCTAATGGTTTCTTTGGAAAGTAGAAAATGAAGTTTTATATATCCTGTCCATATATGGACGAACCGAGTTTATTATTATTTTCAATCCAAATTTGGTTGACACAAAATTGCTGATTTGAATTTCAAAATTTATATATGTACATGCATTTATTAAAAACAAATTTATTAATATAAAAAGTATTTTCTTGATGAGTGTTTTAAATAATTACCCATTATTCGAAAATCTTGTGTTAAAATAATAGGTAAGATAATCAACACAGAAAAATAGTTATGCAAAATGCTACATGGAGTTTGTAAAGTAGAACGCACTGAAAAATTTGAATATTGATTTTTAAATATTCTTTTAAGATGTAACGCCGGTATGCAGCTATTTGGCATCTGGAAATATTTTAAGATTGTCTTAACTTTAATTGTGCAAAGCATTTGTGAATCCCTTTTGGTTTAGCCTAATGACTAGGTACTCAATTTTTACATATTCGCGCACAATTTTAGGATGTTATCACCAGTGTTGCCAGATTGTGGATTGGCCGCTAATTGGGCGATCGTTTTCCTGATTTTTCCTTAAGATATTTCAAAAATGTCCGCCGATGTTTTGAGCGAACTTTAAAATGGCTACAATTTGAGCTATTTTCCGTTTCTCCGTGCGATTATTAGGTTTAGAAGTTCAAAAATGCAACTTTGTCTTGCCGTGTTTCTAGTGCCGTGTTTCTAGTGAACTATGTGGTATTTTAGATGACATTGTTTTTTACTCTACCACAAATTGTTTTTGATGTATTTTTGTTGTAAAATATAAACATTTCGATTCCACGATACACTTTTGGAAACTGGGTCCTTTATTAAAAAAAAAAAAACTTGGCAACACTGGTGATCACAAACGGAGGGTCCTTACAATATTTGACAATAGTTTTGGCTACGGGGAAGTAAAATATTTATATTTATGTGGCTAATGTTGTTTTCGATTTGAATCAAATAGGACTGTAATTGCAGTTATTAGAGATATTTGGACTCCAGCGCTAACGATCGCACGACAGTCGGATCGACGTACTGGAATGATCCGGATTTATTTCTGACAGTCCTTTTTTTCACCAACAACATTCACCACAAATTTATGAGTAATATTTTATGCTGTTACAACAATAGCAATTTCCGAATTGTTTTTGTCGCTTCTATAATGGATGCCATTGGAAAAACATGCTATGAATTTGAGCTCAATTTGTTCAGGATTTTGCGAGTCCAGAAACCATCTACCAACAGACCTTTTTATATATAAAAAAAAGTTAAGACCTGTGGCGCACATAAAAAAAAAATTGGGGGATGCGAGTTGGGTTCTTATAGTAATTTAATTTAAAAAAAAAACTTTATTAATTTCAAGACAATACTACAGTTTTCAGATTTTGGTAGGGGTTTGAGTAAAAAATTTGACAAGCAATTGACAACTTTTGACAAGAAAAATAATGAAGAAGAAGACTAAACATCAGTCAGTTTTTGACAGTTTTGGCCAGCGTTTGTTGTGAAATTTGTGCATAAAAAAGAATTGAAATTAATAAAGATAAGCATTTTCGATATATTTGCTGAATTTTACTATTATGTTTTTGTTATTTTTCTCTCTGGAACTACATAGCTTTCAAAATTTTCCTGCAGTAAAAAGTTACCGATTGGCACAGAGGAAAAGAAAACTTTTCTCACCATAGGCTCTTGGTGGTGAAGAAGTTGCCATTGATTTAATCGCATTAAATGGCAACACTCGTATACCAGCTGCCGACTCACACGCCTACTCATAGCATACATAAACGAAGACACACGTTTTAAAAGAGATTTTGTGAATTTCTTTGACTTCATTTTTTCTTATACTCAATTTTTTGTCATCTTCATCTTTCATCTTTATGTTGAGTTCAGCTTGCGTAACTTTTTCGCAACTTCTCTTCAGATATCAGCAATTTTTACAATCAATTTTTCGAACGGATACAAAATATTTATAAATGTACATAAAGCAAAAAAGGAAAACAAATACTAATTATTTATTTTATTTGATTGTCAAGCAACATGCGGACTGCGGTCGACAAGCCACCTAAACTTAAATATTTAAATATTATCCAAACTAGTTATCTGTCTGGGCGAAAAAATGTTTTTTTTTTTATTATCTGCGTGAGTGAAATGCCGAAAAACAAGTCACAATAGAGACAAATTGCGATAGGTATCTATGTTGAAAACTATTTGAAAAAATATTTGTAGAGAACCTACATTTAATATTCAAGTGACCACCAAGAAGCGTACGGTGATATCTTTAGCCGTTTAACTAGCTGATAGAATTATTTAGAGGTATCCACAAAATTAGCATACAAGTTTATTTAAGTCAGCTGTAGACAAAATAAAGTTATGCAAAAAGAAGTATTTAAACTGTTTTAAAATTACTTAGTCTAATTATCAACTACTTTCAAACCTGTCCGTTTATTTAAAAATTGTAAATTTGTCTACTTTATGGTGACTATAAAATTCACATTTTTCCGTTTAAACAAAAATACATTTTTTTTTTCAATTCATTATAGAAATTAAAAACCAAAAATACATCACTATTTCGAGCACAAATTTTCGAAAGTATTGTGAGCGGCGATTACTTTTAAAAACTTCAGGTATAGAGGAGGTTAGTATGTACCTTCTTAGTTCAAATAATTTTTTTATTTTAATTTTTTGTATCGGTAGGGACTCGAGATGACATTGATTGTTTTTTCTTTTTTGCTTTTTGGGTTATTACTAAAATAAACAATATTTCGAAAGACAATCAAAGCACTTCAAACGCCACGCTGAGTTATAGATTTTCAACATTTTTTTTCTTTTTTTAATTTATTTTTTTTGGAACTTTTGCAATTTTTTTAATCTATCAATTTTATGTTGAAAAAAAAAACTAAAAAACTAAAAAAAAAAATCGAAATCACTTAAAAAAATTTAAAAATCAAAATTCAAAACCAAGTATAATTTCAACCAGTTATAGCTCAGCATGTTTTAAACTAAATAGTAACTATCTACAAAATAATAATAAAAACTAATCACTTTTTAATAATTTATTGAAAATATATTATACCACAGAAAAATATAAACTGGGTGCAAGTTACTTCCAATTACTTTTTAAATTGGTAAATTTTATTGACTATCAGTTTTTTCCGCCAGGGTATTTTATACACACACATACACATGTGCATAGCCATGTATGTACATATATTTCAGTTTTTGTTAAATCTGGCAGATGCCGTGGCATGCCAAGCAAACGGAACAAACAGTCAACTGAATTTTAAATATTTGGCCAAAAGCGCTTAATTGTCGTATTTTTAAACAAAACGAAACGAGATGAATAATTATTAAACATGATTTTAGTTTTAGTGGAAGCTTACACATTCCCACATACATATCCTAAGTATATATGTATATTATAAAAGCTAGAGTTCGGCAAAAAAAATTAAATTTTTTGAAAATGCGAAAATCATGTTCGATACGAGATGCAAAAAAAAACAAACAATACAAAACTTAGAAATCAACGCAGACTATTATAATCGCAGATATATGTATGTAGCTATTCATATATGGCGTTGTTTAAATATGGCAAACAGGAAGAGCGAAACCAAAACAAACAAAAAAAATGTCGGCTAAATGCGAAAATATTGTACTATTTACCACTGAATATTTTTTACGAAATTTTTCTTTTAAAGTGGTATTATACAATAACACTACATTTATTAAATAGGGTTTTTTTTTACTTTTTTTTTACTTTTTGCTTCATAATTTAATGAATTTGGTTAAGATATGACTAATTTGGGGTTGCTGAATACGAAAATGTGTTTCATTTATTTTTGTAAACCAGAGTTTTCGAGAATACCCTGTTTTCTGGGCCTTTCTGCATTCATTGCCAACAAAAAAAAACAAAACTCCTGAAGTGCGAACAGAACTAACCTAACCTAAAATTATGAATATCGTTCCAAAGGTTCAATCCGCCTTTTTTAAATTTATAATATTTTTAATTTTTTTTTCGGATTTAGTTTTAAGAAAAATTTAAATTAAAAATTGCTAAATATTTTGAGCAATGAAATTGGCTACATTTCTATATATTTAGCTACATAAATATGTGCGTTGTCTTTCGTCACTAGCAGGAAGTCCCACCGTATACACATGGTATTTTTTCTATTTACGTTTATTTTTGTTTTCTTAAAAATATTTGTATTTGTTTTGCACATACCGCACTTGTAAGCGAAATGTGTTATCTACAATAATTTTTTTTGTTTGTTTTTTTTTTTTTTGGCAATTTATTTTCGTGCATTTGCAATGAGCTCAAATTTAATGCGCAACCGGAATTGACCTTTTGCAAGTGTTAAATTTGTATTTACTTACAAAATATCGAACAAATATGAAAATGAAATTCATCTTTGAGGAAACGCTTGGGAAATAATAGATTTTTGTGAACATTTTTCTAGTGTTGCGGAAAATATGGCTACTAAAATTTTGTAGAGTAAGTGTTTGCGTACTTATTTTACACACAAATATTTATATGTATGCGCATATATTTAGATATTTTATGTAAGTTTGTTTGTGCATTAGAAAATCGAAATCAAAATACATAGTAGTCGTAAATTCGAAGGTTATGAAATGCATAGCAAATGACGTGGGAGATGGCCTCAGTGTTGCCGTTGTCGAACTAAAGGGGCAATTTGGCCCTTTTTAGGCACCAATCAATACCCTTTGCCCCGACTTTTTCAGAATTTTGATTTTTTTTTTTTTACAATTTTTCAAAATTGTATCCGAATATTCATCTTCGCTCAGTACTTTAGAAAATGTTAAGAGGGCCATGCCAAAAAGCATTTGTAGGAAAAAATGCATAACTTAATATGCAACTCTGTTCGCAACCCTGTTTTGTGCAAAGCTTGTCTCATTTCACCTCACGGCGAGAAATATAAAGTTGCATGTATTTTGTTTTTGCCTATACTGCTTTGAAATCTGAGGCCATGCAAGCAAAGACATAGTACAAGAATGATAGAAAACCAAATTACGACAACGCCGGCAGCGTACACGTCACAGATGTTCATACTACAGGAATAGCGAGAATAAAAGGAAGGTGACAACTGCACTTGGGCTTTCTCACTTCACATTTATTATTCTGTGTTTAACTTTTTATAAAAATCACTCAAAACTCAAAAAAAAAATTAACTTTTTAAGAACCATTTGTGACGTCAATCCTTTAAACGAGGCAAGTACGAAGTAACGGAAGTGCTTTTGCCGCCACCTTCTTTTCTCTGCATCGTGAACATAATACATATAAATTTTGACAGTTATAGGCTTAAAAGCAAATATACTGCCGATACTACCTGCTTAATTTGACTCGGCTAGTCCCGCTATTTTTTTTTTTTTATTTGAAATTGAACATCGGAGATTTATAGCAGCGAAAGCTTTTTATATAGTACTAGTAAATTAGATTTATCTCAACTGAACTTGATTTTATTTTATTTTCTTTAAAGATTATGTTTTCAGATATGTAACAAAAATTACTGTTAAACCTTAAATTTATTTTTTTTTAACAGGATAGCAAAGCAAAATCAAAAATATTTTGGTCTTTTCTTTTGTCAAGCGCCCCTTTTTTGTGACTTTCTGAAAATTCTCAACGGGAACACTGGACTGCCCTTGAGAGCGTTTCAATGAAAATTTAACTTCAATTTTTCAATGTTTACAAAAATTATAAATATAAACATGTATTAAATGCTTCAGCTGCTCCAAGCCATCTAATTTTTCGATTCGATAAATCTCACTATAAATAAAAATCGAAACTTAGTAAATGTAACTGCCTTTTAGCATTGCTTTTACACACACATGTAAAATATATGTAAGTTGAAGAAAAACAAAAATAATTCCGAGCATATGAAATGAACAACCAACAAAGCTTGAAATTTTAAATTTCAGCACACTTGCCAAATAATTTCATTCAAAATATGTGCATGTGTATATTCTCAAGGCGAGAATAAATTTTTAATAATTTTTACAAGAATTTCTGGTATGTTAATGTGCCATATTTTTATTTTCATTCAAATTTTATTATTGTTATTGTTTTTTTTTTGTTTTTTGCATTTTTCGACACACACTATGTGCATATGTACAAATTGTACAAAAACATCCCAGCTAGCTAGCCAAGTATTGCGTCTGACCTGCTTCGCATTTCGCCCACTTGAAATTCTTCTGAACGTTTAAAAATGTTTTTTTTTTGTTTTTTTTTTTTTGTGCAAAAACCAGAAATCACTTTGGCTACAATAATCATAATTCTCGCATTAATATAAGAAATTGAAATTATTTTCAATTCAATTTCATTTTTTACATTTTTAATGCTCACACAAATAGCATACAGATATTTTGCAAATATTTTAAGAAGCGACGTAAGAAACTAAAATAAAAATGCCTACATACTTATATGTATATAAAAAAATAACGCAAGGAAGAATTTGAACGCGGCGCATTAGAAAGACCTTGCCACATTCCACATACTTATTTATTTAATCACAATAACAACAATCAAAAGAAGAAAACAACAACAATAACAAATTGTGTTGTGAAAAATGAAATCAATGAAATTGTCCACCTGTGCGCGGCTGCCAGTCTGCCTGGGAAAATAGCCAGCAAAACAAAAAATCATGCGAGCAAAACAAAAAATCATGCGAGCAAAACAATAGAATGAATATACTTATAAGAAAAAATGTTAGAAACAATGAAATTAAACGATCTAACAAAATTGCCTAGGGAATGAGAAAGCAAAAAATAAAATTAAAATAAAAATACAAATTAAAATACATATAAAGTGAATGCCATATCTAAAGTCTTTACCAGCTATTAGTTGATATCTAATTTTAATTATATTTTATAAAAATATATTTCAAACTCAGCTATATGTGGAAAGGCTACTGTTATAAAATGCACTCTATAAAAAGTGCGTCAGAATTTTTCGAAAATTTCGATATGTAGTTTTATAGCCCACTCATTTTAGTTTGAAAAAGGAACTTCGGAGTGGCTAAATTGCTGTAGATTTTTGACAATTTTTTTTCTTGACTGAAAATACTTATAAAAAAATTTCGAGCATTCACTCTATGTTTGAATGTTGGAATTTGCGGCAGAGCGTCGCAAAAAAATTGTGAAAAATCAACGGTAACTTACAGCCACTTAAAACCTGCACTTTATTGTACTAAAATTGAATGGGCTATAAAACTGCTTACCAAAATCTGTTTCAAAAATTCGTACGCACTAAATATATAGTGAATTTTGTAACTAAAATAATAATAATAATAATTTGGCGCTCGATGCTCGATGTTTGGTCGAACTTGAACTGAAAGAAAACTAATTTTTTGAGAATTTCTTTTATGGCAAAAATACACCCCTGCCGCCCTGATGGGCGATCGCTATTTGAAAACCCGTTTTCTTAATTTTTGATTTTACTTGCCCCAGCCGGAATTCGAACAATTTTAAATTTCGCCCGAAGTTTGAAACTCTAATTTTAGTGGCGTTTGTTGTAGAATAATAAAAAAAAATGTTAAATATCAATAATTGAATTTAGATATTAAAGAAAAAAAATTAGGGAGATCACTACATCTCATCATCAGACTTATTACTTTCTAGACTCTACCGTAGTCTGAACCAAGGTACACAGATTCTAGGGCAATATTCATTGTAGAGTACCAACCTTCAAACCAATAAATACGAAGTTTCAAGAAGATCTGTTAATTTTTTTTTTATGGCAGCCATTCGAATCAAAAAACCTTTGAGTTTGAGTTTGAAGTGCTTTTTCTGACAAAACGAAATGATTTAGGTTACGAATTGCTTCCTCATCCTCCGTATTCTCCAAATTTGGCTGCCTGCGACTATTATCTGTTTCTAGTAAGATATTTTTATTAAATGAGGTAGTGGAATTCGAGACTTTGACGCAGCCTACATTTTGGAAGGTATCAAAAAGTTGGAACATCGTTGGACTAAGTATATTGAACTAAAAGGAGACTATGTTGAAAAATAAAATGAATTTTGCCGGAAAAAGTTTGTTTTCACTATTTTTACACGGACTTTTCAAATTGCTTTCGTATTACCTAATAGAAATGACCTCGAGCTCAATAGAATTCAAAATTCAAAATATAAGACCGAAAATTGTTATATAGTTATTATCTATATATATAAAAGAAAGTCGTGTTAGTTACACTACTTATAACTCAAGAACGGCTGAACCGATTTGGCTGAAAATTGGTGGGGAGGTAGCTTAGAACCAGGGGCAGGTTATAAAATACTTTTTATCCCGTTACCGTTTACGACAAAAAAAACGGTAAATTTGATTTTTTTTCTTCGCCCTTCATATATTTTGCTTTTGCTTTTTTGTATGAAAATCAAAATTTACATGTAGTCTGGCGGCGAAAGGTAATATCGATGTAAATTGTAGTGACATCTAGCGGAGAATTGCAATATCCATGTTATTGGTGTGAATTGCCAATATTAACATGTATTTTGTTTACTTTTACTAATTTTGTTGGGTGAAAAATTGACAGTTAGAAATTTTGAAGTTTACCGGGTTTTGTGTTTGTTTCGAGTGTCTATAAATATTGTGCCGATATTATTATCATTAAAATGCCGCGTCCAAGGCGATCAAATCTTCTCCGAAAAAGCCGTAATGCAACTAGGATGCAAAACGTTGCGAATGAAAGGACTGAAGAAGTACAAGAAATTGCACGTGAAGAGCAAAGCGAGGCAGTTCGTGCAAAGGCTCGGTTGGCTATGAGAAATCATCGAGCAAACCTAAGAGATCAACATCTTGATAATTTTCGACGCACAAGGAGAAATTTATCAAGTACTGATTTGAATCGAGCAGCGTTCGCATTGGGCCAATGGATGTGGTTTGTGAGTATTGAAGTTTTCCGGAGAAACGCCAAGATTGCGCTGCCTTAATGGGAAAGTGAAATTGCCATTATTGACTCCCCCACCCGAGCCATTGCACTCATTGCTACTACATAATTCAGAATGAGGTCATTAGTACACTACATTCGTTCAAATCTATTGACTGTGCAACAAATGCAGATGATGCCACCAACTATCCAATTGAATTTTTAAGCTCCTTGGATGTGCCAGGCTTACCACCGCATAATTTACGAAGGTTGGTTCCGTAATAATCATGCTTCGAAACATAAACCCACCAAAACTGTGCAACGGAACGCGTTTGGTGGTAAGTAAATTGATGAACAATGTGATTTACGCGACGATACTCAAAGGAAAATTTGAAGGTGAGGAAGTTCTCATTCCGAGGATCCCGATGATCCCAACCGACATGCCGTTTGAGTTTAAACGACTTCAATTTCCGATCCGTCTTGCATTCGCCATGACCATTAACAAATCACAAGGCCAATCCTTGAAAGTTTGTGGTCGAAATCTAGAAAATCCATGTTTTTCCCATGGTCAATTATATGCGGCATGTTCAAGGGTCGGAAGACCAGCTGCGTTATTTGTTCTTGCACATAGTAATAAAACTAAAAATATCGTCTATCACAAGGTGCTTCACTGAAGAGTGCAGCCTATGCACTAAAATACATGGCCAACAAAGAATCATTACAATAATTGATTTTTTACTTACTTATATTTATTATCGTAATAAAAAATTTAAACTCATAAAATCAAGAATCTGCTCATTTATTGCTTCTAAGGCGGAGCAATGTTCGCCGGGTCAGCTAGTTATTTATATAAATATTTTTCAAAAAAGTGGAATTCTTAACTGAGCAAAAAATCTTGTGTCGTTTTCTATAGTAAAATTTCACGAGGAACATGTCTTAGACCATTAACTCCCAATTATATGGACATATTATCTTGTTTCATGTTTCGAGAACTGTGCAAACAAATTGAGTTCGAAAGTAGTTATAGGGTTATAATGTTCCAGAAAATTATTTACCAAGAAGCTCACAAAATAAATAAAATATACGCTCTCCTTCGTTAATGCTAATATAAAAGGAGGATGTTGTCGGAGGAGACCCCTTATGAAATATTGTTGAAAATAATTTTCAAGGGAATTTTAAATCTTTAGAGGACAACATCAAAATTATTTTAAAGCTTTCCAAAAAAAAAAGCAAACATGATTATTTTGTACAGCTGCGCACACTGAAATAATAACACATCGTATCGTAAAGTTTGGGCAATGTGTTTGTTCTCATTTTACTAATTTTCGAAAAATATAGCTTATTCTGCAACAAAAACATACATATAAAACTTTAAAAGTTTGCAGAAAATTTTGAAAAAATTCGACAAAATGTTATCTAAATTTCAAATATTGTAAGCAATCAGAGTTTGCAGACATTTTTCTAGTATGCAGTTTTGTAGCGTATTGAATTTTAGTTTAATAAAGTGAGTGACACGCAAAGTGAATCAAAAATCACTTTGATTTTTGTTAATTTTTTTTCCGCAAATGTGTCGAATTTTCCTCTGTAATGCTCGAAGGCTATAAAGAATTTAAAACGTGATAAATGCTTGAATATGGATTTCGATTTTGAAATGGTTGTAGCAAGAGTGGGAATTGCTATCCAAAGTGTTTTTTATATCTAAATGTTGTGACTCAACAAACTTCGAAAATAAAATTAATAATAACTGAATAAATGCCGCAGAAAATTTTGTTTTTCTTTTTATTTTTGCTTTGCCTCTTACTTTCTGCATTTAGCAGATGTGAAAAATGTTTAAAAAGTGGCGCGCCGTAGCAAACAAACATTTTTTATTCGTTCATCTGTATATTTATTCTTTTCTACTACACTACACAACAATTTTCATCAATCTTTTATTTATCACAACCCCACTCCAGCAAAGTCAATTTGAAGAGTATTTAATGCTATCACTTATGTTGTTGTTATTGTTCCCTACGCTACCATTAAATATTTTAAAACGAATATCGCTACATAATGTTATTGTTGTTGTTGTTGTTTATATGCGCCATGCTGTCATTAACAAAACAACTGTTGCGACCTTCGCATACCAGAGCAGACAGACGCGCGGCTTTAGCTGTTAGCTGTTAGCTGTTGGTTGTTGGCTGTCGGCTGTTGACGATTCGCGCAAACGAGTATTGTATGTACATATGTATGTATGTAGTTTGTGTTTTTGTTTTGCCAGCTTGACGCATACCACAATAGTGAAGTAAATTCACTACGATAATTGACGTGCACTAACACAGATACATCCATGTACTATACCTATATTTATTGAACCAACTCCAGCATAACTTAAACGCAGTCAATTTTTTTATAAAAGAAAATACAAAATTGTGTAGTTATTTTAAAAAGGAACTCACTTACATATGTATGTACATACATATGTGTGTGTGTTTCTGTGTACGTGTTATCATGCTAATAACTTCAAGTTAGCATACCTCATCTCCATCGACCATAAAAACATTGAGGTTATAGTACATTTAGTAATGGCGAACATTGATAATACATAAAAACACACACATACACACATACACACGCACTACATGTGTGCAAAAGGAGTGGATGTTGATGAATAATGGAATTCAATTTATGCGAGAAACAAACAAATCGAATACACAAAGTGATATGAAAATGACGAATATAATGCGAAAACAATAATGGCGTAGAAATATTTTGAAACGAAATTCCATCAGGGTCCGCCGGCTTTTAATGGATAGAAAACTTTGGTGCTAAATTAAATGGCGGACTAAATAGAGTTGCCAGATGTACTGATTAGATCCGGGCGGCAGTAATTTTTCAACTATAATAAATTGTTCAGTAATACAAATAATATAACTTTTATGGTACATTTATTTATTTATGTTGTAAACAGAAAGTTGTATGGAAAAAAGAAAGCAAAATTACACTGAAGATTGCGCAATGCCGAAACAGGTTTGTCTCCAAACCAAACTTGACAGGGGTTGATGGAAAACCGTTTCAATACAAATCAACTTTTCACACTGTCGAAAAAAACAGAAGCTAAAAAAGATATGTACTTCACAAAAGTTTGCACGTTGCAGAAAAAAATGATTGAAATATTAATGAAAAATTCAGAAACGCTTTAAAGTGTGCCTCATTTTCTCAATTATAAAGAAGCAATTAATTATTTTAGTTTTTTTTTTTTCAATATCACACTCAAATGTAGATTTATTGTTTGATGCTCGCTTCCGGTATTCAAGAAATTAAATATGAGCTGAAAAAATATTTACGATTTTTTTCGTAATGGAAAATTGAAAAGGTCCCACCAATAGCTCCCTCCTAAAAGTCTCAAATTTTAGTTATTTAATGTATCTTAAGTTATTGATTCCTGTTTAGATTTAGGTACACACATTTGTCTAAAAAAAAGAGTGTGACTTAAATTTTAATTCCAAAGCCATTAAAATTAAATCGCTTAATGCAGTTTATGTTAGTTAAATGAGAAAGTTTGTGACATTATTTAATTAAATAAAATAGCAATGAAAAGTACTGATTTCTATGAATTAAAAAATCTTGATGTCCTGGTTCAAAAGATTATTGGTTTCTGTGATAGTTTAAGCACGTTACAATTTCAGTTTGTTCTTATTTTTTATGTACTGTAAAATGTTAATCTCTTTTATTTCATTCCATTTCATTATATTTCACATTTTTCACTTTATTTAATTTCCCTTCAGGGCGTCTCATTTTTTTTTCATTTCCATTTCTTTTATATTTGATCTAACTTTATTTAGTTTTTTGCGTAGCTTTGATAATCTTCATTTCTTCTTAGTTTGCCAATTTTAATTTAATTTTTCTGTAAATTTTTTTTTTATATCCTTTAATTTAAATGATTTTTTTTTCTTTTATTTTGTTTTTGCATACTTTTTATTGTTTATTTTACTTAATTTTTATTTCTGGTAAATGTTTAATATCGTTTAAATTCTTTTCTTTTTTCTATTCCCCTTTTATTTTCGTTTGTTTCCTTTGTTTTATTTATTTTTTATTGTTTATTTTACTTGATTTTATTTTATTTTTACTACCTTTTTAAATTTAAAATTTTATATTTTTTTTGTTTTACTTTATTTCATAATATTTCACTTTATCTTTTATATCTTATATTAGTATCTTAACTTTACTTTATTTCATTTTATTAAATTTTGTTTGTTTCACTTTACTTCATCTTATTTTATTACATTTAAAATTAGTTTACTTTACTGAACTTGATTTTATTTAATCTAGTTTTATTTTATTTTACTTTACTCCGCTTTATTTATTTTTTTTTATTTCACATAACTTTATTTCTTTATTTTTCGTTTGATAAACAATTTTATTTTACTTTAATTTCATTACATTTTATTTTTCTAATTTACTTTATTTTGTTTTAGTACATCTTTATTTCACTTAATTTTATTTTACTTTGCTATCTTTATTTTATTTTGCTTTACTTTACAATATTTAATTTTATTTTACTACATTTTATTTGTTTTACATTATTTTATCTTATTGTATTATATTTTAAAATATTTTACTATAATGCCTTATCTTTTTTAATTTCATTTTACTTTCCTTTGTCTCATTTAATTTTTTTATTTCTTAACTTAATTTTATTTTGTTTTGTTTAATGTAAAATTATTTTACTTTACTTTAATTTCATTAGATTTTATTTTTTGAATTTTTGTTATTTTGTTTTTACATATTTTTTTATTTAACTTAATTTTATTTTACTTTAGTTTGCTTTATTCAACTTTTTATATTTTATTTTACTTTATGGTATTTTTTTATTTTGTTTATCTACACTCAATTTATTTAATTTTATCACGTTTTTTATTTGATCTTTTTTTACTGCATGCCCTAACTTATTGTGTTCGCTTTGCTTAAATAAATAAATATAATTGATTTTATAATATTTCCGGTCTTATTTTAGAAGTTTGTGTAAATTTTATCAGAGCATATAATGGAAAAGTAGCAATATTTCAAAGTAGCAAAAGTGATAGTAGCAATTTCGGTAATCACCACATCATCAGGCTTCCTTCTATCTAGACTTTACCAGGGCTCGAACCATGGTACACGGGATTTCTGGGCCATTATTCAATATTCTCTAATAAAAACTGATCTCGTTCATTACTTAATTTGGAATCCATTCACAGCAAGAAAATCCCATACATGGCCTATGTATTGAACCCACTTACTCCCTTATTTACTTTCCGCATATTTTCGGCACACGCCAACTCGCAACTCGCAACTCTACTACACAAAAGCCCCTCTGCGTTCACATTGTTCAACCGCCTCCATAAAATTCCCTACATATCACCATCACTCAATCAATTTTGCTCAAATTATACATAATTCGAATTGCAAAATTGGTTATTCACCTCGAAAATTGCCAACATTTTTCAACGTAAATGCATTATTGAACTTGTAAATCCGCCCAATTGCAATTAAAAATACCAGCCATGCGCTAATACGCAAAAAAATAAAAAAGAACACATACAAACTTTTATATAAATATACATAATACATATGTACATCCAATCTCGCGTAAGTATGTATATGTAAAACACCCGCATACCTAAATACAAACAAAAAGTTTGCAACACCTACAGCAAGTAATCTGTGTGTGCGCGTGTGTGTGTGTGTAGGTATTCGTATTTACTGGTAGTTGTGCATGGGGGGCTGCGAGTGGATTTTAGAGCGTAAACCCAACAACAAATTGTATCGCGCCACCATTTCCAACGCCAACGTAAGCAATTACAAAAACGTCAGCTGCAACGCTGCAACTGCGCACCGCGACGACGACGTAGACGTTGGCAGCGACAGTGGAATGCGGTTTTGACAAGTTCTACTAAATTGTACAGGCCAACAACTCGAACGAACAGACAAAGTTGCAATGCACTGCTACATATTGTGTGTGTGTGTTTGTGTGTTCGTTTAATAAATGCAATAAATGTATGCAGCTGCACGCACCTTCCGCTGCAAGAGGTAAACGAATTGAAAATAGGCGAATGCACTGCACACCCATTCACACACACACACACACACACGCAAGCACGAGTATGGCATAAATCAATTGGAGGCTGGCCAAATACTACTACTACTGAATAAAACGAATACCATTACGAGTACCTACCTAGCTACATATGTATGGATGGATGGATGGATATTTGTATGTGTGAGTGTGTGCTACATAGTACTAATACCGAGTAGCCAACATTGGGTGCAGCGGCAACTACAAAAATATAATAACAACAAACTCGTATGCACATATTTGCTGCATAAAAAAGTTAAAAGAATTTGTTAGACAAAAAAAAACGCCAGAAATATTTTCATATGTGGCATTTGGCGTTGAATGTTGCAAACTAGCTGCTATTTAGATAGTTTACTTACAAGCGATCAACGCGCCGTTGTTTATGGATTTTGGTATGCACATATGTATGTAGGTACATATGTATTTGTGTGAACACTGTACATACATAGAAGATACATAGGGATGTGAAATTTCTCAATGCAATTTAACAGTGTGTTGAAGTCAATGAGATCACTCTTCAAAGAAACGTGATAGATACACGAGTATTTTTGTATTTCGTTGCATAAGAGTGAATTAACGCAAGTCGCGTCGATATCGCGTCACGAAGTCACAACAAGACGCTCCTATGAGAAAAAATTAGCAAACATATGTACATACTAAGGTAGCGCGATATCTGTGTGTATGGATGTACATATGTACATTTGTATATATGTATGTACGTATGTAGCTTGGACCCGTTTAGGCGCTAGTACAGAATCATTTGAAAACAAGTTCTGAACCGTTTCGGCACTATTTTCGGACTAGATTATTGGTTCACCACTAAGCCCCCGACTGTAGTAGTTCCCTTACTACAACTAATTTCTACTACTATTTTTACGAATATCGACTGCTTTTTTGACTAACACTACTTCTAGTTCCGTTTACTATTTGTAATTAATTACGACAACTATTTTATTAATTACAATATTACTGCTTACTAATACTACTAATTACGACTACTCTTTTTACTAATTTCTATTACTATTTTTACTAATTTCTACTATTATTTTTACTGATTTCTACTACCATTTTTACGAATGCTACAACTAGTTACTATTACTATTTGTAACTAATTTCGACTACTATTTTACTAATTACTAATACTACTACTTACTAATGCTACTAATTACTACTACTCTTTTTACTAATTGCTACTGCTATTTTTATTAATTTCTACTACTACTTTTACTAATGCTACTACTAGTTACTATTACTATTTGTAACTAATTTCGACCACTACTTTACTAATTATTAACACTACTAACCACTAATACTACGAATTACACTTTTTACTAATTTCCACTACTATTTTTACTGATTTCTACTACCTTATCTAATTAATTTTGACTACTATTTTATTAATTACTAATACTATTAACTACTAATACTACTACTCTTTTAACTAATTTCTATTACAAATGCTACTTCTAATTACTACTGTCATTTTCACTCACTTATACTACTCTTTTTACTAAGGCTACTTCTAATTACTACTATTTTTTTTCCTTTTTCTACTACAATTTTAAATAATGCTACTAAAAGGATGTCTTATAAAACTCTCTCTCTTATTTTATTATACATACATATGTACGTAGATATTATGTGTGCAATTAAATGAGGGGTAAAGGCGGAAAAATACATTACGGATCAAGAGAAACATGATAATAACTTTTGTCTAACTGAATTGCGATTTTTTTGCATATGATTTTTAATGCAATGTCTTTTAATATTAGAGAACAAAGTTATTGAAAAATCAATAATCTTTTAAAACTTGTTACAAATTTCTACATAAAAAATGTTTAAAAAAATAAAAAATAAAGACAAGAGATAATAATTTTTTACCGTTTATCCTTATAACAAATCGCAAAAAAATCAAAGCAAAACAATTTAAAAAAAAAATTAAAAGCTGTTTGTACCTTGTGAAACACAAAAAAGGATCAACATATTTTGACTCATATGTATGCAATTTAGTTCGCATGGTGTGCTGGGTTATGAAACACGTAAATACGTTTCTACACACACATATGTACATACATACATACATACAAATGCCCGCACCTACCTTCATAGAAGTACATGAATTTTCTCATTTTCGAAACGCTCAGCGTATAACGTGTTTTTTTAATTTTCTCAGACTTTTCTTGCAT
This sequence comes from Anomoia purmunda, assembly GCA_951828415.1. Lineage (NCBI taxonomy): Eukaryota > Metazoa > Arthropoda > Insecta > Diptera > Tephritidae > Anomoia > Anomoia purmunda. The sequence continues at coordinate 154,463,813 of OX639993.1, forward strand.
TCTTTAGACTTTTCTTGCAGCCGACACACACACACACACATAAGTAGTATAGAGAAGTCTCCGCCATTATTTTCGACTCTTTCACTTCCTTTGGCTCTGTAAGTGATTGGTGTTTGTGTATATGCCTGTTTCTAGTGCCAATAGGAGTTTTCTAATAGAACAACTCTTTACAAACTTTTCGTCGGCAATATTCTAGGCAGTATTGTGATTGAATGGACAGTAGTAAATGTATGAATACGCAATCTAAAGGGGAGTCTTGGAATTGTCATGCAATTGGAGTTTTGTTTTCTAAGTATTGCAGTTCCTTTGCGCTTTTTTTTTTTGAAGTAACACGTTTTTTGCGGCATGAGAGTGATTTTTTTTACATCGCGCAACGCAAGTCGTGCTGATATTGTGCAACGAAGGTCGCATCGATATCGCGTCGGCATACAATTTTCGCTACCACTACTACATATTACCACTATCACTACTATTAATACTGCTACTACAAATTTTTACTACTATTTTTACTAATGCTACTACTAATTAATACTACTATTTTAACTATTTTCTATTACTATTTTTACTAATCACTGCTACTCTTTTTACTAATGCTACTACTAATTACTACTACTATTTTATTGTAACTAATTTCTATTACTATATTTATTAATACTACTTACATATATTTACTATTACTATTTTTACTAATATCTACTACTTCTTTTACTAATTTTTCTACTATTTTGAATATGCTACTAGAAATCGTTAGTTCTATTTTTATAACTATTTTGACTAATGCTACTCTAATTCGTATTATTTTTGCTAACTTCTACAATTATTTCTACAAATGCTACTACTAATAACTACTACTATTTTGAATAATTTCTACTACTCTTTTTACTTATGCTACTACTAATTACTGCTACGTTTTTAACGAATTTCAATTATTATTTTAAATAATGCTACTAATTATTACTACTACAATTTTTTTTACTAATTTCTACTACTATTTTTACTTATGGTATTAATAATTATCTCTACTTTTTTTTTTTACTAATTTCTGCTACTATTTTAACTAATGCTACTCTCAATTTCAAATACTATTTTTACTAATGCCACTACTAACCACTGTTACACCTAAAGACTACTACTACTCCCATATTTAACGCTCTATCTCCTTATGAACTCGGCAAAGAATTTTTTACTCTGACTCGCGCATTAAGTGCACCATTGTTTTTTTTTTTTAATTTACCTAGCTACAATACAATTTTTTATTATATGTTTTAATATTTTTTTCACACTTTTTCGTATTGCAATTTACGCATTTGCGGCATTCACTACATATGTTAGCTACTTTTTACTTTCAAGTTTTTCAGAATTATTCCTATTTGCCTCCTTCAACCTCTGCAAATATTTTCTCCTGTCCAACGTTACTCATATTTGTAGATGTCCTGTGTGTTCGCTTTGTCATCTACATAAGATAAGTAGTAACTAAGTAAAATACCTATGTATGTGTGTATTTATGTACATACATAAGTGCACTACAAGTACTTTTTTCCCCCTATTTTACTTTGATTTGTTGAATCGTACTTGCGTGTTTTGCTACATTTGGTGTTATTGTTGTTGGTGGTGTTGTTTCTTTGACTATTTACTTCTTCTCGCCAGATAGCACTTTTGCCATGCATGTTGTTCTGTTTATTATTACGTTGCTATTAGTGTTATTATTATTGTTGTTGTATTGCTATTGCTACCGCTATAATGCGACGTTAGTTGCCAATAAACTTGCATAGAAGCCGGTTTGGCTGCGTTGTTGTCCCATTTGGCAACAGCAACAACAATATCAGCAACAGTATTTACCTGCAAGCTTTTGCTTCTATCCATTTGATTCTTCCATCGTTGGGGGGTTTTTTTCTTTTGCTAAAAATGCATCGTTTTTTACAGTTGCAATGCCTAACATTGCTAGTTCTGTCTGTGCGACTCGAATATCATCGAATGTTGTTTGTTCAGTTTGTCATTGCATATTCTATGTTAGTTGCGTTTCATTCTTCGTTATTGTTGTTGCAGCGGATTTCTTCGTTTTTTTTTCTTCAATATTTGTTGTCTTCTGTAACACGGCAGCCATTTGTGCGACGCCACAGCAGCTATCTGACTAGCCGTGATAGTAGTCAGTTGAAAAAAAAAAACTACAATTTTTTTATGCTTATTGGTATTCCGAGTTCATTGTAAACGCTATGCCCCGAGCGTGTGGGTTTATTTTAAGCCATTTTGAGTAGATCGAAGCCTTTTGAGAAGTGTTGCATCCAAGTTGATCGGGAACTTACTATGTTAGATATTGGCTAATGCCCATTAGCTAGCCTTAAAAATTATTAGATTAAGTATTTTCAAATGACAACTCAACTGTAGATTCTCTCTGCATAAAAAACTTTTGAAATCATTGTTTTTGAGCAAATATTTTAAATAAGTTAGTACTTCAGTAACTTCAGTTTCTATTTTTTATAATTGGCACTCGAGTTCAATATTTTTGAAGCGAAACTTTTTATGAGACTGGAAGGCGGATGCGTTAAAAGTTTAACGCCGAAACGGCTAGATAGATTCACATAAAATTTTACACATAAATAAATATTTTATAATAAGTCATTTTACTTAGAGTCGTTAACTGTTTAAAAAGTTAAATAAAATAAAAAATTAATCCAATATAGCAATATGGGTATTAAAAGCATGAGGTATAAGAAAAATTAGTTTCGAAAATATTTGACTCCATAGGGTGGTCGCATATTTGGAAAGGTAAATTTGAAATCAATTAATTTTGGATAGGGGCCAACTGTTTTTTTAAACTACATTAATAATATGAATGAAACATTCAAAGATGGGAATCAAACGAAAAAGGTTTGACAGCTTGTTGAAAATTTAAATATAAATTAAATATGTGAAATGATAAAAATGGTGCGATGTGAAAAGGGACTAGAAAAGTTTGCTACCTAAAACATTTTTGACACACAGGTCAACATTGAGGTCTCTGTTTTGGCCAAATTACGTCACTCTATAGGCGTAAATGGGGAATTTTCTTAACAAAGAGTGATAGAAATACCAAATTGCGTATTCACTGGCGTGCCACGTCATAGCTGAATAAAATCGAATCATAAGAAGAAGAATTTGAAATAAATGGAAACCTCAAAGCAGAAATTCATCAGCTCTACAGGCGCCACAAAAGACTTTACTGCTGTCAAATTCGTCAAGTACGAAGTAACGGCAGAATTTTCTGCACCGTGTACCCAATGCGCAGTCAGATGTTTATTATGACATACTGACAGTAGATTTAACTTATTTGACATGCTAGATAACTGAGAGCCAACAAAATGCCCAGCAGAAAAGTCAGCTGATTCTGTCAAATTCACTGAATTCCACCATTTCTATTATCTCTATCGTGGGTATAAGTCTATTCAAATTGGAACTAAATTCACTGTTAGTTGGTGTAGTTCGTCTGAAGTTTTTTCAAATTAAATTGATAAAAATATTTTAAAATAAGTTTTGGAGCTAATGGCGTTAGAATTTTTTTTAAATCACGCAATGTTTTGTGTTAACAACCATATCTCAAAATTTTGCTTATCTAGGGATTTGCTCTCTGTATTTGCTATACTCATTGGGGTTCATTACGTCATTACGTCATTACGTGGTATGGGGATTTTGTTACATTGAGCATTTGAAGTACATGCCGATATTTCTGGCAGTTGATGTTCAAAGGGCGTATGCAGAATAACGGCATGAAATATAACTTCACAAGATCCACTAAACCTTGACAAGGCTTGATAAGACTAAAAGACTGGTCCCCTGCCGTTTTATAAACTATTAGAATTACCGAAACCAAGTCAAAGCCAATCAAAAAAATGGCGTTTTTCTAACAGAGTTTAAGTTGTAAATATTATTTAATATATTCTCTTTTTATATCAATTATGAATTTATTAATCACTTTTAAAAGAAACAGTAAAATATGTAGCAATTCACTTCATAATAAATGACTTTGAACTCAATTTCGAAATATCCAAAATTCCAATTTAAAGAACTGTCATATTACGTCGTTGTCACTTGAGCTTCATTCGAAAAAATGCAAATTGCACAAGCATAGTTCGGCACTCAAGCACTCAAGCACACATACACACACACATACACACAGACAGAACTTGCACATTGTAGCTACGCACTCAAAAATGTCTGCGCAACAATGTAAGCATAATCCCAGTGTGCATTCAGTAAATGAAAAATAACGCCTGTCTCAAGTATCGATTTATAATAATTTTGCTGTCATATTTTTGCGCATTTTTTTTGTTGCAAACGTGAGCAGAAAATTAAGTTTGATGAAGATAAAAGAATAAAAGCAAAAATGAAAAAAAAGAAACATTTCTTTTTTTTTGAAGTCGCGCCTTGTCCACTGTCTACTGGCCGCGGCAACACCAACAATCGCCAGCCAGGCGGACAATCTCTACAATCCGCATACTTTTGTACTTAAGTGCAAACTTTAGTGCTTGGTAAGTACATTAACATGTACATAACATAACATAAGGCAATATATTGCGAGCATACTTCTTACATCTACTGCAAGCGAATAATTTTTTTTTTTTCTTAGTTTTATTTATATTGAATTTACTACGTACAGTGGCGCACAGCTGAAATCATGCAATGTTATATTGTACAATATTGAGAATATTTTTCATGTTAAATTTTTTCGTTAATAAATATTTGATAAATTTTAATATCATAAAACATAAATATAAACATTTTTTTCCTTGTAAAGTATGTATGATAATTTAACAAATTAAAAAAAAAAATTTCATTAAAGTACCAAATTTTCCTCTCAGCACTTCTAAAAAGCTTTTGGAGTATGCAATTTTGTAGTCCATTTAATTTTAGTAAAATAAAATGCCAGTTTCAAGTACATAAAAATTTCCTTTGATTTTTGATAATTTTTTCTGCGGCAAGTGTTACATATTTTTTCAACACGAAAGGATACATTATGTGGAGGAATGGGCGACTGACCGTCAGCAAAAAAAAATAAAAAAAAATAAATCAATGGACATTTTTAGGAGTTTGAATCTTGCACTTTGTTATACTAAAATTTTCTTGGTGGGAAAATTGGCAATTTTAATGTAATTTTTTTCAAGTTTGTAAAATTAACGGCAAATTTTTAAATATTAGAAAAGTGCGGTAGAGGTTATTCTGCCAATATTTATTTATTAATTCCCCTTTAGATATTTGACCGAGACGAACCGTTTGACCCCCATATTTCAATTATTCATGCACATAACTCGAGTATAATTTAATTAAATTCAACTTTTCAAGCAGATGGCAACGCTCTTCAAAATATAGATAGATATAATCTTTCTTCTCAGCGAAATGAATCGTTTGATACTCAAATTTTATTATTTATATACATATATACTTGTGGATCATTCAATAAAATTCAACTTCCAAACATTTGGCAAACCGTTTTCCATTGAGATTTCAATATTTTATTTACCTTTGGAAATTAAATTTTATCTGTGAAACAGGTGGCAACCCCCTCCAAAATATGGGTATGAACCTTCTCCTCGCTGAGACGAACCGTTTGTTAGCCATATTTACATATTTCATATGATTTGCATATAATTTAAATAAATTCGACATTTACAATAGGTGGCAACCCTCATAACAGTTAACTATGAATCTTCTTTCCAAGGCGATCAATTTTACACACATATTTTAGCATTTCATATAACTTGTGTATAATTTTTTAAAATTTGTATTTTCAAACAGGTGGCATCCCTAATCCAAAACATGTACTTTAAGTTCTATTCTCAAGCCCACCAAATATGCGTACAAAATTTCATAAAAAATAGTCCAGCCGTTTCGGAGAATTACGGCGACAATCGCGGTGACACGAAATTTCAAATATAAAATTAGCGACAAAATTTAGCACGAAAAATATGGTAATATTTTAAAAAATTACACAGCAGGATTTAAGCAGTGAACCACTGTACATACATACTACATAATTCAATAATCGAGTCATTCACATTCTCGACCATGGCACTCGGCGAACATGTTTCATATATTGTATGGATATGTGTCCGTTCGGACGAGGGTTCGGTGAGTTTGGAGTAACTCAGCACCTGCGTGCCACGATCGATCGTTGATCCATTAGATTTTGTTGCGCGACACGTCTTGGGCGGCCAGCAGCAAATTATGCGAAGCCGAGCCAGGCATATGGCGCTTACCATATTCTTCTGTGTGTGTGTAGGTTTGCTGATGTATTTGTGAATTTACTATATTTATGATATACATGTCTACAAAACAACACAATTCATTATGTAGTAGTATTTTTTTTCACTCTAGAAGATTAATTAAAATATTTAGCTATTCTAAATATGAAAGAACAAAATCCATTTTTATCAACTAAGTGCTGTGCGTGTGTGGATATGTTTCCACTTGCTGTTGTTGGAAAATAATATAAATGATGGTAATTGCTACGTGAGCACTAAACCAATAGTTGGCGCTAGGTAATACCTAATATCTTATCTGCAAATAAATATGACATGTAGTCTAAAATACATTGCGGGTCCTGCAAATAATTTATTGCTATTATATATCTACCGCAAACACACAATTTTGAAAGTATAAACAATACAAATATACATACATACGTACATTCTTGAATACTTAGGCCTAAAGTGATCTTTTGGATAACAATCCGGAGCTACATCATGATGTTCGAAGTGAATTTGGCAATTGGATGATGGCGTTGCCAGGTCTGACTAATTTGTGATCGGCAAATGGAAACTCTAAAAACTCTTTCGCTGTTTATACATAGTTTCCAAAGTTATGACGGTTTAATTAACCCTAAACAATAAATTTTATTTTCTAAGTTTCAAGATTCAATGTGTTCAAAAACGACCGGCAATCAAATTTTAAATTTGAAAATTTAGACAACCCGATTAAGCCAAGAAAGCCATGAAAAACTGCAAGCGTAGTATCAAAGCATTTGGAAATATGCAAAATAAAACGGAGAGCAAAACAAACTAAACTAAGAAACTCGCAAAAGAAATAATTGCATTGGTTTTCTTTAATACCGCTTTGCAACGATTTTCTGTTGCGGCTACATTCCACAGCGGCCACATCATGCTACAAAAATGCCAGCAAGGGGAAAAAATAAAACTCTACTAAGAAAAAAAAACAGCACACACATATGTATTTATGTTTGTATGTACATATGTGGTAAAAAGCAGGACAAAAGGCAAAAAAGAAAAAAATGCAACTTCCTCGCCGCTTTGAGCTATGCACATATGTTGTTGTCGTTGTTGTTGCTGCGGTGATGCTGCCCCTCTTGGTCGCTTGCCTTTTAGCGTCACAAAGGCAGATGCAACCAAAATATTTGGAAAAATTGTGAGATGCAATACGTTGTTGCAATTTTGCTACAATACAAACTGAGTGGAGAGTGTTAGCTAGGCTTTTGAGTGTTGTTGTTGCTAGCGATGTGTTGCCACACTTTTCGTCACATTTATTTTGACATATTTTAATGCATTATTTGTTATTAATATTTTTATTAAATCCATTTGCAATCATGTTTGCTGGCATATTTGTTGTTTTGACTTAATTTATGAATAACTGTACACAACGGTAGTACTCGTACTAGTGGAGTAGTCACTTTGGCAGTTTGCTTGCACAGTGTAAGCTTATGTTTGCATATGTCATTCATTCGATATTACGAGACTTAAGGTTTGTCCAAAGAAAAATTTCGCGTCGCCTTAACGGAAGCTTCGCTTTGACAGCTCAGAGCGAATACATAACCGCAATTCACCAGTCGTTGTATTTGGCACTGTAATTTTCAAACATTGTATACAATGTGAATTTGGCGAATTACAAAAGCAAAATACAAGTAATTTAAAATGCAATAAAATACAAAAGAAACGGCGTTGTATATCTGCATTTACCTGACAGAAATGATCAACAGCGATATGAGACATTGATACTCGTAGAAATCAATTTCCAAAACGATTACTTACTGCGTGGCCGCAAAATCTTAATTTGTTGGACTACATCTAAAGGCAATGCTCCAGGCCAATACAGGCCTGCTTTGCTCGCCTTTCTGGCTTTGTTTTGCTTTAATTTACTTTGAAAGTTTCGATGGCCAAATAGAAGTTTTAATTGCGGTCACTATTTATTATTTCCACGAAATAAAAATTAAAAACCATAATTGTGAAATCAAATATACTTGGGCTTTCCTCTTTTTGCAAACATATTTGGAACATATTTGGCACTTGTTATCATTTGTTATTTAATTTGTGATTTTTTCTGCGATTCGTTTGAAGCGTTGAACGCACCTCATCTTGTCAAAGCAAATACAGCGCTGTCAAATAAAATTTTGGTCTATTCGAAATTTTGAAGCGTCAGCAGCGCTTGAAGGAAGACTGTCATTTGGTCAACTTTCTTACATTTTAGCAAATCTCTATTAATTTTTGATAACCTTAAGTCGCAGTAAAACTTTCACAGCTCATCGGTTCTTCGTCTGTGGCATTCGCCATCGCAGCGACGCAAAGGCCAAAAATCTTTCGGAGAATCATTCTCTGTAAGGGTCGTGCCATTCATGCTGTATTAGCATCACTGATATACCAAATTCAGATATACATACATACATATATATGCAGATTTTTCTCGTGGTATCATAGCTAATTTGAAGCCAACAAAGAGATCGTGAGTGTCGATCTTTTTTTCTTCGGTATTTTCCAATATTTAGTGGATCGTGAATATTTGGTGGATATGCTAGATTTAGATCGGATCCGTTCATTGACGGTGGTCTTCGCACAAAACGCTCGACAGCCTTATATGCTTGCTATGCTAAGAAGACTGATCCCTACAGAGTTGACGAATAATATGGGATCGCCCGTTTTTTGCATTTGGCAGAGTAGACTTGAATTCCAATCGAAGTTTTAGCTTGAATTTTAAACAAAGCTGTTAATGATAAATTCATCGAGTTTCGTGTCAGGTAATTATGAATTCGCCCATGATACCTTGCGTTTGTTATAATTTTTTATAAAGAATACAATAAATCCTAAATTGCAGTATACATTTATATGAAAACGTTCACATAAACAAGCCTTAGCAAATTTACCAAAATAATAATAAGCATAAAATTAGACAACTATTAATTTTTTGCGGGGGTTGGCAGATGTCAAATAAACGCGAGCGATTTCTAAAACCTGATAAATTATAGGTGTAAAGAACTTTATTAAAAAAATATATACATATTTAAATTGAGACCAAGGTGAATTCATATTAGATGGTGTTTTACATACAACAACAAAAATTTACACTAACAAATTATACGCTTAGTGACAGTATGATTTAAAATAAATACATAATTTTGACATTACGTTCACCAAGCGAATTCAATCAGCTGTTTTTATCAACTTCGCCTTGGATTGAGATTCAAAGCGTTTGCTCGCGTTACTGCCAAAACCAAGCCAACGCTAAAGCTCCATGCAAAGTGGATGAGAGCTTAAATGGTAGAGTTTATTCCTTACCCCGGCGAATTCATATAAGGTGGAGTTACTATAAGAACTCATTTAATTTTTTTTATTCAAATCAGGGTAAGGATTGTCAAATTGAAATATTTTGTTTACGTTCTGGTTGTTTTCGTTGTCATGGAAACTGATTTGCATACTTTCTGATAGAAACGGCAGCTGACTTTAAAAATCGGTACCCAAAACAACAACAGCAAAGTACATCTAAATTTTGTTTTTCTTCAAGTTACATAACCTTATATGAATTCGCCATGTTTCTTACAATATTGACATTATTTTTTTGCTCAATTTTTTTCTTTAAATTGTTATAAAAATCTAGCTCATTTCACTATCGTAAATCAGCAAAATCAAATTTGTTTTTGGAAAAATTTCACGATAATTACTAAAATTTTCGAGTATGCAGTTTTGTAGCCCATTTAATTTTAGTGCAACAAAGTGCAAGTTTTAAGTTCTTAAAGATTTCCAATCATTTTTGGTAATTTTTGTTGCGAACGGTATCGCACATTTTCTCCACACGAAATTATATTTTATATGGAAGAAAGTACGGAAGACCAAAAGCATAAAAAAATTAAAAAAAATGATGGAAAATTTTTAGGAATTTGAAACTTGTACTTTATTATACTAAAATTAAATGGGTTACAAAACTGCATAATCAAAAGGTTTACAAAAATTAAATTCTGTGATGAAAATTGGAAATTTTAATGTGACTTTTTTCAAAAAAAAAAAAAATTCTACAATAAAGAATTTTTGTGATTGTTATGCTTTATAAACTTGAAATGATGCATGTATATTTTTATAAAAAATTAGCGACAAAAATTTGGTAAAAAAAATATTGTTAACATTTAAGAAAAAAAAAACACTGCACGATCTAAGCTGTGAGCCACTGTAGATAGGCATTCGTATTCTAAAAAAAAAAAGCGTCCCTTTTCGCAGTCTGTCTGTCTGGTAGTTCGTTGTTGCTCTTTGTCTGTTTCATTTTTGCTCTACTGAGTGCAACAATTGGGCATCTTGCCTTCAATGAAGCCAGGCCATTCGTTAGTAAATTTATACAGTTATGGGCGTGCGGGCATATAAAGAAGTACCTACTACATATCTGCATACATACAAAGTTATGCATTTTAAATGCAAGCAGTCGCCTAAGCATTCGGTAGCGGACACATTCCATTCGATTTAATTTATTACCATATGTTTTCAGAAATATTTTCAGCCGCTTCTTAATGCATTATAATGATGACTTGATGATAAACATTTTACGAGCGCGCTGTGCGTCAAGCAAGCAAAGGGAGACGAAGAATTTCAAGAATAAATAAATTTTGGAATTTTTGCTGTTTGATAGCGTCCAGCTGCTTGATTTGGGATTGTACATATATGTAAGTATTTAAGTACAGTTGTGTGCGTGTTGCGTACATATAAAGACATATGTAAATATATAGCATACAAATTACTTTAGAGCCAAACAATTCGTTATGGTTTTTAAAAAGCGGATTTTTGTGGCTTCCATTATTGGTATGCTAGAATTTCTTTGTATGTATTTATGTACCTATGAAGATATATGCAGACATTTCTGAATATCTTTGTATGCACGTTCATACATATATAAAACGCTATACTCAATTAAGTGATAAGATACTTAGAAAGATTAAAACGCATTTGAATACTCTAACAAACGAACATAAGTACGTACAATAAATATATGGCGCAATTTAGAGCAAAGTTCAATGAAAAGATTAAAGATAAAAAATACATAGAAATGCATTTCGATTTATGGCATTCCTGAGGTATTAAAATTGTTGCTGCTTTCTTGATTGTTGTTTTTCCCCATTGAAAGTGCGCTTGTATGTGTGTGTGTGTGTTCTTTTTTTATTTACTGGCATATTTTATATTTTGTTTGTGTGTGTGTGTGTGTGTGTGTATGTAGCAATAGTTGTTGGTTGCTTTCTTTTCTATCTAAATACCTTTGTTTATTTAAGCTGCGAAAGGCTTTATTAGAATTTTATAATGGGAATTTTCGGTACTTAATTTGTACTGTATTTGTATGTATGTATGTATGGCTGTGTAGATACAGTAATGTGAGAGTAGCTGCATAAATAAAATAATATACAGGTGTGTGTGTGCCCGTGTGCTTCTTAATCCATAAATTGCGCCACAAATTCCAATTGTGATTAGTAAACATTTCAATCGAAGGAATTTGAACTCAGCTATAATTTGTTGTTTTGCGGTGCAACGGTTGTTCGTTGTTGCTGCGACGATTGCAAAGCTCTGTGGGTTTTAAATATCAAATATATGTAGATATTCGATATCTTTTCACAAAATTTGTATAGGAATTTTTATAATTCCGGAAATACCAAATTGTATGGGCATTTGACCAGACCAGAATTTTTTATAATATTTAATTTTTTTTTTTTTTACGTATGAACATTAAAGTCGTTCACACTGTCGTAATTTATGGCACATTCGTAATTTATGAGCAAATTACATTGAATTTAAACAACTTCGTCATGTAAAATCTGTCAATAAATAGGATGAAATGCGATGTTTTATCCTAAATCGATAACCAAATCTCGAATTAATCAGTGCCGGCTCTAAATTTGATCGATAATTATCGAAAAATGTGGTCTCCCATAACCAAACTAGGCGTAGTATTTTGCAATATAAGCATTTCACTTAACTGCTCTTTGATTTTTCCTAGAGCTCTAGTTTAAAATCAACTATCCGACAATTCTACTAGTCGACAAGTCGATTAGAAACCTTACCAACTTTTCTGATTGTTGATAATCGAATAGCAAATATTCGACTAACCGTTCACCTTCGAATAATCGCTCTCTATCGATTTGTCTAAAAATCGACTAACCGAAAGTATTCGAATAGTAACAGTTACTCAATATAAATTCATAAAAATTTCATTATAGCGGAAAATGAGTTTTGCCAATAAGCACAAATATTCGAACACATATAAAAAAACAAATTTATATTGAAAGAAAGCAACTAGTCGAAAAATCGAAAATGAACGTTTAGTCGACTAGTTGTTTATGGGCGGTTGGTCGAAAAAGTTGAAAAGAAATGTGAAATGCGACTATTTTTGAAGCATATTTTGATAATCGATTAACCGGTTAGTCGATTACTCGATTAATGAGAACTCTAATTTTTACTGCCTCTAGAAGCTTTCTTTCTTTGGTCAAAGAACTAAGTAACCATGTGGCTACAGAACTTTCAAGATAAACTAACTAGGAATGTCTAGTGAGGATGGACTTGGTTTATGCGAAGTAATTTTTATGAAAATAAGTAATTTACGTTGTGGTGTGTTCGGTCTTTTAACCCTCTAACGAAAAACGGAAGTAATAGGTTTGTCAAAAGATTTGCCATGTAGTAAGTACAAGAATTTTTTGATTATCCAAAAAACAAAAACAATTTTACATATTTGAGTGTTTAAGATATAAACAAAGTTTAAACTAAAACCATATGTATTATGGCATTTGTAAATTTACAGTCTTGAAAAAAAGGCGAAGTTTAGGGAGCTACGAATAACGCGAAGAAAATACATCGCAAATAATAACGATTTCGAGAACGGTGCTAAAAATGACATAAAACCAGATAATAATACCATTATCGATTTGTATATTAATAAGGAAAAATATAAAGAAATCGATATCGATAACGACAAAGTATGCATCTTTAAAAATAATAACAAAATGGCTGCCATATAACTATCGGTTAATTTCGCGGTTAGTTTTGTAAGGGCATCGGGTATCAATCCCTTCTTCGCTTTTTTGCATTTCTTAAATCGAGTTCTTAAACAAAAAAGCAAAATACTTTAATGTCGTCACACTAAAGATATGTGTACTGGTGCTCAAGCCGATATGAATAAAGTGGCTAGATATATTCGAATAACATAGCTAAAAAGGATATATGTACTTGTTTTAATCAATACTATTGAGGAGCAGGAAAGTAAGTTTCAAAAGAACAAAGTATAAAGGAATAAAATAAAGAATATTTGATTTAAAAAAATACTAATTAAATTTATATCAACAATAATTTTTGAGCTTAAGGCCAGTATTGTTTTTTTTTTTTTTTTGGAAAGTATTGAGGAAATGTCAGCAATCAAAGTGATAGAAATAAATTTTAAATATGTTCGTTCCAAGTGAAAAAATTTGCGGTAAGCTCAATTAATTTTGTTAATAGAAATAGAATGTCATCAAAAAAATTAAATAAAAATGTATCTTTTTATTTAAATATTTTTTTATATATATTTGATCACAAGTGTTTTTAGGGCACAGAGATAAAAAGCTATATTTGGGAATGAAAGTGTTTATTCCTAATATGCACATTAAGGCTGCACAAATTATCGAAGTACTTTTGGCTTTCGATACACGCGCATATTTTCTAACCGTTACTGAGATTGTAGAATTGAGATTGTAAAATTTGAACCTGATTTGCTGAGATTAGAGGGATTTGTTGTAATCTCTTTGAAAATCATAAACCGTTACACAATAATTTACCACGAATTCATTGGTGTGAAGGTAGTAAAAACAAAATTTAATTAAATTTGCAAAAGAAAAATATATTTTTTGAGCAATAAAAGAAACCAACAACAAAAACTAAACACTATCCTACATTGTTCAAGTCGTGGAAAGCAAACACTTTTTTACTTTAAACAGAATAATTCTAAACTATTACTACGAAAAATTGTTTTGTTAAAATACATTCTATGTTTTGTCCCAGGTAGCTCCCAATGTATTCTATTACCGTGCATTATCTTCGGTCATTACTTTTAAGAAATTTTTACTTTACTTCGATAGATAGATAGCTTTATAATTTATGCAAGGGTCATTTTGACTCTAGTTAACTTTTGTGTTAATGTTCCTGAGCTTGTTCTTAACCCAAGCGATTGCTTGCAAATCTGCTGTTTATAATTTGAGTTTTGTTGATAGACAGCCCGTTTTTCAGGCTAACAGGAAACGACTTCTGAACCAAAGCATTTATTTATTATGATGAAAAGTAATTAATTGAAATCAATTTAGCCTTTCGGTTAAATTTTTCGAGAATCTACGGTAATATAAGAACAAAATGTATTTCTCTACAAACATACAAAAATTAATTAAGTTTTCCAATATTTTGCTTATTCCAAGAAAATTATGCACTGCATTCATTTTATTCAACCAAACTATCTGAAATTCCCACCGCCTTCGCGATTTAGGTGCTCAAATAAAAAAAAGAAAAAAAACTTACACGCACATATACTACATGCATGTGTATGTGTGTGTGTATGTATGTTATTCATATGTATATGTAAACAAATGTCTGCATCATTCTTTACGATTTCCCAGAAACGCTCAATTAATCGCCTTGAGTAAGCGAAGCCGCCTTTTTCCGCTTAAACCCACAATTAGAACATTTCCTGCTGGGTCTTCCTGCTAGATGGCCAGAGAAATGACCACGTAAGCTGAGTTGGAAATATGCCGAAACATAGCTACATATACATATGTGCATATGTATGTATATGTGATTGAGCAGCTAACGCTTGCAGCAGCCGCACATGCCACGGCGAATGAATTTCATCGTCAAGTTTCTGAAGAAAATGGAAAATAAATTTTGCACACACACATGCAATGCCACTTAATCACAGATCTGCTATATGTATATATATATATATATATATATATATATACTTATGTATGCAGCTACATATGCCTGTGTGCATTTAAATGGCAACATTTATGAAAGTAAATATGTTCACCGTCTTGTTGGAGAATTGCAAAAATGTTAGCTTCTCCGGCGTTTATATTGCCATGTGTGTTGAAAATTTATCTAAACTGCATGTGTGTCAGTCGTGGAAATTTTTCTATCATTTTTTAAATGTTTATACACATATTTATATATAAACTCCTGTACATATTCCAATTGTGCTCACCTTATTCCCAAATGCGTCCGAACTATAACCACGGTTTTCCAAGAAATATAAAGGTAGCAAAAATTAATATAATAATAGATTAATTGTTTGGAAAAATATTTATTTCCGTTCATGTTCTCCAATAATGAAGGAACTCAGGTCATAAATACCTATTATTTTTATAAACATTACTACCCGAGCATGCTAACAGTCTGAATCATATATTTTGAGTCATTTATTAATAAGAGAAGCTGTGATATCTTATAAATTTGTCTGTCATATTACAGATCAGATAATAAAAAGCGCATTATCGACATACATAGGTTTTATGAAAACGAAAAAATATCAAAAATTGTGAATTAGGCCTAATAAAAAGCAATCCACCATTTTTTCATTAAATTGAAGGTTTTTATTTAGCATAGCTAGTGGAATGATCCGTTTTAAGTCAAATATGCACCATTTTTTTCAATAACTTGCTGCCATTTTGAAGGTAATTACAAAACGTCACTCTCATAGAAAACCTCATCCCTAATGGTAAAAACTGCGACAGTAGGTTTTCACAAGCTGCTCTTGAAGCGAATTTTTCACCAGCAAAATCATCCGCCATAGGCAGGAACAGGTAATAACCAATTGGTGCCAGTTCTGTACTATACGGTAGGTACATAAGAACCTCTCAACCAAGTTTCCGTAGCTTCTGGTGAGTCACTATCGTTTGTTCTGATGAAACACAAATCCTCTCCTATCGGCCAAAGCTGGCCCACTTCTATGCGATTACATCCTTCAGCTGGTCCAAATGTTGACAGTACAGATCCAAGTTAAGAGTTTGGTAATAGGGGAACAGCTCATAGTAGATGATTCCCTGCCAATCCCATTAAATAATAGCAACACCTTCCTGACTGTCAATCCTGCCTTGGCCATCGGTTGTG
The DNA here is from genome assembly GCA_951828415.1 of Anomoia purmunda. Taxonomy (NCBI): domain Eukaryota; kingdom Metazoa; phylum Arthropoda; class Insecta; order Diptera; family Tephritidae; genus Anomoia; species Anomoia purmunda. Next base: position 154,480,159 of record OX639993.1, read on the forward strand.
TTGGCTCACCGCTATTCGACCAATATCATCTGCTTCAGAGATGGATCGATTTTATTGCGATTCAGTAGCGATTCACTGAGGTTTACATGACTTGGACAGGATCACAAATACTATTCCACTTTTGACGCGTGCTCAAACAGGACTGGGCCAAGCATCAAGCAATCACAAAACTATTTGAAACGTTTTTTTCTTAGAATAAATCTTATCTTTCCTTATAGCCAATAATCTGATCGCACAAAAAATTTTCAATTAAAAGGCGCTAGGTATGATTTCATAGTTCAGCGTTTCGAGACGGCTTAGCATATCGATAAACGATTGATCTCCGTCGGCGTAGTACACCGTTAAAGCGAATCGAAAGGTACCCTGCAACTAACTGCAAATACTATAAGTACATTCTTATCATTAATATACTGGTAAAGAGCGAGACAAAAACACAGCTCTCGTTAGAATGTGAAAAGCCGGCAACCATTCGGAATAAAAATAATGCAGATGAACGTAAAGCGTCAACCCTAAAACTCATCAGCAACGGGCAGAAAGTATAGACTATAGTGTAGCGGCCAGGTGGAGAAACTGTAGACAGGAATATCATCTGATCTGCTATGTAAAACTAAGTAGCAGCGCTAGGCAGTACCTGACTTTAATGCTGCTAGGTTTGAGTAAATTTTATGAACATATGTCCAACGAATGATGGCTGAATGAAGAAAGAAGAAATCTCTAAACATGATGTTCAGGATAATATATGAGAAAACGGAGAAATCTATTAGCTCATTTGACGAAATGGATTTGTTTAATGGGGTCAAACTCTACACCTTGAGGTGGTGCATAAATCAATGATCTCAAAAAAACTGAAAGCCGAATGTGTGGATTCCATGCCAGTATGCCATAATAAAAGATTGCACATTCCGCATACCGCTATTCCTATCTTTGTCGAATATCATTTATTCGCTGACGTCATAAAAGAACTTTTATGGTGCTATATTTTTTACACAAAAAAAAACTCATTACCACTTTTTTTTCGCTTCTTTGTTTTCTTCTTTCGAATTTTTTCTTTACTCTCTCAATCACTCAACTCACTTGTATGACGCTGCTTCCAGTTGCTCTTAACTCGATTGGCACGAAAAGCTGGCTCTGAGAACAAGCTCCAAATATTGGACAGAATTTTACTAGGCAAACTTTCAAATAAATGGTATAAGTTCACATCTTCCCCTTCTAACATAGGCTTATTATTGTATTTAGATCTTCCCAGATAGTCCAAACAAATCATGGATAGTCCAAAACAAATCATGCAGCAGGAAATTTAAGGAAACTACGAAATAAGTTATATATATATATACATATATAATAGTCGGGGCTCCTATTTAATAAAACCACATATTTGTTCATAGGTATTTATGAAAACTTCGTATTTTATTTCCATGACGAGCTTTAACACGATCAGGTTCAATTTTACTTACATCAGGATGGAAATGCAAATAGGTAGGATAAGGACAGAAGATGTGTCATATTAAAGTTAATGTTAGAGGGAAATGCAAAATCATACACATATACACTTTTGTCCGGTTACTCCTAAGAAACTGAGGGTAATTTTGCTCTATGGCCTGATGGAGATTTCAATTAGCAACAACGCTCAGATGATCGCTCAAATGAGTGGTAGTGTGCTTGTAGGTTGACCTTCGATGTCTATAAACCCGGATCGTAGAAATATGCCATGTTCACTCCCAATTTATCATATATGAGATAATCGTACAGAGATTTATTGGCTCAAACAAAACTTCTCACGGATCACACAATAGTTCTCTAGAACTTGAATAAATTTTCCCACAAATTAAATTTATCTTTTAAGTCTTCCTGTAATGCTGCTCAGCTTTCAGTACATCCATACATATTCACATGGTTAGATATAATTTTTTAATACATACATACATACATATATGGATATATACAAACATATGAAAAAGTATATATATATATATAAATGCATGTATAGACTTCCCCATATCTACCCAACAGCATTGCATTGCCTCAGCACAGCTATGACAGACTTGCTTGAATTCATGTTCGTTTAATTGAAGCACTGCACTATTACTCTTTATTTCGCTTTTCTTTTTTTCTCCCCATTTTCGCTTACTTGCATTTCCTTTTTCGCTTCATTTATCTATCTTCACATGCACATAGCTTGAGAATTACAATTTCAATTGCACTTTAGGTCATTTTGCCTATACATTTTCTGCTACATATATGCCAGGCTGGCGATGAGGGGGGAAAAAAGCATCGTCGTCGCAGCAACAAATAATATGGTATGGATAAGAAATGGAGCAACGATAAAATGGCGCAACAGCTAGAGTAATATAACAAGAACTTGCCAATAGCGAATGTGCAACTTTTGCACTGAACTGTTGTGTGTGTGTGTGTGTGTGTGTGTGTGTGTAGCAATCACTATCATCGCGGCGGGAGCAATACTACATCCGCTCAACTTTGATATGCAAGCACTGCGAGGCGAGTACATGCTAGATAAATGCATAATCTGAAAGAATACTACATACAACATAATAGTATTTATGGAGATGTTTGTGTATGTGTGTGTGTGTGTGTGGGTATATGCATTATATGTACATGTATGCAGGCAATTTGTACATAAGTCGAAATGAGATTGTGAAAGCTAGAATGTATTGTATGAAATAAACTTGATATCTCTACTAGCGTTAATTGTGACTAGAAGAAAATGGCTTCATGGCACGTTTAGAACTTGCAACTTCAGTTTAGATATCATGCGTTATTTGTAACACTCTCACTCCTCTCACAGTTTTTATTTTCCATTATAACTGTGCAGCTGCTAAAAAAAATACTAGAGTTGTTCAAAAAAAGTAAATTTGGATTTTTGCCGCCCTGACATTTTTTTATATCGAAAAAAACCATAACATAACTTTCGTTTTTTTTATTCCAAAAATAATTAGAAGTCGCGCAATGCGAATTAAATGTCTCATGTATTTTATATGGACAAAAAAATGTTTGCAGAAATGGTATAGATTACATGAAGATAATTTTTTTTTCAACTGGGAAACTCTGTTTGTCTTCAGGGAATTTCAAATAATAGTTTTCGAGTGCTTATTTAACAATTTTTTTAATATTAAATATTTTTAATGGGTGCGTTTTTGTTGATTTTGGCAACCCGGTAAAAATAGTTGCTATAAAATAAATTGTTAAGTAATTAATTTGGCATTGTTCTCTCAAACCTCTTGCAGAGAAACAAAATTCGCCGATTACAAAATACATATTTACTTTCCAGGCTTTTACACCAATTGTACTAAAAATTGTGTTCTCACTTATAAAATACATGGGAAACTTACTAAGGACCTCTAAAAATTTTTAGATTAAAAAAAAAAATGTATATTGATATTTTCGAGATATATTCAAAAAATTTGAAAAAAATGTCATAGAATTTTCAAAATTTTCTTACAATTTCTAGAAAATTATCTGGTACACAGCAATGCGGATTGATATAAGGTGGCAACTCATTTACTTTTTTTTTATTCAAATCAGAGCAAAGGAATCAATCCAAGGCGAATCCTTTGTGCATTTTGTTTGTGTGCAATGTCAAAATCTGAAATCGCTCAGTATGTCTCATCTGTACATATATTTTGTATCTGTAATTTTTATTAGCAAGATTTTTCATGATACATTTTTTTCTTTAATTTTATATAAATCTATAGTACATACAAAAACAAAATACATGTAAATTTTATTTCAAACTTTACATACAATTAATAAAAATTCAACAAACTTTCATTAAAATTGTTGAAATTTTTAGAAGTATGTTTGGACATTTTTTGAGTATGCAGTTTTGTAGCCCATTAATTTTGGTATAATAAAGTACTAATTCGAAATGGCTACCGTCTTTTTTTTACTAATTTTTATTCATTTTAGCTATGGAAACCTTTTATACTAAAACTAAATAAGCTATTAAGCTGTACTCAAAACATTTCTAAAAACTCCTCCAAAAGATTTTAAAATTTTGACTCAAATTTTTTCAGTTTTCATAAATTTTGTATTCAGTTTGAAACATTAAATAATTTACGGACAAAGTTTTTGTTATAGTATAAACAATGTCTGCATATAAAATTAACAAAAAAAAAAAATTATGCCATAAAAAATCTTGCTAATATTGTAAAAAGGTCACAATTTGAACATTTTGCACAACACTGTACGTTTGTTTGTTTTCTATTTCCTCAATTCGCCCAGCAAATTCCCCGTAGACTGGCTTTGACAATTGACACACCAAAAAGCAAAAACAAAATGCATGGAAGTTTCAAATAGCCTTGGTAAGTTTCAAATAGCTAAAAGATACCGTTGAATTCTGATATTTTATTTTGTTGTTGAGGAGAATGCGTTTTTTCATCCATATAACGAATGAACAAAATTTATTTGTATCAAAGATTAACGAAAATATTTAGGCATACCCGAAAAGTTTCAAAAAAGTCTGATTAAAAATATTTGAAAATTTGTTAACATTTTGTGCAAAATTTCGAAGCAATGCGAATTCATACAATGTGGAGGCATAACATTCGTTTTCATTTTCAGTGGAAGAAGAAAACATCAGCTGCTTTAATTCTTTCGCCTTATATGAATTCGCCTGGGTTTGAAGCTTTAACTTATATGTTATACATATATAGTACTATATTTGTATAATAAAACATAAGGAAGGATATATACATAATATTGAGATGAAAGATCGCAAATATTGTAAAAATAAAGTAAAAAACATTGTACGCAGATTTTTGCAATAGGACTTAAGTGCATACACAATCATGTTTGTATATAGGTGAATATATTTATAGTACTCCAATTATGGCAATCCATATTTGCTAAATACCGGTAGCGCTTCACAAATGATTGAAAAAATTAAAAAAAAAAACTTGTGTAAATATTTTGCCATTTTGTCGGCATTGAAATGCTAACGTATTATACTAATAGCGTGATAATAAAAGAGAAATGATTGTAAGTGTCAGATAAAGGAAAAGCGGCAACAAAATCGAACTTCCAATGGCTGACGAAATACTTGAAAAATTTGCACCTCAAAACCACACACATGCACACGTTACAAACATATGCAAGTATATAAATATACAATATATATATTTAAATATGTAGCAATTCGTATTTGACAGATGTTATGTCGACAATTCAATTAATAGAAAATAAGCGTCAAGCGTCAAAGTAAGCAAAAGGGTACCAACAAGAACGAACGATTTTTTGCCGGCAATTAACAAGTTGAGGCGTCAATCGCTATTGGCAGTAAATACATAAGTGGAGCACTTGTTTAGCAGTGTGAAATAAATATTAATTTAGTACTTATAACATAGTAGAATAACACCTAGTGAAGTAAACGAAACTGTTACTCATAAGTAGCTTGCTACAGTTGAACTCCTCTATTACGAACTTCTGCACAACGAGAAAGAAAACTTTATAACCAATTAATTTCCAGAACACTGCAATTGCATTTCATTTTCAGTATGTTGTATTTCCATATAACCGAATTGATTTATAGCAAATTTTTTTTCACTTCGATTTTTTTTCTACGCCCAATCAATCGCCCTGTAACGAATTTTATACTGATATTTGTTTGTTATGACGTAAACGCAAAAAATGATTTAAGGGAAATCCCGCATTTAAAATTTGATGATAAAAATCAATAAACAGAATGCAACGACTAGTAATTTTTGCATCAGTTTTCAGTTTGCAATTGATGTATAGGCTGATAGTAAGCAAAATATTGAAACGTAATTGCATTTACTAGCTGGAGCAAAAACTTTTGATAATCAGTGGAATAAAACAGGGCATTAAATAGAAAACAAATTGTCGTGCAGTTTGGAATTCCTTTAAGCAGTTTTTCACCAATTTTGTAAAAAAAAAAAATCTTTTAAAAAAGCCAAAGCGGTAAACAATTGAGTTCTAAACGCAAATGGATTCGCAAGCTATGCAAAAAACATAACTTTTTCAAAAAATTCCATATTACGAGTTATGTACAATATATAAAAATTTTTATTTTTGTCCCCTTGAGATTCACTATATGGAAGTTCGACTGTAATAGCAGCACCGTTCTTTTTTTAACTGAGCGAGAAATGAACAATGGAACTCGGTTAAAATTTCCTTCTAGTAGCAAAACAGGGCAGTAAGCAACTTTCTTAATTCCTCAAATCATTGATCTACTGGAATTTATTTCCGAAATTAGTGGTTCTTGGTAATCTATAGTTCATATCTTAATTTTTTTAAAACCACAAAAAAAACCCTATTTGCTGTTTAACTGGAAATCGTCCAAGTATTCCCTTAGATCAAATTCATAATAGCGCCGATTTTTAATTTACAATAAACATCAGGCTACTTTTCAGTCGGGCTGACTTTTATATTTCTTCCAGTTCGTGTTATTGCTTGGCATGCAATTTGTTTCTCTAGCAGTTGTTCATTTGTAACACAGATACAAAAGAATAAGCCTTTTGAAAATATCGCACAAGTTAAAGCAAATTGTGGGTTCAGAAAGTGATTAATTTTCCATTTTTATTACAAAATAATAAAAATAATTGTGCTTTTCTTTAAAACACATTTTTCTACTAAATCTGTTTATACATTTTAAAAAGTCAATTCGGTTTTGATGCTAATGAAAGATCCTAAAATGGCAACATGTCCCGCTGAGGTTTTTCAGGTCAATAATAATACCGAAAAGGTCAATTTCAGCGTTATCAGTAGAAACAGCGATACAAATGAAAATAACTAATAAGGGTATTTTTTAGAGGTTTCAGTTTCCAAAAAATATTTAATGGTCATAGGATGGTCAGATCTGGGAACATTATTATTAGAGCAACGTTTACAAATAACATAGATTTATTTCGAGAATTATGGTTCAGTTCGATAATGTTACCTAGCGCTAAATCTGTTCAGTAATGCGACTCAACGATTGATGATTGCATGGAGCCCCAAATTGAATTAAATATTTACCAAGGGTATGTTTTTTCTAACAGGATAGCCGCACAGAGCGTGCCCAAAAATCTATCTATTGAAGACAACATTTAGTAAGAGCAATATTTGTAGCAACTGGCCAAATATAAAGTTCTATTTTACGCCTCTATGTTGTTTCTTCGTAAGTTACGATAAGTTTTCCATTTAAGCGAATAAACCGGAAACTTTGGACGCCTTGAAAGGCAAAATAATGCGAAGGATAGCTGAGATATGGCTCATTCGGTGAAAAGTAGTTGAAAGTTGAAGCTCCGCCTGATGTCCAGTGCGTGCAAGCTGCGGTGGCCATAGGTCCGAAACCCTACTCAGGTAAAATTATATCTTTCATAAAGTAAATTTTGAAATTATGTAATTACGCTGATTTTACTTGAATTCTTAATTCTAAAGCTCCAAACCTCTAAGAAAAATATTTCTTAAATGATATTAGCCATATCGATAATCATGACATTAAAAGGTATCGATTGCAATATTGATAACTAAGAGTACAAACAAATTTACGATAAAACTTCCGATTTTATTATCGTTTTTTTGCAGTTCGCATTACCATTATCGCCGCCAATACATTGCTATTATCGATATCGTCATTTTTGAAGTCAGCGTTACTGGTTTTGTTAATGCTAGTTTTATCGCCTGTTTCATCGATATCTTTGCTTTTATCATCATAACTGCGCACTCATTTTTTTATTATCAGGGTTTTTGGCATGCGGCGGGCATTCTGCTAAATAGGGCAAATGAAAATCAAATGAGTTATGCATCAAGCTTAGGGACACACATTTCGATGCTATACCTACCTTATCGATATTTCCGCCATTCGATACCGATATTTTTTACACGATACTTTTAAGCCGATATTTTTTGGAAGCGAGTACCTGAACCCCAGTATCGTATGGAATCGCGAAGAAAGTTATTTACAAGGCAATACGAGCTCTCGTCGCAAAAAAAAAAAACATCAGCGAAATTTTTTCCAAAATTTTTGTTTTGCTACAGAAATGCTCCTAGAGCATCTAGAAAATTTTGAAAAATAAGTATATCGCTAATAGTTTTTGCGGCAGAATTAAAAAAGGCCCATATCAAGGTGACGTTGTAAGCTAATCCCTTTCCAATTTTAGGCGGGGTGCGTTCTCCGCTGCCATCAAGTTTGCTCAAGTTCCCAGAGTTATATTGGTAAAATAAAACGATAGACCGGAAATATTATCGGATAGTATCGTCTACTTCCCTCAAAGAAGATGTCGATGAAGAAAAACGAGATTATATTTATATGAGAGCAAAGAGCAAATTCCATAACCATCTACATGCCATTGCGGAGGTTGATAGCTTGATCAGCTTGCCACTTTTTGCAATCAGGCTTTTTAATTTTAATTTATGAGGGAGCCAAACAATTCACTCATACAATATTTTTCATAAAAAATTATGATTCAAATTAACTGCGTCAGCAAAAGCGTAGCTGTAAAAAAACAAAATTGAGTTTTAAGCAGCTGCACGAATTTAATTTGAAAGCGCATTTGAACACATGGCTTAATTATTTGTGGTTTTATTTTCTTCCTTACAGATAAAATGGCTGTGTGTGATTATAAATAACAAAGTAGGATTGTTTCAAAGCGAAATTTGAGCTTCGCAAATTACAAAGCGTCTACTGTGCAAAAACGTTGCGAAATAAACTATTCCAAATAAATAAACAAGGAACTTCAATAAAGATCCCTGATAACTACAAACAAAAACAGAAAATACACTTTTCAAAAAGTGAGCAAGTAAACAAATGAGAGTAGAAATAAATCGACAACCAAATAAGTTCATAAAACTGAAATTTTAAATGCGGTGCGGCCGTGAATCAAACAACGTCATCGTCTCCCAATATTTCAATAACGATACTCATACGCACAGGCGTACACAACAGCTGCTAAGTCAATAATTCACAATTGCGAGTACAAGTATGATATGTTTCAAGCAATTTTATCTATGGATGTATAGATGTAACGCGTTTGTGATAAGCGCAAAAGAATTTCAACACTTTATTTATAATATTTTCGTGTTATTGTTATTTTAAACCTCAATTCAAAATAAAAGCCTCGTCACTTCGTTAATGTTAAAAATGGCTAAGAAATTTTTATAGCTAAAAATGTCAGCGCTCAATAAATTATTAAATAGTTGACAAATGCCAATTGGCAACAGCAGCAGCAAAAACAATCAACGCCTGTTGTTAGGCGACAACGCAGACGTAATATATAATTATTATGAGTACACACAGCTGAGATTATTAGACGCGATTGATAAGGCTTGGTTGTTGTTGTTGCCAGATTTTTTTCCTATTTATTAAATGATTTGTATCACATGCATATAAACACAGATACGTTTTAGGATTCGCGGGTACTTTGCTAGCGTTAAGTATCTGACAGAAATATCTGATGTGGAAACCTTTTCTCCTCCGCACTTCTTAAGGAAAGCTTCCGGAAGTTTACCAGTTAACTCTTTTTTTTACAAACTTTTCCTGTTACAATAATGTCGCATTGAATGTAAAATTTTTACGTTTTATTTGACATTTTCCTCAATCTATAAACTATAAGCCTATACCAGATTTATCGTTAGAAACAACTTAGTATGATTGCTCTACAAGATCTTGGGGTGATCTTTGGAAAAGTCCTTATACATGAACTTTATAAATATCGTCTTAAGTAAACTTTAGTTTCATGTATTTCATGCATACCGAGGATGACAGACGGAAGGTGGCAGCATAGTTTTCTGATATCATCAAAATCGGACCATAAATACGGGTTTTATAAATAACTCGATTTTAGCGCCATCTAGCGGCTCCATTTTTATAAAAGGATTTCTAATCGCACCACTATTATTCCTTTCTGAGTACATCAAAATAGTATCATAAATGAAGATTTTCTGAATAAATCGAATCTAGCGCCATCTAGCGGGTTTGTTATTACTAAGGGTATATTTTTTTAATTATAACAAAATCGAATCATAAAAAAAGTTTTTCTGAATATCTCGGTTCATGCGCCACCTAACGGATTAGAATATAAATATTTTTAAAATTTTGTAAACAGTTGCAAATTTTATTTACATGGATTTTACTAAGACAGGAAGTTAAGTATTTTATAAAACTAACGAACAAGATTTGAAAGAATTTATTTTGTCTTTAATTTTTTATTTTTTTATTTTGCACTTTTTCCTTCATCTTCACTTTCAGTTTCGCTTCATGTACTTCCCATTTTCCATCATTCTCGTTGTTTTAAAACTTCTCTCAGACGACACAAAGAAACAGAGGTAAAAAATTAATTTTGAGAAATAACTGTTATTGGCAACGGAGGAAATATTTATTCTACATAACAGTTATCAGTTAGAAATAAACCTTGGAAAATAACTGTTATTGGTAACGGTAAAATATATCTCCTAAATAACAGTTACCAAGCAAAACAAAAACAAAACATTTAGGAAAAAGTCTTTACGGCAACAGATAAAATATTTCTTCTGCATAACAGTTAACAGGCAGCGTGAAACATTAACGTTGCAAAACAACTTTTAATGGTAACAGAAAAAAATGTTTCTAGTATAACAGTTATTAGGCAACATACACGAAAACTTTGGAATATAACTCTCATTGAAAAGGAAAAAAACATATTTTTCCTAGATAACTGTTATCAAGCAATATAAAAAATAAACTTTTGGATACAATTCTTCTGGGTAGCGGAAAACAAATTTCTCTTGCAGAACAGTTATCAGGCAACATAACAAATAAACGGCAGCATATAAATCTTATCGGTGTAATAAACATCTAATAATTGTTGTCATAAAACATATAACTGTTATCATCTAATAACAGTTATGTGGTAACGCTTTTACAATAAAACTTATAATTGTTATGTTCTTAAAAAAAAAAACAAGAAACGATCACAAATAGTTCAAAATGAGTACTCATTAAAGTATATTTGAAATCAGCTGAATTCATATAAATTTAAACTACCAGAAAAAAATATTTGAAATGATTTTGTCTACATATGTATGTAATTTGTCTTACGTATTTTTCGACTTTTTGGGTCGGCTAGGCATATATAATTTTACTATTTAGTAATCAATGAAATACTTTATACACAGGACCTATAGATCCGACTTTTGAGTTAACCATCTATAAATGTAAATTAAAACTTTAAAATTTTACAAGGACTAAACCTGATAATATTAGAAAAGTTTCATTTCTACGAATACCAAAAATGTGTAAATCAAAAATTACATACATTGATTTAAACATATTTTCCTTGTAAATAATTAATAGCACCCATTTTTGCGCTAAGATGATGAACATAAATACAAAAAAAACAAATTATTGACTTTCAACCAAATTTTTACCATAACCCCCTTTGAACTTAACTACATCAAAGTGCAATCACAAGAAGCAGGGAGAATACAAATTTTTAAATTCCAAAAACCAAAACATTTCAAGGCATGTGTGCGCATTCCAATATATTTAGTGGTACTAGTTCCACGAACACAATACCACACACACACACACACACACTCACACAAACTGAAATAGCAAATGATACTTATATGCACACACACACAGGCATATGTAAAACATACGAACACACAGGCAGCCTTATAAAGAGAGGCCCGCAGAGATAAGACAAGACAAGACAAGCCAGAAATTTCAAATCATTTACTAAAGAAAACTCGTCGTAGGCTATTTGACAGACAAGACAGCTAGCTTAGCGGCTAGGCGCTGAGATGATGTTTGGACGAGACGGCGCACGGAGGTGTAGGCAAGTAGCCTTAATGACGTGCAGCAGTGAGGCGATCTGAATATAATATATGTATGGATTTTTTTGTATATATGTACATATGTATGTGTATATAACCAACTGTTAGTGTGTGAGTGTGTGAGCGAGTGTTGTGGAATAAAGAAACTCTTATGGCGTTACGAATTTTCATATAAACTTACAAAAATATTTACCCACACACATTCACACATTTACACACACATACAATACATAGTACATATATGAACAGCCATAAGCTAGTTTGTAAATTTGTATACCATTAAAATGTCTACACGCGCGTATCGTGTTGGAAAAATTGAAATAAATGAAAAATAAACCAGGAAAAAAAACCTGAAAAAAAAGTTGAGAAAAACATTAAGCAAAAAAGTAAAACAAAAAAAAAAAAGAAAGAAATGAAAAATTAAACAAAACATTCCAATGCGATGATTAAGAGTCCAAGTATAGTTGAACTCAAATGTGGATTCGTGTGGACACATTTACAACAACAACGAGCAACAACAACCAACAACAACGAGCAACAGTAACTTGTTGAAGCAATTTTGCGCCGCAGTTGTTGCATTCAATGAATACAAACGAACACAGCAAGCAATAGCAACAACATACAAATAAACAAACAAATATTTGCGAGTACTGTAAACAGCAAAAAAAAATATCAATAAATTAACAAAAAAAAATTTAAAAATAAAAATCGAGAAAACTAAAATTGCAAATACAGCTTGCAAATGTGGGCATTCACTTGTTTACTGGCGTGCTATGTGTGTGTGTGTGTGTATTGCTTAGCAGCAGCGGTGTATTGGCACACGATCTAAGCGATTTAGTAGGCAAAGATTTTACACTTTTTTCTACGCACATTTTTTTTTTTTACGAATATTCAGTATTTTCACAATTTAATGTTCGCATTTTCGAATTTTCGCATTGGGGAATGTACGAATCGCTTGTAGCGCGCAGTTACTTAGATATACGCGTGCGAAAAACTTGATCGCAAGCGTTTAGCAGCAAGACAACTATGCGGCTATTCCCCAAACACTTACCCACCCGGCTAGTTGCAAAAAGTGCAAATGCAATAAGTAAGCAAAATGTTTATGTAAGAAAATGTGTATGCTATGTGTGAGTTTTTTAATCATACAAAAATATTTAAATGATTTTTTTTTCTTAAACATCCACAAACATATAAAGCTATAATAATATTTATATTGCGAAATATCTGTATGAACTCGAACTGTTTCCGATTTTTTTTTTTCAAATTTTATTTCCACGCTTTTTTCGCTTTTCGCTTTTTTTTGTTTGTGTTTTTTTTTTCTTTGTATTTTAACAGAGTTTTGCAAATTATGAAATATGCCGTATGTTCCCAGGTATTTCGCACTATTTGCTTGTACAGCTAAGTTTTATTTGTCTCACATGTTAGAGATTTGAACTTATGCACCGACTTGTGAGCATAATTAAGAAAGTGGTCAAAGTCATATATTTTTTTTCTTGTGTCGAGATATGTGAACTGCATTTTTTGCAGGAATTAAAAATCATTTTAACATTATACGAAATTTTAAATTATGGAATATATCTGAATTTCATGCGAAAATGTTATTTTTAAAGCCTGAATTGACTTAGACCATTTTCAAACTTAACTGAATTTCCTAAAAAGTGACTTAAAGCAATAAAGAACTATGCGTTTTATTCGAAAAAATTAACTTTAATAAAATAAATCATGAACATTTATTAATTACACTAATACCGCTATAGTGAAAATGAACTTTAAAATTGTCCTAGTAGAGACGTAGATCTCGTCGAGTGGTTGACAAAAATGCATTTGAAAATTTCCAAACATCTCCAAATCCTCAACGTATTAATAAAAACAAAACAAATTTGGCATTACCTCGTCTACAAAAAAAAATTGATTTCTCTTAATTTTATGTAAATTTTAGGTTTTTTTTCAGTATCAAAAATTTATTCTAAATGGTATGTTTTTCTAGCCCCTGTTTTGGCAGACTCGTTTGAGACTAATTAGGTACATTTCCAATGTGGCAGCGGTACCGGGGCGTAAAACTCAACCCATTCCCATTGACCATTTCACTCATTGAAGCCATTCTTCAGCTGCAACGAGATTCCTCAGGATCGCTTTTGTGGTCTCTAGTTAGAATTTTAATTCGTTTATAATAATGAAATTTTTAATCTAGAAAACAAATTTAATTTGTATAATAAAATTTTAAATTTCAATTATAAATTTTGAGTGAATAAAGCGAAATAATTATTCTGTTTTATTACATGAGTTAATAATAGATTTATTTCAAACAAGTCTGTCATAATCTGTAAATATTGTTATTCTGTGTTATTCCGACATATTCGGAGTGTCAGTAATATGGCCGTAACATTCTTGAAATGTTCCTGAAAACCTCAAGGGATGTATAAACATAATATATTTATGTCTTTCTTCCGTTACTGGTCTAAATGTGGCGTATAATGGAAGTAATGTAGTAATTTCTTATATCTTTGGTCTTCCTCCTTTAGGTGAAAGATCCAAAACGTGGAATTTAGAATAATTTAAAGAAGTTTTATAGAGCAGTTTATGCGGTTAATGTTTCAAGATTTTGCAGCCAAGATAGAGATTCGCCCACGGTATTCATTTACTCTTCCTGTCATTGATTCTTCTAGTGATTTTGTTGAAATAAAATCCGGCTTCGCTATCGAAAATGTACTTCTTCTTCTACACTCTTCTATCGATCCATAATAAAGTTCAGGGTTGTATAAGTAATTTGCCTTTTTATTTTTATTTCTTACTAAACATTTGTAGTCTATCGTGACTTAGATCACTTTCATAATGAACACTAAATTAATTCCCTATAATGTTAAAGTTATAACCACTACCTAAAGTTTAGTTTTTGAGGATATCGTAAACATTACATTGAAAAAATTTAGTTTAAAACAATGTGGTGTGAATCAACTTTTTGTTTTAATTTTGACTTAGACCACTTTCACACCCAAAAAGACCCTAGTGAGCGAAAGCATCAAATTCTGACTTTACTTTTTCTACCATACATTTTTCGACTACCCTAAGGTAAAGTCATCTTCGTGTGTACATTGAGATGCTTCAGAAAAAGCCCAAACCATACATGTGGCACTTTGTTCCCTCACCAATAATTAAATTCCATGTTTGTGGTCTGTACTGCTTCTTTTGCACAAAAACTGTACGGATCAAAATTGAATAAATAAACTTAAAATGTCTATATCGATGCTTTAATAATCCTGCCTAATTTTTTCAAGTTAATGATGTTTTCAATTCAATTATTATATTAACATTGATTTATAAAAATGGAAAAAAATAAAAAAACTTTCTTACATTGCATAAAAAAACGAAAAAGTTTTGGCAACACTGAGCGCAGTCTTCAGAATCCTCTCAACGATGAATCAAATTTACTAAGGGCCAAAAATTTACGAGTAGTGTTAAAAAACCTTAATTGCCAAGCTTCTCAGCTCATTCAATTTTATAAAACTAAAAATTTGTGCTAAATAATAAATATTTTAATATGCATGGTAAATAAAGTCATATCGCATACATATGCACATATGTATGTATGTCTGATGTGTGAATTTATGCAACTGTGCCCATTACACATATGTACATAAATATATACATACAAACATTCACACTTACAGTGAGTCATAGCCCTGATCACACCACAACTGCTTTTACTATAATCACAAAGTTCCCCTATGCTGAATGTTTTTACTAATTTTAGTTTTATATACAAAAATTTTAAATTTTATAATTTGAACTTTTATAAGCTACGATTGATTCTGCAAGTTTTCTACAAAAAAATAAACTGAATTTTTTTAGCTTCCGCAAACGCTATGCTTCAAAATTTTAATTTTTTTTTTGTACAAAAATTGTATGCGCTATGCATAACAGAAAAATTTCTCAAACAAATTTTGTTAGCTTTAATAAAAGGTAATAGAAAACTCAACAAATTTTAAAATTATTAGAAACATTTGGAAAAGTCAATAAATGTTTTTGCAAAATTTAAAATTCCACAAATATTTACAACAAGCTCATTAGTAGTTTTTAAAGTGCAAGTTTATTGTGGCTGAAAGTTGTCGTTAATTCATTAAATGTTTTGCGTATTCATTTATATACATACCAAATTATATTTAAATTTCATAATGTGTTTTAATAAAAAAATTTATAAAAAAAAAGTCAACAAATTTTATTAAAAATTTGAAATTTTGAAGCAAATTTTTTTCTTTTTAAATTTTGAAGCAAAATTTGTCGGTAATTTTCCGATAGGCAACTTATTATTAAATTTACATAATTTTAATAAAATAAAGCGTAAATTTGAGGTTTCTAAAAATTCCTATTGACTTTTTATAAGATTATTTTTTTTACAAAAAAAAAAATACTAACGACTATTTTCAAACACTTCAAATTTAATAACTTAAATAAGCTTGCAGTAAATGGACTTTGACATATCGAAAATTTTTGGAAAAATTTTAAATTTTGGTATAAACTTTTTAAGTTTCCTAATTTCGAAACTGATATTTTGATAAAATTTAACGAAAAGTAAAACATTTTGGTATATCTAATAACGATGGCAATCTTAGTATAATACAAAAATACAAATTTGAAATAGCTAAAAATCTTATTTATCTTCTATAGCCTAAAAATTTTGCTTAACAAATTTTGAATTTTGACGGACATATTTTTGACTTTTCCAAAATTTTACATAAATTTGAAACTTTGGTTTTATGATTTTTGTTATAATACGCACTATATTTTTTATAAAAAGTGAAAGAAAAAGATTTAGCATAGTAGTGTTATAAAAAAAAAAATTTCTCATGATCACTTTTATGACTTAGTGTATGTATGTATATATGTACATATATGGGCACATGTACATACATATGTATGTATGAATTTGTTTTTGATGTCAATTTGTCTACATACCGATCGCGCGGATCCAGCCACGTTGTCTTCTTCGTATTATGATCGATGTAGTAGGTTTTCCCATCGAAATCGGTGGCGATATCCCAACCATCTGGCAACGGATATTCGCCATGATGTGTGGATGTATGGTGATGGTGTTGCTGCTGCTGCTGCTGTTGTTGGTGTTGTTGTGGCTGATGGTGTTGCTGCTGTTGTAGTTTTGGCATAATTTCAAATTGAAATTCCTGCACGTTGTCGACGAGAAAATTTTTATGATTGCCAAGTAAGACGGCGATGTTTGCGGCGGCGGCGGCTGCTGAAGCGGTTCGAGCGATTGTTGTAGAGGCGTATGCGCTCAAAATGTAAACGTGGAAAAGTATGTGCAATAACAACAACAAAAATGTATATGTAAACGTTGCGCTAAAAATCATAAATGGCTTATAGCAACAAACAAAACACACACGCACACACAGAAAAAAAATGAACAAACCACAGTTGCGCGCCTAAAGTTGTTGCTCTAAGTTATTTGCGATGTTGATATTTGGAAAATAGTCACTTTGGACGACAGTTAATTTTTTTTTTTTCGTTGCTAATGTTGCTTGTTTCTGACAAAAATGATTGCAGCAAATAAGACTGATGGTGATGATGACAACAACCAAAACGATGACTATGGCGTTGGCGTTGACGGTGATGGCTTTGCTGACAGCATATTCGCCGCGCTAAATATTTTCACTGCTATTATTTGTTTTATTTTTTTGTTGTTATCGTTTTATGTTGCATACAATTGGCGGCGCATACTAGCCGCTGTGTTATGCGGGAGCCGGCGGGCGGGCGGGCACGCGCGATGTGGCGGCACTGCGAATGAGCGAAATGTACGGTGGAAAAAAGTTGGCGGCGCGGCACGGCGCGTCTGTTGTTACACTTGTTTTATGGGGCGTTGCTGTTGCGCTACTGCAACTCGGCTGCAAGAGCTGTGGGGCTGCTCACTTTACCACTTTTTCAATTACAATAAATTTTCACAATTTTTTTTTAGTTACTTTTTTTTTTGGTTTCACAACTGATGATATTCACTTTGCCACTAAATTGCCGCACTAATTAAAATTCAATACAATTGATTGAAAATTATTGTGATTTTTTCTTTTTTTTTACTAGGTGGATTTTTATGCTTCGTACTCACCAGTAAATTATACATAAAAATTATATATAAATAATTCGTTCACTCAACACACGTGCAAATTCGATATATGCTAATTGCGAATGTACCACACTATCCGTTTAATAAACGGCCTATATACATATGTATGTATGTATGTATGTATGTATTTATGTAGACACTAACATCTATACATATGTATGCACTATGTATATACTATGTATGTATGTATGTACACTTGATATCCAATTTGTTTCAGTACGTGAGTCGCGCACAAAAATTCCTTTCCTTGAACACGCCGCGCTCGTTTCAAACGCTACTAATAAGTAAAAGAGTAAACGCGCGTTCGCGCGACTATAGTAAAATCAATTCGATCGTTTGCGGGCGTTAGCTAGCTATCTATCTAGCTAACTCACTGGCTGGCCGGCAGGCTGGCTGGCTGGCTGGCCGGCAGGCTGGCTGGCTGGCTGGCTGGCAGGCTAGCCGAACTGGTTGATTGGTATGTAACTCGGCCGCGATAGCTGCTAGTTGTTTGGTGCCAATAAAGTCGGCAAAATGTAGGCGAGGGCGGCTGTGGCTGCGGCGGTGATGGCAACGGTCTCTGCGCCTTATTTCGAATCGCTCAGCAACACACAACACACACACAGAGGCAGACACACAGCTAGTCAGTCAGACAGTTAATAGCAGTCGGTCGTGCTACGTTGATCGCGTCGACTTTTTGACCCCTCCACCTCGCACTTCAATGGTCCACAACAACAATCAAGCATTCGCTTTGGATCTCTCAAAAAACACCAAACTACACCACACCACTTCTTTCTCCCCCACAGAGCGCACACGAGGGTAGTATGTTTGATTGCTGTTGCTGTTGTTGCTCTTGTCGTCGTCGACGCTCACTGTTCGCCGATCGTTGTGTTGGATCGTTTCAAAATTGAATTCGTACGCTCCAACTTGTCGGCGTCTCGTTCACACGCATGGCCCCCAAGTGTCGGCAACTAGCTCTATCTCTTTTCCTGCATTCCATTCCATAAAAAATGAATTATTTATTATTTTTCCATTTTAAATATGTACATACAGTTGTGTGTATGTACATACAAACATTTATTTGTGCGTTGGTTGTTTCGTTCGTTTTAAGCGCGCTGTATATTTGTTTGAGGGCAAATTCCTGTTGCTCTGGTATTTTTCTTTAACAGTTGAATTTTAATTTATTTTTATTTGTTTTTTTTTTTTTGTGTTTTGTGTTTTTTGCTGCGCGCTTGTTAAATCTTTTCAATACACAATATGCAATGATTTTTGTATAAACTTTTAGTACATCAAATTTTTTTCGTTGTTTCGGTTAGTGAATATTTACTCGAAATTCATTGATTCAGTTAGATTTCTACACAGTTTTTAAATTTTTTTTTTATATCTCTACAACGTTGCGTTCTGTGACTTTATTTTTAGTCCGCCGATCACTTGCTGTTTTATTTTAATTATACTCGAAACTCTTATTGAAAATTTTGTATACACTTTCTTTTCACATACTAACTCCCTTCATTATATTTATTATGATGATGTTATTGGTAAATCTGATCGGTTTTTCTTTCAAGTCCGCAAGCACTTTCCGTAACGAGCTACAAATCGTACAACGAGCCGTTTATGTCTTGAGCTACGAACACGGTATGATCGCATTGATCGTGCCCATTCGCTTTGGAGGCAACGGATTGCGTTGCATTTCGCTGGAGGTAGTTAGGATTTATATGTATGGGTTAGTGAGCGATTTGCGCATGTATTGGTTACTTAGTTCAGAGTGTGCGGAGAGCGGAGAGAGCACCCAATGGGTCATGCTACATGTGGTGTTGTAGTGTGTTGTTACCAGCATGTAATTGAAATGGAAATATTCAGAAATCGAGTTTTTTTTATTTACTGACCTAGCCAGCAGTTTGAAGTATGGATGTTTCGAAATCGAGTTGGCAAAGCTTCCAACTATTCGCGGCTGTTAAAAATGTATGAACAAGTACTAAAAAAATATAACAATTTTCGAAGCGCTGAACAGGAAATGATTATTATTATCCGTTTAAAAAGAGCGCCATCGGCGAACGGATTTAAATGTAAATGTTATGATTAGTGTTGGGAAGTACATATCGGGCACTTTTGAGGATCGAAATCATCGGTATCGATCTTTTAACCCTCTACAAGGCCAATTTTTTCGATGAGTTGAAAAATATTGATATGAATACTGCGAAAATTTTCCAATAAACAGCTACACTTTGAATAAAAAAAAGTTGTATACCGGGGTAGAGGAGGCTCTCTAGATTCTAAATTTGAATGTCCCACCCCCTGGAGGCTTCTTATTTTTGAGTTATTAGTTGTTAAAGTTTCAAAAATTGTCAAATTTAACTGCACTTTTTCATTTGTAGATCAATTTAACTGAAATTTGAAACAACAAACGAAAAAAGAAACAACAAAAACGCAAAGCCATCCACAGTATTTTAGAGTAGAACTCCTTTTCCTCTAGGCGGCCTTGGACTGCGCTTAAAAAAATAACTCTGGTCGATCCAACTACGGCTACACTATCCACAGTATTTTTGCGTATAATTTCTTTCTGCTTTGGCTAAAACAAACAATGGCTTCTTATTGGAAAACCAACGCGCACAATAAACGGCGAGCGATATAATGAATCGTAGTTGAGTCAGAGTAATGTAGTATTCACGAGGCAGCTGGAGCTCACCCGGCCAAGGGCTATTATTTTGGCGATCTAACCCTGTTTAGATCGGCGCATATCATTTCCCAGTTTCCAGACGGCCTCGCTTGCCAGTGATAAATCAATTAAATCGTCCATCATGATTTATGTCAAAATGTAATTTTTTTTTTATCTAAATTTTGTATTTCGTTATGCTAAACATTATTGCATATCCGAAATTTTTCTAGAAACTATTGTCTACTGGGTATTATTATTATTGTTAATTATTTATTACTCTACTGAGTAGAAGTACTGCACTTGACCAAATTTGAAACAGAGAAAAATTTTGAGATCGATTTCGAGTATAAGTATTGATTAATTGTAAAGAACTTAGGTCTTCTACTTATACAGGGTCGTGCACGGGCCTATATATATATATATGTAGAGCGGAATGGCTAAACCCTTCCAGGACGGCGAAAGTGGGGCGGAAGTATCCGTCTTTGCAATGCCGTCTGTCTTTGTAAATCGAACCTCTCGTTTAAATACTTCCTACACTCTGCCACATTCGTGGATTTGCCACAGAGTGAAGTGCTACTTGTATGTCTGAGTAGATTCAAATATTGCTTTATGTATCTTCTTTCGAAGGCAGTTAAAAGTCTCTTTTATTGCCCCTAATTCTGGTTGGAAGTTACTGCAATGGTATGTCAGTTTATTGATTCCTTGTTGCTGGGAATAAACGTTCCCTACAATTTTGTTCTCCAATTTTTAACTCTTATTGAAGAACTGAAAGGAATCATTGGATCCGGGAACCCTTCTGAACCATGATTTATTTCCTGGAATAATTACTCGATACATATTGTTAAAGCAACACGTCGATTATAAATAAACAGCCGATAGCTGCATAATTTCTTAGATAGCAGATCCGGTAGGTGATGCCGTCCAGCAGGGTATTTGCCGGAGTCTTATAAAAGCAATTGCTCCTTGTTGTTCCCCATATTATCTATGGGTAGGATAGTTAGCTTCATATTCGTCGCTTCTTTTCGCGAGCTTTCGCTAAACTCCACTAATACAGAGCAGTAACCTTCTTAGTATTTGTAGGTCGTCGTTATATTCTTTAGTGCCGGTCTCTATATCACCAGACCGTAAAGCAGTATAGGCCTAGCTCCTACCCTTCAAAGCCATTAAGTATATACATTAGATTAGGGCACCTGTGGCTTTTTCACTACGCTCTGGTCTGTTCTGTGATCATTTTAATTTCCTGTCAATTATTTATTATACTGGAAACCCAAAAATAAAGTCGTATTTCCAAACAACGGTAGATTTATTGTTCTGATCAGTTTTGATTGCCTGTTTTGGGGTTGCTCCACGTCAAAATCGTTTTCTTTGTTACTTTTTTACATAACCACTTTCTGAATCTACGGAATATTTTATCATTTAGCTTGTCTATTTCCGGGGTTTCCCTGTGTGGTGATTAAAAAAAAAAAAGTACATAAATTAATGCCTTCACATGTCTAGTAATGAGGTAAAGTAATTGTCTAAAATTCGCAGTAGTTACAAACATACAGCTAATAGAAGAAGCAGATGTGCGGAGCTCTTATTTAAAGGGTTGACTCAGTAAACTTTTTTGCGCACAAAGTGAATTACTATAGGAACTATGTCTAAGCTCTAATTTTTAGTATTTTCAAGAGATTGCAGCTTAAAAAATCATTGTTTTTCTAAAAGATAAATCAACCAGCCAAAATCATTAAGGAAGTGAGCGTTCTAGTTATGAAGGCGGTTTTCTTCGAGGTGATGTAAATTACGGCGCAAATTAGTTTTTATATTCTTGATATAGTAATGGTTGGTTAAAAAAATAGTCAGTGTTCTATATTTTTAAAAATAGTTTTAAAAAAAATATTCCGTTATGCGGGGAACCCTTTTAAGGCTACTGCCTAAGTACCTCTGCTGCTGGGAGCATGCCACGGCACAGCGATGGGTATCGAAGAAATACATCGATATTTTTTCGATGCAATTTATTTTTTATATACTACGAAAATATAACTTTTATATTTTTCATATATTTTTAACTGAACTAAAATGTTCTGAGGTATACCGTCACGTTACATTATTGGTAAAATATAGTACTATTATTACAACATCGATCATTCGGCCGGTCATCCCTAGTTAGTCCACATTTGTAAATAAATTATCTAAAGGCAAAAAAAGTATCACCTCCTTCGCTTACCTAGATAACACTGCGCGACAAATTTAGGAAAACTCAAAAAGCTCGGACTTCGTTGATATTATTTGAAATAATCTATATACAGTAATAAAACACGGAATGTGTTTTCAAAAGTTAGCTCTAATTTTTTCTTTTTTTTTGTATTGCCTAGCTCTAATTTTTTTTTTGTATTGCCTATTAAAGTTTCCCTGTTCTTGCTTAATTTGTTTTTGAAAAAGTGAAAATAAGAGTAATAATAAATGGCCAACTAAAAAGCTCATTTTGACTTTACTTCAAGAAACCACTCAAAACACTAATTGGTCCTTAGAGGTTTCAAATGATGTAGAAAAGTATTCTTCGGCAAATTGCTTAACAAATTAGAAGTCCACAGAAAACAAATATGTCCCCGTGAAATATGCAACATTTATTTAGACTAACTTCGTTAACATTAACATTGCAAGTTAACAGCGCTGTTACCTAATTTTTATATGAAACTATTTATTATTCGTTAAATTTTCAAAATAATAATTTTCTAGAACAGTTTAACCCTGTAGCTACTTTCCAAATTTATTTATGGAGGGGTTTCTTGCGATAAGGGTCAAAACGACACTTTTAGGTGGGAGCTAGTGGGTTAAACTGTATGTAAAAAGGCGGCTGGTGAAATTTTCCAAAGAATAATTTTCTGAACATTTTAACCCACTGGCGATAATCCAAATTTGGTTTTTGAAGGATTTCTTGTAAAAAGGATAAACACGAGACTTTTATAAGGTAGATAAGAGGTTAAACTATTCTACGAAAATATTTTTTTTATTATATGTGCCTTAACTTTCCAGAAATATACATATGTATATTAAATATTTCTCCACATTTTCGAAACCACTTAGGTCAGGACTTGAAAACTTTAGTTGGCTATAAAGAGAGAATCATGCTAACTTTTGCAAATATTTCGAGGGTTTTAGAGCCGGATAGGTACGCTTTCAGAAAATATTAATCAATTGCGGCCTAGTTTTGGGTATTGCGCGATTTTATTGCAAGGCGGACAGTTTCAAGTTGGAAAATGAATACATGGAACAGTTGGTAGACATGTCCTCGGTAACAGCCCAGAAGGGATAGTTTCAGAGTATTTAAAAATTTGTTTTTGTTTCTCACATATTGAACTCACGGAGTTCTTGCTATTTTAGTGAGAACACTCGCGTGCTCTGCGCTTGCGTTCTATACAAAAAAGGAAATATTTCTTTTAAATAAATTTCCATAATTTTATTTTTATTGTTCTTTTTTTTGATATGGCAATACCTTCTCCGATACACACTCTAAACATTGGTCTCTCAAAATTCAACTCTAGCAATAGTTTTCGTGCATAGGAGAGTGCACTAGCATTTTTTAATCTTATTCAACAGACAAATTACACAGATTTGTGTGAATGTATCAACATAATATATGTACATGTATGTATGTTTGTGTGTGTGTGTGTTGGATACCCATACTGCTGGATTTGCAAAATTTTCACAACTGCTTGCTGTTGGTATTTAAACAATTTGCTATCCGTATGTACGTACATATGTATGTAGATATCCTAATATCTAAATATTATACGTCTATTGAAAATATGTTTTCCTAATTTTAGTCAATGCGAGTATTGACGCTTTTTTCAAAGGCCAGGCAGTTATCGCACAAATGCCTGTACATGTCAACACACGTATATATCTACAAATACATACATACATATCTAGTATATACACTCATTGAAATTAGCCCATTTCAACCGCTGAATGACGATAATACAATCAATTTATTTACTCATTTCTGCATTCCGATGTTAGTACACTTCGGGACCACTTGGTGGCGCTGCTGTCGTGAAAAAGTCGCCCGAACTAGAGAAGGAGAGAGAGAGAGAGAGATGGCGCAAATATTTAATAGTTTTTTTCTATACGTGAAAAAAGTATCTATGAGATGCAATTTATTGGCCTAAGCAGCAGCTCGTACACTTGAATTCCCTGTAGGAGGTTAGTAACGGAATATGAAAATCAATTGCGACGTCAATTTGGCATACTGGAACAATGAAAGTGACTCCTACCAAAAGATTAAGTCCACAATAATCAATCAGGCTTGTTCTACACTTCGATTCTGATCAACATTTTTCGGGATCGAAAGGAATAGTTGTTGTTAAATTCGATTCTGACAAAAATTGTTCGGCTGGAAATGCTTAGCGGTTGAATAATAATAATAGTTGGAATGGAAATTAATTGGAAGATTAAATCCTAATATACATATAATTTGTTTGTCAGTCAGTTCCTCCAGTAAGAGAATGTAGAAAATTTTTGTGAAAGAAATAATAGATGTAAAAAAATTTTATTTAGCTCAATTCTTTAAAAGTTACTACTTTTCAAAAACAACATCGGTTAAATTACATAAGTACCTTATTGACCACCGCAAACTGTGCTCTTTTTCGGCCATTTTCCTTCAATCCTTCGAGCATCTCGGTCGGTATGGCGTTATCTCTCACGAATATTAGTCTGAAGTTCAGCAATGGTCCTCGGCTTGCCGACGTAAACTTTACTCTTTAAAAAACCCCTTAAAAAGAAGTCCAGTGGATCTTCGTGCCCAGTCCATATCGCTTCTTTTCGAAAGCACACGTCTAGGGAATTTTTGTGCCAAAAACCGCATTTTTTGGGTTGGTGTGTGATATGGCGTCCCGTTTTGTTAAAACGAGAAGTCAGTGAGACCTTTTTTAAGGATTTTCAAATACGCAAAATGTGCCAACACCCAGCGATATGGCTTATCTTCGACTGTTTCGTCTTCCTTGAAGGAAAATGTGCACACGCCGGCCCAAAAAGTCACTAGTTGATCATGAAATCAATCAAAGATTATCAATCCATCAAATTAATTTTTATTCAGCGCCCGAATTGTTTTGTCGGTAGGCGCTTTTTTCCGCAATATTTTGCACGATATGCACGTCGAGTTGGCATAATTCAACGACTATTTTTAATGTACATGATCTCTAATTGGGCGCGGCCCTTAGTTCTGAAGCGGTTCATGATTAAAATTGTACTGGTTTGAAGTTTCCAAAACGTGTTCAAATCGAAAGTAAATCGGTTGACGAATGATGAAGTCATTAAATATTAACATACCGGTAGAACAGATGGCATACCCTCCCTGTATATCTTAAATTTACATTTTTATACTAATGGGAGGACTATTTAGTTTTTATTGCCCTTATCTGTTTTCAATATATGTATACAAAAATTGCTTTTAAAAAACTACTTAGACCAGCAAGGTGAAAACGATCGAAATCGAACCAACCTGGTCTTGATTCCGCTTCAGAGCATGCTCAGTATTAATCGAAAATTTTCAAATTGCCATGCATCATAAATAATACCAACATAGATTTACATATTCGTGGAATTTATCCCTAGTTTCATATTCCTTCGTACCGCAGTTAATTCATGAAAACCATTACAAATATTCATTAAATATAATTGTTACTCAATATTTTATTTCAATTGGTCTTTGGGCAGTTGGTCATCATTAACAGTAACATCACTTAAACCAGCTAATTTTATTTGTAAAAAAACTTCAGTAATTAATTCAAAGCATAACCAAAGGTTTTGTAAACCAAATTTCTTTAAACACAAACTTGCTTGAATCAAAGCTTTCGTAATACATATGTCTGCACGTAATCTCATCGGACCGATTTTTTTTATCTTGAACGTCGGAATTTGTACCGTTTTACTTTCCAAAGCTAATCGAAATGCAGAACAGGCCTGAACATATCTCTATATTAGCGCAGCTTTCAGTAGATTATCTTATTCACTAAAAACATACATATGTATGTTCTGATATGCCAAAAATTTTGAATCAATCCCATAGCTTTTAAGCTTACATATTTCTTGATGCTTCCTTAAAATTCCTACAAAATCAAAATATTGTAATTCAATATTTAGTTGTTGTTAATGGCCTGCAAGGCCTTGAGCTCAATAAATTAATATATATATACATATGTATATAATTGCAATTCAATTTGTTGGTTATAACTAAAGCTCTTATTTACGATTCGTTACGCTGCTCACGAATTTTCCAAAAACTATTCATTAATCTGAAATTTTCGGATGTCGTTTCTATTTACATAGATAAGTCAGTTTGTAAAAGAAAAGTAATGTTTTTTAAGTTCTATATTATTGACACGGCGAATTCAAATTACGTTTAGAACTGTGCGAGGCGAATTCAAATCAGGTTGTGTTATAAGTACAAAAACAAAAATTTACACTAACAAAATATACGCACAATGACAGTATGATTACAAAATAACCACATAATTTTGACACAACTTTCTCCAAGCGAATTCAATCAGCTGCTTGATGACTTTCACCTTATATGAATTCGCCTTGGAACTCTGACTGTATTTTATATGACGAATAAGTAAAGTAACGTTAAGCGTTTGATGATGGATGCCAATTTAATTCTATTTTCTTGACATTTAAGGACCTATCGTTTCTAAGACAATCGCTGGCTTGGTTTACGGTAGCTCTGTAGGTTTTGTTCGTTTTTTTATCTGTTAAGACTTCAGGTAAATTGAGTGAAAAATTACTCTGTTTGAGAAAATGCTGAGTTTAGTAAAACAGAGCAGATTGAATTAACACCAACTATGATTTCGGTAAAACGATTAATGCAATTGCACTTCATTCGCCATTTTCTCTACAGGGTATGCTCGTTTAAAAGTATCTGTGTGTACACCTAGCCATATGTGGTATTGGGTGTTGCCACTACCAAAATTAATTTTTGACCAAAATCGATGAAAAAAGTTTCCAAATACCATACCATTTCGTAATTTTGTTTCGATATTATATACAATACATTCATCTTATACGAGCCAGGCTAGTTTATTATTTAAAAGCAAAATAGTAATAATAATTTAGAACCATTTTTCATTTCATTCATTACTTTATATTACAATCATAATCAAACTTATCACTTAATCCATCGTATTCAGAATTCTCGTGAAATCTACAAAAGCGCTATCTTTGAATCCATTTTAGTACGAAAGCAGCATTTACGTAGCAATTCACATTCAGCGATGCCATTTTCGTAAAATCGAGCTGCGATGGATTTGGCGATAGGACTGACTATTGTGGAATCATTATGACTAATTTGTTATACTTTTTATGAAGAGAGGATATTTTACTTTAAAACTTTGTATTGTTCTTTTTTATCTTAGATTAGTAATTATTTTCCAACTGAGTATTTTTATTTTTGAGTAAAAAATACAAAGTCATCTAATAATTACAAAAGGACAAATAATTTCCCAATTAACATAAAAACGAAAGGATGATAAAATGTCCAGTTTTGGCTAACATCAAACAAAACGGCAACGCCTAACCTATCGCCTGAATGCCTGAATCGCTACAGATCGTATTCTCTGCTCTCACTTGCTCACAAAAATGAAATGCCAGTTCGTGGTGATTGTAAAACGTCGAAGGCGTAGGACGCAGGTGTACGCCGAGTAAACCAACGACAACGAGTGACGTTGACTGTTGCTGTCGCTACTGTCGTTTGGGCTGCGGCTCAACAACGCTGTACTCGGACAGACATTTTATATACACCTACATATTAAATACATAGGATAGATATGCACTTATATATACATATCTCTACATTAAAGTGCCCCATAAAAAAAAGTTTAAAAAAAAAATAATGAATCATAAAATTTGGTTACACATTGAATAATTTGTTAATTGCAGTTGATAATAGTTTCCCGAAAATTTGTTTTTCTTTTTCGAATAACTGAACTAGCGTGGTGGAGAAATATAAACTTAACGGATATGCCCCAACTTGGTGAAAAAGATGAGTTTTATGATAAAATCTGTTTGCGCTTAAAGTCGAATTCTAGATAAAATAAGTTAACATTTCTGTTAGCTTGCAATGTTAATGTTAATGAAGGAGCGCATAAATAAACGTTGTATATTTTATTTTAAAGTGTTTAACTTGAAAAAACTCTTAGTGAAATTTTCCGAGGAATAATTTTCTAAGGTATAAAGGTATAATATATTTTATGTTTGAACTCATGGCCAGTAATTAGTAAACTTTTTTAAATAAAACCAAATTAAATTTTTCTTGACGTCATCTTCAAGAATTTTTGACTGCGCCTGATCGGACTCGGGCCTTCAAACTGAAGACGAAATATTGATAAAAATAAAATTAGGACAAGTAGAATTTAATTTTGCTTTATTTAAAAAAAGTTTACTTACTATTGGCCTTGAGGTCAAACACAAAATATACCATACAAAAATTTCGAGCTACAATTTACAAACCCAGCTGGAGTTTTACTCTTGTTTAAATGTACTTCTAGAAAAGAGAAATTAATGCCAGTCCGTTTGCGGGTTGTCGCAAAGTGTCATCAACATATAATTATTTCTCGAACAGCATGTTCACTAAGAAAGAAAATTAAAGTTTAATTTAAATTAACTAAGAAATTTAATAATTGTTATTTTTTTGTAATCGTAATACAAATATTTTTGTGGTTTTGTTTCTTAATTTCAATAAAAATATTAAAGTTTTATACAAAATAAAACTAGACAAGATTGCATGTATAGCACAACAACACTAACTAGGAAAAATATGCGAGTTGAGCCAAAGCGGTATAATCATATCCGACCAGATATGTAGTGTTGGGAAGTGAAAAAATTGCGCTATTGTGAATCAGCCCGAATAAAATACATGGGATATTTGAATCTGACATCTAACCTAATTTTGTTTGTTGAACTTGTATTTTTAAATATATAACGAAATCAACAACAAATATGTTATCACAATTATTTTCCGTTCTTAAATAGTACTAATCCAATCGGATGTTTTATGAAAGACTAACAGGGTTGCTTTTGCAACTAAAATAAATTTTATCCGAGTTGGAGCTTTCTTATGTTTATTAGGTAAAAGTTGTTGCATCCGAAATGTCGCGTCTGATATCGTATTTTATGAATTAACTCCATTGGAAAATAAAACCTAGCAAGGTTGGCAGAGCTTCGATTTTTTAAGATTTATGAGCTTCGCGTTCGATATAATGGAAATACCTATTTATTATAATGAGCGATTTATCGAATTATTTGTGATGTACTGCGAATATCTTAATATTTTCTATAATTACTTATAAAAATTCTACTATTGAAAACATAAAGAAACTTATTTCTCAATAGTGGAAACAGACTTTTTTTTTTAAAATAGACAGAGAAAAAAGGGATTTATAATGAATACGAGTAGAAAAATGGTATCTCAAATATATTGAGTTATGGTTATAAAATGTTATAAAAGTTTATAGCGGTGCTATCACTCGGAGAGCTTACATTAAAAAGCCCGCGGTTCAAAATATCGGCGATTGTGTGCACATATTTATTATCAGTGTTGCTGGTTTGATACAATTCTTTTCAAATGGATACGGTTTTGGCATAAATTTCGAGAATAATTTCAAAACAAAATGGGTTGCATTTTTCACAACATAAAAGCTTTCCGGTCAACTATAAAAATTGCACAAATTGACTGGAGTATCTAAATTTATTTTAAGATCAAAAAATAGTGCAAAGGTCTGTATTTTTAAATTGCTAAATAAAATAAAGAAATTTTTACATAGAACTTTGCGCACAAATAATAAATTTGTTTTTAATCTACAATAAACTGCCAAGCAAATATTTTAAACCCTTATACTTATGTATATGTAGCTTATTTTTTTTTAGCGAATATATGTATTTGGAAACAAGTTTCAAGTTATAGAAAAACAATTTTTCTAAGAGTAGACGCATCACTTGCAGTCAATGGAAACCCCCGTAGTCTACTTCTGCTATGAAAAAGCTTTCCATATACTGACGCAAAATTGTAGAATCCCCTATTGGTTGTAAAAAGTCCAGAGTGCTCCACAAATTGTAGGAAAAGCTCCGCGAAGCATCGAGCTAGAGGACGTATGTATTTTTATTGCTAAGTATATATTCGCAAATTTAAGTAAAGTTACTTACAGCAAATTTTTGGCTTTTAATTTTTTTAGTCATTAAAAATGTTTTTCATGTAAAATTTTTTCGTTTTTTTTTTTAATAAAAATATATGTAGTTCATTTTATAACAAAAGCCATAGAAAAATTTTGCCACATTTTGTAAAAAAAATTATAAAAATTCAACAAATTTTCACTTTAAACTACAGTTCAAACTTTTTAATCAGAAATTGTGGAAATTTTTGGACTATGCAGTTTTGAGTTCAATTAAATTTTAGTATAACAAAGTGTATGTCTCAAATATGTAATTAAAAATTTCAGTGTTGCATTCTGAAAACTTTTTTTGCTGACGGCGTTCCTCCATCACTAATTCTTATTTTTTTTTTTTTTTTTTGTATGGAAGAAAATGAGCACGATCGCCAGCAAATAAAAAAATGATCAAAAATCAAAGAGACTTTCTAGCTACAAAAAACTTGCACTGTATTCTACTCTAATTAAATGAGCTATAAAACTGCATACTCAAAAAATGTCTAAAAATTCTATTTAATCAG
The DNA here is from genome assembly GCA_951828415.1 of Anomoia purmunda. Taxonomy (NCBI): domain Eukaryota; kingdom Metazoa; phylum Arthropoda; class Insecta; order Diptera; family Tephritidae; genus Anomoia; species Anomoia purmunda. The sequence continues at coordinate 154,511,395 of OX639993.1, forward strand.
TTTGAAATTTAGATCAAAATTTGTTGATTTTTTTATAAGTTTTGTGCAAAGTATGAGACTTTGATGAATTTAATTTTTATATAAAATCAACGAAAAACTTTACCATGCAAAAAATGTCGCATATAGTAAAAGAAAAACTCAAAACAAAATAAATGATAAATGAGTAACTGTAAATATTCTCCATGGAACAATTTGCGGCCAAGTGTTGTAATTGAAGTTTAAAGAAAGCGCTTAGAAACACCGTTGCTTTTACAAAGATCGGGCGGCGCACCTTAATGTACAACATATACATACCTCCATACATAAATACGAAGTCGTAATTGTAATATTTTTGTTCACGTTCTTGTTGTTATTGCTTCTTTGTAAGTATGAAGGTGTATGTGTGTATGTATGGGGCCACATTCCGATCTCCAACAAAAATGTGCAGGCTTTGCAACCCGCAGAGCTGTTAGTATGTATGTGTATGTGTGTGTGTGTTGTATGTTGGTATTTATGTGAATGTTGCCAGCGCTCGTATCTGTAGAAAATATTTTTACTCCGTTTTGTTTTTTACAATTTGGTATTTCTCATACTTGATTATTTTCTTGTTTTTGTACTTGTAACTGCCCTGTGGGAAATTTTATTGTTTATAAATTAATTTACAAATTACTTTCGTTTCAATGACAGGAAGCAGTCAATTACCCTATCTTGTAATGCATCTTCAATTACTTTACTGTTCCACTAACATTGACTGTGGTTGAAGTGGGCTAAAATTCTAAACCACGCTGGTTGTGAATGAACTCCTGAAGAAGCTGCATGGAAAAGGATTTAACGCTTACGGTTATGCAGAGGACTTAGTCAACTGTACTGTGGGTTGCACCATAGGAGGACACCATATGTTCAAGATTGCAATCAGAGCTAAAACTAACCGTAAACAGGTGGCCATAATCCATTGAAGTCCACCATCGTCCCCATCACCAAAAGATGGAAAGTTAATTTGATCTTGTGACCCAAGATTTTGCAAATTAACGCTGGTATTGTTTTCGGTATGCTGCACCGTATGGTTTGTGTGACCAATGAACGCTCTTGGCGTCATTACAAACATTTCCCCACTCAATTTCCATCGAGATGGCGATTTTTGATGTCATATGGGAATACCTATCCCGTTTCTGGGTTACCCCGTTATCAAATGCTCGGACACCATGCTACCAAATCTATCCCTCAATAAGCACTACAAAGTAATAATTCCTGAAAGCGACTGCTGCGGGGCGATAATACAATATATCTCCGAACGGTCCCAAGTGTGGTACACTGATGGCTGGTGGATGACTGCAAAACTTTTCTGAACCAACTGTCTACCCGCAACAAAGTAACGAGTGGTCGGTTCCGGGGCATTAGGAGTTTTAAGGCAAAGAAAAGGCCGATAGTCTTGTGACCTAATGCCATGTGCTTGGCTCAGAGCATTTCTGGCATCATCCCTCCAAGGAATACACTGCAGAAGGAATAAGAAGATGGGAGGAGTTTTGCTTTTCAACATTTAGAAGTCGTTCAGAGATCTTTCGAGAGGGTGATATGTACCTGATGTACAAACATCAACTTTTCACCCTATCCTAAAAACAGAAGATAAAAAAGAAACAGATATGAACCTCTTGGGTTGCCTTTTACCCTGTGCCAGTGAGTTGCAAAAAATACCAAAGGGTAAAGGCAGAGCAAGAGGTTCTTATCTCCATCTCTGAAAGACTCTGAACGATTTCTGAAACTCAGCCGGGTGAGTTAAATAACCCCTACTGGGTTACCTCTCACAGGTCACTGCAAACTAATATACCATTTTTGTAAGATGGGACTAGCTGAAGAAGCTGACTGTAGGTTTTGTGGGTTGGCTGATGAAACGACAGAGCATGTATTGTGTGATATCATCTCCCTCTTAAATCTGGAACATGCAACTCTCTAAAGTGCCAAACTTCTAAAGCAGTCTAGGGTTGGAGTAATAACATTTACTATACGACACTCTCCAAATAGCTTACATGCACGTCGTGAAGCCTAAATTTTTGAGGGGTCCTTATTTTAAGAATCAGGTCACAACAATCATAGGATGATATTATACTGTTAGTTTAAATTCAACAACTTCAAAATTCAATTATTTCAAATTAGCATTTCCAATGACATTATAAGAATTAAAATGGCCCACGCTGTATTTTTATTAAACTCAGGGACCGGAAATAACGATTATTATTTAAACTTCTCTCAAACTCAACAAATAATACGGAAAGAGAAGTGCTACATGTAAAAGGATTAAAGCAACTTCTTCTTGTAACAAGAACTATCTTCAGCGATATTGATTTTTAAACTTCTTCAGCGGCAGTGATCTTTTACATCGCGTCACGAAGTCACGACTTATGAGAAAAAAAACCAAACATATGTAGATACGCAGGTAGCGACATTTTAATGTGTTTGTATGTGCATGCGCCTATTTATAACAATAAAAGTATGTACCCTATATATCCATAACTACCTACATACATACATATATTGGTTGGGACAATTTCGGTCCTAGTTCAGTACCATTTTAGGAGAAGTTCTGAACCGTTCGGCTCTATTTTCGGACTGGATATTTCAGGACCATTTCAAGACCTTGCTGTAGTTCGTGGCTGGATCACCACTACAACAACTACTACTACTACAAGTACTAATTAATATTACTAAAATTACTAAATATTACTACAATCACTACGCCTACTACCACCACTATTTTTACTAATTTTTACTACTATTTTTACTAACAATACTGCCACTAACTAGTACTTTCTACAAATATTTTCACTAATGCTACTACCAATTACTACCACTATTTTCACTATGTTCTACTACTATTTTGACTCATTTTACTATCAATCACTACTACTATTTTTACTACTTTCTACTACTATTTTTACTAATTCTTCTATTTATTACTACTATTTTAACTTATTATTTTGAATTTTGCTATTACTACTATTATTTTAACTTACTAGTTACTACTACTCTTTATAATAATTTTCACTCATGCTACTTCCAATGACTATATTCTACTACTATTTTGCCTTATGACACTACAAAGTACTACTACTATTTTTACGACTTTCAAGTACTATTCTCACAAATGCTTCCTCTTATTACTACTATTTTAGCAAATGTTTATACTAGCTATTACTCTTTTTAATAACTTCTACTACTATTTTTACAACTATTTTGACTATGTTCTATTACTACTTTTAATTGTGCTAGTTCTAATTACTACCAATTCTGCCTCTCGTTGTAGAGTCGACACAGAAGTTTTACTTCTGACTCGCGCTTTTTGGTGCACGCGTGTTTTTTACATTTTCTTGGAGTTTTTTTCTTAAAAACAGTTTAATTGTTATTTTTTTAGTTGTATATTTTGCTTAGCAAATAATATAAGTCAATTTTTAGGGGGCTTTCACACAAATTAAGTTTAATATTCTGAGCAAAAAATAAAACTCAAAACTAAAAAAAAAAAACCGATTAAAAAGTGTACCGGTGTTTACTTTTCCGGCAGGGTCTGGGGTAGCGGCAGCTGTGTACATGCATACATACATACATACATCCATAGATATGTGTATCTACATGTGTGTGCATTTGTATGTGTATGTATCGGCGCGCTCATTTATTTAATACACCTCTTGCTGGTCGACTTAATCAGGCAATATTCTTATTTAACTCGCATTCAACTGCCGCAATGTATCTGCGAGTGAGCACCGTCTACACATGCAGCCATATAGTATATGTAAACATAAAGTGTGTGTGTGTGAGTGTATTGTATACCGCAAGTGTACGACGAGTTTGTAGATATGCCGTAGCGCTGTCAGGCAGTCAGCAGTAAACAGAAGCGTAAAGTATCTTTGTAAACAAAACAATCAACATTTTATCTGACATTTATGTGGCCCCGCATTCCTTAGTCGATTTGCTTTGTTGTTTTCTGTTTTTTTATGATTTTGTTTTCTTTTTTTTTCAGCGTCGTCATTGCCGTAGTTGTTGTTGTTGCTCGCTTGTATTGCTGTTGCTGTACATTGGCTTTTTTCTGTGCTAACTACGTGCTGTTGTTGTCGTTATTGTTGTTGTTGCTATTGCAGCATGATATTTTTGCAGCGCGCTGTTGTTGCTTTTCCTCGCTCGTATTGATTCGAAATTTATACGTAATATGCGGCGTTTTGGCAAACGAGCTGTCATACTTCCCCCCGGCTGCACTTCGCCTCCCTCCACACACAAACCTCATCGCAAAACTCTATAACTAGGGGACCCCTTTTTTTTCGCAGGCGCCCCCCCCGACTAACTGACTGACTGACTTGACTGACTGGTTGGCTGACCGGGCAGCATTTAGCAAATACGAACAATGCCGAGTTTTTGTATGCAATTTTACACATAAGAAATGTTGCAATTGAAACTCGAGAAAAAGTCAAATGCACATTTACACCATACTACTTATGTATGTACATATACACATACAGCCATACACACAAATAGATATGTATGCACATAGATGCACAGCCACAGATATCCATACATACATATGTATTATTTGCCTACTCAGTGTCAAATTTGCGCCGCCGGAAGAAGTCAAAACGCAGTCATCGCATTTCATGTGGTGCGGCTCATTCGAAGACGAACTTGTAGTTAGGCCGAAGAATACGAATACTAATGCAAAGGAATGTATGAATGTACATATGTATGTATGTGTGTGTGTACGTATGCGGGTTGTTAGCATGTATAACTTTATTGAGAGGGAGGCTAATAACCCCAAAACATGCAACTATAGAAATTTATACAAACTTAATAAAAAAAAAAAAACGTGCAAACTTACTAGCGCTATTTATATACATACATACATATTTATGCCTATATATTTTTCATATGTTTTTGTAGCTCTGCCGCTATGCTAAATATTTAATCGCCCCTGCGTGGGTTCATTCTATAACCTACATTTGAAGGAATATTCTCTCAAACATATTTCACAGAATTTAAATGTAATTTACATAATTATAATTTACTAATCTACTTCTCGAACTCTTTCACATATGTACGATCAGTGTCAAAAGAAAGTGTACATGTTTTTTGTACACATTACACTCTTCTTTTTTTTGTATAAAAAATTTGAGTTTTTTAAAAATCAATTATCATTTATATCAAACTTCACTTGATGTAAGAAAATTAGTGATGAGTTTTAAGAAAAAAGCAAAATCTTTACGTGAAATTACTTCGATAATTGGAAGAAGCCATAATACAGTGAAAAAAATTATTGATAAGCAAAAAAAAAAAGTTTGATGAATTAGAAGATCGACCACGTTCGGGTAGGCCAAAGTGACTCAGTAATACAAAAATAATACGATCAGTTATGAGAGCTGTAAAGGTAAGCCCAACTGTCAGTGCCGTCCAAATGTCTGAAGAAGTGTCCAGAACATCCGGCCTGAACGTTAGTGCCAGCCGAGTACCGAGGAAAAAACCACACATCTCTACACAAAACCAAAAGCGACGATTGGAATTTGGGGAAAAATATAAAATGAAGCACAAATCGTTCTGGAATAATGTAATTTTTTCTGACGAAAGCAAGTTCAAAGTTTTCGGAAAGAAAAAAAAATACTAAAGTTTGGAGAAACAAAAATCAGGAGCTTGAACAGAAAAACTTTACATCCACTGTAAAACATGGTGGGGGTTCGGTGATGGTTTGGAAGTGCAAGTGCGGCAAGTGGAGTGGGAAGGCTGGTGTTTATTGATAGCAGAATGAACTAAACATATTATCCAAACATTTTAAAAGAAAATTTGCTCCCCAGCGTCTAGAAATGGGGCTTAGATCAATCCTGGATCTTCCAACAGGATAACAATCCTAATCATACGGCAAAAATAGCAAGGGAATGGTTGCTTTACCGTACACCTAAACAGCTAGATCACCGCCCCCTAATCACCGGATCTGGACGCCATTGAGCACCTGTAGGAACATTTGGACCAAAAAGTGATCAATGCCTGTGAGAAAATAAATGTGAAATTCACACTGTAAGCAATACAATTAGGACAAAACATTTGAATCTTAATATTGAAGCTAAGTATTTTTGGGTAGTAAAAGATTTTAATTAAATAAGTATACCCCCAGGGTGTTTTGTTTGTGACGTTAATATTAACTAACAATTGTTAGAAAAGTTATATTGAAAGAAAATTATTTTGACAACAATGAGGTGAATAAAAATTGCCGAGCCAGAGCAGGGCAGAAAAAATTGACAGCAACCTTAACCAAAAAAATAAAAAATAAAAAAATAAAGTCGAACGTAGATTAGAAAGAAGTAGCATACTTTCACCCGATATACCAACAGAATGTTTTGGCTTATTTCACCATACCAAAAAAATTTGACTTTTGCTGATTGATACTAGAATCTGATTGGATCCAATTGGTTTGTGCTGTGGTGAAGTAAGCTAATATTTCTTACCATTTATTGAAAATTTTGGGACACTTCAGAAGTTCGGTACTCTTTCACTACTACAATTACTACTACTACTACTTCTACTACTATCACTACTAATTGCTGCAATTATTTTTGCCAATACTAGTACTAATTAGTACCACTATTTTATCGAAATTCGACTACTTTTTATACCAATGCGACCACTAATTTCTGCTACTATTTTTACCAATGCTACTTCTGATTAAAACGACTATTTTTTCTAATATCTACTACTTTTTTTAATACTAATACTTATCACTCATTTTTTACTACTATTTTTACTATTTACTTACTTACTTACTTACATACTTAATTGGCGCTATAACCGCTTAAGCAATTTTGGCTGAACTTCTCCTACAATTTGTACTGTGTTTTACGCCGTGTTTTTTTTTTTGTGAGAAGTTTTTTTCCAAGGCAGAAATATGTACACTCGGAGGTTTGGCATTGCCTGCCGGGGGTGACCGCTATTAGAAAAATACTTTTCTATGTGTTTTGATCTTAATTGCACCGGCCAGGATTTCAACCCGAGATCCACTGAATGAAGCGCGCACACTCGGCTACGGCGGCCGCCAAAAGATCGGGATTATTACTACTTATTACCACTACTACAACTTCTACTACTACTACTACTATTTACTACTACTATTAACTACTACTACTACTAATTACTACCACTAGGTTAACTAATTTGTACTAATACTTATTGCTCTTCTGTTTTTGCGGCAGGGTGAAAAAAATATTTATATCGGAACGATTTTTCGTCATCCCTTGCCAAGTTTGGTTTGGAGACAAACCAGTTTCGATCTTGAGTCATCTTCAGTGTCATTTTTCGTTCTGTGTTATGGCCGCCTCATAAAGTTAGACAAAAAAGGAAAGCAAATATTAGAGAAGAAGCTCAAGTACAACATTAGAGGTGGCAACAATATAAAAAGGATGAAACAGACCATCATAGATGCGGAGGTTGAAATATCAAGAGCATGTCAGACATAGTATATGCAGAGACATTGATGTGAGGCAAATAAGAAACGATAAAAATAAAATATCCAAAATAGAGAGAAACACCATACAAATTTTAAAGCAAAAACTTAAGAACAGCAATATAATTGTGACGAAATTGGACAAAGATAGTACAACAGTACTCATTGAAAACCGAGAGTACACAGAAAAGACCGAAAAAATAATCGAGGAAATTAAAAGCAGAAAAATAGGTGCGGACAAAACCGACGGATATCAAACAGAGATCAAATAAGCCATGAAAGATGCAACTCGAATATTGCACACTGATACACCAGCCGGATGTTCCAATGAGACCCATAGTAAACTACATATCGGCACCTGCTGATAGATTATCAAAATATATCAAAAACGATTCTCCAAGATGATCTATAGCTACACATAAAAACTTATATCCGTCCATACCTCTACCAGAGATAAACACCATGCCTAGTGTACAAAACACTACTACAAAATACAAAAAAAAAAGTTAAGGCTGCACGAAACTACTACCTTAAATTTTATAACAACAAGGTAAACAGGCAAGCGATCGGACTAGGGATGGGAAACCCGAACTCGGGCATCCTTATGGTGCTGTGAACCCTAGAAGGGCAATATATTGAAGAAATAAAAACAAAACTAGTGGTGACATTCCAATCGAGATATGTTGGTGATATTATCTGCGTAGTAAAAAACACAAAATTTACGATGGAAAGAGAAAACGAGTGAAGAATAAATTATCTGAATCTGACAATCATCATAGACGAGATCCTAGGAAACGTTAATTGTGAAATTTATAGAGAACCAAAAACCCCAAACACGATATAACACAACGGCCCATTCACAGCTACACAAAAAAACGGCACTAAGGCAACTAGTAGATAGACTAGAAGGAACACCTCTAACATAAGGAAGCACACAAAAAAGGATTGTACGCAATTTATAATATAGCTGAAAACAATGTACACAAAAAGAAAGACAAAGAAATAGACGGGAAACTTAGACGGTACTAATTTGGCATGGAATTATCGATTATCGATGTTTAGCGATGATCGAATATCGAATGCAACTCATAATAAGGACCGTGCAAAGACAAAACTTTGATAATATGAGCAAACAAATAAAGAATATTTATGCCGAAGTATTTTTTTTTTGTTTTCAATCACGTCTCCCTTCGGTCTTTACATATCAAGATTTGGAGAACAATCAAAGGTTATTAACTGCACAGCCAAACTAAAACCAAACCGTAATAGATTTTGTTTCTTTTCAATTCAAAGTATATATTAAAGTGATTTGATGGAAATAAAAAAATACACATGGTATACACGGTCAAAGGCCAATTTATTCATTTCTTAAAACTTTAATGTCTCAAAAGCCCCCAGGAATAACAATACATTTCATATCCTATCAGCAGTTTAGTCTGCTAATGGAAATTCAAAGGAACGGGTGGAAAGAGACAGCCTAAGCGTATAACATTGGCATAACGGTAGTAGGTAAGCATTTAGATACACTGACAGTTCTATTCACCAGGAAACATCGTTGCCCGCCAATGGGAAATTAAACTCCAAATGGAGAAACGCAGAGGAGAACGGAACAAGCCAAGTATCTGAGCCTGATCCTTGATAGGAAACTAAACTGGGAGTCCAAAGTTAACGAAACAGTTCGCAAAGCCACGATGGATGTTTACTCATGCGACTGGGCTATAGGCAAGAACTGGGGTTTCGAACCCAAGATGATTGCATGGATCTATACGGCGGTTGTGAGACCAATCCTTCTCTATGGTACAGTTGTCTATTGAAACGCTCTCGGTAAGAAAGTAAATGTTAAGAAAGTAGGGAGAGTTTAGTGGATAGCCTCTATGTTAATTACCGGTGCCACTAAGGCGTTTAGTGCGCTACTCAATTTCCTACCGGTCGACCTGTTGCTAGGAAAGTGGTATGTAACACCGCCATTAGACTAAATTCAATTAGGAAATGGGCACAGACTAGTATCGGTCATAGTTAATTAATGACCGAACTCACGGAACTGCCTATGTTGACTGATTACACGCTACGGACCGGCACGACCGAAACCGAAATCAGGACCCAACTACTCGAAAGGGAAAAGTGGAGACAAACTTGATGGGAGAGTTGGTGGAGGTATATTTTCGGAACAGCTGGTCATAATTTTCAGCTACTGTCTACCTGATTACTGCAATGTTTTTGCTCCGGATCTTATGGAAATCTAAATTTTCACCGACAGCCAGGCGGCTATTAAATTCCTAAGGAAAATGTCGCTAACATCAAGGGTAGCATGAGTTTGCTGAGGCATTCAATACACAGATTGTGCGGGTGTGCCAGATAGTGATATTGGGGATTCACCTCGCATGTAAGCTTTTGATAAACCAAAAATTTGTTAGAATCCCAAATGACAAGTGGACAACTGAACCCACTTGTCAAATTGAAAGAGCACTTTGGCCTTCGATGAGAAACCAACGAACGGAGTCTCTGCTCGACTTGGGGAGACAGGATATTAAGAGGAGGACTGCAGAACTAACCGCGCTTTGTTTAATAGCTGCGCATGCAGCAAGACTAGGGAAGCTGTAGGTAGCTATTTCCCTAATGAAGTTGACGATCTTATTCGAAATTAGGGACCTGACAAGGTTTCTTAAGAATACGAAGTGGTTTTAGGGGCACAGGAGTGACACAACAGCCCCCCAATGCCGTATCACAATAGGCCACGAGTCTAAGTGTGCCTCACTAGGGACTGAACCCTATCTTAAGACCACAGAAAGTAATACCATGATATGCAGTTGTATTCATTTTAACAATATTGGATTCCAACGCTATTTCAGCGCTGTAAAAATAAATGCCGCATACAAAAGAGTACTCTGGTTTTCGGAAGTGGTAATTTTTTTTATTATTTCACCGAACACAGGCACACGTTTTTTATTATAGTATATTAAGAAAATCTTTTTTTTTTAATTTTTTTATATTTAAATTCATTGCAATATTACACATAAATAAATTTTGGTAACTATATATATTTGACGTTAGTAAAATTTCGCACTTGTGAGAATTTTATATCGATTCGCCTATTTATTTGCAGCGCGTAAAATATTTTTTCCAACGCCAGCTAAATTCACATTTCTAAGGTTTCACTAGTGCACAATATATGTATATTTAATTATAATAGAAGTAAAATGAATTTACAATCACTAAAACTTCGCTTTTTTTTTAAACAAAGTTTTTTAATTTAATCGTTTTTTCGTTTTTATTGCTTTAAAAAACTATTCAACACTAAAATTATAACGTTTTTGTTTTAAATCCATGCAAGTATGGCATGAGTATTGTTTCTTTCAAATGACCAAATGTAACTGTAATTTGGGAATAATACTAACCACCGCAGGAAGTGAGTGTTGAACGACACTGGCAGGGATTGCAGCTGCGCAGTAGAAATTGTGTGGCCATATTAATTTCAGTAGCAGGGTAGTTGCCAACCTTACATTAATAAATTATTCAACTAATAAAGTTGTTATAAATAAAATGAAATGTGATTAAAATTTTCCTCTTTAGCGTTTTGTTTGGAAGAGAGTGTAAAGTTTGGGTGGTTTGTAAATAGGTCACACAAAATATAATGTTGAGATGCACTCATTAAGGATGCAAACATCGTTAAATGAATAATCTATGTTTCGAAAAAAAAATTCAAATTTTTTCAATTACAATTCGAAGCGCTAGAGAAAAAGGCTACTTCGGTACATATGAACTCGGGTGACTAATTTATCGAGAAATCTGTAACTCTATAACTTTTTATTTAACTAGCACATAATTTGAAAACAATAACTTCAAACTCCATATCGAACGGTTTCTCTACTAAGTGACAGTTGTTACTGCTTTCGAAAAAAGTCGTCCACTCGGAACCGAAATCGCCACGATGGGCAAAATATTTAGAAGCGTATTTATTTAGCCCCAAAACACATTTTTCATATCATCCCAAATTTTGATTGGATTTTGATTAATATGACTCAAGGTGCAGATATATTCCAACCTTCATGTGATGGTCGAGGAAGATAACTGTTTAGATTTTATAAGGTGCGTTCGATTCGTCACTTCTCTGGTTGCGATGTCTGATCTCTTCCCGCGTTCTAACAAATTTGGTTGTATAAGCAACAACAAAGATAACAAGCTACATTCAACAATCGCAAGTACGGTTATAACTTATTAAGCATGTCGAACTCGTTATGTGTAATGCTGCAGAAATTATACCAAACAAACAAAACAAAAGCTGTGTTGATCCTAATTTATACCAGATGCTTGTTATCCAAATATCAACGAATCCAATAAAACCATTCAAATTAAAAACTGCTTTACTTTTAGCCAAGGCATCTCTTTTAAATGCACTTATTTTATTCTTGGGTCTAATATAGTTGATAGTGCCAGAATAGCGCTAGAGGATTTGGCGTAAATTTTGGGGGAAAACACGGGGGTAAAACATCGCCTCGAGTTTTTCGATGTTTTTAGATTCGAAACATCAATGTATCGTTTGCATCCCTAGCCCTCACTAGCTCATCAAACCCCCAACCAAAGTCTAGCTTACAAAGATGGCATTTTAATTTGTGTTTGGCTAAGAAATTAGAGTCATTTGACACTTGACTTGTAACAGAAGTGACTTAAGAATCCTTTCCTCTCCTTAGCAGCTCTGCAACGTCCTAAAGTTGATTTTCGTCCTAAAGTTTTATATTGTAGTCTGAATCAGAAATTGAAAATCAGGTACAATTGAACTCTTTACCGCCGTTTTTTAACATGAAAACGAACTGCGTCCACTTAAATTGTGGATAAATTTGTTTTTTAAGAAAATATGTAAGTTAAATATTTAAACTAAAAATGAAACTATTTGATAGTATATGTAGTATGCAATTGGGAACAGAATATTTAATGGTGATTGATTGTGAACGCAGCATGTGAGGTCAATAGAGAAAAAATTAAACAAATCAGCCAGTTGTGTTGAGAGAATTTTCACAATTTAGAACTTAGTTAAAATCGAGTGTAGAAACAAATTTCTGGTAGGTGTCTGTACCGCATTAACGCAAACTAAAGACTGAATTATAACTAGAGGGATATAATACCAGTTTTTGCTTTCATTTAAAGTTTCACAATTTACTCGGCTAGAGTTTTTCATTTAATAAAACTATAATATAAATCAATTACTTGGCTAAGTACATCTAAAATGCATGGAGTAAATTAATGTTATTTATTTATATAAAGTATAGTTCACTTAAAATCTGTATGCACTGTACGCACCTCTATACGATTAATCGTAGAATGCGCCTATCAGTTCTTGCTTGAATGTGGAATGAATTATGCAAATCGAAAATTAATTTTGAACTAATCAAAAATTACGAAACAACTTACATTGTACAAAACAAGAGATGTAGTGGTATTAAACGACTATATAAAAGCTCTGAGCAGAGAGAGCTCAAAAAAGTATAAAATGGGAAATGCGTGACTTACAATTAGCGAGGAAGAGGATTAACCTCAATTATAATAATGCTGGGTTATCAGATAAAGATCTGGCAAAGAAAAAAGTTTCGGAACGAGTATAAGTACATTCAGATGGATGCATTTAAATGCTGGATTAAGGAGATATCGTGCAATTAAGTATCCAAAAAGATCTGACAAACACAATCTCTGACAAAACTTACGTTAAACTCTACCGTACGCAAAACTTCTTGGGCAAAAGTTTTGTGTTGCAAATAAACTTAAGAATGTCAACTTAAAATACAAGTATAAAAGTATTGACATCATCAATCACAATTACATTTCATATTTACATATATGAAAGAGTGTATTGAGAAAATATTACTTCCCCTTCATAAATCTTCTGTCAAGTTTCGAGCAGATTTAGTCAACATTCATTGTTCTTCTAATTGTCCACAGCTTCGTCCAATGAAACAAATTTTGGACGGTTGTTATTTACAATTTGCGGAGAAGTTGCAGAGTCATAAATGAATACCACTTAATGCTCCCTCTGTGAAATAAACATGCAGGCAAATTGGCAAGAAAAACTGTTCAAAAGTTAATGATCTAAAAATTTGTTTGATATTCAAACTAAAAGCTTAATGAATTTTCTTTTGTAATATTTGCATATTTTTTGTTATAGAAATTTCTTTAAACTGTACATATATATATATATATATATATATATTCAAAGAGCAAATGCAATGATTTGTTTACGTACCCTGGTTTTGTTAAATTATGTAAAATTTGAAAATTTAATTTTCCATCCCTGGTCTGAATAACGCGATAGTAAGGAAAACCACCGTAAAATGAAAAATTTCAGTTGCCTTTCTGTCTTATGATGGATTATGAAATGCTACTTAACTTTCATTGTTTTGCGATATCCTTTATTTAAACGTGTCAGGTAAGTGGCTCCACTGTATTTGCTTCTCGAAGTTGGATGTTTTGTTGATTTGTCTACACAGTACCATCCCGATTTGCATAACTATTATAGAAAACAGAACATATCTTCCAGTTTTAAGTTCATCAAGGGTTTCAGCATTTTTTCATAGTTAATCTTTTAAAAATTAAACTTGTGCAAATTCGACAGAAAGTCGCGCATATACTGTATTGTTCGTATCTTAAGCATCAAAATTCAATAAAATGCAGTTAGCCACTTATGTTTACTAATTTAGTTTTAATAATTTTTTATAAAAGATATAACTCATTGTGTAACCTAAACTATATAAAAAAAGGTTTCAAACATTTTACGAAATTCACAAAAATTCATTGTGTATGCCGTTTTAATTTTACTACAATAAAGTTGAAGTTTCAAGTGGCTAAAAATTCTGGTTGATTTTTGATGATTTTTTTTGCAGGCGTCGCACAGCATTTTTCTTCATACAAAAGCAAATAGACTTTAAATATCAGAATGTAATTTTTAAGGCGATCAAATATTTGCATTTAAATAACTAATCTGAGATCGGTTCTAAATATGTATATCATGTAGATATTTCAGGTGAAAAGTTTGGCCTAATGGTTAGTGGTTTTATTTAAGAACTAATTTCTCCATTTATTTGTTAAAATCGTGCAGTTTTTTTGCAGCTGAAAATATGGCATTTTAGATTGCAATACGGATTAATTAATTGACTTTAAATGACCAAACAATTTTGAAATGAATAGCTTCATCGCTGACTTGGGTTCTCGATGCATTGGGGAAAAGTCGAATGAGATAGGAGTTTTACTTGGAGAGTAGAGTAGTTTTTTTTAATATAAATTAACTACTATACTTGAAAGCTAATATTGGATATAATTTTTATACAAATATTAAGACAACGTAACTGTTATAATTTTTGTCATAAAATAGTTATTTTATGATTTTCATTTTTCCGATCAAAAATTGCTGTTATTTTTATATGTTAATTATTTCTCATCATATTCACCTTTGTTTATCATTATGAGGTGTAAATCGAATATGCATAAATTTAGGTTACAAAGAGTTTTATACATAAATTTAGATAAAAGCCGGTTAAACTTCCGTTAAACCGTGAAATATTTAATTATTATATTTTTATTTTAGGTTTGACAGCCAAGAAGTGATAACTCGAGATATTACATACACATACGTAAGTAAATAAAAAATGGCTGATATAATAAAAATGCCAATTTCCGTTTGCCCTTCATTCGACCAAATGTCGGTACACTACAATTATCGGTTTGTTTCTTTGATAATTTTTGAATCGGCGCCGCCATCCGATGGATTTTTGTTGGAGTGGTGCTGGGCAATAAGATGAGTACAGTTGCATAGCCGCTGAACTAGAAAGCTTTCAAACTGTTGTAGCAAAACCAGAAAACTTGTAAGATATGAGAAAGCGTAAATATTAAGAGAGCTTTTTTTCTGTAGCAAATTTGATTGTGTGTGTGTGCTCGAAAGAATCCAACACGCCGAGCTGTTGGCAACCATACTTCATATTTTGTTGAAACTACAGAGAAACTAGGAGGGGGCTGCTTGCGCGGGTGAAGGGCCGCATTTGTTTTAAAATATATTATATTGTTAGCATTTTGAATTTTTTTTTTGCTCATTCAAGTTAGTTAATTTAGCAAATTTTTATACGATTTCTGTAAATCAAAATAAAACATAAAAAGATAGAGACACGACACTTCATCTGCGTTATGGCACAGTGGGAGAAAAATATAATAAAAAACAATTTTTTATGCATTTTTCGGCTCCTAATACCAAAATTTTTTGTTTTTATTAGAAGGCAACAACACTGGCAACTAGATTGGAAATCGAAACAAAATCAAAATTGGATATAACCACGTCCACTTAACGCCATTTCGAAAAAATCAAAAAAATTGTCGTATTTAAGTAACTGTAAAATACAATTTTCTCATGTTTGATTGGGTTGGAGAAAGGAATTTTTTTTTGAAATAAGCGTCACACTGTCAACTTTAGAGCAAATATTTATTTTTTATGCCAATTTTAACTGATTTAATACCAAATTTTGTCCGTCTTATTTGTTAAATTAAATTGAAAATAGTTTATTTTATTTGTTCCGTAGTGGGGGGGTTCAAGGCAATGGTCTTTAGTAGTTAATAAAATTCCGAATTTTTGGATTTTTTGTAAATTGCCACTATATTTCGGTAAAGTTTGGTAGCATAGTTTTCGAGATATACTTGCTTTCTCAAAAGTGGGCAGTGCCACGCCTTTCGCTTACATGTTTTCGTTCTGTGTATTTGCTTATTCAACTTCATTCTGCATACTAAATTTGAGCGAATTCTAAAAATTTCTTAAAAGTCGCGTTTTAGATTTTTAAAAATTATCGTTACATTCGAGATGGGGGGTGAGTATGCTAGATTTTTCCAATTTTCGAAAGTTTGCTTACTGACTTACTTAAAAAGCAATGTGCGTACCAAATTTGGTATTCCTTTCCCAACTCAGTCTTATATAAAAAAATCAATCTTTTATATTACAGATACATAACTGTTCGTCTCAGCGAGGAGAATTCTCATTCATATAGTTTGGGGGAGGATTTTATTAAGTTACACACAAGTATACAAAAAATCCAAATACGAGTACCAAACGGTTAGTTTCGCCGAGCAAAAAGTTTAAAGCTAGCTATATTTTGAAAAGTGTTGCCACCTGTTTGGAAAGTTGGTATAGTTAAACTATACTCCAGTTATATAAAATATTAAAATATGGGTGTCAAACGGTTTGTTTCGGCAAAAAGTTTTATATCTATCTTTAGGAGGCTTGCCACCTGTCGAATTGAATTGAATTATACACAAGTTATATAAAATATGAAATATGGGATATGAAAAAAAGGCTCAATCATATTGAGGGTTGCCACCTGCTTGAAAAGTCGTATTTAATAAAGCAAACCATTTGCTTCAATAGGAGTTTTAAAATATATTTTAATAATATATAAAAAAAAAATTTCGAAGGGGATTGCCACCTTTTTTAAAAAATTTGTTTATTAAATTATTCACAAGGACATAAAATATTAAAATATTAGCGTCGAATTGTTCGTCTCGGCGGCGACAAGGTGAACACACTTACATTTTTGAAAGGGTTGCCACCTGTTAGATGTGTCAGAAACCGAAACGCGTTTTCTGTTTGCATATGCCAAGGGAACGTAATAAATAAATAAAGGCAGGGCAGCGTCTGCCGGCTTTTTCTAGTCGTATGTACTAAATTTGTGCAATTTATCATTAGTAGTTACTGAAATCTGCATTTTTCTTTACATGAATGCCTTGATCCCTTGTCGTGTTCTGGTCTTCACCATATTCCTCTTATTCTTCAACTGCAATTCTATGAATTTAAAAAAACTTTGGTGAATAATCAATCCACTAGTTTTTGTTTTAACAATAATTGCGATTTTAATGCCATTAATTATGAGGTTTCTTTATTGAACTGGGACTCGATTTTTTCCGGGGTCAATGTTGATCTATGCTTTGATACTTTTAAGTCCAGAGTAAATGAAATTTGTTCTAGAATAAAGAAATAGAAATAAGTTCTACAAAAAATTTAAAGCCTCCAATTCTTCATCACATAAGGAAATGTATTTGAACTATTCAAGTGAGTTTAAATCCTTGAGTAAAATCCTTCATAGAAATTATGTTCAGAAATTTGAACAGAAAATTAAGTCGAGACCGTAGGCTTTTTGGCAGTACGTTATATCAAAACAAGTAAAAACAGCGCTGTCTTCGGCTATGCCGAAGGCTTCATACCTTTCATGAATGGAAGAATAGTAAAAAACGTGTTATTGTATTACAATTTCGTATTACCTATAGTTAAAAGCGAAAATTTCCTTCAAATCAATAAAAATAATTCTAGTAAAGGCATTGTTATAAATTATTTAATGCTTTTCCTTATGTAATTAAAAAGAACTATGTTTTAAGAAGGGAATGGTTTTTGAATATTTTTAATATCGTATCGACGCTTGATATTCAACATTTAAAAAATACAAATAATTAAGTATTAATATGTAAGACCTACATATGTCGGTCTTTGAAAACAGTTATCAGATCCGTAAATAGTTCCCAAACGTTTAACGCTATGATTCATGTGATATTGCGCTGAGCTTATTACTTTTCGCAATAAATATTTGTCCTGAATTTATCTTGCCGATTTACACTATGAACTCCGATCTTGATGAATACTAATATATAGCTAATAATGGTTGATGTTTGTGCAAAATTTCAAGCCTTTAGCTGTTTAAATGGAGGAGTTATGGTGCAAAATGCAATATCTGAACAATCGGTTGTATGGGAGCTATATGTTATATTTCTCCGATCTTCATGATTTTCAATACTGATACGTAGCTAATAATGGCTGATATTTCTGCAAAATTTCAAGCCTTTAGCTGTTTAAATGGAGGAGTTATGGTGCAAAATGCAATATCTGAACAATCGGTTGTATGGGAGCTATATGTTATATTTCTCCGATCTTCATGATTTTCAATACTGATACGTAGCTAATAATGGCTGATATTTCTGCAAAATTTCAAGCCTTTAGCTGTTTAAATGGAGGAGTTATGGTGCAAAATGCAATATCTGAACAATCGGTTGTATGGGAGCTATATGTTATATTTCTCCGATCTTCATGATTTTCAATACTGATACGTAGCTAATAATGGCTGATATTTCTGCAAAATTTCAAGCCTTTAGCTGCTTAAATGGAGGAGTTATGGCGCAAAATTCAATATCTGAATAATCGGTTGTATTATATGTTATAGTCACCCGATCTGGCCGATTCCGACAAATGTTTAATCATTTGTACAACGACACCTGCTCACCAAATTTCATCAAAATAGCTCTAAAATTGAGGGACTAGTTTGCGTTCAAACAGACGGACAGACGGACAGACGGACAGACGGACAGACAGACGGACATGGCTAAATCGACTCAGCTCATCGTCCTGATCATTTAGGTATACTTTTTGATGGGTCTATCTCTTCTCCTTCTGGCACTTACAAACATCGGACCAAACTTAATATACCATTTCATTCTCATGAAAGGTATAAAAAGGGTGCTCAAGCATTCCGTCTGGTGTTTTTTATAATGGAGCACATGCGAATTCCTCTGTAGAGGCGGTAAATCTGTTTGCTGACTTCTTTAGCTCTAACTTTGAGCCTGAATTAGATTCTTTAGACGACAGTTGTCTAATTGTGAATGCCCCAATAGATTTTGGATCACTCTCCATTACGCTCGACGACGTGATTGATGGCATTCTTAATTTAAAATCCTCAACGCAGTCAGATATTGATGGTTTGTCCCCATATCTTTTCAAAAACTGTCCCGCTTTTGCGTACCCTCTTTTACTAATGCTCAATAAATCCATTGAAAGTGGTGAATTTATCGATGCGTGGAAGGTTACCTTCATAACACCTATACTCAAAAGTGGTAATAAGAGCAATATTGCCAACTACAGACCCATATCAAAGTTGTCTACAGTATCTAAGTTATTTGAGTACATTGTCAAGCAAAAGATGTACTTTGCAACTAAGCGGCTGATCTCAGATAACCAACATGGCTTCATGACTGGCCGATCAACTGTTACAAATCTCGCTGTTTTCTCTGAATTTTGTCTGTCCGCTTTCAATAATCGTCTGCAAGTGGATACTGTCTATACGGACTTCGCTAAAGCTTTTGACAAAGTTAGTCATTCGCTTCTAATTTCAAAATTATACAGCTTAGGGTTTCACTCTACTTTTCTGAAGTGGGTAAAATCTTACCTTTCGGCACGCAAATGTGTTGTCGTAATGGATAATATCTCGTCTCATTCTTTTACTGCGACCTCTGGAGTTCCTCAGGGTAGCGTCTTAGGTCCCCTTCTCTTTGTGATATTCATTAATGACATATCTAATTGCTTTAAACACTCTGGATATCTTTTATATGCCGATGATTTGAAAATTTTCACTACTATTTCAAATCAGCTTGATTCTGCCAAGCTTCAATCTGATCTAAAAAAGTGCTCCCATATCACATTTTCCAAATCTCGTTCCCCGATAGTCACTTCTTACCATATTTCTGGCTCATGCCTAAGCACTCGAAGTGAAATTTCCGATCTTGGAGTGGTTTTCGACTCCGAATTTCTTTTTAATAGCCATATAAACTATATTATAGCAAAGTCCTATTCTTTACTAGCTTTTTTACGTCGTTTCAGCTCCGAATTTACTGATCCGTACACTCTGAAACTACTATTTACATCTCTCGTCCGCTCTAAACTGGAATTTGCTGTCTTTATTTGGAGACCATACCACAATTCCCATATCAAAAGGATTGAGCGTATACAAAAAACCTTTATACGTTTTGCCCTCCGCTCAATTCAGTTTGTTGATTCGATTCCTTCGTATACTGCCAGATGTCAATTAATTGATCTTAAATCTCTATTTCAATATCCCCACAAGAGACCTGCGCAATCATGAAATTTTTTTCTAAATCGCGTTAGAACAGTATATGCTTCTAACTCACCTATATTTAGAGCATTAAAGCAATTTAATTTTCTGTCATACTCGTCTGATATTGATTTCTCTATGTCAAAACCGAGATTTAAATCCCTTTTAAATGAAATTGTTAAATAATTATATGTTGAATTTGTCTCTGTATAGTCTGTAAGAAAATGTACATTTTCTAGATTATTATTGAATAAATAAATAAATAAATAAATAAATAAATATTACACAAAACATTGTTATGGGGGCGTGGGCCGGATAGACAGACATGGCTTAATCAATGCCGCTATTAGTTCTAAGGATTTTGGCATATCTATATCCATATCGGTTACTTTATGCTTTTACAAACAACTTTAAGTAAACAAAGTTATAAAACCCTGGATACCAGTGTGATTGGGTATAAAAATTGAACAATTAAAACTTAGTTGGAGAAGCTATGAAAATGTTAATGGTAATGATAATTAAGATGGCGACGATGATAATTATAATAATGATGATAATGATAATGATTATGAGATATTTTTCTTAACTTAATGTGACCATACAAAAAAATTTACCTTTCATTTCAGCCTGAAATCATTCCGCCCCCGACGACAATGGCATTAAAATTATTGCCCAATGTAATTCAAAAGTTGCAATATTCTAATTTCCGTTTGACCAAATCAAATATTTAAATAAACGGATGCCTCCTGAAAATAAATTCATTGTTCTGTTTTTGTCACAGGTTGTGAAAATACCAGCCAATTGTGGCCATGTTTACCACTGAATATTTTATTTTTATTTTGCAAGGAATAAATTCGAAAGTTTCTAATGTTAACACATTTAAACTTATGTTTACATTTCTAAACGTACACACATACATACTGTATATACTTACATATATAGGGTTGTGCACTTCATTTTTGATTTTTTTCCCCGAACAGTAAAACTTTTCTATACTTTTTGAACTGCTGTTAGTGTTTACGCAAATATATTGATACGAAAAGGGAAGAATTTGAATTTTTCTTACTTTTTTTCGTAGTAAGTAAATATCTTTTGGCCGCAACGCAAGAATCCTGTCGGAATTGGAAGCATTGCATTTTTCCTGCTTTGTCCTCCTTACATATATGTATTATAAATGTGAAAGTTTATGTGCGTGTGAGTGAATGTGTGAGTATGTTCTTACCTTTTAAGGCCCAAACGGCTAGACGGAATTGTAACAAATAGCCTACTCCCTACGTTATAGTATATTTAGCCTATTTATATGATCTGAATAGACTTTGGCACATACGTACACATATACTCCGTTATATAGGTTAACATAAAACAGATTTTTTTTTCACAGGGAGTTGCCACCTGTTTAAAAAGTTACATTTAATTAAAGCAATGAATAAAAAAAAATATCGCATTTTAAGTATCAAACGAAAGAGGATTTAGAAGGCTTCATTTAACAAATATTTTCAAAGAAGGTCGCTACCTGTTTAAATGCAAAATAAGTTAATTAAAAAAAATAAAATCACATTTTACTATATGGGTGCCAAAATTACAGTTTTAAGAAAATTTAATTTCGGAAATAATGTCGATGAGGGTTGCCATCTTTTTAAAAAATTAATCAAAATTATAATAAGTGAAATCAAATCCATTTAACCCTCTAACCTTCCAAATTGAATCACTGTAGAAAACTTTTTGTAAAACTCACTATATACTAAATTCGCGACGAGAAACTCAAATTTGAGCTCAGATTTTTGCTATCTAATTTAGTTTAGCCGTAATGATAGAAAAGTTGGAGACCGTCTCTAGACGGTCTTGTCGGGTTAGGCGAAAAATAAAAAATGTGCTTTCCAACATAAGCATTTCACAGAAATTCATTTTTTATTAAAATTACTTTCAAAACTTATATAAAATACTGTCAAAACTTATACATACTTATGATATAAACTAATTTTGTGTATGGAATGTCAAAAAGCAGTTTTTATCAGGCTTGACGCACAAGTTGAGGTTACATTTCAAGCAACACATTTGCGTATCAGATTGTTTGCATTGCTTACACCTCTTCTTTCCGGTTACACCCAGCATTATAAGTATGTAAGTATGTATTTACCTGGTAGTACTACATTGTCGCCGGCCCCATTGTATATTTCAAAGCGATACGAAAATCCGTGAGAATCACACAATACAAAAAACTTCACACCCCATTTATGAGGCTTATTCGGCATGTATTGGCGGAGATGATGCTTTATCTTAGTGGCACACATTTGTTCGTCCACACATAATCTGGGTGTTTTAGGCACCAGGTCAAATCGTTCGTTCAGTTTTTCAGCAATTGGTCGTATTCTAAACAAGGGATCATACCAAGATTCCCCTTTCTTCGCACGTTGCTCTTCATTCGAAAAGCACAAAAACCGTTTTATTTTCTCAAAACGTTTGAATGTCATTGTTGAGCTTATGGGTTCGAAAGCATTTCTGCTCCAGTAACTTTCCAAACACGGAAAGCGATACAAAGACATATAAATCAGAATCCCAACATACTGTCGAATTTCTACCTCATTTACAGAGAAAGGTTGATTTATATTGTCTTGGTTAAATTTTCCTGCTGCCCGATTAGTTTCTGCTGCCACTGTTTGAAATATATCAGTGGTGAATAAATACATAAAGCACTGAAGTGGGGTATTGAGGTCCTTGAATGAATTTGGTAATTTACTGTTGCCGCAAAAAATAACTTCGTTTATATGCAACTGCATATTCTTTTTTTTCCAGACAATATTCGAAAACTCTTTGCTACTTTTTTCAATACTCATTAAACCTTTAAAAAATACAAATACATACGTATTGTGCTTCCAGAATATTCGCGAGGATCAATAACAAACCTGTTCCATTGAAACCGCCATTAGAAGAACTGAATTTTGGACCATTATCTTCAAGTTCTGGAAGCGTTGATCGTGCCCTTTTCTTTGGTTTGGATCCAATATTCGTGAGCGATTCAACTGCTTGTCTTGATGTTGATGCTAAGTCGTCTGCCAAAGGTGATTCTTTATCAACGACATCACCAAAATCACTAATATTGGCTGGAAATGCCGCTGAATTGATAAACGCATCACTTGTATCAGCGCGGTTCATATCACTCAGGCAAGTTGAAATTTCCACATCGAATCCGTCGTCATCTTGGACTACTTCCACTGAATCATCGGGACGAAAATCCGGATCTAAAAGGCTATCGTCACTATCGAATTCTCAATCTTCGTCCAACTGTAATTCCGATTCAGATGATGCCATCAACGCTTCAATTTCATCATCCGTCAATTTGCTAATATTATATCTTATTTTGCAATTTTTTTCACATTATCCTGGTTTTTTCCTCAATTGGAGATTCATTGCTAAAAAAAAAACAAAGATTGTCCAAAATATTAGTACACACATGAAGTTTTTTCAAAAACAACCATTGCAGCTTACCGAACAATTAGGTGATTTCACGCACTACAGTTTTCACGTTAACCGACAAGACCGTTTCAAGACGGTCTTTAAAAAACTATTTCCACAGCACAGAAAAAATCACTTATTTTTTCAAATAAAATATATTTGTATGATATAAAATATTTTACACGCACCTATAATTTTTTTTCGGACGTATTGTAAAAATTAATACACTTTTTCTACGTGATAAGTAACATAAATTTTTTCTTTAATTTTCTCTTCTAAATGCGACCAGCTCGGCAAATAAAAACACACTGCCTTGCAACGGATGCAAGTAATTCAAAAAGTACGAGATGACTTGATGGGTGAAGTTCTATTTACATGCCATTAAACTAAAATCAGCAAAACAGGCGTTATTTTTCGATGTTTTTAAAAATAATTGAAGACCGTCTAAAGACGGTCTTATCGGTTAGAGGGTTAATATGGTATACAAGACCAATAGAGCTTAATTTCCCAAATACTTTTAACGAAGGTTGCCACCTGTGTATATGTAAATTAAGTTAAATCAAAAAATAAATGATATTTTACCATTTGAGTGCCAAATAAAGTTTTTGAGGAAACTTAATTTCAAAAATATTTTGATGAGGGTTGCCACCTGTTTAAAAAATTAATCAAGTTTATAATAAGTTAAATCAAATCTATTTAATATTGTATAAAATGCCCATTTTCAAAAATACCTCGGAGCGGGTTGCCACCTGTTTAAAAAATTACTTAAAATAATAATAACTTAAATCACAAATTGAATTATGGGTCTCGAACAAAAACGTTTTAAAAAAGCTTTATTTTGAAAATACTTTAAGTGAGGGTTGCCACCTACATAAAAGAGGAAATTAAATTAAATTATTAAGTTATTAAGTCACGTAATAAGATTCCAATTATTATAATATTGCATTATAAAAATTATAAAAATATTGCATTATGGGTATTTAAACGAAAGGAGTTTAATAAAGCTTCATTTCCAAAATGTTTTGAGAGAAGATTGTCATCTGCTTGAAGCTCAACTTAGTCATGTTTTACAAAATGAGTGTCAAACTAAACCCAAATATGTGAACACTTAATTTCAAAAATCTCTTTGGAGGGGGTTTAAAAAATCATTTAAAATTATAACAAATTAAAACAAATATTGAAATATGGGTCTAATACGAAGGTGATTAACGAAAGCTTAACTTTAAAAATACCTTGGAGAGGGTTGTCACCTATGTACTTCAAAACGGTAAATAAAATAAGATTATTAAGTTAAATGGGTTCGAAGGAAATAGGCGTAAGAAAACTTAACCATGAAAATGAGATTTCTAAATAAATGTCCCCATCGTTTGATTATATTGGGCATTTCATTGGCATACTGCGGAACCGTAATGGAAAACGAGAAATAGCGAGAGATTTTCTCGCTTCAAATCTTCCGTTTTGGGAACCTTTCGAACTTCTACTTCGCTTAAAATGATGGCTTGTTTTGACCACTTACCGATTCGATGGCACTACGTCAAAACCGGTTTGTCTCAAAACCAAACTTGACAAGGGATAACGGAAAATCGTTTCAATTTGAATCAATTATAAAGTTATCTGAGTGTTTTCTTACCTAATTAATATCTCTCACTGGATAGCATGCTAAAAATTTTAGTGTGCCAGAATCCATATCATTTGGTAACACGGACCGGTTGGTTGGTGGTCCAACTGGCAAGGAAATTTATGTAAATAGCATGAGTGCATCAAACTTTAGCAAAAGTTCCATTTTTGCTATTCTACACAGGTGCACACTTAATTCCTTCCAATCGATCAGCTATGCAATTCAACTCGAAGCAGCGAGGCGAGCAGAGGGCGAAACGGGGAAAGAGAAAATTTACTAAAAACAAAAAATGAAACAAATGAATTGTAAACAAAATTTGCATAAAAATGAATACTACTCAAAAGTGAAAGTGACACACGCTTTACGAAATTTGCGCTATTGAAATTCATTATAAACTTCCAAAGTATAGAATGTGTCGGAGATTGCAAATCGTCAAAGCTGTCATGGTAAGCTGCAGTCTCTTGCACGCTGAGTGCTTTCAAGTTACTTTAATAATGCAATTCAAACTTCCAACGCCATCACCTTTCCTTTAATTCCCCATTAACCATTTGTCAGCTTGTCTAAAGTACTCTTCAAAATCATGGCGGTTATTCTAAGTTATGAGTATTTTGTAAGAGCCGCATAATTACCCAAGCACTTTGACTTGAAGCAACACCACTACAAAAACACTTTATTATATGCATATGTGTGTGTGTGTGGGTAAATGTTTTCCTCATGAAACTTTCGCGGCGGCCTTTTTGAATAGCGAAACTTTTCTCTGGTATTTTATTAAAAATTCACAGCAAAGCGTTGAAATATTAAATAGCGTACAAAATAAACTTAGTCGTTGTAATCCACATGAGGCCCAAACATACTTTCTCGAAAATTTTTCACTTTGCTGCGCGTATAAATGAAAGTTAGCTTTTTAAATGGAATTAACTAAAAGGCTTGCAATAAAAATGTTTCAGCTCTCTTTGTCTATATGCAACTAGGCGTTTTGGAAAATTTTAGTTGAGGGTTCTTTTGTAAATTTATGAATATGATAAGCTGTTGAAAGCTAGACAGTTAATTGATTACTGACGCTGAATTTACCACGCATACTCCTTTAGCGAAATCGCTTAGCGCTTTTCGCATAGCCTCCAACCTCATATTAGGGCAAAACGCACCAACACACCTGAATGGGGAAAATCAATTAGGCCGAACACGGCATGCAATTTTAAAACCAAGTTATTCATCTTTAAGAAAAAAACAAACAAAAATTTCGAGAACTTGTTATTCAGTTGTAGGAAATTATGGCTGAAGATGAAATGGAGAAGGATTCATTGAATAAAACTGAAATTCCATATATTTCGCGTACGAACTTTTAACCCTTTACTTTAGTTGAGGAAGCTTAGTGAATTTTGCACGTAGTTTAATTGAAATTTTAAATAATCAGACGATCTTTTCAGCTCAGATTGAATTGGTTTTCCATGCTTCTCAATCAGAATCTGAGTCCTGTTCACCTCTTTGGCATCAGGTTTAAGCTCATTTGAAGCTGAGATGCGTAACGGTTCATTAACCCTGCGTTATCGTCCTACGTTACGATAATATCATTACTAACCATGGGTGTTGTCCATCCATATTTCCCGATACGTTGAAGTCGAATAAATAAAACTGAAATTTTTGATAACCTGAGAACTATAAAAATTTGGAAAAAGTCAGATCATATTTTTTTTATTAATTCACTACAAAAAAACAAAAAGTGTTAGTACACATCTCACTAAAAACAAAGAAAAATTATGAAATAAAAAGCTGTATTTATTAACCTTTGATTGCATAATTTTTCTTTCGGTTTAAAATAAATGTATAGGGAACATAAAGTTACACAATGCACGAAACTGAAAACGAAAGCGAACATTTTGTTTAAAGATTTTATCCACCGATATTTTTTATGAGTTTAAGGATTATTTTTTTAATAGAAACAATTACATAACAAACACCAATGGTATAAGTTATAGCTATTTCGTAGATCACCACATCTCCTCACCAGACTTTTTGCAGGTATCGAACTGAAATTCTCTAGCTCTTATACTCATTAAAGCAAAACCTAAACGAGATGAGCCAATAAGCTGTGTATACTGTTGTTGCTTTTTCATCTTTCTTATTATTGTTGTTTTTTTTTAAGTTTTTCCTAGTAAAAAAGGTCTTGAGCTCATAAAAGTTATCGGTTCATATAAATAGATTGGCCGAAAAATTAATATATGATTTAAGATTTTATTTCAGAACAGTTTCTGTTGTATATCTTCAAACCCATGCATTCAAGTATGACAATTTTAAGTTAATACTAAATCCATACAAAAGATGCAGTTAATTTTCCGTTATATATATTAAATGAAAATAGTTTTATACACTATTTAACAAATGAAACAATGACAATATATGACCACACTGACCACCAGCGAAAGCTTAAAGTAAAAGTGTGACATTTCAATCAAAAATGGTAAATAAACCAAAAAAGGCCTTAAAAATATTTTGGAGTTTATTATTTATCTATAACATCATGAATTGACACAATATTCTTACTATAACATTAAATTTATGGGTATCTTGGAGATCTGCAACAGTATGCATTTAAGGGTTAAACTGGCACTTCATTGAAACGGTTTAAACTATGCCTTCTATGCTTGGCGGTTTGAAAAGCTAAAAAAACAACAAAGAACAAATAATTGTTTAATAATTTTTTTCTGAATAAAGTAAAACACGCGTGCACTTAAGTAAGTAAAAATAGTAGCAAAAAGGGTAGTAGTAGTCGTTAGTAAAAAAGTTAGTAGAAATTAGTAAATATAGCAGTACGAGTAGTAATTAGTAGCAGCAATAGTAAAAATAGTAGTTGAATTTCTAAAAATCGTAGTAATAATTAGTAGTAGTAGCAGCAGTAGTCCAAGTGATACAGAGTGGATGGGTATGGCTTTTGTAAATATAGATATGTTCCGGATTTGCATATTCTGCATTTATATAAACATCTGATTTTCATATAAAACTTGTATGTACCTTAAAACATTCAGAAATATGTAAATAAGGATTACGTTCTTACTTTTTGTTGTAATTTTCTTTAATGCATTTAAAAGGTTATATATGTTGAGGTGCGGGAAAATGGGGAATATTTTGAGTTTTTATAGAGGTGTGTAGCCATTTTTTTATTAAATACTTTTTATACGTCTTACGTAGTACAATGCCTAGTTTGTAAAATCAGCTCAAGAACATAAAAAATATTATTAATTGTCAAAGTTATGACATTTTACGCAAAACGCGTTTTTTTTTCAAAGAGGCTTGCCATGACTACTATTCCAGTCCATCAGCTCAACTGAAAGCATAAAACCAAACAAATTTCGATAGTATAAGAACTTGTGGTGTCCTTCAACGATTCATTGAAATGAGAAACATTTTTTTTTGCAAACGGGGACGATTTTCTCAAAAAGGCTACTTTTTTCATCTGATGCTATGTATTGAAAAATTGATAACATTGATATGAAATTTAAACGAAAAAATGCAATCGTTCTAGGACACGGCACATAAATTACGAACAATTTGAAAAAAAAAAAAAATTGAAATCGGTTGAAAACTGTTTCGGCAATCCAAGTCACCGCAACGACGTTTTCGGAAAAACATGATTTCGAGATAATCGCGTTTAAAGTTTCAAGTACACTTTCGTCCAATGTAAGGTAGCAAAACGCTATAACTTTGCTTCAACTACTTAAATCTCTATAAAAATATAACATTCTTAAGAACCTATACTTTAAGATGAAATATATGAATAATAAAAAAATTTTCGATTTTTCGACCGACTTCAACATATATAACATATAACATAATTTATGTTAGAAATTAAGTTCTCTGGTTGGTTTACACGCTAATGGTAGTAGTGTAGGGTTAAATATGTGCATGCATTTTCTGTTTTATTTAATTAATCTCACCCATTTGTCCTTCAGATGACCTGGACGGAGGCTAACAGACCTCGGATGCGGATTTAGCGAGCCAAATAACATAGCGATGTAAAGATGTTTGAATTTATAGAACCGTTTAGATGTTTTCTGTAAAGCTGTACTATCATTAAAAAATAAAATTTTAAGAAAAGCTGCTGAGTTTTCGTAATTTTTTACAAAGTCTGAATTCTTGTTTTACTTACAGAATAAATTGTATGGATAATTTAATTAGAGCAAAGATTTAATATGAAAAACATCAGAAATGATCATTGGATTTTTATGATAAAGCATTTTTTTTTCAAGCAGGGTACAGGGAATATCATAGAGGATATTTCGTCTATTTTTAAAAGCTGTGTCTGTTTGAACTCCTTAATCTCCGAAACAACTGAATGGATTGTTTTGGAGCTTTAACTGATGACTCGGCATAAAGGGTATATTTTATCCAAATAATAAATAGTGAAACAAAATTTTGTGCATAAAGGGCTTATAATCATTTTGTTTTGAATACAATTTTATTTTTTAACGGCATCAACGTATACCGATGTTTATTTGCAATTAGGCTTTTTTTTTGGGGACCGAAAATAACCGGGCCATTTATCAAAATGTTAAAAATTGCGATTTATTTTGTTAAAAAAAATCACTGCAAATAAATGGTATAAAAATTTTTAGTTGATTTGTTTTTCCTTTTACGTTGACTTTAAACTTTATTTTTTGTTTAAAATGTAACGGTATCCAGGTAGGTATGTAAATAATGCCAACTGAAGTGTTTCTCTTCCATAATACAAATTAGTAGCTAACCTTTGCAACAAACATTTTTTCATAAATAATTTCGTTTGCTATTTACTTTCGTAGGACTTTTATTGAACATTGAATTGACTTTAATCTGTACAATAAAAAAAAAAAAATTAAAGCGTGTCGCCGCCCGCTGAGTATAGCTAGGGTTCTCATATAATTTAAATATACAATATTAAACAAAACTTATAAGCTCCGACACAAAACTCCCTCCACACATTGAAATTATTTGACTACTTATTTATTTGCATTAATTTTTTATAATAATATAGTCTATTCTACAACAAGTTCGTTTAGATTCAAATACCAAATTTTGTGCGAGATTTAAAATAACAAAATAAAAATAAAAAAATTTAAAAATTTTTAATTTCAATACGCAGTTTTATAACTCATTGAGCTGTAGTATAATAAAGTGCAAGCAAGAAATAGCTGCAAATTACCCTTGATTTTTGACAACAATTTTTTTGCCACAAATTTCTCCCATATATCACATTGCAAGATTGTTAGTAAAATAAAAACTGTAGCCACTTGAAATTCGCACTTTATTTTTCTAAAATTGACTGTGCTACAAACAGCTCCGCATTTTTTAATTTTAATTAAAATTTTTGAAATTTTGGGTCAATTATATTGATATTTTTTAATTACTTTTAGAAAAATATTTTGAATCAAATAAAGTAAAATAAATACTCAAAAGCTGTCAATATATATTAATGTTATCACTTGGCGATATTCCTTGGTAAAAACCCGTTTGATCTAATGCATTCGCTTTATTGTGTTTTGATAAAACTTGTAACTTTA
Source organism: Anomoia purmunda (assembly GCA_951828415.1). Classification (NCBI taxonomy): domain Eukaryota; kingdom Metazoa; phylum Arthropoda; class Insecta; order Diptera; family Tephritidae; genus Anomoia; species Anomoia purmunda. Next base: position 154,542,328 of record OX639993.1, read on the forward strand.
AAATATACTAATGCTATGTCAAAACCTATCAATTGGTTGGGATAGCCATATCCGTAATAAAGTCAAAAAGTTTCCTGTTTCTAAAATTCGCAATGTATAAAATTGGGTACCGAGCTATTTTTAAATTTTTGACAAAAGAGAACAAACAAGATTTTTTTTTCGTATAGTTGTGACGTTGATTTTCTGTTGGAGTCCTTGAAATGCTTGCGTATATTTTATGTTTAATTAGCTTCAAAAAGAAGTAGTCTGGTGTCGCATGATATCGTGAGCCAAATAAAGACTTCATTTTATACATTATACCCATTATTTCGTCAGCTATCTGACATATTACAACGTCCTGCTATAAGTGAACGATGACAACATCTATATATAAGAATTTCAATCAATCAACCCACTCACAACTTCATTTTCACAAAGAACGCCTCGAATACTCCAAATGTGATAAGCTGCTCCAGTATAGTTCCCTGTGGACTTCCGCCCTTCCTTTGACCAAACAGGATATTTGTTCCTTTTCCTATGTAGCATAAGGGCGTTGGGTCTATAAAGGCAGTTGATGCTTAATTTTTTGCGATCACGTTTAATTAAATACCCAGAGCTGTTGCTCTTCACGAGGAAGTATAAACCACCTACCTTCAGACCACCAAGCTTGAACGACCAACAACTAGGTTTATCCTCCAGTACGAAGTACTTGGGGCTGACCATCGACCGTAAGTTAAGTTGGAAAATGTGCATTGAAGAGCGAGTACGGAAGGCCTATGTTGCTTTCTATGCTTGCAAATCGATGTTTGGCAAGAACTGGGGTCTCAAGCCGAAAATGGTGCTATGGATGTACCAAGCGGTGGTGCGACCGGTGCTGAGCTATGGCTCTGTAGTCTGGTGGGAAGCTCTCCGGAAGAGCTATAACCTCACGGGTCTGCAGGAGGTTCAACGCACTGCGTGTGTTGGTGCCACGGGAGCCTGTCGCACCTGTCCCACGGCGGCTTTGGATCCCATTTTAAACCTGCTTCCAATTGACTTATATGTAATGTGTACATCTTCTCAGACAGCACTTAGGCTCAGAGAGTCTGGGTGCTGGAAGGCTACACAGCAAGGACACAGTAGTATCCTTGATCAACTACCCTCAGACATAGTTAACACCCGGACGGACTACATCCCTCGCAAACTGGAGTTTGAGCACAGGATTAAGACTGTGTTTCCAAGCAGGAATGCGTGGAGGAGGGGTGAGGTCCTTGCCGATAGCGGCATTCAAATATTCACTGACGGTTCCAAAATGGATTCTGGAGTTGGAGCCGGCTTTTACTCCGAAACCTTGGAATTATCCACGTCTATCAAACTCCCTCCGTACTGCAGTGTTTTCCAGGCGGAAGTCTGTGCGATTTGGCAAGCCTGCAAATCGCTTGAAAACAGAAGCGCAACGGGGAAGATAAATATTTTTTCCGACAGCCAGGCGGCAATAAAGGCGCTAGCGGCACCAAATATTGGCTCAAAGGTAGTCGGTGCTTGTAAGCAACAGATTGCCTCTCTAACAGATCTAGAAATTACTGTCACCTGGGTTCCCGGGCATAAGGGAATCGAAGGGAACGAAAAGGCCGATGAGCTAGCACGGTGCGGCTCGGCAGAGGATGAAGTAACAACTAGTATCGAGATAGGTATACCCCTAGCCGTAGTGAAGGGAAATATACGAAATTTCTATCTCAACAGGGCTCAACAAAGATGGAAAGATACCCTTACATGCAGGATATCAAGAGCTACCTGGCCGGACTACAATAAGAAGAGGACCAGAGGTCTTCTTTGTAGGCCCAGGGCTGTCACCCACAAACTTATCGCAGTATACACGGGCCACTGGACTTTGGGCACGCATGCGGAAAAAATGGGCATTCCACATAACCAATACTGCAGAAGCTGCAAAGATGTGGCTGAAAAGGAAACGGTCGAGCATCTCCTGTGCAAATGCCCGGCCCTGGCCCGCATTCGGCTAACATACTTGGGAAGTCCCTTCCTTGACAACCTAGGGCAGGTATCTAGGATCGAGACCTCCAACATAGTAGATTTCATTAACAACTCTGGTTGCTTGTAATGCACATCCTTCCATTACCAAGTAGGTTTTTCGAGTTTATGGCATCAAAACGGCAGTATTTTTTGCTACTTGGGCGGCATGGGTCGCAGCCATTTTACCTACCTACCTACCTTAATTAAATACCAGTGAGGCCCGCAACTGTGTCGCATTCAGGATTGTGGTTTAGCCTCTTTAGTTACCAAGGCATTCTCAGAGCTCACTAACCCTCAACCGTCCGTCCTTCCATTTTATTGTCATGGGCTTTGACGCCGATTCAAATTTGTGAGCTTTGCTACCTTTTCCTTTTGTAGCTTTGTTTGTTTTCCGTATATTTTCCTGGCGCCCAGTATTTCTAATACCGGTGTCGTGACCTTGCAGGACCCCCATTAATTTTAGGCAGTTTTTTCTGAGATCCAGAATAATAATTATTTGACCGTTGAGTTTTCAAAAAGTCTTCCTAATTTTGATAAGAGTTATAAAGGTTTTTGGATAATAATTATGAGCTAAACAATTTTTTTTTTATTTATCGATAACTATTACTATATTGAGACCTATATTATAAAAGAATTTTCATAAGAACAATGAGTGAATTTTTTCAACCAGCAGTAACTATTATTTTGAGACTTATATTAGAAACGAATTTTCATAGTAATTATCAGCGAGATAATTTTTATACGTCTTTGAAAGAGTTTTAGTTTAGGACTTATTTTAGAAAAGCCTTAGCATAATAATTATGAGTAGAAAAGTATTTTTTTACCCTTGAAAGACTAAACTATTTTGAGACTCATTATTAATTAATTCGAGAGGGCTTCAGGACTTGCTCGAAATCGCTTAAGGGACCAGATGGGGATTACTTCTGAACTCCACGAACTTAGGGGTTTTATTATTTTGTTTAGTTACAAAGCGACAGAGCTAAATTCAGAATTCAAAATATTAAAAAGAATTTGAATTTAAAAAGGAACAGCCAGACTTGGTGCCTAGTGCTGAACTGATTCCAAGCTGGTTCCAAAGTAGTACCGAACTAGTCTAGAAGTTAGTCCGAGCTTGACCCGAAAGGATTTACAAACCTCCCGCCATTCAAGACTTAAAAAAGTTTTCCTCTCTTATAATTATTATGAGAATACTTTTATAATATAAGTCTCAAAATAAAAGTCTTTGAAAATTTAAAAATATTTATCTAGCTGACACACTGAACCAAATGTTGATTGTTATATTAACAATTAGTGATTATTAATATCACGTACATGCTTTTACATGGACTAATTTATTTAATAATCAAATTTATTGTGACAATAATAACTTTTATTGTCTCAATAATCGTTGGTTATTGTAACAATAAATTGTAATTGTTGTCACAAAAATTTTGATTATTAATGCAATTTTTGTTGAAATAATTTCGATTGTTGACATAATAATCAATATTATTAATATAACAATTTCGGTTATTGAGCTAATAATCAAAATTATTAATATAACAATTTCGATTATTGAGCTAATAATCAATATCATTAATATAACAATTTCGATTATTAATATAAGAAAAAAAGCCTCATGTCCGACTATAGCCAACATTACTGCTGGCATAAAAGTCGATGCACATACATATTATATTTAAGAATATGAAAAACAACTATTTTTCACAATATAATATTACCAATAGTTATATAGTAGTGTGAAAAGTATTTTTCACACAATCATAATGTTTAATGATATCTGTCAATGTCCCTTTTGTCAGTGAGCTACTTCAGCGATATCAAATAAACGATAGTTACAATTGTTTAATGCAATTGCAATCGTCATTTGACATATCTAATTTACTTACTGAAACTTTACGACGCGTGGTGCTTTGACTTGTGAAAAATAATTGCAAAAATACAAACAAACAATAAGAAATTAGTGCATAATTAAACATTGACAATAATAAAACAAGGGTAATTAACTGAATATGATTTGCTTTATTTGTAAAAATAGTTTTAATACATGTGAAGTGCTCATAGATCATTTAAAAAAAAAACATGGCCTCCACTACAAATCAGAGTTTCGTTGTGCAGAAATGTTATGTTCGCAATATTTCAATAATATGTGTTCTTTCAAAAGGCACCTTCAAAGAAAACATAGTGATCATTTAACTGACACACAAAACATACAAAATTGCCTTGATTTCGAATTGCCGCTTCCTGTTCCTTATCCAAAAAAGATGAAATTAAATGCCAGCCAGGTTGGAGAGAACCTGAAGGAAGTGCGAGAGATATATGTATGTATATTTTGACGGTATAAAATATGAATTTAACAGCATTATACGAGCAGTAGACGTTTGTTTCAAAATAATACATTTATTTAATTTGGGATATCCCAAAGCAAGTACCAACTTTTGGAACTTCATTCAAGTTTATTTTTATAAAATGTCAATTAAAAACAATTGTTCCCGTGTGCACATATTATGCAGTGCTCTTGAAGAAGCATTAAACATGTAAAAAATTAAATTTTAATATACAGGCTGACACAAAATGTGCATTTATTATTTTTTATTTATTGAAGTAGTTTATGAAATTTGAAGTTTTATCAATGAGTTTCCAATAAAAAGTTGTAAAAAAAGAGGATTTTCATTTACAAAAATTCACATTTCATAAACTACTTTAATCATAATGAAGGCACATTTTGGGTCACCCTGTTGATATATGAACAAAAACTCTACACATATTATGCAGTGTTCTTGAAGAAGCATTAAACATGTAAAAAATTTATTTTTAATAGCTGATGGCTTCGAGCTAGTGCTGCTATATCTTTTTTCATTTATTTATTTTATAAGTAAATACAATGAATTATTATTTTAATTTTTTTGTAGATATTTTCCATAACTGAATTATTATTATTATTTTTAATACCTATGTATATGATTTAAGACCTATATGAAACTCTAAGCATACATAATAAATAAATATGAATTAAAAAAGTAAAAATCAACAAAAGTTTTTAATTAATTATATTGATTATTAGCTCAATAATCGAAATTGTTATATTAATAATTTTGATTATTAGCTCAATAATCGAAATTGTTATTTTAACAATCATAAATTATTAGCTCAATAATCGAAATTGTTATATTAATAATTTTGATTATTAGCTCAAAAATAGAAATTGTTATATTAATAATATTGATTATTAATTCAATAATCGAATTTGTTATATTAATAATCATATATTATTATCTCAATAATCAATATTGTTGTCATAATAAATCTTTTTATTGGTGGATTTTTAATAAACATAATTATTGTCACAATAATTTTTTTTATTAATATCACGTACCTTTTCGGTTCAGTGCAATTATTATGAAAAGACTTTTATAATATATGTATTTGAATAATAATTATAAATTTCTCGAATAAGTTTTACCTAACATTATAGTTATGTCTCTGATATTTTTACATAACAGGAACGAACTTGAAATTAGTTTTCTGTGGTTTGATATTTTTTTATATGCAGATATGAAACGGCATACCCCTGATTGATTTATAGCACGCATATTTTTAATGACCGCTGCCTCTTTTTTTTTCGCAAAATGTAAGAGTCTTTCTCAGCTTTCTGCTCCGAGTGCGGATATCAGAGCATTTTCAGAGAATTTAAATTAAGACTTCGTATCCTAAAATCCATCCTCAATGATTATTATTGTGAAAATATTAATTTTACGGCAAAGTAATCAGGCGTCAAGGTACCACAGCAGCATTAACAAGGTCATTAGTGTACACCATTTTAATCCACTTTCAGTTGCATCTCAACCCAACATTGCTCTCCGAGAGAATGCCAACCGCAATGATTTTACTGCAGCATTGCGACACCGTTGGCATTACTTACCAATACCACCACCTAATGCCACCACACCACCACAACCACTAATGTACATACGTCGCATTTGTATGTATGTAGAGCGAAACTTATCTGACCACTTGAATGTCACTGCCACGCCATAGAGGTTTACTTGCATTTACTTTAGATTCCATTACAGCTAATGTATGTATGTATGTATGTATGTATTGTACATATGGAATTGTATGCCGTAACGACACACCAATACTGTTGCAAGTTTAAGCCGATGCTACTGCTCTTTTACTGCACCAACACATCTCAGTTGCAAACTGCAAGCTCTGTTTTTTTTCTTTGGGGTTTTAGTATACGAACAGTTGGAGGATGCCAACGTTGAGACATTTGTAGTACTTATTTGGCCAACAAAGTTCAGAACTCATTAAAGTCTTGTAGAGGGCTTTTGGGAAATGGTGAAGTATTGTGAATGCAACAAAGCAAAGTGCTATCTGGATTTTCGCTTAAAGAGCTGACACGTAAAGTTAAAAAGTTAGCAGGTAGGATGAGTAAGATTGAAACATTTGCATTACAGTATACGCTCGCAAATTAGAACCACTTTGTTTTTGGGGTACTTCTAATTTCCAAAATGTTTTAATTTCTGGACGTTTTTTTAGTAGCGTAAATAATAAAAGTAAGAGTTAAACTACTTTCAAAAACTACATAAAAAACATTCTTTTTATTTGTTTTATTTATTTATTCAAAAACATAACAGTTCAGAAATTAATACAAAATACTGGAGAATGGGAACCTTGTTCTAAATTAGATAATCTTTTTCTTAACATATAATCAGTAGTATTTGTTTGTTTTTCTGATTTCATCAAATCTAATATAACCATATCGTTACGGAGGGCCAAAAGATTTGCCATGTGCTTAGTGGAAAACAATTCACTCTTGTTGCACCATTTTATTAAATTATTAACGCTTTCAATGGCTATAGTATTTGAAATAACTGGTGTGTCAGCAACAATATCGTCTTGACAACTATCAGAATACTCATCACCGCTACTCAGTTCATACTCAGAGATCCATCTTCAACCACATCCTCATGCCATTTCTCGATGTCATCTATACAGATCCATTTGTTTGGGTCAATTTCTGCTAAAAGAGTTAGATTTGTTTGGAGAGCTTCATTGCAGTCATTATTCTTTCTGAGCAATTGTGCTAATGCCATATTATCATCGCTGTCGTATTGGTCAGAGTTCCAATTAAACAACTTGGACCAAGAATTCCTTATCGCTGTTAGCGGTATCTCAACCCAAGCTTGTTTCAGAAATAATATTGGGTTTCGAACGGAATGGGATTTCAATACACTATTCAGTTCACCACCTTCAGCAATTATTTGAGCAAGTAACTTACTTCTGTAAACAAGTTTTGTTAACCTTATGGGATTTTGATCCATTGGTTGCACAGCTGCTGTTACACTTGGTGGAAAGAAATATGCAACTATGTTTCTATCGTTGCTTTGAAGTTTTTCGATTGGGGCATGAGCGGAGCAGTTATCAAGAAGAAAGAGGGCCTTCGGAGGCAAGTTATTTTTTCCAGAAAACCGGACGACCAGTGAAACAAAAAATGTTTTAAAATTAAAGAATAATTAAATCAACATTTTTATTCTTTTTAAATACTTCATTAATAAATATCTTGTGAAACCATCATGAAAAATCCGAGACGTCATCCAAGCATTTTTGGAAAAGTCGTAATGAAGTGGATTATTAAAACCTTTGAGGCACCTTGGGTTTTTCGCTTTTCCAATAACTAAGAGAGCCATCAGCATTTGAGCCAAGTAAAATTGAAATTCTTTCTTTTTGGATTTTGTATCCAGTTACATTTTTTTCACAAGTAGAGACATACGTTTTATCTGGTAGGCAACGATAAAATAATCCAGTTTCGTCCACATTATATATTTGTGACTCCATTAACCCCATTTCAGCGACTTTTTCACAAAATTTGTGAATAAACGCAGTGATCGTAGCTACGTCACTAGAATGAATTTCACCACCAATTTTTCAAATACGAATATCGTGTCGCTTTTTAAACTTAGTAAATCAAACATCGCCTCCTCGGAATGCATTTTCATTTTTATCGGGATATTCTTCACTAAAAATTTGTTTAGCTTTTTCCTTAATATTGGTCCAGTCAATGTACACTTCCTTTCACGTTGGCTTAAAAACCACTTAAAGAGACGACTTTCCATTTTCGGATATTCAGCCCTATGTATAGATTTATATGCTGCTTCCTGGAAGGTGTTGGAATCAGCATTTAATATAGATAATCTATTTGACTTGATATAGCTGATGGCAGATTTGGTCACATTGAAATCTAGCGCTAGGCGGTTCTCTTGAACTTCTTTGTCAAGCTGTTCCAATATCTTTACTTTAGTTTCAAAGATAAAGTGTTCTTTTTACGAGAATTCAAGAAAGATTTGTCACTACATACATAATCAAATATCCGATAATCAGGTAGCAGCATCTGGAAATCGACGAACTAAATGAAATCTCCCTTCCGGCATGGTATTTACCAATGTTTCATTTTTCAGAGCCTGAAATGTCTCCTACCGTTTTTTAATCTTTAAATGGGGAAATGGTTTTTTCATACTACCAGCCTGGAAATGAGGTCTCAGGCAATTCTCATTAAAATTGATAAACAAAGGTTAGGAAAGTGATTAATAGGTCTTGCATAAAAGAAAATATTTTAAGTAGAAATAATTTATTTAAAAAAATTAAAAACACGCAAGGTACGTAAGACCCCTCGACAACTGCTAATGGTTAAAGAAGGAATAATTAAAAATTGAAGCTGGCTAATAAGTTGATGATGCTAATAAGTTGGATTGAAACGCTTTGCTTCAATCATTCTTGGTAAGTCTTTTTTGAAGACTAAGGTAGCGTTCAGTCAATCCAAATTCGAGTTAGGATCCCACTTGTTCCACTACACACGCTATGCTTCGATGGATTAAAACCGAACGCACGGTATTCGTTGACCAGCTTATTTTCTTACCGAAGGAGAGTGAAGAGAGCTTCTAAGGAGGAGACAGAGAGGGAGAGAGATAAAAAGTGAGAGAGGGAGAACAAAGAACCAGGACAAGAATGATAGAGAACAACATTGCGTCTTCGACGGTGAGAGTAACTGATAGTGACGTAATAATAGCTAGACAAGGAGAGAGCAAAGAAAAAATTCTAAAAAAGAAGAGGACGCGGGCAAACGGCAGAATGATTAAAAAGTTTTCTTAGCACGGTTTGTGTAAAATGCTTTGAAGAAGGTTACCACCTATTTGTAAAATTGAATTAAATTAAACTAATAATATTATAAAAAAATTAAAATCGGATTTCAAACGGATAAAGTGTAAGAAAACTTTAGGCGCATTCACTTTTTGGATGGGGTTGCCACATGTTTAGAAATTATTATATATCAGTTCATTTACTAAGTTAACTGAAACATAATATTATTGCGAAACGACAGAGGTTTATGCGCAAACGTTTTCAAAGAGGGTTGCCACCTGTTTCAAAAGGTTAATGCACTTTTACTAATAAGTTAACTGAAATGCTCCTATCCTAGTGCCAAACTAAATAGGTTTCCGAAGCTTTTAATTAATCAACCTATTTGAAAATTCGATTCAATTAATCTCATAATTTTAACGAAATATTGATATATTGGTATGAAGCGAAAGAGGTAAAATAATATGTTTGAAGAAATTTAATTAAATAAACTAATAATATCATCAAAATATAAAGATTGTATTTTGAACGGATAATGTTTAAGAAAATTTTAGGTGCACTCACTTTTTGGATAGGGTTGCCACATGTTTAAAAATTATTATATATCAGTTCATTTACTATTGTATGTTATCTGAAATATAATACTATATATGTATATATATATATATATATGGTATAAAATACTAGTGTGAAATGACAGAGGTTTATGCGAAAATATTTTCGAAAAGGGTTGCCACCTATTTAAAAGAGTTAATTAATTTTAACTAATAAGTTAACTTAAATGCTACTATCCTAGTGTCAAACTAAATAGGTTTCCGAAGCTTTTAATTAATCATCCTATTTGAAAAAATCGATTCAATTAATCTCATAATTTTAATGAAATATTGAAATATTAGTGTGCAGCGAAAGAGATAAAAAATATTAATTTCGAAAATATGTTTGAAGAGTTTTGCAGCGTGTTGGAAAAAAGTGTGCAAATCAATCAATAATTAGTAAGTAAATTGAAATAGTACAATAGTGGTGCGAAACGAAAGCTAAGTTTCAAAAACAATTTCGAAGAGGATTGCCAGATGGTTGAGTTTAAAGCTTTTATAGAAAATATACTGTAACCTCTTTCTTTTCAGGTACCTAGATTGTTTTTATTATCCTCCGAATAAAGCTTAGCCGGAAAAGGTTAAATCTTACCACGAGACCGTAAAAATTTGCAGGAATTGAACTAAGACGAATTTTTTACCAATTCTTCCGCAATTTTTCTGCCTTAAGTAATCAAATAAAATGTGTTTAATTTTTATTCAATTGAGAAGATGAGAATTGAACTGCTATATTGGAAATATCGAATTAAGAATTGAATGCTTGAATTTTTGTTCTTCAACTTTCAATGTCTATGTGTATGCAAATGTTGATTTAATTTACTGAAGGACAGGATTTGCGAATGACTTCTCTTTTGCACTTGAAGCGAATCGACTCGTAGTATAAAGTATACATTTACCCAACCAATGACACTTCGGAGTTTTGTTGTGCCACGGAAATGCAGAAGCCATTAGGCGTTCAGCACTTCCAACTGAATTTACCATTCGCTTTAACAACTTCCGCGAGCAGCAACACCGCACAGCCACATAGCCACATCATTGCCGCACGCAAACACAAAGCTAACCATAGCCATAGGACAGCCGATGCGACAGAGCCAACGACACCGCCACCGCCACCACAAGCACCAACATTCCACTCAGGCATCGGTATCCGTGGCGGTAATAGCTCGCTTGCAACGCTTTAACCATTTTATGCATCGTAATTCTCTTTTAAATGCACTCTATACCCTATGCACTTTGCGTATCAACCGACAGCGTCAATGTCACACACACACACAACTACATACAAAATGCCGTACAAAAAAAGCCTGACTGGCTGCATAGCCGCGCAGATAGTTTTAGGTTAGTGGCCGTTGCGTCGCTCTCGTACTACTCATAATTCGTTTTTGCTGCGAACTGTTTTGTAGACTTTTTTTTTTGCAATAAGTAATATCAGCGCGCTTATATAAAACGATAGATATGTATGTATATAGACAAACCCGCGAGCGTGCATCAAGGATAGTCAATTTAAAATGCAGACGCGCGCTGTGGCGCTTAGATTTTGCTTAGAGACGCGTAGTCTAAGCGCTTCAGTTCAACTATGCAGGCAAGCTGCCTGCCAATCGCGAAGCACTGAACCAAGGGACCTGGGCCTACGCACACTTGTCTTTTTCAGATGGTGCGAAAAGACCAGCACACGAAAATATCCTAGTCTGTTCAGAAGGTGTGAAAACAGTTGAGGTTAGAGTTAGGAATTTCCACCAAAAAGCCGTCTGCGACAAAAAAACGAAAAAAAATATTAAATAAATCGACAATTATTAATTATTGAGCTCGAGGGCAGTATAAGGAAAGTATTTTGAAACAAGATGACTATGGTCTATTGGAAACGTACTTGTCCAGCAAGTCGTAGGTTGTGGGTTCAAATGCCGGTGGAGTCATGAAAGAAATCTGATGAGGCGATGTGGTGATCTCCGATATAGCTGTAATTTCTACCACTCCTGATTGTTGTTACCTGTTTTGCAATATAATTTTCGTTATACTGGCCTCGAGCTCGAAAATCAATATTTGTCGATTTAATAAATCAGGACAAAAAATACTACATATATTTACATTTTGACTAAATTAAATAAATTCTATGGTATTAATTGGCTATGTCTTTGAAAGTGATTTTCTTAATATTAATTTGAACTTTGATTGCAATACAGAAAAATCTTGGCTGGAGGAGAAAAACGTTTCACAATAAGAAAAAGAATTAAAGGCAAGACCCTTTAGATGTCGCCTGGTTCAAGAATTTTCGAGAAACCGAATTTAAGGAGAATAAGAAAAAGAAGAGATGGGAACATTGAAGAAAGGAAAAGGGTCTTTTACTTTTAAATTTTAATGTAAAAAATAAAAACCAAATTTTAGAGACGTTATGAAAAATTAAACTGTTATTAATTTATAAATTAAAATTAAAATTAATTTAAAGACATATTAGACGTGTCAAATCAGACCTGACTAATAGTCGTGCTCCGTGTGTTTTTGATGAGCTTAGTTTTGGGGATGACCGTTATCTGCTAATTAGATCGGTCATTGCCAGGTGCGGTGTGTCACAAATAGTCCAGTGTTATTTTTTGCAATATTGACAACATTTTCCATATTAAATTTTTTCTTAATTTTTTTTTTAATATTATTTATTTATTAATTGTCCTTCGCATATGGAACCAGGAAACATAATTTGGTATCGCTTACATATACTGGGTGGCAGTCATCTCTCAAATATATTTGACAATCATATTTTAAAATTTAATATTCTTGTGTATAATTTAATTGCATTTAATTTTTAATGAAGGTGGCAACCCTTGATATTCATATTTTACTATTTCATATAATTTATGTATAATTTAATCAAATTCGACTTTTCACTCAGGTGGCAACCTCCCTTAAAATATGCCAAGCGTTAAACTTTCTCCCCAGCAATGCGAACGGATTGTCACCCACATTTAACAATCTCATATAATTTGCAAATAAATCTGTTAAGTTCGACTTTTCAAGCAGGTGGCAACCTTCTTCAAAATATATGAATGAACCTTCCGCTCGACGAAATGAACCATTTGGTCATCTTATTTTAGTTTTTCATATACATATACTGTGTATAATTAGTTTAAATTTAGGCAACTCTCGTCAAATTATTTGAATGCACCTTCCTTCTCCGAGACGAATCGTTTGACACCCATATTTTAACATTTAATATAGCTTGTGTATAATTTAATTCAATTCGACTTTTTAAATAGGTGGCAACCCTCATAAAAAGTAAGATGGAACGAAGCACTTGACAACCATATTTCATTTCAAACACGTGGCATCACCAAGCATAAAATAAACCTTACAGCATATTCTCACATCTACCAAATATACATACATACAAAATTTTATCAATATCGGTCGAGCCGTTTCCAAAGAGTTCGACGAGATTTTTATATATAAGATAGTTCTTTCAATAACACAAACCCATAAATATTGAAATTTTAAACGAAGTAAAAATTTTTCTATCAAACATCATTTTGTCAGACCAATGTCGTTTCTTTAAAGTGAGCTCCTGCGTCTTTCCTTTCTCGACAAGCAAACTTGGGATCGGATGGAGTGAACAAAATATTGAGTGTGCGGATGCCCAACAAATGCTACAGTTACGCTGCCACGCCGCCACGCCGCCACGCCGCCACGCCGCCACGCCGCCACGCCGCCACGCAGCCACGCAGCCACGCAGCTATGCAGCCAACCAATCAACCAACCAACCAACCAACGTGGGACAATCATTCTAAGCTAAATGTCTCTGTTGGGATTTACATAAATGCTGGCGTGGCATTTTCACAGCTTTTGAAAACTTTGCAGTTTATTTATCTACGCTAAATGTGACACTAAGTAGACTTTAATTTGTTTTCTAATTTCTACATTTATTACAGTTAAGCTATAAAATGAATTGGGGTATCATGACACATGATTGATAAAATGAAGTTAAACTATGATAAGCTAGAAATAGTGGTACTCCTTATTTTAAAATTTAAAAAAATAAACATCTCGTGTAAAAATTATAAAGGCAAATAGTATTCACTTTTGCCACTGCGGCAATTCTATTCAATCGTTTTCAGAATGGCGCGTGGCAAGCAGTTCGTGGAAGTCGATGCAAGTTTTTAAAAACTAAATGAGTTGTGAAATGGAAAATAGTAAGCCTGCCAAAATACTAAAATGAATTACCGCGAAACACCGCACGAGTTAACAGCTGCAAAGTTTTGCCAGATATTACGGTTCAATTGAATCCGGTGTATCGAATGCACACAACCTATGCAGGCACATTAGAGTAGAACAAAATATTAAAAGTTCGAATTCCTTCAGGCCCATCTCCTATAATGTGCCATTTGACTAAGAATTCATTTCTGCAATTTTTTTTCCGTATCGGATAGATAAAAAAAAAAGACAGTGAGGAGATATTTAAAATTAATTTGGATAGTTTTTTTTTCATCGCACTTGACGCCCTTGTTTCCTTAAATCATGTTCACATTACAACGTAAATTACTTATTTTCGTCCAAACTACTTCACATATACCAAGTGCGTTCACACGCGCCATTTCCAATTTATTTTGGCTACTCGCTAGCCACAGGGTTGCTTAGTTCTTTAATCAAAGAAAAAAATTTGAGAGATTGTTTACATTTCTAATCTATTTAAATTTTATTGCGTTAATATCTTTTTTTAAATTTACAATCATGAAAGAAGTTTCTAGTGTTAGCAAAAATCAAGGAGCAGTTGATTTAAATGCTAATATTTCAAAATGGCCACAAGATGTGCTAATTAAGGTAGTTGTATAAATATAAATCAGTCGTTCAATGTTAAGAAAGTCTGAAACAAGCAATTTGTATACATGAAAAAATATTTTTTAGGTTCTCTTTTCATATAGATTTAATATTGTTATATTTTGCTTAATTTAAATAGAGAAAAGCCCTTTAATTTTAGAAAAGTGACATCTCTCACTTATGTATATTATTAATTAATTTTTATTTAATTTTCCAATCAGTTGACAATCCCTCAACAAATTTTGCACTCGACATTTGCTAAATGGGCATTAAATTCCTTCGCCACCCTTCTAATGTACGGCCGCCTAGAACTCTATCGGCTTACACTCCTATTGCAACGTTTCATTTATCTGATACATTTTATTGAATCTAAATTTTTTAACAGGTGGCACTCCACTCCAAAATATGTTTGAAATTAATTTAGACAGCAGTATAGTGCATATCATTCCAGTTGCCTTCGCAGTAAAAGTGAATCAACATTTTAAAAAAAGTGGCAACCCTTGTTTCAAACAATTTCATAAAAAACCATTCGTTTCACACCAATTATGTTATATTTCAGTTAACTTATAAATTGTAAAAAAAAAAAATTGTAAATTGAATTAAATTATTCGTTTAAAATGGGTGGCAACCCTTTTTGATAATCATTTCGTGATTGAGTTACTTTAGTAGGATTTATAATTTTCCCAAAATTTGACCTCTATTTAGTAGCACAACGAAATGCTAGTACATCTAAGGAGCTTGCTTTTTAAGGGCTGCCAACTATGAACAATAAAATCAAATTTGTTTGAAATGCAACTATGTACATAAAAATGTATGTACACTAAATACACATTTTTTGGCACGTTTTTTGTATGTGAATTGTCAAACCCACCAAATTTCGCACTTCTATTTTGACGAGGTATGGACTTTCTGCAACAACAAAATACATATCAGGGTGGTATTTTATCTGATGTTCTGTTTAATGTACCTTGTTTAACCTTAATTTTTTCTTTTTTTTAATTTGCAACATATTAAACCCGAATACAGCGCTGTTTATACTTGTTTCCAAATAATTTCGGAATAAACAAGATCTTTTCCAATATCTGCGCGATAATTTGTCCCTTATGCTGATTTATTTTTAAAAATTATTTTTTTATATAAGCAAAACTTATTCTATAATATGTAGAAACGATATAAATAACAGTTTCAAACCTTGTACGAAATTCAAAAAATTTCAAAAAATGTACATACATTAAATTTTAAAATTTATAATTGGAGTTATAGAAAAATTTTACGAATGCTATAGATAATAGAGTGCAGGTTTCATCTCACTAAAAATTTGCATTATTTTTAAATAATATTTAGTAATTTTCGTCCATACATATAACGAATGCTGAAAATTATTTTGTAAGGAAGAAAATGCGCAACATCGTCAGTAAAAAAAAAAAATTACAAAAAATCAACGCAAATTTTTAGTCACTTAAGATTTACACTTTATTGCACCAAAAATTTAATGGGCTATTAAACTGCATTCTCATGATCTTTCTAAAAATTCTAATTAAAATTTTATGTACACTTCATAATTCATAGTTTATATGATAATTTAAATCGATGCCACACCAAAGTATAACCACTGTGAATATATCAGCCAGTGTCATGTAAATTTAATACACATACAGTATGTTTCACAAAACAAATTTGGCAAACAGAGTAGCCAGATTTTGATAACTCAACCAACAGAGCAGTAAATTTTAAAGTAAATTTAAATTTTAGTTGCGCTGTGCAGTGATTACTTCATTTTTGGGATGTGTTTTGAAATGGTGGTTTGACTAAAGCTACCTCGAAAACCGCAGATCAAACCATTAAAAATTAATTTAAAACAAAAAAAAACATGCGTCCATTTAAGTGGACGAGCCAGAAGTAAAACTTCTTGGTGATAGTAGAAATTAATAAGAGTAGTCGTAGTAATTAGCAGTAGCATTAGTAAATATAATGGTAGAAACTAATTGGAATTGTGGTAGAAATTAATAGTCGCATTAGTAATAAGTAGTAGTAGTGGTGGTTGAAATTAGTAAATAAAGTGGTAGTAAAGCGATTCAGACGTGATTTTCGTTACGCGATGTAAAAAATCACTGCCGCTAAAGAAGTTTCACTTCAAAAATATTCTTTTTTAAGGCAAGCAAAATAAAAGCTTTCTTCAAAATAAGTACAATCAGATGAAGATTGAAAAAACCTGATATCAGAAATCGCAGCTCACTTCAAAACCCCCTTTAAACTGAAGCTCACATTCAAAAACGATTAACATAGGCAAGGGAGAATTTGGTGCGCGATTGGAGCAAAGTGATATTTATAAATGAATCATCTTCAACCGTTATTTGGAACTACGATAATAAAGCATGTGTTGGTAAAGGCACAAAATTTATCCAGCGAGCTGTTCCATAACCTGCCAAGGCCCATGTTTTCGAATGTTTTTCTAAAAATGGATTCGCTACTTTGACTGTCTCAAAACAAAGGTACTACGCAAAGTTTATGATTAAATTGTATGGAAAATGTTTGCTAAATTCTGCGCCAAAACCTTATTGACCAATTATAAATTATGGGGTCCTTCAAAAAGACACTGACCCAAAACACGGGAGTCACCTATGCGCGTCTTGGAAAACAGAAAGAGGCATACAATGGCTAGTTTAGCCTTCATAAAATCTGGTTACAGATCTAATTGAAAATTTGCGAGCTCTAAGGATGAAAGCAAAGATTTGGGTGGAAAAAATGTTTACAACAACAAAACTCGATAGGACACTAAAAGAAGTATGTTGAGATCTGTCTTCCGATTATGCTAGATAACTAAGAAAAAGTGCACAGAGAGGAAATACTACCTCTAAAATGCTCTATGAATCAGAACTAAATTTAACAGATTTCTCTATAATTTTTTTTTTTTGTTTTCAATAAGATGCTCATCTTATTTTTTTTTTTTTAAATAAAATCAAGAAGATAATCTATAATACAAAGATGAAAACTTTTCAATGTAATTAAGAAGGTGACCCGTAGAATTAAGATGATATAATTAAAAAGATTGCTTGTAGAATTAAGAAGACAACTTTTTCCATAAAATCTTGCAGAAGGGAATCTTGGTTTTCATTAGAATTTTCTCTTAATTTAATAGGTCGAAGATTTTATCAATTTGAACTTTTGCAATCAACATTTTTTTAAGTAGATTATTTGCTGAAAATAAATATCACACTGTTTTTACAAGTTTTATTTATAATTATAATAAGTTTAAGTGTTTGTATAATATTACTATAAGTTTTACATATTTTCTTACAATAGAAGAGAAATTAAAATATATATAACAATTGGTGTGACCAAATTATTTACAGTAGGGCTCAGAACTTTATTGTGCAACTGGCATTTTTATTATTAAGACATTGAAAAAAAGATAGCGTCGCTATTGAGTAAATATATTTATTTTTAAAAACAATTACAACATTATTTATTGAAAATTTCTGGAATAATCATTGTGTATAAAGGGCTCTTTTAAAAATAAAATAGGATTCTAATAAAAATGAGAGGATCTCCTTATTAATTTAACTTATATGATTTTTAGCATAAAAATAAAGAGATTTTTGGACAAAATTACATAAAAATTAATAAACAAGAAATTATCGGCCGCCGTAGTCGAGTGTGTAACGTGTGCGCGCTTCATTCAGTGGGCCCATGGTTCAAATCCTGGCCGGGGCACGTAAGATTAAAAACTGGCATTGAGCTCATAACATTATTCTTTGATATAATTATTAAAAAGTTTTTCTAATAGCGGTCGCCTCGCAGCAGGCAATGGCAAACCTCCGAGTATATTTCTCTCATGAAAAAAAAATTTTCACAAAAAATATTCGCCATTCGGAGTCAGCGTAAAAGTGTAGGTCCCTCAATTTGTGTTACAACAACAAGACGCACACAATTAAGAAAGTAAGTACGAAGTTATCTCATTTTTTGAGCCGTTTTACTTTTCAATAGATTTCAAAAGAAGTTCAAAACAAAATTAAGTAGATTTTCTAGCGAAAATTTCTACGATTTTGTCCCCTCCCATATGGCACTCCTTGGTCATCAAGCTTTTCTAGAGACGGCGATTTATTTAATTATAGGTGCGCTTTTTAACTCTGCGTGGTTCAAGACGATGTAAGGTTATAAGTAGAGAGCAATGGCGAGTGGATGGCATTTGAACAATTACTATGTAAATTAAAATAAAGTGTTTAGTTCTATATTGTGAAACCCACTGTACCAAAACACATGCTGCCTTTATGTAACTAGCGGAATGGCCTAATTACAAATAAGAACAATTGCTTAGCTAAGTGTAAGACACAGAATGTTCATGCAATTGAAATTAAATACCCTTATAACCCAGGCGCTGTAATCGTTGCTGATCTCTAATTAATATTAAGAGTAGATGTCAAAGGACAATTAGCAGTGACCCACCCGTGGGCGCAATCATAGACCAAGAGACACAGACGCACACACACACACACACACAAATGCAATAATACCGCCTTTTTTTGTATATATATGAACGCTAACAACAACACAGGATTGCATAACATTAGATTTCATTATATTTACAATTTACAAATACAAATACAAATGCAAGTACGAGCAACAAGTAAATACCGCTGTGTGCGTTTGTGTTCTATCAGAATTGCTATAATTAAGGACAATTACCGCAAATTACCAGTCCGAGATGTGGTCGGCGCCACAGAGGGGAATTCATTGAAGGTTAGCCTGCGTGCTTTTGTTTAAGATGAATTGTCGGAAATGCTATTTGCCTTGTGTGACAAAATTCCACTAAAGTTGTATGGATGTATGCAGTTCAATACCAATACCAATACCAAAGATGTGCCAACTCAAAGTATTAACTATTGGGATATTTTGCCTCCCTATTGGCCAGCAATCGTACTTTGATACACAGTCGCACAGTCAGTCAGTCAGTCGGATGTGTAATCAAACCACAATGTATCAACTCACCTGCTAATTAGTAATTTGTACAGCGCCAGAGGAAGATGATTTCGATATTAATGCTGATTTTCTTGTACACACACCGCAGTATTAGAGCTTTGCAATCAATAGGGGTATTGAGCGAAATCCTGCAAGACGTAAAACACAGCGCATTTGGTCTAGTACTGGTTGGTTGGTGGTGGTGTACTGGAAGAGACAATTACAAATTGTATTGTTCGGTTAAGTCGATTGGTAGATGGAGGCGGTGCATGCGTACAAGGCCCTTTCGGAAATTGGATTACTTTAAACTCAATTTAAAAAGTACTTTTTCACATCAACTACAAGCGGTTGAAATTCTTTCTTTTTTCTTGAAAGCAACAAAAATTATTAACAAGACGATACCCTAGGAGCAAGTTAGCTATCTGACTCTGCATTTGATTTCAACTACTTTCAAATATGTTTGACAGAGAGAACGACAAAACTAGTTCTGTTCCCAACTGCATTAAAATGTTTTTATCCAGTTTAATTACCAACTACTTTCAAACAAAAGTAAATTCTAATTTCAATTCAGTACAGAAATTTACAAAAATCCACAACTTTTAAGTGTCAAATGCTTGTTCCATTCCTCTGCTTTACAGACACAAAAAATTAAAAAAAAAAATTGAGGTATAGCGGGGGTGAGTATATACCTTCTAAGCTCAAACACAAATTTTTGTAATTTTTTTTTTAAATAAAAGATCTTTAGCGGTAGTGGTTTTTTACATCGCGTCACGCAAGTCGCGTCAAAATCACATCACGAAGTCACGACATAACGCTTGTATGAGAAAAATACATACAGAATCGTTTCGGCAATATTTTCGGGGTAGATTTTATCCTATGCTAGGGTCTTTTTGTAAACGTGCGGTTTTCAATGAGGCAATACTTTTTTCGGAGTTCGTCTTTTTTACTGCTGTTTATTTATACTCAGTTCGGTTTGCCATTTCATAATGAACAGAATCGGAACAAAATTGCAAATCGTGCAAATTTTATTACCAAAATAATGGTTCGGTTCGCGCGACGCATCGGGCGCTGCGTCCAATATTCGGTCGACATAATCGCTCAGCAGAGTTATAAGATGTTATTGCTGCTGTTGAGCAGAGTATCGAAGAAGACCCGAATGAGTCCATCCGCCATAGCGCGAAACAATTTGAGCTGTTCCCATCCACTTTTTGAAAGATTTTGCAGAGGGATCTTGGTTTGCGGGCTTTCAATATCCAACTCGTACAAGAAGCCGAACGACCATCAAACGCATCGCACTTTCGATGAATGGGCCGAAAACGAGATGGCCACCGATCCCGATTTGTACAAGAAAATTTTGTGCAGCGATGAACCTGACTTTTGGTTGAATTGGCACGTTAATAAACAAAATGGTCACATTTGGAATATTGATAATTCACAAGCTGTTATTGAGACGCTGTTACATCCTCTAAAAGTCGCTGTTTGATGTCCATATTTCTTCAAAAATTAAGACGGCCATATTCTTACAGTCAATAGAGAACGCTATAGAGCTTGCATTGGCGGATGCTGATGTGGGCGACCTATGGTTCCAACAAGACGGCGCTACATGTCGCCATACAGCCAACGAAACAATATATTTATTGAAGAAAACTTTTGGTAAGCGCATTATCTCGCGTCGTGGTCCTGTGGTGAGGCCTCCTCGATCGTGCGATTTAACACCGCTGGATTATTTTTTGTGAGGTTATGTGAAGTCGCTTGCCTACGCAGATAAGCCCGCGACGATGGACGTCTTGAAAGATAATATTCGGCGCATTATTGCTGGCATACGGCCCCATTGCTGAAAAAGTGGTCGAGAATTGGACTGGAATTTATTCGTGCCAGCCACGGTGGTAATGTGTCCGAAGTCATTTGTGAAACATAATGGCAAACCCTTATCTTTAGAATAAAGCTAAATTCCTGGCCGTAACATAAAATTATATGAAAAAACCCTTTGCAACTAGTTAATACTGCTCTTTTTACTAATTTCTACTTTTATTTTAAGTAATTTCTATTACGCTTTTTACTACTACTAGATACTACTAACTTCTAATTACTTCTACTATTTTAACTAATTTCTACTACTATTTTATTAAATGGTAGGAACTATTTATTAATACTACTATTTTGACTATGTTCTACACTTTTATTTTTCTTAATGCTGATACTAATTACTACTATTTTTGAATTAATTTCCATTACTATTTTTTACTAATTTCTGCTACCTTTTTCATTCATGAGTGAACTAAAACTCTAAAGAAGATATCTTTTAAAACTCTGATTACTCTAATTTACTAATTTTGCTACTATTTTCACCAATACTACTATTAATTACTACTACTAGTTTCACTAATTTCTGCTATTATTTTCACTCATACTTAAACTAAAAAAACTAAAACGGATGCCTTATAAAACTCTCTACTCTTTGTAGAGTTGGCACAGAAGTTTTACTTCTGGCTCGCACACTTAGCAATTAGCAATACCTTATTTCGTAACTTAAGGCAAATTCATATGAGGTAGTGTTGAGCAAGCAGCTGAGTTAGTTCGCTTGCTGGACTGAAAATGAAAAGTATGTGTTTGTTGCAGTTCTCATCTATTCTCACTGTTATTGTGCAAATAATTTCTTTGTGTTAATTTTTGTTGTTGTATGCTCAGAACCACCTGGTATTAATTCGCATTAACAGTTGAGGTTAAGTCCGATCTTTGCGAAACTTGTTCGAAAGGCAGTCAATGTGCTTTTAACTGAATACATACAACTTGCAGGGATAAATTAAACTTAATTAATTTAATTTTATGTTAAAAAGATAGCTCAAATAAAAAAAATTACAAAAGAACAGCTAATATTCTATATAAATAGTTTTGAAATCACAATTAAAACAGAATGTAATTTCGACCAGCTATAACTCTGCATTTTTTAAACCAAATGTACATATCTATATACTTACTATATAGCAAGTATTTATCTGCAAAATCTACAACATATGCACAGAAAAACTCACCAACTACTTTTTAAATTGGGTACATTTTTTTTTGACTATCTCTTTTTTTCCGACAGGGTATTTACTAATTTATGTATGTATGTATGTATTGGATGTTTGATTATCACAAATTAATTATGTCCTGTTGTGAATGCTATGTATGTACGTATTGAAGTACATACATCCACACATACAAATGATTATTAACTGAACTAAGATGCAAATAGATAATTTAATAATATACTAATTATGGAATGCTTGTGTGAGTTGGCGTAGGTGTTTCATTGCTGTCGGCTCGCGTCTGTAGGTCTCTATGGGCTCTTGGTCAAGCTAGCGCATAATAGAGTTTAAGTTCATTTAGGAGAGAATGAATGATTAAATTGCGAATTGTTTGCGGCAAAATAAGCATGAATCACATAAATTTGCTACTAATAGAGGTCAAATTATCCCTTTCCTTATTATTTACGAGCTGAAAAGGTCTTGCCAACCCTTAAAAATAAGATCACCTAGAAGCTTACATTAAAGCTTTTTTGGAGTGTAGTACTTCAAACTTTTTTTGACAACAACTCCAACTCACAGCGAATTCTATTATATGGAGTACCAATTCGATATTTACTTATTATTAACTATAAAAGTTATAATCAAATCAATCAATAGCTGGCGCTGTAACCGTTTAGCTGATTTTGGCCGATTCTAATAAATGGTGCACGGTAGTCGCTTTGCTAACTGGCGCCAACTGCAGACACCAAGTGAAGCCAAGCCTTTCTCCACCTGGTCTTTCCAACATAGAGGAGGCCTTCCTCTTCTTCTACCACCACCAGTTGTTACCGCGTTGAATACTTTTAAGGCTGGGATATTTTCATCTATTCGTACAAAGTGACCTAGTCAACGTAGCCGCTGAATCTTAATTCATTCTACTATGACTATGGCGTCGTACAGCTCGTTGTTCCATCATTTGCGGTCGCAAAGACGTAAAGGTCCAAAAATGTTTCGGAGAATCTTTCCCTCGAATACTCCAAGAGACGTCTCATCCGATGATAACCGAGCCCATGCTTCTGCGCCATACAGTAGCACGGGCATGATGAGGGACTTATAGAGCAAGGTTTTCATTCGTCGAGAGAGTTTGCCTACTCAACCCAAAGTAGCACTTGTTGGCAAGAGAGATTATTCGTTGGAGTTCGAGGCTAGTATTATTGTTGATGTTTATGCTGGTTTCAAGATAAACAACCTTGTCGAAATTGTAATTGTCAACAATGACTCGGAAGCCAGGATGCGAATGCACTGACTGTTATTTGATGACAAGAGGAATTTCGTTTTGCCCTCGCTCATCTCCAGACCCAATCGCGATTGTTAATTGTTGTCTTTGGCATTCACCTGTAGTTGCACGCTGTTTTAAAAAATGATGACCGGTTGCATTCTGCACCTTGAATTATATTTTCCAACATAATGTTAAAGGAGTTACACGGCAGAGAGTCACCTTGTCTGAAACCTCGTTTGGTATCAAACCGCTCGGAGAGGTCCACCCCAATTCTGACTGAGCTGGTGCTGTTGCTCAAAGTCATTTTACTTAGACGTAGATATTATATGAAATGTAAAGAAGGCTTACTCTGTGGTAATTGGCATATATTGCATCTTACGGAGTGAGCAGAACACAAACCGACTATATTACAGGAATGTGCTCCGGTCGTAAAACCTTCCGTAAGCCACCGCATCTTCTGAAAAAATTTTGGAGCGCTTTTCCTATCGACTAGCAACTCAATATCTTTGGAATCACATTTTTCGGTCTCACTTTTCCTTTCCCTATGAGTTCCAGTTCCAGTTTGTACCTTCGGGATTGCTGAAATCTAAGAACAGCCTCAGCGGCGGTACGAAGAGAACGAGAAATGTGTGCTCTTAGTTAGCAGGTGTGAAAGTCGAGCGGTGAAGTTTGTAGCTGTCAGTTGCAATTGCAGCTATCCGACGTCAAACTTACTTTGTGTATTTAGACAAACGTTCTTTGCTTCTTTGCTGCACAGAGCCATATGCTCATCTTAGATATAACTGGATAGTGATCCGAATCGATGTTCGGTCCTCGGAGTGTGCGTAGGTCTAATATACTGGAAGCATTCCTTCCGTCTATCGCAATGTTTCGCTTTTTTCGATCTGGTGACAACAAC
This sequence comes from Anomoia purmunda, assembly GCA_951828415.1. Lineage (NCBI taxonomy): Eukaryota > Metazoa > Arthropoda > Insecta > Diptera > Tephritidae > Anomoia > Anomoia purmunda. Next base: position 154,566,976 of record OX639993.1, read on the forward strand.
TTGGCTTGGTGGATCTCCCTGTGCGGAAATCTGGTGCTTGTCCGGAAAAGTCGACCAGTCTCAGTCTGTAGGCGTAGGCTTCGCCGTTGAGTCTGTATTTTCCCATAAGTGTCACCTAAGAGGCCTTCCTTACCGCCTGGCAATGAGGTCGCCAAACACGACTTTGTTGTCTTCTCCAGACATTCACTTGGATCAAATCACCCGGAAGTCGTGAGCTGCTTGAACCACATGCAGAATAATCGTTCTAGTCACTGCCAGGTGAATGACAATCAGAGGCTTTTCTCACATGCGTGGACTTCTCCACACGACATTTTTAATCCCATCTAGAATATACTTTTCTATAATTTTCAATATAGGATCATTTGAAATATATGCACTTCCAAATTTGATTGAAATCCGTTAACGGATTTTTGAGCCAAGTTACAACAATAAAAACGCCTACATTTCGGTATATACATACATACTTATATTGGTAATTTTTCTTTTTAAAAGCTTTTTTCTCAAATTTTTAGTCATTAAATGCAAAGGCTTTTTCAATAGTAGCACTACAAAAGTTTTTTTAAATAAAACAAAAACGGTTTGAGATATGAATTAAATTCTTTATTCCTGTGAAAGCACATTCGATGCCATTATGTATGGAACTCGATTTCTTTTGCATGATCACCACGAGCACGCTTGCAGGAGTTCAGACACCAATTTTCGACGCTTTTCAAGCATAAATCGGCCGATACTGCTGCAATTTCCCATTCGATATTCGTACGAAGTTCATCAATCGTCGCTGGCTTGTTGGCATAGACCATAGATTTGGCGCAGCCCCACAGTAAATAGTCTAAAGGCGTCACATAGCACGACCGATAGCACGTTCACCAAACTTGGTTTTCAATAAATCGATTGTGACATTCGCTGTGTGGTTTGTGGCGCCGTCCTCTTGGAACCACATATTGTCCAAGTCCATATCATCCAATTCAGGCCAAAAATGTTCGGTTATCATTCACTGCGATTCCCATTCACAGTAACGTGCCGGTCTTGATCATCACGGAAGAAGTACGGCCCAATGACGCCGCCGGCCGATAAACCGCACCAAACCGTAATTTTTTTCGGGATGCAATGTTGACTCATCGAGTACGTGTGGATTGCTGCCTGTCCAATAACGCAAATTTTGCTTATTGACGAAGCCATTCAGCCAGAAATGACGACGACCATAAATTGGACGTAGCGCTCTGAAAGTTGAGGCCATTGACTCCGAATTTCGGTAGTAAATTTTAATAATTTCGACTCGTTGCTGGATCGTATACGAGTATCTTTCCATGATGATATGGCGAACCTTACTAAACAGACATGTCAAAAGAGCGGAAAAATATGGCGTCGTTTGCTGTCACTATCGGCCCACTTTTGTGCGTCCCTATTGCAATACCCTATATAAATATGCAACGGTACCTAGTTTACAAAAATCGGTAACAACTTTTTGAAACATAATGTTTTTAATTTTTCTAAAATTTAACCTTTGACTCTTATTTTTTTATAAAAGATTGTACCAAAAAGAGTGATATATGCAATTCAACTGAGAGAGAAAGTTGTTTACAAATAACAATTAAAAATAATATTTAAAAAAAGGTCAATTTCGTCGAAGGCCCATAGCTCCATTCCTTAGGCTAACTGAGAAAAAACGGAGAAAGTGCTTTTCTATTATGACTTAATCTCTTAAAAAAATTGGTGTAGTAAAATAACCAGAAAAAAAGTTGCATTTTCCGTATATAAGCAATTCGAAAGCCTTTCATAGATTTAAGTTTGGCTGTAAAGAAAAATATAAATATGAATAAAAAAGATTTTTTCAAGTTTTTCTCGAAAGAAATATCAATTGCTTATTTGCTATACATATCAGCTGAAATCTCTTTTAATTGTTTTTCCAACCATATCTATTTATACTTTGAAAATCGTTACAATATTTGGTGCAAATTGAACCTTCCACCTTAACATATTTATTTATTTATTTATTTATGTTACAGTCTTGCGACTTAAATAGGTTCAGATACCTATTTAGGTTCATGAAATATTACAAGGTATAAATATTTATATGTTACAAGTCATTTAAAATTATATATCTACAATATCTCGACTAAATTAGTTGGCGCTCCTCAAGAGACCAAGTCTCTGATCCATGCTCATTGTTTATCACGCGTGCTGAATCTTCTGCTCTTTAAACGGATATAAAGGCCTAGTTCCCATTCCGAATCTCTCTAGCTAATTGCTAGATTTGTACAGTGATCAATTAATCGTCTTTTAAAGCTAGATAAGTTATCAACATTCTTTTTTACCAGTGGCGGTATTCATAGCATATTAGAAAACTTGCTGTTTCACACTCAGCCAATTCATAGCTGAGGGCATCTTCCTCGTGGGTGTTTCGTAGCGCTTATTTAAAATATACCGCATAGCTCTAGAATAGAATATTGTTGGATAATATATAAAATGTGGTTCCGCTAAAGATCCGTAAACTAGGAATTTTTATTTCCTTCTCAGACACTTAAATAATCGCTTCATGAAACTAATTTTTTTTGAATTTTGTTTAACTGCGTACTCAACGTGTTCATCAAATTTTATTTATTGTCGATATATACCCAAGTATAATTTATTTAATAGTATTGCAGCTAACGCCGATCCTTGGGGCAAGCCAAAATTGACTGGCACTATATTTGACGTAGTTGATTCTACTACGGTATGGATAGAAAACTACGAAACCTATCAAGCTCAGTGCGTTTGATGGCAATATATTCAATCCTTTTCAACATTAATTTCTCTTTCGAAAGCTCTTTTAAGATCAATAAAAACCGCTATGATATTCATCTTCGAGTTAAGGTTTTCCTTTCACTGGGATACAACTAAATTTAACGCAGTCTCGCATGTGTGGTCGGCTCTGAAACCCCGATTGTTCTTTTAATTGTACTTTTTTACCGCCTCTATAGTAGAGATTTTCCACGCTTTCGGTACTGTTCCTAATTCCAGATTTTTATTTATTAGTAACGCGTAAAAGTGTTCCATTTATTCCAGTGAGTCCTTGATAATACCCTTTGATAATGAGCCTCTTCTGCCAATGTTCCCCTTAAATGCTCAAACAAAGCCTATATCTTCTATACTTCTTTTTATTTTCACAATACTATCCACTACTATCCATTTATATAAATTTTGTCATTGATAACAACTTCAATTCCATTATTGAATGAATACATTTTTCAAGTCTTTCCACATTAATCTAATTTTACCTCTATTAAGCTCAATTTTCTGTTCCAGGTATTGCATTTTTATCACTTTTATCATTTTGCTATACTATTTTTTTTATGTTTTTACCCTACCCAATTCCCTGTAATGATGGATTTTTTATATAATTTAAGTTTTTCTTTCAACTAGACGATAATAACATTCGTTTCTTACTCTAATCAGGGCTATATCTTTCTCAAGCTGCAATCTCTGACATTTTTCTCAATGGATGTAGATTATCCATATTAGCTCTGAAGGTATTTCTTTCATGGTCTGAAATTTTCAAATCCTCCCGTTTTTCACACACCACTTCCTTGCTATTAGAGTACCTACAGCAACATATCTCTATCACCAACACTGCAATTTGGAAATCGGTTCAATATTTTATCGAAATATGCTTTTAAAAAACTCCACCTTTAACTAAATCACACAAACAAAATTTATAGGTATCCTTAAAATCAATTCTAACTCAACGGATCCTATTCTTTTCTTCTTCTCAAATAATATTGTATATCAGCACAGCTGTCCTTAAATGCCAGACGTTACGGGGACCCAGCCTTTTAGAGGTCCTTAGTACATACGTACTGGGGGCTTCTGTAGGCTTGAAAACTTCATTACCTTCCCATCTGTATCGCAATTCTTAACAGGATTATGGAAAAACTTAATAAAATCGTAAATTATAAACATCAATCCAAGCTCTTTTATTTTACTTACCATACGACCAAAAAAAAGCAAGCGTCTTTAATTGAACATAGCTTTTCATAATGCTTTCGAAAAAAAATGCTGATTTGAATTATTTATATGCACCAGTTGAAGGTAGTCTAAAAATAGGCAATCACCATTAAATTCTTAACAAGTGCGTCTGCCCATTAGGGATTCTATGAAGAGCAAGGTTAATATTAATTATCAGAATCGCTTTTTCTGCTTAATTTTTACAGCAAATATGCTGTGAATAATAATCAGTTTGCGAGAGGAAGAAAGATGAAGATGGGCAGTAGCTTTGTAATCGCAAATGTCCATATCGCGTGCGGAGGAGCATCCGGATAAACTGTGCCGCTACTGTGTCCATCCACTACTCTATTTAGATCAGTGGCTTCAAATATCTCTAAATACATATCACGTGCAAGAGGAACTCATAAAACCAGATGCTCGCATTTACTTGCATACAAATATATTTATTTATCTAAATAGCTAAGTGTGTAAGAGAAAAAGTACCCAGCAAAGATTTAGAGGAAAGCTCACTATCATAATTGCTTATACTTACTTACTCACTTAATCGCTTAAGCGATTTCGGCCGAACTCTCCTACAATTTGTGGTGTGCGTCTTGATGTTGTAACACAACTTAAAAGACCTACAGTTTTACGCCGATTTCGAAAGGTGAGAAGTTTTTTCATGACAGAAGTACTTTCAGAGGTTTGCCAGTGCCTGCCGAGGGGCGACTGCTGTTAGAAAAACTTTTCTATAATTATATAAAACAATAACTTTATGAGCTCAAGGCAAGTTTTTAATAGGAAGAATAATAGAAAAAACAGCAGTGGTAGAAGTTATAGCCATTACGATAATTACATATATTTGATGTTACGTGCCCCGGCCAGGATTTGAACCATGGCTGGAGCTATGTCGCTAGTTTAAGGGTCCTCAGTGAAGTTTACTGTGCTGCCGGAAGGCCTAATTCCATCCTTTCACTAATGGAGCCTGAATGTGAGTCTCATATGATTCTTAATTGCCTTATAGGAAATAATTTAGCAACTCATAAATACAAAAATAGTATTCACTCTACAAGAAATACTAAAACAATAAATATTTTGCAAAATTGTTCAGCTGAAGAATTGAGTTTACTTCTTAAATGTTTAGTAAACCCATTTTTGGTTGCCGTGAAAATTTGGTAACACTTAATTATTGAGGTTAGAAAAAAGATGTTGATAACAGTATAAACATAATTTCAGGAAAATATAGAGTAATTTAGAAATATTGAGCAATTGCTCGCGTTGGATGGTGATGTACTCTCAGTTTCAGAAAATAGCAGTGATGGCAAACCATTAGCTGTGAAAAGAGAGCGAATCAGATCCAGTTCACCTCAAACATCAAATGCTTTAGCTTGGTATGAGTGTAGTCCAAATTATGCGGTGGGTATTATTCACCGATATGATTGATATGGACATAGCAAATGCTTTGCGACTGCATGTAGATTCCAGAGAAAATACGATGGGCCAACTTCTCGTTCCAGATTCTATCTAAAGCAATATCTAATATAGAAGGATAGCAACCCGATGGCGCATTACGTATCGGAAAAGCTTCCAAAGCGAGTGCCGTGTGTCATTTGTTGTAATAAAAGTCGTTGAGCAGGAAAAAATGTAGAAACCCCTGTGCATTGCTAACCCGTGTTCGAAAAAGTGGCAACTGCCAACCAACTTGAGTATACGCCTTTAAAATTTAGAAAACAATATTTTTTATATTTTCATCTTTTTCACACATTTAAATATATTAGTTTTAAATATTAAATAAACTATTTTTCAAATAAACTTTTGTAGTTTTATTTTGACCATTAATGGATTAAGGCGTAGAAACAAATATTGAAACATATTAAAATTTGTTAAAAAAGAAAGTTATTACAAATTAAATAAAATGGGCCAATACAAATTTTACCTACCTTCCCTTTTTCAGTTGAAAAGCTTCCAAAAACTTTTAATTTCACGATGCAATAACCGTTTGATGTTATATCACCGATTATATTGATTTGAGTTCGCTGGTTCTGAAAATGTTTGACTTATTCTCAATATTTTCCAACGCTATTATACGAAACCGAATTCTAAAAGCTTATCTAAGTTTAGCATGAAATGATGCCTATTTTGATATCCAATTTTATGCTAAACTCAGATCAGTTTTCAGAACTGTGATTCGGAAAACAATGTTGGAAAAAATTGAGAAGAAAACAACATATATTAGAACAAGCCTATAAAAAACTTTCCCAGTATCTCTAGACGTAATTGAAAGATTTGAGTGTTATTTTAAGAATCAACGAACTCAAATCCTTTTAAAATGTGATACATCAAATGAACATTATAGCTGTAGCATCGTGAAATTAAAAGATTTTGGCAGTTTTGTAACTAAGAAAGTGAAAGTAGCTAGTAGTAGAAATTTTAATTTTAAATAACTGGAACCTAATTCGAAAACTGGACTTTTGCCTATATCTCAAAATGCTTCTTTGGGAAAATAAATGAAATTCCTTTTTATATTCAGCAGCCCAAAATTACTGTTTTTCAACGCGGTACCACTCATTTATCAAATGTTTGTAAAACATGGTAATAATTTAAACTCATAAATGTAAATCATGTTATAAAATATTAAAAAATCACTTTTGATTACTTGCATTTTTGATTTGTATTAGTTTTAATCAGAGATCCAGAATAATAATTATTAAACCGTTAAGGTTTGAAAAAATCATCCTAATCTTAATAAGAATTATACAAGTCTTTTGATAATAATTATGAGTGAGATACATTTTTAAGTTCTCAATAACTATTACTTTGATACTTATATTATAAACAGCTTTTCATAATACTTACGAGTGAGACAAATTTTTCAAATCAACAAAAACTATTATTTTGGGACTTACATATATTATAAAAGCCTTTCCTTTATCAGCGAGATACATTTTTTAACGTCTACCACAAAGTTTTATGTTGAGACTTATATAATGAAAGTCTTTGCATAATAATTATGGCTTTGCGAAGGTTTTTTAAGTTTTGAAATACCGAACTATTTCGCGACCCAAAATAATACCGAACTAATCTAGTAGTCATCCCGAAGTGGTCCCGAAATTATCGCGAAGTAGTCCCGAATCAGGCCGGAATGTCCTAAAAAAGTCCCATTCTTCAATACTTAAATTTTTTTATCTTACTTATAATTATTATAAGTAGACCTTTGTTATAAAAATAATTAATTTTTATGAGAAACTTTTTATAATATAAGTCCCAAAGTAAAAGTCTTTGAATGCTACAAAATATGTATCTGGGCTCATAACTATTATGATAAGACTTTTATAATATAAGTCTTTGAATAATAATTTCGGATTATTCGAAAAATTTGTATCTTACTTTAATAATTTTAAATTAACTTTTACTCTTTTCTCTTATAATAGTTATGTCTTTGATTTTAATATATAGTCACTTGTAACTGAATATGAATTTGAATTGTTATTTTCTGTGATTAGTTACTAAATTCTATTATAGCCAATCCACATATACCCAAATCTTTCAAAGTCCAGCACAGGAACATATAACTGCACTCCTTAAATGTAAAAGAAAACACCGTAGAGCCACTAAATCGAGCACGTTGCAGATTTTAAAAGGACAGTAGTTAAGGATTACTGACTTCCCATGCGTTTGGTTGTTAATTCTTGTAAGGTTGGGCTCCCCTGTTTTTTGGGTACTGTGCTATTTTTTGTTACTGTTTTTCAAACCAAACTAATCTTCTTGGAATTTTGTGATTTTCGATGAAAAAATTTAAAATCAAAACTGTTGAAATGACAGCACAAAATTGGAATCGATCGAGACAAGTTGCTAAGAAGTTGCTTAGATTTTTAAATATTTTATTTTATACGATATATTTGCACTTTTTCGTCTGTATTATGATCCTTATTCGGGTTATTATACGAGTCATTTCGGACCCTCGTCAATGGGGCATTCACTTTGGGTTCATAAATTCGGTGTGCTCCGCAAAATGTTTGCTGTAGACAAACTGAATGCGTGCAATACTCATAACGAGTAGCACAGAAGTGAAAAGCGGAAGGAGCACCGAAGAAGAACAAAATGTACGACTAGCTTAGAGAAGGAAATCTACTATTATAAATCGAAGGGAGTAACAAGTGAGCTATTGAAATGAGCGTTTATAGTCATTTACTTTTTTATTTACTGCATCGACTTTACGTAGGTATATATATACATAAATATATATTTGCATAGATTTTTATAGTTGTTGTTGATTTGTTATCCTGTAGGAAAATTTGCAGTAAGAGAGTAATTCAATTCAGCATTAATCAAAGAAGTGCCAATTGTACTTTTTGCATTCAATATACCGGTAGTTTCGAATAAGTTTTAAACAGGGACCCGAACTTTTATAAATTTTGACACCTATGCAAAAATTCGCAAATTAGTTTTAAATTTTTTTGCTTCACTAATTAATTAAACTAAAATATAAGTTAGGCTTATTTTAAATATTACCGAAACGTGCAATTTCTTTTCCATTTTTAGAAAAATATTAAACATTTTAATTAAAACTTTTTAAAAATGTTTAAAATGAAATAATTACTTTATCGCACTCGAATCAATTACGCCTAACATAAAAATTCATAAATGTTCGAATACGAAGGTCTGAATGATGATTTTTGTAATTTTTTCAAAACTATAGGACTTTTTTTTGGCTTTTTGTTATTGTGTTTTGTAAAAACTTAAAAAAACTTTACCTGAACAATATTCACAATCTCCGACAAAGTCCATTTTGAGACACCGGCTGTATTTTTTTTTTTGATTTCTTTCAGCTAATTCTAATAAAAATTAAATCGGGCTTAAAAGTTGAAATGCATTACAAATATACAAATATTATTTAATAAAATATTAAGTCAATTATGAAAATGGGTACTAATAAGTGCAACATTTTATTTATATTATCTATTTAATTTTTCAATAATATGATATTTCATTTATATTATTAAGTTATTTGAATTTAATTTTTCATACAGATGGCAGTCGTCTTCGAAAATATTTTCGTATGAACCACTTTCATTTGACACGAGTATTTTAGTATTCAATTTTTTTTATTAAATAATTTGTATTTAACAGATGGCATCCCTTAACAAAAGTAGTTTTAAAGCTTTCCTAAACCTTTTTGAATTTCATCATTTGATTAACGAACTCTTTCATATTTTTAACATAATTTAAGTTTTAAAACAGGTGGCAACCTTCTTAAAAAATATTTTCTAAATTAGATTTTCTTAAATTCCTTTGAAATACCATTATAAAAAATTTTCTGTTCCGTAATTAATGAAATTGGAGTAATACTTTTGAACAGGTGGCAACCCGCTTCATACATATTAACCTCTTTCGTTTCGTGCCACTATTACAATATTTTATTTATTTGATAAATTAATGTATAATTAGTTCTAAACAGGTGGCAACCCGCTTTAAAGATATTTTCGAAGTTTTCTTAATGTTTTTCGTTTTATTACCATATTGCAATATCCGCTGGAATGAATAAATTTGGGTTGCATAGCCAACGATTTCGGTCGCAGTTGCAGGGACGAAGAGCAAATGTAGAGCATAGCACTCTACCTCTGCCACTGCCCCGCCCTGGCCAAGCCCCCAAATCAATTTATCAATAATTACTTTCTAGACTGTTTGGCCGACCTGAACTCAGGGAACATTCCCAATTTTTGGTGCTACGTAAAGCATGCTCGGTGATTCACCTTCGAAGGGAAGGAAGGAAGGAATACATAACTCTCGCCAGTGCCATCACAACGGGCTTTGGTAGCCTACGTGTGGTCTTGCCTGGATGTTGTCGCTTTAAGTGTTACCAAATCCATCTAACCCTTTCGGCGTTAAAAGTTAATGAGCTGTGGCGTTAAGAGCTTAACGAAACCATCTTTCAAAACCTCAGGTTCTTAAATTTTTACTTGGCTTTACAATGCCATATTTTGAGCTCATTTTTAAAGTAGTCTTAAATCGATTGGAAATTTTTGTTTCGACTAAGTTAGTTCGGAATCAGCAACACCGTACAAGTGTTAATTTCGTTTCAATCTCGCCACAGGGGCATCATTTAATGCTCACTGACAGATATACACATACCTACACTACACACGCACACTGATACAAAATTCAGGGTATCATTTATGCCTTTAATTTCATTGCCACACTTACCTTTAGATTGGCCCTTCTTAACAACCGCCACCCAACTAACAGCTGGAAACCCTGATAGGTGTACACAATTCGATTTGTGATTTTTTTTTTTATATTTGTTTTGTTATTCATCCGCAGGAGGCCTTATAAATGCTTGACACGTAATAATCATCAAGCCATCAGCTAAAAGCGGGCAACAGCTGCAATTTGCAGAGTTCATAAGGTGACGCTGCGCAGATTTCAGTAGCGTTGGTGAATTACAGCTATAGGCCTGACGGAGATGATGTTAAGTATTATTTTTGCACAGCTGTGCCCCTCCGCCGCTACACGCACGCACTTAGAGTATGAAGATGAAGTCACGCAGCTTTAGAATTTCACATACCCGCCACTATCGCTTTAATAAAAGTGATTTTCCCAGAAGCCCTTCGAGTTTCGTGTTGTTTCTTTTTTTTTCTTCTTTTTGTTTCGTACCACCCGCGGTGACGCCGAAAAAAAAACCAAGCAGATAATGTCAGCTGCGGCAGAACGAAGCGCAGCAGCGCAAATGTGGAAATTCACGGCAGCTAATCGGGATTTATGAGTGTGCGGGAAATTTGTATGTGTGTGTGTGTTAGTATCCTACTTAGCAAGTTGCTTAATAACTTAATGTACAACTAGCGCAAAGCATTTAAAGTCTCATACTGAAAATATTTATCTGCACTTTTATAAAATGCAAGTTCACAAAATATTTCAAATTCTATGCGCCTCAGTAGTACGGCACACTTTCATAGAAGCTTTGAACTTTTTATTTTGCGTGATTACTTTTAAAGTAGTTCTACTTGGCAGCAACACTTTTAGACTTTGCGCTTTTGCTTCAATATCTCTCTTTTGCTTTCCCCTATTTAATGTAGCACCCTTTTTGTTTTTTTGTACTCTACCAAACAATAAACAGAAATGACTGCCACTTACATATTTGCCTTTTTTACCCTACTGCCTCTGGAAATATTAAGTTTATGAATTTCTAGGTTTCTGTATTTAACTTGCGTTTTATTAGTACTCTTATTCCCCCACAGAGCTCAAAGTTTTTGTTTTTTTGCAAACTTTTACCATTGATTTTTATATTGGTGTTTTAATGCAGCGCTTGTGCAAGCGAGAATGTAAGGCTAAGTTTTGTAAGACAATAACCCTGCATTTTAGTAAATAAAATAAAATACACAAAACTCTGAAATTATGAACTTTTATTAAAGCGAAACTACACATTCCTACGAGAACATAAAGGGGCGATTTTGTTACCCAGGTTTGTGGGCTCAATGAATGCTTTCTGTGTTTCTGAGGGTAACTTCAAATGATTTTTAATTTAAGGCGCTTATCAGTTGAATCAGTAAAGTGCGGCCAAAATTATGCTAACGGTGTTTAAAATTGCTGTAATCTCTTCAAGAATACTTCAGAAATGTGAATGAATGCTTAGATCTATTGCAAAATGGTATAGTCTCAGATTCATATGGATACCGGGGTAATATTAATATTCAGGGTGACGAACCGGCTGAAATATTGACAAAATTTAGAGTAATCAATTTGAGTGCAGCTATTTAGATATAGGCCCAATAAAATAACCTATACGAGGTATTTTCTGCACAATGTGACCAGAAGAGCATTTTTCGAGTCTAGATTTCTTTTTGTACTTCAGCGTCGAAATTTTAGCTCCACCTTTACGGGGTTTTCTACACTCTTTTACTTGAACTATTATTTTTATAATTTCGTAAAATACGAAGAATAAAATGACATAAATTTTTTAATCCAATAATTTTGTCGTTTTCTATAGTAACTAGACTATAGAAAAATCTAATAAACTACGAAATTTTTATTTATGTATGAAGTATGTATATATTTTGATCACGATAGCATTGCTATGTAAAAATAAAGTAAAAATGTATTTTTCCCATTCATACATAACTTCGCAAAAATAGGGTTCGAAATAATGGCAAACTTATTTCAAAAAACAGGAATTTTCACATATTTTTAATTGTCCCAACATTTTTGTAATATTTTTTCTAACCTTATATCAGGATATTTTTTTTGTTGCGGTTTTGTGCCGCTACTCGAAGAATAGAAAATGTGGAGCCACGCCACCAAGTGTGAAGTTCTATCTTTTATAGCGGCCACAGCAACAAAGAAGTTCTCGAAACTGTGGTACTTAAGTATCGCTTGTCTTTTTTGTATTGATCTTCGTTCGGCGCTGTTTTATAAGCATAGGCCAGGTGATTTGATAGCACGATATTCCCATATAATTCCAACTATGCACTATGCTCCACATTTTTAATGGAAAAATCTAGATGGGAAATTAAGTGTTGTGGCAAAACTTCGCTTTTTAAGGCAAAAAAAAAAAACATTTTTCAATGACCCACAAATCAGAATCATTAAGAATATAGTTACTTCGAAATTGTTTGGTATTATTTTGGTGTCGGTTATTTATCAATGACATAGTTATAATTCATAGTTGATAAAATTTTGTAGTGAAATGCCCCACCAGTCACAATGGTATGCCCCTTTTCAGTAACTTTCAACAAGATCAATTAAAAAATCTGTTTTTACACCGGTGAATTGTACCATAAAGTTTTGGGTGGAATGCCGAGAGATTAGAAATTAATTAAATGAGAAGACTGTCTACATTTATTTAAATTTTTTTGCGATTATTAAAACCTAAGCAAAGACAAATATTTTATTTCGTTGATTTTTATTAAAACGTTTAGCCAAATGTAGCAGCAATTTCGAAATAACCAATGACCTCATTTCTCGCCAACTTTATGATATGAAGAGGACAATAAACAATTTATTAATATTTTACTTTTTTATTCAAATTAAAAAAATTATTAGAGCTTGATACGTTATGCAACGAGAACAGTTTAATTTAACTACGGATGCCACGAGAATCGCTTGCTGATTCCGAAAATCGAGTTCTTTTTTTTTTTTACGTAGGAATGGCAGCAGGTATCTAGGGCACAAAATACCATAGACATTATCAATGACTTCTCTGCACATCTTGCCTGAGTGATGAGCATGAAACATAGAGCAGTGTGACTAGAAAAGGAGAGATTTTGCATTTGTTTTTGGCCTCTTGCCCCGGTATTTTGGTTCTAGCTTCGCGGCTCACTTCCAGCAATTTTTACATAAAATATAAGTGTTGTTATTGCGTAAAATATAAATGTTACAAAAATTAGTACAATTGCAGTTATAATTAAATATTCCTTAATTTTTTTTAAAGTCTGTCCTCCACAACTGTCTCCTCCAGAAAGGGAAATAATACTCAACACCACAGCATTCATCGCTATCTTCGCCTATTTTATCAAAAATTAAATCACAGCTCGATTATCAAGTGACATAGAATTTTTCATCGTCTGTCTGTATTTATATCACTATATATTTGTAACAAAATTAAATATTTTTGATTATGGGTAAATAACGAAAAATGCAATTACATATTTGTTATATCTCTCACAAATTGGATCCATAAACTGTAGGTCATATTAGCTAAATTCTCTGTCTATTGAATGCGAGCCCTGCGTTTCAGCTTTTCCTATCCTTTTTATCATTTTTTAAGCATTAAATTTAGGAAGCTCACGACATTTCCAACCTAACATAAAGCCGATCCAATCTGTTCCAACTGCTCCATTTAGAGCCATTTTCAAATAGAATGGTTCAAAGTTTGAATGAAAGTACTCAGTTTATATAGCAAACATTCATACCTTTTACATTCTAAGATCGATACTTTTTTTTGACCTTACTATAAATAGGTCATACTCACTACCGATAGTAAACCAATACCCGTAATTTTTAATTTTTGGCTATTTTTTTACTAAGTTTAATTTAGGGTTTAGTTTTATTTGTTTTTTTTTTTTTAAAAACGACTTTTAACTTAGTGAAAATGGGTTTTGGGAGGGTCAGGTCTCCAGTATTAATTAAGATTTGATCAAATCATGATTGGAATACTGGATTTCTATTTTACGACAGAAAAAGTGTGAAAGTTGTGAAAAGTGGCGGTCTTTGGTCCCTTCTTGGTTAGAACAAAAAGGGTAAAGTAATTGTAATTTAGTGTCACATTTTATCATCAGAATAATGAACTTTTTAGTAGCGATAATAAACAATCTCTTTTTTGTAGTTAGTAAAGCTTCATATATTAAACAAAAAACAGCAACGTAAGCCATTGTCACTGAAAAGTGAAACATGAAAAAAATAACTAACAAAAAACTTGATGGAAAACTACAACTTCAACTCAATTCGATACCATCGACGATATATCGTTAGTGGGAAGTAAGATTTATGCCGGTATTCTGTAAGCAGTCTCTAGTCACTAATTGAGGCTTTTTGGTGGTGATATTGATTTCGACACTATTCGGTGTTCATTAAGCCGACGCAAGTCTCTATTCTCAAAATAAAGTCACTAATTTGTCAGCTGCTCCTAAGCAGGTCACAAAACATCGAAATTGAGGAATGTTTTGAATTACGATTGAAATCAAATGAAATGAAGTAGCACTCGATCTTATTTTGGTTACATCTGTAAACAAATAATACTTAATTTTCAATATGCATAATACAAAAAAAAAAAAACAATTTATTTATGTATCTTGTTCTGCCATTTTGATCAAATGCGCCGATGGATGAGTAGCTGCATTCATCGATTATTGATAGCTTTACATTTTAAACATATTTTAAATAATCGGTTTACATAAACTTCAGAAATAAGAATTTTCAACTGCTAATATCAAAGTTAATTTTACAACAACCAAATTTTCTTAATTTTTGAAGCGAAATAATTTTGTTGGCAACAAATTTAAATAGTTTATTGTGTGCCAACGATTAATACACATTTATTATATATCTCTAGCAGGAACATATCATCAGCCGATTGGCTCTTTTTATTTTCATTACATTCTTTGGTGAAATTTTTTGAGACTGTTTCTCTATTTGAAAGTCTCAAATCAAGTGACTTGAGATAAGACTGGGTTACATTATTCTGGAATTAGTTAAACCTTTTGGTAGATACATACTAAACATTTTTCGAGATTTCAAATAAAGTTAGTTATATACCGCTTTCGATAAACTTTGGTGTATTTTATAAAAAATTAGCAATAAATTATAATAATTTGGCGCGTACATGACGTTTCGCCAAACTTCTCGTACGATTTCCAGTGCGCGTCTTGATGTTGTAAGAAAAATTTCACCATTACCTGCCGAGGGAGACCCCTATTGGAAAAACCTGTTCTATAATTTTTTCTGTTACTTGTCCTGGTCAGGGATCGAATCCGTATCCCACCGAATGAAGCGCACAAATACTAGGCACACGGCTATGGCGGCTGCCATGAGTAATTGGCTCCTTAAATATTTGATGTGGGAAACCAAAACTGTCTATTGAAGTTCTATTGCTCGTTCTCGCTTTTCGTCAATGCAGTAGCATAATTTTTTTTTTTAAATATCACTCAAGTGTTTGAAATTTTATCAGATAAAGATACAATCGTGCAGCATTGTTGTTTTTAAGAGGTAAAATTCTCTTAAATTTTGGATTGTTTTTTTTTTTAGTCTCTTGCATTCAAGCTACTTACTTGAAGTGAAAATGGCACTTCACATTTTACTTTCTTACTTTCACCATTCTGCATTGCCCAGTACAGTTGAGCAGAGCTGAGACATGTCTATTGTTCTACAGCAGAATAAGTACATTTCATTTTGTTGCCCCGCTAAAAGTGCATTCTTATTGCGACTTATACTTTGTACATTTTTGGTTCGCTTAAATGTTCTAGTTACCATTACTGGTCAACGCCAGAAAGTTCACTTCATACAAATAAAACGCTTTCGGTCAGATTAATGCCGTTTAGCTGTGAGCGAGCTGGCCGATGCTGTGCTGTCCCCCGTCATTTCTGTTGAACTTGCACAGAAGTATCCAACGATGCAGTCAGTGAAGCAGTACGAATTTTGGAATTTTTTTTTTTATTGCGTTATGAGCACATACATACGTTGTTTCATTTTCCAGTTGCATTACTCCCCAGTCGCCAGTCAGCAGCACTTACCGATGCATCATTGGTAGATTATCATGGTTTGCAATGCATTTAAAACTGCTCCTCCGGGTTCATTTCATTCGGATTCAAAATTAAGCTACAATGCACAGACTGCAGTACGTTGCGATTTAATCGTTTCGATATAGGATACATACACACATACACACATACAAAAGTGTAATATACATTTGCTTTTGTTAAGTTCATCTGTGCGGGCTCGGTTATCGATGTTGCATTGTTTCTCTCTGTCTGCGTGTGTGTGTGCGTGTGTGCTTTATGTATTTAATACCTCTGAGGTTACTTATACGCAGTGGTGTTGGTTTAAGAATTCAATTTGATTTCGGTGGGGGAAATTATGATACGCACTTAACCGAAAGTTCCAGATCTGCAATAATCTACTTGATATATGTAACTGTTGAAGTGTGCAATAAATGTAGGAATAACGAAAATGTTTAAATGTTGTGTGAAAGTAAGAGTATTATTGTCTTTGGTGCAACTGAAGTTTCTCAAAAACATCACTCCTGGGTTGCAAAGTATTTTATATTGATATTTTTATATCTCTATACAGCTGATGATCTGTTTTAGTTAAATTTTTGTACGATTTAAACGACTTAAAAAGTTCACTTTAATTTAAGATCTAGACCGTTTCGACCCTATTTCGGGAATATACATTTCGGGGCCATTTTAGGATCTTTTAGTAGTTCGGGACTGGTTCTCCACTACAACTACTACTACTAACTACTAGTATTACAATTATTTACTACTCCTATTTATAGCTCCTACTACTGCAACTACTAATTACTTCTACTATGATTTTTACTTATGCTACTACTAATTACTACATCCATTGCCACTAGTGCTACTCCTAATTTCTACTACCATTTTTGCTTACACTACTACTAATTACTACTACTTTTTTTATTAATGCTATATACTAATACTATTTTTACTAGTACTACTACTATTTTTAATAATGTAACTTCCTTTTAGTACATATGTTTTTACTAATTTCGAGTACTATTTTGACTAATGCCGCTACTAATTGCTACTACCTTTTTTGCTCATTACTACTACTATTCTTAATTAATTTTCACCACTACTAATTGCCACTACTAATTGCTACCACTATTTGAATTAATTCTACTGATTATTACTACTACTCATTTTTACTACTATTTTTACTACTAATTATTATTTACTCCTATACTTCTAAGTACATCTAACCACTACACACTACACTACTGCTGCTTACTACCTACGGCTACACCACTACAATTCCCATGCTTAACTCTCAATCTCTTTATTTTCGATCCTCATTTCACGATAGAGGTGCATCTATTTACGCACAAGTTTTTTATTAATTAATTTTAAACTTTCATGCTTCCTCTCAAATAAGATTTTCAATATCTAGCTGCCCTTGTGCACTAATCGATTTGGTTTTCTTCATTTTATAGAATTTTCTCTTTCAATTGCCATCAATATTTTCATTCAACATTGCACTAAATTCTTTGTAATAATTTTTTGAATTGATCACAGCTTCAAAATCATTTAAAAAAAATCCTGACTTCAGTGAGTTAGATCAAGTGTTGTGACTCGGGCGAATCATGTACAATGAAACCAAAAAGTTGACAGGAGAAACGGCAGTGTTAATGGGATGAAACCCAAAGTACTTAAAACTCAGCCTCGCATATGTAGGTAGGTCTGTTGATTTCACCTCGTCATTCTACAAGCAACTGCAACAAAAGACGGTCGAAGTCTATATTGAGCCTATGTAACTGTCCTATGTGAGAATGTCCGGTCAGAGTCCCTCCGAAGATCGACACTTCAGGCTTTATTAGCGACCGGTGCTCCTCTGAACGCCAACGGTCCACCACCGGTCAAAGGGTATTTGCAATATTTTATGCCGTGATATATGCCACTCGCTGAGCCGAGAATGAGCCCATCTGTCTAATAAAAGAACAGAGGCACTCTGATGAGCACCTATCCTCTTCCTTGAGTTATAACTTCAAAGGTGCCTTGCCTAGCCAGCTTATCAGAAATACAGCTTCTGCCATTATGGCCCAGAAGCCTAAATTTTTGGCTGACGGAGAGTTGCTTATTGAAGACGCCCCCTCAAACTTTTCCGTCCAGCTTCGATCTATTCGTAAAGAAGTTCGCCGGCCCCTCCAACAAACGCCATCACCTCCCATTCCTACCTTAGCGGCATGTGAGTGAAGACAAATCCATTTGGAGCCACAAACGGCAGAAAGCGATCTGTTTCTTGAGAGACGAGATTTGCCTAGCTAGGGTTGATAGCGAGTTCACACTCCTTAAACCATTTCACGATCATGATGAATTATATCGCCCGTATTAGAAATAACGCTACAGCTCTCTCGAAATATCGTTGATAACAACGGCTCAAGGGAAAGGTGAGAGATTGGATGCGCGTACTTCACTTTCCTTGTACGGAGGTACTGCCCCGCACGTACACAACGGCATGGATACGCCGGAAGTGACACTGACTCAAGCCGAACATTAGGCTCGTTCCTTTGTAACCGACTTGCAAGAAAACTCTAGGAATACGAATTGCATGTGAGGCAACAACACTAACTCGGAAAATATGCTAGTTGAGCTAACTCGGTAAAATGATATCCGATCTGAGATGTAGTGTTGGGAAGTAAAAAAAACTGTGCTATTGTGAATGAGCCGGAAGAAAATACGTGGGAAATTTCAGTTTAACTGAAATTCGGTTTTATTTGCATATTATTTTTAAATATAAGACTATGTCAACTTAAAATTTGTTTGCTTAACTATTTTCCGTTCATAAATAGCACTAAAGAGAGCACATTTTTCAGGGTTGCTTTTTCAACTAAAGGAAATTTTATTCGAGTTTTTTTGTAAGTCGGGTACAGAGAAACGGACCTATTATTAAAGACCTCTCAGAGGGAAAAAGCTTGGTGTACTATTTTGAACCCTATTTTAGTGAGTGTCTTGATTTTGTTGCTATAAAATTTCGTTTGCATTTAATTGAACTAACGCAACGCCAGATGTTTTTGTTTCATTTAACAAAACTCATTAATAAAATAGATTTAATCACATAAATAACGCAATTTGATATTTATGTGGATAGGTGTCTATAATTATAATGACATTATTTGTAAAATGCGTAGTAAAGCTTTCATTTTAATGAACAATAACGAACTGCACCCTTCAGAAAAAGTAATTTTCTAATTTTAACTTGTAAAATAATTACTAACTGTGATTAAGAAATTATAATATTTTTGATTAAAATACACACATATTTCAATCGAATCTTCTAGTAGCGCGTAAAAGTAATCATTTGCTCAATTAAACCCACAAAATTGTAATAAGTCGAACTCTAAAAAAAAATTTCATTCAAATTTACTTATTCAAAAAAAATTATTTGGTTTTCGCTTCAGTTAACGCAGAATCGCCTAGGGTCAATGAAAGCAGCAAAAAGTTACACTTTATTTACCAAAACACGTTGCCTTTCATAAAAAAATCCAAACTGAATCAATATGCAGAGCGTCAAAATCGTTTCAAATACCATAAGCACGTTGTGTCAACAAAGATAAAGCAATAAGGAGGATAACAATCATACGCACTGTTGCACCGCTAAATGAACACGAATATTGCGGAAATATTTTTAGCGTTCGCTATAAAGAGTTTTAGATGTACAACTGATATGTTGCCACATACGACATGTGTGTAGGTGTGTGTGTGTGTGTGTAAGTGTCAAAGTGTGGCACGCATGTTGATTTTCGTTTATATTCGAATTTCCATACTCACAAAAGAAAGTGAAACAGTTACCACAACCTTTGCCACTATTTTTTTCTTCTTTATAGCTGCTTACCATCCGTTCGGTATTTTTATTTTGGGTCTCTCCCAAAAATATTTAGATGTGCACACATACATGCAAACTTACATACATATGTACATAGCTGTGTTTACCCAATTTCATTTGCATTTTATTTGATAGCTCATATGTAGAGGTACACCCTGTGTACCATAACTAAGTGCTGCTTAAACTCGCACGGACTTATTATTCCGGTTGTTGTTTGCGTTGTTGCAATGCCATCAGCGTTTGTCTATTTTTTATGACAAGCATGCTATTTGGCTGTAGTTGGTTCATAAAGAAGATTTCCAACCAAACTTCAACCACCTTTCATAATTGGGCTGGTTGCGTTTGTTGCTTTTGTTAAAACCCAGTAAACATTTTTGGTGGGTTCTGAATTTAGGAGTTCGAAATGTGTTTTGGATTCGTTAGGAATATCAGTATCCTGCAGTTGGCTTGTATAGCCCGCTTAACCAGCGGTAGTACGTTCCTAAACTTATATTCGATTTTTTTAGCCTTTTTGGGGTGTCATTTTGAAATGTTCGAAAAAAGTACCTATTTTGGATGTTTTTTGTAGAAAATGTTCCTACTCAGTATAGATACGCATTAGTACTCAATAATGAAAGAATTTTTAAGCTGTTGCATACAGCCTCTTGCTTAGCGAACTTAAATTCACCAGCTAAAAGTAACTCAGTCAGTCGATCAATCATTTAAATTTCATCCTTCTACAGGAAATCGGTGCACCTTAATGTGTATTGGTAAAACTAGGAGTAGAAAGTAGTACAAACAGTAGTAACATTAGTTAAAATAGTAGTAGTAATAAGTAGTAGGAATAGTAAAAATAGTAGTAGAAATTTGCAAAAAATAGTAGT
This sequence comes from Anomoia purmunda, assembly GCA_951828415.1. Classification (NCBI taxonomy): domain Eukaryota; kingdom Metazoa; phylum Arthropoda; class Insecta; order Diptera; family Tephritidae; genus Anomoia; species Anomoia purmunda. The sequence continues at coordinate 154,587,855 of OX639993.1, forward strand.
AGCCTAATTTAGAACAGCAGTGGAAAATAATAAAAAAAAAGGCAGTAAGTAGTACTAGTACTAGAAAAAAATATTTTAGTACAAATTTGTAGTGTCATTAGTGAAAATAGTAGTAGGAATTAATAGTAGATTTAGTAAAGTTAATAGTAGAATTAAATCAAAATCGTAGTAACATTACTAAAAATTGTAGTTGTAATTAGTAGTAGGAATAACAAAAATAGTAGTGAAAATTTGTAGTAGCATTAGCGAAAATAGTAGTAGTAATTAATCGTAAGAATAGTAAAAAATAGTAGTAGAAATTTGTAAAAAATAGTAGTAGCCCAGGTTAAAACAGTAGTGGAAAATAGAATAGAGATAGTAACTAGTAGCATTAGAAAAAAAAAGATTATAGTAAAAATTTGTAGTGTCATTAGTGAAAGTAGTGGCTGTAATTAGTAGTAGATTTAGTAAAGTTAAAAACAGAAGTAAGTAAAAATTGTAGTAGCATTAACAAAAATTGTAGTAGTAATAGCAAAAATTGTAGTGAAAATTTGTAGTTGCATTAGTAGAAGAACTCATAAAGTAGTATTGGCCGAAACTGTCCAGAACTCGTTTTTAAATGGTCCTGAACTAGTTCCGAAATTGTACCAGTAGAGCGATACGACCTTCGTTACGCGATGTAAGAAATCTTCAAAAAAAATATCATGATAAATAGAAAACACTATTATCGCTTAAAACGAAAAACCCAAAGTCGAATAAAAAAAAATCAAATGTAAAAAATGGATTACTGCTTTATGTGACATTCCAAAATTAAATTTTGTTACTAGTTAAAAGTTTTAAAGATTTCGTTGCGAATTCTTATAATAGCTGTGATAAATTAGAAATTCTAATTTATAAGTTTTCGCTATTTGACAAAGCAAAGTTTAATAAAAATAAAGCGTTTTAAATAATGCAAATAAAATCATCATGTGGTCAGTTGTTTGAGGCACCATATATGTGCTTATATAATTCATTATCTGAGTTACCATAGAATAAATTGTTTAAAAGATTAACTTTAATTAAAATATTTGCATTAAGCTATACAACGAAAGAGGTCTTCTAAAGCTTAATTTCCAAAATACTCGAAAAGAAGGTTGCCACCTTTTAAAATTTTAATGAATTTAACGGATTAAATTAAAGAAAATTTTGTAATAAAATTATTAAAGTTGAAATTTTAATTTTATATTAAACATATAATAAATTAAATCAAACAGTAAAATTTTGGTATTAAACGTAGGATGTTTAAAGCCTTAAATTTAATATTTATTGATAAACTAGAGGGTTGCCACCTGCTTCTAAAGGTAAATTAAATTAAATTACCAATTTGAAGAAGTGAGTTGCCATCTGTTTACAAAAATTAGATTAAAATAAATTAAGTTAAACAAATTTTCCAAAATTTAAAATTTTCCAAATTTTAAGTTGAATGAGGTATAATAAATTTTTGAACTGAATTTCCATTATTAAGTTTTTAAGTATTTAAGTGTTTTCATACTGGTATATACAATGCCAATATTCTGGTATAATATTTATGATACTTCCTTAACACTAAAAAACTGGGTTCATTCACGCCTGCATTTCTAACTGTAAATTGGTCAATCCAAAGACAAAAAAGTCTCAGCATCCAACCATATTCAGAGTAACTATGAAGTAGGGGTTAATTTGTTTTTTTTTTTTTTTGATAAAAAAAAAGGTTAAACAAAAAAAAGAAATGAAATGAAAGTTACTCGCCTTGATGAAATTATTTACTTCTGTCCCATTCGTATTCACAATGATAAACTGAATATCGTGCGAGCTAAAAGCCAGTCTTAATATATAGATACAAGTCCGGAGTCACTATTTTCGTTTACGGTAATTTCCGAAACTGCCTGACTGATTTAAGTAAAATTCAATACCCGCTGGCGAGCTGCTATTGCGATACAGTTTTACAATTTTAAGGGTTTCATCAAATATTGTTTTATTTTTCTTTTATTTTTTTTAGATTCGCCATCTAAAACTACGCGAAAGGTAAAATTTTCGTCCCGCTGTTGTCGTGATTTAATTTATTTTTTGATGAAATTTATTTCCCCAGATTCCATTCGTAATCACATCAACAATTTTGCTTGCAATTTCAATCAAAATTAATTTTTGTGATTTTAGCAATTCTGTTGACACATCGAGATCTAACCGCGAACAAAACGTAGGCAATATTTTTTTTGATTTTCTTTTTTTGATCCAGATGATCTAGTGGTATTTCTGCATTAAGCGCAAATTTTTGAAAAATATGTTGCTTAACTTTTTTCACGGTTTATCCCAAACTTTTATAAAATTCCAAAAAAATATGCGATGTACACTCTGAAACGGGATTGTGTCATAGTCGTTTATTTTCTATAGCACTGTATACCAGTCTCAATCATTTGCAAAGTCCGATATCAAACGAAACGTCTTTCTTCGGTATCCAAGCGAAACGACAATGCAATGTTTGCCAGGGTCTTCTCGTTTTTCTATAGAAAATAAATGAGATTCCAAATAAATCTACAAAACAAACATTAATCAATCGAAAGCAGCTTACACATGAAGAAAAAACATTTGTAGTTTGGTTATGTTATCCTTTTCAATATGCCGAATGAATCATGATGGATATCATTGGATTCGAAAATGAGTCACATATGAGATCAAAAATGGTCGCTTTTTTAGTGCAGAGTTAATAGTCAAACCAAGCTTAAAGGCACACCCTTGCAAAATTAAACTCAGTTTAAAAAATGCACCATACTTCCACTTCGACTGAGAAATTGTCGCTAAGAATCAGCTGAGCACAAAACTAACCTGCCTTATTGGAGCGAACAAAGAGTCGTATGTGAAATAGTCGTACTTTATGTCAATATGGCCCTTAGTAAGGGGTTCATTGAGAATATAAATGTTTGCTGGGACTAAAAGTATACGTATAAACTCCCATTTACCTATGTATTTAGGTTTTTGCCTGAACTTCGGGATGAAATATTTAATTTGAACTATGCTCACAAGTCCTGTTCTTTTGCTTTTGATTTACTCCATTGACGCGAAAAATTCGTAACATATGAGTATGAAATAAATTCGTTTCCATAGGTTGCTTCCATGAGCAATAAGTAATTATTTATGCAGCACTCGCTTTCGTCCTCCCCTCTATTTTGCTGGTGTGTTATTTTGTTTAGTGTGAAAGTGCTGGGAAAGATTAAATTGTTATTACCCACTCATTCGTTAATTTTATGCTTTAAATAAAGGAAGTGGAATATAAATAGCTTTCGTGCATAATATGATGGTTATGAAAATGCATTGCAGTGTAAAATATAGCATTGGGGAAGTATGAAAATATTAAACTATTTTTTTTTTTTTAATTCTTATATGCTTTCGAAAATGTTTAAAACTGTGAAATATCATACGAATACTGTGATAGCCTCTTTAGGCATTGGTATCTGAATTTTTACTAACTTATAATTTAAATTGTCTGGTTTCTCGAATTTGGAAAGTCAACATATTTAAGCCTTTTTCCCGGCTATACCTAGCTTCATTTATTTCCTTGTACATAGCCGCCAATTTTTAATTTAGCCTCTAGTCTTTTTTTTCGTAGCTTTTTCTTCAAATTATTCAGCTTTATTAACCTTCATTTTTATTCAAAACTAAATGCTGTACCACGAAATGGATTTAATTACTTCCACTATGCAAAATCGAAATTCGATAGTCATGAAATAAATGCCATCAAAATTGAATGGAAAATATCAAAAATAACAGCGAAAATTTTGGGCAGAGGTTCATTAATATGAAAACAGGCTTGGCGAAAATCCTTTGGCTAACCTTTGTAGTTTTGTTTCTAATTTGTTCATCTTTCCTCCCAGCAATGTAGAAGTCAAATGCATTTTTAGCGCTATGAACATTGTCAAAACAAGACAAATAAATAGAATTTGTCTTGAAGAAGGAAGAAAAGTGTTTTCATGCGAAATAATTTTCCTTATGAACAAAGTACACTGAACTAAAATCTGTATTGGTTTACAGAAAATATTTGTGTTGTTTATACCACCAAACTCATTCTTGCCTTGAGTGCTACCAAGCTACATCTTTTTTCAGGGCCGGATAAACCTACACTGCCGTCCTGAGGAAATGCCCAAACGCCACCCTTTTCAATCTCAAATCTAACGACCATTTTTTTGTTTCTAGAGAACGAAGATAATTGACGCACATTTTTACCAGGACTATCCATAAATGATTTGCTTTACACTGTACGAAAGCCTTAAAAAACTTTATTTTCCCAAGTTTTTAGTCCAGTGTGAAGAAAACTATTTGAGCGATTGGTTATAATGAAGAGTCGTGCAGGATGAGTGCCCTTACAGGCAAGAAACGAGAAAGAAAGTAAGAAAAAACATTTGCTGACCCCGAAAATTTGCAACCCTGGGCAGCTTCCCGTGTTGCCCTTTGCTAGGTGCCTTTTAATTTTTAAATTAACGTATAATATTTCTTAATATTTCATTAAACATAGTTGGCTTGTTTATGTATCTTGTGACGATGAACATAAATACTCGTACGTGTGCTGAATCGAATTGAATTTATATAATTAGGTGGTATATATGAATGTATGGATATTTCTAAACAAATTGAATTTTTGGTTTAAATATTTCTAATTTCAGATATTCTGGATATTTGCGAATAATATTTTACCAAAATTGTGTATTTCCTAAATTCATAAACGCCTAGTCTATTAAAAAAATATGCCTCTAGCGACGTGTTTTCTAATATTATTTTCATTTTGATTTTAATATTGTTTTGTTTTCACGCTAGGTTAGATGATAATGATACTATGATTGTGTGCCAGGGATATTAATTTCAGCAGTAGAGTATTGAAATTTCTTTCTGCCTTATACTGGTTTACAAACTTTGGGGCTTAACCCGCATGTGCTGTACGCCATGTCGGAAATTAATTTGCGGGGAAAACCGCGGAGACGCATGTACTGGTTTCGTAACAAATTAACTGACTTTTATTATTTTTACACGAAGATGTTCAATGTGCACCAATACATGTTACTTGTTTTTGGTGCTTTTTTTTTTTAAATTATAACTTTTGATAAAAATATGTATGTTTTAGTGTCCTAAAGTTTAAGAGATAATTAATTAAAAAAGTAATAGTTTTTAAGAGTTAAAGTTGGAAATAATAAAAATTTAGTGCGATGACAAAACTGTTATTTAATAGTATACAAATTTAAAATTTTTGCTAAAATTTAATGTATATAACTTTCTTTTAGAATTAACCATTTTCGAAATAAGAAATCGTGGAAAAAGTTATTTTTTCATTTTTAAAAATTGAATAAAATTTTATAATTTTAAAAGTAGTTGCAAAAACGGGCAGCGGGAAGAAGAGGAGTACTTACGTCTACGGGGGAGGACAGCCACTGAATAGTTTCGAGCTCAAAGAGATTGCACATAGATAAGTAGATTGCATTATTATAGCAAGATCTTTAATTCTTATTTTTAGATAACGAGCTACCGAACGAATATATAATTTCTTTAGAAGTGGAAGCAAGCATCTCATTCAGGCAAATTAAAATATGCACTTAATTGAAAATTGTATAGTCTGAACAAAGAAGCACGTTCGAAGCTAGCTGACGTCAAAGATAATAAGATATGAAACTGTCTTGGCTGACCATTCGGAGCGTCCCAAAATCTTGTGGTTTAGGCTGGCAATAAAAACCGATGAACAGCTGGCTAGCGAAAATGCAGGCTACCAGACTCAAATATATGAAATAACTACCAGAATCAGTGGGTTTTAAAATTGAATGGAGAAACAGAGTGAAAGTTTTTATGATACGTTCTCGCGAGATGCCTATTAAAATATATAAAAACACAGATGCATTAAATTTTTAATGATAATAAAAAATATAGTGTTAAATTTCACATGCAATTAATGCGTTTATTTAAAAAATTCCATTAACAGTGTCGATTAAGAGTTCCTTTTTGACACAACTGGATATACATGGAACCACCAGGAACAAATTACTAAGAGAAAAAATGCTAGAGACGAGGGAATGTGAATAAAAAATGAGGGATGTAAAAATATAATAAAAGAAGTAAGAACCAGTCTCAAAGTAACAAAATTTTATTCGTTTTGCTAATGTTCGATTTTTGTTGTTAAATAATTAATTTAACATAATTTTAGTACACTGTGTCATCAGATGAAAATTTTCATAACTCTGTTAGAAACTGTAGTACAAGCAATTGAATAGTGGTAGTTTTTTGCGAGCGTGTAGTTTGAAAAAAAGTTCCTGAAAACTTCGCGTAACATATTGGTATAAAAAATACGTATCGAATACTTTTGCCTATATAACAAGGAGAAAAATATGCGGAAAGAAATTTGGTGGCAAATTTTGTGTGGAAGGCCCCATTTATATAAAAATTTAGTAGTTTTTTTGTTACAATCGGGCTCAAAAACCGATTAACGATTTTTAATCAAATTTGAGCAGTATATTTCTTAGACCCGTGCCACGAACATAGACGGTACTTTAATCCGTTAGGTGGCGCAAGAGTTGAAGAATTTTGATAATCCGTATTTAGTGTCCGATATTGATGATATTAGAAAGGTGCTTTGCAATAAAAAAATAATTATGAAAAATAAATGCGCTAGGTGGCGCTAGAGGCAAGTTATTCACAAAAGCTGTATTTATGAAATGATTTTGGTTGCGACGAGAAACATTTTTATGAGAACTGGAACCGCTAGGTGTCACTAAAATCGTGATATCCAGAAGGTACGTATTTAAGATGCAATAATGATTGTATTATAACTGTATGGTGATAGTGCAACAAAAATACTTTTATGAAAAGTGTCGAGTGTCGAGTCGATCAAATTAGAAATGGATAATGGGGGTAAGACGAGAAGTAGTTTTACGAAAAATTATTCCGCTAAATGGATATAGAATAAAAAGCCCGTATTTTAGTCCGATAATGATTTTATTAGAAAAGTAAGCGATAGGTGCTATTAGAAATGCTTTTATAATCTGACTTAGATGACATGGAAACAAACATGTATGTATATATACAAAAAATGTAGAAAAATCTATTAAATGGGTCTCTAGTCGAGATTTTCCGAAAATTTATATTAATATGGTTCGCCTTAGAGCATATCTAATAACCTTAGTGCATATAAAAAAATGACCCTTAGTCATTGAAGAGATAAAGTTGACACTTAAGTTAGCTGGAGCTAATATTTGGCAGATAACCCAAAAAAAAAATGTTGTCAAAAAATTACTTTAGGGTCGACTTCTTTCTGACTGTGACTACGGAACGTTGTTTCTCAATTCATTGAAGCTGCATTTTTACGAAGACGCGGGTATCAACTAGTACTAGTTAGTAAGCCAAGTTTAGTGGTTTAACTAGTACCAAACCAAGCACTGTGAATTAAAAATATTTAGTTAATCCATTTTTAATGGTAAACTACCAACTGTTCATATTATTGTCCTACCATGTTTTTTAACCCTAAGGTACTTAGCTAAGCTACCATCGAAAATGTTGGTAATAAACTTTATCAAATAATATATTAAATTTTGTTTAACACCTTGTAAATTAAATGCTGACAAAATGTCTCTTATTGATATTGCCATCAATTTTTGAAGCTATATATATCTGCTATTATTTTGCAATTTATGAATTTCTTTAAGTAAAGATTTATTTGCCTACAAATCTCATTTTAATATGTTTTCGCAATGTGTTGAATATTATCTCGCAAAAGTGTAAGGGAACTCTTCGCTAAAAGTTTCCAATTGACCTAGGCCATTAAATTTTTACGATTATTGGTTGGCTATAAATCGTACAAATATCATTAATCTTTGATCAATCCTTCGCAGCTTTCTTAATAAAAAATTTCCACTGGCCCATTAAGTCATAAATATATCTACAGATAAACAAACACACATACGTACAGACATATGTACGAAGTTTATTGATAGGTTAGCGGTTGTTATGTTTACGTTTGTATAAATTTCTATGAATCAGATATGATAAACAATCGTAATTTCGCGTTTATTTTATAATCAATTTTTTCGCACTCTATCTGCTTATCATAAATTTAGCCCATTAACTTGAATTTATATTTATATTTTTCATTTTTATTAGCTTCACTTAAGTATGCAGACAAAAACTGTACATAAAAGACGTGGGTGGTGCCAAAGGTAACAAAAAAAAACAAAAGAAAGAATAACAAGTTTAATACTGAAGAAATACATTTTTTATGAAAATCTCGCTAATTCTCTGCAATTTGTAATGCTTCTTTACATTCTCCTATCATCCAGCTGTTCCACTGTGTGTAGCAATTAACCTCATTAATATTTCGTTATTGTAAGCTAATTTTTTTAGTGTCGATTTGATCACGTGTGGCGCAATTAGCTAAAATTTTGTATTAGCGAAACGATGAAAGTATGCAACTTCTTTGTTTTTTACTTTTTTTTTTGGAAATTTTGACAACAAATCGATAAACAAGGTGCACAAATAGAGCTCGCTGTGCGGTGCGCCAGAGAAAATGGAGTTCTTAATATAAGTAAAACGAGAAAACACCGACAGAAATTGTACTGCCTAGATTTATTTATTTATTGTCTTCAGAATATATAACCAGGAAACGCATTTTGGTTTCTGCCATATATAGCAGGAGCTAACCCTCTCCGTACCTTGTCCTCGGCGAGACGAACAGTTTGTACCTAATATTTTATATCTCTGTGTACAATTTAATTTAATTTTACTATTGAAAAAAGTGGCAGCCCTCTTCAAAATACGCCTTTAATTTTACTTCTAGCGTAACGTATGGTTTTACACCCCAAGTTTTGCTATTTCACATAACTTGTGTATAATTTTATTGAATTCGACTTTTTAAGCAGGTGGCAACGCTCCCCTCACCGAATCTAACAGTTCGGTGCTTATGCTTTAATGGTTTACATAACTCCTGTATAATTTAATTACATTCGACTTTTCAAACATCTGGCAACCCTCATCGAAATATAGCTAGCTACAAACGTTCTCCTCTGCGAATCGAAAACGGTGTCAGACTTATATTTTAACATTTTATATATGTACTTTTATAGAATTTATTCAAATTTGGCTTTTCAAACGGGTGGCAACCCTATTAAAAATACAGCTATTTATATACATTTCCCTCAGCGAAGCGAACCGTTTGACTTCTAAATTTTAATATTTTATACAACTTGTGTATAATTCAATTTAATTCGAGGTGGCAACCCTCTCCAAAATATATGTATGCACCTTCTTCTCACCGATACGAACCGTAAGACATCCATATTTTAAAATTTTATTTGACTTGTTCTAAGTTGATTAATTTCCACTCTTCCAACAGGTGGCAACTGTTATTAAAGTTAGCTATGAACTTTCTTTCCGGGTTGCGGCAAATCCTTACAGTTACTTATTGAGCCCGATCAAAATATATTCGAAATATATGTAGATTTCTTAAAATTCGTTTACAATTCTCGTTTGGCATCTACATATATTGCAATATTTGATTTAGCTTTGAATGCAGCTATCAATGGCAATAATTCACAATGTTTTTCATGAGAAGTTTGGTTTGTTTATGTTTAATAAAAATATCGTTCATTCTCCAATAAAAGACATATAGTGGCAAGTTTCAAGCTGTGCACAAAATTTATTAAAATTCAACAAATTTTTATCAAAAGTTCCACTTTTCTATCAAAGTTTTTAAGAATTTTACGGAAGTCTAAAGTCTTTAAAAATTACTGTGAATTTTTTTAAATTTGTATTTTGGAAACTATTTTAATTTTACGTATGCACTTTACGTGGCGTAATATGCGCAGTAATAATATTTAAAATTAGGGAGAATTTACATAAATTCCATCCGCTTTATGGGAAAAGTTTTCGAAACCGAAATTTTTTAAAATCACAAAAAATCAGTGGGAACTTCAAGCCACTTGAGACATCCAATAAATTTAGATAAATAACCTAATTACATACATTAGCAATAATTTTTTAAAAACTCAGATAAAATATAGAAAATTTTGAAACAAATTTGTTGAATTTTAATACATTTTGCACAAACTTTGAAATTTGCCTCTCTATGCCTCTTATTTTAGAATGCACTATGTTTTTATTAAAAGAATTACAAAATAAAATTATTATGAAAAATTATTGTGTATAATGTAGGAAAATCACTGCGTACGTATTTGTGCTCGCTATTGTACATATATCGCAAAATTATATTTTACTCATTAATTTAATTGAATTTAACTTTTTAAACACGTGACAACTAAATGTAAATCGATGAACAAATTTCAGCCATCAACAACATAACAAGGAGATGCAAAATGATTCCGGAACGCTCCAATGGATTCAGGTAGAGGGCCTGAACGCCATTAAGACAAGAGTATTCCTCCTTTCATAGTTGAAATAAGCTATTAAAAAACAGTTAGGATATTTAAGTCGACAAGGTTATCGATTTATTTGGTGATACGAATTAATACTGGTTTCTATATATTTAAAAAAAAAAATTGATATCACATAATCAGATATGCTGATAACCCGAACGGCGTGAAATATAGAATTACCTAGAGCCAAAATAAAAGCATGAAAAATAAATTTTGAACTTTCATTTATTCAGGGACTTGTAATAGAATTTCATAACAAATATTATCTGACAAGTATTTTTACAGTTTCCAGTATTTTTACAGTTTCCAGCAAACAAATTGAAAAGTTAGAGGGTTAAAATGCTTCAAAAAAATCTTTTTCGTCACATTTTACCATTTCGAGCCTGTGTCGGGCGTATTTTGACACATTTTCCGAAATTGCTCGAGTCCATTTCAGATTTCATTCGGGATGATTTGGAAACCAGCACAGAAATGCAATTAAACTAATCTCAAAATAGACATGGACTAGTTCCGAAAAAAGTGTTATAGGGTTTTTCTTTCTCACTAGGTAGGTAGGTAGGTAAACTGTCTGCCTGCCATATCGACCAACTATCAAAAACTACTGGCATAAATAAATTCGACAAAACCTACTGAGTAATGTAAGGATGTCCATTGCAACCAGCTAGAGGAGTTGTTAAAGAAGTGTACTATGCCAGAGATCGTGATTCTAAATACCTACCCTTTATTACGCAGAAATTTACTTTCTAAGTATATTCGACGAATGCGGGCTTGATCCGGGCATTTGCACGGTAAATATTCGACTGCTACTTCTGTAGTATTCATCATGTGAGATGACTTTCTTTTTTCCGCATACGTGCCCAAAGTCCAGTGGCTCGTGCTTATTGCAATAAATTTAAAGGTAACGGCTCTGTTCCTCTTCCCATTTGCAGTCTAGCCAGATAGTTCTTGATAACCTAAAAGTAGTGGTAGCTTTCCACTTTTGTTGAACCTTGTTGTGATAGAAGTTACGTTTACTTCCCATCTCGATACTGGATGCTACTTCATCTTCTGTTGTGCCGCACCGTGCTAGCTCATCGGCTTTCTCGTTACCTTCGATTCTTTTATGACCGAGAACCCAGACGACAGAGATTTTCAGATTGGTGGATAAGGAGATAATCATTTCTAAATGCACCGTCTCAAGATTTAAAAACAACATGTTTACTTTTAATTATTATGAAAATACTTTTACAACGTAAAGCAAAATTAACTTAGTAAATAGTGAACACCCTAATGATACACTCTACTGAAATTTGTTGGGGAGAAAAATTATGATAGATAAATATCGGAGACGGTGTGGGAATAAGTTTATATGAAAGGGCATCGCGCTCTCTTGCCTACACCCACATTTGCATACATACATATGTATAATATATTACTATAATACCGGTAGCTATGAAAATTGTGTAATTTTCGAAGTGAAACCTAAAATAATTCACTGGAAAATCAAGTTTTATTCCTCTTACTCCCAAGAATTTCAGACACGCCGATGTAGCTGATTTTCCACGCGGACAATGTAATGTTATATAAGTGTGTACGCCCTCATATGTAAAATATATGCACATATATTGGGCTTATGAAACATATCTACATATTTAAAAACATACATACAAATTGCTTTTGAGTGTAGACGGTCGCTAACATTGGCAATACCCGTTAGCAACGGTACAGTTGAAAACACTTTATGCCTCCGATGCTGCGTGAACAGATTCGGTGTACATTGAATGTTGGATGTGTTGTATATGTGTGAATTGTATATATAGAGTTATGCACACCTAGAGTGCTCTGGACTTGCTGGCACAGCTGGTTGGCAAGGAAACAACCGGAGGGATGCATTTTAAAAATTGTGCTGCCGGAAGTGCCGCTGTTTGAAAGTTGCGCTCCCATGCGCGATAAGTTCTGAACGAAGTACTGAAGCAGGGTTGCCAGAAGTGACGATTTATTTTCAAAATGGTGGCAGGTATTTTCTATGAATAGTTACAGTTATAGCATGAAGAACATAAAAATAAATTGACACTCAATACAAAAACAAACAAAAAAATAGACGTGCACAAAAGTGAAGTTAAATTTGGCAGTAGTGATAGGAAGTAGTAAAAGGACTGTAAAAATAATGGTAGAAAATAGTAACAAAATAGTAGTAATAGTTACTAAAAGCATTAAATAAAGTAGTGGTAGAAATTTGTAGAAGCATTAGTAAAAATAGTACTAGGAATTAGTAAAAATAGTGGAAGTATTAGTAAAAGTAGCTGTAGAAATTAGTAAAAATAGTGGTAGTAATTAGTAGTAGAATTAGTAGAAATAGTAGTAGCAATTGGCGGTAGCGTAATAAAAATAGTAGTAGAAGTTAATAAATGTAGTGAAAGTAATTTGTAGTAGCATTAGTCAAAATAATTTAACACTAAACGTACCAACACTTAATATAAACTTATTTCTAACATACCCGGTCAAATGACCCGACTTTATGTTTCTAGATTGAGAGTATGAAATGTGAATGTCAGGAAGAGATTAAACCATAAAACTTTATTACAATAAAACAACTTTTTTTTGTCAAATTATACGTCTTATTTACCAACGCAGAGAATAGCAATCATTAATTTATTCCTTAACACATTTTTCACATGCAGAGGGTGTTTTTATTGTAAATTTTCCAAAAATATGCAAAGAAAAAAATTTGTAAGGTTTTTTGTCGTTACAGTATTCTACTTGGCATATCTTACGTTCATATGAATCATTAATAGATTTAGATATCGTTTTTTATTATTTTATTTGTACTTTCTTTTGTTTGCTCATGGGCTACTCAAAAATTTGTGGAAAGTTCCACGGCCAACTGGCGTAAAAAATCTTTTCCTGAGATATTTTCCCTTGTGGTTTGTTTGTTTATAATTTAGGCTAAATCATGGCTTGACTGTGATTTTGTGGAAAATTTTCTTGCCACTTGATCGATCATTTCTACACGAAACGAAAGGTAGGAGTTTATCAATGTTTCAATTTTCTCTGGTAGACGTTTTTCATTGTTTTTAAATTGTAAGATTACAATTGTCTATAAATTTTCGATGAAAAGCGTTCCATGTTATCATTTTTCCGTTTCAAAATTCTGGGCGATTATCTTTTACTTGAGCAGATAGTTCTAATTAAAGTAGTTAATTTTTCTTGCTCGGAGTTGTGTTGCTAGGAATTTGTTTTGTTTGTGATGAAGTTGACTGTGGTCGAGGTATCTTCCGCAACCCACAAGCGACTCCATGAGTTTCAGACCAGCATATTTATGAGGTTGTACTGAAGAAGAATACCTATTATCATCTTTTCATAGATATGGAAGTAGATATCCGATGCTAACCAAAATTACATTCCGAATTCGGCAGGCTTGCTAGGCATAATATTTTTAATATTGCGTAAATCTCCATTTTATTTCAGTTGGAAATTGCTGTTCGTCTATAGTTATATTACTGCTAGGATGGTAATAGTTTTGGACGATCTCAAAGAATGTTTATCAAACCGTAGATATCATGTCGAAATTATTTGTTTTCAAAAGTTGGCTGTACCAATTTTTTTTAAATCGAATTTGATATAACCGAACTTCTGTAAAATAATTTTTTCTCGTAGTTTCTGAGAAACATTTAGGCTCCTGTATGTTATTCCACAAAAAAGAAACCTTCAAGTCACTTACTCCGTAGGCGCGTTGTGCGTACAAAATTGCAATAAACGCACTCGGTTTTTACCCCTCTGTTTGCTTCTTCTCCTTATTGCGCATTTTTATTTTTAATTTATAACGTGATGGTCAATTATCAACGAAAAAGCATTGCTAACTTTATCCTTCATCAAATGACGTTTTGCATATCTTATTGGACCCATTTCTTGCTTGAAAATGTTATGGAATGGAGATCCTTCAGGTGTACAACCTATTTGTAGTTCTTTCCAAATATACCCATCAGACGCAGTATGCTGCACACTTTTTTTTAGCACTTCTTCAAACTTGAGAATAATCTTGTTCTATTCTATTCTACGACATGCCTTCCAATATTATTTTCTTCATCATCAGTATCTGCAAATTCAAACTCATTGTTGCCGAAAATTCACTTTCATCAATTTCCGAAGGCTCTTATAATTTTTATTTCTTCTAAGAACTTTTGGGTACAAATTTTAGTTAGTTAGAATAAAGTGAAGCTAAGCAAATAAAATATAAGCTACTTACCAAAACGTTTAGTTTTTATTAGGGTTTCTTACTCAAAAATGCCAGTCTAAACTTTTACGTACTTTCTTAAAATTTTAATTTACAGTTATTCTAACTGAACTAACTAGGCAACAGTCTTTGCAGAGATATCAAAAGCCACATAGTGAAGATGCATAACATCGCAATTTCTGATCCGATCAATTTATAAAGCAATGAATTGTTCACCCGCTCAAATTACCGGTATTATATTACTTAAAATAAACAAAATACAAATTTTAAATAAATTATAGAATACTAACTGTATGTGATTTATACAAAAGGTTATGAAGTCAAATGCGCTGCAGCGACAAGATGGTATGCGATAAGTTTAATTTTAAAAGCAGAAAAAAAAAATTTTCTCAGCGAAACAGTATTGATTTTCCAAGTTCAGTGAGATTTTGTTTTTGTAAATTCTATCTTCACTTTCTGGCAACACTTTATTGAAGCATAACAAAGTATGAATTGGGAGTACAAATAAGCCGCCATTACTCTCTTTATTTTCGTGGCCGAATTTTTTTGCGCAGCGTGCGGTAGCCATCTGCTGGGACCTGGGAGTTCTCATGCCACTTTAGTTGAATACTCGTAGCATCACATTTGCACATACACATACAGTTACTTACATAATTGGGTATGCTGTAGAATTTTTTGCAATAACCAAAGTAATTTTCATTAATTTTCTTTAAAAAAATATACATAGTTCTTTGTATAAAATAAACCGCTTAAATCAAAGTGTTCATCGTTATAAAAAAATTATGAAACTTCTGGAAACTGGTAAGCAATTTTTTTTTGCAATTTTCACTGCTCGGGTATGCAGTTTTGTGACCCACTAAATTTACGTATATGTAACTAAATGCACATCTGTATTAGCTTAAACTAGCGTTGAATTGTCAAATTTGTGTTTGTGTACTCATAGACGAACTTAATTTTTAAAAGGAAAGCCTTCAGTAAAATAAATTATCAAAAATCAACGGAAATGCTTAAATATTTGAAACCATATACATACATATATCGTTCATATTATAGAATGGATTTGTTTTTTTATACAAATGTATGAACAAATTGTTCATGAAAAACATTCTGTGTATAGTGGGAAAAATCACTATAAATAACTGTGAAAGGCATTCGTAACATGGTAGCCAAAATAACTGGGTTAATGTATGCAGTATGCCTAAAGGTTTGAAAACAGTTTTCAATTTGACTGACTGGCCAGTTGTGTAATGACCTTTATATGGTCACGTTTATATATGTATGTACAGTATATACCTGTTAACACAGTTGAACTTTTACGAAAATGCGTTGCGGGGAAGAATTAATAAAGAATGTTTTTTAGACATGTGGTTTTCAATGAGGCAACACTTTTTCGGAGTTGGTATTTTTGACAGCTTTTACTTGATTTATACTTAGTTTGGCTTGTCAATTTGTTAGCAAAATATTGGTTTGGTTCACGCGCGAATAAAACAATAAATTTATTGAAGGAAACCTTTGGACAGCCCATTATCTCCCGGGCCTGTGGTGTGACCTCCAAGATCGTGCGGTTTAACACCGCTGGACTAGTTTTTCAGAAGTAATGTGAATTTGCTTACCTACGGAGATAAGTCCGAGCCGATTGAAGCTTTCAATTGCTGCAAAAAGCCAGCCGTGGCAGTCACTTGCCCGAAATCATTTTTAAACCATAATGACAAACCTTTGTTTTTATAATAAGGCTAAATTCTTGACCATACCATTAAATTATATGCATTTTGTTTTTTCTTTAAAACCAAATTTATGTATATATATACATATATATACATACAAACACAGTCTATAGACTTCTGCGAGTTTGAAGCAGTGGAAGCAAGTAACGGTTGTGGGTGAAAATTTGGATGAACAGATCAACTTGAAGGAGTGGTCGGAAATATATGAAGTAGTGGATGAAAAAGTTCGCCTTTTGAATATCTAAATTTTAAAATTATTTCATCTTTTATCATTTTCATAAAATTTAACCTTCATCTCCTTCTTAAAAAACTTACGTTTCCTACCCTAGCGTGTGACTATTCACACATTTGGAATTTGTATGTATTGTGTAATAATAAAATTGTTCTTGGTGCGAAAGCAATTTTCTTTTTATTCAAATTTGTCAGCAATAATTTTAAACAATTATTATGGTTTTTATTTTACAACAGAAAAATGTGATTTGAAAAAAGGAAGGAAGGCAGGCTTAACCTCGAAAAAATTTGAGGCGTTGCTAACTCTTTGAGAAATTAAATACAAATTAAGTAATTAATTAATAATGTAAATGAAATTAGAATGTCTCACATTTATACAGATTTACAAAATAATTTTCTAAAAGGAGTTTTCCAAAGATATAAGAAAATTGCTCGTTTAAGTTAAAAAAAAGTGTAACAAAATTAAATAGTGAGAAAATCTCCAAAATATGCTCTCGTAAAGTCGCTTCTTTGAATATTGTTGCTACCTATAAAAATTAAAAAAAAATTTTTTACTTAATTTGCGCTCGCCGCTTGTGAGATTTTAGCCTAACTTCTTCTACGATTCGTTGTGTGCGTCTTGATGTTGTAACACAAATTGAGACCTACAGTTTTACACCTACTCCGAACGGCGAATTTTTCTTTTGTTAGAAGTTTTTTTCAGTTTTGATAATGAGACTTCGAAATGACGCTGTCTTTGTGCATTTCAAATAATATATTGGGTCTACAAAACCCGAATGGCAGACCGCGCAGTTGCCAATGACGAATAATTTTCAACAGCCAGCGTTAGATAATTATGGAAAAAGTGTTTTTAGAAGATAAAAATTTTTAAATAAATAATTAAAATGAAATTGTTGTTGTTGCAACTTTATAGAAAGTTAGATGTAATCCTAATTTTTCAAAGTAAATCGTCTAGTCTGGCGATGGGACGGTAAGTTTTTGGACTATTATCGATACAATCTAGAGTCTACACTCAGTTATTCTTGATTCTGTTCTTGAGTTATGAAAATATGAGTCATTTTACCTTAATTGATTTTACAAGGCGAAATTATTTAATTTCATCGGAATTTGGTCATAAATTTGTAATGAGCCATAAATTTCCTGTGGTAATTAAATTTCTACATAACATTAGATTTTTTTTTTTACAAAAACCGTGTATGCTCGTATACTCGCAATCGGTGTGTTTTATTTCCAGTGTGCCTAAGAATTTTTGGGTGTTTTCTTTCTAACATGTAAAATAACAAAAGGGTTCCTCTCAGTTCTCTACATCGTTAAATCTGGTGTGACGTCGCAGCCAAGCTACACTCCCGAATTTCAGATCAATCAGCGGAATCTAGTATTCTATCATTCTTGGCTATTTCGGATATGGAGGTACTCCATTTCCCTTTAACACTTATCCGCTATTTATGGGTCAAAATTGCCCTAACGACTTTTAGCACTGAATATTTGTTTGCGCATTTCGGCCTTTTTCTAATTAGCTGCATTGTTTGTGGGACGATCGCAAATGCCGTCAATTTTTAAATTGAAATGAGCCAGTCTAGATTCCAAAATATCTCCCGAGTTTTGAGCTTCGACACGAAATCAGACCGAAATGAGAGGCGGGCTTGCGTTAAGCTGACTCCAATCAGCGATCGTTGGAAGGTAAATAAACAAAAAATGTTCAGCCCTTGTGAATGCACCATAGAAGATGAGAAATCGGTGACATTTCGCGAGCGTTATCCATTCCCGATTGAAGACCGGGAAATACGACATTAAAATCAAGATATTGCGTTGGAGCCAAATAAGATTAGCGTGGCTGCTACTTGTTAGCCAGAAAAAGAGCTAGAACCTTGTGTTGTACTGGATTTGGTAGAATATTGACAAGGTCACAATGTCATATGCGATATTTTTTTACATCCCACGAAACATAAAATAACCCTACTTTTTACAGTCAGAAAGGAACAAAAAAATTCGGGTCTATAAAAATTACCCAAGTGAAAAATAAACCACAAAACTATGCACATTTCTTTTTTGACAACAATAAAATCAGAATCGTTGGATGTGATGTTAAAATCAGTGCCAACACAAAAATGCCTGAAATCATCGACTTTTACAACAAGACAAAATCAGGTGTTGAAATTCTCGATCAAGTAATTAGGGCATATGCTTGAAAGCGCAGACGAAATCGGTAACCATATATTTTTTATTTTACAATGTACTGGTCATAAGCGCCTATAATGGTTTTGTAATTTTTAACAAAATATACCCTTAATGGAACAGAAGTTAAAATTTAGACATCTTATATTTTTAGAAGAGTTAGAATGTGAACTTATTTCTCAGAAAATATCGCAAAGAACTACCCTTCCTCGTAGCAGTCCCTTTGGCTGCACGTTGTTGAAAAATATCAACATATTACAGAAACTACAGGAATAGTTCCACAATCCACAAATGTAAGACGCGGGTGT
Source organism: Anomoia purmunda (assembly GCA_951828415.1). Taxonomy (NCBI): domain Eukaryota; kingdom Metazoa; phylum Arthropoda; class Insecta; order Diptera; family Tephritidae; genus Anomoia; species Anomoia purmunda. The sequence continues at coordinate 154,606,897 of OX639993.1, forward strand.
TGCTTCAGCTGCTACAAAGCTTCATTTTGAAAGGATCATTCGAAGGCAACGACCAAATGTGCTAATTATTCCAAACAAACTTAGAAACTATAAATATATATATATATATAATTATTTCATAAATTTCCTTTTTACTAATTGAATTATAAAACTGTTTAAATGATCCAATTATATTAAAAATGTCTGTCCATTTGTATATTGGTCAAAACTGACCCATCCACTATATGAAGTTACAATTTTTGAGTACAAGATAAGGGTTAAACATTTGCTTTGTTCTATTGACCTAGAAGTTTTTAGTTTATTTCTTCTCTTGCAGATGGGCTCTCTGTCGTCTCAGCGAGCGCTGGGAAATTGCCACGACGTGCAGAATTGCAAGGACCCTCTGGCCAAGAGTGGATTGTGGGCGCACAAAGGAGCTGAGGTCGCTTACCAAGCGGCAACTCTCGACCCTCGCAGGTGTTCTGGCTGGGCATTGCCCGTTGGGTATACATGCGGTTAGGCTAAAGTTAGTCTCTGACCGTTTCTGGCGCAGCTGTATGGAAGAGGATGAGGTGGATTCATCTTTTCATTTTCTGCTTATCTGTCCTGCCTTTGCGAGACTGAGGTTCAAGTACCTAGGCTCGTACTTCTTTAGGACTCCAGAAGAGCTTTCTGGGGTGGAGATTGGTAGTTTGCGTGACTTCATTCGGGGTACGCAACGTTTCTCAGGTTAATCTTTCCTGATTTTTCCGATTCAAGTTACCTTTCATAAAAGGTGGTATCACAATGGACTCCTACTATGTCTAAGTGAGCTCCCATTGCGGGAGTTACCACAGTAATCTAACCTAACCTTCTCTTGCTTGTTACCTGCTGGGTTTACATCCGTGCTCCAGTTTTCAAGTTTTCAAGTAGCACTTTAAATACCCAACATTTAGATCGTTTGTTTGGGTTTATCGTTTGCTATGTTCCATCATTGGCATACCTTGTACTTGATGACCCTCGTTGCTTCTTGCTTGCAGCTCTACAGCTGTCGATTCCGTCCATATGCTGCCAAATTATAATTAATTTATATTTTTTAGCATTGCAGATGTTTCATTTTACTTGAAAATAGTTTACATTCCTATCCGTTAGCTTTACTTTTATCGCTGTTATTTTGATTTTCTTCCCCCTTTTTTTTTATATATAATTATGTAGTATACTCGTCTTCCCCCTAACACGAGTAACAAGGTGAGCATTTACCCTTGCATGACGGTAATTTTTCGTATTGCTTGTTGTTGTTTTTGTATACCTGCAAGTGTGACAATATTTACGTTGCATTTAGAAGATGTTATTGTTACTAAGTGGAAGTGGCGCTGCCGGCGACAGTGGCGGCGATGATAGCTGCTCCGAGATAAGCAAGTGTGTTGTGTGTTGGTTGGAGGAAGGACAGAGATTGTATGCGATCATCATTGTCGCTGTCAGTTAGTCCCCCCCATCTGTCAGCCAGTCAGCCAGTCAGTCAGTTAGTCAACCAAACGTCGTTGTATGTGCGCATATGTACAACGTGTGTCAGCGCTCTTTGCCGCCGATTTGAGTGTTGATGAAAAACACTCATACGCCCTGTACAACCACTTTTCATTCTCATCAGCACGCTCGCTGTCTTGTTTTATTATTTAAATTTACCCCTGCGATTGTCACTGCTTGTTTATTTGTTTTCATTTATTTACCTACTGTTTTTGTTTTGGTTTTCCTTTTTGTTTTCATTTTCACCCTTCCGTTCGAAATCATCCATTCCAAGCGTTGCGTTCCGGCGCTTCTCATGCACGTAATTCAATTTAACCATTTCGATTGCTCTGCAGCAACGATGTTGTCTCAACTCCCGGACACTAAGGAGTTTATAACTGTTGACTCGGTTAGCATTGCTCTGTTGTTGTTTATTATTTAAATGTCAACGACTGTTGAATGTTAACTCTTGTATTTGCAACATCTTGAACGCTTTGGCGCTTAGAAAAAAAAAAAATGAAATAAAATAACGATAAAAATAAAAATAGGTACAAAATGTAAAATAAAAAAGCAAAGCTATAAAAAACAAAAGTGCTTACCGCCTTATCTAACAATATATATAGATATATATGTATGTATAAATAGTATAGATAGCTCTCGTGAATGTTGTGAATTTCTTGTGGCAATTTTCTTGTTTACAAATCAGACACTTTTATATCCTTCGTAATGGTTTTGTCTCGTGGAAATTATTACTAGTAGGCAACAGTTCTGTCGACTTGCTACGAGTGTCTACCGTGAACTTGTTGTGTTGGGAAACAGCATATTTAATATGCTTCAAATGCAGTGCTTGTATAAGTTACGTTATATTGTGCATAAATATTTACGATTATTTGCTAAATGCATAGTGTGCAAATCGACGAGTGGATGTTAAGATATAGGCGCAAGTTTGTGGCGTTATCTCTTTAATCTCTCGTTTATACTAAAAAAACAACTAAATTTAGCTCACACTCTTGCTAATCCCTGCCATGCTCTTTATTCTTCTGCTACATACCGTGAAATAATGCGAATTCATGCATGGAGCTAACAACTGTACCAATTTGCCTTATTTTGATTTATCTTGTTCGTCACATTCCTTGTTAATTGCTTAAAGTAAAATGCCATTAAGAATATTTCAATCCAAATATCTATTTACAATCAATTTAAAAATTGGGCTCCTCTTTATCGACGAATCAGTTAATTAGTTAATCAAATAGTTCTACTTATATTATAAACGTGAATGTGTGTGTTTGTGAGCGAGTGTGTGAGTATGTACTTAGCTTTTGAGGCCCAAACGGCTAGAAGGAACTGTACAAAACTCAGCACAAAAATAGCCTACCTCCTACGTTAGAATATATACATACATATATAGCTTACCTATATGGAGATCTGGATAGGCTTTAGCACATACATATATAGTCCGTTATATATGTACATAGGTTACCATAAAATCGTTTTTTTTTCGAGGGAGTTGCCACCTGTTTAAAAGGTTGCATTCAATTAAAGCAATGGATCAAATAAAATATTGCAATATGAGTATCGAACGAAAAGGGCTTAATAAAGCTTCATTTCCCAAAAGTTCTCAAAGAAGGTTGCCACCTGCTTAAATGAAAACTAAGCTAACTTAATAAAATAAATGGCATTTTACAATATTAGCGCCAAACTAAAAGTTTTAAGAAAATTTGATTTCAAAAATACTATTGGAGAGTGTTGCCACCTGTTTAAAAAATTAATCAAAATTGTAACGAAATAAATCAAATTCAACTAATATTATACGCGAGGTCAATAAAGCTGCATTTCCCTAATACTTTTATGTGTTATTTTTTAAAAACTTTTGGAGAGGACTTCCACCTCTTTAAAAAATTAATTGATATTATTAGAGGTTAAATGAAATTTTAAAATATGGATTTCAAAGGAAAGAGTTTGAAGAAAGCTTTACTTTGAAAATATGGCTGGGGTGAGTTGCCACCTGCTTACAAGAGTATATAAAATGTATTTATTAACTTAAAGGAAGAATCATGTAATGAATTTCAAAGAAAGTAGGCTTAACGAAACATAGTTACGAAAACAGATTTAAAGAGTGCTGCCACGTGTCTAAAAAATGTTCGTTTAGTGCTATTTTTAAGCTGACTGAAATGTTACAGTATTACTATGAAACGAGAGAATTTATACGCAAATATTTTTGATGTGGGTTGCCATCTTTTATTCAAATAAATTGGTAAGGTAACAAAAAGTCTACTATACTGGTTTAAGGAAGCCCTGTTAGAGAAAGATGGCGGGTTGCAACCTGTTTACAGAATTTAAACTTAACCAAATTCAAAAGATAGATGAAGCTTTACAATACTGTAAGAAAGTGCAGAAAGTTTTAGGAAAACTTAGCCTTGGAAGATTGTAAGTGGTTGCTAACGGCTTGAAAAGTTCATAGAAGTAAGGATATTGCACGTAGACATGCATATTTAAATATATGTATATATATATATTTACACAAACGGAAAGATCGTGCGGTGACGTGGTTAGAACAAGAATGTCCAAAGCACAATCAAATTATGGAGGTAAGATTTATTTCACTTTGCTACATGGTAAAGGCGGAAGATTCGCCAGAGAAGACGAAGATCCCGAAGTCCAAAAAGCTAATGACGGCATTAACATCCCGTCACCCGACCTCGATGAAGTTCGAAAACCAATAACGCGGCTACAGAACAACAAAACTGCTGGTCGGACGAATGCATGCCCGCCGATTAGAAATTAAATGTTCTCTGCCTAATCCACAGGAAGGGTGATCTTGCAATTTGCGCCAATTATGGCGGGATCAGTCTTCTTAACATTTCATACAAGGTTCAATCGATCGTATTGTGTGAAAGACTAAAGCCAACCATCAACGACCGAATTGGACCTTATCAGTGTGGCTTTAGACCTGGTAAATCTACAATCGACCAGATACGCAAAATTCGTCAAATACTGGAAAAGATCCGTGAGCAGAGAGTTAATACACATCATATATTTGTCTAACTTAAATCAGCTTTCGACAGCTGGAGAAAAAGTTGCCTACATAGCGCAATATCTGAATTTGTTATCCCAACAAAACTAATACGGCTATGTAAAATGACGTTGAGCAACACCACCAGCTCAGTCAGAATTAGGAAGACCTCTACGAGCCCTATGAAACCAAATGAGGCTTCAAACAGGGTGACTCTCTTTCGTGCGACTTATTTAAGCTTATGTTAGAAAACATACTTCGAGCTTCAGAGCTTCATTCACTATATTTTAAAAGAGCGTGCAGCTTCTGGCTTATGGTGATGATATCGATATCATCGGGCTTAGGAACTGCGCTGTTACTTCTGCCTTTTCCAAGCTGGATAAAGAAGCGAAGCGAATGGGTCTGGCGGAGAACGAGGGCAAAACGAAGTACCCACTATCATCAAATAAACAGTCAGCGCATTCGCGTCTTAGCTCCCGCTTGACTGTTGACAATTAAAATTTTGAAAAAGTGGAGGACTTTATTAATTTTGGAGCAAGCATCAGATAATATTTTATGTCATTTGAGATGCCTGCTTCGTAGTTTCTATGATAATTGTACTAGCATTGAATACAGGGTGCTCTTTGCTATGATTTTTTTTGAATTTTTTAGTTTGTCTGAACCTTGTTTTTTTTTTATTAATTTAACGCTACACATATACATACTTTCGAGTATGAAATATTTATAATTCTTAAATTTAATAGTCAAATGAAAAATCCTTACTTACATCGGGACAGAAATTTATAGTGTGTTGTGTTGAAGTTCGACTGGATCAAAGCTTATGTGTGCTATACGATTTTATTCCCTTTTCGAATTATCGTAAACTTTTATTTTATTTTTATTACCAATAGCCTGAATTGAAATTAAAGAATCGCAATACATAACTTTAAAAACACCCGAAAAAGAAAAAGTAAAAAATTTAACGATTTTAAACAAAAGCTGCTTAAATTATTCATGTCTAAGAATTACAAAAAATATTAAATAAATTAATAAATAACTAATTCCATTTCGGTCAAGTAGAAGAGAAATTAAAAAAAAATCTTAGCCCCACTCTATCTCTGATGAGATCACTGCCCTTTTTTTTTGGTATTTCTAGCCCATTTCCTTAATTTATTGGAACTTTTATAGATTATGTTGCCTCTTGTACGATTAATTGAACATTTAGCTTGCAAAGTTATATACATATATGTAATGACTATGTTCATATGTATACACACTAAATACATTTGGACATAAAAAACACGAACCGCAAATCACATCACATCAGACATATCTTTCGACAACTTCTTCCTTACCTACAGGCAGCAATATCGATTACATCACATTGTGGTTGCGGAAAACTAAACGCATATAGTAAATATACGCGTATATCTTTGTATGTGCATTTATGTATTTCATCGCCGCCTTAAGGAGCTGTTTGGAGCCCAGAAACAAAAAATTGTAAGCTATTTTTAAGTCATTGCGTGCATTAAATCCGGGCAACTTTCATATTTTAGCATAGGCTTCAAGATTGAGGAGATCAGTATGGATTGTAGTTCAAGATATAATATTAAAGAATTATTTAGTTTTAAAGTTTTTTTAAAGAAACATTCATATTTCATTCCATGATAATGTATTCAAAACGAGTATTGAATGTTTTCCCTGATATTTATCTTTTAATAGTGGTATCCAACCAAAAAAAAAAAAAAAAGAACACACTTTTCCGTTAATATAAAAATAAGATTTAACTGGAAGAAATGAAGATTATTTCTGGAATCAGTACCCTAAAACACTTTGTAAAGGTACTGCTTGCCTTGTTGTTTTTTTATTACTACTTTATTGAAGTCCGGTGCACATCAAAAATTTATAAAATCGAAATTATTTATAATATATTTTTGTACATTAAAACGACAACAGTTATTGACATTTAAGTGAAAAAATTCTTAGAATCCGTAAAGGTGCGTAAAACAGAAACTGCATTAGATAAAATATAACACTGATAAGTATTTTATTGTTGCAGGCAGTCCATGCCACGTCAAAAGAGAAGTGTAAAATTTGGTTAGTTTGACAATTCGAAACGTGTACAAAAATCATGGCAAAGCAAATCAAACATCTTAATTAATTATATTAATATAATTTATATTTATAATTATATTTCGTGCTCTGCAGTGAGTCGGATATACAGATTGAATTATTTAGCTCAAATAAAGTGTACATGCATTTATATGTACTTGCATTTCAAACAAATTAGATTTTATTGTTCATAGTTGGCAGCCCTTAAAAGGGATTTTTGTTTGTATTTCGTTGTGCTTCTACATAGAAGTCAGATTCTGAATCTGGAAAACGATCTGAACTTTTTTTTGATGTATCGATCATATTTGAGAATACAGCCAGCGGCCATCGATTTGTTTCTCTTCTACACCTATAACAAGACAACATTTTGAATGAAATATATGACTAGAATGAACAGTTACTTTTTGTTTTGTTAAAATACTGAATAATTTCCGGCAATTTTTTTTTCCATCCAATTGAACCTCATTTGAAGTATGCATTGTACTTTGTAAAACTATGCATTTGTCTCTTCAACCGACGTATGATACAAGGGTTGTATTTTTGGTGAATTCAAATGTTGATTGGAGCAAATGGACCTTTATGCATTGCAGAAAATTTTGTTGAATACTCCTTTTCCTTTTCGCATTGTCAGATCTTGAGACAATATAATTATCTACATTGAGCTTAAAAATAAAAATGTGTGCTAATTCAGTTATGAACTAGAAAATAGTGCTTCGAAATGCTGAAAAATAACTTTTGCTTTTATTCCGAGTTTACACGAATTTCTGTCTTTACAAAGAGATACATTTTCAGCTTTTTTATACCTTAGCTATTTTTCTCAATCACACCGGCTGTGGGCGGATTTTGGATTTAATTTTACTCGGGTATCAACTGGAATTGTACGAACTTTTTCTGCGCTTTGTTTTAAGCATGAAAGAGATGTTACTAAAAATATAAAATTACGGAGGAAAACAGAGATCAGATTTTGATTTGAGAGATTTCATGTAAGGATCATTCGGAAATCAATTTAACCCTCAGGCCTCACGATAGTAAAAATATATTTCGACTTTTATTATCGCCCATATTTTTTGCAGGAAATAAACCCAGGTAGACTGTACTCGTATAGTAAGCGATACGGATTGGCGAAAAAAATCAAAACTGAATTAATGCGATAAGTGTTTTCAATGATATCTAAAATCAGTTCTTTCAAATTCGTAAGAGTTACTGTTTTCCCTGCTGATGTTAAGAGAATATTACTATAGTGTTGTTTTTATGAAAGTAAATAACATAAACCATATCTTAAAAATAAACGTATTTATTTTAAAACGTATTTATTTTATTATTATTCCAATGTTAGCTTAAAAATTACTTAGCGGATTAAAAAATAGCACCAAGAAACTTCCAGTTAGAAATAAATTAGTTTAAAATTGAGCTCTGCAAGACATTACGTTAGGTATATTGTTAAAACCGAAACACATCAGCTACCGAAGGTGAAATTAGTGGTTAATTTTTTCTGGCCTAGGACTAAGCTTTCTTAAAATTTATATATAAAATTCTGAGGTATTTGAATTTTTGTATAGTTGAAGTTTTTCTTTATATGTTAAATTTCAAATAAATTTCATTTGCAGTTTTTCGATTCGCCTCGCTTTGGAGACGGCACTGGTTTACAAACACGCGTACGTCCCATACTCGCACACATACACAAAACTAGCTGACCGGCATAGCTCGTAAATCATTAAGATATTTAGAAGAATGGTATTGGTGTAGTATAAATTTGCTTTTGCCAGCAGCTTCGCTTGACATTTTCTGAGAGGGCAAACTGAAATGTCCAAATGGAAGTGGCAACATGATAATGCTGATAATAAAGATGTGGACGGAAGACTTAAGAGCCGGGTGGTAGAAGTGTAATAAATTACACAAATTAGACATAGAAGTACATATTTGCATTTATCTAGATTAATAACATACAGATGTATGTATGTATGTATGTGTTTGATATATATGTACCTACCTGCATGCGAGTACTTGTCAACCTAATACATCACATTAAGCAAAAGCGATGCCTGTCAAAATCTTCTGCAGGCACAATCGCCATAGAGACAGAATAACTATAACTCATGCTATGTTTTACTTACATACATACATATGTATGTTTGAATGTATATGGTATGCTATTTGTATGGATATCAAATGTTTAGTATAACTATTGTTAATTGCACCTTTTGTCGAATACTTGATATGTAAATCAAATATCATTTAAGGGCGAATTCAGAAATTAATATATAAAACTATAGTGGCTTTCTATTTTAAGTGAGTCAACAATATTCATGGTAGTGAAATTCTTCTCATTACTTAGATAAATAAGAAATTACTCATTTCGCTAAAATGGCTATCAAATTACTAAAAGCTATAGCTCTTACCACGAAAAGGAAAGAAATCCACAGATGCACGTGCTTTTAAATAAGAATTGCGGATAGTTTTATGACGTACATTTGAAAATAAATATATGTACAGTAGGATCGCGAAAAGTCAGCGCGCGCAACAGTAAATCGTGCCGAATTTCTAAGTCCATTTACAACTCTAAAAAATCAACTTTTGAGTTAAGTTTCTTAAGAATTTTATGAACTTTTCGGAGAACGCATATAACGATTTTTGCTCAAAAAATTATGCGGCAAGGGAATTGCTACGTGTACAAAGATTTGGGTGACATACTGTGATATTGATTTTTATTTTTTTTTAGTTCTATCAAACCTAGCGAGATAACGCTATTTTATACAACTGAAAAAATAACGTGACGTCATAAAGACATACAGTGGCTCCAAGCCAAAGTCGGACACCGTAGAAAAAAATGTTATGTTCCTTTCTGAAAATATTTGAACAAAAGCAATTAAAAAAAAAGGTAAAATATTTTTTCATTTACTCATTTATTGCACTTTCAAGATATAAAAAAAAACATATCAATTAATTCAGTATTATAAAATATTCTAGTACAACATCAAATAGGAGTAAATTCAATGCACAAGCCAAATTCGGACAGTGGCAACTATCCTCTAAATAAATGCAAGTCTGTCGAAGAATTGCAAGCAACTTCAAGTATAGTGTTTAACAGACTAACGAGAATTCCCAGGGTGGTTTTTTTTAATATATATGTACACAGTTTGAATTACGGTTTGTGATTTAAAAATGTCTAGGCAAAGAGGCCACCAAGTATTGAATTGAGAAAGTTGGTTATTAAGCATTCCAACGATGGAAAATCTGTGCGTGAAATTGCTGATATTGTCGATGGAAGTCATTCCACAGTTCACGATATAATTAAGCGCTTCAAAACCAACAAACAAGTGGAAAACAAGCCTAAAGCTGCTCACCGACTCAGAGAAGCGATATCTGTTGCGAAAAGTTAAAGATATTCCTTTCCTTAGTGCACCAAAGTTAGCTGTTATAGCTGAAAATGAGTTGGGAAAGAAATCTAGTGCATCTACTTCATGAGGCTCTACTACATCAGAAATCTACTTCATGAGGCTGATCTAAATTGTAGAAAGGCCCGACAAAAGCCGTTGATCGGCAAACGCAATCAGACCGTCCGATTAAATTTGCAAAAGAACATGAAAATAGGGATTTCTTGTTCTGGAATAATGTTAGGTTTACTGGCGAAAGTAAATTTAATGTCTTTGGCTCCGATGGAAAACCATACACATGTTTGGAGGTAACAAAATGAGTAGCTCCTACTGCGCAATGTGAGACCAACTGTCAAACATGGTGGCGGTTTGGCAATGGTTTGGGATTCATTTTCGGCTTCTGGACCAGGATCTCTGCATTTTATTGAAGGAATAATGAATCAGAATGACTATCTTAACATTTTAAAAGAAAACTTACCAAAATGTCTTGAAAAATTGGATCTCGGGGATGATTGGTATTTCTAACTACCAAGACAATGATCCCAAGCATAAGGCCTACAAAGTGCGTTCTTGGTTGCTTTATAATTACCACCATGTTCTGCAAACGCCACCCCAAAGTCCTGATATTAATCCTTTCGAAAATTTATGGGACTCTGTTAACACAAAAATTCGACAGCATTCCGTTTCGAGCTAAAATGGCTAGAAATCTATCTTATTACAAGAATGAGAAAAAATCGAACCTAGTTTTTGCGTAAAAATTAGTTAAATCAATGTCTAACCGGCTCAAAATGATTATCAAATATAAAGGTATTCATACAAAATATTAGATTTTAAAATATATTTCGATATTTCAAAAATGTTGATTGATTGTCCGAGTTTGGCTTGTGCATTGAATTTACTTTTATTTGATGTTTTACTAGAATATTTTATAATACTGAATTAATTTATATGTTTTGATTTATATTTTGGAAGTACATAAAATGAGTAATTGAAATAATATTTTATCTTTTTTTTAATTGCTTTGGTTCAAATATTTTTAGCAAGGAAAATTTTTGTCTATGGTCTCCGACTTTGGCTTGCAGCCACTGTATATTTTGAAATGGCTTTTATGGATATCAAAAATATAAAAAGTTATTCGTTTTTTAACTGCGATAATTTATTTCACTAATTTTCTGTTTTATAAGGTACATATGAAAATATATCTAAATTTAATATAAGATTAGTAAATACAATTCATTTTGTTTGACAAAAAAAGTAACAAAAATTAGACAGTCTTCATATAAAATCACAAAGTTGGTTCTTAAATCTAAAGTAACAAACGTTTTTTTGATTTTGTTTATACATATAAGAACACTTCAGATAATATTTCAAAAAAAAAATTTTATCAAGCAAGGTTATCTGGATGTGCTGCAAACTTGCTTTTGGTGTTCTCCACACAGAGGTGATTTACACATGAGACATCCTTTTTTGACATGCGCCTAATTTTTGCGGAATAGAATCCAAATACTTTCTTGTTTTTTAGGAACTACCTGATTTCCGCTGCCTTCGCGATGATTGCTGATATTATTGGGCCCGTCTACTCGTTTTTTGCGAACAAGATACCGCGGAACACATTTGATCCAACGCATCGACGCCGCCTTAAGTTTGATAACTGTATACTATCATATCTGCTTTTTCCAGTTATGTCATCAATAGCACCATTTTCATTATTAGATGACATCTTATCAGATAATTCTTCCAATAGCGCAGCTATTTGTGCATCACCTAATTCAAAATGTGATAGTTTTTTTTTTTTTTGGATAAATTTAAACTAGAAAACAAAAATTAGTTACTTATCTGATAAACTGAACCACTAAAGTGCTAATAAAAATGTATTCAAAACCAAAATGTCACACAAACGCTACGCTACGTCATTTCGTAGTACGTTATGATCATAACTCAGATTCAAAAAAACTCATCACAAAAAATTACACACCACCAATAAGCTGCTGCTACTGACTGAGCAAACTGAGCGTGAGATATTGCTCTGGAAACAAATGAGGGCCTGAGAGCGTAAAAAAGATAATTTCGAGGTGCGTTATTTCATTAGGGTTAATGGAATTAAGTTTGGTCGTCATTTTTTAAGTTTTAAATTTTCCTCAGGAAATAATCGTCATTTTTCGAGTCTTATTTATTCCTTAAGGGCGGAATGCCATGTAAACGGTAAACTTACATAAATTCAGGAATATCTTTGTAAAGTTTTTGGACGGCATTCCAAAAATTGACAGAGATATGAAAATTTTCGTCCGCTCAACTAATTTGCACAACTTTTTTTTAGATTTATGCTAATCCTTGACGGATTTTTTTCAATATATAGAAACTATGTAAGGCTTGATCGTTGATGGGTAGGAACACTCATTCAAAACCGGTAAAATACGCTATAGCTCGCTTTGGATCAACTTATTCATTGTAAGAGAGATAAAAATCGTGGTTATATTTTAAATCGTGTTTTAGATTGATATTTTTAGTAAGTGTTTATCGTTCTTTTTGTGAAGTATTGGCATGTTTATAGGACGATGTGCGAGCAAGATCCATATTGAAATCAATTATGGTACAGCTTAGATTTCAAAAAAGGTCCCGGTTCTGCGTTTTGTTGGCAAAGTAAATCGACATAGTTGCGACAAACTGAAACCAATTCGCGTTTTGTGAAACAAGAACAAGTGAGCGAGAAATTTGTAATCCAAACGAATGCGGGACAATTGGTGAACAATTAGTGGCTTTCATATTGGAAAATGTCCATATGAACAGTACATTACTTCAAAACCGGAAAAATACCGAATTAAAATTTGCGCATTGTGTGATTCCTGTGTTAACAACGATTGGTCTACGCAATACCAGAAAATATCGTAATGGCGCAGCTGGGAAAAAGATTGAGGGATTCCAGTCGTCCTCAACCTAACAGAGGGTCTGAAATGCCCCAATATATGTAACTTGTGACGACTTTTTTACTATATGAAAACTTGCTGCTAAATTCCTGAAAAATAAACTAATTATTGGCAGAGCGGTTTGTAAAATAAGACTTTTTTCTACATAAATTTTGAATCTGAAAAACAAACCTTTGTCTAATTCCGCAATTGTATGAATACTGCAAATCCACTGCACTTGTTGCACTTCACCAAGATCCGTAAATCAGCTATAATACAATACTACAACAAACTCAAAGGGGGGCTAGACACACTGAACGAACTTATCGGGACATGCACTGGTAACGGGAATATCAAATAGCGGCCTGGAGCTTTGTTTCCTAATTTGCTTGGCATTTCCGCATTCGGTATTGCCCTTGTGACTTGGATGGCTATGAATTCTTAGTGGAGTAAAAAAGGCAGACTTTTCCTGGAACAATTAGCGCATGATCTTTTGGGAAATGAATGAATAGAATGAATATCTGAGCCATATGGCCCTATTGCAAGAGTACCTTTCGTCACAGTTTTGTGAAAATCGTTCAAATGGCGCTAAGTACAGTACAAAATGTAGCAATTGTAATTTTTTTTTGTAAAAGACATTCAAAGGCTGTTATTACTTGCAATACGTTTGCAAAAACTAAATGATAGTATATTTGTAAAATTTAAGCAAACTAAAACATTGGTTACTAATTTTCTACCAAAGGGATTGTAACAACGAGATCCCGAAAATTACTGAGTCGTAAAAATCGAAAAAATTACTATCCGTGGGACATACGTATTTGCATGTCTCGAATAAATGATAATTTTAATTGAATGCTTATTCATATATATATTGTATATTTAGCATATTTTAAATTTAAATAAAATGATATGAATTAATTTGATTGAAAATTCAATGAAAATATTATATGCCTTAGGAGAATGAAAGGGATAACATAAAACACTTTCCCTTAAATAAAATATTTTTGTTTGCAAGTATTATGCCTTAGTGCAAGCTAATTTTTGAATAAAAACTCAAGCGTGAAAGGGTTCGCCAAAAACTTCTTATAAACCTCAAACTTACGGCTAAATTTACTATCCACATACATTTTTCTTTCAATCATATGAAGGCTACAAACAATTTCAAGTAAAATGGCTCAAATAAGCTCAACATATTTTCATAGCCTTTTTTGATTCACAAAAAACAAAAAAGGTTTAGCGATGACTAAACCACTGAAAAACAAGAAACAGTCACAGTTCAGAAAACAAAAACAAGGATGCTCGAAGAAAGCTGTTGCAATTCCTACATACATCTTCTTCGTTTATTGCATACACAGGGTGGCCCAAATAAGACCAGCTGATGTGAAACACAACTAAATTTTTTATTTTTTAACATAATTTATTTTTTCTTTTTGCAGATTATAACTGAACTCTTGAAAATTTAAAATGAATACGTACAGTCCACAACAACGCATTAAAATTATCAATTTTTATTATTCTTCTCAACGATCAATTGTTCTGACGCAGCGAAATTATCGCCGTTTTTTTAACGTAAGATCAGCGCCCACATCTTCCATGATTACAAGTTTAGTTCGCCGTTTTGAGGAACTGGGTTCAGTTGCCGACCGTCCAGGAAGAGGTGCTCACCGAAATACTCGTACTGAAGACAACGTAGAAGCTGTGCAGTAGAGTATTGCAAATGATCAATTTGTCTCAACTCGTCGCCGTTCCGGCCAATTGGATATACCAAGAACAACATTACAGAGAATTTTAAAGTTGAATCTTAAGATGTATCCATACAAAGTTCAAATTGTGCAACAGCTGCTACCGCAAGAATGAGGATGAAACGCCAGAAACGGTCTCCGGGGCTTCTTACAGAACAATGATCGACAACTTTTTGCGGCCAATGGTGGAGCAACATCCTAATTTGTGGTTTCAACAAGATGGAGCCACTGCGCATACTGCTAGACAAACTATGGACAAGCTGCGTGAAATTTTTGGTGAACGCATAATTTAAAGAAATTCAGATTTCCCTTCGCCTTCTCGTTCACCAGATTTAACTGCGCCCGATTTTTTTTATGGGGATATTTAAAAGACAAAGTGTATGTTAATAAACCACAGCCACTTGGACAGCTCAAGCAGAATATTCGAGACGAAATACGGCGCATGCAACCAGAAACATTACGCCGTGTAATGCAAAATGCGCTAAAAAGAGTCAATGCCTGTATCGAGCAAAATGGTGGTCATTTGTCTGATGTCATATTTCACACATAGTCACGTTAAATTTCCATAAAATTTATTTAACATATAAATATAAATCATTTAAAAAAACCGTTATTACAAGAGTTACACGTATTTAACATCACTAGGTCTCATTTGGGCCACCCTGTACATACATATCTTTATGTACATATGTCAATTTAATGCAGGCGGTGCGGCGTTGGACGTTGACCCTAATTTATCATAGTCAAAATTTAAATGGTGGATGACAACTGCCAAGGCGATAGAGAAAATATATAGAAAATCAAAATGAAAATCTACATAAGTATATAGATACTCGTAATTGGAGGTGGGTAGATAAAGAGTGTATGTATGCGAATTTTCGACAAACTGTTAAAGGAAATGTTTTTTTTTTTTTTTTTTTGAATATGTATCTATGTCTGCACATACCCAGTGGGAAAATGGGCAACGCATTACTTTTTTCTGCTATGGAGAAACTTTAGTTGTACGAAAATTTTCATCTAAAGGTAAGCGGGGGTGTAATGTGAGCTTCACGCATTTTATATTTGTCCCCAACTTCAACCTCCACCTGTAAGCGTCTGTTTCGTTTCGCTTCGTTTATTACTTCCTTATTTGGCTGATGCAATCGTAGTTGACATTTAGTGATTTTTATTTTTAAAAATAATTTTAAATCAGATAAGTTATAAGTTCATAATCTATAAAAGATAAAGAAAAAGTCCTATTAATGGCGAATACTGTCGCAGCGAGCGAAAAATTAATCCCTTTGAAATCGAAACCACATTTAACACTAAATCTTAGTAAAAACAACAAAAAAGGAAAGTTTCTAGAAATTTCAATTCAAGTAAGCCTGAAGAGGTTCATCAATCACTTACAGCTACAGAGCAGTTTGAATTTGAAGAAAATACTGACTAGAATATGGGGATGCAAGAAAAGCTTTCTTTATGGTGCGCTAAACATGCGGTCGCGAGGATGTGTCTAAATTGTCCATTAAAAACATATTACGATCTGAAGGCATTCCGGTGCCAAAATCTTCTAAAATTATGCATTGCACTTGGATTTTATATGCATGTCGATGTTCAAACGCAGTTTACGAAAATCTCGGAATTGTTTTTACATTCAAATTCTGTGCTTCTAGATATAAACTTTGACGGGCTTTAAGTTTTATTTTAAAGTTAAAGTACATCTAGTCTACAGGTTGTGGGCTCGCGATCAATCCTACCAAGCGGAGCTCGTCTTATTTACCAGAAGGTATAAAGTACCGGTTGACCATCTCCCTTCAGGCCGCTATTAAGGCCTTAGGATCGCTAATGGTGAGGTCAAAACTTGTAGGAAGGGCCTGACTTCTCTCGCAGCAGCCTCGGAGTCTCTCGACATTAGACTAATTATGCATATTAATTGCAGGGAGCTGCATGGCTGATGAGCTCGCTCGGCAGGGTACCCTGGAAGTTACTAATCCATGCAGGGAGAGGGTGGGGGCTCCTTTGGCTGCCTACGGACTTATCTTGGACAGATGGGCTCTCTGTTGTCTCAGCGAGCGCTGGGAAAATGTTACGGCATGCAGAATTGCAAGGACCCTCTGGCTGAGAGTGGATCGTGGGCGCTCAAAGGAACTGAGGTCGCTTACTAAGCGGCAACTCTCGACCCTCGTCGACTGCTCATTGTACGATGGGTATCCATGCGGTTAGGCTGAACATAGTTTCTGACCCTTTCTGCCGCAGCTGTATAGCGGATGATGAGGTGGTTTCATCTTTTCATTTACTGCTCAGCTGCCCTGCCTTTGCAAGACTGAGGTTCAAGTAGCTAGGCTCGTACTTCTTTAGTACTCCAGAAGAGCTTTCTGGGGTGGAGATAGGTGATTTCCGTGACTTCATTCGAGGTTCCCAACGTTTCTTCGGATAATCATTCTTGGTTTTTCGATTTCAGTTACCGTTCATTTAACAGGTGGTATCACAACGGACTCCTCTTCTGTGTATAAGTGAGTTCCTATTGCGGGAACATTAACCTAACCTAGCCTGGAGTACATCCCTGTGGCTCATATTAGCAAGAGTAGTTGGCGATCTGAACGAAAATATCGTTCCTATAGGAATTTTTCTAGGATATAAGAACAACTAGTGGTTCCAGTTATCTTCATGACTTTATAGCAGAAATGAAAAGCTTAAAGACTGTGAGATTTTAAATTGGCAGTAAAATATTTTATTTATGAATTAGATGTTTTATTTGCGATGCTCCGGCCAGGACTTATAATTCCGATACTGTTGGCCATAAATCGCTACATGGCTGCAGTAAGAAAATTAACAAAACTACCACTTTTAGTACATCATTCGCGCCTACTTGGATGGATGAAGGCATTTAAAATCTTTAGGACGAAAACATCGATAAAAGTAGATAATTCTAAATCCATTTTCATAAATAAAATTTGTATATTTTCTTCTATTTGCAGAAGCTGAAGCATCGTCGATTGCAAAATTACAAAATGACTTCGGTGAATGTAAGTCATTGCTGGAATAATTAATTATTATTATTGAGTAAAATTGATACGAGACATTGGAATGAATCGCGATTTTGTATTATGCAAAAATTCATTATTTACATACTCATTTAATTTAAATTAAATCTGAACAGCAGAAGTAGTGCTAAATTAAAATTATGACGGCGTTAAAACATGGCACCATTCAACAATTTTAATCATTTGAACAATGCGTTATTTTTTAAGTAATTTAAACTAATTTATTATTTAAATTATTCTAAGTTTTTAAAATTTTTTTTTTCAAAAGAAGGCGTATGACCAGAAGATCAATTAAGAAACAATCACTAATGAATAAGTCAAAAAAATACATATTCTAATTTTATCCAAATTTAATTAAATTGGGCCCGTTTCTTTGTAACCTAGTTGCAAAAGAACACTAGGTAGGATAACAAAATGCATGTAAAGCAACTACACTAACTCGGAAAAATAAGCGAGTTGACCCAACTCGGTAAAATGTTATCAGACTGGAGATGCAGTGTTGGGAATGAGCCGGAAGAAAATACATGGAAAATTTCAGTTTAAGACCTAATTCATTTTTATTTCCAGAGTATTTTTAAATATATAATGACGTTAGCCTAAAAATTGCCAACACACCTATTTTCCATTCTTAAATAGCACAAACAAAATCTCATGTTTCATGAAAGATGCCACCAGGGTTGCTTTTGCAACTAAAGGAAATTTTATTATAATTTTTCTATGGCAAAATATATTTTCAAAATTATACGTACTCTTTATAAAAATTTAATTCGTTTTATTAATTATTAACTTGTAGATAAATACTATGTATATCTTTGTATATCTGAGGAGTTATAGCTAATGAATTGACATCGTTTTTTCGAATTTTGATTTTAAAAGTATTTTTTTTTTTTATATAGTTTTTTCAAGTTTTGTATTTTATTTTGTTTTTTTGTTTTGTTTTATTTTTAGGACATAACAAATTTAAAAAAAAATCGCAAAAATAGTGAAAAATATTAAAAAAAAAAAAAAACGAACAAGGCATGCTGGTATGCTTTTTATTAATCCATACAATTTTTTGTCGTTAAAGGCGCATTGATTTTTTTTCGAACAAGATTCCAATGATGACACTGAACAGTTAAGCAATGCGTAATTGTTTACGAACTGATACCAAAAATAAAAGGAAATAAAAATGCAAAATTACTGCCATCTCAAAACTCACCCATACAAAAAATGTAAAAAATGTGTGCTTGAGCTCAGAAGGTATATACTCACCTCCCCTATAACTGAAGATTTAGAAATTTTTTGCCTGTAAAGCAGTGTAATTGAACAAAAAATCGACGCTCACAATACATTCGAGAATTGATTTTCGAAATTGTGATATAAAATAGTTTTTTCAATGTGCTGAATTGCAATTGAAATGTATTTTTGTTTAAACGATAAAAATAAAAATTTTTCTAATTACTATAATGTAGACGGACATATTTCCAAATAATTGGAAATAGACAGCTTTGAAAAAAGTCGGGAATTGGACAAGTTTTAAAACAGTTTGAAAAAACGGCATTCAAATAGTAGGAAATAAAAAAATGTTTGGCAACTGGAAAAACCACTAAAATTTAAAAATAGCTGAATGCAAATACAAAGTCAGATAATTAACTTGCTCCTATGACAACGCCTTGCTAATAAAGTTAGTTGCTTACAAAAAAAAAAAAAAATAAAGAATTTCAACCGCTTGTAGTTGGTAAACAAAAATACATTTAGAGTAATTCTATTTCCGAGAGGGTAGCTATATATGTATATATATTGCGTGTCTATGTATGTGAATTTTAAATATAAAATTTTCGTATGGACGTATACTCGAACAAATGTCTGAAAACAAGGCACAGTAGGTACATGGTATGAAACTATTTGGCAAGCGAGTGGGGATCAGAGAGCAGAAGAAATGACGCAAAAAGCATGTTAAATAAAAAAACCACAAGCTTCAAAGTGAAGAGGAAGAAAATGTAAACAAGACATGCAAGCGTGACGAGCACAAAAAGGCTGGGCATACCTACTTCTACACACACACACACACACAAACGCTGAATCATTTGCTTAGGCCCTTGAGCCATCGAGTAGAGTCCTCCGATAAGAGGTGATAGATAAGAGGTGATGAGTGAAGCGGACGAAACCGGCTAGCGCCATTTTATGGTTTGGAGACGCCCACGGCCGAAATATGCGGACGGCCACAACAACCAACACAGCTGGCTGGTAAGAGTAGTACACCACGATGCACTTCAGCTGGAGTGTTGTGCGAGCCGAGCGTTGAGAGAAATATCAACTCACACAACCTACATATTTCCTAGCAGCGATTTATTCAATGCATAAATGTAAATATATACATATGTACATACATATCTACTTCAATTTAAACATTTTAAATTTTAGTACCCACACATACAAGGGTTATATCATTTCCTCTTCAATAACAAAATAATTTTTGAGCAGTAACCGTTCTGCTGTTAGGATTGTGCAAAAATAAAACGAAATATCGAAATGCCGATATTTTTTGGAATATCAAAATATCAATGTTTTTTGGAAAATAATAAACAGATATGTCGAATTTTTTCACCTCGAAATATCGATATTCGATATTTACATACTTCTGAGTATCAAACTGCACATTTTTTAAGGTCTTTATGAGCCCAGTACATATCGTAAATCTTTATATTTTTTGAAATATTTTGACGTAAGGCTTAAGAAATAGTCAGCCTTATCTAGAGTCTCATTTTCATTCGAAATGTTTCACTTTTCCCCCATTATAAATTTTCTCCAAAAATTTTTCGAGAATATTTTTCGCTTATGGGCAAAACTAATTTAGGGCGAAGAGAGTAGCGCTTTTTAGTAAATTTTGTTGTAAAGCATACCTCAAAAAAATTTTGGGGAATGCTGCTGAAGTTAAAGTCCTTAGCCAGATACAAATCCGGGTCGCTCCAGTATCGTAGAACCGACTGTCGTGGGAAGTAGAACTGGATTTTTTCACATAAATTGTTGAAGCGAACAAATAGATCCAATACGAAAATTTTTGTATTATTTATAAAATTAGAACAGCAACCAAATAAATTTACTTTTATTCTAGAAGAAAACCGTCAAATAAGAACCAGAGGGATGTTATTTTAAGTAAAATGCAGGAAAAGCCGGATATTACCAGGGGATTTCTGAGAGAGAATAGATAATGTGGTACAGTTTTAGAATCAGCTGACATTGGAGCTTATTTATTTCAGACCAAGCCAAAAGTTTTTACCAACACCATTTTGATAGTCACGCTCCGCAAAAAAAAACCTATAGAAACGATATGTTTAGCGATTGAGGGAATACCAAATTTCTGTCGTAAGTTTGGTCTATAATATCGTATAAACCCGCGAGTAGTCAATTGTGTACAAAAATGCACAAATTAATTCCATTACACTTCCAAAACTTCTTGTACATCCAGTGGTTGAAATCGTCCCTCAAGTGTATTCTAATTATCCGCTGATCTGCATTATCTTTGTGCTGGCATAAAATAAGGCATTACATTTGAGTTCATGTTAACTTTAGAAGGAGCTAAATGTTTAAATTATAATCTTTTCTCAATTCTACGCTTTGTAAACAAAACACTTTAATTTAATTTCCACCCTCGAAGCTTACCAGCTGTTTCGAAGTGGAATTGATTTCGGTCGGATGAATAAATTGTGGGCGATTTTTGTTGGGAGGAACGCAGAATATGGCGGAATAAATTTTAGTTTACCGCACTTTTTTTTTTAACGAGGCACTCATATTAATGTAGGTACATACATATGTGTATTTTTCTATGTGAATCAAGGTTTTTCTTTAAAGATGTTTTCACTTCACACATACATCAAATTGAATACATTTTGCTTTTGGAGGCATAACAAAGTACGTCGGGTATTTGCTAATAGTTACTAAATATAATCAAACCGCCAAATACGTATTATTTTTTTTCTAACGAATGTCTTTACAATACTTTAGGTAACTGCGCCTTGAGGTAAAAAAATCGATATCCCTAAATGACATAGAGTGGGTGAATAGCAATAAAATAATGAATGCTGTGAATTTTTTTTCATAAAAGCTAAAACCCCCAAAAGGAGTATAAGCTATTTTATTCCCGATGCCCATACAAAACTAACCGCTAAACTGGGTACTACTTTGGATAAACCTTCCCTATAATTTAACTGACAGTTATGGATCAGCCTACTGGTAGGTGTTGTTTAAAAATATCGATACGATATATATTCACATGTTTTTTCATTTGCTCATCCCTAACTGCTCTACTTACTATGTACTAACAAAGTTTGCAGTGTTAAATATGTGTGCGTCCACGTGAAAAGGGCCCACTTTGTCGCATCTAATTTCCGAGATATATAGATTTTTTGATACATGGATCGAATTTCGTAATTTTTTATTATGGTTTATTATGAAACTATATACATTTACGCGTTGAATGACACCAAATTTAGCTTCCTAGGTATAATAGAAGTAATTAATTTTATTTTTTGAAAAAAAAAGAAAAGGGCCCACAAGGGACAACTTTCAACTACAAATTGATTTTTCTCAATTAGTCATTTTTCGGATATTCACCTTCGAAGTTCTATATTTCCCTCAATTCTTCAGTTAGGATGGTCTAATTTGTCTCAAAATGTTCGGAAATCAACTAGGAAGACGTCTTTATGCATAACTCCAATACCGCCGAAGTGGGCCCTTTTCGCGTGAACGCACACATATAATCTCACTATAGAACCTATGTTATTGTTAAATTTTTTGTATTTTTTTTTTTGTTTAGTACCCTTTCTATTTTGGATTTTTGACCCAAACTTATAAGTAGTATCAAAATTTGGCAAGTTCATTATTTGTTACTATTTCCCATTGCCAGTTTATTTGCTTTTACTTCGTTATCTATTTGTTTATCAATGTGCAATGGATTGACATTATTTGGCTCTTGTTTAGTAAAAAAATACATTGTTTTGTCTGGAGTGTAAGATAAGAGCTGCCATGCACAGAAATTAAATGACACTTAACTTTGACAGCTTTTGGTTAAGGCAAGTAGCTTTTGTTTTGTAATCTTAAATCATTTACGGGAAAAATTGCATGCATGGTTTGATAAATCTACATATTGGTATTTAAAAAAAATTTAAATATGCTTAGTAAGATATTAATGTTTAGGTTAAGTCATCTAACTGGTTAAAATTCACACATTGAATTTCTGGTCCATAGTGATACCAGAGAGAGTTCGAACATGCAAGGGTTATATATTTTTAGTAATATTTACAAACAATAGCTGACTTAATTTAGCCCACCTCTCTGTCCGATTGTCTGTATGAAAGTTAACTACAACATTTCCAATTGTAAACGACAATGTGACAATTAAAAATAAGAATGGTTTCATTTTCAGGCGATTATTTCGCATTTTAATTTGACGCTTTCTCATTTACATCTGACTATTCTCATATCCATTTGACGCTTTCGCAATTAAAAATGACGAATCTTATTTTCAATTGACATTTTCTCATTTTATTTTGACCCTTTCTCACTTACAATTGTAAATGGTGTGGTCCATCAGTTATCAATATCAGACAGAAATTTGGTAGCCAAGTGTAATATTATACTGCATTAATCATTTGGTCAAAATCGGACCACATTTTATAACTAACAATACAAGTGATTTTTGAAATATAAGGCTTTGCGTTATAGCTCCCACAAAAAACGAAGCTGAGTTATTGCAATTTGGCACTCCATTCACTTACCCTGTACAAACAATCTACCATGCCAATCATTAAGATCGGTCCCCATATTACTGATTATTCAGATACGAGCTTTGGTTTAAAACTCCTTTATTTTATTGTTTTTTTTAGAATGGTGGCCGTATTTGTATGCGCGTTTAGTAAAAATTATGATTTCTGTATCATTTGATTTTAAATTTGAATTTAAAAACAGGGACCGAAAATAATCTTTATATTGATTCTTTTGAATAAAAAATCATTGGGAAGAAATCGTTCAAAATTGTCTAATTCTCCTGCTATACGCTGTGCAAATCTGACATTATTTTTAGTTAAAAGTTTTGTTTTTCGATGTCAAAATTTGAATAAACTCATGGATAACCCTCAGCACCCTGCATCTCGAGATCTGGACGTGATGAAAATTTAAGATACAGTTTTAGAATCTGCTAACCAAACTCCATTATAAATTAAAACTTAAATTGTCCGATTTTACTTACATACATAAATTATAATAACTTATATAATCTCTGTCCAATTAAGGCGACATTATGCTCCACATTTTTTCCGCCAACCCTTTTTATTATTTTTTCGACAAAGATTATTATTAAAACGGGGAAATAAAAATTAACGGTTTTCGAAAATGCCCTTAATATTTTGCATTTAGACGCCAGTAACTTAAAAAGTGCTATTTCGATTTACAAAAGAGATGTACATAGAAGGTTAGGTTTATTTGCTATTCTGGAGGTTTTTAGCGATAATTACTTTTGCCTATATCTAGAAAACGCTTCTTAGAAAAAAATAAATGTTAATCATTTAAGTGTTCAGTCTAAAAACCACTCACATATTTATCAAATGTTTGTAAACTAGCGATATGTTCGGAAAAATTTAAATTCAAGATAAGACAGAAAAGTCGAACATTCAATTTGAACGCCTAAAATAAATACCCACTAATAAAAAAAAAACGAATGTACTTTTAGCTTATCACAATAACAAACATAACAAACTACAACAACTACATATATACCAATGCGGAAGTTTTATGTTTTCATATTTTATTTGTTTAACTTATTCACTCAAAATAATATCGCCGATAAAGTGCTCTATATAGCTATAAACTTTTATTTTAATGCTAAATTTTCCGAATGGTCATACCTTATTTACCTGTTAATCTTAATATATTTATATTTTTATTTTCATATATTATATTTACGCGACTTAAGTATTGTAACTTTGAACGAAATCGATCTCTAAATGGGGTGCCAACTATTGGAAGTTTTCTTTGCAAAATAGGTACATTTGCAAACACATCCTATGAATCCAGGGATTGTACTTCGGGTTATATCACCTATAACTTAGATGTATAATTTAATTGAATTCGACTTTTCAAATACAGGGCAACCCTTTCAAAAATATATTAGCATGAACTTTGACATCGCCAAAACGGACCGTTTGTCACTCATATTAATATTTGTTATACCTGTTTATAATTTAATTGAATTTAACTTTTCAAACAGGAACGATTTTTTACAATTTCAAGTAACTGGGTATAGTTTAATTAAATTCGGCTTTCTAGGCAGGCGGCAACCCTCTTCATAATATAGCTAGCCACTAACCTTCTCCACAGCAAATGGAACTGTTTAATACCCACATTTTAATATTTTATATACCTGCGTATAATTCAATAGAGTTCGAAGTTTCAACCCAGCAATAGCAAGTTATACTAAAAACACCAATATCTACTAAAATTAACAAACTATTAGTTATATTTTGTACCTAGATTTTCAAACAAACAGAAAGCAGTTTTAGTATTTGGTGTAATATTTCAGATTATCGAAATGGAGTTTGACATTAAAATCGATATATAATTTTACATTCCTTATACCTACCTGTATGAAAATAAAAATTGTATTTATAACTTAAAAATTTAATTAATTAAAATAAAATTAAAAAAAAACAACATCTCTGATGATATTGAAGAAGCTCTAGAAGATGATACTGAAGAAATTAATGTACAATAATATATCTAGATTGAAGAAAAATCAAATATGATTGCGCCGACTAAATCGTTAGGAATGGACATTTGCGCGAAAATATTGCAACTATACAATAAAAGCAATGTTATTGAAAACAAAGCGTAACATTTACTAATATCATAAAAAAATTACTTTATAATTTTTCTGAAAACAAATTAAAAGAAGAAGTGCGGATAAATATTAAAAAAAAACTTAAGGCTTTTTTTGTTTTAGAAGAAAAACTTAGAAGATATTACATTGAAACTACTCCGATAAAGACAAAAAAACGTTATCGTTTATTCAGAGAAAAGGAAAAAGATCAATTCCGTCAAAATTTCGGTTAAATTTGGTTATAAGAGATTTCATAGATTTTGTTCGCACATATAGATTCACAGATAAATCTATATTCAAGCGTTTAGAACAAAAAGAACTTGAAAAATTAGATAGAAATATTGATTTTGTGAAATTTCTAAGTGAGCTAGAATTTGTACTTCTATAAAAACAAGTAGAGGACTATTTGGTTACCTAAATATAATATATAATTTTATTTTATTAATTTTATTTATTATTTCAATTTAAGTCTCAAAATGGTCCAAGTGTATTCTGTTAAATTCCCGACATCACTTTCGTTCATCACTTTAAAGAATTTTCAACGACACGAGTTTTCTAGAGTTTTATTATAGTTTAGATAGACACTGATATATATTTATTTGAAAGTGGTGGAATGTTTGATGTGAGATGTTCCTAGTGTTATAAATAGACCTTAAACTTATTTAACTTATTTTTTTCCAAAATCATTGTTTTTTTTTGTATATTTCCATATATCACTCCTTAAGGAATCTTCGATAAAAATAACCTTAAATGCATAGTTTAAAAGTTTTTCCCAATTATTGATTAGTCGAACTTGCCTGACGGTGGTACTGGCGTAATTTTCATTCCCTCAAAATAAGTAAAACACATGATACAAAAAAGGAGGGTAGTTTCACTTTAAATTTCTTTTGACATAAACTGCGCTTATGGAGATTTCTACCTTTCGTAAATTTCTCAAATAGCACTACCACCTCGGAATATTATTGCTTTGGGAATTTAAAATTTTTTTTAAGGATCTTATAAATATAAAATTAATCTGCTTTACACAAGGCAAACGTTCTTCTGTTCGGTAACTTACAGAGCGGTTAAAATGTGAATTGATTGGTTTAAATTTTTATTATGCATCTGGATTTGTAGATTTATGTACACACATACTTACATGCACACGTTTTTATGCCAGCTCTTATTAATAAAAAAAAAATCAGTTTACGTTTACGTAAGTATGTTATAGTTTTTTTTCATTTTTTTTAGATCTACCTGGAATTTTCTGTTTAAAAACCGAATCAAAAAATTTGTTACCTTTTCACTGCGCTCAAGGAGATTTTGCGTTTTGCATTTTTTTGCATTAAACTTTGCAGATTATCAAATTCTACGCCATTTAAAGGAGCTACATATATCCTCTAGTGGTTCTTTGTGATATTACCGCTCTGAAGTTTTTAGGGTTGAAATCTTTCGCGGAAAAGTTGTCGGCAACTGCTTCTACAATTTTTGCAGTTTCTAAAAATGCAGTTTATCTTATTTAACGACGATACAAATAATATATCCATTACACAATGTAATATTTCATTTATCTTCCAATTTATATTACATTTAAATTAGTTAACAGACTTAAAGCTCGATACAATATTCCTTATAATTTTAAAAACAATTTTTTTAAGTTTTTTTTTTTTTGTTTAAGTCAGCAATCACACTTTTACTTTGCCAAATAATGTCGTAGCTCCATTTCAAAAGGAAATGCCAAAAGCACAGTTGACGTCGAATTGGAGCAATGGCGTCTAAGAAGAAGAAGTGAAAATACTTTTACTTATTGTATCATAGTAAAACAAATCTTTTAATTTCCTCAACATTGGTAAAATAAACAACAACAAAAATCTCTTGATAAGATGAATTTTGTCCAAAAACAAGAAAAATAGTAGTACAAATTAAGAAAGTTTACTTCAATTGCTTAACATCGTTTACTTATATCAAGTCATTAGAGCCATTTGAAGAGATTTTTTCCTAGCGCTATAGAATGTTTTGATTTTATGTCATTACAAATCAGTTGAGTTGACCACACAATCTTATTAATCATCGATACAGAAAGATCTGCAAATGAAACAAGCACTCGAATATTTGTAGAGATGATAGGAAAAAAAATTATTTCAATTTTTAAATTTTTTTTTGCTGTTCCTAGGCGCGAACTGTTCTCAAGATACCCGTCATCAAGTTTTGTACAACGATTTTCTCCACTTTTACCGATAATTCTTTTTATTTTTGTAATTGTTTTAGTTGGTTTCCCAACTTGCAAAAATCTGGATTTTATCACAGCCGAATTGGTCGTAATTCTCGCACAATAGGAGGATTCAAGTCTTTCCTTTTTATAACTAATATTGGGGTTATTCGCCCATATGTACAACATTTTTTGCGGAGCTTTTCGTTCATGTGCATTTTTGTCATTGTTGATGCTTTGACTGCAGAAACTAAATATGTAAGTTTAAAAAAAAATTATAACAATTATACACCAATTTAAAAAAAATCTTTTCAAAGCCTACTATGCTATTGCTAAAAATATTGCAGCTAGTTTAAAATTTGCCGAACTTTCTGTACCGGTTCCTATTCAAATAAATTATTGATATTGAGCGATTAATCGCAATTATCGTTGCTATAATAATCGAAATCATAATTATATTATGACTAATGAATTAACATTGACTATAAATTTATGCACACGAACCGGAAACTAAAGAACAGTCGACAGTTTGCACTCGGAGCACTTCGAAACAAATGGTCGCCTGTTTTTATTCGGAAATATTGGTCATGTGGCAAGAGTGCGCTTAGAGCAATTTATACTAGTCAATTCTAAGTGATACGCAACGATTTGGTTGTCTAAATTTTCGATCAAATAAAGAAAATCTCTAATTCCTCTTTCGGTCAACATATTTTAATCCCTTATTTAATTTTTCAGCGCAAGATTGAATAGAGAATGAGGTAGTCCAATAGTTTGACGTAGTATATCTACCTATGCATATACTATATATTTGAACTCTATAATGAAACATATGTAGTTTTCAACGTGATATAAATTTCTCTGCATTGACTAGCTTTTCCTCTTTTCGTCGATATACATAGTTACATACATATAAAATTATGCAGTACCAAGTTGCCTTAAAGTCGATGAAAGATGAAACGTGTTGGCTTGCGGCCCACTTTGCTGTGCTACGGTGGCATTATTTGCATATGTATAAAATACGCACATGTGTAAATATATTTACTATGTATGTAGGTAGTCTAACAACGAAAATACATAAAAAAGGATATAAAGCAAAATCATTAATATGCAAGATGAAGTATATGAATGACCTTTCTGTCACTTTTGATGACTAAGCGGGGTATTTGCTTAAAGTTAGGAAAATCTAATACGCTCATCTTTTCATCACATTGCTGTCGTATCTAAGGCTTTAATATCGAAGTCAAAGCGAAAAGAAAAAGCAGTTCAAACATTTATTTTCGTTAAAAATTTAAATTATTTAAATTAAACTATCAAATAGTAGGGGCGCTAGATGCTCTGAAATCCATTAGTAATTACCCAATTTCGAATTTGCGAAAGATTTGCAAACATTGAACAACCTATCGTATATGTATATAATAACGCCAGTTTCTCTGCAGCACCTTGCAAATTTATTTAATATTTTCCAGGCACCTCAACCAACTCCCATTTGCCTTTCCATTTTGCTATGGAATTATGCCAAAATGTATGCACACATAATTTATTTACTCAAGTTTTGTCCGAAGTATCCATAGGTTTGCAGGTAGTGGTGCTGGCCGTCGAGCCACTCACTGAGCGTAAGCTTCTTCCTATATAAAATCTATTAAATTTATGCAACACATACTTAGATGTATTCGCATGCCTTATATGCTAACACTTAATATTTACATAGGTACAGAATGTGCATAAATTTATTTGCCATGTGGAGAAATGAACTAGGTAATTTTCAACTATGTTTCGTTAGATTAGACGGGAGTCTCAAGTTGGGCTCACTTTTGCACTCATAGCACTGCACAATACTACATGTGGCCCAATAAGTTACCCCCGTAACACTTAAAACTACTTCGTGTTCCGTAGAAACTCCCTCAGCTCTCTAATCAATATTGACCTGAGATCGTCAAGCACACTGAAGAAATAACTACAAAGAGCTCCCTTCTAACGGTGGCAGCGCAGGTGTAGTTGTAATTAGTAGTAGCATTAGTTAAAAAAGTAGTATAAATTTGTAAAAATAGCAGTAGTAAGTAGTTAGTAGTAGAATTGTTAAAAATAGTAGCAAAAATTAGTAAGTATAGCTGTAGTATTTAATAGTCGCATTAGTAAAATAAAGTAGTAGAAATTAGTATAAATAGTAGTAGTAGAAACCAGTAATAAGAGTAGTAGTAAATAAAAGTAGCCTTAATAAAAAAGAAGTAAATATTGGTAAAAAAGTAGTAGCAATCAGTAGTAGCATGAGTAAAAAAAGTAGTCAATTAGTAGCAGCATACGTTAAAAAAGTAGTCGAAAATATTGCAAAGAGTATAGGTACTTTGTAGTAACATTATTTAAACTAGTAGAAGAAATTGGTAAAAATAGTGGTAGTAATTAGTAGCAGACTTTAAAAAAAGAGTAGAAAGTAGTACAAATAGTAATAGAAATTGGTGAACATAGTAGCAGTAATTAATCGTAGTATTTAGTAGTAGCATTAGTAAAAAAAAATTGTAGAGCAAGATAGTAAGAGTAGTGGAAGTCAGTAATAAGGGAAGTAGTAATTAAAAAATGGCATTAAAAAAAAAGTAGTAAAAATTGGTAATAAAGGTACTAGTAATTTGTAGTAGCATTAGTAAAAATATTAGAAGAAGCTACTTCAAATAGTATAAGTAATTAGTAGTAGCATTAGTTAAAATAGTAGTCGAAATTAGTAATTGTAATTAGAAGTAGAATATGTAAAAAAGAGTAAAAAATAGTTAAAAATAGAAAAAACAGTAGTAGAAATTGCTGGTAGCATTCGTAAAAAATGTTGCAAAATTTAGAAAAAAAAGTAGTTGCTATTAGTAGTAACATGGGTAAAAATAATACTAAAAACTATTGAAAATAGTACTGGTAATTAGTAGTAGCATACGAAAAATGGAGTAGAAAATAGTAAAAATAGTAGTAGTAGCTAGTGGTAAAATTAGTAAAAAAGGAGCAAAATTAGAAAAAAATAGTAGTAGCAATTAGTAGTAGCATTAGTAAAAACAGTAGTAGAAATCACTAAAAATAGTAGCAGTAATTACTAATCTTAGTAGTTAGTAGTAGATGTGGTTCGTTAAATTTATCACAATATCAGCAGTTTTATACTTGTCTCCCGTTTCGTAGCTTTATAGAAAAATAGCTATCGAAAAAAATGAGACTGAAGTGGCGCTTAAAAAAATATTTATTACTTTTGGATCATTTTATTATAATAATTTTTAGTTAATCGGCAGAAAATATTGCAATTTGAATAAAAAATGATATGAAAGTAAGGAACTTTTTTCTTAGGTTCCTTAGTTTTTTCAGTATGCAATGGTAAAATCTTATCCCACATAGACCAGTCCAACAAATACCGCAAAGTAACAATACCAGCCTAACAATTCAATTCTCTAGCACAATTTCTCCTGGCAGGATATTTATGTAAATAATATACTATATATGTATGTGTTGGCACAGTCTTATTTGCAAAACGGATATGAGCATATGCTATGAACCGTTAAGACAAAGCAACTTGCTTTTGATATCCGCTTGGCAATTGGAAAATCAAATCGTAACAGCTGTGCGTCCGCATTAGTTTGCAATTTATTTAAATATTAATTGAATTTTCTAATATGAGCAAGGATTGCCGCAGATATACAAACATACATCGCTATAACAAAGCCGTTAATAGCAACAACAACAACAACAGCAGGAAATATAATGCTGAAAATAATTTAGAATAAGAAGAAGGGAATTATAACCTCACTGACTCATTCAAGCCAAGCCAGGGCAGACTAATTGCCGTTAAGCGTGAATAATGGAAAACCTTTGCTAAAATGAATATCCTCTCTATGTAAATGTAAATATTTTAACGATCGGAAAAGTGATTTGTGTTATGCCATAAATATCACA
Source organism: Anomoia purmunda (assembly GCA_951828415.1). NCBI lineage: Eukaryota > Metazoa > Arthropoda > Insecta > Diptera > Tephritidae > Anomoia > Anomoia purmunda. The sequence goes on from OX639993.1 coordinate 154,638,459, forward strand.
GCATCAGCCGAAACTAAATATATTTCAATGTTGTGTTAATGGTTTAAGGTAGCCAAGAAAAATCTATATCTTATAAGTGCATAGACATTTTTTATGTAAATACAAACCATAATTATGCGGTAAGGAGTTTCACAACCAAGGTGAGATGCACATACACACACACACACAGATATAATTAGTATTATGTACTTACGTGAAATTCTTAATTGACCAATTCACCTGCGGTTGTAGCTCGTGTGGCCGTAAAACTTCGGGTGGCCAATAATGGCTAGCTCGTAAAAGCTAATGCTAATTTTCTGTTACTGCAATATAAATACCCATACACATACATATGTACATACATACATACATACACAAATACATAAATGCCTTGTCGGAAAAAAGCAGACAGTCTAGAAAATTTTCGAATTTAAAAAATAGTTGGAAGTGAACTGAAAGGTATGTTAAATTAATTATGTTGATCTACCTACTCCAAGTAAATACAGGGTTTCTCAATAGGAACGCACAAAAGTTTTTTTAAATAAAACAAAAACAGTTTGGGTTATGAATTAAATTCTTTATTCCTGTGAAAACACATTCGATGCCATTATGTATGGAACTCGATTTCTTTTGCATGGACACCACGGGCACGCTTGTAGAAGTCCTGACGCTGAACCCTATTTTCAACGGTTTTCAAACATAGATCGGCTGATACTGCTGCAATTTCACGTTCGATATTCCTACGAAGTTCATCAATCGTCGCTGCCTTGTTGGCATAAACCATAGACTTGACGTAGCCCCACAGGAAATAGTCTAACGGCGTCAAATCGCACGACCGAGGCGGCCAATTGACTGTGCCATTTCGTGAGATAATACGTTCACCAAACTTGGTTTTCAATAAATCGATTGTGACATTCGCTGTGTGGCTTGTGGCGCCGTCCTGTTGGAACCACATATTGTCCAAGTCCATATCATCCAATTCGGGCCAAAAATGTTCGGTTATCATTGAGCGGTTGCGATTCCCATTCACAGTATCGTGCCGGTGTTGAACATCACGGGAGAAGTACGGCCCAATGACGCCGCCGGCCGCCGGCCCATAAACCGCACCAAACCGTAATTTTTTCGGGATGCAATGTTGACTCATGGAGTACGTGTCCAACATCGCATATTTTGCTTATTGACGAAGCCATTCAGCCAGAAATGGCGACGACCATAAATTGGACGTTGCGCTCTTAAAGTTGAGGTCATTGACTCCGAATTTCGGTAGGAAATTTTAATAATTTCGATCGTATATCTTTCCATGATGAAATGGCAAATCTTACTGAAGAGGAATATCAAAAGAGCGGAAAAAATATGGCGTCGTTTGCTGTCACTATCGGTCTACTTTTGTAGCGTCGCTATTGCAAGACCCTGTATAAAGGGAACACATGAAAATTTAATTTTTTTAATAAAATTTCAAAATAAATAATGAAATTTGCAAAATATTTTTCTCTAATGTGATTGCCTTTGAAAAATTACTATTCATGAGTAAATAAAAAAAATCATAAATTTATTGCGAACGGTTCTTCAAAAATAAATTTTTTTTTAAGAAAAAAGGCACACATTTTCATTTACTAAAAACAAATTGAAATAATTAAAATTTTGAAAAATCCGTCAAGAAACATATGTTTTTCACCATCAATTTTTTAACTCAAGAAATTCGCCACAGTTGACGTGGAATGATCCATGCTGAGTTTAAATTAAAATGTAGTTTTGTTTAAACGAAAAAAAATATTACATAGTTGATATAAATTACATAAATATTTTTAAATAATTAGAGGTGGATAGATTTGAAAATATTTGGTAATGATAATACCCTCAAAACATTTTGAAAACCCCGTAATTTCAAATAAAGGGTGTTTTTTTAAACTGATAGAACTTTAAATTGAAATAAAACACATAAAAATGAAGTATGATGCCAAATTTTTTTTATATAAAAGATATTTTCATGACATTTAATATTTAAAAACAATTTCTGGCATATGTCCGTCACGACTAGCTTTGGTGAATCCGATGCGATCAGTCCAATTTTTAACCACTGCAAAACTTCCATGTTGTGGATGGACAAAGTCCAACATGTTGAGCACAGCAGCGAATAGACAAATTTGGATCTTCTCGAACACTATCACTTACAGCACCAATATTTTCTTCTGAACGTACAGTTCTTTGTCTTGTTGTTGGGTTTTCATCGAGTAGAGTAAATGTTGTTCGAAATTTATCTACAGTTCGACGAATAAGCTGCTCTGATGCTTAGGATGATGATTATGTGGACCATAAAATTCACGAAGTGCTCTATAAGTTTGGCGAACAGAACACTGATTTTTAAAGTAAATTTCCACAATTTGTAAACGTTGTTGCGGCGTCATTATTTCCATGATGATTTGTCAATGCTTAGTGAACAGAAATGTCAAAACGAAATGTCATTTACCAGCTGTCAAGTGACCACTATCCCTATTGAAATTTCTATCAGTCTAAAAAACCCCGTTAGTTGAAAAAAAAACAAATAACCGACTTGCTTCTATGTTAATAAAGTTAATTGCTTAAAAGAAAAAATAAAGAATTTTAAACACTTGTAGTGTTTGTAAAAATGTAGTTTTCAAATTAAATTAAATTTTAAAGTAATTCTATTTCCGACAGGGCACGTATACATATGTATATATTGAAATGTGTGCGAATATCTTTCTTTCATTTAGCAAAAGCAGATGGACTATTTTACTCGGCTGTGCTTGCCCTCCACAGATTTGGTCTACAACTTTGCCAGAAAATTATTATTTTATTAGCTATAAACATAAAAATAATTACAATTATGCAATGATTCAGTCAGACGTATTTAAATACTTTTGGGCACAAGCGGCACACAAAACACGCACACACATACACAGCCATTCCTATAAAACGTATGCTAAGCGAGAATTTGTATAAATAGAATCAAGGGAGTTTCCAATGGCTATGTGTCTCGTTATATTATTTCGCATTTTAATTTTTTACTTTCTACAACCGACGAAAATATTTTATGGCATTTATGAGTTGTGTGGTGGTGAATCCGAAATCTGTTATTTTATTCAAGTGCACTTGTAGTTAGTCCCTTTGCGAGTTTGATAAACTTTGAAGGACCGAACTAAATTATTTTTTAACTGCTGAAGTTCAAAAAGGATACGCATAATGCTAATGCGCTAATTGGACTTTTTGGAAAGTTACTATACTGCCCCCAGAAAAATAGAACACAGTTTATGGTTTTATACTTCGGCTCATGCCTCTATGATGATGCCTACATTAAGGAGTAGGTATGTATGTATGTATGTATGTATCGGGTGTTTTTTTTAGGGGTATAGAACTTCGAATTGAAATAAAACACAAGAAAATCGTTTTAAGGTCCATCAATTTGGCTTTATTGGAAGGATAATTTTATGCCATTAATGTTTAAATATGATTTCGGGCATGTGGCCGCCGCGGCTGGCTCGAATAAAGCCAATTCTACAGGTCCAATTTTCAACCACTTTTTCGAGCATATGGGGCCGTATGTCGGCAATAACGCCACGAATGTTGGCTTCCAATTCCCCTAACGTTTCTGGTTTGTTGGCGTAGACGAGCGACTTCACATATCCCCAAAGAAAATAATCCAATGGTGTCAAATCACACGATCTTGGTGGCCAATTTACAGGTCCATTCCGCGAAATTATGCGCTCATCGAATGTTTCCTTCAATAAATCGATTGTGACGTGCGCTGTGTGGCATGTAGCGCCGTCTTGTTGGAACCACAACTCATCCACATTCATGCCATCCAATTCGGGAACAAAATAGTCGGTTATCATGGCTCTATACCGGTCTCCATTAACGGTAACTGCCTCTCCAGCATTATTGCGGAAGAAGTATGGCCCAATGACTCCACCAGCCCATAGAGCACACCAAACAGTCAGTTTTTGTGGATGTAATGGCGTTTCAAGGGTCTCATGTGGATTCTCTTCACTCCAAATGCGGCAATTTTGCTTGTTGACGTAGCCATTCAACCAAAAATGAGCCTTATCACTGAACAAAACTTTGCGATGAAAATCAGCATCGAGATCAATCTCATTTTCGGCCCATACACCAAAATCACGACGCATTGCATGGTCTCGCGGCTTTAATTCTTGCACAAGCTGGATCTTGTAATGTCGCAAGCCAAGATCTTTGCGCAAAATCTTCCATAAAGTTGATGGACAAAGCTCCAATTGCTGTGCACGGTGGCGAATCGATTCATTCGGGTCCTCTTCAACACTTTGCTCTACAGCGGCAATTTCTTCGGTGCGCACTGTTCGACGTCTCTGCGGATGCGTATTATCACATAGAGTAAACGTAGTGCGAAAACGATCCATGGTTAACCGAATTAATTGCTCTGATGGACGATTATGTCGACCATAAAATTGACGGAGCTCGCGGTAAACTTTGCGAACTGAACCATTATTTTCGAAATAAATTTGCACGATTTGCAAGCGTTGTTCTTTTGTCAACCTGTTCATGATGAAATGGCAAACCAAACTGAACATAAATGACATTAGAGTTGCCAGATTTGACCACAAAATGCCAGTTTTATCTCTATTCGAAAAACAAACCTGTAAAAAAAACACCCGATACATCCAGTGTGCGAAAACTCAGCTTTCAGATTCGATGCGAATTATATCCTCTGGTCAACTTGATTCGCTCAACGATTGGGATTTGTATGTTCTATTTTATAACTTGCTTGCAATTTACTTCTGGTTAGTTCGATACCTTGTGTTAAAGAATATTTTTACAATTTTTTTATTTAAATAAGTTTTTAACGCTAGTTTTTGAACGCTAAATTTTAACACTTAAAGTAGTTAAATTGTCTGACTTTAGAAAGCACAACTTTCGCGCGTACTGTGGTAACAATCAATAAAAAAATGGCTAGAGTCTCGGCTCAATTTTATATTTCGTTTGTTTTCTGTATTTACACTAAATAATGTGGGGTAAAATATTTAACATCTGCGTACACTGTGGCAAAAAATTATTGCGATTATACTATTTCGTTTTTACTTTTCCATAAAATTTAGTACTTGTGCATTATTTTTCTTTTCGTAACCAAATTATACTATTGGGTCCGTTCTATTCTTACCGACTTAGAAAAGAGCGTTCCAACTCGGATAAAATTTCAGTTAGTTGCAAAAGCAACCCTGTTCAGATCTTTCACGAAATATGCCATTTCCTTATTGCTATTTATGAACGGAAAATAGTTGTGCCGGCAATTTTTAGGTTTATGTAATTATATATTTAAAATTACTATGCAAATAAATACGACTTAGGTCTTAAGCTAAAATTTCCCATGGCTTTTCTTTCGCCTCATTCACAATAGCGCCGTTCTTTCACTTCCCAACACTACATTTCAGGTCGGATAACATTTTACCGAGTTTGCTCAACTTGGATTTTTTCCGAGATAGTGTTGTTGCTTTACATGCAATTCGTTATCTTACCTAGTGTTCTTTTGCAACTCGGGTAAAAAGAAACAAAAGTGTTTCAAAATTAGCTGCCGATAAATTTATTCTCAACTCACTTAACCGTTGTGTCGATCATAGAGCCCACGGGTACATTTGCATCTTTAATTTTGCTGTATCTTCCAAACGGTTAGTCCGATTGACCTGAAATTTCATGATATCCTCAACCATACACTTTTGCATCATGTGGAAAAGTTTCATCAAGATTGGAGCAGGAGTTCAGTCGATACAGCCCAAATTCAAGTTAGTGGAATGGCGTCGACAGCTGATGTACCCGGGTACTTGTATGAAAATTCATACAAATATATAGAAATAAATGGAAATATTTAGTTTATTTTATGGAAATTTGTTTATTTATTTATAGAAAATCATTATATGAAAGTAAAAAATATATTTTATGAATTTTAGCAGCATCTGAGGCATTGTGGATGATCCTTCGAGTGCTCTGCGCACACAGGCTTATTACAAATTGCACATACTTTTCTCGTTTGGCGTTTTGTAATGCAAATATAGCAGTTTCCTTTTCTTTTTATGCGGCCAGAACTGTCACGGTCCACTTCCTCTTGTGCACCAACATTCATCTTCAAGGGCATACCATATATGGCTTCCATAGCGTGTCTAGTAGAAAATATGCGCGTAATATGGCTATTGTCCGCTCTTATATCGATTTGTGGTCTGCATAACTGATCGCTGAGCTGCTGCAGAAATATCCTACGGCGGTTGGTAGATGGTTTTAGATGGGTGTTGTTTTCCATATATATAACATACGCAGCATACGCAGCTACGTCAAGCATATTATAAAAAATGCTAAAGGCCATCTATTTGTGCGCCGTTTGGTTGAATATTCAGTCAAGCACTTATCCATATTATCCACGCCGCCTTTATGTTTGTTATAATCAAGTATGAGCAATGGTTTCCGTTTTGGACCTGCAGTTTCTGTAGTGTCGTGGCAAGTAGACAGCATCACAACAGCCTTATTTTTTTTTTGGGACGTATGAGCACATCGTCATGTTGTTACAGAATCCAAATAGCGTAGACTCTGCTTCACGTCCTTTAGGATTGGCAAATGATGCTGGCACGAACATACGCCTTTTGTTGCAAGTGCCCAACAAAGCCAAACTGTTGTCCCCCATCAAAGTTTTTGCTAAGTTATATGTTGTAAAGAAATTGTCGCATACCACTGTTCGCCCACTTCCACCAAAATTGTTGACAACTAAGTCCTTCACAACACGCTCACCAACGTTTCTTTCACGTTCGCCGGACGCTGCCATTCCAGTATAAATTTGACCCTGTATTGAAAAAATAAAAATTGAAAAATGAAATTTGAATTAGTCATTTAGTTTATTTGCAACAAGTTGATATAATCAAATGAATGTATGAACACTGATTTACCTGCACGGGATATGATGAAATGGCGTCGCAGACCCACCACACTTTTATTCCATATTTGGATGGTTTCGATGGAATGTACTGTGTGAAGCCAGTTCCACCACGATACGGGAATAATTGCTCATCTACGGTAACATGTGTGCCACATATATAATACTGGCGCAGAGTGGCATTTAGCATCAGGAATACGTCTGTAATTGCAGCTGCCTTATCATATTGTTTGCGTGCATTCCGAGTGTTTCCATTATCAAAGCGTATGAAGCGGCTGATTGCCCAAAATCTGCGTAAGCTCATTGATGCGCGAAATAATGGATGCGAAGTTGTTTTCCACAGGTCAGTGGTATGAACATAACCGGAATGACATACGCCAGCCATCAAAAGCACACCCAAATATGCACGAAGTTCTACTTCAGTTATAGGCACCCATATTCGTGGTTCCGCATCTGGATGCTGCTCATTGTACACATCAAAAGTTTGCCTTGCCTTTCTATTTGATTCTCGAATAATTACATCACATATTTCATTTGACATCATAAGATTGAAGGTTTCTGCCATTGTCAAGCCTTTTGTCGATGGCACTGGTCCAGGATTGCGACTTCTTAGAATGTTGTGCGCACGTATTCGTCCAGGTATTGGTGGTATTGACGACCATACATTGCCATCTCTTGCCGTATAATAATCACCAGTTTCAAGTGGCGGTTCTTCATACTCCTCGTCTGAATCCTCCTCGTCCTCTGGGTGATACTCAGTTTCCTGGACTGGTTCAATGTCAGATGATTCACCACCAATGTCATCATTATTTCCTTCTAAGTCTTCTTGATCTACCGCTTGTTCGTGGTCACTCTGTTCGTAGTCAGAATCCTCAAGAACTCTGCGTATATAGTCACACTGCTCCTCATACGGTAGTGCATTCAATTGACGCGGAGCTAGCCACTCACCATCTGCCATTTTATTTTCACTTTTTATATATTTGCCGCACAAAATAAATTTTTAGGTCTTTACACTTCAAAAATCGCACATAAACTGACTTATGCGGGCATGTGCTGCAAATCGTTTTCGCATGAAATTGCCAGCGAAACAATACGACACATACGTGTTTGTGTGTCACTTTCATGCGAAAACGATTTGCAGCACATGCCCGATGCATACAAAACTACTCAAAACGAAACCTGCGCAAAAAATCATGTTTCTGCCTGCAAAACTGGTTGTACAAGGGTAGGTAGGCAAGATATTCCCAAATACCCTTTTGTTCCTGTTAGTAGACGTGTTTTCCTACACATTCAAAAAAAAAATGTTTACATTGAACAAATATTTTATGAGTTATAATTATTCTGCGCAGGTACTAAAAATAGCACTATGAGCAAGAGGGGTTGATTTTAAATTCAAATATAACGGAATTCTGCGAATGAAAATTCAATGTTAATTATTTTTCTTGGTAAAAAGGGATCAAATTACAAGGATTAAAAAAGAATTTGGAAATTGTTAAATTTTTATGGATTTTGGCAATTCCCATTTTTGGTAAAAATGGATTATTTAGGTACCAAAAATTTTGTTTTCCAAATTATGATAAAAGTTTTGTTAACTAGACAATATTTCCAAGAAATTAAAAAAAAAATAACCAGAAAATCACAAGAAACCAGGTAGTAGTTAATATTTGTATATCAAAAGCAACTATCTGCCATACAAAACGTATGAAGTACCCGGGTACATCTACTGTCGATGTGGATAAAACCCAACAGCTGTTGACACAACGGTTAAAGCTAACTTAAATGCTCAAAATGCGCCACTACCTATGTATCTACCCTAGCCCCATGGGTTACTTTGTATCGCCATATGCTCTAGGGAGGATTGGAAGGGGTGCGATGTATGGCACTGAGGGCAGCTAAATGCAAACTAGAAAAGGACTTCTTAAGGAAGGAAGACTTCCTCCTCTGACCAGCAGTCGGCTACTTCTGAACTAATGGGATTGCGATCAGCTAGGCAAGCACTGTGCAGTTACTAGAACATGTAGGGTCGCGAGTTATTTTTTACCAAAAGTAGACCGGAGGAGGATACAGACATATCGATTTTCAAATTAAGAGTAAAATATAGCTGTTCTGTTTGCGTTTGTACTGTGATATCACAATGGATCACAGAGGGTATATGTTAGCTCCTAGGAGCAGCCATGTTAACCTAACCTAACTTTACGAAATACCCTCCTGAGTTCTGAGAAGAAAGAAAAAAGAAAATTATACAATGGTTAAAATGATTTCAGTATTTTTGTGTATGCGCTTTTGAAGTCCATTAAATTTTAGTCAAACAAAACACAATTCGAAAGCCGATAAAAACTATCGTTGATTTTTTTAGCATACTTCCTGCCGAAGGTGTAGCGCCTTTTATTTCATAAAAAATTCTATTTTATTCCTGAATAGTAAAATTTTGTCAAAAAAACAAACACTCCTATTATTTCAAGTTCAGAAATTTTCATTTAAAATTCAGAAATTTGCAATTGAAGTTCAGAAAATTACAATTCAAATTCAGAAATTTTCATTTAAAATTCAGAAATTTGCAATGTAAGTTCAGAAAACTTCAAAATTATGTAGTTTTGAAAACTGTTTATAATTAATTGTAAGGAATTGTAACTTTCTGAATTTGAAAAACAATTTCTGAATTTGAAGTGAAAATTCTGAATTTGAAATATAAATTCTGAACTTGAATTGTCAGTTTCTGAATTTAAAATGAGGTTTTATGAATTTAAGATGGAAGTTCTGAATTTGAAATGAAATTTTCGGAATTTAAAGAGGAAATTCTTAACTTCAACTGTAATTTTTTAAGTTCGAAATGGAAATTCCGAAAACGAACTGCAAGTTTCTGAAGTGATATTGAGTAAAATTCGATTTCTGCAAAAACAATTTTTTTATATATATAAGCAAAAAAAATTTCAAATAAATACTTTCATCAGCTACATATTATAATAAAAAATAATTTTTTTATTGACTGTTCATATTCAGTTGTTCAATTGAACTTTTGCATTGGTTTTCGTCAAATCCAATGTAAATGCCGAACATCAACAAATCACCAATCAATGCCACATAAAAATCTGCACATACACCACTTGCCTCCGTTTATATGTAAAGGATTTTTGCACAAATGCACCAATGCATACGTGAACAAATTGCATGACATTTCAGAACCGGAAGCGGAAACGCGCCCATGCATATTAACAGTACACAGTCAACAACAGCGATAATGGTAATAAGAGCAAAATAGAAATATAAATCAAAACTAAAGCCTTCGTAAACTGTCCACGCAGTAGTCAAATATTACAACAATACTGTGTACTTCAGAAACTCTTTTTTTTTTATTGCACTGTGGGCATTCTGTAGGCATGTGCGTATATGTGTGTGTAGAAAAATAATATGGATGCTTGATTTTGTTTTGTCTCATCTGTTGCATCCGTTGTCTGTATTTTGTGTGTCCTGCCACAGCTGTCATGTCATTTCATAAACTCGCCGATATTTCTCCACACCCGTCAAACTTGTAGTACTGATGCAAAACCGCAAACGTATATCGACACGCTTCTGACAATCCAATTGGACGTAACAGCACCACAAACGCAGGCGCAGATACACAACTCGGCGTAATAAATATATGCAAAAAATAAAAATAACAGCGATAAAGTGAAACCACAAAACAAAACAAGAAAATTTTTTTAAAAAAATGGTCCGGAAAGAAGCCATGCACGTGTTAATGGAAACAACAACAATTTTACAAACATTTTCACTTTCAGCCATAGAGCAATGGACATTGATCGAAAATATGGTTTATGTAATCACAATTTTCGGTTTTATATTTAAATTGCACATTCACGAGATGGACAATTTTATAGGTGGATATGCAATGGCTGTACTTAAAAATTATGAGATTACTGCACATGTTAACATTCGTTGCATAATAATCTTGCATTCTTTGCGTGAAATGTGTTGGGAATATGAATTTAAGTTGTTTAATTGCAAACTTATTTCTCAATGTCGTATGCCATGAGCTAAGTTATCGAATTATTTTCAAGCAAATTCAATCTATTTCTGATTGTTCGTAGAATCGGACTGAAGAATTAAGATGAAATATTGCCAGTTTAAACAGAGATCAAGAAGCAAAAAATAATGTGCTGTAAACTTATTGTAGCAAAAATTTACAAAACTAACTCAGAAATTTTTTTATTTTTATTTTTTATTTTAAGCTCAGTGACAAGTGAAATGGGGTATGGACGGGCCTCTCGTTGCGACTCTTACTCTACCAAGACAAGGGAACATGATCAACAATCGAGAATGGATACTGAAACCCTATCGGAAAAGTATTGGCTATCGCTCGGTTTATAATAGCACAACTCTCACCTTTTCGTTCATCGCCTTCGACGTAGCTCTAGTCTTTTGCTCTTCTGAATTGTTGCATCTCAGCCGATGCGTCTACACCATCGAAAAGTTATAAAAACAATATCGAAAACGGAGTGTGGAGGTTTACGTTAGCGATAATGAATATCGGTGTTATGGTTAGATTAAGTTAGACCAGCTGCAACTATGCAAGTCCATAGAGGCGCACGTAGACTAACAAAAACCGTTGCAGTACCGCTTGTGGGAGTCATGCATTTTCATCCTTCCAGGAATCGAGCTCAGGTCGGCCAAATAGTCTAAGAAGTACCTATATAAGAATTGGTGAAATGGTTTCGAGTCTTGGCCAAGGCCGGACAGTGGCAGAGAGATTGTGCGATGCTCTCCACTTGCTCTTTCGAGTAAGCCCATAAGGCAGTGTTGAGTTATTACCCTGACCATTAGTCTGAGAAAAGGGCGGTCAAGGGGAATGAGTGCTTTAGATCGCTTCACGTCAACTTTTGGCCAAAATCGTTTTAATCGTTCGACAGCTGGATTCTATAGTCTACCTGTTATCCACCTCCTCCATGAGTTTTGTCTTTAAACTGTGTTTGTAAGAGGTTAGAACCACGCCCATCACGGAACGCTTAGACGCGAGTAGATTGAGATAACTTCTGCATTTTATGGGAACTATGGACGTTGTTTCATGAGAATTTAATAGCTGTTTGGCTGTCGGAGGATATAGCTACTGGACTGTCTGTTGGAGGGGACACGGCCACACACCGAACAGCCCTCTTTACGGGATTTAGCGCTGCAGTGGTTCGGTAATCAAAAGCAGGAGTCCAGTGCAAATTCGTTTTTGTTAAACCCCCTGCCCACTCTTTCATTAAATTTAGAACCATCTGTAAAAATAATCGTCGACTCTGGGTCAAGGTCTATGTCACTTTCCCATTCATTCCTCTCTGGGATTCTTATGGAAAATTTATTGTCCGTGTAGAGTAGAGAAATATTATATTCTAGTCTCCTTAGAGCTTCCAAGACTTTTGAATGCCCGTATCTTTTCATGGGAAAAGGAAGAAAACCTTCGATAACGGCAGAGCTTCTAGTCTTCCTTTGCCCCCGGATGCAGGCCGGTATCTGAGAGACGCTGTTAGAATACAGTCGGAAAAGCGCCCTGTCTGCAAACCTTATAATGAGCACGGCGACGCATAACACCCTGGATTGGGGGGAGAGCAGGATCGACAACCTCCTAGTTTAAATGCACAGTGTTCGGTGGAAACAGGTTCTTTATTGAATCGGCCATGAAGTTCTACTTTGGACTAGCGTACTGAGGCGACACGTGTTCTCTGCTTTTAATTTTTAGGTCCTATAGTTTTACAATTGAAAACCACGCATTTCAAATTTTTAATTATAATTTATTGCAATTCAGAGGCATCTTTTATAAGGTTTCAATAGTAGTTTGTAAGTATAGCGGATTAATATCATAATAAGTAACGCTTTTCTTACGCAGCGCAATCTTGATGAAGGTGTTGCTAACTGAATTCATATTTTCGGGAAAAATAACTCAAAAGCGAGCTTAGGAAATGCAATTTGAAAGACATGTTGCATTCCATTTTATAATAATCTGACGCAACCAATGGTTCAAATTTAATGTTTTTCTATCCCAGTTTTCTTTAACGGAATGTTCCCATCATACTCGGCTATCCTACTTCCGCAATAAGCTGGAAAATTTTTTAAAGCCCTACAAAAATCAACTATTTAAGGATCTGCACAAATTAGCCATTTATGTTCTTCATATTTTTTTTTTCAATTACAAGTTTCATGATATGATATGTTTCTTTCAAGCTAGTAGTATAAGCGAGCGACAAAGATGGCAACTTATTTTGATTATTCGGTAAGCCTTTAAACTCATTTTTCAGAAATCAATAAATAAATATCTATATGCAATATTAATCCATCACTTATTATTGCCAAAATTTAAAGTATTTTCTTTGGATTAGCACGGAAATATCGACCTACGTCTTTTCCGCAATTTAAAATCTTATCTTCAATTCCGGTTCGCACCGTTTTCATTTTTATTTCTGTCTCGAATACAATTATTCTGTTTTTTCGATGCATAAATATAAATCTCCTATAAAGTCATTAAGCCAAGTTTGAATAGCAATTATGATCCGCACAATTTCCATTGACTGTCGAACTGCTGTTACTCTGCGTTGAATATTCAAATGGACCCACGGAAACGGTCAATTTTTGAAAAAGGGATGTGGTTCTATTACTAACGACACATTGTCATACCAAAAAACCTCGTTTCGGCTTTGGAGAAAACCGTTTTAATTGCGTCCGACAAAAATTACATTCGACGCCATGATTCCGTGGCTATTTCCATACCGTTAGCATACCAAATTGCAGTATTTTTAATTTTTACCAACAATTCAAATTCGTAGAATACCTTGAACAAGATACCTTAGGAAGCCACGGCTTACCTTGATTTCCTACACCACGGTCGAACTAAGCGAAATAGCCTTGACAATTATAAGCCTAATTAGCTTTTTTTTTTTAACAATAATCAGGCAAAAATAGTGTTTCCAAAAACCGGGACGCTTTTAGTAGAAAAATTGTAGGCATATGGAGGCATACGTTACGTTGGCCGCCATTGCAGAGTGTTACCCGAAGTGCCGGGGTTCAAATCTTACCCGGGCCAAGTAACATCTTAAAAATTATAGGAAGGCTATATTTTTAATAGCGGTCATCCCTCCGCAGGCAATGACCAACCTCTGAGAGCATTCCCGCTTCTTACTCCTAAATTTCTTATAAAAATCATTTTGTCGCTCTGAGTCGGTGTAAAACTGTAGGATCCAATGCGGATTCATATAAGGTGATGTTATAAGTACAACTACAAAATTTCCATGTATTTTGTTTTTGCTTTTGCGTAAAAAAGTTCAAATTTACAAACATTTTGGTTTTGCGTTTACGGTTTTTGAAAGCTCATACGCAAAAGCAAAAACAAAATATATGTAGTCGAATAAAAAAAATCAAATCGGCTGCTATAGTAACTACACATAGCATGAATTCGCCTTGGTAGAATCTTCAATTGAAAAAAATTGTGAAAGAGTCTGTGAAAACATTATATTGATATTAAAGTCATAAATCAGTCAAGTAGATTGGTTCATATGGCAAGCAATTGCTTTATTTTTATCTTTTTCCAAAGTTTTCTACTAGCTACATATAAACCGAAAACTTTGTTGTACAAAACTTAATGGCAAAGGCGTCAAGTCTACTACCAATATGTAGCCAATTCTCAATTCTACATATTTAATATTAAGGAAAGTACTCGTAGCAAACTTAAAATTCCATAAAATACAAACATTTCTAAAAAAACAACAGCTGTTCAAGGCTTAAATTTTTAGGTACGCGGAAAACTTCGTTTCCTTACGAATTAGCGTCAACACAAATAAATAAATTATAATTTATAATGGTTTTGAATACTGTAGCCCTAAATATATTAAACACACAATCAAACAACACAAATCACCGCTGGGAGAGGACAAGGAAGGTTTTCATTGTATTGGAAATAAACTACAGGGAAGGATATGTGTTTAATAAATATTTTTAATTGACCCCAGCTAGCAAGAGGAAGGAACGCTTAGCGTTCTATATTGAGCTTGGCCCAAAGTAAATCAAAGGTGCACACGAATTTACTTGCTTTTAAACAGATTTGCCTATCAATCAGAAATCGTCTGATAAAAAGATTAGAAATTACGTAATACAAACCGCTACATCGCCTACGCCATTTTTATTAAAGCGTTGGATTCCTAAGGTAGCAGTAAATATTAGAGAAACATCGAATATTGATGTTAAGAGTCGAGCCTAATCGAACCGAACTTCGATCAACATAATTTTTCTGTTATGTAGTTTTCGAGATATCGACAAATAAAAAAGCTAGCCCCCCGAAATTTTGTAAACAATTTACTTTCCAGTCGTAAAAAGTGTACTGAGAAAATCACCAAGATCGATGCTCCAATTTTCCGCAAATATGGCGAATGCACAAATTTTTATTTTTATTTTCATGCGAATAACTAATATTTATTTGAAGATATTTTTCATTTATATCTAATAAGTTTTCTAGATATATCAGTTTTAAGAAATTGGGGAAACAAAATTAAAAAAACTCTTTGTATTTTAATCACAAGTTTTGCTATTTTGGAAAACAAAAATTTTTAAATCTTTAATCTTAAAAAACGAAGTAAGAGTCAATATAGAAGATATCAATGATGTTTAGTTTGCGATATTACCTGTTTAATCAAAAACCTTTGTGGGAATATCACAAAAACTACATTACAAAAAAAAAAGATGTGCATTCATAAGAAGTCGATGGGATCACATGGGAAGGGGATGGCTTGTTTTTTAGGAAAATGAATCAGTATTTTTCTCTAGTTTATGAAAAGTCTATGTGAAGAGCACTGAATAGAGTATTCCTTTGTTTGAATAGAGAAAAGCTATGCAACACACTGAAATCGTAAATTTTTGTGCCTGAAAAAAAAGAAGACATAAATAGCGCTGAATATAGTATTTTCTCTATGAAAACTACTATTGGAGTATTAAAAAGACTCTCTTTAGTATCTCTGCCTTGTTCTTCTCTTGGCACAGTAGGGACGCTCCAAGAAATAGTAGTTGGGTTTACGAATTCACCAGTAAAAATTTATCCAGTAACTTGCCAGTAATTTCAGAAATTTCCGAGCATAAGCAAAATACAAGAAAGTACGAAAACCTAGTTTTTGTTAAAATTGATTTTTGTTAGACGCGTGGTACGAAAAATGCAGACTTAAAATAAAGAAATAGCTATTCATAATTTACGTTTCACAAGGGTTAATTGCAGCCACTTCAACTGGATATGAACGACTACTCTTGCAAATATACAAATTCTGATATCTTACTGATAATGCACACACTTCGTGAACTTCTTGCACGTTTATCCCTTTCCCCGCATTTGGTTAATATATATTGCACTAAAACAGGTCTGCCATTCGTTGGGCTGAGAAGTTTTAACTATTATGGCGCAGAGTATACAGATTAATGATTTTATATATCCTTGCAAAAATGTTCTTAGAAGAAATTATAAATTTCTGCAAGGACACGACGCAAATTCAATATTTGAAATAAATACTGAAAACATTTTTCTATAAACTATGCTTAGAATAAGGTATAACATTTCACCCTTCAATAACAAACTATTTTCGCTTTCGAAATGTCATGAAAGTTTATTAATTTACATTCGGCATAGGAGTTTTCGCTGTTTGGGCGAAATTTTAAATTTGGAGAAGTAAATACATGAATGTTGGAGTATTTTCTCAGAGAATTTTCATTTGTAGACGTTACAACTCAAAAGGGTATTTAATATGAGTACGTGTAAAAAAAGTTTATCTGAACACGAAAATGTTGATATATTAGATAAGATAGATATAGATCAAGAAAATTATGTCGTAGTCGAAAATGCATAAATTATGTTCGAGCAGAGACAGAAATCGATTTTGGCGATGAAATTATTGTAGAATCTCTTTTAAGGCGCAAATTTAAGCAATAACACATTCTTGAACTAAGCTTTTTTCCAATTTCAAGAAAATGGAATATGAAGTTAAAAATTCAAACAGCGCCCAATTGTTTGTTACAGACAAAAAACATCATCAAACAGAGGGACAAAATTTGAACCAGACCCATTTTCGTACAAGTCAAGTTCCGTTAATGAAGGTCGAAATTCTGTTTCAACAATTTTTTATTCCAGAAATATTTCAAAAGGCAAAACACTATTTTGTGGCATGTTAATATACATACATACATATTTTATTTTATTTCGTTAATTTTGAATTGAAAAGATATTTCAATTTAATTCATATTTTACTTACTTTCATCGAAGTTGTACTTCAATCGTAATTTTAAATATTACAAAATCTTTCTAAAAAACCGCATGAATTTCGGTATAAAATAAAGGAATTTTAGAAATAAAAATAAATACAATATTAATAATGTACGAATTTTTTACTTCTTTCACGGAAATTGGTATAAATATTGACGAAATATTCAAAAGGTTTGCATTCTGCCATTCCAAAATAACATTTTAAATTTTTTTTCAAATTTTCGTGTATATCTATGTATATTGCAATCTCTGATTTAAACAAAAAAGAGTGTTTGTTCAGTTCTTCAGATTCATTCGGAAAGGGTTATATATTTACTATCTTTTTATATTTTTCATTTTTATCAAAGAAAATATTTAGCTGTTTGTGTCAACTGAATACTTTTATTCACCTGCTGGCCAATTCTTACTAGCAGAAATTTAGCAAGTAAAACCAGCTACGTCAGCTGTCATTATCGCTCTCTCAAATGTATTTTTTTTGTTGGTTTCTGCACAGCTTTGGAGTGCGAAAATTAAGCTAAGTTTCATATACGTCCTGAGCTTTCGATATTTTAAAAGAGGAAAAGATATAGTTATTTATAAACCTTGCCTTTTGGTTGTCAAAATAATTGATTGTTATTAGTTGTGATTACCGCAATAATTGTATATCATACTTGGAATAACATATGCCTTCATTATTTGAAAAAAGTTAAATATTTCCTCGCTCCTCGTAAGCAATGATGAGTGAAATTTTGTATGAAACAAAGTGTTAATTTGAAAAAAGAACCTTTCTGTCCTTATCTATAGCAACCCAAATTAGTATAGATAAAGAATATTCATGATATTTTAAAAGATAAATCTAACTTCGAAAAGAGGAGCCGCTAATTTTGTAGAGATTTCAAAGTTTAAATATGTAGAGGATTTTCAGTTATATGCATACATGTAGAGTCCTATAAAAATAAATAGAATGCCTTTGACTTTATAAAACTCTTATAAAAGCACAGTCCATGGGTAAAAGCCCAATTATTCTTCAGTGTAATCAAAGCATACATATTTACATATACTATGTTTTAATTTATTATTAAAAAAAAAATAACATTCGTTTATCTCACATCCATATTCGTTGATAATATAAACAAACTTGTGTTTGTAAAAATAAAAAAAATAAAAAAATTTTTCTTTATACTCGAAATTTATCAATTTTATATTGTATGTTAAAAAAAAATTTTAATATTCACTCACTGAACAGTTGCTAACTGGGCACATTCGATGGAGAATCAAACATATATTCGGTAGCGATATTTTTTTCAACAGAAATTTTTAGTTTTGAAAAACATATTATGACTGATACTTTACTCAATTTTAAATTAAATAAATTGTACAAAACTTCAAAAAGAGTACAGTTTTTTTGGACCAAAAGCGAACTGAAGAACTTTGGTGGCCGAATATGGTCGAGGCCGAAATCGAAGTTCAGGTTTTCTCTAACCACCTTATACTGCCGTCACTCATAATTCTATGTATACATAAACGTGGTTACAAATATATAAGTATAAAATATTTTTATTGCTGAACCAACACCATAGATTTGCACACCAACCGACGAGCAACTCACCTGACACCCTTAGAAACTTCTACACCTCTGCTATTTCGACAGCCTTGGTAAAATAAATTTATTATTGTTTGCAACTGTTTGTTTTGAACATCATAAATATTGTATAATATCCACTTTGAAATTCAAATGACTTGCCATTTGCGCATTGCCAAAGCGAATGCAGAGACAGAGACGCCTTTGCAGAGGCAATCGAAATGGAGTGTGAAAGGATAAAACGATTTCGAGGAAGAGATGTCGTAACGCAAGTAAAGCGCAACTGGAAGACGATGATAGTGAAACATATACAGGACGAGCATATTAGTTGCATAAGTAATTCATTTCAATATCGCAAATGTTGCTCAGATTAAACGGAGTGTTTTATCGTGACCTGGCTGGTCCTCCACATACTTGCATACACATGCAAATATTTGATACACTAGCGTGTGCTTTGAGAAATTTCAATTTTGAAGGGCAAAAGCAAACTTAGCTTGGCGCTTGGTCTTAACTGATAATCACCCACTCGAGCATGTGGGTCGGCTTCAAATACTATCAAAGTTCATGCACGTAGAAGCAAACACCCTCACACATTCTTGGTGCTTTTTAAATTAAAAAAAAAATGTTTTGTTTAGGTTGGGACAAAAAAAGTATCACAAGAATCAGGAAATATCATAATCATAGGTACATAATCAAAAATAACTCTTTTGGTTAGCGTGTGCACAAAAACCAGCAAATAGTGCGAAGCAATCGATGCTAAACGATATCGGTAGATACTGGCACATTTTGTGTGCCCGAAAATGCGGGCTTCTTTTTGTGAGGTTTTGAAAATAGTAAACTTTACCCCAGCTAACCGAAGACCGCTGATGAGTTCAAGACCAAATAGCTGCCATATCGACCGAGATGCTCGAAGAAGTGATGGGAAATACCCTAAAAAAAGCATAGTTTGCGGTGGTCAATATAGGTGGTCATTTAATCGATGTTGGTTTAAAAAAGTAATCCACATAAATTGTAAATGATTGAATTAGAATTTTTTTTTAATTTCTTTCAAAAGTTATTCAGCATTTTCATACCGGAGGAACTGATGATGCACCATATCCCACTCCCTCTTTGAATTTATTCAATTTGAAAGCCAAAAATTTTACTATAAATCTCACAACCCAGAACGAACAACCGCCAATATGCCAATAAGTGAATTTCCTCTGCGTCACCGTGGCAAAGACGAGAATCTATCTCGAACACTCCAGTCCTCCACTTTGTAAAAATTGTAACTGCCAACAATGAAGACGCGAAGGCGAATGACTGTTTATTTGATGGCAGGAGGTACTACCTTTTGCCCTCGTTCACCTCAGAACTAATTCGCTTCGCTTCTTTATCCAGCTTAGAAAAGGAGGAAATAATGTCGAGGTCATCATCATACCCTAGTACTTAGTTGCACAGATACGCAGACCGGTTTAATTCTGCACCTCGAATTATCTTTTCCAACATAACGCGCATGAAAGTGAATTTATAGTCGACGATGAGTGTCGATTCTCTCCTCTCGAGCATTTTCCTAGATTTGGTGTATCGTGAACGTCTGGTAAATGGTAGACTTACAGGGTCTAAAGCCAAGGCCCAATCAATTCGTTGACGGCTGGCTTCAGGCTTTCACAGAATACGCTCAATAGGACCTTATATGAATTGTTTATTAGACTTCCCTCGGCGATAGATGCCAAATATTTCAGGATCACCCTTTTTCAAAATCTATGACTTCTTCATCGGCGGAGAGAGAAATGGTGTCATATTGCGCACATATAGAACGTTGATCTCAGACAGCTGCAGTGGATGTCTAGTGGGGGAAATGACTGGCTATCTGCGATTGCAGCGTTTCGACTTCGCAGTTTTCTTTTGAAAATGGTCGATCGCTTTTTGCGGCATAGATGCGTGTGGGAATTTTTTTTTAGCCTCGTTCGTCTGCCTATTTCTCCTGAAATCATTTATCATCGCCCACCGTAGGCGAGTGTGTAGCATGTGGGCGCTTCATTTGGTATGTGCCGGGTTCGAATCATAGCCGGGGCAAATAACATCAAAAATTAATGAAAAGTTTCTTCTAATAGCGGTCGCCCCTCGGCAGGCAATGCCAAACCTTCAAGTGAAGTGAAGGCAGAAGCTTTGAAAATAGTTCTCCCAAAAATCATTTGCCGTTCGGAGTTAAAAAGTCTCAATTTTTGTTGCAACCTCTAGACGAACATCACAGATATGAGTTATTATTATTTTTCATCACAGCAGTAGTGTACATTTGTAATTTCATTGCAATCGGACCATAATTACAGACTTTTTGAATAAGCATTCCATTTTTCGCACACTTATTTTTTGTTATGCAAATTGCGTACATTTTTATTAATATAGGTTGTCTCCGGATATTGACTGTCCACCACCTATATATTAAAGCGCAAGTGCATCCAGTCAACCCAAACGACATTCATCAGGAGTCAATTAAAACCTTCATCACTTTCTGCCCCAAGAATGCCGTTCTCGGAATTCAATCACCACCTACAGCATACAAAGAGCTCGAGATTAAACTCTTACTTATCCAGAATATACCCCGACGTACCAAACATATGCCAAAAACTAACTCATCTTATATTCCTCTCTCTCTGGTCCGACCTCATCGAAACACCTCGTTTCCTAGACCTCTCGTAAGATGACCATGATGAAAACATTTAGTGGATAAAGGCCTCAAATATTAGGTCTAGTAAAAATAAATCCGTGAATGGCTTTAGTAATGTGTATCTCGCGTTGAATAAGTGCAATCGGATCACGCTTAGAGAGATAAGATTTCGTTCTAAAAAAACTTCTCACGCTGTTTTGTGATTGCTTGACGCTGTATTGTTTGAGTACGCGTCAGAGAGGGGCACCAGAGAAAATGCGAGATATCTTACAGTTTTTTTTTCGACAAAGACGAAAACGCAAACCAGGCGGCTGAAAATGTGGGTCCTCTTACTGTAACCGCCAATCACGCGCAATTTTGGTTTTGTCGATTTTGTTCCGGTAATTTTAATATCAAAGATGTACCATGCCCTGGAAAGCCAACTGTCAAAAATATAGATAAAATAATGGAAATGGTCGAGTCCGACCTCACTGCTTCGATTGTCCAGGAACTAAACATTATCTAAAAGCCCATGATTCAATTTAAATAAAGCTGGATACAAAAAAAAAAGCTTGATGTATGCGTGCAACACAATTTAACTCAAAAAACTTCATTGACCGAATTTCCATCTGCGAATCGTTGCTAAATTGGAACAAAATCGATCCATTACTGACATGGATGGTTAC
Organism: Anomoia purmunda; assembly: GCA_951828415.1. Classification (NCBI taxonomy): domain Eukaryota; kingdom Metazoa; phylum Arthropoda; class Insecta; order Diptera; family Tephritidae; genus Anomoia; species Anomoia purmunda. The sequence goes on from OX639993.1 coordinate 154,660,485, forward strand.
CATTAATGAAAAGAGGGTCGCTGACGACAACGTCAAGCGAACCCGGCCGAGGTCGAAACGCGGGTGAGCCAACGCAAACGGTGGCCAAGCCAGTATTGATGGTCAGGAAAAGTTTGCGATGTGTTTGGAGGGATTGGCATGGAATCATCTAATATGGGCTGCTCTCCTACGGCCAAACTTTTAGTTCGAAATTGTAGCTGCTCATATTACAGTCTGAAGGAAGTAGTCGCCTAGAAACGGACGACTTTGATCAACAGGAGAGGAATTGTGTTCCATCAGGACAACGCAAGGCCACACACATCCATATTGACTCGCCAGAAGCTCCGAAGCTAAGTTGGGAGGTTCTTATGCATCCACCTTATAGTCCGGACCTGATACCAAGTGATTACTACCTGTTCCTGTCTAAGATGAACGATTTTGCTAGTGAAAAATTCGCTTAAAGAGGAGCTTGTAAAAATCTGCTGTCCCAGTTTTTTTGCCAATAGGGACGTGAGTTTATATAGGGGTAAATCACCTTCAAAATGGCAACAAGTTATCGAAGAAAACTATGCTAAATAAAACCTTCAAGTTAAAGCAAAAATAATGGATTTTTTTTTACTAGACCTAATATAATGAAATAAAATCAACAGCATCTTGCATAGTTAAAGCGGATATTCGGAACAGAGAAAATGTATGAATTATAAACAAAGAGACGTTGAACAATAAATACCAAAATCACGTGAATCGCTGAAGTGAAATGATACTACATAAATTCCCACCACTTGGTACAAGCAGAAAGTAAGACCACAAGCTACGCAGCTTTTCCTACGCCGAACGATCCACACGTTGCATAACATTATATAATATATAACAAAACATTACTCACACAATGAACAAAAGGTAACGGAGAATAGGAAAAGAAAAAAAAAGCAAGGAAAGGAGCGAATCGAAGCAAGAAAATACAAACACATATTTCGATGGGGCGAAAATAAAGTAGAAATCAAGTTTGCAGCGGTTTTATGGATGGCTATTATTACTTAATGTGCCCTTTCTTCATATTAATCATTATGTTTTTTTTTTGCTCCAGTGTGTAAAGGAATTTGCCAAAAAGGAAAATGAAAGGCAGTTTTTTGTTGCAGAAATGGGTCCAAAAGAAATGGGCGTACCGCGCTTCATCAAATTGCTGCGTACGAGGAACTGCGAGCCCGTAGTTGGGCAACATGCGGAGGCAGGTTTGAGGCTTTTTTTTCTGCATTTCGATACTTAGTGATTTATATTTTCAGCTTTTTCGTCTAACTTGCAAGATGTTAACCTTTTTTTTATATCCATAAGCATTAATAGACACGTACCGCTTTTGGGTTTGACGGAAATGAGAGTTGTTGGCAGTTCGGGTGATTAATTAATGCTTGTAAGGCTTTATATATACAAATATATATGCACATCTACATATAGGTATGTGGCGTTAGCTGCTAATTTTTCAAGAAATTCAAATGCAAATTTAGTATGAGTTTCGGTCGACTTACGCGATTTGCATACGCTTGATTGATATTCGTTAAATTTTGTATGGGTTAAAAAAGTATAGTGGCTTCAAATAGTGGTTTTTTTCTAGCGTGCCTGTTTTTTTTTATAGATACAAATAAATTTTTTTCGATTAAGTTTCGTGCGTTTTTCTTTTTCTATGATCGTCCAACTACTTTATTTTTTGCTTACTTTTTCATATGTAAGACAAAAAACTACGCTTTATCATCCTCTTCCGTTAATAAAGGTTCTATTTCATCTCAATAGTTGAGTACTTAGCAGTTGAAATTATGTTTAGAAGGATGAAATAGCATGAAAGCCAGAGGCAATTTTATTTACCAACGAATTTCGATTTATATTCAATTCCTCAACTTTTTCACGGTATTCGTATTCGCCGTATGTGCCCCAATTTGAAACCGTATGTTTGACTAGATGCTCGTATTAGAACTTTCTGTTTTAAAATTTAAATCTTTGAATCCACATAATAAACTTGTTCCGCAATAGAAAGGCATACGGTGCAAAAAAAAAAACGTGCTAGGCGAGAACTGGGGCTTGCGTCCAAAAGGCAATGCCTAGATCTACAAGGTGGTTATCTATCCTGTTATGTAATACGTTTCGATAGCCTGGTGGAAAGTGGCTGAAGTGAACTTTATCGCAACGAAATTGGGCTGGGCACAGTGATTGGCCTGCGTTGCGACCCCTAAGAAGATCAGATCAGGCGCAACGGGGGCCGTGAATGAGATTTTTCATATACCTTCGATAGATCTTAACATCAAGGAGTCTGCTCAATGATTTGGAAATTCTAAAAAAAACGGATTATATTTGGCAATAGATCTTCAAATGTTTCCAAGTTAACGGCTGTTTTCACAGGGCAATGGGTAGTCATGATACCCGAATTCAATTGAAACACAACGTCCGCTTCCGTGGTGGAACTTCTCCTCTGTGGCTGTTCAATTTTTAGTAGAACATGAGTGAAATTTCTGATCAAATCATAAATATCTAAAAGAACTGTGTAACGTGGATACAAAGAATTTGCTTAAGTCCTTAGACTTCCCTGACTGGCTCTGTTGATCTACGAGGGTTTTATTTTCTTTTATATTATCTAACTCTGTTAATTTTTTGTTCATTATCTGATTCGACAGCGAGTACGTTGCATTAAAATTGCGCTTCATGGTACTAAGTTGAGTTATTACTCGACATCAATTTAAAAAACAATTCAGTTTGTTTTTTAATCCAAATGGAGAAATATTGAAAGAAAATTCGGTTTGATCAAAACCGAAAAGTTTAATGTTTAAGCTCACAAGAAGTTTGTTTGATCATCACGAATACTGTGGCTCTCATTCAATACGTGAAAAAATTGATTATTTAAAGGACAAAAAAATCGAAATATTTATTCATTGTACCTAATGACTTCTTCAGGTTCCCATTTTCTTAAAACAAAATGCGTGGTAAGCGTGTATATTCAACTATAGGGGGCACTCATTGTGAAATAAATATGTCCAAAAATGTTTCATTGTTAGGTAAACTATGAATATATTACAATTCACATATTCATAAAATTTGTTACGGTTAAGTGAGTTTTTTTCAAATACATAGATAATTTTCCAAAATTTTTAAACAAATATTAAGAAATTCGAAAGCGTTTAAATTTTAGTTGCCGCTACAGAACAGAAAATAGTTTCGTGTTCATAAACTTAAATTCAGAAGAAATGTCCAACAAATTAGCAAAGTTCTTAAACTATCCAATTGACTTTTCTTTTTTCAGGTCAGAAATTTTTCTCTTCCCAAATATTTTTGTGTATACTATACTTCGATGTATTTAAAACAATGTCCCGTAGTCACAATAAAGATGAAGTCGACTCTTAACTTAATAGTAATTCTTTGGCATAATTTTTAATGAAATATCTGCCAAATATAGTATAAATATCATTTGTATCTCGACTAAAGCTAAGGGGCATTGTTTTAACTGCACATAGCTTATTAAATTTGGACTGAATCGATTTTCATTTTTTTTTTTGCAAATAATATAGTATACTTAAACAGTCATCTAAGTAGGAATATAAAAACATTTCTAATCTCACCTGCCACATACTTTTCTAATATCGGACCAAAAATACGGATTTTCTACTCTAGCGAGATAATTTTTCATAAAAATATTTGTATCGTCACACCCCCATTTTAAGCCTTTACTTTCACGAAAATCGAATCATAAAAACAGCTCATCTCTAGCCCATTAACGAATTTTCCGTGTATATAATAATATAGTGTTCAAATTTGATTGAAGTTCGCTTATCGGTTTTTGAGCCAAGCTGTAAAAAACAAAAACGGCTAAATTTTATTATATAAAGGAGCATCACACGCTAAATCTTTATAATGAAAGCAATGAAAGTAATGTTTGCAAAAAGAAACTTGCCTCATTTGATCCCAATAGCAATTTGAAAACAAAAAATTAATTTAAAAAAAATTTTCTTCGAAGAAGTTATAGCCTTGAAGGGTTGCGGAATAAAATGCAACTAGCTGTTTTGCTTTAAATGCATTTATGTTAGAATAAGCAACATAATTTGTAATGGTTCGAAAAATTATGTTAAAAAAATACACATATGTATATTAAATTTTCAGCTTATTTATTTGTATAATTTTTCCTATTGAAAATGGCATTGAATTAAAAAAAGCTATACAAATAATTTAAATAATTCATATATATTTTTGTTTGCTAAAGACCATACAATTACGCATATATATATCAAAATATAAATTGTGACCCGGTTGATTTATTCTCTTACATAAATGTACAGCGATTGCTGTTGAAACCCCAAAAGCTGAGACATTTTCTTTATCAATCTGAGTTGATTTTCCTTGAAATCAAATGGAATTCACGATTTCACACAATTAACTTACATATTTATGCCCCGAGGATTGGGCTTTCCATAATGGTAAACTTTGCATTAGAGTTTACTTTTAAAGTCTATAATTTGTTCAGTATACGTTTAGTTCTATTGGTTCTTAAAAACACCAATTTTTCATCGCATTAATTATTTGACGTAATTTTATAAATTTATCGCCGCTCTTATGTGCTACACTTAAATTTCAAGCAAAATATAAGGCAGAGAAGAAGGGAAATCCCCAGTGATGAACCCCAAAATAATGAATTTGAAGTACCATCAGTATATCAGTTTCTTGTTTAGTGGGCTGACCAAAGCTTGTAATGTTGTTTGTGACGCATACAAGTTGGCATAAAACGTGGCTTTTTCCAAAAATGTCATCTGTCAAAAATTGATTAAAATAATATAACGGATTTTGATTGGCAGTTCTATCATCGACTTCACTATTTTCAAATTGAAGAGGTATAGATTCATATTCACGTCGATAGCATCTTATATCTCATTTCTACATAATATAGAATTCTGTATGGCTAGATAAATATTTCAATTAGAACTTTATGTACTGCGTTTTCCTTTTCCTTGTCCAAAACCATCTTTGCCATATCAGCGAAACCATATTTTATACATATATGTATGTATGCATTTATATTTCCATAATAGAATTTCCCAACCGTTCATGTTCATTTGTGCAATATATTTTCGAAATTATTTTTGTGCAATATAATGTACAGTGTGCCAATGTACAATAATATATTGCACATTATTTTCAAGTTCGTCAAATAATTTTTTTTACACTCTCTTTCAATTTATTTGTAATTTGTATTGAGTGGGGAAAATTTAATTTCCACACGCAGTTTTTTTAGTTTGACTAAAGTGTAAAATTAAGTATTTCAAAAAATTTACAGGATTTCTTTTTGGAAACCAGCTAGAAATTTCAAATGATTCCTTCTTGGGCTAAAATTTGGTATTTGAAAAAGCAGTCGCACTTAATTTGAAAATATTAAACTCTTATTGGAAAGCATGGGTAACTTTTGCAAAAAAAAAAGAATAGGGAAAAATATACCCCTTTTTACGATATATTGAACAAATACAACTAGAGGGTTAAGCTAATAATAGAGAAACATTTTGCAATGCGAATTAGCGCCTTCTTATGTAAGTTTTATAGACTGTTATGGAGAAAATTTGTGGATTATCTGTTCTTTAATTTTGCGCAAGTACACTTCCTATGTTATCCAGAAGTTTCTCTTCATTTTATGAAAAATAGTCTTTCTTAAAAAGGACGCCATTAATAATGAAGAATTTTACCAAAGTTTAGCGCTTATATTTTATAAGTAGATATTGGACCGAACTTTTCCTGCAATTTCTGCTGTACTACAAAATGACTGACCTGCAGTTTTACGCCAATTTAAACCGCAGATGATTTGTTTACGGTTTGTCATTTCCGGCAGAGGGGATACTGCTATTAGAACAAAGTATTTCCTGAATTTTTTGTGTGATGTTACTTGCCTCGGCAAAAAGTTGAACCCGGAGCAATTTAGTTTATACCACGCACACAACAAACACTTGACTATTGCGGCCGCCGAGGGTAAACTTAATCCCACAAGTTTTACCCTTATATTATAAACATAATCCGATTACCATTTGATTAATGTCTTTCTTTTCTTTTACCAAAGTTCATTAACCCTACAATAAATTTAACTAACGCAAATGTCGTAAAACTGAATATAGACATAAATTAGCTACCGCATTTCCAAACTTCTTTGTTACAGAAATACAAAGCAATGCTTAAATCATCCCAAATAATAAAAAAAAAATATAATTACTTTTTCTCTTTGCTTTTCCATTCACTAACAAAACGCATATGTTCATTTTTGCGTTTACTTTGCTATCAGAAAATATTTTCCTTCCCCAATAATAACTTAATGCTGATTTGTAAGCGGAAACTCTAACTTCGAATCCCCTTCGGCCGTTACGCTTTGTTTGTTTGTAGAAATATATGTAGAATTATCCTACCATTTCCATTTCAATTCCATTCACAGCGCACGTACTCAACTGTACATATTAACTCACTCCTCGCAAGTTTCTTAAGCACGTTTTATTTCCCCTAAACATCCTCGAGGAATCGGAATTATTTTGCTAACACAATGTCGAACATTTTTGTTGCTCCCCTTCCCTTCGCGTTCGTCTATATAAATGAACATTTTTATTTTTATCTCTTATAACGTTTTCGTGCTCATTCAAATTGGATCGGAAACAAAGTCTGTAAATTCGCTGTCCGCTTTGCTTCATCAAAAGCCCATTAAGCGCCAATGCCATGATGGGTGGCACGGCATCTCTTTGCATTGAGGCGCCTAGACGAAAGCATCTGCTTGGTGAATGTGAATGAATAGCCGGGTTGCCATTTGCAAGTTACAAAAAATATACACATCTACCTATATACACATCTACCTATATACACATGTATGTACATATATTCCATTTTTAGGCACATTTAACGACCTTGACACTGACTGCACAAAAATAAATAATACGCTGTTTCTGCTCACGCGCGCCTTCTTTGTTTGAGTTTGTACAAGTTTTTCTCAATGAATGGCTTTGATTTAATTTGATAATTGTTTTGTGAGTCCTTAGCTTACAATGCTTGAAGTATAAAAAAATGTAATTAAATTGAGTTTTCTTCGAGGAATGTTAATGAAAGCAGGTGACAGCTTGTTTTAACGGATATGGCAGATAAGTATATGAATTTATTCATAAGATGGCAGGCAGGTGCACTGTTGACAATTTGTTGCTCTTTATAGAAAAATTGTGTATTTAAATTACTACTTGATCAGGATTTTGAAAAGCAACTTGTGAGTGGTAATAATGAAATGTAATGAAATTAAATGCAATTGCTATTTTCAATAAAATAAAAAGTTCACAACTGTTAAGTGGTTAGTTTTAGCGGGCCAATTTTGAGAATCTAATAAAATTAGCAATGTCGCAGTTAATAAAATAGCTGGTGAATTAAAAAAAACTCAAGTTTTATTAACGCTTCTAGAAGATAAATACACTGGGCGTAAATTTAAGCTCATTGTGCGAGAATTTAGTTTCGGTAATTAAAGTAATAAAACCGGTAGTGCGATACACAAACTTTAAACGATCCGACAATCGCAATTTTTGTCGACAATATTTTCGTTTGCAGAAACGATTGTGTGATTCACTAATATATTGTTAACGACACTTAACAGCTGTTTCGTTGTATTTATTCAAAGAGTTGCGCCTTGGTCTAACTAAATACCAAAATGGGCGAAAAACATAAAAAGGAATGGAAAATATAAACGAACGAACGCATACTGCCGAATGGAAATTTGAGTGCGTTTTTATTATATTCGATTAAAGTGAAATAAGATACAAATATTTATAATGACTTTTACATATTTCAACGTTCCATTGTAGCAGAATTTCGGCTCACCTCTGCGTGATTTGGTAGAAAAGTCATCAACTCGACTTCAAGACATATCTGGAATCACCCGCATACGTGCCATGGTTTTCGTTTGCTAAATTCGCTTCATTGTTAATCGTGTTGTGCTCCAGGGTATATAGATTCCATATAAAAAAAATCCCACAAAAGGTGACGACGTTGAAGCAAACATTTTTTAACAGCTTAACGCTCCACTTGGATCATAGGAGACCTATCAAGCTGAGAAATTAGGTTTTCTAGGCAAGTCTGGAGTTAACCGATACAGCTTCTGAAATTCTGTTGCATTCAAATGAAAGGGATTGCCCACATCACAGAGTAAACGACGATCCACTGTTGGTGCACTTATTTCTTTGTCACCTCGTGATAAATCATAGGCAAACTATTCAAACGACACTATTTAATGTTCCTTTTTTATTTTCAAGCTAACAAATAACAGAATTAAAAAATTTATCTTTTATTTGAGATTATACGATTGTTTTCTTTTTCGATTGAGTTAATAACCATAAATTTGTTGTCGTTTAGTTTTCGTTAACGACAACAGCTGATTCGTCGATAGCGAAACTCGTTAAGAAATGACTGCTGAATAGCAACATCGTTAAAATTTTCTTTAAGATGAGTTAACCATGCGAATATCGTATGTGAAGCGCACTACAGGGATCGTGTTCATTAAGAGTGCTAAATATAATTTATATTTAATCAATATTGGAAACCTTACAGGCCATAGCAAAATTACTGTTCTGATTTGGTTTTTTTTGCTCAGATATAAAAATGATGTATCGAGCTCTATTTTTCGCTTTAAAATAATGATTATTTTGTAAATTTTTATTTCTGTATAAAAATACTAATTTTTTATGGGACTTACTTCTTTGATCCAAAATTATCATATTTTTTATACCCGAGCATGCTAGTGTCCTGGATATTTTGACTTTTTTTAAATTTATTTTTTTCATCACAAGTAGTAATTACTTTTTGAGTTATATTTTTTTTAGTTATTATTAGCGTTGTTTTCTACTTGGCGCTATATCCGCCCTGGGCGTCGTAGCTGACTGTGTAGCGTGTGCCCGCTTCATTCGGTGTGTACGGGTTCAAATCCTGGACGGGGAAAGCAACATTAAAAATTATAGAAAAGTTTTTTCTAAAGCAGTCTCTCCTCGGCAGATAATGGCAAACCTCCGAGTGGTTTTCTGTCACGAAAAAGTTCTTAAAAAATTATTTGCCGTTCGCAGTCGGCGTAAAAAAGTCATAATAACTTAACATAAGTGCCAAATTATTAAAAACCTGATATGCTATAATAAGAAGCGTAATCTCGGAGTAATTGGCGCAAATTTTAGGATCGCCCTTTTTGGACAGCAGACATCTTCCGATCATATTCTGCAAATGAACTGGTCATCATGCATATAATCAACCGTTTTCTGAAGACGCGCTATTGTTATGCGTACTTCATCGATGTCGGGGAAACTGAGCCTAGATACAAATTGCATTATTTGGAATATTGCAATGCATTTATTATAATTATATGTTTTTATATTAAATTTTTTGAACTCGGTTTTGATAAAAAGGGTCCTAATTATATATTATGGAAAATATTTTATTTCTTTCACCTTTAAAGGTAACTAGCTTTTAGCCGCTACGTTATGAAATAAACAGTTTAAACGGATATAATAACTTCTAACTAATTTTTAGTTTGTTTTTTTTTTTTTTTTAATTATCTAAACAATACTCTACCCCTAGTTGATAATTGCCGATTACGGTTGGTTGCTTACAAATAGCATTAAATCAGTGTTTTGGAACACGTGGCAACACTTCTTATATATATTTTCAGAACTAAGTTTTTTATGGCTATTTCCTTTGAATCTCATTACGTGATACTTTCTTTAACTTAATCACTAAATTTTATTTACTCTTTTACGCTGGTGGCAACTCTGTAAAAATATTTTCAAAATAGAGTTTTCTTCAAATTGTTTCGTTTGACACGCATAGTTCAATACTTGATTGAATTTTTATAATTTGGTTAATTTTTTAAAAAGGTGGCAACCCCCTCTAAAATTATTTTTGATATTACGCATTCTTAAAATTTGTATTTTGGCACTCAAATGGTAAAATTTCGTTTATTTTTTGTTTAACTTAATTTGCATATAAACAGGTCTCAATCTTCTGTAAAATTATTTAGAAAATGAAGCTTTGCTGAGCCTCTTTCGTTTGATACGAATGTTCAATATTTTATTTCATTCATTGTTTTAATGGAATGTATACTTTTAAACAGGTGGCAACTCCCTATAAGAACTCAATTTTATGCACAATCAGATATGAGGTTTTTCATTATAACTTTTGCGCCAAAGCTGGTAAGAACATTAACTTTGGTACTCTGTCCACTGAAATTTATTAAGAACGGCATTTTTCTTTCTTTCTTTTCTTTTATGTGATCGTGCGGTATTAACTTATAAATCGTACAAGGTCTACAAGGTCTACTCATCAAGAGTAGGATTCAGTTGGAAACATTAATATTTATAGGATTTCTTTGAACTCGATTGTGTCAACTTGGGATATATTCATTGCTAGATAGTTTCTCTAACAGAAAACAGCAAACTGTGATTGATCAGTTATAGATGAATTTTTCTGCAGACATTACAATGCCGATAATAATATGAATGATGTATTTTTTAGTTCTGCCGGTTGAAAAAAAATTTGTTATCTTGATTTGCACTAAACTTCGAAAAGTTTAGTATTTATAAAAGGGATATTGCTGGCAGGTTGAATAATATAAAAACTCAGTTTATATTTTCTTTCGTTAAGTTTTATGATGTCATAAAATCCCTTAATCTATGTACATATATCTATACTGGGCCCCTTTTTTATTGTAGTCGGCTTGCAAAAGAATGCTTCAGCTCGGATAAAATTTCCTTTAGTAGCAAATCAACCCTTTTAGCCTCGTTCATGTAAGTGGCGATTTGCTTAGTGTTATTTAAGAACGGAAAATAGTTGTGCTGACAAATTTCAAATTTTTTTTTTGTTAGATATCTAAAAACTAATTAGGTAACAAAATGAAATTTCCCATGTATTTACTTACGGCCCATTCGCAATAGCGCAGTTTCGCACTTCCCAACACTGTATCTCCAGTCGGATAACATTTTACCGAGTTGCCTCAATTCGCTTATTTTTCCGAGTTAGTGTTGTTGGTTTGCATAATATTTCTTATCCTACCTAATGTTCGTTTGCAACTCGGTTACAAAGAATCGCGCCTACTATGAAATGAAATTGATTTTATGGCGAATGTTTATCTCGCTTTTGCACTCAAAGTACAGAAACGATTTTAGCTTTTTTTGCGAAACACAATAGATGGCGTATTTATTTTTTTATAGTTTATTGAAGAAAATTTACATTAGGGTGTATCGCACGCCATACAAAAATCAGTTCGGTATTGTTATTTCATTGGAATTATACAATTCATTACATTTTATGACATCAATCAAAATATTTATTTGTTATTAAGTTTTAGGTGAACTCGGCCGATTTGAAATTACCTGAATTTGTAGGACTAATTGGCATTTGAAAATAACTAAAAATTTGTCAAATATCAGCAATATTGTTAAACACATACAAAATACCGACCTTCCAAGAAAATCTCAAAAAGTGCTAACAAGAATCCATATAGGACATACCAGAATTACTCACGAACACCTCTTAAATAAAAACGCTGACAAAAAGTGCAAATTCTGTAAGACACAGTCAATTGAACTCGACCATATTTTCAATACATGTCCGACCTTTCAACAACATTGGCAGTTATACTTCTCCAACAAATCGGCAATAGACTTATTAAATGATACTAATAAAGATAGCATCCAAAAAATCTTAAATTTTCTGAAAGCTTGTAATCTTTGTGATCAAATTTAATTTTTAAACACACACAGCTACACAAATATACACTACTCATATACACATACACATAAGCATATATTGTAAAATAAAGCAAAATAAAACTAATACAACATTTTTAAAACTGTAAATAAGCAATAAGGCCATAGTCGCCAATGCTTATGATAACCTTAGTTATGTTATAATTTATTTATAATATAAATACATTAAATAAATAAACAAATAAATAAATAAATAAATTTGTAGGATTTTTGTAATCTTTGTTTAATAACAAAATCACCTTAGATCATAAAACAGTATGAAATATAATGCAATTTTTAATACTATCTTTGAATTTCGGCAAAATCTTGAACGATTTAGACACCTATAGAAAAATGTGGGTAGTTATTTTACATTTATACTTTTTTTTTAAATTAATACCTGGCTTTATGGGTTTATTTTAAAAATGGAATACTTGTGTTCTCTTATCGCTACTTCATAATTGTTTTGCTATATTGATTTACTGCGCATCCGATTCGCGTTCGCCAAAAATACTCGATTCGGAATTGATGATGTTTGGAAATGCTGACTGGGTACAAGTAGACTTCGGTATGCACGTTTTTGAAAGCACAAATGCATTTGCCAATGATTACAATTAAACGCTACATACAACAATACATACATATAATAGTTTTCTTTCTTGATCCAAATTTTCGATACTACAATTTAGTAGGTGAATTCGCGCAGCCTTTCTGTGAGAGCTGCGGTTGTATTCACCTTAATTTCGGTTGGAATTGCTCTAAGATATGTTTGAAAAATTAAAAAGAAGCGAATAATAAAAATGTCAACATTTTTTATTGACGATTTCTTAGTTAAATGTGAAGCTAAATGACAGCGTGTCTGTCCAATAGGACATTAAAAAATAAATACCACACCAAAAAAACAAAAAGAGGACACAGGTGAGTGGGAGAGCTATTTGAGAAGCATGTTGGCGAAGCATAACTAAACTTTGTATTTTATAGAAATAGAAAACTTGCATAGCATATCCAGTATATGTGTAGTACTTGCCAAATAAAATCGACTAGCAACAATAAAAGCTTGCCACGTTCAAGGCATTAAAGTAGGTACTCGCTTGCAGTTGTGTACTAAGAGTAATGTAAGAATAGCAGATGGTGCCATATTATTACGACACGTACACACACACACACACACACACACACTAAGAAAAGAATTTCGAATGGGTGCTTGTGTTGGAGCAGCGTTTTCCTTAAAAGCATCTTATCGTTCGTTCGACTTCAACGCCTGCATACAACTTACGCCTTTACTTAGTAAGTTTGAATGAGGAGGGAGGTACGTGTTTTTTGCACGTAAGGCTACTATTGCTTGTTCTTCCATTGAATGTACAAACTTTTTATTTTTATTATGCTGACCTGCATCTAGAAGGTAGTAGCTAGTTAGAAGGAAATATTACACAGGATATTCGCAGTTCGAGAAGTCAGCAAAATGCAAAGTGAAGTGAAGAAGTGAGAAAATGTTTACTTAGTTTGTAACTATTTGTAATATATGCTCAATATAAAGCAAATATTTTTTGGTAGCACTTCATTTTTTGGAAGCAAAAAGATTTAAAAATTACTAGAACTTATAGCTATACAAATGTGGATGGATAAAAGGAGAGGCAAGTACAGAGTGCAACTACTATTTTGGAGTGGAATTATTACAATTAAAGATGAATCGATTATATTCATTTCACAATTCATCTTTATTTGAGGGCATAATTTGGATAGGATTTATATAATAAAATAATATTAATAATAATTTGGCGCCTACACTATAGTTTGATATTTGGCCGAACTTCTTCTATAATTTGTGGTGTGCTTCTTGTAGTTGAATACAAATTGATAGTAAAATATAGAAGAATATAGAAGTATACTTTATTACAACACTTGTATCTAAAAGTTACTTTAGACGTTGTTTTGTTTAGTCTGCAAAACAATGAATTTTAATTAATATGCTACACAAATCATACTTTACTTTTATTAAAAAGCTTTTTTGTTTTAAATCATTGCATAATCGTTATTTTGTGATATCATTTTCTTATTAAAAATAATCGTTATTCTTGGACATATGTTCATTTTTCCGATCATATTTGATCGATATTTTGTGGTTTGTATTTTTTTCGGTCAAAAATATGAAATGTTTCTATCATAATAAACTTGTCGGCGATGACATTAACTTGTTTTATGGTCGAAAACAAAATATATCGATCAAAAAAATCAAAAAATTTTAAATTTAAAAATAACGATTATTTTTGATAAAAAATAAAAATCATTGCATAATCGTTACTTTTGATCAAGTTTGACCGTTGTTTTTTTATTTTTTCAATCAATGTTTGATTGTTATTTAGTAATTTTTATTTTTTCGATAAAAAGTAATTGTTATTTTTGGACTTAGGTTTTTCCGAACATAGTTGATCGATATTTTGTGAGTTGCGTGTTTCGATCCAAAATAATCGATATCCTAAAATTTGTATTTTGCATTTCAAATTTTTCGTTCATATTAAATTTGCCAGCGATAACAATAAGGCAAAGAATGATCGCCAAATTTTAAATTCAAGAATAACGTTTATTGTTCTGTTGATCGAAGAAATAAAAATTAGACATAATCGGAAAATAAAAATCCAAGAATAACGATTACTTTTGGTCGAAAAATTAAAAACACGATAAAAATTTTTCGAAGAAATAAAAAATAAAAGAAAAGAGAGATAGTATCGATTATTTTTAATCAAAAAAAAAAGCAAAAATCATAAAATAATGATTACTAAAAATTTTGTAACCTATATTTTCGCTGTTTTTGTCAATAGGCAGTATTGGTAATCCCAAAAAATTAGTACTGTTTAAAGTCAAATTGGTAAAATTAACTTACATATTTCAGATGCGCCACCCTTAACGAGACTTGCTTGAGGTAGAAGCCACATATTGTTGCGATGTCTATTTTACACCCTTCTGTGAAGATAACAGTCGTGTAAAACATAAATAAATTAGTATGATTCAAACGTTCCAGGCCCGTTTTTTTTTTAAATTTTGTTTCACTTGTTTTTTTTTTTTTATTTCACGGTGCAACAGCCAGAAAGAACATTTATGAATGTGGACTCTGAAAATTGCACCCACATTTATCCAGCACATCAAGAGGGGTTGAAGCTTTTGCATAGGTTTATTCCAATATTGGTTGACTTTTTCTAAAAAAAAGTTTTCCAACACTGTTTTACGAATAACAAAATCCATACTTTTTCGAGTTATTGTAGCTATAACTTTCGAACCAAAAAAAAACTAGAAACTGGAGATCTTGAGGACTACCGAAATATCAAAAAAAAAAATATCCCTCTTGGATTGAGAACAATAAATACATCAAGTTTCGTTAAGATATCTTAATATTTACTGGAGTTATTCGGTACACCGACGGTCATAGCTTAGTTGATTTATGTTTTCATTCTAAACATTTTTGTACCTATCTTAACAGTTATTTTAGGCTATTATAACCAACTGGAATTATTGCGTTCTGGCATAACAACAAACAAAAAATATCTCTCAAACATTTCCATATTTACTAAATTATTAAATTAGCAATGCGCTCTCTAAGATACATCTTTCCTTTAAAGTATTATATAACCCATCTCTAAAGTTAGTGGCTATTTATTAATAAAAAAAGGAAGTGTATTAATTATATGGGGCCGATATAAAATAAAAAACTTAGCATAGTTTGAAGGCTTATATTGAGAGGATTTTAAGGTCATGCAAATTCCTTTCCAAAAGATAATTTTCTTCAAACCGTTGTATTTGTTGCTCCAGAGTATGATATATCGTTGAAAATATAGTTTTGAGTATTATCCTTCTAGCATTTTGTTTACCCTGGAAAGATAACGTTTAAGAAAGACATGCCACACTTTGAAATTGAGTAAGTTATAAATAAAAAAAAATAACGAAGAAAATTCGATTTTGCTTCTTGCAAACCCAGTATAATATGAATAGCAGATTGTGGGGTTTAATGTTCTTCTCAAACGTTTGAGTAAAACCACCTTCATAGCTTATCTCTTTTTCTAATAAATTGTTTTTTTTTTACTGAATTTCAATATTGCTGGATTTCTAGTGATTATTTAGATATTTGGTTTTTAAAGTGTGTTTGGGCTGTAAATTTTTTTGCCAAGAAATCTTACATTTTGGGATTATGGAGTTCACAAACTTGGGTGAAAATGGGTTTTAGAGAAGCGCTTGATATTAAAAAAAAATATATATAAAAAAACTATTAAACCATTTTTTGCCGAAGGTTGAAATTGTTTGAAGTTTTATAAATATAATGAGAATGTTCAAAAACAGATTTTTAAGTCCGTGGTCTCAAATATCAATTAAAAATTTATATAGCTACGAAATTTAGCGACATAATTATGGAATATTTTCTATCATTTTTTGTGGTACTTCACGGTAAATCACTGCATTTTAGTGCTGCTAAAATTGGCTGCAGTAATAAAAGACAAAATAACGTCAACCGCGACTGATTTTTTTTTTTATTTCATATTTTCATTCTGTTGTAAAATTATTGTTGTTTGCCAGCATTGTTCCTTTGTAAGTGAAATGACATTCGATTTCCTTGACTTTGTTGCAAATTTTACTGTTACAAGCAAATCAAAGTACGAATAACAACAACAAATCTACCAGCAAGCACATTCATTTTCCCCAAGCATTGTCTCTTCACTTTTGCCTACGCGGAACATAACGTACATATATACATAAAACTGAAATTGTAAACCAACTGATATCTATATCATAGTAAAACTATTTTTGTATTATTATTTGCCAGTTTGAATCACCACACATTTCATTGCAGAACAATATTGCAATATTTTTATTAACCCCTTTCGGCATTTCAATGCTGGCAAATTCTACCATCGAAGATAAAATTGTTAACTACAGTTTGCAATAAAAATGTAGCAAGTTTGTGAAACGAATCGAAAAATTCTCAGGATAGTTAATTAAGTGTACGTTACTTTTGTGGTATTATATGCGAGTGTGTGTGTGTGTGTATGTGTGTATTTCTGTGCAAATAGTTTGCTACACAATCATATATACATTGATATATATATAAATATATATATATATATATATTATATACAAACTAATGAGAAAATGTAATGCAAGAAATTCTGAGACTAATCTCTAAAGAGAGTGTTCCAGAATTAATGTCTATCGGGTAAATTTATTTACAAGTATTTTCAAAAGGGTATTATTGGAGATCATTCCTCACCAATATGATATAATTAGCTTTTACCCCATGCTTCGCTCGCATGGCTTTGGACTTAATAATTTTTTTCAACCTCCGCCAGCTCAAACCAGTATTGTAACGCTACTTATAATTTTGCAAATTTAATTGAATTAAATTTTTCAACTCTATCGTAGAATTTCTGTTACCTTACAAATTAAATTGAATCAATGGTCCTTAAGAGGTGGCAACCCTCATAAAAAATATTTTCTTATAAACATTTTCGTTTCAGAGTAATGTTGTTATACTTCAAATAACATTAAATAAAAAATTTTAAACACATGACAACACTCCTTAAATATATTTTCATAATTTAGTTTTTTTAAGCCTACTTGCTTTGTTTTTTTTTTTCAAAATAAAGCTTTTTTAAAACTCTAACGGTTTAATACAATTATTTCAATATGTGAAGTAACTAATTTTAATTTCAATTAATATTTTTCAACAAGTGGCAACCTTCTCGAAAAGTATTTTTGAAATTAAGTTTACTCAAAACTTTTAGTTTGCTACTCATATTATAAAATGTTGTTAATTTTTTCAAGTTATCGATATACCCAGCCCTTTTTTTTGGCTCGGATTTCGAAAATATTTTAAAGTATTGCTTTCATAATGTTAATGTTCACTTAGATAAAATCCATCTTTTAAATCATCATTGTAACCATATGGTCACACTGGGCATGATATGAGTTAATTTTATCGAATATTTTACATATTCTATATTTTATAAGGTTAAGTTTTTTCATATACAATAAAAAAGTTACCACGTAAATTATACAAGATCGTATACAAATACAAGGCTACTTATTAATTTTTTTTTATGGAATTTTATAAAACATTTGACACAAATGCCAACGTTGCATTTTGAGCACTCAGTTCTACCAACAGAAGTACACAAATCAGAAACACATCGTTTTCTTTTTTTGCACGGACGCATGAAATGATTCAACCCATCATATCTATACCTATAAGTCTCTGCTGTCTTTTTCGAGGTCGGCTTGATCGAAGATTTTCGGAAAACTGTTTACAGTAATAAATGGCAATTTGCCGAAGAAACTCAAGTTGTCAGCATTCAGCTGTCAGCTATTTTGAAACGTCAACCAAGAACGTAAAAATACTGGTCCACCATTTCTTTCCTCTTATTCCGATGCGATGCAAGCCCACATTTTGATCCGTGCGATCTACTCCGCTTATATATTTATTATATTTCCGGAAAACTAACGGCCGTGGAATATCAACAAATTTTTTTGCTCCGGATAAATGCCGTAAAAGGTCGAAGCGATGTTAATAACTGCATTGTCATTCCATTTTATGAGAAAAATATTTGATTATTGCAGTTTTATGGACCCCTTTTTGTTACCTTTTTATGTTAAACCGAACAACTTTCGGGTACCCGATTTTCCCGGATCGTACCTGATGCAGTGTATCCTTCAAGTAAGCTAGCAGAGCAAAGCTAGTGGATATATTATCAAAAAAGAATGAAAATGATAAATTTTGAATCTAGGGTGAAAAGTCGTTTATTATCTTCTAGTTGGGCTGCACATTTTCCAAAACTTGTTGGTAGATATTGCATATATTGATATATTTCACAATTCACCAAATATCCTGATGATGTACACAAGGACCAAACTTTGTAGCCGAAGCCCAATGGTTTTAATTTTCATGAACTATTTGCAGCCATGGCGTCCAGGGTAAGATATCATGCTTTTGTCGAATGAGAGGTGCTGTTCGGGGTGGAAATGTTTCAACATGTTCGATTTCAAGTGGTCGGTTAGAGGCCGTAGATTCCACATCCTGTCTCCATCAGTTAGCTTTTTACCACTATCCTCAAAGTGCAAGTATTTGTCATTATCAACGCTCCCAAATGATCTACTGACTTACTACGACTATTAAATCCATTGGCCAACAAGATAGCTATGAAAACTGTAAGCTCATCAGTAGTAATTTGAGGATTTTGTGTACAATGGAAAATTGCATAGTTTTGTGGCTTATCTATTATGTGCTCTATAAGTTCAATGTCAAAAAAGTAAGCGACCTCAGTTCCTTTGAGCGAGCACGATCCACTCTCGGCCAGAGGGTCCTTGCAATTTTGCATGTCGTGACAGTTTCCCAGCGCTTGCTGAGACGACAGAGAGCCCATCTGTCCAAGAGAAGTCCGTAGGTTTCCCCTCCCTGCATGGAGTAATAACTTCCAGGATACCCTGTCGCGCGAGCTTATCAGCCATGCAGTTTCCTGCAATGTCACTATGGCCCAGTACCTAAATTAGTCTAACGTCGAGATACTCTGAGGCGGCTGCGAGAAAAGTCAGGCACTCCCTGAAAAATTTTTATCTCACCATTAGCGATCCTAAAGCCTTAATAGCGGCCTGACTGTCCGAATAAATGCTAGCCCGTTTAGTGGGCATTACATTGGTTAGTAGCCAATCGGCTGCCTCCTTAATTGCGGCCACCTCTGCCTAAAACACACTACCACTACAATAGTCCGGAAGCCTAAATTTACGCAGAAGACACCTCCCCCAACCTTACCGTCCAGCAAGAATGTGCAATTTTTTTTACAAATTATTTTTCTTACAAATTTTCAATGTATTATTTTTTAATTTATGCCTTAATTTCTTTTAAAACAAAATTAAAAAAAAAATATTAGCTTACTTATCTTTAGTTACTATCAGAACTCCCTTTTTTGCCATATTTTTTTCGTTGCACTTTTTCACAACAACTCACAGAAAATTTGTATGAAATATTTAAAACATTTGGGAAATTAAGCTCTATTAAGCATTTTTCATCATTAAAAAGTTGATTCCATTATCTTATTCATATCTGTACAATCGTTATATAACAATATGTGAATTAGCTTATTTATTTAATTGATTAAAGTTTTCTTAACAGGCTACAATCCTCATTGAAATATAACACACTAATTAAACGAAAAAAATTAAAGTAAATTAATTTAGATTCCTCCAAAAGGAGACTATTCTACATTCATATCCATTCAAGTGTCAGTCTCTTCATAGGAAATGTTCGAACAAAAGCGAATAGACCAGTCTATAGGAATGGCTGCAATGTGGCATCATATGCAGGTTCATTTGCGATACATCCTGCATACAACCCATACTACTACTCGTCGCATTTTTGGCTGGGTTCAATAAGAACGCACACATTGTAAAATCTCAAACGGTTTGTGAATTCAACAAAATTTTTCTGCAAGTAAGTAGGTCAATGTAATGTAAGAGAGTGAAAATTTGTGGTATTTTCGCGAGAACTTCTTTGCAGTTTGTATGTAATTTTCTGCTTAAAAATTTGATTGACCCACACTGAACTAAGTATTTTTTAATGAGTTTTATGTATGTAGGTGTAGTGGACATTGCGTACTTTGATTTTATAAAAATTACATTGTAATTAATGGTAAAAAGTTGCAATCGTTTTTATTCTTATAGGGGCCGGTGGTCATACCAGCATAAAACGCTGTGACTGTGTGTGTGTGAATAGCTGATATTAGTTTCACATTTTGCTATTTCTACCTAAAATATATTTCTTAAGTTGTATGAGTAATGAGTTTGTGTATTTTATAACGCTTTTCCATTACATCTTCTCAAATTGCAAAGCAAATGTGTCACGATTTTTTTTTAAATGCTTCAGATCGAAATATAAAAATTTTCGAAACATCAAAATCATGTATAGCAGGATAACTTAGTGAATATTAAGTTATCTCAACGAAACTTGATATACAAATTGCCCTAGACTCAAGGTACTTTTGTACAACAAATGGGAAAAATCGGGTAGTGACCACCGCCACATAACGGTGTATTGTGAAACTGAAAACAACGCGATATCTCGGTAACCAATAAAGATAATTAGCTCAAATTTTATACATAGGTTGAGGAAAAAATATGCGTATACATTTTTTTTTGGAAAATGCACGTGGCCCCGCTAACTTTATAAGAAAAAGGTTATATCTTCGAAATTATTTGAACAAACTGTACCAACTTTGGTACTGAGATTGCTTTTTAAATCAGTACGCAAAATTTTTAAATTCGGACAAAAACCACGCCCATCTCTCACGGTAAAATAAAAAAGTCAAAAAAATCCGATATTTATTATTTTACAAGGTATTTTCCTCAAATTTGCGAATCAAATACATGAAATCATAAATGTTGGGAATGACGAAGGTATCGCCCCCTTTAGAGAAATTTCGAAAACTATATAAATCAGACAAAGGCCGCGCTCTCCCCTCATATCTGGCAAATTATTTCAAGTTTGATACAAAGAATATAATTAGGAAGAGAAAGAATTACTGAATCAAAATTTTGGCAAATAGGTGTGATATGTTAAAATCAAACTAATTTCCTTTTATATACCAACTATTGTGCATATGCCTCAAATACAAAGTTGCGTAGTTAAAAGGAATTAGCCTCTTTATTGTATAGGGCGCGGCACCATCTGTTTCTTTCCAACAAAACGATACACGTTTGATCTATACGATATGTGTGCATATACCGAAATAAACACCGAACAGTTGTGAATATAAAACGAATAAAAATTTTCCCCTCCATGGCGGCGTGGCACCGCCCAGTTTTCGAAATTTATATATAATCTATGTCTGACCGAGACCACGTGCACCTACTATAAAAATTTCATAAAGATCGTTTGAGTAATTTGGACGCCAATAAAGAACTGACATTAAATTTTATATATAAGATTTTGATTGCATACAATAAGAGCTTTCGATAGAGCTCATCCCGGCTTCGAAGAATCTAGGAAAACGCTATACGTGCGTTTGGCTGTCAAAAACGAAGCAGGAGAGCTCAAAGCAGTATAATTTGTTGTACACTCACGAAGAAGGTAAACCCCGTAAGTAATATTCCTCAAGGCATTCTTTTCAGTGGATGTTGCGGCAATCATGGCTGAAGTAAAAAGCGTTCGAAGCCTGTTGATCGCTTCCGTATATATGGCATATGGTCGACCCGCACCACCCGAGAAGATACAGCGACTAATTAGGAGTAGAGAAGTTGTTCTGCGAGACTGTGACGCCAATGCAAGGCATACGATGTAGCGAGCAGCGAGACGAACGAGCGAGGCTAGTCTCGTTTTGATTTTATAAGTATAAAAGCGAATGATCTCAACATATAAATATAAATAAATTAATATTCGCGAGCTGTTAAACATACCGTGGTGTGAAGAGGTCCTTGGTATTAATCATTGCTACTCAAAAAAAATTTAAAGAATATGATTTTTCCCTAAGGGAAAAGGCCATTCGTAAAGCAAAACAGAAATCCTGGTGAGATCATGGCCAGTCGATTGAGTCCACGAAGGAGTCAGCACGCCTGGGCAAGATTCTTGCTAAGTGCTATTCAAATGAACTTTCGTAAAGTAATCAGCCGAAACTCTGAATATTCTTTCTGGATTGTCCTGTTGAGACAGTCCGCCCAAGAGAGTCGGTGCTGCGGGTTGTACCGACAGCTCTGTGGTTTGATACACATATTGTAATAATTAATTTATCTTGAAATTTTTAAAGAGGTGGCAAACCTCCTCAAAAATTCTGTAGTATGGTACCCATATTGTAGAAGTTCGAAAATATTTTCCGCGCTTCACTAAGGACACCATCGATTAAATTTTCAAATATTTATGTTTTTTGCAGCTAATATTTGGTTTGATTGAATATATAATATTCGAATGAATTTTTTTTTTTTTTTTTTTTTATTTAATACGTTTATTTGCAATCTATTTTAAAATAATAAGCAAATTATATAATTAATGAATTTGGACTATAAATACGGCTTTTAGAAATATCGCGACTACAGCGGCATTTGTCGCCGCAATTTTCAAAGAAAATAGTTATATATATACATATATGTATTATTTTGTGGCCTAATCTATTAATTTTTGAGCTCAACACCAGTACTTGCCCAGCAAGTCGTAGGTCGTGGATTTACCTACCGGTTGGAGTATAGTTCGAAGTCATTTAGGAATCAATTCGAAATCACTTCTGAACTAGTTCAGGGCTCAACGAACTTAGTTTTGTGTTATTGTTTTTTGACGAAAAAATACTTCAAATATTCATATATTATTTTTTGGTCTGATTTTATTAAATGACAATATTAATTTTTTGGGCTCAAGGCCAGTATAAGGAAAATTATTTGGGGGAAAAAACAACAACAGGATATAATGAAAAGTGTTAAAAAGCAACAGCAGCTCATAAGCCGACTGTGTTCCATTGGCTACGCACTCGCCCAGCAAGTCGTAGGTTGTGGGTTCGCATACCGGTGGAGTCATGAAATAAATCTAATGAAGAGATGTGGTAACCTCCGAAATAGCTATAATTTTTACCACTCCTGAATGTTGTTGTCTTTTTTCCAAAAAAAACTTTTCTTATACTGGCCTTGAGCTCAAAAAATTAATATGGTCGATTCAAAATAATTATATTTGTATGGAAACTACATGTTCTGAATTTAAATTAAATCGTGCCATAAATACGGGCTTTAGATGTATCCCGGCCCCAGATCCAAATAAAAGAAAATTAAAGCTGATATTTTCATATGTGGCGAATATGTACTTTAAATTTGTACCAAATTTAGCTATACAATTTTTAGGAATACCTCGACTCCACCGCCACAAATGTTGGCTTGCCCATATTAATTTATTAACTGCCGTTTACATAAATAACCATAAATCGCGGCTTCTCTCACAACTTTTGCAAAATTTAATTAAATTGGAATTGCTATACAAGTGGCAATCCTCTCCAAAATATAAAGTTTGACACTTATATTTTATATACTTGTGTATAATTTCATTAATAGGTGGCAACTCTCTTAAAATATCTCCTTGCAAAATGAACGGTTTGACACCTATATTTTGTTTTATCTGTCTCGAGCAGGAGGCAACCCTTTTAAAATAGAGTTATGATCCTTCTCCTCGCCGAACGAACCGTTTGACACTCATATTTTAATACTTCATATAACTAGTGTACATTTTAATTAAATTTGACTTTTCAAAATCTAGTTTCGAAATCTTCGCGAGGCAGATACCATTAGCTATGCAAAGTTTTAGTTTTTAAACAGGTGGCACCACTATGGAAACATATTTTTAAAATTCTGCTTTCTTGAACATTTTAATTTGACACTCATTCTGTAAAATTTCATTTAATTTATTGATTTTATTTAATTTAACTGAATTTAAGTTTTAAAAAGTGGCAACTCTCTTTAAAAACTCCTTATATGGGAACCCATACAAGGAACTATACGGAAATGTGGCAAATTTTGTTCAAATTTCTCCAGTCGACATTTAGCAATATTTGAGTTAACGCCACGTGTTGAATTGTAATTGAATTGAACCGAAAAACGAAATGTGTGCCTAGAGCGCCATCTGCTGAGAATTTTTCGATCTCTTTCCCTAAACCTTCGTGAAGTAATAACCAACAAACCCGCACAAGGAAGTATCCATTTCATTTTTATATATAAAGATATATCTCAGGAATTTAATTCAATTAAACCTTTCAAGCAGGTGGTAACGATCAAACCGTTTTCGAGTCTCACCG
Source organism: Anomoia purmunda (assembly GCA_951828415.1). Classification (NCBI taxonomy): domain Eukaryota; kingdom Metazoa; phylum Arthropoda; class Insecta; order Diptera; family Tephritidae; genus Anomoia; species Anomoia purmunda. The sequence continues at coordinate 154,685,014 of OX639993.1, forward strand.
TGATTGGCGGAATGAAACTAATTTTTATACACATACATACATTTAACGTTGGTATCTATATGTGGACCAGTTTCTTCGCTTTGGAATACATTTTTTCATACCGATCTCTTTATAAAGAGTTTTCTAAAATAAAATTGCAATATAACCTGTTTTGCATATAACCGTCTTCAGTATTCTAATAAACATGGCAAACGTGATACGCTCCATAATTTTGGGAAAATTAAAATTTTTTGATTTACTTGCAAGTCGTAGGCAAATAATTCCAACAAATGTTCTGAAAATGCCATTTTGAATAATGAATTATTTGCACGGCAGTAGAGCAAATAATTAAATCTCGGCAAGTGTGGACAGCCTACGTAGAAATATTGCAACTCACATTAAAAAATATTGCAGCCGCTTGTGAGCTGGTGGTAAGAAGAAAAAAGGGGAGGAATGACAGTGCTGTCATAAACTTTCAACTTTACAACCTTTTAATTAATTTCCATCACAAGCATTCTTAGCACCTAAACCATCTCGAATTTTTGGCAGAAGTTTTTTATTTTTTGTTTACTCCCGCTCACTTCCGCTTTATATTTCAAACAATATTAATTAAAATTTCAAGCTTCCACTCAAAATTGCACACTCATAGTACATACTACGCCATTTGCATTTGTTTATGTGCACCATACACACACAGCCATACATCCTTAGCAAAATGTTAGTATGGTAGGTGCAAAAACATTGAAATTCGAAATATAAAGTAGAAGAGGTCCAGGTTAGAGGCCACATACACTTTACTCTGTTGCAAATGCCACATTAACGAAGAAGGCGAGCGGCAATGCAGTCAACGGACTACCTCAACACACAAATGCCATCAGTTTACCGCCTTGCCGCCGCCAAATGCAGAGTGTCGCAAAACTGGGCAACTTTGTTGCGGCAACAATGAAGGTTTATGGTCAACATAAGGCGAATACTAGTGAACTTGAACTTAAGGTCGCTTACTAGTAGCACACTGATATGGCTTTGCTTTTGTATTTCGATAGAAATGACATTAATTAGTGTGATTTTTCAACAAAGTCAATCACTGCATGTGTTGGGATTTGGTTGCGAAATTACAGCGAGTTTTGGTGGCCAAGGTTTTATGAAAATATACTGAGGTTTAATATGACACAGTTAGAGCTCATTTGACACTTAGTGAATAATAATTGAAAAATGATAAGTTGTTGGCTGTTCTGGGTATCACTTTATGTAGGTTTGAGACGGTTAAGGTCATCATATATAATAAATATTTCTCTAAGATGTTCTTTCTTTCTACTTTTGTATGCAACCTACTTTAATCGTTCGTTGACTTTAGGGTAGATTTCTACCCAGAACTTAGTATTGAAATAAAATATACCCAATAAAAGAAGTTTCAATGGAACTGGAGCTCAATGAACTAAACTAAACTAAACTATTTTCGAGTGAAATATAAAGTAGAAATATATCAACAAGTTCGGAAAACATATATCGCTTTTAAGGTCAACGAACGGTTAACAAAGAGGTGTAATTTGAAATGATAGGGGTTCTTCAAACAGTGACTGAATAATCTTAATGGGTCTACGCACTTAGTAATAGAATTTGCCAAAAAACAGAGAGGTAACTATTATAAGTGAGAATTATAAAAGTTAATCAGTAATTACTATAGAAAGGTAATCTATAACTATTATTCAAACACCTACTGTATTATAAAAGTCTTTTCGTAGTAATTATTAGCGAATAAATATTTTTATGTCTTCAAAGACTTTTATTTTGAGACTTATGTTTTAAAAGTGGTCTCAGCGAAACAAACTTCATTAACTCTTCCTAGACTTTTGTTTTGAAACTTATATTATAAAAGTCTCTTTATAACAATTATTATTGAGACTTAAATTATATATAAATTATACATATAAAAGATGTTCTCATAATAATAGTGAGTGGGAAGAAATTTTTTAAATCTTAAACGAAGGAACTTTTTTAGGACCATTTCGGGATGATTTCGATACGAGTTCGAAATAATTTTGGAAAGAGCTCGCGATCACTTCTAGATCAGTTCCGTTCAGTTTTAGAACTTTTTCGGGGCCAGCTTGGGATCACATCAGGACAAGTCACCATCTCTGTCTGCCGCTTTTTAATTTAAAGTTCTTTCTCATATTTCGAATTCTCAATTTAGCCTAGTCACGCTTTTACTCAAAAAAAAAAAACACAATAAAAAAAACTAAGTTGTTGCAACCCTGAACTAGTTAAGAAGTGATCGCAAATTAATCTCTAAGTGGTCACGCAACAGTTTTGTCTTTCAAGACCTGATCATTTATTTTTTTATATTAGTCCCAAAAAAATTAAACAACTGTAACGCGTTGATTAATATTATGGAAAGCCTAAAGTCTAAAAATTAAAATAAATTTTTTAAATAGAAGCACTTAGTAGTAGTACCAGTAAAAGCAGTAGTAGAGATTAGCAAAAATAGTAGCAGTAATTAATAGTAGTATTAGCGAAAACTGTAGTAGAAATTATTAAATTCAGTAGTATAATTAATTGTAGAGGTTAGGAAAAATAGTAGTAGTAAATAGTAGTAGCAGAAGTAAAAAGAGTAGTAGTAATTAGTTGTAGTAGTAGTAATTGTAGATTGCAGTAGAGGTAGTTAGTTATATTAGTAGAAATTGTAGGATTAGTAGTAAATCTAGTAATTAGTAGTTGTAGTAGTGGGAGTTGGCAGTAGTATTGATATGTCGCTACCTCAGTATGTATGTTTATTTTTTCGTATACAAGCATCATGTCGTTGACTTCGTGACGCGATATCGACGCAACTTGCGTTACGTGATGAAAAAAAATAACTCTCATGCCGCTAAAGAAAATTTTGTTCAATAGTGTTTTCACAATCCATTATAGATATTATTTTGGTGTTACATTAGTTTTACCAAGTCCAAGCCCCTTTGATTGTGTGCTACTACTTATTAATAGCGTGGTTTTTAGTAAGAGCTTGCATACAAATTCAAAGGTTTATAACTTGAGTAATCATTATTTTCAGGGAGAAAAATATACGGAGTGTTATATGAGCATAACAACGATCCGAAATTGAAGACATATACAACAAATTAATCAGTATTGAATGAAATGTCACTCATACGCCCCATATTACAATTATTGGTTAAGATTCGATTATATAGGGCGTACGAGTAACATTTTACCGCGACAATAAATACAAAACCTACGTATTTAATAACGTAGCCGGGTGTACTAAAAATTCTCTTGAATTATATTAAAACAAATTACTACCGATCAGAGATATTAAGTCAGAGGATTTGTCATATTGGCCAATTTGTAAATACAAGAACATCACATTGAAGTTTTGTGTTAGGGAAAATCTTAAGATGATACACATTGTTACATACATACATGATATTTGTATTTTTGATGGTAAACATTAGTCAGTGTGGTATCGCTGACAAAAAGTCTTCGTAAAGTAGTTTTAACTCGCCGACAACACCAACTCTCAGAAGGCAAGCCGCTGAAAGCTCTGACATGACTCTGTCTAATGGTTTTATTATCCTTTTCATTTAAAATTGATGGAAAGAACAGTTTTCTAGCACGAAATTTTGTACAGTTCGTTAAAAAAAACAATAACTAGCGTCAGCTTATCTTTGTCAAGGTGTCAAAAGGTGCCATCCAGTGCGAAATTAAGGATACCAAAACAAACTCTAATTTAACTAAATCAGCCATATTTAGCTATGTGCAATTTTTTTTACTTTAAGATTGACTTATGTTTTAAGACTAGGTTCAGTTTCAAGTTAAATTGTTATTGGCATCCATACCTAACATTTTTCTCTGTTAACATCAAGTTATTGAAACCTCTCGAGTATAAACTACTTAATTTTCAGTGAGTGAAAGTTTTCGTCTCTTGGAATCTGCTGAGTAAGCTTTCGTCGAAAATAAAAATCTATTGTCTAAGTATAATAATATATTTTTTTCATTAAATGCCTTTCACAAATTTCCCTACAGACATTAAGGCTAGAAAAATAGTAGTACCATCGATGGTTTTCGTTGTTTTTTAAAACTCGGCACTGTCGATAGTGCTATCGAATTCAAATAATAAATGTTTGAATTTATTACTTTTTTTCAACGTATTTTATTAGTAAAAGATGCTGTGCATTAAATTTAAATTGAATGTATGATATACATTAGATTTTTATACTTAAATATATCTTGAGATATAGCAATTTTTTTAGTTATTTCAGTAGCTACAACTTGTGGAAAAATTAATATAAAATTGGCACTAAACAACCACAACAGTTATATAAGCATAAGCACCTCTGATAAATTAATTCAGTCACCCGTTTTGGCCTACTTATTTTACCTTATTTTATTTTTTTCAAATTGCTTTTAAACATTTTTTTTTAATATAAAAATGTGGCTCATATTTGAAGCAAATCGTAAGTGATTTCAAAATTCTTACAAAGTCAGCAAAGTTTCACCATTTTTGCAGAAAAACCAGAAATTTTTCTACGTCTTTTATTTTTCTGTCTGTATGTAGAACTTCATTCTAACGCATTAAATTGCAAGTTTGAAATATAGATCAAATACTATTAATATTTGGTAACTTAGATTTTTTTTTTATTTACGCTGAGTGGCGCCATGTTAAAATCGGCCGAAATCGCGTAAGCGGTTATAGCTTAAAATGAAGAAGAAAAAATGCATATCATCGTCCATAAAAAATTGACTTATTCTTGTAAGAAGTTTGATATTCTGATTAGAAACATTTTTGTTAAACTAAACGCTTATTTTTATGAAAGAAAATTAAAAAGTAGGAGAAAAAATAAAATTGGAAAATAATCCGAAATGGCGATCACATTATTTTCTCTCTGATTATGCCTAGTAAGTTCAAATAACTTTTGATCAACGATAAGGAGTATGTTTTAGTAATAAATGGTAATTTTACTGATATACTTTTACCGCAGTTTTATCTAAATATTTGTTCAATTAAATAGTGAGGAAATATTTTAAGGCTATCGATAGTACATAAAAACCATCGATCGGAAATTATCGATTGTTTTTTCCACCTCGAACCGGCATGTCAGCAAACTAAAGCTTATTTTTAAATAAGAACGGATAAGGGTTTAAACATGATTTGTAAAAAATTTCACCAAGCGACTTAAACTTTTCATTTGATAATTAAATATAAATCGATACATAGATACAATTTTTTGGATATGCATTTATGGACGATATGTAATATACCCGAAAAAATTGTCAGTAAAAATTAGCTTCGAGAAATGGATAGAGAGATATACATATATAACTATTTTATTTTGCTTGCTTGCTAAATATATTTTCCAGTACTCCGCGATTATACTTTATTTTAATTTATCAAACAATATATTTATATTATTATTTTCGAGGAACTTGCCAAGAATTTGCTTGCAGAAAATCAATAAGAACTTTTCGCACAGGCACAAAATGGCTTAGTTTCAAATATAATCTACCACCTTGTTTACGATTTTGCCTTTTGTCCCAAAAATTATGAGCCACCAAACCAAGTTAGCATACGCAAAACACTTTTTTGTTTTTTCTTTAAAAAAAAAAGTGAGATATAATAGGACAATCTACGTGCAAAGGATAATAGAACCTAACAAACTGGAAACTGTAATTGCTTGCATCTTTTTGAAAATCCTTTTACTTTATAACAAAACTCTACTCACTTATTCGCTTACGCCTATAAACAAGTATGAATATAAACCAATTATTATATACAGGGTATACCAAAAATATTAGAAAATATGTTGAATGCTAAGTGGCCTCATTATATGATACAAAGTATGATAGAAAATAGCTTTAGTGAAAATTCAATGTATTTCCACATATAGAGTACTTAAAAAAAAGATTATAACTTTCGGACCGTTCGACTTTTTTGCTCTGTTTCAATCTATTTGAGGAACCCAATCAAGGGCTTGGAGCCCTAAAACTATTTAAGAAACATATAGGTTATTCTATTTCAGATTTTTTTCATCTCAAAGAATTTTGAAAAGCCTTCCGAAAACCATTTTAAAATATTATGATGGAGTCAGAAGTAGATTTAGAGTTATAGAATTTAAAAGAACCTCACGTACGGCCCGCGCACTCTTTGGTGAAGTGAATTCACGCTCATTGGAAAAAAGAAACTTAAAAGTTATCCAAACTTAAGAAAAACCTATTTGTTATTAACACTTATAAAGTATCAATATTTTTCGAGGTAGGAAAGTGTTTCAACAAATTCTTGTGATATAGCATTGCAAAGTAAAATAAAAAACCTACCTTTAATATCAGTAATTTTTTCTTCGACGTGCGGTTCTCGAGTTACATTTTTGAGCGAAATAAAAAAATACGTGTCACTTTATGTTTGATCGAAAGCATAAAAAAAAATATCTCATTGAAATTTGCTACATCGACAGCGAATCTAATATGCAATCATCCATATATGCACTGAATGTAAATTTACATACACAGATAGAAATTAACCCTTTCGCTACATAGTATCCATATGGAAGCAACTTAGTTTTCAACGGATTCAGATTTTTTAATATCTTAGGAAACACTTACAATAAAAAAATTCTTATATCTTTCTTTTAACTGGGAAAACTATTTGTTATTTTTGGTGAAAAAAACCATCTACTTTTCTTAAACATATAAACCGTGCAGAAAACGTTCATTTTAACATTTTGCATTATTATATTTTTAATATATGTAGTATCTGTATATCCTTACTGAGTTTTTACACATGCCTTGTATCGATATCCAAGACAAAGTAAATTATTTTGATATCACGAAATTGAACAACTTTTAACTACTTTCGCCAATATTGATATTTCTTATGTAGAATATGAATCGGTCGATGACAAAAATTATAAAAGTCTTTTGATAATGACTATGCGTGAGATAAAAATGATAAATATTAATAAGTTATCGATAATCATTATTTTGGGATTTATTATGTAAAATGTTTTTCATAATAATTAGAGTGGGAAAATTTTTTGGAAGCAATGATAACTAATATTTTGAGACTTATATTATAAAAGTCTCTCCATAACTGGCGCCGAAACTATTTCGAAGTAGTCCCGAATCCCTCCAGAACTAACCCCAAAATAGTGCTAAGGAAGTGACTTCCTTCCAGGCATACAAAATTTGTTCTCACTAATAATTTTTATGAGAAGACCTGAATAATATAACTCTCAAAATAAAAATCTTTCAAGACTTAAAAAAGGTTATCTCGCTGATAACTATTATAAAAAACTTTTGCAATATAAGTCCCAAAATAAAAGTCTTTGAATACACAAAAATATGATAACTATTATGAAAGAACTTTTATTATTTATGTCTTTGATTAATAGTTATAAAATACTCGAAAAATTTGTATCAATGCAGAGAATAAAATAACGCGAATAGGAAACGTGAGGCGATGGTTCAAATGATCAGTGCGAAGTATTTACTTAAGTTTTAAAGACACCCTATATATACAAATGCGACTTTACATACATATGTATGCATGTATGAGTTGTGCCAACATGAACATATATACATACATATTTCGTGTGCATGTTATAAGCTTTGTAATTGCAATGCTTCCTTCACCTGCATTTTATGCATTTCTGCTGGTATTTATTTTAGAAGACTCTCTGCCAAACGAATAAGCAATGGCGTAAATTTTCTGTTATTTTTGTTTATACTAGTTTGTCTTCTTTTTTTTATATTTTTCCATTGTATTTTCCCCATAGTGTGCTTGTGTTTTTATTTATTGTACATTTTAAATGGCGCTTTGTGGGCGGAAGCCGAATGTAAAAGCCTTTGTACCGGAAGTGTGTGAAAAAGCTGGTAGTTAACGACGAAAGACATAAAAACAAAAAAAACGAACCTAAAAGCTATGCTACTACTCGTAAGAGAGAAGCACAAATTAAAAATAAAAGAAATAAAAATTTGTTGGATTTGCAGTGCGGTGTAGTATAAAGGGGTTGTTATGAAAATTTCGGGGTTTGTGCTAAATATTTATGTGGCTTAAAGCGTTAAAATCTTGTAAAAGCTAATTCCATTAGTTTACTATTATTGGATAAATTAGAGTACCTGTCCAAAAATTGCTTTGTAGACTAATCTTCGTTGTCGCTGAATACAAAAACCAACTTTCATTTACTTCCACAAAAAAGTTTTTTCGAGATATAGGGAAAACATGGGTTTTCGACGTTCAGAATAGCAAATAACACTAGCCTACTATAGGTACGATTTTAAAGATACATTTTGCTTCTTAGCGTCGACATAGATTTTGCGTAAATCAAAAGAGTACTTTTTGAGCTACAGGCTTTTGAATTAAAATTTAGTTTTCTTTGGTATTCCAAATTTTCATAATTGTATGCTTAACTCAGATCAGTTTTTAGAATTGCGATTCGTAAAACAGTGCTTGGAAAGCATTAAGAAAAACTCAAACTTATGAAACATCTTCATCACCCCGTATCTAAAAATCTAGAAGTGATAAAGGGGGCCCAAATCCATATAAAATGTTGCTGCGCCGTGAAATGAAAAGTTTTTGACCGATTTTCAACTGAAAAAGAGAATTTAGTATAAAATTTACATTGACTGTCCGAATTAGGCGCTCTTGCATTCCACATTTTCATTTTGAAATTTTTTCTTCAACAAAAAATTTTTATTAGGGTTGTTACAAAATTTATTCACTAAAAAGAATAAATAAAGATATACATATAATTTTCCGAATAGTTCGCAAAGGTCCTTGTTTAATGAAGAAGGACCTCGAAAACAAAGTAAAAAACCCTGCTAGGAAAAATAAATAAACCCCATTTTCGCGTTCAGATACCCAACACTAGTATAACAAAAATGTGTTAAAAAACCATACTACAAAAATGTCAAAAAAAAACAAGGACCGAAAAAAATCGTTAAAAAAAAACAAGTCATTCGGAAAAATTTGTTTGAAAAAAACACGAATTTTTCCATCTAACATTTTTGCTAAACTATATGCAAATCCCACCTTTATTTACTTTAAAATAATATGATAATATTAATGATAATAATTTTTATAATATATAAATATTTATTTTAATTTCAATTTTAATAAATAAATCAATCAAATATCTAGTTTAATAAGGAATCGCGAGCAAGGATCAGCCAACGTGGTACTTGTTAAAATTGGGAAAAGTAAAGCCTTACTGTAGAATTATTCACAGTTTTTGACAGAAAGCAAACATCACACGAACCAAAGCACAACCTAAGTTGTTTGAAGAAAAACATACTTTCGATGTTCCTTAGCTAGCAATTAAGCAAACTTGTTTCGTTTAAGGGACTTATTCCGGTTAACTTTCGTTAGGGTGGATAACAAAGCCTTTTAAGATACAGCACATCAAACATCAGATGCTTCGAGGAGGGCTCCAACTTGAAAATCATATCTGGTGAAGAATCGGCCCTAGAAGATTTAGTTTATGTTAACTTAAGCTGGCTGGCCCATGAAGAGGATTTAAATAGAGCGGGTAAGTTATTTCTGCTGCCAGAGATAAAATGTACGATCGTTACATAATTCGGTGGCGATGACAAAGAACATTGCCGTCTCCATGTCGAATTCAAGCAGACATTTTGGACCTTTGCCGATAGCTGACTGCAGATTATGCAACTGTCCTTCGTCCATAGCTCAAGGCTAGGCATTCCATCGTTTCATCTTGCAACAAGAGTTTCCTGCATCTTTTATATCTGGCAAGACATAATTTAGTGGGTCTGGAGTTCTTTCTTTTCAGAAAAAGTAAAAAGCTTAGTGTCAACTTAGACCTGCCTGTAGTTTTATTTGCCCCGCTGTTGTTGACGCTCGCTTGTCGTCGCCCACCCTGGGGCGCAGTACACGGACCGTGCATTGGATTAGATTAGATTATTTTAAATTCTATAATTGAAAATCTAATTCTTAATCAATCATAATACTTTATTATGTTTTCCGTAAGACTTTAGCGGATTTGTTGAGATGAAAAAAATTAAATAAAAGTTACCTAAATTTTATAAAATACAATACTTATGGTGATAAAAAATTAAATGAACAAATTTTTATAAAATAACATTGCAAAGTATAATGAAAAGCCTAATTTTTACTGTAAGCAGACGTTTTTCTCCGAAGTGCGGTTCTCGAGTTATTGGAGGCGTAAAACTGCCATTGAAAAAAGGCAGTTCATTAAAAACTTTAAAAGGAATAATTCCGCAAAAAAAATTTTTGAGCGAACAATTTTTTTCTGTTAAAGAAAACATCGACATTTCCAACATCAACTGGAAATCTTTACCCTACCCTAGTTTCTACCAGCAGCAGAAGTCTTCGATCTGCTAATATTTGGTCATAAACGATAGTTGAAATTAATATTAAAATTTCCCATCTCCTCCATAAAAAATTCGGCTTTTATGCGACGCTGTAAAATGTATTGCATTCGTAACAATTCATGTTTGTATTTGTATTTGTATTTATGCCCTCTCTAACCTCTCAGTCTACAGTTGTCATTAAAGGCTGCGCGCGAGTTGCTATTTTCGTTGAAAGCAGCGAGAGCAGCTGTTTACAACCGGCATTTAACGGCAAATGCACCTTTGCTACGTCGCGTGTTGCCAAAAATACTTTTGAAGGGCAACAAAGCCTGTGTGGGTAAAACCTTCGCTTCCAACGAAAAAGCAGTACAGATATTTGTAAAGGTGAAAGAGACATTCCATTTCTATGCATGCAGCTGGTTTAGTATCCCTTTGAAATTGAGGTCGCAATTTTCGGAAATTGTAGGTAGTATACATAGGTAGTATATTGTGCACATACATAGCTACATAATAGAAGGTAGTTTTTGCCGTCAAAGAAGAGCTTAAAATTTGAAAAGCTTAAAATTGCGAGAAATCGTGTAACACCTGCATACATGCACAGGTATGCAGTTTTGCTAGGTATGTAAATGTCAAACAAAACAAACAAAAAATTAAATAAATTATGATACATATTGGGACGATTTTCTGTCGCCCCTTTTCACGTTTGGTTTGAAGACAAACCGGTTTCGGCGTTGTGCCATTTTCGGTGTATTTTTTCGGAACGAAAATCTTTGCATCTTGTCGAAAAAACAGAAGATAAAAGAGTAACAAATCAATTGTGCTTGATTGCTCTAGTAATTGGACTTGAAAGAAGAATTGTTATGAACTCAAGGAGTAAGAAATGTTGCGATAATACTGTTACCGGTAATACTAGTTACAAATACTTAATTAATATTGCTAACCGAAAACCCGATATCTAATTTGGTTTTCAAATTGCTAGGTGCACTCAATATATTTTCGAAATATCGCTAAATAACTGTGTTTGACAAAATTATAGAATTTGATCTATAAATATGCAATTAAATAATTAATGGTTATTCAAAAAACGGATTTTGATAAATTTACAAAAGCCTAAAAGAAATTATTTATGTACATGACCTAACCTAGAAAATAGTTAACCAGAAGTAAGAAATAAATTTAAGATATCGTGAAATTGTAGTTGGCAAATGGTTGCGTTAAATTTAGTTGAAAAATACTAAAATCTAAAACAACATATAAACTCACCATGACTCACCATGCCTCATCAAACAAAAATGGCGGCTTTCCACTGGCAATCTATCATATTTTAAAACTTCCACCAAAATATTTCAAAACATATTAATATTTCGGTCAGCTGGGTCGATTTGAAAAATTCGCACATCATTGCTGTTTTTTATTAATAAAAATATGTTTGTCAATGTTAAAAAAAGCCAATTGCGCTGCTTCAAATTGTTTGTAAATTGTTTGAAATGAAATTTGTGAAAACAAAGTTGAAACAAAAGTAGGATGAGAAAGTACAACTTTTGGGCTTAAATTGGTTTATAAACTGAGGTGACTTTTAAAAAAAAAAAGTTTTTTAAAATAATTTAAAAAAAGCAAAACCTGAAAAATGTAGGAAATTTCAAATCGGCTCAGCTAAAAAAGAAAAAACAGAAAACACCTTTTTTTTAGGAATGTGATGCACCCTAATATTTCATTTTAATAATCATTAAAATCGTTCAGTACTTTGCGAACCGAATCGTTAAAAATTTTATTAGATTTACACCGGCTGAAAGGATGCGTGTGAACAGGATAAGAAAAAATTGTGATGAGGGATATTTATGGCTTACTGAGCTTTTTTAAAAAATAGAAGTAAATAGCTTGAGGAAACGTTCGATTGCTATGTGCAATCGCGAAAAACGATAATGTGTAATGAAATTTACATCGCTTCATTAGCATCGCTATGTTTAGGGTTGCTACCAGCTGTGACCGACGCGTCGCACAAAAAAAGCCAAAAATTCAATAACAATTAAGCCAATATGGCTCCCATATCAAACTTAGAGGCAATAATGCAAATTCATATTCTATGTATAAAATAGTTATAAACTATTTTAAAGAATGCGACCTGCAAATTTGCTTCCTTCTCGTCAATTTGACTTAAAGTTACTGAGCTAATCGAAAAATACTTTTAAAATACAATGGAATATATAATTTACGTTCAAAATCATTACCATTTTGGTTTTTTAATGAAACAAGTTAAGAAGGGTATATTGTATGAAAAACACTTAATGGTATTCAATTAATTAATTTAAAGTACTATGCTTGATTTTATTTCAATATGAATAAAAACAAATTATTAGTGTTTTAAAGTTCCACATAGATTTCAAAGTCTGTACCAACCAAATATTATAATGTTTAATACAGAAGTTTCTGAGATATGAGAACAAACAATGACACTGATCGTTTTGCCTTCTAATCAAACACATGTGTTCCTTTCTTCAGCCCAATCGTGAATATCAAATTTGGACTTTTTTCGGTTTTTGGGAATTTTCGTTATTATTATCTTTATTTTCGTAGCTCTGCTTACCGAATGGAAGGCAAATAAATTAGGTAGAGTTTGATGAAGTAGTTTCCGGGATATAGCGATTTGCTTTAAAGTGGGCGGAGCCACGCATACCTCTCACATTTTATTCGTCACGTATTTTTCTTTAACCCAAATCTGTTTGTAAAATTTGAGCGAACTACTTGTTATATGTAATGAAATTTCACGTTTATGGATTTTTGTTAATTCTGCCCTATTTCTAACTTTATCGAAATAATGCTTAACAACTTAAACTGCATTGAGTTTACGAAGTTTAGGAGTCTCTGAGACATATCTAACATATTCAATTTTAACCTACATGTGCTCGGGATTGACAATTTATTTGTATTTTGATTTGGAAAACCAGAAAACGCTTGACTCTTCTGCTAGTTTGCGGCCAGCCTTCATCTCATTTGATACAAACGCGTCTGTACCGAGAAGCGCGGGCGGCATTTTTGTACATAAAATACTTACTTAAATTTAACGGCCCGGCTTAACAGACGTCAATCGGAACACTTGCAGTAGCACCAGCATGGAACTTAATTGGGTGCTGAACATCTTCCTACCTTAGGCTGATAGTACAATTTGATCTTCAAATATACATATTTCTGACTAAAATTTAGTTTATTTACCGCTTAACTACTCTCTGCTGCTGGCTTGAAACACAATGCGATAAAGTTTTAAAATATATATATTTTCTGTGTTTTGAGGTAAACGGTTCACTTCCTTTTTTGCGAAGTTCGGATCAAAATTAAACATGTAATAGACATTCATAAAGAAGCTGAGAATAATAAGGTATGCAACTTTCTATGTATTTTATATGGTCTCTACATTTGTAGACTTTGTAGACAGGAGATGATAATTTTTGATGGGAGGTCTGGGGGTCTGTCAAATCATAATGTTTATGCTTTTATCGATCAAAGCTCGTTAGGATTGATTTTTAGGAGGAAGCTACTGAAAGTTTTTGGAACCTATTGTTCTGGAAATTTTTTTAATATATTTTTTTATTTTCCCACGAAAATGCTACAAATATAGATTACCGCGCACATGAAGGTTAATATATAATCTATAATAGTTACTAAAATTGTTGTTTTTTTAATTTTTCTAAATTCATGCTTTGTGCCCGAATTCTATGAGATTTAGAGATACATATACCTAGCTGTTTTAAAATTTGCGGTGCCGCGACCATTTTTTTCAAAAAAAAGTTTACCTATATATTGCCCTCCCCAACCCAATTCACAGCAACATTCATTTTATCCAACGTTTTTAAATCACCTTAATTTGGAACCTTAGTATTTACATACTTTCTAATTCAGGATTTTTATAATTTCGCATCATCAAATTAGTAAAATAAATATTAATAATCTTGTGCAAATGTCCATAAGTTCTTTGAATAATTAAAATCCATTGCTACCAAAATTATGTAATTCCTCACTAGCTTATCAAACTTAAAACCTAATAATGAGATTTCAACCAAATCGGGGAAATACATTCCTTAGATTTGTTGAACGGTCATTGGTTATATTTTATTCTGCTAGATGGCGCATTTGTCCACATATTCATAAATTTCGCAATCACGATCCGATTTTGATGAAATCAGAAACAAGTACTTAAAAAAAATAATCAACCTACTAGGTGGTGCCATAATCAAGTAATTTATAAAAAATGTATTTACTATCTGATTTTGAAGAAATTAAGATCCGCTAGATCGCGCTAGTTCGCACTTACCGTCCGATTTTGATTACTGCAAGCGCGATTGGAAATATTTTAACGAATAATTGTTACGCTAGATGGCGCCTAAGTCGACAAATGACAGACGAATGACTGCTCTTTTTTACAGATAACCCATTAAAAATTATCTCAAATAACTAGCAGAAAACTTCAGAATCGACTTCACCATGAGACATTGTTTTTAAATACATGAACATAATCAAATTTTTATCTTAAAAAATCTACAACAAGTAGATATAACAAAGTAGTAGGCTTCACAGATGGAGTCGCAGGCATCAGCTAGTTAAGCTATAAAGAAACTTAGAGATTTCAGTTTTTTTCTGTAAAATTTGTATGTTTACTTTTCTTTACAAATGCTTCCTTTCCTCTAAAATTTTACATTAGCATACAAACTGCAGATATTTACATAAAATTTGACTTGGCATTCTGTAAGGGGATAATAAAATAATTTATGATGCATGTGCGATAGTTTTGGGGCATATAGTGGAGTACTCAGTACTCAAAATCAAGACATGTAAGCTATTTTGCATTTTATTTAGTAGTACAAGTATATGAAGTCGTGTTGCAAAACGGCTTGCTTTTTTTCTTTTCTTCTTCTTTTTCTTTTTTTTTTTTACTTCTTCTACTATTTGTAAAGTGTAGAGATATAAGTACAATAAATTTGCACACAAAATCTGTCTTCACCTGTCTACCAGTTTCCTGCTACTTCCGTTGCCCCCACCTACTAGTAGGTACTTATTTAGAATACATACGTAGTTTGGCAAATTCGCTGTGTGGGCGTTGAAATTTTGGCAGCATTTTGTTTGCTTTTAAAATTGCTTGCACCACTGCTTCTCGTCCTCCAAGATTTTGTTGTAATGGTGTTGTGTTGGGGGTATAGTTTTTTTTTTAAGTAAAAATTATTGCTAGTACTTCCTTTACAGTTCACTTTACCGCTATTTTAGTTACAGTAGAAACCTCGCTGCCAAAGTAATTTCAAAAGGCTATATCGGTGATAGCGGCACAGATTCTTACGTTCGAGCTGTTAGCGTACGGTTTACGTCGCCACTCCCACGTTTTCTTAAGACTGAAATAAAAGCTTATGTGAGCATAAAAATAAACGAAAGTAGACTTACGTATGCATCAGTAAATATTTGGGTACACACAGATGTACTCAGTATATATGTACGTACGAAAGTACAAAATGATGCTAAAAATAAGCTGATAATCTTGAATTAAGCTACTTTAATGCAAACTCTGCTTTTGGCTTTCCATTGCCGACATTTTTTCGATTACCTAATAAACCCACTAGAAGCCCGTACTGGTTACTTAAGCATATAAATAACTAGTTCAAAACTTTTATTCACTTGCCATTTTCGAAATAGTTCAACCGAATTATAGACCAACATGGTTAAGGCGAGAAACTTAACTAAAAAAAACTTGATTGAAAATACGCTAGTGAGCAATTATTTTCTTTGATACCGTTTAGTTACTTACATTTGATGTTCAAAAATATTGTGTTAAAATTTTAGGGTTCTGAAAACAGTTAACGTAATACTTAATAGATAGAAGATAGATAGAAAATTGTATTTATTTTTCTTATGACTGTTGATTACAAAAGTAGGAGATAAATAAAAAGAACTAGAACTTAAAATAAATACAGAATTTAAAGAATAACAATAAATGTAAAAAAAATATCTTGAGCTCATTATGAAAACTCGTTTTTAATAATCTTTCGAAATTTAAGACAACTACTTAGGTAAACATACAGCGAATAATAGTTACAACCTGTAAGAATATTTAGCATTGGTGCAAAGTCCAAAACTTTCTCATCAAAGCAATCAAACCGAATATTTTTGTATATAGGACATAAGTGAGAGTTTTACACTCCAAAGATATATCACAAAAGAATACTAAAAATGCGCTACAATTTATATCCGCTTTAAAATGTATATATTATATTTAAATATTTAAATACACTTTTGCAAGTATACCTGGGATAATCCACCCCAACTCGGGCTCCATATGGCTGTTGCATTTCCGATATTTTTCTATGTTGAACTACCAATTGAGAGAAACTCTCCCGATCCTTCTGAATAAAATTTTTTTACCCATTTTTGGGGTATCGATTTTTAAAAAAACAATGATCCTTTTTTCTTAAATCCCCATAATTTTGGAAAAAAATTTGCCTATTCGATTCTAATTTTTGCAATGTTCTTTCTCAAAGTGTTAAATGTAAAAAAATGAAACCCGTAACCAATAAAATTTAAAAATTTTTGGTCCAAAATGTGGATTTCTGCAACTTTCGAGCCTAGTCCGATAACACTAGTTTACAAATATTTGATAAATGAGTGTTACTTCGTGGAACAAGTTTCAATTGAACACGAAAATGAGTTTTGATAGATATAGGCAAAAATCCTGTTTTCGAGGTCCTTTCTTTTAGGAATGAGCAAAAAAAAAAGACCTAAAAACTCACGACAGTCTGCACAAGGCACTGGCAGCCTTAGGAACGCATACCGAAGTAATTAACTTAATCTACAACACGTTGTGTCGCAGCTCTGAGAACCCGGGCTCTAGAGAGACAGTCGAATACCTTTTGTGCGGTTGAGGCTAAATACACTTGGTAAGCCATTCCTGCATATAATTTCCGAGTGCAGCCGCCTCTCGCTATATGACATACTGAAGATTTAGATAGTCCGAGCTTTGTGGAATCAAAATGGCTAATTAGCCTGTTGCTTGTCACCAGGGTAACAATCCACTTTAACTCAGCGATCAACCATAGCCACAAAAGTTCGTCCAAAAATTATTGAACATAGAGCATACATAAATTTCGCTTCATCACTTAATCTGCATAAATATATATTTCCCCAGTGATATCGTATTTTATTTTTCAGTATTTTCATATCGGCTTTCGATTTGCTCACACACCCTCGAGTATTACGATGCTTACGAGATTCGCAATGCACGAAAGTGAGAAAGCGATCCTCCCGAGAAATATCAAGTAGTATCGAGAAATATAAGACTCTAAAAATATAAAACATATTCGTTACTGTTGGATTTAAATTTTTTCGGTCATATTTTGTATTTTTTTTTCATCATAAAAAGTTGCTATTATTCTAAGTTCAAAATCCACGAATAACTATTACTTTTATTCGAAAAAATTAAAAACACAAAATATCGGTCAATTGTAATCGAAATTTTATTTTTTTAAATATTTCAAAGTTTTACCGCCAATTGAAGTCAATGTACTTACATATATAAAGGTTCGACTGCAATTTGGGAGACGCATTATGGATATTAAATTATTCTCGGTGTATACAGGGGGAAAAAACTAAACATTGTAATTTGATTTCGGTTTGTTATTTCATACAAAAATTAAATTAAAATTTAGAAAACCGAAGATTATTTTGAAACGAAAACTGCTAGTAGACCATATCCGAGTTCGCGATACCCAATGGTCTCGTAATAAAAATAATGTATTAAAATTATCAGTTTACCAAATATAAGCGGCTATTGCTCAAATTTTATACAATGAAATACATAAATTAATTTTATTTTTTTTGATCAAAATCATTAGTTATTCTTCAATCTAAGTTATTCCCCATCACACTGGATCGCTACTCTGTGATTGGTTATATTTTCGCCCAAAAATCTTGATATTGGATTTAAAATTATTCGATCTCAATAAACGTAACAAAATTGGTTGTCTATGGTAATAAAACGATTTATGTTTTATGATGGAAAAAATAAAAATCACTAAATATCTATCAAGTTTGATCGGAAAAATTAAAATCCAAAAATAGTGATCGCGTTTGATCTAAAAAATAAGCATCACAAAATGGTAATTAAATTGAATCGAAAAATTCAATAAAAAGTTAGCTGTCATATTTGATATAAAAAATTAAAATCTCAGAATATCCATCAAATATTAACGATAGAATTAAAATCCCAAATTAACGATTATGCAATTATTTAATACAAAAAAACTTCTAAATAAAAATAAGGTCAGATTTGCATAGCATATGTCGAATGGATTAGATCGATATATACGAGTTTGGTTGTGAACGAATTGTTCCCAATGTTTTTTTTTATTTGTAAAAATCAAAATATCGATTATTTTCGATCGCTGCATGTTTTCTCTACGCTGGTATGTTATCTGTATGAATACAAATATGTACTATATTTAATTTTTAACTTCTGGAGAACAGTCTGTAAAACAAGAATTGTTGAACCTTTTATATGTTCACTTCAGCGGTTGCTTGCATTGCATAATCCGGAGGTTCAATTTTCTAATACATTTTGAAATAATGTGGCAATTGTTCCCCAAAGATGTCATGTAACCAAAGTGAGGCGTTAAACCGAGCGATCTCGTTGCTTAGTCGCCTGGCTCATTTCAAGAAAAAAATATATTCCTTCAATAACTCGACGGTCTTCAGTCAAAGTTACATTCAATTGAGACGCGATATAGTCGGCAGTCAAGGCTCTATAGCTTAGCGAATTAATTATATGTATGTATATGATGGCAAATACCTCCACTTTTAAATCTTAAAATATTCAAATGTCAAAGTTTTAAAGGACCAAATATGTTACAGACGTAAAATATTTGCTTTTGGTTATTATTTGCGTATCGCAGTTTGTTCGTACCAAATGTTAAATTTTTACTATTTCCAAGTTTTTATTATCATGTTCCATTCCTTTTTATCTCCTTTTGCTTTACACTTCGTTCGTCACAATGACGTCGTGGTAATTTCATTTCTTTGCGGTGACGCTTCGCTATTAATTTTTGTATTGTTTTTTTTTTTTAACTAAATTTCTCCACGTGTTTGCGGCTTGTCTAAAGCACTAAAGGTAAATTACAAAAAAATATATCTTAACATGCGTTGACAGCACACTGGCCGGCATTATGCATGCGCTGATGGCAGCCGGGCAGAGTACAGTGGGAAATTAAAAAAAAACAAATTGCACTCAGAACTGGAGTTTTTAGCTATTCATAAAAATTTGATTAAAATCCTGAAAACCTTAAAAACAAGCAAAGATGCGTGCGGACTCAGCATGTTTGAGGTTTTGATGTGGCACTTGAGTCACAGAAAACAGAGATGGACATTTTTTTTTCTATTTTTGCTTTAGCACTGATTTTCCCTAGCGTATTTATTATCGATATCGTAACTGATATTTATTTATATTGTAGTTATTTTTTATGTACATAGTAATGTTAAAAAATTGGGCAAATAAATAAAGCAAGCAATGGTTTGTTTTGTAAGAATTACAAATTTTTTAACCAAAGTATTTAAAATTTTTACCAAGTCAAAACGTGGACTATATTTTAGATTAGTATTGTTTTCTAAGCGTTGATCGTTTTTAGCAGCCATTGGAAAATGTTACAAAAACTTCATATTAAAAAAGCAAGAAATTCATTCAAGTTATGTTGCTCTTAAATAGTTGGGTAATTTTCCCCAATTTCTCTCGAGCCCAATTTTACTCGAGCATTTTTCATTGACGGCATTGCATAGAGAAAACGTCATACCAAATGATTGCGTATCTTTTTTCTAAAATTTAACCCATGACTCATTTGCACGTTGCCAAAATCATCGTTTGTTTGGAAAACGTATGAAACAATCAACACAGTAAAATTTAGTTAAACTTCAGAATTGTTTTAAGTAATTATTTAAAAAAATAAGTAACAAAAAAATTATACATAGAAAAGAAAATTGATGATAGAAACAGAATATAGTGAATATTGCATTTTGTAGAAAAAAACATAAACATAAATACTATAAGAGGAAACAGTAAAAATCAATCTATAATTATTATAGTCAGATGCAAATTTTTCAAAAAATTTATAAATATTATTCAAATTATAAATAGCCCTATCATTAATTCCGTCGGGAGCTCCGACGTGGCAACGTCGGGAAAATGGTATTACCAATTCCGACGAGATCACGAAATTCTCCCGCAAATTCGAAATTCGGGAGATTGGCATCATTGATTTCGAGTGAAACGTAGTTTTGACAGTTTTTCGTGAACATATTTCACGAATGCATTTGTTTGTCGGGAAAATTAAAATTAACGAGTAAAACTAAAACATACACGCAAACAAGAAAATAAGTGGATATTTATAGTGAAGTAAATAAAAATGTAAGAAGTGTTTATTAATGTATGTAGTGCATAAATTCAAATATATTTTGCCACAGGTCAAGACCATCCGCAAACCGGAGTCAATATGAAAGACTGGTGCATATGATGGCGGAGCGAGCAGACATTGCGCAGGGTTTTCCAAAAACCTCTAAAGAAAATGTACATAGTTTTTGGGAGGAAGTTGCCGTGGAGCTGAACAGCATTGGTCCTCCAGTCAAAGATACTACCACTTGGAAAAAAGTAAGTGGGCAAAATTTCTTGCGAATTTGTTGAGTTATTTTAAAAAATAAAACGGTATTCTGTTTTTGTTATTCTTTTTATTTTACAGGTTTGGTTGGACTATAAAAGCTATGTAAACGTCATGGTCCTTTCCGACACCATGCTGGTATCCACCTTCTGCCAGAAATCGCAGAGAACCCACTACGTGGCCAAGTGCTGTTACGCCTGTTTTATGGCTTGGCCCTAAAGCATCTTGCACCACATCCAATACGTGCTTGAACGCATCCTTATTTAGACGAAAGTCTTTTATGAAACTGCAAAATAAAATATTAATTAAATATATGTATTATATAACAACAACTCACTCTTTATCGTCCAATCTGGAAGGATTACAAGCATCCCATAAATTTGTCCGCTCAATTTTTAACCACCTTTCCTCTTCCTCCACCAATAAATGTGCTGCTACAATGGAATCCATTTCACTATTTTTTAATTAAACAATTGATGCGAATTTGCCAACAAATATAAATTTTCTCTCGATTGCTGCCAAAAAAGTAAACAAAAAACAGCTGAATTTCGTGTAAAGATTTGGTAGCACTAATTCGAACTAAGTGTAACAGTTGGCAGCACTAACAACGAAAACGTCGGAATTGCTGATAGCATTTCTCCCGAATTCATGATGGGAGATTTTTTCACGACGGGAGTTCATTCGGAATCAGTGATAGGGCTGAAAATGATTTATATTATAAAATGATTTATATTATAAAATGATTTAAATTATAAAATGATTTATATTATAAAATGATTTCTAAAAAAATTATCAACGAGGAATATTCTTTAAGTCTTTAAAAACTTTTATTTTCAGATTTATGTTATAGGGACTTTTCATAAAAATCATGAGTAAAAAAATTTAGTTCTTGAAGTCCTACAAAAGTCCGTAGGACCATTTCGAGACTAGTTTGGAATTTTTTTTGGGTCTAGTTCGAAATCATTTTCGTATCAGCTCGGGATAAGTTCAAGACTAATTGCTAACCCTGGGTGTGCAAGAAACCTAAACTAATAAATAAATCCAAATGAAGTTTTTAACGAAATATTTTTACGACAATATTATTGTAATTTTTTGAGCCAAGGCTGGTATAAAGAAAGTATTTTGGAAAAAAGACAACAACATTCAGGAGTGGTAAAAATGTTGCTATTTCGTAGATCACCACGTCTCCTCATCAGATTTCTTTCATGACTGCACTGGCATTTGAACCCACAACCTACGACTTGCTGGGCGAGTGCGTAGCCAATGGACCACAGTCGGCTAGTGAGTTGCTCCTACCACGTTTTCTTATATCCTACCAATATTTCTTTCACTCCTGACTGTTGTTGTTTTTTTGCCTCCAAATACTTTTCCTTATACTGGCCTTGAGCCCAAAAAATTAATATTGTCGTTTGATAAAATCAGACCAAAAAATAATATATGAATATTTGAAATATTTTTTCGTCAAAAAACAATAAGAAAAATCTTAGCTCGTGGAGCCCTGAGCTAGTTCAGAAATGATTTTGAATTGATTCCTAAATGACTTCGAACTATACTCCAACTAATCCCGAAGTGATCTCAAAATAGTTCCGTCTTTCAGGACTTTTATAATATAAGTATAAAAAAAGGTCTTTGAAAGACGTAAAAAATATAGCTTGCAGAAAAAATATAGTCTTTGCTAAATTTTCAAAGGAAAAGGAGTCACTTTATCTTGAATACGGATAATCTTCAAAAGATTTGGCTACTACTGACTGTGAGAATTTTTAAATACCGATTCCGCCGGTATTTTTGTCTACCATGATTTCGTCATAGTTTTTTAACACTTTTATTTTCCAGAAATGGGTTACCACACCAATGTAGCAATAAATTCCAGGAAATATATTTCTTATAATAATTTTCTCCATTTTTCCCAACAATATTTCTGCTGAAAGTGGAACATCTAGGCCTTCGTCATGCAAAATTTTAGGAAACTTTTGCAAACATTCTCTAGTAGGGGCTGTTTTCGCGTACCACTTCTTTAATGCTAACTTTGGAACCACGAAATTATCTCCAGACTCCGCTAAATCTCCTATATTTTCAAAAATTTTACTTGCAATTTTGTACTCCTGCTGAAGAGAAGCCATTGTCGACATTTTCACTAGTGCAGTTGTCGTTGTAGATGTGCATGGTAATTTGGCGATAGCTGGCCCGGGCTTACGGCAGGAATGTTCATTTCATATATAGAAAATTTGTTACTTCTCATAGACGGTGTGTAATATGTAAACGAACAAATATGGATAAAGAAAACTAAACTCTCACTGTAAGTAGCTCTTTAATCTAAACTGCTATTGAATTTAAGCCGATTTTAAGTAACTGAGTTTAAACTTGAATTTAAACTCACACTGAAAAACTGGCCCTTATGAGGATAAAAATTAGCTGGATCAGTTGCGTGACGGGCTTTTTTAGATTACCCCTTGTAGCAAAGAAAACAAGAGCTAAGTGATTTCTAAATAGCCACGCAAGCAATCACGACTCTCAATCAACTTAATTTAACTCACACATTAATTTAATTTTAATCGTTTGTAAATACACTTCTTCTTCAATCTCTTCACCTTCCCTCACATTTATGACCAATTAAAGAGTAAATATATTCCCGCCCTTCTCAAATGCAAACTTTCCAGCAATTTAAACTGTCAATAATAAAATGCATTGATTAAAAACAGATAACATCTGAACTCGCAATTAAAGAAATCGTTCATCAATATATATTCCCTTTACTTACAATCTCCTCATTCACGTCTTCATTTTACACCCGAACTTCGTCGTGTAAACTCCTTGCGCATAATTTTTAAATAAAAATCACTTAATATTTAAGTAGATATTGATCTTATTGCCAGATTGATGTGCTCAACAAACACGGGTATAAACTTTGAAAACTTATTGCTCACTTATTCAACTCAAACAGCTGCGAGTGATTGCAAGTTGCATACGGCGTAGTTACACCTCTGCGTATACGTAACATTTGGTTGGCTTTTCTTTTTTCTTTTTTTTTTTGTTGTAAACAACGTATGCGTAGCGGAAATACAATATTAGAACTTCTCGGGCTCAACAATCAAGCAGTCAACTGAGTTGCTTTTAAGTACTTTCACATCAAAATGTACTTCAAAAGTTTTTCATTAAATCGAAATGGAGGTAGGGAAAACATTTTCTGGCCCTTCAAATACATTCGCACAGCCATACATATGTGAGATGGATAGCTACGCAAGAATGTATGTAAAATCTAAGCGATTTTTATTTAAATTTGCTAGTAATGTAAGATAAAGGTGAATGAAAAAATCTTACCAATACAAAAACTAAAATAATATCGCTGAACAATAGCAAATATAAAACTGAACCGGCATTTGTTTTTTAGGCATTCGCCATTGGACTAGCTAGCTGACTCGAGCTTTTTTATTTTTCTTCATTTATTTTAAACATTCTAGTATATGTATATGTATGTGCATATAATACTACTACACACATATTAGTTGCGCCTTAAAAGCAGAGTTAAAAGCGATCCCTATTTGCAATGCTTTCTATTTATTTATTCCTTCATTTCGGTCTGTGAACAAAAGTTGAGATTATAAAACCTTAGAATATTGTATGTAGAGCACACATTTTTTGAAGATGAAAAATCAATTCGAATAGAACTTGAGATTAAATTAAATTCAGTTAGGGTAAAAGGAGTGCATTACCCGAATCTAATGTTTTACAATTATCCCCTTAGGTCAGGTTAGGTTACTGTGGTTGTTCCCGCAGTGGGAACTCACTTAGACATAGTAGAAGAGTCCATTGTGATACCACTTATTTTATGAACGGTAACGCGAATCGGAAAAATCAGGAAAGATTAACCTTAGAAACGTTGCGTACCCCGAATGAAGTCACGCAAATTACCAATCCCCACCCCAGAGAGCTCCTCTGGAGTCTAAAAGAAGTACGAGCCTAGGTACTTGAACCTCAGTCTCGCAAAGGCAGGGCAGCTGAGCAAAAAATGAAAAGATGAATCCACCTCATCCTCTTCCATATAGCTGCAGCAGGAAGGGTCAGAGACTATCTTCAGCCTAACTGCAAAAAATACCCAACGGACAGTGCCCAGTCAAAACACCTACGAGGGTCGAGAGTTGCCGCTTAGTGAGCGACCTCAGCTCCTTTGAGCGCCCACGATCCACTCTCGGCCAGAGAGACTTTGCAATTCTGCATGTTGTGACAGTTTTCCAGCGCTCGCTGAGACGACAGAGAGCCCATCTGTCCAAGAGAAGTCCGTAGGCAGCCGAAGGAGCCCAATTATTCCCATAGAAAGCTAAAAAAAAAACTACGAAGATTGCGCTATAGTACGTCGAAATTATTTCTTACCAAAAGAAAGGAACGCTTAATGTCACAGATGATATTAAAAGCAAAAAAAAAAAAGCGGGAGGACATATATTCTTATTTCCAAAAACTTTAGGTTAGGTTAGGTTAATATGGTAGTCCCCGCAGATGGAACTCACTTACTTACAAAAGACGGTTAACTGGAGAAGCGCTGTACCCAAAATAAAGTCTCGAAAACTGCTAATTTCCACCCCAAAGAACTCTTCAGGGGTGTTAATGAAGTAAGAGCCCAGACTTGAGCCTCAGCTTCGCAAAGGTAGGGCATGCTAGGTAGAAGATAAGAAGATAACTCCACCTCGTTATTCCCCATACAGCTGAGGCAAAAAGAGGCAGAGACTATATTCAACCTAACCGCATGAATTTCTATCGCACTGTGACCGGTCAGGACTCCTACGAGGTTCACCCTAGGCTAAAGGGTCCTTGCAATTCTGCATGTCGTAGTTGTTGCCCAGCGCTCGCTAGCCGACATAGATCCAATAGAAGTCGGTCCAATAGAAGTCCGTAGGCGGCTATAGGAGATCCCACCTTTTCCCTGTAGGTTTTCCGTAATGTCGCTATGACCCGGCATCCAAATCAGTCCGATATCAAAATATGCAGAGGCGGCTGAGAGAGAAGTCAAATAGTTCCGACTAGTTGTGATCTTACGTTTAGATACCCTAAGGCCTCAATTGTAGCCTAACTATCAGGTTAAGGTTAATCAAAAGAAAACGAGAATGTTTTAGAAAACAATTTTTGATGCGTTCAATCCTATTTATGTTATTTGAATGGATTGCCCTCCAGATGAAACTAGCGTATTCCAAAGTGAAACGAACGAATATAAAAAAAATTAAGGGTATATGGGTCTAAAAATTTTAAACTATTTCACCTCGCAAAACCCTAAATTCGAGAAAAATTTCGAAATAAAATGATCAATATATATATTAAAAGAAAAATTACGCGAAAAATTAAGCCAAGATCTTTAATTCTTAAAACTTTTCAACAAATAATTGGAAATAATGCAGAGAGAAAAATTTAACCTACCTCTTTTTCAATTTTCCGAACAAAAAGTTTGAGACATTAGTTGGCAACTTTTTTTCCATTTGAATGCTAAACTTATCACCAAAATTTTGCAAGGTGAATTGTCAAAATCGGCCTGGTTTTAGGGAAGTTATATGCATTAAAAAAGAAGAAGATTTTAAACATAAAAAAGAAACAAAATGCGATTTTCACAGTGAAAACAAAATCGTCGAAAATTATCAGACGCAGTTTTCGTCTGTCAAAAGAAAAAAGTACGTGTCGGCTCATTTTGACCAAGAAACATTGTATTCGACCTTCCTGTAAAAACAAAATAAAATACCTTTCGAAGCTGAGAAAAATGTTAATGCAACAACAAGTAAGGGAATTTATGTTCGAAGTGAGACCGCTATAAATTATATCAACTACCTTTTAATAAATAGAATCGTGACTTTTCCTTTTAAGAAACTTTCTTAGAATTCAGATAATTGAAAATTCTCTTTCTTTTCATATAACTACCACATATAACTACCACAACTTACTGTACAAATTAACATACACTCGAAAAAAAATTGTATGGATTGAAGAAATACAGCTATAAGAAAAAAACAAAATGGGGATGAAATTTTACCTAACCTTACCTTCCCTTACTTTAAGATCTGTTATGTCTTGTTATTGTGACTTGGTAATTTGTTGAACTATAAAAGATTTTAATATCTTATTGTACTAATTTGCCCTAATAAATAATGAATGAATAATGAACGAATAATAAAATTGCGCTTAAAAAATAGGTATTCTTTTTACAGAAAACAGGTATAATTTTTTGTAAGTTATCATTCAATTTGAAGGGAGAACTTATAAGAAATAGAAGAAAAAATTCTATCAAAATATTAATAATTATAAATTTGCTTAGGGTTTTCTATTTTTTTTTATTTCAGTGCACGTACATATTTAGTATATACATATATACATCAAGAGGCACTTATCCTCCTTATTTCTATCAAAGTTTGAGCAAGCCTCGTGGGCGCGCGGAATACCGTTAATCCAGGGATTTCGTTGAAGTATGTGGCTTCTGTCTAATCATCTGTTTCTAAATTGTTTCTACATAGTTAAACATATGTGCAGAGGTATGTGTGTGTTTGTGTGTGTGTGCAAGCTCGTGCTTCCGCTTCCCACTGTCTTATCAAAAGGTGAGAAATTTAAGCAATAAAATTGATTACAAAGTTAAAAAGTTTTCTTTTGTATTGCCAAGACAAGAGAATCAAAGTTGCAACAATGATAACGCCACAATCGACACAATCGAAAAGAAAAAAACAGCGGCAATTTGTTGTGATTTAGCACTTACGTAGATGTAGAGCGGTTGGGAAAGCTTTTGCGTTATTTTAGTTAAATTTTACTTTCCGCTCACACAACCTTCATCAATGCATAAAGTGTTTCACATATTTACTGCTTTTTTCGCCCACGCTCATGCTGGGCATTATTTACATATCCCGCATTTTCTGTAAAAGCTAGCCTACTCAAAATTGATAAATTTCGATATTATTCGCAAGCCTTAAATTTAAAAAGTATACAGTTTTATTTGCCTCATAACAATTATTGGAATTATATTGTGCTTTGCATTACTAACAGAATAACATCCACAATACATGTAACACAAAATTTTGATTCACTGCGAAATGATAATTTTAACTTAGAGCATTTTCGAAGAACTTGTGCGATGTGAAAGTTTGAATGCGCATTTTTAGCTGCCATCTCCGTCGTCTGTTTACTTATTCCATTGCTTAAAATATATTTTGCTTTGTAACTTATCCAAACAAATTAGTTAAGGGACCCAACGAAAAACAAAAAATGTTTCAGCCTTGAGAATGCCAATTGTTGCTAAAAGTGTGAAAATATTTTTTTCGTGCAATTTCGATATCTTAAATTGCTTTATGTCTTGTGACATTTAATTGAGGTTTTTTTTTTATAATTCAATAAAAGAAGATTGCTACTACAAGGCGTAAATATATAGTCTATTCATTGAATAATTTTTTTATTATTATTACATAAAACTTGATCGCGCTGAAATTAAGAAAAGGCAGCATTAGATATACATACAAATTTTGGTTTCTCCCGATCGTAGACACTTCATACAGTATTCAGAAGATGTAATGGTATTATAACTTTGGTACGATATTTGTAAGTATAAGAAGAAGAAGAGATAGACCTATACCCAAGAATACGAAACTGATCAGGACCACGAGCTGATCCGATTTAAAGATGCCCGTCTGTCTGTTCGTCTGTCCGCCTGTCCGCTTGAACACAAACTAACCTCTCAGTTTTCGATTTATCTAAATGCAACTTGGTAGGCGGATGTATTTAATAAATAATGTATTAAACATTTGTCGGAACTGACCAAATCGGAGATTATATAGTTACTATACAACTGATTGTTCAGATATGAGGTTTTGCATTATAACTCTTACACTATAACAGCTAAGATCATGAAATTTGGTTCCTTTCACTTAAATTAAATAACGATCAACTGATTGTTCTGATATGAGGTTTTTCATGTAAATGTCAGACGGCTGCTCTAAGAATGACATATTAAGAAAAGAAAGTACAAAGATAAAATTAGTTTTCTAGTTTTCCATTCAAAGTTGGGTATTCGAGATACTAAACTGAAAATTTTAACAAGTAAAGAATAGTCGAATTCTATGAGTCTAATACCTTGCGCATTTAATTATTTCAAATAAAAATGACTTATCATATGCAAGAAATCCACTTAATATTCAAAATTTTAACGATTATTAATTTTAACGTATCACGTAAATTCTTTAAAAAAATTTATTTTCAAACATTTCTCTTTCAAATTAATATATTCAGGAATAACCGATACGTTTAATTTGTATAAAAAATCACGATTGAATTGTTATATTCCGATATTTGGACAGTAAAACCCCAATTGTACGGTTTGTGCCATTTACCTATCAAATCTTACCAGGCCTACTGAGAAAATCAACAAAAATAACTTTTAGCTTGAGGCTTTAATATTTATAGCATTCCTTTATTTGTTATTGACGAGTTTTTCTGCGGGCAGTATCTAAAAGTGCGATAGCATATGAAACCTCTTACAATGGCCAAGACAGGATATTTTTTTTTAGTTCTAACGCTTAATATCCTTACATTTCTATACATATCTTTAAAGGTAAATTTTTCTAGAAAAATACAATTAATTTTACCATAGTTAATTTATACTTTTTGATGGTATTTTATTTTTTTATGAGAAAAATATATAGTATTTTAATATTAAATATTTTTTTTACGCTAACAATGCACTATATTATATAAATTTTTTTAGAACTGTAGTTTTCGAGAAGAAATAAAACAAGCCAAGAGTTATGGTTTATCATAAAGATAAAATGTTATAAAAATGATTTCCGGCAAGTAATCACCGCGGCTGGCTCCGATCACTTTCTGCACCAATTGGGGCACGAAAACGTCTATAGCGTTCTCCATTGAATGTAACATTATGGCTGGCTTAAGTTTTGAAGAAGTGATTCACTCTGCCCATAGATCACGCCAAACAGTTACTTTTTGAGGAGGAAACGGCGTCTCAACAATGACTTTTGGATTATCAACACTCCAAATGCGACAATTTTGTTTATTAACGCACCCATTCAATCAACAGTGAGCTTCATCGCTGAACAAAATTTTCTTGTGAAAATCGGGATCCGTGGCCATCTCGTTTTGGTAATAAATTTGCACGATTTGGAAACGTTGTTCCGGAGTAAGTCTATTCATTATGAAATGACAAACTACACTGAGTATAAATCAAGTAACAGCTGTCAAAAAGACCAATTCTGAAAAAGTATTGCCTCATTGAACACCGCACGTCTAAAATAACACCCTTTATGTACTTGCTGTTCCAATATCTTAAGTTGTTCTATGTCTTGTGACATTTTATCAAGGATTATGGCATTGGAGAGAGAAGTAATTCTTGTATGTCCTTCAATCCTTCCCTTACAGGTCTCGGAGTCACTTATCTAGGTCCAGAAAAAATTTTGAATGGAAAGAGTTTTTTTATGTGTCCGCTAGAAAAGCTAAATCACGTTTTTTGCTATAACTTTCTTATTTGATACTTGATTTTTAAAATATATATGTCACCAAAAAGGACCCGCTCAGGAATAAATTTTACCATTAAAACGTTTAGAACTAAAAAGCCGCTTTGGTTTGTTCCTTCACCAACGTTTGAACCACTATCGCCAGTTTTTCATTTATATATATATTATATTGAAAAAGTGAAGTTTTGCTATAGATGCGACCGCAGCTTTGAAACATGTTTTTTGAATCGAACAAATCGTACAAAACTAATCGGGACGTTATATAATACTTAATTTAATTAAAACAGAAAAATATTATTTTGTTACAAAAAATATAACAAAATATATTGACTAGGAGAGGGAGCGGCTATTCCGGATTTCTGTATGTTAATGCGGAATAGATTTGAGGAAAATATGCAACTGTAGCGTCACATCGAGATAATCAAATTCTACGAAATTTCTATAAGACCAATTCAGTTCGGGGCAGTTACATATTTCCCCGAGAAATATCAACTTTAATAGCAATTCCTACCTTTAAATGACAGGCTGGAATGGAGTAGAAATCCATTTTTGTGAGAAAAATTGTCAGAATTTTATTATTCGAACAAAAAGCACTAACTATATGCATTATTGTTTACCAATGAGCAATTTCACAAAATCTTAACAGATATTTTATACCATACTCAAAATACTTAGCGGGACCTTTTCAGCGGTTAAAAAAGAAATTTATAGCAAAAAAAGCCACGCGATTTTATCGGGTGCCAAAAAAAATTAATGCACCCAAAATTATTTCTCGGCCTACTTATAAGTATTCAAATGAAACCACCACACTCTTAACTTTTTTTTCGCGATACGTCTTAGTGTGCAATATCTACTCAATGAATTATGACCGATGCGTAAATTTTCAAATTGTGACTTTTGCGCAACTAATGAGTGGAGAATAAAAAATAAGGTGCCAATTTATTTATTGGGCTATTTGGCGCAACATTTAGTTAAAAAAGCGTTAATAATACCTTGTATTTTATATGCCCACCTATCGATTTCAGAGCTGCTTCTATTCGTTGAGGCATACTGGAAATGCAATTGGCAATAGTTTTCCTTAACCGGACTTTCCATTTCAAGACAACCAGTCTATTCGGAACATGTTTTTCTTTTTCCATGAAATTCTAAATTCTGTTGTTTCTTAGTCAAAATGACCAGACATGTAAATTTTTCTTTTGAACAAAAAAAATTATTTCCGATATTTTTCGGCGATTTTAATTTCATTGTGAAAATCGGATTTTTTGTCTTGACACTGATTAAAGATTTTATTTCGGCTTAAGCTATATCGACTTACCTATGTATGTATAGGTATATCTGACGGTGAAAAAATAAATAGTCAACCCAACGTTTGCAAACTTTATAGGCTTCATGCTTTCAATCAATTTGAAATTTGTTCATTAAAAAACAAGTCCAATGTTTACAAAAAATCATACCCTAGACTGAACTTTATCATTTTTCATCCTATTCGCGGTAAATTTTTTGACATATTAGGTTAGGATAGGTTAGGTTAGGTTGGAATGGCTAGAGCGAGAGACCCCTCCTACACTTGGGCCAATAGTAGGCCCATTGTGATGTCATATGCAAACTGCGTTCCCCTACTATGTTGCGTCGCTCACCCGGAATCGAACCATTTCATTGGCGTAATGAACTTTAAGATCGCTCTTATTTTTATTTCCGATATCTCCGCAAGGTTTGCAGAAATGGTTTTGCGTGCGTATGCATTCGTGTTCTGCTAAGTACAAATGCTAGTCAGGGGAAGATAAGCTGTTTGC
Source organism: Anomoia purmunda (assembly GCA_951828415.1). NCBI lineage: Eukaryota > Metazoa > Arthropoda > Insecta > Diptera > Tephritidae > Anomoia > Anomoia purmunda. The sequence continues at coordinate 154,717,252 of OX639993.1, forward strand.
AGCTGCGACAGTAATCCGGCATGCTCACACAAAATCTTTGCGCAGTGTACTCCAATAAGACAGTGGCCTGTAATGATTCTTATAAGAAAGGGAAACCTTGTTCGGATTTAGCCTCAGAAGTACGGGCGTGTGTCTTTTGTCATATGAGAGTCAAATCTGAATTGTAGTAGCACAAAAGGAAAGATATTTGTGCTCTTCCTAGCACGTAGCTTTAAAATGACCTACACTGTCCTTCCTCGGAAGGATGGGGACGGTCGCAGCATTCCTCTAGCCTCAATGTCACGGTATCCAGGCACCTATATGACTAGTATTCTTTAACGTTGGGTCATCTCGTTAAAAATATCTGCGGCATTCAGTTAGAGACTTAGTGTTGTCTACGAATGAGTTTAGGACCCTGAGGTCCGTTTGACTGACTATTTCCTGCTTAGGTCAAGGTGCCGAGTGTCCTCCTGGATAGCCAGCACTTTCGCCTGATATAAACTACAGTGGTCGGGAAGACGAAACGATGCTTCTAGTTGTAGCTCTGGGGCAAATTTTCTTCCGGCGAATTTCTCGTCGTTATGGATTTGCACTTGCAGTGAGACTTGGTGTTCTAGTCCTAGCGTGCTGGTTTTATAATTTAATAGCTCCTAGTGAAAGTATTTGATAGTACGCAATAATCAGTGCTAGCAGGTATAGGTAGGGGTGTGATTGTTCATAAAATTTTCGAGTGACTAGATATATCAGGAGTCCAGGAGCCTGCCCTCTCAGTCAGCTCGACTTGCTCGAGCCATTACGTCAAGCTGAGGAAGATGCAGAATCGCATTCAGGGGAAGAGCGAAACGCTCCACTCATACATAACTCCGCGCTCCTTTGTACCCTGTGGAATTTTTTGAGCGTTATCGATTAACCAAATGTTGGTCACCAGGCTAGGGACCCGTAAAGGAAAATTAGACGGGCGATGGCCAATTCGGACGAATAGTACATCGTCTTAAGCGAAAAGCCATATCAGACCCCAATCGTTTTTTTGCAGGCGGGCGAATAGCGTTGTTGGGGCTTTCTCGGTATGTTCTGTTGTAGAATAACTGCAAGATATTTGGATATATGTATATTTAAACCACAGACTTAGACCATTCAGTTTAGGGAGTATAAATGTCGGTACTTTGTATTGTCTGGCAAAGAGGACTAGTTGAGTTTTGCTTGGGTTTACATCACGACCGCAGTTTTTGGTCCAAGCAACCAATGAGGTAAGAGCAGCCGTCATGAGATCGCACAAGATTTGAGGCTAACATATTAAAAGGTATATAAAATAGTTTTCATCAATTAAACAGACCGTTGAAAGCCGTCGAAATTTCCCAGCACTACAAATATATACAGATATGAGATATATTTCGATGAGTGTGAGGATTTCTTCAAATTCCTGGCTCGTACAAAAAAAAAAATATAATTGAATAAAATTTGACTCCATTTATAGAAGAAAAAACTAGCCCGATCTGTAGAAATAAAGAAAAAAATTTATAAATAGGGGAATAATTCATTACAAAGGCAAAAATCATTCCGTGCAGGCAACTCGCACGATAGTAAATTACTGAGCCATCAAATACAGATACTATACATTGTATGTTTAATTAACCATACGTAAAATGGTAGGTATTCAAAAAGATTTTACTGGAAGCAATAGCGCTAAATGTGGCAAATATTTATGTGGAAAATAATTTTGATTGGGTTCAAAGTCATACGCAAATATTACGACCAAAAATTTTTGTACGCCTGCCGCAGTGTGCATATGAAAATCTTAGCTGTAAAAAGGAAATATTACAAATATACTATAAAAATTATCATATCGCTTTAACTCGAAAAATGTTGAGGAATGTTAAAGCAACAACAATTTCAAATTGAAACAATGACAATGACAAAGTAATCTCCGGCGCCGCTGTGCTGAACAATCGCCGGTTGATGAAAAGGCAACGCAACAACGCTACATACAAAATGTACAAAGATATCGACTTACCACCCAGCAACGAATTGGCACTCAATGATGGTGGTAGACTAGTGTAAAATGTAATGGTATATAGCTTGCTGGGTAAAGAACTTTTTCTCTTCATGTCGCAATTGGCGATGACTATATGTATATAGTGTAATAGCAAATGGTTTTATATTATTCACGATGCGTGTCCTTAATTTTTCTAAATATCAATATACATAGCTTGTTCCCTAACGAAAACTATGCCAAGTTCAAATTTCAAACTTCGTGCGAAATTCACAGAAATTCAGTCAATTAAAAATAATTATCTAAAAAAAAAAATTTAAATGCAGCTTTGTAGGTCATTATGTTTTTTTCCCGCTGACACTTTTGCGCATTTTGATAGCTTATATTGAAACGAAATTGTATTATAACTTTGGAGAAAGAGCTCATTCGAGGTAACCATGTTCGTCTGTCTGTTTCAACGCAAACTAGTCTCTCAGTTTTTGAGTTATCTGACCGAGCAGGAGGATGTGCCCGTGTGCAGAAGTCCACGAAAGTCGGGAGAGTCTCTGATCGCCATTCATCTAGGAGTTGTCACAACGATTCTTCTGCATGCGGTTCAAGCAGCTCACGACTTCCAGGTGATCTCAACCAAGTGTCCTCTGGGTAGCTCCCGAACCGAACATCCATTTGGGAGTGAGCTACAGTGAAAAGGCGAACCTGGTGAAGCCACTCCGACGTTTTCGGTTTAAGGAGTCACCAGGATTTGGCAGCGTCTGTTCATCAGTAGGTGCGGCTGCGAGCGGGCATCTGACTTGGAGCAAGAGGCTCGCTATATAAATATGCCCCAGAATCTGCTTGTATGCTGGCCTTGGTACCCGCCACGTAAAAACAGCTTCCAATGAAAAATTTAAACAAAAAGTCCCAAATGAGACACACCCCACCGTCTCGCCGTCATCCGCGTCAGAGTTACATTTAGGCGATTTTAATGCCAAGATGAGAAAGGAAGGGATCTGTGGTTCCACAGTCGGTAAATTCAGCATACACGATGAAACATCCGCTAACGGACTGAGGCAGATCTACTTTGCCGGGGCCTGGAACATGATAGTATGTAGTTTCAGGTTCCAGCATAAAGCTACATGGGTCTCGAAGCCTCCTTACCCGACCTGGCAATAGCGTGGTTAAAAAACAATGAGACCGCTGGTGCTGACGGACAGCCAGCAAAGCTACGGTGAAGTGCTGGTGCCTGCACCGGACGAACGCATGTCTGCTGATTGGAATTTAAATGTACTCAGCCAGATCCAAAAAAAAAGACGATCTTGCAATATGCGCAAACTACCGTAGGATCAGTCTCCTTAGCATAGCATATAAGTTTTTGTCTAGCGTATTGTGTGAACAACTGAATCCCCTACCGTGAACGAACTGATTGGACCTTATCAGTGCGGCTTTAGATCTGGCAAACCTACCATCGAGTTTTCAGACACGGTGACTCTTTTTCGTGCGACTTCCTTCACCTTGTTTTGGAAAAGATAATTCGAGTTGCAGAATTAAAACGTTAGCCATCATATTTTATAAGAGCGCGCAACTTCAATACCATCGGCCTCAACAACCGCGCCCTTAGTTCTGTCTTTTCCAAATTTGTTAAAGAAGCGAAGCGAATGGATCAGGAGGCGAACGAGTGCAAAATTAAGTACCTCCTGTTATCAAATAAAACAGTCGACTTATTCGCGTATTTTCTTCCGCGTCACTGTTGACAACTGCAATTTTGACAAAGTAGAGGACTCTCTCTCGCCAAGTGCTACTCTGGGCTGAGTAGATATATGAGTAGTAATGCCCTCTTTCGGCCAACAAAAACCCCGCTCTATAAGTCCCACACATCATCGAAAGATTTTTGAACCGCAACGTCTTTGCGATGGCGAATACCTCAGACGATGGAACAATGAGCTGTATTAGCTTTACTAAGCCTAATATCTACGTTAATGTGACACTATGGCAAAACTAGTTCGTTTGTTTTCAATTCTCGAACTGGTACCCCAACTGGTATGGTTTTCATTCAGCGGTTGAAGGTCAGCATTTCGTGGCATATGGCTGTGTTAAAAATAACAATTGGTTTGACTACAAGATTTTTATATACAAGTTTACTTATAGATAGTGGAAAGGATATTTCTTAGTTGAGTTTCCTTTATTGCTTGTACGGTTGATATCATGTATTGACTTTTCTCATTGTTGTTGCTGTTCATTTCAGTTGTGGTATTTGTTTGGTATTTTGCAGTTGCTTTCCGGCTCTCGAGATGGGTTATTCCACTTTAATGGATTGTAGCGAAGCTCGGCATTCGTGCAAACATTTGTGCCCTTAAGAATTTTTCCGCGTAGGTGCTCTTTTATGAAATGAAGATTTTTTTGGGTTGGCAATCATGCTTTAATTGTTCCACTTTCATTTCGAATGAGAAAAATTAAATGTAAGATAAATGTTTAGAAGTTTAGCTAAATTTAAAATTACGTTTTTCAAAATTTTATTATAGACGCTGGCGCTAAGAAGCGATTGAGGATATTTTTTAGTTCTTGTAGCAAATATATACTTTTACATACAATTGACTAAATTTTGATTGTAGAAATATATACTGGCTCTTGAATATGAAAATTTTACAATATATTTCAACCATACCGCAATTCAAAATAAATTTAATTCTATTTTGCTAAGTTTCAAAAATTAGGTTTTGAGAGCACTGTCGACTTTTTTTTGGATTTCAGCAGATTACTGTTTGTAAGAAGATAAATGACTTTTGTATTACATATTAATGACAATAAATGGCGTAAATGTGTAATAACTTTAAAAATCATATAAAAATTTAAGAAAATACGATCTCGATATGAAATACTATTCGTTATAGTTAAGGCCTTTTCAAGGTAAAAGATGGAGATGGAGGTCTGTTTTCTTTGGCATCGAGTTCTGACTTTACCATATCTCTTATACATAGTTGTAAAAGAATGCAGTCATTTGCGAATAATTACTCACTTGATTTCAATGCAAACGATTTTTGTATTCTTTGACTAAGGCTATAAAAAAATGAAGTCACTATTCGGACCAAATTTTGGTGACATATTATTCATTTTTAAAGTCTGATGTGTTAGTCATTTGAGACTTCATTAAAATGTCTCTTTTGGAAGTCAATTGAAATCATTTAAACGAAGTGCTTCATTGAAGTCATTTGAAAGATTTTTAGGCAATTAATTCTAATCACTTTTTGTGTTCTATGATTAAGGCTAAAAATAATGTCACTATTCGACTAAATTTTAACAACTAATTGTTCATTCTTAAAGTATTTTTCATTAGTCATTTGATAGCAATCTTTAACCCAGATATGCCGACGAGCTTGCTAGAGAAACAATCCTCTTAGTTTTCTAAACTTAAGTTAAGCTGACACAAAGTAGTGCAAAACTGAAGAGAGATTAAAAATATATATATTTTATCGCGAGTTTATAGGCCGTACTACATGTAGTACGCTCGGCACATATGTATGCATGTACTTAAGTAAAAAATACATACTTCTTGCAATTTTATTCAAATCATTTATTATCCAGAAACTTTCGTGTACTTCAGTAAAGAAAAAAAAATTAATATTAAAAAATTATTTGGTGGTGTGGTATTCCACATTACACTTTACATGAAGCGGTACATCACATTTAATGCAGCGTGTAGTGGTCTTTTTATGGCAATGATTGCAACGTAGCTGTTTACATTTTCCCTCTGCCTGACGGTTGATTTCAGTAAGCAAATGATCCTTTCGATCAAATCTGATGTCCCCTGATGATCCTGATGGAAGCGTTGCTAAGGATTTTCCATAAGTTGATATTAGCGATGTGGAAATGCGCCGACGAAAAGCTAGATGGTCCATTTTACCTCCCATATCTCTATGTATTTGCCAGGCATTGTGCTCTGCAAGATCAATGCAGTGTGTAAATAAAGGGAAATACCACTTTTTGCCACGAATAGAGACACGGTACAGGCTGATATTTTCATCTGCTCGATCGACGCCCCCCATATAGCGATTATATTCATGAATAAGACGTGGTTGTTGAATGCTTACACGCCTTTTCTCCTTTCGGGACCAACGTGAAATGTTTTTTGAAGGTTCAACTGGATGGATGCTTGAGGCGACATTAATTGCATTGCTGTCGTTCCAACAACAGACAATAATATTGTTGGTACGAATTTTACTGTAGTCATACCACCCCCTTTCTTTCTTTCGCAGATCATGTTTTTTTGGTAAGGGACAGTTGGCTAATCGATTGTGGCGAATGGTTCCAGTCCCTTTAACATTCCGTTTTTCTAACTCAACCAATAAACCAATTGTGGTAAATAAATTATCGAAGTACAATCGGTGGGTAATGTCGGGTTGTTTTTGTGACAGAATGTCGCAATATGTTAAGACTACACTTGCACCAAGTCCCATTTCCTTGTAGGTATTATTAGGGAAAGTCCCTGCACCTTGATAAGCCTCGAACCAAAGAATGTAGCCCTTATAAGTTGCTCCAATCCAAAATTTATAGCCATATCTGATAGGCTTTCCTTGGATATATTGTTTACATCCGTGGCCGCCATAATACGGAACCATCTGCTCGTCAACGGAATGCTGTATTATTCTTGGGGCATTATTTTGGAAGCTTTCGTTCAATTTTTGTAGAAGTGGTCTAACCTTTGCAAATTTGTCCGTCTTATCCAGATTGTTGTTATCCACAAAGTGCAAATTTCTTATTATAAACTCAAATCGATCCCTTCTCATTGAATTCGATACAAAGGAATGATGAGTATCCCTATCGTTTTGCCAATACATACGGCGCCGAGCGACAATATTGTAGCCACTTAGAAGTAAAATTCCAATAAAGCACCTGATTTCATCCGGGGTTATATTTCCTGTTGCATTATGCTTTAACGCATAGTCATTGGAGTTTTCAGTAATAAGTTGCAGAAGGTCAGCAGAAAAAAATTTTTCAAACAAATCGAGGGGTGTTGGTAAATTTTCCTGTTCAGATTCCGTTATAGTGGCTTCCGTTTCAATTAGATCGTGCCTTATCCATTTTACTGACGCCATATCGAATTTGCGTTTCTTCGCCGGTGGAAATAACGCAAGTGGAATATCGTCTTCACTGTCAGAATCAGAAGAATAAGCATTTCTAAATAGCTCAGCCTCACCATTTAATAATAAGGGAGGTAAATTGTCAAAATTCACTTCTTCATCGTCTCCACTATCCTCATCTGTTACATAATTATTAGCGTCATCAGCGGGCACAATCGCAATGTCGTAATTTTTCCTCGAAACCTCTTCGTCACTTTCTTCTAAGGCAGATATTATCTCATCTAATGTTAAATTGCTGCAAAAAAAAATTTTTTTTTTACATATTTTTCACTATGTAAATGCCGAACGTACTACATGTAGTACGCCAGTAAATACGCCAATTAAAATCACATATAATTTGCTTTTTCACATGTACTTTAGATGCAGACACGTTTTTACAACTATTTTTTAATAAAAAAACACAAAATTGCAACAACAATAAAAATGCTTATACAATTTTTCCTTACCGACCACGTGACATCTTCACACTTTTGCTAACTTCACACAACTGATATATTTGATAGAAATAAAAGATCAAGGGAATTGCATCAGCTGAAGCTTATCCATGCAAATTTTGTTGACCGTTATGTTCTGTATCACAACAAAAAATCGCTTAGCAAATTTAAGGAACAGTTATAGCAAAACCCTGAAAATAACATGTGTACTACATGTAGTACGGTCGGCATATCTGGGTTAATCGAAATCAATTGAAGTCATTTGAAGGAAGTTTCGCATTGAAGTTATTTAAAATCTGGTATATTTGAGCTATAGTTGCGTGACATATAGAGAACGACTGAACATAGATTTTTAGAGCTGAACCCAACTGAACCGAGTTTAGGCCAATTTCGGCCGAATCCGAACCGAACATTTTCAATGTCTACAAAAATGAATAATCATTGAATTGTTTTCAATTCTAGATTTTTTTATTGACATTTTTACAGGCACAAATTTTTGTAAAAATAACAACAAAAATCTAATATTTTTAATGCTCGGAAATTAATGCTTTTATATTGCAATGTAAAAACCCTAACCTATTGAAAATAAAATGTTCGAGCAAGATTTAACTTTTTTTGACCGAAGCCGAACAGAAACCGAACCTAACTTTATTGGCCGTAGGGGACCGAAGCCGAAGCCGAAGTTCGGTCGTTCTATAGTTAAATGAATAAATTACAAAGTAATAATACATATTTATTTAATATTGAATTGAATTGACTTGCGCTTTTATTGTGACAAAAAATTTAATAATTTGTTAGAATTTATCAAAATTCTTTAATTGATGATGAGAAAAAAGTCTAATCTGTAGAGCAAAATAAACAGGCGACGCTTTGTGTAAATAATTAGAACTGACGAAATTCCACGAGAGCGATGGAGGAATATTTGCAATAACCGCAACCAATCGCAGATGCTATACAGTTTCTAGAAAGAGATAACGGTATATTTTACGGTTGCCTTCTTCCTACGCTAGCGACATATTAGTACAAAATACGGCAAAATGAGAGGCCAAAAATAACCGCTCCATTTTTTGTTACAAAAAAAAAAAATCACTGCCCATAACTGGTTTTTTCTTTTAAGTTTCTAATTGCCTTTTAATTTTTTTTTTTTTTTCTTAAATGCCAGATATATATATGAATAGTTCCACGTAAAGTGTTTCTACTCCATAATACAAATTAGTAGCTGATATTTTCAACAAAAATATCTCCCTAAAATCGTTCGGATGATATTTATTTTCGTGGCGTTTCTATTTCTTACATGAAGTTGCTAGATTAGTGACATGACCAAAAGTCTCAATTCCAAGGGTCTGGAACGAGATGGCATATGCAAGGAAAGCTGTAGTAAATTTGTTGTCTTTTCTTTTATAGGTATTACCAAATTTGGGGTACATATGTAGTTGATTTTTGGTCAACATTGTTGATAAGTCTTCTGCGATAACCAAAGTGGACCTACATACAAATCGTTTGCATATAAATAATAATTTTGTAACTGCACTGAAAAATTAAATCACTAAAAGACTTCACCAATTTACTAAATTGAGAGGGTTCAGAGAAATACTTAATACTTAATTTTTTTTTTTAGTATTTAGTCAAAACGATATTCAATGATTGTATTTAAAATTCAAAGCCTTTGATTTCAACTGGTAAAAATTTCATTTGGTTGCATTCATTTACCACCCTGCTCCAATATAAAATAACAACAGCGCAACAAAAAAAAAGGCCGCATCAAGCCTTCCTCTGAAATTTGAGTTTTGTAAACTGGGGATTCCCGAATACAAAAAAAAAAATTAGTTGAATTGTGCTGAGAGTTTTTTTCTTAACTATTTTTATGTTCTCTATTAGCATTATAAAACTCATTTCGCAAGTTAAGTTCGTAGAGTGCGCCATTTTCGGAGAGTCGAGAAAACCGGGCCTAAGGAAAAAGAGTTGACTTGTAGCCAGAGAACTTAGAAGTATGAGAAGCTGCAAATCCAAATTGGAAGCTATTCGGCGATGGTCGTTAACAGAGCTGATACGTTTCCAAACTGGGTCGCCACCACACTGTTATATAAACATTTTTAGGTCACCAAAAATTTTAAATTTAATGTTAGCAGAGGAAATGTATAAAATTTGATGTTAGCAAAAATGCAAACGAATGAAGATGAGAATAACACTGTCCAACAAATGAAGACTTTTTGAATGGAACAGAATAGCGACCCCCTAATTCTGAAAGGGTATGTTGAGTAGATCATTTTTGTAGAACAAACATATGGTCCAGCACGTCTGAGTTTTTTTTACAGTGGGTCAAAGTTTTCATTTTTTGGTCGAAGGGAGCATTATACTATATCAAAAAAATGTTGTAAGTTAATGTCTGAGAGAATTCTTATGGTGAGAGTTGTATTGTGGAATTGTATGAGGATCTTAACCCTCTAACTGGTCTCTTTATGGGTCAATTTGACCCTTTTTTCGAGAAAATCAAAAAATATCCTTTAAAAAAGGACATTTAAGGATTAAAATATTCTACGAAATTGTTTGGCGGAAAATTTCAGTGGGGGTCACCAAAGACACCATTGTTGTAAATAAAGCTCTTTACGATTAATTGGCAAAATTACACGCCAACATACCAGGTTGTTCAATAACTTTTGGTGTTCGATAAGAAAACACAATTTTATGGTTCAAAATACACTTTATTATTCAGTATAATCTCCCTGAACATTAATGCACTTGCTCCAACGATCCTCCAATCTGTGGATCCCATCCCTGAAGTGAGAATCCGGAAGGTCTGCAAAATACGCTCCAACAGCTGTTATGACCTCTTCATTTGATGAAAAACGCTTGCCACGCATAAATTTTTTGAGTTCTGGAAACAAATGGAAGTCGCTGGGGGCCAAATCTGGTGAATACGGTGGTAGCATACAAAGCAGGTGAAAACGTCGTCAAGTTCGGCCGGGCCAAACACTGAGTTCTCGCGTCTAGTCGGCTGTGACTTACAAATCAGCTGTGACTTACAAATCGGGTGTGATAAAACTAAGCATAATTGAGCTACTAAGCAGTACATATCGGGTGTGATTTTTACTAAAATTAATATAGAAAAAGAACAATTAGAGCTTAAATAAGCATGGCGGATTCTGTTTGCAAATTAAGGGTTGCGAGTTCGAAACCTGACCAAGCGCTTTCTTTTAAATTCATTTTAGATTTTAGATTCCAACTTTTTGCAAATTCTTGCACATCTATGTATTTATACATATGTACATGTGTATGTACGCAGTTGGCGGATTGACACAAAAATTGCCGAAAAATGCAAAAGAATATTATTTTGCTTACCGTCCCCTTTCCCTTTCCTCCCTTCTCTTATCCATACTTGTTGCATAACTCCTCTGCCGGCTGCACTTGCCCCGCTGACAATCAAGAAACTATTTTTTCGCGGTATACTCCTCTTTCTTCTTTCTTTTATTTTAGTTTGAATCATAAATTGTCTTTCTTCTTTTTGCACACATTGATATGATTTGCATAATTAGCCGTTTAAGCAACGATCTTATAGTCTCTGGCTGTGCCTTAGCGCGTAAAATCGCTGACCACATTATCATATTGCACGTTTTAGCTTTTGCATTATATTTCGCATCCCCCCGGCTTTTTTGTGTCATGTCTAATTTCTATGACTTTTTTTCAATTCTATAGAAAATAAATATAATATATGTAACTTATCCCTCACTTTTTGGTAATCTCTACTCATTTACATTTATTTTCTGATTCTATTTCATTACAAATAAATATACAAAATCGTCAAAGAGTTTTCATATTTCATATAGTTTGAAATGCGAAATGCAAACACATTACATATTTTATTTATTCAATAGGATAAAAAATAAAATATTAACTATCCGTGCATTTTTTGTAGTTCCAGTGATCCCTGAAAACTGTTGCATCACTGTACAAAAGTTCTGATCAGATTCTATTTAGGTACAAATGAATATGATACTCTAAAAACTCTAAAAGTAAGTAAGGAAAAAATTTCAGAAACAAAATTTCAAAAATTTTACATCAGTTCAAAAAAATTAAAACAAAGCAAAATTATAATAATACTATTGGTAGACACGCGGTTAATTGTCACATCTTAACATAATAAATACAAGGTGGCGCAAAAGTTGTCAGACCATGTTCTTTGGACTTCAATTTTGTTTACTCTGACTTATTTAAAAAGTCAAATCTGGAATTCTTGTAGGCCAGGGAATATCACCAAAATGCGATAACCAAACGCTTTCCATGGTTACTTCAAACCAATTCCTTTTATTTTTGCCTTAAACATTTCATAAATGTACTGACATGACATTTGCATAACATTTTCTTACTGACCTCTCTGTTAGAATGTTATCTGAAAATGTTAAATAACTGTAGGGAAACCCAGTTTGGAAATGTATCAGACAAAATTTTTTGCAGTCCATAAATTTGCAGCTTCTCTGCTGTAGCTCCAAAGGCCCCAATTCTTATGTTGGTTGAAAGAAGAATTTCTATTTGTAAAGTAGCAGCAGACTTGCAATTCAATGAAAGTTTAGTGCGTCGTGTTTTTTTTTTTTTAATTCCAAGAAAGGGGTCAACTAGAGAGGAAAGAAGGATTAGAAAGGAAACTATGCACAAATCCGAGAGTATACGGGTTATTTTGAGCCAAAGCCTTCAAAACCTTTTCAAAAGTTCAGTACTGGTTAAACGCTATGGGTATAGCGGCTAGGAAGCCCGCAAGAAATCGCTAGCATTAAAGAAAATCGGTTCAACTGGCCCAAAGGTAAATATATTAAAATGGACTGAATCCGTTCGCCGTAGACCAGGTGTACGATTTGCGAATAATTGCATACTCCTACTATAAAGGATTCTCCCTAATTATGGTATGAGGATGCATTTCAAAAGCCAAACTGGAGTCCCTAATTAGAATAGAGGGTATAGCAAATGCCAAAAACTGTGAATCTATTGTGCTCACTTGGGTTCCACCTAGCTTAGAGCCCTTAACAGAAAAAGAATCATTCTCCCCTGAGCCCGGAGTTCTCCAAGGGGCCCGTATATCTCAAGAAATTGTGTGAATAGTGAAAAAGATTGCCGTGGACAGGCTACGATAATGGTAGTAATACGAGCGGTAAATATGAAGAAGCGCAAAATCACATCCAACATAATAACACGCTCAATTTGGCTGGAGTCGACTCGGCTGAATGCTGTCCTCGAGCAATAACTTTTTTGTTGTCGTTCAAAAATGTTTCATTAATTTCAGTAGCGGCACACAACGTTGGGAAATTCTGAAATCCGAGATACCCGTTTCACTTCACTTTTTCTCTAGTACAAGGTGGTCTGCCAGAAGCGATGCCGTCAAGCCATTTGCGAAGAATCTTGCCGGATTAATAAACGCTTTGAAAATAGTTCAAAAACTCAATCTTACGGCAGAAACTTATCGGGACATTGATAGAATTTTGAAATATATTAGCAAATTTGAGTGCGTTTGTGATGGCCTCCATATGGTTTAAAATCCGTCAGTCAATCAATGAAAGAAACTTGGTTCTTCAAGGGATCAATGCTACAATCGAAGCTGAAGTTAGGAATATAGAAGGCCTACTTGTGGACTTGCAATTTCTGCGCGACCGGTGGAAAGAAATTTATAATGAATGCAAAATTGTTGCAGAGAATTTAGAGCAAGTCGAGACGATGTTACCATTAGCAAGAAAAAAAAAAACACGGAAACGACCTACATAAAGAAGTCGATGAAAATTGCAGTTACGAAGGAATTGAATTCAAAAGAAACACTTTCTACGTCATACTTGACAGCGTTATTTGTGGACTGAAGAACAGATTTGCCGCAGTGACTGAGATAAACGAATCATTCTCATTTCTATTGCAGTTCCATGATATGAAAGAATGCGGCTATCAAAAATTTTGCAAAATCGTATTCCGTTGATGCATCTGATAAGTTGTCCAAAGAAGCTATTCACCTAAAACACGCTTTCGATGCTAATTTTTGAAATTTTGAATGCCATCAATGCTCGAAAATTAGAAAGATTTTCCCAAATATCTGCATCGCTTTGAGAATATTTTGCACGTTATCCGTTTCTGTTTTAAGTGGGGAATGTTCGTTTAGTGCTTTAGCAAGGTTCAAAAATTTTCATCGGTCATGCTCGTCGCAAGGCAGGATTTCAGGACTAGCTACACTATGCCTAGAGGCAGAATTATCCAAGAAGTTGGATTTCTAGACTATTATCGACGCATTCGCTGCCGCCAAAGCTCGAAAAGCTCACTTCTGAGTTCCAAATAATTGAAGATTGGAGGATTTTAAACAGAAAGAACTGTTTTTAAATTAATCAGATCGATGAATAAATGTTTGAATAAGATGTTTCTGTCGTATATTCCGATATAATCTGAATAAATATTTCGAATCAAAAGTCTATATATATGAACTGATAAATGCATTCTATTGATTTTCGAAATTGTATAAAAAAAAATTGTTTCACCCAACATTAACTATAAAGCAAATTCGATACAGATGTGAGGAACTGATGAGAACAAAAAACGACGTATTTGACTTATTCTTTAAAAACATTAAAGCAGTAAGTAGAAAGATAGTTGATGAAATTGATGAAGTATTCGAAACTTTTATGAAGAAAGGGGCCCCACCTTTTTACACCTAGGCCCGGATTTCCTCTCTGCGGCCCTGTGTATACCTACCAGACGTTGTTGTTAGTAAATAAGTTTTTTTGGAATTCTGTCTCACTTTGATTCAATTATATAGATACGTACGTCCATGCATAACATATGTAGCTTGTAAGCCATTGGCCGCCATTAGTTGTTAGTCTGAAAGTTTTCCTAGCACTCTATCTCGCTCTTGATCATTCACATACAGAGATGTGCATACGAAAATGAATAGCTTGTACTCATCTTGGTACAGAAAATGAGAAGGAGAATTTAATGTGTCATTGAAACGATTCGGTCGTCTAAAATAGAGTTATTAGATTGGCTAGGAAATAGCCTGGAGTCCAATGCAATAGAAATCAATGGCAAAACTACGAAAACCCATAGAAAATTTAATATACAAATAAGCAAATTATGGCGAATATTCAAAAGATTTATTTTTCTTGCCACCTATTTATTTATATCCAGCAATATTTTTTATGAGCCCAATGCCATTTTTAAAAGGAAAAATTAAAGGAACAACTACAAAAATAGGAAGACGAAAAAGCAAGACGCGGCTTACTTAGCGCAAGTGGTTAAAGCATTTGCCTTGTGGACTACGAGTAGAGGCCATGGGTTTGATCCCTGAAATTAGTCTGATAACAGGATGTGGGGATCTCCGAAACAGCTATGACTGCTACCATTGTTGTTTTTTCTCGAATTTCCTAATAAATTAGTGACCTTGAACTCATAAAAATTATGGTTTGGTATTTAAAAGATTTGTACGATTCTCTCTGCCCAAGAGAGTGGAGAGCGTTAAGCACGCACAGGGTGGCACAAAAACGTATTAAAAAATAAGTCGTTCAAAATGTAGTCAGATTTTGTATAAATAAAGCGTAAGTATTTACAAGAACCAAACAAAAATGGCTTTTTGTAATTTGTAAAATTTTTCAATATTTATTCCAAGAGGTCGAAAGCTGCAAAATAACAAAAAAAATCAATGCTGTCTTTTTCAAATTCATCAAAAAAAAAAAAATAGTTACAACACATTTCACTCAAATTTAATCAAAATAAATTATCCAACAAGCTTCCATCAAAATTTTTACAAATGTAAATTAACATATTCGAGTTGTGAAGCCTAAAACTTCGAATTGTTTAAACAAAAATGTCAATGAGGATTTTCTTTCTGCGCTTCAATCAGAAATAAAGAAGACTTATCGTTCTCAAATCTTTGGAGTTGATTTGCGTTGCTTAACGAGTCAGATATTAGCCGCGTGCAGAAATGCGCATTTTTCTGTGAAAGTGGAAAATTACACAACTCTGACCTTTCTATACTTACTTCATTTTCTATTTCATTAAAAATTACATAATATATTCATTCATAGATGTCGTCCACAAATAAATTTATTTACTTTGTATTTCAGTATTTTTCTATAATTTTTTTATGCATATTTTATTTTTATTTTTATTTTGATTTGCTTTTTTTCGTCATGTTTAAGTTTGTTTCGTAAATTATAATTGGTCTCACTTACATTTTCAATTAATACTTTCCACTGTGTTTTTGAAATTTTTCAGTTTTTTCTTACATTTTATATAATTATTATTTATTTGGTATATGTTTTTTTTTTCGTGCTATGCAATTTTTCACACTGATATTAAAATGTTCGCTGTAGGAAATTCTTATACAAATATAAGTATGTATTTTATTTAGTATAAAGTGAATGAGTCTGTAGAAGTCTTGGAAGAGTTTGTAGCTTCTTGCTTTTATTTATTTTAATTTTTTTTTTTTGCTATACGTAGTTTTCACATGCATGAAATTTTTCTTTTATTTTTATTTCTATTTATTTTTTAGAAGTCAACTGTGAAAGGAATATGGAAGTATGTCATGCCATTTATTTATGTTTTCCCATGTTTCCATGCGTATGTACAAATGTATGTACGTGTTTTGCGAAGTTTCAGTGACATAGATGAACGCTCGAATTTTTGTTTTACATTAATATTTGTTTGTTGTTTGTATGATTGATTGATTGCTTTCACTACAGTGACTCATTTGCTTCCTTATTCTTTTATTTCATTTATTTTGCTCAGTTTTCGAGATACTCGCTTTTTTTTGTTTTTGTATAGTGAACATAATTTTGCGTTTCTTTTTTTTTTTGCTTTTTTGTTTTTTTTTTTGCAATTAATAATTATTATTACGGTTTTTGTTTGTCATATATTTGGTTGCTTCTGCAGTGCTACTTGCAATTTATATTTACTTATTTAAACTTATACCAAATAACATCTACTACTTTTATTTTATTTTTAAGTTTTTTTTTTTAATTTTACTATTTTATTGCAGTTTATTTTTCACTTTTTTAATTTGTCTATATTTTTATATTTACTATTGTGTAGTGAAATTAATATTAAAATTTGTATCACAGAGAGGCGTGACTGCTATAATGAGACTTTGAACTTAAAATTAAAAACAATTTACATACATATAATATATTCATATTTATTTTAACAAATTATAGCACTCTTATTTAAAAAAAATTTTTATTGCAGTAGCATTAAATTCAGCTGTTGAACTTAAAAGATTTTATGTAAAACTAAATATATTTTATTTAAGCCAAATACTTAAATTTTTCACAGCAACCCAATCAGCCCTAATTTTATTATATACAATTTTTGCAATTTGCAATTCTGCAACGATATGGCTAACTTATAAAAACAAAAAAAAAATATAAAAAATAAAACAAAAAATTTATTGTAAGATTTTTTTATTAATATTAAGATGCTACTTTATACCAAACTAATATTTTTTAATCAATATACCCCATAGATCTTAGGTTCTAATTATTTTATTTTGATTTTTTTTTTCTTTTGGTTCGAATTTTCTCTATTTGGCTTGCTTTGCTAGCTGTGCTATATTTTTCTACTACTATATTTTTTTGCAATTTAAAATAATTGTATGAAGTACCAACAAAATAAGACAATTTATAAAAGCTGTACATTAATTACTTTTCAAAATTTAAATAGAACGGAATAGCACCCAAAATATACTATGCATTCCGTAAAATATTTTCTTCGCAATTATTGAAAAGTGGACGCTACATGTGAAGTCTAAGGTATCAATCTACAAAAACTAAACGTCTATTAATTTTGGTATATTAAAACAAAAAAAAAAAATTTGAAAAATTAGATTCACTTAGAATTTGAAGAAGAATATTTTGCTTTAATTTCAATATTAATTTAAAGTACCAACAACCTAATGTGAGCAAAAAAACAGAAGATTTAGCTGCCACAAAATCAATGCATCGAACTACAGTTTTTTTTGTTGCGATTATTAATTACTTTTATTAATTAACTTTTCATGTGTTTAGAACAGTTTCAGCAATTTTGTTACTATTCTAGAATTTAAATTATTTTTTTGTTTTGCGTATAAGAGATTGTGCTTGTGTATGTGTGTATAGATGTGTAGTAGGGCGGGTCGGTCCCCATACCTGAAAGTAATTCCTAAACAACCTAACAATTTCTAAGCTTACTCCGCGATAATTCTCGACCTAGCCAACCGCTTAAAGGATCCAAAATTAGTATACTGCTTTACTCAATTTTCGATTTAATGAAAAAAATATTAAATATTAAATATGGTATTCAAAGAATTTCCATTGAATTTTTTCTGGGAAAATAGAAACTCAATAATAAGGACTATTTTTTAAAAATTACGATCAAACTTGATCGAAAATATAAAAAACACAAAACATCGATCAAACTTGATCGAAAAAATAAAATTAAAAAAATACCCATCACATATGCTCGGAGAAATATTAACCCTAGAATAACGATTATTTTTGATTGGAAAAAAAAATTATAAATTAACGAATAAATCACGAGGTTTTTATAGAAATTCAAAAATTATGTAAAAAACTACTTCTGCTAGGCGCAACTAGACTAGGTAGAGTGGAAATCACCATACCGGAAGTGTGAAGTGAATTCAAATACGATCTTAGAACATAAATTACTCAAGAACACAGATATTAAATTGGTAGATGTATAGAAAAATTATGTATAAAGAAAATATAGTTTCCCTTGCCTTAGTTCGTAGCTCATCAGGAAATTTTTTAACCACTAAAATCTTCTCGCGGTAAGCTTTCAAATTGTGTGAGTTATTATGAACTATTTTAACGGTCTTGTCTATGAACGATCATTGGGTCCTTTGTATAAAAAGTTCAGGCCAAATTTAACTATTTATTGTTGTAGCGCTAAATATCTGCCGAAATGTGCTAAGAAATCATAAAATCAAAAAAAAAAATTGTAAATTATGTACAAATGTAGCGATTATCATAACTATAACTCAGCACAAAAAATCTTAAAACTCCACGATTTTGAAACCAATTGAAACCTGTAATTTGTTATATTAAAATTGAACGGACCCTAAAATTGTATACCCAAAAATTTAAAGGTTGATGAAATTTTTTTTGGAAAATTTGTCAATTCCTTCTCTCACAGTTTTGATTTGCACTATCGTTCTTTCAAAACGTTAATAAAATATACGACTCTGCTTCTTTTGGACAAATAAGTGGAAATTGGCAATATAATCAAATCGGTTTTCTGATTCACAAGTATTTGTTTTCTATGTTGTGTCGTCGATTGTGTGATTTGTTTTTTTTTTTTTTGAAAATTTAAAATTTCAAAAACTGCACGATTGGACTTCTATATATTTTTTAAAAGTGTAGAAATTATCTTGAAATATAGCTTTCACATATTATTTAACTGGCTCTATAACTACGGTGATCATTCGAAATTTCTTTATTTTACAATTCCGCCCTTTGTTTTTTTTTTTCTAAATAAAAGACAGATTTGGTCTTTCATTTCTCAAAATTGACCTTTAGATCATTAAATCTATCAATGAAATATTTTCTTAAGGAATTTATTTCATAAAATTCTGCAAAAAAAAAAAAGAAAAAAATATTTAACTCTCCTTCAAAGTCATCGTTGGAGAATTAAAGAACAATCTTCACTGTTGAAAGATTTTTCGAACAAGCTATTTTCCCCAATTTCGCTTTAGTATTGTTAATGAAATCGTTGCATATAAATAGCTGAAATTTTGCCTTTAAATATTGCAGAATTTTCAAAATTGGCTTTTCACGACTGCCCTATATACTGACGCTGAGTTCGAACTCGATATATAGTTAATTTTGTTCACAGCGCACGATATTGTTTATATCAGGCATGTTTTGCGATTTTACTTGAATTTTCTTCAAAAACTCACTCGCGGCAACTCTAGAACCGACAATTATTATATGGCGTCAAAGTCGATCAAAAGCATGGGTATATTTACTCGAAATTATTATTACAAGGCAGATCGCAAGTAGAGTACTATCGAGGCATTTTGCAATATTTGAAAAAACAAATTTGTTGAAAATCAACAGAAAAGTAGAAAAAAAACTCACGAAATTTGTAATACCATAACACATGATCTCTCAAACTATGTATCTATCATATTGAAAGAATTTTTGGCAATGAACTCAACAAATACTAACAGATTACCGTCGCATTAATTTTAAACGGCTCGATAACTTAAATTGAAATGCGTTTTATAAATGTTTTCATTATCGGATTATTCATTAGCTAAAGTGCAAAAATTATTTTTGAATGAATGAACTACAAGTACGTACATTAATGTGGCTCACTAAAAGAAATTTGCGCTTTTCCACCGGCATAACAAAATTTTTCTTATGTTTTGAGACTTCTGCCGAAATTCTTCGAAAAAATATTTAGCTTTACGTGAGCCGGACTGGCTAGAAAATTCTGTGATTATAAAAGAGTCTACATTTTATAGATTTACATAAAAAAATTAAATTTAAAAACAACAAAAGTTACCAAATACCTTTCCAAAACTATATTATAAGTCTAAATCGGTCAAAGTTTGGCTGAGCTATTTAAGTTTTAATTTTCATAACATAACAAAAGCAGCATCAACAAGTAAAGTAGAGTCTACCCGGCGCAACATTTTATTTCAATTAATCAGTACTTGTTTTGTGCAATAAATCCGATTAATATAATGCATTTAATTTTGAAAACGTAAATAGTTTTTATTTATGAAAAAAAAAACATACTTAATTGAGAAAAATTTGTTAGTTATACTTTTTAATAAATGTAATGATGTTAATTTTGAAGATAATGTCAAGAGGTTGTTTTCCAGCTACAGAGTTGATTTTTGTACGATATAAAGCATTTGAAAGAGACTTCGAAAAATAAAAATTTACTTCAAAAAGTATACAAGGGCAAAAAAAGTTGTATACGCTTACTTAACTCAAATTTATTTGTGGTTATACTTTTATTTATATGTAATTATTCGAAAAATTTAATAATTAATTAATTATATCGTTGAAAGTGCATGGATAGTTTCCCTATGGTGCGCAGTTTAGACAAAAATTTTAACACAATTACAATTTTTTTTTGTTAGTCTATAATACATGCGCTTTTCCAAAATAATTTCGTTTTTGTAGTTTATTAATAAATGACAACAATGGTCTGTTTTATGAGCGAAATCATGAGTTGCCTTATTAAATATGGCAAATATGAAATTGTATTAGTAGAAAAGAGATTAAAAAAAAATCTCACACAAACAAGCGCAAAGTACTCAATTTTTGCCCATTACCTAAACAAAAATGAGGACTTTGCTGAGCACTTTTGTGATAATATGGACATTTATATGAAACTCAGCTGTTTTTCAGGGTTGCCTCTAATTTACAGTATAGTTTTTTTTTTATTTCTATGTAAAGCAAGTGGCTTTGCAGATTGCTTGCTCAAAATGATCGTTCATATATAGAAAAACCACAACCGGGTTAAAATGTACAAAAACATAAATTGTTTATTTTCATGTTGTCAAATAAGCAAACGTCAAATATTCATTCCACTGTGTTAAACACAATTTGAAGCGCAAACTGTTTTATGATCTGATGGAAAAATAGAGCCGCTTATTTTTTATTTTTGTTGTATGGGGAGTGATGCGCTCCACTGTACATTAATGTAAATTGTTTAAAAAAAAGCGGTGCCCTGGTTTTTTAAACTTAATAATATGATCACCGTAGCTATGACCGCCTAGGCAACTTTGGATGAGAACAATATATCATAAATAAATTTGCTACATGCGAAAAAACTCATACTCGAACAGCTCTTGGTTTTTAAGTAAAAAAAAATTGCTAATACGATATTCTTCCCCACCCGCTCCATAAATGCAACACTGCATTTGCATATAGTAGTAGTTATATATCATATATGTGTGTTTAAAAATGTGTTATGTATGTATGTTTGATGACTTGTACTACATTTTCATATATCAGTTGCTTTTGATTGTTTTTTTTTTTAAATAATTTGCTACTTTTTTTCTTTGTATTTATTTCCAGCATTCACTTAAACACCTAATAAAATTACCTACGCCAATTACTGGGTATCTGTCTGTATGCATAGCGTTACTGTTACTTTATATTCATTACTTTATAGCTAACATTTACTAAAAAATACATTCATATTTATAGTTAGTTGCATCTCATTAATTCACTTATATTATGTATGTACTTTTATATACATTGTAGATATAGTTGTTATGCAAATTTTAGTTATTAATTTTATTTCTGTTTTTTTTTTTGTTATTTTCTCACATATTATTAGAAGTAATTTTTTTTTCTTAAACGTACTTTGTTGCTGTTCACTTCAGTTCAGTTAAGTGCAGCTGCTTAAATATCGTTTTATTATTTGTATAATTGCACATATTACTAGTACATTCATATGTACATAGATTACATAACTATATAATGTAACGAAATTTAGTAACTTTTACTTAGTCGATTTTTTAAATTCTAAATCTGCAGCTGGTTTTCAGTTTTGTTTGCTTTTTTCTTATTTAGTTATTTAGTTATTTATTTATTTTTTTTGTTTCCCATTTTTTATTTTTTTTCTTTGCCTCACATCGTATAGAACATTTGAGTTGTCGCATTGAAACGCTTGAAATTGCTTTAAAACGCTTTGAAACACTATCAATATAAATATACACCTACATATATATATAGTTTATGTACACACATACAAAAAAAATGAAACTTTTAACTTATCCAACCAACCCACCAACATCTACCTATGTATTTAATAACCACACCGCCCTTGTCTCTCTCCGCTCGCTCGCTGCCCTGCTTGTCGGCCTTCAGCTGCCTAATTTCAGAGAAAACTCTCTCGCGCACCATGTCGCTCATCGCCTAACATCACACGCTGCGACGGCGGTTCGCCATACTGATCCTGATAATAATTTTCACGCATCATTGTATTGAGACTAGAACAGCGGAAGTAGAGTATCTCCTGGAATGGTTTGCGGAAGTCTCGATTTAATGTAGCATAGATTATGGGATTGAGCAGTGAATTGGCATAGCCCAGCCATAGGAACAACGAGGCGAGTGTTTGCGGTACATGCACCGTTTCCGATTCAACAAATGGACGTATGAGCGCAAGTATAAAGAATGGCAGCCAACATATAGTGAACGCAGACATGATGATGCCCAACGTGGTGGAAGCCTTCTTCTCTTTAGCCAACTGAAAACGCAACTTTTTGTGATGCGGCGAACCGAGCAGACCGCTTGAGCCGCTCACACCGCCTCCACTACCACTCGTGTGATGTGCGCCCAGTCCACCGCAAGTGGAATATGTGAGCGATGTGTTGCCATAGCTGCTATGTCGTTGACCATTACCACTACCCAATACCGTGAGATCTGTATTACCCGGCGGTGAACCGGTACCATTCAGCGCATGCTGCAAATGAGTCTGTGCCCTTTTCTCCTCAAGCACTATGCGACGCGCCGCACGAAATATTTGATAGTACACGAAGAGCATTACAGAGAGCGGTATGTAGAAAGAGCCGAGCGTTGCATAGATTTGATATGCAAAATTTTGGCAGACAATGCAAATGGGCGTACCCTGTTCATCCACATGCTCATTGCCTAGTATGAGTAGTGGGGGTAAGGAAATACTCGCCGCCACAAGCCATACCAAAGCCACGCAGGCCATCATGCGACGTGGTGTTCGCTTGACGCCATACTCCAGCGGCTTGGTAATAGCCAGATATCGATCCACCGAAATGGCGCATAAGTTCAATATGGAGGCAGTGCAGCAGAGCACATCGAACGATACCCAAATGTCGCAGAGTATGCGTCCGAAATTCCATTTGTCCAAGACCTCGTACAGCATTGCCATGGGCATGACCAGCAATGCAACACAAAGATCAGAGAGTGCTAGCGAGACGAGGAGATAGTTGCATGGACGTCGCAGCTTACGCACCATACACACCGCAATACAGACGAGCATATTCCCAATGACCGTGCCGATGATGATGAGTAGCAGAATGATGCTAACAACTACTGCTTGCCACGGTGGCAACGCAAGTTGGTCAAGCTTTTCGTCCTCCGACTCCTGCTCCGATGCCAACGATGGTGCGACACTGACGTCGGTCGGGAATGCACCGACAATGGGATCCCAAATGCTACTAGTTGTGATGAGCGCTGAGCTTGCGCTGCCCACTCCACCGCTGCCACTCTCGACCACATAACTTGGACTAATGCTGTTGTTGTTGCTGTTGCTGCTATGGGACGACACCCCAGTGCCATTACTGCTCGCAGCCGCAGTGAGACTAATAACATCGGAAGTAGAGATTACGGAAGAGATAAACGAGCTAGAGTTGAAGTCATCGACGTTGGTGCTCAGTAGCGGCTCATCCGTGGCAGCGCGAGCATCGGCCTTTGATGCGGTGTGGTGAGTGGGACTGCTTGAAGGTGGCAGCTCGTAGTGTGCTTGTTTAGTTACAGCGACGGCAGCCGAGGCTTGTGCTATCCAATTGCTGAGCAAGAGAAAGAGCAGCGCGAGGACGGTCGCATGCAGTGTGTGGCGCAGCGCTCGGCGGCTGGGACGTAAATATAGCAACAGTTTGCTACTGTGGGTGTTGTTGCTGTTTTTGTGGTTGTGGTTGTTGTTGGTGGGTTGTAGACGGCTGAGCGCAAAACGCTCTGGCAGCGCGTGTATAAAATATGTGTGTTTGTTAGTGGTAGTAGCTTCGCAATAGTTTTGTAGGCTGCGGTTGCTTGGCTGGGTAAATGAAGCCATATAAAATATGAGTGTGTTTTCGAGTCAGGTTAAATGAGAATGCAGGCAAAAATAAAAAATAAATGAAACAAAAAACAAAAAACTAAAACGGTCGTTAGTTGTTATCAAAAATACTTTCTAATCCGCTTGTGCGGTTAATTTAGGTTGTCGTCTTGTATTTATATTAATCTGACTAGTTTACTATGGTAGCTAAGAGTTTCAGCGTTTTCAATTCACTACTGTAGGTGCGTGGATTTTTCTTCCCACCGCTCTGCAAATTTCTCCTCACAATTAGCCGCACAAATTTCGCCAGCGATTGCTTCTGTGCATTAAACCTCCGAACTTTAAATGTGTTGACGCTAGCTTTTAGTTGCCGCTTGCTGTATTTTCGCCACAAATTGCGTAAATCCATTTATCTTCTGCCTACTGTGGGGATTTGTTTATATTTAGATAGGAAACGCTTTGACTGCTATCTATCCCAAGTGATTGTATGCAATTTTCTCATTTAGATTTTCCATATTTTTGTTTATACTAATTTACGTGGATTAGTTTCTCTTAATCTTTTATGTCATCAATCATAATTGTAACATTCATATACTTAGTATATATATATTTTGCACACAAATATCCATAGTATATAAATTAAGTCTTTCCATCTCACTCAATTTAGATTGACTGCTTTGCTTTGGTGCTTTGGTGGGGTTTTGTACAATTCGATTTGGTTTCTTATTGTGTATTTCTTGTGCTTATTTTGTGCTCATTAGAGTTTTCTCCATCTTCGTTTCAACGCTTTCCTTATTTTATGTACATCACATTTGTTGTTTGTGTCATTCCATTTATTGCACTTAATCATTGGCATTTCCAAATTGGGATTCGTTGCAATTAATCTTGACGTCGTACAAATAGCAGTATCTGTATTTCTTTGGATATCTCATTCGTGATTTGCTGAGTTACTATATGACTTTGCCATCAATCAACTCGCTCAATTGCTAAATTCATCTTCAGTCATTCTATGTGGATTGTTTTGTTGCTCTGTTTTTAGTCATTCGTGAAACCAATTGTTTTGGCAATTACGCCTATTGAAGAAAGTTTTTGTTCAAAGTATTTTGATTGTACGGATACTGAAATGAGAGAAAGTTAATGTTTCGTATTAGAGGTCGACAATAGTGAAAGAAATTGTTGTGCATTAAATCTAACAAATAGTAGTTGTAGATATGGTTGGTACTATTAGCTGCTCATTTAATGGAATGACCTGTGGTACCACTATTGCTGTCATATTAGTGGCAGTGATATAAACTTTCCAAACAAGCATAGTTTTTGTGAAGGTAAAAAAATATCAAAAATATAGGTATGCATCTTGTTCCTGCCGAGACATATGTATAGTTTGAAATAAATTTAAATAAAATTTACTTTAAAAAAAAGGTGGCAGCCCTCTTCAAAATATACCCATAAATTTTCTCGCAGCGCAGCAAATAGTTTGACACTTTTATTTTACTGTTTCTTATTTGAACTTCGACTTTTCAATTAGCTGGCAACTTTCTTTAAAACCAATAAAGCTTTAAACATTCTCCTCAGAAAAACGAACTGCTTGACACCCATTTGCTATTGCATATAACTTGTATATTCTTATTTAATTAATTTTTTCGAGCAAGTGGCAACCTTTTATACGCTAAAAGCTTTCTCCTCAGCGAATCGTAATAGTTTGGCACACGTATTTTCGTCTTCCATATAACCTGTGTACTTTATAATTTAATAAAATTCGACGCTTCAACCAGATAGCAACTTTTATAAAGTTAGCTATGGACTTTCTTTCCGAGCCACCTTTATTTTAGTATTTCATAAAACCTTTTGTATAATTTAATCAAATTTGCTTTCGTAAAAAGGTGGCAACCCTCTCTAAAATTGAAGTATAAACGTTCTCCTTGCCGAGACGCACCGCTTTACACTCATATTTTAATATTGCATACATTTTTTTTATAATTTAATTTAATACAACTTTTCAAGCAGGTGGCAACCATTTCCATAATATAACTAGCCACACACCTTCTTGGTTACAACGAACAGTTTGACACTCATATTTTAATATTATATATAATTGTATTTCCAAACTGCTGGCATCCCTCTTCAAAATATTCATAGATATATAAAATTTCTCCTCATCGAGACAATCTGGTTGACACAGCAGCGGATGGCAAACCGCCAGCAAGCATAGATTATACTTTACGACTTATTCTCTTACCTACCAAATTAAGGGTGGTTAAATTTTAAGGGCCGATGTTGATTTTGAATAAAACACAAATTATTTTGGAAATTATTATAATTTCTTTTTATTATGATAATATGGTGTGGTTCAATTATGTATGGAATAAAATATCGGCCAAATGTCCAACGCGACCTCGGTGGCACACCTCCATCCGATGGTCCAAATTTTCGATGACGCTGAGGCACAATTGAGGTTATACATATGCCGTTAATGTGCCGAGTTATCTCATCCTTTAGCTCTTGAATTATTGCTGGCTTATCGACGTACACCTTTTCTTTCAAATAACCCCAAAGAAAGTAGTCCAACGGTGTCAAATCACATGATCATTGCCACCACGTGAGATAACACGGCCATTGAATTTGTCGCGCAAAGGAGCCATTGTTTCGTTGGCTGTGTGGCAAGTGGCACCATCCTGTTGGAACCACATATCGTTCACATCTATATGTTCCGATTCGGGCCATAAAAAGTTCGTTATCATCTCACGATAGCGAACACCATTCACAGTAACTGCCTGACCGGCCTCATTTTGGAAAAAATACGGCCCGATGATGCCGCCAGCCCATAAACCGCACCAAACAGTCACTCTTTGTGGGTGCATTGGTTTTGCGACAATCACTCTTGGATTATCATTCGCGCAAATGCGACAATTCTGCTTATTGACGAATCCACTGAGGTGAGGTGAGGTGAGACGATATGCATTTTGATTTGAACGCCAATTTTCATGATAAGCCTGAATTACTTTAACACGTTGCTCGATTGTATATCTTTCCATGTTCAAATTGAGTTAGTCTGAAATTAAGAAACGTCAAATGAAATGCGGGAAAAAACTTGACGTTTAGGTGTGGTTCACTTTCAACATCGGCCCATAAAATTTAACCACCTTTTATAACAAACAAAATTTTCGAAAAATCGGTCGAGCCGTTTCTGAGTAGTTCGGCCACGAACACCGTGGTACGAGATTTTGATTCACATACAAGATTTTGTTTTTCATTGTTTTCAATATTTACATACAAAGTATGCACATGTAAACCAGTAATAATTTGAGGTTACTTTTTTAAAATTTACTTCACATATTGTCAGTACAGCTACCGAAGGCAGACTCATTTTTTTTTCCTTACATCTATTAATTTTTGTCTGTATTTTGTTACAACCAATTACCAACCCGCAAAATTAGTGATAGGGAAAAAACATTCAAATATTTAATACACTAAAGGAATAGCATACTTGATAATTTAAAGTTAAACTGAAAGTACAACCGTGTCATGCACTAATATATTAAAAAATTAAAGCAGATTACAGGGATGCCAAAACCTTCACTTCTGATATATCAGCAAAAATTTAAGTTCATATTGTTTGTTGCTTACAGTTGGTTGTTACACTGAGCGAAAATACCACAAAATTTTGCGGATTTGTTTATGGTTTTTAAATAAAATCAAGAAGATAATCTGTAAAACTAAGATGAAAACCGCTTCAATATAATGTGTGCATTATTTATTAATTTTTTCAAATATCAACCTACCCTTGTTCTTAGAACATACCAAAATATAGAAAATGGTTGTATGTGTTAAATTTCGTATATTTTTTTTTAATCATAGATAGCAGCTAAAGTTATTTCACTGATATTGTAATGCTAGTCACCATTACCTTTTAGCTGTATTCTGGAAACGTATTTTATTTTGACAAACGTTTGATTTCGCTCAGTATAAATCATTATTCAAAAACTAAATCATTTTCTTATATTTATGCGTTGAGTTCGTATGAAAATTTGAGTGAAACTCTTAAAACATTGTTTCATATTTTATTGCATTGAGTTGACATGCAATCAGCCTTACTTCAAAACCACGCAACATCATCAAAAAAGAAAACTAAATGCTAAAAATCATCAAAAACTTACACTTTGACTGGGTTCTTAAGTTGGCAATAACCAATCTCTACTGAGTCCTGGGGTATGGCGGTGCTTCAGATATGCGAGCAAGGGAAATAACTGATACTTTCAGTCTCCGACTATCACTCAGCGTGAACGGTTGCCTAATATCAGAGAGTGTCAACTAGTTTTCCTCTATATCAGCGCTATTCGTGTCAAGCCACGAGAAATTTGTTTTCTTAATATACCTAACAAAAGTTTTATTAAGTACCAGAGACATCTAACAGCAAGTGATTATAATGCCTCCTGGGGCTACCAGCCTCGGAGACAACAGGTTTGCCCTGCTTTCTCCGAGATCCAGACCAAAACGGAAAAAAGCCGACTCTTCGCCCTTGGATCTGTACCCGGAACTACCAGTTACAAAGAAAGACGACCCAAAATTCGTTATAATCAAAGCAGCAGACGAGAATAAACCACTAACCAGCCTATCATGTTTTGCCGTACACAAAGGAATACTCGCCATTAGTAAGGATGTGAACACAATCTCCGAACTTCGCGACGGGAGTCTACTACTTCTTGTTAAAAGTAAAATGGTTGCAGAGAAGTTCCTGTTTTCCAAATCTCTACCAGGAGTCTGTGCTATCAACGCTAAGCTACACGACAACCTCAACAGTGTAAAAGGTACTATCTTTGCGCCATTCCTTACTCATGTTGCAGAAAGTGATATCATTGAAGGCTTAAGCCCGCATGGTGTGACAGCAATTTACAAATTTAGTAAAACTAGCGACGGTGTATCTAAACCTACTGGCTCAATTCTGTTGACATTCGATAAATACCAACTTCCAGATAAAATTGAAGTGGCCTGGAGAATACTTTCTGTCCGCCCGTATATCCCAAACCCCATGAGATGTAAATCTTGTCAAAAGTTAGGTCATACAACTAAACACTGCAAAAACTTCCCAATGTGCTCCACTTGCAACCTCCCTCCACACTCCCCTTCCGAATGCACAAGAGTAATGTGCGCTAATTGTTCTGGTGAACACCCCGCCTCTTCAAATATTTGCCCAAAATTTGTACAAACTAAAGACATACTCAAAATTAAAACGTTAGAGAAATGTAGTATGCACGAAGCAATTAAAAAGTACAAAAATCAAATCCCCACTCCCTTCAATCCGTCCTCGTTTGCCAACGTAGTCAAATCTACAGAAATAACCAACAATGACAAAACTCCACTATCAGACAAAACTAGCAAAACCAGTTTAAATACTGGAACGACCATTCCATCAACTAGTCAAACAAACAAAATAAATTCCAATTCTATCCAATCCCTCTCCCAACCACCTTCCACTAATAATATTCCATCTGCAATTAACTTCCCAGAGAAACCCACTACTTATAATTACCCCATTAGCTCTTACAACTCTGCTTCCTATCCACAACCAATGAACATAAATTCCACACAAACATTTAACTCAATCACTGATACTCCTCTCACATCATCTAATAATGAACTTCATCTCTCCGACTCACACAACTTATCTGAGATACTCTCTCGCTTCTGCACTTCTTCATCTTCGTCGCTCTCTATCTCGCCTCCCATCCAATCACTAGCCAGTGGTGCTGTCGAAGGGAATACAGCGTCCCTTCCTCCGCTAGCAACACTACCTGCAACGATGGACTTAAATAATTCTTAACTAATTTATCTTTCATATAAGCAACAACAACATATTCACAGCTCTCTTCCTACATAAGTGTATATGCTTGCTATTCTACAGTGGAATATAAACGGATATTTTAACAACTATATCGATCTTGAAATACTGATTAAAGCACATAACCCATCAATAATTCTTCTAAATGAAACGCATCTCGCCAATAATGCCAGCGCTAATACACCATTAGCATATAAGGGTTACTTTTATAATCTGCCCCACATCACCTCCAACAAACAAGGAATAGCTATACTAGTTAAGAAAAATGTTCCACACAAATGCTTCCCTCCCCAGTCTCGTATCTCTGCTTTAGTACTGGAAATACATGCAATAAATAAAATAAACATAGTTTGCGCCTACTCCCCTCCTGACCAAGCGTTCACTTCCGTCGATTTTCATAACCTTTTTCCCACAGCTCACAACCCTTTAATTTTAGGAGGGGATTTCAACGCGTGGAGTCCTCTCTGGGGATCAAGCGCGGCAAATTCTAGAGGCAAAATAGTTGAAGACTCCATACTTACCTCCAATACCTATGTACTCAACGACGGCTCTCCTACTCACTTCTCCACGCACAAAACCCTTACACACATCGACCTTACTCTGTGCTCTATTTCTCTAGCAACAAAATGTACATGGCAATTACTAGATGATCTCCATGGAAGTGACCACTTCCCCATCCTCACCAAACTCCTTTTAAACCGCCCACCTACCCTTTTTAGACCAAAACTGAAATATAAAACTGATTCAGCCGACTGGTTGAAATTCCAAAACGCATGTTTACATGGTTGTGACTCATTTCCGGTTTCCCCTAACATCAACCAAGAAACATCAAAGATACAAAAAATTATCCGGAGTGGAGCTAACCTATCCATTCCACAAACAAGTGGCAAAATCTTCAAGCCAGCTCCATTATGGTGGAACGTTGAACTTGCAACATTGAGACAAGCTAAACAAAGCGCATGGTATGAATATAGGCGATCGCGATCATCTGCAAATCTGATTGTATATAAAAAAGCTAACGCTGTTTTTCGGCGTAAAGCCAAGATTTCGAAAGCCGCCTGCTTTGAAAAGTTGACCAGCAACATTAACTCTAGCTCTTGTGCAAAAAGAATCTGGGCGGATATTAAAAGACTAACAGGAACGACTTATTACACTCCTATCTCCGCTCTAAATTCTCCAAGTGGCACTCTTCTATATCCTCAGGATATAGCCCAAGAATTTGCCACCTATTTCTCTTCTTCGTCCTCCGACGGCAATTTTTCCACTGAATTTATTTCTAGTAAAAATCAAGCGCTCACTGATCGATCCCCACCTAGCAGTCTCTCGCCCTCTGCCAAATATCTAGAAATGGACATTACTTACCCAGAGTTAGTATCCGCACTTTCTAAGGTAAAAGGTAAAACACCCGGCTGCGATAGAATTTCATACCCAATGATCAAAAACCTTCCTTTCCCGTTACTCTCCCGTCTCCTCAAACTATATAATAATATTTTCACTACCAGTATTTATCCCCAAGCTTGGAAAACAAGTATGATAGTCCCCATCCTTAAACCTGACAAATCCCCTCTTGATGTTTGTAGTTATCGTCCTATTTCCCTTCTCTCTTGTTTGGGCAAATTGTTAGAAAAAATAATTGCTGTCAGACTCTCCTGGTATGCCTACAGAAACGACCTTATCCATAATAGTCAAATCGCTTTTAAAAAGGGGCAAGGCACTATCGATTCCTTGTTGCACCTTGATCAATATATTTCTAACGCTTTGTCCAACAAAAACCACATTTCCCTTATGTCCCTCGACTTCCTAAAAGCCTTCGACCGTATAGGTATCCACATTGTACTACGACAACTCAACAAATGGAAGGTTGGCACTAAAATTTTCAATTTCGTAAAATCCTTTTTATGTAATCGAAAAATAAGTGTTCTTATCTCCTCCTCCCGTTCCTCCATCCTCCCCCTTGAAAATGGAACTCCTCAGGGATCTCCCCTATCAGTAATCCTTTTCATAATAGCGTTTGATGAATTAAATTTACTTCTATCCGAATTCAGGGCTATTGACCACCAGCTGTATGCTGATGATGTGCTTGTATACTCTAAAAATACCGATCAAACAACTGTCTTTAGAACTTTCACAGAAATCCTTTCCCGTATTTCCACCTGGTCCCAAACTTCAGGCGCTTCAATATCCCCTGGCAAGTCGAAACTGCTGCATATATGTAGGAAGCGAAACTGTAATATACCACCATTAACTTTTTCAAATGTAACAATACCCTGTACAAATAGTTTTAAGTTTTTAGGCATAATACTAGACTCAAAATATTCTTTTACTCAACACTGTCAGTACATAAAAGATAGTATAAGCTCAAAACTACGCATTGTTAAATATCTTTCGGCTAAGCGCTCACTTATCGGCTCGGCATTGCTGATCAACATAACAAAGGCCCTTATATTATCGAAAATAAGATACCGAATTGAAATCTTCGGACATCATGCTAAAAGTAAATTGAAGATAGTAGCAACTCCTTATCACATAGCTATACGAAGATCACTACGTGCATTTTCAACAACCCCCCTCCGAAATTTGTATGCTGAGTCTGGGTTAATTTCCATAATTGATGAAGCTGAAGATAGTGTGCTAAAAATCTACGCCAAAATCTTGTTATCCTCGAATCCCATTCTGCATAAGGATGTGCAGCTGGTGCTCTCACGAAAACGTCAACCTAAGGTTCCATCAACCATTCACTTAAGCATTCAATTTGCAAAGAAGAATTACCTGCCAATGCAAAAGTGTCACAGGCGTAAAATACTACACCCACCGTGGTTACTCAAAGAGACATCTTTCATGAATGAACTAGTTCTCCTGAAAAAAGCGAATACTCCTAGTGATGTCTACTTATCAAATTACCTAGCAGTGACCGAAGCGTACAAATCTAGTGGCTGGCAAATGATTTTCACCGATGGTTCAAAGTCAGCTCAAACTTCTTATGCCGTTGTAACAGAGCAAGGGGAAATACTCTCTCAAGGTCTTCTATTCTCTGTCTGCTCAATTTTCATCGCAGAAGCAATAGCAATTCACAATGCTATCCTTTACTCTATGAAAACCAAAGGCAAATTTGTAATTTGCTCAGACAGTATGTCCTGCATCACAGCTATAAGGGAAAGTAGCCACACAAATTATATTATCGACAGCATCCGGGACATACTCATTGCGTATCCTCAAAAAATTAAAATAATGTGGACTCCTGGACACTCAAAAATACAAGGTAACATGAACGCCGACAAAATGGCTAAAGAAATGGCCGCTATACCTACTATGACATCCAGCGTTATCTTTAAAAATGACATTTATCGGCTTATAAAGCAAAAAAGGCAAACCAAACTACAATCGGACTGGAGTGAATATATCCACCATTACTCCTTAATAAACCAAAGTCGTGCTAAACCTATATATACCCCCACTATACCGACGAACTATGTTACGCCATACACACGTCTTCGACTCGGCCATACAATTGTCACGCACTCCCATCTCCTTCAAGGCGCTGAACCTAGTCGATGCCCGTTTTGCAACATTTC
The DNA here is from genome assembly GCA_951828415.1 of Anomoia purmunda. NCBI lineage: Eukaryota > Metazoa > Arthropoda > Insecta > Diptera > Tephritidae > Anomoia > Anomoia purmunda. The sequence goes on from OX639993.1 coordinate 154,750,944, forward strand.
TCTCAACGTAAACCACCTACTGTCATCCTGCTCCGCACTCCGAACCCAGAGACAACACATCTTTAATAATATTGACCCTATCCAGCTGTTGAAAGAACCCACAAACGATAACATAACAAAGATATACAAGTATCTCAAAACTCCGACCTCCTCCGACGTATCTAACCCGTATCTAAGCCACAAGCCAGCCGAAAGCCTCCGATGCTAGCGCTGCGTTTCTTTGTAAGTTTATATAGGAATTGTATTGTTATGTAAACTTTTATAAAATAAAAAAAAAATAAAAAATAACTGATACTTTTCTTAAAGCATTAAGGCAGATTTTCATCTACCTCCGACTATCCAATGTTCACATGTTGAGAAAACAGTTCAAATAGTAACTTACCTCTAGGGAAAATCTAGACACCAGAATGTTTGTATGCGCTCTAGAGCAGAGCCTGCATACCAACACATCTGATAAAAAAATATATAAACCAAAATCATTGCAAAACAACTTTAAAATATGTACACTAAGTGTGAGTAAAATTATTTCGTAATCAAAAAAAAAAAACAAATAAAAATACAAATGTACATATATGATGGAGAAACAATTTCGATCTTAGAAATTCGACAGCGAAAAAAAATAACCCACTCGGCGGCATACTCTACTCTTCTCTACACTCTAATACCTAAGTAGTCAATGTGCAAATACAATACACGTACTAAAAACTATATTCTATGTGTGTGTTTGTTCGGGTAGATATATTTTTTATGCTTTTATCCTGTTTTTATTTGTGCTAGCGTTTGCGGCGCAATGCGGTTAAATGCTTTGCATGCAAATTGCTGGATTTTTGTTTATTTTCTTTTTGATTATTTTCACGCCATTCTTTGTGTTTGAGTTGTTTGATGAAGCATACGAAATATCAGAAAAGTCTTAGTTTGGCATGGGGGTGGTGTGAAATGCACAGATAACTTGTATGTATAAATCTACTTTTTATTGCTATGTTGTATTTGCATTGTTGGAATTTTCGAATTCGATGACTGCAATGCTTAAGCTGTGCATAACTAAAGTTTGAGGTTTGCAAATGGTTTTCACAAAAGAAATTTGCTAACAAAGTTTGTTTTCATGGATATAAAGAAGAAAGTGATTGGTTTTATTTATACATACAAACAAAAAATACAAAAAAAAATATAGTAACACTGGATTTTGGTTTTTCGCTCTTAAGCTCAGATTCTGTTTAAAATGACTATCATCTTTTAAAGAAATGATTAATTAAACAGATTGCTTAAAAAACTTAGTACTTAGAATTATAGTATGGGTTTGAAAAATAAAGAAAAAGTGCTCTGGGTTTAAAATATTAAATTGAATATCTGTGAAAATTTCAAATATTTATTGAAGTAAGTACTGCTAATATTACTAATTACTACTACTATTTTTACTAATTTCTACTACTATTCTTATTAATTTGCATAACTATTTGTATTTATGGTACTACTAACTACTACTGTTTTTAGTATTTTCTACTACTATGTTAAATAATGCTTCTATTAATAACTATTGCTAATTTCACTAATTTCTACTACTATTTTTACTTATGCTCCTACTAATTTCTACTACTATTTTTAGTAATTTCTACTACTATTTTTGCTATTAATATTAGCATTATCAGAGTCATATCTAACGCATGGGATCACGGGATGGGGTTCTTTGACACACTGTAGGAAACTACAACAAAGCCAAAACTATATTTTAAAAATACTAGCAAAGAAAAAAAATATATATGTATACTCCAAATCTTCAGCTAAATAGCGAATTAAAGTTGCTTGACGTTAAGTCGATTTTTAAAATAACGGTAATAAATAAGTTTTACGATGAAAATACGTTTAAGATACCGATTGCTCATAAACATGAAACACGAAGATGTCTAGAGAATTGGCTAGTAGTGCCAAAGTTTTTAAGCAACTATACCAAAAATTCGCTTGCAGTATTGCTTCCAACACTTTTTAATGAACTCCCAATAAATTTAATGAAACTACCTAACACATCCAAAAGAAAATATTTAATTAAAAATCATATAAAAAGCTTATTGTAATAAATTTCTAAACAAATTTATAATCGAATGTTAAAAATTATTTAATATGTATGAAATTATTTAAAATCAATTAGAACTTAAGATTATGTTAAATTGAAATTAATTAATAAACGAATAACGAATAAATAACGTATAACTACTAAGTACTACTCATCAGTATTACTACTACTACTACTAGTACTAACTAAATTGAGACTGAGGTTTCTGTTGAATGAATTTATATGATTGTTATAGAATAAAGTATTTATTTTTGCATATCAGAAAATCGTCATGTATGTCAGTTAAATAATAATTATGTGTAATTTATTTATTGAGCTCTAACAAAAAAATTAAACAAATAAAATTTTTGAAATCTTTAAGCTGTTAATTTCGGATAAGGTCTCAACAATATTTAATACAATTATACGAATATAATATGAAATATGTAAAATACATGTATTTGATATAATTTGTATGTAGAACTAGCAGGATAAGGCTATGTTTTGAGCATTTTTTTACAATATTCACAAAAGTTATCCCATTCTGTGGCAAAAAGCGATTTTAGGCACTGTACAAATTAACAAAAGAAATTAGCTAATTTTCACCCCAATTCCTAAGTTTTTAATCAGAGTTTTAATACGCAGACTTATACCGCATTTACGATACGTATTTCGGTACACCACTATTATTTTTGATAATTCCTTCACTGTCAGTGAAGTACATTTTCTTTCAAATAAAAAAGGTATAAGCCTTCTTAAAAAAAACGTCTGCGTTCACCCAAAATATATTACAAGTGTTGGTAAGAATACAAAGATCTATTAATTTTTTTCCAGACATTTCCTAATTGCATTTTCGGCAGTTGTGTGTAAGTTCAATTTGCAAAGCGATTGTTTTTTTGTTTTCTTTTTTTTTTTTGGTAAGTTGAAGTTGCGTTGTATAAAGGGAATTTTGTTGCGCAGCGCAGAAATAGCGAGCAGAAAAAGTGGGCGTTTACCTTGCAATGGACTTGGACTCTCTTAATTTTTGAGTTGCAGGAAATTATGACGGAATGGTGCCTAAGATTATTAAAGGCGCAAGAAAATTGCACACCATGGTGAATAAATGGAAGAAAACTTTTGTTAGTGAGAGTTAAATAGTTGCGAAATTATGGAAAAATGGAAAAAGCCGTCGTGCCATAGCAACAACTGTTCGACGGCAATACTCATGAATTCAACGCGTTATCACCCTTAAATCTATAGGATCTAACGCGATGTGACGTGGCAAGTAAAAAAAATCCGCGTTTGACTTCATCACAAATAGCTATTGGGTAATTTCATACCAAATCGCCCAGGATCAGGTATTTTTTTTGTTGCTTGCTTTTGAGTTCTTTCGTTGTCGAGGGTTTTTAAAAATTTCTCCAAAAAACTATTGGCGCGTGAAATTTTTTTTTTGAAAATACGATAACTTTACGGAAAAATTACCGATTTTTTTTAAGGTAAAAGCTCCCTTTGAAAGAAAAAAAAATATAAACAATAGTATTTTTGGGGAAGAAAATCAGATATCGTGATTAAAACAAAAAGAAAAATAATCAAAAAGAATGTGACTCCAAAAATTCCAAATTGTGCAATTTTTTTGCCCTCACATTTTTTTTTCTTAAATAACAATATATATATATATAAAAAATTGTGCAGTAGCCTTTATTAGGCCAAATTTGTTTTTTTGGGAATTATGATTTTTTGAAGTCAAAATGCCAATTATTCAGCAATTTTAATCGTTTTGATATTTTTTCTGTTAACAGAAAAATGTTCATTCTAGAAGAAAAAAATATAAAATCTAGTAAATTTTTGGAAAGTTTTTCCATGATCGTCTCTCGAATGTATAAAAAATCAAACGAATTTCTGTCCATTCAGAAGCATTTCTAACAAAACAAATTTAATTTTTAATGAATTATGATTTTTTGAACCCCAAGTGCAATTTTCCGTTAGTTTTTTGTTACAGTATAAATTTCAGGTTTTTCCCCCTGTTCAAGTTATTCAAAAATATAAACGTCGTTTAATACGTGTCGATATATGTCTCAGTGTATGTGTCAGTTGAAAGATTTCGATGTAAAAACTATAAAAAAAAATCAAAACCTACCATAGCCGTGTCGCATGAAGAAACCTATACATTTCAGTGACCAATCGGCTAAAACTTATTGCCATTGTAAAAGAACATTTGCATAAGTTTGCGGAGTTTTGAGAAAGTATAATATTTTCGAATGAAAGTGAATACTGAATCTTTCGTACTAAAGGTCCAAAGCTAGTGTGGAAAAAGACAGGCAAAGCTTAAGATCGGTGCTTTATTTCCAACAGAACAACGATCCTAAGCATATGGTTGATGTTGTGAAGCTCTATCCCTTATAGTATAACGTACCCAATCAACTGCATACACCACCACAATCACCAAATCTTAACTCCGTCGAACACCTATGAGATTTGCTGGAGCGAGTCGATTCGATAGCATACTATTTCGAACAAGAAAGTGCTGAAGAGTAACCTAAAGAACAAATGAAATAAAATAAGCACCGGTAAAACCACTAAACTTGTTAATTCAATGCAAAAACGATTTCAGGAGGTCATTAAAATGAATGGCTAGCTATTAAACATGTTTTGTTTTTTTATTAATTACTTTTTAGAAATACTGAACACAGACCTTGTCTGCTTGATTCCTTTTCACATCACTACAAGCTTGGGGTTACTTTATATATTATGAAATGATTATTAATTTGGTTATGTTATTTTGAACTTTTATAAAGGATTATATAAAATAAAAAAAAAAAATTATAGAAATACTTTTTTTTACACACGAACGCCTACTTTTTCTGGCAAGTGTATGTCAAATTAGCAAACTAGCTATATCCTATGTATACTTTTCAAACTCAAATAACTGGAAGCCAATTCTAGGAACTATCTTTATTTTTTTTTTTCAATAGAAATTTTGATAAAATGTTAATTATTTTATATTCGAGTTTTAGTCGCGAGTAAAGCTCCATAAAAACGCCTACCGAATGGACTTTAGGAGGAAACAGGAAACAGCCAAACAAGAAATGCTTACAGTTTTATTATAGTGTTGAAGATTTGTTTAAAGAATAAAAAACATTGATATAAAATTTTTAGCAAATACTAAATCAATTTCCAATAGCGGCTATTCTCTAATGAAATCATCTATGGGTATATGCAAAAAAGGCCTCTCCTCGCTTATCGAACAAACATATAAATTAATGTATAAGATTTAAAGCATGTAGATCTAAAAATTTAAATATGTAAATACTTACATACAAAATGCGCAACCATACATTGAAAAGAATTTGTAAACAGTGTAAGGATTTACGAAAATAATATATTATTGCTCTTTTATGGCTTCGTCAGCAAGCAAATCTGAGAAAACATATAAAATGATATAAAGAAAAAAAAACAATAAAATCTAATGCCCATCCTTTTTAAACAATTTACATGTGTAGGTGCAAGTACGTTGACACAAAATGCCATGATTTGCACACAAATAGCGTCAAATTGATTTAACTGAAAATCCGCTAAGTCTTTAGGGAGTAGGCGTAAAATAACTCATACGCCATGGTGCGCCAAATGTGCGAAAATATTTTGACAGCGAAAATAATAAAAAACATCATAAGCTACGTGAGTAAAGGACTTAAATTTGGCTTCCATGGCAGCGTAATAAGTTAATGCACCGCCCATATATGGTTTGTATGTATGTATTGAATGCACGAGAAAAGGCTTTTGAAAAATATATATATATAAAGTGTCACGCATGCTAGCGCGCTAAATTTGCAAGCAAACCCATAAAGCTTTACAAATGTAGACGCTTTTGCTTAATGCACATAAATTATATACATATACAAAAACAAATTGTATGTACATATAGCATAAAATTACTGGTTTTATAGCTTTTTGATGAGTGTATCTGATTAAAGTTTCTCAGAAAATAACAAATAAAACTAAAGGTTATTTAAGTATGAAAAAGAGCTACCAAAGCAATGTCTGTTTCGCATTTGAGTACTGTAAGTCTTATTCTCCGATCGGTCGTTTTTTTTATGTTGGTCTAGATCGGCAGCTTTGGAAGTATAATTTAAAAATTTAAATATATTGTTTTTTTTTTGCTTTTCTGTTCTGTCCGAAAGGGTGAAAAGTTAATGTAAAGTACGTTGGAGCGACTTCCCGACATCCCTTATCAAATTTAGGATCGCAACCAAACAATTTAAATAAACAAGAAAATCGGGCAGCCTTTTTAATAAATATTTACTTAATTTTTCTTAAATTATATCTGAAAAAATTTTGTTTTTTTAATGTAATTTAGCGTCCGCAAAAAAATAGGAAACCCTATTTTCAACTTCAAAACCGAAAATTTTGGCATTTACTCGAACTATTCCTTTTAAAACTTCCACAGTATTTTTTTTGCAGTAAAAATATGCATTGTTAATTTATTAATTTGTTCAGGGTTTGAATAGAAATTTTGATTTGATTTTGATAAAGTTAAGATTTTCTTTAATTAAACAATAAGCTTTTAAATTATCAGTTCGAAAGCAAAAGAAATTAAATTACCTTAACCAATCGACGCAATCGACTGCAACTAATCCATCTGCAAAGTATCTGCAAAGAAACGGAAAGCAAAGAAAGAAAAGTAATTTAGAAATGTAACTCACTTGAAATTCAACCACAAAATGCAAAGAGTACTTTGTGAGGAGAATAATGCCGACAAATGTCTGGAGTATATTTACATAGAAGCATGCAAACGTACATTAGTATATGTGAATCTGTATATACATATGTACATATCTACATCTACCCTTATGTAGAAGTGCTAGCTCAATAGCACTCACAAGCAATATGACGAAGAACGAATTGAATTGCACACATAAATGAAAGTAAGTAGATATAGAATGAAAAAAGGATAATCCTTTAAGATATATCTAAAATGCACAGGTATGTGCACACCATAAATAATACATATTACACGATTGTATTGTGGTTTTGAGTTTATTTTTAGACGTTCAGTCAAAAAAGCAGGACCAACTCCGAGGAGTCCTGCGAGAGTAAAAGAATTTGTTTCATGTAACCTGAAGAAAGCCACATCATCGAAAAGCAAAGAGTGTAAAAAATAAGTGTCCTTGAAAGAGAAGACAAGTTTAACCCTAGAACGCATAATCGGGGATCTGTGGGTCCAGCAGCCACTTTGAACTACTCTAGGATCCACTACGGGTAAAGCATTCAAATTTCGAATCTAGAAAACTAAAGTAGTGGGCAATTTAGATTGTAACGGGACCGATTTCACTTCTGGATTTCCACCGCCCATGTTTTTTTTTCAAATATTCTTGAATCGACTGTAATTTATAGAGCTTGACGCCAGATTTGTATTATGGAATAATATGAGAAAACTAGCAACTCCGTGTACCATGGTTCAAAGCCAGCTAAAATCTTGAAGGAAAGAAGTCTGCTGAGGAGATGTGGTGATCTCCGAAATAGCAGCTATCACTACTACCGCTTTGAAAAATTGTTGTTTTCTCATATTATTCCCTAATACACATCTGGCCTCAAGCTCTATAAATTACAGTCGATTCATAAATATAAGGCCTAGAAATAATAATAGTTAAAAAATATTCCTGTTTTTAAATGCCCATAACTTTGCGAGAAATTTACCGATGTGCAATAGTTTTGTTTGCCATTCTTATTTTTCAAAATAATTTATGAATAAATAAGTCAGCAAAACTTTAAACGCGAATTTCTATAAAATTTTAAAATTTTTATGGGGGTGTTCTAGTGTAGCGGCCCTTTTTCGAACCCTATGTGTGAGAGTTAATTGTAGGAAAATTACTGAAGATTTTTCAATTCGGTCTTTTTCATCTTATTTACTAGCTTTTATATTAATGACAGGGTTTTTTTTGGTTTACAAACTTTCTTCATATTTTAGTTATGTGACTTTGACTTTACCCTTGCAAAAAAAAGAAGAGGGTGCCTGGGGTGAGTGGTTTTAAAAGTTTGTATATTGTGTAACAAAAATATCAGCTAAATCGTCAATTTTAATCTCTCACTCTACATCGATTTTTCAATAATTAAAATAAACTTTCGAAATTGTAGAATTTTGACGAAAAAAATTGTATTCCTCTACTCGTAATAATGCCTGTAAATATTGTTCCGGTAATTTAAGTTTTTTCAAAAAAAAAACTATCATTCTAATTGTGTATGTATTATAACAAAAGACATACAATCAAAAATTAAGTTCTTAACAGTATTTAGTTATTCTTTTCAGACGCTGTGTGTGAAATTTATGTAATAGTCCTTTTAGCAAAAAACTCAGTATTTCTTTATTTGAATTATAAAAAATTATAATAATGGTTCTGGCGCTAATTAAATTATTTATATAAATTTTGTTGAGTAACATAATCTTGTTGAGGACTTTTCTTTTCTCCAACACTTTCCAATTGTAAAGAATTGCAGCTCAAATTATGTCTCCCGAAATTTGACATAATAAATTCATGTTCACGTTTTATATTTTTATTTAAAATATTTTTATAATTTCACCGCTGTTTTTGAAAGAAGATACCCATGATATACCATGTGACTAAAAACAATACTCCCACTCTTCCCTTGTATTTTTAAATATTTCACAACCTGCATATATAACTAAAACATAAAATTAAAAAAATTGGAAAAACTTGATTCCATTGTTCTCCCATTAGGCTCAAAGGCATTAAACTTTTTTGAAAAAAAAATTCAAGAAAATTTTGCACTGATAATTTTAAAAAAGTGGTTAAAAACAAAAATTGCAAAAAAATTATCCAAACTGGATAGCTTTTTTTTTTTTTGCAAAGTTATAGGCATTTAAATAACAGGAACGTTGCTTTTCAAAACTCGATATCTCAAAAACAGCTGAACCATAAAAAAAGTTAAAAAAAAATCAGGGAGGGCTTCTCTCGATTGGTGCTGTAATATAAAAAAAAAAATATGCAAAAAATCTGAGATGCAAAAGCCAAAAAGCCGATTTGTCACGGAGTGCCCCATATCCTTGCAAAAATGCATTGAAATGTGCAATTTAATTCGAAATATCAGTATTCCTTCGTAATACATGTACCTTTAAAGGCGTAAGCCTCTACTAAATTTGTTTGGTGTGGGCCACTGATTGGCACCGAATGTTCCAGGCACATTGTTTTTTTTACAGATAATGCACAGCTTTTTTTGAAGTCAAAATTTTTAAGGTGCTCACCAAGGAACGTAGATTACAAAGAAGTTGCATGACGTTTTATTTCATGTGGCTAAAAATTTTCGTCCAATTTCACTACACACAGAAACCAATTGGATCTAATCAGATTCTAATTTCAATCAATTTCAAATTATGTCTGCGAAACATTAAAAACTACTAAGTGGTACCTCGGTTATATATTTGCGTCTATTTCGTTTTTTTTTTGGTTATGCATTCCACGGATAATAGAATAGTCTATGGTAAGAATCGTCGAAGAGAATAGGGTTTTAGAGATAGTATCATTGAAATGGCATGTAATTTAAAAATCGCGGTTTCATTTAAGAGCTGGTTATTTGCAAGCCCAACGGAAACTAGAGCTGCTGAATGCGGTCCAGCCAGATATGAATAATATACAGAAAAAATCAAGGAGAAGGTAAAATTTTTTTGTATTGCAAAACGAACATAACTTTTGAATAAATACCGCGCATACAATGCCAACGATATGACAAAATCCATTCTACAAGTTGATGCGCAAGGCAAAAGTTTAACTACCGTGGATCAAGAACTTTTAAACAAAAAAAAACAGAGACTGATTTTTGAATACAATTTGAATATCTTTACTAAGCTCGTTTAAACAAAAAAAATAATCTCTATAATCCTATTTAAAGTGCAGTGCCCGTAAGAAAGCTTTCAAAAATTATATTACTCTTTGGAGTCATCAAATTCACTAAGATAAAATTTTTGATTTAAATTCTTCCATAATTCTTTATATGCATAAATTTTAGAGGAAAGGGAAGCACGGTCAGATATTTTTTTTTTTTTAATCATGTTTCTCACTTTAACAAATGCTAAACGTCTATGGCAAGCCCCATATCCAAAGATTTGAGAGTGCAGAAATTTAAAATTGTATGCAAAAGTTTTAAAACTGAGCTTTCGTTATTTGTTCGAGTTAGAATGCGTAACGCTCAGCGAACTTATTATCCTCTAAAGGATTTATGTGAACATATTTACTTAAGTATATAGCAAATGTAAAATATTTAGGAATGTAGATATATTTTTGTACTTACATAAATACATGCACAACTTGTTTATATACGCACTAACTACCGCAACACATGTGACTTTGCGAAAATATTTGAGCATGATATTCGAATGTTTAACTATGCAAAATATTCCCTCCAAATTTATAATGTATATATGTATGTTAAATATGTGCATACAAATCTCCATGCAACTCGACTAAAACGCATTGAATAATGGCAAGTCATTTTTTGTGTTATTTTTTTTTTTTTGCTTCACTACACAATCGCGTTGACTTTATAGCTTTGGCTCAAAGTTCATTCCACCATATAGGAATCCATATGCAGAGGCACACAGTGTTGCTAGAATCCTTTTGTACCTCACCCCCATATCGGGCCTTAGTTATGCCCAAAAATGTCCCTTTTTTCCTAAATACCCACTTAAATCCCATTTACTCAGAAAAAGGAAAACATATACTTTATAATTTTAGCTCATTTTAATTAAAGTTTTTAATATTTTTCTGTCAAAGATTTTCACAGATTTGTATATATACAGGGCTGCCATCTGTTCCTCAGACGATTTGGAAACTCCAAACTAGTAAAATTTCAATCATGGGCCGCTTCACTACGAAAGAACGCGGAGTAACTATGTACAAAATATTGCGTCATAAAAGCACCTACTGACAAATAATCGGGCGCTGGAAAAAGTCTCTTTGATCGCGGAACAGCGGTTAATCAAACCTAAAATTGTCCACGCCCAAGACGTTCCACTGAAAGTATTAAAAACGTGAGAGGGTGTGTTGCAAATGACCCCGGTGTCTAAAATCGCGTCCGAGCTCAGAAGTGGAACAAGAGTGGAACCACTGTACGATGCCTTTTTAAGAAGGATAGCCATTTATTTCCTTACAACATATAACTGACTCAAAATATATTTTGTCCACGCATTATATAGACTACGGCAAAACAGTCGGCCGTAGTAGGAAGCCATGGCAAATTTTTGGATACCGACGAAGCGCATTTCGCCCTCTCTGGTGGTGTTTATAAACACAATTTCCGCATTTAGGAATAGAAAACCGTCACGAGATTCATGAAACACTATTATATAAACAAAAAGCGACTGATTGGGCTATTTTTCTTCTCAAGGAAGCCGAAGTAGTCTAGGGTAAACGATATCGGTGGATGTTGGCTCATTTTGTGTGTGCGAAAATGCCTGAAAAAAAATTTGAATGACTTCTGGTTTCCACAAGACGAGTTGTCACACAGCAAACCAAACAATGCGGCTTTGCAACAAAAAATCCCTAGACGTGCGATGTCGAATAGGAGCGATATTGATTCGCCACCAAGATCCCCCAACTCAACCCCTCCGCACCTCTTTCCAGGTGCATCTATTATTTGTTCTTCTTCTTAGTTTATTCACTTAACAAATGATGCAAAATTATGAACGACAGCATTGCTTCCAAATATTTCTGGAAAGGGGCACCGAAAACAGCAGTAGACCTTTTAGAATTTTTTGGGTCCAACAAGGAATTCAATTGAGCAACTACCTTGCAGTGTTCATGTGTTTACAAAAACTTTGTTATTTCACGTAGTTGAAAATTTGAGTATGTATTAACTTGAAATAAATAAAATAGTTATCTTCGGATAATTTAAGGAGCATACTTCAAAAATTCACAGGCGAATAGAAGAGCCCGCGCGAACTCTTTGCGCGTCATCGGGATAAGCATTCTGGAAAACCAAAATCACTTATTTAAGAACTCCAATGGGCCCATATTTTATATATTTATATATTAAGAGGCTCTTTTCCCCGGCGGACATGCTCCTTTGGAATGCATTTCGGAATGTCCCTAGTTGGGAGAGCGCACTACACAAGGAGCCTTAATTGTTAGCTAGAAAGTGAAAGTAACTTTACGTTAATTTCTTCGCTTTAAATCTAAAATCCTCTGTGTTTTTATTATTTGGTTCAACTGCTGCGCTAAAACTCCTAGTCCGTTTTCCGCTCTATGTGTCTTATCTACGTTCTCCCCGTCATTCCGCCAGAGTTTCACTACTTTCCTTCTATTTGTCCGTTTTATGATAATAAATTTAGTAATAGCCCGTTCAATAATTTCAACATAGACTTTATTTAAATTTAAAATTATTTCTATTTAAAATAGTAACTCGGCCCCCATAGCCGAGTATGTAGCGTGTGCGCGCTTTATTCGGAGAGTCCCGGGTTCGAATCCTGGCCGGGGCAAGTAACATCAAAAATTATAGAAAAAGTGTTTTCTAATAGCGGTCGCTCCTCGGCAGGCAATGGCAAAACCTCCGAGTGCATTTCTGCCATGAAAAAAAAACTTTTCACAAAAAAACATTCGTCGTTCGGAGTTGGCGTAAAACCGTAGGTACCTGAATTTATACGAGAAGTTCAGCCGAATATCAAGCGCAAAATTTTTATTAAACTATTAATATTAATGAATATTCTGGACAATGAAGTTTAAATTTTTAAACCAGACTTTTTTATGTCAAGCGATTTTGGCTGCCCGGAAGTTTCATGTTTACTTTGTTTTACCCCTTTTACTTTGTTTCCCCACTTCTTTTTCTCTAAATAATATGTGCCAATTTTTATGTGGTATATTTTTTTCAAATAAAATAGAGAATAAAAAGCTTTTTCTCCGGTGGATATGCTCCTTGAGCACTTTGGGTGGCTCCTTTGGATGGTGAGCACCTTGTGGACTCCGCCGGTTGTTTGGGATGTAGCTAGCTTTCTTTAACAAATATTTTTTATGACTTCTGTTGGTTAAAAAAGTAATACTTTTCTTGAAGAATAAAAAATAAGAAATATATTTTTAAAGAGCAAACTGTCCATAATGACTCTGTTTTCTTTAAAGTGCAAACAAAAACAAAACCTTAGTCTGTTTATGCATTTGAATTGAAGTAGTGAACTTTTAAAATGTTCAGGTTTTTTAACAAACAGAGATATGACATTAAAATTTGATAAGAATACTATATGTCTGTATATTCTTAGTACTTCAAAATGCTACAACTGAAATTTTGTTTTTCGGAAAGAAAAATCTATTGGTGGATTTATTTTAATTTCAGCATAAAGAATTTTAAGCTAAACACCGTATCCTTAAATGAAAAGTGGTTTTCAAAATCCGCACATCTGGCACCACTGGCTGCAACGCTTTCACACAACAAACGCATCGACAAAAGCGCTATTAATCTTGTCATATTGTGACGGCGGCGCGACTTTCGGCAGCGAGCGGTCCATTGAATGGAATAGAAATATTCCCAAAGAAGTAAAGGGAGCGAAAAGCGACCAGTTCGCTGCAAGTAAACACAAACATACAAACGTGCATTTAAACTGGAAAGCGCTTTTTTTCATTTTTATCACCGTTTAGTATATGCGCATTTAGTACAAACAGTGTTGGAAAATATAATAGAAACATTTAGTTTTTCACATTTTTTGATTTGATCAACTTGTGATTTTTAAGTGAATAACGATTTCCACATTTTGGTAATGTAATGTAAATTAAAAAATCAAAATTACTTTTTTACGTATTATTATAAATTAAAGAAATTTTGGCACGTTTGTTTTTTTTAATTTTACCTGGAAGAAATAATAGAAACATTGTTTTTAAATAAATTAAATCTTGACACTCAAATTCTTATAATAATGCAATTATTTACGAATTAACTAAACTAAACTAAACTTTTCGATACGGAATACCACGACTTTGGACTCGCCTCCACAATTCATCTTTATTTTTGGCCTTGGAAGGCCCGATTCTGTTCTTTAACTCTGCCCAAAGGTGTTCAATGGGCTTTGGGTTAGGTGCACTTCTCGAGAAGCAACTCATAATAGAGTCCCCGTTGTTCTTACCGATTTTTTAGTAAATTTTGGATCAAAGGGTTGTTTTACATCTCATTCCAACATATTATGTTTTGTTTCATCGGACTACATAACATTTGTCCAATTTTGACGGAAAGTTTTTTTTAGACTTGCTTTAGAGTCTGTTGTTTTTTATTTTAGGGCTCAGCAGTGGTACTGTTCTGGGGGTTCTTGCTGGAAATTTGGCTTCTGCAAAACTGTACCTAGTGGTTTGGTTTGGTTTGTCATATCCAAATTCAATTCAGTTTCGATTTCAATCAGGGACGAATTTAGGGGTGCGAGTTCTTTTGGACTTTGGGTTAGCTGTCAGATTATTTTCAGGGGTATTTCTTCGTCTGGCATTTCTTTCCAAATGCCAACTGAAGAAACTGCAGGCAAATCATCTTCATTAGAGGATCTTTGTCGCAATTTTACTTTTACTGGACAAGTGCACACCTTCTTCATGAGGAAGGGCGAATTAAAGGCATTTGATCGCCAGCAGTCGTTTTTCGTTTTTTACACCTTGTTTCTGTTTTTTTTTTATGTTATAAAGAAAACACCCTCTTTATGGAACAGTTCATCAGATATGCTATCTTCATCATCGACTTTTCTTGTTTCCTTAGATTTAGTGTCTCAATTTCTCCTCTCCTGCGCAATGGTTAGCTCGACCCTCTTGAATATTTTTTATAGCTTAGTGGCTAATGATCATCAAAAACGTTTCGTTTCTATTATTTTTTCCATGTTAACTTTGCAGTAATCAACTCTTTCGCACATAAATGTATGAGACGGACTAGCTGATAGTGATAAAGCAATGTGCTCGCATTGCTTCTAAATTCCGGTTCATTGCGAAGAGCTCTTAGTGAGTAGGTATAAGAGTCTAGTAGGGAAGTTAGTAGCTGTATTTTTCGATTGCATGGGTTTCTCGATTTGTATGCGCATCTTGGCTGCGACCAGATAAGGATCCGAGTCGATATTCAGTCCTCGGAATGTTCGTACGTCTAAAACACTATAAACATATCTTCCGTCTCGATTTGGTTTGCGTTTTTCGATCTGGAGACAGCCACGTAGCTAGGTGCATCTTTCTTGCGCTGAAACCTGGTTCTACCAACTACCATGGTTTGAGCTAAACCACAGTCGATCAACCTCAGTTCGTTAGCTGAGGTTTCGTGATGGAGACTGAATTTTCCAACAGTGTGAACAAAGACTCCTTCCTTATTCATCATGGCATTGAAATCGCCAATACCAATATTGATATCGTGACGGGGGTGGCGCTCACAGATACTTTCTAGGCGGTCGTAGAAAAGTTCTTTGACTACATCGTTCTTCTCCTCTTTCGAGGTGTGGGCACAAACCAGCGAGATGTTGAAGAATCGGACTTTGATGCGAATCGTGGCTAGACGCACATCCACTGAGGTGAACGACAGTACTTGGCGATGGAGTCTTTCTCTCACCACAAATCCGACACCGAACGCGCATTCCCTTACATCGCAGCTGTAGTAGATGTTGCACGGTATAATGGCTTTCTTACCTTGCCCAGTCCATTTCATTTTCTCGATGGCGGTGATGTCAACCATTATTCTTGCAAGGGCATCAACCATTAAGGTTACACTGCCTTAGTGGATCCTTGAACCGAGTATGTCGGAGTGGCCCATTAAGCTAACTTTCTTTCAACCGTGACCCAAGGCTTCATACGGGTTGGCTACCGCATCTCGCACATGGGCTGCTCATGTTGCCCGGAGTAGGGATGGAGTATAGTCGCTCAACTGTAACTGCATACCCAGAAGATAGATCTTACCCCATCATCAACCAATCGCTTCTATTATTTTCCCCAACACTGTATTGATATGTTACCTACATATATGTAAAAATATGCGCATATGTGTGCGTACGTGTTAACTGCAACCGTTTGAAAGCAGTTGAGATTTTATTGTCTAGCGAGACAAAGGCACAGCTCAGCACAGCACAGCAAAGCAGCAGAAGGACGAGATGCAAGTCAGTATGACGAATCGCAAAACCGGCGCCAGTGTGTGCGCGCCATCATAAATCGTTGATAACAAAGTTACGCACAATAACAACTGCGGTGAATGTTGCCACTCTGTTGTTGTTAATGTTTTTGGTTTTCTTCTTTTTGCACCACACACAGCAGCTATCGATGCTGCCACTTGTCACTTCCTGCTAGCTGCTACTTTCTTGTCAGCTATTTTGTTGGGGGGGACGAGACTTTGAGCTATGCGGCATTGGCATTTCCCTCTTACGCTTCATTACCCCTTTGCATGTGCTTGTTGTTATTCCTTTTATTATTATTATTTTTTTAAACTCACACACATGCTAGAATTTTGTTAACCAGCTGCATACAAAGACGGCATGGCACGCTTCTTCCACAAGCAAATTCTTCACGTATACAAAGATATTCTTCTTTGTTGCAATAACTTGCTGATCCTGCTTCTGAAATAATATTTTTTACTTGTTTATTTTCTCGCATACCACGGCAGTTTTGTATAACCCATACTGCTTCTTCATGTGGTTTCATTTTTTTTTTTTTTGCATAAGGAAATCTCTTTTTTTCCATTCCAAAATTAAACTTACTTACTGTAAATATTTCATGCGATTCGCAAATAGTTTACGCTTTATTTTTAACATGGAAGTAATTGTGGGGCAAGCATTAAACTGAAGACATCAGTACACATTTCATATTGAGATGCAATTTTAGAAGTACACTTCGAAATTACTATTGGATTTGAAAAGTGGATACATAATAAACCATTTGCGTGAATTAGTACAACTTTAATAAAGACCTGCTATATGTAAGTGAAGAGGTCATTGGTTTTCAGCGAGCCCGAAAAAGCGATTGGTACGATGAGGAATGCCGTCCTGCCGTGGAAAAGAAAGATCCCGCCCATAGGGCAACGCTGCGATCGGGCGCAACGCGGACTATGCTGAAAAGATATCAGGATGGAAGCAACACGCATTTTCCGAAAAAAAGAAGAGAGAGGCCAAGATGCGCGAGTGCGAGGATTGTGAGATGCTAGCTGATAGAAAAACGCCCGAAAATTTTATCAGAAGATACGGCGGCCTACAGAAGGTTTCAAGATCGGCGACCTGTTGACCGAATCCAGAGTATACTCACACTGTGGAGGGAGCACTTCTTCACGCTGCTTAATGGTAGTGGCGCGGAAAACATTGAAGAAGATGAACCCGAACCTTCAATCAATAAAGACGGAGTCGAAGTACCGTCACCCGACCTGGACGAAACTCGAACGGCTATTGCGCGGCTAATAAACAATAATAGATATAATCCGACTTCAAATCCATTTTCAACAGCATGAGAAGAAGCTGCCTAGAAGACGGCCTCCTCTGCGCTGGAAAGACCAATTGGAAAAGAACTTGACGTCACTTGGGATGTCACTTGATATTTCCAATTGGCGCCAGTTAGCAAGAAGAAGAAGTGACTGGCGCGATTTGTTAAACTTGGCCGAAATCTCTTAAGAGGTTATAGTG
The DNA here is from genome assembly GCA_951828415.1 of Anomoia purmunda. Taxonomy (NCBI): domain Eukaryota; kingdom Metazoa; phylum Arthropoda; class Insecta; order Diptera; family Tephritidae; genus Anomoia; species Anomoia purmunda. The sequence goes on from OX639993.1 coordinate 154,768,571, forward strand.
ACAATTGATAGTTTCTCATCCGAAAACTTCTTGACATGTGATATTTTGAAGTTAACACTTTCAATTTACCGATAATTTTAATTTTTTAGCTGAACATTTCATTCCCTCTTGCCACAAATTACGCGAGTTATTATCTTATTTTTGGTTAGCTTTGAGTATTTAAAGGTTAAGTTTTGCAGGCATAACATTTGTTCTGGAATTTCAGTTATCTAAAGTATGGGAAAAATATATTTTTGCTTATTATCAAATTACAATGCGAATACGTCAATTTAAAATAAGAATCGTCAATTGCAATTCAGAAAGCGCTCATTGAAAATAAGATTAGTTGTTTTAAATTGCGAAAGCGTCAAATGAATATGAGAATGTTCAATTGAAGATAAGAACGCGTCAAATTAAATTGCGAAAATGTCACATCAAATTGAGAGAGCGTCAAGTGAAAATGCGAAATACAAACTTTTTTGCGCTTATTATTTGAAAAATATGTAATACACTTTCTGATTTTCAACTGACTATTCTCATTTTCAATAAGCATTTTCTTATTTAAAGTTGGGGATTTTTCATTAAAAATTGACTATTGGTGACTATTGATGTAGTTTAAACTGTTATTGCTTTGTGTTTGAAAATAGTAAAAATAAAAGGCAACAAAAGTTTACACGGCTTACTTGCTAAAAGTGGTTAGCGCATGCGCCTACGAATGTCTAGTAAAAAGAAATCTAGGCCTTGAATTCAATAAATTATTTTTAATCAAAAATTTTTATAAAAATTTAGTTAGTTTTATTACAAAAACCGTGTAAGTCAAAGTTTCAAACTTTCGTAAATTTTTTTAAAAACTCGATAAAATGGTGAGAAAATTGTATGCACATTTCTAAAACAAAAAAAACTCCAGTATGCAAATTGAAAGCTTTTAGAGCAAGTTTCAAGTAACTGAAATTTCCCGCGTCTTCTTCCACATAGCGGAGGAATGCTTTAAAATTATCGACTAATTACAATTTTTTGTATAGTTTGAAACTTCAGCATACACGTTATTTGTTATAGACTAAGCTAGTTAGTTTATTAAAATTAAATAAGGAAGTATAAAATTGTCTTTGCCGATCTTTCAAACCGAGCTGTTAAGTGTAAACTACGATTAGTAAACAAAACGATTACTTGGGTTCGGTAATAATAATAATGAATAATTGAAAATAATCTAAAATAAGCAAAAAAAAAAAACAAATAAGTTTATTGGAAAAGCAATTGAATTAGGTGTTTTGATTAGTTTCGACTTTTTTCTTTCAATGGTGGAAAATATGATAATTTTTTGATTATTTTTGATAGTAACCGGTCATTGAAAATTAAAAAGTAAAATACTGAGTGGACGAAAGTTGTGAATACTAAGCAACAACGTACTGGGCTTAGTAGCTTCAATAAAAGTTAATTTTAAACTTCCTATTTATGATAAGATGCTTTCAGCTGATATTTTGCCTACCAATGTAAGCATTCGCCATTTGAATTTTCTTTTTTTTTCAAAAAAGGAGTGCAACAACAAAAATTATAGCATAACTCCTAGTAAATCCAATGTTCTGAATGTATGTATACTTTCAAAATGCATCCAGCCTACGAACAAAATCTGGTAAAGTTCGCGCTCTTAGTTCGCAACTTGGTTTTGATATATTTGTGTCTGCATTCAAATTTCTTTAATGAAGATTATTTCGATTAATATGCTATAATATTTTTTAAAACTTTAATGTTTAATTTTTATTTAAATAACGTTCTGACACGAGGGTTGCCTTTTATATTTTGCGCCTAATAATGAAAACACAGTCAAATATTAAGGAAAATAGTTTTATTGTTTTTTAAAATATTCTCCATCCAAGTCAATACACTTCTGCATTCGCTTGAACCAATTTTCAAAGCACTTTTGCCACTCAGAAGAGGATACTTCTAAAACGAGCTGTTTGAAGGCTTCTACAGGTCCTTGAGGCGTTGAAAAACGTTGACCTCGCACTTTTTTTTTTGATGTTCGGGAATAAAAAGAAATCATTAGGTGCCAAAACAGCGCTGTAAGGCGGATGACCCATCAATTCGGCCTTTTGAGTCCTCAAAAACTCTCTTGTGTGAATCGATACGTGAGAGTCCGCATTGTCTTGGTGAAGAATGATTTGTCTTCGGCGGTTGGTTCTCCTTAATTCTCCAAAAACTTTTGGCAAACAAATGGTTGTATACCACTCAGAATTGACCGTTTTAAGTTTATATGGTGGAACAGTTGCGGCATGACCAGATTTTCCGAAAAAACAGGGGACCATTTGCTTTGAGGTGCTTCTTGCGCGAACAACTTTTGTTGGATTTGGCTCATCTTGGAACACCCATACAGTCGATTGCTGCTTTGTTTCCGGCTCATATGCATAGATCCAAGATTCGTCACCTGTTACGATGTCACAGACGTGCTTTGATCCACCGCGGCTAAATTTCTTCAACATTTCTTTATACCAATCGACACGAGTCCTTTTTTGGGCAATTGTCAAATTATGCGGTATCGTACTAGAACAAATCTTTTTTACGACCAAATGTTCATGCAATATTGAATGTATGCTAGTTCCACTAATGGTCAAGGATGCCTCTATTTCGCGATATGTCACATGACGATCTTGTATTATCAATTGACGCACAGCATTGACTGTTTCTGGCACAACCACCGTTTTTGGACGACCTTAACAAAATTCGTCCTGCATTGGCGGCCACGTAGGAACTCGCTGTACCATCGTTTCACAGTGGCTAAGTGTGGTGATTCAACACCAAAAGTAGAAGTAAGTTGACTGATGCACTCCTGTCTCGATAATCCACGTCGCAAATCGTAGTAAATCATCGCAGGAAAATGTTCACAGGTTAGTTCCATTTTTAGGCAATATGAATTTTTAAACTCACACTAAATAAACACAAATAAAACTCGTAAGTGAAAACGTTATATGCAAGTTTATGCCAAAAAATACCAAAGTTTACGATAAAAATATCTTATTATAGCTAATAACATGTAGTGTTGCGAATTCTTAAAATATAAAAGGCAACCCGCGCAAAAAGGGAAATATAGTACAAACTGCCATGATATAAATTTACCCTTAAAGTGTTAAAGAACCCAAGGAATAAAGTAACACAAAAATTTAAATCAACTGGTAGCCAAATTTTTCTAGTTAAGTATCAGTTCTACTCTAAAGAATTCAAGTGTTTAGATCAATTGCTTTACAGAAACTATTTTCTTAGAATATGGGAGAATATTAAATTGATTTCATAGGCTTTCTGGCATTTTATTAAGTCAAAAAAGTAGAACTCTACTATTCGCTCAACCGTTTTTTATGAGGTTAAATTGTCCTGTACTCCAAAGGAAGTGGCCAATATGTTTGCGGAATTTCTCAATCCATTTTAAGTTCTGATTTTGTTAGACTGGCATTATTAATCTTAAACCCTCTGCGAAAACGGCTATTTATGGGCATTCAGTTATTTTATTGAGAAAATCTCCACTTTAATTTTACCTTAAAAAAAATCTGTAATTTGTCACTGGTGTCTAAAATTTTCATTGATGGTTGGAAATTTACTTACATTAGCCCTATTCGCAAAGGTGGTAGTAAGAATGATGTCTTGAATTATAGACCATATCCATCAACTGTCTCGAAACTGTTTGAAAGTTGCATTAAAGATAAAATTTTTATTTTATTTTTAGAGTTTGATTTCACCGAATCAGCATGGCTTTCTAACCGATCTTCAGTTTCTAATCTTGCAGTATTTAGTGAATATTGTATTGCGTATTTTTCCGCTGGCTTCCAAGTTGACTGTGTCTATACTGATTTCGATAAAGCTTTTGCCAAAATTTAACACTTTCTGTTGATTCATAAGCTATCTTGGATGGGCTTCCTTTAACTTTTTTTTTAAATGGATTGAAACCTACTTATTTAAAAAGAATTTGTGTATTAACTATTGACGACATTTCGTCTGATTCTTTCTTTGCCTCCTCTGGGATTCCCCCAGGGAGTATACTAGGGCCGTTACTATTTGTTTTGCTTATAAATGACATAAGTAACTATTTTAGATTTGCTTCATTTTTGCTCTACGCCGTTGATTTAAAAGTATTTTCAAAAACTAAGAAACCCAGCGATACGCTTAAGCTCCAAAATAACATTTTCGAGTAATGTTTCTTTTAATATACATTTTAGTCATATTATTTCGAAATCTTACTCGGGTTTAGGGTCTCGGGGTCAAGAAATAGCTCAACATTTTCGACTTATTTTTTATTTTTTATTTTTTTATTCTTAAGTTATTATATGTATATGGCATTCGTTTGTTTATGGCATTTGTTTGTATTGTAAGTTTTTGAAATCTCAGCTAGTAGTTATCTTACTTTGTAAGTAGTCTGTAAGAAACTTGAGTTAATGGACTAAAATGAATAAAATGAAAATAACAATGAAAAATTAAATAGTGGTAATTAATCATTAAACTATTTTTAATAAATATTTCATTTTACCGTTAAACATTGCAATTTATAATCATTACTTAACAGCTCACAACTTTCGTAAAGAAACCAATTACAAACTTAGCTACCCTAACTTGAATATTTCCATTCCTCTTAATAAAAAAAAAAAAAAATAAACGCAATTTAAATAATTAAATCTCTTGAGGAGTGCAAAACTACTAGATGATTAACTTTGGAGAAGGCAGTTACTGAAAATGCCAAGACTGCAGAAATGCCGAAAATTTAATTCACGGCAAAAGTAAGAAATGCTCATTTAACTTCCAGTCACAATACGCAACAACATAGCACTGCCGCAGAGGTGAGATTATGCCAACAGGAAATTGCACACGCATATACCCACACACTCACCCACCCACGCACGCATACACTCCAAGGAATTTATTTATGCGCTACACTGCAAGTATGCGGAAAACTGAAATTGCGCAAAGTTAACGTGCGCGCAGAAGTGCTGATGTTGTCTGGCCGCAATCCTTCCTTAGAGTTTCTCAAATTTACGGCAACGGTATGTAGAGTATGTACGACGATGGTGGTGGTGCAGTGGTAACTCGAAGAAGCCGCAAGCGGTTATCGCTGAGGAAGCGCGTTATATGCTCTTGGCTTATATTTTTATTTGCGCACACCAGCCAACCTTGGCCCTGCACGATCACACCGCCGCCGCCGACGCCTTTACGCGAATTTGCGCGTTATAACTGCGCTTTTGCTGGGCGCCGGTTGCATCATAACGGAGTGTAATTGCATTTTGCAGTTTTATAATTGCTCACCGCTGCGTCCGCTTTTGCTATACATACATATGTATAACAGTTTGCGTTTTGTGGTTTGTGAATGCGAGTGCAAGTCTGTGTGTGTGTGTGTATGGGGCATATGCATTGCGTTGTAGTACCCTGCTATGTTGCGTGTTCTTCATACGCCATGTAAAGTTGTGTGCAATGCGGTTGGTTGTTGGTTGTCAATGTCAACAGTGCCACTATCGGAATTGAAATGTAAATTAAAAAGTGTAATTACATTGCAAATAAAGTTACTTGTGCATACGATGTGAAATGCCAAATGCGAAATGAAAGCGCGCACATACTCGCTCTAGGTGTGGATGCCTATTTTTATGCACTACGTTGACTGGAATTTAATTTTCACAGTCATCATAAAAATTAAGTGTGTTTTATTCAGTGTAGTTATGTTTTTTTTTTTTTTTAATTCTCTTAGTAGCTGTTGATTGAAATAAATATGAATTGTAGTAGTACCAATCTGTGCCTCGGTGTACAGCGATTGTTAAGTACGGTGGAATCTCGAAAAAGTGAACCGAAAATGTCTCAAAAGATTAAACATTTCCGAAATATTTAGCTGTGTGGCATCCCATCTTGCTGGTATCGGATTGGAGTCCGTCTACTTCCATCGTGTGTCGCGCAATCTTAGCTTATCGTTTTTCATATTCAAATTTTTTTGATGTAACGAATGTCGCGTCAGAATCTTATAAAGAAAGTTGGCGCAGAATCGCGCCGAGAAGTCACGATCACTATTTATTCTAATGATACTACTAATTTCTACCACTATTTATCCTAAAACTACTTACTACTACTGTTTTACTAATTTGTACTATTTTTCTCTAATGCTACTACTATTACTACTACTCTTTTCACTAATTCTACCACTAATTATTACATATATTTTGATCAATATCTCCTACTATTTTTACTAATTCTACTACTAATTATTACATATATTTTGATCAATACCTCCTACTATTTTTACTAATTCTACTACTAAGTATTACCAACTACTGCTACTACTAAATACTACTACTACTACATATTACTTCTACTAATACTACAAATTCTACCACTACTAACTACTACTAATAGTACCTACTACTACCACAAATTCTATTACTCTCTCCCTCCCTTTAACTCTCTATCTCTTTGTAGAATCGTCTCAAATGTTTTACTTCTGGTTCAGTTAGATGTCCAAGTGTTTTTTTTTATCGGTTTTAGGTGTCGCACAATCCGAAATTACCGGTTTTGTTATCGGAAGTAAAAGTGTCATTCAAACTCTACCATTTTTTTCTTATTTGTGTTTTTTATGTGTTTGTAGCAGGTAATTCTCATAAAACATATGTAGGAGCATTTTGTTCAAAATATGCAATTCTTGTTTCAATACTAACCATGATTAATTTCTAGGGGCAAGCAAACGGAGAACATAAAAAAATAACCAAAACTCCACAACAAGTTTTTGCTACTTGAAATTTTCCTTTTTATATAGTAAAAATTTTCGTTGAAAAGTTAGAAGTTTTAGTAACATTTTTCTTTAGATTTCTAATTTTTGATAAATTTTCTAGAAAGTTCGAAACTTCAACATGGGTTTTGTTATAGAATCAACAACATTTTTGTAGCAAACAAAAATTTAAAGTAAATAAATGCAGACAAAATGGGTTACAACTTGACATCACAATTTGGCTTTATTTTGATGATAAGTTTTAAAATTCATTGGTATGCAATTTTGAATTCCCCAGTTATAGTTTTACATTAAGAAATACTATAATATATTTGATGTATATTGGAACGATTTTCTAACGATTTAAAAAAAAAATAAAAATCAATAATACTAAACGAAGATTTTTCAGAAATAACACGCCAAATTTATTTAAGTGAATTTCTTTATATCATCATTTATTTATTAACTTAGATTTAATATTTATCGACTGACTTAAAATTTTCAGCTCAAAAACTTAATATTCATTAGTATTGGCAAATTGGCAAGGTCTGCTACATGATTTGCATCGTTATTGTTTTCATGCCAACGTATCAAGGTATTGATGTTTTAAACTATTTTCAAGAAGCACAGTTTAAATTTTGCAATATTTTGTTCAACAATTTATCCATCATTATCATTATTAGACACTTTGAAACCTTCGTTATCTTCAATGCTGATGTGAACATTAAGACCCTCCTTCGACATTAACAATTGAATTTTTCGAAATATTCCGTCGTAATACCAATTAGCAAAATTGAAATCGCGCTTAATTTTGTTGCCAAAAGATATAGTTGATTTCAAAATTTCGTAGGCACTGAAAATTTAATTCAAAAGTTAACTATTTAGAGCGATATTGAGAGCTGAAATCCGTTTAACATAGCCGAGCGATTAATTTTTGCACGAGTTCACTTTGTTGCTATTCTACTGAACTTTGAACACTGGAGTTAGTGAATTAACCAAAGTAGCTATAAGTTACTCGTACAAATATTCTGTAAAGCAGAAATCTGTTTCCTTAAGGCAACTATAAATCATTTTCATACTTTTAGCGGTGGTCGCGTTCAGAAGCAGAATGGGTCGACGTAACTAAATATCCCATGTCACTTCAGCTATATGTTGCCAATTTTTTCCTTAGGTGTGTAAACTCAGTTAAAAGTCCTCACACTACAACGTATGTAAATTGCTTATTTTCGTACAAATTTTTTCTCATAAATCATGCGCGTTCACACGTGTCATACTTAATTTATCTTCACAGCTCTATTGCGACAGGGCTGTTTAGTTCTTTGATCGAAAGGAAAAATGTGAGAGATTGTGTACATTTTTAATATATTTCATTTTTATTGTGATAATATTTGTCTTTTAATTTACGATCATGAAAGAAAGCTAGAGGCAGTAAAAATCAAGAAACAGTTGAGTGAAATGCTTATATTTCCAAATGCATCGTAGAGTTTGGTTATGGGAGAATATATTTTTCGATCACTACCGATAAAATTTTGAGCCCACACTGATTTGGTTCCTGATTTATGATAAAAGACCCCTTTAGGAATTAATGTATTGACAGATTTTACAAGGCGAAATTACTAAATCACGATTGTATGTCCGGTCTTGTGTCGTAAAATAACCCAAACTTAAGGTTAGTATATTTGCTGAGATCTCTGTATGTCCTGGAACCTACATCAGTTTCAGTTTGTTTAAATATGTCAAATGATTTTTACGTATGGTGACTATTTAATTTGGTGTATTTTCCAAGATTTGGTTTTCTGCTGGTGTTTATAAAACTCCAACCCTGACTGGAGTATTCGACGTCTTTTCAAAGGATGCATTCTTTTATTATCCATTGTGGACGAGTTTCAGGTCTAAGAGAGCATTTTTTATTTGGTACATAACTCATGTCGTCTGCCAAAGTTGGCTAAACGCGCGATGCATGCGTTTGATTTCCTCGAGAAAGCTTTGAGGACGTCTTTGGTGAGAATGGTGTTGGTCGTAAACGGGAGGTTTGGTAGCAAACGCCGGATATAGGCGATATAAAATTGATATAAAATTCACCATAAGCTTTCCTGAAAGAAAACAGTATTCTCTCGCGAGGCTCGGAGAAAACTTTTCACACTGACGGCTCTAAGACAGAAAATGGAAGTGGAGTTTGTTGGCAGCTGGATGGCAATTTCAGATGCTGTTCAGCTTTAGGTAAAATGACAACGGTTTTCCAATCGGAGAAATTTGTAATACTTAAAGTAGCGGACTGGATAATTGGCGAAAGGGGGCGTGGATACCAAATCAGTGTCAGCAGTTACAGCCAAGCTGCACTTAAGGCCTTGAAGACTGCTCGCACCTTTTCAAAAATATTCCTAATTTGAGGTGTCGGTGTCGAGACACAGCGATGTTCAATATAAAGAATTGATTACAGGACACAATCCATGGGGAAAAGACATGGCCACCATAGGCAACAACGATGACCCAGTGAGCACATCCCGAGGAAGAGGAGGATACAACAGAGCATTTCCTCTGTGTATGTCCTGCTGTTGCTAGGCTGAGATGGAGTTTATTTGGGTAAGTTATATTGAGATGGAAAAAATGTTCTTTATCCATTCCCCGGCAATCTTATCAGATCCATAAAAGAGTCTGGAAGATTTGTCGAGGAGAAATGTAATCGTATCCCTAGCTTTTAGCGTATCCTTTTCACACATCTCTCATACCTTTTGCCCTTCTCAGACCTTAACACAATTCCATTCCAATGCTTACGACCTAAAATGAAGGCATCATTTATAGTTTTGTTCTTAAGAGGAAACTTTTATCAATTTTTGCCGCAACTGCGCAGCTTTTTTACTAATACTGTTTTCATTGTTTTTTTAATTCATTTTATTATAGTCTCCTAAAAACAATTGGCTTCCTTGGAGCATTAACAGGGCCATACTGTTTTCTATCTATATACCATTATTGGTATTTTATCTAACCCCAATTTAATCAAATCTTTCTGAGAAAACTATTTCTATCGCACATTTTTGGTTTATTGTACAAGTTTTTTGTTGAACGAAAACTGACTTTAAGTACTTTTTAATTATAATGGGGAGGTTATTTGTTACACTTTTACGTTTATATTTTAAATTCTAATCCCAAACAAACTATTTTTATAATAAGTATTTTTAGATTCTAGAAGTTAATATGACAGTCTATTTATCAAAATTTTCTTATATAGGTTGAACGGTTCAGTCGTTACTATTACTAACACAAATTTTTTTATTTCTGACAAAGAATTCTATTGTCTTGTTATCGTTGGACAAAAACCAAATAGTAACTGTGTTTTTTTAAAACAACTTAATGGTTGTAAAATTACTCTGTTTTCGAAACTTTTATTACGAAAGACATAACTAGATAGATCCTTGGTTATAATAAAACAATACTGAAAAATAATATATTATATCACGCAATTGAAGAAATGTTTTGTAGCAAGTGCAAATACAAGGTGGCGCAAAAGTAATCCTCCTATCAGAAAATGCTATTAATTTTTCCGATTGGCCCCTAATGTCAGTTCTGTTTTGACATTTGTGTAGTAAACACATGCGAAATACACGTTAATAAACAATGTTACGCTACACTGCTCCAGAACGCGGAATATTGCTGACTATTTATTTGACCAATAATCGGTCGGTGACTTTGGCACAACGTGAATTTCGTCGCAGATTTCCTGGCCGTCCAACGCCTACTGGTGAAACACTGCGACGTTTAGCCGCTCGCCTCGAAGAGACTGGCACAACACGAGATGCTGCCAGGCGTGGCAGACCCCGGAGTAGCCGTTCTGCAGAGAATATTGCTGCTGTAGCCGAGGATGTCATGGAAGCGCCGTCGACATCGACCAGACGACGTGCCACGCAAATGGGTATCAGTCGACGGTCTTTACAGCGAATTTTGGTACAAGATTTGAAGATGTTTCCGTACAAAGTCCAGACGGTGCATCAGCTGTGAGCTGCTGACCGCCAATCGCGTCTAACATACGCTCAAGCCATCCTTAATCACCACCAAGATAGGTTTAATAAGGTGTCTTGAAATAAAGTAATATTATTAGATAATGATGCGCTTTTCCTTGGTCAGAGTACATTGTTTTAAGAAATGAAAAATCAAATCTGTAAAAGGGCTGCGAAAAACACACAGGCTAATATTTTTTTCGAGTAACGAAACCGCCAAATCTTCGGTGTTATTTAAACAGCGCAACTTTTTTCGTCGTTATTAAATCGCTCATTTTGGACAACTTTAATTGCTTCTTTAAAAGTGCTGAAAAACAAAATTTCTTCATAAATTACACTGAAAATTATTTCTAAAGGGGGTCACTCAAAAATCTTCTGAGCTTAATTTTTTTAGCACGCGAAACTCACAAATTTGATAGAATTTCGCTACAACGTAACGAAGGATCTTATCGAAAAAATTCTGTGTTACTGATATTAACAAATAAAGATTTTCTCTACTCTTTTTTCAAAAATGTATAATTTCCGCTAAGTGCAGTCTTAGATAAAAGCAAGATTATTTTTTTAGACTTCCACAAAATTGGCAGAATTTGGTTAATATATCTTTAAGACTAACTGCAAATATCAAATCTGAGAGCATTCCATCCTAAATGGGTAATTGCGTCTTCCGATGCTACGTGCCATTTCTTTTATTACAACACATCTACGGCATATTGGAGCATATTTTTTATGATGATCCTCATTATATTTATGCAAACATTATAAACAATATAAAATATATCCTTATTTTGTCCTGCATGAAAATCCATTACAATTTATGACCATTGGAGTGGAAGCGATTTCATTGCACCGTCGTGGCAACTATTTCAAGGATATTCAATCAAGTTTACATTTAACATTCGTATGCTTTCGTATTTATTGCACATAGGTACTTAAATTTACAGCTGTACAGCTGATATGCAGTCTGTACATTTGAGCTCTCTGTTCAATTACCTTGAATTGATTGTTGTATAATTTGTTTTACAACACTCGAGGGATACCAACATTTATATACATATATCTACGCTATGGACTTATAAATGCGGGGGTATTTAAAAGAATTGCATTTGCGAAATACTGTGGAAGTCTTGCATGCAATGGTGTTCGATTGAATTTTCCAACGTATAAAGTTTTTATGTAACTAAACGCTTAAAACGATTGGCGTTTAGGGAATTTTATAACGATGTACTAAAGTATAATTTTTTTAAGTTTGCACAATACTATCACATAGCACATATTGTATTTAAAAATGAACGCATAAAGTTCAATTTGCCTATTATTCAATAAATTACTTTAATATTGTTTTCATATAATTCAATAAGACGAAGTAGAAATGTTTATATTTTTTTGTATTTTCAAGGTCATTTTTGAAATACCTAAATTTATTTCTCAAAGCTCTTTTAAAATTGTTCTAATGAGAATAATTCCGATAAGGACCACATATAGTTTATTTTTGATCTTCTGTTTTGTAAACAGTAGTATAAGATTAAATAACATTAGCAGAAGGAAAAAAGTGGTAGAAATCAGTAAAAGTAGTGGTAGAAATAAGTAGTAGCATTAGTAAAAATGGTGGTAGCAAGAAGTGGAAATAGTGGTAGAAGGTAGTAGAAATAGTGGTAGAAATCAGTAAAAGTAGTGGTAGAACTTAGTAGTAAAATTATTAAAAATACTCGTAGAAAGAAGTGAAAATGTTGGTAGAAATTAGTGGAAATAATGGAGCGTTAGTAAAAATACTGGTAGAAATTAGTAAAAGTAGTGGTAGAAACCATGAGCACCATAAAAAAATAGTGGCAGAAATTAGTAGTAGGAAAAAAATGTAGAAATCAGTAAAAGTAGTGGTAGAAATGAGTAGTAGCAATTGTAAAAATAGTGACAGCAAGTAGTGAAAATAGTGGTAGAAAGTTGTAAAAAAGTGGCAGAAATTAATAAAAAAAAATAGTAGTGGAAAAAATAAAAAATAAAATAGTGATATAATTAGTAAAAATAATGGTAGAAGTTAGTAGCAGCTTTAATAGAAAAGGAGTAGAAGTTAGTTAAAACCGTGATAGAAATAAGTAAAAATAGCAATAGAATAAAAAAGGGTAGAAATTAGTAGTAGCATAAATAAAAATAGTGACAGATTTTTGTAGAAATAGCTCTAGTTATTAGTAGAGCGATTCTGACGGCGGCTTTCGTTGCGCGATTTAAAAAAATCACTAAAATCACCGCCAAAGAAGTTTTACTTCAAAAATTAAAAAAAGTTAATAGCAAAATCGAAATCGACCACGTATGTTCCAGCATAAACCGTCCATTGAATCTCCGGTGCGAAATCGTAACAAATTATTTATAGCGAATGGAATAAAAACAAACAAAAATTTCGTTAGTTAAAGTACCACTTTTGTTTTTTTAATATTTGGTATAATAATAGTATGCCTTTTGGTTTCGAGTATACATCTTTGTTGATTAAACGATTTTAAGCTCGAGTGATTGCTTTCAACTAACCCATTCAACTAGATATAAGATAATTATGTTTTGCAATAAAACTCACATCGCATTTGTTTTATTAATTTTGTTTAGCTTAATTATCATTGCAAGTTGCCGTTATAGTTAGCGGCATGGTTTTCGTTATCGTTTTGAGTTTAAAAGCAACTATATTTGAACTTATCGTATATGTATTCATTGCTATACAATTTTATACACTTATTATATTCGCTCACATTTTATCTGCAAAGAAATAAATACTCATATAAATAGTTTCAGCATACAACTATTCTTTAAATTAAATCTCTTTCTTTTTTTCTCATTTGACTGCAGTTGGCTTATCTTGCTGAGAAATAGTGATTCACTTTTTTTTTGTTCTTCACTCTTCACTTTTCACTTTTCGCTTTTCTCGGGCTCTATATCATTATTAGTTCACTTTTTATATTTCATCTACCTGATTAATTTGCCTGTGGGGGTGTTTTATTACAGCCACTCATTTATTTCTTATTCTCATTTCGTTAGCATAATTTTTCACTCAACTTTTTTTTTCTAATTCTTCGTTATTACAGTTTTTCCTTTCCACAAATTGCCTTCATCCATCTGCTAAATGGCCATGGCGCCCGCATAGATTTTACCGCCGCTCGAGCATAGTGGGTGTACTGGCTGACGGATTGATTCGCTTGTCATCTCACGGTCTGACGGCTGAGAAACTCCCGTGCCGTGCGTTTACGGCTACCGGGTGAAAAATTCAATATTGATATTGAAATTGCTGTGGATCGGCTTCGCATTGCCTTTCTTTCATTTTCATTTTGCGGTATATTGGATGAATACTGTAACGCAAGCAATTTTACGCACTTTTGAATGTATAAATAGTGTGTACATATATAATGTCTTGATGTATGTAAATACGAAAGATTTCGTTTTCTTCGATTTAAAGTTCTGCCACTATAGACAGTTTGCTATATATATTTTTCTTAATTTTTTGTCACATTTTGGTTTAAAATTGCCCCTAAATTTTCTATTTTATTTAGAACGTACATGAACGAACGGAATAGGATCGTCGCCTTTACTGCAATTTTGGGGTTTCCAAGCTTTGTACACAAGCGACTTTGGGTATGAAATAGGATATATTTGTACTTTGTTTGTGTATTTATTCTCGAAATATCTAGGTATTCATATTTTCATCGACTAACCCCAAATCCATCAACTCTTTTTAGATATACACCCCCATATGTTCAGTTTTCGAAATTTGATGGTATCTGGCAATACTTGCAGCTTTCCAGAGCTACTTTATTTTAATTTTACATGTAGGAGAGCATAGTTTCTTTTCGCAGAAAGCCCGGCTCAATAGGATGGCCCCGAGGAAATTTTCATCGTACTGCAATATTTTGCTCGGGTAACAGTGGAATCCTTTAAACCTTTAAAGAATACTTTAAATGGAGTATATTTCATATACCACAAAAGCCTTTAAATTTTTTTTTAGCTCCAAACCAATTTCTCTGGTTGAGGCGAGCGTGGATTTCCGCAGATTTATTGTATTACAATTTTTTCTATTATAACTGGGAACTTTCATTAACTGCTCGTACGAAATGCTTTTAGGTTGAATCGTCCTGCGATTTTTGCGCGGTAATATACTTATTTGAAGTTAAAACCGAATTTGATACACAAAATTTATGATAATAAATTCGTGAAGAAAATAATTTGAATTTTTCACTGCACTAAAAGCTAGCAGAAAATATTTTTTTTCATGCAAAAGCTATGTGCAACGAAAGTTACAGCTGAATGATTTTTTTTTTTAATTTTAAAATGTACATTTAATATATTTTGAATCGCATCTTTTTCAGTTCACTTTACAAAGCAAGCAATAACAATAAAAATCAATATTTTGAATGCTCGAAATTTAATCATTTTTTGTATTATTCGAAAAGTTTATTTGGCTTTTTTTTGCAAATAGAAGCATGTTACAAATAAAACTTCAAACAATTTTTAAATTAATAAAAATTAAAAAATGTTTGGTCAAAGTTCGGTTTTTTTACCGAAGCTGACGCGAAATCAAAACGATCTTTCGTGACTCAACATGGCCGTAGCCGAAGCAGAGGCCCAAGTGCCGTCAGTCTCTACAGATTCCAAAGCATATATAATAAACCATGATGTCGGGTTGACGCAAACCAAAATTAATTTTACTATAAGGTATCTTTTGAAAGTCATTGACCTGTAGATTAACAACAAATATATTTAGTATACCCAGCTGCCCTGTTAACCCTTCGTCGGGCGCAACGGATCTGCGAGTCAAAGCCAGCACTTGTTTTTGTTTCGTCCTGTATTTTCATACCGTTAGCTTTGCTGACGCTCAATAGCTGCAACTTTTGACGTGCTCAATACAGCAAACCCACTCAGTTCTTTGTTTGACTTTCACAATCAGAAGTTGTACGTTGTTTTAATGTGAGAAGCCAAATGTGCCCTCACTCGTGACATTTTAAAGGAGATATTTTTACTTAGCTAGGCAGGGCCGCGGACTTTTATAACTTGTATAATGAAAGTCGTCAGAAAAAAATTATTTTTTTGCTTTTATTTTATTTGAAATAAAATAAACGCTCAACCGGGACTTTCATTTTTTTAGTCCAGTAATAACAACTAAACTTGGCCGAATATTTTTTCCCAAAGTAGAATAAGTTGTCAAAAATCAACCAGAATTTTCAGTCACTTAAATCTTGCACTTTGTTATAGTGAAATTAAATAGGCTACAAAACTGCAAAAATTCGAATAAGGAACTTTGAGATTTTAATGAATTTTTTGAAACTTGATGGATTTTTGTGAAGCTCGTAAAAAGTTGTACACTTTTTCCCATATAGCTTATGTTAAACAATGAGTTATACTTTTATAAAAAATTATTAAAAAGAAATTAATAAACATAAGTCGCCGACTGTATTATATTGAATTTTGTTGCGTAAGGAACACCCAAGCTTTGTTCCTTAGTATAAAATAACATTTTTATTTGAAATATTTTTCAATAGGTGACATTACTTGTTGAGATATTTCAGCCCTCTTTCATTTGATACAAAATTGTTTGTTTAATTTCGGACTTAAAAAATATTCACCCAAGTGAAGCTGTTATTACTGTAATAGAAAAATTAAAGTCCCGATTTTTCAGTTATTACACTACTCGACAAAAAAAATCTCCAAGAATAAAATAGGCCTTTCCTAAAGTGAAATTTTCTCCTGATTCCGAATATGACTTTCATTTTCTTGTGGCAGATCTAGTTTCCGAGATATCGGCGAAAATATGAAAATTCCCATTTTTGCAGAACACTACTTCATATAGGTACGGCAAAAATTTGTATTTTTCATTTTTTCGTTTTAAACTGTTGAATTATGCATTATACTAATTCCCATAAAAATGTCTTGCCTTCACCTCCCTCAAGTATCTTCAGTAGTTTGGCCACTATGCCAAAAAACGTTCAAAAAATGTTGAAAAAAAAACGAAATTTTTTACACAATTTCAGATTTAACCACTTTAAAATCGGAAAAATTCTATTGACGAAAAAAAGTTAGCCCTCCTATGTTGTAGGTAATTTAACTACGAAAATTTTAAGCATACCAGCACAACAATCGGACGTGCCATTGAAACTATAGCCCCGTTAACTTGCAAGCGTCTATCCTACAATTTTTTTATAGAGAAAATTTTTATTCAAACTAGGTTTTTATTTTTTTATAACGTTTTATTATAGACATATGTTTGCACGTTAAACTGTATTCAATTGAGTAATATGAGTATAAATCAGCAATTCAGTAAAAAACAACAACGACAACAACATTAAATACATACATATCTACATCTAAAAAAGTCAAATTGAGCGATTTTACCGTGGTGGTCAATAGTGAGGGACGTGGGTACTTCTAACTACCCGTTTATAATTTTCTGGGTTTGTCTCCCGTATTATTGTCCAGCAATAATCTCCCATCATTTCTTCATTCCAAAAACCTTGGTAACGCTTTTCAAAAATCATGAGGTCTTGGTGAAACCTTTCACCCTGTTCATCACTTTCAGCACCTAGGTTTGCGGGAAAATTATCCAAATGTGAATGCAAAAAATGCATTTTGAGGGACATGTTGCATTTCATAGCACTGTAGTTTTTCAACAAGGCTTTGACCATCTCTCTATAGTTGGGATCTTTGTTGTTGCCAAGAAACCCACTAACGACTTGCTTAAAGCTGTCCCAAGCCGCTGCTTCTACTGATGATAAATGATTCGCAAAATTTTCGTCTTTCAGCAACTTTCTAATTTGCGGACCAACAAATATACCTTCTTTTAATTTGGCTTGAGTTATTTTAGGGAAAAATTTCGTTAGGTACTGGAAGGATGGCGCGTCCTTATTTAAAGCCTTTACAAAATTTTTCATTAATCCTAATTTGATGTGAAGTGCTGGCAAAATAACTCGTTCGGGATTTACTAAAGGCGGGTTTGCGATATTGAAGGCACCTGGTTCGTACTCAGCTCTTGGTGGCCAGTTTTCCTGAATATAATGGGTTTCTCTAGCACGGCTGTCCCAAAGACAGAGAAAACAGCAATATTTAGTGAAACCTCCTTGAAGTCCGAGAACTATAGCTACAACCTAGGATGTATTTCATATACTATTTATTTTAAACTGTACCACCGAAACTGCTTACCTTTAAGCCCGCACAAATTTTCCAATTAAATTGTTTATATTGAATGAGCTCAAGTAAATTTGATATGCTTAAATAAGTTTCTTTAGTAATCTCAGAATGTGCCACTGGTATTGACGGTAACGAATTTCCTTTATGGAGTAATGCTGCTTTTAAACTATGCTTTGAACTGTCTATAAACAAGCGCCAATCATCCACTTTATTTTCTAATTTTAGTGCTTCAAATAAACCTTGAACATCATTGCAGTAGCAAATATTTTCACTTTTAGTAAAAAAAGAAGAGAAAGTCTTGTGTCTATTTCGAAATTTGGAAGTACTTGTCGAAGGGCCCAGGCTGCCCCATTGCTGCAAACGAGATCCTAGAACTTCGCTATCAAATTTCGATAATTTCAAATCTCTGACCAAGTCATTAAGTTCGGCTTGTGAGACTCGATGTGGGATCTCTCCTTCTTGTCCACTTTCTGAATTATCTGCTTCGGAGTCACTTTCGCTTGAGGCTTCAAAACTTATAGGCGGTCTAGGTATGGGTAAGGTATGGTCATGTAGTTTTGGTTTTTTAGCTGATGCCACATTTGGATAACTTATTAATTTCCTCTTTTTTCTCGTTTTACCTTTAAGGTCTATCACGCAAAAATAGCACTGGTCGTGGTTAAAGGGTTCAGTCCACATCATTGGAACACCAAACTTCATGTTATGACCTTTACCCGATACCCATCTCATTAAAGTTAATCTACAGGAGGCGCAAATAAAATTAGGTGTCCAAGATTTATCGAGATTTTTTACACGGAAACCGAAATAATGAAAGTATGCATCTCTGACAGAATTAGTTATTTTCCGAGCTGAGTTTCCGAAAATATAATGTCCGCAAATAAAGCAAAAATCATCCGGATTATTTTTACATTTAAAATCTCTTTTGCAACAAGCCATTTCGTAAACACATCTACCGATATAGTATGTATAAATTTGCACTACAATTTGCAAAACAAAATTTACAACAAACAGTAGTGACAATTAAATACTTGATGTCTTTTTAAATTTATTAGACCCTAAGGTAGAGTGACCAAATGAAATGTCTCGCCAATTTTATCAGAGTAATACTAAAATTGTAGGATAGACGCTTGCAAGTTAACGGGGCTATAGTTTCAATGGCACGTCCGATTGTTGTACTGGTATGCTTAAAATTTTCGTAGTTAAATTACCTACAACATAGGAGGGCTAACTTTTTTTCGTCAATAGAATTTTTCCGATTTTAAAGTGGTTAAATCTGAAATTGTGTAAAAAATTTCGTTTTTTTTTCAACATTTTTTGAACGTTTTTTGGCATAGTGGCCAAACTACTGAAGATACTTGAGGGAGGTGAAGGCAAGAAATTTTTATGGGAATTAGTATAATGCATAATTCAACAGTTAAAAACGAAAAAATGAAAAATGCAAATTTTTGCCGTACCTATATGAAGTAGTGTTCTGCAAAAATGGGAATTTTCATATTTTCGCCGATATCTCGGAAACTAGATCTGCCACAAGAAAATGGAAGTCATATTCGGAATCAGGAGAAAATTTCACTTTAGGAAAGGACTATTTTATTCTTGGAGACTAAAGTTGATCAAAATTTGTCGAGTAGTGTTATTGGTCTTTTCCTCTAAAAGGAGGTCCTGGGATAAAAGGAACATTGATTACTTTCTTCTACAATAATATTTTACCCCGGCCTTTTATTACCTTGGAAAAAACACTGTTAATTTCGGTATCTGAAATGAAGATAATTTATTATTTTCTTGTTTATTTAAAGGTAGCTTTTATTTACATGCACCAGAGTAGAAACTTTAAGAATTGCTTATACTTTTTCAAGCTATATTACGTTGTGTGTTTTAGCATTTAATTTTTTTTAGTTTTATTTTAAGAATTGTTAAATTTAGTTTGTAGTAGCTGCTACATTTTGGTGCACTCTGAATTCATTTTATGTTTATAAAAGTTTTGCGTGTGCCTAAATCGACAGTCAACTTCTTATTAAACTATACTTAGCATAAGGGTTAAATCGGCATAAGTAAAAAAAAAACTTCAATTGTTTCTCTATACTTGAAACCATTTTTTATAAATTCGGAGGGTCGTTGCTGAAAGTTGAATACATTTTCTGGTCGGTTGGGCGTCTGCATAAAAATTTACAAATCTCTTATATATAAATTTAAGGTAACTTTCAACACGCTCTCGGACATATTGATATGCATATTTATTGTTTCGCTTCCGTTTTATATTTCTTCTAGCTCAGAGAAAATTGAATTAAATTTGAATTTAATTTAAATTTTTGTATTCTGGCTTTTTGTTACATAAGTACAGTAATTTAAATAACTACCAAATTTCAGAAAATCTTTGCAATATGGTATCAATCAAACGGCGGATTTGCAAACTTCGATCTAGAGTTATTTCAATTTGCATGAACCAATATACATATATTGATCGTCCCTCCGTCTTTTTTTTAAGTTATTTTTTTTATGAAAATATAGCAAATTCTATAACAAATATTCCAGTAAATTATTATAAACTCCACGTAATTGAAAAATATTGTCATCAATCTTTTCAAGTTCTTAATCTAAATTTCAAGAAAATTTGAAATTTTATAGCACATTCAGCTTTAGTAAAATAAAGTGTAAATTTCAAGGATACTACTAGGATAAAAAAGTTTCATGCAATTTGTTTTTCTATTTGCTCAATTTTCATAATTTTTCAAGAAAATTTTAATCTGATTGAAGTTGTTTTTCGGTCTCCAAAGTTATAAAGATTTTTTTTTTTTTTAGCTCAAGGACAGTAGTTAATAAACATATATAAATAAAACAAAATTAAGTTGCTCTTGTCGTATTTTTATTTTTTCGATATTTCGACTTCAGTTTGAACTGGTCGACCAGGCGCAGTCAATAGTTCCTTCCTAAAGATGACTTTAAACTAAAGACGAAATATTTATAAGAATGAAATTACGACAAGAAAAACTTAATTTTGTTTTTTTATAAATGTTTATTAACTACTGGCCTTGAGCTCAAACAAAAAAAGGAAAGTTTTAATCTTTACCCTATGTGGCTTATGTTAAAGATAAATTATATTTTTATGAAAAAATGTAGCGAAGTTAAATAGGAAAAGACAAACTTGTCAAAACTTGTCAATTAATTTTGATATTGAGTTTTAATGACTTTGGATGAAGGAAATTACATAATATTTAATTTTTTTTTAATCCGATCATCTAAACGCACATTTTAAACATCTTGACACTTTGAAACAGATATGAAGAGCGGAACAATTTTTCTCTCGATATAAAAAAAAAAATATTAAAAAGAATAACTTTTTTCGCACCACCTAGGAGGAATTTTTTTTATATTTATTTGGTTGTCCGATTTGTGCCGATAACGTTTTGTAAAAAAGTTTGAATAGCCTGCTGATCTTAGTAAGCAAGTTATATTAAATCTGCCATATATCTGAAAATTCAAAATGAATTAAAAAATAAAATTGTAAAACTTAATGCATTTCTTAAGAACGCTTTCAACTGTACTAAAATTTTTTTTTTTACATATTAAAATTTGTAAGAAATGTAAGGGAATTTCTTATTAACAAAATTTGTTTCGAAGATCAACAGATTTTAGTGCCTCAAAAGTTTGGTTGTCAATGATTTGCGAATAAACAAAAATTTAAAAAAACCAAAAATTTTTGAAAATCGTTTGGCAGTCTATAAATACCCCCAAAACACCTAGTAGTTAGTAAAAAAACTGAGATTCGGAAGCTCGCGTCATGTTGGAGCGCCCCAACTGCGGTTTTATAGCTTTATTTGGGTTTCAAAAGTGAATCTTCTTGATTCGTTTCCAGTTTTGAGAGAAATAAATGCAGTTACAAAATATTCTCTCGAGCAATTCAAACCTTAAAAATTTGATGTTTTAATCAATTTGTTTGAAAAAAT
Organism: Anomoia purmunda; assembly: GCA_951828415.1. Taxonomy (NCBI): domain Eukaryota; kingdom Metazoa; phylum Arthropoda; class Insecta; order Diptera; family Tephritidae; genus Anomoia; species Anomoia purmunda. The sequence goes on from OX639993.1 coordinate 154,790,359, forward strand.
ACCTTTGAAAAATAAATGAAAATATTTTTGGATGAATAATGAGTTAGCAGCTTTCTCAAAAACTTACAAATAATAGATAATTATTTTTTTTTTAATACGAACCAGTAGACGCTAACAGAACAGAACAAAGAATGACACTAACGTTGGCACAACGCCAAAACCGGTTTGTTTGTCGCCAAACCAAACTTGACAAGGGCTGACCAAAAATCGTTCCAATATACATACATAAATTTTCACCCTGTAGGAAAAACAGAAGATAGACAAAAAAAACAATTCGTTATAACTTTTTAAAAATTAAATTCAATTCCAAAAAATATTTTAGATTCTAACTAAATTCAAATAAACTTATTAGGTACTCAAATGAAACGGAAGTACAAAAATTCTATGCAATTCAAAGTGATTGACAATGGCTTGTAAATTCTGAATTCATTCCGCCATATTTATTTAATATTTTCTCAGTGATGTTTTCAAACAAACAGCACACATGATGATCTTTTTTTTTTGTACAGGTGTTTGTGCATTGATAGCAAATATTTATATTTCGATGCAGCATTGTGCGACTGAACATTTTTTTTTTTTTTTGTAATCAAAGCGTTTTCATGCACAGCATTCTCTCCAACGACAGTAAATAAATATTTATAGCTTTTTAGAGTTAAAATTTTTGAAATCATCGTTTTTGCTACCAACAGCAATGCAATACTATATAGATTTATTATGCAATTTCTAGGCATTGCCAACAAAGTAGATTACATTCTTACTTTACATAAATTTTATTTTGTGAAATGATTTTGATTTTTGTTTTTTTTTTTTTGTTGAAAATATTAAAAAATCACTTTGCATGTACCGCTTTAAAAGCAATAAATTTTCATTTGCCCTAGCAGAACGGCCGGCCTACCATATATCGAATTATTTATTATTACTCATTTATTTTGCGTAAAAATCATAATAAAATTTACAGTTTTCGCACAAAGCACAAACATTTTGTTATATTATATAAATTTATACCTAGAATGTATTAATTTATAAAGCATGTAAAAACATAGATTATTTTTTTAAGGCACAAAATAATACCAACCACAAAACGTTTATATGCTACTGTTACTGTAATATTCATTTCGAAAAGAAAAAAATAATAATACCAACAAAAAATCTTTAGGTATTAAATTTCGTAAATGTACTGAAACTAATTTGCAGGAATTCGGTGATAGAGCGAGCATAATTTTAAACAATTTCGTATTTCGCTATATACTAAAAACATCATTGGACTTTGCTTTGAAAATTACCTCAATACTCACAATATTTTATTTATATTTAAAATAATTAGATATCGTAAGCCTGGCTATTTTTATCAAATATTAAACTTTATTCAGTCATCTCGCACAGATAACATTGATGTTTCAAAGTATAAAACCTTGGCTGCCTCCAGATTATTTTTGGTAGTGTAGTTAGACTCAGACTCAGAAATTCCATCTTTACCAGTGTCAATTAAATCTATTAAATCTACTAGATGATGCAAAATAGCAGTCACAAATCTTTTTGTGTAGAAACCTTTTCATCTCCTTCGCATCGTTTCGCCTTTTCAAACTATCATTTCCTTTTTTCAATTTTGTATTTGTTCTTTAGCTTTAAATTTAGTATATTACTTATTTATTATTTTAAGCTTACAGGTTTAACTAATATAATTGTTAAATATGTAAATCGAAAAGACTTCATGTCTTCATGTCTGCACTTCTGAAAAAAAAAAAAAAATAAAATATAAAAGTCAATTTTCTTCACACTTCTGTTGATATGATCTTTAAAGAGTCACTTGGGATTAAAAATTAGATATGTTATTTGATTAGACCAAGGAATGTTGGAGTAATTTATTTGTACTGAATTTCTTCTTCTCGGGCAGAACAATATTTGTGTACTTTCAAGATATATTTTAATTTTACTTCTTCATAGAAGAAAGCAGGCCCTTAATATTCGACCTTTGAGGTACACTAGCGAACGGTTGATCTAAGTTGAAAAACTCTCGCTCCTATTAGCAAAAAACAAAAACCAAATTGCTCGTCAATTTCTATTCTTTTTCAATACGTCTCAGATCTTTATTTTAGCATGTCTTCCAGTACACTGCCTAGTCCACTGAGAGATTCGATGTAGTTCTCATTCAAAATATTGGTCTAAAGGCATCGGATACCCATAAATATCTAATTAAAAAGACTCGATGCCCAAAATATCTATACAAAATCAAAAATGAAAACATAATATGTTTGTCAGCTAGAAATAATGCAGTTAACTTGGCAAGCCGAATTTGAAACCACCATGTTTTGAAAAACTGGCACTCTTTCTGTACTCTTCTTTCAAGTACTCGATTCAAAAAATATCGATGTAAATATATCGATAAAAAATATCGATATCACATGGCAGAAGTATCGATATAGTATCGTATTTTATCAAAATTCGTAGCCCTAATTGTAGGACGATAGCTTGCTGTAAGATGATTTGGCTTACGACTTTTTGGTATAGCGGTAACTTCACTTCCACTTTCCATGTGACTGACGTTTTCATCAACCGTTTTTGAGCTAAGGTAGTCAGATTCATAGAGACTTTATTTTATTCAAGAAAACTTTCAAAAAATACATTGGCATTTGTTTCACTGGAATGTAGCATTCCGTTTCTAGAAAAAAAGCAGGTATACTCTGACATTTCTTTTTCATAATTTTTTCGATATTCTAGAGGGGTGCTGCTCTTTTTTTATATGAATTGCTCAGATATTTTGTTATTAATAGGACGTTGTGACTTTTCGTCAGAAGGTATTCAAAATGTTGACGATAAATTGATTATTGACTGTGGTAGAAATTGCTGTATCTTACAACGATTTGAAAGTGGAGCAGTAATTTATTTAAGTGGTACTTTTTGATGGGTACCAGAGAAGCTGAAAGTCGAATTGATTCCATAATCTTGCCTTTTAGCAATTTAATACTTTCGTCTATCTGTCTTTTGTAATTTGTAATGCTTAGATCCATAGGATTATTATGGATAGCTCGTTGAAATCATTTGATATACTTGTACACATTTTCATGTTTATGGTCTATATACATATAAAGGGTCGTGGAAAAAGGTCTAGTCCAATACAAGGCTTCGCTATATCGATCGCTATATGGTGTTATAAATATAAGATTTCGGACCAAAAGTACCTCTTAGACAGTTTTGTGATTGCTTAACTCAAATCAGCACCAAGTGTGAATCCAATATACTCAGGAATTAAAGAGACATTTAGATCCAGAGACAACAACTACTAAATATCTAAAACTTAGTGTCTGCTTTGGAAACTAATTCGATGTCTACATTTTGTACAAGGTTTTTTTTAAGATCCACTCCGCCGACACCTTTCTTTGTGCCCATCTTTTCGAGCACTGTCATAATTTAAATGTGATAATTTTAATTTTTCTTTAACTAGGTTTCCACAGTGCGATTTAGTTAGGTACGAGAGAACCGAAGAGTTCATACGTCTGTTTTGGACAGTGCGGCAATTGCATAAAGTTATGCTAAGCGTAAAAAGGAGTACTTTTAAATTATTTTTGGTACAAATATTTAATATGGCTAATTGAGGATGCGATAAGAGGATGAACTTGCAGAGTTTTAGTTTTTTAACAATATTCAATATGATTTGTAGGTTATCTCGCTTTCTGAGACAGTGTATTATAATAATCCTTTTCCCGAAAATGTTTCGCTGTTACCGCGCAGCGCTCATGGACTACCCTGGTACACGAGAAGACTTAAGAATAAAAAATTAAATAAATAAATAAACAAATATTCTAAACTACGTAAAAAACATTTATCTTAAGGATATCTTTTACATGAGGCAGGTACATGTCTTGGATAAATTTTTTTACAACAAATGTATTAGAAGATTTAAGGTAAACCCTGAAGCCTTTTAAAATTCTAAATCATGCTTCTTTAATCTACCCCCCTGTATGTTTTATAATAGTAGAAGTTCTGAATCGCTTACTACTATGGAATTTTTTGCTGAGTTTTTTAAAACTTTGTTGTGAATGACAATTCGTCCGAGCTGCCAGTTAATTCTTGTCATCCAAATTGCTTCAATTTTGGAACGCTATCTTTGGCATAATCTAATATGGCCCAACTCTCTTAAATGTGACTCCGATGGTATTTGTCCTTTTTTCCTTTAGCCATGTAATTTACCTGTTTTAAAATCCATTTTGTTTGATTTAAATACAAGCTCTTTCTTGCCTAAGGTATTTTCATCGATTGGTAGAAAGTAGCATCCGTCACACCTATCTTAAAGTCAAAACGTATGTATGATGTTTCAAGTTATATTCCTATCCTTGAGTTAACTTTTTATCCAAGCTGTTTGAGAAGCTGGTAAGGGAGCAACTGTCTTTTGCCACCAAAAGTATCGTGAGCCATCGTGAGCATTGTTTTGTCGGTCGGTGGTCGTTCTACAAAAACGAGTCTTGCCGTCTTTTCGGAATTTTGCGTGCCTGCGTTCCGAACTGCGTCACAAGTGGATTGCTTCTATATAGATCTTTCCAAAGCTTTCGATAAAGTCTCACACTCAATTCTGCTTCATAAATAGAAATAGAAAACAGCAAGTGTTCTCCTTTTGCTGCTACTTTGAGTGTGCCCCGGGGCAATGTTTTTGAACCACTGCTCTTCGTCATTCTTTAGTAACTACATATATTGAGTTCTGTTTCAATAATTGTGATTACTTGTTGTATGCAAATGAGTTGAAACTCTTTCGTAAAGCCAATTATGTCGCTGATTCGCCTTTACTCCATAAAAATCTGTATACTCTTGGAGTCTGGTTGCCAAACAAATATATTATCCTGCAATATAAAAGAATGATCTCAACTTTTTACAACTAATTATCACTTTTCAAATGAACAACGCGCTACTGTTTTTTATTAATTTTGTTGATCTTGGTGTCGTTTTCGACTCTGGATTTATCTTTGTCAATCACATACATATGTTATATTCTTTCCACGAAAGATAGGGGCATAGCCTTTCTGTGAAGGCCTGCGTATGATTTTAAAGATCCCCATAGAAGAAATACTCTCTTTGAATCACTTGCTCTTTCAAAACTTGAATAAGCCTCCCTTATCTGGAGTTCTATTTATAGTTGCCATTCTTTTCGTATTGAACGAGTCCAGAGAAAAATTATTCGGTTTGCCATTCAGCTGCTTCGTTTCTCTCTATACGGTTCAGCGTAAGCTAATTGATTTGAATTCTCTTGAGTGATGAAGACAATCTCATTCTCTCTCATTTTTGCTCACGATTTGATAGCTGGCTTCGATGATTGTCCCGAATCACTTCGGTAAAAGCTATTTACTAAGGTCAAGCTCGAATTTGGAGGGCTGTTACTGAACTTAATAAAACTTCTAAAAGGTTAAATATTGAATTTTCTATCAATAGACAGTCATTCAGAAGTTTAATTGAATCTGCGTATTCCTAGTGTAGTTCCTTCCTTTTTCTTACCTATTAATTTTAATCTAGTCTGTAAGATATTGTAGTCATTGACTCAATAAACATTGAATTGAATACATAATTGAATATATTACAATATTTATCGAAAACTAGCTCAAAGAAATATGCGATGAATGCGGGATTCGTATTATTGCGCAATTCAAAAAGTTATCGAACGAATTCAAAAGACGAGTATGAAAACACGTCAGAATTTTCACTGTTCCCCTTAAGAAGCTAATAGACAATTGAACCGAGATCATAAGGTAACACTCAGGTATGATTGGCTAGTATTCAAACCATTAGCTGTCTGGCAGGGTATTTACGTTTTACTTGTGTTTAGTTATTTTGCTAGTTGTAGTAGGATTTATTTGTAATCGCCTATTTACAATGCATGTTTTTCTACTCTCACTGAATTTCAAACTAAAAAATTCATATGCAATTTCTATGCAAATCTAGTTTGAAATTTTTTATTCACTTCCTGTTGGTGAAGCAACTAATGTGCAATGTATTAACTTTTTAGATCTATGTATATTTTTGTATGTACATTTACGATGTGTGTGTGCAAAATAGTAAAGTAATTTTATTGCTTTTATAAAAGTGATTTTAGAGTTTTGCGCAAATATTGCTATGGGCTTACATGCAGAACTACATACATATTTGCATTGTATGCGTTTGGTAGGCGCTATCTATGGAAAATATCAATTTCGGAATGTTTTTATGTATAGACAAATTGTGCGTTGGGGATTTTTTCCACGCAATAAAATTAAATTTTGTATGAAAATGCAACTTTTACACAGGAAATGAAAAATCAAAGAAAACAAAAGAGAAAAAAATACTAATTATTTTTATAGTAGTCAATTCATTATTTATAAATATTGAAAGTGTGGAAGTTATTTTTTGCTTTTTAACATTTTAGTTTTGTAATCTCATTATTCTGGACACGGATAACGCCATGCAAACAATAAAAAAGTTCATAGCGTACAATGGGCTTGACAAAACAGCTTCAAAATCAATTCGATATTTACTTTGTGAAGGACCCCTTTGAATTCTTCAGTCAGCTTTAAGCGGTACAAAAAATTAACAGTTTTCCCATTGCAATTACAAAATGTATTATTTTCTATGACATCAACGAATATGTTTCGCAATAATATTTAGATTTAGAGGAGCTGGACTGATTTGAAATTACCTACATTTTTCGGTATTTTTAAAAATAAAACTCCACCTTTTTCAGTTTTAGTTCAGAAAGTTGCAATTCAAATTCACAATTAAAATTCAGGTTCCGAATTTCCATTTCAAATTCAGAATTTTCATTTCACATTCATAAAATTGCAATACAAATTCAGAATTTTCATTTCAAATGTAGAAAGTTGCAATTCAATTTTAGAACTTACAATTAAAGCTCAGAAAGTTACAAATCAGTTTCAGAAATTTACCTTTAAATTCAGAAAGCTCTAATTCAAATTCAGAAAGTTACAATTCAGGTTCAGAATTTCTATTTAAAATTCTGATTTTTTACACCAAATTTAGAAAAGCACAACTCAATTTCAGAAAGTTCCATATCAAATTCAGAAATTTACCTCTAAATTCAGAAGGCTCCAATTAAGATTCCGAAAGTTACAATTCAAACTTTTTACTTCAAATTTAGAAAAGCACAATTTGAATCGTAATTTTCTGAATTTAAAGTGAATAGTCAATTCAATTTTAGAACTTACAAATCAAATTCAAAAATTTACCTCTAAATTCAGAAAGCTCCCAATCAAGTTCCGAAAGTTACAATTCAGGTTCAGAATTTCTATTTCAAATTCAGATTTTTTATATCAAATTTAGAAAAGCACAATTTGAATCCTAATTTTCTGAATTTAAAGTGAATAGTCTGAATTTAAATTGTTATTTTCTAGACTTCAATTGCAATTTTCTGTATTTGAAATGGAAATTCTGAACACAAATTTGCCACTTTCTGAACTAAAATTGAAAAAGGTGTACTTGTTTAAAATATTTCTTTAAAAAAAATTCACGTCATATTATAAGCACAAAAGTTCTGTATATAAATATTTAAAAAGTTTTACGGCAAAATCATATTTTTATTTGGTCTAAGTCAGGCGATACTGCACCTTTTGGCCAAAATTTTTGGTTTAATGTACGATGAATTAAACAACTGATCGCATAATAATTTTTTTTACCATATGAACAATATTTTTAGCACTAGGTGGTTTTTATTATTAAAAAAAACTCTAGTTTGATCTATTACAAAAATCATATAGATAATATAAATTTCAAATTTTACACAAAATTAATAAAAATTTTGCTTTTATTCAATTTTCAAACAGAATTTTTAGAAAACTTTCGGGTATGTAGTTTTGCTACCCATTTAATTTTAGCGTACTAATGTGTGGAAAACGGCTTCGGCCAAAAAAGCCGAACTGTGCCCGAACAATTATACATTTTTTTAAACTACAAAATTTTATATAGTTTTAGTTTTGCATTGCTTTCTCTGTGAAAGTCACATAAGTGTTTTGGATTTACAATATAGCAATATGACTTGCCGTAATAATACAGAAAAAAAAGTCATTACATTATCAATTGAACGCTTTACAAAATGAACATTTTCTGCCATGAAAATTTGACATTTTTGAACAAATTTTTGAACCTCGCATTTTCTGTTGAAAAAAATTGCTTTAAAATACCAATATATTCACCCATCGAATGGATCTAGTGAGCACTATTTGTTGTGGGCCAGCTTTATACCGATAAACCGAATTAGTTGCTTTTATTTTTACATTTCGATGTCAATTTATATATTTTGAGCATTAAAAATAACAGTTTTTTATTGTTGTTTTTAAAAAAAAGTCCTTTGTTTTTAATAACAATAATAAAAATTAAGATTTTGTTTTCAAATTTACTGATTTATTATTTAAGATTTGATAATTTTTGATTTGGATATATTTTTTTAGTTGTTGTTTAATTTCTATAATTTTCAAAATTGTGCTTACTTAAGTAGTTTCGGAAATATACCTATTTGAAAGAAAATGTATCCACGTAAGTAGGTATTAATATTTGCAACTCTATCTTTAATATCAAATTAGAGCACATAATTTTGTATAGTCGCTAAAATATCACCACCTATTTTCACAAAACACCGTTATCTGGATTTTCCAATTTTGCGCATTTTCAATAGCAACTTACTTTTGGTGGGGGGCAAATTTCGTTTCGGATATACAAATTTACAAAATCAATAAAATTTTCTTAAGATTTTGTAGCCAACTCGCGCCAATAACCCACGGCATTGACTTCCAAATGCTGCCAATTTGAAGGTTTGTGCCAACCTTGGATAAATGCAACGGACATATTGAGCCCAATCTTTTCTGCATCAAAAAGAAAATTTTGCGAAAAAAATGTCGCCTATGTTTTTGTAGCGTTTAAATCAAGACATAATATAGCCATTCAATTATACGATGTCATAAAAATCATCGTTTCGCACTTTCTTTCGTATTATTCAATTATTATTCTTTCCATTTAAAGCTAGGTTATACTTGTAATAATTTCTTTAAAAAAAAATACTACAGAAAATTACATATTTTACCATTTTAGTTATGTAGCTACTCAAATCACCTTAAGAATTTCGACAATAAATTCCTGTATTATTAAACTCGTATTGCTTAAAAAATAATCAACACACCTTCGGCGACCTCTACGCAAAAAAATTCGCAATATTTTGCCAGCAGACGAATGGACTGCAAAATTTGAGTAATAACGATTTTCTGCACCAATAGAATTAAGGCTCTTATAGCACTTCTTTATCTTTCTTCTGTAACGAACGAAAAATGACACTGAAAATGGAACAACGCCGAACCGGGTTTGCATTCACACCAAATTTGACAAGAGTGGCGGAAATTCCTTTCCATGTAATGTAACAAAATATACGAGTATACATCTTAATCATAACACCTGAGAGCATTTTTTTTAAGGTGATGCTATATTTCTAAACACCTGTAATCCAATCTCTTCGAATGTCTCTATTTTTCGGAAGATTGAACTAAATCTTCCAATTAAAGTGATTAGAATCTTTTGGCTTATACCAAGTACGTATACTTGGCGTGGGTACCAAACCAACCCTGTGGGAAATAGAAATACTTTAAAAGTAATTGAAAATGTAATTTTTCTATCAACTACAAAAAGTTAAAATTCTTTCTTTTTTCTTGTAAGCAAATAACTTTATCAACATGGCGTTGTATAGGTAGGATTTTGAGATGACGGTAATACTGTGTTTTTTTGGGGAATCTTAGTTATAGCTAGTGAAAATTAAACTTTTTTTAATTTTGGTTTTAATGTTTTTTTTTGCAACTTTTTTTAATTTCTTAACTTAACGTTAAATTAAATAAAAAACTTAAAAAAATGGCAAATGGAAATGAGATTTAATTTTAATTAAAAAAACAGTTTTACGCATATTTAAACCAATCATATAGCTAGTATTTATCGATAAGTATAAATAGTCCTACTAATGTTATAAATGTGATGGTTTGTGTGTTTGTGAGTGACTATGTTAGCGAGTGTGAGCGGATTTGTATGAAATTTAGCACACAAATAGCCCACAGCCTACACTTTAATATAGGCTATATTATATGAAGAGTTGCCACATGTTAAAAAAGTTGTAGTAAATTAAATAAATAGGTTAAATCACGAAGTGCTGTATAACGAAAATATGGATCTGGATAATATTTGGCACATACATATAGTCCGTTATATCGGTTATCATAATTTTTTATAGCGAGTTGCCACCTAATTTAAATGTTAAACTCTATTAAAGCAATAATCGAAGTTAAATATTGCAATATGGGTATCAAATAAAAGCGGATTAATAAAGTTGCACTCCACAAACGTTTTAAAAGAATTAAGTTAACTTAAAAAATAAATAGCATCTTACACTTTACGCTATAAACACTTAATTTCGAAAATAATTTGAAGAGGGTTGCCACCTATTTAAAAAATTAATCGAAATTTCCATAGGTTAAATCAAATCCAACTAATACTTTACGTAAAGCTAAAAAAATTGCATTAACCAAATGTTTTTAAAGAAGGTTGCCACCTGTTTAAATACAGATTAAATCAACTTCAAAAAATAAATGGAATTTTACATTATGAGTACCAAACTAGAAGTTTTGAGAGCACTTAACTTCAAACTACTTTTGGGGAGGGATGCCACCTGTTTAAAAATTAATCAAAATTATAATAAAACTAATCAAATCCAATTAATATTATATCCAAGACTCAATAAAGATTCATTTCCTAAATGTTTTTAAAAAAGGTTGCCACCCGCTTAAATGCAAATGAAGTTAAATTAAAATAATAAACAAAATTTTACATTATGAGTGTCAAGCTTAAAGTTTTAATAATACTTAACTTCAAAACTACTTTTGGATAGGGTTGCCACCAAAATTATAATCAAATTAATCAAATCCAACAAATATTTTATATAAAGCTCAATAAAGCTGCATTTTCCAAATGTTTAGAAAGAAGTTTGCCACTTGTTTAAATGCAAATTAAGTTAAATAAAAAAAATTAGTGGCAGTTTAGAATATGAGTTCCAAAGTAAAATTTTTATAAATGCGCAATTTCATAAATAATTTTGGGGAAAGTTGCCACCTGTTTAAAATATTAATCGAACTTATATATGGCTACATCAACTATTGAAATTGATACTCATATTGAAAGAGTTTTCAGAAAGCTATACTTTGAAAATACATTGGATGGGATTGCCACCTACTTAAAAAATTAAATAAAATCCGATTATTAAATTAAAGAACATATACAGCTTGGGATTCAAAGGGAGTAGGCTGAAGGAAACTAAATAATGGAAATCAATCTAACATTAAATTAGGTTTTATTAAACCTGAATGGCTTACTGCGCAGTCGCCAATGACAAAAATAAGTTTCCGCAACCAACCATAAATGGCAATTATAAAGTAGGGGTAGACTTTTTTTAAGATAATAGAAAGATAAAAACAATACTAAAATTTAATTAAAAGTTATTGGCTTTATTCCCTTTTTTGTTATATTCGAATTCATTACGATAAGCCGAATACCAGGCAAGCGAAGCCGCGGTTTAAAGTTAGTGATTAATAAAACTAATTACATTTTTAAAAAAGATATACATATAGTTTATTGAAATTTTATTTGACCACAGAAAACGTATTATAATACACACAGTTATATACTGGATGATAATTGTACCAACATAACTAATTAGACATCCATTTCTTTTAAAGCAGTTGACTTCGAGTTGACTAAGGGTTTTTTAATTTGTAAATTTTTTAGGCTCTGTGTCTTTCCCACAGGGTCTGTACATGTATGCTGCCACATCCAGCGATTTTTTAAATTCATTGTATAATAACTTAACCACATTTGAGGTTATTTGCAAACGTGCATATGAAACCACACAACAGATTGTCATTTTGTTGAGTGAACATTGAAATCGCATTACTTTACCAATATTTGCACACCCGGCCGGATAAATCCACATTAAAATCAAATAGACAGAAAATACATAACACTGTGTGTGTGTGTAGGATAAACTTTGAAATTAAATATGTATGTGTGTTTGTAAATATGTATCAAAAAGGATGACTCAGTAGATATTACAAAATTGGATATATTTAATGCCTATCGGGCTTTTGTTTTCAAATTACGCATACATTTCTGAGCAAAAGGAAGAATTGGTGAAACAAAATAATTAATTTGACTTTGGCAAATGCACAATCACCTACATATATAGATGAATGTTCTATGAAATAATAGACTTAATTGTTGTACACTTGTTGTATACCCATACAAACAACAACTGCATGATTATTGCATAGTCGATAGATAGTTGCATTTTCAGAAAGCCCTAAGTTGTTAGGTAGCTTAAGTGAGCTTAAGTCACGTTTCAGATATTGTAGTAAAATTCATTTATGTACACAATAAAATGAAAACTTCCATTAACTAAAATGTAAGAGCACAAAGTAATTACACACGAGAATATTACACTGCAGTTAAAAAGCCAATCTACTTAGTCAGCAAGTTTTGCAAGTAGTACATTAACTGGTACTTAATGGAAGTAGTTGGTAGCAGTTCAACAGTGACTGCTACTCAGCGCCATCTGCCTTTCAATTTTAAAGACCCAAGGTACATAAGGAAACGTAAAACAGTGCATCCCACGAATATGAGGGCATGTGGAAATTATGCTGAGCGTGCTGGTTCGAGTCACGATAAAATATTCTGAAAACTTTGAAATAACTCTGTGTCATCTAATACAAATAAATAGTTTAAATGTCCAACTTTAAGTATTTTGGTTTAAAATCTTAAAAAATACTTTCTAAATCGAGGCGAATTCAAGTTTTTAATATAACTCGATGTTCTGCCGAACTGTCACATCTGCAATTTGTGTTTTGCGTTTTGATGTTGTACCAAAAATTAGGAACCTACTTCGACCTCGAATGGCAAATCATATTTGTGTTAAGATTTCTCGTTGCAGAAATTAGAGAACAGCTTTTGTATCACTTCTGATAATACTTGTCCCGGGCAGAAATCAAACCCAGGACATCCCGAATGAAACGCGAACACGCTACACACTCCGCTATAGCGGCAGTCGCAACAATCAACTTACCTTCATATAATGCCCTGTGACTGTCCTGCCAGAACATGCTGATAGAATTACCAATACACTCTCATTCATGAACATTTAATTGCGCAAAATAGACACTTATCATTTAGACTAAGTTCCCATAAGCAAGAAAGAACTAAGAACGAATACCGGTGTTTTTTTTAGTATTCCTGTAAAGACTTTGTCACTAATTTTTAATGAAAACGAAAACGTATATCATACATTTTACAACACAGAAAAATCTAGCTTGCAAATAAAGAGTTTAATAATAAGACTATTACTTTGACAGCTCAAAGTAAAAAAAAAGGAATTTGTCAGTGCCCCACCAGCCACATGCATTTAAAATTTAGTTTAAAAGAACATAAAAAATATATTTTACGTTAGCTTACTTATCTATGTTGTAAAATTTATTTCAGTATTGTATAAGTTGTATAGTTATAATTCAGAGAGTCAAATGCCCAGCCAGTCGCAGTGGAATGTCCCTTATATAAAAATATTTCATTCATTTTAATAATTTAATTGGTTGGCAGGTCTGCTTAAAAATTTACCTGTATTAACGCTTTCTCAAACCACTTTCGTTAGATATCAGTTTTCAAATATTTTATTGAACTAAAAACTTATCAGCGCGGTCTGATGTTGATAGATTTAGATTTAATTATGTACGAACCTATTTGAGCTCTGCCATCGATTGCCTACAAAAAACTGTAAAGGATTAGCAATTTGTATGAAAAGTGTACGACCAGCTCTTAACTTCTCACTTACCATAATACTTTCAGTTTTGTTTTTGTAATGAATTGTGTTTGTTACTTAATTATTTAAACTAAAGAAACTGACAGGATCCACAAAAACTTGGTTATGAAATTAAAGAAACAAGAAAATTCGTGTGGTATAGGCTTAAAAGTCAAATTCGAAAATTTTCAGTTCTGATGGTTTTTGTACACAGCGCAGACCCTGTAAAAAGAACGAGAGAGAGCAGTAGAGCTATATGCTGGTCTATTGAGTGAAATGTAAGATCACACAAACAACTTGTGTAATACCTTGAGGAAAAAAAAATTTTAAAAAAACCATCGGTATTTATGAAAGTATATTAATGTGAGAAAGCGTTTAATATAGTAACATCTTATTATCTCAGTTTTTCTCGCAATGAAAAGGACAATCGAAGCAGCCGATAAAAAGGCTATTGATAGACGGCAAAAAGAAAAACTAAATGGAATTACTGGTTTAGAATTAAAATGATTTCGTTGCTCACTAGCATAGAGAAAACCGGGAAATGGAAATTTAAATGCAATCCATGCCCATAACGAATTTCCGCAAGTAACTGTGAGAACTCCTCGGGTTCGTTAATGACCTCTGACTCGAAATGCTTTACCTTCAAAGCAGGACTGCTGAAGATAATATGTAGAGATAGGCAGCTGCAACAATGAGGTCAGTAATAGACAATGCCCATTCAATACTTCTACAATAATCGAGAGGTATATCTTTGTTAACTACCACCAACCAGATGATCCTTGCAACTCTGCATGCCCACTTGGGCAAAATAAGTTCGCAGCTGGCCAGAGGAGCTCCATTTTTTTGCCTGCCCAAGGCCACGATGACCATAAAGCTGTACTATCGAGTGAGTTCATCACCCGTAAAGTTTCGGCTATGTCGCTGCGGCCGGTCACCCAAACCAGTTTGATTTGGAAATATTTAGATAATGATTTAACAGCGCCGAAAAATATCTACCCTACGCAAGTTAGATTCGTGTGAAATATAAGCCTTTAATGTCATTATGTTATTGCACTTTCTGTTACCCACCCACAATAATAAATATCAAATTATTTAATTTATTTATAAAACCATAGTATAATAAATTCAGACTGCATATTAAGAGTTCGAAATGCATAAAAAAGTGAAAAAAACAAGTTCATGTTGTAAGATAACAAATTGATGACGAATTGCACCCAGATGATCGTCGAGGCCATTACGGGAGAGCACATCAAATTTATTGAGGTGACAGTACGGGCATGATTAAAAACTGAAGAGCTGTGACTAGACTTTGAAGAACAACAATGTAAGGTCCTAAATTAAAATTTGGATATCTTTTGCGAAAGTAAGGTATCATATAATTTCTTTACACACAAATAAATTCAACACCAGTTTTTTTTCGCAAATCTAATTATTATAATTCCGTTTATGCAGACCATTTCAGTTTAAACGGTTTTGTCATCTCACATGTTCTTTTTTAATGTTTCTTAAAATGAAAACCGATAGACGAGCGTCGTCTAAGCCACAAGAAATAATAACAACAATCTTTTGGGTTTTTTAACACTAACAGACAAATAAGTTGCTAATTCCGAGGTTCTATGAGAAAAAGTCGAGAAAAACTGTAGCGGGGAGGGATAATGCTTCTTGATAATAAGTCGGTTCACACAACGAGAAACAATTTCCCATGTAGTCCCCTTCACGTTGTTAAATACATCGGGACTAATTCAGCAAAAGCTCTGAATCATTTTGACACTTTTCTGAGACCATTTTGGAACCAGTCCCATAATGGTCTCGAATTCGTATCGAAATTATTCTTAACTAGTCCAGAATTGGTATCACTCAAAATTACTGTGAAAGAACTTTTAGAATATTATTCTCTTTTCAACACACCGGTCCACTTGCTGAACATCCAGAGTTAAATTTACAAATCAAAAGAGAAGCTACTCAGAGTTGCATTTTTAATATTCCTAGTCCGGACAGTGGCTTGCATCAAACCCAGGCTAAGTACATTCCTTTCTTGATATTTTCTTTCAATATAAATTTTTTTTTTTGGGAGATCAAATCAAAATAAATTTCGCTGATTTTTGTAAAACATAAAAATGCCTGCCAGACCACCCAGAAGTGGAAGTGAACGCTTTGCTCAACTAGAGCTCTGTTGAAAGAATTGCAGCAAACATATTCTATGATTTTTTCATCATCGTCGGAAAAAAACGATTCGCTTATCAGGTTTTTGTTTATTTAAAAAAGCAAACTTTTTAAAAAATTTATTATTTTATTTATTGCAGAATGACACAAATTTTGCAATTTAACGCTCAATAATTGGTAGGCTAAGTATTTATTTTTTTATATTTGGTAATTAAGTGAGCTAAGTATATGAATACTTTGGAACTAGTAAATTTGATTGCGTGGTTTACTTTTTTAGTTTTTATATGCATTTAAATGAAAATCAATTCAAATCTTTGCGTAGGCATATTTTTCAATTATGTGAAATCAATTTTCAAATCATTTATGAATACCAATAATAATTTGACGCAACAGCAGAGTAGCATTTAGAATGATTAACAGAATCTATTACACACCACAGTTTTGTGAATACACAAATGTACATACATATATTTAAATGTATCTACAAATATGCACACAAAATAATCTACTTAAAATAGCCACAAAATAGCAACTTTATATTTCACTCAAGGCTGTCTGCAATGGACGAATATTTTAGGTCATTATTTACTTAGAAAAAGAACAAGAGGGCCCGATGGCCTATAATTCCAGGAATTCGTGCCGAACGGGTTTATTAAAATTTTGATTGCATTGGAAATCAAAGATAGGTTATTAGATTGCATTAAGGTAGAATTGAAAAGGAGTCGGTTGCAAAATTTTCTTAAAAACCAGCCATTTAATTATGAAATTCTCAAAATAGCAGCTTATTATAAAATACAATTAACAAAGTTATAAAAAAATGTAACTTGATATCATAGTAATATGAAAATTATTAAAACAAAATAAAAGTTACAAAGATGAATTTATTTCCTTTTTCTTGTTTGTAATTTTTATTGCAGTTCACTTTACATTTCTTTCCTTTTCTATTTGATTTTACTTCCACTCTGAATTGTTCCAACTATATTTGGACTTTTACGCTAAAATAATGTCACAAAATTTGTAGTGTTCGTCAAAGAAGTTTTAAAATGCCACTGGAGGGAGGTAGGAGGTATTATATGATCAACGGATGGAGTATCATGTTAGAAAATTAGCTTCGTGGACTGAATTTATACAAATCTGGATAATTACAATATTCACGTATTTCCAATATGCATACAACCCAATTCATAACTATAATCCCACTTCTTATTGACAAATTTAAAAAAAATTTTTTTTGTATACATACATTTTTTTTGAGCTAATGATAATTATATCAACAATAATTTTCTTGATCTTGAGCTCATTTCTTGCTTGGTAGTTATTTGGAAAAAACAACAACAGTCAAGCTAGAATTCCACACCAGTCGTTTCAGGATTTGCCACATACGTCCCCTAAATGCTAAAAAGTTAAATTAGTGCTTAGTGTATGAAACCAGCTTCACTACCAAAGATCGAAATCCCCAGCACGCCTGCAAGTTTCCTACAATCATTTTTTATATTTTTTTTCGAGCTCAAGGCCATTTTTTGTTTGAAAATTATTTGGGAAAATCGTGCAAACAGTCAAAGCGGTAGAAGATTGTTTTTGCTTATTTAATTTCAATTATTTTTTTATAAAAAAATCCATTTTGTAACTAAACCCATTTGAAATACATTTTCAAACTATTTGCGACATTAAAAAAAAATATACAAAATTTTAACATTTTGAATCAAACAAAAAAAAATCAATGGGTTTGTAGTTCTAAGACCCATTTAAATTTTGGTGTAATAAAGTGCTTAAAATTAACGGTGATTTTTTAGAATTGTTACCCTTCCGCCTTTTCTCCATATAGCGTAGTATTTCAGTTATATTGTAATAGTTTATTTTTGTATTATAATTACATTAATTAATTTTGGGTTTTCAATCAAGTAGCAATTAATTAAGTCTTTTTCATCTCTAATATACTTATACTTCAGAACTTTTCAGTTAACTTAATACATAAATTGAAATAACCCTATCGAACAGATGGTAACCCTCTTCAAAAAGTGCCTATTAACTCTTTTCTTTCACACCAGTGTTGTAACATTTTTAATTCTATTCATAAATTTATATCTAACTTCGCAAAATAAAACCTCATTAAATTAAATCTCTCATAAATTCAATTGAATTAAGATTTTGAAATAGTCGGCAACTTGCCTGACTCTGAACTACTAGGAACGAAAACGTCGTTCTACTTTCCGGACTACTGCAATGTCTTCCAAGCCGAAGTAGCAGCCATTACAAGAAGCAGTACAGATCTTAGAATCTGCTGTGATTGCGGAGACATTAGCGCAGCTGAACTTGCAACACATCCAAATTAATGGAAACCGCAAGAACTCCTCTTGCTAAGGAGGAGAGAATTACCCCTAGCTATTGAAATACTCACAGGGCATATTCCTATAGGGAAACACGCCAAACGAATAGGAGTCCCCCAGAATGATTTCTGTACAGGCTGCTATGACGAGGAAGAGCGAGAAATCATTAGAAATCTAATATACGATTGCCCCACACTTTGCAGGAGTCAACAGAAGTTACTGGACGCAGGATGTTTAAATAGCCTAGATGCGACTGCAGATGTGAAAACACAGCAGCTGCTCAAGTTCGTCGATTCGACGAATTGGTTAATAGAGATTAATGGGTAAAAATCTGGATCCAAGTGGTATCACAATGGGCCCAATATCAGGCCTGTGTGTGCTGGCTCATCACCACCACCTCACCTGCCACCTCAACCTAACCTAACCTAACGTCCTATTGGTGTGCTCCATTTCCTGTTTGGGTATTTACGAGCATACGAGCAAAGGACTAAGATTACAACGAAGTTGCTTGCATAGCGTTTCCTTTGCTGTGGCAAGAATTCTCGAAAACCAAATGGATCTTATCAGATTCTAATAACAATCGGCAAAAGTCAATTCAATTCTGGGATGGTGAAATTGGACGAAATTTTCTATTACAGGAACTGTGGGAGTAATGAAACTTCCTTATATACGAACTTGAAAAATTACTCATACGCCCCAGTTGGGGCAAAGATATATTTTTCGCTTAAAAGGCAAGTGGGTGGTATAAGAATTTAAAATGGCGATCTTCAAAATTAAATTCATTGTGGATCAAAAAAGCCCGATTAATTTAATTGAAATTTTGGAAATGTATTATAAATAATATTTAAGAGAAACTTTTTGGCATTCTTGAAATTACACTGAAAACTCAAATTTTCCTAAAACAAAAGACATACATAACCAAAATATTAATATATGAAATTATGTTTGCTTTCGACCGAGAATGCTTGATGTTGATTTAAAGGTAGAAGTATGGCTGAATTAGCTACCTACATATTTACCTAGCCAGTCGTAGGTTGTAAATTCATACCCGGGTGGAATCATGAAGGAAATCTGATGAACAAATGTGGGTGATTGTCTCCGAAATATCAGCTATAATTTCTACCGCATTGTTAAAAATGGCTTTTAACTCAAAAAATTAGTCTTAGTTTTTTTTGGAATTCTTAAACTTTTATTAAAATATAATTATTATTTAATGAGTAATTAAATAAAAGTAAAAAAATAACTATTAAAGCGCGATTTTGTTTTAAAAAAAATTGAAACTGTCACGATCCTTGCAAATATACCTCTATTCCAAAGTCATCTACACACTATTTGTAAGCTATAACTCGCAAGAAAATAAGCCATTTCATAACGTAAGGCGAAAAAAAATTAACTAATGCCACAGTCAAATTAATGACGTTAGCATAAAAGCTGGCAATTTGTGTAATGTCAAAATAGCCTACGAACTACGCATATAATACCTTCTGTTCTCATTCTATTCTATTTTGGCTTTGAACAAAATAAAATCAATGCACTTTTTATCGAACATTAAACGGCAAATATGACTACGCACTTTTAGTTACGTACATTTAGTATAAACACAGAAGAACCAACAGAACACCAACGTGTTAGAGTATAAAATTGCTCGTGAAAGTGTTTGTGTGCATGTGCACGTGTGTGTGTGTGTGTTAGTACAGATTGGTGTTTCTCATACGCATACTTTAACAGCAACAAAAACAGTTTCTACCCACACAAAATTCTCATTCCGACACTCCGTCGCCATCCCACCTCACCTTTTTAGGAACCTTTGAATCATCAATTCTGAACTCATCACACAACCCATCATACTTGACGCCAGCCGCTATAGTTATGGATGAATTTGTTGACGTTGTCGACGACAGTCATTGTCAATGCCATTACCGCAAGCTCAACCGAGCAACCTACTACTACTCCCAATGAATGAAACGCTTAGTGGTGTGAAATATGTTTGTGTGCGTGTGTGTGGGTGTGTGTAGAATGGCGTTAGCCCTTGTGTATTTAACGGAAGTTAGTTAGTTAGTGGTAGTGATATTGGTGGTTCTGCGCTAATGGTGCCATCAATGGCATAAGCGGCCACAGTTATGCCAACACACACAACAACAACAAAAAAACAACTGCAACAAAAAATTTATATTTACATGTCATAACCCTGCAGTCGAGTTTTCTAATTTCACAATGAGCTTAGAAATCTTGAAGTGAAACTTTTCGTGTTGTGATTATGCTATAAATCTGAACGATAAATTGGCGTCGAATGTTTAAGGAAAAATACTTATCAATATTGAACAGTGTTTTCACTTGAACTTGTTTTTTAATTGTGGATGGGAATCCGACAACATATCAGCGAGATAAGACCTCCTACATGGGAAAAAAATGTAAATCAATTTGTATAACAAAACCAAGACGCATACCCAGGGGAGTATTTACAATACGGGTAAAAAAAATGGGCGTCAGATTTTCAGAGGTGGAAAATTGCAAACATACCGTTTCGGTATTTTTTTTTTTGGACCAGATACTTCGGAACTATTTCAGGGCCCCTAAATAGTTTGCGACTGATTCAAAACTACAGCTACTACTACTAATTACAATTTCTACTGCTACTACTAATAACTACCACTATTTTTAATAGTGCTACTACTATTTACTACTCCTACTTCTACTCATTTCCTGTACTATTTTTACTTGTTCATAATAATATTTTTACTTATGCTACAACTTATCATTACTATTATTTTGACTATTTCCTTTTCTGTCTATGCTAATTTTACTACTATTTTTACTCATCCTACTACTAATTACTACTACTATTTTAACTAATTTCTACAAATATTTTTAATAATTTCTAACAGTATTCTCACTGGTTCTACTACAATTTTTCGTAATGCTACTTTTCAAAACCACTACTCTTTTTTATTAACTTCTACTACTATTTTTACCAATTTGAGTACTCTTTTTGCTCATTCTACTCCTAATTACTACTACTATTTTTACTAACTCCTACAATATATCATTGCTTTGATGTCTTATAAAACTCTCTCGCAAATTTAACTCTATCTCTTACTTTCTGGGACGTTTCGGACGTGCAAGGATACCCATCCTGCACGACACTTCATTATAATCAATCGTTATTTCTACAGTCATAATTTGTTGCGCATTCGTATAATTGGCTGTAAAGCGAAAGCGAGCACATTTTGGTTTTCTAAAACAAACATTTTGGAATAATTTATGAAAACCAACTTTGATTATATCATCTTACAGATACGTTACAGAATTTCGCCAACGGATCAATTAAAATATGCATTTATTTAGTTTTGATCAGCAGTGATTTGTTTTTACAACGATTGACAATGCAAAAAAAAAATATCTAGCTGCGATTTGGCAAGCAAAATTTGTTGTTCCTTATAAATATATCGATAATAATTTTTGGTTACTTTCACTTCAAAATTCAATTACAAGCAATTTAAATTACCAACTTTTATGATTCAATCGGAATTTTCATTAGGCCCGTTTCTTTCGCACCCGACTTGCAAAAAAACGCTCCAACTCGGCTAAAATTTCCTTTAGTTGCAAAAGCAACCCTGTTAGCATCATTCATGAAGCATCAGATGTGTTTAGTGCTTTTTTAAAAGGGCAAATAATTGTGCAAACAATTTTTAGATTGATGCATTTATTTATTTAAAAATACTATTCATATAAAAACGAATTAAATGCCAAACAGAAGTTTCCGATGTCGTTTCTTCCGGCTCATTCGCAATAGCGAAGGTTTTTCATTTCCCAACACTACATCCCAGATATGATATCATTTTACCTAAACTCGCTTATCTCGGTTACAAAGGCCGTTATTAAACACTCTTGAAGATCATAAGTGAAGATAAGTTGAAGATAAGTTTATTTATATTCTAACAAATTTTGCATTATATACAATATATAAAATTATTTTAAAAAATATGGAAACAAGAGTCTTCTTCCCACTTTTACACAAAAAAAAGCACGCAAAGAAAAAACTTTGTTTTAAATTATTATGTTGTGAAAAAAGCAGTTATTTTTACTTGAACCCTGTGCCACAACGAAACGAACGCCCCCCAACGTTTTGTTTGTTTTTACATGATAGACTCGTCAAGGGTTGATGTTATTGTTGTTGTTGTAGCGGCTTGTCCCTCCCTGTGAAGAGCGAATTGATCCATGGTCATTGTTCACAGACGACTTAAGGGGTAGGCCAATCTAAACAGGGTTAGATCGCCGAAACAACATTTCTTGACCGGGTGAAATCTGGGTCATCCCGGTACGTAGAACCGACTGTAGTGGGAAAGTCAAGGGTTAATTATTGCTCTCCCTTTTGACTTTAAAAGTTTCAAATTTCAAATATAGCTGTCAATTAACAGCAGTCACTATTGAACTAGCCTATGTAACTAGTTTCTTAAATACTAGTTCCTGTACTGCTTACGGAATGTTGTTTGGCTAATTTCAATTATCCCTAAATGAAAAATACATACCCAGCGATTGGCACAACCGAATGCATATATTATTAAATTATACACATACACATACACAAATGCATATAGCAAATACGAATATCACGACATTTTGTAGCATCGATGATAGTTAAAGTGCTTTATGATGGCGTTAGAGAGAAAACGCCCAGTAGAGATTTAATGGAAAATAAAAATGCTATAAGCTATAAGATAATAATGTAGCAATTAGTCGTTATTAATATTTAATTGTAAATATAATAAATGCTTATGTATATGAATTGCTTTTATCCTGCAATAACTTGCCTAGAACTTTTGTTGGTTGGTTTGTCGAGAAATTTAGAGGGCGCGTCATTTGGATCACCACGCATAAGTTGAAATAAATTGCCCGTGGCTACAAAAACTTAATATACAAAATAAATTAAATTAACCTTTTTCACCTTTTTCCCTTTTTTGTATAGATATATTCCATTATCAACAAAAAAAAAATACTTTCATGCCAGCGAAATCTCCCAATTTATGTCAAGTGAATTCCCACCCAGAGCAACCGTTACAAGGTGTAATTTTGTCCACTATTTTAATGGTCAAAGTTCGAAATGGGTAACGAAATTTGTTTTAGTTAATTGTAGATGATTGAGCACAAAATTGATTAGATCGAAAGTCAAAATGAAAGTCACGTTCAAATGTAATGCTTTTTACCTTTGGTAATGGCTCTTCACCATTTGTGTGACTTTTTTTTGGTAATTATGCAATCAAAGAAGTTTTCGAAAGGTTTAACTCGTTTATGTTATTTCGTATATCATGCTCTTTTTCTCGTATGCTACCGATAATTACGTAGTTCTAGTTTATTTTTTAAGCATTGAATATGAAATTGTGTTTATCATGCAATGTTCTCGACAGAGACGGCACTGAGGTAGTTTTTGTTATCAACATAACTTAAAAACGTCCGTGGATTTGTTCACTCGAATGGATGATAGAATAATATAAAATCGTAAGCTTTTAAAAAATTGTGATTTTAGATTTTAAAAGAGAAAAGGAGTATTGTTTCTTTATGGTCAATTCTTCAATTTTATTCGGTAGAAAGCGTCTTCATTACTTTTTCTCTCGTTTCTTTTTCTTGCAACAACGTAAACAACCAACTCATGGAAAATATCCTTACTTTTCATTTTAAAATCATATAAAAATTCTTGAAAAACTTAATTATTCAATAAAACACATATTCTGCTCATTTGTGTGATTCACAAGGTGTCCTAATGTGTCGTAAGTTATAAAGTCATAAAATTAAAAAAAAAATACAGAATTGCTTAATTTTAATTCTTGTTTTCAATGCAATCGAAAAACATAGCTTTTGGAAACCAAAATTTTAGGACTTATGATTTATGACACATAATAAAAAGCTCTATCTTAAGGGCTAAGCTACTCTATGATTCAATAATAGAAGATTGGATTAATCCAATCCAACCTACTATTTAATAAAATGCCTTTTGGCACCGATATATTGTCCTAAATGTAGACATTCGAAAATATGGGCATTTGTATGCAAAATACTTGGGCACATGGACGATAGATTGTAGCTACCCTTTCAGAACGAAATCTTTCTGAGCAACAGTTCGACAATACACAATCACGACATTCTACAATTATAGCCAAGTGAATGTTGTATTTTAAGTTAAACCACCGTTCCTTGCAGACGTAGAACTCTAGCCGTCTCGTGAATCCAGCGTTACAACAGCGTCCAACAATTTACGAACTGAATACTACAGAATACTCAACTCTTACCTATCTAGAATATGTCCGGCTTGTGGAGATCCCCTGGATTATACTTATCACCTATTACAGGGGCGGATCCAGAAACGATTCTTAGGTGAGGAGGGGGAGGCAAATAATTTTATATCTCAAATCTGGAGTAAGTGTTATTCAGAATGATAGTCGGTGTGAAGTATAATCGAAAGCAGAAAAAAATCCACAATACCCTTTTTCCCCACTTCCCAGAAATATGTTTCTTACAAAACAATTTTGGTGCGAAATGGCACTAAAAAATTCAACTAAAATTACAATTTGCATTTTAGTGACATTTGTATGTTGCTTATTCCTGAATGATTCCAAAGCAAATTTCTGAATTCGACTTATCTCAAATACAATATTTTTACGGTATTTCCCTCTGCTGCTAGATCCGCCCCTGACCTATTAACAGGCCCCATTCGAACCTACTCATCTAATGCACCTTTACCCAGACCCGTCGGAACAGCTCCATAATATTTCCTTTTTATTGATATTTAAATATCTGCAATCTCATTTCTACAAAACGCTCTTAACTAACTCGTTCAAATTATTACCTTACAAAACAGTCGAAAAATACAAACGTCAATAACTATTCAACCTTTAATAATTGAGCCATGTCGCTAGGCACGCCAATACGTAAAAGGCTTTTTTTGTTTTGTTTCCAGACTGTAAAAATAGAATATATGTTAATCATATGAGTTGAACACAATTCACAAATAAAACAATTGCGTCAAGGCAAATTCATACAATATACGGTTATATGTTCAAAGCAATTCAGCCTTTTGTTGACCTTTCGGTAGAATTCTACTCAAAATTTTACATTAAAATAAAATGTACCAAAAAAAAAAATTTCGATCGATCTGAAACTAAATGGCTTGTAACTTATGAATAGAATTCTACCAAATCCAAAGTTATCGTCGTCCTTCTCATTACTTTCACAAATAAAATCTCTTTCTACGATTAATCTACAAGGAGCTTAATGGTTATAAAATCGAAGTGGCAGATAATCCAAAAGGGCAAGGTCGATGCGAAGGTTGACACAAGGAGAGCATAAAAAAGAACAAAGAAACATAGCTTATATGTTGCTTTTTTCAAAAACCAGCCTGTAAGTCTGTGACAATTGCATAAACGAAATGTAAAATGTAAAATTTAGTTTTCAAAGCGATTCACTACTTTTACATTCATTCGTAGAAAATATATGAAATCTTAATATGGGTAGAAATCTACCCAAAAGGTCGGAAAACACATATCGCTTTAAAAGTTAGGCAACGCTGGTGTCTTATTATTTGACAGTTAAATACCAAGGCTATATTTTCGCTTAATAAGTCGGAATATTTTTTCAATTTCACTTACTTAATTACTTACTTACTTAATTGGCGCTATAACCGCTTAAGCGATTTTGGCCGAACTTCTCCAATAATTTGTGGCGTACGCGTCTTGCTGTTGTAACACAAATTATTGAGGGACCTACTGTTTTACGCCGAATCCGAACGGCGAATGTTTTAGTGAGAAGTTTTTTATGGCAGAAATTCACTCGGAGGTTTGCCGTTGCCTGCCGAGGGGCGACCGCTATTAGGAAAAACTTTTTCTATCATTTTTGAATGTTACTTGCCCCGAGCTGGATTCGAACCTGGGACCCACCGAATGACACATATTAGCATAAATGGGCGTTCCCGATACCCATAGAAAGTTAGGTTTATTTGCTATTCTTGAGGTTTTTAGCCATGACCGCAAGTGGACCTCGAAATTGCTTCTTTGAAAAAATAAATGAAGCTCATTTTCGACTCCAAAAATTAAGTGTTATTGGAGGAGCTCTTCGGGTGTTTGTCGACAATTTTGCATAATTTTTATAAAAATTTCGTAAAAAAAACTTTTTTCTCTATCAATATCAACATAAAGTAATATCCAATTACAAAAGCAAACATAATCTGATTTTCAAAATTGAATAATCAATGTAGAAGTTTTCAATGGTTCAGTAAAATTTAGAAGCTTAACTTTTTACTAAAATTTGAAGAAGGCGGATTTGCAACAATATAAATTAGATAATAAGGGGAGGCAAGTATTTGGATTCGTACAGCTATATGCAAATAATTGATTTTATGTATTTTTACTGAATTTCATCGAACTTGTACACTGAAGCTTCAATTTTGAAAATCAGAAAAAGAAACTGGAAAAACCGACTCCTTCATGTTATTTTTGGCATCGAAAGTAAAATTTTTTCAAGCCACTTATGTTCAGAGGTAAGGCAATTAAGGAGGTATCCGTTTTTTTTTTTTTTGGATTTCAAAAACCGACATATTTTTTCTTACTTATTTGCACTCTATAGCTATCAAAAAATGCGTAGGAAAAGTTTTCTTGCAATATCTAATATAGTTCTGCAGATATCTCCACTTCGCCTAAACCGTACACTTGGCATCTTGGGCACGCGAAAACTTAAATCGCGCTTAGCTCAAAGCCACATTTATACGGCTTCGTGGCAACTTTTCTCAAACAAAAATGTGGCAATAATTAAATATGTAAATTACTCGAATGAACCTGAGAAAAGAGATGAACTGGAATTAAATGAATCCAGTAAAATTTAGTATTATTTAACAACAAAAAATTCCTAAAAATAGCCGAAGAAACTAACTTTTTTCGATTATTGATTTAATCATTGGATTAATGTAATTGAAGTTCATTTTTTAGCAGATGGGATCCCTATTACAAAAATGTTTATTTCTTGCATTTCGGATACGTGAAACTCATGCAATCTTGCGAAAAAACAGGAAGTGTCGTTTATGCAAGGCAAAATTTGAATCCATCATGGATCCATATTTTCTCATATTTGTTGAAGAATAAACTTAACGTTTAATATTGAAGAAAAGATACTAGGCCCGTTTCTTTGCACCCGAGTTGCAAAAGAACGCTCCAGCTCAGATACAATTTTCTTTAGTTGCAACGCAACCCTGTTAGCCTCTTTTATGAATGTTGCGATGTATTGAGTGCTATTTAAAAACGGAAAATAGTTCTGGCGACAATTTGTAGGTTTATCTACTATGCATAAAAAAAAACGAGCTAGGTCTTAAATCTAAATGTCCCATGTATTTTCTTCGGCCTAATTCGCAATAGCGCAGTTTTTTCACTTCCCAACACTACTTCTCAGGTCAGATATCATTTTACCGAGTTGGCTCAACTCGCATATTTTGCCGAGTTGGTTTTGTTGTTTTACATACAATTCGATATCCTACCTAGTGTTCTTTTGCAACTAGGTTACAAAGAAACGGGATCACTTAGAAACTAACAGTATACATATATTTTGAGCTTTAAAATAAAATAAAAAAATATAAAAAAAACTCTTAAGTGTCTACAATCATTGGCATTCGTTGAATAGGAACATAATTTTTGAATTGTTCTTTGTTTATTCAAAATATCTTTATATACTTAAATAGCGCTAAGATTTTAGATTTATTTCCTGCAGGACACACGACATACATTCATGTATATATACATATATATATATATATATCTTGGTGTGCACTTGTTTTCTATCGCCTAAGTGCCACTGCAATGCCGTGCTAAATTGCTTCGCTTAAAATTCTGCTGGCTAATCCGCAGAGTTTGCTCTTAGCATTAGCCATTTTCATTCCTCTCTGGATTTGAATCTACTTCATATTAGAATTATTGCTATTATTGCTATCGCTTCTATCTTTTAACCAATTTTAATGGATTTTTGAATCCATTCTATTTACTTGTGTCTACATCTACATTTATTTACATACAAGTAAAATATATGCACAACCTTCATCCAATAGCATCGCCAAATCAAGGATGTACTTCGTTGCCACGTCGCAGACGAAGCAGCACGCTCTTACTAAGCTACTACTATTTATTTTGCTGTGAAATTTAATAGCCATTTAATGGCTTCGATAATAATGATTATAAAAAGATATTATTTGCAAGGAGCAAATTGGCAGTGGTTGGCTAAATCCATATAACCTTGCTGCTCTCATGCGAGTGAGAATATGTGATTTTCATGAAATTGCTGATGCAAAAAAAATTTAAATAAAGGAAGTGCAAAAATTGCTTTTTATTTTTCTCCATCACTGTTTATGTTTTGAGTTCATAAGTTTTGTAGTAAGATCAAATGCAATATTAGCATTCAAAAGTGGCTTTCAATTATTTCTCGCTTACGATTTAAATCGCAAATTGAGAAAGATAAGCTTAAAACAAATCTATTTAGATTAGAAATAGTTCAGAATCTAAAAAAGCATACTGGGGGAAAAGTAAATCAGAAAACCTCAAACGGTTGTTTTTAATTTGAGTCAACTTCCTTCTAACAGTGGTAAAAACCAGAGCAGTAGCATTAAACAAATATTAAATTTGGTTCAAAAAAAACCTTTTTTTTTTGACTTAATAAAAACGTGATTTTTGCAAATAAATTCTCTTCAATTTGCCTAAAAAATGGTGACACATACCACAGCTCTAACAATTTCTGTTACAATTTGCTACAGAGTTTAAGTTGCACTAAATTTCGGAAAGTGAAAATTGCAGTTTTAGAATGGTTAAAAAAACAACACCCGAGTAGATTGATTTTTTACTAACTCAAAGGTATAGATGCTTTAAATTTTAAATTTCAAAATATTGTTTTTCTTTAACTTCATTAGATGTGACAGTGACGGGTGTTTTTTTTTAGACTGATAGAACTTTAAATTGAAATAAAACACATAAAAAAAGAAGTATGATGTAAAATTTTTTATTTTTATTTGAAAGATATTTTCATGATATTTAATATTTAAAAACAATTTCTGGCATATGTATGTCCGCCACGACTAGCTTTGGTGAATCGGATGCGATCAGCCCATTGTGAAATTTTGCAAAATTTTCCATGTTGTGGATGGACAAAGTCCAACTTATTAGGCACGGCGGCGAATAACCAATATTTTCTTCTGTACGTACAGTTCTTTGCCTTCTTGTTGGTTTTTCATCGAGTAGAGTAAATGTTGTTCGAAATTTATCAACAGCTCGACGAATAAGCTGCTCTGATTATGTGGACCATAAAATTCACGAAGTGCTCTATAAGTTTGGCGAACAGAACACTGATTTTTAAAGTAAATTTCCACAATTTGTAAACGTTGTTGCGGCGTCATTCATTCCATGATGATTTGCCAATACTTACTGAACAGAAATGTCAAAACGAAATGGCATTTACCAGCTGTCAAGTGACAGCTATCCCTATCGAAAGTTCTATCAGTCTAAAAAAAACACCCTTTTTTTAACATGAGACACAACTGAAGTTGCAAAGCAAAAACTTGTTGATTTTTGATAATTTTTTGGCTCACAGTGTTTGTTATATAGAGAAAATGTGCAACATGGTCAGAAAATCAAAAATCAATGCGATGTTTGATCCCCTTGAAGCTGGATCGTGACTTAGTTTTTGTTTATCCTAAGTCTGAGGAAGATATAGAATAAACGTTATTAGTTTTGAATAACATTTTGCCGACTATTTTGTTTACAAGTATAGGTTAGGTTAAGTTATATCGGCTGCTCACGTGCTGAGGGCACACGTAGGTTCTTTTGTGCCCCCTGTGATACCAGCTGGAAGGGAATCGCCGTCTATATGTACCCCTGAAAGAGAATACAATTTGATTGTCTAATCAGACGCAAGAGATCATTTACGTCTGCTGTCCTCTGATCTGGTTGGCAGTCGAAGAAGAAGTATTGATGTAGGCATCTCTTTTTTACACTCGCTAAAGTAGGGCAACAGCAAAGGTAGTGTTCGATGCTTTCCACCTCTTCCTCGTTAAAACAGCTGCGACAATAATCGTGTGAGGGCAAGCCCACCCCGCTGGCATACGTTTCCATAAGGCAATGACGATCAATGAGCGATACCTATCACCAGGCATAGGAGGCGTCAATCAATATTGCATAGATGAGAAAGATCTCTCGCTCTATAATCTCGGTCCGAGCTACTCCACAGATTGGTTCTTTGGCCGATCTTGCGTTTGCCATTGGCCTGCCTTCCATCAGAGTCTATAACGAGATAGCGGAATTTCCGCATCATGAAAGAGATGTTCCACCAGGGGTGTACCTTCTACGCAGTTACCTGGTATATGGCTGTGACCACGGACCCATGCTACACACGTGTTGTATTTGAAACCTAATTTACTGTTTGGAAAGCGCTTCGTAATCAAACGATAGTGATATGTAGAGTTCTCATTTTAATGATTAAGATTTCTTAAGCCTACTTTCTTTGAATCCCGTACCGTATATTTCCTTAAACTTAATAATCTAATTTTATTAGTTTTTTTAAGTAGGTGGAAACATCCCTCAAGGTATTTTCAAAGTAAGGCTTTCTGAAAGCCTCTTCGGAAAATTCCTACTTATATTCATTTTATTATAATTTTAATTGATTTTTTATCTCCGCTCATAAAAGAGTTCTTGAAATTTAGTGTTCTTATATTTTTTTTAAGTTTGGCACTCATATTGTAAAATATCAGTTAATTTAACTAAATTGAGCTTTGAATATATGAAAATGAAGCATTTTAACTCATTTCGTCTTATACCCATATTGCCATATTTGACTTCAGTCATTTGTTTAAATGAATCTATACTTAAAAAAAATTGTTATGTTTTGTAACTCTTGATTTGTCTTGTCAATTAAGTTCAATTTAAATTATTTTCCTACGAACGTATTGCTCCAAAAAAAAAATGAGCTGCCACGTTTTTCGTTTGCCACTAGTATAGTAGAATTAAGTCCTCTTATCTTACCTATTAAATTAACTCAACGAACTTTCAGAGACGGCAACACTCATCAAAAATAATTTCATATAACCGTTTTCTTTTCAGAGAAATCCTTTTATATTTCAGTAATCTTATAAATAACATTATATTAATGTTTTTAAACACGTGACCACATTCTTTAAATATACTTTCATAATTAAATTTTTTAAGCCTATATATTTTTAATCTCATTTTATCATAATTCCATTAACTTAATAATTTAATTTAATTTAATATTTAAAGCGGGTGGTAACTCTCTCCAAAAGTATTTTCGAAATAAAGCTTTTTCAAACTCTTTCGTTCGAGACCCATAACTTTTCCTAACAGGCGGCAAGTCTCTATACGATTCAGCATATATGCTAAATTTAGATTCAGGCTATTTGTGTGCCAAATTTTGAACAACTACTGGCACAATCGCTCGCATACTAACACAAACTTTCATCTCGACATGATGGCTTGAGAAATTGCTGACTCAGAGGGGTAATCTCCTGGACTCATGGCAAATCCGGTCACTCAAAAATCTTAAAAAAAATGACACGCCTACCTATACATGCAAGCACTGATTATTGCATACCATCAAATACTTTCATCAGCCGCTATAAAATTATAAAACCAACACCTAGGACTTGAACACCAAGTCTCGCCGCAAGTGCAACGCCATAACAATTGGAAATTTGCCGAAGGAAAATTCGCCCCAGAGCTACAACTAGAAGCATCGTTCCATCTTCCCGACCACTGTAGTTTATGTCAGGTGAAAGTGCTGACTATCCAGGAGGACACTCGGCACCTTGATCTGAGGAGAAAATAGAGGTATTCAACTTCTCTGACAGTCAA
Organism: Anomoia purmunda; assembly: GCA_951828415.1. Lineage (NCBI taxonomy): Eukaryota > Metazoa > Arthropoda > Insecta > Diptera > Tephritidae > Anomoia > Anomoia purmunda. The sequence continues at coordinate 154,822,566 of OX639993.1, forward strand.
GCGGCGCCCAAAGCCCTAAACTCATGCGTAGACAACAATAAGTCTCTAACTGAATTGCACAGATCTTTAAACGAGGTGACCCAGCATTGTGGAATAAGACTCATTTGGGTGTCTGGACAACGAGCAACGGGGGGCTTGCAAGGCCGACGAGCTGACGACGAGTGGTACGACCGTCTCTAGGAAGAACACCAGCCAAGCGACAAACGAACGCCGGAGAGACCTTCCCTTGTATGAAACTGCTAGGCTGAAGTGCCCCTCATATGACAAAAGGCGCACATCCGTACTTCTGAGGTTAAATCGGCACGAGGTTTTCATTCTTACAAGAATCACTGTCACTGTCACTGTCTAATTGGCGTACATGCGTTGAGATTGGGGTGAGCGTACCAGAGAAGACGAATGCATACGATAGGAAACCTATTTCTGCAGGAGATATCGGAAATACAAAGAAGAGCAATTACGGGTAAGCATAGGACATCACAATGGGCCTCTTGACCTAAATGTTGGAGGGGTCTCTCTCTACAGCAATGTCAACCTAACCTAACCTAATTATTACTTATCAGTGTAAATTTCTTAACACATTTATTGATGACTTCGCTGCTTTTTGTCATACCACACGCTCGGGGAAATTGATGTACAACTTTTTGTCTCTTTTTGTCACTTTTAAAGCTTAAGTTTGTTAGCATTTACATAAATAAAAAAGTGCTCCTAAATGTTTGCGGTAAAATGTTAGGATTTTTTTTGAAAACTCTTTATTGGGCATGTATGCGAAGAACTTCAATTCCGAAAAATGAAAGTTATATAAGCAAAACTTTCTAGAGCACTTTAAATTTTCAAAATTTACTATAAAATTCCACATCAAACTAATTTCCAAGTAAGAACCCCTGCATATTTTTTGTGTACTTACGCCTCTTAAAAAAGCGAATGTTGTATTCAAATTCGAGAATAATTGGCTAAGTTTAATTGTTAAGCCAACCCAGGAACAAGCGTTCATTGAAAAATACTTAACATTTGAAATATACCACTCCCATTTGCATCAAAAATTATAGCTTTGCTTTTAAAATACGATTTGCAAATTTTTTGTGTGGCTCGTTTTACATTAATCAATGCTCTTTTATATTTATGTACGTGCGTTTTAATATGTGCCTGTCTTTATGCAAGTTCGGGTAAAAGCAATAGGCAATTTTATTCCAACTACATACGTTTGTCAATATTTTCCTTTAATGCCTCATGCAGCGCACAAAAGATGCCATTCCCCCACTTTTATTTTTTATCATTTTTTCTTTTCGTTGTAGTTGTCATATTTCACACTTTTCGCTTTCTGTTTATTTTCAGCCATTCACATTTATCCGCATTGATTTCGTCCGACTTCAATTCTATGACATTTGTCATTTACTTTACCCCAAACCAATGCGAAATAAATATGTCGGCTCAAACAAAAGGTCCATTCATTTCTTTTTGTATGTACATATGTTTGTTTGTTTGTACATATGTTATATGTATATGAATCGCTTTAATGTTTTAGCAAAGGAATATTGTTCGCAATCACTGTCACTGTCACCATCACCGTCACCGTCACCGTCACTTTGCACTTGGCACTTGGCACTTTTTGACATTGCCACCATCGCACAATTGGTGCGTAATCGCAAACGCACGCACGCACACATTCCGCATTGGAAACAATCGTCTTATATATCTTTGTGTACTCGTATTTATATATGTACATTTTTGTATGCATGTGTTGTTGTATTGGTTTTCGCACTAAACTCCATTTTGCCATTTCAATGCACTCGAAGCGCACGTTTCGTCGGCGCAGTAGGTGCCACACGACATTTGGACGAGCACTTTATGGGTGTTACTTGTATAAATATTTTGTACATGTGTATATGTATTTTTGTATGAATGTATGTGTAGATGTGTTCAAGTTGAAAATCCCTGCAGCCAAATTAAGTAGTTCGAAACTATTCACATCAGTCCCGTGCGCAGGATTTATTCCTGGGCAGTTTTTCATTTTATTCTCTAAAATGAATGAATTTCTTCAAAGAAAACCATGATAAGTTAAAAACTTCGAAATAATTATTCATTTAGCAAATTAATGCGTCGAGACAAAGAAAAAAAGTCATTTACACATTTACCTAGGATTTAGATTAATTATTTTCACAGTCGTTCGGAAATTATAATTAATAATAGAAACTTAAAAAAAAGTGTTTACCTCCAAATATCATAAGTAAGCTTAATGGGAGCGTCCGCTTTGTTGGATCAAAATATTAAATTTTTTGTACTATCGGATTGTTATATGTATGTCTTTAGATGGTACTCCATAACTTAAAAAGTTATCGGCCGTTTCATTACGTGGTATTTCTTCGTTTATGGGATTTACTTAAGCTAATCTAACTTTAAACGTTTTTTTTTCTCAAAACTACACTTTTCGATCTGGCTACAGTAGCGCAATCATCTTGAAATTTTACACAGTCATTTGAAATCGTCAAAAAATATTGAAAATATTTCATTTTACTTAAAGAACGATGTACCTAGTTATGTGATTGTCGTAAGTCTTTCGAATTTTCATCAGAACTGTTACTTCAACAGTTATTTTCAATATATTCTTATCAGAGATCCTAACCGTTATAATTTCTGTTTTAAATTGTTTTGTGACTTTTATTTAGTAAAACAATTAGAAAAACGATTTATAAAACAAAACTGATGGCCACCTGATGTGCTCCCATGTAACTCATGAGTTAACGCAATAATAATGTACAATAGCCGCCGCCGTAGCCGAGTGTGTAGCGGTTGCGAGCTTCATTCGGTGGGTCCCAGGTTCAAATTCTGTAGTGCGGTTCATTAACTTTAAACGATCCGACAATCGCAATTTTTGCGATAGTATTAATTTAAATTATTTTTGTAATTTTATTGAGCTCGAGGTCAGTTTTTATAATAAAATATTATGAAAAAGCAGCACATTTTCAAAGTGGTATAAGTGATAGCTGTTATCTCGGAGATCACCACGTCATCAGACTTCTTTCTTTCTAGACTTCACCAAGGCTCGAACCATATAAGACCGAAAACAATATCCTATAATACTTTTTTTTTATTTAATACCTTCCAATGAATTAATGCAAGTTACCAGTCAAAAACATATCATGCTTTCGTTTTCAAAATTCACTCCATTACCCTGCGCACAACGGAGTAGGTCTAAATTTATGGATCGTGTTGAATTCCTGGGTATTTAGCTTATATATTAAAATTTTTTTAATTTGAATCATTTATCTCTTAATTAAGAATAAACTATATTTATTTATGTTTTTATACTTGAATCCGAGACAAAAAATTGCTTTTACTATTTGTGGCAACCGTGTGAGTTTTCATAATCCTCCGCGATTAAAATACGGGCACGATCGATGGCCCCGTGGCCCAATGGTGAAGCTCCATTTTTTTCATGGGGACTTTATGTCTTTTATACAAAACATTCACACGATGTACTCTGCGTCTTACGCTCATGGATGTTACCCATTGTTCAACTAAGGGTAGTTGATTGCAACCATCAGCTCAAAGCAAGTAGAACCTAGCAGTATGGAATTAGAATATAATATTGCATAGAAGATTACTTGAGCTACCTACATCCCGGAGCAAACGTCAAACCACTGTTGTATGGGGTTAATTTCTCCTCACCTTGTGATGACTCATGTATATCTAAAATATTCAATAATCGACTAGCTAACGACAACAGCTGATCTACCCATAGCGAATGTCGTTAAGAAATGGCTACAAGCACAATCGTTAAAATATTCGTTAAGATAAGTTAACCATGCGAATATCTTTAATATAAATTAATAAATCTCACTACCAGTCGGGGAAAGCAACATCAAAAATTATAGAAAAGATCTTTCTAATAGCTGTTGGACCCCGGCAGTCAATGGCAAACCTCAGGGTCCATTTCCACACACTCACATTGTAAGAGAAATTCGGCCAAACATCAAACTCTATCGTGTAAGCGTTGAATTGTTACTATTATTATTAATGTACATTAGCTCGCTAGAAATGCGTGCAGTTTTAGCGAATTTAGATCAGCGCATAGCCTCGCGAAGTCGAGACAATAATCTCATATTTTACACAGACGTGATCGGCGATTTACCCGCATGGTTTTTCGCATTCAACACAACAACGTTTGTGAGTTCCTTTGGTTTGTCTAACACTGGTCTAAATGCACAAGGATATAGTCTGTTAAGGAAAAATTTTAATGAGCATTTGTGCTTGATAATGCAAATTATTTATATTCGTCTGTAGCTATTTTATTGTTAAGTGGTTGCCACTCCATATTTGTTGCGAGGTCATGATGGTAATTTTCTTAACTTTGCCTAAGATGAAAACATTCTGTGGTCTTTATAAATCCCAGACAACTGAGTGATAGTTCCCACTTTCCACTTCTTGGTCTCTGTAACTGCCGAGAAAATCATTGTGCCATGTAACTCTATCAGACGGGGTCATACTCTCATATTGTCATATTGCCTTACACTGAACTGTTGGATTATCGTCTAACGTCGATACTTGGCAAGACTGTTTTCACAGGAGAGTTCCATGGCCCACCTTATGTTTGTATTTTATGAAAGCCGATCGAAGCCAGTACTTGCATGAAGATTGGAGATATCTACCTTCTGAGTCTAGTTGACCATGGGCTATTTGGTCACCGTCCTAGACATTTGATATGTGTTAGGAGTGCGCTTATTTGCTAAGACAAGTAGTGTCGTTTAGCCACTGTATGACGGTATGACTTCTGTCATTTTGAATGCACGAAGTCCATGAACTAAAATGTTTACCTACTGGATTAGACTTCTACTGCGGGTTAATAGGGCATGTGTGTGTTTGTGTTTGTGTGTGTGTGTGTGTGGTTAGTGCGTGTAATGTAGGTGTTTATCAATGTGTCAATTATTTTGTGATGGCCTCCATAGTAATAATGGCACAGAGGTGGATAATAAACTTGAGCACTTGTATTTAATATGAAAATTAAGTTAACATAAAAGCGCCAAAGGACATTGAATCTGTCAGTTAGTCAGTGATTGCTATGGAGGTGAAGAAGTTGCATACATATTTTCATTGTCACATCCGGCACGTACGGGACACATATGAGTATAAGTTACAAAAGTGGCATGTCGGCATAGGTGTTTTATTACTGTTTTTGAATTTTAATAGCTATACGAGTATTAATAATATATGTATAAAAAACCAGTATACCTTTCTCATTCACCTAAAACCTTTCGCATTGTGCGCCCGATTAGGGTTTAAGTTTTAGAAAGCATTTTGCGGAGAGGATTTGACAATCGAGATAGACAGGATTCTAGGAAAAATTAATTGTGAAATTTATAGGAAACCAACGGTCACAGACACTACAATAAACAACATGACTCATTTGCATCAATACAAAATAACCAGCACTAAGTCAACTAGTAGCAGACTAGATCAAAAACCTCGAACACAGGAAGAATATAAGAAAGAATTGCATACATTTACTAGCTATATTGTATCTACAGGGGCGGCCCTGAGCCCGGGTCGGTAAATCTGCTGGTGGTAAGAGGTGAAGGGATTAGGTCGTCGATGGATTAAGAAGGTCAACGGGTTTCTGGAAAAGAACTTATCGTTCTTCGTTTATTGCTCATAAATAATACATGGAAATAATTATTTGGAAACTTTTTCATTTTTACAGCGATAATACAGCCATTCTTTTAGAATTCAAAGAAATGAAATCATTCATAAGGATTTCTAGATCTAACTTAGCAATTCCATCCTAGACTTTTATGACTCTTTGCTAATTCAGTGTCAAATCTACTTGTGAGGGAGTAATATTCTTCTGAAATAATCCTCAGTTGTTGTAAATGTGCGATTCTTAACATTGCTGGCATTTCCTCGTTTGGAAATTTAGCGTGGCAAAACTGGTTCTTCAATTTCGAATTCTTCATTATACTTTATACTATATAGCCAAATTGACTGAAACTTAGAGTCACGGGAAGCCTCTAGTGTATAGGTAATAGCGAATCAACGAATCAACTACGCAGAGCTCCGACTTTTGAAGATCTTTGTTAAGAATTTGGATTCGATCAAATATTTCAATCATCGCAATCAGCATCAACAAGAATGAAAATAACTTCATGCGCTCTAAATTTTCTTTCTGCTCGAATTTTCAAGTGGGTAGTACCACCCACCATACCCACATCTTCCGCCGCCCCTGTGTATGGAGGTAAAATAATGGGTACAAAAAGGATATGTTTGCTACAATTAAAAAGGGGAAGGTTTAAAGCTATAAATAACTTAGGGAAAATTCTATGGACTAGCCCGAATACAAGGAACCCACTAAACAGGCAAGACTTACACAAATTGACTTGCGAATGCAAAATACAGCTACATAGGACTATAACAAAACTGCAGTACCTGAGTCTAACTTTGCTAAACATAAGTGCAACAACAACATATGAATACGGACTGGTAGATGTTAACTGAATACAGAACGAAAAATGGCATTGAAGATGACACAACACCGAAACCGCTTAGTCTACAAATGATGGAAAATCATTCCCCATTGTTGGAAAAACGGAAGATAAAGACTAAAAGAGAATGTAGAAAAAAAAACGTAAATCAAATGGTTAGTTAATAGACTTTTGATTCAATTAGTATGTGCAGGGTTGGCCTTCTCTAATGCTTAATACAGAAGTTTATTTGAGTAAAAGGAAACTCTATTTCTAAAAGTTTTATATATATTCTCATTAGGGTAAATGGCGGTAAAATTTTAATACTGAAAATAAAAATATGTACGCAAGTTTAATCAAATATAACAACAGTGATATTTGCGAGGTTTTTAAGGGGGATATTTTTAACCCAGGTAAAAAAAACTTTAGCTTAAACCCTATTTTGTGATTTTTAGTTTTTCAATCAAGTTGATAGTTAATTTTTTATGTTATCATTCAAATTTGAGTCATATTTTGAGATATTTGTTTTTTGATCAAATATAATTATTATTTTTCGATTATATTAGCTCGAGATTTTGTAATTTTTAATTTTTTCGATAAAAAATTATCTTTAGTATTGGATTTAAATTATTTCGATCATAATAAAAATAAAATTGTCGGTGATCACAATAATACCAAAAACACAAATAATACGACGTACATACATATGTCTTATGATTGAAAAAAAAACAAAAATTACAATATATGATCGAAAAAATTTGAATCCAAAATATCATAATGTTCGAATGTTCGAAAATGAAAAATTAAAAAGTAACAATTATGTAATGATTTAAGACTAAATATTTTCCGAATAAAAATAAGGAAAGATTTGCATAAGATATAGCACAAGGTTTAAATCAATTTATTCGAATTTTTATCAATAATTTTTTTATACGAAGAAATCAAAAAAAAAGCTATTATTTTCGGTCCCTGGTTAAAAGGCATTGGAAGCAGACTTTATAATTTCTGTACTCATATTTATTGGAATGAAAATGGACTTAAGTTTTTGTTCCTGGGGCATTTTCTGTAAATTATCGTTGTAGGAGAGGTGGGTATGGGGTTTGTCCGATTTCTACAATTTTGATAATAATGAACTGCAAAGTATTTGGGTATTTTCTCCGTTTTTCCAACCCAATTCTGTATATCAAATTTGAGCATATTATCTTATATGGTTGCTGAAACATTTCATATTTTTAATATTCGTAAAACATCTTCAATATTAACCTTGGGTTGTGGACAATGTGTGCACTCAATTTCTTTGAAATAGCTCAATATTTACTCGGGCTATCCGATGCGCGGACGGGCGAACGGACAGTTAGATAAACAAACACGTCTTAATCCATTTCTCTTTTCTGTCGAAAATTTCCAAATGGGCGACCAAATTCAACAAACTTTAGATCAGAGTGTGTTAAAATTTTAGAACAAGTTTGGGTATGCAGTTTTTTAGCCCGTTCAATTTTAGGATAATAAAGTTCAAATTTCGAGTACTAACAAATTTCTTTCAATTTTTTGACAAGTTCCTTAATCTACATACAAACAGTAAATATTAAGCGTTTTGCTTAATTTTTTACTGTTCCTAGATTAATATGAAAATAAAAGAGTGAAATGTAAGGTTAAATTAAACTCTAACCACAATTAGTCTTGAGCAAATACTTCCGTGTTGATGCAAACTCAGCTCATGACTGAAATTATTTTGCACAATAATAAAATGGTAAAATTTGTAATCACTTGCAATGAGCCTGATGTCACAGGGAGGTTATAAATGAAAAATATCGCACAGTAAATGCAAAAGTGGCACAAATCAAAAAAATTATAGGTCCCTCTACTTTATAAATTAATTCGCAAAACGTGTGTAACTAATAATAACAATTTTCCTTACACTTTGCTCTTTTTCAATTAGAAATTTACTATTATGCCTGGTTTTGCTTTGAATTGGTTGAACCAAGCAATTGACTAATAAGCAGTTACATTTCTGAGTTTGTGTTTTGAGTTGTGACTCTTTTCTATTTACATAATTTGCAGTTTGTACATATGTTTACTTATTTGCATTGGCAAATTTTGAATGAAGTTTTAATTGGAGAACTACTGCAAATGTAAATACTTGAATTTACTGTTTGTCAAATAAAAGCATTACTTGGCAGCAGGAGTACGTAATATAATTGCAGGATAAATTGTACAATGTAAAATATTTAATTATTTCCAGTGTTCACAATCAGCAAATGTAAACACAAAAAGCCTATTTTCTTGTTCGTTTCGTTTGCACGTGGCATTTACACTATACTTTACAAAAAAATTAAATTGAGGAATCAGAGTAAAATCTTACATTTTACGCTCTTATTTGTTTAATATTTGCGGGTCGGAGCATATAATAAAAAAAAAAAACACGCGTGCTCCTAAGTGCGACGAGCCTGAAGTGAGTCATAGTAATTAGTAGTAGCATTATTATAAATGTGGTAGAAATTATTAAAAATAGTAGTAGAAAGTAGTAAAACGAGTAATAGAAATTAGGAAGATCAGTGGAAGAGATACGGAAAAATTTAGTAAAAGGGTGGTAGAAAGTAGTAAAAATAGTGATAGAAAGTAATTTTTACTAGAAAAAAGGAGGTAGAAATAAGGGAAAATAGTGGAAGAAATTAATTAAAATAACGGTAGAAATTACTAAATTAGTGGTATTAGAGTTCTAGCATTTGTAAAAATTGTAATAGTAATAGAAATTAGTAAAAATAGTGGTTAGAAGCAGTAAAAATAGTGATCGAAAATAGTAAAAATAATAGGAGAAAGTAGGAAAAATAATGGTAGAAATTAGAAAAAATAGTGGTAGAAATTAGTACAAACAGTGGTAGAAATTATAAAATTAGTGGTAGTAATTAGTTCTAGCATTTGTAAAAATAGTGGTAGAAATTAGTAAAAATAGTGATAAAAAGTAGTAAAAATAGTGGTAGAAAATAGTTAAAATAATAGGAGAAAGCAGGAAAAATAATGGTAGAAATTAGAAAAATTGTGGTAGAAATTAGTACAAATAGTGGTAGAAATTATTAAATTAGTGGTAGTAATTAGTTCTAGCATTTGTTAAAAATAGTGGTAGAAATTAGTAAAAATAGTGATAAAAAGTGGTAAAAATAGTGGTAGGAAATAGTAAAAATAATAGGAGAAAGTAGGAAAAATAATGGTTGAAATTAGAAAAAATAGTGGTAGAAATTAGTAAAAATAGTGGTAGAAAGTAGAAAATCTAATGATAGAAATTAAGAAACATAGTGGTAGAAATTAGTAAAAATATTGGTAGAAATTAGAAAAAATAGTGGTAGAAATTAGTAAAAATAGTGGTAGAAAGTAGAAAAGCTAGGGACAAAAATTAAGAAACATAGTGGAAGAAATTAGTAAATATAGTGGTAGAAAGTAGTAAAAATAGTGGTAGAAATAAGAAGACACATTGGAAGATATTAATGAAAATAGTGGTAGAAATTAGTACAACAAGTGGTAGTAAATAGCAGTAGCACTACTTTGAGTACGCGATGAGAAAATCCCTGCCACTAGAGAAGTTTTACTTCAAAAGAATTTTTAAATTAGTTAGCGCTTGATTTTAACGAAATGAATAAATTTAGAGCAAAACTTATAATAACCGAAAAAATGATGAACCAATTTTAAAACGAAATAGCCTGCTTGTATGAATTTTTGCAAGCACTGCAAACGCAGTTGAATTAAGTTAAAAAAAAAACTATTTCCCGCTCTTCAAAAACTGAAAATTTCAAAGGTATCAATTTACGTTGGCAACTTACATAAATTGGCATTGAAATGAAAGCTTAATTACTTCTTTATGGCCTGCAGTCGTACATCTGGATTATTAACTTTTTTTTAACTTTTTCACACATGAGTTTGGTATAAGTGTCGGAATTGAGTTATTAGCCTGCATACGCAGAAATAGTAGCATACCTGAAAGAACAGAAAAATTTTGTGTTAGATAATAATAGATTTCCATTATTGAAATATTGTTTTTTATTTCCATTTATAAAAAACTCATTTATAATAAAAAATTTTTAAATTATAAATCATGATAAAATAAATAAGGCAGCTTCATTCCAAATTTCCGGTCACCATATTAATAACCTGGCAATTATACAGATTCTGAGATTTCATGCTATCATGTGGAATCGAAAATAAAACCAAAGAATAATCACCACAAATTAATGTTAATTCAAATCACTAGTAATTTCTGTTCACATCGCGGTTTGAGGTTAACAATTCGTAGAAGGTGGTAGAGTAATTACAACTACAATAACCACATGTATTTTTTGTTGCTTTTGAGTAGAGTGAATAACGAAGAAACTAAGAAAGACAACCATAAACGTGGGGGTGGGCAATCGAAAGAAAATAAACAAAATGTAAATGTAAACAAAACAAACTAGTTTGACATTTTCACCCCGCAAGGCGAATTCGCCATGGTTTGTTTGGTTTCATCAAGGAACGCAATTTGATAACAAAGAAGTTGCATCACTCCCACCGTTCCTCGCACAAAAAATCTCTAATCCAATTTGATCATACCGGAACTAATGGGACTTTTTCAGATTGATATTAAAATCTGATTTGATGCAATTGGACGAAAGTTCTTGCCACAGGACACGAGGTGTCATGCAACTTCTTTGTAATTTACGTTCTTTTGTTTTAAATGCAGCTTGGCACTTGTATTTACAAATAGATTTTGCAAATCACCATTGCACAGAGTATTAAATATGTATTAGATACTGATCTTCTCGGTAACGAGATTTTCAATTAAAATTTTTGTATTGCGAAATTTTGCGAAATTAAGTTTTTTTTTTGTTTGGACATGGTCTAATATTATATATAAGGTAAGTTTCATTCAATTCCTTATTATTCCACATATTCGAGAACAGCGAGGTTTAATTTTTAGATCGCATGACCCAGGTTGACTTCAATAATTGAAATATAAAAAAAAATCGCTTTAAATCAATTTCAATGCACTACATTTATTAATAATACTCCAAATTTGACTTCGTTAATTTATTTCGAGAAGTGGGGTTATGTAAACTAAAATCAAAGTTTTTAAGTTCTTTGCGTCAGGCTAAAGCTGAACGCATAAAAGACAAGACCCGAGTCGGATAAAATAACACCAATGGGAATAATTAGTTCAAAACAAAACCCCAAATATGCCGATACAATCCTTATGCCATAAGATATGCAAATCAGACCTTTTTATTGTTTAGAACATTTTTTGTTTTAAATCGTTGCTTAATCGTTGTTTTGCGATTTTTAATTTTCCGATCAAAAATAATTGTAATTCTTGAATTAAAGTTTGCCGATTATAAATCGTATCATTGTTCTTGGTGCTATTATTGATATCTCCGACACACTTTTTTGCATTTTTTCTGATCGAGAAATTTTAAACCCAAGAATAACGATTATTGTTATATGGACAGCATCATGAAAAAAATTTAGAAATCGTGGTTTTCTTTAAAAGAAAAATGGGGCGTCGCATGCTAAAGTTCTGAAAAAATTTGTTTGCTGGTTCTCAGGTCGGAGTGAAATATTTTTTGAACTTAGCTTCAATACACTCTTTTAGAGAAGACTTCAAATATTTGGTGGAATTTTTAGACATTGCTTTTTTTATACAGAACAACCAGACCTAATTCAAAACGTACACTAATCATGCACATATTTTTGCACCTCGTGGTATTTGAATAAAATTTAATTGAAAATTGAGCTGAGCATTCACGCATATTTGCCCAATACACTTAAGACAAAAGGGGAAATGATAAGAACAATTTTAGGATTTCTTCTCCACCAATCTATACATTTTGATGAAACTGAGAAGTTCGAGTGAACTTTTTTCATTCTCAATAGCAGGAAAGATACAGATGAAACGAGTTGCGTATCCAGTCAAGAAGTATAATCTATGATGTTTATGGTTATCGTGTGATGATCGCCCCATGGATTGTGTGCTGTTATGGTGTCGGTAATTTTAGTTGAGCTTCTCATACGTCTTATTCATGACGTACTTAAAAATCGCCCTTCAGATGCCAACCACCAGTCTGATTTTCTGTACTGCAGCCACCAATGGAGAGTTTTCACCAAGTCTCTCAGAACGGTGCATGAATATTTTCATTATACTCGTATAGAAAATCATCATGTAGTATAATTTCTACCAAGAGGGATTATTGCTTTCCATTATGATATATATTTTTTTTTGTATAGCCAGCTCTTCTGCAAAACTTCGAAAGAAAGTATTGGAATTAATATTTTCATTGCCTCCTCCAAACTGATCAGCAGATCCTTCCCTCCAGTCTCCTTAGCGTGAAAACCGCAAATCTAACCATGGTTCTAGGTCCCCTTACTACAGTAAATTGAGTTATGATTGGCCTGACTAGAGCAGTGTATAAGTATACCTAAAGAAGCTAGTCTTAGACTTCTAGACTGACTTATAATTCAATAAATAGAGAGTTTTCTACCAAACACCACAAGAGAGGTGAGAACACGCCGCCCCGTCGGCATCCCCTCCCATCCTCCGGCTCAGTACGAAGTCTATCTTTCTGTTACACAGTCAGTAATATTATAGATAGCATGTAGTCGATTCATCTCACAATTGTTTCATTCTCCCCGAATTTCGAATCTGGTATGCATGTTAATGAATACTAAGTGGACTGTCGAGCTAATTTACTTTTCCACCGCGTGCTGCAGGCTTTTCAGTATGAAAAATGTGAGACTTGACTTTATATTAGGCCCGATTTGTTGTAACCGACTTGTTAAATAACGCTCCAGCTCAGATAAAATTTCCTTTAGTTGCAAAAGCAACCCTGTTGTCATCTTTCATGAAACATGTGATTTGTTTAGTGATATTTAAAAGCCGGAAATAGTTGTGCAATTAAATTTTAGGCTGACATAGTTATATATTTAAAAATACTTTATAAAAAAACGAATTCGATGTTAAACTATTACAACTAGTACTACGAGTATTAATTACAACTTCTATTACTATCACCAACTTCCATTCCTACTAATTACTACTACTACTAATTACCAGTACTTTTAATGATACCATTAATTGCTACTGCTATTTTTACTAACCTACCACAATTTTCAATTTACTAAAATTTTCGATAATGCTACTACTTATAATAATTTTTGCTAATTTCTGCTACTATTTTTACTAATTATACTACATATTTCTACTACTATTATTTTTGCTAATACTACTAATTACTACTACTATTTTTTACTAATTTATATTACTATTATTGCTTATGCTACTACTAAATACTACTATTATTTAAACTAATTTATACTACATTTATTTCTACTACTATTTTGACCAATGCACTACTAATTACTACTACTATTTTTATTAATTTCTACTACTATTTTGACCAATGCACTACTAATTACTACCAATATTTGACTAATTTCTACTACTCTTTTTACGTATTTATTTTACTATTTTTACTTATGCTACTACTAATTACTACTATTATTTTTACTAATATCTGCTACTATTTTTATTAATGTTACTCCTAATTATTACTTTATTTTATTAATTTCGACTACTATTTTCAATAATTCTGCTACTAATTACTACTACTATTTTTACTACTACGAAGTACTATTACTACTACTACCAAAACGATTACTACAACCACATGCTAGTGTTGTTGCCAATTTCCTGCTTAAGTAAAATCTTCCGCATAAACTCGACAACACCTATCTTTTAAAAGATTAAAAGCCATCAGCGCCGTTGAATTCCATTTGGCAGAAGTTCACCTAGGAGGGAAACAACGCGATTGATGCTCTTTGTTCATCAACAAAAACCTTATTGTATTGTTTAAACTTGCATTCAAGTATTCAAAGTTATGAAATGAATAACAACACGAAAAGTTTGAAGAATTAATTAAGGTGAAACAACAAAAGGGATCTAAAAACAAAAGGTGTCTTAAAGTTACCAAAATCAAAAAAAGAAAAAAAAAACAAAAAAGGAGCAAAGAAATAATGGAAGATGTCAAGCAACTCGCCACGCCACCAAAAGACTACAAGTGCGCAAAACCTGTCATATAAAAGTTGAATAATAATATCAAAAGTGAAAGCAATAAATCACAAAGCGAACGGAAAAGGGTAAAAACAAAAATTGCAGCATGATCTAATTAAAATATTATAAAATCCTACGCGAATATCAGCGCTTTGTTGCTTACCTTTATTCATACCGGCAGATTAATTTTTGATTTATTTTTATTTTCAAATAAACCGAAACGCTAAACGTTTTGACCGCCTAAGCTTTTGTTATTTTAATTTTTGCTGCCTTAATATTTCAGTTCCACGCCTTAATTACGTTTTGGCATGTCGTTGCTAAAATTCCACAACATAAAGCTAACAAAATCTGCTCGAAAAACATACAAAATAAATTTTAATTTCATTTGCAAAACTCGGGAATAATGGGAGGTATTAATACACCAAACCATTGCAGCAATTTTGGTACACACTTTTGCGGTATTGCATGAACATTTAGCGCCGGCACGCGTTCGGTCGGATAATAGACCGAAAAGGCCACCCAATATTTTGTTTTCATTTTCCACTCCTTTTAACTTTTCACATTGCGTTGAGCACATTTCGTCGGTTTTGTGGTCAATCCAAATGACACGGGCGAATGGTTACTAAATTTGTGTTAATTTACCAAGTCACCCGCTTATTTTTAGCTTGTTTGATTTTTCCTTTGCTCATTTGCACTGGGTTTTGGTTTTTTGAGTGGGCGAAGATTATTCGTTAAATGAGCAGAGCTCAATGTTTGAATTGGATTTTTTTATATATCCCACACCTTTTTGTATTGATTTACAATTCGTTCATCAGTGAGGGTATTTTGTTGGTATTTTAGCATTTGGCGAAATGCAAAATTGGTTTTTCATACCTGGTAAAATGCAAACAAAAGTTAATTGAAGTGTATACTTTACGCATGAGAAGTTTTTCAAACCTAATCCTAAATTTTAACTTAATGTAAATTGCACACATTTTAAGTTAGGTGATTAACTGGCTTTGACATGACTTTTTAAATTTTTATTTATTTATTTATTATTGTATTAGCTGTGGTTGGAGAGACGTATGTGGGCATGAGTGCAAGTGGCACTGCCGAGTATGGCTACACCTAATGCAACTTTTCGAAGTCGTTTCATGCAATGCAGCCAAATTTCTTCGCAGATAACCGACATAGTTTAAGCTACGTTCAAATGTTGTCCACGCGCTTGCGATTTTGATTTACATTCGTCGTTTGTGGTGTGCGAAAATTATTTTGAAAAAAAAACCAATATCAGGGGAAAAAACTTAAATTAGTTTTTTAAACTGAGTCTTTGAAGGATAGCGCTAAGTGTTTTTTTTTTAAATTCTTATGCACCTCTAATTTGTAATATACCAAAAAGCAGTTGTATACAATTTCTAAAAATTCAATATATTTTTATAAATTTTTCAACCGTTTTAGTTTGAATTGTAAGGCCATTCATAATGTTTTGTAAGCTCGTTTCTTGCGCAGGTTGCTCTTCACAATGTTAATCGAAAATTGTACAACAAATTGGATAGCAGCATACTATGCCTCAAAATATTGCTTTGGTAAAAATTTAATTAAATATTTGGCATTTCTGCTGTCTCTAACGACAGAAATAAGTCCAAATTATTTTCTGTAAAACTAAATTGAAACCTTTTCAATGTTATCTTGGTTTTCATTAGAATCTTCTCTTAATTTTAAGAAGACGACGATCTTATCTTATATAAAATTATTGGCACTTAAATTCTTTTAAATAGATTATAGATAATTATAATAATTTCAAGAACTTATGTTTTATTCTAAAATATTTTACATGCATATACAGTGGCTCACAGTCCTGTGTCAGCACTCATCTCTTTTATTATTGGTATAATCGAATTATTAAGAAAATATGGACTGTTTTACTTTACACGACCTCTAATAGATTCGAGTACCCATAAATATCGAATTAAAAAGACTCAAAACCTAAAATATCGATACTTAATTAAAAATTAAGAACAAAGTTGACAGGGCAGAACACATCTCTCCTAAAATTGCAAAGGGATTCGCTTACAGCTTGGCCTTGTGTTCCTTCTGGCTATTTTTATTCCTAAAGATATCGTTTTAAAAGTAGTATGGCAAAAATATCGATATGATATGGTGTCTTATCAAAATTCTTGTCTCTAGCTATAGCAGACATATTTGTGTACACTGTGCAAATAGCTCTCAAAAAGATTGACTTATAAGCTCCTTCAATTGGATTTTTTTTATAATCCTTTCACTTGTTTATCCATTATTTTCGTTTGTGAAAATATGCTTTTTTCTACGGATTGTATTAAAGTTTCTTTTATAATTTTTTTATGTAAGTTGACAATTTGATATTTTCATTGTGCTTAAAAAAAATACTTGTGACGGAAATTCCAAATTTCGCTATCCTTATAGGAAAAGTAAAAATTTTGTACTTTCTATAATTTAAAACTGAATTAAGTGGTTTTCAAAAAAAAAAAAAAATAACCTAAAAAAACAAGCGTGCACCAAAGTGTGCGAGCCCGAAGTGAAACTTCTTTGTGATAATAAAAACTAATGAAAGTAGTCGTAGTAATAACTACTGCTTATTTAGTACAAATAGTGGTAGAAATTTTTAGTAAAATTAGTGAAAATAGTGCTAAAAATGGTGGTAGAAGGTAGTAAAAATTGTGGTAGAAAGTAGTAAAAATAGTGGTAGAAATTAGTAAAAGCAGTGGAAGAAATTAATAAAAATAGTAGTAAAAATAAGTGAAAATAGTTTCAGAAATCAGTAAAAAAATAGTGGTAGAAGCTATTAGTAAAATTAGGAAAAATAGTAAAAATAGTGCTAAAAATGGTGGTGGAAGGTAGTGAAAATTGTGGTAGAAATTAGTAAAAGGAGTGGAAGAAATTAGTAAAAATAGTAGTAGAGATAAGTAAAAATTGTTTAGAAATTAATAAAAATAGTGGTAGAAATTATTAGTAAATTAGAAAAAATAGTAAACAGTGAAAGAAATTAGTAAAAATAGTAGTAGAGGTAAGTTAAAATAGTTTTAGAAATTAGTAAAAATAGTGGTTGAAATTATTAGTAAAATTAGAAAAAATAGTAAAAAATAGTGCTAAAAATGGTGGTAGAAGGTAGTGAAAATTGTGGTAGAAAGTAGTAAAAATAGTGGTAGAAATTATTAGTAGCATTAGAAAAAATAGCAAAAATAGTGCTAAAAATGGTAGTGGAAAGTAATAAAAATAGTGGTGGAAATTAGTAAAAGCAGTGGAAGAAATTAGTAAGAATAGTAGTAGAGATAAGTAAAAATTGTTTTAGAAAGTAGTAAAAATAATGGTAAAAATTTATTAGTGGCATTAATAAAATAGTGGTAGAAATAAGTAGTAGCATTAGTAATATGAGTGGTTCAAATTACTATATGTACATATATAGGAGTAGAAATTGGTAAATCCATTCTGACGTTGCTTTCGTTATGCGATATCCTGACGCATCTTCTTTATACGTGCGCTTGAAAATTAAAAAACAAAAGTGAACGGCTTAATTCTTAATTATAGATAAAATGGAAAGTAAAGCGAACAACAAAGAAAATTGCCGTTAATGCAAATCATTTAAATGAAGCTATCATTCTGCTATTTATCTGCTATTCGCAGTCAATATTTGAGCAGCACGTCCCCTATTGCATTGGCTACAATTCCACTCGATGCAGTCAATGACTGAGAATGACAATTCCCGGAATCCATAATTTATTTGCTTTGCGAATTTTATTTTATTTTTTGCAACATCACTGATATCCCTATAAAATGTGAATACATGGAATAAACTTGGTGGATGTGAAAATGAGCGGATGGATATATTTGCGTTTATTCTCGTAGGTACGTAAGAGAAACTGCTTTTAAATGTTTGTTGTTATATTTATTTTGTTGGCAATTTATTCTGTTTTTCAATGCAGTAAATTGGCAGCATTTGCGTAATCCGATTATTTAAGTTCGTTCGGAGTGCCTGTCGTGCGTGCACGAATTTTGCTTTCATTCGTTGTAGCATCTGGCGCTATTTTCTGCTATTGCTCGCAATTATTTTCAGCCATGGTTTTCAATTACTTGCTTTTTTCTTTTTTTGTTGTAACAATATGTATCTATTTTGCTGTGCTGTTTATTTGTTTATTGATTTCAAAGTGATTTTGCTGAAAAAATGGAAAATAAATGTTTTATGGTTTCGTGGTTGTAAGCTGTAATCGACTTTCTGCCACAAAATATATTTTTTGGATAGGTATTTATATATATATATGTATATATATATATTTAAATGGTGTCATATCGTATGAAGTATGTTTGTACTTTACACTTTTTTCAGTTCTGAAGGACTGAGCAGGGAAAGTAAGGTATTTGGAATGTTCAAGTTAATAATTTGGAACGTGTGCTCCTTATGCTTTTACCCGCACCCATTAAAATTATACAAAAGTAATGAAACAAATAGCTAATTTGCGAATCTAAAAGAAATTTTGCTGTTACAAGTAACTAGAAATCATTCCTAAGGTCGGAAAGAGAGGTTGCGAGTTGGCTAAGAAGTTGGATGCTCTGCTGAATCGGCAATTCACGAAGTCTGCTTCCCAGAGTGCCCTAAGGCTAACGGCACTGGGTCTCTGGAAGGAGCTTGTGTTTGCCTATAGATGCTTACTGGAATCCGTTAGCGATCCCGAAATTCACAAAAAATCTGACTACATGCGCCCAGTAATTCTACTAGCCAGAGACTTCAGCACCCTGCTCACCTTTACAAGGAGGTGGATGAATATATTATTCGCAGAGCGCTTTGCAGTTTCCGCTTTTATAGACGGGTCAATAATGGTTATTGAATTAGGTTCGAAAATCTATGTAACGGATCCTATAACCGAGGAATCTCTGCGGCTTCCAGATACTACTTTCAGGCAGAGGTTTTTTGCTATATGGGAGTATTGCAGAACTCTTCCTGAGTTCGAGCGACGTGGGTCTAGTATCACTTTTTTTAGATAGCCAGGCAGCGACTCGGACTCTTTACTGCGGAATGGTGACATCAAGCCTGGTGAAGCAGTGCAGGCCGACGAAGGGTTTCGCTATTGATATCTTAGAGACCTAGCGGTTCACTTGTCTCTGAGTCTAATCAGGGGACAAATATTCCAACACTGGACAAATATGGCTAATGGTAAGTGAAAGAACTTAGAGTCTTACTCTTACAAAATAAAATTAATAGGACGGACATTTCCAGGCCAACCGCTGTTTTCACCGGGCACTGGAAATGGGATTGGAACAAAACGCTTACAGCCGCAGCTGCAATTTATCGTGAGCGGCAGAAATGGTGGAACATCCCATTTGCAGCTGTTTAGGTCTTTGCGGAACTGGAACGCAATTTCTGAACAAACCCCATTATGAAAACCTGAAAGATGTGAGTAGATGAATTCAAATGATTTCCTTAGGTTCCTAAACTCCGCGGGCTTGAAGAAATTTAAAGAAGGACTACCTCACATAATTTTTTTTTAACGAAAAATTCATGAAACATCTTATCGAAATTGAGGTGCAGAAAATTAACTATTCGTAAAATGCGGGATGTGACTTGTGAGGTTCATTTCGGACGATACCGGCTGAATCCTGTAACACTGTGCGGCAATGGATTTACACAATTTGTGTCGGCTTTTTTATTATGACTTCCTGAAAAGATCATGTCCTGGCCTAGGTTGTTTTCAAATTTGTTAAAATATATTTCGGAGCGAAAATATTTTCGTAGAACATTTTAACCCATTGGTCCTTACTTTTCATTTCGCCCAGACTTATATTTTTACCATTTTTTCCACTTTTTTTTAACAAGTTAGGCCGGCACATGAACACTTTAGTGGGTAGTACCAAAGTTCGATCGAGTCTTTTATTACTCCATAGTTATATTCTCCAAATAAATTTTCAAAAATTCCAGGTGGTTTCAGTTTTTGCGCAGCTCAGAATAAAAGATCTAACTCTCTCAGAAAGTGTCAAAAAGTTGTCAATAATGCCCAGAGCGGAGGGAACGCCAAAAACACATTTTGCGACCGGAAACGAGAAATCCACTATTTTTATTTGTTGTTGTTAAAAATGTGAAACCAATAAGCTTTTTGAAAATTTCTCTTATATAGGCTACTTATCATCTCCATATAAAGTGCGTTGTAAAGTTACCTGGTATTAATTTACAATATTTTAGATTATAAACGATCTAGTTCACCAAACTTACTACTAGTTAGAATCAGGGATTAAAAATAAAAGTTATTTCTGAAAACTGTAAGTGAAAAATTAATTAAATTTTAAAAATTAAAATAAATAGCAGTTATTTATTATTTTGAATTTATAATTCAAAAACAGCTTTTATAAAAGATTTTCATTCTTTAATTCAAACTTATTAAAGTCAATATAATTTTTCGCAGAAAATAAGTTGTTGGGGAACCAAAAAATTATTTATCATTCAATTCATATTCTGCGAAAAGTTAAACTGAGTTTTATAAATATGTCTTAAAAAATAAAAGTCTTCAATAATTGTTATTTTTGATTTATAAAATACAAATCTAGAATAACTGTTATTTATGATTTTTAAAATAAAATTTAAATTTAAAATAACTCATATTTAATGAGAATTGAATAAAAATTACAAAATTATCGTTAATGAGCGATTTCTATAATAAATATTGTAAGTGTTATGGTCCCTTCTTAGAATACATTGGATATGTAAAACATTGAGGTGAGATAAAAAAATTCACATTTTCGTTTTGTTCCGGAGGAACATTCGAAAGTTCGATTCAGCTCTCTATTACCCACTTTTCTTGCACTGGAAGACTTTCGAAAATTCAAATGCGAAAAGCCGTAATTGAAGTGAAAAGTCGTAATTGAAATGAAAATAAAAAACTATGTTCTTCCTAAGCGAGAGTTTCTGTGTTCGATCATTTGAGTTGTGGCGCGCGGTCAGCAGTGGCGGAAAACTAACTTTAATTTTCCACGGCATATGGTTGCCTTATTCGGCCCACATCACTTTAAAAAGTTTGTATTTTAGCTATAAAATTTGGTAAGTTAGTTAGATAGCAAAGAAATCTCTTTCAGAGTAGTTCACCGCAAAAAAAAATATTAATCCGCAAGGAAAAAGTCAAATGTAGCTAATCTGCTATTATGGGGATCACTAAGCGCACAACAAGCTTAAAATATGTTTGACTTAATGCCAAGCAGGATTTATGCAGTTAAAGAGATAAACGAAAGCGCAAAACATAACTACAAATTTTGAATCAAATTTACCTTTTATTTACAAAGTAAAACGTGCATTTATAATTTTGTAACATTAACCCAACGTTATCTTGCGACCTTTTGCTTGCATTAGGTGTAAGTAGTTGTTGTTGTTTACGTGCATAATATGTATCTGTATGTTTTATCATACAAGTGAAATATTAAATGCAAAAATACTTATATTCCCGCATACACATCAAAAAAAAATATTCGTTAAATCTTTATGCTCTTATAATTTTGACACGGGTTGCATACAAATAGAATTACTCTTTTCATTAAATTTGTATTTTTTATTTTGGAAGCGCAAAGCCCCGCGACGATTTAATAAGCCTCACTAGTTTGTATTTCATTAGATGGCCTTGCATCCGCATGTTACCTAGAGGCCAAATAAAATATTTTCATTCGAACATTGTTTACTTTAAACAAACCAAAAACTATAAAGTAATTACGTCCCACAAAATGTTAAGCGTACTCTGCTACGATTTACTTCTTGTTTTTTTTTCTGAAACTCTTGTTTGGCATTATCCTTCAACCTACATAAGTAGCATACGCGGATTCACCGTTCTTATCCAAACAACTAAGATAAATTTTCATTTAGAGTTGAAAATTAAGCAACAATAATTTGTATGAGTTCAAGGCCATTCATTTATGAGGAAATGATTGAAAAAATAACAATGATAGAAGATATAGCTGCTACTTCTAATTTCTACCACTATTTTTACTAAATTTTACTACTATTTGTACTAATGCTACTACTATTTTTAGTAACGCTACTACTAGTTTCTACCACTATTTTTACCAATTTCCACCACTATTTTTTCTAATGCTACTACTTATTACTATCGCTATTTTTTCTAATACTATTATTTTTAGTAATGCTACTTCTAATTTCTACCACTATTTTTAGTAAATCTTCTTCTACAGTTCCTACTACTATTTTTAGTAATTCTACTACTAATTTTTACCACTATTTTTAAATATGTCTACCACTAGTATTACTAATACCTCTACTTATATCTAACCCTACTACTACTAATTACTATCACTATTTTTGGTAATGCCACTACTAATTTCTACTACTATTTTTTTAATTTCTACCACTATTTTTACTAATGCTACTACTAATTTCTGCCACTATTTTTAGTAATGCTACTTCAAATTTCCACCACTATTTTTTAATAATGCTACTACTAGTTTCTACTTCTATTTTTTAGTAATTCTACTATTAAATTCTACCACTATTTTTAATAATTTTTACCACTAGTGTTTCTAATACCTCTACTAATTTCTAACCCTATTCTCACTAATGCTACTACTAATTTCTACAGCTATTTTTAACAAATGGTACTACTAATTTATACCACTATTGACTCATTTCTACAACTTTTTTTACTTATGTTACCACCATTACTACTACTATTTGTACTAATTTCTACTACGTTTTTCAGTACTATTATTACTATTAATTAATACTAGTACCACAACTATTACTACTACTACTTACTACTACTCCAATATTTAACTGTCTATATCTTGAAGAATCGGCACAGAAATTTTACTTTTGGCTCGCGTGAAATATTTCTCTCATATATCTGTTAATATGCTTTTTCCTAACGGCTTAAATAAATTTGTCCACAATATAAAATCGAGTGCCAAATGAAAACATACTATACAAAATACGGTTTGATGCTTATATAATTGAAATTATTTTTAAATATTTATTTTGGCTATTAGAAAAAAATAGTTTTTTCCAGTTATTATCACTAGATAGGCCAAATGTTTATATAAAAAAAAAATGTTTCCGGTTTCCTTTCATATAAAAGAGATATTGGTTTTTAAATCAATTTATATTTTTTTTAGTAAATTTCTTTATGTTCAGATTTTTTACAAGTCCTGTTTTTCATTCCAAAGCTCTCCCGAAATTCAAATAGAGCCAAAAAGTTTTAACACTTTTGTATTTGTAGAGGCCGTAATGTATGTACATAGTATATGTATATTCTATTGTGTATATTACCATTGAAATTCTCCTAACTGGAGATACAAAAGAGTTTGCATAATCAACGAGATTACCAATATTGCGAAACGTGATGAGCCAAAAAGATCAGGAATATGAAAACAAAAGGAGTAGAGTGAACTTAACTAACAACAACAAATCCACATGTGACTTTATTAATGAATTTTGATATTGGAATCATAATAAATTTCCCTCCTTGAACATTAACATCCAGCTCAAACCGATATATTTTATTGAAATAGAAAATAGCGATTGCGGTCCGTTTAAAATAATTATACGTACTCCTGGTTATTTCTAATTCACACTACAACTCAATTACACATATCATATTTTTTTTTAATGAATTAAGACTCGATAACATGAAATTCTTTAAAATTCGTACCTTAAAATTAAACCTCTCACTTTGACTTTAGACTCCACTTAATCAACAAATTAATATATTGTACTATGCTAAAAACATCGAGCCTCGAGCCGATGTTAAAAAAGATGGTTTGAACAAAATCAAAAAGGTCGCTGAAAGAACAAAAATTCAACATTATTAAATATTAGGTGTGGAAAATCTTACAAGCCAAACTCAACTCTTTTGTTAGTTGAATAAGTATCGAAGAAAAATTGTTTAGAATATTTTGCAAAGTCCGTAGGCAGTAATATTGTACTGTCCAGCAAAGTTACTCAAATGCTCATTAATGGTAAAAGAATACCAATAAAAATACTGAAGAGTCCTTGTGCAACACTTGTATGCGGTCCTTGAGAAAAATCGAAGCAAATGAAACAAATAAAGGCAAAACGTTGCATTCAGTGGGTAGAAGTATGGATGTACGAAAAAAATAGGAGAAATAAGATACAAAGGTGTTACAATTTTTACAAAGATACAACAACAATAATATTTATAAAGAAGCAAACGAACTGAAGTAGGTGGAAGAAATAAACAAAAACAATGAAATTAAGTGAGTACTTTATAACTCAAGCGAAGGTAAATTGAAAATACATTAACAGAAATGGAAACTGAACGAAATGATGGAAATAGAAAGAAATTGCAAAAAGAAAAATTATGCCAACGTGAATGATTAAGGAAAACTACAGCAAAAATATTTTTAGTATTTAAAACATTTTACATTAGCACGATATGTTTTAATATTAATGAGCAAGCTGTTTAATAGGCAAAAATTAAGTTAAATACAGTAATATAAAATAAAATGAATTAAAAGAAAATAGAGCAAAGAATAATTAAAGAAACAAGAAGAGGAAAATTATGAAGTAACAAAATGTTATGTGGAATAAAATAATAAAATTCTTAAATAAAATTTGTGTACCATAATAGAATATAGTATTTGAAAATAAAACCAATTAAATCAGCTGATGTAAAACAAAATCAAAAAAATCAAAACAAGATAAAATAAAACAACTTAAAATAAAGTAAAAGAAAATTAAACGGCAGAGTAAAAAAACAAAACAAAAACAAGTAAGGAAGAGTCTAAGTTCGGGTGCAAAAAAATTTTAAACACCCAGGGCAATTTCTTATTTCGAATACACATTACTTGTGCTATGCAATCGAAAAATTTAATCTTATATACAAAAATTAATGTGAGTCTTTTATAGCCGTACAAAAAACTCAGATAAACTTTATGAAATTTGAAAATGAAAGTATATAAAATTAGAAAAGACGATGGAGCTACGCCCCCATGGAAGGGAAAATATCAATCCGTCTTATATCCGCAACTATTCGGCCAGAGGAATAATATTTGGATATATACAATATGTCTGAAGTGCCACGCCCTCTACAATAAATTACCCAAATTCCTTAAAGCTCCGCAACAATTTGATGCAGATGTGCAATATTTGGTTTTTAGATTTTATATGTCAAGCTATATTTTTTTTTTTTGGAAACCATATCTTCCCAGCTATTTGATGTAGATATTCGATATTTTTGTACAAATATTTCCTTATGAACAAGATACGAAGAATATTGTAAACAATAAAGCACAGTAATGTAATAAAATACCTGTTCAATAGCTTAAAAAAATATGTCGCTATTGGCACAGCAAAGCAAACCGGATACACGAAATCAACATCATTTTAAAATCTTGCTATTTTTATTCTTGGATTTCAAATTTTTCGAGCATAATAAACGAAACAAAAAATTTGTTTGTGTTCACAATGAAAGCAACCACAAACAATAATACATATGTTTTATATTTTATGATCAACAAATAAAAATCACGACCAATTTTGAGTAAACAAATATTTAAAAAACACGATGAAATTAGGCCGAAAAAAATAGAAATCACGATCAAATGTGATCGACAAAATAACTAATCCCAAAATAACGATTCTGCAATGATTTAAAAGAAAAAATCTTCTACATTTTCTTCCAAATTTTGTTTTAAAGAAATTTTTGGGAACAATTTTTTTTCCGCACAAATAAAATAACAATTATTTGGGATCCCTTAGATTGGAAGCAACATAGAACAAAATAAAATCGACTTAAATAAAATTTAAAAAAAGCAAATATATAAAACTTAATGTTTGTTCGTTGGCACAATCGTACGGAGCTAAAAAGCCAAGGGGTGTGAGAGGGAACGAAATCGAAGAAATTTTTGCTATTGCTTTGAATTTCTTCATAAATTTATTGAAATCGAAATCGGCTGGAAAGGAGGAGATAACTTCTTGCTTTTTAGTTTTTATAGAATTTTTTTCAAAAAGATGCAGGTACAAGAAGGAATTTGCTCGTTTCTATTTAAAAAATCATATAAAGGAAATTAGTAAGGATATCCTATCATTATTGTTAGAATCTTATTGCATTTATTAATATGGAAAACTTTTTATTTTTAAAAGAGCCCTTATTAATTTAAATTTTTAATTCTTAAGATACATAAATATGAACTTTGTGAAAAATCTACTTTCTATTTTTTTCAAGTTTAATATTATGAATTTTTTTGTTTGTTTTTAATTTTACATTGATAAGATCTTCCGCTTATTCAAATTGAGAAGAGATTCTAATAAGAAACAAGATGCGCTTCCTAATTTTATTGAACAGGTTTTCATCTTATTTTACTAGATTATATTGAAAATGCTTCCATCTTAACTTTATGCATAACCTCCGCGATTTTCTTGAAAAGATCATAAAGAAATCCGCTAAATTATTTTTCTGATTTATAGAGCATATTATGTTGGTATTTTCGCTTTGTGCGATTGAGCTCCGTAGGCCTTGCCTTGGAGACTTCCGTATTTACAAGAAAACGAATTGAGATATTATTATTATTATTTTTATTTACTAATAAATATATACATACATATGTATTTATTTTCATTTTAATTTTTTGCTTTAGAAAAAATCAGTTTTGAAAATTTTTACTTCGGCCGTTTAAAATGCCTATTGGACTCTTTTAGGGTAAACGTCTATATGATTGAAATATTCGTATTTTCCTTTTATATAAATGTTTGTATAAAATTAAGAGGTATTTGTGGTTAAAACCATCCACAATTTCTCCAAGCTATCCCTAAATGCGTGGAAAGTAAAACAACTTAACACTTTTGCAAATTCCATGCAGGTATGTGAAAGAAAACATATTAAAAAATTTAAAAAATTTCACTTCTGCTCTTTGAATAGAGAACTAAGCAAACAGCCGGAGTTTTTTTTTTATTTCAGTTTTTATTTCAAATTTTCCAAAGCTTCTTCTCTCTTGTTTTTGTCACTTATTTCTAAGCGCAACCCAGTTTTTGTGATATTTTATAAAAGGCAACTTCAAATTAGTGATAAATGTAAATGTGTGTGTTATAAGCACGAAAAAAATTGCAGTCATGTCTAACAAGCATGAAACTAAAATGTTATATTCTGACATCATTCCACTTTTCAGTGATAAAAAATAAAAAAATTGAATTTCTTTGCGAACCACCGAAGCGCACATGGGTAATTCTTTGAGTTCGCTTTTGTCTAACATGCACCGTATTTTTTTTTTTAAGTTGTATAAACATTTGTACTCATATATATATAACATTGAAGATTCTTATATAAACAAATATTTGAAAAACGAAGCTAAATACTGGAATGCGTTGAAACCGCTGAAAATATTTATATGTAAATATTTTGAAATTATTCTATTCGCGGTTACTGTCTAATCAGGTTTAAAGCTCCACAAAAATCCATTTGGTAGTTTCGAAGATTAATTATTGGGTGTGAATTGCCAAACAGACAGACACAGCTGCTAAAAGTAGTACAGATGTATTCCAATATATTTCCTGCTTCTCTGTCGGTAATTCCTTAAAAAAAAAATGTCTAAATGTATAAAAGCTCGTTATACGGTGGAATCCAACTTTTTTTTATTCACGTGAATAATAGATACAAAAAAATCATTTTTTTAATGCATACTTTCAGGCAATTGAATTAATATTTTGAACAATATGTGGAAAGGAGCAGGACGTTTAGCTTCTATAAATTAGATAGTTTATTAATCCAAGATCCTATAAATCGTTGGTTTCGGTAAAATTAACAAATTCGCTTAGTTCTTGCGGCATCAACAAATAAAATAAATAGGTACATAAATATCTTCTACTTTGGATTCCAAATAGAGGAGCTGTAGTCATCTAAGAGTGAAAGTAGTTACTTAAAATCTAAAATCTTCCGCTACAAACGCTCTCCTTTTAACGGGTTTTTCAATAGGGATGCTACAAAAGAAGACCGATAGTGACAACAAACGACGCCATATTTTTTCCCGCTCTTTTGACATTTCTCTTCGGTAAGGTTTGCCATTTCATCATGGAAAGATGTACGATCCAACAACGAGTCGAAATTATTAAAATTTACTACCGAAATTCGGAGTCAATGGCCTCAACTTTAAGAGCGCTACGTCCAATTTATGGCCGTCGTCATTTCTGGCTGAATGGCTTCGTTAATAAGCAAAATATGCGTTATTGGACAGACAGCAATCCACACGTACTCCATGAGTCAACATTGCATCCCGAATTACGGTTTGGTGCGGTTTATGGGCCGGCGGCGTCATTGGGCCGTACTTCTGCCGTGATGATCAAGACCGGCACGTTACTGTGAATGGGAATCGCTACCGCTCAATGATAACCGAATATTTTTGGCCCGAATTGGATGATATGGACTTGGACAATATGTGGTTCGAACAGGACCGCGCCACAAGCCACACCAGCGAATGTCACTATCGATTTATTGAAAACCAAGTTTGGCGAACGTGTTATCTCACGAAATGGCCCAGTCAATTGGCCGCCTCGATCGTGCGATTTGACGTCGTTAGCCTATTTCCTGTGGGACTACGTTAAGTCTATGGTCTATGCCAACAAGCGAGCGATGATTGATGAACTTCGTACGAATATCGAACGTGAAATTGCAGCAGTATCGGCCGATTTATGCTTGAAAATCGTCGAAAATTGGGTTCAGCGTCAGGACTTCTGCAAGCGTGCCCGTAGTGTCCATGCAAAAGAAATCGAGTTCCATACATAATGGCATCGAATGTACTTTCACAAAAACAAAGAATTTAATTCATATCACAAACCCTTTTTGTTTTATTTAAAAAAACTTTTGTAGACTCTTACTACATGAAAACAAACCGTATTTTGAGTAAAAACAAAAGCAAGATATAAAGTGTGCGACCAGAATAACCAACCGACTTGAAAACTAACAACGCCGTTAAACATTCGAGTGCCAATTAGTCAAGAAGCAAAGGCAAAAGCGACCATCATGTCCAGCCGAGCGGTGGTAATAACTATTGACAAAACCGACTTCTTATTCCAATTCAATTCACTACAATTCTGACCGCTAACTAAACAAAACAAAGCAAACTAAACTAACTAACCTCGAGCACAAATTCACTTATACACAGGGGTACACAAACACACATATACATACATATACAAATTTACAGTGGCGTGCAAAAGTGGTCGAATGTTGATTGTTTTACAATATCAACAAGGCTTTTAATAGATGATCATTTTTTTGTGTTAATTTTATTTAAAAAATATATAGTTCATAGTATAGCAAAAACCACTTAAATTAAGTGTTCAAGCCTTATACAAAATTTTTGAAAATTCGGCAAATTTTCATCAAAACAGAGATATGGCTATTATAGGTGACAAGAGTAAAAGTTAATCAACAACTCTTATAGTGAAATACAAATTTTGCGAGTAATCTATAATTGTTATTCTAAGATTACAGTATAAAAGTCTTTTATTACAGTTATAAGTGAGATAGATATTTTTAACTCTTCAAAGACTTTTATTTTGGAACTCATACAAATTAGCGAGATAAATTTGTTTAAGTCTTCAAAGACTTTTAATTTTATACCTTTGTTATAAAAGTATTCTCATAATAATTATGAATAAGAAACAAATTTCTAAGTCTTGAGGAACGGGCCTTTTTTTGGATCATTTAGGGATTAGTTCGGAACTACTTCGAAATAATCTCGTGATCAGTTCAGGATCACTTGTGGTCTAGTTTGGTACTCTTTTGGGTACGAAATAGTTCCGTCTTTCAAAACTTAAAAAGGTTTGATTAGCCATAATTACTACGCAAAGCTTTTTTATTATGAAAATGCTTTTATAATATAAGTCTCAAAATATTAGTTACTGTTGATTTAAAAAAAATATTATGAAAAGCCGTTTAAAATATAAGTTTCGAAATAATATATAGTTAAAGAGAAATTTGAAAATTTGTCCGACTTATAATTATTATCGAAAGACTTCTATAATTCTTATCGAAATCGAAATGACATTTTTAAAACTCATTGGTCAAACAATTTTTATTTTAGATCTCTGAAATTTTCCAATTTTGTAGAAGTATGTTAAGACATTTTTTTGGGTATGCAGCTGCATAGCCCATTTAAATTTAGTTGAATAATTTGCAAGTTTGAAGTAGATAGAAACTACCGTTGATTTTTTATATTTTTCTTAAATTTTAGTATTGGAAACATTTTTTTATATATCGCCTATACAAGCACATATTTTATAAGGTGGAAAAGGCAGAATACTGTCGGCATATATCATAATTACAAGTCAACATGAATTTGCGTTTTCTGAAAAAAAACATTCGCAAGGCCAAGAATTCAAAAAATCATAAAAAATCAGCGAAAATTTTAAGATTCTTCAAACTTGCACTTTATTACAAAAAAATTATATAAGCTTTAAAAATGCATACCAAAAAAATTTTAAATATTCGTCTAAAATTTTTGAAATATTTATTTTAAAAGTTTTGTATAGTGTTTGAAACATTAGCTTACATGGCTTTTGTTTTGCAATCAACTATATTTTTATATTACATAAACGAAAAAAATACCATAAAAACCTTGCAAATATTTTAAAACAACCAACATTCGACCGCTTTTATTCGCCACTGTTCATATAGTTACTCAAGCTTTCCATGCCGTTTGAGCTGAAAGAGTTACCTGCTTCTAAATGTAAATACAGTAGAATTGCCAAGCGATTGCCTTGTTCGCTCACCCGTCTACTTTTATGTCCATTTGCAAATTAGGCCTTTGCCCCATTCCTATCCTGATAAATAATGAGACTTTTGTGTACGAGCAGTGTGTGTTGAATCACTTAATCCTGCGATTGATTGCGTGTGAAGTACTCTTCGATTGTTGTGCAAGTTGTTGCAAAAACACTCAAGCAAGCACCCATTGTTGGGGAGTGCGATGCCATGGTGGCCGTGTGTGTATAGTGGTGGTACAACTGCTGTGGTGGTGTTCAATCCCCTTGACGCACTGAGTCAATGAATATATTCAATTTCCTGCACACTGATTGAGAGAGCGCACCTTGCATTGTAATTTGATTGCAGAAGTTGTTGGGGTTTTGCATTGAATTTGATTAAATTTTATGAAGCTTCTCACACTCGAATGGATTGATATCGAGCATTTTCAATTCAAATTGTGCGAATTCAAATTGGATTGGGGAAAGCAGAGTAGGTAAGTTAAGAGTTGAGAGTTGCACAAAATGGGTTCAAGGAAATTTTATGTAGACAAGTGTTTGCAAATGCAAATGTGTGTGTGTGTGTGTGTGTGTGTGTGTGTGTATATACGAGGGGATAACCAAAATAGAAACAATATCACCAGTAAAAGCAATTTATTTATATCACAGAACGAAAACAAACCGAACTCACCAGTGTTTCCGCTTTTGATTCGCCTATATGAATCAATTACCATCAGAGACAGAAAATAAAACAAAGCTCCAATTTATCGTTATACCCTTTATGCCAATCTTATCTTATTTTCATTTAGAATTTTTATAATCAATATTACACAATGATAATAATTTGCGATTCGAATCTTTCTAATTAAAAATAATCGTTATTCTCGTATTTTTATTTAATAGATCAAGTTTAATCGTTACTGTGTCTTTAAGAAATACAGGTAATCGTTATTTTTGCATTTTTATTTTTTCGATCAAGTTTGATACTTCGCCAAAATGGTTTTACGAGCAAAAATAATCGTTTTTCTTATATTTACAATTTTTTTGATCGAAAAAAAATATCACTTAATCAAACATGACCAAAAAATTCTACATCCCAGAATAACGACATTTTTTATCGAAAAAATATATATGATTGGAAAAATAAAAGTCCCAGAATAACAAATATCAAACTTGATCAGAAAAGTCAAGAATAACGAAAAAAATATCAATCAAATATGATCGGAAAAAATCTCAGTATAACAATTATTTTTGATTGAAAAAAAAAAATTAAGAAACAACGATCAAACTTGATCGAGAAAATAAAAATTCAAGAATAACTATTATTTTTGGTCAAAATAATATCGATAAAATATGATCGGAGAAATAAAAAATCTATCAAAACAAAAAAAAAAAAAATTAAGAAATGACGATCACACTTTATCGAAAAAATTAAAATCAATAATCTGTTTTTTAAATTTACGATCATGAAAGAAAGCCTCTAGAGGCAGTAAAAATCAAGAAATAGTTGAGTGGAATGTAAAGTCAAGAATAACGATTATTTTGTATCGAAAAAAAATATCGATCAAATATGATCGGGAAAAAATCTTAGTATAACAATTGTTTTTGATCGAAAAAAAGTAAAATTAAGAACAGATCAAACTTGATCCAAAAGAATAAACAAACAAGAATAACGATTATTTTTTATTGCAAAAAAGAGTAACAATAATTTTTGATGAAAAAAAAATTAAATAAAAGTTAACAAAAGATTAAGCTTAATCGAAACAAAAATCATGAATAACGATTATTTTTGATCGAAAAAATAAAAATATCGGTCAAATATAATGGGAAAAATAAAAACCACAGAATAACAATTTTTTTTGATCGAAAAAAAAATAAAAATGAAAATTAAAAACAACAATCAAAATTGATCGAGAAAATAACAATTCAAATAACGATTAATTTTGATCATGAAAATATCGATAAAATATGATCGGAAAAATAAAAAGTCTACCGAAAAAAATTAAAATAATAGAAAAAATCGATAAAGATTACCGCTGTCACTTGTTTAGGTTCTTGATTTATAATAAAATATCTGATTTCTTCTTAGTTTATCGACAGATTTTAGAAGGCGACAATACCTAGTTTCGCCGTAATTTAATTATATATTAGGAATGAGCCATAAATTACGATAGCGTGTCCGGGCTTTTACATTTCGAAGAACTGGAAGCTGAGATCCCGACAACAATGAGCCCGTTTTAATGTACTTATAAATAATATGCAAATAAAAACGAATTAGGTGCATTTTCTTCCGACCTATTCACAATAGCGCAGTTTTTACACTTTCCAGCACTACTTATCAATTCGTTATTCTACCTAGGATTCTTTTGCAAGTCGGGTACAAAGAAACGGGCTCAATGTAACATGAAGAGACAATTAATCCGCTAAATGTCACGGTGATCGAGATTTGAAAAATAAATATTTATGGTTCGATTTATCTGAAATAAATGCAGTGTATGCATTTAAGTAAAGAACTGCACAAGTAATCGGCCTGCATGACACTGAGGTGGAAATATTAGGAGAAATAATTTCAAGAATTCGTCTCAAATCGAGAGCAAACCGTTAGCGGGTGTGTTGTCTTATTTGCATAAGGAAAAACGAAATCCCGATAGTTGGCGCTGGGAATATTCCTAAAAACCGTATTAACAGTCGAAACAAAAATACACTATTTATTCGAGAGCTTCTATTGCTTGATTCAATAATTGAAAACTGAAAATGTCTACAAGAGTTAATTTCATACTTAATCAAAGCTGTCACAAATATGTCCTGAACAACATGATTTCTAGGGATAACTGTGTGTGGAAAAATGTTGTTTGCAAAGTTCTACTATAACCTCTAGATATACATACATAATGACTTTAAATAAAAAGACCAATATAATTTTGGTTTTAATTTAGAAAAAATTTAATTATTAAATTTTACACTCAAAGTAGGCTACACAATTTTGTAGCACATTCTATTTTAGTGTTTCTTTCCTTAAACGCATGCTCGAAATTTGTTTACACTCGGATGGAAGAAAATTTTCAATACCATCCCAAAGTAGAATAGCAAACAAATGTCTAGCTTCTTGAAAACTGCACTTTCATTGAGCGAAAAGTGGCGTGCTAAAAAATCGTCTGGTGGGGATGAAATTTACTTTTTTTCACTCTTAAAAGTTTAATAAACGTAAACAGAATTTTCGGTACAAAAAAAATTATTCAAATAAGAATTTTATACTCCGTAAACGAATTTTAAGTATTGCCGACTTGTGTGACCAAACTTCTTAATGTTAGTATACATTTCATGTTTTTTCCAAACTCATGTTACAGTAAACGTGTATTGCCAATTTTCTTTTTAATTCCGATTAAAATTTTAAATTTTTGAGTGTACAATATTTGTAGATATGTTTTAAATTTCATATAGCTAAATGGCTTTAATTGTAGATTAGACTATAATTTATAATATAAAGAAGTAATTCAAATTAAATCAAATTTAAAAAATAAAGAGCCAGTAGTCAACTGACAATATTTGCTAGGCGTTATATTTATGAAATGGGCTATATAGCAGTCAGTATCTGTTTCCTCACAGGGTGTATGTTTATAAAAAAATTTAATTTGAGTTTGCGGCGTTTGCTTAATTACAAAAAAAAAAATATAAATAAAAAAGAATGGAAAATGGAAAATTAAATTCGGCTCATAAAAACTGATACGAAGTGATTAAATGAATTTGCGCATCGACATCGATAGATATTTGCATAAATAAGTTTGTATGTACATATATATGTAGATATTTATGTAAATATAAATGTGCTTTTGAAGTTGTATGCAAATTTGATTACATTAATTATAATAGTTTGTGACAATTTAATTTCGTAGTGAAAAGTGATTTTTGACGGCAAAATTTTTAAATGCCCCAAGCAGATGTGTGTTTGTATATTTTGTGCATGTTTATGGATACTGAGTATGTGCATTCCGTTGCTATAAATGTGAGAGAAGAATTTTTCTATCACTTTAAAATTAACTGGGTCGTCTTGCTTGTTTTTAAATAAATTTATTCAATTATAATTTTAAATTGAAAATAAATGACGAATAATTCTGTAATTATTTCTCTTTCATGACTTTTATTTTATCATTTCGGTTTGCACGTAATTTGGCTTCAAAGTGGAAAATACGTTCAAAATTATAATAAAAGGTCGGAAGACGTTGTTCTGCCTTTATTTATTTATTAATTTACCTTCGCCTAGCTAACCAGTAAAAGCAGGTGGCAACCTTCTTTAAAATATAGCTAGCTGTAAACCTTCTCTTTTGCAAGACGAACGGTTTGACACCTATATTTTGCTTTTCATATAACTTGTGTATAATCTTACTAAATTTGAATTTGCAGCAGGTGGCAATACTCCATATGCCATGAGATTTCTCTTCAGCAAATCAAATATATGGCATCAATATCTTCATATTTCATAGAACCTGTTTACAGTTTAATCAAGTTCGAGTATTCAAACAGGTACACCCCTCTCTAAAAATATATAAGTATGACCCTTTTCTACATCGATACGAACACATTTTTTTTGCTATTTCATAAACCTAGCGTATAATTTTATTTAATTCGACTTTTCGAACAGGTGGCAAACCCCATAAAAATTACCATTGAACTTTCTTGCCGAGGCGAACCGTTTGACATTGATTTTTTAATATTTAGTAAAACTTGTTTATAATTTAATTACATTCGACTTTTCAACCAGGTGGCAACTCTTTTAAAAAATATTTGTATGAGCTATTTCCTCACCGATACCAACCGTTTGACACCCATATAATAAAATTTGTGTGTAACTTCATTTAATTTGACTTTTCAAACAGGTGGCAACCCCCGTAAAAGTTAGCTATGAACTTTCCTTCAAAAACGGGCTGCTTGGCACCGTTATTTTAATATATCATATACATATGTATGTATAATAAAATTAAATTTGACTTTTCAAACAGGTGGCAACCCTGTCCAAAATATATGTATGAAGCTTTTCCTCGTCGATACGAACACATATATCAATATTTCATGAAACTTGCGTTTATATTTAATTTAATTTGACTTGTCGAACAGGTGGCAACACTCATAAAAGTCATATATGAGCCTTGCCGAGGCGATCCGTTTAACATCCGTATTTTAATATTTCACAGAACTTGTGCACCATTTAATTAAATTCGACATTTGAAACAGGTGGCAACCCGCTCCAAAATATATGTATGACGCTTTTACTCATCAATACGAACACATATTTCAATATTGCATGCAACTTGCGTTTAATTTAATTTAATTCGATTTTTCGAATAGGTGGCAACCCTAATAAAAGTTAGCTACAAACGTTCTTGGCGAGGCGAACAATTTAATTAAATTTAACTTTACACACAGGTGGCAACCCTCTCCTAAGAATAATATATACCTTACAATTTTTTACAATTTATTCTCTTCGTCGAACCGTTTCGAAGGATTTCGACCACACAAACACCGTGACAAGAGATTTTTATATATAAGATTATGCATTATGCAATTCTGACTTTTCGTTTTGCAAAACATTTTTGATTTCAACTTTTTTTACTGTAAATCTTTGTTCCACTTGTTCACTCCATTTCCTGTTAACTTTATGCACAGAATAAAAGTAAAAAGTGATTTTACCCGCCTCCCCCTCGAAAACTTTTCACAGCAACTCAATGGCGATATAAATTTTAAACTTTAACAATTATTCGCAAAGCAAATAAGAGTGAAATGTGGTCAAAGTTGGCACTTGTTTTTTGTTTTTAGTTTGGAGTGTTTTTAATCTTTCTTAAAGTTTTCTGTTTTTTTTTTGCATTAGGATTTGTTGCAGTGCAGAAAGTTTTCACCAGCTTTTACTGGTTCATTGAATTCCTTGATGAAGCTTAACTCCGCTGTAAGTGATGGGAGGCACAATGAACGATTTAAGTGCATTGCATATATGAAAACTTATGCAAAATATAAAATATCTGTGTACATTTTTGTGAAATATATAAGTAAGAAACTTGCTGACAACTTAAAGAAATTCAAAGAAATGGAAAATATCGAATTATCATACAAAATTTTGCAACATGCTTAGCAAAAATTTGGAAGGAAATGTATGAACATTCAATTGCGCAAAGCATAAGGTAAGGTGATGGGCAACATGTAGAAATTCTTAAATTTCTACTTTTTTGAAAAATATACAATCACCTATATGTGTGTGTGCAATATATGTGCGTACATTGATATATTCGAGTTCAGCCAAGAAAATTTTGGCAGCCAGGTGATATTTACTTTGATCATCCATATTTCAAAGGAAAAGTAAAAATTGAATATTTACTAGTAACAAATAATTTTCCTAAATAACTACATACATACATGTATATCAATGCATGTATTCACATTGAGAGATATCTGTAAGAACTGTCGAATAAACGGAAATTCAAATAAAACTTATAACTTTAAAAACAACGGATTAGTCCGAATTCAATATAAGATAAATTTATGCTATTCATTTTTGTATCTACCTGTTGGATCTTGATTAAATAAAATGCGCTGTGGATGTTAACAGTTGAACGGTTTATTGAGAAGTAAGTGAAATAGAAAATCATGTATGTATCTACATTTCGAACCTGAACATATGCATTGCAGAGTTGCTTTTTAAAGTAACATTTCAACAGCCCTCCTCAATGCAGATGTCATTACAAAAACATTAATTTTTATTTAAGGCTTAACAATTTCAAAAATTCATTGTGCTTCCTTTTTGGTAGATTCTTCGTTAATACATCAGCTATCATTTCATTAGTTGGCACATATTCCAATTTAATGTCGCCTCTACCGACAACATCTCTCACGAAGTGGTACCGTATGTCTATGTGCTTCGTCCTTGCATGATGAACAGGATTCTTTGCAAGGTGTTGAGCACTAAGATTATCGCCGTATAACACAGTTGCTGTGCTCGCATCGCCACAACCAATTTCGATTATAATTCGTCTTAGATGCAATGCCTCTTTTGCTGCGGATGACATAGAAAGATATTCCGCCTCGGTACTACTTAAAGCTACGCAGTCTTGTTTTTCAGACTTCCAGGAGATCGCTCCTCCAGCCAAAAAGAATACGTAACCAGTATAGGACCTACGGTCAATTCTATCACCGCCCCAGTCTGCGTCTGCATATCCTATCAATGGTTGGTTGCATGCACGATAATGCAGCTTCATGTCTGCCGTAGTTGCTAAATATCGCAACACATGAGTGATACCCGCCATATGCTCACTATGCGGGTCTTTGTTACGCTGCGCTAATTTTGCTACTGAGTGAAATATGTCTGGCCTCGTTGAAAGCGCTAGCCACATCAACGCCCCAATTGTAGACTGATAGGATGTTTGATCCACCTTCTTACAAATTTCGCTGTCACACGCCACCTGGAACCCAGTATCTAGTGGTGTTGATGCCGGTCTGCACTCACCAATACGATGCTGGCGCAATAAATCGTGAACATACTGTGACTGCCCAACTGAAATTTCACCCAATTCGCCATCTCGCTCTATTTGCATGCCCAAAAACATCTGCACTACACCTTTGTCAACGCATTCGAATTTCTCGCAAATCTTCGCTTTGACTTTTGCCATAATTTCCTTTGACTGACACGCTAGAAGAAGATCGTCAACATATACAAGGATTAGGAAAAGTTTACCTTCTATATCTTTCTTATATAGACATCGCTCGCTTTCACACTGACTGAAGCCCAACTCACGCAGCGCTGCATCTAACTTAGAATTCCATTCTCTACCGCTTTGTTTCAGTCCGTAAATAGCCTTTTTTAGTCTCAACACTTTCTGACTATTACTACCGCTGCAATACCCTTTTGGCTGCTTCATATAAACTATATCATTCAAATCGCTGTTGAGATATGCTGTGCATACATCCATCTGGTGTAAATGCATTTTTAGCTTCACCGCTAACGCCAACACTAATCGTATGGTTTCGAAACGACACACCGGAGAGAACGTGTCTGCATAGTTCACACCATATTGCTGTGCACATCCCTTCGCCACCAAACGCGCCTTATAACGCTCAATATTGCCGTGTTTATCTCTCTTCAGACTATATACCCATTTACAGCCGATCACTGATTGCCCCTTTGGCACATCTACCACTGACCACGTCTTATTTGCAGTAAGAGCCTCGCGCTACCTTTCCCCTCTGCTTGGATTCTGTTCTCACCTGCCAATGCGATCCACTCGGTGTGTTCTACAAAGTTGGAAAACATATTACGATCGCAACATATGTGCGCTGTTGCACCGCTATCCAGACACCATCTCATTTTATCAAACATGTTGCCGTTTGATGCTGCTAACACAGTAAAGGAATACTGTTTTTGTTGTTTCGACCCATCGCTTTGCTTTACAGTACAAGCTGCTTTCATGTGTCCACGCTGACCGCAACGAAAGCAAATCACATTTTTTGACTGCTTACCTCTGAACTTCTTTTCGCTGCCCTGCGCCGACTTCGCTGCAAACGCTTGCTGAGCGTCACCATCAAGCTTTATGTGTGTGTCACTATTGACTCTGCGTTCACTTTCTTCTAGAAGCTTCATTTTTAAAACTTCAACTGTTGGTAGGCTGTCTCTTGTCTCCATTGCGATAACAAAATTTTCGAACTCCTTTGGAAGACTCGATAGTAGAATGATAGCAATGAGCTCATCATTAAGCGAAATCCCCACTTCGGCCAACTTGTCCATGACCGTAGTAAATGCATTTAAATACACCGGCATTTTCTCACCCTCGGATAGTTTGAGGTTAAGTAACTTTTTATAAAGTGATACTTTCCTAACGGGACCACTGGGCTGGTAAACGTTTTTGAGCCTCTTCCACGCCTCTGCTGATGTTGTGCAATGCTTCATATAGTTCAGTTGTGAAGGTTTCACACTCAGCGTTATCATCGCCAATGCCTTCTCGTCTTGTGCAGTCCAGGCCACAGCCTCTGCGACTTCTTCTGGCTTCGGTGAATCGCCCGATACAATTTTCCACAGTTCTGCGTGCACCAATACACTTCGCATTTGAACGCTCCAAGAATCGAAGTTATTCTCGTCGAGCTTTTCAATTTGATACATTGCGCTCATATTGATACTTTTCTATAACTATTCAAATTATAGTTTCTTATATGCACTTCCCAGTTATACTTGCGGGACTGGGCCCATAACCTGTTGGATCTTGATTAAATAAAATGCGCTGTGGATGTTAACAGTTGAACGGTTTATTGAGAAGTAAGTGAAATAGAAAATCATGTATGTATCTACATTTCGAACCTGAACATATGCATTGCAGAGTTGCTTTTTAAAGTAACATTTCAACACTACCTAAGAAACCTACTTAATTTGTTTTTTACATCTCCAAATTTCGTTGATAATTTTTTATGTATCAATAATGTGAGGCCTCCCTGATTTTTTAAAAAATATTTTTTTGTGCAGCCATTTGTGAGATATCGATTTTTTGGCAAGAAAATGTCCGTTTTTCTTTAACCCTGCTGTTAGGTTAAAAAAAACTTACGAATCTTAGGTTAGAGGACCATTTGGTCCATACTGCAGTTTTCATACAAAATAACAATTTAATCTTAGTCTTTATATTTAGTTTGGTTCAATACTTGCTAAATACTATTATTTTATTTTTTACTCAACTCTGGTAAAACCCAGCACCAGTGGCCTGCTCTAAAAATGCTTCTAGTTCAGGAGTTCGAAAGCGAGGAATTTGTAGTTGCTGCAAGTCTAAGCAGAGAACTTACAACAATGAGAAGGTGCAAAATTTGGTTCGATCCAAAAGAATTCTGAACGGTTTCGGGTAAGGAATCGACATGTTAAATTTTGGACTTAACAGGCATGAAAAATGTGAATTAACATTTTCCTCTGTTTGAATTGTTGCTGAAATGTTGATAAGTGGCAGATGTTTATGGGAATATTGTTACAAATGTGTACGTACATTTGAAATCTTGTTTCCAAAAATAATTGTCAGGAAAAATTATTAAAAAAAATAGTTATTTTTAAAACTTTCCGTTAACTTCATTAAAATTACAAATTAAAAAAAAATATGAACAAATAATTAAAATTAAATTGCATATGAATGTATTTATGTACTGTACATACATATGCACATTATGTAGTATTTTTACTTGCAAGTCATTATGAATATTTTTCAAAATTAAAAAAAAGCAAGTGTACATGGAATTTTTTTTTACAAACTATGAAATTAATAAATCGTTAACCCTTGTTTAAATTTTTCAAAAATTTTCAAGAGAAATTACTTAAAATAAAAGAACAAATTTGTTGAAAAAAGAAATTATTTGTTGAATTTTTACTAAAAAAAAGCATAAAATGGTATTTTTATCATGACATCATGAATATTTAAAAAAATGAAAAAAATTTGAAATATAACATATCCAAGCATATTTATATTTTTACTTACAAACATGGATTATTAAATTTTTATGTTCGTTTAATTAAAAAAATTGTTTAAAATGATGTTTTATAATACATATAATAAATATTACTATGAGTTTGCTTCCAATTTAATATTTGGTTTGATTTCCTATGTTGATTTCCTTTTTCTGTAGATGCGAAATAATATGCGATCTACATATGTATGCACATATATTATAAATTTGTTCATTTGTATCAAAAATTTGTCTTGGCAAAAAATATTCACGGGAAACCGTATCAAGTAGCGATTCAGATCACTGGATTTAATTGTCTTCTGTGGTGCAGTTGCTTTAAGAGGCATCGCAACGTTCTTTATGCTTTCGCTTTGCACGAGCTCGAAACCTGGCCACGCGCTTTTGGCTTAAAATTTATTTAGATTTTTACTTTTTTGCAAATTCTTGCACTAGCGTACATACATACGTATGTATGTACATATGTATATTGATATAAATATGTATACTTTCAGAGAATACTACATTTTTCATAAATAACTAATATATCATCACGTATACAATCATATACATATGCACACATCCATATGTATGCATATCTATGTACTTATCTATCTATGTACATAAATTCATATGCATCCATACTATGTATGTATGTACTTACATACGTGCATGTGCATAAATTCAACCTTGACCTACGCTAAGTCAAAGTCAAATTACAGCGCAATCACAACCGCAGCTGCACTTGTGCCAAATATTCTAAAATATCTGAAACTACATACAACAACAAAAAATTCATTCATAAACGCGTGCGCGTATTCCTAAACACAAATGCCGTTCATTCATAAGCGCAAGCATTTCATCTCCCCGCGCACGCAAATGTTCCCCTCAACGATCTTCTTCGCGACGAACACAATAATGCTAAAATCTTCAATTTTACAAACCATCGACGGTCATTGAAAATTCCAACACCGCAATATCAGACAATAATGCAAATTGCCAACGTAGTCTGACAAATTGCTGGCATTCTGGAATGTTCTAGAACATTCTAGAACATTCTAGAACATTCTAGAGCTTCTGCCCAAATGCGCATCAATTCATTTGCGTACACGTGCACGCGCAATTGGCGAATCGACACAAAAATTGCCGAAAAACAGAAAAGAATATTCTTTTGCTTACCGTTCCCTTTCCCTTTCAACCCTTCTCTTATCCACAATTGTTGCATAACTCCTCTTCCGTCTCTACTTGCCCCGCTGGCAGGCAAAGAACAGTTTTTTTCTCGGGTTACTACTTTTTCTTCTTTGTTTCATTTTTAGTTGGATTCGTAAATTGTTCTTCTTCTCTGCGCACACATTGCTATGATTTGCATAAATAGCCGTATAAGCGAGCGTCATCAAGTGTCTGCTGTGGCTTAGTGCGTTTAGTCGCCGGCTGCAATTATCTATTGCATGTTTTAGCTTTTGACTCATAGTTCGAATCTCAGCTTTTTTTTCGTGCCGTCTAATTTTTCTGGATTTTTTTTTTTTTTAAATACAATATATTTATTAACTTTCATAAATGTTTGGAAATCTTTTTTTATTCACATTCCTTTTCTGATTTCATTTCGTTACAAATGAATTTACGAAATTATTGAAAAGTTTTCATTTTTTTAAATAGTTTAAGATGTGTAATATAAAGAAATTGGAATAAAATCTTTTATTAAACTATTGTGTTTAATATTATTTGATATTAAAAAAAAAAGATTTAAAAAAATTATATTAATTAAAAATTAAATTTGAATTATTTCACTTCATCAGTTACTAGAAAAAGAAAATATTGAAATAAATTTTAATAAAAAGATCCATTATGTATATTAAATTCGTTTTTATTACATTATATATAAAAATTAAATTTTCAATAAATTATTTACTTTTCTAAAGTTATTTAATTCGGAAAATACCTATCAACCCGAAAATGTTCCCGCAACATTGAATTTGTGTATTTTTTCGCTTTTGCAACATGCATTTTAACATTTGGCAGCATTTTAACATTACCAGAAGATGTTAGTTAGCGTTCCTCTGCCAAAACCTTTCAGCTCTGTAAGAAAATAAATAAAAATGTTCGACCTGAGTCGTTTGCACCTTCTCATTGTTTGATGTTCTCTGGTGTAGTGAGGTGGGGGGCATTTCTGGGGCAGCTGTTTGCTCAATGCAGAGAACTTACAACAATGAGAAGGTGCAAAATTTGGTTCGATCCAAAAGAATTCTGAACGGTTTCGGGTAAGGAATCGACATGTTAAATTTTGGACTTAACAGGCATGAAAAATGTGAATTAACATTTTCCTCTGTTTGAATTGTTGCTGAAATGTTGATAAGTGGCAGATGTTTATGGGAATATTGTTACAAATGTGTACGTACATTTGAAATCTTGTTTCCAAAAATAATTGTCAGGAAAAATTATTAAAAAAAATAGTTATTTTTAAAACTTTCCGTTAACTTCATTAAAATTACAAATTAAAAAAAAATATGAACAAATAATTAAAATTAAATTGCATATGAATGTATTTATGTACTGTACATACATATGCACATTATGTAGTATTTTTACTTGCAAGTCATTATGAATATTTTTCAAAATTAAAAAAAAGCAAGTGTACATGGAATTTTTTTTTACAAACTATGAAATTAATAAATCGTTAACCCTTGTTTAAATTTTTCAAAAATTTTCAAGAGAAATTACTTAAAATAAAAGAACAAATTTGTTGAAAAAAGAAATTATTTGTTGAATTTTTACTAAAAAAAAGCATAAAATGGTATTTTTATCATGACATCATGAATATTTAAAAAAATGAAAAAAATTTGAAATATAACATATCCAAGCATATTTATATTTTTACTTACAAACATGGATTATTAAATTTTTATGTTCGTTTAATTAAAAAAATTGTTTAAAATGATGTTTTATAATACATATAATAAATATTACTATGAGTTTGCTTCCAATTTAATATTTGGTTTGATTTCCTATGTTGATTTCCTTTTTCTGTAGATGCGAAATAATATGCGATCTACATATGTATGCACATATATTATAAATTTGTTCATTTGTATCAAAAATTTGTCTTGGCAAAAAATATTCACGGGAAACCGTATCAAGTAGCGATTCAGATCACTGGATTTAATTGTCTTCTGTGGTGCAGTTGC
Organism: Anomoia purmunda; assembly: GCA_951828415.1. Lineage (NCBI taxonomy): Eukaryota > Metazoa > Arthropoda > Insecta > Diptera > Tephritidae > Anomoia > Anomoia purmunda. The sequence goes on from OX639993.1 coordinate 154,867,404, forward strand.
TTTAAGAGGCATCGCAACGTTCTTTATGCTTTCGCTTTGCACGAGCTCGAAACCTGGCCACGCGCTTTTGGCTTAAAATTTATTTAGATTTTTACTTTTTTGCAAATTCTTGCACTAGCGTACATACATACGTATGTATGTACATATGTATATTGATATAAATATGTATACTTTCAGAGAATACTACATTTTTCATAAATAACTAATATATCATCACGTATACAATCATATACATATGCACACATCCATATGTATGCATATCTATGTACTTATCTATCTATGTACATAAATTCATATGCATCCATACTATGTATGTATGTACTTACATACGTGCATGTGCATAAATTCAACCTTGACCTACGCTAAGTCAAAGTCAAATTACAGCGCAATCACAACCGCAGCTGCACTTGTGCCAAATATTCTAAAATATCTGAAACTACATACAACAACAAAAAATTCATTCATAAACGCGTGCGCGTATTCCTAAACACAAATGCCGTTCATTCATAAGCGCAAGCATTTCATCTCCCCGCGCACGCAAATGTTCCCCTCAACGATCTTCTTCGCGACGAACACAATAATGCTAAAATCTTCAATTTTACAAACCATCGACGGTCATTGAAAATTCCAACACCGCAATATCAGACAATAATGCAAATTGCCAACGTAGTCTGACAAATTGCTGGCATTCTGGAATGTTCTAGAACATTCTAGAACATTCTAGAACATTCTAGAGCTTCTGCCCAAATGCGCATCAATTCATTTGCGTACACGTGCACGCGCAATTGGCGAATCGACACAAAAATTGCCGAAAAACAGAAAAGAATATTCTTTTGCTTACCGTTCCCTTTCCCTTTCAACCCTTCTCTTATCCACAATTGTTGCATAACTCCTCTTCCGTCTCTACTTGCCCCGCTGGCAGGCAAAGAACAGTTTTTTTCTCGGGTTACTACTTTTTCTTCTTTGTTTCATTTTTAGTTGGATTCGTAAATTGTTCTTCTTCTCTGCGCACACATTGCTATGATTTGCATAAATAGCCGTATAAGCGAGCGTCATCAAGTGTCTGCTGTGGCTTAGTGCGTTTAGTCGCCGGCTGCAATTATCTATTGCATGTTTTAGCTTTTGACTCATAGTTCGAATCTCAGCTTTTTTTTCGTGCCGTCTAATTTTTCTGGATTTTTTTTTTTTTTAAATACAATATATTTATTAACTTTCATAAATGTTTGGAAATCTTTTTTTATTCACATTCCTTTTCTGATTTCATTTCGTTACAAATGAATTTACGAAATTATTGAAAAGTTTTCATTTTTTTAAATAGTTTAAGATGTGTAATATAAAGAAATTGGAATAAAATCTTTTATTAAACTATTGTGTTTAATATTATTTGATATTAAAAAAAAAAGATTTAAAAAAATTATATTAATTAAAAATTAAATTTGAATTATTTCACTTCATCAGTTACTAGAAAAAGAAAATATTGAAATAAATTTTAATAAAAAGATCCATTATGTATATTAAATTCGTTTTTATTACATTATATATAAAAATTAAATTTTCAATAAATTATTTACTTTTCTAAAGTTATTTAATTCGGAAAATACCTATCAACCCGAAAATGTTCCCGCAACATTGAATTTGTGTATTTTTTCGCTTTTGCAACATGCATTTTAACATTTGGCAGCATTTTAACATTACCAGAAGATGTTAGTTAGCGTTCCTCTGCCAAAACCTTTCAGCTCTGTAAGAAAATAAATAAAAATGTTCGACCTGAGTCGTTTGCACCTTCTCATTGTTTGATGTTCTCTGCTCAATGTTTGCTACTCACTTATTCTCAGCGACGACCAATATAATAGTGGTCGTGCTTGTGAGCGAACTTTTCTATTCTCTTGCTTGTAGAGAATAAAATTTGCACTAGTTGCTTTAATGCATACATACATACTGACAGAGCGCTCAGTGACCACATTCATTAACGCCAGTGATAGCTATGTATGTATGTATCATGTCAGCTGGTTGCTCAATGTTTGCTACTCACTTATTCTCAGCGACGACCAATACAATAGTCGTCATTTAACGTTCAACGTTACGATACCTCGAAATAACACGACAGCCCGTGCGTGGCCGTAGGCCTCGCACAATGCCGCACTGACTTTTTTATAATTTCTTGAATTTTTCGTCCTGCGAACTTTTTTCCATAAAAATGAAGCATTTGTTTTAATTCCCGTTGATTTGTAATAACTTTATATGCCGACAGTATTCTGCCTGTTACATCATATAAAATTTGTTCATGTATAATCGTTATATGAAAAAAAATTTCCAAAGCAAAACTTAAAACAAAAATAATAATAATAAAAACTCAACGGCAGTTTCTACTTACTTCAAGCTTATACTTCATTATGCAAAAACTAGAAAACCACGGCAGACATTGTCCTGCCTATATTCAAGTATAAGTTTTCCTTTGCATATGTAACCAGAACATGCATTTCGGTTGCTATCACATATAATAGGTGGCAACCCTCTCAAAAATATAAGTATGCACCTTGTCCTCGCCGGCACGAACATTTTGAAATTCATCTTTTGATATTTTTTTATCCTTGCCTAGAATTCATTTAAATTTTTCTTTTAAAAAAGGTGGCAACCCCGTGAAAAATACACCTATTCCCATTTTCTTAGCGAAACGAATCTTTTGATACCCATATTTTATTATTTCATATAACTTATGTATAATTTCATTAAAATTTACTTTTCAAGCAGGTGGCAACATTTTATTTTAAGTATAGCTAGCTATAAAACTTCAAGTCAGCAAAACAAACCATTTGACACCCATATTTTAATATTTCATATAACATCTGTGTAATTCAATTTAATTCTACTTTTTAAACAGGTGGCAATCCTCTTTGAAATGTAGCTAGCTATAATCCTTCCTCTTAGTTAAACAAACGTTTTGATACGAATATTTTAATATTATATATACTTAAGTACAGTTTAATGAAATTTGACGTTCCAAACAGGTGGCACCCCTTTCCATAAAATACACACAAACCTCCTCGCTGAGACCAACCGTTTGACATCCGTATTTTAATACTTCATATAACTTGCGTGTGTTTTAATTAAATTCGACTTTTCAAACAGGTGGCAGCCTTAACAAAAGTTAGCTATGAACCTGCTCATCAAGACTTACCGGTTGACACCCATATTTTAACATCTTATATATATTGTGTCTATTAATATTTCATATAGCTTGTGTATATTTTAATTAAACTTGAAATTTCAAAAGAGTAGCAACCCTCCCTAGAGCACAAAATATACTATACCACTTACTCTCATAACTCCCAAAAATAAGTAAAAAAAATTTATAAAATTCGTTGGGGCCTAGATTTTTATTTATATGATAGTTCATTATGTAACATAAAAAATATAAATCAAGTTAACATAGATAATATAAACTGTTCTTCTCATTAGTTTCGAATATTTCACCATTGCTCTTTCGTGTCTGCTCCAAACGTTACGGAAAATTGTTCGATCTCCAAGGGTTTCATGTTCCTCATTTTGTCCAACATGCAGCCTCATATGCATTAATCTAATTGATTCCGATTCGGGGAAGATAGTGGCTATTTATCTGACGAAATAAAGTACGTGAGATCGCTTCTCTATCAGCTCTGAAAAATTCTAGCCTTGCGAGCTGGGGGTGAATCTTGCTGGCAAGAAAATCATCTATTCCCAAAAAACTGATGCAGTTCAAGGCGAATTCATATAAGGTGGAGTTAGTTGAACAGCTGATTTGATTATTTTCTCCATCTTACGGCTTAAAATGTTAAATTTACATTTTTATTTATATTCTGATTGTTCACATTGGCCTGCGATATAAATTTTTGAAATAATTTAACAGTCGATGCCGCAAAAGCGAAAACCAAATACATGTACATTTTTGTTTTTGAACTACTGCTACTACCTTGGTGCAATTCAACTACCTTTTTATGAGCTACATTTCTTTGATCATTTTCTGCGTTGTGACTGTCCTGTAATAAAAATTGTTTTCTGTCAGAAAAAAACGATTCACAGCTTGTTTACTGACGAAATTCTCGCGCGCATTTTCTTCGTCGTTTCTGGAGTTCCAACGGTAGGCTTTCGGCTGGTTTTTGTTGCAATTTTAGAGCTGACAATTTTCTTGAACAGCGCTATTTCACGAGGCACATACATTTTACTGACTTTAAGGTTTTTCAAGAGCTTATCAATTTCACCCTTCTGCTGATGATGTTTTATCAACAGTTCTGGTTTAGTGTCCATCCTCGTAAATTTAGTTTTTTTCACTAGCGATTATTTTAATAAGTCGATTTGTTGTTCACAGAAATAACAAAAAAAAAAACAAAAAAACGTAAAAAAAATTGACAGTACGCTTGTTGCGATTAGCACAATTGGACTTCGAAAAAGGTAACAGTCATTCGTCCTCACACATTCCTACATTATTTGCAAAGATAAATATACTCGGACTTTGTGCACAATATATTTTTTTCACTCATATTATCAAAAACATCGTATATTCACGCAATCCACTTTAATTCAAGTTTCAAACTTTGTAACAAATTGTCATCAAGTTTTCAAAAGTAGTTAACAGAACAATTTAGAATTTTTCGAGTATGCAGTTGTGTAGAACATTTAATTTCAATGCAAAGTTTGAAATAGCTACAAACTATCTTTGACTTTTGACTTTTTGTTTTGCTAAAAGTATATTTCATTTGCTTTCAAATAGCGCCTGAACAAATTTCTTTTAATAAATATTGTGAAAAATGAGCATCACTGTCAGCAAATATAAAAATTATTCAAAATTGGTGAAAACTTTTATCCACTTAAAACTTACACTTCTCCTACAATTTGTGGCGTGCGTCTTGTTGTTGTGCCACAAATTGAAGTACCGACAGTTTTACCTCACCTCCGAATGGCAGATAATTTTTGTGGGAAGTTTTATTCGTGAGAAAGACGCGATACGCAATCGGCTATGGCGCTTGACTTACACTTGACATTACTAAAATTGGCTGAGCTGCAAAACGGCATACTGCTTCAGATAAAAAACTTTGATTTTTTTGAAATGTGTCGAATTTTTGTGAAGTTAGAATAAATTTTAAACATTAATTTAAATGGTTTACATCATAGAATGAACTACACTTTGATTAAAATTTTAAATTATACCTATTTTTGTGAATAACAAAAATTAAATAATTAACTTTGAATTATTTAGCACTTTTTCGGCGCACTTTCGGAACACTTTCGGCACTGAATTACTTCCGAACGAGGAGAGACGAAAAATGTTTATGTAAGTACAAATGTGCAGTATTGCCAGTTTTAAAAAATTACAAAGCAAGCCAGAAAAATTGCATATGTTGTAGGTGTTTTGACAGCTTTTAAATATGCAGGAATTTGAAAACCAAAAAAAAATCATCTCTTATAAAACTGACGTCAAACTGTAACGAAAAATTCAATGACATAAAGGGTAATCCCTGAATTAAAAAATCGGGTGTATACCCATAGAAACCCAGATTACGACAACGCCGGCAGCGTACACGGCACATATGTTCATACCACAAGAAAAGCGAGAAGAAAAGGAAGATGATAACTGCACTTGGGCGTATTATTTTCGCTGCATCTGCTGCAATCCAAAGTTCGGCACTTCACATTTAGTATTCTGTGTTTAACTTTTTGTAAAAATCACACAAAACTCAGAAAAATCAACTTTTTAAGAGCCATCTGTGACGTCAATCCTTCAAACGAAGCAAGTACAAAGTAACGGAAGTGCTTTTGTCGCCACCTTCTTTTCTCTGCGTCGTGGTTCGGACCAATATGAGAAACCTAAATATGATATACATATTTTGTCATCTCTAAAAGTTTGCTTTTATAAACCAAATAATACAAAACACTTTGGCTATCTTGATATCCTTGTGGAAGTATGTTCTGTTTTTGACAGCGAACATTCGCGAAGAAAAATTCGCCGTTCGCCGGATTTATGTGTCAAGCATAAGAAACATATTTATAGTCAAAATTAAGTTGGTATCTAAAGCATGGTATACAGAATACTGAAGGGACTTCCTCAGAGATACCGCTACTTTGACTTTGCTAATTTTGACCATTCTCAACTGCAACTAGACAAAAAGCTTTTTTCACAAATGGGGACAAAGAGTTATTTTTTTTTAGTATTTTGCAGATTTATTTATCATATTTTTACACCTCTCTTACTAAATATTGGAAATTATTCGTCCTTCTTTCCCCGTATTATTTTTTACTAATAATAAGATATGTCACTTCGCGGCGGGAAGGCACAATCTTGTATTCTATAATTTTTTTTTTTTTTTATGTTAACTTTTTCTCAAATTGCGATATTTTCTCCTGATTAAGTAAAAGTTTCTTGAAAATCAATAAAAGCCTACATAAAGGAAATATTTTTCGCCAAAAGTAGTAAAAATTTTTTGTTCCTTACTTCACTCCAAATTTATTTCTTTTGAAGGTTTTTTTTCAAACCAGATAAATGATTTTTGTTCAGCTCATTTGACGTGCACATTAAACCGAAGTGCAGTGTCAAAATTATCTTAATGTTCTTAAGCGATAAACGGTGGTTTGTATGCAGAACTTCTGCAGGAAATAGTCCAAATTTTCCGTCGCTAATTTACTTTCTTAAGGGGTACTATATATAAACCGAAGTCTGAGTTTTTAGGACAGATTAGACAAAGCATGAGACGTTTCTAAAACGGTTTTTTGGGTAGGAATTTTTTCAGATAAGTTACTTTAATTACAAGGTAAACATAATTATATTGGAAATGTTAGGAAATACTTTTTTTTTAATTACGGCATTACAATCTCATATATATAAAATCTCAAAACAACCAGCAAAAGATTCTTAAACTCCTCACTTTGAACTTCTTCGTACAAAAGTTTTATGAAAAATATTTGAATTAGTTTTTAAAACAAAGCTTTTTCTTTGATAGGATTTCGAATTACAAGAAACCTTCCATTTTGTAAATAATGCCCAATATAGGATTGAAAATTACCTTCACTTAGAAATATCCGATAGAGAAAGGTTGTGCCGAATATTTCCATCTAGGAAAATATCAATAATATGTATTTTAATAAAAACCAAATTTAAATAGAACTACCTTCTTTCTTGTATCATACCTTACATCGCAAAAAATTAAATAGACTTTTTTTTTAATACAAGGCATGCACATATGCGCAATTTTGTTAGACATCTTTTACAAAGCGTTGCTATTTTCTTCAGCTACATATCCCGTGGCGCAAATTAGGTTTTACTATTTTAGTATAAATTATCTACACACACGTATGCCTATTTTGGTTGCTAATTTTAGTGCTTTACTTAATTTGCGCCTTCCTTTAGTACATTCAATAATTAGTGGATTGTTTTGTTGTGGAAAAAACAACAAATATACTACATATATTTGGAAAGAAATAAGCAAAATATTTTAGAACATGACATCTCTCCCATTTCAATGTCAGCATGGCTTCTCTCTGATGAATTTTGAGAAGTTTCAGCTGCGGAATAAATCAGGTTGCCCTAAGACTTATTTGCTATTCGAAAAGTATATTTTCGTCTCAGATTGATGCTATGCAATTATCTTCCTCATCAGCCGCATGGTTGGTTCTTGACATTTGCTTTTTTTTTTGGTTTTTTTTTTGGCAAAATTACAATTTGGGTTTTCTTTGAGTTAAAGTGACGCAAACGAGGAATGTATTCACTGTAATGCTAGAAGCTGGCATAGTAGAGGCTGTACTTATTACCAACGCTGAATGAAAGGCGGGCATGGAAAATTTAAATATTTTATACACTTTGCTACATCCATATCATTGACACTCCGAATATGTTGGGTTAAAGCAAAATAGCAATGTTTGCGGATTAAGACAGAATAAGTTGGGATTTTATTGTTGTACACAAATTAAATTTCTTTTTCGAGTTTGTAAATTTTGAACTCAAAGAAAAAGAGGAAGTGGGGCAAGAAAGGAAGTGAGATTATCAGAGATAGTCAGCGACATGCGTTTGCCAAGTCCGCCACACATACCAGCACATAATTTATAAAGGGTGGTTAAATTTTAAGGGCCGATGTTGATTTTGAATAAAACACAACTTGTTTCGGAAATTATTGTAATTTCTTTTTATTATGATAACATGGTGTGGTTCAATTATGTATGGAACAAAATATCGGTCAAATGTCATAATTGAGGTTCTATGCCGTTAATGTGCCGAATTATCTCATCCTTTAGCTCGTGAATTGTTGCTGCCTTATCGACGTAGACCTTTTCTTTCAAATAACCCCAAAGAACGTTGTCCAACGTTGTCAAATCACATGATCTCGGTGGCCAATTGGCATCGCCACCACGTGAGATAACACGGCCATTGAATTTGTCGCGCAAAAGAGCCATTGTTTCGTTGGTTGTGAGGCAAGTGGCACCATCCTGTTGGAACCACATATCGTCCACATCTATATGTTCCAATTCGGGCCATAAAAAGTTCGTTATCATCTCACGATAGCGAACACCATTCACAGTAACTGCCTGACCGACCTCATTTTGGAAAAAATACGGCCCGATGATGCCGCCAGCCCATAAACCGCACCAAACAGTCACTCTTTGTGGGTGCATTGGTTTTGCGACAATCACTCTTGGATTATCATTCGCCCAAATGCGGCAATTCCGCTTATTGACGAATCCACCGGGGTGAGGTGAGGTGAGGCAATATTTGATTTGAACGTCCATTTTCATAATAAGCCTGAATAAATTTAACACGTTGCTCGATTGTGTATCTTTCCATGTTCAAATTGAGTTAGTCTGAAATTAAGAAACGTCAAATGAAATGCGGAAAAAAACTTGACGTTTAGGTGTGGTTCACATTCAACATCGGCCCAAAAAATTTAACCACCCTTTATAAAACTAAAAATTATAACAAATCAACGGTAGTTTTTAGATACTTCAAACTTACCCTTTTTATACTAAACTAGAAACCCCCTGACCTCGCCGGCACGAACGGTCAGATACTTATCTTTTAATATTTTAAACTCTTGCCTAGTATTTAATTAAATTTTCTTTAAAAAAAAGTGGCAACCCTCTTCAAAATTAAAATATCAACTTTCCCTTATTTGATATAACTTGTGTATGATTTCATCACTAAAACTTATTTACCTTACCTTTTTTTTTAAATAAAGCTAGCTATGTATAAACTTTCGAGTCAGCGAAACGAACCGTTTGATACCCATATTTTAATATTTTACAAGACCTCGTTTTCTCAAGCAGGTGGCAACTCTCCCCGGAACACAAAATATACTATACGACTTATTGTCACAACTCCGAAATAAACGTAAAAAATTCCATAAAAATCGGTGGAGCCGAGATTTCTTTTTATATGAAAAATATAAATTAAGATTTAAAACTAACAACTGCAGATACAATAAATTTTTCTTATTTTGACACTCATTTTATCGTATTCTCTATCATTAATTTTGAATAGCCTTGTTCACCCTTGAACTTTTTTGCATCATTCAGCTCACTCTTACAGCGATATTATTGACACACCGAATATGTCGGACCAATTCAACTATTCAGACAAACGATTGGAATAAATATAGCAATTCGTCGCTATTCTGCAGTGAATAATTGACAAAAAAGGTATTCTGCTGTCGCTCAGAATTGTTCAGGATCACTAGTCGGTACAATAAGGAGGAGTAAGTAACATGACCGTTATATAGTGTTATATATGTATATAGTGCTTATCACAACTATACGACAGAAACTTTTGGACCAGTTTCGACACTTAATTTATTTCCATTTCGGCTTTTAATTTTTTATAAATAAAAAATATAGTTCATATAAATATAAGCTTTAAACTTAGTGTAAATTCACAAAATTTTCATCAAAATGTAAAAAAAAAAATGGTTGAAAACCCGATTCAATTTTAGTGCAACACTCGAATTTTTTTTATATTAAGCAATAAAAGTCATCAAAATCAAAGAAAATGTTTAGCAAATTGAAGCTTGCACTACTTACATGGAATGAAACATAAAACTGTGTACCCAAAAAGCATTTCAAAATTTTGATTGAAAAGTTTGAGTTTTTGATGAAAATTTATTGAAATTTACACCAAGTTCTTTTTTGTTGAATGAATGGTATTTTTACACAAAATTAGTAAAAACTAGAAATTGTCAAAATGATCTTGTGCTTTAGTTACGATAAGCACTAACTAAATTTAAACCAATTGATACAGTCTAGCAAAATGTGAGAATGAGAATGAGAATATTATAATGGCATCAAATAAGGATCCTTTTAAAACAAATTTAAATTACAACCTTGGCGATGAGGGCGTTTTATTAATTATAATGTATTCATTATTTAAATCTTGATTGATATTTTTGTACGAGACAAAACGAACAGTTATTGGCTATATCTATGACTTTGACACGCAAGACACTGGAGTGATTATTGTCAAAAGACCTAAATGAGACCTTGAACACTTCGGCGTAAAGACTTTTCTTAACTTTTTTCTGCGGCATTGCAGCTTTGTTTTTGCATGCGTATTAATTTGATGAGTGGTGATTATTACTTAGATTAGTTTAAACCATTTGGATACCAAGTGGCTTAAATGCACGTGTTCTATTTTATTAATCCATTAGGCGTTTATAGCAATTTTAACACACAATATTCGACAGGAGATCTTCAAATTGCTGGCGGAATACGTGACAATAAAAATTTTACTTAGACACCGGGATTTGCAAATCTGTATATATGTATATGAGATATCCTAAATTCATTTGCATTATTTAAAAAAAAAATGTATTTAGTTTTTCAATCAGGTGGCAACTCCTCAAATTTTTTTCGAGACTAAACTTTCCTAAATCTCTTTCGGTTCACACCTGTATTAGTGATGCAGTTTCAATAGACCTTAAATTTATTAAACATGTGGCAACCCTCTCGAAAATTATTTTGCATACAAAGCTTTCTTAAACATTTTGTATGCCGGCTTATTTTAGGTCATTGATTTAAAAAAATAAAATCAATTTTTTTATAAAATTCTTAGTATTACCTTTACTCAGCGTCCTTTATATTGGACATTGGTACCCTAGCTGTGTAAAAAGTAAATGCATAAATGAAGTGGTAGGCATAAATCCAAATTTAAGTTACCAAAAATCAGAGGGTCAGCAGCTGATTCGATTTAGCCATGTCCTGACTGAAATTTGGTAGGCAGATGTATTTCTGTATTGTTTAAACCATTTGTAGGAACCGACCACAACATATGGCAGCTATACTTATGATTGTTCAGATATGAGTTTTTGCGTTATAATTCCTACACTAAAGCAGCTAAGAACATGAAACTTGCCACTTCTAGCACTTCTGTTATTTATTATGAATAAATTTATAATGAGTAGAAAGCGTTCAATAAAAATTATCGACAAAATTATTTCAAAGTTGTTCCGAAATTGTTCTAAAAACAGTTCCGTCCTTCAAGACTAATTATTATGAGAGCAAACGCGGTAAGAACAATGATATCTGTTTCTTCTTCTTCTTCTTGTTCTGCCTTTCCTTAATATCCGCCTAGTCGATTTTGACCGATTTCAACATAGTAGACCAGTCAATCCACTGCTTTGCTAACTGGCGCCAGCGAAAGACACCAAGTGAACCAAGTCCTTCTCCACTTGGTCTTTCCAAATTAGAGGAGGCCGACCTATTTCTTTGCTACCAGCGGGTACTGGGGTGAATACTTTCAGAGTTGGAGCATTTTCTTCTTAATTCGCCTCACAATACGAGTAGCACGGGAATGATGTGGAACTTGTAGGGTGTGGTTTTGGTTCGTCGTGCGAAGGCTTTACTGTTCATTTGCCTACTCAACCCAAAGTAGCACTTGTTGGCAAGAGAGATTCTTCATTGGATTTCGAGGCTGAGATTGTTGTTAGTGTTAATGCTGGTTCCAAGATAAACAAAGTCCTCTACTTTGTCAAATTTGTAACTTAACCGTCAACAGTGATGCTGGAGCCGAGACGCGAATACGCTACGTCTGCCTGTGTGTTTGATACTTCGTTTTACCCTCGCTCACCTTCAGACACATTCCCTTCGCATCTTTGTCCAGCATGGAAAAGGCAGAACTAACTGCGCGGTTGTTGAATCCAATGATGTCCGATCGGTTTAATTCTGCAGCTTCAATTATCTTTTCCAGCATAATGTTAAAGATATGATATAACACGCTCAAAACAACTGAACAGAAGTTATTATTTACCAAAAAAAGAAGAGTTTTACACACACAAAAAATGGCTAATACGATGTACAAAAAATTTTGCCGAGAATGCAAAAAGATTTGGAAATCATGATTTATTGTTATATGTATTTTCAATGTATAATTTCAGTACACTTTGCCGAATATCCAAAATAAATGCGGTCCTGCGGTGTAGTTGATTAAAACTTACTTACGTTTAATAATTGCTTACTTTTTCCTGTGAGTAGAAAATATGTTTTGTTAAATATATGTACAAGTAATTTTTGATGAATTTTTAAACGGCCTCTACGCCTAAAGCAATAAAACGAGAAAAAAATATGCAGAGAAAGCAAAATCTCATGAAAATTGCATTGCAGTCCACATATTTGAAATATCAACTTGTGCACAAGTGAAAGCATTAACTCACTAATACATACACGCACACACAACTACTCCTGTGAGTGTAATAAAATTGCAATCAAATGTTTATGTAGGTATCCCCACTCACATTTAAAGCTTGCATCCAATGGAAATGTTCGTTGTTCGTTGTTCGTTCATTGAAATTACGGTTTTCTAGCTTCCGATTGCAGTTGAGTATTTGGCTTCACACACACACACAAGCACAGAAACCGTAGTGCATATGTACCCTTTCGGAAAAAATTAGGTAGTTTAAAAAATTTAGCTATGCGTATTATTATTATTTGTCTGTGGTAAAACTTATATATATATATATATATATATATATATATATATATATATATATATATGTGTGTATATATTTTTTAATACATTATTATTTTAAGAAATAACTATCTTACTAATAGAGGCACTACCTACCAAGGCTATCGGCCTGAAGTTTATCTAATAGATTATTATGTAACATTATATAATTTCTTTAGACTGACAGAAAATTGAGATTATGGCATAGTTTTTATTAAATAAAATATAAAAAATTTAATTATTTTTGTGCAAATAGCAATAGTATATTTCCTTAATAGAAATGAAGTGGTTTTCAAATGTTTTTCTTAGCATTAGAATACTTCGTGCAATGATCTAAAATTTGCTTTCCCAGTTTTCTTTTTGTGCTTTGATGAACGAACGTCAAACTTTTGACAGCTGACGTTTTTGACGCATGACTTGCCAACCAACTAAACTTGTGTTTCTTATTTTAAATCGCTACAACACAGTTATAGTAAAAAGTCATCTAGTTCTAGCAATTGATAATTTTTTACTGCAGGGTTATTATGAAAAGAGAGATTGGTCAATGAAATAAAATTTTTTGTTTAGTTTTTTGTCTGAGAAGACAATTTTCCGGTGAATAATTCTCTAGATCATTTTAAGCTTCTAGCGACTTTTCAATTTTGTTTTTTGAGCGATTTCTTGAAGTAAATGTCAAACGACACTTTTAGGTGGGATCTAATTGGTTAAAATATTCTACGAAAGTATTTCGCTAGAGACATAGGTTTTAAACATATTTTCTACTTTTTTGAAAACAAATTTCAGTAGGCGATACAAAAAATGTAAGCTTATTTTTGCAAATCCATTAAGTATTTTATTACTGAATGTGTTGAAATTTAGACCAAACGTTGTGTGCGTTTATATTGTACATAACATCCGATTTAACATATGTATGTGCTATGAGAAATACTTGGTGAGGTGCCAGCTTCCATCGCTGCTTTATGGGGAAAAGTCTTACCAATAATGCCGCAAGGCCCTAGAACCCACATTATTTTGATTTTAGAGGTATATCTGCAAAGGGCTTTTAGTATTTTCATAGCCCAGGGTTTGTTATTTGTTGTGTTATGCTAAGCGAGAACGGAAAACTTACTATCCGAGCAGATTATGTATTTTCTTTTAGTTTCAACTACGTGAACGACTCCATAAGTAATCGCTAGGGCTTCTGCAGTCAAATTGGAGTTATGCGGGAAGGTTAGACCTTTTTTTCTGAGGTTCCCTTTCTTACTCACCACCGCAAATGAAGTGTGCAGATAGTTTTTAGAGTCATCGGTGTAAGTAAAGCTCCTAAATGCCAAGGGGGAAGTATAGTGGTGAGCACAAAGAAGGAGGTGTGTAATAAAATGAAGTCACACAAATTATCAATCCCCACCCCAGAGAGCCCCACTGGAGTCCTAAAGAAGTAGGAGCCTAGGTATTAGAACCTCAGTCTCGCAAATGCAGGGCAGTTGAGCAGAAAATAAAAACAAGAATCCACCTCATCATCCTCCATGCAGCTGCGGCAGAAAGGGTCAGAGACTATGAATGTAATTAGTTTACTTAATTATAATTTTGTAGATGAATACTTGCTAAGTATATATATTTGTTTTAAAATATGCAGAGTTGCAGCTGGTCTAAATGAATTGTTTTTTTTTTTTTTAAATAAGTACTTTTTTTTAGAATTTTTGTAATTTTTTATATTTTTTTATTTTAAGAGACTACAAAACTTTATCCAAAATTAAACCAAAATTTACATTTTGACCAGCTAAAGGGTGGTTAAATTTTAAGGGCCGATGTTGATTTTGAATAAAACACAAATTAAACGATAATAATAACTTGTGAGCTCAAGGCCAGTGTATAAGGAAAAGTATATTGGAAAAAAGACAACAACAGTCAGGAGTGGTAGAATTATAGCTATTTCGGAGATCACCACATCTTCTCATTAGATTTCTTTCATGACTCCACCGGCATTCCAATTCACAACCTACGACTTCCTGGGCAAGTGCATAAGCCAATGGACCAAAGTCGGCATGTAAGCTGCTGTTGCTTTTTACCACTTTCCCTTATTGTTCTACCAACACAATTTAAGTACAACAGTCTGTCGCTATTAAGTGAATGTGTGGTTCCTTATACACTGGCCTTGAGCTAACAAATTAATATTATCGTTTAATAAAAACAGGCCGAAAAATCATATACATATGAATATTTAAAACACAAGTTATTTTGGAAATTATTGTAATTTCTTTTTATTATGATAACATGGTGTGGTTCAATTATTTATGGAACAAAATATCGGTCAAATGTCTGCCGCGACCTCGGCGGCACACCTCCATCCGATGGTCCAAATTTTCGATTACGCTGAGGCATCATTGAGGTTCTATGCCGTTAATGTGCCGAATTATCTCATCCTTTAGCTCTTGAATTCTTGATGGCTTATCGACGTACACCTTTTCTTTCAAATAACCCCAAAGAAAGTAGTCCAACGTTGTCAAATCACATGATCTTGGTGGCCAATTGACATCGCCACCACGTGAGATAACACGGCCATTGAATTTTTCGCGCAAAAGAGTCATTGTTTCGTTGGCTGTGTGGCAAGTGGCACCATCCTGTTGGAACCACATATCGTCCACATCCATATGTTACAATTCGGGCCATAAAAAGTTCGTTATCATGTCACGATAGCGAACACCATTCACAGTAACTGCCTGACCGGCCTCATTTTGGAAAAAATACGGCCCGATGATGCCGCCAGCCCATAAACCGCACCAAACAGTCACTCTTTGTGGATGCATTGATTTTTCGACAATCACTCTTGGATTATCATTCGCCCAAATTCGGCAATTCTGCTTATTGACGAATCCACTGAAGTGAAAATGTGCCTCATCACTGAAGATGATTTTCTTCGAAAATTTTTATAATAAGCCTGAATAACTTTAACACGTTGCTCGATTGTGTATCTTTCCATGTTCAAATTGAGTTAGTCTGAAATTGAGAAATGTCAAATGAAATGCAGAAAAAAACTTGACGTTTAGGTGTGGTTCACATTCAACATCGGCCCTTAAAATTTAACCACCCTTTATAAGCATTACATAATTACATACTAACCTCCCCTATACTTGAAGTTTTTGAAAGTGTTTGCCTGACAAGCAGTGTAATTGAACAGGAAATCGTCATTCACAATACTTTCCAGAATTTATGCTCGACATAGTTGCGTAATTATTTTTTATTTTGTTTGGAAAATTTGAATTGAAATTAAAATGCGTTTTTATTTAAACGAAGAACAAAAACTTTTTAGTCACTATAAAGTAGTGTACATATTTTCATATAATTTGAAACGAATAGGTTTAAAAGTTGTTGGTAAGAGTTTGAAACAAGCAGAATTAAAAATTGTTGGAAATAAAAACATTTTATTGCAGCTACAAAAAAAAAAACTTCTTTTGAAGTTCTTTCTCTCAAACATATTTAAAAGTAGTTGAAATCACATGCAGAGTCATATATGCCAAGTTAATAAAGTTAGTTGCTTGCAAGAAAAAAAAAGAAAAAAATTTCAACCACTTGTAGTTGGTCTAAAAAAGGACTTTTTCAGTTGCTTTTAAAGTAATTCTTTTCCTACAGGGTATGCCCATATACATATGCACACACAACACACATGCAAACTTCATCATGATTTATTGTTATATGTATTTTCAATGTATAATTTCAGTACACTTTGCCGAATATCCAAAATAAATGCGGTCCTGCGGTGTAGTTGATTAAAACTTACTTACGTTTAATAATTGCTTACTTTTTCCTGTGAGTAGAAAATATGTTTTGTTAAATATATGTACAAGTAATTTTTGATGAATTTTTAAACGGCCTCTACGCCTAAAGCAATAAAACGAGAAAAAAATATGCAGAGAAAGCAAAATCTCATGAAAATTGCATTGCAGTCCACATATTTGAAATATCAACTTGTGCACAAGTGAAAGCATTAACTCACTAATACATACACGCACACACAACTACTCCTGTGAGTGTAATAAAATTGCAATCAAATGTTTATGTAGGTATCCCCACTCACATTTAAAGCTTGCATCCAATGGAAATGTTCGTTGTTCGTTGTTCGTTCATTGAAATTACGGTTTTCTAGCTTCCGATTGCAGTTGAGTATTTGGCTTCACACACACACACAAGCACAGAAACCGTAGTGCATATGTACCCTTTCGGAAAAAATTAGGTAGTTTAAAAAATTTAGCTATGCGTATTATTATTATTTGTCTGTGGTAAAACTTATATATATATATATATATATATATATATATATATATATATATATGTGTGTATATATTTTTTAATACATTATTATTTTAAGAAATAACTATCTTACTAATAGAGGCACTACCTACCAAGGCTATCGGCCTGAAGTTTATCTAATAGATTATTATGTAACATTATATAATTTCTTTAGACTGACAGAAAATTGAGATTATGGCATAGTTTTTATTAAATAAAATATAAAAAATTTAATTATTTTTGTGCAAATAGCAATAGTATATTTCCTTAATAGAAATGAAGTGGTTTTCAAATGTTTTTCTTAGCATTAGAATACTTCGTGCAATGATCTAAAATTTGCTTTCCCAGTTTTCTTTTTGTGCTTTGATGAACGAACGTCAAACTTTTGACAGCTGACGTTTTTGACGCATGACTTGCCAACCAACTAAACTTGTGTTTCTTATTTTAAATCGCTACAACACAGTTATAGTAAAAAGTCATCTAGTTCTAGCAATTGATAATTTTTTACTGCAGGGTTATTATGAAAAGAGAGATTGGTCAATGAAATAAAATTTTTTGTTTAGTTTTTTGTCTGAGAAGACAATTTTCCGGTGAATAATTCTCTAGATCATTTTAAGCTTCTAGCGACTTTTCAATTTTGTTTTTTGAGCGATTTCTTGAAGTAAATGTCAAACGACACTTTTAGGTGGGATCTAATTGGTTAAAATATTCTACGAAAGTATTTCGCTAGAGACATAGGTTTTAAACATATTTTCTACTTTTTTGAAAACAAATTTCAGTAGGCGATACAAAAAATGTAAGCTTATTTTTGCAAATCCATTAAGTATTTTATTACTGAATGTGTTGAAATTTAGACCAAACGTTGTGTGCGTTTATATTGTACATAACATCCGATTTAACATATGTATGTGCTATGAGAAATACTTGGTGAGGTGCCAGCTTCCATCGCTGCTTTATGGGGAAAAGTCTTACCAATAATGCCGCAAGGCCCTAGAACCCACATTATTTTGATTTTAGAGGTATATCTGCAAAGGGCTTTTAGTATTTTCATAGCCCAGGGTTTGTTATTTGTTGTGTTATGCTAAGCGAGAACGGAAAACTTACTATCCGAGCAGATTATGTATTTTCTTTTAGTTTCAACTACGTGAACGACTCCATAAGTAATCGCTAGGGCTTCTGCAGTCAAATTGGAGTTATGCGGGAAGGTTAGACCTTTTTTTCTGAGGTTCCCTTTCTTACTCACCACCGCAAATGAAGTGTGCAGATAGTTTTTAGAGTCATCGGTGTAAGTAAAGCTCCTAAATGCCAAGGGGGAAGTATAGTGGTGAGCACAAAGAAGGAGGTGTGTAATAAAATGAAGTCACACAAATTATCAATCCCCACCCCAGAGAGCCCCACTGGAGTCCTAAAGAAGTAGGAGCCTAGGTATTAGAACCTCAGTCTCGCAAATGCAG
The DNA here is from genome assembly GCA_951828415.1 of Anomoia purmunda. NCBI lineage: Eukaryota > Metazoa > Arthropoda > Insecta > Diptera > Tephritidae > Anomoia > Anomoia purmunda. The sequence continues at coordinate 154,886,076 of OX639993.1, forward strand.
GGCAGTTGAGCAGAAAATAAAAACAAGAATCCACCTCATCATCCTCCATGCAGCTGCGGCAGAAAGGGTCAGAGACTATGAATGTAATTAGTTTACTTAATTATAATTTTGTAGATGAATACTTGCTAAGTATATATATTTGTTTTAAAATATGCAGAGTTGCAGCTGGTCTAAATGAATTGTTTTTTTTTTTTTTAAATAAGTACTTTTTTTTAGAATTTTTGTAATTTTTTATATTTTTTTATTTTAAGAGACTACAAAACTTTATCCAAAATTAAACCAAAATTTACATTTTGACCAGCTAAAGGGTGGTTAAATTTTAAGGGCCGATGTTGATTTTGAATAAAACACAAATTAAACGATAATAATAACTTGTGAGCTCAAGGCCAGTGTATAAGGAAAAGTATATTGGAAAAAAGACAACAACAGTCAGGAGTGGTAGAATTATAGCTATTTCGGAGATCACCACATCTTCTCATTAGATTTCTTTCATGACTCCACCGGCATTCCAATTCACAACCTACGACTTCCTGGGCAAGTGCATAAGCCAATGGACCAAAGTCGGCATGTAAGCTGCTGTTGCTTTTTACCACTTTCCCTTATTGTTCTACCAACACAATTTAAGTACAACAGTCTGTCGCTATTAAGTGAATGTGTGGTTCCTTATACACTGGCCTTGAGCTAACAAATTAATATTATCGTTTAATAAAAACAGGCCGAAAAATCATATACATATGAATATTTAAAACACAAGTTATTTTGGAAATTATTGTAATTTCTTTTTATTATGATAACATGGTGTGGTTCAATTATTTATGGAACAAAATATCGGTCAAATGTCTGCCGCGACCTCGGCGGCACACCTCCATCCGATGGTCCAAATTTTCGATTACGCTGAGGCATCATTGAGGTTCTATGCCGTTAATGTGCCGAATTATCTCATCCTTTAGCTCTTGAATTCTTGATGGCTTATCGACGTACACCTTTTCTTTCAAATAACCCCAAAGAAAGTAGTCCAACGTTGTCAAATCACATGATCTTGGTGGCCAATTGACATCGCCACCACGTGAGATAACACGGCCATTGAATTTTTCGCGCAAAAGAGTCATTGTTTCGTTGGCTGTGTGGCAAGTGGCACCATCCTGTTGGAACCACATATCGTCCACATCCATATGTTACAATTCGGGCCATAAAAAGTTCGTTATCATGTCACGATAGCGAACACCATTCACAGTAACTGCCTGACCGGCCTCATTTTGGAAAAAATACGGCCCGATGATGCCGCCAGCCCATAAACCGCACCAAACAGTCACTCTTTGTGGATGCATTGATTTTTCGACAATCACTCTTGGATTATCATTCGCCCAAATTCGGCAATTCTGCTTATTGACGAATCCACTGAAGTGAAAATGTGCCTCATCACTGAAGATGATTTTCTTCGAAAATTTTTATAATAAGCCTGAATAACTTTAACACGTTGCTCGATTGTGTATCTTTCCATGTTCAAATTGAGTTAGTCTGAAATTGAGAAATGTCAAATGAAATGCAGAAAAAAACTTGACGTTTAGGTGTGGTTCACATTCAACATCGGCCCTTAAAATTTAACCACCCTTTATAAGCATTACATAATTACATACTAACCTCCCCTATACTTGAAGTTTTTGAAAGTGTTTGCCTGACAAGCAGTGTAATTGAACAGGAAATCGTCATTCACAATACTTTCCAGAATTTATGCTCGACATAGTTGCGTAATTATTTTTTATTTTGTTTGGAAAATTTGAATTGAAATTAAAATGCGTTTTTATTTAAACGAAGAACAAAAACTTTTTAGTCACTATAAAGTAGTGTACATATTTTCATATAATTTGAAACGAATAGGTTTAAAAGTTGTTGGTAAGAGTTTGAAACAAGCAGAATTAAAAATTGTTGGAAATAAAAACATTTTATTGCAGCTACAAAAAAAAAAACTTCTTTTGAAGTTCTTTCTCTCAAACATATTTAAAAGTAGTTGAAATCACATGCAGAGTCATATATGCCAAGTTAATAAAGTTAGTTGCTTGCAAGAAAAAAAAAGAAAAAAATTTCAACCACTTGTAGTTGGTCTAAAAAAGGACTTTTTCAGTTGCTTTTAAAGTAATTCTTTTCCTACAGGGTATGCCCATATACATATGCACACACAACACACATGCAAACTTCATCATTTGCCTACCTATCCTACATAATTAAGTGCCGAGTGTTGTTGTGCCGATGTCGATGGCGGGGCCATGCGGTGAAGTAAACTTTTGTCGGAATGGTAATAAATTTTGTAACTGTTTTTACAGCTACAATTGTTGTTTTTGTTTTATTTTTGAATTGTTGTTCGGTTACATTTTATTGTTGTAAACTTTATGTCCTTCGGTTGATGTTGTTGTTGTTTTTTTTTTCAGTGCCCTTTTTTGGTGAACTGAATTTTGATGAAGTTACAATTGGCAACGTGAACTAATGGCTGGCTAGCAGGCTGACTTTGTGAAGGTGGAAAAAGTTTGTTGGTAATTTTTTCATTTTTTTTTGTTGTTTCACATATTGCTATTGGCATGTTCGACGTAATTATGCACTCAGATTTGCAATTTTCATAATTTCAAGCGTCGAATGCAGCGGCGAAACAAATGCCATTATAAAAAAATCATAAACCATAAAGTGGATGACGGGTGTTGAGTAAAACAACAACAACAACAACAAACTGCTCTAGCAGACACCTTCAACACGTTGGCAGTTAAAGTTACAGAACAAGAACTAAATCGGCGGTAATTCCTTGCGATTCGTCAGTGAAGTCAGCGTGTCCAAAACATAGTTAAATTATTATAAAATATGTAGATATTTCTCTCACTTAAAGCAATTTTTAGGACAAAAATTGTTGACAAATCAACCGAACTATTTCAAATGAATTGAAAAATAAATAGAGAAGAGTCTAAGTTCAGGTGAATTTGAACTTTTCATTTCGAAAAATTTGCGTCTTAAAGAAAACAAAAAAAAATATTATAATTCTAACGTATCTTGTCCGTTTTCGACAACTTTTGATTCTTTACGTATTTCTTCTCTTTGAGCGAATTTGCAACACAGATTAGGTTAGGCGGCAGTCCCTAGTGAGGCACACTTAGGCTCTTGGCTCATTTTGATACCACACTGGGGGTGTAGGGAGACCCCTGTGCCCCTAAAACCAGAAGATCGTCTAGTTCATTAAGGAAAATAGGAAGTAGCTACCTACATCTTCAGTCACGACAACTCCTAAAGCAGTCCCGCCAGGGTCCCATAGTTTGGCTCGAAGGCCAGAGTGCTCCTGCAATTTGGCAAGTGGGTTCAGCTTCCACTTGTCCTTTGAGATTCTAACAAATTTTAGGTTTATCAATAGCATACATGTGTGTAGCGGGATGTCAGGTGAATCCCTAATATCACTACATGTGCCTTAACGAGCGAGCTCATGAGCTTCGCAGCTACCCCGTAGGCCGCAGTGACCGTGAATCCGCACAAGGTGTGTTTCGAATGTCTCAGCCATCTCATGCTATCCTTCATGCTAGCGATATTTTCCTTAGATATTTAATAGCCGCCTAGCTATCAGTGAAAATATAGATTTTATCACCGGGAATCGTATCATACTGTAGCAGTGATGCGGCTTTCAAGATTGCCATAAGCTCCGCCTCAAAAACACTGCAATAATCAGATAGACGGAAGCTGAAAAGTATGCCCACCGATTCCAAAAATACCCCTCCACCACTTCACCCATCAAGCTTGAACCCATCCGTGTAAACATGGATGGTTCCACTTTTCTTAACCACATCCAATGTCTATTCTTCCCTTTCGGGTTTCGGTCAAGCCGATCGGAAGCGTGCAGTCGGTAAACATTGGCAGTTCCGTGAGTTCGGCCATTATTGAACTATGGCCGATGTGAGGCTGTGCCCATTTACTAATTGAATTTAGTCTAATGGCGGTGTTGCATGCCTGTTTCTTAGCACATAGATCCGTCTGAGTGGCTATCGTTTTCATAGGCTCAGTAATTAACAGAGAGGCTATTCGCTGAACTTTCGCTACATTCTTAATATTTCCTTTCTTGGCGAGAGACTAGACTACCGTACCATACAAAAGGATTGGACTAATAACCGCTTTGCCGATCCATTCGACGATCTTGGCATCTAAGCCCCAGTTTTTACCTATTGCCCTGCTGCATGAGTAAGCAACTCTCGTGGTTTTGCGAATCATTTCATCAACGTTGGGCGCCCAATTTAGTTTCCAATCTAGGATCAGACTCAGATACTTGGCTTTTTCTATTATTATTAACGCTACTCCATTTAGTGTTAAACTTTCCATTGGTAAGCAGCGATGTTTCCTAGTGAATAGAACCAGTTCCGTTTTGTTGGGGTTAATCCCTAAACATGAAATCGATTGTCTTGATTTTTTGTAAATTGCCGTTATAATAATTTTCGACTTTAAATGCAAGATGAATACCAAATTTAGTGGAGATTCCCAATTTTCCAAGCACGTATTTTACCAACTTGTTATTGAGCCAATTGTTGTTTCATTTCAAATGAGATATTGTATTTTTTTTTCGTAAATCACCAATATGTGGGTATAGTTATTACTCGATTTCTCCCATTTTCAATACCAACCTACATCGGATCGCTGGCAATGTCAGTACTATACTTATATGGTGTCGTTGAGGTATCTCAATATTTACTCGAGTTAGCCGATGCATGGATGGACGGACGAATATATTCTAAGGATTTTGGGTATTTTTATGTAAACATATACTACTACATATATAGGTTACTTTATGCAGCTGAACAAAGTTATAATACCCTGGATAATAGTGCGCTCTGATATAATAAAAAAAAAGTCATAGCGATTCAACCATAAGAGATTTTTTACTTGCATTTCCAAATCTGTAATTTTTAAATCAGAAACTAAAGCGTAAAATCGTATTCTTCGCAGAGATCGATCCTAACTTTAAATAACTACAAGTAGTAATCTCTTAGGCTGGCAAAATAACAGCACACAAGTGAAATAAATCCAACTCAAAATAAAACGACAAGGATCATCAATCTTTCTAAGCTTTTTTTCGTAATTTCTTCTACATTTAAACGTAGTTTTTCTATGAACTTTCAGTATACACAATTCGGTAAAGTTCAACGTCAACTTAATACTAATATTGATGTTACTTCAGTTTAAATATTTTTCATTTAAACGATTCTCCTCTAGAGATGAAGGAAGCAATATCATTAGACTTCTTTTTGATTTTTTTTTTATTTTTTTTTATAAATTTATAGCTCATTATATAACGCAAACTTTATAAATAAAAGTTTAAAACCTTGTACGAATTCCAGGAAAAAACCAGCAAAGTTAATAAAAAATGTACATCAAGCTTTTAAAATTTGTAATTAAAATGTTTAGAAGCATTTTGGGAACGCAATTTTGTGGCCAAATCAGCTTCAATGTAATAAGATTCAAATTTGAACCCATTAAAACCTTTTTAAAGCATTTTCCTCTATAAAACGAATGCTCAAAATTATTTTGTATGGAAGAAAAAACGTGTCGGTAAAATAAATTATAAAAAAAAAACAACGCGAATTTTTAGTCCGTTGAAACTTACACTTTATATCACTAAAATTAAACGACCTATAAAACTGCATTTTACAAATTTGCCTAATTATTCTAGGTACGAATTTAAAAAGGTTGTATATACATTTAATCCGAAGTTCCAGGGGTGGGCATCCGCCCTTCACTTACCCTTGCCTGTGTTGAGGATAGAAATAGCTGTGGGACTATCACTCATACCGCAATTAATTTTTATTTTCCGAGTATTCTTTTCCGATATGTAGCGCAAGGTTCGATATCTATCACTAAATAATAGATATTCGCTGATTCTTAAATCTCATAATTTCTTGAACAAAATTATGTGGGACCACTCCCAGAAAAGTTTCCTCTGCGCAAGAAACATTTGATGAATTCATATTTATTCACCCTTTTGCTAATTATTTTTCACAAAACCGAAAATCGATTGCTTAAATTAGGTAAGAATAATAACTGGCTGAATAATATGTTTTGCCATAACATTTATATTTGATGCCCGCATTTCATAAGCTATATTTTTTTTTTATTGTTGTGCGTTTTCTTTTAAGGTATTGTTTTCAAAAATTACCTCCAGGTATAAAAGTTATTACAAAAGCCATCAATTTTTGGGTTTTTGGGTGGTCCTAAAAATTGCTTTTTGTTTCGATTTATTCTCTGTATGGTATAAAGTTTCAAATATGCTGTGATGCAGTTATCACACGAATAATAAATAAAGTCGAGTTAGGATAAAAAAAACTTGAAACACGGTAAGGGCGGATTGTTGAAAGCCTTTATTTTCAGTGAACCTGATTCCAAATTGTTCAGATTGAATACATAAATACTAAAATTATCTTTAGGTCTTCTTTTAAGTCAGCAATATTGGATTTAAAAGCAGAAAACGAAAACATGTCGAACATATCACTGCCCTTTCCCACAACAAATACGAAAAGATTGTGGTCTTTCCTTTTCCACCTTTTCCTTAACCAAATTTTTATACACATCAGCAATTTTCTGTTCAAAAATTTCAAAATTTTTTTATATTTTGATTACCAAGGCGAATTTATAGAAGGTGATGGCATAAGAGCAGCTGATTTGATTTTTTTTTTTTCATTTTTTTGTTTTTGCTTTTGCGTATGAGCAAAACAAAATGTATTTAAATTTTGACGACTCTTACGCAGAAACAAAAACAAAATACATAGGAATTTTGTAGTTGTATTTACAACACCCCCTTGTATGGATTCGCTTTGTTTGATTACTAAACGAAAGTTTTCGTTTTGTGTTGTGAGCACTAAATTTGTGTTTCGTTTATTTCCCCATTTCTTTGTATTCAATCGTTTTGTTTGCGTTATCTATCACGAGCAAAATCAGAGTAAGCTTACTGCTCACAAAATCTTTCTGATTGATTTGTATCGGTAGTGTTCCGTTACTTTGCATGAGCGAAACTAAACCATTGGGAAACGTTTGCTATTATTTGTTTGCGTTCTACTCTGTTTGAAAGCAAATTCTTTTAAATGACTCAAAACCCAGTTTAGCAGCTATTCCTTATTGCTACAGATTTGTTTAATTACCTTTAGTTTTTTTTTTTTTTGTTTTTTTGATTTTGTTTTTCCCCAAATGGCACAAAAGATGCACTATGAGAAGGAATCAATATCAGTTTATTATTATTACATTGATTATGAAAACAGCTCAGGGGGATTTTTTTTCTGATCTACTCAAATATAGCATAACAATACTTACTCAAAAAACAAAAAAAAAACCTGAAATGTTATTTTTGATTAATTAACGTTGTTTCAAACACACCGTGCATAGCGGCATTTGTATTTGCAAACGCGACCACACTTTAGTCCCATACAATTCTAATGGCTAACAAAAATTACTTTTTTATGCACCGCCTAATTTCAAAATTATTTTCAATTACATGTAATTGTTTTAAATGCGGTTTGTATTCTTTTATTACCAACCTACGCCAACGGATGGATGGCGCTCACCATCGACACGATTGTTTGCGCTCGCTGCTGTTGTTTTACGCCTTCGGCGTTGGGGTCGAAAAGTCAATTATGCGGATTATCATTATTCATGCATTTCAAACGCCCAGCCATCATTATTCCCCTACTACTGGCTTCTCGGGTGGGCAAGCGAACAGCACAACTACAACAATAATACTATATACCCACACGTTTTGAGTTCCTGGATATGGGCCTGCATATGGCAAACATAATTACTTGCATTCCGTTGAAAAAAAAACAAGAAATATATATTTAGAACAATACATTTGAATTGAATTAAGAATAGCTTCTGTTTGTAAATTGTGTTGTAAGTACGCGCATAAAAATATTATTTGTTAGCCAAAAACAGCAGTAATCATTTTAAATTATAATTATTTTCGGTCACTGTTTCCGAAAATAGCTTGTCATTTTTCTAATTGTCCTAGTTAGCGTTTTATTGGGAATTATTGTTCGCAGTTGTAGAAATTCGAGAAGTTTTAATTTCAGCATTAAGGCAGAAAACCTTAAATGATATATTCGGGGCTTTTTTTTTTAATTTTTTAATAATACTACTTGACACCCTTGCCTTCGTCTGCGTTGCTTACCAAGTTTCCATAAACTTGCAGACGGGCTTTTTTGAAACTTAAAATTCAGCTTCGATGAATTTAAAAACATTGCTCCGTAGTCACAGTAGCAGTTTAGTTAAAATTGATCGCAGTTTTTTGGCATCATTTTCAATGCCAAAAATAGCTGCAACTAACTTATGGATCAACTTTACCTCGACTGTGATTAAGGAGCATTGCTTTTAATTACATAAAACTTATTGGATTTGGACTAAGTCGTATCAAAAATAAGGAGTTTCTGGAAATTCCAACTACAGAATTTACGAAATGGATTTTTATGCATTTTTTTCCAAATATAATAATATATTTTGTCATCATCATCTATGTAAGTGCGACTATGTCTCCATCTAACCATTTAGCAGATACATTTTTAGTAATTTCCGTCGCACCCACATTATGTTTCAAATTTCATCAAAATCGGATAAAAAACAGAGTTTTTCTGTATAATTCTCATCTAGCGCCACCTAGCGCATCTACTTTTTCATAGAAGTACTTCTTTTCGAACAGCTTCACACTGTTCTAATATAATGTAAATACGGATTTTCTGAATAAATCTATTCCTGCGCCACCTAGCGAATCGAATTTCCAGTCACACTCTTATTACGTGTAATTTTAATTATATCAAAATCGGATTATAAATACAGATTTTGTGAATAACTCGTCTCTAGCGCCACCTAGCGCATTTATTTTCCACAAAAGTATTTTTTATTGCACCATAATCATACCTTTCTAATATCATCGATATAGGACCATAAATACGGATTTTCTGTATATCTCGACTCATGCGCCATCTAGCGGATTTAAATACAGCCTATGTCTGTGGTACGGACCTAAGGTATATATTGTTCAAGTTCATCGGGTTTTGAGCAAAGTTGTAGCAGAGAACATAGCTACATTTTTATATATATAGAATAAGGTCTTTTTGAATAAATCGACTCTGGCGCCACCAAGCGAATCAATTTTTCCCAAAAGTACTTTTCGTCCCGCCAGAAGCATACTCTCCTAATTTCATCAAAAGCGGATTAAAAATACTGTTTTCGCAAAACTTATAGATTTATGCGCCACTTAAAGGATTGCCTAGAAACTGTCCAAATTTGATTGAAATCCGTTCATTAGTTTATAAGAAAACAACAACATTTATATATATATTGATAATATAATTATATAATTTCGCTGATTTAATATTATTCATAAAAATTGTTATTGCAATGTTTTCATAAACCTGTATTGGCCCCTAAAGCGGTTTCTTTTTAAAAATCAATTTTATTATTAGTTTTTTCGAAAAAGCAAAATTTGTAACCATCCTTTAACTCTTCTGACTAGAATCTGAAAAGTAACAAAATGCAAGGAAAAATGGAAAAATGCGCTCACGAAAAAATAGAATATGAGGAAAACGTTCTAAAACGTACAAAACAAAATATTTAGTTCGAAGAATAGCGACGACAAAGGAAATGACACGAGAAATACAATTTTTGTTTTCTTATATTTTGAAGTAAAACGGAAAATGGCTAGCTAAATGATCCACAAAGTTCATGCAACCTCATTTACTTCATCATAATGAACTAAAGTTGTTCCGATGAATATGTAGAAACTCCGTCAGAAGCATCACGAATTCTTTCGTCACAAATTTTCGAAGAATAATCACAAATTTCTGTATAAAATAAAGTCACACAATAACAACCACGATGAAGATTTATGATTTAAGTTTTTCTTTTTTTTTTGAATTTGACACTTTTCAAGATTTTTACAGCAAAAATTCATCTGACTTGGAATCTTGGAACTTCTAACAGAAGTGGGTCATAGTTACTATCCCACTTCTCCGCTCCTACTCGCATAAAATTTCTTTTAGTTGCAAAATCAACCCTGCTCGCTATCTTTCATGAAAGATGCGGTTTGTTAAGTGATACTTAAGAACGAAAAATAGCTCTGCAAACATATTTTAGGTCGACGTGGTTATACATATATTAAAAAATACCACAAATAAAGCCGAACAAGGTCTTCAACTGAAATTTCCCATATATTTTTCTCGGGCTCATTCACAATTGCGCAGTTTTTTCACTTCACAATACTACATCTCAGGTCGGATATCAGTTTACCGAGCTGGATCAACTCGTATTTTTTTCCGAATTAGTGTTGTTGCTTTACATGAAATTCACTGAAGAAGTCAGTGATGCCATTTTAAAATAAATACATCAAAAGTGAGATTAGTATGAAAGCGATTTATTTTCTCAACATAAATGTCAACTCATTTTAGGGCAACAAGACGAAAATGTTGCCAGTCGCTTGGTCACGAAATCCGAAATTTCACCAACAATCAAATTGAAATCTTTTATATTATCTGGTCGAAAGTCCCGTTAAATAAATAATAATTCATTAGTGCAATTTTTTAAGCAAATTTATAACAATAATTCTTAGTTTACTTATTCAAAATGTTGCAATTAAAGAAGAAGGTCAGTGTTTTTAAGTTTTGTAATCCAATATTTGTTAAATTTTATATTTATTAAAAAAAAACTCCTATTCAATTCGAGGCTATTAATTTGAATTTTTTTTTGCTCTAAATTTTATGTAGGCATACAAAAAAATGTTCGCATTTGTTCGCTGCTTTTTGTTAATTGTAATGTGTACGTAGCAAATAGTATCGAGAGTTATTTAGTAAAATATGAAGTTCCGATTTTTTGCGTCGGAAACTAAGTTTTTCCTGAAAAAAAAAACGGCGCTTTTTTGTAGATAGTCCATCATAATATTGGTAATAGTAATGTAATTGCACTTTGGAGAAGAAAAGCCCGTAAAGGAAGGAAACAAGAGACTGTTTACAATTTTGTTGTTGCAAAAATCACTGCTTTTAACTTGGAGAAGGGTCGAACTTCTTGTTTAAAATCGGCCGCTAAAAGGAATGGAAATAGAATAGAAAACTTACTGAAATGAAAAAGGAAAATAAAAATACTTTTTTACCGTTTTTGTTCCAAAAGTTTTACAGAAAGTAGCATTCTGCCAATAATTTATGGCATTAATTTTCCTTGTAAGATTTGGGAATTCAGAGTTTCTAGGTTTAAAATTGACATTTGTAAAATTTTGCAATGTTTTTCTAAATTACCCATTGTATTAATAGTTTTAATAACTATTTATCATTTTTTGTTTTATACGAATTTTTATTTCAAACATTAGTTATGGATAAACCCATAACGAAAAAGTGTTACAATTTCTTGTGTTTGCAGCGGTGTGGGATATTATTAATAAAGTAACTAATCTTTGTTTTAACCGTTGCTTTACCCGAAATTATCATTAAAATAAAATCTGTGCAAAAAATAGATTTCATTCGAATTCAAATTCATTGAATGAAATTGCTGATTATTTTGCATTTTCATTTGACGATTTCTCTTTTTCCCCTGGGATTTTAGCATGTTTTGATACTTTTTTATTTACAATTGACGATTCTTATTTTCAATTGACGTTTTCACATTTTAATTTGACCCTTTCTCATTTGTAATTTTAAATGGTGTAGCATTGTAACATTTTCGAAATGACACACTAAATTTACGTTTTTGAGATTATAATTTATTATTTAAGAAAACATTTCCTATACTCTCGCTCATTAGCGATCCCTAAATCCTTTTTAACTAATGTAGTAGCAGCCTTTGAATTAAATCAATTAAAATTATTTACATTTATATAAATTCCAAAAGTTTTGGTATACTTAAAAGCAAAAAAAAAAAAAAAATTTGATACACTTGACCTATTTTAGAATAGTTCGGCCATATATATTTTTTTTAATCTCGCGGCAAAAATGCTAGAAATATTTTTAATGGTTATAATATATTTGTATCCTTTGATATTTATAGAATTCTTGCAAAGCTCTTTTTAGTGAATTAAGCAGATACTCGAAAACAAAGAATTGAAAAATACAGCAGTAGCCAATTTCTTATAATCATATTGATTTGAAATAGCCATAACAACTCGCAACTGCCACTTATCGTGTTAGATAGGCTCATATCTTGTTTATTTCATTGTTTACCCAAAAGAACCGCCTATATGAGTTTTATAGTGTGCTGTTGTTTTTATCATGTTGAAATTTAACTAATTGATTGAAAGCGTAACGAACGATAAGCCCACATACTTAGTTGATGTAGTATAAAAATTTGAAGTTAGCCCGAACAATTACGATAGTATTTAATATCTATAATTTAGATAACATCGTCCATAATAATAACCATAAAATTATCCGCAACAATACTGAAAACAACATCGAAGACGGTAATGAGAAGTAGTACGCTTATGGTGCTATAAAAAAATCTCGTGGTACGGTGTTTGTGGTCGTATTCCTCAGAAACAACTCAACCGATTTTTATCAAATTTTTTATGTATGTTTGGTAGTAGGTATGAGAATGGGACGAAAAGTGTATTTTATGCTTGGGGGAGATTGTCACCTAATTTAAAAGTCAAGTTTAATTAAAATATACGCAAGGTAAATATTCACCTCGGAAAAACAGTTCATAACAAACTTGTATGAGGGTTGCCACTTGTATGAAAATTCGATCTTAATTAACATATACGCAAAATATGTGTGCCAAGCGATTCGTATCGTGAAGGGGAAACTTCATACATAGTTATATCTCCGAGAGGGATGCCACCTGTATGAAACGTCAAATTGAATTGTTTCACCCACAAGTACATATAAAATAAAAAATAAATAATATAAAATAATAAAATCATCAGCATCAGATGTTTCGTTTCGCCAAGGAGAAAGTTTATAGCTAGCTATATTTTGAAGAGGGCTGCCACTTGCTTACAATGTTCATTTGAATTTATTTATACACAAGTTATGTGAAATATTAAAATATAAAATAGGTCGTACGGTACGTTTTGGCGGCGATAAGATTTGAACCAATATTTGCCACCTGTTCAGTTATATGAGATATTAAGATATGGTTGTCATATTGTTCGATTCGCTTATAGAATAAAATTCGAATTTAATCAAATTATCCATAAAATTTGTTTCGATAGAAAAGAGTTTGTTGGCATTGCTTGAAGTGGATTGCTATCTTTTTTAAAGGTCGATTTTTTAATTAAAACTCGTCACTCGTCGCACTTCTCTTATCCATACATAAAATATTGTACACGGCTTTTGTGCGGTCAAACCTTGGGTACCGTTATTCTATTTATAAACTTTATAATGTTCCCATAAATTACTTAGAAGGGGATATAAAATTTATCCACATTTTACACTTTATTACATTATAAAATTCCCAGGGAAACTGAGTCCTTCCTACGTAGAGGAGGTCTTCCTCTTCCTCTGCTACCACCACGTTGAGTACTTTCAGGGCTGGATCATTTTATTTCACGTCCCCGCCAACGTAGACACGGGATCTTAGTTATCTGAAATATATCAATGTCGCTATAAATCTCATATATCTTATCGTTCAATCGTCTGCGGTATTCACCATCATTCTTTCAAACACTGCTATTTCGTCTGATGTTGAAAGCGTCCATGTTTCTGCGCCTTACAATACAACGGAATGATGAGGGACTTATAGACTGTAGTTGTGGTTCGTCGAGAAAGGGATTTACTGCGAAATTGCCTACTCAGCCCAAAGTACCACTTGTTGGCAAGAGAGATTCTTCAATGGATTTCTGGAGGCTGACATTATTGTAGGTGTTAATGCTGGTTCCAAGATAAGCGAAATACTCTGCTTTGTCAAAATTATAACTGTCAACAGTGACACGGGAGCCCAGATGCGAATACGCTGACTATGTATTCGTTTTGCCCTCGATCACCTCCAGACCTATTTGCTCCGCCTTCTTATCCAGCAGGGAAAAGGTAGAACTAACAGCACGGTATATGCCAGAAGTTCTTATAAAAATGGTCTCTGACTGGTTTATTTCTACTTCTAGAGTTTTCACCTTGTCTGAAACCTCGGTTGGTATCAATCGGCTCGGAGAGGTCCTTCCCTTTTTGCAGGTATACCAATTCAGACTGATAAGGTCCATTCAGTTCGCTGTCGGTTGGCGAAATGTTAAGGATCACCCCTCTTGTGAATTGGGCGCACTTAAATTCCAATTGGCAAACATGCAATTGTCCGACCATATTCTGCAAATGAGCAGCGGCCTTTTTGTGCCGAAGCCGCGTTAATGCTATTCGAACATCATCGAGGTCGATCGGGCAATGGAATGTTAATGCCGTCTTCAACGATTTGGTGCTCAGGAGATTGATCTGCTCTGGAGACGATTTCGCTGTTATTTAGCTAAGTGGGGAAATGTTCCATCCCCAATTCGAGTGTGCTTTGGACATAACTCATCATTCGGCCGCTTTTCCTGTAGCCTAACTTCTCCAGCTCTTCGCACTCTTTCTTCTTTCTGCGTACATTACGTCTCTCTTCCTTTCTTAACCCCCGGTAGCGCTCTCAAACAGCTCGCGTTTCGCCCGCAATAGCGTCTTTATTTTCAGCGGACGCGCGACATTCCTCATCGTACCAGTTGTTCTTTCAGAAACAAAACAGAATTCAAAACATTTTTTACAACGACAAAAACGGCAATAGAGTTTTGAGATAATGATGTAGTTAGAAACAGAAGCCGAATTCAATATATCAGCAACAGAAATAAAAAGGAATGATTTGGATTTGTTTCTGTCGCCGGTGGCAGAAGAAATTTAAAATATAATAATAAACAGCACATGGAATAAAAGCACTAAGCAAAAGGCACAACAAATCCATTTCTGTATCTGTTCTTTGTGGCATCAATCTTAGAAACAGCAAAATGTAACAGAATCAGCCATATTATATTCCGCTTTCTGTTTCTGCACTGTTATTTGCGATACCGTGCGTTTGGCGGCGAAAAAGTTTTGAAAAAATGAATTTAAAAATACGAAGTTAATAAAATAAATATATTCAATTCCCAAATAACTTCTTTCTATATAATATAATGTGTTACTGAAATATCGAAGGTGTGCGTCTTGATGTGGTAACACAAATTGAGCGAGCTACAGTCTTACGCCGACTCCGAAAGGCAGATGATTTTTGTGAGATGTTTTCGTTTCATGGGAGAAATTCTCTCGGTTGCCTACCGAAGGGCGACCGCTATTAGAAAAACTTTTTCTATAATTTTTGATGTTCTTGCCCTGGTCCTACCGAATGAAGCACCCACACGTTACACACTCGGCTACGGCGGCCGCCAAACTTAAAAAATGATTACCAAAGCATAAAAAAGGATTTCAGAATTTGGAAAATTTTCTTAATTAATTTTTTCTTTTTTAATTTTATTTAAAAAAAACTTTATGTAACCCAAAATGCTCTCTGCACAGGTGCAGACGAATTTGCAGCACTTTCAATTTATTAACGAAACAAATACCTATGCCACAACGAGTATTTTCAGTGTGAAGTGAACGTCAAAAAAGAAGAAATCTGAATTGTAAAAGGGCGAAGAACTTTTTCTGTTCAGTTGATTGATTGGTCGCAATTTTTGTGAATACCAAAGTATTTGCAACAACAGCAGCTGGGACACATGAAGTTTTCAATGAAGTATTGTGCCATATACATAGCTCTAAAGTTGTCAAAACTTCATGTTTCTGTTGTTTTCATTAATCGATTTTGATTGATTACCATGAAGTTTAGAAAACAGGCGGCCACAAAACCAAAGTTGAAAAACTTGCAACAAAAAAAAAATATGAATAAGCAGTTATTTACAAAATTATAAATAGATGTGCGTATAGTATAACGTAATATTCCATAATACATACAAACGATTAAAAACAAAAATCTGGAATCCCAACGGAAAAAGCCAAACTAGCCAATGAACTTACTAGTTTATGAACTGGTGTTTATTGGAGGTATTCATACCAGTTGGGCAATGACATTTCATCGCAATTTTCTTACAAGAGCATGCTGACTGAATTACCAATACACTCTCATTCCTAATATCAGCACTCAAGAATGATAGAATACAAGATTGCGCCTTCCCGCGGTGAAATGACAGATCTCGCCTTTAGTAAACAAGAATACGGGAGAGAGAAAATTGAACAACTTCCAATATTTCATTGAAAAACGTGTTCTAATTGTTCTAAAGTGTAAAATATGAATTTATAGGCAGACATTTAATAAATAAATTCGCAAAATACTAAAAAAAAGTGTCTCTTTTTCTTAATTTGTGAAAAAAGCTTTGTCTAGTTGAAGTTGAGAATTGTCAAACCCGGCAAAACCAAAGTAGCGGTACTTCTAAAGGCGTCACCTTCAGTATTCAGTACACCGTGATCAGCACTGACTGTCACAGTACTGTTCACTTGACTGTCATGGTGTTTGATCAAAAGAGACACCCACTATGTTAGCTATGGCTGTACAAATGCGAGAATAAAGCAGCCGAGTAATTCATATTTCGTATAACTGACAGTCCGCTGAACGATAAAATGGATATCACGAAAGATATAATCACCATTTAGGCTAATTTTTCATATGCAAATAAAAAGAAAGAAATTACCAAAAAATTCGTAAGAGTTCTACAAAAGCCATGTATTCTTTGTAAAAAATCTGAAGTGGCAAGTTCAGTGTTAATATTTAAAATCTTTTACAAGAAAAATAACATTATATTTTAGATTTTCAATCGATGGCCCCCAAAAAACGGCACAGGACCAGCACTTTTTAATAACTTAATTTTTTTCAATTCAATTATTAAGTTAAGTTTATCTCTTTTGTATTTGATTGCAAAAGGGATGTCTAACAAAATAAGCTGGAGTTTCAAAAGTATTTTACTAAAGGGTTACCACCTAATTCAACAATTTAATTAAAACGAATTAAAATCATTTATTCAGTTCAATTATTAAATTAAGTTTAACAAATATATGTAGCTAAATAAATGTCGAACAAAAGAAGTTGGAGTTTCAAAAATATTTTACTAAAGGGTTGCCATCTAATTGAAAAGTTAAATAAAATCAAATAAAAATAATTTATTCAATTCAATTATTAAATAAAATGTATCAAATAATGCAAAATGGGTGTCAACCAATAGAAGTTGGAGTTCGAAAAATATTTTACTAAAGGAAAAGGTAAATTAAAACAAAGGATAATGATTTATTCAATTTAGTTATAAAGTTAAGTTTATCAAGGACTACAAAATTGCTGTCGAACAAAAGAAATTACATGTCCAAATATATTTTACTAAAGGGATGTCACCTAATCAAATGATAATAATATATTCTATTTAATTATTAAAATTTTTTCAAAAATTGCAAAATGGGTGTAGGACAATAGAAGTTGGAGTTTCAAAAATATTTTACTAAAGGGATGTCACCTAATTAAAAAGTTAAATTAAATCAAATGAAAATAAAAAATTAAATTTTTTTATTAAGTTAATAGAGATTTTAGAATATTGCTGTGCAAGCAAAAAGTTTATGCGAAAACATTTCTAAATATATATATTTTTTATTATTTTAATGTCTAGAAAACAATAGGTTCCGGATCATTGTTTCCTGAGGTGAATTGTAATAGATTTTGCTTTAGAAATTTAAAAACCAAATTAAATTGGAATAAAATTTGTTGTATATGGCAAATATATTTATTACCAATGCTTTGTACGAGCGACTATTACGACGGTACAGCGGTGTTTACAAAATCAGGCATTTTTCGCTTAGACATATATGAAAGTTCGAAATTCGAACGGGTCCTTCGAATGGTGCGAAGGGTAACTTTTGTATCGTCATGATAAAAAATACCAGTTACTGGCATAGAAAAATAGAGAAGATAAATTAGGTAATTGGGTTAGCTACTTTAAATCTAGTAACTTTCACTATGGGGAAAATACCGCAAGGCCTGTGAACGTGCACACGTTGAGTGATTGTAAGTTCATGTTTGCACTGCGTAATTTGGTTTTCTTCTTCTTCATTACTTAATAGCAAGAAATTCAAACGGAAGCGAACGCTTTATTTATATTTATCACACTTACATTGTACATAAACGTTCAAAATCATCTAAGCCGCGGTGCCAATTAATGTAAATAAAATATTATCTTTTGTTGTATACAGCAAATAATTCCTACATTTATATTTGTATCTACCCAAATACCCAAACACTCACTTATTTGAATATATTTAGAGTAATTTTCTCATTTATCCAAAAAAAAAAATCGCCTTCATAACCTCAGCGCAGCTGTTTAGGCGTAGTAAAAATTTTCTTTATAACCTCCTCCACTTATTCAACTATATACATATGTATGTAATTGTGTGTGTATGGATTTGTAACTACAACCAAATTATTGTAGAAGGCATTATTGCTTTCAGTTTTTTTTCCTTTCGGCACATCATCATCAATCATGCTCACTGATCCACCCATTGATAAGTTTCTTCCTCCTCCGCCGCTGATGCGTTCGGTTGATATTTTAATAAAATTAAAAAAATGATTCTTCCAGCATTTTATTCGCGCGCAGATGACGCCGCTATGTTTAAAACATTTTACTTAATTTGCTTACGCTGTTGTATTAGTGGTAGAAATCTTGCCATCGATTTTTCGCTGACTTCTCTTTGAGCTAGAGACTTAAAATTTTCGCCAAAGGTCTGATCTTGTTGACAACGAAATCTTATGTCGCAATATTTAACTAACATAAGATATTAGATTTCAAATTATATATGAAGCTGTTATTTTCAGAGGCCAAAAAATAATTGTTATCCGGAATTTAGATATTTAAAATGTTGCCTTCAGCCTCAAATTTGAAGAAGAAGATTTTACAAAATAGTTATAAGAAAAACGTTTCAATTCAATTTATTTTTCACAATGCCTTATAACTGCTACGCAGACACAATTTTTTTCCGTCGCCAATAACTGTTATTTTCCAACATTTAAAGCTTACTTTGCTAGATGACAGTTATTGCTCAAAATTGTCTGATAAGAGCAGGGACCGAAACTGACAGTTATTTTTTTGTTTGTGGCAAAATATTGTTGTAGAAAAAAATTATCAACGTTTTATTGGTTCCAGGACCTCATGGGCAAGAACCATGGATTATTTTTAATTTTTTAACCTTTTGAGAAAAAAAAGTTACCAAATATCAACCAGAATTTTTAGGTACTTAAAACTTGCACTTTATCATAGTTAAATTAAATTGAATACAAAACTGCATACTTAAAAACTTTCTAAAAAGTCTGATTAAAAAGTTTTGAAATATTATTATTTTTTTTTTGAGATTTGCAGAATATCTTTTAATTTCGTAATAAGTTTGAAACTTTTATTTATGTACATAGTTTTTGTTACAGAATTATTTAAACCTTTGTAAAAAATTATAAAAATTAAATTAACAGACATAATTGGTCTAATATATTATACTGAATTTTCTTGCTTATGGTAAGCTCGTACCCAAGTTTGTTACATGGTACCGAATAAAATTTTTAATTGAAATATTTTTAAATTGGTGACGTTCCTCGTTCAGATATTCCGGTTCTCTTTCATTTGCTACCAAATTTGTTTAATTTGGATAAGCGGTTTATTTACTATTAGGAAAGGATTTTTATTTCGTACTTATAAAAAGTATTTGACCAAATTTAACTGTTTTTATTGGCCTAAAAATACCAAAAATCCGGATTGACCGATTATTTTGTTTCAAAAAAAAAACTTTTTTAACGACTTTTATTATAAAAGTTATAAAAGTCCGGCTTCCCCATATAAGAGCTATTTCATCTTTATCTATAGTTTCGTTTTTTTCATCATTTTTTCTTTCCTTTATGTTCTTCTCCACATTCATATTCAACATTATCCTTATCTTACAACGTTTAGCAGGCAAAATAAAATATAAACCATAGGCAATAACTGCTATCACGCAACAGGAAAAATAAATGTTGAAAAAGAACTCTTATTGGCAACGAAAAAAAATATTTACGCTGCATAACAGTTATCAGGCATCGTAAAAAATAAACGTTAACATATATGTATACATACATAACTCTTATCAGCGAAATAAAAAAATATTGATAGTCTAATAATTGTTACGCAGCAACGCTTTAGCAATAAAATTTATAACTGTTATGTCCTTGGTTATTTAAACAGCTGTGCGCCTGCCTTTAACGATATAAATCATGCATTTTTCTAGCTATTTAATTTTAAAATATTATTCTTTTTTAGCAGAAAAAGGGCATAGCAAAATCCTCTGACTAGCACGTACAAATTATTAAATATTTTTTTTTTTAGTTTCAATGTTTATTATTCCTGCTGTTGCTAACGCAGTATAAATTCCTATGTTGAGGGCAATATAAAATCTAATCCTCTTGTTACACTAAGCTCCTCTAATTCATAATTATGGTAAATAATTAAAAGTAATTACTTCTCGCATGTCTCTATAGACTGCCGTTTATACTGAAAAGAAAAAATCATGAATTGATTACGTTGGTTGAGTTTATCCCATTAGCAGCCGCGTTCAAAAATGACAGTCTCCCTAAAAATCTGCTCATAATAATTACTTGGCATGCGGAGTCACCTTTGGTAATTCGTATTATACATATATTTAAAATGAAATACTACATTTTAAAGATGAAGCTGACCAAATATCGTATGCCCCAAGTTATTAAATTGTTTAATATTTCGAAGTTAAAAAATGCATTTAAATTCGTTAACGGTATCATTGGCGATTTACTTTTGATTACAAAGGGTGCTTATTTTTGGTATATAAAATTTCCTAGAGCGATAGCTCTAGTCAAACCGACTTTCAAAATTAAGAAATGCTTTAGAAATTAATTTTCACTGTAAATGTTTTTGCAACTTACACCGCAGCAATGTATGCAAATCATTTATTGCTAAATGTTGAAAAGTTTTTCTTTATGGCAGAAATGCATTCGGAGTTTTGCCATTGCTTGCCGTGGGGCGACCGCTATTGGAAAAAAACTTCTCTATAATTTTTGATTTGAACCCGGGACCCACCAAATGAAGCGCCCACCCGCTACACTCTCGGCTACGGCGGCCGCCGAAGTGGTTTGTATGCCGAAGGAATTGTTGGTCAATACTTTTTGTAAAGTCAACTACTATAGGCATTTGATTCCCCATTCCCCACATCACTATCAGTCGTCTAAGTGATAAATGTCTTCAATATGCCGTTAAATTTTCCATCTAGGTTCCATGATTTGACTTCGCTTTATTACTTACTTTTTGTAGAACTAAGTCAAGCCAAATTATCTATACAATAAACCTGCCACGACTGACCAGTTGGAAGCCTACACTCAGTGCGTAATTGGCGAGATAAAGCCGACAAAGTTATTGAAGTTGTGACTAACATGAAAAAAAAGAATTTTTCGAAAATGTGTTCTTTTCAATCAAATGAATTGTTCTCGTGAATGTAAATTACTTTGAACAAAAGTAGTCGAACTTTATTACATATGGCAGAGATGGATGGTAAAAATAATTTAACGATTGACTGCGGTTTTTGGATCAGGTTTCGAAAATTGCAAGTTTTGCTGTCAATAAATAAAAATTTATAAGTCTCCCGCCATTTGGTATACATAATTTTATTATTTGAAAAAACTTATATCCCATTCAAAATCAGCGATGCCAAAAACACTCAAGAGAGACAGGAATTATTGCAAAATAATAAAATTAATAAATTAAGATCTACTTTTGAGGATTTTTGATCGGTGTGCGTCAGGATGGTCATCTAAAGGCACAATCGCGGTATTCATTTGCTTCAAGTTTTATTCAAACCTAAATGCCATACAGTTTGTGAATTACTAAACTCAATATATACCGCTATGAGTAAAAAATATTTTTCTTCAGTTTTTGATGTCACAAACCTCGGACGAGATTTGAATACGGAACACTACCAGTGAGTCACGCTCATGGCGGCCGTTTTGTTATATTTTTTTATACATATATATTTTTTTATCTATTTAATAAAAACCTAAATAATTATGTAACTCTGAGGAAGAATTGTTAGGTTGTCGTTCGGTCTTTAACCACAATCTACAATTTCAACTGATATCTACATATGCCAATTTTATTCATAATATCTCTAAACTAAATTTGTATACGCGGCCTTGACTTAAGCAATCGCCGATTTTGCTTTCAACATTGAAAAGCCAAATCTTAATTCAGCTTTATTTTAGGTAAGGTCAAATCTTCTTCGAACTTAGTTACCAACCATGAATAATATCATTTGAAGTTGCTTTGGTTGAGGCTCAAAAAAAAAAAAAACAGAAGCTGAAACTAACACCGAAACCATTCTGTGTACTCTGAATCAACCCAATTTACATAAAAATAAATCGGATTAGATTTTCGGTTGTCGCATCTTCTCCAAAAGCCGAATACGCAATATTAGCAAATATAGGGCAAATATATTAAAAGTCTTCATCGTTATGCTGTCAAGTTAGATGCGATGAATCGCGTCGCTGTGGTTGCTATCACATCCAGGTATTTAAATCAGGTTACCACAATACTTGCCAGTAGTCATCACAGAATAAGATGTGCACCCATGTAAATGTGGGTGGTTTTAATAGGTTAAGGAAGGATGTGATGTGATCAAAACTTGCTGTGGCCAAAAAGTCTTCTAACATTTTCACCCGCATGGCAAGTTGAGCAATGCATCCAGAATAGCGCCAGGCATTGAAAATTGAACGAGTAAACGCTCTTTTACCCCAGAGAAGTTAGCGATGATAATTCGTTTTAATCGATCTAGTACACATATTCCCCGTTATATTGGTTTACGCTACAGCTATCGATAACTTATATCTTCGTAGTCATCACCATTAGGAATTACCGCCAACATACGTAGATAGTTTTTACAAAACAAATTTTTTGACTTAAGAATTTTTAAGAAAAATTAATACATCATAATAAATAAGTAAACTACTTTACTAATTGTTAAAAAATTTCATGAGAACTTGAATAAATATTTTGGGATGCCAAAATCTGTGTGTTAGTGCTTTTAGCTCAGGGCGAAGCTAAATGTTTTTTTTTTCAAAACCACAATAACTCAAACTTTAAAAATATTAGAATTTCATAACACAAGCTTTCTATATTTACGTATTTACTAGGGCTGGGACCTTCAGCATTATTGGATATCCGAATCTCCATGCGTATATCCCTTGACATGGATGAAATCCCGATCGTATGGATATCCGTTGAATATTCGTTGGTGCAATTATTAGGAAATCCGAAGACGCGGTTATTATTCTTATATTCGGATTTCCACACAAAAAAAAAAAACAACAATAAATTGGTGAACAATAATCTTCTTTAAACAATTTTTCGATTTGTGCTATTCCACAACTATTTATCAATAAGCGCGCATACCGTTAGTGAATGCGTAGAATAAGGTAACCCGTGAATGATAGCGACCTGCAGAATTTTTGATACTTGAAAATTTTCTAAACTTCGCAATAAATGATACCGGAGTTTATTTTCTTGACCTGCGATCAATGCCGAAAACTTTTTGCGTTCCCTATCACCCATTTATTTATTTATTTTCTCTATGTTGCATTTCATTAATTTCTTTAATTAATCTTAAATTAATTTTTGCTTAAGTATTCGAATATTCGGATTATCGGGATAGTTGAGAAAATCGGATGGAATTCCCAGCCCTAGTATTTAGCTTCCAGAAAAAGCGCACAAAATATTTCATTATTAATTTTTTATATGGGCCAAATTCTTTACCAACCAAGCAAATTATTTCATTATAATTCGTTAGAAATGAGATTTATCTATTATAAGAAACCTGGCCTTGAATTCTATAGCAACACTGGGCGTTGTTTCGTGAGAATTTAGAGATTAAATAGCACCTTGGCTGTCAAAGTCTATAGTTAGGAGCGGACATTTTCAGACAGAGAGCAGCATCCATTATAGCATTATCTCGCTAAATCTGGCATTATATCGTACAATCAATCAAATGTTTTTATGCTATTATCTCATTAAAAATGACTACAATAGTAATTTTGGCATTGTAGGAAAGATAAATTTTGGTTTGCTCGTCCCATGAAAAAAACAATGCGTAAAAAACATGCATTTGCCAATTAGAACAAAATAAGACATTCGTGAAAAAATTATCAATTCGAAAAAGTAATGAAATATGCAGGGGGAAAAAAATCTTCGAATTCCATCATAAAAACATGCCTATGACACGCTCCGGAATGTGTAGAATGAATATGCAAAATTTCACGACTTTTCATTTTATATATATATATAGATAACTCACCATATACATATGCATAAAATTTTTAACTTTTGAATCTGTCAATAACCAATTTATCTGTATATTTAAATTAAGAATATTCAATAATTTTTTTGTGAATTTTCAAGACTTTTTCTAATTAATTTCCGATTCGTTGCAGGGGGCGTATGAGTGACCATATCGAACCCTTACCGCGACATTTTTGTTTTTTTTCAAAACATATGTACATATGTATACTGAAATATCATAAATCAATAAAAAAGGTGTAAAAGTTAATTAATTTCAATATAAAAATTGGCATTATTAGAAACATAATTTTATCACAGAGTGTACGAGTAGCCATTTATGTATAACTCGAGACACGAATATATGAAATGTTTATTGAGAGGTGCAGAAGTCAAACTGAAAATTGGCTTAAGTAGGAACATAACTTTGTGTCATTGTGTAGCTTTTTCTCCAAATAAGCCAGTAACACCACGAAATAGCAAAGAAAATTAATGCAGTGGCGTCCAATCGCGCTATCACAGCAACCTATCGGCTAGTGCGATTCTAGAAATAAAGCGTGCACCAAATGTTTCCTTCAATATTTCGATTCTTTGACGATATGTATGATTTGTTAGAAAAATATTTTTTTAAGTAAGTGGGCATTCACTTTAAATGGGAGACGAAATGATCGGAAATCATTTGTAAAAAGTAAGAGACCAATAATTCGACTGACCAATTTAACACTCCACAAAATGAGTGCTTTTGAATTTTTATTAAATTCTCTGTACTCCGATTGTGTTTGGCATGTGGATTCAGCCAAAAACGAAGATTATTCACTGAACAGATTTGAATTTGCAAACTCTGTACTAGAGTCAGTTTATTCACGATGAAATGACAAACCACACAAGTCCTAATAGCATAGCCATATTGGAATCATTTTCTAAATATTTAGTCGATATCGGAAATCGAATACAAGGCATTTGCAAAATTCAACAACTATTAATTTTAATAATATACATATGTGTTAGAAAAAATACCTATTTAATTCTAAATAAAAATGGCTGCACAAATCCTATCACACCATGCGATTAATACCAAATTGCACTTTTCGTTTATTACCTGACAAATGGCATATTTTGAGTTGAGTAGAACTTTTTTGAAGTACACATATACGAATGTGCACACACACACACACACATGCACTATAAATAGATTTTATCATTTAAAATTTGTAATAATGTTTACACGAACACAAACGGATTCACAGCAGGAAGTGCACAAAGTTTATTGGTTTTTATTCGAAATGAAATCGATTTGAATAGCATTTTTGTTTACAACAGAAAAAAAAAACAAAATAGAAAAGAGACGGTATTGTGCACTGTGAAAATCCCAATTAGTAATCATTTCATTTCTCATCCGCCGCTTTTGTTAATTAAAGAATGAGTTCAATAGCGTGTGTTTTGTTTATGAAAAGCAAATATAAATAATCAACTACTAAAAGTGCAAAAAGAATTAATTTAGAAAATGTATGCTTTGTTTATAAAAACAGCATATTAAAAGTCAAAGTAAAATAGCGGAAGCAGAAATTTTTATTGTAGGGATTTCGCTTTGAACCCCAGCCTATTTTATTATTTGTTAATATTTTACATATCATCGTAGCGCATTGTGTGCTACATTTTATTGGCAACCCAGCGAGTTGAGGAAATAACAAAATGCATGTGATAGCTGCATTTGCTCTTCGTCGATACCAAAAAACTTCGATTAAAAAGAAATTGCATGACATTTCGTTTCCTGTGGCAAGAAATCGGACAAGACTTTCTGTTACAGGAAAGGTGGGAGTGATGCAGCCTCTTTGTAATCTACACAGCTCTATTTAAAAAAATTTTTTTTTTAAATACCTTAGCAAATTCTTGGGTCTAATTGCCTTATTTAATTTCAAGAAAAAAATCCTTACACTACTCCCTTTTTCTAAAGTTTTTGGAGAAAATAGTAATGAAGGAACCCTGGTTTTGACAAAAAAAAATGAGTGCTAGTTATTTCTGCAAGAAATTTTTATTCTATTTTTATTAGGGGTGAATTAACGATGATTGTTTTTAAAAGTTCAATGAAAAAAATGAAAAGGCTCCTACTATCGGAGAACAGTTTTTTATGCTCTATATGAATCTGTTACGATTTTACGGAATCTCTAAAAATTAAAATTATTAAGGGCTCATATATATTGAGGTGCGGGAAAATGGGGAAAATTTTGAGCTTTTGTAGAGGTATGTGGCCATATTTTTATTAAATACTTGTTATACGTCTTGCGCAGTACAATGTCTAATTTGTAAAATCAGCTCAAGAACATAAAAAAATACTAATAATTGTCAAAGGTATGATATTTTACGCAAAACGCATTTTTTTCACAGAGGCTTGCCGTGACTACGATTCCAGTTCATCAGCTCAACTGAAAGCATAAAACCAAACAAATTTTCTTAGTATGGGGGTTTGGAAAAAAATTGAAATCGGTTGAAAACTCTTTCGTCAATCCAAGTCAACGCAACGACGTTTTCGAAAAAACAGGATTTCTCTCGACCTCCTACCGCAGGTGACCCCCAATCCCTCGATCACCTTCAAAACTGCTCTTTGACCCTCATTAAAAATGGAGGCAGATAAATATGCCGCAATGCCCACTGGCACTGCACCTCCCGGAAAATGTTTTGGGGTCAGCTTCCAAATCAACTGATTGTAGCTTTCATTGTTATTTTGCGTAAACCCGCGGAGACATCGTTCAAGTAATTCATCTTTCGACAGATCTTCGTAGATTGGTTTGATAGCTTCTAAAACGTCTGCGGGAAGTGGTTGGTAGGAATGTGCGAATCTAGGGATATTGTTCTTCTTCCTCAGCTTTTTATCGAGAAGCGCAGCGAGAGCTTTCTGCCACTCACACCATAAATCTTCACCACCGGGACATTTCGTATGTTGGGGTTTATTGTCGTTTGAGCTGTAGTGGAAAAACGTGGCCCAAATATCGTTTTTCATTCCTACAATCGACTCCGGATTACGGCGTATCGCTAAATCGTAGTAAACTGTCAGCTTGTCAACCATTTTGCCTGTTAATTTCCCCTTACATTCCAGCCCTTTATTATTTTTTTTTTTACATTTCTCCATCGCGTACCCATTCTTTTCTACACATGCCAAATACACTCCTTCTTTTGCACGACAAGGTCTTCATTTTCTTCTTCGATTTGTTAATCGCTAAGGGCAAATAATCATATTTCGAAGTTTATTTTTCTGATCACAAATAAAACTAATTTTTTAGTGTTATGTTTTCGCTCTGTTATAATGATTATTTTTTGTGTTCCTTTTTTTATCAAAAATTATCTTCATTTTGTGAGTTTAATTTTTTTAGTCAGAGAAAATAATAACTTTTTGAGTTTTATTTTTTCATCAAAAATATTTGTTACTTTTTGTGTTATATTTTTTTTTTCTCAAAAATAAGCTCAATTCTTCAGCTTTATTTTATCTCTTTTGCTAAAAAAAATATAACTTAATAAGTAATGATTATTGAAAAAATAAAAGTCGAAAAATGATTATATTTTGCGACCAAAAAATGTAAACTCACAAACTAATGACAATTTTTGATTAAAAAAAAAATTACAAAAAAAAAATCATTATAACAGAGCGAAAACAAAACACTCAAAGAAATGAATTTTATTTGAAATTAAAAAAAAACTCGATAAATGCCTATTTCTTTTGAGCGTAGAAATAAACTCAGAATTTTTTGTTAATATTGAGCAAACATTGAAAACTCATATCATCTTTTTTTTTTGATAGAACTCATAATAATTATGGTCCCTGATTTTTATTAAAGTAATTCACGCTAATTTTATTGACTACTTTCCAAATGTCACATATAGTTACTTAGTATCATTATTTTGCACTGATCGGAATCAAATTAATTTCTTTTATTTAAATTTTTCCTTCTCTTCTTCTTCGTTTGTATACTGTTCACTATGAATTATCAACTTACAAATTACTATTTCACGTCTATTTCACGCCCAAGAAGTATTGCAGAATTTTTCTTGTGGCTTTTCTTGAGTGCTGTGGACGCAGCTCATAGTTGAAGTTAAAAAATATATATAAAAAAGAACTTTTGATTCTTATAGATATTTCGTTAGAAGAAAATACTTTTCGCAAGCGATATTGATATTGATATTTCTTATTTTTTTTTGTATTGTTCAATATTTTTGTATGTTATGGTCAGTTCAAATCAACGGTCAAATTAAATGCAGAGAAAATGTGGCCTTACATGCAGTACCTAAATAAAAAAAGACGAAGTATAGATATGCCTGATTTTTCTAAGCCAAAGTTCCGAGAGTCGGAAGTGGGTCTGTTAACCCAAGTGAATTTGATTGGTGTTATTTTGGACCCCGAACTTAATTGGAGGCGGAATATCGTAAATCATGCCAGGAAGGCCTCGAGAACCTTCTATGCAACTAAAAGAATGCTATGCACTGATGGGGTTCAAATCAAAAAATGGTGCACTGAATGTTCGCAGAACGCAGTTAGATCATCTCTAATAGATGCTTTGAGCATTCTGCTTGATTTATTACCAATAGATACTTTACCAAAATCTCAACTGCTAACAGCGCTATCAGACTGCGGGTCTGGGGGTTCTGGAAAGAACGGACGTTAAGACACAACTCCATTCTTAACGTACTTCCGCCTGAGATTAAAGTGCTGCTCTCTGACGTGACACCTAGACATAGACGTGGGTAACACACGAAATACCCAAGCCGCATGAATTGGTCTCAGGGGAAGAGCCAACCATTGGAGGACTTAACTGTATTCACGGGGGAGTCACAGATAGAATGCGGGATCGGAGCGGCGATTTTCTTTAGGATATAATCAAAAATTATTCTTCCGCCTGCCGGACCATGCAAGCGTTTTTCAGGCCGAGACATTTGCAATAAAGGAGGCACTAAGATGCATTAAACAAAATGCAACCGCAAGATTTCAGGTAAATATCATAACCAAGCGGGTATTCCGGTCACTGGATGAGTCTAAAAAAAACCTGTTATCGATTTCTAACACGTGCGAGATCACCTAAT
Source organism: Anomoia purmunda (assembly GCA_951828415.1). NCBI lineage: Eukaryota > Metazoa > Arthropoda > Insecta > Diptera > Tephritidae > Anomoia > Anomoia purmunda. Next base: position 154,915,453 of record OX639993.1, read on the forward strand.
ATAGTGTCAGGGAACATTTACGATATTGAAACAGCGGATGAACTGGCGAGGTTTGGCCTAGCAATGAGCATGTCCCACGCGGTGGATGTGCAAAGTGTTTCGCTTAGAGAGTTCAAAAGTTAAACAGAGGTGGGACATTGCAGAATCGTATAAGATTACCCAGCAGTCTGGGCAGGAAAAGAAAAATCGGCTTACCCTACAGCAGATTCCGTGGCAGCTGCGAGGATCCGGGCTGTAGAGAAACAGTCGAACTCGTACTGTGTCAGTGCTCAGCTCTCATTAGGTTGAGGCTAAAGACATCGCTCTGTATGATATACAGAAATTCATTAAAGTCGCTGGATGGCCCGAGTTTTGTGAAATGAAAATGGCTAATTGCTGGACAGTCCACTGAAACCAACTAACCGTCTAACATATTTTATATTTTCTATACAATATTTCAACCTGACTTTCCAGGAGTATTACTAGCACATTTTAATGTGTAAATAATCTAGTCAAAAATTCTGCTAGTTCAATGATGGAAAAATCAACATTACAAAAAAGAGACCTCGGAAAAATGGATTCATTCAACTTTGGAACTTAATATTTCAGAATCAAAAATTCATAACACTTCATGTTCAGCAAATGTAGTCGGTATTCCTCCTCTTAATTGGTGTTGATATATCAGCGGCAAATAGTAGACATAGTTGCTCACTTAGTTCCCTACTAGATACAACACCTTTAGACAATGCTCGTACAGCGGATTTGCTCTTGTCTATAGGAAATGGTGCCTTGCTTAAAACTTACCACTTTCGATACAGATTTTTAATATAAAAAATTATGAAGTCCTGCGGCTGTCAGTGTTTTAGATTGCAAAGAACTCCGTAGCGCCAGACTTTATGAAAAATTGTATTTAGCTACGTCAAGTTAGAGTTCAATGCAATATTTTTTATTTTTATTTTTTATATTTTCATTAATCAAGTTATTCTCAACCATTCACAGAAAACAAAGTGCACATTCAAGTTTATTTGAGCATTAAATTCAATAAATTTCGATGAAACATTTCCTCATGTCTCTTACTCGCCATATTCATACCACATGCAAATCTTTGTAGGCGGATGTGAAAACTTCAAAAAGGTTTTACATAGAGATTTGCGAAGCTTAATATATCTACATATATACAAATTTACGTATGTATTTTTGCAAGTATGTGCTGCTCAAATATCTGACACGCGTGCTATTTTACAAATAAACTAATAAGCTCAAATTTTATTAGTCACGTTTCCTCATCCAATCGTGTCGATTAGATTAGCCGAAAGCAAAATAAATTTTGACAACTTGTAGTGTAAACTGATGTGCAGATTTAGTCAATAAACGCTGACAACAGAAAATATTTGGCATGCCATAAACTTTTGGATTAATACGAGTGAGTCTTGGGATTTAGGATATATGTATGTACATTTTTTTTTCAATTTAACGAACACAATAATTGGCAAGCTAATTTGGTAAATCGATTCTTTCGTTAAACGGAGGATTCATTCAGATGTATTTTATTGAAATAACTGTTTTAAAAAAATAAGCCTTGATTTGGAAAAACTGAGCTTAGCAAATCAATTCCGCTTTTCTTTGCTAAATTGACTTTAATTCGGCGCAAGAAAGATGGCAGGGGTAAGTTGTCTTCCTCATCAAAATTCTAATTTTCATTGAAAAGTTTACTTCATCATTTCGACAGTAATGCTTTAGAAAGGCTCCTCCTGTCCTTCAGTAGTAAAAAGTTTTGATAGAAGGCTTCATTTGTAGGACAACTTCAGTAATCGGATTGTAAAATTTGGCGGACTAAAAGCACATAAAATATACTACTTGTGATATTTTTAAATATATAAAAAACTTCTACCGTACCGAACAAAAACAACAAACAAAACATCTACGTTATTCGTTCCCACAACAGTCGGTTCTACGATACCGGAATGACCCGAATTTATATCCGGCCAAGGACTGTCACTTCAGCAGCTATCCACAAAATTTTATGGGGAATGTTTTATGCTGTCACAACAACAACAACAACAACAACAACAACAACATGGAACGTTATTGAGAACAAACAAAGCATCAGTGAGCGATTTTCCCTGATGGTAAAACTTTTCACATAAAATGGACAGAAAAAAAAAATTTTAAAAACCCGAAAAAATTTTTTAAAGCCTTTTTTGTAGAACAAATTCTTTGAAAACAAAAATTTTAATATGGTGCGTGTCATACATAAATTTTTTTGTAAAGGTGAGGAAAGTGTACCTTTTTATGGACTATTCGGGCATATCAAAGGCAGTCAGACTCTTGTAGTACTGTCTGTTAGTTTATAGGTATTTTGTTGTATTTTACGACTAATAAAATTAAAAAAAAAAATTGCCAAAATTAAATTGATCTTCTCATTTTGCCACAAACTATGTTCTGTTGCTAATTTCATGCGAAGAAAAAAAAATTCCGGTTCCTAATTTTGTGCAAGGAAAATGGAAACATTCAGTAATATCTTAAAAAACGGGCGAAAAATAATTTCAAATACATACTACACATGTGCCCATAATTATGAAAGTGGTCTAAGTCATATACCTTACATTCAGGGAGAAAATTCTACATGCGCCCTTCGCTTTTGCGATTTTGGTGAATCCGTTACGATAATTAATAAGGTCTTTATGTCAATATTGAGGGTATTATGAAATAAGAAAATAAGTAAGCACTTTTTTTTAAATAACTCTAGCAGTTGCTGTTGGAAAACGTAGCGATCGGAGAGAAAAACTTCCCACACAGCGTGGCAACTCTGGACATTAAATTGAAAAGTGAAAATAAAAAAAGAGAATTCCCTGTGTAATTGGCTGATTTTCATATTTCGAGTTTTTTCTTTATTGTAGAGCTCAATCTGACCTGTTTTATTAAAAATAAAAAAAAAATTATTTTATATGAGGAATCGTAAAGAAATACACATTTCAGTTCAAAATTAAAACAAATCGTATGAGAAAATTGCTAAAACTGTAAAATGAATCAAATCATTATTGAAAACTAAAGCAATACCAAAAATAAATCACGATCCGGCCGACCCAGAAAGCTTTCTCGGCGAGATATAAGAGCCATCATCAAATAAGTCAACAAGGATTCAAAAAAAAAGTTCCTCAAAGTTGGCGGATCGCATTGAAAAATTTTCGAATATTATTGTACATCGAAGAACTGCACGTAATGCGTTACATGATTTATGATTTAAAAGTAGAGTAGCGAGTAGCAGACAGCGCACTTTGTTCGAGATTGGCTGCTTTATAATGCGCCCAGGCAGCTTAAGCCACCTCCACAGTCAGCAGATATAAATCCGGTTGAATATATTTGGAACGTTCTAGAAAAGAAAATACACAAATATGGCATCAGCAGTCTTGAAACCCTAAAAACCGCCCTTACCCGAGAGCTTGCGCCGAAATTTCTCCCGGTGTAATTTCAATCCCCCGAAGCCTACAAGCAGTGATTGATGCCCCCAAGGTGGACCAACCGAATACGAAGTTTCAAAAAAATATATTATTGTAGAGGTATTTTGCCTTCTTTATGGTTTGCTGCTTGAAGACTTTTTTCCTGCGCTTTTTTATGTTTTTGCTATTTTTTGTTTTTGGTATTGAAACTGAAATTGACTTTTTTGTTTTGCAAATAAACTTCTTCACAAATGTTTTAAATATTGACATATAGGCTTTAATAATTTTCTTAACAGATTTGCCGATTTCGCAAAATCGATGGGTGTATGTAGAATTTTTTCCTTGACTGTATTTATTGTGCCGAGATTATAAATGAGCTCCATTACAACGAACTAAAAAAATATTTGACGGCATTTGAATTTATAGTTTTACTAGTTTTGATTAATGCAAATTTATTAGCAATATGGAGTTTTGTCTGAATTTCATAAGCAATTAATGTTTTTAAAATTTGAATTGACTTAGACCATTTTCAAAATTAACTGAATCCCCTAAAAATGGCTTAGAGGAATGAAAAACTATGAGTTGTATTTGAAACAATAACTTTAATTCATGAAATAATAATAATAATTAATTTTAAAAAGTAATCCGCGCGCTATTTTCAAATTATTTTTATACAATTTCTTAAAATTTTTGCCTTAAGCAACTTTCATAATTAATACTGTACGAATTTAGTACAACGTTGAAATTACAACGACTGCCGAAGGGACAGTGAAAGTTACATTAAATAAATTTTATTAAAAATAATGTGATATGAAATTAGTGTATATTTTGTTTTTTCATGCTGACTTAGTCCACTTTCATAATTAGGGGCACATATGTATTTAAAACATCAGAAACAGCCGTCATTTAGCTAAAAGTATAGCACGGAAAAAGGCGAAAAGAATATACATACATATGTGAAATTTATTATTTATTGCAATTTTAAAATTTTTATGAATTGTATTAGAAATTCATTATAATTAAATATTGGTAAGTATTGAAACACAAATACATTAAAACTACGCCTTATATAATTAACATCTGCGCGAAAATACAACATCCGCTCAATATTGGCTAAACCACCTCACGCGAATGAGTAGAGGCTTTGAAAACTTTCAGCACTAAGTAAATTTTTGTGGTTGTAGTAAGTAAATATAAGCTTTTCGATATATATTTTTTTTCTTCTTCTTATTTAATTACTTGTTTTTGTCATTAAACACTTATAGTAATTTGGTAGTGATTTTGGTAAACAAAAAAAAAAAACAAATTATATCTTAACAGATGCGCTTTTTTTTTGTTTAATACTGAAGTTAATGATTCACGAAAATTATTTGTCCAACAAAATTCCGGTCAACTGATTTAAAGAGTAATTACTTGTTTACATGGAAAACATTTTTTTTCGCACCACAAAAAAACACAGCGTATTATTTATTATGATCAATTTATTAGAAACTTTGCACACTGACGCAAAACCAAAAATACGCAAAAGATGAATTAAGATTAAGAGATGTGTAATTCCATAGCAGCCTGAAAAAGGCCTCTAATAAATTACGCGTGAAAAATCGAGTTTATTTAGGAAAATTAATTTATTTTATTACAATCAAGAAAAAACGCATACATTTATCTTACAGATTGCTTTAAAACTGCTTATAATATATATATAATAAATATATGCACATAAATATGTTGGTTTGCTTGCCAACTACCGCGCGACTCCCTACGGCGGCTGGTTTGAAGCAGGCACGTAATTTTCTCGGTAGTCCGGAGGTTATGGCTACTTGGCCTAATGAGATAACAGTATTTTGTATTTATTTTCACTTTAATTTGAGCTAGCAAAATAGATACAAAAGCACTGCTGTCCTATATGGTTAAATTTTTGAGATGGTGTATAATTAATATGCCGGCGTAGCAATTGAGCTAATTATATTGCTTAAATTACAAGCGCAAGATGGTAATAAATTGAATTATTACTTACAATAGAAGTATGGCGCTTTTGGCTCTTGTGCAGAATTTACATAAAATAAGATACAGTGTATTTGGTTATTTGCAGCATTGTAAATATATGTACGTATTTATAATATTTCGGGAGGCAAGAAATTTTAACAATTTGCACACCGATATATTTAATGTTACGTATACGCCAAGGCCGTCATATCTTAAGCACCAAAATTCAATATACTCGTGTTTGGCTTTTACGTGCATCAATTTATTTTTAATGATTTTTTTTTACAAAAGTGAAGCTCATTGTAAAATATAAATCACATAATTATATCATATAATTCGTATATAAAAAAATCACGTTTCAAGGTGTTTGCGGTCGATTTCGTCCGAAACTGCTGGTCCGATTTTTATGAAATTTTTTATGTAAAGGGTGGTTAAATTTTAAGGACCGATGTTGAATGTGAACCACACCTAAACGTCAAGTTTTTTTCTGCATTTGATTTGACATTTCTCAATTTCAGACTAATTCAATTTGAACATGGAAAGATACACAATCGAGCAACGTGTTAAAGTTATTCAGGCTTATTATGAAAAACAAAATGCATATCGTGCATTTTCGAAGAAAATTATCTTTAGTGATGAGGCGTTTTCCGTCTTTATAAGCAAAAGGCAAATAACACTAGTTTACAGTACATTTGTTGCCGAAGAAATTTTAGCTGTTGCTGAATACATATAATATACTATTTTCAAAAATATAATTAGAATATTTTTATCAGCTCTAGTTTCTGAATTTCAGCTATGTATGTATTAGACAGAAAAAAACATGTATTTAATAAGAAAAAATTTTTTAAAAGAAACAATTAATCATTGAGTTCTAAAAAACTTCATTTTAAAGCTTTTCTCCGATGTGTCGACTTTGGAAAATGACGTATTAGAGACCAACAATAGTCAGACATCATATTTGTATCCCAGAAACCCTGATAGCGCTCTTCCATGACGCGTAAGTTTTGATGCATACGCTCTCCCTGCTCTTCGCTCATATCTCCTAAATTTTTCGGAAACCTGTCCAGATGACTATGGAGAAAGTGGACTTTTATACTCATATTGCATCCCATATTTCTTAATTGTAGCAGAAGGTCTTCTACAAGTTCAACATAATTTTCAGATTTCCGATTTCCGAGAAAATTCTGCATCACAGATACGAAAGCTGTCCAAGCCTTTAGTTCTGACTCAGTCATAGAATTTCTAAATTGAGTATCATTCGTTAGTTGTCTTATTTGAGGGCCATCAAAGATACCGGCTTTAATCTTTTCCATAGTGAGCTGAGGAAATTTTTGGCAAATGTAAGAAAAGCAGTTCCCATTTTTATCTAGTGATTTTACAAACTGTTTCATGATGCCCAGTTTTATGTGTAATGGTGGAAGGATAATTTTGTCACGATATACTAATGAATTGTGGACTATATTGTGCTTTCCAGGCTCCATATTTGCTCTCAAGGGCCAGTTTTTTCTTACCCAATGTTCTTGTTTAGCTCTACTGTCCCAAAGACATATAAAACAGGGAAACTTGGTGTAACCACTTTGTTGACCGAGAAGAATGTTGACCATTTTTAAATCGACACAAATTAGCCACTTATGGTCATTGTATTTTATTTTGTTCAAGACTAGCGAAATGTTACAATATTCCTCCTTTAACTTTGTACTGTGGGCAATAGGTACCCCAGCATATTTATTTCCATTATGTAATAGAATACATTTTAGGCTACGTTTTGAGCTGTCAATGAATAAACGCCAGTCATTTGGTTCGTATTGCTTCAAGCCCATTTTTATCAACAATTTTTTGATATCTGAACAAAAGGTAATGCCATCTTCTTCGGAAAAATAATACCGTAATTCTGTATCTCTTTCACGATTAAAAATTATTTTAGTATCCGAGGATAGCAAATTTTTTTCTTTTAGTCTTGATGCTAACAATTCTGAAGCTTGTTTAGAAAGATTTAAATCTCTTACAAGATCATCTAACTCATTTTGGGAAAAGCATTTTGGCTCATTAGACATAGCTTCAAAATCAGGATCATTTTGTGATGAGCTTGGTCCTTCAATGTCTTGCTCTAATGGTTCAGATATATTTTTAAGCTTTGAAGAGTGAGGTGAACGCTGCACTGGACGTTGAACACAACTAGTACTTGGGTATTGCCATTTAGCTCGATTTTTAGTGTTTAAACCGTTTATGTTCACACTACAAAAATAACAGTCTATGAGATGATTTTGTGGTTCTCGCCAAATAGTCGGTGTTCCAAATTTAAAGGCACTTCTTTTACCACTTTTCCATAATCTTAAATATACCACACACGATTTACAAACACAATTGGGAGCCCAAGACTTCTCATTTTTATCCAAGAGCATCCCAAAATACTCAAAATAGGTATTTTTCACCAACTCTGATATAACTTTTCTACTATTGTTAAACACATATTCTCCGCATATATAGCAAAAATGATCTGGATTGTTTAAACAACGTCTCCTTGAACTACTCATGATGCAAAAACTAGAGAAACTAATTTTAACACAGTAAAATATGCCTGTTATCGATTAATATATATGATATAAATTAATATAAATGATGAAATCAAAAACAAAGTAACTCGAGCTGCTCAAAAAATTTTGAGGGTAGATTTGACAAAAACAAGTGATGAGTGAACAATATCAACCACAGGATTCGCGGCAACAGACAAAAAGTTTAATATTGTAAACCAGTGTAATAGATAAGTAAACTTTTAATAAGAAAGCTTTGTTCAATAATTCAAAATACATATTTGTATAAAACAAACCTACTTCAAGTTTTGAAACTTTTTACATGGAATTTTAACAAATTTTGTTTAAAGAAATTTTTTGAGGTATGCAGTTTTGTGCTCCATTTCATTTCAGCTTAATAAAATATAAATTTCAAATTTGCGTTCATTTTTTATAATTTTTTTCCCAACGATTGGCACATTTGTTTTCCATACTACTATGCGTATATTACGAATGAAAAAAATTTATTTTCAAATGGTCAAATTAGCAATACAAATCACAAATGAAAACAACAGTACTTTTTAATCACTTGAAAATGACACTTCGCTAACTGAAATTGAACGGGTTATAAAATTGCATAACCGAACAATTTCTAAAAAGTTGGTGAAAAAATTTTGAAATTTGCAATTTTGTAATCTTTTTAATTTTTGTAAATTTTCTACTTCGACTTTCATGGCTTATTATACGCAACTCATTATACTTATGTGAAAAATTATTAAACCCGTCTTATTAAACTTAAGTTAAACAAACGATAATATTTTGGTACTAAGGATATGCCCTGCAAGATTCATACATGTAGGGGGATATTTAAAAGGACGGACGAAGGATATAACACACAGTAGAACGATTGGAGTTTAAGCTTTCTTTTTTTTTTTTGGATTGCAAATAGCGGTAGTTAGTTGACTGAAGTCGTGAAACACTGTCGATAGAAAAGCTAAAAGAAAGTTATGTAATGCGGATAGAGATTTGACTTGTTTTCTTATTCTCTAATAGTCTATTATATTTTGTAGAAACTTACATTAAAATACAGATAATATTAAATTAAAATAAAATGTGAATTAACTTTAAAATACAAATAATACTGAATTAAACCAATATAACAATATCACCTTCTTTAATTCCTACATTTGGGGGCCGAACCAATTGAGGTTGGACCTATTGCAAAAAATTGAAGATTTTAAAACTTTTTGTGTAATTCAAAACTGTGTCGATTCGCGAATAGTATGAAAACTATTAATAACTAAGTAACGGTAGTTGCCACAAAGGAGATGTCTAAAGAGGATTTCGAGCATTAACAAAGGTCACTAGCAAAGTGAAAGCTTCAAGTGATTAGTAAAACGATAGAAGTTAAAACTCGCGCGCAAACAATGGTGGACAATAATTCGGACAAACGGAGTTATATTTACAGCAGTATGGAGCAGCTGAACTTAGTGGTACACATATGTTAAAAAAGTGATACCCTTTTTTCACGGCAATATCGGAACTTCCATTGATATGTGTCTTAAAAACTTTGCAGAGAACGCTACATCTTATGGTAGGCCGGGGGTTCAAGAATTGAAACTGACAGTGATGCTGATATCTATGTTCCGAATTTATGAATTACAAATTGAGATCTGAATCAGAAGTCACTTCGCTTCTCAGAAAACATTTCAGGCGTATACGGTTGCTTCGCTTTCCCCCACTTACTTCTCTCAGAGCGCGCATAGAGGAGAGAGTATAGTCGCTTAGTGTCGAGTAACTAAGTAAAGTACTCTAACATAAATATGTTCGCAAAAAACAGTTGCAGAGGGATTCTGCGATGTGGAGCTGTTGCTTTTCTTCACATGAAGGTTTCAAGTATTTTAGAAATATAGTATGTTTCGTGCACCCTTTAATGTATTATAAATTTTGCTTATTTTACATATGTACATATATTACATGCTCTTCCTATAATATGTATATGTTTAACAATAGTTTACACGAACAAAATACTACATTAAAAAAGTATTTTTGAATAATTTCGGGTCGGTGACCATTAAGAGAAGTAAATTTTTTTATTTTTTTTTAAAAAAGCACTTTTGAGAAATGATTTGAGATGTTTTCAAAGTTCTTTTGGGGTTATTGTCTAAAAACTATGGAAAAGCAAATAAAATGAATCTCATGTGGATACCGTTCTAAAGACGAATTTAGCTTCCTTATACATATTAGTACAAATTTTGCGTAAATCGGGAGTGCGAAAGCACCTCGATCGGGGGAAAAAAATTAAAGTAATAGCAAGTTAAGTAAGTAATAAAATATTAAATAATATAACATTTTGTTTCGATTTGAGTCCGCTCATTTTGCAAATGGTATCATTTTTTGTTTGTTTTAAAATACAGAGTGCTGAAGGGTTTCCCAAAGATAGACTGACTTTTTCTCAATGGGTGCCAAAGTTTTTCATTAAAATAAATTCTCTAACGTTTAGAGTCAGCTTTATTCCGAAAAGTGGCAAAAAATCAGATAATTTTCAAACTTTCTCACGGTATTTCAATTGACCAACTAAGCAAGCAGATATTCTGATTTAGAAATTCTAAGAAATTGTACGGGTTTATCGTAATGGGAAAGAACCAAGGATAATCCGAAAAGTACTACTCAATAATGTGGTAAATGGCAAGTAATATCATATTTGCCAAACTTTATAAGGAGTAATAAACTTCATAGAAAAAATACATAAATTTATTTTTATGATTAATTTTGTTACCGCGAAATGGATCAAGCCCACAATTTTCGATTAGATTCAGGCCGATTTTTTAACAAGTCACTTTGACGCCAATCCTCTTCCTTGATTTTTCCGGCAGAAGAAAAAGTGGATGTATATTGAAGCAAGGCATAAGAGATCATCAACTTTGCGCTGCACATATTTTCAAGAATAGTATATCTCCATAAATATCAGTACATTTCGATTAATATATTTACACATTACAATATGTAACTTATTTGAATATTGATAATTTATAGGCTCGTAAATAAAGCTACTATCCCTTTGGGCAGTTGCTGAAAATTTCAATTGATTTTTTTTTAATTATTGCAAATACCAGATTAAGATAATCGCTTTCCACATCAATGGGCATATCAAATAGAACTCAAATTCCATGTAAATAAGCAATCTACATATGCATGTGTAAAATTATGAATGTGTATGTGTATGCGTGTGTGTAATTTTGACATTTTCAAACCACAACCACAGTCGTTTATTAAACAAATGAAATTAAATCCATTTGTTGATTTAAATTTGCACAATTTATTGTTGTGGTCACGCGCGCTCACATCCAGACACCCGCACACACACACACGAAAAAATGCGCCGTCGATTCGAGTAGTAGCTAAATATGTACATATTTTGAAAATATCCACACACACAAAATATATAAAAGTAGCAGGAAGTAGTCAGTGGTGGGAGTGGGTGTGTATTTGCGGCGTTCGAAATATTTGTCTACACTGAGGCGCCTAAGCCATTAGAATTATTAAGAAATATTATAAATGGTGAATTCGTATTTTATGCCAATAAAATACATTGTTCAATAAGCGGAAATTAATAATTTATTTACAAAATAAAGCAAAATACCTATACATTCGTATCGGGCGATTAGTTGTAGATATTATTCATTCTGCAATACAAATAAGTTTGTTTGTTTAAGAGCAAAATTAAAGTATGCATGCTTTTGTGGACTTAGGACTTCGGCAAGCATTCAATATTTCAGTAGCAGTTAATAATAACTTATTAAAAATTCAATGATGATAAAATGACATTTTAAAAATTAATCAACAATAACTTTATTCAGCCAGACAGAATTATTCCGGCTGATCTACAGGTAGGCCCGTGCAAAGGTGGAAGTTTTAAATTAAACATTGCAACTGAAGTAACAGTCTGCCACAGAACATGAATAAAATTATCGGTTTGACTTATGAAAAACTGAATAGACTCTAAGGTTTTTGGAAATTCAAATTGACAAGTTTGTTTATATGTAAAAATCCTAATGTATGAAATCTGTTTCATTTGTACTCATCTATATCCACAAATATTGTTGGTAGGTAAATGAGTTTAATTCTTAGCATTTTTAACTGGTATAATTCGAATTTTCAACTATCTACGGCTTTAACGAACTCAACGAACTCGTACGTACATAGAACTTTTCGTAAATAAATCAATAACAGAAAGCGTGTATTCCAAATCTCTAGAAAATTCCCCCAAAAACGCTCGATGTACACTAGCAATCGTGTTCAGAATGAACTTATAGTCGTTGCTTTGACTTAACATTAAAACATCTCATCGATGGGATCAACAATTCCAAAGCTTCCCGGGTTATTTATTTAAAAAAAGCTCTATGAGAATCGAATCGCTCGTCGAAGAATCGAAGATCGCAGTGCAATTCACGCCAATGCCTGCTGCTCAGCCTTAAATTAAGTTTAATGCTCAGAATAACAATAACGTTATTTACGTGGTATCCATGGCAGTCTGTTTTACGATGCTGGAGTGAGCCGAATTTATATCCGACCAACGATTATCATTCCAGCAGCATTCCCGAAGAGTTTGTGGGAAATATTTTATATTGTTACAACAACAACAACTAGCTTGTTTAACAGACCCATTTCTGCTCCTCGGCACTTTAGTTTTGAGAAATTAGCAATTTTGCTTTATGTGTGAAAAGCATAAGGTAACTTTTCCCCGCGATCACACTAAGAGGACAATTTTTGAGTCAGTAAGCTATCGCTTACGATTGAAGAATAATAACCTGATACTATAACCTTGAGTTTCTGCGAATCAATTTTAACCAGCAGTTTATTCAGGCTCACGAGCCATAAGAATGATGATAGGGTTTTCTTTGTTCCTTAAAATAGATGCAGTCCGCAAGTGTCTCGCGCGTAAAATATATACTGACATTATTAAAGACTCACATGTCTATGAAGGTGGTCATAGCAAATTTTTTACAGTGGAGCAAACTTTCAATCGCATGTACCACTTCATGCAGAGCAGTCTTCGTCTTTCAGTGGAACTATAATAAATTGGGTCTCTCAAACGTTTTGAGTACAAACGGCACTAGGCATATTGGGTAGTCACTTTTAACACTTTTAGGGGAATGTCTCACATGACTTCTGTAGAAATTGGCATGACGAAGGCGAGAAAGAGTCGACTATGAACCTTTTGTGCCAGCGTCCAGCTCTATCCAAATGAATATTCTCCACTTTAGGCAGACAATTCATTCATAACTTTGGGGACCTTAGATTTTTGAAAATTAGTAATTAGGAATTAGGAGGTTTCACAAAGTTGAAAGTGATTTTGTAATTGCTTTGGAGTTACTGACTCTTCTCCTTGCTGCTATACGCCATCCGCGTTAACATAACATAACTCTGTTTCAAATTTGTACCAGCGAAAAATTCTGTGAACTTGTCTCTAACTGTTTTCGTATGCTATATTAATTTCAATACTCTGCTTGAAAAACTATAATATTTTTTGATATCTTTCGGTAGGTATTCGGACAATGTTATTTATGTAATTCTGAATTTTGAAATATATGACAAATCTAACTCGTTAAATAAAATAAACTTAATTTCATGTTTTAATTCAGAACATATTCACTTGAACTAATAAAAATTACTTCCTTTTTGGATGATTCATCAATACCGTTACTCGATATAGTATGCATTTATATCAGTAACCACACTCGCTATAAAATCTCTACAGAATAAGCCAACATTTTCCATTACCATCATATACCAAAATTAAACAGACTACAATACAAGCTTTTAATATTTTCTGTAGACTTCAAATAGACAAGCAGCCATACAGCTATGCCTAACTCCCATGACCAATCAGCTGTCTCATGAATCGACCGCTTGACTGCACTGGCCGGCCATATGTCAAAATGGAACAGCGCAATGAATAAGTATAGAATAAATAAACAAATAACATAAATTCGAAAGTAATGGAGACTTACCTTTGTGTAAAACGGCACAGTGACATTTGAAGCGTCCCAGTTTTTGTCTGCAAAATTAAAAACAGGCAAAAATTTGTAGCATTACTTTGAAAATTTTAAAATATAAGTAGAATGTTATTCATTTGGTGACATTATTGAAAGACAAAACTTAAGTGAGACTTTTACTTTTTTTAAAAAAGAAGCAGGCTGTGTCAGAGACACGGCCATTAAGTTTAACGTAGAATACGCCATCCGATAAGACAGAAAACATATGTAACAATAAATGATAAATAATACAAGCAAATGAATTTCTTTATTTAATAGTTACTTTGGATGATATACATAAGCTTATGATAGGAAAAATAGGATAAAAATGTTTTTAAATTATCAATTAAATTTCTCGCAAAAACGAAGTCAATGGCTGTTATCAATAGTAAAGATAAATGATAAATAACATACGCGAATCCATTTTATTATTTTTTTTGCAGTGCTTGGCAGCATTTTCTCTTCTTTTAGTCTACTTTAACTTGCCCGCCTAAAATTATGCAATACAAAGAAAGGGCTGCACGAGTACATTTAAATCGCCCAACAGCAAACACTCAACCAAACACCACACGCATATTTGTGTGCATGTGTTTATACAATTTTCATTTGAGAAATTTAAATATTAGGAAGATATCAACTAACATCTTGATTTGACTACAAAAAAAAAAAAAAAAAAATTGATCGAGCCGTTTCCTTATAATTAAAGAAATATAGATTACAACAATAAAAACCTGACATTGGTGCCCATACCGTAAGGTAAGACGTATTCTACGCCAAAACATATATCTGGAATGGGCGTTTTTGAGTGGATCATTATTCAAATCAAATATAAAATAAATTTTCTATTTTAAATTGGAGAATAAATGGCTTGATATTTCCATTTTTTTCATTCGAAAGATGCCCTTAATTTGTCAATCGGCAAGGGCATATACAACTGTCTGCTTCTTCATTGACTTTCATTCACTTTTCCCACAGCATTTTTGACGTTTCATAGGAGACCAGCAACAACAGAAAACCTATCAGCGTTGCGTTTTCTCTAATGCTGATTGATTGTGAGTGCTGGCTCTTAAAATATATCTGATGTTTATATTTTTGTAAAAAGTTTATTTTCAATATAAAATAGTTAGGTGATTCACAAGGGGTCATAATGTGTCATAAGTCATAAAGTCATGAAATTAAAAAAAAAATACGACATAAGTTTTGAAATCTAAAACTTTATGACTTCTTGATTTATGACATATGTGAATCACCCAATTGTGTATGAACAACCCATGGTGCAAAAGTATTGCGGTCGGCGCTGAAAAATCAATACAACATCAACCAACGCGCGGCTTGTGCAGTCACTACAGAAATCTTTAGGCTGTTGATTCCAAATCATAGACCACCACATTCACAAAATTGCGGCGAACTCTGCAATCAAACTCAGATGGTTGGACTGCTTTAGGTCAAAGCAATGCGAGCATGGTGGCGCTCTTGACAAGCTCTTGGAAACAAAGGAGCAAATTGATTTTGTACCTCCATCCTTGCTTTCAGGCAAAAGGTTCCTCAAACACTAGACTGGAGTAGGGGAGTAGTGGCCGAGAACACCACAACCATCCACAATGACTAGTCTGAAATTAACTGCGGACAGGGTGCGGCGGTATTCTCAGAGAAGCAAGACGTCTCTCTCCATTTTTCCGGTTATTTAACTTTGCTAGCATCTTCCAAGCGGAGCTGCTAGGTATTGAGAAACCTCTGCAGGGTGGTGGTAAGAAACTGCGATGAAACACAAAAAGCATACATATTCCCAGAAAGTCAAACACCACTTTTAGCATAGCGTTCACCAATGATAAACTCTAAGATGGTTAGGGACTATAAGCTGACGTTAAGATTGGCGACCGGATTCCCGGCCATAGGAATATATACGGTAACGAGAGGGCAGACGAATTGTCCAGAGCCGGAGCCGGGGCGGGCCTTAATGTATCCATGGCAGAATCGAAAGCAATTAGCTACCCGCTAGGGATAGTAAAGAGAAAACTGGGCTTACAGATAAACAAGATTGACCACTTGCAAAATTGCGAAAGAAATCTAGCTCACGTATGACAAATCGAGAACAGTGGATCTTTTAATTAGGTCAAGGAAAAATAAATAAATAGTGACAGCCACGATAACGAGACACTGGTCGATTGGCGAACATACGGCCAAGATGGGCATCGGGCATACAACACCCGATGCCGGATCTGCAATCTCGCGTAGTAAACAGCATACACCAGGATTCTTCGTGGCGAGCGACCTGATGATTATCTGTAGATATAGAATAAACATATTCAATAGATTCATCCACAAATTCAAATTATTTCAAAATTAGTAATCACAATAGCAGGAAAAATAAATTTCAGGAGTATCAGCATTCTAGGTTTGCCCTAGGCAACTACAAAATTTTCGTGCTTTATAACATTGTCGAAACACACTGCTTTTGGAGAAAAGGGATTTAATTTTGTTTACGTTTTTTTCCCTTTGAAGAAATCTTTACTCAATGGGGAGAAAATATCGCACTTTGCGGAAAAAGTTACGGCATCAAAATAAAGCAAATATTTCTTCGTTCCTTGTTTTTTTGATAGCATGAAGCTTGTTTATTAAGGACAAGTTTTTCAATACGAATTAATCTGCTTGCCGTGTAAACTAATTTTAAACTTGCTATGCTGGTCTTCAGTCGACTTTGAACATATTTTAAACTTAGTTTAAACCGCCAACCAACAACCTCGCGAGGCCGATTATAATCCAATTTTTCACACAACCACGATCAGCAATTCACACTACACGAAAGCGACGTTCGGCAGCAGAGCTCATTCTCTGCTTGAGTTTATTGAAATGTAGAATTCGACAGCGGTAGGCTTCTTTGCAACCTATAAAAGCATAAAATATTTGTTTGTGCATGCGTTCGGTTTTGTCTGCTAATGAATTAATTATAGAAAACAATAGTGTTGGCCTATATAATAGCCTAATTTAAGCCGGCCTTAAACTATCACTGTAAAACAGCGCTGTACTTTAAACTAAGTTTAAATTTTACTTAACTGAGTTTAAGTAATCGTAGTTTAAACTAAGTATAAATTTCAACTGAGTTTAAGTAATCGTAGTTTAAATTAAGTATCGGATTTTAAACTAAATTTAAATTTCAACTGAGTTTAAGTAATCGGAGCATAAACTAAGTTTAAATTTCAACTGAGTTTAAGTAATCGTAGTTTAAATTATGTTTCGGATTTTAAACCAAATTTAAATTTAAACTGAGTTTAAGTAATCGCAGTTTAAACTAACTATACATGTCAACTGAGTTTAAGTAATCGCAGTTTAAACTAAGTTTAAATTTCAACTAAGTTTAAGTAATCGTAGTTAAAGCTAAGTTTAAACTTGTACTGAATAACTGGCTCTAAATACACGACTCTAGACAGATTTTTAGCACATATGATCCAATGTCAATTGTTTATTTCTTACGTTCTAAATTAAAAAGCGTATTTTATTCATAGCATTGCTCTTTAAAACCAAATTTCATTGAGTACGATGCCATTTCTCTAAGCTCATGTTGACCTAAAGTAGCTCCCTTCGATGAGTAAATGCAATGTTTGTATTTCTAGCCTTAAATTATTCTATTAAATTTTAGTTCAAACAAAACAAAAACAATTTTAGTAAGTGACGCATTTACTTTCCATCGATATTGTGTTATCTATGACACTTATAGCCCGACACGGCCTAGCACACTTAACAAACAACACATATTCCAAATTAATTTAATTACTAGTTTCCTTGTTAATAATGTTTTCGGTCTTTATTATTAGCAATATGTTAGTAATCTTATAAAAAAGATCTTTAACACTCACTTTTGTTGAACAAATGCCAACGTTGCCTATTCAAGCATTCAAAACTAATTAGTCTAAGAAGACTAATTACAAAGAGCCATGAACTTACGATAAATATAGCTTAATCTACAGGCCTTAAATTTTTCAAACATACATCCGTATCTATGTACCGGCAAACACCCAGCCATATCTGGTCAGCAACAGTTTTATTAACCTTGGCAACAACATAAACATCCAAACCAATGTGAAATGTAGCTTCTTGATAGAAAGTAGGCTCAAATAAAGTGGCACGAAGAAGGGGAGAAGAAAACTTAAATATGTAGGTACATATAAAGCTAAACGTATAACTATGGCCAAGGTATGATGTACAGTTATTGCGGCTAAGGGGTGTCCATATTTTATTATTACTGATTTTCTCAATTAATTATTATTGAATGGAACTTACCATAAAATACATAACAGGCTTTTAAAGAAGTCGCGCGTCTTTTCCACGTTCTAACTGTAAGATGTAATTTAACCCGTGTGTGCCCGTCATGCCCAAATAGGGACGGTTACAACTGTGTTAATAGATTTATTTTTAGACAAAAGCAGGCTTTTTAAGTTTGAAATTTGAAAGCAAAAATAGTGTGTCATGACTTAAGTTTTTTTTTTGTTTTATGCTTTTAACTGTGGTACCTAAATTGCGCCGTCAAGCGCCGCATTTTCTAAAACCAACTAGTGGCAGCGCGCGTCGTACCCAAATAACCGAAATGTTTTCTCATTATCTCGAAGTTCGTTTTTGGTGTTTTTGTTCTCTCATTTTTGTTCTCTTCTTTCTCACATCTCACCTAACGCGCTGTTAAAATTGAAAATTTCATTTGTTCGGCTCTAGTGCCGCGTTATTTTGGAATACTTCACACAAATTGTATGGGCTGAGACATTTTGACGGTTCGTTGGCGCTTGATGCTGCAATTTAGGGATAGCAGTAACGCTTTACCGTGTGCATTAATTGTGAGAGAAAGAAAACATATTTATTTGTTAAAATATTGTTTTTTTTTTATATTTTGTTTCTTATATTGTGACAATTATAATCAAAACTTAGTTTGTGGATTTGCAGTTTTTTTGTACGAACGCAGGTAAAAAAATATACCGTTGTCTTAGATTAAGGACACAGGGCACATAGATGGTAAAGAGTTAAATTTTTTGCAGATCGAATGAAATGTGTCAATAAATGTATTTAATTCAAGAACTGATATTCGCAGTCTAGAGGAGGCCATTGAAGCCTTAATCACAGAAGTATTCTTTAGTGGTCCTACCTCCTGTGAACCAAGCTCACTTACGCATGAAGAGTAAGGTGATGACGATGATATCCTAACCCACGGCATACCCGGACGCTAAGATATATTTACCAACGGAGAAGATGAGGAATTCGACTGTAGGGACGAAGACCCGTTGGCATCCATTCCATCTGTTGGCTAGAAGAAATTGAGATGTTTCTAAAAATCCTGTCATTTATTTTACTTTAGTTTCCAAAAGTAGGACGTACTATAGTACAAAAAAAATTCAGCCAAAAAGGGAACAAAAAAAAAATAAACTAATTGTAAAGTACATATCTTCCATTATATTGTGTGCTTGTAAAAAAAACGCAGAACGGCGCCAACTTTTTGCAAAAACAAAGGGGCATCATTAATTATCACAATAAGTATGATAGACCAATAACCGCCGCAATCAATTTGATATTTACATATTTACGGCTTCTTAATATTTGTGTCGGTTTTTTAAAATCTATTAAGTCCTACAAAACAGAAATTAGAGTTTTTAGATATGCCAGATCATACATGTTGATTTATAGAAGATTCCGAAGTGTGACACGGAAATGTCTTGTCAAAAACTACTTTCCGAGTAAGTGTTAAAAATAATAGCGAGTAATTTTTATTGAAATAATTTAATTAAGCCAATAAGTTATTTTAGGCGAGAGACCCCATCGCTAACCCATTATTCCCGTACAGTAATAAAAAGTGAGACTGATACCTTATTTTTAATTTCTTCAACCTTGGACTACGAGAAGAGCTTCAAGCTCAGGTATTTACGTAACTATGCCAGAGAAAGAAATTTAAGGCATCTTATTGGGTGGGGCCTTTTACTTGGAATCTAATACCACTTAGTGAAAACTTTGAGTTCTTCTTATTATCATATTTTGACTAATATTTATTAATTTTCATACCACCCACGTGCACATATTTTCTATGCACCCCAGCTACTACGAATGGCTTACAGCTAGCTCTTGCACTAAAGTGTCATTGACATTTTTGTGCAAATTTTAGAGAAGCCTCGCAGTGAATTAAGATGCTAACATAAATATTCATGTACGCAATTATATATTATATACTGCTCTACATTCAACACATATAAAGAACACTTGCTTATAAAAGTTAGCTTGATTAAAAAAAAAAAGCAAGTGTTGGTTTGATTCGCTGCAGTGAATTCCAAATGATTAGTAAGGGGTCAACCAACTAGTGGAACATCTGCTAGTCAATTTTGACTTAAATTCTGATAGCAGAGTTTCACTGGTCTCAAAATCGGTTTGAAATTACAGTGTTGCAACCTAACAACAATATTCGTAGATAAGGTGTAAGATTACACAAATATGGTGATATTGACTTCAAACCCAAAGCTTATAGACAATAACTTAGCCGGATAGGGTTGCCAGCAATTGAAAAGCATAAAATAAATACAAAATATTTTTTAAGTAAAACGAAAAGTTATTGAGCACTTTTGAACCACGATATATTTTGGAACATGGATACATTCTATTGAAAATGTTAGAATAAATTAACAGGGTTTCCACCTACTAAAAATCTTAAAATAAATATAATATATTTTTTAAGTAAAACACAGCAATATGAGCATCAAACTAAAGGCTATTGAAAATTCTTTAGCCACGATGGATTTTTGAACAAGATTGCCACCGCTTGAAAAATATAAAATAAATATAATATATTTTTTTTATATAAAATACAGCAATATGGGTGTCAACCGAAAGGAAATTCAGAATTAAGTCACCTTATGCTCTTGAACGGAATTGTCACCTATTAAACTTTTTAAAAATAAATAAGATATATTTAATTGGTAAAATTTAGCTTTAAAATAAAACTTATAGAAAATATATTATCGGTGATAAAATTACAAATAAATAGAGTACGTTGGTTGTGTTAAATGAAGCACTATGAGCGCGAAATTAAAGCAAATTTTATATGAAAGATAATAGGAAAAATCTTTACAACGAGATGTTACAGAAACCGATACAAGTAGCAATTTTCAGCCATTTATAAAATAACTTCCACTTTGTTATTCTATAATTAAAGAAACTATAAATCTAGGCAGCTGAAGGACCCAAAAAAAAATCCTGATCAAAAATTAAAAATTTTAGTACGTTTTTGTTGATATTTCAAAACTCTCTAATCAATTACTATTCTGTAAAGCATAACTTCTTAAATGAATGCTGGAAGGGCATTTCGCTGGTGTTCCAAAATATATGGCAACAAGTTATTTGGCTATATCTTTTGAAGGAATGGTAATACTGATGTGAGTTTTCAAAATTTTATTTGGCCTTTATATTTTTGATGTAAAATTTCTTTAGCGCCATGAGAATAATTTTTTACCGTCACGAAGATCGGGACTAATTCCGAATCGTCTGAGGACAAGTCCTGGACCGTTTCGACACTATTTTCGGATTTCAAGTACTAATACTCCTACTTCTATTAATTTGCGCCTACTAATTAAAACTACTACTAATTACAATGTACTACTACTGTTACTGTGCCTACTACTGCTACTACTATTAATTTCTACTACTACTTTCATTAATGCTACTATTAATTTCTACTAATATTACGAGTTGTGTTATAACTAATTACTACAACTAGTTTTTTACTGATTCTACTATTTATTACTACTACTACCTATACTAATTTCTACTACTATTTTTACGGGTTTACGAGTGCTACTATTAGTCAGTACTAATATTTTTACCCATTGCTACTACTAATTACTACTGCTAAGTTTCTTAATTTCTAATACTCTTTTCGCCAATGCTACTGTAATGTACTAGTACTGTTTTTACTAATTTCTGCCACTATTTTTACATAAAGTACAACTACTTTCTACTACTACTATTTTTCCTAGTTTCTACTACTCATTACTACTACTATTTTCACCAATTACTACTATAACTTATGACAAAACTAAACAAACTAAAAAGGATTTTTTAAAACTCTTTCTCACACGAGTGTTTAACTCTTTTTCTCTTCCCAAAATTGGCGCCGCGGGTTTACTTCTGGCTCGCGCACTTTGGGCAAGTGTGTTTTTTAATTTTATATTACGCTTTGAATACGTTTGCTTATTTTATAAAATTCAGATTCTGTATTTCTATATAGATGCTTCTCTTATGGGATTCCAAATATAAATCCTTGTTTAAAAGAATATATATGTACGTAGTTCACAAATATCATAAAGGATGGCATATCCAAAATTTATTCCGTCTTCAAAAAACAACAACCCCAAAGGTTAATAGGTTTCCCATAGAAAAGTAACTTACTAGGTACTTTTTTTGTTTGAAATATTTGGTAAAAATTAAAAGCATACATTTGTTAAAAATTATCGCTTACTGGCGCTGGGATTGAACGATTGAAAGACAAATGTGCAAACTAACACAAAATTAACTTAAATTAAAATTTAGCGAAATGGAACCAAAAATCGATGAAAATTCTGATTGTTTTATCTGCATAGGAAAAAAAATTGCTGCAGTGATTTTGTGA
This sequence comes from Anomoia purmunda, assembly GCA_951828415.1. Classification (NCBI taxonomy): domain Eukaryota; kingdom Metazoa; phylum Arthropoda; class Insecta; order Diptera; family Tephritidae; genus Anomoia; species Anomoia purmunda. The sequence continues at coordinate 154,938,032 of OX639993.1, forward strand.
ATAGCAAAATATTTGAATACTTATTCAACAAGCTAGATGCAAAAAAAATTGCAATCAGACAAGAACGGTTTTAGGATATTTAAGATTTAATAGATGCCTGATTTCGTTTTAATTTCGTGTACGCTGCTGAGTGGTGTCGTTGACAATACTAAGGGATATATACCCTTCAGACATGAATACCTATCTACATATTTATTGTATTAATTACATACATACAACGCAATTCTATGGAAGCTCAAGTAGATGTGTGTGAAAATGTGTGTGTGGAACTTATCAGAAAAATTTAAATATTTTACTACACTTATTTTTATATATGTAGCTAACAAGGATTTTTGGCAAAATATAAATACATTCAATTCGCATTCACTGCCAGACATCCATAGAATTATACAGCAAATTTTCGTAATACAAAGTAAATATATGTACGTACTTATGTTGACACTCAAGCATTTTTTGTGCAAATAAGTAAATAGTAATGTCAGTATGCAGGCGCCAGCAGCCTAATGATTTTCGAGGCCAACAGCTGCTACGCTGCATGTTGGTGTGTATGTTTTTCATTTTTCTTCTTTTCTTTTTTTGCCATGCAGACAAAACCAAAATTCAACAATGAGCAAACAAAAAAAAAAGAAAACAAAAGACCAGCAGCGAAAAAAAAATCTTCAAAAAAAAAAAAGACCACAAAATATATATTTTGCAAATTCTGCAATTTTACTTGGGGTCGCCTCGAGTGGCGTGGCGTTGAGTTCGTGCAGTTCATGTCAACGTTCAGTAAAACACAAAAATGTTAGCTATCACACAGCCAAGCAGACATTCACAATGAAAATGTCAGTTGGCTGCAATGCGAACAGTTCTATGTCTGTCAAAATGTCCTTAGGTGATAGGTCTAGCACTCAAACAAGCTTGCTGTGTTTTTATTTATTTATATTTATTGTATAAATTTTATACATACATTGCATGGAAGTTTACGTATGTGAAGAATGGAAGATTAGCTCTTCGACATGTCACAACGGTGGCGTGAAATTCTTGTACAACATGAGGATGTCAAATACTTTGGAGATGGAAGTAATTTACGTATACAACAAATTCAAACAAAACTTATCTGCTAAGTCCTGCCACAAGTTCTGTTTCAAGGTCAGCCCGTTAAAAAAATCAACTAAAATACATTTTTTAATTAAATTAATTTTATTTACTAATGCATATATTAAATGAGCGATATACAAAATTTTATTCGAAATGGTCACCTCTTGCTTTTACATAACCCCTCAAGTGATTCGGCCATTGATCAATAGCGGTACACACAGTTTCTATTCGCATTGATGACGCTGTTCGAGGCAAATATTTTTTGAGTCTTTCCAAATTTCTGTGGGGTATCCGATAAGCCACGTTGTCCAATTCTAACCCAACGGATTCAAATCTGGACATCTAGCCGGCCAATCACTAGCTGGGTGGCTTTTGTCTTGTGTGCTAGCGCATACTCTTGCTAGAAGATCCAATGCTCTCTATCGAAGAAAGTATTGATTAACTATTTTACCACGCCTTCTAAAACATCCTGCTGGTAAATGTTTGCCTCAATTTCAACCACTTTTTCACAGAAGAGAAAAGGTGTAACGTCTTTGCAGGAGACCCCCCACCAAACCGTGAACCCTTGGAGTAACATTTTTGGCGTCTTTGGAAGTTTTTGCGTATATTTTGTCGGTTTACTTATTAAAAACTTCTTCAACAATAGAAATTTTCTCATCTGTAAAATGGGATACTTTCATGGCCCCGGAGGATGAAGCTGGTTGCATCTGTTGAGCATAATTTGCTTTGCCAGAAGAGGACCAGCTGACCGACGGTAGGCTTTCATGTGGAGATCATCTCGAATAAGTATTGGCATTGATCTGGTCGATATATCCATTTTCCTCGACATAATTTTTTATTTTCTAAGGGGATTTCTGAGAATGTGTTAGCGTTTTATTGGCTGAATTGGTTCGAGCCACGCAAGGGCGACCACTTCTCTTTCTGTTATTAACTGCAGACGTCTAGGAAAAGCGATCAATAGTGCGGCAAAGTAAAATTCACGAGAAGCTCCAAAATTTCACTTGCGCTTTTTAAGGCATCACCGCAATACGATTTTCTTTGGCTCCCCACTCCATTGTTAATAATCGAAAGCAAACACTGAACTGATTATTATATATGAGTACTCATAGAAACTACATTCTAATAAAATAAAACAAAAAATTCAATTGACTCCAGGTATCACAATAACAAAAACTTGTGTAACTGATAAAAGGTAGCAATAAAGTCGAAATTAGTGTCATCTTACAAACCTCTCTGGTGTTAAGAAATCAATCCTTATTAAAACTAATCTACTCAATAAGGGACAAAAGTGTCAATGTATTTCGAAATTTTGTTTTCAAGCGATTGCATAATATATTCTAAGCTGTATTTTATTTTTAAGAGTCACTGGATAAACTTCAACACAAGCACAATTAATTGGAAAACCACAAAAAATTGTAAATGTCGGAGTTATAGCTTAATCGATCTAATTGTAATAAAACATTTTAGATCAAATTCGATGAAATTAGTCAAAACAAGTAAGGTAGAGTCTAACTTCGGGTGCAACCGAACTTTAAATACTCGGCGCAAGTTTTTATTTCAAATAAACCATGCTTGTTAGATGCAATAAAATCCGTGAATCTCATAACCTTTATTTTGAAAAACTAAGTGATATTATTTTATTTAAACAAAAACTAAAATAAATTGCTTTTAATTGTTTACGAACAGTGATATGCTTGAATATCATTTTTTTTGTTTTTTAATTTTTTGTAAATTACTGTTATATAAGAGGTTGGGTGGTTTTCGTCTGAAATGCAAGTGTGTTTAGAAAGTTGGTTAAATTTGACAAAGAATTTTCAGAGATATACCCATTTGCTCTAAGCTGTGTAATGCCACGCCCATTCCCAACATTTTTGTATTCCATATATTTCATTCTCGAACCAAATATTGCTATATCTAGCTGTAACAATAAACCGTTAAGTGAATAAAGTTAAAAACCCCGGACAACACTGCGCTCGGTTACGAAAAGTAAGGAAGAGCATAAGTTCGGATTCAACTGAACTTTAAATACCCAGTGCATGTTTTTATTACAAAGTAAATGTTATATATAAAAATGAGTGTGAGTCCTTTATAGGCGTCCAAATTACTGAACCGATCTTTATGACATTTTTACAGTTAATGCATGTAGTCTGTGGGCCGAACGTAAGTTATATATAAATTTGGAAAAGTGGACGGTGCCACGTCCCCATGGAAGATAAAATTCCAAATCGTCTTATATTCGCAACTATGAAGTGCAGATGAATGATATTTGGGTATACATTTATATACATATGTCTTATAGATCAAACTGTGTATCATTTTCGAAGTAAGTAGGTGGTGCCACGCCCTATATTATAAAAACCCAATTCCTTATAGCTTCACAACAGAACAGATGAACAATAGTACATATATCGATCCGATACTACATATATCAGGCTAAATAATATTTGTTGGGGAAAAAGGCGGACACGCGCCCCACTTAAAGCCGAAACTTCTATTCACAATTTATTCCAAGTTATTTGACATAGAAAATGATCACAAATCGCGTTGCGTAATATGTGAACGACCCCTTATACCAAATTTGAAAGAATTCGCAGCATGATTTAGTAAAATCTTGAATATTTTGATTTATTGTAAATTACCGGTATATGAGACGTGAGTGTGGCTTTAGTCTGATTTTTAAAATTTTCAAAATTGTGATTATAAATGCAAAGTGTACATAATGTGGTAGAATTTGACAAAGAAGTTTCGAAAATATACAAATTTGCGAAACCATGGTCATACGCAACAATTATGATTCCATGTATTTCATTCTCAGCCCGATCTTTTCTATCACATTTGAGCAAAATACCTTGAATAGTTAATAAATTTAATTTATAAATTTTTTGTTCTTTCTATTTTACCGTTATATGAGAGGTGGGCATGGTTTTTGTACGATTTTTACAATTTTCGAATTTTTGCTTACTGACTTCAAATGCAATACGTGTACCAAATTTGGTTGAGTTTTCTCAAGTAGTTTTTGGAGATATAAGTTATAAAGTGGGTGGCGTCACGCCCCTGTTCCAAAAAAAAAAAAAATTTACAGCCGTATTTCGTTCCCAAGCCCAATCCTACGTGTCAAATTTGAGAAAATTATCTGCAATAGTTACCGAAATATCACGGTATTTTGATTTTCACAAAATACCGTTAATTAGTACCTTGGGTTCAGGGCAATGTGTATACCAAGTTTCATTGCGATAGCTGAATATTTACTCGAGTTATTCGACTGACGGGACGGACGGACGGACAGGCAGACATGGCTTTATCGATTTCGCTATAAATTGTAAGAATTTTGGTATATGATTTTTGTACATGTATATCTACAAACAACTGTCAGCTGAACCAAGTTATAATACCCTGTGCACCACCAGTGCGCTCGGGTATAAAAATAACGTTCAAATTTGATTTAAAAAAATATAGAAATCACAAAATATCGATTATATCATGACTTTTTTTATTAGCATTATTATTTTTAAGTCAAACTAATAGTACACTCACTCCCATACTCACTGATCCGTAGCGTCTGTTGATTTGAACTTTCAAAAAAAAAAAAGACACTTTCTATGTTATTCTTCTTTATTATAAACACATTATCAATATGATCAACCTGGCGTCGTGCTATAACCGACAATAGTTGAATAAGGAAGGAAGACATTAAAATCCATTCCAAGTCACATACATTTTATATATCTGCATGTGCCTGTATATATTTGATAGCTATCTATCTGCTGTACATTGCTTAGTGAATAACATCTACAAACTAAATACATATGTACATACATATTTATATAGAAGCACGTCATTCTGTTAATGACGTCCCTCTATTCATTTCAACGCTATACTTCTTACTATATGTAGATATGTAGATCAACCTTTTGATTTTTCATATTTCAGGATATTTAAAAAAAATATACATACTATTTATTTATAAACATTCACACATATCTAAATTAATATATTACATACATCTTTGTACTTCACTGCACGACAGGTGTTAGGTAGGTAAATATATTGCATCGTAGTGCACTGCACTCATTTCCCTCACACACACACACACACATACCGAGCGCTGAAGGCTAAGTTTCAATTGTGCACATCTATGGAAGCAGATATCGCGCGGTTGCAGCAAGAGTGGCATATCTCAAAATATCCAAAACTGTAGAAAATATGAGGGACCGTAAAATTACTTCTTATTTGTTATTTGTTGAGTGTTATTGTTACTCAGATAATATTACTTAGTTATTATTATTATTATTTTTTTTTAAGATATAACCGTTATTTTTGGAGTTACAATATATTTTTTTAGTTTAATTTTATTATATTTATTAATAGTTTTATTTCGATAAAAAAAAAACAAATTGAATCATAATTTCTTTATGTTTGTTGGTTTTTGGGAACACATTTCCGTAATTTCTTGTCATATTTGATTTGAGTTCATACTGATTTCAGCATTGTACCGTTGTTGTTGTTGTTGTTGTTGTAACGGTTACTCAGACGCTGCAAGATCGGTTCAACCATAGTCGCTATCATCAAACTCATCTAGGAGGAGGCCCAAGAAACGTGCAGTTTCGACATGGTCGGACCAAAGGGAAAGGGGGGTTAGATGAGTCGGTTTTGTAGGGCAAGTGAAAAGCTGAGGGGTGTCGTGCGGGGTGTTATCATAAGCCGAACACGCATTGAGCATGTCTGAATTAATTCTGGATAGGTAGGAGTTTAACCTGCTACAATATCCGGAACGTGGTGGGCCAGAGTGACGCGGGATTCACGAGGCAGCTGGAGCTTCTCCTCTGCTATGGGTTGTGGTTTGACCCCGAGGACGGCATTCACAGGGCGAGAGTTGATAAAGGTGGTGATTGTCCCGGTGAATGTCATTCAGGTCTTCCCGGTAGGAAGCAGGGTCCATTCAGTTGGTGGTGTGCGACTGGATCTCAACGGGCATTTCAAGGAGATGCCCCCTGACGTGTCTCGGAGGCGGAACTTCAACAAGCAGGTACCCGTTTGGGTGGCCACTACGATGGCAACCAACGAGGAACTGCCTGGTGAGCATAAAGTTGTGCTCCCTAACTGGGAGCATTGAAGCCTCATGGTGTAGGTGTTCGACAGGAGACATCAGAAGGCATCCCTTAGCCGTCCGGAGTGCTGCGTTCTAGGTAGCCTGTAATCTCTTCCACAGAGGCCTGCTTGTCCCAGGCGACCAAGTTGAAGCGGCGTAGCGCCTTGTATGTTACCAACAATGTTTCTTTGTCTTTGCCCCCAAGTGCTGCCGGCTAGCGACTTGAGGACTTTGTTGCGGCTCTGTACTTTATAGACGGCTGCAGTTGTGTGTGCAAAGACAGTACATGTGTACCGTCCACATGTATATTTAATTGCATCCTGACCGCCTTCGTCCAGGTGGTAAATAAGGTCGCCGAGGACTTAGTGTTAAGGCTACCCAGCAGCAGCAATGTACCGTCTGTTTTATTAGTTACATTATAGCGAAGGCATATTCTTTGCTTTAGGGGTCAGAATAGCATGCAATTTGTGATACAATATTGGCCACGGATAATTTTCTTTGAATTCAATACAAATACTTTTATAAAACATCAACCAACTTTGGTAAGAATATCCAATTAAAAAATGAATTATGTTAACATGATTCTTTTCGTTCACAGTTCTTTTAATATTTACAATTTTTTGACTAATTTTTACACATGCCCTTGTTTAGCGAACGTGCTATATGGATATACATATATGTATGTGCATAAATATTCATGTGTTTTTAGGCGTCACATTATTTTTAGTTTGGTTGCTTTTTTATTTTTTATTTTTTTACCGCCGCCACTGCTAATAATACTTGACACCCAAGCCTGTCAACGACATGCAACACACCAAGCACCGTAATTATGCGACACACATTCGAACATACATAGTAAGTGCAATCGCATCATGGAACTATGTAAGTTTGTTGTTGGGCAAGCCACGACGATTGTGGTTGCCGCAAGCAGGCATTTGTGTAGGCGTTGTTATGTCTGCAATTTTCTATGTGCACACACACACTTGCTCATCTACATATATACAAAGCCAAAAAAAAAAAAAAACAACAAATAAATAAAAAATGCACTTTGTTTTTGCGGACAATTGGGAGTACATATGTAAAACAAGCAACGCTTCCATAGCCACGCACAAATACACACATACACACACACATATGTATAAGTAAATATAAAAACATTGGTTTGCGTGTATTCGCACACATGCAATATGGTGGCATCTGTTTTGTTTTTAAATGCATGCCATGCTTTTGTCTGCTTAATTGTTTCTTATGGATGTTGCTTTAATAAGAAGCACTACTACTTACATACATACATAAATTTTTTTGCACAATAAATATTTAGGCCTTGGTTCACTCTGTTAATTATTTTTCCTTAAATAGGAACTGACATTTTTGACAAATTTGTTAACAAAATAATTGAAATATTTTCGAATAACTTTACAGAAGCTATTTTAGTAAAAAAAACAAAAAAGACAATCATTTAACATTAATTTACAAATAATAAATATATCTAAGATGTCTGCTAATTAAATAAAAGGTATTAATTTAAATCATTGGCAGTTAATTATAAGTCAATAGTCAATACTAGAATGGGTTAATTGATAAAAGTCAATATTTAATTATCAATAGTAGAGCTCTAACTAATCCATCAATCGATTACCAAAAGTGGTTTAAAAAAAAAACAACTCTCCTTTATCGACTAAACGTTTCCTTTCCACTTTTTCGACTCAATGCCCATTACAAACGAGTCGTTAATTCTCGATTTGTCGACTAGTAGTTTTCTTTTAATAATTATTTGTGTTGAAATTTTTACGCTTGTTGACTAAACTCGTTTTCCTATATAATAAGGTTTTTATAAATTTGTTTTGAGTAACTCGCAAAAATTCGGTTAGTCGATTTTCCGACTACTCCATAGTGAACAATTAGTCGAAAGAGAAAGGATTACCAAATACTGCTATGCGATTGTGAATCATAAAAAAGGAACTTATCGACTGGCCGAATATCTGTGATATTCGAATTTTAGCTAGATCAATAATCAAGTCAGTATTTAATAGTTATTAGTTAGCAGTCAATAGTCAATAGTTAATAGTCAACAGCTATTAGTGAAAAGTCACTTGTCAATAATCGATTATCAGAAGTTAATAGTCAGCAGTTAATATTCTAAAACCAAAAGTCAATAAATGGTAGTCAATTGGCAATATTTGATACTTATTAGTCAATTATCAAAGGCCAAAATCCACAGTCAACAGTCAAAAATCAACAATCTTCCATCAATAGTTAGCAGTTAACAGTCATTAGTTAATATTCAATAGCCAAAAGTCAATAGTTAGTAGTCAAAAGTCATTATTTGATAGTTAATAGTCAATAATCAAAAGCCAAAGTCAAAAGTGAACAGTTATCAGTCAACAGTCAACTGTCAACAATTCAGCAGTCAACAATCAAACGTCCAAGTTAACAGTCACCAATTAACAGTCAATAGTCAACAGTTAAAAGCCAATAGTTAACAGTCAATTGTTAACACTCAATAGCCATTAGTTAAATGTCAATCGGCAATAATCAATTATCAGAAGTTAATAGTCACCAGTCAATACTCAAAACTCAAAAGTCGATAGTTGGTAGTCAATTGTCAATATTTGATTGTTAGTAGTCAATATTCAAAGGCCAAAGATCCACAGTCAACAACCAACAGTCAACAGTAAACAATTAACGGTCAATAGTCAAGGGTCAACGGTCAATAATCAGCGGTCAATAGTCAACAATCAACAGTCAACCGTCAACCATCATAAGTCAATAGTCAGAAGTCAATATTTAGCTGTCAACAGCCAATAGTCAATAGAAGTTAATAGTCACGAGGCAACACTCAAAAGCCAAAAGTCAATAGCTATTAATCAATAGTCAATATTTAATAGTTAATAGTCAATAGAAAGTAGTCAATAGTCTCGAGTCAATATTGAAATGCCAATGGTAACTGGTGAAAAGTTAAAAAGTTAGTAGTCAGCATTCACTATTGGCCAGTCAATTGTAAATAGCCCGAAGTCGACGACCAGTAGTCAATAAATATTAGTCAATAATCAAAAATCAATAAAAAGAAAGAAAATAGTCAACTTAACCTTTCACATTACATTAACAGCTGAGGCTGCACAAACATCATTAACAACCGACTCAAAATATTTCGAAAGTAACGTGATTAACAAAAATCTTCCATTTTAAGCACTGAGGTCTTAGCAAATTGCCGTAACAAATAACATCACTTACAAATTAGCTACATATGTACAATTTCCTATTGCTGAGCTATGACAAACTTATAAACCCTTCAATGCTTTTAATTCTCAAATGATTTGGCAAGTCTTAAAGTGATTTCATGGTTAGCCAAGTAAAGGGATCATGAAACTGGTAAGTTGTGGGCGGTGCAAAAAGGGAGGTATATGTAAGTATAAGTGCAAATTTTCGGTTACGAAAATAGTAAGTTATATAAATGAGATAACGGTAACCCAACAACTGTGTAAAAAAAACGCAAAAATGTTGCAAAGTATTAAGTGAGTTGTAGAAGAAGATAAACTAACAAAAGAGAGATGAAAGCAAATAAAACAAACACCAAGGACATTCGTACGACTAGTAGCAAAATAAACATTGAAAATGACAATAAGGCTTGTCCGCACAGATGACAATGACAACCAATGGCTGTCGGCAGTGGAAATAGGATCACGCGAAAGAGATTTAGGGGAGTTATAGCATGAATTTGACCAAGGATATGGCTAAATAAACTGCTTGTAATGGATTTCTAACTTGATAGACAGCTCCTAATAAGGGATTCCGGCTGTCATTTGAGATAGCCGGTGCACACAATATCCGCATCGTACGATTACATTCGATATCGATTTTCCTACGCTTGCTGCTAAGTGCAAGCGAGGCGGGTAGTGATGGTTGGCAAGAGCTTTGCGTTTTCTACACGTGTGCACGAGTTTTGTATGTGCATAGAGTTGCAGCAGTTCAAGTATCACAATGTGCCATTTCACTGCACACAATTTGGAGATGTGGATTCTCTCTTGAATGAGTGGGCACCTATGTACATATTAGACTGGGTCGACATTTTTCCATAGATAGAAGGATCGAGAAATATATTACGAGCATTTAGAAATGCACGTGCAAATTTTCCTTCAAATCATATTGATCTGGAATGAAAATATCGGTGCTTATATATTTCATTTAGGATATAAGCTATCAATGTCCGAAATTTAAAGCAAATCCTCCGTTCAGCCTTTTTGGCGTACCAATATTCTACGCCATAAGTCAAAACAAAGGTTATATTTTGTAGAAAGCTGCCACTTTCTAAAAAAGTTATCACATATTGTTATATAGGGCTGGATAAATCTGAATACGATTTGTCACATCGATTTTGTACTGTCACCTGTTTAAAATTTTAAATTGAATTAACGAAACTAATGAAATCAAGTATTGCAATAGGCTATTAAATGAAAGGGGCTTAATAAAGCTTAATTTGTCAAATATTTTTGAAGAAGGTGGTTGCCACCTTTTTAAATGCAAAATAAGTTACATTAAAAAATAAATGGCATTTTACAATATACGGTCCAACTAAAAGTGTAAAGAAAACTGAATTTTAAAAATACTATTGGACAGGGTTGCCAAAAAATTAATAAAAATTAGTAAGTTAGTTAAATCAAATATATAGTTAGTGTATCAAATGAAAGAGTTTTAAGAAAACTTTAGTTTGAAAATATTTTTGGACAAAAAATTAAATTTAATTATTAAGTTAAAGAAAGTATTACGAAATCGTATTCAAAGGAAGTAGGCTTAAAAAAACTTTGTTTTGTAAATATATTTAAGGAGTGTTCCCACCCGTTTAAAACCCCTGAAATTAATGGGTAATTACGAAATTAAATTTAATGAGGATTGCCACCTCTTCAAGACAGTTGGTAAGATAAGTAAAGCTTTACAATACTGGTTTGAATGGGCAGAGGCTTAGGAAACATATTCTCCTAATCCAAAATTGCAATATGGTTATTAAACGAAAGTAGTTTAAAAAAACTTAGTTTTCAAATGTTTTGACAGAAGGTTGTCATCTGTTTAAAGCCCAATTTGGTTTAATTAACTAATATTTTTAGTTTAGAGCTCAATTTAGTTAAATTAACTGATATTTTGGAATAACTAAATAACTTAAATGTCACACTTAAAAAATATGGGAACACAAAATTTCATAAACCTTTTTGGAGGGGGTATAAAAAATCAAAATGGAATTATATAAGTTACTTCAAATATTGAAATATGTGCCCTATGCGATGAAGTTTTAAGAAAGCTTGATTTTGAAAACACCTTGGAGAGGGTTGCCAACTATCTCAGAATGTAAAGGAAATTGTGCGAGGTATCGCATGGAAGTAGGCTTAAAACAACTTAAACATTAAAATGAGACTTTTAAAAGTCAGCATTGTTGTGCTTTTTAAAAAATAAATTAAGTGGCACTGTATCCGAATGGCATCGCATCCTGCGCAATTGCCAATGAGAAAAAAATTTCAGCAACTAACCGTTAACGGAAATAATGAAGTCGGGGTAGATTTTTTTGATAGTAAAGAAACAAAACTAAAACTAAAAATAAATTGAAAGTTATTGCTTTTGGTAAAACTATTAAATTCCTTTTCTATTCATTTCGAGTTCATAATGGCATTAAGCCGAATGCCGCCAAGAAGCCGGGGGGTAGAAGTTGTAAATTAATAATTACTTTCAGATTTTTATTAATCGCCCAGAAAAAATATTCATCGAAATGTTTTAAATACAAAAAAATAAGTGTTATTTTTTCGATTTGAAATAATAAGTTTTTGTGAACTGTTGATTTTGAATTTAAAAATCATTTTATTATTATTATTTTTTTTTTTTTTTTTTTTTTAAATAATCACATTTTTATTTTTTTCCGCAAAAGTGATATTGTTTTTTAAGTTTAAAACGGAAAGACGAGTTCCTAATAATTGTTTAGTGGTAGATTATATTTGATATGCCCCCGTCAACTTATGCAAATAATCTAATATGCAATTTTTTCCTTTACTTTTGATAAAAATAAAAAAATTCAAGAAATTCAGATCGTTTTCAATCAAAACATAACAATTCACAAAATAAAATTTATTTCTGCAAAATCGAGTTTTATATATTTTTCTTTTTGATGTTCTGTTTTTCCCACAGGAGGAAAAGTTGATGTGCATTGGAAATATTTTCCGTCATCCGTTGTCAAGTTTGGTTTGGATAGCAGCCAGTTTCAGCGTTGCGCCATCTTCAGTATCATTTTTGATACACTTGACAAGTGATGACAAAAAATCCTTCCAATATACTACCTCAGTTTTATATTTGTGCAAAAACGTACAAAATTTTCTGAAAAAAGAAATAAAAATCAAAATCGATTATTATTATTGATTGCAAAGTTTAAAATATTTAAATATTTATTAAATATCTTTTATTGAACATTATATATTTAAGTCGAAAAAGTTCTTAAGTATAAAGATTTCAATGAAATACTTTTTATTATATTTTTATACGTGTAGTGCAGATTTAATGAAACCACAGCACAGATCGCACTTTTTTTGATTTTAGAAGAGCTCTTCATTTGTCAATAGAGATGGATAGTTTTAAAAATACATAAATTTACTATTTGTAGTTATAAAATAATTAGGTTTATAAAATATTTCTAAAGCAAATGGATTTGTGTCAATGTAAATTTTCTTAATAGCCTTGAAGCGATTATATATGCAAAGTTGCAGCAATAAATTTATGTGCAACGCAACAATCTAGCTTTGTAACTCTGGTCGTCTTGCATGCCAAAAGGGAATACCCGTCACACTGTTGACGAATATCATAGGCGCTTTAGTGCCGTTAGCCAAAATTAAACTCAATCCAAAGAGAGTAACAAGAAATGCCAAGCCAAAGTAAGTAAGATAAGTAAGGTAAGCACAAGTAGATAAGTTCAAGAGTTAAAAGGCGTTCCTGAGAATTGAGAGGCATTTCTTTAATTTTTTGTATGGAATAGATCAAACTGAAGAATTTCAGCTTTCGCTACTTGCAGAAGGCCTTCCAAACTGGCGTTTGTAGGACGTGCCACGAAAGGCCTTCTTAATTTTCTACCTAAGAAGAGCGGCATCTAGGTGAGGTTTTTTTATGGCATATTATCAGACCTATCACTAATTCCATCATCGTTGTCCTAGTCTTCATAAAACCTACGAAAAAGCTATCACCGAATTCATCGTGTTACGAACACAGCTTATACTTTGAGTGCATTCGTTCATGGCGATTAGGACTCAGCGATACCATTCTCGTAACATCTACAAAACTCGAGCTACGATGGATTCAGCAATAGGGCTGACTTTATAAGTAGTTCTTGTAATTCAGATTTGAATCATAAATAGAAAATCCTTGCTAGGAGACACTTCTAGAATGGCTTCCCTTAGGAAAACCGTTTTTAAATTATCTTCTGGGTAAATTGAAAAGCTAAGAGTAGAACTTTTTTACAGAGCAGCTTAGACGCATTTTTTAGCTTAGAAGGTTTTACAAAATATTTTTTGTCACTATTGTTTTACACATTTCTATTTACAGACGCGTTTTTTTCACGACACACATATTCTTTGCAATTTAGGCCCAACAACAACATTGATCCATCACTGTGGCAACAGGAACGGCATTTAGTAAATATTGTGCGAAAGTAGTTAGGCAAAAAAAAATGTATGAGAATCTGCTTACATCCGTACGTTTACATGATTATATATACATATAACATACATACATATGTATGAATTATGAGTGTTTCACTGCAAAAGGCCATCGGCACATATCCCTTATATATTCCCTACTACATATCCGGTAGTACATGTGCTTTTGTTGATAGTCTTGTTTTGCTATGTGCACTTTGCCAGTTGTCTTTTGCTTTTCTATCATTGATATATTTCACTTCACATCGCTGCCTTCTAATGCGACATAATGGAGTGGAAAAAATTGTAACCGTAACCGTAAAGCAAATCCATATCCCTCTACAAACATTTTTGTAATACTTATATCTGTGTGGGGTTGTTTAGTTACAAACTTTGGTAAGATTAAAATTTGTCTATAAAACGACAAATTAATGAGCTTTTTGGCATATAGTAAATAAGTGCCGACCAAAGAGGAATTTAGAATTAGTGTACAACTTTTATATTTTAATACAAATTTTGCAACCTATTTTAAACTACCCTATGAGCAGACACTTATGTAAGACGTACATACGGAAGAAGAGATATGCGAATGTAGCATGGCACAATTTCGGCACCTGAGTTCAGGTTCACCTGAGTTCCTCTGGGACATTTCAGGATTATTTTTGGACTAGTAAATTCGGGACACTTTCATGATTATTTCGCGACTATTTCGGCGTTATTATGGGACCAGTTAAGGAAGACTTAATTACTATTTCGGGATCTCCTTTAAAACCACTTCGAGACTAGTTTGGGACTTTAACTTTATCAACTGCTACTTGCGGGACAAGTTGCTTTGGGAACATTTCGGGACTATTTTGGGTCCATTTCAGGATAATTTCAGACCATGTCGGCATCAGTTCAGAACCACTTAGGAATTCTTTTGGGACTCTTTTGGGACAAGTTTGGGACACTTTTGGGACAATTTTAAGACTATTTCGAGTTCAATCACGACTCTTTCGGATATATTTCAGCATCAGTTTAAGACCATTTCAAAACTATTTTGAGATTAGTTCACAACTTGTTCAGGACCATTTCGGTATCAGTTCGGGATTAGTTATTACGATACGATTTCGAAAATATTTTGGGTCAATTTACAGATCAGTTCAAGAACATTGCCGTACTTGTGCGATTTTTATTGATCAGTTCGGGATTACTTCGGACATAGGACAACACCTAGACTGTTTCGGAACCAGTTCATATGCTCGGTGTGGTTTAAATATGGAGACTCCACAGGCCAATCTAATAAAACAACATCAATGTCTCTAAACCAACGCATTGTACTTGTTTACTGATGGAAAGGACCATTTTGTCTTCTTGGAATTAGAAATCATCCATATTAGTGTCCCATCGTAAATGTGCTATAAAAAAGGCAAATTTTCAGTTTCTAAAACATTTTTGCCAACTCCAGATGTAGAGATGTAGCCATATGACCACCGCGTATAATAATGCAGCCTCTGAGCAGCTTAGCATTGGGTTCACACAATCTTGATGGTATTTGCTACAAACTCGTCGCCTAAGTACGTCACACCAGATTTTTCAAACACCGCTGCAAATGAAAAAAAATAAGTTTTACAACAGCAGAGAATTTTATAAAATACAATCCTTGAAAGATTAGTTCTCGATCTTCCCGTCCATCAGTTAGGGGTTTCGTTCCACTTTTTGTTTTATTCCAGCGGAATTTTGTCACCTTAAATCGTTAGATATCACATTGGATCTCGAACATCCAACCAATTTGAAAATCTCAATCTGAGACTTCCTTTTCTAATTCATTCAATCTGGATCTCCACTTTGTAATAAGGTTTAAATTGTTTTAGAGTTTCGATTAAAAAATTCTTGATATCAACTTTCTAATCTCACTTAAAAGATTGGCCAAACGTTGATAAGCAAATAAAAACTGTCAAAATATTATAAGAACCTCCTGAAAAATTAAACCATTTACACTTCGGTGTCTATATTTCAGTTATAGAATTGTCAACAGTTTAGTAGAGTGCCTAATACATTTGGTCACGGCTGTATATTTGAAAATATAACGCGGTTCATTTCCGGAATTTTTCAAAGGCAGTTTCACTTCTGCCGCCTGCAGTTTTTTTTTACGGCGGGAATTAATACTACGCTGACTGCAAGTTCACTACAGACTTTTGGCAGCTATGCCATTCACTTTTCGACTTTGGTGTTTGCGTTTTTTGCTCACGCACTTTCTCCGTAATAAAATTATCTTTTGGACGGATCTTTCACCTGAGCAAAAAATTGGACCTTCAATAGTACTGTACATGTCGATACACTTAACTCCTATGTTCATGGGCGTATATGTGCACATTAGGGTGGTCCAAAAATTAAAGGAGAACGAGTAAAATCGGTTTCGGTCATAGATTATTCTAAATCGAAAATAAATAAATTTAGAGGTCTCTCAAAGCGCTTAAAGCTTCTCTTGTGTTTTATAAGGAAATACAAATTTTTTTGTAGAAATTGTTTTGAAATTAAAATTTTGCAATCTTCGAAAGACTTCAATAAAAAATATTCAAATGTTTATTTAATCATTTTTCAATAATACATATTTTTTATGAGTTCCCAAAATCACAAAAAAATGCAAAGATTAAAAAATCGGAATTATTAAAAAATGGAAGTTTTATGAAGTTAGATAGGCCGATAGAAAAATTTACTATACTATACCCCGTCAAAAGAAATTGAAAACGACGTAAAATATCAGACTTTTCCACCTTTGTATGTGTGAAGTGTTAAATACATATATATTAAGAGTTAAGATACAAATATTTCCCGCTAAAATTAAATTCTATCAAAAAAAATTGTGATTATTTTATTTAAGGCATACAGCAATTAGTAAACATGTAAAAAAATTTCTTAGGTATGGTGGGAAAAAAGAACATTTATTTCGACCAAAAAGCTGCTGTTGCTGTAGAATCTAAAGTAGACAATAGATCCTATCGTGCAATAGGAAAAGTACCTGTAGACGACAGAATATCAGCAGAAAGCCCAATATAACGAATAGAACAAATGCAAAGTGATACGAATGGTTATGGAAAATTAAAGAAAATCAGCAAGATAACTTTAAAGGAATTACGGTATGGTGGGCATGACATTTCTTTGTGTACTATGGGAGGATTTTTTTCAGCTTGTAATCTTAAAGGCCGCCGTTGTGTCAAAAAGCCAAAATTAGCCGAAAGTATGAGAAATCAAGGGCTGATTTGTACGAAACTGTATAGTAATTTCCCGGATACTTATTTTAAATTATTGTTTAAAGTCATTTGTTCTAACGTTAGACATTATTGGATTACCTAAAAATAATAAGTTGTGCGTTTAGCGATGAATATCGAATAGAATTGGCCACTGAAAGCATTCGGTTTGTTCGACGCCGCCCAAAATGAACGATTTAACAAAGACTGTATCGTTAAGATTGTGAAGCACCCGCTGGCAGTAGTGATATGCGGATGTTGAATTTTATCAA
Organism: Anomoia purmunda; assembly: GCA_951828415.1. Taxonomy (NCBI): domain Eukaryota; kingdom Metazoa; phylum Arthropoda; class Insecta; order Diptera; family Tephritidae; genus Anomoia; species Anomoia purmunda. Next base: position 154,955,364 of record OX639993.1, read on the forward strand.
TCGAGGGGTCAGAGGAACTATTTATTTAAAAAACGGAACGATGAATACAGACTAATCAATATAAATATTCATGTCTTTGAAGAGGCTTTAATGTCATATTTACAAATTCTATACCTTCTTATATCTCATACTAGATGGTGTACCTTGTCGCACTGCCGCCAAAAGCTGAGCAAATTATTTGTCGCATCAAAATATTTAAAATATTCTTCATTACACAGTTAACTCTCACGACCTAAACGCCATAGAGAACAGTTGTCCATACTTAAAATCAGACGCATAAGAAAAACCAAATCTTAATATCGACACGCTTAAGAAAAATATAGAAAATATAAGGTATACAGATAAGATTTTTAAAGAAATTGTCAAAAACGTGGTTCAAAGTATGCCTAACAGAATAATGGAAGTTTTAAGAAATAAAAAAAAATTTTTACAAAATATCAACGTGAAAGTGAAAATGCTATGAACTTTTGTGCTATATTAAAGTAAAGAAATTATTTTCTTCAAAAAATAACAAAAAATTATAGTTATTAAAAATTTCAATAGATGTCATATTTCAAATTTTTTGGCGGTGTATAGTAATTTCTACGAAAAATTTTTAAAATTTGAACGTTTTGAAAGACTTCTTAATACTTTTTCGTTAAACCGGTCGATCAGCGATCATTAAATCGATATTTGTTTTTCTATATTTTTTTTTTTCATATATTTTTTACGAATGAATTTGAAAGTAGTATATTATTTATATCTTATTTATTACGATACCAAATTTTACATTTCGTTTATACAACTGACGGGCACGGTAAGTGCCTAAACGAAATTTTTTTAGGCTGGTTGTTTTTTAGAAAAGCAACATAGAAGCACTTTTTTTTTGCCTTTGTTTATACTCTCTTTATAACAACCTTATCATCCTCTGCGTCTTTTCTGATTATCTGGCACTTCCACTTCAGAACGTTTAGCTGGTTGTGGAGAAGATATTGAAGAGTGTAGAAAGATATTGACCCCTTATTTTTGAGATGCTGGGGATGACTTTATCATTGCCTAGAATTATACACACAAGATGGGAAAAACATAGAATTATTCTTACAAAACGTCTTGTGCGTTACAAAGCACTCAACGGTAGTCGATTTTGTTCAAAAATAGTTTCGTAAAGAAGTCATTGAGTTGCAGCTCAATGGCAGCTATTTCATCCCTAGGATTAAAAACCCACTCTTCTGTTTTTTTTTTTTAGGACCACCCGAAAGTACACGCTTTTGTGTGAATTATCAAATATGTAAGTTCAAGTATATGTCACTGAAGTGTTTCACTATCTCTACATTGTACACATTGCGACCCTTTCGCTGTCCTCCTTTGTGAGTAGTTTTAGCTTGTTAAGGATATTGTACTAAATTTCCGCTATTCTGCGAAGGCATTTTACTTACATGCTTTTGCTTTTCTTCTCTCGTATTATTTTAGGCACAGCATTTTTTTTTTTAGATTCCACTGTAAATACTTATGCGAAATTGTTATTTATTTTGTTGTTGTTGCCTGTGGTCGTTTGTTTGATTTGTTTACTGTCACTGGAAATGAATATCTATGTATTTTGTGGTCCTATATTTGTTTGTATTTTGTAGTAGTAAAAGCTATTGTTCCCCTTTCACTATTATTCCTTCTACTTAGTAGGTAATTGAATTTGGTACCATTTCACTTGGTTATGTATGTTTGAACTTAAATACAGCACGTTCTCTTATTTACTGTCAATATTTTGGCAATTTCATTTTATACCAGCTAGCGAGTAAGGCATGCTATTTTAGAGTTATAGGACTATGAATAGAAATGAAATAATGGAATAACTAATTCCAAAATATAAAAATCAAGAAAATACTTTTAAAAAGTAATTTTCATACAAAATTTATAATCCATTACGTTCCCCGTTTTTAATTTTAATGGATATCTATTTAATTGAAATGCATTTTACATTCATGTACTTTTATTTATTTTATTTCATTAATATTATAAACATACATTTCTTTACTTTTACATCTAACAACACTGCTTCATGAATCATGCTAAGATTTGTGTGAAGGTAGCGTGGCTCTTGTCGAGAAGGGTGAAAATTGGCAAGCGTGCCTATGAAGTGGGCCCGCCCTGCTCTAAAGCAACGGTAGCATTTTCTTTGCTCTCATTTTCAAAACCAAACAGTAAGCCTTTTTGTGATTGTAACATACCTCAGACATTTAAAAAAGAACACCCCTTATCTTCTGTTTTCCGCGTGTGTGCGTATATTTTCATTGCATAACATTTCAGGAAGACTAGGCGTATACGTAATATTAATGTGTTCTTACTGTTAATGAAATTAATTGTATTAAGTATGCGATTGTTTATATAAGAGCAAATATAATCTACCACTTTACATGAACACAAGAAGATAGGCCTACGTGCGTGGGCTTTTTTGCTAACGTCAACATCACGTAAATGTCGCCATTCTAATGGCTTACTAGAGTAACCAAATACAAAAGTGGGGGCGGGTCAAAGCATACCGCAAACCACAGTGGATATAATCTTGATAAATTCAAGTAAATTACTCTAGAACATGCATTAAATTCAACATGCTTCATGGTGATTTTCTGCAAGAATCTACAAAATAATTTGCTTTGATTTTATTTTTAAAATGAATGAAATTTCATGCTTTAACTCTCACAAATTATCATATTTTTGTTGACGTTGCCATTTCTTATGTTATTACCATGAAAAATATCAAAGTGTATCGTTCTCAGATCAATTTTTTCAACTTTGCTTACCTGAAGTTTTCGAACAAAGGATGTTGTTGTTGGCCATTTGATTTGGGGTCATCGGAATATGAAAGGAAATTGAGAAAAAAAATGCATATAGTTTTCTGATGGAGGAAATATTCAAATATAAGACTAGTCAGAACAGGAAAATAATTCTATGATATAACATATACCACTAGAAGCGGAGTAAAACTCGTTTCCATACCAGCATTGAATTAGCCTTTTTCAATGCTTTATTTGCATCAGAGCTTTTATAAAAACAAAAATAATGATTTATTCGTAAGTTTGTGATTTTTATTTTTTCAATGAAAAATAATCGCTATTCTTGTAGTTTTACTTTTTCGATCATGATTTATGGTTTTTTGAGATTTTTTTTCGATCAAGTTCGATCGCACCGCCGAAACATTTTTTGCGTTTATTATGATTGAAAAATTGTAAATGCAAGCATAACGATTATTTTTGATCGGAAAAATAAAAATTGCAATCTAATGATTATGGAATGATATAAAAAAAATTTAAATCAAAATAAGGTCAGATTTTTATAGCATATGGCGTAAGGATTAGATCAATTTATTTGAGCTTTGCTTTGAACGAATTTTTGCCAATAATGTTTTTGATCTGGAAAATCAAACTAAGGAGTATTTTCGATCCTCGCTATTCCTAGCTCTGGCTTAACACATTCTTGCCGAGACCTAAGCGTTGCACAAGAAGTATTTTCTCGTAAATGTTGTAGAGAATAAGGTAATTTAACCTTCTAATTACCAAAGATTTTTTAAAGATTATACGAAGTTTATTAATACCGGCTCTATAATCTCTGAGCAAATCAGAAATAAACTCCGTCAAAAGTTTCCTCCTCCAAAATGGTTTTTGAAAAAGTCTAAGGTAAAAGAATTTTTTCTCTTCAGTCTATTAAAATAGAAATAAAAGTATTTTAAGACTTAACCAAATTTGCCTTTAAGCTTTACTCATCAAAAAATTATTATTCTATCTGAATAAATCTCAGCCCTTTTTTCAGAAAATAGAGCATAGCGGTTTCACTGCCATACGTAAAAATGCTTTGTAATGTCATTTAATTATAATTTTTAACAGCATGTCCTTCTTCTAATACCAAAAATTTAGAGTACAAGCAAATAATAATAGGCTGACAAAGCCAAACTCGAATAATTAAAACTATATCCAAAAACAAAAACGAAATACATTCATCGATGTGTAATAAAAATATTAAGGTGCTCTGAAATCGCGGAATTATATAATTTAGTTATATGTATACGAAAGCTTCGATTATCAATTATTATATAATTTCCTGTACCACAAAACTATATTATATTAAGTGAAGCTAAGCCTGCAAAACAAAAAAAAACAATCAAGGTATTTAATGGGTGTACTTCAAAGAAAGCCAATACGAAAAATTATATGCTAAAACTAAAGTTAAGCAATTTAATTAGTAGGTATCTTAACGTCGCGTATGTTATTTCAAAATCACGAAATGAAAGCAAAGAACACATGGAAAAGAAATCGTTATTCCTAAGAAGGGGAAATCAGTTGTTATCTATGAAAGTTATTCAAAATAGCCGAATGAGCAAAAGTAAGTAAAAGCGTCGTTTTCAGTGGGTTAATGTTTTATACATAAAACTAAAAACATAGTACATCCGATAGTGGTTCTTAATATGATGCTGACTCCGAACCGGGCAAAATACCTACAATATTTGGTAATTAAGAGGGGGGTGATAATTAAAAAATTGAGTCAAATGTAGACTCAGATATGGAAGAGGAATAGTGAGTGAGGTCGAGATAAATGAGGAGGTAGAAAGGGATGAGGGAAAACCCCAAATGAACAACTAGCAGCTCTTTCTGAAGATGGACGTTTTTTCTCCTCTATAGACGGAACGAAGTGATACAAGCATATTCCGCCAATTAATCGCCTACTAGGTCAAATCATAAGACAAGCTTTGAATGCATTTATGGGAACTAATCATATGACACAAAACCTTTATAATATTAACACTTCCAAACGTATTTTTGGTGTTCCAATAACAGACTTAATACCCAGGTATTCTAACAAAAAAGCTGAGTTTTTATACGTTCAACAAACCGAAGTAAAATCTGAAAATCCACAACGATCATAAAAACAAATAACGGATAATGAACTGATAGATTTTGTTGGAATATTGATTTTTCTGAAAAAATATTTGCCTTTTATAACCCGCGACAATGTCTCTCAATAGGTTGATAGAAATCTTGTGAGTCATCTCCTTTGACTGGCTCGCATCTAGAGACTCTCGTCAAAGCACTGACGAAGCTACAGTCATGGAAAACTCAAACTTGGGCAAGCAATTATGTGGATATAGCAATGAACTTGGTTCTTTCAATACATGCCACCCATGCCAACTTATTACGGAATCAAAATCTAGAGGGCATATGATTCTGATTGTTACAATCCACTACGAGACGCCAATTGTGTACCGGCAAAGAAGGTAATGAGTATGGAAAAAACCAAGGCGAGTGAGTTGTGAAGGATTTGGTTGCTTCATACAAAGCTCTGGAGGTAAAGTAACAATGGATAATTTTTTTCTACACATTCAATAGCAAGGGAGTTCATGAGTTTGCAAAATGTCCATGGTGGGTAGAGTAAAAAAATACCACGTATATTGCAAAAGAATTCAAACAACAATGAGAACCATTCTGTTTTTTTCTATGCACTATTCAAAAATAAAGATGGCGTTATTCTCTCGTCTATTCACAAGGATGAAAAGCATTATTTTCTGCCATGAAACCAAAGACGGACCTGACATCATGGGCTGAAGGTTGTCGCCATATTCCACAAAAAGAGGAACGTTTCGCTATTTTTTGGCAATATTTTTTTTTTTTAATATTTTTGATGCAGCAGTCTTTACTGCATTTTTTTCAGATCCACTAATCATAATCTTACTAAGTATTAATTTTTACTATTTTTTAAAGAAATTACCCAAATCTTTATTTTTGTGAAAAGGTCAGTCTGTGAACCTAAAGAATTTGAGCCAAATGAAGTCCAGAAAAGGGATGCCACTGGTCGAAAAAAGTAAAACGGGTAAAATTTGAATTACATAGCCAAACGAAATGGGACACTTTAACAACTCGCTACATAAGAAAATGATTTTTTTTCCATGTTTTTTAATGAAATGAAAGAGAAAAAATACATATTTCGAATAGAAAAAAAATTAAATTTTTAATTTTGGATATAAAATGACAAAGAAAAAGAATAGACTTTTGAATACAAAAAAAAACCAATTTTTTAATTTTCTGAAAGAACTCAAAATTTCGATCATTGAGCAGAAAACATTTTAAGGTTGGAACAAATTTTGCTGAATAATAAGAAAATGAAATCACGAAAGTTCGGCCGAATGGGTTTTGCAAACTTAAGGTTAGATCTTCCAATTTGTTTCATCAAAACTAGCAAAAACCATGTGAAACTTGAAATCCGTTCCAAGTTGTTGCTATGTTCCTATATCAAATTTGTTGGCATGGCTATGAATTCATATTCTGAGAGTAAAATAGAAGTAACCTGTGTCAAAAGTTTCGAGCAGCAAAAATTGTGTTTTTTTTTTTTTTTTTAAAAAGTCTAAAGTTATTTCTAGCCCACTATACTTTCAGAAACAATTCTTTACTTCTTGAAATATGACAGTTCTGAAATAGTTCCGCATTTCATGACTTAAAAAATGTTCTCTCATTTTTTTAATAAAAATAAAAGTCTTTTGAAGACGTAACAAATTTATCTCACTTTGGATGACTTTTTGAAACTTCAATCATCAAATAATGGTCATTGTAAGTCTTTGGATAAATCCTAAGCTTTTTTTCTTTCACTGCCCATGAGACCCAACTGAAAGTGAACGAAACTATTTCTATCAAAACCTTTTTTATTGTCATTCAGCTAAAAATAGTATAATGGCATTTGCTTCCTCTTATATCAAAATTTAAAGCACAATCACTAAAAATATGACTCAGGCGCAAGCAAATAAAAATAGGCGAATAAAGCAAAATTACAAATAATAAAATTGTGCACAAAATATACACGAAATATAACCATCAATGTGTAATAAAAAGCTTAAGAACCATTTGTCGCGCAACTCAATAAGGCCATGTCAAACTATAAGTTCCGCTTACAAAAAAACAAAAATAAAATAAATAAAAAATTTAACTAGCAAATTTATTTCAAACTTAATACGAATGCATATGTAATATCTAGAGCAATTGCAAAGTGTCCGCTGCTCGCTGCTATCAAATTGCCAGTTGGCATGAATTTGCAGAAAGAAAATCGCAAAATTGTCAATGAGCAGCACGAACAAATACAGTTAGAGCAATTCGAAATTAAATGAAGAAAAATATGGAACAATCACATGACATCCAAATACAATGGGGAACACATAGAGTCACATACATAGGCAGTCAAATGGATAGACACACAGACCGACAGACAGACAGACAGACAATAGGATGTTTGAAAACAGACATATGGCATACTACAAGGCGCCAAAGTAATAAATAAAGCGCATTATGCTAAGAGAAGTGTACAAAAAAATCAATATAAAAAAATAAGCAACACAAACGTAGCACTTGTAGTCTCATTTTAAATACTCATTTCAATTTAATGACTTCACTTTGCAATGCACTCTCTGTTGAAGCAGTTGAAGGCAACTTTAAGTGCCATTGGTTAATATAAATAATTACAGAGTTCATGTGACAAGGCTGCGACCTTGAATGCCTCATTTACATAGAAATGTTGTTATGTGTGTGTGTGTGTTTTAAAAATATATTTAAAAAGGTGTAAAATTTTATAATTTCTCCCATCGCTACACGGGCGCACAGGTACACTTTAAGGCGCACAAATTTACTCCGCCTACTTAAAACTACTCGACCAATTGTGCAAAGAAATTCATGTTGGCCATAGAGAGCGATAAAAAGTTGGCGCCAGGATTATACATTTAATGTCACTGCTGCACGCGAAGATAACTACGCTTTAAATTTTCAGACGTAAAATAACAAAATAAAAAATATAAAAATAGTATAAAAAAAAAGAACAAACTGAAAAGCCAAAATAAAGTCAAGCCCATGAGCTAATAACAAATGAGCGCTGCTAAGCCCGTAAGCTGCCTTTATTTATAAAATTCACTTAATTCACCATGTGCACTTGTACGCTTGCACCTCATGTCCTCCTCTCTGCTAACACGGCGTATGAGTAACATTTAACATTTACAACGCAGTCAACTACTTGTACACACACACACACAGACATACATATGTACACATGTATGTTATCAATGTGGTAGCGAGCAGCTGGGCGTCGCATAAGTGCGTGCTTGTGAACGCAACTTTAAGTATCGAAATTATGTGCCGCAAAGCACGTTTTTTTTACTAAAGTGTTGCGTGCGAAGCACTCCCCAAAGCGAATGAAAAATGACACCATGTATTTTATGTATGTATGTACATACACATGCATAAACTTTGTGCAAACCAACAGGCATATAATATATAAATTAGTAATTAAAGTCCTAGCTTACGGTGGACTTAGAGGTTTTAAATTGTAGACGTTTTTTAAACACGCACAGCATCGCTTATTATTGAAATTCAACACTACGAGTGCAGCGCTTGCATTGATTTTAGGGTACAACCTTAAACTTTGAGCACTTTTGGGTAAGAGCAAGTCAAATAAAAACTAATTAATAAAATATGCGAATACATATATTTGTTACCAAAGGGAAGTTCTATACTTTTTCTTTGTTATTTTGGCGAAACTGCTCACTGATTTGTAGGGTTCATTTTAGCTTTTGTGCTACCAGAAAATCATAAATAAATATTCACATAATATTTTTTTGCCCTGATTTTATTAAACGACAATATTAATTTTTGAGCTCAAGACCAGTATAAGGAAAAGTATTTTGGAAAAAGACGAGGTTTCAGACAGGGTGACTCCCAGTCGTGTGGCTTCCTTAACTGCAGAACTATACCGATCAGGCATCATCTTTTATAAAAGTGTGCAATTGCTGGCCTATGTCGATGACATTGACATCATGACCTTAACAACCGCGCTGTTAGTTCTGCCTTTTCCAAACAGCATAAAGAAGCGAAGCGAATGAGTCTGAAGGCAAAACGACGTACCTCCTGTCATCAGACAAACAGGCAGCTCATACGAGTCATCATTGGCAGTTACCATTTTGGCAGTAACACCTACAATAATATCAGCCTGGAAATCCAACGTATTGCCAACAAGTGCTGCTTTGGATTGAGTAGGCAAATGAGCAGTAAAGCCCTCTCTCGACGAACCAAAACCACACTCTACAAGTCTCTCATCCTGCCCGTGCTATTGTATGGCGCTGAGGCATGGGCACTGTTAGCTTCGGATGAGACGGCCCTTGGAGTGTTCGAGAGAAAGATTCTCCGAAAGATTTTTGAACCTTTACGGCTTTGCGGCGGCGAATACCGCAGACGATGGAACGATGAGCTGTATGAGATTTACCGCGAGACATTGACATAGCCCAGCGAACTAAGATTCAGCGGATACGTTGACTCGGACAAGTCGTGCGAATAGAAGAAAATGCTCCAGCCCTGATGATATTTATCGCGGAATCCGCTATTGGTGGCAGAGGAAGGCGAAGGCCTCATCTAAGTAAGTAAAAAAATTTGTTTGTACTTGCAGTCAAAGATAAAGTAATTTTTTTTTTAATACTTAGTCTATATACAATAGTTTTTAATGCTCTTTAAAATGTATGAAATTCGGTTCACTAATTTTTTCATTATCACTTACACAATTTGGAAAAACACGATTTCGAGAAAACCTCGTTTAAAGTTTGTGATTAAGAGCTCGACAGTTTCGAAAAACTGTAACTATGATATCGATTAAAACAATAAAAAAAATCGATTTTTTTAATTTTCTAAAGGTACTTCCTCTCTAAAATCATTTCGCCATGTTATAATCTTATCGTCTTGCAGTTTCAATTTGATGGTAAAGAACTTCGGCACCAGTTGTGCTGCGCCATCTGTTTGAAATTTCAGTTACTTATCAACTCATCATTGTATAAACTTTATAAGAATTTCATAGTCTTGAAGTGAAGTTTGCATATAAACAGTAGAAATTCAAACACTTTGCAATTTGACCCAAACCACGTTACAAAAAAAAACCAGCAAAAATATATAAAAATTAAGCTTCCGTGCAAAATCTTGCACAGCTGTCAGGCAACGTACTGATACTGAGCATCTTTTATGAGCTTCCCGAAATAATTAACACAGCTGCTTCAGACTATCCTGGCATTTTTACTACGCAAAACTAGGCAGAGATTAAGAAACGAAGAAGTCTAAACGGAAATATGTAAGTACGCACACTTGGTTGCCTACATTTTCATACGCAAGAATGCTGAGGTGAGCGTGAAATGAGGCCTCTAATTTGAAGACTACGCGGTGGTCATTCATTTTTGCTCATTTGCCTCATACGCCTCCCATTGTTGCGCTAAATTTTCTTTTCTTCTTGCTCGCTGGCTATCTTCCTCCTCCCCCCCTTTGTATTTTTAACGTACGAAGTTTGCATTTGATGAAAGCAAATTTCACACCATTTATTTTTCGGTTTGCAAACAAATGTGATTCTTGTTATCGGTTGATGAGTGCAAAGAATGTCCCCGGCTAGCGGTCGCATTTGTTAGAGTGCGAAAATTTAATAGTTGACATTATTAGCAAGTTTTATCATTGCGTACACTTTAAGTAATTATGTAACTTTATGTGCACATATTTGCCTACAATGTTCGTATATATTTAAAATGTGTTGAAATTTTAAATACGAAAGTGCAACTACTACAAAGTTGCATGCTAGACGCGGCAAACTGAACTCGAGCATGGCACCTCAAAAAGTGAATCAAAATGTTTTCGTCTTACCTCTTTCTTGGGCCAAAAGAATTAAAGAAAAAACATAAATTCAGGATTCGTGTATTTTAATCACTCGTTATCATTTTTCATTGATTCAATTTTATGGAAATACGAGTTTAAAATTATTTTTAATAAATATTCCAAAAGTATTTTGAAAAACAGAAATTTCCAAAAAACAAAAAAAAGGTTAACATTTTTCCAAATTTTTCTGAGAGCACTCTTTTTTCACGAAAATCGATCAGTAAGTGTTCTTTTTTTTTAAATTAACATTTGGTATAGAAAAATTTCAAATTTTATGGAAATATGAGTTTAAAATTATTTTTAATAAATATTCCAAAAGTGTTTTGAAAAACAGGAATTTCCAAAAAACAAAAAAAAAGGTTCAAAATTTTTCAAAATTTTTCTGAGGCCACTCTTTTTTCACGAAAATCGATCAATAAGTGTTTTTTTTTTAAATTAACATTTTGTATAAAAAAATTTAAAATTTTTTAGAAATACGAATTTAAAATTACTTTTAATTAATATTCCAAAAGTGTTTTGAAAAACAGGAATTTCCAAAAAACAAAAAAAAATGGCTCAAATCTTTCCATTCTGAAAGCAGCCTTTTTTCACGAAAATCGATCAGTAAATGTTCTTTTTTTTTTTTGAAATTAACATTTTGTATAAAAAAATTTAAAATTTTTTAGAAATACGAGTTTAAAATTATGTTCAATTAATATTCCAAAAGTGTTTTGAAAACCAGGAATTTCCAAAAAACAAAAAAAAGGTTAACATTTTTGCAATTTTTTCTGAAAATCGATCAGTAAGTGTTGTGTTTTTTTGACATTAACATTTTGTATAGAAAAATTTCAAATTTTATGGAAATACGAGTTTAAAATTATCTTTAATTAATATTCCAAAAGTGTTTTGAAAAACAGGAATTTCCAAAAAACAAAAAAAAACATTTTTGTGGTGGAATTTCTTACGGGGCTTCGGAAACTATTGCGCTAAACGTTTAACGGCATGGTGGATGAGCAAAATTGCGAATGCGTGGAGAGAAATGAAGCCCGGGGGAAAATATCTTAGTTATTCTCTAAGGAAAAGCTTCCTTGAAATAGCTCCAAACATATGGCTGACTTAAAATGAGAAAACGATTTGACCCAATTTAAGGTAAACACATTTCCTTAATTTAAAATACTATTTACATTGTTTTTAGGAAAAATTAACTTATCACAGTGATTTTTTTCTATTAATGTGGAGGACATTGGTGGCTTTGTTTTACTTATCTTAACGAAATGAACATTTCCTTAGTTTGAAGAAATCAGATATAAGTATTTTCCCCCCAAAAAGAAATTAACCATTTCAATTTTTTTTTGCTGATTTATATAAAATGTGCATATGAACAGGAGGATATTTTATATTAAAAAGCTGCTATTCTAAATTTCGTTTTACTTTTCTCTTTGTTTATCAAATGATGACGCCGCAGCGCTTGTTTGGTTTAAAAGCACTGGCAAAATACAAAATGCTATAAGGGAAGTATTACTGGTACTAAGTATTTACTTCCTCAAAGTGAGTATCTAGTCTGTGTTTAAAATCGACTATCCAGGTATTCGACAAGTCAACTTTTCGATTAGAAACTTTTTTAACGGTTGATAGTCAAACAGAAAGTATTTGACTTATTGCTCACCATCGAGTGGTGTGAAAATCGACTAACCGAAATTATAGTCGCATTTACACACAATAAATTCACAATAACTTCATTATAGAAGAAAATGTCTTGTGTCAATAAGCACACACATTCAAACATATATAAAAAACAAATATTTATTGAAAGAAAACAACTCGTTGAAAAATCGAATATAAACGGTTAGTTGACTAGTTGCTTATGATTAGTATAAAAGGAAACGTTTAGTTGATTAAGTGAAACAATTAACCGGTTTGATTGATTAATAAGAGCTCTAATATTGAGGTACTTTTTCCTATTATTAAGCAAAAAGTAGTACCAGAAAATTGATTTCTTCTTTTAAGAGAATACTTTTTTTTAGAGAGCAAAAGAGATAGCCAGTCATATATAATACGATTATAATTCAGTGTAGGGTGCACCTTAAGTTTTTAACGTGGTTTGATATGTAGTTATGAGTGTCATGTGAAAGAGGTTTATGAAAACTTCATCTCGAAAATATTTTCACGCAGAGAGATATACGAAAGTATATTTGAAATGGGCTGTCATCTGTCTAATATAGGTAATGCAACTTAATTAATAAGTTTACTAACATTCTGCTTTTGATGCTATTGGTGGCAAAACGAAGTGACTTGAAAAAACTTATTGTCAAAAATATCTTTGAGGAGATTTCAGCCTGCTTGGAAAATATAACTTCAATCATTCTATTAATGAAATAATACAATATGGTTGACAAAAAAGAAAGCTTCAAGGGAGATCATTCTTCTAAAGATTGAAAAAGAGTACACTATTATGAATTTTTTTAAGAAGGAAAAAAATGCCTTCGAGATTTTTGGAAAAGTTTTGCTTATACATGAAGTATTTAAAAAAAAAAATAATGTTTAAAAAATATATGAAAATGCACTCGAGTTGTGTTAAGTTATTTACGGCATGGCATATCTTAAGTTCTAAAATGGTGGAAAACCTGATGGCGTGTACATGTAGTTTCTATTTGAATTAAGAAAATCGCAAAGAACCGGTAAAATTCCAGTGACTGAAAATAATCGTTATATCGATTTTACGGACCGAAAAATCATTGGCAATATTAGTTCAAAACTAAAGCCGACTAAATCCATTTAATTCTTAAGCCATATGCTCTACAAATTTGAGCTAATTTTCATTTAGATTACATAATCATTATTTTGTGATTTTTAATTATTCGATCAGAAATAATCGTTATTCTTAGCTTTTTGTTTGTTCGATCTAGTTTTATCGTTACTTTTCATTTTTTTATGAAACATAATCGTTACTCTTCGATTTATTTTTAATTTTTCGATCGTCATAACCGCAAACAAGTTTGTCGGCAATGACAGTAATATGTTTTATGTTCGAAAAATTTTCAGAAAATATCGATCAAATACCATCGAAAAATATTGAATCCAAGAAAAACGATTATTTTTCATCGGAAAAATAAAAATCAAAAGTTATCGATCAAATATAATCGGAAAAACAAAAATGAAAATATAACGATCAAACTGATCGAAAAATAAAAATCCAAGCATAACATGAGTTTTTTTATAACATATATAACCGTTAACATCTCTGTAAAATTCAGACATATTTAGGGATAGAAATGAAAAGAAATTTAAAAAAATAATTTAACTAGACCTGAAAATTCTTTTCCAAATTATTTGAGTTCACCTATTTAAAAAGTTAAATGCAAAGTACACAACTAATAAGTGGTATGAAATGTTACAATGCTGATGTGAAACAAAACTGTGTTGTTCGAAATTATTTTCGAAAAGAGTTGCCAACTGTTTGAAAGGTTTAATTTAGTTTAAATCATAATTTACCTGAAATGAAAAAATTTCAAGAAATCTTGATTTCAAAAATATTGTTCAAAGAGTTAAATGCCAATCAATTAATAAGTTCAACTAATTATTACCAGCTTACCAGGATTTTCAAAAATCAGAGTTATCGGAAAAATATTACTTATTATCAAGCTAAATAGAAACATTACCAATATTGATTCCATGAATTCTCACAGTTCTCACTGAAAATAGCCATATCGATTACTATAAATAACGGCAAGGCTGAACTATAGAAATTCCAGATATATATCTGGGCACTCTATGTTTTTTCGATGAATTTTCCCTTCTTCCGCGTTTAGTTTCTGCACGCACCCAGTCTTTGTTGAGAAAAAATGATGAATGTACACGTACATTACTTCGTCTAAAACTTTAGTTGGAAACAGTTTCGGTTTCAGTGGGAGAGATTTTAACACCAGAAAGCTGCAAAACCATTTCGGCCCAAATCTAAAAATCTGTTGTGCCCTTAAAACTTTGTATTTACGTCACGGAATTGCCTGAAATTTTGCATAGTTTTTAGTGTCTATCCAAAAAAGGTTTTAGACATGTTTTTGTTTACTTGGGAGAGGGTTGCCACTTGTTGGAAAAGTCAAGTGTAATTAAACAATTTACAAGTTATATCAATTATTAAAATACGGGTAAAAAAACGGTCCGTGTATTTGCTTTGAAAACTCGAATTTAACTAAATTATATAAAAGTTATATGAAATATGAAAATATTTTAATATAGAAGGTTGCCACCTGTTTGAGAAATCGAATTCAATTAAATTAAACGTAAATTATACAAAGTATTAAAATATGGGTGTCAAAGGGTTCGCCTCGTCGAGCAAAAGTTGCGTACACATATTTTGCAGAGGGTTGCCACCATTTTGAAACGTTTAATTTTATTAATTTATACACGTGTACATAAAATATTAAAATGTAAATATCACACGCTTCGTTTTGCTGTGGAGCAGTCTTATAGTTAGCTATATTTTGAAGATGGTTGCCACCTGCACAAAAAGTCGAGTTCGCTTAAGTTCTAT
Organism: Anomoia purmunda; assembly: GCA_951828415.1. Taxonomy (NCBI): domain Eukaryota; kingdom Metazoa; phylum Arthropoda; class Insecta; order Diptera; family Tephritidae; genus Anomoia; species Anomoia purmunda. The sequence goes on from OX639993.1 coordinate 154,970,547, forward strand.
CCATATTATGTGAAACAATACTCCAATACACATTTTTTGTATACTTAATGTGCATTTGAAAACCAGCGTTACCGCAGTTTTAATTGATATACTTTTGGTTAATAGTGTAGACGTCGACATCGCCGGCATGGTTATTTATTTTCATTTTTATGTTAGCTGTTTTTTTTTTACTCGTATTCGTTTTAGTATTTGCTTTCTTCTCACACTCGCATGAAATATCAGCCTACCGAAATCAACGGCATTTCACCATAAACCTTATCATCAGATTTAAAATTTCACTTACAGTAAAGCCGCAATTCACTTTGATGTATAGATAAGTTTTCTGTAGAATTTACTCAATTACATACAATATTAAATTTTATGTTTATCTCAATAAAAATATCTTTTCGAAAGTAAAACGTTCCCGATTTGCTGAAAGCCAAACCCACAATCAATCAAACATTCCCAATATTTTAATATGTTAGAAATAAATACTGCTGTTTCTCAAAACGCTGAGACCGATATAAATACAAGTGTAGGTATATATGTAGTAAAAAAATACATATATGTGGGTTTTTTTTTAATTCATTTGATTTCACTTAAATAATCAATTGAATGTGGTAGAAGAAAAATAAACATTTTTTATTGACCAACTGAGAATGAAAATTAATTAATTAATTAGTAACGCTTCGATTCTATCCACCTCACCCCGACAGTGCCGTGGAAGCATAAGCAACAACAACAACAACATGTACGCGTATAAACCCACGCACGACCATAGACGTGTACAAAAAAACCGAAGAAGCATTCGATCGACCTTCAAGAATAACCAAAACGTCACATGTTGGCATTCGACTATACTAGAGTGGGTCAAAATGTTAGCATGTGGTTATGGATTTTTGACAAATCGTATGGTATTTTTGGTTTCTATAGCTTCTAAGCTGGAACCGAAAACAAAATAATTATAATTTCGATTTTTTCCGATGAAAAAATTATTGTACAGAACTCGTGCAAAGCAAATTTCGAATATATCGATCTAATCTGTATGCCATATGCTATGCAAATCTGGCATTTATTTTTAATTGAAATATTTTCTGTTCTGAATCATTACAAAATCAATATTTTGAGATTTTTATTCCACCGATTACATTTGAAATTTTTAAATTTTTTTTCGTTCAAGTTAGATCGTTAATTTTTACTTACTATATTTTCGATCACATTTTATCGACATTAATGTGATTTTAATTTTATCGATAAAGAATAATCGAAGTTATTTGACTTTAATTGTTCCGATAATTTTGGATCGATATTTTGCTATTTTTATTTTTGCGATCATAACAGACAACTCGTACTATTGGCGTCGTTGCTTTTATTGCCATCTCAAAATAAATTTTTTGCGTTCATTATAATCGAAAAAATTTTAAATCCAAGACGAACGATTTTATTCGATCATAATTGGTTATATAAATCACAAGATATCGAACAAATAAGATCGGGAAAATTTAAATCGAAGAATAACGATTATTTTTTATCCAAAAAATAAAAATCGCAATATATTAATCAAATTTGATCGGAAAAATAAGAAATTAAAAAATATTGATTAGCCTCGATTGAAAAAAGAAACACCAAATAATGAAGAAATTATGATTTCTTTTATAAAAATTATAAGCTAAATCTATTTCAGAATGAGTCAAATGTATTTCGGAAAACTACAAATCTATTTCAGAGAAAATCCCAATGTATTTAAACCGAAAATATATTTCAGAAAACCACAAATGTATTTCAGAAAAAGTCAAATCTATTTCAGAAAAAGTCAAATGTATTTAAGAAAACCACAAATCAATTTCAGAAAAACTCAAATGTGTTTCAGAAAACCAAAAACGTATTTCAGAAAACCACAAATGTATTTCAGAAAGAGTAAAATATATTTCAGAAAACCGCAAATCTATTTCAGAAATCCCCAATTGTATTTCAAAAAACCAAAAATGTATTTCAGAAAACCAAAAATGTATTTCAGAAAACCACAAATGTATTTCAAAAAACGCCAAATCTATTTCAGAAAAAGTATTTAGCCGCAAAGAATATGTCCCACCCTAGTATATGGATGTATATAGTATAAGCATACAGAGATAATGAATGTGAGGAGGTATGGTGAGTGTTGCGATAGGAAAATTTCAATTGAGTTAAGGTGGCGTATCAGTGTCTAGCCGACGATAACATGGCCAGTTGGTCAAATTCATAGCACCCGGATACAAGAATGATAGAATACAAGATTGCGCCTTCCCGCGGTGAAATGACAGATCTCGCCTTTAGTAAACAAGAATACGGGAGAGAGAAAATTGAACAACTTCCAATATTTCATTGAAAAACGTGTTCTAATTGTTCTAAAGTGTAAAAGTATGAATTTATAGGCAGAAATTTAATAAATACATTCGCAAAATACTAAAAAAGTGTCTCTTTTTCTTAATTTGTGAAAAAAGCTTTGTCTAGTTGAAGTTGAGAATTGTCAAACCCGGCAAAACCAAAGTAGCGGTACTTCTAAAGGCGTCACCTTCAGTATTCAGTACACCGTGACCCGGATATATATAAATATATGTATGTATGGCGATATATATAAAGATTTGTTTACATATGCATCACTCTGTTATGAAATATTGCATCCATTGAATGCTACTTTACTAGATGCAAAACCTTCCAGCAGTTTCTAGGGTACCAGCTTTCGCTTAAATAATCATACTAGTGATATATGTAACACCATCGTAGAAAGTGGACTTAACTAGCCATTGTCAATGCACATCAGGGTGGACTGAAAAATCATTTTTTTAGAATTTGTATTGCTAATAGTACAAATATGATTCATTATGCTTTTAAAATATTAAACCGCCTTTTCAGCTATTTACGCAATTAACTAAGTTTCGAACAAACGGTCTATTGTTTTAATATACTCTGTTAAGTTCTTCTTCAAATCCAAACCGGGCAACACTGTTGGTTAATTCAATTTAATAGAAATAGAATACCCATATTTAGGACATACTCATGTCACAAGGAAGGTGAACTACGATGGTACTAGTGGTATTTTCTAAAATATTGAAAAGTCGATAGTTCATTTCTAGATCAGCTAAATGTTTCACATGGTATTTCATATGCAGCACAAGCAGGGGCGGATTTACCATAAGGACAACAGGGACAGTTGAGCAGGGCGGCAAACTTCAAACACGGTTTAAAAATACCTTTTTGGTTTTTTCTTACTTTCTTGTGCTTTTTTTGCGTGTAAGGACACCCACCCTGCACGACTCTTTATTATACCTAAGGAAAGTCACTTACATATATGTCACTTTTAATTTTGCATTCAAATAACTGGCGGCACACAGGACTAAAAAGTTGGAAATCGGCAGACGGTAATAAGAGTTACTTAAAAAGTAAGTAGCATTGTGATTTGATAGCCGTTGAACAAAGTTTTTAAAAAACCCGACGGTAATTCAGCTTAATCCGTTTATAAAACTAACGGGGTTTTTAAGCACGACAGTTAGAAAAAAATGGGTTATATTGTCTATCTATATATTTTATCATTTTTCGGCTTTGATTTTCTGGATGAAGCATGAGATCTAGTTTATTTCCTACATTTACATATGGCAAACAAAATTAGCACGCGTCAAAAATTGTATTACCGATTCCGTTCCGGCAATTTTTATATCAAATCAAATATGCTTCATGCCAATTGTTGCAAATATCGATAACATAATGGAAATCGTCGAGCATGACCGCGATGTAAACACTGTTTCGATTGACGAATTGGGATAAACATTGCACAAAAGACCGTTTCGAACCATCTAAATAAGTATGGATACAAAAATAAGCTCTATCTGCCACAGTATCTGCCAGTAAGGTTTTGCTATGTGTTTGGTGGGATTGACCGGAATGATCTAATACGGCTGCTCTCTTAATTCGTACCTATACACTGTCAACATTTGGACCGTCTGAAGGAACCAATCGCCTCGCAGCGGCCAGCTTTGGCCAATAGGAGAGGAATTTTGTTTCATCAGGACAACGCTAGACCACACACATCGATAGTGACTCGCCAGAAGCTCTGGGAGCTTGGTTGCGAAGTGTTTTATACATCTACCTTATAATCTGGAGCTAATGCCACGTGATTACTAACTGTTCCTGCCTATAGCGGAAGATTTTGCTTCTGAAAAATTTGCCTTAAAAGAAGCTGGTGAAAATCGACTTTCCCAGTTTTTTCCCAATAGGGATGAAGGTTTCAATGAGAGTGGCATTATGAAATTACCTTCAAAATGTTAATAAGTTATCGAATAAGGCGATGCATTTTTGACCTAAATCATAGCATTCTAACTATGTTAAATGAAACCTTCAATTTCATGAAAAAATAATAAATTTCTTTTTACTAAACTAAATTTTTTTTCAACACAACTCACTAGTTCTTGATTGGTCGCGAAAATCGAGCTTGCACTGTACTGTATTTATTCACATGAGGCCATAAATCAAAGCGTAACAAATAAATCGAAATGTGTGCCATAAATTAAATAGGTAAATAATATATATAAGTAGACCATAAAGTAGCTGGCAGTAGACGAACACTTGAAATGCCAATAGCAAATGTTGCTTTGTTTCTTTTGGGTGAAATTTTAAACAAATGAAATTTCTCTTCTCGCGCAAACCATTGCTTTAAATTAGAATTAAAATTCTGACTAAATTTTCAATTCCTTTATCGCTGAAATATTTCCATTGCTAACTTTTATGTTTGTTTTTTTTTTTTAACCACATGCTACTGCTTTCTTTTAGCTGTCAGCTGCAAAGCTCGGCTGTCAAGATACATAAGACACGCGCCGATTTCTTAACTGTTGCAATTGAATGTTTATATACTCACATAAGTTATATTTGTGTTGGATTTTTTTTTGTGTGACCGCGTATGTGGTCGTTAAACATATCTACTCTGAAATTCTTATCAGCTCTTGATGTTTACACTCGCACATATTTGTTTCGCAACTACTTTTGGACTAATTTCGGCTGATTACCTTCTGCTAGTAATTTATGTTTTTTTTTTTTTTTTTTGTTTATAATCATTTCACATTTATTTGTTTTTCTTAATTAATTAGTCAGCATAAAAATGAAAAATGTTATGTCAATACGATACTAATAAAAACTCAATACTGAAAATTTTTCAAAAACTCTTTCTTTCTCTTGAATAAAATTTCTGTTTTATTTTGATGGCAATCTATAGACAGACTGTCAGACTTGCATTCTTTGCTGTGAGGAGAGATGGGTGGATCTTGCTAGCAAGAAAATTATATCATTCGTGTAAAATACTCGAATTTACCATTCAAATTTAAACATTTTCCCCAGACCCACTACATAAAATCCAAAAATTTCTGACCTGCCCAGATAAGGTTGGTTGGATATACAAAACTTTTACTTTCTATTCATTTCTCAATTTTTACAATACCCACCCACAACAATAAATATTAAATTACTTCATTTTGTTCCAAATAATGTGTAATAAATTCCAATTTTTGTCCACTACTACGGCAGACATCGGCGAAAATTCAACACATGGAATGATAATCAATTGATGATGATCCGCGCTTAGAACGACTACCAGAGACCGTTAGACGGAAGCCATACGGGTACAAAACTAAGAATCAGCAGTTATGACTAGATTTTCAATCCGATGAAAGTTTGGGTATGTATGTATAAAGTCAATGCAGGCAATACCAAAATCTACACAAAAGTACATTTTTTTCGTCAAAAAAACTGTCTAACTTTATTACGAACTAATCATGATAATTTCAAAAACATCGATTTAGTGTTTTTAAATTTTTCCTTACGAAATTTATGAAATCACAATATGGGAAGAACTCTACCTGAATGTTCGGAAAGTAAATGCAGATTTTAGGGTTAACAGTTAATATTTAGAAAAATCTTTCGTAATACTTTTGATTCATGTATATTAAAAACTATTAGCTTCCGATAATACGTAATCTGATGCCTAAAGTTGATGTAGATTGGAAAAAAACTTCCGTTCGTCAGAAAGAAATATAATAATGAAGATATCACAGCGCCAAACCCGGGTTGTCTCCAAACAAACTCTGACGAGTGATGGCGGAAAATCATTCCAACTTTTCACTTTACTGGAAATAAAAATTGCGAATTACGTATTTTTTAAAAATATTCAAAATATTTCGCTCCGAAATAGAGTTAGGCAAAACGCGTGTTTTTTACGGCATGTCACGACTTATCCAGCGTGAGCGTGAGTGATTTCAATAAAAAAAAACCGAGTGAACTTCTTGACCGTACATGGATATTATTTTTACGTACGTGAACGTGCGTGAACTTGAAGTTTGTGTTAATCACAAGATATTCATCTGTAGATTTACAACTCCAACTGAACTTTTTGTAACCATTTATTTATTGCTAGTTAGGGAATCAACAAAAATTTAAAGGAATTATTGCTTGATTTTTTATGACTTCAAAAACTGTCCAGAAAATTTAAGTTTGGAACTTAACCCAACAATATTGCAAAGGCACTGCAGACCGAATATGTCTAATTCGGAAGATATATTGGATATAAGGAAAACTGCGGCTGCAGTTTTTTTTTGATAGAAGGTTCACGCCAACTTCAACACATTTTGCTGGTTTGTTATATATAAAAGATTGCATGCTTTAACTCCACAGGAGCGCGACAAGTAAATGAGACTAGAATGAAAAATGGCACTGAAGATGGCACAATGCCGGTTAGTCTTTAAACCAAACTCGACAATGGATGACGGAAAATCGTTCCAATAGATATCATCTTTTTATCCAATCGGTAAAACAGCATATCCAAATAACATAGATAAACATAAAAAATAACGTCGAAAAATTTAGTACATAGTTTTGAAATGCAGAATAGCAAACCCTCACTAATATTTTGATGAACATGGTGTAATAAAATGAAGGTGATGTCATTTAAGAGGTGGTAGTTGTAGTTTCGAAAATTTCGGAATGTCAGCCTTAGAGTGATGCCAACCTATTTTACTCCAGTTAAAATGCAAAGAAAAATGGGGCAGGTGTATTAATTTTGACAGTTTCGTTGAAAAATTAATGTTTCTTTGCTTTTGTTTTTCTTTCACGTTTCGTTTAAAATTTTTTGATAATTTTATATTTTTGTGTAACGTTCACAAAATGTATCCACAAAGGGGAAAATGTCCGCCAAAGTCTACCGAATAAATTTGTTATAAGGAAATCACAATTATGTTGCTCGCCGTGTGCGTTCCACATCCAGCGATGACTCCAACATAAATTTCGACAATCGCCGAAGTCGAGGAAACACAAACGATTTTCTAGCACTAAGAGTTGGCAGTGAAAATTGCGAGGACGCTGACAATGCGACTTTTTGGTTTCCCCATCGCCACCAAAGAAGCGTAAGCGCTTTTGTTAAGAAAAATCTAACACGCCTCGAGTTAAATCGCAGGGTGGCAGCGGTGAAGAAGGTGATGAGGTGAACGTAGAAATGGCCTGCCCATTGGCCTCAGCAACTATGAAATTTCGGGGGAAAAACAACAAGTTTTTTTTTTCATTTAAAACGTCAATATTTTCTGTATAAACAAAAACAAACAACCGATCTTAAAATGATGCACGAAAAAAATTAACAGCAGCATTAGAAGAAGTGAAATCGGACACCGGAAGTTTTAGAGCCACTGGTACTCGTATATGTATAGAAGGACGAGATTGACGACCTTCGTGACTCCAGGAGGAATTTATTTTAATTATGAAATGTCAACGAATTCTAGCTAATAATGTGCTGTGGAAACATTTAAATAAATTTTCAACATTTGGAGATCGAAATCTCCGATTTCAGTGCAGTGGGAATGCATAAATAGTATAGCCCTTCAAAGTACTGCAAATAGTACCAAAAAAATTATAAAAACAGTCTAATTTTTCCCCTATTGCTGCTACCTCCAAATGCATAGCCGCAGTCGGCATTCAAAAAAAGTCAGGTTATGTAAGTGACTTCACCTTGTTTTATAACAAATGAATTTTATCGAATTATTTACAGAAATGGGGAAATGCAACTTAATTTAAATCAAAAATAAATGTGACGATGTTTTAAAATTTTGGGGAAAATCGACAGATGTCCCTCTTCTAAGAAGTCTATCGAGACAAATTTTAAACTAGTGAAATGATTTTTGTGGTATTGAAAAAAATCTTGACAAAATATTATTCTGAAACAAAAAAAAGGAACTGACGTTATTTTAAAAGTATGAATAGGAAAGGTTCTTTTTTATGTGCATAATTTGGCACATGTACGTAAAATAAATTTCTGGATGCAATAATGAAATAAAGTATGACTGAATTTCCAATAGAAAGAATAATTCGAGAAAATGTGCGTGATGAAAAAATTAGGTCCCGTGAACGTGAGGGAACGAAAGTATTTTACAGGAAAATTAGCAAACGTGAATGGGCGTGATTTACGAAGTCCCGAGCTATTAATTAATAAAATATGTAAGATAAAAATATTCATTAAGTTTCAAAAAAAAAAAAACCTCTGTAATACACACTTTTATTCTTAACTAAGTACTCAATACCGTTTTGAGCACATAAAAGCAAATAGATTTAATTGTACATTTAGCACTAAGCATAATAGTTGACTATAAACACAACATATCACTAGGTTTAATACCTAATAGCATACAGGTGTTTTAGAATTATTCAATGTTAGCTAAATGCTTCCGTCAACAAAACCCTGATGTCCTACTGGAAACAAACAATTCAGTTTTATAAAATAACATAACTATGGGTGCGATCGCTTCCTCACTTCTCTTTTGGCGATGTCTGAGTTCTGCTCGCGTTCGAACAAATTTGTGTGTACAAGAAACAACAACGATAGCTAGCTAGATTCGGCGATCGCGAGTACGGTGATACCCCATTAAACTGGTCGAAATAGTTACATTCAATGCTGCATATGTTAGACTAGTTTTAAGCTGCGCATAAACGACGATCATGTGCGCGGACGTGCTAGCAACTTTGGTACATATGTATGTGTGTTGATGCTAATTTATACCAGATACCACTTGCTAACGGATGGCGAAACGAATACGGCGTATATAAAGCTTAATTTTTTGATAACTACTATCTTAATACACAAACGCAGTGTGAGCCAGTTTCGTGTTTTTACACTCATTTGCCGTGCTGCTTGCAAATAAATGTGTACACTTTGAAGCTGTTGAATTTAAACCACAATTAGGTATAATAAGAGAGGTTCGGCCAAACATTCAGCTATGTGTTGTAAACGCCAAACTATTATGTTTGGCCTCTTTCTTTGTAAAGGACTTGAAAAAGAACGCTAGGCAGGACAACGAATTGCACGAAAAGTAGCAACATTAACTCGGAAAAATAAGCAAGTTGAACTAACTCGGTGCAATGATATATCCGATCAGAGATGTAGTGTTGGGAAGGGAAAAAAATGCGCTATTGTGAATGAGCCCGAAGAAAATACATGGGAAATTTTAGTTTAAGACCTAGCACGTCTTTATTAGCTTGATATATTTAAATACATTTCTACGTCAACCTAAAATCAGTCATCACAACTATTTTCCGTTATTAAATAATACTAAAAAAATCGCATGTTTTATAAATGATGCGGGCAGGGTTGCTTTTGCAGTTAAAGAAATTTGTATATTCGGAGCTGGGCGTTTTTTTCCCAGTCGGCTATAAAAAAACGGGTGGCCTTTTATTATTATACGCAATAATTAAAAACATATGCAAGATATGGTAATTGACTGCTTCGTGTCGCCAAATAAAATCCTTAAAAGTATAATATTGGTAAATTACTTTTTTCATTTCTCGCAGGGTATCTTCGTGCGCATGTAAATATGTATGTGTTATATGTACATATATACATAATTAAACATTGCACTGAAGGTGTGTGCAAAACATGAAATAATTGAAATAAAATGAAATAATAATTTGCTTACGTCTCAACCGAATTTGCTTACGCGTGGCATAACGGTTTTCAACACAAAATATAAGAGTTATAATTCAGCTGTATATGCCTGCTACGAATATTTACTTATTTTTTATTGACTTATACTTAGAAATTTGCGTAGTATATTCCCAGTACACATACTCGGAGCACTCAGAATAAATGAGTCCGAAAAGAGTACCTACGATTAATATGTAAGAAATATGAGTTTGAAGAAAAATATTTTTATAGAATTAACAATGATCCAAATAACTGAGCAATTTGTGTTTGAAATTTTTTTATACATTTTTTCTCAGCATATTTATGGGTGTAGGCATAAAAAGTTAGAGTTTGCCTTAGCGCCAACACGTAAACTAATAATTGGGTAAAACATTTTTAGCTCAGTGGACTTCATATGAACTTTAACAATGAGCCAGTTATTCCAAATTCACTGATAAGCTGCGCAATGCTCGCGACTACGAAATTATATTAGCAAATATGAGCACATTTGAAAGCCATTGAAAGTCTAAAATGAGTCTAAAATTAAGCCAAAAAATGATTTATATGAGGTACTATATAAGATCCTAAAATTGTCTAGGGCAAGAAAGTAAGAGTCACATATGACTCATACTCGCTTTGGTGCTCATTTGATACATGGTGAAAAGAATACAAAAAGTAGCGCAGATGTAGTACCGCCAACCCTTTTGTGAAAATTTTGCAGAAGTTCTACTTAACAGATTTTGGTTACAAAACCCAAAAATGATAGAAAACAAGATTACGATAACGCCAGCAGCGTATACGTCACAGCGTTTGCTGCTACAGGAATAGTGAGACAAAAATGGTGTTTTATTTGCGCTGCAAGTGCTAAAATACAAAGCTCGGCAATTCACATTTATTATTCTGTGTTTAACTTTTTGTAAAAATCACTCAAAACTCTGAAAAATCAACTTTTTAAGAGCCATCTGTGACGTCAATCCGTCAAACGAGGCAAGTACGAAGTAACGGAAGTGCTTTTGTGGTCACCTTCTTGCCTCTGCATCATGTACAAAACTCGTGAATATATTTATACTCTCAATCGTGTGTCTCCTTTCCAATGTGTTTAACAATAATAGTGTGTATTCTCTTTAGCATGTAAGACAACGTGTTTTCTCTCAGTCCTCTCCGTCGGTAAATCTGGTGTGATGTCACAGCCAAGTCACTCTCCGAATTTCGGATCAATCAGCGTAGTCTTGTATTCCATCATTCTTGCATTTGATATATGAATTTACATTCATATAGTTCGACCCATTGCAGGAAGAGAAGTACCTTCATTTTGGACCCTTCAATGAGCTCTTTATGAACATAAAATCTCCGAAATAGAAGTCATTTATGACCTCTAATGTTTACTGGGTTTATAAATATACATGGATACTGACGGCACACATAAATGATTACTGCCACAATGAAACGCGATTAAAACCCGAAATTGGATTATAAGTCCTAACTTTAAAATTTTTTTGTGTGTATTTTAGTTTTTTTTTTTTCAAAACTAAAAACGAGAAAGTATTACAAATTACAATAATCTTTTTCTATTTCCCTGCTTTTCGCTAAGAAATATTTCCCATTAACTAAATAAACGAACTATTTCTAAAGAGTATAATATTGGGCAAAAGTCTGATATCGGATTCTCCTGCCAAATTTATTGTTCCAAGCCCAAGTAGCTTAATTCAACATTTCCTCCTTTAAATTTAATCGAATTATAATCTCTTCCATCTAAATGCACCGAAATATCGAAATCCAAGACAATTTGCATTACATTATGATAACCCTTATTACTGTTTAAAGTAGAATTTTACCTAAGGTGTATTTTGCAATTTTCTTCATAAATAAAATAGTCGGATGAAGAGATGTGATGATTTAAAAAAGTGATTAAAATTACTGTTTTTTACTTTGTACATAGTCTCGTTCAGCTTCAATCTGTTGGAAAAGTATAGAACTAAAATAAAATTATTAAATAATGGGTAATTTGTGTATGCTACTACTCTGATAACTCCAGTTGGCTTTTCCTGCTTAACGAAAAATTCGAATGGGGAGCAACAATAAATTAAGCAGCAAAGATTCGGTAAGTTAAGTGTTATCAACATTACAGTGATCATATTTGTTAAACTCAAAATAACCATTGCATCATATTTATTTTGATGACAGGTAGGGAACATGGTGAAACCAAAAACACTCTGAAAAGAACGATTCAACTCGAACGAACCAAAATATCTGAAAATCAAATGGGACCAATTCGGTTTCTGATCTTTTAAAAACCATAGTCAAGATAAAATGTGGTCGCATCAAACTGAAGTAAATAAATCTTTATTTTTAAATTAGTTTCCCCACTTTTTGTCTTTCCAATCAATAAAAAAAAATCAGACAAGAAAGATATGAACTGTTGCATAGGTAGGGCCTATCTTTCTTAGGATAAATACATATTTACATATTATATCTGTGTAATTCTAGATAACTAAAATGTAAAAAAAAACTAAAAACTTTTTCTAAAAAGTCGAGTCTAGTCGAAAACTACATTTTTGTGGACAGATTTTTACACTACATCATTATATACATACATACATACTCATCGCCACTTTCGCAAGGTTGCAGTTCGGATATATTAATGGGTCTGAAAAAAAATATTATTCCACTAAAAGGGTACTGAAAACAAAAATAAATAAGTAATTTTAAAAAATTTTGCTACTATTGAACACTTAACAAATTACAAAATAAAAGTGGCCCAAATATCTGCCGAAAATAAAAAAAAACCACCGCGGTAAAGGAAAATAATTAAATACGACTGGTATTTGATTAAGTTAAGTATTCAAGTGAAATTGTTATTATTTCATACACAAATATATACATAAATACTTATAAACAGTAATTAGCAGAATAACTCATTAAAATTTCTCTATGCGTACAAACAAACAGAAAAACAATTATTTCGTTTTCAGCTTGTGTTATTATTTCAAATTTATAGAATGTATAAATATGTAGATATGTACATATGTATGTATGTGTGTATTAGCGCAATTGCGAATTGTATATACTCGTAATTTAAAAAAAATTGAAATGGAAAACTTCTGAATGAATGCGAGTGCTAGAGATCAGACAGAAATAAACAAAGGTGCAATGGAAATAAATTCTTATTTAATAAATATTATTACAGATAGCAATAATATTAAGTGAAATGATGATTTTTTGCTCATAAGCGATCCCCTAGGAAATATTGCCAAGTTAGATAGCATGCGATACAATTAAATAATATTATATGAAGAAATGAGGTATTAAAAACGTCCATTTATCTAAGCTTATTTTTATGTAACAAAGAAACGGGCCTTCCGCAAAACCGTATATAATTTACTAGATTAAAACCAGATTTTTTAAGTGAGTATAATCGAAATCGAAAAAAATTTAAGAACGGCCGAGCCTCTGCTTCAACCATGTTCGGACAATAAATTTCTGTTCGGTGTCGACCAAAACCGAACTTTGGCCGAACATTTGAAAATTTGAAATAAAGATTATATAAATTTTTACTGTCGATATGTTCCTCTTTGGAAAAAAGCCAGTTAAGCCTTTCGGATTTATATGGTTACGGTACGACTTGCAATTATATTACAGAAAGAGAGAATTAATTTTTATCGCTATTTTTTTTTTTGTATGCTTACGTGATGAACTGAAATGAATGTGATTTAAAAAATTCATTGATTATTTATTATTTTAAACCGCGATAATGCTCGCTTCTGCTTCGGTCCGGCTTCGGCCGAAATGGGTTGAAGTTCGCTTCGGTTCGGTTTGGTTCGTTGATTTTATCAACGTAGGCCGTATCGAGCAGAAAAAATTTGCATACTCAGAATTTCGCATTGACCGTCAAAATCTGTATTGAAGCACCAAACCTATATTGGCTCCTAACTTAAGTTATGTTTACCCGATGTGTCATTCAAGATAAAAATATTCGTATATGCCTGCTTGAAACGATAAATAAATTATTAATATACATATATATATTATAATTAATATTTTTTTCCTTTTGAATTTTGGCCGTGTATTTTGTTTACTAGTATGTATATAAAAGTATTCAAATAGCAGATCCTTTTCCAAGTGTTATTTTTTCGATCTAAAGTAATGAATACTTTGGGAATTGTTGTTTCTAGATCAAAATTCATCATTAGTTCATGATTACAAATAATCAATTTTTAAGTTTAATTTAAATCAAAAACAACCTACAAAAAAATATTAATTATCAACGCGAATTTATATAAAATCCATCTGTTACACGTAAAGCTGTGCATCAGATCAAAATTAAAAAAGGTTTTCAAAAATCAACCGGAAATTTTATTCGCTTCCGGCTTGCATAAATTTTCTAAAAAAAAAAAAACAAACTAATTAGTTTGAAATTCTCGAGAAATTTGCGTAATTTTTTTACAAAGTGTGAAATTTTGATTTGTATGATTTTTTTATGTAGCAAATTATATTTTTATAAAGCAATATTCTAGAAAAAAAATCACCATGTGTTCCAAACACAATTATCAAATATTTTTTTTGTGTCAAAAAAAAGTGGGACTATTTATACTCGATATTAATAAAAGCACAAAGCACGGACCTTTATGGTTATAATTAGTATAAAACAAATAGTGATTCATGTGTTATTTTTATTTTTGTAATCTAAAATAATCGTTACTCTTGGATATTTTTTCAAGCATTATTTCTTCATTTCAATTTTTTCGATCAATTTTGGTAGTGATAATCGTTGTTCTTGGATTTTAAACTTCGATCATATTATATATTTTGTGATTTTTATTTTAAAAATAATTGTGTTTTTTCGATCACGTTTGATCGTTATTTTCTAATTTTTATATCTTCTATCAAGTTTGATTGTTATTATTTACTTGACAAAAGCTTTTTCGTTAAAAAATAATTTTTTTTATTGAATTTTTTTTTTATCAATATTTTATGAGTTTTATTTCTTCGATAAAAAATAATTGTTTTTCGTTTTTTTTTTGGATCAAGTTTTGTCGTTTTTTTATTTTAAATTTTTTGATCAAAAAATTATTTCGATCAAAAATAATCGTTGTTTTGAAATTTTATTTTTCCGATCATAGTTGATCGATATTTTGTGATTTTTATTTTGTTGTCTTTTACGTAAAAAAAAACCTGACTGATAAAAAATAATCGTTTTTATTGGATATTTTGTGATTTTTATTTTTACGATCAAAAATAATCGTAATTGAACTTTTTCAATCAAGTTTAATTGTTACTTTTTAATTTAAATTTTTTCAATTAACTTTTATCACTGTTTTTAAATTAAAAAAAAAACTATGTACTATATCGAAAGTCATGGTTATTCTTGCTTTTTTTTTGCCAATCATATTTAATCGATATTTCGGGGTTTTTATTTTTTCGATCGAAAGTAATAGTTACGCTAGAATTTTTTCGGTTTTGTATGATCTCTATATTTTAATTTTAATTTTGTTTCGATCAAAAATAATGAATATTCTTGTTTTTGACAATTTTTCGAGCATAAAGATCAGATCGCCATATTCGAGTTTTGTTTTGATTTTTTTTATCCGAAAATTTCGGTCCGATTATGTTCGGTTCCAGTTAAACAATTTCGTTTTCTGCCAAACGATAAAAATTGCTTTTAATGAAAAGTAAAAAACAAATATCCGACCAGCGTGCATCTAATAACAACTTATTCGAAACTGCTGTTCAAATAAGAACTCCCTTACGTCGCATATTCGATTCAACCTATTACTTAATCAACAGCCAACCGCAAGTAAATAAATTTAAATACCACTTCACAATCATATTACCGATATTATTGCCAACCCCGATTATTGACCCACGGAAAAAGTAATAAAATTGAACAACAATAAAATTGCCGATCATTAGAAGCTGTTAATGGCTTAGCGCGAAAGCTCCATTTATGTAGCTGGCATTGAACTTGCAACTAAGCACACAAACACACTGTAAACATTGGCTCGCTAGAAGCGCGAAACTTACGATGACTATCATGTAAACGTAACTGCAACTAAATAGCAGATATTTGCATATGTAAACTTTGTAATATCTTAATGGAAGCGGTTTAATTTCATTACGAAAAAAAAATAAAAACAAAAAACCAATAAAAACCGAGCACTATTTTTGCGCGCACATTCCGCATTCCGTTTGTCGCACTGAGCGCGTTAAGTTCAGCACACTTACATATGTATACTATATATTTGCATATACAAACATACAAATACATACTACAAACGTAAACAAAAACTGTTATTTTAACAGCTGTAATTTCCAACAAAAGTGGCGCTAACGACAAACAATGTCAAGAGTAGCAGTTTTCTACAATTCACAGTAGCACCAATAGAGCAGTATAAAAGAATACCAACAACCAACAATAAGCAACTAAACAACAACAGGTCACACATACAAAACAAAAACAAAAACAAAAACGAAAGCAACAAATAGCAATTGCTGTAATTGCCAATTGTATGGAACGAGAAGAGAAGAGCCAACCCAATAGTAGCGACGGCAATAGGGGGAGATTGGAGGAGTAGATGGTTGTATTAGAATTAAAGCCATACTACTCGTAACAACAGTAAAATGCGAATAAAAAGTATCCATTTGATAAGCTAAAAAAACAAAAAAAAAAACTTTAACAAAATGAGCGAGCAAAACAATAACGTAAGCAAAAAAAAAAAAACGAAACAAAGCAAACAAACAATTAGTGGAAATGAAAGCAACACCAAGCAACAGTAGCCCCCCCTCTGTTGTTTTTCTATGCGCGATGCTGCAACTGTTGCTGACAGTAGATAATTACACTCTGCGGCTGCATTAACTGACATTTGATCCCACAAACGCAACGTAAATGAGTGCCGGCTGCTTGTTGCACTCCAGAGGCGAGACCACCGACCAACGGTGGGTGGTGCAGTAGAACACAAAAGCGGAATAGCATAGTAAGAAAATAGAGTAGAGTGTACAGCCACGGCATTTGATGACAGTGTCAACCATCAACAACAACAAAAAACAGTTGGACAGATAGACTGGTCGCGGTGTTGATAAAAATTAGTGGAAGTAGAGAGGTAACGGAATTCCTTTGAGATAGAGGATGAGTGCGAATGTTTTGTGGGGGGAGAAAGAAATGCGAATCTAGATATAGAGTATGTACATAGTACTTAATTGTTGATTTACATACATCTAACATGTAATTGCAACTATGACCTGTATTCATATGTAGACGAATGTTGGTATAAATAGTGGGCGATAAAAATCTACGTACGCCCCATATTTCCGTTGTCTATCTGAGTACAAAAGTACGATAACTCAAACGATTTCGCTTATCCGGAAATAAAGCGCAGATAAAACAAAAATTATTATTATTATTATACATTATTTGCTTTTAATTAACTCAATAAATGAAAACTTAATGTTAATTGAAATTACGTACGATAAATGACTAGAAGTAACTTTTGACAAAACATCATAACATCTCAAATTCTTAGCTGAATTTTAAGAATGACTCCTTTTTCCGTTCAGAATATAACGTTACTGACAGAAGATGTCTTAAAATTGTCGAAAAAAAGCTACTAAAGTTGAAAATTTAAAAATAAAATTTTGTTAAATTCAGATTGATTGCAAATTTTTTCACAGATTCAAGCTATCTTCGCGAAAGTCATTATTGTTCTAAAAAAGTGTCAACATTTTTCTTTTGAAAGTTATATCAAAATATAAAATAGCTACAAAATTAAAAGAAAGAAAAATTGTTTTGTAGACGAGGTCATACCAAATTGTTTTTTTTTACGAATAAGTCGAGAATTTTGAAACACATTTTTGCGAACTCGATCGAATCTACGACCTCTAACTAAGTCGTTTGTAAAGTGTGTGCAATTTTTTTTGTATTGTTGCGTAGCACTGTTATTGGTTTTATTTGTATTTAGGTATTATTTATGAAAATTGTGTATTTATATTTATATTTATAAAGAAGTTGTTCAATAAAGAAGGTTTAAGAATATATTACTGGCTAGTCAGAGTTTTATTTATATTTTAAGATTAGTGTCAAAAAAATTGCTTTAACTGCAATTGTATTTAGTTAAGATTAACCCATTTATCCAATGAAAGGTTTTTGTTTTATGCACAATATTTAAATTACAAATAACAGACATAACAACAATAAAAACTGAAATTATTTTATTTGATCTATTATGCTGTAATTAAAAGAAAATAATCCTTACATTTCCAGTTTTGTTATCTTATTATTAAAGCAATTGTTTCGAAAATAAGAGTTTTAGAATTTCCTAGTGTAAATTAAGGTTTGTTGTGTTTAATAATAAACTTTGCATTTAATTACCTGCTCCAATAAACTTAAAAAATCTGATTTTGGCTTATACGTTTGGAAAGTAAGTTCGCGACATTTTGGAATAATTCAAGCAGTTGTTCTGCATACAAAAAACACCATTTATCTCTTAAAACCCGTATGGCCATTTGGACACTGCACTTAGGCTAAATCGAATATAAGAACCTTTGCTTAGATACCTTGCATTTCGGTAATGATAAAATAAGTAGCTCATTTTCTGATTTTTTCAATTATTTTTAAACCATAAAGAAGATTTTTTTCGACTACGAATGGTAGCACGAATTGTCATAATCTCTTTAATTGTCACATAGTTTATATAGCGTCCAAACTGTGACAATATTCATGACCTACTTTATTGCATGAGGGATAAATTTGGCAGTTTAGATATTTCTCCAAGCGATTCCTCTTCGGTTTCATACTTCACAACTAAATTTCGAACGTCAATTGAAATTTCTTTACGAAGAGCCATTGTTGCAACTATGTACCACTTAAACCATTGGTGATTTTATTGAAATATAATTAACACGTAGCCTTATGCAAAGCATAACCTTCCCGTTGGATTGAAAAATTTACCACAAAAATAAAAAGCATGCAACATATGCCGGAAGTCGATTTTTTTCTCATGATTAATTTCTAAGTTTCCTAGTAATAATAACAATTAAAACAGCATTACAGAACTCTTTTTTCCCCTGAATCTTTTTAACTTAGTTAGACAGAAAAAATATGGGCCGTAGGTAGACTTTTATCACTCACTGTGCATTCATAAATATTTTTGCACACTTACAGTGAGCTTCACAAAACATATGAGCTCGTAAAATTGTAAAGAAAATGCGTAGGGAAGTTACCACACGTTATTTTTGTTACTCACTCCAATGCCTCGTGATTAGGGATCACTTCTATCAGGGCCTAGAAAGCATCTACGAGCGCTGGCCCCGTCACGATATACAAATTGTGATTGGCGACTTCAATGGTAGGTAAGGAATTGATCTTTGGTCGTACTGTCAGAAAATTTAGGCTCTATGACGAAACCTCCGCTAACGGACTGAGGCTGATCGACTTAGCTCGGGGCTCGAAACATGGTAGTCTGTAGCACCGAAGCCACGTGGCTGTTTCAGGATCGAAAAACGTGAATCCAAATCGATTGCATTGTGGTGGACAGCTTCGCAACAAACAGGAATGCATGAGCTTTGGGAGTATAATTTGCAATCCCTTCATACTGCCGCTGAAGAACTCATTGGCTTTCTGCGACCCCGAAGAAACAACTGGTACGATGTGGGATTCCGCGATCCTACGGAAAGTAAAGATGCTGCGTGCAAAGCCACGCAGTGATCGGGCACTAGGCTAGCTATATAGGAACTCTTCGGAATTTTGAGAATGGAAAAGAGACGTATTGTTCTCAGAAAGAAGAGAGAGGCCGAAATACGTGAGTGCGCTTAAGCTTAAGGTGCTAGCAGATAGGTAAAACGGCCAAAACTTTAACCAAAAGGTGCGGAGACTTACGGAAGGTTTTAATACCGGGTAAAATTCCTATAAGAACAGGAACGGTGACCTGGTGACTGATGTTTGAAGAACACTCAAACTGTGGAGGGAAAATTTCTCATGTTTGATAAATGGTGGCATCGAAAGCGAAGTCGGTGAAGATGAAGATCCCATTAACATGGCTTTAGACCTGATAAATCCACCACCGAAATATTGGCAAAGAGATATGAGGAGAGGGTCGACACACACCATCCTTTTGTCAAGTTTCAATCGGCTTTCGATAGTACGAGAAGAAGCTCCCTGTATGCCGCGATGTCTGCATTTGGTATCCCTGCAAAACCAATACGCTAAGTAAAATGACGATGAGCAACACCACCAGGTCAGTTAGAATTGGAAAGGACCTCTCCGAGCCGTTTGATACCATACTAGGTTTGAGACAGCATGACCCCCTATCGACCAGCTTCCTTAACATTATGATGGAAAATATAATTCGAGCTACAGAATTGGATGCAGCGATGAGCTTTAAAACGACAATGACATAATACAACGAATTAAGATTCAGCGGCTACGTTGGCAGGGTCATGTTGAGCCTATGATAGAAAGAGCTCCAGCCCTGGAAGTATTCGACACCGCTGTCCGCTGTCCGGTGAAAATACCAGTTGGAGAAGCACTTGGCTTCACTTGTTGTCTCCAGTTGGCGCCAGTTAGAAAAGCAAAGGACGACTGGCGTGCTTTATTAGAATTGGCTTAAATTGCTTAAGCGATTATTGCGCCAGTTATTGATGGGTTGATTGAATCTGAGGACAGATAGTCTGACATTTTGTTAGCGTTCTAGCAAGTTCGAATCGCTTTCATTCTATTGGTTTTGAATCCGAACTTTTTCAAGTCCAATCAACCTGTTGTATGCCTTTTGCTGCTTTCCTAGATTAGCGACTTTACTAACGCTAGGTTTTTTCAAGTAGTCCCAAAATAATAAAATATGATTAATTTGTAAATATCACTTTGCTCAAATCACAGTCCAAATTCTCCCTAGCCCAGGCTAATAGTTTTTGAATATGCACTTCAGCTGTTTTTGATGTATGCTCCGATTTCTGATGTCACAGATTCTTTTAATCTCCTTCTGGTGGGGCAAATGGAAATGTTTCTTGAAAAAAAATATTTTTTGAATAAATTTGTAACAGCTCGTTGTTGGGTTTTTGGGTTAGTATTAGGAAATTATCTCCTACTCGACACTGCGCTTAGCCTAGAACTTATGATTTATTTGCCTTTTTAGGTACTTAGTGGCCTCAGTTGTGTTAATTTTCGGGTATTTGGGATAAATTAGGAGGCATACGGCCTTGAAGCGCTTATTTAGAAAGCACTCATTGCTTTTAAAAGTAACCACTTTGGAACACAACCCAAAAACTAAGTACTCGCTCTACGGCGTAATTAGGATTTGAGTGAACTATAAAATTTGCTGTCTTGTTGATTGAGCATCATTGTCATTACGGTGACCATTTGTACCAACTTTGGTTGGACAGTACCGATTTTAAGAAAGATGTACGAGCTTATTTGTATTTGCTTTATTTATTCAATAGGAGTCAGCAATTCTGAATTTATTGATTTCAAAGACTGGACGTTGTTAGAAAAAGTAAATTTATGGGATGATGTGTAAAAATCACTCGAATATATACATATTGGAGATGAGAGAAAATTCTAAACTTGATGACAGTAAATTGCTTGATGAATTTGCATGTTTCAAAAGTTTAGTTACTGAGCAACAAATTAAAAGGTGGAATAATCCTGGTGAAGACGCCGAATTTAGTGTAATAATTAAAACTCCTAATTACACTTATTTAGTTGTAGACATAAAAATTTTAAGGATTTTCTTAAGCAAATGTGAGGTCTAGCCTTCTTTAAGATTTTTATAATTATTACCTACGGTTATAAGTTTTGCATAAACGAAAAAATACCAACTTATATTTTATAATATTATAAAAATTATCCTATTTAGTTATTTTAAAAATATCTTTAATATGAAAAATATGTTCTTTCCTATTACTCATATACATAAACGTTTATAATGATTTTTCAACTTTGTATTTTTTCTATAAAATTATTAGACATATCTTTATTCTGAAAACAGCTTTGTAAAGTATATTCTGATTCGATACCTTAGAAATATCCCGATTTTTGTCCACAGAAATCTGATAGCCATGATAGCTACGGCTCTGCTTTCTTTGTTTGTCAAATCTGTTTAGTGAAACACTCTGTATAAGTTGGTGAAATGCAAACTGAACAACTGCTACTTGGTTTGAATTAAGTGCGCTGTGCTTGCGCGATGTTTTAGTGTGTCTAGAAAAAGTACACAGTGTATTCAAATCAATTATCAGATTATGTGTTTTAATATCGTCACTTATGCATTAGAAATCTATGTATGATCGCCGTTTTTATCATTTCATAGCTTTGGCTCTTTTGTACGTTCTGATGGTAAGCCATGTGATGCTTTCTTTTCAGATTTATGTACATAACATGTGCACGTAAAATATTTTTTATTTGTAATTTCGGCAATCAGTAAACGAATATTTCTACTGCAAATTTTTTCAGTAAACAGTAATAGTTTACTGGTAATGATATAACGGATTAAAATATACCATAGAAGCTTTTGGTATAAAATTCTATGGTATATATGTCTGTGAATACACTAAAGGTTATAATTGAACTCCAGAATTAAGTCCAAACAGAAAATATGGTCAAGGGTTCATTTCGGGGCTAATGTAAGTAGAATGATTCTTGAATTCAATATTACTTCAAATAATTCCCAACAGATATCATTTGTTATAAACGCACCGCTTAAGTAAGAGAGCGAGTCACGTGTATTCAATTATTCAGATTCAGTGTTGAAAATGATAAGTTTTCGTAAGTTTTAAAATTGTAGTTGGGCACCTCTATTAAATCCCTAATAAATAGGGCATATTAGGGAAAACCAGATTGAAAGCCTTAGTTTGCTCTAAGATCAGCTGAACTGGTATCACGGCCTGCAGTACAGCGTTAGTGGTATTTTTTTGAAAACTGAAGCACATGGCGTATGCGCAACATTGAAGTAGTACAGAATTTTGAAGAGCAGGCAAACCTCAACTCCAAAAATTAGTAAATATAAAAATTTTACTTTTACGTTCCGTGTATACAGAACCGTAGTAAAATTTTTCGGCGAATATTTATCTAGAATATTTTAACCCTCTAGCGACCTCGTTAATTCATTTCATACAGACTTCCAACACAGGGGTCCACGTATATGTATCTAAAATATAAATTTATCTCAGATAAGAATTTCAACTCTTTTCCCCACATATTATAAAACGCATGCTAGCAAAAAGTTGTACACTTAATACGGGCATAAAAAGTTGGCGTGGAAATGCAATACATACTATATTGATTTTTGAAATCTGTAAGTCACCGAAAAGGTCTCGATTAGAACTATATTTGGTTTTAAAAGTAAATTTGTTCGGACAATGATATTATGGCAAATCTACTTACAAATATGTAGTTTCAATATTTTGAAATTTACTCCAGTTTCACATTTCCACGTAGGAATTGATATTCAAGTCAATATTTCCTCGGAAAAATATGTACCAGTCTCGAACCGCATTGGTCTAAACAAAAACTCCTTGATATTGGCGCTGTGCCGCTACAGTTGCATCTTTTCCCCAAATCTATCCCGCATTTACACACAGAGATCCTAAATAGCCGATTATATACCTTGTCTTTATATTTAGTTGGATTTTTTGTAACAAAATAATATTTTTCGATAATTACGTTCATGAATTTTAAGTCTGTCAACTACGAAACTTCGCTCCGTCTGAAAGTTTGATAAGTTGTTTAATTAACTCTGGTAAGTATAAAACTAATTTGTGATCTTTAGGCACATTTGAAATGGCATTCTGTTTTAAACAAATTAACTATTATATTACGTCCCGATTTGTTGGAAACTGGTTACAGAATTAACTCTTCGGTGCGAAAAAAAATGTTTACAGCTGCAATCGGTTCTACAGTAAAATTTCACACTTTCAAGTAAATACATTTTTGATATTACATTTTTGAAGCTAAGCAGCACAGAAACTCGTTCAACTATTCGACATTTTTGCCAAACTGAGTTACAACCCACCAAATGTACCAACATTTTTCGATGGTCGAACTATATCCAAACAAATTACTATAATTAAGGTCACGTAAAGTGAAATAAAATGCAAACTCTTTTGTTTGTGAATAAAGTCTAACACATCTTATTAAAGTGCTCATAATTTTCCCAGAACTTTAGATTTATGGCATATAAATATAAAAACTGGGGATAGTAAGTTCAAAATTAGCGAAAGTACAAATCAAAATGGTTCTTAGGACCAAAACCTTTTTAAAACCAAATATAGTTCTGAGCAGGACCTTTCCGGCGACACACAAATTTAAAAAATCGGACATCAAATAAAAAAGTTATAACACAAAACGCGAATTATCTGTTTGTAGCGGGTACCTAAAAAAATTTGTACACCCAAAATGTTTGCTCGACAAGCCCAGCTTTTTTTCTTTTTGTATAACATGATTCGGCTACTGCACAGTGAAATAACTTAAAAGAAGATCCTTGAAGTATTTGGGGACTTAAATCTTACGACTTTAAAACTACTCATCGACTTGTATATGTTGAACTCAAAGTTTAGTAGAAATTGTACCAATGGCATTTGAAGAGTTGTGTTTACTTATCCCCTGGACATCCTAGATAAACTTCAAAGTTCAAGTGCTATCTGAACCTGACGCATATTTCAAATATTAGGCCTTTTCAAAATAGTTGCGAATTGCGCGATAGCAGAGGGGTTTTTTCCTTCCTGTTTGGGTTTTTGCCTTCCTTTTATGGTCTAAAAAAAATTTAGGTTTACGCACACATTATGAGTGTTTTCGATTACTTGACGCATCCAAAAATGTTAACCAGCTCTACTTGTATCACTGGTTTTAGTTTTCGTTCGGAGTACAGTTCACGAACAAAGGTTGAGAGAGAAAGGGATTCAATCTTGTGTGACAGTCTTAGATATAAGGGCATTATCACTTATGTCACTCCTACGTTATTAAGCTATTTCAAAATCTACTGAAGCATTTCTATTTACTTAACTAGTAAAGCTTTGTGCACATAATTCTCAACTCATTAATATGAATATTTATAACCACATTTTATGACCTTTATTTTGGTAAATTTTTTGTGGTCTGCGCAAAATAGTTTATTGCATTTAGATTGATATTTAATAAATTGTTAATTATATGAATGACATATTTTGTGATATCATTTTGGCCCGTTTTATTGCAACCGAGTTGCAAAAGAAGCTCAGATAAAACTTCCTTTAGTTGCAAAAGCAACACTGTTGGTATCTTTCATGAAAGATGCGCTTGGTTTCGTGCTATTTAAGAACGAAAAATAGCTGTGCAAACAAATTTTCGGTTGACGTAGTTATATATTTAAAAATAAAAAGGAATTAGGTGTTAAACTGAAATTTCCCATGTATTTTCTTCCGACTCATTCACAATAGCGTAGTCTATTCACTTCCTACATCTCAGGTCGGATATCATTTTACCAAGTTGGCTCAACTCGCATATTTTTCCGAGTTGGTGTTGTTGCTTTACATGCAGCAATTCGTTATCCTGCCTAGTGTTCTTTTCCCGCTAGGTTACAAAGAAACGGGCCCGTTGCTATAATATTATTTTTATATAAAATTTCCGCCATTCAAATTGCTGTTAGAAATATTAGTGGTCAAAGTTAATGCGATGCGGTTTTACTTATTTGGAAATATCAAAAATTGGACGTTTTGCGTAATTCAACTATATATTTTTTTTCATGTATACATTTGGGCATATTTTTTCGAATGGAGCTATTAATTAATTTAGTACACATTGTCAAGCACGTACACGTGGTCATATATTTTATGGCACAACATACAGCGTCGAACATATTAATAGGGTTGCAACATTTCGACAAGTTTGTACAATTTTTCTTCTGCTTGTTTCATATTTATTCATCGTTTATATTATTAATAAAAGGAAGTTACATTTTGATTGTCACTTTATAAATCAAGAACTACCAAACCGATCTTAATTTATTTTTTAAATTTTACAGTATCTTAGGGCATACATGATGTTTACTTTAGAATACTTCATCTCGTGAGAAAAGCTGAACCGACTTGGTTAATATTTTGCTGTTACGTTAACTGTGACCCAAATAGTAATTGTATAAAAGAAATGCCGGTAGGTGGCGCTGTGGTTGAGATATTTCTAAAAATCGTATTAATGGATCGATCTCGTTCATTTTTTAACATCAAGCTTGAATGTGCAGGGAAAAACGTTTCTGCAAAAAAATGGATCCAGTAGGCGGCGCTGGAGGGAATATATTGCGCAACATCGGATGGATCGATTTAGTTCATATTCAGTAAGTATGCGGCATGTTTGAGAAAAGCATACTCGTCAGATGGGGCTCTAGTCGAGAAATATTTAAATATTTTTACTTGTTTATCGACCGATTTGACTCAAATGTGAAACGAAGATTAATTAATGGATAAGAAGTATTTGGATTTGAAAATTTACTCGAGAGATGACGCTGGTGTTGAGATATTTTCAAAAATGGTGTTGAGATATTTGAAAAATCATATTTGTTGGCTTACTTAGTTTGTAAACGAATATATTTAATATTATCTTTGTTTTAGTTTTTTCCAAGTCTTATATATAAAAAGCTGTTACATTTTAATTTCATTTTATAACTGAAGAACCACCAATCCAATTTTTAATAAAAAATGTATAGTATTTTGAAGACCTACCAATGACCTCCTTCGAATAAATCTTATTTATGGTTCGATACGTTGTTTATCCAAATATGTTGAATTGAGAATTGATTTTTTCTTTATTTTTCAAATAATTAATTAATTGCCCTAATTTTTCATTTTATAATTTCATCTAAAACAAATTGCAGTATGTGTAGCAAAACACACCGGGTCCGCTAGTAGAAGTATAGCTCATTATATATCAAATAAATCCACATTTAAAATTTCTAGAAAAACTTAGAAAATTGAACGAAATTTCAACAAATCTCCAAACTTTTAAAAAAGTTTTAGTATGCAGTTTTATGGTCCATTAAATATTAGTATAATACTCTGCAAGTTCCAGTCAGCTTCAAATTTTCTTAAATTTTTTTTCTTTTTTTTTTGCTGACGGTTCACTTATTTTCTTTTATACAGAAAAAGTGTCAAACATACATAAGAAAAACAAAAATCAGCGGAAATTTTCAGCTATTTAAATTTTTTTATTTCGCTGTAATAAAATTTAATTGGCTATAAAGCTACATATAAGAATTGTTGTTAAAAATTCTGATTAAAAAGTTTGCAATTTTGATAAAACTTTGCAGGATTTTTAGAAATTTTTGTGGAGTGTTTATAATTAGAATCTACATACATATATACATATGTAGTTGCTGTTATGCAATAGGCTATATTTTGAGATACTGAAAAATTAAAAATAACAAAATAATGATAGTGAAAATTTTTTCAAATGTCGTGTCTCCATTATATTTTCCGCTACACTGTATATTACCGCATCCCTGTCCTTAAAATATGAAATTTGCGTCCAATTTTATGGATTTTTATTAAACTACCTAACCGCCGGCGGAAATATGAATCAAATATGTTTGAACGAACGTTGATTTTGAACAATAATTATTGGCTATTAATCGCAATTTGCACGCACTATTTTTTGTATTCGCTGTCATTTAGCTCACACACACACACAAAGGTTAACAATTTACATGCATTATTTATATAAAACATGCACGAGCAGTATAATCGACTAATCAGTAGGACAATTACAACATACCGCACACTTGCATTTTAAATATTTATAAACATATGGAATTTTAGTGTACAGCTGGTGTGAAATTAAATTACTGTTTTGTCGCATACATGGAAAGTAATTTCTGTCATGCGATTTATGTTTAGAGCAAAATGGAGTCTCTACCTCCACATCCGCTGTAGATGATTTTATTTATTTGTTTATTTCTTTAGTCTTGGAAAATTAAGTTCTAACAAACTATGACAGCTAAGAGGGATACTTTGTTTTGAAAATAGCATAAATAGAAAAACTGCTTTTAAATAATTAACTTAGAAGGATTTTAAAAAGCGTCTGCAGAAAGGAAAAGTTCGAAGTCGACTGAAATGGAAATGAATGCGTCATTATCGCGAGTAACTAATAGGGCAATATCAGCTTTATTAGTTTCAACACCGTCGTTATTTGATGTGAATATTAAGTTAAGCGACAGCAGTAGTTAAGCTAATTTTATGGAAATAACCCTAAAACTCTATTTTGCAGTTTGAACAAAAAAAACTCATCCGAATAATACTAATTTACTTAGTCTTGGGGGCTGAAAGCGAAAAAGAATTTAATTTATTTTCCCGAGGAGGCGTTTTCGAGATTAAACCAAATACCCAATATTAGATATTGCCAAAAAACCTCCACATGCTGTTTTAATCGTTAATTTATAAATTTCATTTTTTTTCGATCAAAAGAAATCGCTATTCTTGGATATTTATTTGTTCGATCAAGTTAGAGCGTAATTTTCTGATTTTTATTTTATCGATAAATATAATCCTTATTTATTTTATCAACAAGAAATAATCGTTATTTATTTTATCTATAAAAAATAAACGTTACTCACGTTTGGTTTTGCATATATTGATCGAAAAAATAAAAATCACAAAATATCGATCAAATATGATATAAAAAATAAAAATCTAAGAATAACAATTACTTTTTATCCAAACAAAAATTCGAAAAAAATAACGATCGAACTTGATAGAAAAAAACATAAATCACAAAAAATCTTCTAAATAAAAATAAGAGCAAATTTGTATAGCATATGTCATAGGGCTTAGATTCGAGTTTTTTCTAACGCATTCTTGTCAATAATTTTTGGATCTGAAAAAATCAAAATATTGGTTATTTTTGATACTTGGCTTTAAATGCACATTTAGCTTCTTGACGCTAATTTATTTTGTGTAAATCGGAATAGCATTTTTAAATGCAAAAAATAATAACATTTTCGAGCTTTTCGAAATTGTCCGATACTACTCAGTTTTTTAGTTGATAAAGTTTGTAAAAAAAATAGAAAAAAGTTTTATTTCGAGAATATTGATCGTAAATCGGGCAGAAACAAATTTTCATATTCTAACTGGAAAACAAATTATGTATGTTCATTTTGTGGTCACACAATTTCACATTAAATAAAAAAAACTATTTTCATTTTTTCCGTAAGCAGACATGAAAATTCAATTATGTACATAAAAATAACAAAGAAAAACGAAATCATCTACGTTCATGTGCTCCAAAAAAAAAAAAACAACACAATACGAGTACTTACGTTGCGCATAGATCTCCATATCTTTACCGAAATACCGCCTGATATCCAGTCAAACCCCTTTTCAAATCCATACCCGTACAATGTGAATGCAAAAAAAAAACGGAAAGCACAAAAGCAATAATGTTGACATGACACGCTAGCATCTGAGCTTGGCAATAAAAGTAGCAGCAGTAGCAGCAGCAGCACAGTGGCACATTTTGATAGACACTCCCCTTATGCTGTTCTACGAATATTTACATTTTGACGCTTTTATGCCACCCAGTTGGCACGTCATTAATAGTAGACATAATGATATGATGCTGTCGGTTTTCGTCTTTGGTAATAACGATGCGGTAGCTAAGCTACACGTGGGCGCATGCACACCCACACACTCACACACACACACACACACACACACACTTCCACGCATGCACCTCATTTGCTCTCTCATTGACATGCCAGTGTCAAACTGTAACCAGAAAGCCAGTGTAAGTATCAACATACTGATACTGATGAGAAGCATCAGGCCACACAAACGATAAGAATTTCAGAGCTACGTATTATGTCAAACCGACAGAGGTATTCATGGGTTATAATTATGAATACCAGCTTATATTTTGTGGGATGCTAATGATCTCAAGCCCATCCATAATTTACTTTTACCTTGAAGGAAAATGCGCAAGTGTCAGTTTTGGTCACTTCTAATAAAATTGGAAGCGTGACTCTATCACGTGATGGGGACAAATTTCCGAATTTAGCAGCATGTTCAGTTTTGATTAAATATATCTAGTTCCCTTTAGGTTAGGCAACGTTGATCGGTAGCCCTCTCAAGTGGACTCCCTTAGACATATCAAATAAATATTCCAAAGTGATATCACTTGCTTATATTATTTTCAACGGCAACGTACAATGCAACCGAAAAATTAACTGGAGAAACGATGCGTATCCTAAGCGAATTTTCGCAAGTTGCTGATTTCTATAACTGAGAGCTCTTAGAGTCTACGTACTTCTAAATAGCTGTGATTAAGATGTTCAGAAGTTATATTAAGCCTAACCGCCGTAACCGCAACTCCTTTGATTGTACTCGGAGTTCCCTAAACTCCACTACTGGCAAAAAGGTCCTTGGAATTATGTGCCCACCATGACTTCAAGGTTGGTCTGCCGAGCCAGCACATGAGCCATGCAATTTCCTCCTATGACCAGATATCGAAATCTGTTTGATAAAAAAAATATTCAGGGGCGGTAGAGGGAGAGGTTAGGCACTTCCCGCACAGTTTTAACCAAACCATTAAAGTCTCTAGGGCCTTGATTCCCACCTAACTAACAGAATAGATGTTTACATAAATAGTGGTGCGTAGACATTCAGCTGCCTGTTTGATTGCGACTACCTGCACCCAAAATAAACTGCAGTAGTCTGGATGCCTAAATTTTTAGCTGACTTCGTAAAGAAGTTCACCCGTCTCATGCTCCAACGCTCTGCTCTTAGTGGGATCCATTTGCAGCCAGAATCGGCAAGCAAAGATCTTTTTTTGACGGGCAAACTCGAAGTTTGAGTGGCCGTAACCTGAACTGAAGCTAGGATTCGGAATTCTGTACCCGCTAATAGCTTCACATAAGAACAAATGACGCCAGAATCCAACAGCTATGTAGTACGGCTACTTTAAAGGCTTTGGTTGTATATAAAACGACAACTAGACTTGTGGAGAACTACAAAACCAAAGAACGTATTTCGTTTCATATGGCAAGAATTTTCGTCCAATTTCACCACACCAAAAACCATTTGGATCTAATCAGCAAAAGTCAAATTTTTTCAGGTATGCTGAAATCGGACGAGATTTTCTGATAGACGAACGGTGGGTGTTGCGTAACTAGTTTGTAATTTCCGTACTTTGGCAGAACTTATCTGAGCCTATTAGTAAATAAAGTAACGATGTGATGGTTTTCATAGCATTAGGGGTTTGCTATTTAATAAAGATGCTAAAAGTAACTACATACCCTCATTATAAAATTGAAATTATTATTGTTCCACAGATATATCGTGCTTTGTTTTCAATCAAGCTTCTTTCCTGTAAAACAAAGTAGTATTGTGAGTTTACTATTTATATAGCTTAATCGTGGTGAATTTCTCAACATGCAAATGAAGTGTATCTCTTTTTATAATCCCACCTCTTCCTTCTTCTTACAGAGAACAGAGACGTTTGCGACAAGCATGGAGAAAGGTTACATCGGGATATTTCCAACATGATTTTTAATGAGCGTTTAGAAGACACCAGCCTTAAGTCAAATACACCCGAAAATCATAAGTTATAAAAAACAAAGTTGCTGTTGTACTGTTTTTCACCTTAAGTAATAAAGTACAAGTTTTTCCTATAGGGTACAAATCACGAAATAATTTTGTGCAAGTGAAAGTGTGAGGCAATGCATATTGCAAAATTTCCGTCCGTAGATTGATGAACGTAAGCGATGACAATGTGATGACTAGCGTAGATCTAACTGGGACACCGCATTTATTCGAACTATCTCCATCATACATAGTCACTTTCGAAAGCGTGCTCATTTATCTACGTGAGATATGAAAATATGGTATATTCGTTCGCAAAATTACACCAAAGTGTGGACAATAGCGGCAGAATACGTGACAGCAACAACAATGTACTTATGTTCGTACGAAGAATGGGGAAATGATACGGGATAGCATGCACTTACATATATCGTTTTCTGCTATGCGGCAGAGCTGCCATGTCTTCGTATTCTTTTCTCGGAGTCTAGAAAGGATTGTGTGTTATTTTCTTAAAATGTTGTACTGGAGCCCGACAAAAGTGTAACATTTTCTATTATCAGGGTATTCGAATTCAGCCTCGTATTGGAGTTTGCTTTTTTTTCAAATAAGTTTTGTGCACAACTTTCATTTTTTATAATGTTTTTTTTATGGTTTTCACTGGTTGGAAGTTTACGATCATGTATAAAATGAATGGTTTATTGCCAAATTTTCCTCGAATGCTTTTTTGTAATTAAATTTGGTCGTCGCAAAAATGTCTCTATTATGAAACTGTAGCACATTTTCTGGTGTAAGGCAAGATAATGAAACATTATATTACCTCAAATAGATCTAAATTTAATAGTGTTTTCTATTGTACACAAAAATGGCACGGTTAACAAAAAACATCATTATGTTCAGTTCTTCTGCTGTTAGAATACTGCGGACCATGTAGGAAATTTATTCGTTAGTCTTGATACTGCAAATGCCGAAAAGGATTTTTTCTTTTCCAAAGCCGAAAAGAACGAAAATACCTTTATTGGGTCTAACAAAAGAAGAATTACGGTACAAAAATTTAAAATTAAAAAATGATGTACTTAAAACATAAAAATATGATTTTCGCGCAACTGTTTCCCAAAAACTTCATAAAAACGCAGCGAAAATACAACGTGTGATTATTAGAGAAAAGATTTTCACGTTTTGGAAAATATAAAAAATGCAACATTAATTCAAAAATAAATTATGAAAACAAACCAAACCAAGTTAACATATACATGAAATTTTTTGCCTGCTGGTACAAAGAAGGACAAATAGAAACAAACAAAAAAATGTAAACCTAAGCTTATAAAAAAGTAAATCAAAGACGAAAAACCCGCGACTAACAACCGATCAAACTACTATAAATCTTATCAAAGTTATTTTGGCCCGCACAGTGGTCAAAAATTCCAAAAAAGCAGCCTAAAAGTGCCAAAAAAAATTTTTCTTTTTTTTTTTGTTGAGAAATAGAGGGTTTCTGTTGTCTCTGTAACTCACTTTTGCAGTGAGCGCCGCAAGATTTGCACATCTTGTGCTACTTCAGCGAAGAAAAATGTATATCTTCAAAATTATGTCACTTCGGAATAACTGAAAATGGAATAACTTTGTAAAAATGAGTACTTTTATTATCTTTTATCACATATTCGCTATTTAAATTTTTCCGTTTTTGAAATGACTGTTGGCGAGTGATAATTTTTCCGCCGAGTTCCATTTAGATTTTTTTCCAGTATTAAGAATATCTCTTTTTATAATTATTGTAAAAATCAGCTGCACAAAGTTGCACATTTTGCATCAGTGCAAGGTTTTATCAAAGTTTTAGTAGTGCAAGATTTTAGTATTGAATCTTTAATCAGTGGTATAAAAAGTCTCCAACTTTTAAAGCAAATCAAACGTATTTTTTCCAAAAATCGTCCGCCAACATTTATTTGTCTTGTTTTGGCAGAATTAGTGAATCAAATTCGTAATCAACAACATCTAAAACACTCGTAAGAGTAAATCAGTTCTTATCTCCCATAAGAATTCCACCATTTTAAGTCAGCCATTTTCTTTTCGGCAAATTTAATATCAAGTTCGAGATCAGCAACCTCGCAAACCCCCATCTACAATTTTTAGAGCATATAAGTTGTAATTTCTCAGAAATCGTCCGGCATTTGGTTTTCGGCAAATTAAACGACAAGTTCGTAATCAGCAGCCTCGAAAACTATAATATGTAGATTCTTGGATGAATCAGACAACATTTTCGGCTCATCTTTTCAGTATATTTGACGACTGTGAAATTTCTTTAACTAAAACACATGCTTACTAATAGTTTCATATGTAAAATTTAGAGTTTTCCAATATTTATAACAGACAATAACTAGTCCTAAGTGGCGACGCTGTCCTTATTAAGAAAAGAAAGAGAGTATGTCGCTTGTTAAAAATAAAATAGCCCTAAACTGATTATAGCCATGTTTTAAAAAAACTTATTACATATGAATATCTGTAAAAATTATTTGACAGGGTCAATTTAGTATCATTTAATCTCTGCTTATCTTACAAATTGTTTGTCTTCTTTTATCACAAGTTTAGTTGTTCCAAAGACGATAAAACCATTAATATTTGCTTATTTTAGAATAGATCTTATTTTTGATGCTAGAAGCAAGGGTTCATAAACGAGCTGAAGAGAAATGAATCGTGTGCTGTTTTTTATCTGTTAGTTGTATGGTTGGATTGATTTAAATCTTCTTAATTCCATTTCTTTTTACAAGACTTCGCAGAATAATACCCAATTGCTTGCTTATTAATTTTTTTATAGATTTTTTTTTGTTTGAAGGGCAAGTCTTTGCATTTTTTTTTTGAGTTTTTGCGGGTCAATTACAAATTTTTTATATTTTCAATAATTGTTTGACAACCCTTGAAACATTTCCATGAAAAATTGTCTTTTTCACACGTAAGTGCAATACATGAGAATTTTCGAGCGCTTTGAGAGTCATATAAACATTTTTTTATTTATTTTTCGGTATAGAGGAATCCTAGAGAATGTGGGTATTAAAGTTCTGACTATACTTTTTCTCCATGCATTTTTGGCTCACCCTAATGACCATACAAGCATGTGCAACTAAATTGGCAAAATAATTTTAAAAAAAGTAAATCTTGAAAGCCTTTGGCCTATGAATATTCTAGACAAATTCCTCACATTTGAGTTAGGAGTCTT
The DNA here is from genome assembly GCA_951828415.1 of Anomoia purmunda. Taxonomy (NCBI): domain Eukaryota; kingdom Metazoa; phylum Arthropoda; class Insecta; order Diptera; family Tephritidae; genus Anomoia; species Anomoia purmunda. The sequence continues at coordinate 155,005,211 of OX639993.1, forward strand.
TCACATGTGGCGTGTGAAATGATCTAAAATTTTTTCAATCTAAAATGAAATTTATGCATTCGAAAAACGCCGAGTTCGTAAAAAAAAATGATAAGCCTTGCTAAAAACGGACATGATCATCATAATCAAATATAATCCACCATATTTATCATACTAGTGTGCTCTCATCCCTCAGATAAGCCGACGTTTGACTGTTGGGATTATCATCAAGTAAATATTTTATCCCTCTTAGAAGATGGGCTGCGTGACAGATACAGAAGACGACGAGCAAAATGTACCTTAGTGCCACACACTCTCATGTTTTTTCCCGTGTCCATTTAATTCCGTACTGTCTCTACATTTTATATAACAGGACTTTGACATATCCTGCCATTCACCCACTCTTTTTCACACTATGTACTTTATGCAACCAAATTCCCTAGAGACCATATGCCTACTAAATTTTGCCTGCAGGGATTCTCTGTACTAGGTTTTATTTGTGTGTGAGAGTGTACGGTGGAGTTTTTGCAGCTGCCTGTCCTGAGTGATGCAGGTGTTGTAGCAGAAGAAAATGATAGCTTATGTCCAGTATGTGGTGACGCTTGACAGCTGGATATTGAAAAGGTATGTACCTATGCATATCGGTATATCTCAGGGATATTGCTATTTATAACCAACGTACATGCATTATGCACATAGTATGAGAGAAAATCTATTTGCATTTACCGAAAGGCACAACAACAATTTGTATGTCGTCACGTGCGTGTCCTATCCTAGAGCGAATGGTAGGAAACTAAATTTTCAGTATCATCATCATTAATATCTTTCAAAGGCAGACAAGGGTTGTGAACCTTCAGGAGCGCATATTGCAAACTGTCACACACTAAAAAAAAATGTTGCATAAATAATTTGATACGATATGCTATGACACTTGTTATTCGTCACTCAAATGAGGTTGCTAATAAAAAAAACCAAAAAAAACATTTATGATAAATAACAGAGTGTCACTTAAATGCGTAGTTCCATCATTTGTATCTCTCTGAAGTGGTCGTAAGTATAAAAAGGTATTGCCAACATGAAATGGTTCTTACCACAATTTGTCCGGTAATGCCTTTATTATGTAATACTTAGAAGCAAACAGTTTTTTAATTCAATTTTTAAATTTTTTAATTGATATAGGAGATGACTTTGCATCTCAACTACAAAATCTTCCATATCCAAAATGGGCATAAAACGAAAGAGAGTCGTTTTCCAAATTGTTAGAAAGAAGGTTACCGCCTGTTTAAATGCCAATTAAGTTAATTACAAAAAAATACAGTTTTACGAAAACTTAGCTTCAAAAAGTATTTTGGAAAGGGTTGCCACCCGTCTAAAAAATCCTCGAAATTATAATAAGTTAAATCAAATCAATTTAATATTACATGCAAACCTCAATAAAGCTTCATTTACTAAATACTTTTAAATAAGGTTGCCACCTGTTTGTATGCAAATTAAATTAAATAAAAAATTAAACGGCATATTAAAATATAAGTGTCAGAGTACAAATTTAAAAGATGCGCAATTTTAAAAAATATTTTTGGTGAGGGTTGCCACCTGTTTAAAAAACTATTTTATATTATATGCAAGGCTCAAAAAAAATGAATTTCCTTCTTCTTCTTTTAAAAAAGGCTGCCACCTATTTATGTGCATGCAAATTAAGTGAAATCAAATAATAAATGACATTTTAAAATATGAGTGCTAAGCAACTAATTTAAAAAATGCATAATTTTAAAAAATAATTTTGGAAAGGGTTGCCACCTGTTCAAAAAATTACTTAAAATAATAATAAGTTAAATCAAATATTGAAATATGGCTATCAAACGAAAATGTTTTAAGACAGTTTTATTTTAAAAGTACTTTTGGTAGATAAGGGTTGCCACATGTGTAAATTAAATTAAATTATTATGCCAAAGGAAGTATCACTAAGGAGATGCAAAGAATGTAGGCTTAAATAAATTTAATTTTGAAAATAGACTTAAGCGGTGCTGCGACGTATTTAAAACATGAATTTAATGATATTTGTAAGCTTACTGAAATAAAACAGTATAACTCTGAATCGAATATAATACTGGTAATTGTTCTTGAAAGAGTTCCACTAAAAAAAAACTAAAGTAATTTTTAGTAAAAATCCTAACAAACAATTATAATAATTTGAAAGTTATATCTGTTACAATAGAACCAATTTTTTGAGTTGTTGCCATCTATTTAAAAGGATAAATTCATTGAAACAAAAAGATGAAGTCAAATACTGCAATAAGAGTTTAATAAAAATTCCTTTCCAAATTGTTGTGCAAGAAGATTGTCATCTGCTTAAAGTTCAATTTAGTTAAATTAACTGATATTTTACATTATGAGTGTCAAACTAAAAACAAAATATGTGAACACTAAATTTCAAAAGTCTTTTTGGAGAGGGTTCAAAAAATCAATTGAATATAATATATATAATAAAATAAGTTAAATCGAATAATGAAATATGAATATTATACGAAGAAGTTTTAAGAAAGCTTCATTTTGAAAATACCTTGGAGAGTGTTGTCACCTACTTCAAAAATTAGATAAAATTAAATTATTAAGTTGGATTCAAAGGAAGTAGGCTTAAGAAAACTTAATCATGAAAATTAGACTTCTAAATGTCAACAACATTTGATTACGTTGGACATTTCAAACAATAAATTAGGTTTCCCTAAACTCGAATGGCATGGCATTTTGCGCAATTGCCAATGGGAAAAAATTTCAGCAACTAGTCGTAAACGGAAATTATAAAAATAAGACCAAAAGTGAATTAAAAGCTATAACCTTTGGTGAAATTCTTTATTTCCTTTTCCGTTACATTCGAAACAATAGCCTTAAGCCGAATGTCCTGCGAGCGAAGCCGCGGGTTAAAGCTAGTTAATAAATAAAGAAAAGAACAACCCTAATAACCGTCGTTTTAATCTGTACAGATTTGGAATGGAAAAATTATGCAAAGTAAGCAAAACAGTTTTTCTCAAACAACGCAACACGAAAAACGCCAACGCAAATATTTTCCCTTTCTTTTGAAAATATTTTCTAACATTTCCCTTCTCACGCAGCTCCAGTGGAGGGCCGTCATTTTGCTTAGTTGGTTGGCATTTAATATCTACCAATTTGTGTGTTATCTTAATCTGCTCTCACAGTTTTGCTATCACGGTTTTATGTAAGTATATCCCTTTTGGCTTATTTGTTTTCTTTATGTATAAGTTTTTTTTTTTTATGCATTTAATTCGAAATATAATTTAGTTGCAATTTGTTTTAACTTATTTGGCATTTAGGGGGTTCTTTCCTTTTTGTTTCGGGTTTTAATTGCTTTCCATTTAGGAAAGTTTAATATGAAAAGAAATTTAAAGTCATTAATTCAAATGAATTTATGAGTGGAAGAAAAGGAAGAAAGAGAAGAATAACTTTGCAAGGCATTATGTTTATTAAAATTAATTTTCTTACATTTCATATTTTTCCAGATGATTTAGCAATTAACGTAAGAAATAATTAAATTTTTTTTAGTAACTAAATTTAAAACGAATATGTAATTAAATTATAAATTCAAGGACTTCCATCTTTCATTTTGAGTAAGTTTGCTTTTCAGAAATATAAATGGAGACGTTTGAAATTGAAGGGTTTGTAGATTCTCGATAGCGATTTTCTGTAGCAAAAGCATGACGTATGTATAAATGAAATAAATTTTTCAGATTTAATTAGCAGTAACGGATGATTACGTTCTTGGTTGATTAAGTGGATTGTCACCCTGGTGGCATGCAATTAACAAATTTTCCATTTTGATTTGACAACTCGCGGCTACTCTACAGCAATCCGGCGGCTTTAATGACTTTCACTACGTCACACTGAGGTACTATTTTTTTTTTGACGGCTTCTGTTTTTCGTATATAACTACAGTGAATATAAATTAAGCAAAAAACAAAAAATGGGCGCAATGGGCGATGTGACATTTTGCCACCATATTGATACATTGTGCCGGCGGGGATTCAGTGCACTAGGCAAGTTATGGCTAACAGGAGCATTTCTATCTGGAAACAGAGGGAATGCAAAATGCATTAGAAATAAGACTGGCTTGGAGCATAGTGGAGCTGATTTTGTATGTTTTATTTGTTTCTTACTATTATCTACATCTTTTCTTCCATTTGGTAGTGGCATTAATAAAAATGATAGTAGAAGTTCGTAAAAATAGTAGTAGAAATTAGCAAATATAGTAGTAGTTGTTGACTTAAAAAAATATTAGTAGGAATTAATCCAAATATGTATTAGTAGTAACTAGTCATAGCATTAGTAAAAATAGTTGGAGAAACTAGTAAAAATAGCAGTAGTAAAATAGTAGTACTTGTAATTAGTAGTAGTAGTAGTAGTTAGTAGCTAGTAGTAGTAGTTATAGTAGTGAAGCAGTCACGAACAACTGAAATATCCTGAAATGGTCCCGAAATATCTAATCTCAAAATAGTGCCGAAAAGATCCAGAACTCGTCCTCAAATGCTCCTAAACTAGTTTCAAAGTGGTTCCGAACTACATATGTACGTTTGTACTAGGGCTTTCGATTTTTGTTCGCGCATTTTCGAGTGTTTCGATACTTTCTAAAAAGCATTTCTTGTCACCCTTCCATTATACGTTTCCATTTCGTTTTTCAGAATCTCATCAAAAATACAGATTTTCTGAATGAAATGGCTACCTTGAACCCCGAAATTTATTCAAAGAATTTAAAATGTAAGTTTGCTCTTACCATTTTTTATTTGTAGATGCAAAACTATTTTAAGGTTTTACTTTCATTCTAAATTGTAATCATTTCCTAATTCGAATTTTTTTGTTGCAGTTTCTTCACTAACGATTTGTTTTCGTTATGAACGCCGTTATTATTAATTTTATGGTTATCGAAATGAAGATTGATAATGTCATCAGTGTTACAATTTTGTTGTTTTTGGAGCAAGATTTAGCTCGCAATTTTTGCATTTACTTAGTTATATCACAATTAACTTCTACCATGTCTAAGTGAGTTCCCTTTGCGGGGACTACCACAGTAACCTAACCTAGTTCCAAAAATCTTTCTTTATCTAGAATTATTTATCTCCAGAAATTTTCGTTAATTTATTCATATCGCAACGAATTTCATCGTGCAGGTATTGACTGAAGCTTTTTATGGCTACGATGATATGACGACTAATACTATTTTCTATAAAAGTTCGATTCACACTGCAAATACTGTCTTGAAAACTTGGCCAGGAAATTATTTTTTAAGTATTTGTATGATATTTATAACTTGGCAACTTATAAAACGAAGACTGCCAAATATTATCTTTAAAATGACATAAAACTTTCCACAAAAATTAGTGTTAGATTATTGGAACTTGATCTGCTCATGTATAATCAAAATAAACTAAAATTAAACATCAAAATCACGCTCCCCTATCATAACATCCATAACCATATTGATGGCTCTCAATTGGGTAAACCTACTGAAATTGCGGATTTGGGTGTGGTAATTGATTATAAGTTTTCATTTCAAACCCACGTATATTGCACGATATCATACTCTATGGTGATTTTATTAGGCGTTTCAGTTCAGACTTTTCTGATCCATACAAACTAAAGTTGCTGCACACCTACCTGATGCGCTCTAATTTGGACAATGGTGCTGTAATTTGGTCACCTTATTATGCATTTTAAATCAATAGAGTTGAACGAATTAAAAAAAAATTATTAATTACGCTCTGCGTTCTCTGAATTTCATTCACCCTTTTCCCTCCTATCGAAGTAGATGTCTACTTATTAATCTAAAATCTATGGATTGTAGATTGACTCTTCTCTCCCTTACTTTTGTCTACAACTTAGTACGTGGTGTAATAGACTGTCCGTATTTGCTTGGGCGCATCGATTTCGCAGTGCCAGAAAGACGCTTAAGAAATAATGTTTTTTTCTCTTTGGAGATGCTTAGGACCTATTGTAATTGCGCATCTAATGCTCCTATATACGGGGCTCTAAAGGAATTCAACTTATTCTTAAGTTCTTCTGTTCTTTTCGTTTTACATCCTTACTCAATTTATTAATTATTTAGATTGTGCTTTATTTATAATTCATTTATATCTTTACTCAATTTATTAGTTGCTTAGTTTGTAGTCTTTATAAATAAGTCTTCGTAATCTGTATGAAATGTAATTACTTTCTAAATTATTGATACTAAATAATAATAACAGTTCTAAAATAGTTCGAAAAGTATTTTATGCGCCATCATTGAATTCGGTAAACTTCGACAAAAAATTAGTAGAGTTAACGGTGGTTTAAAAGGCCGTAATTCTTATATTGGTTGAACGAAAAGTGTATGTTCATTAAATAGCAATTAAAGTTCAGAGCGTCGTTTGACAAAAATACCATGAAAGTGGTCAACTGGAGAGGAGAATCTGGTAGGAGTATACATACATATATCCGGGAGTAGATCGGGCTATGTTGAGAAAAAGCCTTCAAAAGCATTAAGGCTGAATAGAATGATATTTTAATGAGTCCAAATTGAACCTGATAAACCCTGATGGCTATCACACCGCTCGCCGTGGACTAACTGAACGATTTGCGAAAAATTGCATATTTCCTACGGTAAAGCATTCTTTCTACTAATGGTATGGTGATGCATTTCAAAATACAAACCGTAGATCATATTTATAATAGAGGGTATAGTTGATGCCAAAAAGTAAGAATCTATTGTATTGTACTCAATAAGGTTCTACCTAGCTTGGAGTCCTTAACAGAAACGGAACCATATCCAATTTTTCAGGACGAATTAACGCCATGTCAGCGGACGAACTGTAAATTTGGCATGGACTTTTTACCCATTCAAACACTTATTACTATTTATCGGTCTATTGTTTCACGTTAGATTACAAAACTGAAGAAGGATTTGGGCATAGTGTCACTAGACCGGCTAGGGAATAGCCCGGATCTGAATCCAAAAGAAAACGTTAGGGCGCTAAAATTCGCAAAAATAAGCTAAAATCAATGGGGGAACTATGAAAATTCATAAAAAAAAGTATGGTACGTGGAAACTACGCCTTAATATTAAAAATATTTGTGAGATTCTATGCCCAAGTAATTGAAAAGTTTAAAAAACGCACAGGGTGGCACACAAAGTATTAAAATAATTATTAATAAAAAAAAAACAAATCGTTCTAAGTTTAGTCACATTTTGTATACCTGAGAAGAACCAAAAACAAAAATGTTTTTTTTTCAAGTTGTCGAATTTTTAAATATTTTTTTCAAGCGCTCAAAAACTTCAAATGAACAAAAATGGATTATTTTGCAAACAAAAAAATACTTACACTACATTTCACTAAAACTTTTGTTTATTTATTATTATTATTTAATTAAATTAGCCAAGGAGTTATGAAGCTTAAATTTTCGAATTGTGAAAAAATGTGAATGCGACTCTTTTTGTTGCGCTGGGTGTATACTAGTAAGTATTATACAAAGTTATCGAGATTTGAATCGATATAAACTGAAATCGATATAGATCTAGATGATTAAAGCATCGGTATTTTTATAAATTTTCATAAGAATTTATTTAAATATATGATGCCATTATTTGCTTAGTTTTAATAACGAATTTAGTTTAAGTGCTCAGATAACTTTTTAGCCCGAAGTAAACAGTTTTAAGATTATCGTAATGTTTATGTTATGCTATTGCTGTATGTGGTATCATTTTAAAACTTTTTATTGCATATCTGTTCTTTTTCATTCAAAATGCCGCACTCAATGAGCACCGAAATTTGCCGAATTGTTTCAAAACTATAGCACATGAAAAAAATAAATGTAAATAAGATACCTTGTGATTTGCTCATCTATATTAAAAGTGAAAAAAAGTAGGTCTACAACAAGCAGGCAATTCCAAACTATTTAAACTGTTCCACGTGCGAGTAACATTCACACACACATACACAAGCATTCCGGCACCCACGTACGTCTAGTTAGCCGCCTGAATGGGTGCTGGGTGTCCGTCGAGGTGGAGCGTCCAATGCAAGATGCCAGTTTACATCGCTCATTAACCAAAACTAATTAAGATAGCTAATTTGCTTAATGCTCACTTGGCTTTGAGAAAGTTTCAGCGCCTCTAACGTCAGCCACTAAACTCTACAGCCCCTCAACCTGCTTTTAATCTCACCACACGGCAAACACCATCCAGTTTTACTGCAAACTCTCAACGTATTCGAAATGTACGTATGTATGTACATAAATTTGAAGGTGTTTTACGCCCACGCAGCAGTTGAGCAAATGAAAGGAAAAATTTCCCTAACGACTGGATATGACCAACTAAGCCTTATGCTAAAAAGCTGTAGATTTCAGTTGAGATTAAAATAAGCAGGTTGGAAAAAAGCCAACACGTTAAGTTCAAGCTACTCGTATATTAATGATCGTAATTCGGGGCAAAAGAATTCAAACAAAAAATTTAAATCAAGCTTTCGATAACCATATGCGCAAAATGCGAAAAAAAACGATTTATTTTTAGAAACGAAAATTTTTTATACTTAATAGTTTGTAGTTTGTGTGTGAAGTGCTGGCAGGGGATCCTGTTTCGTAATACCTTTTTTTAAACTTCATATATGTATGTATTTTTTTATTATTTCAAAATAGCTGTGTATGGACGTTGAAAAGTTTATTTTCTTAAATCAATACTAAACTACGCGTATTTTATGAATGATTTTTTATGTAGTCAAATAAAAAAGCTAAATAGATCTGCCTAATTCAATGGATTCCCACACTTTATGGCACATTGTAAACAGATTTGTTTATTGCTTATTATCCCAGAAAAATACTTTTATCAAAAACAGAGTGTAAACCAATATACTTATTAAGATTATACTTGAAATTGGCTAATATGGTTAAATCTATAATTAAATTTAAATACCGCAATTTGTTTTATCCCCACCCATCTGCCAATCAAGATTAACAAAGTTTACATAGAAAATTATAAAATTTCTGTTATATTCCTAGTTTTCATTAAGTGAAATTTTAGACCACAAAACATCCGAAAACTAATACAATGGAATTTTTGGATTTTTTTTTCATTATTGTTCTTATATTAACACACTCTCTACTTTTTAGCTTAACCTTTCACTGTGTAGGTCAATATTTTGGGCATAGTCCGCGAGTTGGTTGTAAATTTTACTACTTCGAGTTTTTATAAGAAATTTGAATGAAAAAGGTTCATTTCATAATAATTTTTTTTTTTTTTGGAAACTGAGCGAAAGGACCACATAAAATGCTCTTTAAACCAGAACAAAATTTAGCGTTTATCTCTATGACCTTTTGTAATAAGAAGTCCTTCTTATTACGACTGGATATGTCTTTTCAATAAAATCAAGAAAATAATCTGTACAGCTGTGGTGAAAACCTCTTCAGTAAAATTAAGAAAGGAATTATGGTTTTAAATAGAATCACCTCTTAATTTTAATAAGCCGAAAATCTTATCACCTACATTTTTTAAGTAAATTATAGATAATTATAATAATTTTAAGTACTTATATATTATTATAAAAGGCTTTACATATTTGTTTATGAGATATAAAAACAATTAAAAATAAGTACAACAACTAGTGTTGCCAAATTATACTTAGCATGGCATGTGCCCGTTCTCAAAGGTTAATACAAGTTTAGACAGATAAAGATATTATTTTTGAAAACATTTAGTGAAATCACAATTTACTTATGAAATTTTCGAAAATTTATGAATTGAAAACAGCTGGAACACTAAATAAGTAAATTGGAAATTTCCATTTTGTAAATACAAAAATCCAAAGAAAAATATTAATTATATTAAATTTAAAACATTATGAAACAGAATATTCACAAAGTACATAGGTATTTAGCATACCGCTAAAAACCAAATTTTAGTTTAATTTAGGGCTCTTCTAAAAATAAAAAGTTTTCCATTTTAATAAATTCAATAAGATTCTAGTAAAAATGCGAGGATCTCCTTATTAATTTACTTTATATGACGCTTAGCATACAAGGAGATATTTATTTTAACAGCTACATATGTATTTTTGAATAAAATTACATAAAAATTAATCAATTAAATGTTACCTCCTTTTTTCAGCCATTTTGCTAGCAAGCATTTCTTCAATATTGTCCCCTCTCGCACTTTTTGGCCATCACGCATTTTTAGACGTCCATCCCTTTATTACAGCTGAACTTTTTATCTCTGTGCGGCTGCCTTCATTTAAACGACACATTTTTAAGATATTGTATTGAAAATGTTCTTTACATTACGAATTTTTGAAGTAAAACTTCTTTATGGGCAGTGAATACATACATACATACGAATGTAGGTTGGGACCATTTCGGCACTATTTCAGGACCATTTCAGGTCCTTTCAGTAATTCCATAAAGATGCCCCACTAGAACTCCTACTTCTACTACCACTACTACGACTACCACTACAGCTACTAATTACTACCACTATTTTTAATAATTTCTACTGCTATTTTAAGTAATACCCCTACTTATTTCTAACATTATTTTTAATAATTTCTCGTCCTATTGTTTACTAATTTCTACCACTATTATTTACCAATTTCTACCATTAATTTTATTATTTCTACTACTATTTTTTACTAATCCTCCTACTAATTTCTACCATTATTTTTACTAATTTCTGCCATTAATTTTACTAATTTCTACCACTATCTGTACTAATCTCTCCACCAATTGTTTACCAATTTCTACCACAATTTTGGGAATTTAAAAAACAATTAAAAGTATGTATTATAAAACTCTCTCCCGTATTTAACTCTCTATATCTTTGTAGATCGGCACAGAACTTTTATTTCGAAAATCACCTCACTCTCTCCTCATCAGACTTATTCCGAGGGATATCGAACTACTGACCTCCACGGACTAGAAGAAAAAAAGTTTCTTGGAAAAGCGAAGACTCTAGAATAAACTTTAGTTTTATAAAAAATTAGCAAAAATGGCAGTGTGCACGGCTTACTTCGTACAAGTGGTTGGTGTGCTAGTACGAGTACGATAATGCCGTGGTGGACGTGGTTCCGAACCCCACGGAAGTCTAGCAAGAAGAAGTCTAATGAGTGGATGATGGTGATCTCCAAAATTTTTACTTTGGTCATTGTTTTTTTTTTCAACAACTTCCAAATAAATGAATGACCTTGAGCTGATAAAAATAATTGTTGCTGCAAATAAATAGGCTTAACAATATTAACCAGGGATTTAACTAAAATTAGTATAAAAGTTTTCGGTTATACAAATTTTTCTGCAACAAGCTCACATACAAATTAAACAAAATGGTCTCTTTATACCTCCAAATTATAATATTCAATATAAGGTAATTTTTTCATATGAACACAGATTTGTATAGCTATAGTATATAATATACTCCGATAATTTTAATAAGTTTTTTTTTTGCAAAGAGTGTATGAAAAGAAGTAGAGCGTTTTTCGCTGCGAAAATTTATTTCTCACTATCACTAGATAAGATATAAATTTAGAATAAATGAAAACAAATTGTTATTATTTATTAACGAAATGTTCAATGTGTTATATATTTTTCTGACTTTTTAAGTTGATTTATTACGTTTTCAACCCACATATTTGCTGTAAATTGAAAGTCAAATCTATCTACCTATATATAAAGATGAATTTCACTCAAAAATTACCTCATTTATCAGGGGAAAAATTGTCTTTATTTTGAACTGCTTAAAATGCCGTAACGTTTACTTCAAACCTTGTTTTATATTCTCCCGATTAAGTAAAGGTTTCTTAAGAATGTATACAACTGTAGATAAATATTTCTTTAACATTAATTTGCTCCAACTTGTTCTCCTTTTGGTAGATTTTTATTAAAAGCAGACGTTTGTATGCTATCTAAAGACTACAGAAATACTTGTCCGATTACTTTCAGATTACGATACAATAACTACCTATAAAAGAGAAATATTTATGACTGCTTTAGCTCCAGAGATATACGGTGACTCAAACAACTAATCACATGGTTATTTGTTTACAATATTTGCAATCTTTTTAGCGTTGAGATTTTTTTTTATTTTTTGGCCTATTTAATTTTATTTTCGAAGATCACCACATCTCACCATCAGACTTCTCCCGCAGACAACTTTTGCAAAATTGTTGAGCAAAAAAAAAAAAGCATTGAAAGTGGGATTTCAAACGTGATTAATCAGCTATGTCGTAGAATCCAAACTTCTCAATATCCGATTTGAATTAGTCAACTTTTCTCGTTCTGTTTCGCGCAATTCTACCTTATCGGGTTTTATCTTCAATTTTTTTTTATTGGTTTTAAGTTTCGTTGATAATTTCAGCTCAAATTTTTAATGTGTCATAGCTGTTCACTTGAAATTTGCCTTTTATTGCAGTTAAATTGAATTAGCTGCAAAACTGCGTATCCGAATTTTTTTTAAATTTTGATTGAAAAGTTAGAAATCTAATTTTTCAGAAAGGCTTAAATTTAAATGTACATAGTTTTTACTAAAGAACATTAACTAATAATTAGACGAAAAATAAGTTTAAATAACATTTGCCATGATATTTCAGATTCTTTAACATTTATCTTATTTCCCTTTTTTTATTGCCAAATAATCCCTACCACTATTTCTTATTTATGTCTTCCACTACTTTACCAATTTCTACCACTATTTTTACAAATGGTACTACTAATTTCTACCACTATTTTTGAAAATTTCTCCCACTATTTTTACAAATTTTTCCCTCTGTTTTTACTTATTGTACTAATAATTTCTATTTTTATTTTTGCTGCTACTAATGACTTCGACTACTTTTATTAATTTCAACCACAACAAGGAAATTTTTCTTCTGCTTCGCGCACTTAGGTCAACGCGTGTTTTTTTTTAATTTTTATATAGGTACGGTTTCGAGACGACGATAATATTGGGTTTTTTTTGAGATTTGGTATTTTGCCTAAATGTTAAGTATGATCACTTAATGTTAAAAAAAACAATCAAAACAATTTTAAAAAAATTCTAAAAAAAAATTTTTGAATTTTAAATCAAATGTACATATAGCTAGTACTTATGTATCTACAAAATAATAACTAATAAAACTAACAGCATTTTTATAAAGATACAATTTATGGAAAATATATTTTGCCACAGAAAAATTATAAGAAAACATATAGCTACAGTCATATATGCTCGGTTAGATCAACATAATTTATTTAACATACACTTGCGGTCAAGAAAAACGCACCACCAAATATAATTGAAGTAAGATCACATGAACAATTTGTTTATAAAATTAGAATATTAGGGTAATTTTTATTTGTTTGGCAACATAGTGTAAATTAGTTATCCACAAAAATTTTTCTCGAAAATGGTTTTTATGTGGAATAGTCAATTAATTTAAAAAAAATTAACAAAAATGTACATTCGATGATATTCATGATTAATTAAAAGAAAACAATATGAAGTTAACTTAAAGCGACTAAATCATTTTCCCCACTAACGGTAGAAATATAGACTTCACAATAGGTTTTCCTAATAACGAGTTGTTCCTCCTTTAGCCTCAAAAACGGCCTTTGTTCTTGAAGGCATGGAATTCACTAGGACCTCAATTGACTTCCTTATAACGGGACCATACCAAACCAGTTCTAAAATCTTTATCAATTGACTTTTATTTGTTGCCTTCTGTTTAGCAACTTCACACTTCATTATTTGTCATAAGTGTGCTCAATAGAGTTTAAATCTGGCGAGTTTCCAGGCCAGTCCAAGCGTTGAATCCCTAGATCGTTAAATGAATTGGCCAACTAAAAATTAAAATTCGCGCTGAATAGGATCATATACACCAATATTGTATAGATGTTTTATGCAAGATTTGTTTCCAATCAAAACTTACCCATTTTACACGATGGCATGGCGCTGAGTGTTATCCACTGTCGCATATTTTTGTGCAGTCATTATTTCATCAGCAAGGTGTAGAGGCCCCAAAATATGGTATGAAAAGCAGCCCCAAATCATTTGACTTTGAGGAAACTTAACTTTCTTTACTACACAATTATCCTGGAACCTCTCACCACCTGAGCGGCGCACTTAAAGCAAATTTTGTTAGCTTAGTAAGTAAGTTAGATTTGCTTTCGTCAGATCACATAATCTGTTGCCAATCATTTTAATCCCAATTTTGGTACTTTTTAGCTCAAGAAATTCGTGCAGCCTTCATTTTTTGTGTCAATGGTCTCAACTTTAAGAGCGCTACGTCCAATTTATGGTCGTCGTCATTTCTGGGGTAATGGCTTCGTCAATAAGCAAAAAATGCGTTACTGGACAGGCAGCAATCCACTCGTACTCGATGAGTCAACATTGCACCCCGAAAAAATTACGGTTTATGGGCCGGCGGCGTCATTGGGCCATACTTCTTCCGTGATGATCAAGACCGGCACGTTACTGTGAATGGGAATCGCTACCGCTCAATGATAACCGAATATTTTTGGCCCGTATTGGATGATATGGACTTGGACAATATGTGGTTCCAACAGGACCGCGCCACAAGCCACACAGCGAATGTCACTATCGATTTATTGAAAACCAATCGAGTTCCATAAGTACATAATGGTATCGAATGTACTTTCACAGGAATAAAGAATTAAATTCATATCCCAAACCGTTTTTATGTTATTTAAAAAAACTTTTGTGCGTTCCTATTGCAAGACCCGATATGTGTACGTATTTCGTAGGCACTTCTTTATTTTACATGCCGTATACATACACACATGCATACATATATTATATGTACACATTGTAACTGGATGTTCATATGTTAATGCGAATATTGACATAACTAAATATTCTCTTTCCCGCTCCACCCAAAATTCACTATACTCGAGTTGCTTTCATTTTAATTCTCTTCAGCATATGTCTATGTACATTTGTGTGTATGTATGCATGGATGTATGCATGTATGTGCACATTTTGCTTTTTTGTTTTCTTTTTTGTATTTTTGGATTTTGTTTGCCTTTCATTTGATTGCACTTGACATTTTGTTTATATTTCATTAATTATATTTCCTTAAGCCCTTTCTGTTTAACACGTTAATTTTCTCTACAACAAGCCCCATTCACAAGCAGCCAACATAACATGCTAAATTTTATGGTAAATATTTTATTTGCATAGCACTTTGATTTCCACGATGAAAACGAAATGAAGGAAAATGAAGGCGTAGAAGTAAATTGAATTTTTATTGTTGTGCTTATTGTGGTTTTCCATTCTTACCTTTCTTTTTAGGGTATTGCTATTTTACTTTTCAATTAAGAGATTTTTTTTTTACTTTTCTTTGATTTTCATTTAGCGTTGGAACTCACTTTCGTTCATATTTCTTTGATCGGCGTATTGACAGCCACAAAGCTTTTTTGAATTTCGCTACTTCAGACACGCTTCTACAAATGTATGCTAAAAACTCTTGCAAAGCATTCAAATAATATTTGGTTTAAGTTTGTAGCATAACAAAATTATGAAAACAAATACACGAGTGTTGTTACTTGAGTGTTCAGATATGGCAACACTAATGTCAATTTGGCATATCTAACATTGGTATTGTAAAGTTTGACTTTTTTTAATATTACACGTACGCAGAACGTTTTGTCATACCAGAGATTTATGTAGGTGTTGTTTGCAGATACATATGCCGGTATTCTGTAAGAAGTCTCTAGTCACTAATTGAGACTTTTCGGTGATGAGATTGATTTTGAGACTATTCGTTATTCAGTCTCTAGTCTTAAAATGAAGTCACTAATTTGTTAGCTGATCCTGTAGTTCGATTCACTAACTTTAAACAACCCGACAGCCGAAATTTTTGTCGACAATATTTGTCGTTTGCACTAACGATTGCGCGATTCACTAACTTACAAAAATTGGGTCATAAGAAACCTGTCAAGCTGAGAAATTAGGTTTTTACAGTTAGAGCTTTTGAAATTCTGTCGCATTCAAATAAAAAGGATTGTCTACATCCCGGAGTAAACGTCAATCCACTGTTCGAGCGCTTACTTCTTCATCACCTCGCGATAAATCATATGCCAAATATTCAAACGACATTATTTAATGTTCTCTTTATAATTTCAAGAAAACAAATCATTGAGTTTTAAACCTATCTTTTATTTATGTTGAAATAACGAATTTTTCTTTTCTAGATTGAGTTAGCAACATCTAATTTGTTTTCGATAGCGAAAATCGTTAAAAAATGGTTGCTGAATAGCAACATCGTTAAAATTTTCATTAATAAGTTAGTGCATCGCACTACTGAGCAAGTCACAAAATACGGAAATTCCGCTTGGTCGTTCGCTATATTTTGTTTAAATCTGTAAAAAAATACCACTAAATGTTTGATATACATAGTGAGAAAAAACAATTTGTTTATAATTGATTATCCTATTCCACCATTACTCTTCGAATGTGTGTATAGATGGGTAGCGGTATTTATCGATTGCTGATAGTTCTAATTTTTACACATATTCCAAATAATAAAATGCAGTAAGAAGAATTACGAACGCATGATTTTAATGTTAATTTAACGATAACCATATTGTTTTAACTTATACTATTTAAATAATGCTGTTAACAAAGAATTGAAAAGCTATCGATGAACACATTTTCATTAACATTTCATATACATATCATCAGCTGATTGTCTCTACTACTTTTCACCACAGTCTTTGGTGAAACTTTTTGAAAATGTTGCTTACAGAATACCGAAATCGTCTCAAGTCACAGTCTAATTGAAAGTCTCAAATTTAGTGCCTTGAGATGGGACTGAGTTACAGAATACCGGCAATAGTCACAAACTGGAATGAAATTGTGATCATTTCGCCTGTTTTTTTTATTACTGAAGATGTCGCGCCACCGTGCCATTACAGCAACGTAGAATCGTCAATTCTGAATGATACACAAGAATTTCTTTTCCAGAAATGTTCCAGCAAATCATTCTTCATCTCGCCCAGACGTTTCTGAGCATTCAAAACATCGAATTGACGGTAAATTGCGTACGGCCCTGATTTAATACTCTATGATTTGTCCTTGCCACCGGAGATGGCTACTTTTGAAGAGGCAGTTAAAGGTAGATCTATAGAAGGTGATAGGAAGATAATATTGGTAAATCCGTTGTTTATTTCATTTGTGTAGTTTTGCGAGCGAAATGACAAAAACTTAATTCACCCAGTATTTTGCCAGCGAATTGTGAAAGATGAACAAACATTCAGCTGTTTTAGTATCATTTTATTTATTTATAATTAATAAATAATTGAGTTTTCCTTGGACTGTTTAAATTATAATTGAAAGAAATTTTCTTAAACTAAAAAAAATTGAACATATTTAATATACAGAAGAGAAACAGTGAGAAGAAATAATACAATAAACAAACCCCCTTTTTTTCTTTTGGAGACACGTTCCTTTTATGTTTGGAACCACCTTTTTATTTAAAATTAGCGTCAAGAAGTTTTATTCAATATTACATTTTTGACTAAATTTTCGTTAAATATTTTTTTAGCTCAAAATTTGCTACACAAATTAAAAATTTCACCTCTGCTCCGCTCTTTCCAGATTTTTCTCCGAATATCTTGAATAGTTCAACATAAACAGAACTTGAACTAAATAAATAGTGATTTGAAAAGATTCGGTAATGAAAATTACGCAAAATTTGGTGTTCGTTTAACACAATTTATTTTAGCAGACTGCCATTAATTCGAGCTCACGCTCAGTTATGATTGCCACTTTGTCGCAATTGTATTAAACCTGACTCTAAAAGCCGATTTCTAGGTGAGGTTGATTTTGCAGCGTTTTTGGATTACTATGAGCATTGCCCATTGCTTAAATTTCCTGAATCATAATTCACTTCTCTATATACTTATGAAATTTGCCGATGCCACCATTATCGCGATTTTGAGTATGCAAAAATTATTTTTCAAATTTTCAGAGTAAATATGTAGTTTTGAAATGAAAAGAAACATATTATATTTATTTTAACGTGATGCTTTAAATTAACATAAAGGTAAAAGGTGAAATTTTAAAATTTGCATAGCTTTGGAGAAACAAATGGTGTCACTTCTTTCTTTTGTTCGAACTTTAGTATATGATAAAATAAGATGCTGACCAAATTTATTCAAATCAAATTTGGTTAGTTCCAATGATTAGTCGATTAGACATGAAGTACGCTAGGTATAAATTTTATTGTAATAAGATTCTAAAATCTCGGTAATTTTAAACTACGTCCTTCTAAAAAAAAAATAATGCCTAGAGAAATTCTGTGAAAGGGTACAGAAAAGGTACGAAGGCGTGTCTGAAACTCTATACCGTGAGGTTTTAATAAACACACAGATACTAAAAATTTTGTACTAATTGTACAATTAAATTTATTAAATTACTACAACAAAAATTTAAAAAAAATATTTTCTATTTAAAGCAGCCACCCTTGATTCAATATCATTTTGCAGTAGGTACCCTTAATGAGCCATTAAAGTGCTTTCATGAAAATAAAACATAACTACATTGTACCCATTTTTTATTCAGTAGCAGTTGCGCTAATAGTAATTTATGTTAAATCACAGCTGTTCTAATCAAAATAAATTTCAATTACAATTTTTGGTAATAGTAGGCAATGATATAGAAATATAAAAAATGAGTCACGTCTCAAATGTGACGTCACGTACCAGATTAATGCTTGTATTTGAAGAACTAAAAACGTTTTATTAATCATACAAGCGTGGTAAAAAAAAATAGCATTATTACATATCATATTAAAGTGAAATCATGATTTAAGTATACATAGATTTTTATGTTTTTTATAGATGCTCTCACGAACCAGTCACGTAGCAAGTCAGTGTTTGTTTGCTAAAATCTTCAAACCATTTCTTCAACATTCCATCCTACAAAACTGGCAAAAAAAAAAAAAGGCTGTTTGAAAGTTTATTTGTGTGAGTGGTTTGTGCATTAGTGTGTGGGTAGGTTAGGTTTGGCTAAGCGCACTGTTCTCGTAGAGGGTTCAATTGGAAATTTATAGGGAACATTGTGATGCCCAGAAAGTGGCAATCCTCTCAGCCTATTCTTACATGGGGCCCGTTTCTTTGTAACCTAGTTGGAAAAGAACACTAGGTAGGATAACGAATTGCTGCATGTAAAGCAACAACACTAACTCGGTAAAATATGCGAGTTGAGGCAACTTGGTAAAATGATATCCGACCTGAGATGTAGTGTTGGGAAGAGGAAAAAACTGCGCTATTGTGAATGAGTCCGAAGAAAATACATGGGAAATTTTATTTTAAGACCTAATTCGATTTTATTTGCATAGTATTTTTAAATATATAACTACGGCAACCTAAAATTTGTTTGCACAGCTATTTTCTGTCGTTAAATAGCACTAAACAAAGCGCATCTTTTATGACAGATCCCAACAGGGTTGCTTTTGCAACTAACGGAAGTTTTATCCGAGTTGGAGCGTTCTTTTGTAAGTCGGGTGCTATAAAACGGACCCATGGTTTAAGAAAATCATCCCGGCAAATCCCAACAGCCTCTGCAGTGCGACTGTGCCAAAGTCGTCCGGGTATCCGAAGATATTGACGGCCAGAAGTATAAAGCGAATCTATATAGGTATATTTTATTATCTTTTCACTTCCAACCTGCTGGGTATTTTTTTAAAGAGAGATGCCAGCTGTTTTCTAATTTATAATCAGTTGAATGGCTAAGTTTATTCACATACTGCTAATTGACGATTGGACAGATTTGGATGTGATAAGAGCCTTATGGGCCTTATATGGGCAGTAGTATCAGTAGTTTTATAAAAGCGGTTGCCACCTTTTTCAAAGGTAGACTTCAATTAACATAATCGGTGATATCAAATATTGTAACATGAGTATCAAACGAAAGATGCTCAATAAAACTTTATTTTGCAAATATTTTGAAAGAAAGTTGCCACCTCTTTATATACAAATTAAATTAAATCGGAAAATTACATGAAATGAATGGAAATGATGACATTTTAAAATATATATGAACAACTAAAAGTTGTAAAAAATTGATTCGAAATTATTTCAAAGAAAAATGTGTTTAAAGCGTATTGCCAGCTGTTTAAAATATAACTTTAATTCGATTTATAAGTTAAATGAAATATAGCAATATTGGTGCGAAACAAAACAGTTCATATGAAAGCTTTTTTGATGAGGGTGGCAACCTTTTTCCGACAGTTGATTTAATTTAATTAGTGCGGTAACTACAAACTCTACAAAACAGGAGTCAAACGACAATAGTTTAGGAACTTTTTATATGAGAGATATTTATCGACAGGGTTGTTACAGGTCTAATACCTTTAAATTTAAACTGAAGGACCCTTGGTCTGAAAAAATTAAATTTGTGACTTAGCGTGTGCAGACTTTATTTAGAGTGGGTACGATTCTAAGTTGTTTGAGTTTTTTTCATAGCTGTCGCCTCTCGCCAGGCAATGATGAAAATTCGAGAGCATTTCTCTAATGAGAAAACTTAGTTGCCTCAATTCATGGTACAGCAGCAAGGACACACCACAAATTGTATGGGAATAAAGTTCGAGCAAATTACCTTTAATAGTTACCAAAAT
This sequence comes from Anomoia purmunda, assembly GCA_951828415.1. Lineage (NCBI taxonomy): Eukaryota > Metazoa > Arthropoda > Insecta > Diptera > Tephritidae > Anomoia > Anomoia purmunda. The sequence continues at coordinate 155,025,823 of OX639993.1, forward strand.
ATCGTATTTCTCGTATTTTTGTAATTTATCGCTACACGAAAAGTAGGCGTGGTTTTTATCCGACTTATATAACTTATAAAACTCTTCGTACTGAGTTGAAATACAAAACGTGTACCAAATGTGGTCGAGTTTATAAAGTAGTTTAGGAGATATACAAAAATATTTGTTCCAAAATGGACCACGACCATTTTACGCAACTTATTTGTACCCGCATCTTTCTCTCTTAAATGCAATTCTGTGTATTTGAACAAATTACTTTTTATAAATAGTTACTGTTGAAATCTATCATGTGTACTAAATGTGGTAGAATTTGTTCAGGTACGTTCAGAGAAATAACTATGTATGTAGTTTAAGGTGGGCGATAGCACGCCCATTTACAACATATCTGGTTCAATGTATTTTAATCTCAAATTTGAGTAAATTACTTTCTTTAGTTACTAAAATTCCGTTAAATGAGAGGACGGCGTAGTTTTTGTCCGATTTTTACAATTTTCGAAATTTCGTTTACTGACTTGAATTAAATTCAGCGTGTGTATCAAATTTCGCAGATCCTGATCACACAGTTTCGGAGATGTTCTATTTCCGCCCAATATCCACCTATCTTGGGTAAAGGGCAATGTCGGACACACAGCCAGATATGACTTAATCGATTTTGCTCTTCATTCTGTCTCTGTTACCTTGTAATGGCTGACAATCGTTATGTGAACAAAGTTATAATACCTTGGGCATCATTGCACTCGGGTATAAAAATAGGAGCATATTGGTTTCGACAATAAAATTTGGGTTCTATCAACAATATTTGAAAGATTAAAAATAAAAGGGTATGATATAAACTTTCTCCTATCCACAAGCAATTCCAGATTTAGAAGTAAGCTAAGTGACTTATAGGAGGGCATAAGACCCGTAGAATTAAGATATCTTACTGCAGACTTGATAAAAATTGTCGTAGAATGGAAAGATAACAAAAGAAATATCAAGTTTTTTAAGGCTATATAAATCAGAAAACCCCGAGCTATTAAGACGAACAAATGCGAGCAGGCGTTTGGCTTAATGAAATTAATATGGACAGTAAGTGTGAGGTTACAGTTGAAATTCGCGCTTGGATCTTTAATTTGATAAATAAATAAATAAATAAATAAATAAATAAGATGAGCTTAATTTATGCAGCTTTCATATAGAAACATTTAGTAATATTTAAGAAAATATGATTTCATTCACACCCAGAGTATACTCATCATTGATCATTTGCATTCAAAATTAAAAAATTTCGTGACTAAGAAGCACGAGCTTAGATTTACATACATCAAATAGGTCCAAGCAAACTACCCTGAGGTACTCCTGAACTTGCATGAAAAGAGCGCGAATTTAAGTTATCGAATGGCAAGGTACAGTGCCTTCCTTCCCTTAAGATAGGATTTTATGCATTCCAGGAAAGTTCAGTGAAAGCCCATAACTTCTAGTTATTATTAAGTATCGATTTGATACCCAGCCTCAAAACCTTAATGCAGTCATCTGTGAAAATAGCAAGATTTGAAATAGTTGATCTCCCTTTAAGAAACCCATGCTGATTCTAACAAATTAAGCAATCGATTTATAATTCGAGACAATGTCTTTATTTCCATTTTCAAAAATTTGCGGTAATATGTTCACTTTTCCATTCAATTAAAGGTTAGCAATTAAGGAAAAGAAGATATAACATCTAAATCAGTTTGAGTCGATGGTTTTATATTTAAAATTCTCCTTAGCATATCTTCCTCCGTTAGCAAAAAAAAGGTTAGAAATATCTTTGGCTGAATTTGCATGCTTATTTGGTTATAAAACAAGGCGGTAGGAATCGGATTTTTATTCCAGATGTAATAAACGACCAAAAGGCTTTAAATAAAGGAAAGAAATTTTATAATTTAGATTTTCAATTTAAAATAAACAAATAAAAATGAAAGCAGCTTAAGGGGGTCGTCTACTCTTGCGGTTTCAAAAAATCAATTTTTTTTATATTAAATTTCAATCTATATGCAGCCAAGAATACACCATAGAGAGGATTTCGTGAAAATCGCATTCCTTTGCATGCTCCCGGGTTCCGTAATGTACCCGTATCCGGCCGTTTTCGAGAAGCTGAGCGTGGCGCGCCAGTAAGACTTTTCATAAAAGTATGGGTCCGATTTCAAAAATTTTAATTTATATTGAATTAATCAGGGAAAATACCGCTATGTTTTTCCGAATACGATTTGGGAAATTTTTTTTTGTTCCATTTTTAGTGCCTCTAATATGTCAAAAAATAAAGTGAATATTGAAAATTTTAATAAACTGTTGCATAAATTTTACAATTTACAAAATAAAAAAATTCTGTTTCGAAAAAAACATAGCCAACGTAACTGTGATTATAAAGAATATTTAATTTTTGATTACAGACTACCCAACTGGTCCGAAATTAACTAATGCACTTTCAACATCAATTTAGTTAATGTCGTTTCAAGGTCGACAATATTTTTTTTGGTATTCGATACAAGAATTTTGAAGTCAAAACATGTACCTTTTAAATAAAAAAAAATTTTTTAATCCATTCAGTAAATCCTTCGAAATTTATACCCAAAAAATCGCCCGATTTCAGGCCTTTAGATTAGAGGACCCCCTTAAGTTAGTAAATGCAAACACTCCTAATGCAGGCAACACCTTCCTATCGGTATGATTCATTAGTTAAAATTTGAAAAAAAATCATTATTTTTGATCCATCGCATTATAGCATTTATTTAAAAAAAAATTATTTTTTATTTTTTCAATGTTTACTTTTAAACAATAGAACCTTTTTCCGCTGCCACCATTTTTTTCCATATCCCTTGCATCCGGTTTCCTATTTTGTGCACAAGCATTTCTATGTTTTATTTCTTCCGCCCCCTCATCTTTTATTTAATAGGTTTTTATATGCTATTTTTTTAGCTTACTTTCAGTGAAAATTTACTTTATAATGAGCAGCAAACAGGGAAAAGTGAAAACGATTTAACGATTTAGCGCTTAAAATTATTTCTACCCATATCTGGCCGTCATTAACACATTTTCTCAATTCCAACAAATGTTATTTACTCAGTATACGTTATACATTTTAGTTCCTTGAAATTTTCACCGCTAACAATTTAAATCCTTTTATCTCGCCTTTCTGTGTTCTGTGCGGTGCCACACTTCTTTTTTGTTTTTGTTTTTTAATTTTATTTTTGCTTTAATTGCAACTGAACAGTGTCAGTCAGTTGGAGTTTGTTACAAAACTTTTTAAATTGGATGGGCAACGTGGATGAAAAAAAAAACAAAAAAAAAATATTACACAGCTTATCGCTGTCTGCGTCGTTGGTTTTACGTTGTATTGTTTGTTGTTTGTTCTCCCCCACATTGTTCGGCTTTTTTCTCCGTGCACACTTTTCTACTTTTTATGCGCTTACTTTTTTTATTTCCCAACCAGCGTTTGTTTCTCTATCTTTTTTCTCAAAGCCCACATGTCTAATGGAATTTCGCCAACTCCCAAACTGGCTCAGTGGCTCTGTTCATCAAGTCTATATCTTAACTCAACTGCCTTTTGTCTCAGTTTTTGCTCAACCTTTCAACTTACTTTTTGTGTTTCCTTTCACTTGTCACTCTTCAGCTTCCGATTTACATTTCTAAAGAAATATCTTCCTCTAGTGCATATCTTGCAGTGACAATGTTGTTGTGGCTTTGACCAATGTATATCAGTTTTTTTTTCAGTGTTATCTGTTTCTCATGTTTTTGTTTTTATTTTGCATGCTTCACGGTTTTCTGCTTATTTTGCTATCGTTTCCGTTGCCCGGCTTGTTTTTTGTGTGACTGGTTTTGGTTTTACATTTGCGTTAGCAGTTTCATCTATGTATGGAGTTGTTGTTGTTGTATCAGCTTATTCATACTGTTGTTGTTGTTGTTGTTGGGGCAATCTCCATTGCTTTACGCCAGTTTCACACTGTCAGTTGCCTTTTTTATTGTTGTTGTTGTCGAACACTGCCATTTGGGAAGCACACGCCGTATCTGTTCATATTTCTCGTTGAATTTTTTCTCCAAACAATGTTTGTTCTATATTCTTGTTTCCACGCAATTGTTATTTGTGTTTTGAGCACACACACACCCATACACACATACAGAGTGTTTCAGTACTTTCGCGCGTACATGCAATCGGAAATTCACTTTTTAAATTTACTCTCGCAAAAAAAAAAATCTTTCAAATCCCATCCGCAGATAGACATCAGTACTCTCTGTGTTTGTGTTTGTGTTAGTGTATATGCGCTCGTAAGTATGTATGTAGTTATTGCCACACACTATCTACTGAATTGCACAAAACGGAAACCAAGTAAAACGTAAGCCTATTTGATCTATGCAACAGTCTCTATTTTCAAATCATTCATCCTTCCGCTCTACCAGCAACCCTTTTAACACCCACCTTTCTATTTTTTCAACTTTTTTCATTCCACACTTTGTTATTATCCCTTCGTTCTCGACTACCTATTAATAAGTGTTTCTTGTTTTTTTTTTTGTGATGTCACCTAGAATTTTCTACTTTTTTTCGCATTTCTCTCCGCAATTGTGTCAAAAGGATTAAATGTCACTCATACGCCCCGATACCTTTGTGAGCATATAAATCGACTTTGTCAGGCAATGAAATCTTTTCTATGGCAATGATTTGACTATCAACAGAATTTAATATTACAACACTCAATTAGCAAATACTTATTGGAATTCTTCACTTTGTAGACTTACTTTTGAAAATTCACCAAAGCGATTGCGTTTGCCACAAAGCGTTACATAGTAGCTTAGAGTCTTTTTTTTTTGTTTGCCAAGTGTACATCAAAGAGGAGACTTATTTAAGTGCAATAAATGGTAAATAGTAAAATGATGTGTTAAGTGAAAAGGTAAAGGATGCAATACGCCGTTTCACAAAAAAAAAAAAATCAAAATTAGGTTAGACCCTTTGACAGGTTGCGCATTGCGGAAAGCTACAAAGACAACTCAAATTACTTATTCATCATTAAATGGCCCTTAACTCTTTGACTTTGTTGTATGGCAAATATTTGTTGTTTATTAATTCTAGTTGCCAATAATAAACCCCAATGAGAAAAAGTTTTAACTTAAAAACAATGGCTTTACTGGTTTAAGCAAATGATCAAAAATTATTTGTTATATATTTTTATACATATATAACTACATAACCCTCTCTAGAATATAGCTACGAACTTTATCCTCGCCGAAACGAATCACTTGACTCCATTTTTTTATAATTTTTCATAAAACTTGGGTATAATTTAATTATAATCGACTTTTCCCAAAAGATGGCAACCATTGTAAAAGTTAGTTATGAATTTTTTTCCATATTTTAACATTTCATGTACTTGTGGGAAAGCTAAATAAATTGGAATTCCCAAACAGATGGCAACCCTCTGGAAAATATAGCTATAAGCCTATTCCTCGCCGAGACGAACCGCTTAGCATCCATATTTTAATTTTTCATAAAACTTCCGTTTATTTTAATTAAATTTGAAATTCCAAACATGAGGGCAACCTTCTAAAAAAAAAAAAAGTTAAGAACCTTCTCGTGGGCGAGAGGGACCGCTTAGCACACATATCTTAATATTGCATATAACTTGCGTATAATTTAATTAAATTTGAGTTTCCAAATAGGTGGCAACCCTCTCGCTATTTACTTACTCCTCGCCGAAACGAACGGCTGAGCATGCTTAGTTTAATATTTCGTATGACTGTTGCTTAATTTTACTAAATTCGGTTTTGCAAACAGATGGCAACTCTCTCCAAACAAAATCATGCCTAAAACCTTCCCGGGGTAGAAACAAATTGCTATGTAAAGTTTTAGATGATTCCATTCTGTGGATAAACAGTTATACGGGCACAAACAAACAGATTTAAATTTATTTCACACTTGTTTCTCAAAAAAAAAAAAAAAAAAATTACCAGTTGCAGCATATTTAACGAAAAAATTAGGAAAAATAAAGCTATTTTATTTGTATACAATAGAATTTATTATTCAGTTCTACGAATATAAGCGATCGAAATGAATTATCCGAGAGATTACAACAAACAGTACTTATAGTATCCAAATACCGAACCGACGTTTTCAAAGTCTACACGCGTAAGTCAGGTGTACATTGCCATGGATCATCAAAGACAATTGAGAAAACATATCTGAATTTGATTTGATTTGATTTACTATAATATTCATAGAATAAAGACAATTTTTCTATCATCCGCAGTTGATATAAATAATACTTTTTTATATAATAATTTCGGAATTATTACCCCGTTAGGTTGGGGAATGTAATTTTTAATTTTTCTATTGTATGCCCTTGCTTGCACAACACTATTGCTATATTCAACACATTCTATCTGCCAGAGAACGAGAAAACCCTTATAAATATTTATATAGTATCTATAAATGATTGGTATCTTCTTTTCCTGTCAAAAAAAAAAACTACAAAGCTGTGTTGACTTCAATTTTAACGACACAATTGATTTGTACAAATATGTATTTGAGTTGAGGTAAAAATCAGTATTCGAATCTATATTGAATTCCGAGTAACTGACACTATTCTTTTTCTAATGAGTAAAGTACTTCGGGTTGCACCAGTTCACAGCACTAACTACTTTTTATTTCGATAACCATTCCAATGTTGTATGCTAATTTTACATACAATTTACTGAACAGAAACTTTTGATAGTATATTCAAATTACCTTCAAGTAGGTCTAAAATTCAATAAAATAATTGAGATAAGAACATTTCACATGTTTTTAATCGATAAATTACTTGGCTGAAAATTCTTCTTCTTATACTTTTGTATTAATTTGTAGGTCTGTTCGATGAACGCACTAAAAGTGTAGAGCAGTTCAGTGCAAGAGCTCATCTAATGAACGAATAAGGGTGCAATTTATTAATATCATTCAAAAATGAATAGAATGTTCCATTCTTTAAAAAAAATTCAATATTTTTGTAATTTACTTACTTTTTAGTGCTTCTTGTGTATTCCCACCCATTCAACAGGTGCATTCAACGAACAGACGTTTTGTAAAATGTAAAAATTACGGAGAAATATCATGACTGAAAATTACCGCAAGGAGTTGGTAGGTTTTAAAATTCTAAGTTGTAAAGTCTTTAAAATTTTTAAAAATTCGAAAACCACAATGCCTGAAAAAACTGTGTGGAATTCTAGCTTTAGATTCGTCAAAATACAAAAGTTTGTGGCCGCTTGCTTTCACAGTAAACTATGAACTTAAAATGTGCAAAAATATGCAAATAGGATAGAACTTTCAAACTTCAATGATTCGAATGCTTGAAAAATTAAAAAAATCCCTTTTTTTCTGGAAAGCTACTAGAGTTCGAACGAAATGAAACTGTGATAACAATGATAATGGAAAACAGACAAACAAAAAATGTTTTAAAAAAACTTTTATGTTTTATCAAAAAATCCAGAAAAAGATTCTCCACGAAGGAATTCTAGAAAAAAGATTCTCCAGGAAAAATTGTGAAAATACATAAAGTGAAAATATAACTGAACTAAAGTTAGTCCGATTACGTTTCATTTGACATCGAATTGTAATTTAATGGTTACTGTATCTTATCTTTGTGACTACAGTTAAGTTATAATTTCCTCCACCGGTAGCGGTTACCAAACGAAACCTGATTTTAAATATGCGCCTTCCACCCCCGCCGTAGCCGAATGTCTAGCATGTGTTCGAATCGAAGTGTTCGAATCATTTTTTTTTTAATTTGAAAAAGATCACAGGATCGTAAAAAAATATTTATAAAATTTAGCAGGCGTGTTAAACCATTTTAAACTTTTATTAAAAGTAAATAAGCTAAAAAAAAACTTCACAAAATTACAAAATTTCAAATTTCGATATGAATTTTTCAAATTTTCTATTACCCATAAAATTTGTGACTTTCTTTTATTTGGTTTTTGTTAAAGTGTTAGTTATATTTTCATTCAAAAACGAACCAAAACAATTGGCACAAAGACGGCCGCTGTAGCCGATTGTGCGCGCTTCATCCGGTCTGCTCCGCGTTCGAATCCTGGACGCAGCAAATAACACCAACAACTATAGAAAAGCAGCCAATGACAAATCTCCGAGTGTATTTCTTTCATAAAAAAACTGCTGACAAAAATCATCTGTCATCCGGAGTCGACTTAAAACTGTGGGCCGCTCAATTTTTGTCAAGCATCAAGCTATGGCGTAATGTCCAAAAAATTATTGTATTATCACAACCATTATTATTCAATTGGCCATTAGTTTGACTTAAAATGACTTTATGATTGCGTTAATTTAAAAAACTATTCCAATATATATAAGTAATAAGTCAATTAATGCGGGCTTACAATGCATTATGGTACATAATTTTGACTACATAGGTTAATTATATTATATGCTTATATTTATACACATTATACTTTTTTATTGTTGCGCGTTCCACTTAATGATTTTTTTTTTTGCTATGAACTCGAATGTATATACATACGTACATATGTATTTAGATACATAGGTACATACATATCGACAAATTAACAACGTTTGGTCACATATGTATAAACAAAATTTTTGTAGGTACTTTGTAAACAAAATGTTTCAAATATTTTTTTTCTTTTAATTTTCTGCTTCTGTTTCGGAAATTGAAATAAATTTCACACATTGCCTACACATCAGCACAACTGAACTTACCCAGCAACCATCGAGAAATATGTCTGCAACTTTTGAGAAACTTATAGCTCTGAAGTTGATATCGAGAATCATTCTTCAATTATTAGCTAACGTTTGAGAAATTTTGAGAAATTAGAAATTCCCCAGTTGATATTCTACATTAGACATCAAGTAGAAATGAAGTTTAAAATAAAAATGTTTTCCAAGATTTTATCTCTAATACGAACAGAGAGGCCAAGCGCTTGTGATCGTGAATAAATTTTTTCGTGTAAAATATCTTAGTGAAATCGTATGTACTAAAATAAAATTTTCAGTTACCTGAAGTGAATCAAAAGCAGGTCTGTTCTGCATTTCGATTCTGATAAAATTTTTCGGCATCGAAATGGATTGGTGTTTTTCATTTCGATTCCGAAAAAATTTTATCGTTTTGGAAAGTTTTGCCTTTGTCTAGTCGAAAGGAAAAGTAATTGGCAAATTATACCCAAATATGTACATATGCTGTTTGCCAGCCAAATCTTTTATATTTAAAAATTCATTCTACTGGCAAAATTTATAAGTCTTTATTGCTTTAGTCTGTATTCAATTAGTTCGATAAATCGGTAACAGAAAATTTCTATTAAAAACCACCTAGGGAAAACGATCTGCGCAAAACTCATCGAAAAGTTCCATATTGCCATATTTCACATATAATATTCGAACTTAAGCTTTCATGATCATCGCGTTTATTATTCGTTTTATATTCGTTCGAGATTTAGTAAATGTTTGAAAAACATTACAAAAATACATTGGTGCTGATAAACTAATTCGAAACCTATTCGAACTTAGTCGGAATTAAGAACACCACCACCAAAATGAGTCGACATTGCGTAAATTTTACTCTCCAAACCAAATGGGAATGCAGATCAGGCCGGTGGTGCGATTCACTAACTTATTTTAACGATATTCGCATGGTTAACTCATCTTAACGAAAATTTTAACGATGCTGCTATTTAGTATTCATTTTGTAACGACTTTCGCATTCGCCGAATCTGCTGTTGTCGTGAGCTAGTCGATTATCGAAAACTAAACGACAACAAGTTTAACGGTGTTAACTCAATCGAGAAAGGAAAAATTCATGAACTCAACTTAAATAAAAGATAAAAGATTTGTTTTCTTGAAATTAAAAGAGGAACAATAAATACTGTCGTTTGAATAATTTCGATATGGCTTATAACGAGGTGACGAAGAAATAAGCGCTCCAACAGTGGAATGACGTTTACTCCGGGATCTTGAGAATCCCTTCCATTTGAATGCAACAGATTTTCAGAAGCTGTATCGGTTAACTTCAGACTTGGCTAAAGACCTAATTTCACAGCTTGACAGGTTTCCTATGACCCAAGTGGAGCATCAAACTGCTAAAGAAATGTTTGATCCAGTGTCGTCACTTTTTGTTGGAGGCACTTTTGGAACCCTCGATTGTACTCATTTATCAATTTTGGAGCCAAAGAATCATAAGGAGGCTTATGGAAACTACCATATCTACCATTCAATTAATGTGCTAATGGTAAAAGCAAACTTTTATCAAGAATTCAAGTATAAAAACAGAAATATAGTTTAGTTTTAATATATAGATAAATAATTCTAATTAAAATCCTAAAAACGCTGGAGCATAACGCGAGTTTTGAAAATGAAAACCATGACATATTTGCAGGTGATTCCGGATATTGCTTGGAGTCAAATTGATAGCTATTATGCCAAATCACTCAGAGAAGAGTCCGAAAATGTGTGTAGTCTTCAATTAACTAGTCTCTTATATCATTTTAATAAAATATAATAAATCGCGCTCTAATTTATATTCGGTAGCAAGCATTGATTTGTTTGTTTTCCATTCCTCTCTGTGCTTTTCGCTTTATTTTTACATTTAGTTTGACAGAGAATTGGGTAAACGCAATGAGACAGCTGTTAAGTATCGTTAAAAATAAGTTAATGATTCGCACAATCCTTACTGCAAACGACAAATATTGTCGACAAAAAATGCGATTGTCGGATCGTTTAAAGTTAGTGAATCGCGCTATGGGCCTGAAGAATGAAATTCACTAACGGCGTTTGATCTAACGCTCGAAAACCGGTTATTGAGCTTCAACAACCTCAAGGCATCCATGCCAAACCATATTTACAGTGTTGAAGATAATTTATTAATTAAAAATCAAGTTTAAATATTTTATTTTACTTTCGTTTTAGATTTTATGATTCATTCCAGAATCAAATTTGTGGCAAAGTTGAGAACTAACTTTTTCTCAATTTGAGAAGCATTATTATTATCATACCAAAAAAAAAGGAACCGCTCTTTTTGTTGAAAACGCTATGGTTCTCCAGTTGAGATAGTGTTGAGAAACAACGCTGGAGATTTAAGAAGTGCATGAGCTCTAATGTAACTCAAGCCCAAATGTGTATTGGGTTGTGATATGTGATGATGGATCTTCCTACAAATATAACATATACATACTATTAATTTGTTGGTATGTAAATATATTTCAATATACATATACATATTTGTATGCATGACAAGTAATGAAAAATAGAGGCCTATCGCTAACGAGTGCAAGACGACTTCCTACATATTTACACATCAACACATGTACACACATTTGTTAAGGCATAGAAAACATTATTATTCGTGTCGGCGATTATGTAGGCTAATTAATCATATTTTGTGCTACATAAATTTTACCAACCGCTTGAAGGGCAAGTTCAAAGCAAAATTAATCTGACAATCTTATCAGGAACGGCACTGAGTTCTGATAAAAAATTAACATTTGAAAATCATTTTATTCACTTACATAATATGCACATATGGGTATATATGTACATGCATATAAATATATGTACTATTTTTTTTTGTGGCTCATTATGCAGTCTCATGCTGTCCAAAATGAAAAAAAAAATATTTTTTTGGCAAGTCATAAAATTTTTTGAGAGGTTTTGGAAAACACTTAAAAAAATATATGAATTTTTTGAAATCTTTTACATATTTTTTACGTCCACGGTTTGATTTGATCTTTATTACAAGCAAAAAAAAAATCAATTCCAAAAAAACGAATGACAACTTCTTATTGCTCTATATGTGTGGTAAGTATCAAGTTAAAATATGCACGGAATGTATGGAGAATGCCCAATAAATGTCTAAATTGTGTAGTTTATTTGTTTTTTCATTCAATAAAGTCATTACACAATCCAAAAACCAATAAGTTTTTTTTTTTAACATTTATTTAAAATCACATACCTAAATGAAGTAGTAAGTAAAATTTAGAGCAATCAAATTTTTCCCTTGTCTCAGTCGCTTCAGACCCTAGTGACAAACAGCTGCTTCGAACTGAATACTGCAACGGAGTAATCGATAACTCTTTCGAAGTTTTATGCAAATTTTGCCTACAAATTAGCCAAGAAAATTACCAGAAAATTTTCATAATAAGTAGGTTGGTCTGCCCTTAAAGTAGGTCTACAATATAATAAACGAATTAAAAATGTTTGAAATATAAATATTTATTATCATCTGATTCACATTTTTCTTAATCGATAAATTCTTCAAGTCTGTTCGATGAATGCGCTGAAAGCGATGAGCAGTGCTGGACAAAATCGAACGGAGCTCAAAGCAGTTTAATGCAAGAAGCGAACGTTAAATGGTGCAATTTATCTTTATCTTTCATATAATATATTCAATCTTGTATTCGATGAAGAAAGTTGCCTATATATTTTTTTTCAATTTCTTTTTGTTTAGTTTTTCTTTTGTATTACCGCCTATCCAATTAGTGCAGTCATCGAACAGACATTTTGTAAAATGTAAAAATTGCGAAGAAATATTGAAACTGGAAATGATCGTATGGAGTTCCTAAATTCTAACTCCTATAACGCCTGTAAAACCAGAACGACTTCGGAAATCACAGCGCCTGAAAAGACTTGTTATGAAATGGGCACGAAGATATACAACGGTATTCCGAATTGATAATAATTCGAAAAATATAACGCAGTGTGTGCAGCTGAAAAACTTCGCCGTTAGGAATGGGCAAATGAAAAAAATATATATCGATATATACCCTATACATATAGACACGAGTAGAAAATATCGATAGTTCGATATATTGATACTTTTACTGCAAGGCGTAATAGCCTAGAGTATTGTAAAAATATTTTTTTAATTTTATTATTTTATCATTAATTATTATTTTTGTTTATCGCAAATACCCGACGTACTTTGTTAAGCCTCCCAATGTAAAGTATATAAAATTTAATGTATTTGTTTACTGAAAGGGTTTATTTAAAAAAAACGTGGGGTCGACATAGTAAAATATTCACATCATATCATATCATATCATTTCAATTAGGGTGGCTCACCAAAGAATCTTGCGAATTTTCCACCGGATTAATAAAATTTTCTCAGCCTTGTTCTGAGTTTCACTTTAGCCCGAAATGTTTCACTTTTCCCTCATTGTAAATTTCGCCCGGGAATTTGTCGTTTATCGGCAACACTAACTTCGGGTGAAAAGAGTAGCTATTCTCACTGGATTTCTTCAATTAAATTCGAGAGGCGAACAAATATATTAAAAAAAACTATGTAAGTAATGGTTTCATTTATCAACCGGAAAAAACAGAATTTAATTTTAATCTATAAGTAAAACGGTCGCCGTAGCCGAGTACGTAGCGTGTGCGCTATGGAAAAGTTTTTCTAATAGCGGTGGTCCCTCGGCAGGCAATGACAAACTTCCGAGAGTATTTCTGCGATGAAAAAAAAGCGCCAAATTATTAATATTATTATCGTTAAAACGATAAATATGTAGAGTACAAAAAAATTGTCCCGTGGTTTTTGTTAGGGCGAATTAAGAAAATGTGGCAGAGTTGTGGAAGTAAAAACTGGGCATTGACAGGGGTCACTGTTGTTCAAATCAAATTCAATAAAAAGACAAATTTAGGTAACATGAAATGATTAGATTATGGTTTTTGGCTTTTCTCAATTTTACACTATGTTAAAAAAATACAGAGTTGCAATTTCCATGTTCGAATTTCGAAGTGAAATTTATTTCGGGCGAGACCCATAATAAGCTTATTCACTTCAGGTGGAAATTTTAAATAAAAAAAACACCTACAATACCGATAGTACGGTCAATATAATTTAATGCTTAAATATTATTTCATGCCAATGTTGACCGCGGCTGCGCCTCAACAGCTCCATCCGCTTAGTTCAATTTTGGCATACTCTTTCCAACATTTCGGCCGGTATCGCACGAATAAATCTTTCAATGTTAACTTCCAGTGGGTCAAAAGGCTTTCGCTTTAGATATGAACCTTAACATAGCCCCACAAACAATAGTCTAAAGGCGTTAAGTCCCACGACCTAGGCGGCCAATTGACGGACCCCAAACGTGACATAAACTGTTCATGGAACTCGTCTCTCAATAGGTCTATTGTTTCGCCTGCTATGTTATCTTGTTGAAACCAACTCTTGCTCCAGTAGCTCTTGCAATGCTTCCGGCTCCCCTTCACTCCAAAAACGGCAGCAGTTTTGTTTGATTACGTATCGATTCCACCAGAAATAAGTTTCGTTGCTGAACAAAATTTTTCAATAAAAAAAGTTGACAGATCTTCGGTCACCTTTTCAAGAGCCCATTTACCAAAACTTTAACGTTGTGATAGATCCTACGACTTTAATTCTTGCACCAGCTCGTAATGGGGAAACAAAAAACCCAATTTTTGCGAACAGCGTCGAATCGATAATTCACGGTCATCACTAACACTGGCCGATAGAGCTGCGATATTTCGCTCAGTTCGCACACTACGACAGCGTGTTGGTGGTTTGTGTCCAAAACAATGTAACTTTGGTCAGAAATTTAATCACAATAGCCCGAATAGCCACCTTAGTAGGTCAATTAAACTGACCATAAAATAAAAGAAGCGCACGATGAACAACAGAGTAGACATTTTGATAACAAGCTCAATAATTTCGGAACACTCTTCGTTTGTTAGACAATTCATGGTTAAAATATAGATAACTGCATATGAAACTCTTTACTTCGAGAGAGCGCTGTGAAAACGCGAATTTTTTATAACATTTACCAATGGTACCGCTATGAAAAAAATCAAATTTGGGATTTTTAAAACCATTCGTAGGAGATTTTGCATCTTTCACACTACCGTTGAAATTTAATAATGAAAAGTGCAGTAAAAAATAAAACGGAGTATAAGGAATGAAAGTTTTTTGTTTTCAATTTCAGAAAATATCAAATGAACATTATAACATCAAAAATATCAAAGAAATCTATCAATTTTCAAGAACTCATAATTCCAATATAAAAGTTTAAGTATCTAGTATATTTAATACAGTATATGTGAATATTATACATACATATATACATTTGGAAGCATTTAAAAATCAATATATACCAAGCTCTCAAAAAAACAATTTAATCGGCATTGTTAATGGTTTTTTTTTTTATTTTAAAACAATAATTGTTTGTATGTGAAAATAAGCACACCATTCTTTGCTATCCCTCGCAAATCGAATGCGCGTCCTTTTTAATATTTTAATACAAATATGACGATTTTTTAGCAAAACAACAATAATTTCGCTGCTCAATTCAACTAGAAAACGCACTGTTTTTGCCAAATATTTCGCGTATTTGCCTCTGGCAATCCGCCCTTTTGTCTCTCAGCTGATAATAGGGGGACTGAAGTGCCAATGTTGCCTTCATCAAACACGAGTTCAGTCCTCCAGTTTTACGAGCAGTTGAGAGAGTTTCTTATCTAGTCTAATCTATGGTTAAATTATAGACCCAAATGCAAGTTGCTAGACAGTGACAGAAGACATGAAACGTGCGTGAGCTGTCAAAACCAGTGGTGCCAATGAGAAAAAAGAAAATAGCTAAAAAATCACTCTGTATTTATTTCAAAACTTCCATGGAACTATTTCGAAAAATGCGACGATTTACGTGCGGTGGGCTCAATAAAGCATTTGAAAAATTATCGAATTTTATTTTTCGATTAATCGATATATTTTTCGCATCCCATGACATACTCGCACAAGCAAGTAGCAAATTGTGTAAGCAGCTCGGTCAAAGACCTAAAAAGGGATGTATGAGTCAATTTTAACCAGAGCTATATACATACATATATAAATATTTATTTATTTTTACGTAATTATCTTTCCCCACACACTATGGCCGCTAACAAGCTGATTAAAAGGCAGATTAAACTTTTAACACCACGTAAAAAAAAACAAAATGCTTCACTGAAATTTATGTTAGAATTAAGAAGTGGCAGTCATATAATAATGCTAATTATTTAATACACTAAGCCAGATTAATTGAGAGTGAAACTGGAAAAGCTTATTTTACTGTTATATTTATAGCAACGTTAACTGCTTATATAAATAAATAATATTCATAAAAATCTTTATACCATAGTCAAGAAAATAATGGTCACTCATTAGTAGATTTTTATTAATAGCAACAGCGTTATAAAAATTTCCTTCGCCCATTTTCATTTCATTCTTTATGCTAGTAATACATAAATAAAATCTTACCATATACACTGGTTAAAGACAAAAACAAACATATTTTTAAACCTATGCACGTTTATATAAACAGCATAATGTATATATGTACTTAAATACATAGTTATATGAATGTGATGTACTTTTTAGTAATCACCACCGAATTTTTCATGAGATAGAGCATTTTTTTTTTATCACTGAGTGAATTAAATGCTTGATTTGTTATACTTTTTTTCTGTCATGGAGTTTTAAAAAGCCGTTGGTAAATTTTTTGCAATCGATAAGAGAGCAAATAAATTAAATGACGTAACTTCCCACCTACTGCATATATACTAACTGTAAGTACATATGTATGTACATATGTATCATATTTTGAATAAGTATAGCAAAACAAATTTAAGCAGCTGTTTTAAACGGTTCGTATGTAGTGAGTTAGATTTTAGTAGATTAAAATTATTTCACAAGTTTGTTTGTTGTTAGCAGCAGTCGTTATGTATGCATGTAGGTGTGAACATATAAGTACATCGTGAAATTTAGTTAAGTTAACTGCGACTTGGTTCACTGAAATGGTAAATAAGTTCCCAATTTGATATCGAAAAAAAAGAATTTAAAAAAAAATAACGCTACGCAGTAAGTATTGGCCTCATTAGTTTAATAAAGATAAACACTTTATGAAATGGCTTTTGAGTGCAATAAGGAATGAAAAAAAGAGTTAACTTGTCCGAGTAGGTAGCGTATAATTGAAAATCATCTTTAGCTCATTCAGCGAAAGAAAATTGTGTCTTCAACTGTCTATGAATGATGGCTTCTCACTAGGAACATTAGTAAATTTTTCGATTTTTCCGATCACGGTATTTTTACGATCTCGTTGCTGGGATTAGTCCCGGGATAATGAAACTCATTATTTTTTAATATGCTAACTCGTAAAAATTTAATCAATATTAGTTAAAAAGCTATCCTACCTTAAAATAAATAACAAATAAATCGGGTTTAAATATAAAAATATATTTTTTATTGTGAAACTTATTTCCCCAATAGCAAATCAAACGAAACCTAGATGTATGCATATCTGTTAAAGGAAAAACTGCTATCTAATAACTTGAAAAGTAGCAATTTTTTTGTTTATTTAAAAAAAAATTCTCATATTTTTAATCAGGTTCAATTTATGTCATTCACATGCTATTCAAAAAAAAAAAAACCATATAATCCTAAATTCCAAACTTTGCCCAAATACTTCAAAATGACGAGACAATTTGACAGAGTTTCTATTTATTTACATACCTATGATTTTGCCTGCCAAAAATAGGCAAGACCGTTTACGAAAAAATTTTTTGGAATACAACGGTAATTTGTAGCAGCTTCGGGCTAAGTCCTTATTACTTATACTAGTTACAACTAAATGAGCTAAAACTAAATGCGAGAAATATTTCTTATAAACCAAGTCTGATCGAAACATTGGAAAACTTCAAGAAAACTAATCAACATTTTGTTGAATTTTCTTACTTTTTCTACAAATAAATTAGCAAAATTAACCGTTTCCATGCATTTGTACAAAAAAAAAAGTCTGCCATTCGTTGGGCTGAAAAATTGAAGTATTATAGCTTTGGACAAAAAAAATAAAATAGAAATATATATCGATCCTAATGATGGCATTCTTATTTTATTTTATGAGGCGTAAATTTACCCAAGAAAACGTTGTTGAACTAAGCTTTTCCGAATTTTGAGAGAAGGTTTTTGAAGCGATTGAATCGGAATATGAAGTTGAAAATTTAAACAGTACTCAATTCATTGTTACCTGGTAAGAAAATCATCAAATGAAGGCAACTAAAATATGACCCACAACAGACCTACAATGACAACAGTTTGAATTATACCAAAGAAAGGAAACTCGGCTGAACTAGCAAAATTTTATAAACTGCGGATTGTCGGCCGCAAAAGTTTTACACATAGATGTAGAAGGGGCTGACTAATAGTGGACATAACTTTTTCAATTCTTACAACATTCGATTTTTGTCCGCAGTTTGAATTAAAGAGATATTTGAATTTATTTCACATTTTACTAACTTTCATTGAAGTTCTACTAGTGCTTAGAGTCGTATTCGTGAATATATTAAATGTAATAATTAAAAAAAAAATGCAAGAATTTCAAAGTTAACTAAGTTAATTTTATAAATAAAAAGAAATAGAATGTTAAAAATATCTGCATTGTTTACTCCTTTCATGGAAGTTAATTAATATATTGACCATATTTCAATCAAAATGTCTGAGTTAAAATCAACACAAAATTATTTTGTTCAGTACTTCAAAAATTTGTCCGGAAAGGGTTAAAAAACCGCAATTAATCAAAATAAAACTTAAGTATATTGATTGAATCCTTATGCCATATGCTCTGAAAATCTGATCTTATTTTCATTTAGAAGTTTTTTTGTGATTTTTATTTGTTCGATCATAAAACATAAATTGGTGTTGTTGCTATTCTTCTTTCTTATCATCGCCGAATACATTTGCGTTTATTATGTGTTCGAAACCCTTTAAATACGAGAATAACAATTATTTTTTATCGAGAAAATAAATATCACAAAATGTTATTGCATTTTTAGTGTAAAAATATTCAATTTTAAAATACTTTTCGCATAGAAAACAAATTAAAACTATATAGATACATATGTATGGAAATGTAATGATATAAAGCGCTAGAACTAAAAAATTACTCCATCATGGTCATTGTAAGAGGTTTCACATTTTATCGACATTGCAGTGTCTACCGAAAAATTCGTCAATAACTTATCAATCACAGTTTGTTATTTTGTGGTAGGGAAATTGTCTAGCAATGAATGTAATCTAAGTTGGCTAGAATGGAATTCCATGGAATGCTGTAAATGTTAAAGTCTCCAACCAAAACCTAATCTTGATGATATTCTCAGTAGACTTTGTTTAATTTATACGTTAAATAGCCTATAAAATGTCATAGTTTTAACTGCATAAATTTAGAACCTTTAATGTAAAACCTACATATCTGAACAATCAGTTGTGTGTGAGCTATAAATTGTAATGACCCGATCTTTACAATTTTCCGAGCACACTTTCTATTAATAATAAGTAAAAGACGTGCCAAATTTCATCTGGCTGATTCGAACAATTGATTAATATATTATAGGAATACATCTGACTACCAAGTTTAAATCAGAATCGAATCAATTTTAGTTCTGATCATTTCGGTACACTTGGGTATGGGTATATTTCTTTTTCTTCTCGTACTTCCAAATATCGGACCACAATTATAATACCATTTCATCTTAATGTACGGTATTCAAATTTTGTTTGGGCGCCCGAAAATCCGAGAATTGTGGCCAGTATCATCACCACTTCTCACTCACCTATACATATGTACATAGATACCTTCTGCGATAGTTACCATTGCCATCAATTGTGGTATGAAAGTGTGTAAGTTAATTATTCAGTCCATAAAGTGTAATAAAAAACAAATAGAATTAATTTGTTATTCAAAAAGAGATTTAAGGTGAAATTGAAAGTTACATTTTGTCATTATATGAAGTTATATTTCATATTTATTTTTTAATCACCACATTCTAACTTTGCTTTTTATAAACCATACATATAACCCTTTATAATTTAACCCAAAGTCGAATTCATGAATTTTAAAATATCACGAAATGTGTTTGAGACGTTAATGCAGGTATATTTTATTTATTCCTTTATTTACCACTCATTCTTAATTTATGATCAAACTACGATGAAATTAAAAAAATTTCTCCTCGTAAAATATAGCAAATAAAAAACATAGTCGACACTGGCTCTTAATTTTATCTACACTAATCAAAAATCGTATTCCCCCACAACCAAACTGAACTATCCGTTTTGATATATTAACATTCCACTCTTAACTCTTCCTTCATTTTTATTAGCTCTAGAAGCTTTTTTCATGATCTAAAATTATCATTACAATAAAATTCAAATCCAACACAACGCTGGCAATCCCTCATAGGAACTGAGCAACTCTGTGGCTATCGAGGTGCTAAAACAAATTAGGAATGATAGTTATGAACACACTTGGTTTAGCGAATTAATTTGAATGGAAATATGTAATTTGCGTTGCAATGTCAACATGGTTTAAAAATAAGCTGGAATTAATAAAAAAAACATTTTTTTAACTCAAATAACGTAATCGCACTTTCATTTAAATTAGCAAATTGATAATTGAAGGTTAAAAAGGCTATCGGTAATTATAATACAGCAACAAATTAGTGCTTATAATTCACTCTGATTAGAATCGCCCCATAATGTCAATAATTTTTATTTTCGAGTACAAGTATTGGTAGTTTAAACACAAAAACATAAATTAAAATAAAAAATTTAAATCATAAAAGTATATATGCATCGATATATCCTAGGTTTTTTTTTTTTTTTTTTGATATGAGGCTAACCCTCAGATCTAAACAGGGAATAGTGCTGGTTCAAGAACGCTGAGTCGTCAGGGGTTAAATAAGAGTTTTGGAAGTAAACAACATGGAGATAATTTTGGGCACTAGGTGCCACAATTACGGATACTGCCTTCTAATAACCAATAATTTGAATCATACTTGTCGTTCAGATTTCCAGTACACGGGTTTAGTAGCAGCACAGCTTCCGATCAGCATCAACGAGACATTTCAGGACATCATAGTGCTATCCGGTTACATGCCAGCAGATGACGCTCGAGCGCAACGAAAGAGCTAATCATTAAACTGATAGATTACTGCGACAGAAAGAAACTCCCCTTGGTACTCGATTGGCATGTCAATGCACATCATGAGGCCTGGGAAAGTATCGGCGTCAATCAGAGATGTAAGTACATTCTAGATGTTTTTTCCTTGTTAATAAACTATAAATATTCAATGTGGAGAATATACCCACATTTGGTACCCGCAATTATAAAGGGGTCCTAGACATAATCAAAGGCAATATTCGAATGAAACTAGTGGACGTTACATGTCAGACGGTAGAATAATCTGGTTTGTCATTGAGGAAACTCCTCGTTTAAGGCGAAATATAAGGAAATCCAACAAAACAAGTTGGGAATGATTCAAAGATAACCTAAAAGACGACCATTGGAGGTTGGCAGAAAACATCAGAAATACAATTAAACTATAATCTATGGAAGAAGACTTTAACAGATGCAGAACAGATCGAACAAATTGAAAAAATAAATAGGAGCAGCTGGAGGATGGCAAAAGTCATACGCACATAACCTGGAGTGAGGAGGACTTATTATCGCAACAAAAACCAACATTATACCGCTTTCAAAGAAATATAAACTTAAAGGCCTTAAGGCAAGTGGAATAGATGGAACTAATATTGACTGCCCTAACCTCATTTCTAGGCGTGATACTAGAACTAAACCATTCCGGAAATGACACTTAGACATGAGATAGGGAAGAAAGCTGTAAGAGCATTGTGACTTGCAAAGCTATGGCAGGAAATAGTTGAGACTGATCCTTTAAAAATACTGAGATGGATCTGTACGGCTATTGTATAGTCCATGATCACCTATGGCACCAGGTATCTTTTAGGTGGAAATATACGCTATAGAAAGATGTACGTACTTCTTAAGGCTGACGCTAAGCGAATACGAAGGCCTTCAAATCTGACCTGGTGACCTTAAAACCGATTATGATTTGCCTTAACAAGCTGAATACACTTGGTATGGTTAATCGAGTTTGGGTTTTCTTGGTTTCGAATCTTACCGGTGCGGAAGGTAGCGAGATTGCATACAAACTCGTAAACAAGGGAACATCAATGTCAAAAAAAAGGAGAAAGCCCATACAGAACTATACTGGTAAAATATACAACCCTTGGAGCACTCTTTAGCATTCCGAGGTTCCTATAGGTAACCTAAAATGCTTTAGAGGGAGCTACGAATTGTTACAGGAATTCTTACAGAGCACTGCAGGCTGAATTATCACTTGCCTTAACTGGGAATTTACTAGGATAAATGCTGCAGATCCTGCATAGTGGAAAAGGAAACTGCAAGATTTATTTTCGCAAGAGGAAGCTGGGTGAATAGCCGATGACAGCATGAATTTCAGAGATTTTATTTCAGATGATAGGTTAAAGAAGTTTATAAAATTGACGAAAGGAGATACAACTGATCGTAAGGTCGCAGGGCTTAAGCCTCAACATTAATAGCAATAATGAATCTACAATTCCGACTATTTTTTCGACATAAGGAAAGCTTATGTTCAAAATACATTCATAAGTAGAAAACTTCAAATATATCGCGTACACAGCTCCATTACCATTCAAGAAGAGCAGATTTTTCAAGTCGTTGCTCATCTTCTGAATAACTGAATAACATTTTATATTTGATAATTGTATTAAAAAAACATTTAAATTCGTATTTAAAGTCGGCATGTTTGCCGTGATAAAAAGGAAGTGATAACAACTTGCAAAAAATAATTTTGCGCCTTTTCAATAAAACAAACGTTGTCATTTTTTCAATGTACATTATTCTAAATTTTTGTCTCAGAACTGTTTGTGCTAAATAAAAGTTGCCTACTGCTTTGAGTATCTATTTAGTTGTGAAAGAAGTATCAATATAAGGCCAGATATTACAAAAAAAATATATCTTTGACGATGTACATCAATCACCTGCACTAAATACATAAAATTAATTGCAAATTCTGTTCGAATTTAATTTTTGTTTTGGATGATACCCATATTTTGCAATTCAGAGCCGAGCATCTGGGTTATTTTAGTAGACCTTTTTTTAACTGCTTTTAAATAAACTTCAAGTGCGGTATTTTTCATCCTACCTCTGATAGATATTATGACCATTTTGTGTGCTTTCGACTGACTACTCTTTTATCGCAATGACTCCGACAAAGTCTATTTTTTTCAACTGCTGGGCTGCTTAATAAAAACTTTGTAGTAATATTTCTGTTCTAAATTTCTCTATTCACAAGTAGATTTTTTCGTTTTAAAATCAATGAAGTTATATGAATTGAAAATATATATATAAATATTTCGGTTCTTGAATAAGAAAAAAATATTTTTTTTTATTTGTATTCTGTGTGACTTTACAACCAGTTAATCTTAGGCGATCAGTCAAAATTTCAGTACCTTTTTTACAAAAGTTTGTTTCATATTGAATGCTCAAAACATCCATTTTTTTAACTGAAAGCGTTTTGTAATCAATACGTTTACGGTTTTCACTTTATACATATATTATTACTTTATATATAAACCTAGAATCGAAGAGTGTTAATTGTATTTACATAATATATGTAGTTAACAAAATGTAAAAATGCGTGCCCTTTTATCTTTATTTGCTATACTTAGAGTACACTCAATCAAAAAGCTATCGGCGCTCCTTATGAAGCGCAAAGTAGTTAGTTCTCAATAGCGAAACGAAACACGACGTGTTAAATGCTAATCAATATTTTCCAATTAAAATTAAATATAAAATAGCAACAACTAACAGTCAATAGAAAGCATTTCTTACACTTTTGTGAAATATAATCGACGATAATACATTCAGGGCATAACGAAAGTAAAGTAGCATTGGTCATTCGAGGTGTGGATAGGTAAACATCATGTAAAATT
Source organism: Anomoia purmunda (assembly GCA_951828415.1). Taxonomy (NCBI): domain Eukaryota; kingdom Metazoa; phylum Arthropoda; class Insecta; order Diptera; family Tephritidae; genus Anomoia; species Anomoia purmunda. The sequence goes on from OX639993.1 coordinate 155,049,639, forward strand.
AGTTTCAGTAATTTTAAGGTGAAAAATTAACTTATAATATATAAATAAATTCAGAGAAAAAAATTGAAATTTTGTATATCGATTCCTGTCAGTTTGCTACAAATTGGTAAATATTTAAATAGTTCAAAATTTTAATTTTCATGGTTTATGTTATTGCATAAGCAATTTTTTTATCAATGTTAATGAAATAAATGTACTGCCGCACCCTAGACTTGGGTGAAAAATATCGATATATCACAATGCCGATATTTTTCAGAAAAGAATTGCTGTCATTTTTGAACTCGAAGTGAATTGTGAATTCAATTTTATTTATTTTCAACGTAAATGTGCGTAAAATCTCATTATAGTTTCTGAACACAATTAAAAACAATGCCTATAAACGGTCTCCTTGGTGGCTGTGTGTTGGTGTAATTTGTATGTCAAATACATATGGGTCATTCCATCCGAAATTTACACTCAAAAATTTTTTTGGAAAAATATATTTTTTTTCGCGTTCTATATTGAAAAATAAGCGACCCGTATTTTTTTATTTTATTATGACACTTAAAATTTTCGAGAAATGAATTTTCGAATTTTTGCAATCTTGAAAAAGACGTTTTTTTCAGTATTCCACAGTAAAAAAAAGTTTTGGTCATAAAAAATTCTTTCTGTACTGAAAATTTGCGTTATTCCCCTATCTTCGCAACACAGCTAAGTAGACGTTCTGTGAGTTTTTTTTTATAAAAAATTAGTGTTTTTTTCGAAACCATTAAGCTTTTTCCAAATTTGGGATAGAACGCGAAAAAAATATGTTTTTCCAAAATAATTTTCGAGTGTAAATTTCGCATGGAATGACCCATATATATTTTGGTAATACTTTAGGTAATTGGGCCTTGAGACAAAAATATCGATTTATCGAAATATCGATGGTTTTACTCCAAGTTTAAAAATATCCATCCGTTATATATCGGTGTATAGAAATATATCGCTATTTTTTTCATATGTCCATCCCTAGGTATTTTTAATTCCATCTCTGTTTATCCAATGCAAAGACTGTTCGACGTATTAAAAATTCCCGATACTGTGATTCATAACATCACGCTGTGAACCAGGCGACTTGGTTCGATAGAAATTTCGATATCAAATTCGGAACCAGCGATATCAAAAACCTCCCAATATCTCATTAAAAAAATTAGATCCAAAAAATTTTGTTTTCTAAAATTTTTATATCAAATTTGGAACCAGCGATATCAGATGCAGTCAGATATAACTTTTTAGAAAAAAATTGGATCTCTAAATTTTAGTCGGACTCGCCATTTTGTTTTTTTTTTTTTAATTTTACTATCAGATTCGGAGCCAGCGATATCAGAAACTCCCTGAATCTTTTTTTAACTCCAACATTTTTTGTTTAATTTTAGTCAGCTATACAAGACCCTCCATTTTGGTTTTTAAATTTTGATATCAAAAACACACAGATATCAACTTGTAGGAAAATCAAAAAAAAAATTAAACTTTAGTAACACATATTGGATCCGGAATTTTGTTTTTTGAAATTTTAATAAAAAGGTCGGAACCAGTATTTTCATACCCACTCTGATATCAACTTTAAAAAAAAATTCAAAACAAATTTAAATTTTAGTCAGATCCGCCAGTTTGTTTTTTGAAAGATTAATATAGAATTCGGAATCAGTGTTATAAAAAATCTTACATCAAATTTTAGAAAATGCCACGTTCTTTTTAATTTTAGTCGACCATATTGGATTTGCCATTTTGTTTTTGTTTTTTAAAATTTTGATATCAAATTCGGAATATGCGACAACGAAATCATATAGCATTAATTTTTTATTTGTTTTGAGTATTTATAGACTTTTGGCCACGAAAGTAGGTCTGCTGACCCACTGTGCATCGCTAAACCCAAACTATTAGCTTTCACATTAGCTGCATCTTTGGATAAGTTCGTTAAGTATATATGAATATATTCGAATGATCTGTACTCCATTCCTCGCACGAATTCCGAACAACTACTATAAATTAATTTAAAAACTAAAGCATTATTTTTAATATCTAGTGTATGCCTTTATTTATTACCCTAAACAGCTGATGATTTTTATGAGAAGCTTTTTCGTGTCAGAAAATGTCTGCCAAATATATACGTGGAGGTTTGCAATAACCAGCCGACAACACAACGCTATTTGAAAACAAGGCTTATATTATTATTGTTTATTTTACACACTTCAGTCGAGGATTGAAGCAGCGCACTAAGGGCGATAGCACGCGCTTACTAAATTTTCGGCTACCACGGCCTTCGACATATTTATTGTAGGTAGCTTAACTCTTTAAGAAAAAGAGTAGAAATAACTGCTGCACCTGAATTGAAGGGCAGTACTTTTTCTGACATTTCTCACCACTTTCTTTAGATGAACAATATAAACAAAATATTTCTAATCTAATCAAAAGTCCTTTAAAATGTCTACTCTAGATATCAAAATTCGTTGGCAGGGACAAAAAATGACTGATGGCTTCTACGACATCAACTACGAGTACGATATATTAACGGTAGTCAAGAGTTTCAAAACAAAAAATGCTGATAACAGCGGGTCGCCAAATTTGGAAAACACGAATATTTTTTGCTTATTTATTGTAATTTTTTTTTGTTTTTGGTATTCCATCGTTCGAGGCAGAGAATTTTTGGGAATACGACACGCAACGGTGACGCCTTCCTTCCATTGCGAATCGTCAAAGAACGCCACGTAAGGCTAGAAATGGAATTCTGAGTGCAGTGCGGCACAATATTTTAAAAACTAAGCACTTTGAAAAGCTCTAATCCAGAGGTATTTTCGTTTAGGGTTGCCATAAAAACAAATTCATGTAAAATGTAGTTACCATAGAAGCCAATTTGATTTTTTATTCACCTACATGTATTTTGTTTTTGCTTTTGCATATGGGCTTCCAAAAACAGTAAGAGCATAAATAAAATGTATGTCAATTTTGAGAACTCTTACACAAAAATAAAAACAATATATATAGGAATTTTGTAGTTGTACTTATAACACCATCTTGTATGAATTCGCCTTGATTGCCATCCCTTTTTACTTTACCATTTTTGTCAATTCATGGTATAAAAAATTAATGTACGAATTTACGGGACGTAGGCACTGAACGAGACTGAGACTCAATTTTCATTACAAAAGGGCACCAATCGAGGCACATTTTTGTTTTTTTTTGATTTGGTCTCTAAACTGTCAAACTTTTAAAAGAGTCCAATATAATTAATAGCTGTTGACAACCAGTTGTCACGTTATTTAAACAGAAAAAAAAACAAAAAACCACAGCATGTTGCTTTTTGTTTTACCGATAATACCTGTAGTTATAGAGAAATTGTTTCATGATTGAGACCCCAGTTTTCATTTTAATTTCAATAACACTTTTTGTATACATCCACAATTTTGCGGAAATCATTCTAATGATTTAGCAGCTTTATATTTTAGAAAAAAAGTTTACTTACATAGTTTCTATGTATAATAATTATTCCTCAAATTATTCGTATAAGACCATCATCACCTATCCTATTTAAAAAAATATGAATAATACTTAAATGTCAACGTCAGATCAAAACTATTTTTGACTGCTTCTAAACTTATATATAATCAATTATTTACAAGCATATTTGTCATTGTTTCCAAAATATTTATTATATCTAAATTATTATTTAAAATACCTGGCGAATACGATAGATATTCTTATCTACTTTGTATTGTAAGATTGGAAAATACATATGGAATGATTTCAAATATTATACCATATTCAAACGGCAAATGGCTTGGAGTATGAAGGTTATCCATGACATATGTACATAAATGGATTCAGAATTTTTCTACTGACTGCCAAGAGGGACTTTTATTTATGAGAAGAACCATTTTCTATATTTTGATATTTCATGCTATGGCGCGGTTATAGAGTGACAACTACACTCACGGCGAAAAAGCCGCTACTCATTAGCGTTAGCATTTTCATAGTTCCACAAATTCCTTCGAATTATCCAATTTTTTATTGAATATATAAGTATATACAAACATATATAAATACTATTTATGTTGCTTTGGTTGGACAAAATAAACAATATATTTCGAACGAAGATCGGTCACCCTAATTGCCTTCAAGGCCGCGAAATACTCTTTGTTAGTGAATATTTTAAAAAATTGAGGAAAACTGGCGAGAATTTTTATTGAAATTTACTTTATTGTGAAATAGATTTGTTTTGTGTTTAGCTGAAGTAACAATAAAAACTATTTTATAGAATTCTGTATCGGAAATTTTATACTAGTGAAACGCATTGTACTTTTTTTTAGTGCAAATTTCGTATCTAGCTGCATTCGAAATGTTCCCATTTTTCATTGAAAATATTGACATTTTTTCTAGATATCGAATAAAGAATTATATAATCTCTGAAAAATGAGTTACTTGAAAGTACTAGTCTTTCACGAAATAGAAAATAAAACAAAAAATTTGCCAACTAATGCTGAATACGGCTGATCGTATTCTGCGCTTCACTTTCCCCTGAAATATTTCAGTTTTCAATTTTCCCTCATCACAAATATCGCCCGAAAATTGTTCACTTAACGGCAATACTAATTTCGGGCGAAAACATTTTCACTAGATTTTTCACGGAAAAAAAACATATTCAAAATGAAAGTAATGGTTTATTTATAAATTTACAATAAAAAACTTTCATTCAAGGAGTAAAACGATAAATAACAACCAGAGCGAAATCATTTTAAGTAAATTAGAATGCAGGAAAAGCCGGCCATTGCCCAGTGGTTTGTGAGAGAGAATTGAGAGAATGTGGCTGAGTTATGGAAGCAGCTGGCATTGGAGTCAAACTCTGTGAGACCAACTGGAAGATCTTTTCCAAAACCATTTTGATAGCCAATTCTATCCGGATTTTTTGACTATCCGGATGAAATATGCGGATATTCGGAGAATAGTATAGTATTCGGATCTCCAGACAACAAGAATTAATGTAATGCAACATAGGGCAAGCAAGTAAATGGGTAATAAGCAGCGCAAATAGGGTTCTGTATTAATCGAAGATTAGTATATTCATGTCTTTCAAGTATTAAAGATTCTACAAGTCACTATCCCAAATATCATTCATAAGTTGCCTTATTCCATTCGTTTACTAACGATATGAGCTCTTATTGATAGTTCCATGGCTATCACACATCACAAAATTATTTACAAAAAGTGAATTCGCTGATTTTTCTGGTATCCGAATATGAACAGAATCGTTGAGTATCCGGATATCCTGATAATTGCACCAACAAATATTATCCGTATATCCATATTATCTGGATTTTATCCATGTAAACGGATATGTGCATGGATCTCCAGATATCCGAATACGCGGATATTCCCAGCCCTGGTTAAGTCCCATAAGTATTAACACAAGGTCGACGAAATATCTTGAATTTCTCAAAAATGTCCAATTCTCTTCTCAATATTTTACTGGCTTAGAGGTCGTCAATAGTTTAACACAGCAGCGTCAACGATAAGATAATAGCCTACAACTGGATTTTCCTTGAATTCTCGTAGATTTGCCAACGATGAATCTTCTTATACCAGTAATCATGCCAAACTTCTCTTTGGACAATATTGAATGAAAATTGGTCTACCGATATTAACGATGGACAATTTTTTAAAAATAAATAAAAATTAACAAACAGGGTAGTTTACATTTGACAATGGGTGCTTTTTAACCCCACGATCATATTAGGTTAAAAGTCGTGCTTACGAAACGGCGACTTTTTTAATAGCAAAGCTTTCCTGTAAGTGTGTTTTTTTTAAACTGATAGAACTTTCGATAGGGACAGCTGTCACTTGACAGCTGGTAAATGACATTTCGCTTTGACATTTCTGTTCAGTAAGCATTGACAAATCATCATGGAAAGAATGCCGCAACAACGTTTACAAATTGTGGAAATTTACTTTAAAAATCAGTGTTCAGTTCGCCAAACTTATAAAGCAATTCGTGAATTTTATGGTCCACCCTTTATATACATACATATGTATATGGTTTATGAGACAAATTTTACTGCACTACAGCTATTCTTTAATCCGAATATTTCGATAATCTGAACCGGCTTTGCTAGATCATTAGTTCGAATTATTAAAGCTCGGCGGTATAGAAAGAAATAAGCCAAATAAATTTATTTCTGCATCGATATTGGTTTCTTAAGTGGCAATCTGATTTACACCTACAAGCTTTAGTCTACAGAATTCTAATCACACGAATTCGGAAGTATGTTATTTAGATAAAAAAAAACTGCTAAAAAACAGCGTTCAAGCTTAAAAATCATTCGTGATTCAGCTCCACTTTAGATTTGTTTTTGTTTTTTGTCAACACATCAACCAACTTTTAGATTGATATCGAGATACTCCTACTGGGAAAAATATGTACGTGTGTGTGTGTGTGCATTAAACACAAGTAGTATGAGTAAGTCAAAATTATGTATGTGCTCAAGCATTCAATTAATAAATCAGTAGTATAATAATGTACAAATATTTGTAATATTATTATTTATCAACCAATTTATGTATGTACATATTAATGATACATTAACTGGCTTATTTATACCTTTTTTTTAACTCAATTGTAAGAGTGAGAAAATTCCAACGTTTTAATAAATACAATCCTCTAAACTAGTCGAACAGGTACTTAGAAGTAATGCTCTACAAAATTAGCATGAAACGAATAAGTTGCACGAATATCACATTTCAAGTGCTTTAAACAAGATATGTAAATTTTCTAAATATATACCTGAGTGAGTTTTATATACATATATACAGTGGCTCAAAGTGAAACTGGTATAGCGATTGATTTTTTTTTAAATTCACAATTTTTCATTTATTTTTTATAGAAATACTAGAAAAACCCGGCAGACATTGTCCTACCTATATTCATGTAACCAGAGAATGCGTTTAAGTCTCTGTTACATATAACAGATGGCAACCCTCTCAAAAATATAGTTATGCAATTTGTTCTCACCGAAGCGAAAAATTTGTTTCTAATATTTTAATATTAAATATCCGTGTTTTTATTTGAATTACATAGGGCTTTTAAATAATGTGGCAACACTCTTTCAAAGATTTGTATCTTTAATCTTCTATTAGCGTAATAAATTGTTTGGTAGGAATATTTTTCTATTGCATATAACTTGTGTATAATTTAATTCAATTCGAGTGTTCAATGAGGTGACAACCTAAATTCAAAAATATAGCTAGCTATAAACCTTGTCCTACTAAATTTTATTATCTAATATAACTTGCGTATTATATTATTAAATTCTACTTTTGAAGCAAGTGGCAACCCTCTATATGCTATCAGTTTTATTCTCAATTGCATATATTAATATTTTCGTATATAATTAGAAATTAAATTTAAATTTTAAACAGACGACAACCCTCTCTATAAAAAAGGTATAAACCTTCTCCACACCGAGACAAACCGTTTGGCATTCGTACCTAAATATTTCATATGCTGATGTTTAATTGAATTAAGTTCGGCTATTCAAGAAGGTGGCAACCCATTTATAAAAATATAGCAATCTATAAATCTTTTAGCGCCGAAATTTTTATATTTCATATAACTTGTGTATAATTAATTTAAATTCGATATTTCAAATAGGTGGCATCCCTCTCCAAAATATATGTATGAACTTTATCCTACCAAGACCAAGCGTTTGGCACCCATCTTTTAATATTTCATATGACTTGTCTACATATTTTGACCTGTCAAACAGGTGGCAACCCTCTCCAAAGCATGCAACCCATTCTCCTATCAACCATACATGCATGCAGCAAACACCGTGACACGAGAGTTTTATTTATAAGGTCAATTATTATGGGATATAAAAATGTAAATCAATGTTTCGAACTTTGTATAAAATTCACAAAAATTCCATACATTTTTCGAATTACACAAATTTTTTAGCCAATTCAATTGCATGTAGACAAAAATTAATTTGTATCGACTTAAAGTTTATACTAAAATTTAATAGCCCAAAAAACTTCATACGCGAAAGGTTTCTAAAAATTTTGATGTGAATTTTGTGTAAAGTTTGATACTTTGATTATATGATTTATATTACATAATGAACTTTATTTCTATAAAAAAATTAATGAACAAAAATTGTGTATTAAAAATTATTGTCGATACAAATAAATTGGCCCTAGAATCAACATATGCAAAATTTTTCTTGAAAATATCTAAAAAAAAAATATTAATAAAATATTTGTGAATTTAAAAAAAAAATCACCGCACCAGTTTCGCTTGAAGCCACTGCATCTGAAAAAAAATTACATTTTACATATTTATGTAAATATAGAAAATTCACATAAATATAGAACATGCACAAAAAATCCAGCTGTTCCATTTTTGGCATTTACATAATAAAGCACGATGTATGGCCGAACTTGTCCTATAATTTATGATATTCGACGAAATTTTCGCGTGCCCGAAATATACTCGATGGGCCGCACCTTTTATTTCTTATAGCAATCGAAGTGTCTTGTTTTTATTTGGCAACATCCATGAAAGTGTTGGTTATATTAAATTATTAAACAACACAGCAATTACTTACACGAAGCCCAAAAGTATTAACATCAACCATAATTTTTGAGCTCAAACCCAGTTTTCAATAGGAAAGTATTAAAAAAAATACAACAATCGCTAGAGCGCTAGAAATTAAAGTTGCTAATTCGGAGATCCCGACATCTTCTCATCAGATTTATTTCTAGATTCTGCCCGGGTTTTGAATTCGCACCTCTGAGTAGCCGGAAACCAGCCTGCGAACCAAAGCTGGCATAAGATATAAATAGATTTGGTCCAAAAAATAATACAAAGTATTAAGTTCAACATTTTGCAACCTATTTTCATAACAAATTGCATATGTATGTATAAAGAATGTGAGTAAGCAAACAATATCAAAATAATGTCAGCTTTTAAATGCTAATTGCGTGAACTTGATGGAGCGTTGATTGAGTGATGCCCTGCCTTGTGTCTACATATTATTGTTGTCATTCTCATCTCTACTCCCCACTCTTTTTCAGCTTCTGTACCATAACGCTTGTGTTGTGGCATAAGAACCAAAATTAATCCTTTCAGCTGTCTCATTTTTGTAGCAGTTTTAAATTCTGCTTTTTATGTGCCGTTTTTTTAATATTGTTTTCTATTCAGTCTATTAAAACCTTAATCGACTCAAGTAAAATACTTGCATTGTGGTTCGAAGTTATCTACAATGAGTGGTAAAGGCGCAAAAGTTGTTGCATATGCTGATGACGTCGCAATCGCATTCAACGGAAAGTTTCCGCAAACACCATGCGAGCGGATGCAGCGAACACTTCGAGATGTACCCGAGGTTAATTGTCTGATGAGATTTATCAGCGATGTAAAATGGTTAAGTGAAGGGTAGTATTTCTTCGGATAGTGTTGGTGTTTTTTTGTGGCTCACTGGGCCTTCTGTTTATGGCCTAAATGTGCCGCCGGCGGTAACCACTCCTCTATATCTACCTACCTACCTTAAAATGGTTTCATGCAGGGTGTGTACTGATAAAGTACAGACGTACTGAGTGGGCATGATTTTCATGAATTTGTGTACTTTTGCAAGACCTCTGCAACATTAATATTTCAAATAATTGATCATATGAAAACTCGTACACTTAGTACGCTGAGACAAATGCTGTCAATATTAAAGTGAATTTGCCACATAAAATAGAAAATAAAGTTTTCAGTTTTGTTTGTAGAGTTTCGCATGAATTATGATGACTGCTGGTAAAGGTTAAAATAACCATTGAATTGATCTTTTCTAACCTCACAAAATCTTTAGACAGAAGAGAATGGCAATCTTATTTCCAATCACATTCCCATTATAATGGAATTAAAGCACTTTATTTATTTGGCAAGTGAAATAGCTTGAGAAATTAGTAAACACTTAAAAAAAAAAAAGAAAAAACCAAAACAATTATACGGCAAATAGCTAATGCCTACGCATACATATTCGTCATTTGCAGCTGATAAGAAAAGCGTACAAAAAGAAAACAATTAATCACGGTTTTATTTACGTTAGAATATAATAAAATTTCAACTTTTGTTAATAAAAAAAAAAAAAAATTTTACCTTACAATGCGAACGAAATTGTTCTTGTATTTACTTTAAAAACTCAAATACTATATTTTGGCTAAGTGCTTTCATCCTGCTCAGTACTTTTAGTGGATGTTTTTGAGGAAAGCGAAATGAAAGACTGAATTCAAAAATTTCTCGTTATTACAAGATTTTACTACTACGCGGTGTTAGCAAAATTCGTCTGTATTAAGTGTGCACAAAATAGGAAAAAGGTGTAGCAACTATTGAAAATTATTTGAAAATTATTTGAAAATTACTACATAAAGCAATGTGAATGTATTGGAATTTTTTTTTACCACTAACACTCTGGCAACGAGGGCGAAAAACACCCACAAATTTTTGTTGTCATATTTGAATTGTACTTAAATTTAAGCAGCCAAATGCATATTGAGCCCTTAGCATTGGCGCACCCTATTGGTAGTTTTGGGAAATTTTCAAATATCATATCTAAACAAAACAACTAAAAAAAACTTAAAAAAAGTCTGCTAATAAGATATACTACTTTTACCCCTCTTATTTTCCAAATTCAGCATCAACATTAGAATGACTGAAGCACAAAAATCTGCCGATTTATAATGTTTTGCACATATCCATACTGTGGGTCATAGTGAAAATGGTCGTAGAATATTTACAACATTTTCTATCATAAAGTTTTTTTTTTAATTTTTTATAAAATCAAGGTTTCAAATTTTATACAAAATTTACGAAAATTCAAATTACCAACAGATTTTCAAACTTCTAAATACGAATTCTTTAGGTAAGCATTTTTTAGCCCATTAAATTTCAACTGCAAGTTTCAAGCGATTGAAAATTTTGGATTGATTTTTTATAATTTTTTTTCTGAAGGCATTGCGCATTTTCTTTCTATAAATCGTTGAAAATAATGCACAATATTTCTTATAAAAAAATGCACAAAGAATTAGTAGACATTTTTAACCACATAAAACTTCCATTTAACTATACTGAAATTGAATGGTTGAATGGGCTACAAAACAGTATATTAAAAAAACTTTCTAAAAATACTGAACAATTTTTTTTTTAATTTTTGCATACACACAATATTTCTAAAAATACTGAAAATTTTATTTCTAGTTTTTTAAACATTTCCATACCCTAAAAAATTCTAAAATGAATGGCAAAATTTTTTTCAAGCTTTTTAAATTTTTGCATACCCAAAAAATTTCTAAAAAAAAACACTGACAAAATTTTTTTCAAGTCTTTTAAACTTTTGCATACCCAACCTATGTATTTCTAAAAATACTCACACAATTTTTTGAAGGTTTTTAAAAAATTTCTAAAAAATACTGACAACATTTTTTTCAAGTTTTTTAAACTTTTGCATACCCAACATATTTCTAAAAATATTGACAAAATTATTTGCAAGTTTTTTTCTAAATGTTGGTTACATAAAAAATCTTTAAAAATACTGACACAATTTTTTCAGGTTTTTTAAATTGTTATATACCCAAAAAAAAACTGACAAAAATTGTTCCCCAATTTTTTTTTTTTTTGCCTACCCAAAAGATTTCTACAAAAACTGACACAGATTTTTTAAACTTTCGTAAAATTTTTACAATGTTTAAAATTTAGATTTCTTAGCTTAAGTTTTTCAATGAACTAAATTCAAATCAAAAAAGGGATGAAAAAAATTTAAATGGAAAATTTTATCAACATAGCAAAAAATCACACTTAAACTTTTCCACTGTCGATATTTTTATTTTTGATATATCTTGTATGTTTCGAAATAGTTTTCACTATCAGAAAATATTAAAAATTATATTAATTTGATTTAACGCAAATTACAAGCTGTGAAAAATTAATTAATTATCAAGCAATACAATCTAAAAAATTGTCAAATGAGCATATTTCAATATTCTGTTTTGCCTATCTGGATTACTGCGTGTCGTGGTTTTGTTGAAATTAAATTTACGCCACCATTAAGATTGTGTACGCTGCTTATGAATCTGGCAGTGATAAGCCATAAAATTTATTGGGGTTTGAAAATAAAAACAACAAAAATGTAGCATTAAATTGCCAAAATGACTAATTTGATACTAAATCAAATGGCAAATGGCGTGATTATAAAAAAAGAGTAATCACTTCTTGAATTCCTTTAGTATTTAAAAATGTATGTTAAATGTTTTTAACGTTGGCCTTAGATTATAGAATATAGAATATAGAATATAGAATATAGAATATAGAATATAGAGTATAGAATATAGAATATAGAATATAGCACATAGAATATAGCATATAGAATATAGAATATAGAATATAGAATATAGAATATAGAATATAGAATATAGAATATAGAATATAGAATATAGAATATAGAATATAGAATATAGAATATAGAATATAGAATATAGAATATAGAATATAGAATATAGAATATAGAATATAGAATATAGAATATAGAATATAGAATATAGAATATAGTATAAAGAATAGAGAATATAGAATATATAATATAGAATATAGTATATAGCACATAGAATATAGCATATAGAATATAGAATATAGAATATAGTATATAGAGTATAGAATATAGAATATAGTATATAGAATAGAGAATATAGAATATAGAATATAGAATATAGCACATAGAATATAGCATATAGAATATAGAATATAGAATATAGTATATAGAATATAGAATATAGAATATAGAATATAGAATATAGAATATAGAATATAGAATATAGAATATAGAATATAGAATATAGAATATAGAATATAGAATATAGAATATAGAATATAGAATATAGAATATAGAATATAGAATATAGAATATAGAATATAGAATATAGCACATAGAATATAGCATATAGAATATAGAATATAGAATATAGTATATAGAATATAGAATATAGAATATAGAATATAGAATATAGAATATAGAATATAGAATATAGAATATAGTATATAGAATAGAGAATATAGAATATAGAATATAGAACATAGTATATAGCACATAGAATATAGCATATAGAATATAGAATATAGAATATAGAATATAGAATATAGAATATAGTATATAGAATAGAGAAAATAGAATATAGAATATAGAATATAGTATATAGCACATAGAATATAGCATATAGAATATAGAATATAGGATATAGTATATAGAATAGAGAACATAGAATATAGAATATAGAATATAGCACATAGAATATAGCATATAGAATATAGAATATAGAATATAGAATATAGCATATAGAATATAGAATATAGAATATAGAATATAGAATATAGAATATAGAATATAGAATATAGAATATAGAATATAGAATATAGAATATAGAATATAGAATATAGAATATAGAATATAGAATATAGAATATAGAATATAGAATAGAGAATATAGAATATAGAATATAGAATATAGCACATAGAATATAGCATATAGAATATAGAATATAGAATATAGTATATAGAATAGAGAATATAGAATATAGAATATAGAATATAGAATATAGAATATAGAATATAGAATATAGAATATAGAATATAGAATATAGAATATAGAATATAGAATATAGAATATAGAATATAGAATATAGAATGTAGAGTAGAGGCGAGGGTTCTATCTAATGACGCCAACTTTCTTATAAAACTTGTTGAGATATATTTTTTTAGAGAAAATTATAAAATTTTTTGATTTGCCGCTAAATAAAACACCCCATACATATGATTTTTAGTTAGTTAACCGACATCTCCAAATGTGAGTTTAAACATTGGAATCAAAAAAAGAGGCGGAACATTTGCATAGTAAAGTAGTAACAAGTCCAGACTTCCTCAAAGCAAAAAGTTGTTATTGCAGTTTTTATTGGGATTACTTAATTTTAATTAACTTCTTTACATATAGTTGGCACTTATGTTCTTTTTCAGTTTTTTTTTTTTTAGATTTATATTAATATTTACATTTTGCACAATAATTTGTTTACTCAGTTTGAAACAAATTTTAATCACGAACCTTCAAACAAAAAAGCCATAAATGTTCTATACTTAGAAGTTGGTGGCGTTCATGTTAGGAAAAAAATACAAGAACCTTGCAACAACAATAGTATAAAGATAAACAAGATTTATGGGTAATGGGTGGGCCAGAGGTAATACGCCTTGAGAACCGGGTAAGTAAAAAAGTCATATTTTAATCTATTGATGACCAAATATCATTGGTTTCCCAAAACACTAACTACATAAAAGAAAATTTGTGAATCTTTCAATGTAATCGTTTATTTTTATTTTTTTTTTTACAGTGCAAGAAGTCAACTATTGACAATTTAATTTTCTTTATTTAATTTTAATTATTATTTTTATAGAAATATAGCACCTTCTATAATAAGTTACAAAATTTCAAACCTTATGTCAAGGTTAAATATATTGAAAAAATGCTCATAACTTTTAATTAGAATTCAAAACAAATTTGGTATGTAGTTTTATAGCCCACCAGTTATAGTGCAGTTTCTTCCAAATAATGCGACTTGAATTTTTTTTACATGAATAAAATTGCAAAACATTTTACCGAAAATCAAAGATAATTTGAAACTTCATTTTAAACGGTTGTTTTTAGAAGGAGCTATAAAAAGGGAATTAAAAATAAATAAAGAAAAATTAATAATGACAACTTGTAAATGTGTGATGGAGTCGTAGTTTTGTGATAAGTTGTAGTAGTATATAAATAGTACGAAATAGTAACAATAACAACACGTATGCCTAATTGATTAAAAACTTTAGTTTACTTGGCCAAAATAAACATTAAAACCTTATAATAGATAGAAAAATAAATTAGATAGCCTTAGTTGCTAGTGTCTTTTATACATTAATATAATTATTTATAATTATACTTCTATTAAATAAATAAATAAAAATAAAAAATTAGATAAAAAAACTAACCCTTAGTATGAATCGCTGAGTTTTTCTGAGGCTATCTTTCATGAAGCTGCATCCCGGAAAACGTTGCTGAAATTCAGTATAAAGAATGAAATAATATCTACATATATCAAAATGTAATGAAATGTCATTCACTTAGAAGCGTGCTAATTAATTTATTAAAACCAATTAAACCGAACTGTTTATGCAAGTCAATTCAATAAAAAATACATATGTTCAAAATAAAGTGGCACTAATAAATCTACAATTATTTGTAGAAATTTATTCAAAGCCACAACTAAAGCGAAAATGAAAATAGCAATTTGTTGAAAAAAAAATTATGTATTTACTACTTGAAGTCAATTGACATAATAACATATATTATTATTTTCAGTTCAAAAAGTCTTGATTTGGCACACAATAAATTTCAAAAAATTTTT
Source organism: Anomoia purmunda (assembly GCA_951828415.1). Taxonomy (NCBI): domain Eukaryota; kingdom Metazoa; phylum Arthropoda; class Insecta; order Diptera; family Tephritidae; genus Anomoia; species Anomoia purmunda. Next base: position 155,065,113 of record OX639993.1, read on the forward strand.
TCCATTGCTATTTTCCATTGATGTTTTTCCTGAAGACGGGCCCGAGTAGCCACAAGGGCTGAAAAAATGGCGATGAGACTTTTCCTTTATTTTAATACTATTGAATATTAAGATTAAAAAAAAACAACAAAGGAATAATAATCGGTATGATTTTGATTATAAATAATACTGCGGATTTATCTATTTGGATTCTCAACCATAAAAATCCCAAACGTTAGTATTCATGCACGGCAGTCAAGACGCAAGAGATTTAGCTTCATCTCATCACAATTTGTTTTGAATGCATTAAATTTAATATATTTTTGTAGGATGAAAATGCAATTGAACTTTTTTGATTTTAATTATTTATTTATTTTTTGTCTAGAAACACAAATTCTTAAAGAATAAATATATTTAAAGAATATTTTAACTAAAGTAACAACAAAACCTTAAAATACTGTATTAGGAATATTAGAAATTACATTTTTTGAAAAGCACCTAAGACGCATTTGCCTTATTTTTACGTAATTTTTTCTTCAAATAACAATATTTTCTCCTGATTGCATATAGATTTCTTCGAAATTAATAAAACCCTAAATAAATTGAAATCAGTTATCTCCAAAAGTAATAACTTTTTCTTAAACGCCATTTCAATGCCATGTTTCTTTCTTTTCGTAGCTTTTTTTATTCAATCCAGATAATTTTATTTATTTCACAATTATCCCCATAGAAAGGTAAAATTTTACGCAGATTAATTACGCTGTGGGCTGTTGTAATTAATTCTTTCCAAAAGAAATTAGGATGTATTGCCGCCACAGAGAATATTAAAAGCAAAAGAAACCGAGACGATTGAGCACTTTAGGTAATTCAAAAGCAAACATTATTTACATATATAAGGGAATTAGCTCATCAATATTTGATAAACGTAAAGCATATTTAAACAAAACTTTTCGGATGCGTTCCTCCTTACATAGTACATAATTTTGATGGTTTGGTCTCCAGATGAAACTAACGTATTCCAAAGCCGTTCATTATAACTTAAGAGTTTGGCAAAATTTTGAAAGATTTCGCCTCATAAACCTTATTATAGGGTAAGATTTCGAAATCCCATGAACAATATGTGTATTAAAAGAAACATTACGTGGAAAAATTATGCCAAGCTCTTTATTCTAGTCCAAATTTTCTAACAATAGTCAGATATGTTTTTTGACTTTACATAAAATTTTTGATTTACATAACCTAAAGTAAAAATTAACCAGCATTTTTTTTGAGAATAATTTAACTGCTTAGTTCCATTAAAGGGTTCTGGCTTTATATAAGAACTCATATCAAATTTTGATCAATTTATAGATATTTTTTCAAACAACTTGTACCTAAAAGCAATACTCCTATTCTTGTCTTGCATTTTCAAATCTATTTTTTAGCTATGTATGTATTTAACTAAAACATGAAATTTTAAAAATATAGCAAATTGTTATCCCATTATCGAAATAGGCTCGAAAGTTGCAGAATTAATGATGGCTTTTTAGCATTAAATTGATCAGCTCGTGTTTTAGGAAATCAAGATTTTGTTTTAATTTTTTTTTCAATTTTATAGAAATATGGGCTTATGTACACTTTTTTCAATTCTATATTTCAAAACTCGCTCGAAAATCAAGAATTAGAAAAAAGAAAATCCTATAAATCGGTAAGTTTTTCGCAAAATTATGAGGATTTAAAAAGAAGAAACGTTGTTTTTCAAAAAGCGATATCTCGAAAACAACTTAATAAAAACATATTTATCAAGGAGACCTTTCTCAATTGGCACTATACCATAATAAAATTCTGAAATGCAAAAACCAATTATTATCCTATTTGACGGAGAATGTGTAATATATATTTGAAACAATTTATTTAAATATGTCAATATAGCCATTTAAAAGCTGGTATTATCAGTGCGCGCCTGCAAATGAATGAAAATATTTCACTCCTGAAACTATTCAATATAAGCGCTGGTGGTTGTAGAGTAAATAAGGTCTCATCTACGTTGGGAAGATCAAGTGGAAAGGAATTCGAATATTGAATATATTAATTGGGTATTTTGTCTTATTTCTATTAAATATATAGAGGGTCTTAAAACTACAAATCATATTTATGAAAGTAAAAAAATAACAAAATTTTAGGTGGATATTTAATTGTCAACTTTGCTGATTTGATTTAATCAGATTTGAAATTTACCAATCTTAACGTTATCAACACTTTACAAATAAAAGATTTTAATTAATTTGTACACATAGCAATAGTTATTTTATCTAAAACGATCAGTTCGGAGCACTTGATAAAATTGATGGATTAACCTTGCGATTAGTTAATTTCAAACTTAAATGACTCGACGCGAGGCTGTAATCGAGCAAAGCTAAATACGAACTTAGAGCCCTAAAGTACAGTAAAACCTCCCACAATCAGACACTGATGGTTCCACAATTTATGCCCGCTTATGGGGAGGTGTACGTCTGTAGGAGTGGACGATTAAAAAATAGAGTAATATTTATACACACACTTCTTAAATAAAATATTTTTAATTTAAAAATATTAGCAGCCTTGGATTTTCTAATCTTGAATCTTTCAAAGCCAAGAATTAAGATTTTAGAAATGGTTGCTATTTTAAAGCACATACCTTTCCCCCCAGAGCATGAGCGGACAAATATTCTTTATCCATCACATTTAAAATTTCCATTTTTTCTTTAAAAGAAAGTATATTATTTTTATGTGACATTTTCTCAGGTTTCAGTAATTTAGCAAATGCAAATCAAATGTTTCATAATTTTTAATCTCTACAAGCTATAAATTGTAACGCAAAGATACCGTTACATGTTAATCTGTGCGTGCTTGTCCTCACATTTTTTGTAAAAAAAAATATTGACAATGTCCACGTCCGCACATTAGAGTGTCTGGTTGTAGAGTGGAATTTATTCTGAAAATTTAACGCAAAATTTTGTTACTGAGTTTTTGTCCGGTTAATAAAGATGTCCGTTTATTGGAACTGTCCTCAAGTAGAGGTTACACTATATTTGGAATAACTTGCGTAAACCAAAGCTAAAATTACCTAAATTAATTAAACTTTCCTGAGTTATTTAATAAACACTTTAGAGATTTACAAAGTTAATAAATGTAAAAATAAACGGTCTTAGTGTTTAGAAAATTTTCATATTGTCTGTTTTGTTCGTTAGATCTCAGTTTGTGAATGATTATCAAAACTACAAACAAGCTTCGCTCAAAACTTGGCATTAAAAGATAAATATTTTTTCGTAATTTACAACTAATAAAAACTAAACTAGAAATAAAAAGTTATATGTTTACATTGAATCAAACACAATACTTTAGCTACCTCCCATTATGGTAAGAGTATAAATAACTTTGCACCAGTTTTCTAGCGGGCATTACTGCTTCAAACAAACAAATTTAACTCCGTCAAAATAAATTTAAAAAAATCATATTTAATCAAATATTTTTACTTTTAATATTTATGCCAAAATAAACACATTTATTTCTCAACGCTTATTTGTATTTAAGGCTATAAGAAATACTTTAGATAAAAATAAATGCGACTGACATAAATTATGATGCATTTCTAAGAAATAGCTGAACACAAGGGTTATCTTATGCCAACTGCTTATTAAATAAAAGTGAATGAAATTTGTCACTCAAGTTGATAATAAACATTGTATTTTTTATTATACTCTTTGTTTTTGAAGATATAAATAACATGGCTTTGAAAAAAAAAAATAATCGCATAAAATAGCAACTCATTGAACTTACCTTTGTCTTTTCCAAAAAAAAAACCAAGATTATTAAAACACAGCGCCACTTTCCGAAGTAACCAAAAAGTGCTGAGTTAATCTCTTAATTTTTCCAAAATACGCACACATGCACAAAAAAAACGAATTACACATAATCAGCAGATTTCCTTCAAAAATTCACTGCTGTGCTCTCTGAAAGGATTGTGAAGGCCCCCACCACTTCACTACCATCACCATCACTTGAGTAGCTATGATTTTGCAGAAATGGCAGCAGGGTATTATGAAAATTCACAAAAACACACGCGATAGCTAATATGAAAATAATGTTGCAAATCTGGAATAATGAAACGCTTTAAAAAATCGAATATGTATTTCGCGAATTAGTAGGGATTTTTTGCACAAAGGCAGAGTGTTTATTTTTTGTTTTGTAATTTTTTTTGTTGTTGAATATTTTTCTTTACGTTTACAAATCTTTATAAGCACACAGAATGCACTGAACTTATTATTTTGTTTTATTTATTTTTTGTTTTTTTTCAAACCAATTCACATTTTTTATTTTCAAATTTCTGTTATTATTTGTATGCACCGTTTTGCTTTTTTTTTGTTGTAAAGACATCAACACACGGTAATTCAATTGAATTCACACAAATACAATGATTATTTTGATATTTTACATATATCACTGCAATTTTATTCACATCATCATCTTTAATCTTTCGGCTCTTTGTTATAATCGAATTAAGCTAATCTAAGCATGAACGCACAATTGCACAGCTATTGTAGCTGCATTTGTCCGTTGTCGTCGTCGTCGTCGTCGTCTGAGTTGCAAAATGTTGCAAGTTGATTGCTAGAAAACTTGAAATCGTTGAGCTCTACTTCAGTTTTGTGCGCATCGCCACAGTACACACGGCGTATAAGCAATTTATTTATGTGAATTAAAATTAATAGATTAATTTGTAAATTCGCTGCACAGCGTGTTGTTATTTGCTATTTATTTATTTATTTATTTTTTTATTATTCTTATTAGCAACATTTTTTTGCACATACTGCCATTGCATGTAGAGAGCATTAATTCTTTTACTATTTTTTGCAAATCATTCAACTTTGTTTGTGCTGATTTTTTCACTATGATTTCTTTTATATTTTAGTTTTAACACTTTAGGCAATGTACATATGTATGTATATAATTGTCAATTCGTAAACAATTTTCACTCTTTCACACACCTTTCACAACATTTTCCTTTGCCAGCTTCTCACCAATCATCGTTGCATATTTTACACAAAGTAAAGAACAACATAAAATTCACTTGCAATTTTCAACGCCATTCATTCACTTTTATTGTACCATTGATGCGTAAAATTCCACTTTTCAATTGCCTTTTGAAAATTTCAAACCGTTACGCCTAGGCATAGTGACAAAATCACAAATTTAATTCGTCGCGCTATTCAATTGTGTTTGTTCTCGCGCGCACGGAGTATTTTCGACTGGAACCTATTGCGGTGACGTTGCCCCAGTTCGTAGGCAGCCAACAACAGCCAACAGCTGTAATAACAGCAACAGTAGCCGGAGCCATAACCGGAGCAGCAGTAGTCGTGGTCGTGGTCGTGGTCGTGGCCATTGTTTGTCAGCATCGTCGACATTGGTATAGAATGTTCGCTCGTTTATGCCGTTATCGAAATAAATATAGAGAAATGTGAAGCCGAACAAACTTTACCCGCTCTCACTCACTCTCTCTCTCTCACTCAGCGTTTGGTGGCGCTCATTTGTAGGTCGAATGTACACCAGCATACAAACAACACAACAGCGAACTGTTATCAGCATTCAAGACCGGCCAACACGAACAACTACTATACGATACTATGTACAGAGATATCAGGCGCATCTATTGTCATTTCCTATGCTGCTCGTAAATTTGTTCTCTGTGTCAGTGGGTCTTTCGGGCACATGCATTGCTAATCACTGCTTGACGCTACCCGCGCTACTCCTCAGCTACCCGCACTTGGTCAGTCCTTTAGCAGTGCGACATGACCATGGCATCTATGACACGGCTGCAAATCTCTGCAGATTTCTTTTTGCCTACCACTTTCCTACTCACACCCGCATACATTCGTATTAGGTTGCTCAACATTTTTGCTAGTATTTGTGCTCTACGCTTAAATTTTTGTTCTCTAGCTCACTCAGCGGCTATATTCAGCTATGCTCAGCCGCTTCTTCTCAATTTTCTCTGTATTTGCAGTGTGGAGGTTTTTTATCGCATGCAATTTGAGGGCTGTTAGCATGTGAATGAATTGAGAAGGGAATCTGTTAGGTTACTGCTTTATGGATTTATAGAAAACTCAAAGTAACAGATATGGCAATTGAGTGATTTTATAGAACATTTGCAGTACTGTCGAAAGTTTAACAGAGTCTCATGGCTTGTATGTGATTTACATTTAGAAAGTGATTTATTTGGAAGTGCATACATATGTATGTATATGTGTATGTATGTAGGTACATATGTATGCAAAGACCGAACGATACCACAAGCCCATTTACAAGTTTTGTCTATTTATTTTTCTTATATATTTTTACTATTTTTTCATAAAACTACTAAAACTTCATTCTACAACAAGCATGGGTTTAGTCCAGAAAAAATTACGGCATGCAGTTTTAGAGTTCATTCAATTTTACTATAATTAAGTGCAAGTTTAAGCGGCTAAAAATTTCCATTGATTTTTTTAAATATTTGTACTGACGATGATACTCGGTTTTCTCCATATAAAAATAAATTCCGAGCGTTGTATGGACGATTTTATTAATTTATTTTTTTATTAAAAAAAACATATGCACATACACTAATTTAAATCACATGAATTTCAGTTCATCACATTAACATACATTGAATTTTATTCGATATTTAATAATTTTATATTGTAATGTAAAAATAATAGCCTGTTGGAATTTTCACCTTGCAACTGATTCCATATATCGGTATAAAGCTGAGCTGCAGTAATGAATAATTAATACACTCGATACAGAAGCAAGCAGGTACTTTAAAGCAATTTTTCACAACAGAAAATATGGGCTTAAAAAAATATCAATAATGGCCAAATTTCTTGAGAAAAGTGTCTAATTCGTTATGTAATGAATAATTTCTTTTAGTATTATTGCCACAAATCTTATCACTATCATATAAATCAGAAATATTTATTTGGCTTATTCCCAAAGAAAAAAATGTAAAAGTAAAATTTTGTAAAATATTTAATTAACAACAAATTGGCAAATGTTCGGCTAAAGTTCGGCTTTTTTTTGGGCGAAGCCTAACCGAAACCGAAGCCTAAGTCGAAGACGAAGTTTGGTCGTTCCCTAATTTTAGCTATTGCACTATTGCACAATTTCATTTTATTGGTCTATAAACTAGAATAATTAATTATTAGAATTACATGAAAAAATTTCCAAGGAGCCTAGATATCTGATGTTAATAAATAAAATGTGTAAGTAGAGAAAAGTTTTGTTATATTTTGCTTAATAACTTTAATATCCACAATTGTTATACAATAAATACTCTGCCCTTAAATCAGGAAAAATAATCCACAGCTAGTTTTGATATTTAGCTTTTTATATGTATATATTTTTTGTAATAAATATCTGTATAACTTTAAATTTATAATATACTTATGCAGAGAAAAACATAGACGAATATTTTAAAAAAAGTTTTACGCATATTTAATAAAAAGAAAGTGCATTATTTGCAAGAAAGTTATTCAGTGTTACGACTAGTTTCGGGGTTTGAACAAAGTCATTAAGAAGGGGTATAACAGACCCTGAAAAAAAAAACGAAAATTGTATACACATATTAAAGGCACGTACATTTTTTTTTAAATTGTACTATAGATTCATAAATTGTATTTAAATTGCTTTTAGACTAATTCTGGATCGCTAAATGGGAAAACAAGTTCCATTTGTTTTTCCACAGAAGCGCTTCGAGTGAGGCCAAAAAAAAACATATTTTTTGAAGGTCTAAAAACTCCAGAAGAGCAAAAAAAGCTAGGTTTGTATTGATGCCGTTTTTAAAACACATTCATACTCTTGGCGTCAATATATGTATCTCTTGTGTAAGTCGGAAGTGTACTTTTTGACATGTGTTTGAATTTAAAAAGAAATACATTTTCAAGCTCTTTCGAAAACTGTTAATTTTTATTTATTCGTTTAAGTCAGAGGCCGAAAATACGCGCTAATTGTTTTTTTTTTCGTATCAAAAAATTATTGCCAAAAATTTATTTAAACCAAAACTCGAATATATCGATGTACATAATTGTTATACCCTATGCAGGGCCGCCGAGAGGAAATCCGGGCCCTGGGGTAAAAAGGTGGGGTCCCCTTTCTACATAAAAGTTTCGAATATTTCATCAATTTCATCAACTATCTTTCTACCGACTACTGCAATTTTTTTTAAAGAATAAGTGAAATACGACGTTTTTTGCTCTTATCAGTTCGTCACATCTGTATTGAATTGAATTTGCCTTATAGTTGATGTTGGGTGAAACAAATTTTTTTTTATACGATTTCGAAAATCAATAGAATGTATTAATCAGTTCATATATGTATATAGACCTTTGGTCAGAAATATTTATTCAGATTATATCAGAATATACGAATATAGGGATAGCAGGACTTGGCAGCTAATAAGAAGACAGAAACATCTTATTCAAACATTTATTTATTGATTTGATTAATTAAAAAACAGTTCTTTCGAAGTCTGTTGACTATCATGATTAAGTTTTTGAACATGCAGTTTAAAATCCTACAATCTTCAATTGTTTTGAACTTAGAACTTTCTAATAAATGTTTGAATTAACCGACTATCAAAAGCATTCTAATTTAACTATTCACTGAATTTCTTGAAAAATACGGGCCCTTTCGAGAACTCGGGACCCGAGGGGAATTACTTCTAACATTCACTTTCTCAGCAGAAAATCTGCCAAAAACTTATGCTCCACCTTTTTGTAATAGAAATGTTTTTCAATGAAACGTTTTTAACAATTTTTTTTACAAAGTTGATAAGCCAGAAAGAATAAACAAAAATATGAAGAATTACAATTACAATTTATACAAAAAGTATAAAGAAGCTGAAAATAAATTTAAAGGAGTATATAAAGTTTACTCTGTTTGCTATTTTGGACATTTTTGAATAATAACTACAAAACGAGCTAGATAAAAAGCAATATGCCTGTATCTCGAAAACCCTGCTTTGGCAAAATAAATGAAATTAATTTTCATATACAGCGACCCAAAATTAGTCAACGCAAGTTCTTTTTTTTTCACTAGTTACCACTCATGTGTGAAATATTTGTAAACTAGCGTAATCGTTGAGGAAAACATTTGATGGTTCTCCTCGGTATTCAGAATAGTCAAACCAAAATTAAAAAGCAAAACCATTTCAAATGGCCTTTGCAAGAAAAGAGCAAGAAATTTATGCACGAGTGCGGTAAATAAAAGAGAGCGTCAAACACAAGGTACATATATCTGCGCTTACCACACTTGATTATTTCAAATATCAAGTGGTTTTTAAAAATACATACATTTTTAATTTTTCGCCTACACTTTAAAATCTATGAAATTATTTTTCAACACGCACAGGTATCGATAGATAAGTTTGTATGCACACAAAAGTACTGGTACACTCTGCAGCAAAATCATAAGAACGATTAAGTAAAGAATGAAATTGTAGAGCAGTAAAAATAAGGAATCGACGAAAATTATTTATATTCGTGTTGCAAAACTATATGACCGCTACTTTTACTATCTTTTGATTATGTAAATCTTTAATTTATAGATTTAGATTTTATTTGTTTTTAATTGAAATGCCTCAAGTTACAGCCAAATACAGATTACCAATTCAAGTAGTGAAAGATAAGAAGTTAACAACCTTGCATCGCAATTGTCCATAACTCGGTAGCTAGCAAAAACGCTGGACAAAAAAAAACAAAGTACTTACTCAAATGAACACAATATTTTGTCTGCTTCCACGAGAGAAAACAGCCAGAATAAATTTCCCTTAAGTAATCCTTCTAACTAATTAGGATTTAATTTGAAATAAATGTCGTTAAAATTGTCTTGCAGGCGATTTTTTTAACCCTCAAATGCACACTCTTCAACCCCCATAGATGGAATGACCATATTTTTTTTTCTGGGTAACTACGGCTCGAGAAACACAAAAAAAGAAAAAAATTTATACTTTTAAATTAACGAACTTTGAAAGTGAGTGCCCTGAGGCAATCTTGTGCATTAGAGGGTTAAACGAGACAAAGCTTAATCTTGATTGTTTTAATGGTTTTATACCAGAGGAACTTTACTTACTATTCAAAATGCCGTTTCGATTGGAGAGAAAATCGTATTGTGAAGGTGAGTTTTTTCACGAAACCATTAATCTAATTTTTCTCAGACAGTATGAAGTCAATTTGTTACATAATAGTTTATCGAAGCATTCTCGTTTTCTTAATAAATCCCGGCCTTGAAAAAATTGGGTCTTTTAACAAGATATCCTAAGATAACAGTCCAATGGAAATATCAAAAGTGCGCTAAATTTAATGCTCTAATTTGATAAACAAATATACACAAGAAAAAATAAGCATTTTCAAATTTCGTTATTTTTTCTTATTTCACCAGTTACTTAGAGTTAAGTGACAGTGTTTCATTAACATATTGAAAAATATTAAAAGAAAAAATTGAGATTTGGGTAATATTTTATTTGTTTTTTTTTTTATTTGCATTATTTTTGTTTGTATTTAGTTGGTGGTTTCTTTTTAATACTGAATGGCAAAATATATAAATAACTTTATTACCGCAAAACAATAAAAAAAACTCCAGTCGCAAAGATTTTTTTTTATATTTAGATATAAGAATAATGTAATAATGTCCGAAAAGACGTTGACTTCGCTTTCATAGAAATTTCGGAGATTTTAGGAGGCAACAACAAAAAAAAATAAGTTTAATTACTTGAGTCGAGTCGTCAACGAGGAAGGCCTTAATAAACGTAGCAAAATAGAGAATTTAAAGACATCCAAAGGCATATTTATACTTTGACAAATCAGTACCATTTACCTTTAAAGAGCGATACACATTAATCCCAAATTTCAAATAGGGCCCCGCGAAGCAAGCGGATTGTAGCTACTGTGGTCAATATTTTATTAACCCAATAATTTGAGTGACGTAGAAAACCCTTACAAATTTCGCAAGCAATCAACGAAGTAAGAGTACAATTTTTTTTTTGATACAGCAGATAATTACTCCGAGTTCCCCTTTTCTTTTATTTTTTCCTTTACCCTCACTATTACTTTTACTTTTACTTTTACTTTTATTTTTAGTTTTACTTTTACTTTTACTTTTACTTTTACTTTTTTTTTTACTTTTACTTTTATTTCTAGTTTTACTTTTACTTTTACTTTTACTTTTACTTTTACTTTTACTTTTACTTTTACTTTTACTTTTACTTTTACTTTTACTTTTACTTTTACTTTTACTTTTACTTTTATTTTTATTTTTACTTTTACTTTCACTTTTATTTTTGCTTTTACTTTTACTTTTACTTTTACTTTTATTTTTACTTTTACTTTTACTTTTACTTTTACTTTTACTTTTACTTTTACTTTTACTTTTACTTTTACTTTTACATTTACTTTTCCTTTTACTTTTAGTTTTACTTTCACTTTTACTTTTGCTTTTACTTTTACTTTTACTTTTACTTTTACTTTTACTTTTACTTTTACTTTTACTTTTACTTTTACTTTTACTTTTATTTTTATTTTTACTTTTACTTTCACTTTTATTTTTGCTTTTACTTTTACTTTTACTTTTACTTTTATTTTTACTTTTACTTTTACTTTTACTTTTACTTTTACTTTTACTTTTACTTTTACTTTTACTTTTACTTTTACTTTTACATTTACTTTTCCTTTTACTTTTAGTTTTACTTTCACTTTTACTTTTGCTTTTACTTTTACTTTTACTTTTACTTTTATTTTTACTTTTACTTTTACTTTTACTTTTACTTTTACTTTTACTTTTACTTTTACTTTTACTTATACTTTTACTTTTACTTTTACTTTTACATTTACTTTTATTTTTATTTTTACTTTTGCACTTACTTTTACTTTTACTTTTACTTTACTTTTATTTTTACTTTTACTTTTATTTTTAGTTTTACTATTACATTTACTTATACTTTTACTTTTACTTTCACTTTTACTTTTACTTTTACTTTTACTTTTACTTTTACTTTTACTTTTACTTTTACTTTTACTTTTATTTTTACTTTTACTTTTACTTTTACTTTTACTTTTACTTTTATTTTTATTTTTACTTTTACTTTCACTTTTATTTTTGCTTTTACTTTTACTTTTACTTTTACTTTTATTTTTACTTTTACTTTTACTTTTACTTTTACTTTTACTTTTACTTTTACTTTTACTTTTACTTTTACTTTTACTTTTACATTTACTTTTCCTTTTACTTTTAGTTTTACTTTCACTTTTACTTTTGCTTTTACTTTTACTTTTACTTTTACTTTTACTTTTACTTTTACTTTTACTTTTACTTTTACTTTTACTTTTATTTTTATTTTTACTTTTACTTTCACTTTTATTTTTGCTTTTACTTTTACTTTTACTTTTACTTTTATTTTTACTTTTACTTTTACTTTTACTTTTACTTTTACTTTTACTTTTACTTTTACTTTTACTTTTACTTTTACTTTTACATTTACTTTTCCTTTTACTTTTAGTTTTACTTTTAGTTTTACTTTCACTTTTACTTTTGCTTTTACTTTTACTTTTATTTTTACTTTTACTTTTACTTTTACTTTTACTTTTACTTTTACTTTTACTTTTACTTTTACTTTTACTTATACTTTTACTTTTACTTTTACTTTTACATTTACTTTTATTTTTATTTTTACTTTTGCACTTACTTTTACTTTTACTTTTACTTTACTTTTATTTTTACTTTTACTTTTATTTTTAGTTTTACTATTACATTTACTTATACTTTTACTTTTACTTTCACTTTTACTTTTACTTTTACTTTTACTTTTACTTTTACTTTTACTTTTACTTTTACTTTTACTTTTACTTTTACTTTTACTTTTACTTTTACTTTTTTTTTTACTTTTACTTTTATTTCTAGTTTTACTTTTACTTTTACTTTTACTTTTACTTTTACTTTTACTTTTACTTTTACTTTTACTTTTACTTTTATTTTTATTTTTACTTTTACTTTCACTTTTACTTTTACTTTTACTTATACTTTTACTTTTACTTTTGCTTTTACTTTTACATTTACTTTTATTTTTATTTTTACTTTTGCACTTACTTTCATTTTACTTTTACTTTTACTTTTACTTTTATTTTTATTTTTACTTTTACTTTCACTTTTATTTTTGCTTTTACTTTTACTTTTACTTTTACTTTTATTTTTACTTTTACTTTTACTTTTACTTTTACTTTTACTTTTACTTTTACTTTTACTTTTACTTTTACTTTTACATTTACTTTTCCTTTTACTTTTAGTTTTACTTTCACTTTTACTTTTGCTTTTACTTTTACTTTTACTTTTACTTTTACTTTTACTTTTACTTTTACTTTTACTTTTACTTTTACTTTTACTTTTATTTTTATTTTTACTTTTACTTTCACTTTTATTTTTGCTTTTACTTTTACTTTTACTTTTACTTTTATTTTTACTTTTACTTTTACTTTTACTTTTACTTTTACTTTTACTTTTACTTTTACTTTTACTTTTACTTTTACATTTACTTTTCCTTTTACTTTTAGTTTTACTTTCACTTTTACTTTTGCTTTTACTTTTACTTTTATTTTTACTTTTACTTTTACTTTTACTTTTACTTTTACTTTTACTTTTACTTATACTTTTACTTTTACTTTTACTTTTACATTTACTTTTATTTTTATTTTTACTTTTGCACTTACTTTTACTTTTACTTTTACTTTACTTTTATTTTTACTTTTACTTTTATTTTTAGTTTTACTATTACATTTACTTATACTTTTACTTTTACTTTCACTTTTACTTTTACTTTTACTTTTACTTTTACTTTTACTTTTACTTTTACTTTTACTTTTACTTTTACTTTTACTTTTACTTTTACTTTTACTTTTACTTTTACTTTTACTTTTACTTTTTTTTTTACTTTTACTTTTATTTCTAGTTTTACTTTTACTTCTACTTTTACTTTTACTTTTACTTTTACTTTTACTTTTACTTTTACTTTTACTTTTACTTTTACTTTTACTTTTACTTTTATTTTTATTTTTACTTTTACTTTTACTTATACTTTTACTTTTACTTTTACTTTTACATTTACTTTTATTTTTATTTTTACTTTTGCACTTACTTTTACTTTTACTTTTACTTTACTTTTATTTTTACTTTTACTTTTATTTTTAGTTTTACTATTACATTTACTTATACTTTTACTTTTACTTTCACTTTTACTTTTACTTTTACTTTTACTTTTACTTTTACTTTTACTTTTACTTTTACTTTTACTTTTACTTTTACTTTTACTTTTACTTTTACTTTTACTTTTACTTTTACTTTTACTTTTTTTTTTACTTTTACTTTTATTTCTAGTTTTACTTTTACTTCTACTTTTACTTTTACTTTTACTTTTACTTTTACTTTTACTTTTACTTTTACTTTTACTTTTACTTTTATTTTTATTTTTACTTTTACTTTTACTTATACTTTTACTTTTACTTTTACTTTTACATTTACTTTTATTTTTATTTTTACTTTTGCACTTACTTTTACTTTTACTTTTACTTTACTTTTATTTTTACTTTTACTTTTATTTTTAGTTTTACTATTACATTTACTTATACTTTTACTTTTACTTTCACTTTTACTTTTACTTTTACTTTTACTTTTACTTTTACTTTTACTTTTACTTTTACTTTTACTTTTACTTTTACTTTTACTTTTACTTTTACTTTTACTTTTACTTTTTTTTTTACTTTTACTTTTATTTCAAGTTTTACTTTTACTTTTACTTTTACTTTTACTTTTACTTTTACTTTTACTTTTACTTTTACTTTTACTTTTACTTTTACTTTTATTTTTATTTTTACTTTTACTTTCACTTTTATTTTTGCTTTTACTTTTACTTTTACTTTTACTTTTATTTTTACTTTTACTTTTACTTTTACTTTTACTTTTACTTTTACTTTTACTTTTACTTTTACATTTACTTTTCCTTTTACTTTTAGTTTTACTTTCACTTTTACTTTTGCTTTTACTTTTACTTTTACTTTTACTTTTACTTTTACTTTTATTTTTATTTTTACTTTTACTTTCACTTTTATTTTTGCTTTTACTTTTACTTTTACTTTTACTTTTATTTTTACTTTTACTTTTACTTTTACTTTTACTTTTACTTTTACTTTTACTTTTACTTTTACTTTAACTTTTACTTTTACATTTACTTTTCCTTTTACTTTTAGTTTTACTTTCACTTTTACTTTTGCTTTTACTTTTACTTTTACTTTTACTTTTATTTTTACTTTTACTTTTACTTTTACTTTTACTTTTACTTTTACTTTTACTTTTACTTTTACTTATACTTTTACTTTTACTTTTACTTTTACATTTACTTTTATTTTTATTTTTACTTTTGCACTTACTTTTACTTTTACTTTTACTTTACTTTTATTTTTACTTTTACTTTTATTTTTAGTTTTACTATTACATTTACTTATACTTTTACTTTTACTTTCACTTTTACTTTTACTTTTACTTTTACTTTTACTTTTACTTTTACTTTTACTTTTACTTTTTCTTTTACTTTTACTTTTACTTTTACTTTTACTTTTACTTTTACTTTTACTTTTACTTTTACTTTTACTTTTACTTTTACTTTTACTTTTACTTTTACATTTTCTTTTATTTTTATTTTTACTTTTGCACTTACTTTTACTTTTACTTTTACTTTTACTTTACTTTTATTTTTACTTTTACTTTTATTTTTAGTTTTACTATTGCATTTACTTATACTTTTACTTTTACTTTCACTTTTACTTTTACTTTTCCTTTTCCTTTTACTTTTACTTTTACTTTTGCTTTTACTTTTACTTTTCCTTTTATTTTTACTTTTACTTTTATTTTTAGTTTTACTATTGCATTTACTTATACTTTTACTTTTACTTTCACTTTTACTTTTACTTTTCCTTTTCCTTTTACTTTTACTTTTACTTTTGCTTTTACTTTTACTTTTACATTTTCTTTTATTTTTATTTTTACTTTTGCACTTACTTTTACTTTTACTTTTACTTTTACTTTCACTTTTACTTTTACTTTTCCTTTTCCTTTTACTTTTACTTTTACTTTTGCTTTTACTTTTACTTTTCCTTTTATTTTTACTTTTACTTTTATTTTTAGTTTTGCACTTACTTTTACTTTTACTTTTACTTTTACTTTTACTTTACTTTTATTTTTACTTTTACTTTTATTTTTAGTTTTACTATTGCATTTACTTATACTTTTACTTTTACTTTCACTTTTACTTTTACTTTTCCTTTTCCTTTTACTTTTACTTTTACTTTTGCTTTTACTTTTACTTTTCCTTTTATTTTTACTTTTACTTTTATTTTTAGTTTTACTATTGCATTTACTTATACTTTTACTTTTACTTTCACTTTTACTTTTACTTTTCCTTTTCCTTTTCCTTTTACTTTTACTTTTACTTTTGCTTTTACTTTTACTTTTCCTTTTATTTTTACTTTTACTTTTATTTTTAGATTTACTATTGCATTTACTTATACTTTTACTTTTACTTTCACTTTTACTTTTACTTTTCCTTTTCCTTTTACTTTTACTTTTACTTTTACTTTTGCTTTTACTTTTACTTTTCCTTTTCCTTTTCCTTTTACTTTTACTTTTACTTTTGCTTTTACTTTTACTTTTCCTTTTCCTTTTCCTTTTACTTATACTTTTACTTTTACTTTTACTTTTACATTTACTTTTATTTTTATTTTTACTTTTGCACTTACTTTTACTTTTACTTTTACTTTACTTTTATTTTTACTTTTACTTTTATTTTTAGTTTTACTATTACATTTACTTATACTTTTACTTTTACTTTCACTTTTACTTTTACTTTTACTTTTACTTTTACTTTTACTTTTACTTTTACTTTTACTTTTACTTTTACTTTTACTTTTACTTTTACTTTTACTTTTACTTTTACTTTTACTTTTACTTTTTTTTTTACTTTTACTTTTATTTCTAGTTTTACTTTTACTTTTACTTTTACTTTTACTTTTACTTTTACTTTTACTTTTACTTTTACTTTTACTTTTACTTTTACTTTTACTTTTACTTTTACTTTTATTTTTATTTTTACTTTTACTTTTACTTATACTTTTACTTTTACTTTTACTTTTACATTTACTTTTATTTTTATTTTTACTTTTGCACTTACTTTTACTTTTACTTTTACTTTACTTTTATTTTTACTTTTACTTTTATTTTTAGTTTTACTATTACATTTACTTATACTTTTACTTTTACTTTCACTTTTACTTTTACTTTTACTTTTACTTTTACTTTTACTTTTACTTTTACTTTTACTTTTACTTTTACTTTTACTTTTACTTTTACTTTTACTTTTACTTTTACTTTTACTTTTACTTTTACTTTTACTTTTATTTTTATTTTTACTTTTACTTTCACTTTTATTTTTGCTTTTACTTTTACTTTTACTTTTACTTTTATTTTTACTTTTACTTTTACTTTTACTTTTACTTTTACTTTTACTTTTACTTTTACTTTTACATTTACTTTTCCTTTTACTTTTAGTTTTACTTTCACTTTTACTTTTGCTTTTACTTTTACTTTTACTTTTACTTTTACTTTTACTTTTACTTTTACTTTTACTTTTACTTTTACTTTTACTTTTACTTTTATTTTTATTTTTACTTTTACTTTCACTTTTATTTTTGCTTTTACTTTTACTTTTACTTTTACTTTTATTTTTACTTTTACTTTTACTTTTACTTTTATTTTTACTTTTACTTTTACTTTTACTTTTACTTTTACTTTTACTTTTACATTTACTTTTCCTTTTACTTTTAGTTTTACTTTCACTTTTACTTTTGCTTTTACTTTTACTTTTACTTTTACTTTTATTTTTACTTTTACTTTTACTTTTACTTTTACTTTTACTTTTACTTTTACTTTTACTTTTACTTTTACTTATACTTTTACTTTTACTTTTACTTTTACATTTACTTTTATTTTTATTTTTACTTTTGCACTTACTTTTACTTTTACTTTTACTTTACTTTTATTTTTACTTTTACTTTTATTTTTCGTTTTACTATTACATTTACTTATACTTTTACTTTTACTTTCACTTTTACTTTTACTTTTACTTTTACTTTTACTTTTACTTTTACTTTTACTTTTACTTTTACTTTTACTTTTACTTTTACTTTTACTTTTACTTTTACTTTTACTTTTACTTTTACTTTTACTTTTACTTTTACTTTTACTTTTACTTTTACTTTTACTTTTACTTTTACTTTTACTTTTACTTTTACTTTTACTTTTACTTTTACTTTTACATTTTCTTTTATTTTTATTTTTACTTTTGCACTTACTTTTACTTTTACTTTTACTTTTACTTTTACTTTACTTTTATTTTTACTTTTATTTTATTTTTAGTTTTACTATTGCATTTACTTATACTTTTACTTTTACTTTCACTTTTACTTTTACTTTTCCTTTTCCTTTTACTTTTACTTTTACTTTTGCTTTTACTTTTACTTTTCCTTTTATTTTTACTTTTACTTTTATTTTTAGTTTTACTATTGCATTTACTTATACTTTTACTTTTACTTTCACTTTTACTTTTACTTTTCCTTTTCCTTTTACTTTTACTTTTACTTTTGCTTTTACTTTTACTTTTACATTTTCTTTTATTTTTATTTTTACTTTTGCACTTACTTTTACTTTTACTTTTACTTTTACTTTTACTTTACTTTTATTTTTACTTTTACTTTTATTTTTAGTTTTACTATTGCATTTACTTATACTTTTACTTTTACTTTCACTTTTACTTTTACTTTTCCTTTTCCTTTTACTTTTACTTTTACTTTTGCTTTTACTTTTACTTTTCCTTTTATTTTTACTTTTACTTTTATTTTTAGTTTTGCACTTACTTTTACTTTTACTTTTACTTTTACTTTACTTTTATTTTTACTTTTACTTTTATTTTTAGTTTTACTATTGCATTTACTTATACTTTTACTTTTACTTTCACTTTTACTTTTACTTTTCCTTTTCCTTTTACTTTTACTTTTACTTTTGCTTTTACTTTTACTTTTCCTTTTATTTTTACTTTTACTTTTATTTTTAGTTTTACTATTGCATTTACTTATACTTTTACTTTTACTTTCACTTTTACTTTTACTTTTCCTTTTCCTTTTCCTTTTACTTTTACTTTTACTTTTGCTTTTACTTTTACTTTTCCTTTTATTTTTACTTTTACTTTTATTTTTAGTTTTACTATTGCATTTACTTATACTTTTACTTTTACTTTCACTTTTACTTTTACTTTTCCTTTTCCTTTTACTTTTACTTTTACTTTTACTTTTGCTTTTACTTTTACTTTTCCTTTTCCTTTTCCTTTTACTTTTACTTTTACTTTTGCTTTTACTTTTACTTTTCCTTTTCCTTTTCCTTTTACTTTTACTTTTACTTTTGCTTTTACTTTTACTTTTCCTTTTATTTTAACTTTTCCTTTTATTTTTACTTTTACTTTTACTTTTACTTTTACTTTACTTTTCCTTTTATTTTTACTTTTCCTTTTCCTTTTCCTTTTACTTTTACTTTTACTTTTCCTTTTATTTTTACTTTTCCTTTTCCTTTTCCTTTTCCTTTTCCTTTTACTTTTCCTTTTATTTTTACTTTTACTTTTACTTTTCCTTTTCCTTTTCCTTTTACTTTTACTTTTACTTTTCCTTTTATTTTTACTTTTCCTTTTCCTTTTCCTTTTCCTTTTCCTTTTACTTTCACTTTTACTTTTACTTTTCCTTTTCCTTTTACTTTTACTTTTACTTTTCCTTTTATTTTTACTTTTACTTTTATTTTTAGTTTTACTATTGCATTTACTTATACTTTTACTTTTACTTTCACTTTTACTTTTACTTTTCCTTTTCCTTTTCCTTTTACTTTTACTTTTACTTTTGCTTTTACTTTTACTTTTCCTTTTCCTTTTCCTTTTACTTTTACTTTTACTTTTGCTTTTACTTTTACTTTTCCTTTTATTTTTACTTTTCCTTTTATTTTTACTTTTACTTTTACTTTTACTTTTACTTTACTTTTATTTTTACTTTTACTTTTATTTTTAGTTTTACTATTGCATTTACTTATACTTTTACTTTTACTTTCACTTTTACTTTTACTTTTCCTTTTCCTTTTACTTTTACTTTTACTTTTGCTTTTACTTTTACTTTTCCTTTTATTTTTACTTTTACTTTTATTTTTAGTTTTACTATTGCATTTACTTATACTTTTACTTTTACTTTCACTTTTACTTTTACTTTTCCTTTTCCTTTTCCTTTTACTTTTACTTTTACTTTTGCTTTTACTTTTACTTTTCCTTTTATTTTTACTTTTACTTTTATTTTTAGTTTTACTATTGCATTTACTTATACTTTTACTTTTACTTTCACTTTTACTTTTACTTTTCCTTTTCCTTTTACTTTTACTTTTACTTTTACTTTTACTTTTACTTTTACTTTTACATTTTCTTTTATTTTTATTTTTACTTTTGCACTTACTTTTACTTTTACTTTTACTTTTACTTTTACTTTACTTTTATTTTTACTTTTACTTTTATTTTTAGTTTTACTATTGCATTTACTTATACTTTTACTTTTACTTTCACTTTTACTTTTACTTTTCCTTTTCCTTTTACTTTTACTTTTACTTTTGCTTTTACTTTTACTTTTCCTTTTATTTTTACTTTTACTTTTATTTTTAGTTTTACTATTGCATTTACTTATACTTTTACTTTTACTTTCACTTTTACTTTTACTTTTCCTTTTCCTTTTACTTTTACTTTTACTTTTGCTTTTACTTTTACTTTACTTTTATTTTTACTTTTACTTTTATTTTTAGTTTTACTATTGCATTTACTTATACTTTTACTTTTACTTTTACTTTTACTTTTACTTTTCCTTTTCCTTTTACTTTTGCTTTTACTTTTACTTTTCCTTTTATTTTTACTTTCACTTTTACTTTTACTTGTACTTTTACTTTTACTTTTACTTTTACTTTTACTTTTACTTTTACTTTTACTTTTACTTTTACTTTTACTTTTACTTTTACTTTTATTTTTACTTTTACTTTTACTTTTACTTTTTCTTATACTTTTACTTTTATTTTTACTTTTACTTTTACTTTTACTTTTACTTTTTCTTATACTTTTACTTTTACTGTTACTTACTTTTACTTACAATTTTAAATCTGGGGAGAAACTCCACTGCCATTGCTGACATTTTATCGCCGAATCCCCCTAATACGAGTACAATCCATTACCGCAAAGCATACCGCACTTTCAAAAGAAATTAGAGCCCCATATCCCCTTCAACTTTCCGCAAGTACCAGCGTCTGTTAATATATGCAAGATTTCCATCAAGAATGTACATGAAATAAAATTATTTATAACTTTTTTTGTTCCACATTTGAAGCTATTTTCAAAATAGTACTCGTATGTATATTTAGTACATATTCTTTCATTCAAATTTACTCGTACCTCTCTGGCAAGCGATTTCTTCTTTCATATTTATACTATGTACTTAAATAATGTTATTTTTTTTAGGTTGTTTTAAATATTTTGCGCTTATACGAGTACTGGTTAATGTACGTTTTGTTTTCTCTAAAAAAATTAGTTGCATAAAATGTGTGCGAATATTGAAGTGTCAGGAAAATTCAAAAGCTTTATATAAACTGTTGATTGGTATAAATAAATAGTTTACAATCTCTATATTTTATTTATATAAAAGGAAAAATGTGTGAATGTAGTAATTTTCAAATTTTGCAAATCTTGGAAGTTATTTTAGAACTAATGTAGATCTCATGTGTAATACGTAAATTCATATACCTCTTCATATGAGACACGAGTTATGGTTTTTACTCTACTGAATTTTTTGTGATCGTAAAGGGTGTTTTGTTTTAGACATGTGGTTTTAAATGAAGCAATACTTTTTTCGAAGCTTTTTTTTTTGACATTTGTTACTTTATTTATACTCAGTTTGGTTTGGCATTTCATAATGAACAGACCGACTTTCGTACAGCGTTTGCAAATCAGGAAAATAATGGTTCGGTTCCCGCGGTTCGCCCAGCAGAGTCGGTAATTCGAGCAACCATGGATCGTGCACCATGGATAATGCACAGCTTCAGATATGCCGTACAGTGCAAAGACGATCCGAATTAGTCAATCCGCCATCGCGCGCAACAATTGGAGCTGTGCCCATCCACTTTATGGAAGATTTTGTAGATGGATCTTGGTTTGCGGGCTTACAAAATCCAACTCGTGCAAGAATTCATGCCAAACGACCGAGTTCGGTGAGTGAGTCCAAAGCAAGATGGCCGGCCACCTATCCCGAATTTCACATCAAAATTTTGTTCAGCAATGAAGCTGACTTTGGTTGATTGGCTACGTTAATAAACAAAATTGTCGCATTTGGAATGTTAGATTATCAACACGTAATGTTGAGACGCCGTTACATCCTGAAAAAGTCACTGTTTGGTGTGCTCTATGAGCATAGGGAATCATTTCATTGGTCCATAATTCTTCAAAAATCAAGCCGGCCATAATGATACAGTGAATATGGGGATGCGCCACAGAGCCATGACTAATGACTTTTTCATACCCGAATTGGAGAAGGTTGATGTGGACTACCTTTGGTTCCGAAACAACTGCAACGAAACGATACATTTATTGAAGAAAACTTTTGGTGAGCGCATTATCTCACGTCGTGGACCTGTGGCTTGGCCTAGAAGATCATGCGATTTAACACTGCTGGACTATTTTTTGTGTGGTTATTTGAAGTCGCTGCTGCCGTAGCCGAGTATTTAGCGTGTGCGCGCTTCCTTCGGTGGCTCCCTGGTTCAAATTCTGGCGGGGGCAAGTAACATCAAAAATTATTGAAACAGTTTTTTCTAATGGACAGGCAATGGCAAACCTCCGAGTGTATTTCTGCCATGACAAAAAACTTCTCTCAAACATCATTTGCCGTTCGGAGTCGGCGTAAAACAATAGATCCCTCAATTTGTGTTACAAGATCAAGACGCACACCACAAATTGTAGGAGAAGTTCAGCCAAAATCGCTTAAGTGGTTACAGCGCCAA
This sequence comes from Anomoia purmunda, assembly GCA_951828415.1. Classification (NCBI taxonomy): domain Eukaryota; kingdom Metazoa; phylum Arthropoda; class Insecta; order Diptera; family Tephritidae; genus Anomoia; species Anomoia purmunda. Next base: position 155,088,285 of record OX639993.1, read on the forward strand.
TTAAATAAAAATTAAAAAAACTATAAATCGCTTGTCTACCCAGATAAGCTCGAGACAAGTGACGACTTAGAAGAGAATAATCGTCGCGCTATTGCTAAGATATGGCCCCAATTTCTGCAAAAGTGGTCGGTAATTGAGCCTCTCGGCTGGAATTTATTTGAGCCAGCCACGGCGGTCACTAGCCCGAAACCATTTTTTAAAAAATAATGGCAAACCCTTATCCGTATAGTGAAGCTAAATTCTCCGGCATAACATTAAACCATGTGAGTTTTATTTCTTCTCGAAAACCACAAGTCTAAAAAAAACTTTGTTTATAAACTTATGATATTACAGAATATCAAAGCGAATCGTAGTAAAGATAACAGCAAATGTGTTAATTCGTAAAACTAAATTTTAATTAAATGCGGCTGAGCAGCTCTAATTCCACATATTATACACATGTACACCGACTGCGACGAATAACTGTTACATTTTTCTGATCACAATTGTGCCGATCACGGCAATCATGGAATTAAAAGTTTTACTTGTTTAATTTTTTATGTCATTGCTGTGGACAACATATCGACCATGGCACATTAACCAGGTAACAGCATTAAAAAAAATACAACCCTTCCATGTATTTTGTTGTTGCAAGTGGCCCATCGAACGTCAACATAGAAATGCCAAATTTGGCGTGTTTGACAATTAAATAAATAAACAAAACGCACACCAGCAAGGCACATTGAAGATAAGTAAGTAATTCTATTGATTCGCACTATTACATCTACACCAAATTGCCCCTAATTAATATCTCAGCATTTGCGTGTTGGATACTTACATCAAAGGCGATGGTATATAAAGCGAAGGAACATAGTAGTTGGGCATTAGGTTGGTTCTTTGCCCTCCTGCAATGAGGTCGGATTCCAAAAAGTGATCGGAACAAACCCAACCGCTTACAGAAAGTTCCACGCCACATGCTCTGTTCCAGTTGGATTATCTCCACTGATCTTGCGGAACCTTAAAAAAGTTTCAGCTTTTCCCCCTCCCCTTATTGCAAAGAAAACATTTTCCCATTTCTGAATATGTAAATATAATTTGGATATGTAATATGTAAATAATTTATTTTCATCTATAATCAAAAGTTTGTTATGATAAAATGTAAACAAACTTTGACAGCTGATGAACCACTTCGAATGAAAAAAATCAAAAAAATCAACCCTGTTGATATTACCTGGTTAATGTGCCTTGATATCGACAAATTAAAATATTCCTTCAGTGTAAACAAATTTATGAGGATAGGCGCCAAACTAGAACTACTGATAAAACTTCGGCAATAAAGACCTGCTGGAGTCATGCTGTGTGCCATAAAACAATACAAAAGGTCATTAAAAAAAAACATTTGAAGATGAATGCGAAACGAAAATGAGATCAAAATGGGTCGGCACGTAAGCTGTAAAGAACTTGTTTTTCTGCCAAAAAACTATTTTTATTACAGGGCAGCCCCAAGTGCAAATTGATCGCTTGTGTGCAAAAAAATATGGCTAATATCACCCTTAATAAAAAGTCATTTGAACGGCACCAAAACGTATCATCCTTTATGGTATGGGAAGCGATTTCAGAAAAATTCAAGCGTCCTCTCCTTTTTATTGAGAAAGGGGTCGAAATTAGTGGAAGCGTTCTTAAAGAAGCATATGCTGCTACGAAAAAATTTTGTAACAATTTTCATCGCCAAGTTGTACTTAAAACAGAACATAAAACGTAATAATGTTGTATCGAAAATTGTGGCCAAATTTAGGCTTTTTGATTATAATGATAGGGAAAGCAACAGATTTAAACGTCACTAATTAGCTGTATATAAAAAAATAAAACAAAATGATTATGCTATGACTAATAAATAAATAATTTAAGAAGTTAAGTTTATTTTTAAATTTCTGTTATGTCGGCTCAAGTTTATTGAGAGTTTTTTTTTCGGATGTATATTGGAAAGATTTCCGTCAAGTTTGGTTTGGAGACACACACAGTCCCAGTGTCATTTCTTGCTCTAAAAGTTGTTCTTATTTTGGAGTTAATTAACAAAATAGAATTAATCGTATTTCATGCAAAAGTGGTTTAAAAAAAGGAGTTTAAATACACATCGAATAAGCCGAAGTCTAAATGTGCTCGGTTTCGATACAACATTCACCAAACTTTCAATTAGGTAAAATTTTGCTAATTAAACTTACATTGGGTAAGGAAAAGCTCTACTAGCAAAAGTTATTAACAACACTGTGCGATAAATTGAAATTGGTTGACAAGTGCCTTATTAAAATCATGATGACGCTGTTCTTGATCATTTACCGAAAAAACGAAAGAGACATTTACAGCGAAAGCAAATAAATTATACTGTACATTTTGCCTTTTCTTCGGATTTTCATTAAACGCCAGAAGTTTCTGTGCTAGAACACCAATTTCAAGCAATATGCTGGTAGAATCCTCGATCTAACGGAATATTTTCGCAGAACATTAATTAAACCTTTTTTTTTTAAATTGCCAAACGAAGAGTCCAAAAGCCCCACTGTGAGGCACAATAAAGGGCTTAAATGTTTTACGAAAAAATTGCTCCCGAAGTTATACATATTTCGTTTGGCCAAACATTATATCCAGCTCAGATTTATTATCTATAACAATGTTCATACGAAAAAAATAAAAGTAAAACATTGAATAACAAAACCAAATTCAAATAATAAAAAAAGCGAACAAATTTTTAACAATTTTCTGCCTTCAAAGGTTTGATGAAAATAGAAGTTATGCAGTCAGAACCTAGGTTGATACAGCACTTTTTATCAAAATTTACCCAATACTTCCCATATAACAAACGAATGGAAATAACTAGATCTTTTGATTAAAACAACAAAAACTACATTATTGAGAACACTGGTTGCTTAAAATTTGTTTAACATTGCCAACTGCGCAGTGTGCCATTCAAGTTTAGTGAATGCTCAACTTTATCCAACGATGGTGACATTTAGAAGTCTCAATTTCAGAATTAAGTATCCTTAAGCCTACTTCCCTTGAATTACATGGCGTATATTTCCTTTAATTGAATAATCGAATTTAATTTACTTTTCTTAGTAGGTCGCAACACTCTCCTTGGTATTTTCAAAATTGAATTTTCTTAAAACTTCTGCGTATAAGACACATGTTTCAATATTTAGTTTTATATATTTTTGACTTTAACTGATTTCTTAAACTCTCTCCAAAAAGATTTTTTAAATTTAGTGATCTCATATTTTTTTAGTTTGATACTCATATTGTAAAATATCAGTTAATTTAACTAAATTGAGTTTGAAACAGATGAGAACCCTCTTCCAAGACATTTTAGATATGAAATTTCATTAATTCCCTTTCGTTTTATACCCTTATTGCCATTTTGATTTCTTTAATTGCTTTAATTGAATTTAACCTTTTGAGCAGGTTACAACTCCCTATAAAAAATCAATTCTATGATATATGGGGGCCATACATGTGCCAAACCTTATTCAGATCTATACAATCGTTATACAACAATATGTGATTTAACTTATTTATTTAATTGATTATAATTTTGTTTACCAGATATCAACTCTCCATAAAATTTAGCCTGTTAACGTTGGCTATAGACTATTTGTGTGCCAAATTTTATACAATTCAGTCTAACCGTTTGGGTCTGAAAAGGTAATAACATAACCACACTCTCCCTCACACAAACTCACTAAAAATCTTAAATTATAAAATATGTAATTGCTTTTTCTATTCCTCCAGAAAAAAAGAGATTTATCCTTTGATACTTAGAAAGACAACAATTAGCGATAGTTGACAACAGATTTTGAGTTTCTTTATCCAAAATTAATTAACCTTTGCTAGGAATAAGAACTCGTTCAAACCAGTGAATTGATTTACAAAATACTGTAGCTTCATTCCAGCTAACTTTTTGGATCTACATATGCAGTTGACCGGCGTATATTGAATTGAATGTAGATCTCATCGAAATATTTCACATCTACGGTTAAAGCACTGTGCCGCCTCGTTTTAGGGTAATGTAAAAAACAGGACATTTTTCTTATGAGCCACCTTAATATTTACTAGGTATATGTATGACAATATATTTATATGCATATCTACATGTGCTGTTCTCTGTAGTATTCGATCTATTATATATATATATATATAAATATATATACAATGTATTTAAAAAAATATTTTCAATAACTTGCGCGTAGCGCATACGTCATTGGTATTTTAATGTTTCCCGCAAAATTTTCCGCAAAAATTCCATTAGATAAATAGCCCATCTCATTAGTTAGCTATCGCAATTTAAAACATTGCGTTATGTATGTAGCTATGTAAATGCAAGCAAGACTATTTATCATTTGACGTTTAGAGAAAATATTCTACGCTTTGATTTTAAATATACAAAAAAACCAGTGATGCATTGCACGTTGATGAAAAGAATTGCGAAAAAGTTATTTTTGTGTGTCGTTCACTGCGCTCGTATACTCCAACCCAGAATATGCTGTATTAAACTGGCGCCCCATCATAAATTTGTTATTGCCTATTGTGCAACAAGTAGAAAAAAACTTGCTTCACTATTATACACTAAGCATTCTCAATTGATCTGATATAATCTGTAAACTCTTGAATTCAGAAAGACCATTGCTTAAAAGGCGATAAAAGAAGATGAACCACCGAGTGCGTCTTACGTAGTATAGAAAATCGGGAATGCATGCCGAGCTCAGGTCGGTCAAGCAGTCTAGGAAGTACTTATTTAAGAATTGCTTTCGAGTCTTGGCCAGGGCAGGAGTTTTTTTAGGTCCTACTTTTTGTCTTATTCATAAATGTTTTTCATTTGCTTGTCATCTTTTATATACTGATGACTTGAAAATCTTTGCCACAATAAGAGACTCAGAGGATGTACTTAGGCTTCAGGCTGATCTCAGTAAACTTGCTAATTGGTGTACTAATTCTGGTATCTCTTTAATGTATTAAGAAATATTCTCAAGTAACATTCTCCAAATCTCGTGATATTCTACACCCGTCATATGATATAGCTAAAAATGTGCTTAAACTGTTGAGATCAAAGACCTAGGAATAATTTTTGACTCACGTTTCTTTTTTTGCAAATATCACAACACATTTATTATCTCAAATCTCGTTATTAGGTTTCACAATAAATTACTATTTACCGCGTTTGTTCGGTCTAGGTTGGAATACGCTACATTTATTTTGAAACCTTATCACTAATTCGCTATCTTGAGAATTGAACGGATGCAAAAGGTGTTCCTAAAATTCTCACTAAGTCGAAGGTCGATACTATCGCTGACTTTTGTGTTGCATTTAATTCAAAGGGGCATTGATTGTACATCTCAGTTGCAACATATTAATTTTCTTGTTCCTGCAAGGCTTTTACCATTTTATCTTAGGACATTTAAAACCAATTTCGAGAGCAATGCACCTATTGTACGCGCGCTTCGTGAATGTAATGAGATTTCGAATTTCACTTCGTGCAATTTATCTATCATTATTATATTGATAGATTTTAATTAATATTGAATTAACTTGAACAATTTGTGTTATCATTAAGTAAGCAGTCAGTATAAACTATTGTGTTTTTGACTAATAAAATAATTAAATTAATAAATAAATAGTGTTCGATGCTCTCCACTTCCTCTTCATCCCTGAAACTTCCATAAAAACCGCTGGTGAGGCTTTCCAATTCTTCCCGCGTACGTCCATTTCGGGTTATTATCCCGACCATTGGTCCGAGAGAAAGTCTGCCATGATGAGAGCTTTCGATAGCTTGGCGTCAACCTTTGACCAAACTTGTCTGGTATTCCTCCTCGCCGAGTTTAGTCCTCAAATTGTATTTGCAGAAGATTAGAGACATGTCCGCGTCTAGAGCAGATTTTGACACAGATAATTCCGTCCCTTTCCTTACACACTCAACTATCGCGCAATTGCAAGGAATGTCACTGTGCCCAGAGACCTATGCAACAGTTACGGAACATTTAGACACGAGTTGATTGGGAGAACTTCTACATTTTATGGCAACTATGTTTCGTAAGACTTTAGGGATTTTATAGCCGCTTGGCTATCGGAGTTTATAACAACTGGTCCGTCTGAAGGAGCGGACACTAACAGACCCAGCTGCCGAGCAGCCTCCATTATGGCATTTAGCTCTGCTCGGTTCGGGACTCTTCTTCCGAACTTCTTTTACAATTTGTGGTGTGGGTGTTGATGTTGTACTACAAATTGAGGGACGTGCAGTTTTACGCTGACTCCGAAAGGAAAATGATTTCTGTATAACTTATAGAGCTTGTGGCCAGGTTTGTATTAGGAATAATATGAGAAACCAACAATTTTTCAAAGTGGTAGAAGTGATAGCTGCTATTTCAGAGATCACCACATTTTAATAGTGGTATGGTTGGTTCACACGGTTAGCGTGGCTGAGTGGTTGCGTGCTCGCCTAGCAATCCCGTGTACCATGGTTCAAAGCCAGGTAAAGTCAAGAAAGAAAGAAGTCTGATGAGGAGATGTCGTGATCTCCGAAATAGCAGCTATCACATCTACCACTTTGAAAAATTGTTGTTTTCTCATATTATTCCTAATACAAACCTGGCCACAAGCTCTATTAATTATACAGACGATTCATAAAAAATAAGGCCAAAAATCGAAAATGATTTTTGTTATACTTTTTTTCATGGCAGAAATACGCTCGAAGGTTTGCCTGCTGCTGCCGAGGGGCGGCCACTATTCGAAAAAATTAGGCGCGCACACGCTACATATTCGACTACGGCGGCAGCCTTTTTTCGATTTTCTACTTCGTGAATATTCTAACTCAGCTTCGATCTGCAGAACAAATGAAGAGATAAATTCAATTTAATGCAAACAAAATTAATATTTCATGTTCACAAAGCTCAAAATCTCAGTTGCAAATTTTATTATAAAAATCGCTCATTAACGATTATTTTGTAACTTTTATTTCATTACTCATTAAATAACAATTATTTTTTGTTTTTATAAATAAAAGTTATTCTTGATTTTTATTTTATAAATCAAAAATAACAGTTAGTTAAGATTTTTATTTTAGTAGTTATAAATAACAGTTATTTATATAAGTCACTGACTTTTATTTTTGAAGTCATACTTATAAAAGTCAATTTAATTTTTCGGAGAAAATAATATCAGTAATAAATATTTTTTTATTTCCCGGAAAACTTATGTTCTGCGAAAAATTAAAAGATTTCTATATGTAAGACTTAAAATATAAAAAGCCAGTGAATGATTTATATTGATGACTTTTATAAATAAAACTTTCACTATTTTTTATAATCATTTCCTAAGCAAACTATAAAACTCAAAAAATAACACTTAAATTTGATTTTTTTTTTAAATAAAACTCAATAAATAAAAATCAATGTCGCACAAGCTAGTACTTGTTATAATGAGTAAGTTGCATTTATCCTTATACATTTGGCATTTCTCTTTCCACTTGATTTTTTGAATTGAAATTTGGGCAATACTCGTTATTTGCGGTCTCTGGTTATTTGATTCGAGCAACTCTAATTAAAGATCTTCTCACTTCGCAAACCTACAATTTATTATAGAAAGAAAGATAGAGACTGTCAAGTTGCTGATTTTAGTTCCAATTAAAACTTTTGCCAAAATTCACATTCCATATGCGTTCAACAAGAGCGACAGAAAAACAATTTTTATCACTTATTAATATTTTTAATTGATTAGAAAATTGATGAAATCAATATGCTTGCAGAATATCATTATTTTTTGGTAAATTGTGTCATTATATGATATGCGCCGTTTGCAAGGTCATTTTGCAAATACAAATTATAGAGCATAAACATTTCGATTGCCATGGCAAACGAGCGGAGGAAGAATATATAAATATATTTATTAATATAATCCCACATATTGACATATAAATAATCCTGTAAAACGATAATACGATTTCAGATAAACATAAAACAAAAATTTCGAATTTCTATATAATATTTATGAATTTAAAATTAATCGTAACGCTAAAGTGGTGGCAGGCAGTCTCTCCACACATGCCAATAAAAAAATGCGTATGAATTTACGCTTCTATGAATTTGGCAGCAATAAAGGATCAAATCCAAAAAAAAAAAAACAAAAAAAAAATATATTTGATTCATATTCACCGATACATACACACGCACACACACACACAGCGCGTGCCAGAGTTTGGTGAACTCGTACACATAACGGCAAACGGTTTGATTTATGCCATATTTTATACTTATTGTACTTATATTATCCATATGTAGAGTGTGTGTGTGTGTGTGTGTATTATTGACAGAAATTCAATTTTCTCTAACCAGCCAAAAATGAAAAATGTTAGCAATAATAGCAGAAAAAAAAAACACACATAAACTCATTCAAGAATATATATTATATTTATTTATGTACATACAACAAAAAAATGCAAAAGTGTGCGGGTATAAGAAATATACAAATTTCAGGCGCACAGCTGTGACAGCATTTAACCGCAGGACGTGCCCATAACCTGGGCGCACTTTGAATACACAAAAATGTCGATAAATAAAAATTTGAATAAAAAGTTGTGTAATAAAAACAAGCGAATAGACATATTTGGCAAAAAAAAAAACGAGCTTGAACAGGAAACCGTTTGCCTGCCATTTCTAGTCGCTTGACAATGATTAAGCGGTTTTGCCAGTATAAAAAATAGGAAAAAATTTAAATATCTGCTCTAAGGATGTAACATTAAAATATAGACAAATAAATATGGAGACTCTGTGAAAAACGCGATTTTTTTTTATTATTCACAACGGCAAAGAGAGCGGAAGGATTGAACAGGTTTACACATTTAAAGGGCGCATCAATTATTCAGGTATTTGAGAACACCTCTTAGTAATTTTTTTCGTTTTCAATTCTCAAATTCAAAGTGCTAGAAAAAAACCTAACAAAAGCTGCATATTGGAAATAGGACAATTCTTAAGACTCACACGATCGGCCAATCGTTCACCGAGAACTAGAAGCATCTGATGGCAATGAGGAAAGTTTGATTAAACTCAAAAGACATGCGGCACGTTCAGGGAGTATTGGAATCTAGGAGTTTGTTCAAACAATAAGCTTTTGAACGCCTTAGCGACTTCTTGGCATTGCAAAGAGGCATCTCTTCTAGATATACACTAGACTGGATCGCGAAAAAAGGCAAAAAATGGCCACCCCTATGCCGGTATTCTGTAACTCAGTTTCATCTGAACTCGCTAAATTTGAGGCTTTCAATTAGATAATTTTTTTTTGTGGTTTGACACGATTTCGGTATTCAGTAAGCAACAGTGTCAAAAAATTTCACCAAAGACTGTGGTGAAAAGCAGTAGTGGCAATCAGCTGATCGTATATTCAGCTAGAGATGCACAATCAACCCTAATGAAAATGTGTTCATCGATAGCTCACAATACACTTTTCAATTCTTTGTCAACAGCATTGCTCTTTAAAAATTAAAACAGTATGGTTATCGTAAAACTAACATAGAAATTAACCATTAAAGCTTTTTTTACTGCATTTTATGTGAACCGATTATTTAAAATATTAGTAAAAATTAGAACTATCAACAATCGATAAATGCCGCTACTCATCCATATGGACATTCGATAAAAATGACAGAACGATATACATACAAAACAAAATGCAAACAAATATGTAGCTGTTTTTTTCTTTGTGCGTTATGAAAATTAAGTGTTATTTTTTTTACAGCTTTAACCCTAGAACACACACCCAGAAAATACCACGTAAACACACACCCGGGATACGTTTGTACCCGGGACCTTATTTTGCGGTTTTTTAATGCTTATTCAAACGATTTCTATGATTTTTTTTTTTAAATGTATATTTTAATATATAACAAGTATTTTGTCTTTTGTTTCATTCGAATATTCCTACTGGTTCCAGCGATATGGGCAAATAAAGTCAGGACATGCAACAGTGGATTTTTGTTTTTGTTGTTGTCCTGATAAATGCAAAACAAAATAATATAATTTATAATAATATACTTGTAGAGTAACAACGAATACACATTTTGGTTTTTATTTCATTGAAATATTCTACCTGGTTCAAAAGATATGTGCAAAAAGATCGGGCAAGGTATGGGTACGTAGGTAGCAAATACACTGGTATAACTGGTTTTTGTATTTTATATGCAGCTGCAAGGGTTGTTTTCACACGAGGTGTTGTTATAAATGCTGCCTGTTGATATTTTCATTATTGTTTTGGTGCTCAAAAGTGTAAGAAGTGAAAATATAAGTGAAAATAAATATAACTGAAACTATAAATAACTGGATACGAAATGACTTCAAGAAGAAACGAATATTTATCAAGTGCAGCATATAGAAGGTAAAAAATGTAAAATAAGCAACAATGTAAACATATACTAATTTTTTTTACTATGCAGGCTAACTGAGGAACAGCGAGAATCATATATACAATCTTTATTTGATGAAATTTGTGACGATGACGCTCCCTATGACTTTGACTCAGAAGATGAAGAAGAAATTCAAATCAATGACATGGAAATTGCTGATGACGATGCTGAAGTTTCGCAAAGTGCCGCAGAAGAATTACCTGATTATGCGGACTATGAGGATGATGAAGAAGACGATGAAGAAGAAGAAGAAGAAGAAGAAAATAATGAATTACCTGCTAGTGCCGAAAAATTTGTTGCACGTGATGGTACTGAGTGGATGAAAGAACCAAATGTAAGTCGTCAGGTACTCAGACAAAATATTATAAGAGAACGTTCTGGACCAGCTAGATGCACTGAAATGTTGTCAATAGAGCAAACATTCAAATGTTTCATGAACGTTGAAATGGCTGATATACATAATTATGCGCCACACAAATAAGTTAGCAAAAGAAACTTATAATGCTTACAACAATGCGCATCCAAACACAACTCCTAAGTCATGGACGCCTGTGTCAATAACAGAGCTGTATGCATTTTTTGGCATACTTATTATGACTGGTGCGAACCATAGCAATGGAGAACATGTTGGAGATTTATGGAGCGTCAAAAACTATCCTTTATATCGCGCCACAATGGGAGTCAACCGTTTCTGTTCGATATTGCGGTTCCTAAGATTTGACGATAAAAACACTCGTGCAACACGCTTACTAACTGATAAAGCAGCACCGATCAGTGAGTTGTGGACGATGATGAACAATAATCTTGCTGCACATTACAAGCCCAGCTCATGCTTGACGATTGATGAACAATTATTTCCTTACCGTGGACGCACACGGTTTACGCAGTACATACCGTCAAAACCTGCTAAATATGGTGTCAAGGTTTGGTGGATTTGCGATGCCACAAATGCATATCCACTGCATGGACAAATATATACTGGCCAAGCAGAAACTGGTAGGGAAACGAACCAAGGCGAACGAGTGGTGAAGGATTTGTCTGCCAAATACCAAGGAAGTGGCCGAAACATTACAATGGACAATTTGTTTACGACCTTGCCAGTTGCAGAACTGCTTCTCACCTGGAAACTCACGATCGTTGGAACTTTGCGCAAAAACAAATCATATATTCCTCAAGAAATGAAGCAGAACAAAAACAGGACAATTGGTTCAACGACATTTGGCTTCAAAAATAATGTGACAATGTGCTCTAATGTTCCCAAAAAAAATAAATTTGCTTTCGACCATGCATAATGATGCTGAAATAGCTGACAGTGGGAAACCTGAAATAATTGAATATTATAATCGTACCAAAGGTGGTGTTGATCGAATGGACCAAATGTTTGCGGAATATCCAACACAAAGACAAACAAAACGATGGCCACTAGCGATGTTCTTCAACATGTTGGACATTACAGCTCTTGCAGCCTACATTGTCTACGATTTGAATAACCCTATGTTGCCTTGGAGAACAAACAACAAGCGTAAGCAGATCCTGCGCAGCTTGGCTGAAGCATTGTGTATGCCCATTATTGAAGCCAGAGCCATAAATCGTCAAGTGACGCGAAATTTTTCGACTAAAATTGCTATTGAAGCATATTTCAACCGGCCGGTGGAATCAATGGTGTCAACAGCAGCATCAACATCTGCCGCAGTACGCACGTCAAAACCTGTGTCCGGATCTTGCTATTTATGTTACGCACAAGAGGAAAAACGCCGTAGAAAAACCAGAAAGCTGTGCGCCAAATGTAAGAAGCCAATGTGTCTTGAACATTCGGTCACATCAACAAATTGCTCTATTTGCCATGATTTTCCTTAGATATAAGATGCATTTTTATAATTTTTATAATAAAAGTCAATAATATAATGTGTGAAATGAATATTTTTAATTTTTCAAATAAAAAAATAATATAAAAAATGTTTTTTTTTGATTATTATGAGGGTTTTTACTATTTGGGTACAAACGTAACCCGGGTGTGTATTTACGTATATAATGTGTTGGGAAGGCTGTAGCTCCTGAACCAATGGTCCGATCTTAGGTCCGAGTTAGCGGTATAGAGGTATAGCGGTTCAAAAGTTACAACAATTCAAAGTTGAAAGTGGATACATTTGTACCCGGGTGTGTGTTCTAGGGTTAAATAAAATATACAAAGGGGCAGATCGAATGCTACTTCATTTTCGCGTTTGTTCAATACTTTCCTCAATTTCACTGTTTTTTGACCCGCTAAGGACCAACTGATAAATTAGTGGCTTTGTTTTAAGAATAGAGGCTTGAGACGGCTCACTGAACACCGACACCGAATAGTCACAAAATCGATCTCACCGCCGAAAAGTCGCAATTAGTGACTAGAGACTGCTTACAGAGAATACCGGCATTAGTTTGAAAACTTACTTTGAGAGGATTTACAAATTTGCATGCTTGGGACGTCATAAGAACAGCCGAAGTTTAATTTTCTACATAACATTTAATATAATAATTTATTATAGTATATAACGCGATTCAAAAGTGTGATATATTCACGAAAATATAATTTCGAGTACTTTATTCTAACTTTCGCGAAGAAAGAAAGAATTACATTGCTTACTAAAAATTTAAAATTTGTAAAGAGCAGAGTTGTTTTTGTGGGAGGTAGACATTAATTATATTTTCTTTTCTCGAAATAAAGTTGCATTTATTCTGCTCCGTGCCAGGGCTCTCCTCGGTATTTTCTATGGGTTATTTCTTTTTATCTCAAAATTTTGCCCCAAAAAGTGTCCGAAAAAAGAGCAACATTTTCTACCCGCAGCCAAACGTTGGGGCGGGCTTTGAGCAGCTGATTTTAATTTTGTAGTTTATTTGCTCGTACGTTTTGTTCAAAAGTCTCAATTTCGACACAAAATGAAAGTCATTTATCTAATTTTGTTGCATTCGATGAATTAAATTGATGATGCAAAAATGCAACACTTTCGTCCAAGACCAAAGTGACATCCATTTCGTGAAAAGAAAACGTTATAAGTTTTTTAAACTTAAAAGGCTAAGGAGGAGCGCCTGAATAAAATTTTCTTAGAAGAATTCATAGTACTGGCTGAATCCGGGGAAACTCATTACCGGATCTTTTACTGGCTCCAAAACTGGGGCAGGATCTGGCCAAGCAGGATTTATTTCAAAGAAACTGAGACCCTGTCTACACTCAAAGTATTGGTCAGTCCTCTAACGACTTCAAAACTAATCCGGCAATGAAAATTTCAATTAAATTAGAGAGAGCTCTGACCAGGTTTACCTTGGTTCACAACCAATAATAGCACTTTCACCTTCGGTCATAGCCGGCGGCCGCAGCCGAGTGTGTAGCGTGTGCGCACTTCGTTCGGAACGCCTCGCATTAGACTTAAGGTTCACAGAATACAAAGCTACACAATCGTACTGTCAAAAATTGTATTTGCAACCAACGTGGTGATTTCGAAGTGAATTCTGATTGGCTGAAATGGTAGAAGGGAAAGAAGAGTGGGCAAAACGCAGGAAACACAGTTGCCAGATGTCATATTTGAGCAACTACACGAAAATGGGCATTTTTGATATAAAATATTGCTATAGGGTACAATATCAACATCAAATATTAAAAAAAATTCAGCCAAAGCTGAAGTAACATAATAATATTAGTATAGTAGTGAAAAAGCAAAGAAATCATATAAGAAGCTGTTAAACTTACAGCATCAGAAATTATACGAAGATTGGCAGTTAGTGTTAAAGCAGATTTACAATAAACTCATAATTTTGGCATTTTTAGTTTTACTACATTTAAGTACTTTTTATTAAAATGGTGTATTTCTATTGAAAGAGTAATTAAAGAATATGTAGTATTCTACGAACCTAGCATGCCGAGTGTTTTTCTGAAAAAAACTTCCCATAAAAATCATTTGCCGCTCAGAGTTGGCGTAAAACTGTAGGAACCTCAATTTGTGGTACAACAGCAAGACGCACACCACAAATTGTAGAAGAGATCCGCCCAAACATCAAGCTTGGTATAAGCGCCAAATTATTATTATTATTATTAGTAATAGTGTTAGAAAATATGTACCTTGACGAGGTACATACAGTAGCAATTCAACTTATGTATATTCATTGTAAATTTGGTTAAGAATTTTATACATAGAGTTTTATCAGTTGACATAAATTTTCATTCTCGTTTGTACTTTTTTTGTAATAAAGATCATCATAAAGAACATTAAACTTATTTCTTTAATTAAACCCAAAGATCCTAATATAATAGGCTTTTTGTCGTTGTTGTTGTTGCAACCGCATAAAACATTCCCCATAAAATTTCGGGGAATGCTGCTGCAGTGACAGTCCTTGGCCGGATATAGATCCGGGTCGTTCCGGTATCGTATAACCGTGGTATAAGTCGTGGAAACGATATAATAGGCTTCTTTTGCAGCGGTTAATAATGCAACGTACTCTGCCTCTGAGCTACTTAATGAGAAAATTTGTTGATTTCTGGACTCCCACGAAAAAAACACTTCCAGCTGCAATAAAAACACATCCGCGTCAACGAAGCCTTCAATAGGTTGATCACTCTTGCTATAATGCTACTTGAAATCCACCGTTCACCCTTTAGGTATCGCGGTATTCGCTTTGCACCCACCCACTTTGTGTTCGCCATCGGTATTGCATTGTGCAAACTTACACACAGAATGCAAAATATCTGGTCACGTTGAAAGTGCTAAGGGCATTAAAGCGCCAACTAATGATTGATATTCGGTTACGTCTACTTTTTTGCAATTATCTGAGTCAAGCTTACCAAAAGCGCTTTGTTTAATTTATTTAAAATATTTATTATTTAATATTTGATTAATATAAAAATAATATTCCATTTAATTTAATATACAAAAATAAAATTCATTTTTGAAATTTATTGTTATTTAAAATATTTATTAATTAATATTTAATTAATATAAAAATAATATTCCATTTTTTTTATTTAATGTATAAAAATAAATTTCTTATAAAATTATATATTTAAATTTTATTTGTGTAGTCTTAATAATTATAAATAAAATTATTTCAATTTTTTTATAATTAAATAATTTGGTAAAATTTATAAATAAAAATTATTTATAGTGATAAAAGTTTAATAATATAAAATTTAGTCCATTTTTTAAAAAAATATATTAAAATAAAAAATTAAATATAATTGAAAATTATTTATTGAATTTAACTAAATTAAAATAATAGGGGATTTTATATTTAGTATTTAATGAATAAAGAGTATATTATATTAATTAATATTTATTTATTTGTGTTAATTTATAAATAATTTTATTTATATTATTATTTTATTTCCGAATTTTAATATAAATTAATTTCATTTTTAATAAATTTGTTTTATATTTATTTTATTTTAAAAGTTAATTTTAAAGTTAAATAATAGGGGTATTTAACTTAAATTAATAATAATTAAAATAATTATTAATTAATATTTTTAAAATTTTCATTAAGAAAATTGAAAAAAATTTTTTATGAGGAGGAATTTACTTTTATAAAATTATTTTATTTATAATTATTTATTTTTTATTAATACTATAAAAATTTGATAATATAATATATAATAAATAATTAATATTTTTTAAAATTTTAACTTCAATATAGTAAAGTTTTATTTTAGCTTAAAATTTTGTTATTGATTTATTTTATATGTAAATTTTTGTGTGAAATTTTATTTATTTAAATAATAAATAAATTTTATTACAATCTCAGTAATTAATTTTATAAATCAAGGAAACTTGGAAGTAGTAATTTCATTAAGTATTGGCTAAATTTGTGCCAGCAGCCGCGGTTACACAAATAATACAAATAAAATTTGTTCAGTGTGAGTTAAATTTTTTAATTGTAAAATATATTTAAATTTATTAAGTGAAACTTTAAATTTATAAATTTTTATTTAAATAATATTGAAGCTTTTAAATTTTATTAATAAACTAGGATTAGATACTCTACTATTTAAAATGTAAATTAAATCCACTAAGGTAGTATTAGTTATGTTCTTGAAACTTAAAAATTTTGGCGGTATTTTAGTCTATTCAGAGGAACCTGTCCTTTGTTTTCAGTTTATATACCGTCGTTATAAGAATATTTTATTAGAATAATAATTTTCTTAAATTTTTATTAAAATTTATATCAGATCAAGGTGTAGCTTATATTTAAGTTAGAGATGGTTTACAATAAAATTATTTGATTGGATTTAAATTTGAAATATTTAATGAAATTGCATTTGATAGTAAAATTTTAAAGATAAAAAATTTGATTTTATCTCTAAAATATGTACATATCGCCCGTCGCTCTTAATTTATTAAAGTAAGATAAGTCGTAACATAGTAGATGTACCGGAAGGTGTTACTGGAATGACAATTTAAAGCTTATTTAGTAAAGTATTTCATTTACATTGAAAGGATTTTTGTGTAAATCAATATAAATTGATTATATTTAAAATTTATTTATTAATTTTTATTTTATTTATTATAATTTATTAAAAATAATTATATAATTTAGTGTGTGTTTGCAGATGAAATGCTCTGGCTGCTTCATGTATGCTGTATCGTGAAGTTCACTATTTTGATACGCAAAAGACACATCCATCTGATGTAAAAACAACTTATGCTCACTGAAAACAGGCGAAAACCTTTTTTTCAAAATTAACTCCATATTGCTGACTGCGCTTTGTGGTATTTGAACATCCGCTGCCTTCAACAAATTCAAAGCAATACACCTCTTTCGAGAACGTCCGCGGTTACCAGTACGTATCAACTTAGGGCTTCCACGAAAAGAAGTTTCCGATTGAACACTACTGCTTACATCTGGTTGAGATAAATTATTATCAGTTACTGCAGACTCCGCTTCACTCTGGGTATTTTCTATCTCGAACGTCAACATATCGTTTGAATCTTTTCCATCAAAAAATGTGTCCTCAATAAATACAACATCTCGACTAGCGATTACTTTTTTGGTCACAGTATCATACAAACGACACGCTTTAGAAGATTTCGAATAACCCACCATGATCATCTGTTTCCATTTTGATTTAAACTTTTTTCTCTTGGTCTTATCTAAAGCAACTGCTGAAGAGCCAAATACCTTCAAATGTGATATACAGGGCTTCTTCCCAATCCACTTTTCATAAGGTGTGGAGTTGGTAAGAGCTTACGAAGTACTATCGCTCAGAATTGAAAAGCAATTGTGGAGGTATATTTTTCTTTAATGCAAATGATTCCTTTTTTTTTGTGGTTTCTATTTTTTTCTTAACAATAATAGTTCGTTTTATTTTTTTATCACAAATAATATAGTAAGAATTATAGTTTTTTCATTGAAAGTAAAGCTCAGTTCCTGCGCATTTTTTTTGGCAGATCAAAAAAACTCAAAACGCCAAACCACCTTTCTAGCAACTGTTGGGTGATAATTTTTTGTTTTTTGATTTTAATCTCGTCAACAAATTCAAATAACAAAAACGGGCACATTTCTAAATATAAATATATTGTCGGAAATGCAACAATAAACAGTTTAAGTGAATATAGTGAAATGGTAAACAATCTGTAGCCTCCACGAGACACCCTTTATACCAGTGCACTTAAATCACGCAAAACTTTTTAATCTTTTTGACGCCATTTGCGGTTATTTCAAATCAATTCACATTTCCAAACTTTAGTGTTGCAATCCAAATATCTCTTGCACACTTCCAACTTCATATGATAATTAAAAAAAAAAAAAAATAAAGATGCACAAAGTTTCGTTCAGCCTACTGTTAGTTGCCTTTTAACCATTGCAAACCATAAACATTTTAAAATTTTAGTCTTCCACTGACTTCTCGCTCTGAACCGTATCGTATTTACTTACCTGGGTGAGTACACAAATGTACACACAGGTGTAATGGAAGCCAATTTTACATCTGCGACTTTGCAAATCTATGCAAACAACATTTATCTTAAATACGAAAGTTTTCTGATTTTCGGTACGGTCGATTGGTTTTTGCGTTAAATGTATCCATTGAGAATTCCCTACGATTTTCAGAGAACACATATACTCGTACAACACGACCACCACACCCATACACACGTGCAAGAAAAGAAATAAATCATGGCACATTTATCATGAATCAAAATGGAACTTTATCGTAGCGAATACAGACAAAAAAACTAACTACAAGCAAAACATATGGACACCCATACACACACACACACACACACACTCACATATGTAGATGTGTGTTAGTATATATGGTTTATTTTTCGACTTTATTCCCAATCTGCATACATTTATACAAACATATCTATATATAGGTATGAACAAAAAAAAAGACCAAGCTGATACTAAAGTGAAAATGAAAATATAATACCAAAAAACAAAACAATGTAAGCAAATGAAATTGGTATGGATATGGATCCAAGAGACTTTTGAGATCCACACGCAAGGGACAGCTATATCGAATATCAAATGTTTCAAACAAACCAAAAAGAGCAGAAAAGAAGAGCGAAAAAATACGTCAAAAATATTCGCGCATATTTATGACTTTTCTGTTCATTTTAAGTTGGCATGAATTGATATTTATTGCATTTATAACGAGCACATCATCAAAGTCCGATAATCCACCGGCACTGGTGTGGAGAATAAAAATAAATATATTTTATTAATACTCGAAGCTTTAAAAACGCAATGCATGATGGAATTCTTACTAATTTTGTAGCTTAATAATTTTTATATACAAATTGAATAACTTCAGCTTATAACAAAATCTTCGAACAAAATCTGTTTCAATCACAATAAGAAAATAAAGAAAAAAATAGGTACTATGTTGCACTTAAGGTTGAGCTTTGATTCAAAACTATAATTGGAACTCTTGTCTGTGATTCATACAATGTTCGTCAAATCATAGCAGGGCGTATGAGTGACATTGAGTTATATTGAGAGAACATTAGTAAAATAATTTGACACTAAAGATGGGGATGGGAACCGTGCACGTCGGGAAGCAAACGAAGATTGGTTCCAAAACCTGAAAACAGGGTTGCATTGTATAATTTATAGAGCTTGTGGCCAGGTTTGTATTAGGAATAATATGAGAAAGGAACAATTTTTCAAAGTGGTAGAAGTGATAGCTGCTATTTCGAATATCACCACATCTCCTCATCAGACTTCTTTCTTTCTAGACTTTACCTGGCTTCGAACCATGGTACACGGAGTTGCTAGGCGAGCACGCAACCACTCAGCCACGCTAACCGTGTGAAAATTGTTTGTTTTCCCATTATCCCTATCTCCAACCATACCGCTATTAAGTGTGTGACATCGCCACTCTGTGCTTAACAGGGTGGTTGGTATTGTTTGTTTTTTACAAATCTGTAAGCTTTTTTTCTACTTATAGTTTTGCTTTTAGGTTTGCTCAACCTTTTTATAATTATTGTTATTTTTGGCCTTTCCTGATATTATTTCTAATACAAACCTGGCCACAAGGTCTATAAATTATACCGACGTTTCATAAAAAATAAGGGTTGTATTTTGGCGTAGAATACGTCTTACATTACGGTATGGGCACCAATGTCAGGTTTTTATTGTTGTAATCTCTATTTCTTTAATTATAAGGAAACGGCTCGATTAAGTTTTTTTTTTTTTTTTTTTTGTAGTCAAATGAAGATGTTAGCTTTCGTTTGACATACATTTCATGTTGGTTGATATCTTCCTAATATTTAAATTTCTCAAATGAAAATTGTATAAACACATGCACACAAATATGTGTGTGGTGTTTGGTTGAGTGTTTGCTGTTGGGCGATTTAAATGTACACGTGCAGCCCTTTCTTTGTATTGCATAATTTTAGGCGGGCAAGTTAAAGTAGAGTAAAAGAAGAGAAAATGCTGCCAAGCACTGCAAAAAAAATAATAAAATTGATTCGCGTATGTTATTTATCATTTATCTTTACTATTGATAACAGCCATTGACTTCGTTTTTGCGAGAAATTTAATTGATAATTTAAAAACATTTTTATCCTATTTTTCCTATCATAAGGTTATGTATATCATCCAAAGTAACTATCAAATAAAGAAATTCATTTGCTTGTATTATTTATCATTTATTGTTACATACATATGTTTTCTGTCTTATCGGATGGCGTATTCTACGTTAAACCTAATGGCCGTGTCTCTGACACAGCCTGCTTCTTTTTTTGATGTCCTAAAGTGTTCGCGCTCGTTCGCTGTCAAATCTAAAATATGCTGACATATTACGGTGGGCAGGAAGCAAAGATAGGTTGCATAAAAATGTCGACAAAAACTGAAAACAGGCGTTAATTTTTTGATGTTCTAAAGTTAAAAATCCGTTTGAACTGAAATCCTAGCAACTGCTGTTTTAAATATATCCACATTTTACATATTTCTGATATGAGCGGTATTTGGGACAGCGAAAAGGCACATTTCTCGATCATTAGAAAATATTTATTTCAATTTCAATTTCAATTTATTAGTCTATGACTTTAGTAATCTTACAGACTAGACTCACAAAGTAATACTAAATTATTACGACACTCAAATATATATAGTATATATTCTAAGAATACAAAGACTCGATTGCGAATTAATATACAGATGAAAAATCAATTTTTAATTTTTTCGATTTTTTATTGTATTCTGAAAGTCCTCTATAGGATAAATTGGATATTGAGAAAGCTATACCTTAAAGCATATCTGCTCAAGGAGTTTAGGACAGTTAATGAAACTACAAATCACATCTTGCCCAAACATTTATGATTGGATAACTCTTCCACTTTCTACAGAGTTTTAAATTTTATTAGCTTACAATGAACACTATACATTGGGAAGGGAAGTGGTTAAAGTGCAAACCAAGTTAATTTCTTTGGACTCTTTCAATCGTAGCTGCATTAGAGAATATACTCCATATTTTGGATGCATATTCTAATTTCGAGCGAACAAGCGAATTAAATAAAGTTATGTTCCGAGTATAGGGATATTTAAAATCTTTCGCATACCACCTTAAAAAGGCTAAATTACTATATACCTTTGGGATAATGTAACATTTATGATTTAGAAAAGTAAAGTAACTATCGCACAGCGCTTCCAAATCGAGTAAATCTTTCGCTGCGGCGAGCTGTAAATTTAAGACACTATAGGATGATATTAAAGTGTTTGCGGACTAAGAGATGGTCATATAAAAATATTTATCGATATTTAACGAAAGCTTATTTCTAAGGTCCCAAGAACAAGATTCTCCAAATTATATTGGATAAAATCACGGTCATATTTAGATTCAGTGGTTTTTTTTTTAACCACTTGAAATCGTTTCATAAGCAATTTCTTCAATGGCAACTTTGTGTTCTTTTTAAATAGATTAAATGCTTTTTCTGAAATTAAATATTATTTTAATAAAAAAATAATAATTTTACACAGATATCAAGTATATATGAAACCAAATAAATTTATTAAGATAAAATAGAGGTTCTACACTTCCCAAGATACTCGTATAGCACCAAAGAGTGCTGAAAAATATAATACTCGCTTTTAAATAAGTACATTTACACAACAAAATTCATTTTTTTTAGTTTACATATATGGAACATTCCGCACCACATTGAACGCCGTTTCGTTTTTGCACTTCCAAATTTTTTTAAACCGTTCATGGTGTAGTCCTAATTAAAAAGGTAAGCCAGTTTTTTTAAAATGTTTTTTTGTTTATCCGTTTACGAGACATCGGTTTTACTAAATGATCATAATTTTGCGGAAATTTATCGGCTTTAATAATTTCCTTGCTTGTAACTCTTGTTTTCCAAAAGAATTTCGAAATTTAAAATTGGAAAAAATTTAGTTAAATGAAAATGGATAAACAAAATTTTTTATTTTTATTTCTGGATGCCTCTTTGATTTGGTGCTTTAACATAAAACATTATGGAAAAACTCATGGAAGCAAAAGCCAATTGGCATTCGATAGAGCGCGGAATTGCCCAAATGTATATACATACATAATAACTAAATTGAATTTTTAAAGTTCCATAAAATAAACAAGGAATTCAAAATTAAAAAAGAAATCCTATATCACAGCGCATCTTGTAAAAAAGTAATAAAAAACATTGTTAGACAAAAATTTTAATAAAAATGCTTAGTTATTTCTTCCTTACTGAGATTTTTTTTTTTTAGCGCACAAGATTTCTATCGGGCAAAACCTTCTGAAAGAAACCAGATTCATTGGCATTGTATTTTTGCTCAATCCCCAAACCTTAAATTTAATTTTTTTTCGTTTAATTTCTGCAAAAATTTATCTTTTTCGACAGTTTTTTCCACGTATTTTGAGTATTTGGGTTCTAAATCTTTTTTTTCAAATTACCAACCCGCAACCATTGCTAGAGTGGAAGTCACTCAAATTTTGGCAGGTAATAACTTAGCCTTTTCCTGAAGTATATCAAACATGATTTGCAAATTCTTCGCTCGAAGAAATGCGGTTTCTTAGGCTAAGATTCAGAATGCGCCACGAACATCATTTAAGTTTTCAAAATATTGTTAGAATAGCGTACCGGACTTGCTTTACTGCGCCAATGCATAAATATTGCTTCTTTTTTTTGTTAGATATTGAGCAGGAATTTTGTTACAGTGCTTTTGCGTTCCATCGTAGTCCGATTTCTCGTGAAATTTACGAAAAAGCTATCGCTGAGTCCATCGTCGTACGAACGTAGCATATACCTTGAAAGTACTCATTCGTAGCTATTCGGATTCAGCGATGATATTTCCGTAAAAATTTCCGAAAATCGTAGTAATATGGATCTGATGATAGCGATGAATATTCTTTACACTATGATATAAAGGAAAAATGTGTATATTTAATATCATATATCGGGTCTTGCAATAGGAACGCTACAAAAGTTTTTTAAATAAAACAAAAACGGTTTGGGATATGAATTAAATTCTTTATTTCTGTGAAAAAACATTCGATGCCATTATGTATGGAACTCGATTTCTTTTGCACGGGCACCACGGGCACGCTTGCAGAAGTCCAGACTCTGAACCCAATTTTCGACGGTTTTCAAGCATAAATCGGCCGATACTGCTGCAATTTCACGTTCAATATTCGTACAAAGTTCGCTGGCTTGTTGGCATAGACCATAGATTTGACATAGCGCCACAGGAAATAGTCTAACGGCGTCAAATCGCACGACCGAGGCGGTCAATTGACTGGGCCATTTCGGGAGATAACACGTTCACCAAACTTGGTTTTCAATAAATCGATTGTGACATTCCCTGTGTTATTATTCGGTTATCATTGAGCGGTAACGATTTCCATTCACAGTAACGTGCCAGTCTTGATCATCACGGAAGAAGTACGGCCCAATGACGCCGCCGGCCCATAAACCGCGCCAAACCGTAATTTTTTCCAAATGCAATGTTGACTCATGGCAAAGCTTACTCGGTAAAGAGAAATGTCAAAAGAGCGGGGAAAAATATGGCGTCGTTTGCTGTCACTATAGGTCTACTTTTGCAGCGTCCCTATTGAAATTATCTATATCAAAGAGCTGGGAAGATATTATGCAGAGTAGTTCCCTCTTCAGTGGGTCTACCTTTTTTTTCAAAAAATAATATATAGCCTCATCCATACATCAAATATTGTGCATGTACGTGAAATAGTTGCGGAGTTATAACTGTTTACTGTTTATTTGAAATAAAAAACTTGCGCCGCGTATTTAAATTTCGGTTGCACTCTGCACGGTGAACTTAGACTCTTCCTTACGCATGGTTTAATTCTAGTTGGTTGAATTGGCAGTTCTTGGACGGATATTAAATCAGGTCGTTTCGTTATCGTAGATCCATTGATATTGGGATTTCGATTGATTTGTTGATAAAATATAAGTCAATAAGGGTCAAGATTTTGGCAATGATTTAATGGCTATTTTTGCATTTACTTTTCCTGTTAATAATACACCCAATTTCCTTAAAATTACAATATTTTCTCTAATTTAATTTTTTTTGTTATTAATAAGCAGCAAAAATACACTGGCGTAATCATAACATTTCGTCAGCAACGACGACTGAAATTCCACGAACTTTGTTCTGTCTAAGAAAACGTTTAAAAAAAGCAGCAAAGCCAAAATGTCGCAAGTATCGAATTCAACTTATTCAGAAGTCGCAAGTACTAAGTATAAATTGGAAAATAATTCTGTGTTGCAAGAATCGAGATATTACTTTTGAAGTAGTATGGGAAATTAAAAATATCTTGAAACTTCTATATTGGAATAAAAATTAATAAATTGTGGCATCCGATGGTAAGAAAGAAGTTCAAAATTAAAATTAATCTACAATTGACTAAAAAGCCCAGATTGAAGGTAAGAAAGAATTGACAGGGTTGACATAGAGAAGTGAAAAATTCATATTTATTATTACTATACATATATCTAGTATAGCTTTTTTTGTTTACCCCTATAACAACAAACAAAACACCTTGAACTACTGGAATAAATATTTACACAGATTATTAATGGTGAAGGTGATTGAAGGGCAATGTTTGCGGCAAAAACAACTTGCCATGCAAAAGAAAATATTATTTCTTCGACTTTTTGCTGTCAACATTTTTTTTGTTTCTCAAAATACATGCGTACCTAGTTTTCCGCACATTTTAGAACTCAAATCGCTATGTATGTATTTTTGTTGAAACCTTGCATTTTCTCTGTGTTTTCTTATCTTCTTGAAACTTGAAAGCGGCTGGTGGTTTGTAAATAAGCAAATCGCCACGTCTGCCTGTCCAACCCAACCATTTATCTGTTTGGCTTGTCTGTCTGCACATCTAATGTGTGCATAGCATTGACCGCCTGCCTGCCTGCCTGCCTGCTTTTTCACCCACTCACCCACTCACCCATCCGACCGCCATTGCCAACTCAGCTGCCAGCCTGTAAGTCTCTCGCTGTCTATCTGTTAGCGGTGTGTCGTGTACTATGGCAATTTGTTTATTTCCGTATTAGAAATTTTAAACAAGTTCACCAACAGCACTTATGTATGTATGTACATATGTAATAGAGATGTCAGTTCTGGGATCCCGGACGCTCGGTGTTTTCATGTTCCGAATTTTAAGATATCGAATTGCAAAAAAATAAAAACTTGTTTGATTACAATAAACTCATTTTAATTTCTCAAAAATTTGGTTTAAATTTATGGCTTGGAATAAATATAAATATGTTTAGAGCATTGGCTCCCCAAAGGTGGATTTGGTGTTCAAATCCTACCAAAATCTGAAAACACGTTTTTTAAGTTAAATTAGCCTAAGGCCCCCACCAAAATATTTTTCTGTGCGCTAATTTTTGTTTAATATTTTTTTTATATCAATTACACAGTGATACATAATACAAGTTTTTGTATGTCTCCTTATTTAACAAAACCAAAAGTAAATGCAAGTTTGCACTTCCCATGACAAAATCTCGAAAGGATTTATGGTTTTTTTCTCATGCGTATTAGCAGATGATGACCCTGTATATGGGAAAATTTTTATAAACTACGATTAAATAAAGTTTATTTCTTAATTTCTATAGGGTCTTGCAATAGGGACGCACAAAAGTAGACCGATAGTGACAGCAAACGACGCCATATTTTTCCCCGCTCTTTTGGCATTTCTCTTCAATAAGGTTTGCCATTTCATCATGGAAAGATATACGATCGAACAACAAGTCGAAATTATTAAAATTTACTACCGAAATTCTGAGTCAATGACCTCTACTTTAAGAGCGCTACGTCCAATTTATGGTCGTCGTCATTTCTGACTGAATAGTTTCGTCAATCCACACGTTCTCGATGAGTCAACATTGCATCTCGAAAAAATTGCGGTTTATGGGCCGGCGGCGTCATTGGGCCGTACTTCTTCCGTGATGATCAAGACCGGCACGTTACTGTGAATGGGAATCGCTACCGCTCAATGATAACCGAATATTTTTGGCCCGTATTGGATGATATGGACTTAGACAATATGTGGTTCCAACAGGACGGCGACACAAGTAACACAGCGAATGTCACAATCGATTTATTGAAAACCAAGTTTGGTGAACGTGTTATCACACGAAATGGCCCAGTCAATTGGCCGCCTCGGTCGTGCGATTTGACGCCGTTAGACTATCTCCTGTGGGGCTACGTTAAGTCTATGGTCTATGCCAATAAGCCAGCGACGATTGATGAACTTCGTACGAATATCGAACGTGAAATTGCAGCAGTATCGGCCGATTTATGCTTGAAAACCGTCGAAAATTGGGTTCAGCGTCTGGACTTCTGCAAGCGTGCCCATGGTGCCCGTGCAAAAGAAATCGAGTTCCGTTTTTGTTTTATTTAAAAAAACTTTTGTAGCGTTCCTATTGCAAGACACGATAGTTGTTTGAAATTTTAAACGGTTTTATTTCATGGTACGCTTAGAAAAGTTCTGTCGCAAGATGGACCCCGATATCCCGAGATTATTTGCAAAAATATTCCAAAATCCCAGTATAACAATTCTCCGCTAATATTAGCATCGCTAGTATGAAGATATATGTGCGTACAAATAAATAGCAGCTCCCCCGAATGCGCCACGTGTGTGCTTGTAGCTTGCTGATGAGCACAGGTCTGAGCGGACGACGGCAAATATGATTGTCGAGCAGCAGCAGGCGAGAATGAACGCTAACACAAAATGCACATCAATCATATTTGTCTATTTTAATAGCAATGCGGACTTGTTGGAACATATGTACTCGAAAATGCACAACCATACAAACCTAGATATATGTATATACATATATACAATTTGACTCTGAAGCGACGTTTGCCCATTTTCAATTCGTAATACATAAATTCCAATTTGTGTTTATTTAATTGCTTGTGGCAGTTATAAAGCAGATATTTACTATACTATAGGCCCATAGTATAAAGATAAGGTAAATATATATCCACATATGTGTGCATGTATGTGTATTTAGTAATAGATCAACAAATGTGATGTACATACATATGTATGTCTCTATGTGAATATGCATCTCATCTAACTATACATATGTACATCCAAAAAAAAAAAATGTTGGCATGCGGACGCGTCTTTGAAATCGCAAGTGTTGTCGGTGACAGCTCGACACTGCAGGAGGTCAATGCGCAATACATATCTAATTCATTTATTTGAATGAATACATTTATTTTCTATTTTCTATTTTCTAATATTTCTACGCCACTATACATACATATGTGTGCAGTTAGTTACTTCTCACACATTCATATTTATTTTTCTAGCTGCCCAACCTTGCGTGCCCAACATGCGTTTGTTAGTTTTCTATTTTTTTTGTTCCTTCTCAGCACTGGCAGTTCAAGTTCATGGCGTTTTGCTATTGCCATCAAAGCTTTTTCTACAAAACATGACTAGATTGGCTAGACAAAGGTTATTATGCTTGTCGTCTCATTGACTTTACTCAAATGTGTTTGAATTTCTTATCATTCAATTTTCAGCACATACTTTCCTCACATTTCCCACCACTTTCGTTTCACCCTTTACAATTCTTCTTTAACTCAACGTTTTTTAATCCTGCTCTATAAACTCCCTTATTTTTTTTAAGTTTTCTAAACACTTTCTCGACCCACGTCTGTTGATTGTCGCATTTTGGGTATCATTGCGCTGACTTTATATTAATTTTTAACGGCTGCTCGTTTAGTGGCATATTGATTTCACATCTTTTTGTGCACTTTTTTTTTTCTTGTTTACTTCAAATAAAGAAAAGGATTTGGTCAGTGAACTTTATGCATGATTTTGCTTTTGGAAAATTTGTGACATTTTTACATTTATTTGCATTTGATATGATTGAATTTTATAATGCTCCTTGTCAAATTACTAGGTACGTTTCTCATTATTACAGCTCGAGCGATTTTTTTATTTAAATAATTTTTATTTTTATTATATTTGTACTATGCATGAGTCTGTGTGGCAATAATGCAGTTAGTGGCAGTGTCGTGGCAAGCTCTTTAGATTTATTTCATTTATTTTTATTTGATTATTTATTTTTTAAAGCTCTGCTGAGCCTTGTAAATTACAACAAAAATATACTTTATTACCTAATTATTTAATAAAAGCTTACGTAAGCCTAATAAATTTTGTGCTCTAGAAAAATTCTGTAATTAGCGCCCCTTCCACCCTCTCCACCCTATCAAAGTTATATTGGAAATCGTCTCAATGATAGAGGAAAATTGTTTTGTGAGGGCGTGAAATAATTTTCCTACGTTGTTTATTCGTGACAAATATAGCAATATAGCTACTTACAATTTCTATGAATAGAATAAGAAAACAAGTTTAATGAGCATTAACCACAAATCATGCAAGGTTTTTTCATATTCAGTTTTTGGATTTGATTTCCGAAAACGTAATCAAAAGCATCTTTGAAATCAATTTACCTCGCAAGTTTATGTTTCCCGTTACATAATGGGCCTCTGATAATTTTTGAGCAACTTCATTTTGCTAAATCTACATTCACATGCAACAATCGTCGAAATAGCTAAGTTTTGGTTAATTTTTTTTTAAACTAAAGTTTTCAAATAGCTAAAATAATAACAAATTTTTTGCGTACTCAATATTATTACCAATTTTATCAATAAATTCTCTCAGAGGCCCAATAATAGGGTGCTACAGAAAAAAAATTGGTACGCACATTACAAATGGCAAGTGGGAAAAACTATCTGCCAGCTTTCTTTCTACGATAACATTTTTTATCTCCCATACAAAATTGCAATATATGTGCATGTAAATTAAAAATAAAAAGAATAATTAATTTTCCGTTAAAAAAAAACAATTAGTATCCTTATTGAATGAATTTTCAACATGAATATTTCCA
The DNA here is from genome assembly GCA_951828415.1 of Anomoia purmunda. NCBI lineage: Eukaryota > Metazoa > Arthropoda > Insecta > Diptera > Tephritidae > Anomoia > Anomoia purmunda. Next base: position 155,117,559 of record OX639993.1, read on the forward strand.
CCATCAGAATCATCATCGGGTTCGTGCACTTACTTAAAAAATGCGATAAAAAAATGTAAGACTTTAATTTTATAAATAACTCGGTCTTAAATATTCCGTGAATATGGATTTTGACCTCCAGATAAACACTGTGTTTTGGTTTTACAGCTCGGAGCTGGATTAAATAAAATCGTCGACCTGGCACAGCCAAGTGGTGACTTCAAATTAAGGTCGAAATGTTCGACGATTAAAAATAAAAATAAAAATAACTAAACAATTTTTTATTCAATACAGCATTTAAAGAATAACATAAGTAGAATACTTGGTTTTTGAAAAATTCTTGAAAAAAGGTTTTTATATTCCCTATAAAAGTTTTCGGCATCATGGTGATTTTGTGACCGAATTGTTTTTTCAATGATATATATAAATTACTTTCCACTGATGTTAAAATATTTAAAGTGCTGTTATATCATTAACACTATAATTGTCTTCTCCGTTTGCAAATTTTGAAATGAAAAAAATCAACACTTATTGAAGTGGCAATATTTTGCGGTAATCGTTGACATATGGAGATATCTGGAAAAAAAAGTCAATCGACACACACTATATCTTTACCAATATCAAGCTGACATCGGCAGGGAACATGCTATAAACTTAAAAAGACAATAAAATTAAAAATAATTAAACTATCTTTTTTTAATTGTTAAAAAATTTTCAAAAATTGTCAATAACAAATTTGTATTTTTAATCAAATCTGTCTTATTGCTTTGAACGAATTCTAGCTAAATAATAATAACAATGATTTCTAAGTCTATCAAAACTTTACTTTGAAGAAAAATTTTCACTCATTTTCTGCCACTTATTTTATAATTTCTAAAAGCAATGGTCATGTTAAAAGGTGGTCGCATCGAGCTGAAATAAATATATCCCAATTGATTGATTCTTTTCACATAGTTTCGACCTTCACTTCATTAAAAAAAATTAGTTCGCACAAAAAATATATGGACTGTACCACTTCTACTGCCCATCCCTGTATAGAAATAAAAATCTCGTGCAACCTTGTGGTCGCGCTTGTCCAAAATGGGTCCACCGATTTTGATGAAATTTTGTATGTACATATATTTGGTAGGTATGAGAATAGGTCGTGAATTTACTTCGGAGAAGGTTGCCAGCTATTTGTAAAGTCAAATTTAATTCAAATATACACAATATATGTGAAATATTAAAAAAAAACAATGAGTGTCAAACGGTCCGCCTCGCAAGAAGGTACATAGCTAATTTTTACGGCGGTTGCCACCTCATTTAAAAGTCGAATTTAATTAAATTATACGCAAGTTATAAAGAAATTTTAATACATTATAACCTACGGCTCGGTATCTGCGAAGATTTAGCTGGCCATTATTTGAGGGTTGCCACCAGTTTTAAACGTCAAGTTTTGCTTAATTTCGCACAAGTATATACAATTTTAAAATATCAGTATCAAACCGTTTGTTTAGCTGTGCAGAAAGTTTTCACAGCTAGATATATTTTGAAGAAAGTTGCCACCTATTTTAAAATAAAATTTAATTAAATTATAAACAAGTTATATGGAAGAGAAAGTGAAAGGCTATTTCTGGTTACATAAATATAAAAAGGTCAAGTGTGCTTGCAAAGGTGCCTATTTTGCAATCAAAAATTCCAATAGGTGGGGTTGGGGTCGAGGTATTTCAAAAAACCGTTTTTATAGTGCGATTTGATTCAAATTCATCAAATATATTAACCACATAAATATAAATATTTTATTTCAAAAAAAAAAAATAACCGATAGGCAGTGCTGGATCCGAAATATCTCCAAAATTCATATTAACAGTGCAATTTGATTCAATTTCAGAACATGTATTGGTCGGTTTTGTATAAAAATTAATATAATTCATCCTCTATGGAAATGGATGAAGGTCGAGGCTTAATTCTTTTTTTGCATTATTATGAAATATATCTACTATCTACTGCCTATTAAGTTGAAATTAATTACTATTAATATTAATCGCCTTTTCATGTTTTTCGAAAATGTTAATGCAAAAATTCATTAAACTTGCCTTAAAAAAAATGCTTCTGTAAAAAAATTACTAAATACACACAGTAGCCGAATAAAGTATCTAAAAAGTGCTGAGCTAATATTTTAAGTTTTAAGTATACACAATCAGAACAGATTTACTTCAATAATTCACTGCAACAGTGCAGAGGGTGTAGGACGGAAGGCAGCTACCACCACTTGAGCAGCTATGATTTTGCACAAAAGGTTACTCAATACGAAAACTCACAAACACACACGCGATAGTCAATATGAAAATAATGATGAAGGTCTGGGATAATAAAGCACTTTAGAAAACGTATTGGAATGTATATGTGTATATATGTATATATTTTTTTAGAAACAATAAAATTTCGTTGCTCAAAATTTGAGTGTTTTTTTTTATTTAATTGCATATTTTTACGACTACAAATCATTAGATGCGCAAATGGACTAATCTAAAAGTTTTGTACAAATATATTTGTGTCTTAAAATTTCGTTAGTGAGAGAACCGATTTTGATTCATATTTTACGGCATCAATTCACTAAGAAGCAATAGTTCTCAGATATTTTTACTATTTTACAATTTTATTCTCATACATTTTAACGACTCGCGTGGGTTTTCAATATTCAAGTCAGGAAACTCAGCATTTTAAACAGCAAAGAAAGCCACTTTAATTAAGAGTACTTCAAGCTGAAATTTAGGTTTCTATACTAATTAGGCAATAAGCATAAAAACGGGATAATTTTGTTTTTATTCAAAGAATAAGTGTACGGCGAGGGTGTGTTTTGTCTGTATTGCTTACTACTTTTCTACATACTTACTTATTAAAGCTAAAAATGCAAGAATAATGATCTGACAACTTTATCTCCACTACTACTATGGGTCATTCTTTATATATACGTATCAAATACATCAATTCAACATCATTTCGAGAACGCTGTTGTAAAAGGTGTTTAGGTTAAAATTATATAAAATATAATCTCAAAAATATTTAATACAACATCACGTAATACACGTGATTAAAGACAATAATGAGGGCGTTCACAAATTTGGGAACGCTTTCGGACTATTGAGACCGTTCTCGAAATGATTGTGTTATTAGAATTTCAGTATTATATCTATTTGTATAGTTTTATACGACGAGGCGGAGGAGGACGTAGTCACGATCAAACATAATGAGATAATAGCCAAGGGTAAATGAATGTGCAGTATAATCAATTAGCAAGGAACAAAGCTGTTTGTGTTTGAGCTACTGACATTTTATATCTTTACATTGACGTAAAAATATTATGAAATGCTTCTGTATATTATAAAATGAACCACATTTTGGTTGAAAACATGAAATATAAGTTAAAAAATACATTCACGCTTTACGCCTGAAGGAAAGCTGCCATATTTTCATACATAATTTTTTTAAAAATTCAAAACACAAAAATATACATATACATACATATACATATGCAGAAAATTATAAAAACCATAAATAAATTAAATTTATAAAGATGTATGTATATACTTCAGAAAATTGGCAAGTGTTCATGTTAAACGCATTTTTACCACATTTAAGGCGGATGAGTAAAGTCTTGGAATGTAAAGGTGTTTAAAAAAATCCTGGATTGAGGTTGGCAACTTACTTGTATTTTCTATTTATATTTATCTACATATTTTGCGATTTTATTTTGTCTTCTTTCTAAGTTTTTTGGTATTAATAATTCATTCCTTGGACAATACCGTATCTCACTTTAGTTTCGTAAATACATAGGGATGGCTCTCCAAAAAAGTTTATGGTTTTTCCAACGAAATTATAAAATTGAATATGTCTTAAGACTTTTGTCAAAATATTTCGAAAAATACTAAGGCTTGCGTGTGCGGGACCGATTTGAAAATACTTCAAATAATTGAGTTTTCTTATTAATTCAAATATTTTTTTATAAACATAACAATTACGCTTAACAAGTCTGCTTAAAACCATTTAAACTTCTTTCCAACGGAACCTTAATAAAGTGGTTTTTTTGGAAAATTCCTTAAGGCAAAATTGAATAACTGCGCCAAAACTTACACGATTTAGGCCTATAAAGTATTTTTGTAAAGATATGGAAACTTTTCAGCTTAAATTAATATACCGTCTCAGAGTATATTTTTTGAAAAATTATTTTAAAAACTCCTTTTCCACCACAATTCTGAATATTAAATTTGAGCAAATTACAGTTCAAAAGTGTCTCTAATATCACATTATTTTTATTTTCAAAAAACACAATTATGTGGGTGCGGTTATTATCCGCGTATGAGCGCTTCATTCGGTGTGTCTCGCGTTCGAATCTCGGCCGGGGCAAGTAACATTAAAAATTACGGCAAAGACTTATCTAATAGCGGTCACCTCTCGTCAGGCTATGGCCAATGGGTATTGGGCAAAAGGCGATGTGTGTACTAATATATATTTACTTAAGAAAACAAGTTTGTAAGATCTGATCAATTGGAATATCTCACATTTTGACATTGCTATTTTATGGCAGGTACTCAAAGTATAAGCCTGGTTTCTAGGATAACATGTATATACATAGTTTGACAGAACTTTTTAAGGTAGTTTCGGAAAGGAAATATAGCCACAAATTTTATGTTTGACGCATTTTATTCTCCAAAATCATCAATAATATCAAATTCAATCAATTTTACTAATGTAGTTATAGAAATGTCGCATTTTTTAAATACTGACAGCAACCTTTATACAGAAGGTGGATGCGATTCGTGTCGGATTTCTATAATTTTCGAAATTAAAGTAAAAAAGTACATAGGAGACATCTGCCCGATACTGACAACATCTGGTAGAAATATTGCTATATTCCAAAATTTTAATATTTTTATACTTTTCCCCACATGCGGTCTTGTATTTTGAGTTAAGCAAATTTTCTTTTGAAGTTAGTGAAATATCGAACTTTTGTATTTCTGCAAAAAAAAGGTGGGAGTAGGATTGCCCAAATTTAACCGTTTAAAAAAAAAAAGAATTTCTGAGCACACATAAAGCCAAAGAAAAAAACTATTTTTTATTTCGAAGTTTTTGCTTCAAATATTAAAGAGGCGGCTAATTTATTTGCAGACTTTTTCTCATAAAAATTTACTCCTGCAAGATCCACGTGTCCAAGCTGTCAGTTTTTTACTGAAGTTTGCTTTTAATCTTTTCATAGTGGTCATCGCATTGACACAATTTATATAGATTTTCCAAAGGCATTTGGTAAAATTTCACACTTTTTGGACTTTAGTTGCGAAACTAGCTTATTTGGGAGCTCATTCTACCCTTCTTGAGTGGATAAAGTCGTGTTCATATAAAAGGAGCAGCAACCATAGATGGCATTTGCTCGAAATCAAACATTTCTAGTTGTGGAGTAGTGCGATTCACTTTAAACGATCCGACAATCGTAATTTTTGTCGACAATATTCGCTGTTTGCAGTAACGATTGTGCGATTTAATCTGTCAAGCTGAGAAATTAGGTCTTCAGCCAAGTCTGGAGTTAACCGATCAAGCTTCTGATCCCGAAGTAAACTTCGATCCACTGTTGGAGCGCTTACTTCTTCATCACCTCGCGATAAATCATATGCCAAATATTCAAACGACATTATTTAATGTTCCTTTTTAAATTTCAAGGAAACAAATTACCGAGTTTTAAACTATGAATTAAATAGCATACAAAAAAAATTGCTGCTGAATAGCAACATCGTTAAAATTTTCGTTAAGATGAGTTAACCATGCGATTATCGTTAAAATACGTTAGTGAATCAGGGCAGCATTTTTGGAGCCTTATAATTCACTTTATTTATTAATGACATTTTCACGTGCTTTTCCTCGGTTAAATTTCTTCTATATGCCGACAACATTAAAATTTATTCTAAAATCAGACGTTCTCATGACTCTTCGATTCTTCAATTAGAACTTAATAAGTTGTATAATTGGTGTGTTAAGAACCGGTTGTTTTTTAGTATTAAAAGAGTGTCATAAAATAATTTATTCCAAGTTGTTGAAATTGGGGTCAAATAAATTGTACACTTAGGAGTGTATTTTGATACCAGTTTTATGATCACCATGCATTTAAGTTTCATAATCTCAAATTCATTTCACTCTTGTCATTTTTCCAGTCCTTACATCTACAAAATATTATACTCTGCTTTTATTCGTTCCACACTTGCGATTCACATAAAACGATTGGAATAAATCCAAAAGATATTTCTTCGTTTTCTTCAGCGCTTTTTGTTCTTTTCTGACCCTCAATTCCATCTTACGATACACGTTGTCGATTAATAAGCTTATTATCATTATTAGATAGGAGAACTCTCTTCTCAGTGTCGGTTATTTTTGATATTGTTTGCGGCAAAATTGATTGCCCCTGTCTTCTTTAGCGAATAAAATTTAAAGTTCCGTGCAGAAATTTTCGTAATTATGAAGTTTTTCGTGTTAGTGTTAACACAGAATGTTCTACGGTGCTAATGCTCCAATAAATAGAACTCTGTCATAGCTTAACTTTTTCTAAAATTTTTTATATTTAGATTTATCTTATACTTAATCGGTACTTACATTTAAATAATAAAAAATAATATTTGCAATTAATTAAATATTTTTTTTTAGTGCTTAAGTCCCAAGTAAATAAATAAATAAATATACTACTCCATTAATTTCAAACATTTTGTTACAAATATATACATATGTCTATGTCTTTGATATCCTATAGTATACATTTTAGATTTTAAATTTTGCTTGGTACAATATAATACTAAATATATATTTACTACCCCTTCGAAATGCGACAGCTCAATTATTGCAATACTGTAAATACTTTTGCTTTACTTTGTATTGTGTACGAAAATTTATAACCAAACCGCAAATTTAATCAGCCACATCTATGAATTAAATAGCATACAAAAGATTGAAGCCGGCGACGTTCGTTGTCTCGTAGCTAATTTTCTTGATTGCAACGCCATCAAAGGAAGGCGCCATTTTCATTATTATTTTCTCATTTTTTTCCAGGCTTCGCTGCACTTACTTGGAGTATAAGGGAAATTTTTTTTCAAATTGTCAACACTTGCTGCATCATTGATTCCATTCCATCGCCTCGTTACTCGTACTAGCCATCTAAGAATGTACGTAGTTTGTTGGATCGCACGATAGCAAAGCAAGTGAAAGAAACCATGCAACTACTTTAACTAAATCACCCTCCAAAAAAAAAAAGACTCCAACAAATGAAACACAATTTGAGTGCCAGACAACTAACCAAAAGATATGCTTGTGCGAATGAAAATAATAGGAGGATATGTAAGTGGAAACTATCGTAATGAAAAGAAAATACTCCAAGTTAATAAAAGAAAATATATGAAAACAAAACAAAAAAATCCATGTAAGAATGAAAACATTGAATGGAAAAGAAAAGAAAATCAAATAAAAGAAGTTAAAAAATAAAATAAAATGGGAAAACTGTGATAAGATGGTTTCGTAGATAAGCAACATCAAAGCTATAAAAATACTACATACTCGTTTGTTGGATGGATAAGGTTAGTTGCGTCCCAACTCATATCTATGTACTTTCATTTTGGTTATTGACTTTGGGTATCATTGCGACATTGAACTTGTTACATCTGCTGCTATATTCTGCACATAACTAAATACACAATGAATATGTAACATGTTTGTATAAATATAGCTTTAGATACAAAAGCATCTATGAATATTTATATATAATTATCTGACCGAATTAAGTTCACATTCTCGTCCAAATTACTAATGTAGAGTTGTATAAATATTAACATACATAAATACATACCTACATTGGGGTGCATCGCTCTCCCTACAAAAAAAAAACTCGGACCCCAATATATTTCGGAAGAATATTAAGTTTATTCTGTGCTGCATCAATATGAAAATACCTCCAAAAACGGTGTATTGTTATACCCGAGCGCACTGGTGCCCGCGTATTATAACTTTTTTCACCTAACGGTTGAGTGTGACAGCGTAAAGCAAGCGAAATAAATATAGACATATCGTAGTTTAGGTGAGAGCGGCTGCAACCATGCAAGATCATGGAGGCGAACTTCGGCTAACAAGGCGGGAGCCATGAATTTCCTTCCTTCTTTCCTTCCCTTAGAAGGTGAACTACCGACTGCGTGCCACAGATGATCGGGAAGGCTTGCCGAGCTCAGGTCGGCCAAACAGTTTAAAAAGTACCCATTTAGGAATTGGTTTCGAGTCTTGGTCACGACGGGACAGTGGCAGATATAGTGTTCGATGATCTCCACTTCTTCCCCGTCTCTACAACATCGACAGAAATAGCTGCTTAGGCATTCCAATCTGTTCCCGTGTATACCCATAAGGGTTATGACTCCGACCATTAGTCTGAGAGAAGGTCTGTCAAGGCGGTTGAGAGCTTTGGATCGCTCTACGTCAACCTTTGGCCAAATTTGTCTGGTAATCCTACAGGTTGCTTCTATCCTACATCTGGTATTTACCTCCTTAATGACTTTTGTATTTAAATTGTGTTTGCAGGAGGAGGTTATTAGAGGCATGCCCGCGTCTAGAGCAGAATTCGACATAGATAATTCCCTCCCTTTCCATACCAACTCATCTGTCGAGCAATTGTCGTGAATTTCACTGTACCCAGTGACCCAAGCAACAGTCGTGGAACGTTTAGACGCGAGCAGGTTGAGAGAACTTCTACATTTTATGGCAACTATGTTTCGTAAGGCTTAAGGGATTTTAAAGCCGCTTCGCTATTGGAGTTTATAGCGGCAGCTCTGTCTGAAGGAGCGGACACTATCAGACCCAGTCACCGAGCAGCCTGCATTATGGCATTTAGCTCTGCCTAAAGAACGCCACAGTGGTTCGGTAAGCGAAAGCGGAGGCCCAGCGCAAATTCTTTGAAGTGAGTCTGGCTTCCCAGTCTTTCATTAAGTTTGGAATCATCTGTAAAGATAACCGTCGACTCTGGGTCCAGGTCTATGGCACCTTCCCATTCATTCATTTCAAGGGTTCTTGTGGAAGAGCTTGCAGGAGAAGAAGCCCAACAAAGCTCACCACTCCCTGCTACACCTAAGGAGGGACTTGTCCACCGATTCAGGTTATTGCAAATGGCTGAAATCGGATAGTAACCATGCACACATAACGAAGTTATTTCTGGAACGAATTAAGATAATTTGCTCAAATTTGAGGGGAATACGCGAGTAAATTTTTTTGGATAAATTGGCGTAACATTGTCAACTTCAATGGAGATAAATATATCTCCGAAACTATGTTGTCACACTCTACCAAATTCAATACACACACTGCATTTGAAGTCAATAAGCAAAATTTCGGAAGTGTTAGAAGTTGGACAAAAACTGTTAAATTATAAGAAGGGAACCTTATTCCTATAACAGTTCAAGTGAGTAAAATCACGCCCACTTCTTATATAACGCTAACTTACAAAAACCAAAAACATGCAATATTTTAGAGACTATTGAAGACAGTTTGTTCAAATGTATTTAATACGAAGAAATGGGTTGGAAGGCAAAATATATGGAACTAAAATTTTTCGAACCTCCTGAGAGCAATCTCTAAAGCAACGTTATCGAACTCTACCAGATTAGAACAAAGTAATTTGCTCAATTGCTATACAATATTGGATTTGAGAACGATATTCATAAAGTCAGAAATGTTGGGAATGTGCGTGGCATCGCCCATCATAGAGCAATTAGGTATAACTCCATAAAATCATTGTTAAATTCTACCAAATTTCGTACACACTTCTTGAATCTTACTTGCTTACTATAACTGCTCAAGCGATTTTGGCCGAACTTCTCCTAAAATTTGTGGTGTGCGTCTGGATCTTCTAACACAAACTGATTGACCTACTGTTTTACGCCGACTCCGAACGACAAATGATTTTTGTGAGAAGGTTTTTCAATAATTCAGAAATACGCTCGGAGGCTTCCCATTGACTGCCGAGGGGCGACCGCTATTAGAAAAAAAACTTTTTCTATAATTTTTGATGTTACTTGCCCCACGCACACGCTACTCACTCGGCTACGGCGGCCACTTTATAAATCTACTTAGTCAGAAACCCATGTTAATTTAAAAAAAAAAAAATGTTCTCTACTTTACTAAATAATGTACCAATTTTATTCAATTAAATAAAAAATTTTCAAAATTTTTTTTGGTAAATTATACTAAATTCAGTTTAGTTTTATTTATATCAATAAAAGTGGTTTTAGTTTTCAAAATAGTATTATATTTACCAGCGTACTCTATGTATTTATATAATGGAAGAGGTTCTTCAAAGGAAACTATTATTATATGTATGGGAATACAAATTTACTTAATTCGTTAAAAAAATTGATGTATCGTGGGCAATTGGAAAAAAAAATTGGTCGTTAACATCAACTTTTACCTTACAAGTGCGTTGCAGGTATGAAATGCTTTAAAGTTAAAAGTTTTACCTCGTCGACATATACGACAGCACAACCGCCATGCAAAATCGATGAATATTTTTCAAATAATTCTTTCTTCATCTAGAGTTGGAGTTTTTGATAAAAAAAAAAAGACATACGAAAATGGAAAGTATTTTAGGGTACTTTAAAAAACGGGTTTTAAGATGAGCTACCAATTAATCTATATATGATTTGTAAGTAAAAATTCGGTAATACTCATCAGTGACAAATTCGTGACATCTGGCAATCCTTTTCCAGTTATTAGCGTAGTCGGAACAAAACTTAAGAAATCTTCACACATCGCGCATGAGGCACATTTTTTTAATCAATGACCGGTTGAAAATTGCTCCACTGACAAAATGTCCGCTAACTCATCTGCCGAGATCGTGAAAACTTAAGAATCCTATTGATCCTATCGATGAGCTGTTTTAACATCAAGTTATATCAACTGATTATAAGTACATTCAGAAGACGATTTACTGAGTACATCGCGTTTTTGGGGGGAATTCTTTTAGAGATTTCTACGCCGTACCCGACTTGCTTTGCTGCGCCAATAAAGATAAATTTATTTATTTTATTTATATATATAGGATCTACTAAAAATCAAAAATTGCACATCTCCGTTTGTCTTGCGAATATGAGATTTTAATAATCTTCGCACAAGTACAAACAATATGTTTGACAAGTTTTATTGCAATCGCCGAAGCCGTGTTACTATTATACTATATTTACTAGAAAACCCCAGCAGACGTAATTCTGCCTTTACTTATTCATTAATTACCTTTTGCTTATGTTACCAGAAACCCCATTTCGATTTCTGTCCGGGTGGCAATCTTCTCAAAAATATATGTATGTAGGTGTAACCCTGTTCCCACCGAGACGATCAATTTGACACTCATATTTTAATATTGCCCATCATTGTGTATAATTTAATTAAATTTGAATTTTTACAAAGGTTCCAACCCTATTAAAAATATACGTATAAAATTTTCCTAACGGAGCAAATGAATGGATACCCATATATCACCATTTCATATAAGTTTTGTATAATATTATTACCTCTACTTCTTTCTTAAAAGAAACGATGCTTATTTCCTTGAAAGGGTCAAAAATGCCATTTTCAAATAATAGCCATCTAATTAATTTTTTTAATCATGTCTTATTTATTTTTACAATTGCTGTATATAATATTATATAAGCTCATAATGGTTTGAGAATAAGGAAATTTTGCATAAGTGACGAAAATTACCAGATTTACTTACATTTATTTTATATGGGTTTACTCGGCATCTAGCAACAAGCGAAAAATATGGTAAAATTTAACCCTATCAACGGAGTGGGGTTAAATTTGACTTTTCAAGGATATTTTAGATGATTTAAGCCTTTCCCTAAGTGAATCGAACAGTTTGCCACTGTTATTTGCATTTGATTAAGTTCGATTTTTCAAGCAGGTGGCAACTCTCTTCAAAATATAGCTAGCTATGAACCTTCTTCTTCGCAGCGAGGCGAACCATTTGATACTCATATTTTAATGTTTTACATATTTGTGTATAACTTTATTAAAATTTGACTTTCGAAACTGGTGGCAACCCTCTCCAAAATTGAGGTGATAACTTTCTCCCAGCTGAAATAAAACGTTTGACAACTATATTGGATTATTTAATATAACTTGTGTTTAATTAATTTAAATTCGTCTTTTGAATCAGGTGGCAACCCTCATAAAAGTTTAATATTTCGTACAACTTGTTTGGATTAAAATTAAATTTTATGGTACATAGGTGGCAACCTTTTTCCAAACATAAAATATACTTTGCAACCTATCCTTATACCGACACTATTTTATAAAACTCGGTCGAGCGGTTTCGAAGAAGTTCTACCACAAACATCGCAACACGAGATTTTTATATATAAGATTAGATTATTCATTTATTACTTATGCAGTAATGCCTCCATGTCTAATCATTTAATGACTAGCTTTTAATTAAAAACACCCGCACATTTTTTCTTTAAACTCAATTTAACTTCCAATACTCTTTGAAGCTCTTTAATTACATTATATTAATAGAAATTAATTACATTTCGAAAGCTACAAATTGACAAGGGTCGGTCGGTCAATGGGTAATACTTCGGTTTACTTTTACCAAATAAAACAAGAAGGCAGTTTAAGCAAAAGCGTTCTTTTTTAACTTAACTAAGTGAGTTGTGTGTGGAAGCACACGAACTACTTCATATATTTTCCCATGCACGTAAGTACACATACATACATATATTGAATACAAGTTAGCCCGGTATTTGTAAGTAAATACAAATATAAATGAGAGAGCGTGTGTGTGTAAAGCCAATAGCTTGTTTGTTTGTTGACAGTTTGTTTGTTTACTTGTTTGCGTGATGGGTCAGACACCCGAAGGCAACACTTCGTCCTTTCAACGCAAACCGCCCCACACACATACACACTGACACACCCACCATGCTGTAAATATGCAGAAAACTAAAGGACTAACTTGCTGCAATCACTTACTGACTGACGGTGATTCGAAACGAGTTGTTTGCTAACGGAAAAGGCCTTGTTTGTGTCCCAAATGGCAGTTGCTTCAAAACATATGTACAGACATACCAAGCGATATGAATATGAAAAATGTGTGCGAAAAAAAGTGATTTATTTATACTGAGTGTGTGCGTATGTGTGTACTTATATTTGATTGTATAGCAAGTAGGTATTATTGCATGTGCGTGTGTAATTGGTTTTGCATTGAATTGATGGTAAACTGATACTTTTCTTTGAGAAGAATTTAATTTTCTCTTGACAATAGTTAAATTGAAATTTAAAGGTTGCCAAGGTATCCGGCACAACCGTCTATGTAAATAATTTAGTAATAATACATTAATGGGAATTTTTGTAGGCCTACCACAACAGCATATACACATGTCATCTGTCTATGTATGAGCGTTGGTAATCCAGGGACCCCTAACCAACCTCTTACACGACATACTAATATGGTGGCGCTACTCTGGGGTAAAGTCTGTCTGCAATTAAATCTAAATACATGCACATTTATCGCAAATAAAAATGACAATGTATTTATCCCACAACAAAATTCTATCAACATGTGAAAAATTAAAAATTTTACTAATCATCGTATTTAAAAAAAGCTTCGCGTGCACGTAATAGCGCGAGCCCGAAATAAAACTTCTTTCCTCATAAAGAGGTATAGAGTTAAATTGGGAGTAGTAGTGGTCGGCGTCGTTAATAGTAAGTAGTAGTAGTAGTAATGGTTATGGTACCTGTGATAGTAGTAGTAGTAGCAGATTGTGGAAATTAGTAGTAGAAATTAGTAAAAATAGTAGTAGTGTTAAGTAGTAGTATTAGAAAATATAGTAGCAGGAATTAGTAAAATTAGTAGTAGTAATTCGTCGTAGCATTAATAAAAACAGCAGAAAAAATAGTAAAAATTAGTAAAAATAGTAGTAGTAATTAATAGTAGCATTAGTAAAAATAGTAGTATAATTTAACAAGTATAATGGTAGCAACTAGTAGATGTATTGTTAAAAAAATAGTAAAAATTAATAAAAAGAGTAGTTGGAATCGTTAGTAGAATTAGTAAAAATAGTAGTAGAAATTAATAAAAATAGTAGTAGAAATAACTAAATATAATGGTAGCAATTAGTAGTAGCATTGGTAAAAAAAAATAGTAGAAACGGTGCAAATAGTAGTAATGTAATAAAATGTAAAAATAGTAATAACAATAGTAAAAATATTCGTAGAAATTAAAAAATTATTAAAAATAGTAGCAGAAATTAGTTAAATTAGTGGCAGTAGTTAATGGTGGCATTAGTAAAAATAATAGCAGAAATTAGTAAATTTAGAAGCAGTAGCTAATAATAGCATTAGTAAAAATAGTAGGAGAAATTTTTTAACCCAGTAGAAATTAGTAAAAATAATGGTAGTAATTAGTAGTAGCATTAGTAAAATTAGTAGTAGAAATTAGTAAAATTAATAGAAGTGTAAAGTGTTAGCAATAGTAAAAATATTCGTAGAAATTAAGAAAATATTAAAAATAATAGTGGAAATTCAAAAAAAATTGAATTGGTAGTATCATAAGTAAAAGTATTATTATAATTAGTAATAGCCATAAGAAAATAAGTAGTGATAAGTAGTAGTAGTCGTTAGTAGTAGTAGTAATGAGTAGTCGTAGTGAATAGTAGTAGTATTGGCAGCCCTAGCCGCACGAGGGGCGCAGTCCGCATGACGCTCGTATCTTTCGTTTTTTTTATTTGCGCCGAGTCATCGAAAGGCAAGAGTTTGTTAAGCATCGAGTCGATCTAAAACTGCTCAACTGCAAAAAATAAAAACTTCGTCAGTAGAATATAAAATATAAAATGCAAGAATATTCCGCCATCATTTATCATGTATTAAAAAAGGGCAGTATAGTTTTTTTTTCAGTTGAAAAATGAATACCAAATATCAATGAAGCCGGAAAGACAGATGAAATTTTGATACAAACATCGAAAGGGTTAATTTAATTCGAAATTGTTGTTAGACTGTTTTCAATAATAAAGAGGCTTTAAGTGTATTAAATTAAAAAAAAACACATTAATGTTAACTTCGGCAAGACGAAATGTATTTCCAATCGATTCTGTGAGTAGTTTGGCCAAGAATAATATGCCTAGCATTTCTCTAGGGAAGTCGAAGTGTATGACTTAAGAAGTTCCACATAATCGGAATACATTAGTATATTCGAATATTTTACAGTAGTAGTAATATCATTTATAGATAACAAGAACAGAATCAGGTCTAGGGGGCTGCCATGGGGAACTTCTGAAGAAACCTGTAGGAAGAAATCCAACGGAGATGGGAAGGTGGAAAGCCAGCAGATCAAGTTTATGGATAAGTAAGGAACGACGCAATTTGTCAAAAGCTTCACTGAAGTCCGGGAATATAACATCTGGTGGTCTATTTTCTCCAAAGCCATTCGACACATGAGTTGTGAATTCCAGTAAATTAAGTAATAGTTGACTTCCCCTAATAAAATCTGTGCTGAGAGTTTGCCCTTTTTTAATACATCATAAATGATTGATGAGGAGATCGAATATTTCAACTGATTAGTAACGATTGCTTCAAATAGCTTTGGAATTGCAGACAGTTCTGCTCTTCCCCATTCATTTTCAATCGAAGACCACAACATTGCTTTTATGAAGAGGGATTATAAAATATTGTTTCCAAACTGACGGAAAATATAGCCATTAACTACATAAAAAACAGCCAAACTGCGCTGAAATTACAACCGGCGAGAGAAAATATACTTCAACGCACATATAAACTGCTTACAAAATCACCAATGCACCCCAATGTACCCCCTTGGGCACCCTCCATGGAATATCAACGTGGAATCAGTAAACACTTCCCTGCGAGCCTTCAACAAAAACAAAATTACAAACACAATATAACTTCAGGTTAACTTTCACAAAACAATACCATAATTACAAATTCTTTGACGCAGATGGATCATAAGATATAATAACTAATAAAGTAAATAAATAAAATAAATAAGGAGTAAGCTCGAAGGTACTGCAAGTTACCGTTGAATTTTAACTTTTTTTGTGCATGATTTTGCCCTTTCTCATGCAAAAACGTAGATGGTATGTATATAATTCGAAATTATTTTGCAATTTAACAAAAATATTGTGGGATTTTTCTAGGTTTTGAAATTTTTAATTTAATTGCACAAAGAAGCATAATTTTGCAATAAAAATAATAAATATTTGTTAATATGAGACACTTTGTGAATATTAGCAAAATTCAAATTTTTTGTGGTATCAAACTTTGAATTTAGCTCACTCTGTGTAATAATTTCTTAGCAAATATGAATAGTTTGAGCACAGTGTTGAAAAATTTAAATAGTCTTGAATTATTTAAATTTAAATTACATAAATTTTATATACACTTAAATTAATATATTTTAAAACCTAGCACTTTCCTCTTGTTCCGCATAAATTCTAATTGATTACAAAATATGTAAAATTATTTTAAACAAAAATTCATTTAATTCTTTTTTAATGTTCCTCGAGCGTTTCTTTATCAGATATTACGTATTACGTAATACGAAATGCTTGTTGACCTGATTTTATTAACTATATTTTTTTTTAGTTAAACCCCACTTACCTAGTTGCTATTTATTCTGTGATAGGATACCTTTTTAACCAATATGGATACAATTTGGGCATCCCGGGTTTGTCACAGCGAGATGCCGAGAACGACGGGATCGTAATAATCGAAAAAATTACTATCCCTAGTATGTACATATGTGCGTAATAAAAAGAGGTGATGATCCAAATTGTAGACGAAGAAAAATTGTTTAATAACAAATACTTTTCATCCGCTATATCAGGAAATGTCAGTAGCCGCAACACCTTAGCCGTTTCATGTATAAATAATTTGTCTTGCAAAGAAAGAAATGTCAATACAATCACAAACACACACACACCCATACGCTTGTGTAAAATAAACGACCGCATAATCACGTGCAACCTAAAGTTTTTTACTACTTACGGCATTATTGGCGACGGCGACAGCGAAGTCATGGCAACGCTGAATATGAGTATTTCCCTCGCAAGTACAAAGCACATACTAACTATAAACGAGATAATGTTGCTCATACGCCCCAGGCACGCAACTTTCATATGTATGTACTTTAGTTATGAAGTTTTTCGTTTCCTCTTTTATTTATGCCCTGCCGAAAAAATGGTTGGCAGTGGAGCCATGTGTGAGTTTCGAAGTACAGATTTTGTGACCGTCACGGAATTGGTGGTGACAATTGGTACACAGATATAGAGGGAGACAATTGGTACACAGAGTACTTACGATACAATCTTTCAATTCTACTAATATAATAAATTTGAAAGCTTATGTATGAGTGAGTGAAATAACATATGAAGTACTTTTTAAAGAGGTTTGCCTTCTGTAAAAAAAACAAATTGTTATAAAATAATTAAAAACGTCAAATCACATATTGCTTTATGACAACTGGACAGATATGGATAATATTTGGTACTGTAGATGATCCGTCATATAGGTTATCGTATATTGAATTTTGTAAAAATGTTAAATTCAATTAAAAAGTTGTGAGTGAAATGAATCATTGTAATATGGTTTTAATAAAGCTTAACTTCCAAAATGTTTTGAAAACAAAGCAGCCACCTGTTGGAAAATGAATTACTATAATTAATAAATTGAATCAAATTTTACAGTATGAAAGTTAAACTAAAATCTTTTCGAAAGCTGAACTACAAAAATATTTCCAGAGAGTGTTGCCACCTGTTTAAAAAATTTATTAAAATTATGATAAAATAAATCAAATTTTGAAATATGGGTATCAGAGGAGGCTTATGGAAGCTTTGTTTAGCAAATACTTTTAGAAAATATTTTGGAATAGTGTTGCCACCTGTTTAAAATTACTACTTTAATTCAATATCGAAGATATTTAAATATAATAGTAATGTGCTGCCACGTAAGCTTTTATACCAGCTATCGAAGGTAACCGTTATTTTGATTTCTTCAGCGAAAAAAATCATTAACAAAAATTTGGTCAAAACAAAATTGTAATACATCGATCTAATCCTTAAGTCATATGCTATGCAAATCTGATATTGTTTTTATTTAGAAGATTTTATGTTTTAAATTATTGCATAATCGTTATTTGTATTTATTCGATCAGATGTGATTGATATTTACATCAAGTTTGATAGTTATTTTTTTTTTTTTTTTTTTTTGGGACATATTTGATCGATATATCGCGATTTTTAAATTTTCGATGAAAAATAATCATTATTCAATCGAAACAATTTAAATACAAGAATAGCGATTATTTTTTTAGCTAAAAAATAAAAATCACAAATTAACAATAAAATCATATTTTTTTATTAAATATTATAACCGTAACGGCCCTCGTTTTATACGGGAACACTTAAGAGGAGAGTTGCCACCTCTTTTGAGGGTTTGGCAACTGGTTCATACGCAATTTATAGAAGAGTTGCCACTTTGCCGAAATTAAGAAATTTTTTGTTATAAAATAATTGTTTTAATTTTTAAATAAAGGCTAATAAAATTAAATTATTATGAAAACCAAGTTTAGTTAGATGTTTGTTCGAATTACCACCCAAAACATTTTTTAAAGAAATGAATATATAAATTATTATTATAAAATAAAGAATATGTTTCAAATAAAGGTCTAGAATAATAAATATGTTTTGAAATCTTGACTGAAGTGTTTCAAAAAGTTCAATTCTTGAAATAGCATATTCTATTTTTTACCAAGTTAATATTTTTAGAAGGAGGCCAACTTCAAAAAATTAAATATTGCTCAAACAGCTTTCGCTTGATAATAATTATTTTATGTTTTTTTTTTCTTAATTTTTATCATTCAAATAAAAGCCAACTCTACTCAAAAATATTAATATTTTTTGAGTGTTTTTGTTTTTTTTAATTTAAGGCCCCAATTGGAATATATGAATTATATTACACAATTAGCTTATTTGACTTTCTGAATGCATAGGTTGCAAGCCTTTTCAAAAATATGTGTAAACTCAAGCTCGAACGAAACTAGTATTAGATTTTTTCTTTTTTTATATGGAAGAAAATGCGGATGAACGTCGGAAAAAAAATAATGAAATTTGAACTTTATTAGCTTTATTATTCAATGGGCTATAAAACTAGCATACCCGATATTTCTAAAATATCTGCTTAAAATGTTATAAATAAACATTAAAAAAAAATTAAAAAAAAAAAATATTTCATTGCGGTGCAGTTATAATTTTACTATGGGATGCAGTACTTCTGTTATAAACCTCGTTTTTACTATTGAATTTAAAAAACGCATTAGATTTGAGGATTAACCAAATCAAAATTTGTTTTTCTTTTTTTATTATACAGATGTGAATTTAAACACAAACCTTTAATATTTAAAAACAAAATTGTGGTTCTATCATAAATTATACTCTTATATTATTTTCATTCATAACTACTCCGAAAAAGGGTCGATATTTTTCCCCCGATCTGCTACAGGTTTCCTTAAAATGCATAGAAACCTAAATCACTGAATTCTGTTTCCTCCAAAAGTAGTAAATATTTATTTAGCGCACATTTTTCTTTATTTTGGCAGCTGCTTTTCTTCAAGCGAGACAATGTTTTTTTAGTGCATCGAATTTTCAATTATATTTAATCTGAAACCTTGCGCACTAGCCTCAAAGTGCCCCCTCTTAACGGGCTAGTTCTGCGCTAGGTTTCAACTACTGCGATTTACCGCAGGGTAAGTACACGGTAGCAGCATTATAATGGTGTTATCTTAAAATGCCATTCATGTTAATTGACAAACAGACTCCGAATGAAAATCGGATCTGAAAGAAGACCCTATTTTCAACACTCGCTTAGCATTCTACGTAGCACTCCCCATACATTCGCGCTTTCCACACACACACACACCGTATAGCAACGTACGAGTAGAGCCCGAGATATTTGCATAGTGCTTTTGTTTGTATGTAAAT
Organism: Anomoia purmunda; assembly: GCA_951828415.1. Classification (NCBI taxonomy): domain Eukaryota; kingdom Metazoa; phylum Arthropoda; class Insecta; order Diptera; family Tephritidae; genus Anomoia; species Anomoia purmunda. Next base: position 155,137,571 of record OX639993.1, read on the forward strand.
GGATTTAATTTTGTCTGTTGCAAAGCTGATTGGAGTTTTTTTATGTCTTAAATAAGTGGACTACGTAACTACCTTTGGCAACTGCCATTGCTGAGGTAACGAATATAATCAGAGAACAACACTTTTGAGGAGACGTGAAGCAATTTTGTGGCGGAAGTGGCAAAAAAAAACAAAAAGAAAAAACTCAAGCGCACTTCAAGAGTGTAAGGATGACATTTTTTTTAAATTAGTTTTTGGCCTTGGGAGATACATATGTCTCTGACAAAGCTAGCAGGAAATTAATATTGTAGGTGTTTTGCTAGTTTTTCATTAGGTCAAAAACTGGCAATAAACATCAAATAACTGACATGATTTGCCATAGTAGCAGGCATAATGAAAACCAGCCATTCTACAAATAAGTTTTTAATGTGAACCACCTTGAAACCAGGTACCAAAAATAACTGTTATAATGAATTTACAAATTGAAAAAGTTGCTTGAACTCTGAAGTAAATATATACAAAAAAATAAGCGTTAGAAAAATATTAATACTTCATAACAGTTATCATGCAGCGTAAAAAATAGTCGTTGGGATATAACTCTTGGTAAAGGGAAAAAAAGTATGTGACAAATAACCCTTATTGGTAACGGAAAAAATATTTCCCTTACATAACATTCATCAGGAAATGTAAAAGATAAATGTGGGAAAATAAAATAAATGTTAGAAAATATCTTTTATTGGCAACGGACAAAATAGTTATACATTATAACAGCCATAAAGCAACGCAGAAAATAGTCGTTAGGTTATAACTCACATTGCCAACAGAAAAAAATATATCAGTTATCAGGCTAAGATAAATCTTAGAAAATAACTCTTATTGCTAAGGGACAAAATATTTATACTTTATAACAGTCACAGAGCGGCTTAATAAATGTGCATTGGGAAATAACTCTTAGAGGCAAGGGAAAATATATTTCTCCTGCATAATATTTACCGTAAAAAATAATCGTCAGAATATAACTCTATGTATGCATTTCTCATCTAATAATTATTATGACAGTTATATTGTGAAATATATTTTTATAAAAAACGAATGAAAAATTTTTAGCATGATAAACATAGCATGTATTTATTTTAAAAATTGAAAGTATGAAAGGGCTTTTAAGCCTCTAAAAAAATAACTATAACGATTTATTTAAAGAGTTCGACAATAAAAACGACTATAATGATAATAGCGATAATATTGAAATGAAAAGGCTAGACAACTTTGAATATTATTTTAGTAAGGGCCTTTGATGTGAAAATGGAATAAAACAAGTTGTGCGCGAGATTGTAACGAAATTCATGTTCAGAATATAACTTCGTTCAAATGTCCATCGAATCTTCCCACCAATTTTCAACAACCCTGACGAATAGGTCTGGTGGAATCAGAGCGATGGCATAGGTTAAGTTGACTTTAAATGAACCGGTCGATTGCTGCACATGTCCATAGATCGGCGACTTCAGAAAACTCTACCAGAAAAATTCAAGCGGAGCCAACTCTGCGGAGTTCTGCGTTCAGTTACTTACTGAGTACCACACTATTACCTTTTTTATAACTTACTATCGTAGACTTATTGTTTGGTAGCAATTTGTTATCCATTTTCTGAGTTTTCTGATCAAATATCTCTGTAAATTTGTTAAATATTCTAGAAATACACTTTCAAAAATATATCAGCTATCAACTGTTGCTATTCAATCGTTGTACAAAGTTTATTGTAAATTGAATTAAATTAAATGAATAATGCAAAGCAAAATCTCATGAGCACCAAAAACCTATAACATGGTTTCCAAGACACCAGTTCATTTAATTAAGCACTTGAAGCTTACACAAGTACATTTTTTGTTATATTCACGCATCTACACGCACGTCTACCTACATATATACGAATGGCTAAACAAAAGGTATGGGGAAAAATTTAAACTTGCTGTAATATCGCCTTTTGCATAACAAAGTAAGATAGAAAGACAATTTAAAAATAGTTTGCAGGTTAATTGTTTTCAATCTACTTATGCACCTTCAAAATTCCTGATCTAAGATTGAGCTAGGTCGCATGCAGTTAGTTGAGAATGTTTCCTTTTAATTTTATTAAGAAAACAATTCACTAAATATTTTTACTTAAAAAAACTTTCGCGTTATTTTCACGGAACTCAGTTGATCTTCTTTGCAAATATTTTATATAATACATAGAACAAAAATACTACCTAAAATGGTCTATAAATCAGAACGAAGTTTAACGGATTTCTCTATGATTTTTTTTCCAACACGAATCCTTCTTATTACGACTGGGTATGTCTTTTCAATAAAATCAAGAAGATAATATGCAAAACTAAGATGAAACTTTTTAATGTAATCAAGAAGGTGAGTCGTAGAATTGAGACGAAACCCTTTTCAATAAAATCTAGCGGATAATCTGTGAAATTAAAATTAAAACCTCTTCAATATATTTAAGAAGAGAATCTTGGTTCTCATTAGAATCTTCTCCTAATTTTAATAAGCTGAAATCTTGTAAATTTAAAATTTTTTTCAACTAAATTTTTTTAAGGATATTATTTTCTGTTTTTATAAACTGTTTATTATTTAATTATACAAGATTTACTTATAATTATGATAAGTTTAAGGATTTATTTATTATTTTACAGATTTAACATATTAGCTTTAAATATAAGAACAATTAAAATAAATATAATAAGAAATTGGTATGGCCAAATTATTAGCAGTATGGCACGTGTCATTTCTTGACATTTAATATATGTCAGACCTTTGGAATTTTTAATATTAATGTACAAGAAAGGCTTTGAGCGAAAAAGAGAGCGTCACTGAGATAGTAAGTAGACGTGCATATGTATATTAATTTTTGAAATAAAAACTTCTGGCATAATTAGTATGTAAATTCCAAATTTTCGTTTTGAAAGTACAAAAATCAAAATAACAGTATTAATTTTATAAAGTATATTATTCACAAAGTACATTATTGTTTGTTAAGACGGGAAAACCAAAATTTTAATTAAAAAGGGGTATTTTAAAAATACAAAGTTGTCCTTATTAATAAATTCAATAAGAGTCTAATAAAAATAAGAGGATATCCTTATTAATTTCCATCATATGATTTTTAGCATAAAAACGAGGATATTTCTTTTTACTGTTACATATTTGTGGACAAAATTCCATGAAAATTAATAAACAAGATGTTTTCTCCTTTCAGTTTGAGTTTTTTCAAATATTTTTATTTCATTTCCAATTTAAAATGCTCCTTTCTTTTCAAAACAAAAAAGCACTTTGAATGAAACGAAACAGTTTGAATTTTTTCAAACATTTTTGTTTCACTTTCAATATAAAAATTTCCTTTGATTTTTTTATTTCCCATTTAAATTCTATTTTATTTCCGACAAAAAAACAGTTTGAATTTTTTAAGATAATTTTGTCTTTTATTTTATTTTATTTCCGACAAAAATAGCCAGTTTAAATTTTTTCAAATATGAATGTTCTATTTTCATTTTAAAATTCTATTTTATTTCCGACAAAAAACAAAAACAGTTTGATTTTGAAAAAAAAAATTGTTTGAAATTTTTTAAATATCTTTGTTTCATTTTCAATTTAAAATTCCCTTTTAATTCTGACAAAAAAAAAACAAAAACAGTTTGAATTTTTTCAAATATTATTGTTTCGTTTCCAATTTAAATTGTACTTTATTTCCAACAAAATAAACGGTTTGAATTTTTTCAAATATTCATGTTTTTGATTCTCAATTTAAAATTATCTTTTATTTCCGGAAAAAAAAAGCAAAACAGTTTGATTTTTACAAAAAAAAGTATGAAATTTTTCAAATATCTTTGTTTCAATTTCAATTCAAATATATCCTTAATTCCGACAAAAAACAGTTTGATTTTTTTAAATTTTCAATTTAAAATTCTCTTTCATTTCTGACAAAGAAAACTAAATTCTTTTGAATGTTTGTCTTATGTTTCACTTTCAATTTAAAACTCTCGTTTATTTCCGACAAAAAAAAGTTTGAATTTTTTCAAATATTGTTTTTTACTTTCAATTTAAAATTTTATTTTATTTTATTTCCAATTTTCGTTTTATTTTCAATTGAAAATCTCTTTCATTTCCGACCAAAAAAAAACAGTTTGAATTTTTAAAAATATATTTCTCTCATTTTCAATTCAAGATTCTCTTTTACTTCAGACAAAAAACATATAATGAATTTCTTTAAATATTTTTGATTCACTTTCAATTAAAAATTTCCATTTATTTCCGTCAAAAATAAAATCTGTTTGAAATTTTTAAAAAATTTCGGTTCCAATTTCAATTTGAAATTCTCTTTTATTTCCGTCAAACATAAAATCTGTTTAAAATTTTTTCAAAAATTTTTGTTCCAGTTTCAGTTTGAAATTCTCTTTTCTATCCGTCAAAAATAAAATCAGTTTTTTCAAAAATTTCTTTTCATTCTCAATTTAAAATTCTCATGAACATTAAACCAATTTATCAGCTATTCCGAGCACCTAAAACAATAAAAACTATTTTGAATTTAAATGTCACTCCAGTCCCACTACCAATGTACTTGGTCCATTGGCCAATCATTCAACTAGCAAATTTCGCCAGCGCCAAACTTGCTAACAGCTTAACTTTAAACTGCAAATAAATCGTTACAAAGAACAACAACAACTTTTCCACAAAATAATAATTAGTTTTCATAATACCTGCCAGCAGCATTAACTTTAGTCACAAACCCGCAAACAACAAACAACGCGTATAACAAACCGCAAAGTCAGTGTCAATATAACCAGCGTCAACAACAATTCAAAAAAAATCGACATGCTGGTATGATGGAAAAGTAATATTTATGGGCAACGTGAGAAAAAATAAATTTGCATAACTATTTTGCAAATTAAAAAAAAATTAATTACCACACAGAAATGAATAACTTCATCGCTTACACCGCAACAAAGATACGAGTAATGCTCATAATAATAGAATATAAAAAATGTTGAGAAGCGCTGATAAATTTGTAATTAAAAAGCCAAACAAACTATTTGGGCACACTATAATTTACTGAAAATTTTAAAGTAATTTCCATATAAAATGTTTAATATAACTCAAAAATATGAAGTGCCACAGTGAACACACAAAACGCAAATTCATTCATTCATTCATTCATTCATACATCCGCAATTCACTGCCCTCGCACTCACCGGCGCAATAGCCAGTTGCCAGCTGTGACAGTTCATTTTATTCCCATAGAATACCTTTGGCTTTATGCAAGTATTCAATAAACACAAGGCTTTTGTGCGGCTCAATGGTAATGCTGAAAAGGCTTTAGCAGCGCTCCATGTAATGCCATGAGGCACATCACGGTAGCCACGACCACCAAACCGAGAATGTACAACACTTTGTTGGCTTCCCGCCATCTATACTTACGTTAGGCATGCAGTTGGTGTGCAATGCAATGCAATGAATGTAGTAGGTATTATGAGAAAAGTAACCGGCAAAGGATAAAATAAAAACCACTGTCAATACAATGCAGTGTGGGGCTTCTACATACATACATATGTACGATTAAAGTCCTTTTGAAGTTCTGTGCTTTTCATTGAAACACTAAAACACCTCAACCTGAAATGCGCAAGTTCCAATGGTCACTTCACATGCGTTCAAATAAGCAATCAACACTGTATAAGCATTCAGCTGCAACGATTGCTCCTTCTCGACGATGTTGTTAGATCTACATACAGTGTGCGATAAAAAAAAATGCAACACTAATATTTTTGCTCCTAATTTCGTTGTTTTAAGAGTTGCCATTGGGATAATTTCAAGAGATTTTTATTACTTATATCGCACTACATAATATTATAAATCTGAAAGTTATTGTGGCAGTGTGTGTGTATGTTCACTCTTCATTAACATATAGGCTAAGTTTAAAACAGAGTTGCCACTCGTTAAAACAGTTTATTGTCAATTAAATAAATAAATTAATATATTGCTCGATGAAAACTGAACAGTTCTTGATAAGATTTGGCACCTATACAGTCCGTGAGATGGGTTACCATTGTGAGTCAATTCTGTAAAGAGAGTTGCCATCTATTTAAAACGTTGCATTAAAATAAAATAATGAATGAATTCAAATATTACAATCGGGATATCAAACGAAAGAGGCTATAAGAAGATGCATTTCGCAAAGAAGGTTGCCACCTTTTTATATGCAAATTTAGTTAAATCAATAAAATAAATGGCATTTTACAATATGAATGTCAAGCTAAAACTTAAAAAAGAACCTTATTTGTAATATGCTCATTTCGAGAGAGTTGCCATTTGTACTAGCCTCAAACAAAGCAGTTTTAAGAAAGTTTAACTTTTAAAATATAAGCTTGCCACCTGCTCAAAAGAGTACATTAAATGAAACTATTAGACCAACCGCATGCCATTCAAATAAAGTAGCCTTAACAATCTTAATATTGAAAATGTATTAAAAGAGTGTTGCCACGTGTTTAAAAATATTAATTATATTATTAATTAATTATTACACGGAAACGTTAGCGCTTATTAAAAGACATTGTCCGGAAAAGGTTGTCACCTTTTAAAACCCGTTGATTAAAATTAATTGGTAAGATAACAGAAATTCTATCATACTGGTGTCAAATGAAAGAAGTGTAAAAACAGAAGTCCAGAATAATAATTATTTTGTAGTTGGGTTTTAAAAAAGTCATGCTAATTTTCTCAATTTTTATAAGATTTACAAAATTTTTTTTATTTTCACATCAATAGTATAACAGTATAAAATAACTATTATTTTGAGGCTTATATTTTAAAATTCTTGCAATAATAATACTAATGAGATACATTTCTTTCAATGACCTTTATTTAGGGGCTTATATTATAAAAGTCTTTGCATAATAATTATGGGTAAAACAATTTTTTTAAATCTCTAGTTTGTATCCCTGGTAATTATTATGAGAAGCCTTTTATAAGATAAATCGCAAAATAAGAGTCTTTGAAGCCTTAAAAATAATTATTTCGCTGTTAACTATAATAAAAAGACTTTTATAATATAAGTCTTAGAATAATAGTCATGTCTCAGCTAAAAAAGCTACATGTATGCGAGAAATATTTTTAAAGAGTGTTGCCGCCTGTTTAAGAAGTTTAAATTCAACTTAATCTACAAGGACTGATACAGGTTTGGAAAAGTTAGTCTCGACAAAATTGTAGAAAGTTGCCAACTGTTTCAAAATTATACTTTTATACAAAATTATAAACAACATAAGTGGAATCGGAATGTCTCACGTATCTATTTATATTTACACAAATGTTTTTGGGAAGTAGTATTTATTATCACAAACAGTTTGAGTTAATATATACATATGTGTATACCAAATGCTTTCATTAGTATCGTTTGACAACGATGTGAATTTCTAATTTCTAACTGTATTGGACTAAACCCGAATGGCAGACTGACCAACCAAACGTTATTGCCAGCTATGAAGTAGGGGTCGATTTTTTTAGATAATCAAAATTTAAAACCTAAAACAAAAAATTAGTTAAGAGTTAAGTTAAGTTTGGTGAAACAATTTATTTACTTTTCTCTTATATTCGAATTCATAATGTTAACCCGATTGTCGTGCGAGCGAAGCCGCGTGTAAAAGATAATTTTCTATAAATTCGTCAGTCAATTGAATTATATCCTCCACAAGTGTTTTTCCGAGCACATTAGTATACAGGGTATTATAATTTTGTTACCTTAGCGGTTATTTGGAATGGCCTAAAGCAAACGAGATAGATATAGACATCTATATACAAAAACATTCAGAATAAGATAAATCAGATAAATCAATTAAGGAAGGAATCCCATGTAATCGGTTAAAATCATAATTTTACCTTAAACGGGCATAGAAAAAAATCTATTGATGATAGAAAGATCAAACTACAACAGTTTGCTGATACAATAAACCGCAAGAAAGTACGTTGCAAAATTTGAGACCAATTAAAAATTTATGCGATCAAAGTTGAGCGTGCACTAAGTGTGTGCTTGATAGAGGCTCTGGAAGTGTTCCTGTAATAAAAAACTTCCAATAAAAGAGTTAACTTTTTGCCTCTACTAGTTCTTGACGGATTAGTTTTTCCAAATATAAAATTTTTATTTTTGAAATATCAAGAAAAAATTGTCGATTCTTTAACGTTATTTTTTTTTTTAATTTTTAAAAAGTTTTTTTATAAACTCTAATCTCACTTGTTCTATACCTCCTTGCAAACGAGGCGTCGTCTTGCTTTACAGCTAATAATCCCAATTACAACGTATTCTGATCTGATATATAGTAAGCTGGATAGTAGCTCTGCGCGTAAGATTGGGGCATTGTTTAATATTGTGACGCGCTATATTTACGGCTTTTCAAGGTTTGTACATATTTCGCCATGGAAGCACCGACTTTTAGGCTGTGCGATCTTAGAGTAATAAAAGGCCAACTACTGTATATTTTTAAGTATCTCTATGAGAAGTTGTGTTTTACTAAATCTGTCCGCATAGTATACCTTATAGTCCCTCAGTTTACCTCATTGGTATCAGCAAGGCCGTTCTTCGTTAACGCTATCCGCATTTGGAACTCTATCCCTGCCAATATTAGAAAACAGATAAACAAAAACAATTTTATGGAATCTATCTATAAATACTTCAGTACTTAGCCTTTCATTGATATTCCATCTTCCATTATAGTCCTAATTTATTTATATTTTTGTAACTAATTTCTTTGTTAAAACATTGTTAACTCGATATTGAATAGGTGACTATTACAAACCTGTCATTTAATTTATAAATTTTATTGCTAATTTATGTACATACGTACTGCTTATTACCTTACTTTAAGATCTCTTATGTCTTGTTATTGTGACTCTGAAATTTGTTGTACTATAAAAGATTTTAATATCTTATTGTACTAATTTGCCCTAATAAATAACGAATGAATGAATGAATGAATGAAAAAATCTGCCGTACCTCTCATATAATCGCAATTTACAAAATTAGATATTTTAAAATATACTTTACTAAACTCTACAAATTTGCTAGCCACTGATCATTTAGATAAATCCTGCTGAGCGAAAAAGACACTTTGCTACTTTAGCTGTAAAGTAAAAATACATTTGTTTTCGGCACATTTCTTTACAAATACGATAGGATAAAAAGGAAATGGAAGACTTACAATTAGAACAAATATGGTAGGGTCGGCTCTTAGAATGAATTTTCCGCCAAAATCTATCTATGGCAGTTAGGGAGTCTAAAATCGATTTGGAAGCGACTTATCCTCTTAAAATGAGTAGCCATATTATTGCCCGACGTCTAATACAAAGAGCTTTAAAACCGAATGGCCCAAATTTCCGCTCCTTACCACGCCATTGAAGAAAAAATGTTGCTCCATCAGACAAAAAAAATTATAAATTATGCACAGTAGATAATTTGAAAAGAGTAGGATTTTCTGATCAGTCGAATCAGTCAGCAAAATATTTTTTATCTGTTATAGTCTGTGGCTACATTAGCGTCTGAGGTATTGAACCAATAAATATTCTTGATGGCCTAGTGAATGCAGAAAAATATTCTGAAATAATTTATAAGTATATAGAAAAAATTCCTTTAATTATTCGATAAAATATTTTAGCTACTTTTACTTCATTATCTCAGTGTTACACTTAGCTAAAAAAAATTAAAGGCAACCCTGGGTATAAAGTCTGTGAGATGATTATCGAATATTCCAGATCTTAAAATCAACAAACTAATTTGATCTACCTCTGTCTTTCAAATCTGGCAAAAGCTGATTCTGTCAAAATTTTCAAGAGCGAACTAAAGTTATCTTTTTTGATTTTGTGAAGGTTGATTGCTTTAACCGCTTACTTTTGCATAGTGTTGTATTTTTATTGGCGCTGAGTGTATATATTGGCAATTTTACGTATGATAGCACACACACACACACACACACATTTGCAACTCCATGCGTCTAATAACACAACTGTGTTTCTTCCATTTTTTAGTTTTATTTGTTTTCCAGCGTTGTTTGCCTTTTTCTTGTGCAGCTAGAAAATTGCTCACAGTTTTTTATTATCTTTCCTGAATTGTTTTGTCTTATTATTATTTTTTACTTTGTTTCCTTTGTTCCATTTCCTCAGGAAACTGACGCAGCAAATTGCATCTAAATAGAGAAAAAATACTTAAATAGATTTTCTCTTATTGAGAGTGAAAAGCCTTGGACATTTAAGACGGATATAGACACGTGCAGACATACATACATTTGTATTATATATGTAAGCAGTATATGTGCATTGCGCAAAAGTAGAATCAGCTGTCGTGCTTTGGCTTTCGCCTCCTGTAATATGCTATTTTTATTTACGTTCAAGACAATAATACGAGTTATTCCAGCTGCTCAACTTTGGTTTAAAGTTAAAGGCTACAAGTATTAATTCTCAAATAATATTACCCACCAAATCAAAATTTGCGCATTTAATGAAAATCGCTGAAGGTTGAAAACTTTTTGCATGATCTACAATATGAAGTCAATGAAAAAAAAATTAGCTACGTTAAAGAAAAACCGCTATCAAAAAAAGCAAAATGGAAATGAAGTAGCGCTGGAAAAAGCTTTTGGAGTAAACAGATTTCATTTTATGTTGGTTTTTATTCATTGTGAAGTGACTTTTACTCAATCGGCGTAAACTAACGCAATCTAAAAAACTACATCTAAATAAGAAGAGATCGGCTTAAATTCTTTCAGGTTTTCAGACACAACTAAATTCACTTCGACATCTGTTCTAAATTTTTTTCCTAACTGTTTCCTCGAGAAGGCACCTCGCAATTGATGTATCAAGAAAGCGTAATATCCGTCCGTTACTCTTGTGCGGTTGCTCTAAATGTTATAACTCATCTCCTATCTATAGATCTTTTAATAATGCATTCTGCGTCTGGGCCAGCTGTAAGGCTTTGGTATCTGGGCCTCTGGAAGTAAAGGATGAAAGGGTAGAGCATAGTTCTTTCTCTCCTTCCCGCCACTATCAGGCAGGGCTCTGATTATATGCAGCCAGAAATATACTTTTCTAATTTAGGGCTCTAGTCCCGTCGAGTTCTTAATCGGAGGGAAGTTTTGATATGTCCGCCTCGAGTCACCATATATTCATTGACGGTGCTTGGATTAGGAGAGATCTTACCACCTGCCTCAGTTTGCTTGTGATTTTCAGGCAGAAGTTTTTGCTGAAGGCTGTTGCGCTTTGGGGCGTAATTTACTTACTTACTTAATTGGCGCTATAACTATAAACCTGCCGAGGGGCGACCGCTATTAGAAAAAACTTTTTCTATAATTTTTGGATGTTACTCGCCCCGAGCTGATTTCGAACCTGTGACCCACCGAATGAAGCGCGCACACGCTACACACTCGGCCGCCTTGGTAATTGTCACGATGAACGTGTAGCCATCTTCTCAGCCAACCGAGCGGTCATATTGGTCCTGGGATCTTTCCCAACCAAATCGGAACTGGCAAAGCAATGTGGGACTCTATTGAACGGAGTCAGCAACCAGCTCTCAGTAGGCTTAATTTAGGTTCCTGGGCATCTAAACAACGCGACAGCCGATATGCTAATCAGAGAGAATTCAGTGACAGCCTCAAATGATTTCAGTCTCAATAGACTTATTTACCTCCACCACCTTCAGCAATCTATTCAGAGATGGTACACAGCCTCTGAATGAAGAATCGCAAAATCAATATGGTACAAATATGACCTTAAGAGAACACCAATTCTTCTGACGAAGGGCAGTTCTCACTAGATACTCTCGCTGGATACTGGCCGATCTGAACTCACGCCAGAAGACTTGGCATTGCCTAGAATAGTTACTGCAGAAGCATCAGAGATGAAAATGAACAAGAGACGGTGGAGCACTTTCTGCGCAGATTTTCGGCTCTAATGAGGAAACATGGCGGCCCTGGAATCCTGGGAGGGATACAAGGTTGGGAAAAATTTTATCTTTTTTCATTCCAGTATTTTGAACTCTGCTTCGACAGGAAGTTTCAAGTCAAAACTATTGACTTTTGGTTAAATCGGTTCCAACATCTTGACTATAGATCTATACGTTCCAATGCATTGGTACACTGAGACAAGTCAATGAAGTCTGAGGGTTGTGCTGTACTGGGTGCCAACTCAAGTTGAGATCGAAAGTAACGGCATCGCCGAAGGATTGCCCAGTAAAGGATCAGAAGCAGAAAATTTTTTGGAATTATCTTGGCGGACACAGTGCCCCTTGATATCTGGTGCATTCTAATATATATGCTTACTGTTTTGCTACGTAGAGTTTTTTAAATGTTTTTTGTTTTTTTTTTTAATAAAAATTGGTACATTATTTCTCCGTAAATATCTCAGATTTGATAATAAAAAAATATAGTGAGATGTGGTAACATGTGGTACGAAAAATTTATTTTTACTTTGTCGCAACTCATCGTATAAATGACGAAATTCTCCAAAAGTTGTGCGAGACAAATTTATTTCGTGAGTATCAGTTTCTGCTTTATTTTCTTCAAATTAAATTTGTCAAAATTAATTTTGGTTTCCTTCATCTGAGGATAAGTCCATTTTGACTGCAAAAATATATAGCGCCATATTCCATTTCTATTTAGCTCTCTTTTATACGCCTAGTCAGTCTGATTTATCTGTAAATCTAACATTTTTCTTTACTTAAAATTAAATTATAGAACTATAATTAAATCTTCTGATTCTGCGATTGTTCTAGGCGACTTTTTTTTAACCTACCGCACATGTTCTGGAAAATTATTGATCATGGTATTGTTCCAGTTTCTTCACGATTGGGTAAATTTTTGCTTAAGATAACTGATCGTTGCCTCAATCAGATTAATGTCCTTCTAAATAGGTTTGGGACGGTTTAGAGTTTTGTTTTTGTGGAGGATATTTTTAAATGTGGTTTTATCCTCCCCAGCAGGCGATTCTTGTTCTAGTTTTGATGTTACTAAGGCCAAGTTTCTAAAAAAATGAATAATGAACTTTCCAGTTTTGCATGGCGTATTGGAAATGTTGAATAAAACGTATGTTCGTGATGAACCAATACAGTTATGGTTTCTTAAGGAACTGAGAATGTTGAAAAATAAAAAGCTGCTTATCTTCAAACTCTATAAAAAACAAAAACAGGTTTACCTAGAGCTCAGCTAAAGTACTCAGTTACGCGATATAAATATTTCAAATTAAAAAAAAGGGTAACACAGAATACGAACATTAGTAAAGTAAAACAGAATATTCTTGCTAAACCCAAAAAATTGTATGGTTTCGTAAACTCAAATTGTAATGGTTTTCCTTCAAATATGAGACATCAAAACGCTGTGTCTAGCGGTAATAATAACATTGCAAACCTAGTTCCACAATTCTTTGAGTTTAATTATACCACTAAAGTCAATGTAGTCAATTTTAAATATTCATACTTTCTGTAACCCAATAACTCGATTAATATTCCAGTAATATATTCGGAAGTTGTATTGTTTTAACTAAATGCTTTAAAAGAAAAATTCAGTATGGGCCTGATATGTTTCTGATATGTTTTCTTGAATAATTTGCTAATTACCTATCTGCGTTTATCAAATGAAGGTATTTTTCAGTCTATCCCTCTTCATAAAAGCGGCATGAGATCTTCGATTGAAAATTACCGGAGAAATATCAAAGCTATTGGTAATTCTAAAACTTTTTGCAGCAATTGTTAGTAATCAGTTAAAATATTATATCTCTTTATCAATGGCAAACTCTTAGCATGAATTTTGCAAGAGCAAATCAACTATTACCAATTTACTGGAATTCACTACTCATGTGTCAAATAGCTTTAGAGAATCTATGTATATTCCAACGGATGTTATATATACTGACGCTAATTTAATTAAAAAAGAAAAGTAAATAAATTTTAAAATAGTACTGCAGTTTTGGAGTTTTGATTGTCCAAGTTCACATAGATATCGAAACAATTCAAAAACAATGCTAACTTTTTGCCCTAAGAGATTTTAGATGGGATTCTCGGTTCTTTAATTATTTCATACTTCAATTCCGAACTTTTTTAGTTAATACTTAATGTAATGTTACTTTGATAAATACCTACGTACATTTACTAATATAAAAACAAAGATATTTCAACGAATTCCATACGAGTGACTGCCATCTTAAATTTATAAATTTATATAACTCTTAACCTTGTCGGACTAAAAATAGCAACATAATCCATTCGACTGCAGCAGCAATTGAAGAGAATTTCGTATAGAAAACTAACAAAAATAATAAAATGAAGCTTATGAAAGACAAAAGAATACAATTATAAAGAGCAAATGGAGAGCATAAAGAAAAAACACAATTTTCCGCAGCTCTATCTCCCTTTGCCCAAGAATGATAGAATACAAGATTGCGCCTTCCCGCGGTGAAATGACAGATCTCGCCTTTAGTAAACAAGAATACGGGAGAGAGAAAATTGAACAACTTCCAATATTTCATTGAAAAACGTGTTCTAATTGTTCTAAAGTGTAAAAGTATGAATTTATAGGCAGACATTTAATAAATAAATTCGCAAAATACTAAAAAAAGTGTCTCTTTTTCTTAATTTGTGAAAAAAGCTTTGTCTAGTTGAAGTTGAGAATTGTCAAACCCGGCAAAACCAAAGTAGCGGTACTTCTAAAGGCGTCACCTTCAGTATTCAGTACACCGTGCCCTTTGCCTAATTACCTCAGGCTCATTAAGTGTTTGCCTTAGAAATCGAAGTAAATATACATTTTGGTGAACTTACTCAACTAAATAATCAAGTAGAAATATCAAAAATATATTAGCATCCTCAACTCAGCAACTCAGAATCAAACGGTCAAGACAACTGCAGATATCAAGTATGCTAAAATTGTAAACATTTTGCCGTGTATTTTCCCTCATATACTTTAGTAAAAAAAAATGAATTCTATGGCATAATATTTTTGGTATATGTACTTTATTTATTTAATAAAGGGGGAAACCATAAACAACCGGCACATAAATCGTAAAGTGGTCTATAAAAATCTCTAGCATTCCTTCATTCACTTGGCGTTCATTTCTATTGGCAGAAATCAACATTTACTCCCATTTTGCCTGTCCATCTAACCAAGCTAAGCGTTTATTTTTTTGTTTTTCTGTTTTGTTGTTTTCTTTTGCTTCTACAATCAACTATGTCTGTAGCCTTTGTGACTTTGTGAATAAAAATGAATTTATGTCAAATTGATTTGACTGTATTGCACGATTTTCTTTGTCGTTGATGCATGAAATTCAATTTCAATATTTGATACTTCCACGCACATCTCTACCGCTGCGAGCGATACACAACTTCTATTCACATTGTTAGAATTGGTGCCATTTTTGTTTTGTGTGGCATTTACCTAGTTACATGCATAGTTAATAGAATATTTATTAAGTATAATAGAAATTTTCTTATTTAATATCGCAAATAATTGAAATAGAAATTATGTTAATATTTCCTTAATCTGAAGCCAAAAAATCAAATCAATTGAAATACAAAATAATTTTGCAAATTATTCAATAAGCTGCAGAAAATGCCAACTGAGTTCATTGGCAAAGAAGCCATTATAATAAATAACTTAATAGAAGATATTAATTTCAACGCGTCATTAAATTCAGTAAAATACCAATGGTCTGGTGACCGATTTAGTCTCGGAAGTGGGCAAAGTTGACGAAGCAACAATTGAAATTTGGCGCACATCTGAACAATGAGATTAAGTTAGCCGGATTCTAACATTCACAATGGCTGAGTTTCTGAAATGTGATAAAATTCGAAAGCCCAAAAAAGTATCCGCCAAATGTGAAAAAAGACTAAGCAATGAAGATAAGTGAATGTATTCAGTGGATAGTGATATATCTGCGTTTTTTCGGATTCTACCAAAGTTTTTTAGTCAAAAGTTATTTTTTCAGATAGCCAGGCAGCGATCCGGGCTCTTAACTCCGGAATGGAGGCGGCGAGACTGAGCCTGGTGAATCGGTGCAGGGAGTACGTTGCGAACTTAGCTAGGCGGCACAGCGTCACCCTGATATGGGTGTCGGGGCACCCATCATTCACGTAACGCTTCACGGTAACGTAAAAAGCGATGAGCTGGCTCGGAACGGTTGCACCATGGATGTATCAGAGATCGTAGCGGTACTTGTGCTTCTGAGTCTCATCAGAGGACAGCTAACTGTTAATTTTCTAACTGTTAGTTATCTTCTTTATTTTTTGTGCTATCTTTTGTTTGACTCGCAAATCGCAAATCAAACCAAAAATCCGAATCCAAAAATCCGAGAAAACAATGTTGAAACTAATGGCAGCCTCAATTTTAATTTTGTTTAGATCGGAAATTTTTTTATTTAGTTTTTGCAAAAATGGGTTAATAGAATCACTCTTATTTGACAGTTTTTCCCCACATATTTTGAGTCTTCGGATTCCATGTATTTTTTTAAAGTTTGCAACCCAACCATTGCTAGCGTGGAAGCCACCCGACTTTTCCTGAATTTTGGCATGGAAAAATTTTGCCTTTTCCTTGAGCATATCAAATGTGGCTGGTAAATTCTTTGCTCTTTGATTTGCAAACCATTTGAACAATGCTCTTTCCATTTGTGGAAACTCCGGGGGTTTAAGCGTCTTTCTTCTCCCAGGGCCGGATTCAGAATGCGCCACAAATTTTTTTATGGTGTTTTCATTTCTCTTAACACGAGTTATTGTAGATCTATGCACATGAAAACTTTTGGCTAAGGAATTGGTGGAAAATCCTGCACTTAATTTCTTTAAAATCTCAGCTTTGTCTTTAATTGTCAGCAACGTAAATTTTATCTTTGCCATTATGACACCGCGCCTCTCAATACTCAACTTAAAACTGATTCAAATTACAACATTTCATCAGCAGCATAAAACGAAGGGGATTTCCCGAAATCTATTCAGTCTAAGAAAACGTAAACAAAGCAGCACGCGAGGGTAATAGAAAAATGTTGCAAGTATCGAGTTCAAAATTTTCTGATGTCCCACGTACTGAGTGCGCAATGAAAAATATTTCTATGTTGCAAGAATCGAGGTGTGCAAGTATCAAGTATGTGCAAGAATCGAGTTTCTACTGTAATTTTAAAAATACCTTAAACAACCCTTGCCACCTACTTCAAAAAGATTATTAGGTTTAAGAAAATATACGGCATGAGATTCGGAAAAAGACGGCTTAAGAAAATTTAATCAAAAAAATTAGACTTCTAAATAAATGCCACTACCGCTTGGATATATAGGGCGTTTCTAACAATAAATTTTGTAATAATACTACGCAGTTGTCAATAACAAATAAGTTTTATCAGCCAGCCGTAATCGGCAACTATGCATAGAGGTAGATCTTGTTTTAGATAACAAAAAATTAAAAACTAAAAATAAATTAAAATTTATTACCTGTGGTGAAATTAGTTATTCCCTTTTATGTTACATTCGAATTCATAACGTTAAGCCGAATGTAGTGCAAGCGAAGCTGCGAGTAAAAGCTAGTAAAGAATAAAATGGCGCAAAAAAAATTTTGCTAAATGCTCAATTGTAATGAATTGATATTCAGTGCTAATGAATTAAAAAAACATTTTGTCATTGCCGAGTCGAAGCGTACTTTAATATACTACATATGTATGTATTTCTGTATTTTAAGAAATTATCCTTATATATCTAGATTCGTATATTTCATAACAACGAAATAACGTAATAAATCGCTTTATTTTATGGAGTGGCTTGGCAACAAATATTAAAATTGATTTATCGTTTTCAGTTAGCCCATCACCCTTAAAGTCTACTAGCCTTAGATAGAGTTGAATTTCGTCGAAATTACAAAAACAAAAAGTAACCAATCCAAAAAGGTTGTCTCCTGGTTATACAGGATTTTCATTTTTTCATTTTCAGATTCGAACACGGGTCACGCTTACGATAGATAGCTACTCACTTGGTTGCTGTCTTAAAGAAGTGAACACTTTGTGAAATTTCATTGTTTATTAAAGAACCAAGTGATATATACAATTTCAATTCACTAAATTTAAAATTTTATTTAAGTATTTCAACGAAAAATGTACGCACTTAACAAACCAAACAATCAAAGCCAAATCCACCCTCGATGTCGAATGGCGTACTTTTCTTTAGAGAAAGCTAACTTGCCATAACAATTGTTTTAAATGTCATACTTGCGTAAATATTTGGGCAAAATATTAAAATTCCAATCGTCAACAAGAGACCGCAATTGCATGTTAACAAAAGTAAGGCCGAGGAGTACCAAAAGCATCATGCTGTAAGTGAACAGATGAATAATAACAAAATGCGTATGACATTTACGTACCTACTCATATAATATTTGCACTTTACGCACGAGCGCTGGATCCTGTCGCAGAATTTTGCAAAATCTTGTGTACAATGTAATTACAGTTGCAAGCCATGCACACACGAACACACATGTCTATACCCACACATACATACCATACTCGTACAGTCATAATAATCATAAAAATTCTAAAGGCAAATAAATACGATAGCAAATTCTTACCCTGCCGGAAATAGAACTACTTGAAAAACAATTTAAAAGGCATTTTTTAGCAACTATAAATAGTTGGAATTCTTTCTTTTTTCTTGTAAGCAACTAACTTTATTAACATGGCGATATCCTTGGAGTAATTCAATTATCTGAATTTATTTATTTATTTATTTATTTATTTATTTATTTATTTATTTGCATTTGATTTATACTATTTTTGAATATGTTTAGCAGAAATAACTTTGAAATTAGTTTTTTTCCAGCTGCAATAAAATAATTTGAAATTCCAATTTTTCAAACTGTTTTAAAACTAGTCTAATTACCAATTACTTTCAAACCTTTCCATTGCCAAGTATTTAAAAATATGTGCAGTCTACTTTATAGTAACTATAAAATTTTTATTTTTCATTTAAACAAAAAAAAATTGTAATGTCAATCCAGTATATAACTTAAAAATAATTGCACCACTATTTCGAGCATCAATTTTCGAAGGTATTGTGAGAGTAAATTTTTTGTTCAACTACACTGCTTTACAGGCAAAAAAAATTTAAAAATATGCAGGTATAGGGGAGGTAAGTAAAGGCTATTTTTTTAGACTGATAGAACTTTAAATTGAAATAAAACACATAAAAATGAAGTAAGATGCCAATTTTCATTTTGATTTGAAAGATATTTTCATGGCACAATATTTAAAAACGATTTCTGTCATATATCCGCCACGACTAGCTTTGGTGAATCGGATGCGATCAGTCCAATTTTGAACCAATGGACAAAGTCCAACTTGCTAAGCACGGCGGCGAATAGACAAATTCGGATCTTCTCCAACACTATCATTTACAGCACCAATATTTTTTTTTGTACGAACAGTTCTTTATCTTGTTGTTGGTTTTTCATCGAGTAGAGTAAATGTTGTTCGAAATTTATCAACAGTTCGGCGAATAAGCTTCTCTGATGCTCAATTATGTGAACCATGGAATTCACGAAGTGCTCTATAAGTTTGGCGGACAGAACCCAGATTTTTAAAGTGAATTTCCACAATTTGTAAACGTTGTTGCGGCGTCATTCTTTCCATGATGATTCGTCAATGCTTTCCGAACAGAAATGTCAAAACGAAATGTCATTACCAACTGTCGAGTGACAGCTATCTCTATCGAAAGTTCTATCAGTCTAAAAAAACGCCTGTTATATATGTACTTTCTGAGTTCAAGCACAGATTTTTTTTTGTAGGGTTAGTATTTCCAGATGATTG
Organism: Anomoia purmunda; assembly: GCA_951828415.1. Classification (NCBI taxonomy): domain Eukaryota; kingdom Metazoa; phylum Arthropoda; class Insecta; order Diptera; family Tephritidae; genus Anomoia; species Anomoia purmunda. The sequence continues at coordinate 155,157,377 of OX639993.1, forward strand.
TAATTTTGTGTTTTTTTTTTTGTATCACTTCATTAACAATTTTATATTAATTAAAGGTTGAATGTGACCATTGCGTATCTTATTCGAAAGGAAATCAATGCCCTTCTTCAGCATAAAACATGCTGAGTTATACCTGGCTGAAATGGCACTTTTTATTTTAATTTTGGGTTTAAAGTTTTTTTCGGGTTTTTTTAAATTTCCTAATTTTTAGTTAAAATATAACTAAAATAAACTTAAAAAATTCCATAAGTTCTAACAAAATACTTTTAAAATCAAAGTTAAAAAAAACAGTTTCATGCCCGGCAACAACCCTTCATGTTCTAAACTAAATACGGTGGCCGCCATAGTAGCATGTGTAGCATGTACGGTCTTCATTCGGTAGGTCCAAAGTTCGAATCCTGGCCGGGGCAAGCAACATCAAAAATTACAGAAAATTGTTTTCTAATAGCGGTCGCCCCTCGGCAGGCAATAGAAAAACTCCAAGGGTATTTCTGCCATGAAAACAAAAAAAAGAAACAAAAAAAACGTCTCACAAAAAACCATCGCCGTTCGGAGTCGGCGTAAACTTCTATACGCCTCAATTTGTGTTACAACTTCAAGAAGCACACTAGAAATTGTACGAGCAATTCGGTCCAAAATCAAACTATGGTGTAAGCTCCAAATTTGTATTATATGTTTGTTATTAGTATTAAACTACAAAATAATAATTAATAAAACAAATAACATTTTTGAAGACGGAATCGACGTGTCTTTACCCAACCTAGACGAAACTCAAATGGCAATAGCGGAGCTAAAAAACACTAAGGCCGCTGGTGCTAAGTGCGGCGGCGAAGGGCTGATGCAAAATATGGTCGATCCTGCAATATTCGGCAACTATAAGGTTCTGTCGAGGGTATTGTGTGAACGACTGAAGAATAGACACACACCATTTTTTTCATATCCGCTGAATTTGGTATCCCAACAAAACTAATACGGCCATGAAAAATTACATTGAGCAACACCACCAGCTCCATCAGAATCGGGAAGGACCTTTCCGAGACGTCTAAAACCAAACGAGGTTTCAGACAGAGTCACTCTCTTTGTTAGCCTGGAAATCCAACGCAGTATATCTCTTGCCAACAAGTGCTACTTTGGGCTGAGTAGGCAATTGCGCAGTAAAACCCTCTCTCGACTAACGTTCTATAAGTCCCTCATCATGTCCGTGCTATTGTATGGCGCTGAGGCATTGGGCACTGTAAGCATCGGATGAGACGGCCTTTGGAGTGTTCGAGAGAAAGAATCTCTGAAAGATTTATGGAACTCTACGTCTTTGCGACGACGAATACCGCAGACGATGAAACGATGAGCTGTATGAGCTTTACCGCGATATAGACATAGTCCAGCGAATTCAAATGCAGCGGCTACGTTCGCTGGGACATATCGTGCGAATGGACGGAAATGCTCCAGCCCTGAAAATATTCAACGCGGTACCAGCTGGTGGTTGGAAAGACCAAGTGGAAAAGGACTTGACGTTATTTTCAATTGACGCCAGTTAGCAGAAAGAATGAGTGACTGGCGCAATTTGTTGAACCAAAATCTCTTAAGAAATTAGCGCGCCAATTAAGTAAGTAAGTAGATAATAACATTTTTATAAAGACAAATATAATATTTTGGAATTGTATTTTACCACATAAAAATGGTAATAATATACATACATAGCTGCGTGCATATATACCTGGTGCAAATTAGATCAACATAATTAATTTAGCATACTTTTGTTTCGAAGCACTTGGCATCCACTTACTTTTAAATTGGTATATTTTTTATACCAGCTGCTTTTTTCCAACAGGGTATTCACACACATGCACACCTACACATGCATACATAAATGCCTCGCAGAAAATTTCTCTAGCCCGAAAAAGTTCACATTGAGATCCTTTTTCCACAATACCAGGTCCCGCTCAGTGCCCCAGCACCGACTTCAGCTTCCTACTTTATCATAAAGGTGTTATTGGCGATGGGCAGTTGCCCCAAACTTTCACAATTCGTCTGCAGGCAGACAATAGATAGAGATAATATCCAGTATCTCCCATCATCGCATTACACAACAACCAGTCCAAGTCGTCTACTGTTAGGTACCACCTTTTACCTAGTAATTTTACTTTATGGAGATACTGGTCGGCTCCACTGTGTGGAGATTGGAGATATTTTTTATGGATATTCATATGTGTATGTATGTATTTGAGTGATTTAAAAGATTTTTAGCTTGTGTGTAGATGTAAGTGTGGATTGTCTGCTTTTCAAAAAAAAGGTAAGAAAGCAAACAAATGTGCGTCCGGGCAAACATGATTACGAATGTATTTCAATTGTTTATTTAATGCAGTACTTTCTTTCGTATTCACTGGTACACACAAAAACAAAAAAACCCAAAAATATATACTTTAAAGTCTCTTTAAATTTAATTCTTTTTATATCACTGCAAATGTGTGAATCAATTCCCAACCAAATTTCATGTAAGGGACTGCAAATTCAGTAGAATATTGAGTATGATAAATGTCATGAAATTTAGTTCAGCAATCAATGCTTGAAAAATTTACCGAAAAAGCAGTAAAGCTTTGAGGGATACTGAAGATTTCAGGGGAATTGAACTTTACGCTAAACGCGCAGCAAAGTTTTCAATATAAATCAATTGTGGCGACGTCGTATTTTGTATTAAACGGCATAAAAAGTGTAAAAAAACGGAATCTCTTCCGCAAAATTCAGTTAAATAATATATTAACAACAATATATTATAAGTCCTCAATTGCATTGTGAAATAAAACTATTAAAGACATTTTTTTTAATTTTCATTGCGCTTGAGATTATTTTCCCTAAATTCTGTCCGAATTTTAAGAATTTTTTGAGGAAAAATGAAATAAAACTATACATAGTTATAAGCAAAGAGTTACGAAATCGTCCAAATGTCGGTACCTGCCGCTACATATCTACTCGGCTACGTACATTACAAATTGTTGGCTGTGCATGGTATAAACGCCAAATTATTTTTCATCGTTATTCTCGAATGTTAAATTTTTCGATCATAATAAATGCAAACAAATTTTTTTTTCGGAAAAATTTACGTTCAAGAATAGCGATTATTTTTCTCGAGCAAAGAAAAATCACCAAATTACGATGATTTAAAATAAAAAATCCGCTAAATATAAATAAGGGCGCATTTGCATAGTTTGTGGCATGTGGATTAGACTGATATATTCGAGTTTTTTATTAAACAAATTCTTCTGAATGATTTTTTTATTCAAACAAATTCAAACAAGAATTATTTTCGATTCCTGAATAAAGGCGATAGACTAAAATCCGTCATACGGTCAATCCCATCTGCTTATTATTATTATTATTGGGGATTGTGCATTGCAACCTTGAGATCTGTTGCACCCCTTTCATGGATTCAAAAACTTCCCTTAGTTCAGCATCTGCGATAAGCTTTAGTAAAGAGTCTAAAAGCCCGGACACACTACAGCGCAAATTAGATATTTTAGTCCAAATTAGTTCGCATAAACCAAGTGTGTCCACAATTGGCATTCCGAGTTTATATTGACAGCTCTGTAGCCACAGTGTTGCTTAGTTCTATGATCAAAGGAAAAAATCTGAGAAATTATGCAGATTTTTAATATACTCAAATTTTATTGTGAAATTTGCAATCACGAAGGAAAGCTTCTACAGGCAGTAAAATTAACGGAACAGTCGAGTGAAATGCTAATATTTCGCTGTTGCTGTTTATATTGTAATATTTCGTCGTCTCGTTTGGTTATGGGAGAAAAAATATTTGGATTATTATCGATAAAATTCGATTATTATCGATAAAATATGGAATAAATAGTTCGATTATTATCGATAAAAATCGATTATTATCCATAAAATGTGGATTATTATCGATAAAATGTGGGCATGTTCGTGGCTTATGATAATATACCTCATTTCACCTTAATTTAATGACAGATTTTACAACGCGAAATTACTTAGTTTCATCGTAATTTGCTCATAAAATAAAAATGAGCAATAATTACTATTGTGTGTCCGCGCTCGAGTTTATACTGCCGTCCGTTATTAGATATTGACTCAGGTACCTTTTTCGTGTGTACAGTAGTCCACGCTCCAGATCTGGTAGATTCCCCTAGTATAGTTCTCGGTTGGCTTTTTCCTCTGCCTTGACCAGTGTGGGTAGTGTCCCCATGCCTACATCACAGAAAGGCTCTAGAATGGTTCAGGGAGTTGATGCTCTCTTGATCACGAGTTTATCCGCGATTTCGTTTATCTCAATACCAGTAAGACCCTGAACCCATAGAACCCGTACTCGATTGTCCAGACCAGGTATGTTCAGATTGTCAAGGCTCTTCATTGCGAGTTTAGAAGTTAGTGAGAATTGAGGGTCTTAGCAGTCGCTTGACTGCTTAACCGATTAAAAGTATTTTATATAAATAAAAATATTGCGGAATGGGCTCCCTAAAAAAAAAATTGTTAAGGCCTTTTTACGTTGGATTAAAGTAATTAATTTTATTTAAACAACAAAATGAGTGTACACGGTTTTATTGCGAAAAATTGAATAAATAAATGGTTAAAGTAAAGCCTTTACTTTATTTTATTTATTTTATTTTTTTATTTTTATGTTGCCATTTTCATCATAACTCAACATACTTTTCACTTTCTTTTGTTTTACTTTCACAACGCCTTAAGCAATTAAAATGCCTCACAAAACCCGCTTCCCTCTGCCAACCCAGACAAAACTTTGTTGTAAACACTTCAATTTTAATGATGTCCGCACTTAATTAGCTCATTTTAAGTTCTATCTTTTGTGCGAAAATCATTGAAATCTTATATGTATAATTAGTTTATTGCAGGAAACACGCAAACAGTGGGCGGGCACTATGCCGCAATTAGACGCCATTTACCTTTGGTCATCCCTTCATCGCACACTACTCACATACATACATACATACATATCTAAGAAATATTGTAGACACAGCTGTACACTGAATGATGTCAGTGTTGTCCCCACCTCCTGATGATCCAGGTCAGCACGTGCGTTCAATAGAAAGAACAAATAACAGCAATATTACCCTGTAGGAAATTGAATAATTTCAGGATTGGTATGTTTTTTTTTTTTGAGATAGACCCATCAATTGGGCATGCTGAGCGATTCGGAAGGTAATTGTAAAAAGCCATATGGACTATATGAAAATAAACTCGACAGTTTTCTCTTCGATTGATTCCCAAAACTTCATGATTTAGGACGTTTATTGCATCCATGCAATCTGCTTTGGAATGTCAAATGTATTATCAAAATCAGCAGTTTTCATTAGTCGTCAGATATCTTCTTTTATTTATTTCGACTGCACAAATGTCCGACATTAAATTGCAAAAAAGCAGCGAGTAACGGTTAACGGATAACAGGTCGGCTGGTGGTGAACAACTGATCGAGTTGAAAAATTCGGGCAGGAAACCCCTGAAAGCAACCCTGAGTCTCTGAACAGTCTCCGAACAGGCGGAGAAAAGTAAATCTAAGTATTTTGCCACCGTGTAAATAGCCGACGTCAAAAAATTCACCCCCGCCGTAGTTCGGTGCAATTTCAAATCTATTATAATTTTGACAAGGTTACCCACTAGCCCGTTACCTGCTGTCCGTTGCAATTCTGTTTCGGGCATTAACCGTAGAAACTTGGTATTAAAAAACTATAAAGCTTGCTCTTCAGTCCTTAAACTTTTAAGGAAATTCTTCAAAACCCCTCATTTCATACAGAGAGCCGCAAGCGTAATATTATTTATATCCTCAAGGGATGTGCAGGTTATGGCCTATTTTTCTATAACCAGTTAGTAAGCTGCCAATTATTACTACAAATTTTACAATCGGTACACAATCGTCATTAGTGGTTGTCGTATAACACGTCCTCACGCCACTGAAAACAAGTTGTTTTCAGAAATGTTTTCAATATTAAACAAGACCGTTCAGACAGCACTTCCGTTTACTAACTGTTTTCGATGACATTTCTGTGTTTGTTTTTTACTCTAAGACAATCCGGCAACCAAAATGCCCCACTGAGATTCACACTAAAAGCTTCGCTCTGTGCACACCAAGTAGTGATGCTTTTATAAATATTTTAGTTATTATTTTTTTTTTCTAAACTAGAGGTCTGTAGTAGCGTCTTCTCTGGTAATATAATAGTATCGTAAATATCTTCCGAACTAAAAAAAATTAGCTTAGTTCTAAGAAGAGGATGGTTAATAAGCTAAATTTTAAGAAAGTTTACAAGTGATAGGAGAATGTTTTGGAAGTTTTGCTATGTTTTGCTTGTTTACGTAATAATCTACATATTTTATGGAGATATTTATAAATCGGCTGGTGAGCAATGCGTTTCTTAAACTCATTATAATTTCATCTTAATTTTATTAGTTGCATTGTAGGAAATCCCGTACAATTAACCATACCAATAGCTGGTTTTGCTATTGCCTGCATTTCCCTACAAGGTAGCAGCTCCAAGCAAACACCAAACAAACCAACAACTACTGGAAGTCTCTCAAAAATAATTGATGGCTAATCTCCAACATTTTGCCGCCAGCCTTTCACATTTTATGAACCGCCTTTATTTGCAAATTGATCTGTAAGAAACTTATGGAAGTTTCGCTTGCAAACTTTTCGATATTTTTGCCACCTTTTGCCTTTCTTATTAAACGTAACATAAAACTATTTTCTCCGTCCAGCCGAGTTGAAGCGAAAGGGTGCAAAATATTGCGTTCATTGTTTTCAATCAATTTTTGATAATTAATGAAATATAATCATCACTCGTGTCAATTGTTTACTTTGAGAAAGAAAGTTTTCCTCCTATTGAGCAGAGCAATTAAGTTGCAAAGTAATTTTGTAGATGGTCAGCTAAGCGAGTATGAAATATACTCCCGCAAAGTTTTTGAGTTGCTCGTATATTTACAAATAAATAAATGTAAACTCTCAAGTGTATATTTAGTTGATTGCCCATTTCACAAGTTATGATAGCATGCGAAAAGTTGGCCAGATCTGTGTCGGCTCAGTTTCGGACAAGTTTGAGATTGATATATAAACGTAAGTGAACATTTTGTATTTAAATAAGTTAGTTGACTGATTGCTTAATTTATTTTTTTATCGGTTGAAATCCGTTTTGTAAAGCTTCATTTATTTTGTAAAGTTAGTAGAATTTAATTTTTTTAAGCAGGTGGCAACCCTCTACAAATATATTTCTCGAATGTACGTAGCTTCCTCAGAAATTTTTCTTTTGACACCAATGTAGAATTTGCTAGGTGAAGTACCGAAATTGTGAAAGAAGTTGTAAAAAAATTGGCAAGCAGATAACGTATGCCCTACGATGTCACGTAGGCTATATATGGAGAGTTGTCAACTGCGCAAAATGTTAATGTTCAGTTAAAAAAATGAGTTTAATCACATAATGCTATATAACGACTGGATAGATCTGAATCAGATTTGCCACATATATAGTCCGTTATCGTTAAAGAGAGTTGCCACCTATCTAAAATATTAAACTCAATTAAGATAATGAAAGACATAAAGTATTGCATTATGGGATTCAAAAATATATGATATTTTACAATATGTGGGTCAAACAAAAGTTTTTAAGAAATCTTAATTTCAAAAATATTTTTAAAAAGGGTTGCCACCTGTTTACAAAATTAAGTAAAATTGAAAGTCAAATCCCGCAATGGGAGGTAGGTATCAAGGGCAAGCTGTTTTAGAAAACTTTATGTTGATAATACTTTTGATGAGGGTTGCCACTTACGTAAAAAAGTGAACTGAATAAAATTTCTAAGTTGAAGAAAGCATCGCGGCATGGACTTTAAAGCAAGTTGGCATAAAAAAAAACTTAATCACGAAATTTTTTTTAAAGAACGTTGCCACCTGTTTAGTAAAAATAAACTTAAATCACTTTCTAAACTTATTGAAACTTTTCACTTTTGTTGTGAAACGAATGCGTTTATTCTAAAACATTTATGAGGAGGGTTGCCACCAGCTGAAGAGCGTTCATTCAATTTAATTGGTAAGGTAACTGAATTTTTGCTACACTGGTGTCAATGAAAAAAATTTAACGAATGTTCAGTCAAGAAATATGTATATTTGGAGAGGGTTGCCATCTCTTTAAATTCTGCTAAATTTATTGGGTAAATGAAGCCTTACCAGTATGGGTTTGAACCGATAGAGGTTTAGGAAACTTAGTCTTGGAAAAATGTTGAGGGATTACCAGCTCTTTGCAAACAAGTTTCAGCAATCATAAAGTAGGGTTGAATTTTTTTGTTTAGAAAAAAAGAATTAAAACTGAAAATATATTAAAAATTCATGGCTTCGCTGAAATTAATTATTTACTTTTATTTCTTAACCCTAAACCGAATGTCATGCGAGGAAATCAAGTAAACTCACATGTACCAAAATTTGTCTTATCTAATCTCATAAGAACTTCCGCTCCACATAAATGTATTTTTCCCTCACAAATTAAAACGCGTTCATTAATTATGATCATTTAAGCTTTTACATTTCGTTGCTGCAAATGTGAGCCAACGTCGCTGCGGATTTTAACTTGTTCGCTCTGGCTTAGAGTATATCAACTTTAACGAAGCAATTCAACGTTTCAGTATGCCTTTTCGGAAAAAAAACTAAAAATACCGAAAAGCTGCAAATGAGAAAAAAGTTGAAGAACTTGCTGCTGCTGCCGCTGCTACTACTACTGGCCATATCAGCTGTCATACAGCAACAACAACAACGCAGACAAAATCTGGCAGCAGTAGAAAGCGACTACGAATGTCAGCTAAGTGAACATAAAACTGACTTGCTGGCGGAAGTGAAGAAAAGCTTTGCCCAACGATAAATGGCTGTACAAGTGAGCAAAATTACGCACACATACAAAGATGTGTAGTCAAATAAAGGGTGGTTAAATTTTAAGGGCCGATGTTGAATGTGAACCACACCTAAACGTCAAGTTTTTTTCTACATTTCATTTGACAATTTTCAATTTCAGACTAACTCAATTTGGACATGGAAAGATACAAAATCGAGCAACGTGTTAAAGTTATTCAGGCTTATTATGAAAATGGGCGTTCAAATCAAAATGCATATCGTGCACTTCGTGATTCTTTCGGTCAATTTAATCGTCCAAATATGCGTACAATCGGGAAAATCGTGCATAAATTTGAGCAAACCGGGTATGTAGGAGATGTGAAAACACCAGAGCATGCTCGTACTGCTCGTACTGCAGAAAATATTGCTGCTGTTCGCGTTAGTGTGGCTGAAGAGCCGTCCACCTCAACTCGTCGTCGTGCCCAGCAATTCGCTTGTCGTTGATGAACATTATGCATAAAAATTTGCATTTACACGCTTACAAGGTGCAATTAACTCAAGAACTAAAGCCTCTTGACCATTCCAATCGTCGTCAGTTGTCAGAATGTTGGCAAGAAATGGCAACAGTGGATGATTAATTTTCGAAGAAAATCATCTTCACAGATGAGGCACATTTTCACTTCAGTGGATTCGTCAATAAGCAGAATTGCCGCATTTGGGCGAATGATAATCCAAGAGTGATTGTCGAAAAACCAATGCACCCACAAAGAGTGACTGTTTGGTGCGGTTTATGGGCTGGCGGCATCATCGGGCCGTATTTTTTTTTTTACAAAATGAGGCCGGTCAGGCAGTTACTGTGAATGGTGTTCGCTATCGTGAGATGATAACGAACTTTTTATGGCCCGAATTGGAACATATGGATGTGGACGATATATAATTCCAACAGAATGGTGCCACTTGCCACACAGCCAACGAAACAATGGCTCTTTTGCGCGACCAATTCAATGGCCGTGTTATCTCACATGGTGGCGATGTCAATTGGCCACCAAGATCATGTGATTTGACACCGTTGGACTACTTTCTTTGGGGTTATTTGAAAGCAAAGGTGTACGTCGATAAGCCAGCAACAATTGAAGAGCTAAAGGATGAGATAATTCGGCACATTAACGGCATAGAACCTCAATTATGCCTCAGCGTCATCGAAAATTTGGACCATCTGATGGAGGTGTGCCGCCGAGGTCGCGGGGGACATTTGGCCGATATTTCGTTCCATACATAATTGCACTACATCATATTATCATAATAAAAAGAAATTACAATAATTTCCGAAACAAGTTGTGTTTTATTCAAAATCAACATCGGCCCTTAAAATTTAACCACCCTTTAGTTTACTTCATAAGAATTAATATGTGCATGCTAAATTTATAGGTACCAAATATATATCTCTTTTAAAGTCATGCCCAGCTGAGCTGCTACCGTTTTGGTAAACTCTTTAAAGTAAAATTTCTTTAACGGTACTAATTCCTCCTACTATTTTTATAAATGGTACTAGTAATTACTACTACTATTTTTATTAATTTCTACTACAAGCTTTACGTACACTTAGGTCCATGCGCGTTTTTTTCATATTTTCCGTAAAAAAAAATTAAAAAAGTACACGGTTTACGTCAAGTTAATAAAGTAATTCCGTAGAACGGGCGACATGGCGTATACGTAACTTGGCATAAAGCATAAAGCAAACACTTCGTATAAATTTTGTGTTATTGATATTATTATATCGTTGGATACATGGAGCAATGATTGACTGCTTTATTGAGCGGAGGCCTTGAGCGCTGTCAATCAAATGAAATGAATTTTCATGAAAATAAACTTTTAGCCCGCTCTCTCGCGATTTCGTGTTGACAGGCGTTTAAATAAGTGTGCATTAAAAAATCACAAATATTGATATGAAAAATATGAAAAACTAGCTGTGGTGACAAAATCGAATCAAGTCATGCGTATGCATTTAAGGAAAGCCCCCTGGCTATTCAAAAGTCCCCAAATAGGCTGTATAAAATTAAAAAAGTTGGGAAAAGCTGGCTGTAAAATTTCCACTGCCCATCTATTCCCATAGTAAAAAAGCTAGCCTATTTACTTTTAATTTTCACACAACACAAAGGAATATCTAACGGTAATTTGTGCGTAACAAATTTGAATTGTAAAATCTTTCAATAAACATAATATGGCACTTAAAGAGGAGGATGGTGTCGTGTGTAGAAGTCGACTGAAGTGGAAAGGTATCTGATTGTCATTCACCGGTGAGAAGCCAAATTGATTGTTCTGCACACAGTTGTTGCAAATCGCGACCCTTGCACGGCCGATTGATGTCCCCGTAAAGCAAAGCCTGAAGTTACCGTCCTCCAAAGACTGCGATAGGCGAGGGAAGATCGCTTACCGTAATGGCAGAGCAGTTCAATTTTCATCAGGCAATATACCCGGTAACAAGAAGGTAAGGCGTTCTTTCACAATGAAGCGAGTATGCTGTGGAAATGCAGTGCAACTTGCAACACATCCAAACATCTGTGGCTTAAATGAAACGGGAGAAAATCTCAAGAAATTGTCTCGCTAAGTTGAAGAGAATTATCCCTAGCTATGGGACTATTTACTGGACGTGTTCCGAGAGGGAGGCACACAAAACAAATATGGGTTCCATAGCAGAAGCTGCTATGACAAAGAAGAGTCAGAAACCGTCATACATCGCTGATCTCTCTGTGACTGTCTTGCGCTTTATAGGAAGTGGCAGAGATTCCTGTGTGCGGGGTTCTAAAATAACTCAGACGCAGCCGCAGAATTTAGAATGCGGGTTTAACGGGACTTAGGGGTAATTTATATGCAGATAACTTGAAGATTTATTCAGTTGCTAAAAAACTCCACTGGTGCTTAGGATATCATCTTTCTTTAAATATTAGCAAATGAATTTACACATTATATTTCTTAACTTCTTTATATGCACTTACATATATAAGTAGCCAGGTATGTTTCAAAAACAACAATGGTTGTCCCTTGGTAGTCGGAATAAAATTCTAGGTTCTCGCCTTCACTTGTGGTACAAAATTAAATGAAGGAAGCGCTCCGAGGATGCAATTACATAGTTTTTAATCCATATGCCAATTTTTCGGTCACTTATCCCTATCAACAATAATTTTTATCAGATCAGACTTTTACTGGGAATCGAACCCATGTCCTTCACAGCAAACTCGTACTCATTCTCCTTAATCACTTATACTGAGTAAGTCGTGTACACTGTTGTTGCAAATAGCTATAACTTTTACAATTGCTACTTTTTCAAAAAGTTTCTTATAACAAAAAGTCCTTGAGCTCATAAAAGTTATTGTTGACTTAATTTTCATTATTTTATATAAATTTGTTGGTCCTTCATCAAAATATTCACTCATTTAACTGCTAATTAATTGAATCTACTTCTCAAAAAGTAGCTAAATTTCATCAGCAGGAGAAGCTAGAAGACGTGGTAAAACTATGGTGAATCAAGCAATACAAGCCAGCTCCCTACACGTTTTTGAGTTGTCATTTAATCAGTCAGCTTTTGTAACACAAACTATATATTTCACTTAAAGCTTAAACACAAAAATTCTTAGATCTACTTGATTAGTTGGTTGGTTGTAGCGTTGTCTACGAAACCACGAGGATCCAATTACCGCTTAGAGCGCCATTTTGATACCCTGAATCTTCTGAAACCTGCTTTTCTGCTGTTGTGATTCCTAATTTTCAAATCATCTGCATTTGTGGATGAATCGACTGATCTTTTCCATTGCGCAACTAGAAATATTCTTAAAGTCGCTCGCCAGGAAGAATCTTAGCGTCTGCTGTCTACTACGAGCCAAAGCCGGACACTCACAGAGGTAATGAAGAACTATTTCTGTACTGTCCTCGAGATTGCAGCTCCGAAATCGATTGCTGTTTGGGATGCCTATCTTAGCCACATGCTCGAAATATATCATTCCTTGACCTATTTAGTAGATCCATCGTTTTTGATATTCAATACGTGGGGTAGATTTCCTTCCATCTCGTTTCCGTCACTCGTGATTACCCCTAACTGGCATCTTATTGCTTCGGCCGTGGATACGTCAAGGCAAAAATCAAAAGAAGCTCCGACTCTGGAAAATTCGCCAGTCCACTCTTTCCGTATATATTTCTACGGCTTGGAACCCAGACGAGAGAGATTTCCATTGACCCGCTAACAGTCCCTAGATATCTTAGAGTTTGTCATTGGTGAACCGAATGCTAAAAGTACTGCTTGGCTATCTGAGAATAATTTGAGCTTTTCGTGATACATAGTAGTTTCTTGTTAGCACCCTGCGGGCCCTCTCAATGTCTAGCAAAGTCAGGTAACCGGAGCGAAAGGGAGATGTCTAGTTTCACTGAGAATACTCCCGGCCAATCTCCTTCTTCGGCTAGACTCAATCTACTCCAGTCAGTCCTGAATGAAACTTTAGCTTAAAGTTTTGCTTGAAAGCAAGCGATAGAGATATCGAGTCAGTTTGTTTCTCCATTTCACGGGTTCCGCTATGCCCGTATTGCTTTGGCCTCCAGCATCCCGACTCTTTGAGTCTGATTGCAGAGTTTGCAGCAATTTCGAGAGTATGGAGCTCTATGGGCAGTTGGTTCAAAGCATCCGTGGGGCACGACCTAATATCCAGTGTAACACCTGCACAAGTCGTGCGTTGGATGCTACCTAACTTCTTCATGTTTTATTGATTGTCTAGTGCCGGTCACCATACCATCGCGCCATACATCCACAGGACAAGCTTTGATTAGGTCTACTTAGTTCACATTGTTACTATCCCTTACTGCATTCATAAAACTCGTACATTTTGCATAAAATTTAATTTAATTTATTTATTTAGTAATCCGTTCACCGTCGGACTAGTGCTAAGTTCTAATTAAGGAATTACTAAGTTCTAATTTGCACTGAGTATTTACTTCAAATTTTTAACTATATTACAATCACACCCACGATATTTGCTTTATTTACATAGTTAATTAAGTTTAAAACTAATGAGCCGCCTATTAAGTAGCTGTTGGTTTACTTGTTGCTCGCTTGGCGCTGTCACACCGCATGTTGCGTGGTTAATCTATTAATTTCGCTCAAATTCGGCTAATTTCCGACAAATATGCAAAGCATCCGTAATATTTTAGTTAGATAGGTGCATGCTTACTCGTTTTAGTTCATTTTGCATGCCCAAAAAGTGAATTACCTAAGCGCACGTTGTATCAAACAATATTTAACAAAGGTGTGAAATGAAAACTTATTTTTAGTTAATGTGCAAATATTTCTAGGTAATGGCAAAAAGGCTAAACATGCTATTTTAGTGATTTAAAATGTTAATTATCATTTTTGTGGTATTTGGAGTTGAATTTAGCGTTAAATATGCAGAGATGGGATAATACTTTTACTGTTGTTTTGACTACGCTCCTAAATACCTTTTTGTCATAAAGGACTCCATGACATTTTCTAATACATAGGCAAAACTGTAACATAGATTGAATAGTAAACCCACTCTGGAATTCAATTAGAAGTAATTGTAGAATTTTTTTTTTTTGAGTGCATATCTGTGCCCATATGGAAAAGCAGCATATGTTGAATATGATAGTTTGGAGATATCGGCAATTTTGTTTCATTTTTATATCCTGGTAAAAAAACGTTGGCTGTAAGATTGATGAGTATTAGAATAGGTTAGGCTCAAGGTCCGTTGTGATATCGCATGGGGATCAACAATTCCCAATTACCCCTTAAACCATTTGGAACTTTGCTAGAATTTTAGAAGATCGGCGATTTCTGCCCATCTAGGGTCTGCCAAGCTATTGAAGAATTGCCTGCGTAAAATGGAAAATCTTCGTTTGGATAGAGCGTGCCACAGGCACAGAAGGAGCAAAATTGTTTCCTCCTCTTCTTCTTCTAGGCAACTTTGAGTGAAATCATGCATTTATCACTAAATATCGGACACAATTGCTTCGAAATGGCTTTTATTGAGTTGGAATGCAAAACGTGGACCAAATTCGGTAGATTTGATGCAGTTATCGAAGGTATACTTACTTACCTATTTGCACTGAGTTGGGCGGTGCCACGCCAATTTTTTTTTGACCCACGTCTTTCTCTCATTTTATGCAAATTGATTTTTGTAAATTACCGTTATATAAGCGATGGGCGTGGTTGTTGTGCGATCTGTACTATTTCAAGTTTAAATCTAGATGTAAATTGCTAAAAATATTTTATTTTTTAATCTTTGAAAATTATCATTTTATAAGAGGTGGACGTGGTTTTTTATAATTTTGCAAATGTGCGTACTGAGTTAAAATGCAAAATGTATACCAAATTTGCTAGAGTTTGATCATTTTCCCAAAAGAAATTTTATCCACGTATTCTTCCTCCGACACAATCCCGTGAATCAAATTTGGGTATATTTTATAGTTACGGAAATATCGAATTCTTTTGAATAGGCGGTGTATCAAATATCGGTGATATCTTTGAAGGTTTACTCAATTTCTCTTTTCATTCTGAACATATTGGATAGATATGTCCACCTAAATCTATCTTGGCTGCTTTTGGTTTTTACACACAACCGTTATTTGAACAAAGTTAGAACACCCATAAAATCTAATCGCAATGAAGTTGGATAATATTACACACCTTTTTTCGATGAAAGAGTAAAGCGAATTTTCTTACAGAGCCTAGTTGGAGCTAAAAAGTGTTGTTGAAATTGTGTTCAGCTTATTAATAGACAAATTCAAATTCACTACACATTAGTGGAAGAATAATTGAAAATTCCACAAATTTTTATTCAGTAGTGTTCAAAATTCCCTTCCGCAGCACATACATTCCAAGTCTAATATTTGTCCGTTGTACACGCATTCCAAAAAAAAGAGAAAAACTAAATAAAGAAAAAAATTTGATGAAAACATTTGGGTGTCAATTGTGTGGCTCAGCCCAAGTGAGGGTAGGCAACTAATTCGCAAACTTTGACAACTTTAATTGATGTGTAACCAAATTGCGTGCACTTTGATTGATGAGTGTTTGAAAGATTGTTTTAAAACGCCTACATTTTGTAAACAAAATTAGAATTTTAAAGGAATTATTTTAAAATACAAATCAGGCCAATAACGCACGTGTGAAACTGCGTAAATTAAGTTTAAAAATAGAAATTTCGCACAATTTCTTTTTTTACAAATGCCGAATATAAATATAATATTTAAATGCATACATTAAGTTTTGGGCTAATTATATTTATACTAAGTACTATAATAAAACTGTAGAAAAGTCGGGTCCGCACATTCAAAATTTCTTAAAAAGGAATACTAAAAGTGATGCACGGAATATATTGGAATGCATTTGGACCATTTTTAGAATTTTTGTCTGTTGGAACTCACCAACCTCCGAAACTGTTGAAAGGATTTTCATGAATCTGTTTATAAGTAAACCTAATAACTATAAGAATTAATTTTTATTTAATATTGTAATTTTTTTTATTGCTTTTAATTCTAAAATTTGTCAGAATAAATTTATTTATATTTTATTTATTTTTTGAAAGTAGATTAATTAATTTTTAATTTTAGGTTAAGGTTATCAAACTTGATAATTACCTGCTGGAGTTTATTTTTTAATTTGTACTTTATTAGCTTTTTTACCTATATTAGTTGGAATTTTTTGCTGGTGTAATAAATTAATAAAATTATTAAATTATTTTTAATAAATATTTTTTTATTTAATTATGAAATGTTATATTTATCTTTAGTTTTTGCTTTGTTTGTTAAAATATCTGTATTTCTGATTACCTAAAGCTCATGTTGAGGCTCCTTTGCATGGATCAATAATTTTAGCGGGATTATATTGAAGCTTGGGAGGTTACGGATTATTGCGTATATTTTCTTATTTACAAATTTTTGGAATTAAATATAATTATATTTGAATTAGAATTAGATTAGTTGGAGGAGTTTTGCCTTTTCCTCTGCGGTCATATAGAAAATGTTTTAGAAGGTCTTATAACTTTAACTTATTGAGAATTTTGTGGTTCTTATAGTTTAATAATTGCTCATGGTTTATGTTCTTCAAGTTTATTTTATTTAGCCAGAGAGCACACTCCCTCGGGCATAACACAGGGTATATTTTATGAAAATATTAGAA
Source organism: Anomoia purmunda (assembly GCA_951828415.1). Taxonomy (NCBI): domain Eukaryota; kingdom Metazoa; phylum Arthropoda; class Insecta; order Diptera; family Tephritidae; genus Anomoia; species Anomoia purmunda. The sequence continues at coordinate 155,174,401 of OX639993.1, forward strand.
TGGAAAAAAGTAAATTTCTTAGAAATAAGTAGGTTCGTAGGTAGGAATGGCTGCCGCACACTTAGGCCATAAATAGAAGGCCCATTGTGTTACCACAGACATTTATACCATCCACCGAATGACTACCCCTTGCTGCTGAACCATTTTGCCTCGCTGATGAATCTCATCAGGCGGTTAATTTCGGTTTTTGAAACCTCACTAAGGTCATCCAGAAACGGTGATCCCAGAATCCGCAGCCTGCTTTTGCACAGCGCAGGACACTTACGCAGAAGATGTATATAAAATGCAATATTTCAAAGAGAAAACTAGTGTGACTGTCCAAGTAGAATTTATTTTTGTAAATTTTATTTTAAAAAAAAAATCATTGAGAATTTCCCGTCCTTAGTTGGTAAAGTTGCGGCAGTTGTTTGCACCAAGGTTAGGCAGATCCTTTTGAACTGGGTTCTTACAATTTGTTAATTGGCGCTCTTGATCTCAATTTCAGCCGATGTGGGCGGAGTCGCAGGATCTCTTCACCGGAATTTTGGCAAGAAATTATTATGTACCATTCAGAAGTGACCATTCTACGTTTTTTTAAGAGTACTGTTATGATATTAACATTTTTGCCTTTAAAAGAGGCGCCCATTTATCACGACGCGCTTCGATCGCGAACAAATTTAGGCTATTTCTGTACCACTTGAATTAATTCAGTGAAACCCTGCTTAAATGCAACGACACAGAACCATTTTTGGAAACAAATCATCATACCTTCAGGAAAATAATCCTGGATTATTTGTATTTGTTCAATCTTTTAGAAAAAAGTCCAATAATAATTGAAAAATCCTGGGCTTTAACTTTTTAGTCAAGTAATAACAGTTAAATTTGTCCAAATAATTTTTAAGCCCAAAAAATCATCATAACAATTTTCACAAAATTTTTCAGGTTCGAACTTTGGTTCGAATTGTTAGAAACTTTTTTTCAATAAAATCACGCGTGGAAGTAAAGACTTCATCGGCGACATTGCGACAATATTTATAAAAAAAAAAGAAGACGAAAATATATTCATTTACGAACCAAGTAGGCCACAAATATTATTTCTTGGATATATCTCGACTACAGCGTCAGCTTATTTTTAATTATCCATTAATAAATCTCCTCTTCGAATATGAGCCAATCTGTTCATAAATAAGATGTTTACAAATAAGTTGACTTCAGCCCCACCTATCGAGTCTACTTTTTCCAAAAATACTTTCTTTTCACAGCGAACCTACATGCGCTACGATTTTTCTGACCACTGTGCTACCTAGCGGGTCTACTTTTTGCATAATGTTTATATGCGAAACCATCTTATATACTGAATATGAACTAAATCTGCCCATAAACACGGTTTTTCGGAATATCTCGACCACAGCGCCACCTACCGATTATATATTTTGCAAACACTTTTCTCTATTATTACAACCTACATACATACTGAATATGATCGAAATCGGGTCATAAATACGACTCTTAGAAATATGTCGGCAACAGCGCCGCCTACCGACAATTTTTTCTTTATACAAATATAAAGCAAATAAAAGCACAGTAACTGGCCAATGCACACCAGTTCATTTTCGTATTGAAGATAAGCTAGTACATGGCGAAAAGAATACAGAAGGTAGCGCAGATTGTGATACCGCTAACCCTCTCTTGAAAATTTTGACAGAATTTCTACGTCACAACAGATTTTGTTTACAAAAACTTTGTATGTATGTATACTCCCACTAATGTTTGTTCTTTCCAACGAGTTTAACAATTTTATTGTGTTTTCTTTCTCACATATGTGTATACCAACGTGCTCCCTCTGATTTCTCTCCACAGGTAAATCTGGTGTGACGTCACAGCTAAGTTATACACCGAATTTCAGATCAATCAGCGCAATCTAGTTTTCTATCATTCTTAAATCAAGTATATCTATACGTGCATAAAAACTTTCGCAAATAAATGTAAATAAAATTCTTTTTCCTAAAATAAGCAAAACATACATACATATTTTTTCACATACCAATTCCGTTAAATGTCAGAAATGCACTAAATTTAAAATCAATGAGTTCACTGAATATTTAACAATTTCAATTGAAATTTGAATTTTCATTTAATGTAAGGATTCGCTCAGCAAATGCCAATCATAAATGCATGTTAACTAAAATCAATGAAAATGCAGTCAACTAGAATGATATTGGCTTGCACAAAAATAAATATGTATGTACCGCCAAACGATATACTTATTAATGTGCTGTGACGTCACACCAGATTTACCGGTGGAGAGAAATGAGAGGAAAAACCTTGGTATATATGTTAGAAAAAATACACACTAAAATTGTTGAAAACGTTGGAAAGAGTACACATGATTGCAAGTATACATACACACGCATGGTTTTTGTAAACAAAGTCAGTTGTGACGTACATAGAAGTTCTGTCAAAATTTTGAAGAGGGGGTTAGCGATACCACAATTTGCGTCACCTTTTGCATTCTTTTCGCCATGAGTCCCATCTAGATAAGAAAGGCCTGTGTGGGCATTTGTTGCGGAATTTTGCTGATTTTACTCGTTCAGAAAAAAACACGCAAAACTTACAAAATTCAATAGGCGTTATTGTTTGTTAGATTTACTAATGAAATGTTTTTCAATTTTAATAACTTTCCTCAGGTTAGTTTTTGTGATGAAATAAGCAACCTGCCTCTTTAGTGGCTGCCCAGTTTTATGTTATCAAATGAAAACTGGATAAAAAACACACACTGATAAGGTTTAAAAAATACATTTTTTGTATTAATAATTGTATTTATCGCTAAGTAATACATGCAAAAATATAAAGCTATGGCTACTATGGCCTTAAGCTAAAAAGAAATAAATAAGTTTCACATTTATTTTTTGCTACATACATGGACATGGTTGGACAGATCATATTGAGCAAAATTAAGTAAAACACAGTTTTCCACTTATTTGTATTAGTTTTTGTTTTTTTTTTTGATAAAAGTATAGCTCATTCTATTACTTATATATATAGAATTAAATATTTCGCACCTTTTACGAAAGTTACAAAAATTGTGAACAAATTTTTAAACTGTTTAATCAAAGTTTTTTGGTACGTTCCGGTTCAGTTCTTTAACAAAGTTCGCCGAGAACTAGGAGCATCTGGTGCGCAATAACCGAAGGTGACCGGTTTTATAGCGAATTTCTATTTAATAAAATGCAAGTTTCAAGCGATTAAAAATTCGGATTAATTTTTGATAACTATTTTTCTGACGAAGGAACATAAAAAAATATTTAGCAAAATTATACAAAATCAACCTTATTATATTGAAATTCAATAGACTACAAAACTTCATACCGCCTGTTATTGCTCATCAGATGCTCCTAATTCTCGGCGAGCTTTGTTAAATAACTCAACCAAAAAATTTTCAATTTTTTTCAGTACTAAATTTTTTTAAGTCCAAACCTACAGCTTTCATGAATTTAGAAACAAAAAAACCCTAGTAGCAATTAATGTGACTACAGCTAGCGGCAGTTTTTGGTATAACCAAAATTAAACCCAAGATATTTTCATAAGCATTGAAATTACTCATACGACGTGTACGTTGTACTTACATATCTGGATAATCGAGACAGTAGTTTCTTTATATTTGTGGCTTTAAAAGAAGCAAGGTTGCATTTTCCCATATACAGAAATCTATATTTAAATAGCTCATCTGAAATTCAGGCTAGGATATGTAAATAGATTAGTTTAAAGTTATTCAGAATTAATCTGTACCTGGTTACAACCTCAGATTTTACCTTGTTTTTTATATAAAAAATAAAATTATGGGACTTAAAAAAATCTGTTATAGTAAATTGATAGATAAGGCGTCTTATCTAAGCAAAGTTTAAATTGGTTCCGATTCATTACCCTGTTCTAACGTTATTCGCATTGTTAACTCATCTTGACGAACATTTTAACGATTTTTCTATTCAGCAGAGATTTTTTAACGGCATTCGCTAACGCCAGATCAGCAATAGTCATTAGCTAGGCGATGATCGAAAACTTAGCGACAAAAAAATATGAAGCTGTTAACTCAATCGAGAAAATAAGGGATCGTGATTTTAAAATTTAAGTTTGGTGTTTTATTTTCTTGAAATTGAAAAAAAATCCATCGTCATTTGAATATAACCTCGAGGTGAGGAGAAAGTAAGCGGAGATGTTTGCATTGAAAATTAAAGTGAAGAAAATTGTAAATGGCCTTGTAATAAAATGCTTTCTTTTGAATAAAACTTCTGATTAGAAGTAAATATTATTACAAAAAAGTAGATTAATTTATACTTTAAATTCAACCGAACTTATTGGAATATGAAAATTGCTGCCTTTAATCATTTCAATGAAATCCAAAGATCGCAACGGCTATAAATTTTATTAAAAAGGTTATGATTTAATCGCCATTTTGTGATGTTTAATTTTTCGATCAAATATACTCGTCATTCCGGGATTTTCACTTTTGCGATCAGTTTGTATCGATATTTTGTGATTTTCATTTCGATATAAAATAATCGTTATTATTCGATTTATGATTTTCGATAATATTTGATCGATATTTTATGATATAGCCGACAAATTTGTTTGCGGTTTTTATGACCAAAATATTGTAAATACAAGAATAACGATTATTTTTGATTGAAGAAAAAAAAGCAAAATATCGATCATTATGAGCGGAAAATTTAAACCCAAGTATAATGATTATTTTTATCGACAAAATTAATAAAAAAAAATTACGAGCAAACTTCATCGAAACTTTAAAAACTATGAAAAAAAGATTAAATTTGATCGAAAGAATAAAAATCCAAAAATAAGTATTATCTTCTATCGAAAGATTACAAATCACAAAATAAGGATTATGCGATGCTAAAAATAAAAAATTAATAGATTTGAGTTTTGTGTTGAACAAATTTCTGTAAATTATCCCAAAAAAAATCAAAATAACGGTTTCTGTCACTGATAAAATCAAGTCCTTGGAAAATTACATGTACATAAATACTTACCCACATTTGCATATCTATATTTATTTACATATAAAAGAATAACAGTCATAAGAGCCCTAAATTATCAACAAACTTTAATAAAGGTATACAAATTTTGAAACCACGTGTATACCTGAAAATATTTCCAAACTCATATGCATGCATGTAAAGAATATAAATATATATGTATGTGCATATGTAGTTGTGTTCAAATTTTTTATTCTGTAAAATTTCACATTTGTCTCATGTGAATGGTATTAACATTGCTATGGCTATTCTCACCTCTATATCGATACATACATATGTATGTATGTAGATACGTTGGTCATTTTTCTGTCACAACTATGACATTTTACAATTCCAAGCAAACATGACAAACGAAATTTCCCCCGGGAGTAAAGTACTGCCAGTCGCATTTCGAAGTGATGGTATTTTTATACTTACATACATACATACAATATATAAGCTCAATATGCACCATAAGCGCCAACTGGTTTAAAATTTACTGGCAATTTAGAAAAAATTTGTGTGCCGACTCTACAAAGAGATATGGATTAAATATGGAGGAGAGTTTTATGGAGCACCCTTTTGAGTTTTAGCAGTAGTGGAAATAGTAGTAGAAATTAGTAAAAATAGTAGTAGAAACTAGGAAAAAACATAGTAGTAATTAGTAGTAGTAGTAGAAAGTAGTCAAATTAGTCTTATAAATTAGAAAAAGTAGAAGTAGTAACCAGTAGTAGCATTAATTAAAATAATAGTAGTAATATGTCGTAAAAAAATCACAGACACTAAAAAAGTTTTACTTCAATAAATATAATAGCCCCGTCCACAAAAATCCACAAAATTTATGGTTTTAATGACTCGAAAACCAGGAGTCAATTATTGGGCTTTCCACGAAAAACGAGTGAACTATTTAATAAAAAATTTAAATAAAAACTTATCTTTCCAAATGTACAAAGTGTGTTAAACACCTGGTAGGCCACTGAACTTACTAAAGGGAAACGGACTGTAGGTTCTATGCGATAGCTGCCGAAATGCTAGGGCATACATTGTGCGACTGCTCACGTGTCACAAGCCTCATTTACCTTGAAGACTGACGATCAAATCCATCTAAAATCTGGAAGATAGCACACTCTAAAGTACTCAAATTATATACAAAAGCTAAGATTAATGTGACTCTCGATAAATTTTTGGAACACTGCCCAAAGAGCTTAATTGTAAGGCTAAGGTTCTGAGTGATCTTAATGAAGTAAAATTTCTAAGGGCCCATTTTTTTCAGTGCAAGTTGAACTCTATTTGCCATTTAAACTAATTTTAAACTCACTATGTAATTTTCAGTCAACTTTAAGCGGAGTTCAAACAGCTAATCTGACTGGGTTACACTGAGTCTAACTAATCAGCTGTCCGGTTACCTCGTGGGCTCTGATAGCAAAAAATCCAATTAAGTAAAGGCATTGAAATTATCGTCTCATTGAAAAAAACTTATTATTTCTCATGGGCATTTTATTTATTTTTGGGCATTTAAAGTGTATTATCAAGCAATAGCATCCAATGTGTAAACAAATCATAGCTATGTATTGTCGTATTTAGGTAAAGAAAGACACGAAACCTTTGCGACATTAACCCATACATATGTTTTTATATACATATGTAAGGCCTTAAACGACAACAAGAGAAAATGCAACAACAACAACGTACACAAAAACAGCATCAACACAGTCGTTCCTCTTTATTTGGTGCTTGTCAAATTATGCGACTCTTTTTGACGTCATTTTTCAAGGTTGCGTCATAAGACTTCGTGGAGTATCTCGGTACCATTTCAGGATTATTTCGAGACTTTTTTTGCTATTTCGGGACTATTGTGGGACTAGTTCGGGATAATTTCAAGACTATTTTGGGGGTAAGCTCGCGCCTCGTTTGGCACACTTGAGGATTAGTTCAGAACGGCTTTGGATCTAGTGCGGGGCTGGTTCGGGAATTGTTCGGCACAGGTTTGGCACAAGTTCCGGGCCAGTACGAAACTAGGTCGGGGTTGATTTCATAATAGGACTATTTCGTTATTCGTGCGAGTGTAGTGTGGAACTGGTTTGAGACATGAAAATTGAAAATTGGAAGTGCATAAAATGGATGCACATTATACATGCCAGTTTCAAAGCCAAAAATGGTTATGGTCTTAATTACATTACCCTCTCTACTTCTTTATGAAATCGGCAAAGATGTTTTATTTCTGGCTCACGCACTTCAGTAGAAAAAAAAAATTACCAAAAGTGAAAACTGTCTGAAAGAAGTTCCCACTACTATATTCTATCTATGCCCGGGACCAGTGGACTTTCTTACAGGGTATAAAATACATTTATGTAATTATGTCAAGTGTACTCAAGCATTGAGATTAACTTTGTACTCATATATTGACATTCTCAAGCAGCAATTATGACACTGCAATAAGTAAAATTAATTAAGCCGATCCGATTCTTAGATACAATGAACAATGAGTATATTGATATAGTTTCATTTTCTTTTAGTGTTTAGTGTAATCATAAAACTGATTACAAGCCTTCTGGCTGTCAAATAAAGCCAAGCGGATTTGAACTTCGTTCGAAAGTCCGGTACTTTTTTCAGTGAAAAGTTGTAGCCAGTATCAATTATTGCAGGGAATAAATATTTGCATATACATACATATGCAATTACATTAAAAACAAAATGTGTTTATTTCATCTCTTTGCATGCATTGATGTAGTGGTTTTCAAAAAGAAATAAAACACATATAATTTAATGTTAAGGCGAAGAATTTGGTTTTATTATAAAGATAAGGGTTTGCCATTGTGTTAAAAATAATTTCGGGCAAGTAACCGCCGCGGCTGGCTCGAATAAATTCCAGTCGAGAAGCTTAATTTTCGACCACTTTTTGCAGCAATTGTCAGCAATAACGCGCCGAATATTACCTTCCAAGGCGTCAATCGTCTCGGGCTTGTCTGCCATCTTGTTGAAACCAAATTTCGTGCACATCCAATTCCTCCGATTCAGGCACGAAAAAATGATTAATCACGGCACTCTTCTTCTACATTATGGCCGACTTAATTTTTGAAGAAATATAGACCAATGGTTCCCTCTGCTCATAGAGCACACCAAACAGTGACGTTTTGAGGATGAAACTGCGTCTAAATAATGACTTGTGGATTATCAACAATCCAAATGCGACAATTTTGTTTTCTAACGTACCCATTCAATCAAACATGACCGTCATTGCTAAACAACATTTTCTTGTGAATATCATGAATATCATGATCTCTTTTTGGGCCCATTCAACGACCTTCGACGCGCTTGATGGTCGTTTGGCTTCAGTTCTTGCAATCGGCAAGCCAAACTGAGTATAAATCAAGTAACAGCTGTCAAAAAAACCAATCCCGAAAAAAGTGGTACCTTATGCGACCCTGAAAGGGCGGTATATGGCCGTGGCGCAATTTTGTGACGCGACCTTGAAAAATCCCTTTCAATTCTTTACTGCAAATTTTAAAAGCAAAAAAAATCGCTATTTGAAGGACAAAAATAATGAAAACCCAATTCACGACACAAACTTAGAACATTTGTTTAGTATTTTGTTTTGAAAAAGTTGCAGAACTTACCTATAGAATGAATAGGGGTATGTTACCACAACTGCGCCATTTCCGTCTGTTTGACAAAAATCCAGGGAGTTCAACAATTCACCAGCTGATCGCATGGAAAGGAGATTTGCGCGGAACCCCCCTCCTCAACTGCGTTCTAGTTATCTGAGTATTTCTTTCACACAGAGGCAAACATGTTTGTAAATTTCTTAGCATGAAATTCTTTATGGCATTTTCAAATGCAATAAACGTCAAAATGTCCTATACACAAACCAAGAGAAACGCTGCTCGACATTAAGAATTGTAAAACTGCAGCATACTCCTAGCATACTTCCTTGAAAGTATTTGATCAACATTCACGAAAATATTAAATTTGTAAATAAGATATCTGCTTACAAATGGCAGCGCCAAATTATGTAAATTATTATGTTAAAACGAGACATCCTACCATGCGGCCCACAAACGAAAACTGCTGAAAGGAAATGGAGCATCAACGCTAGGGAGAGAAGTAAATATGAAAACTTACTAACTTCACGGGATAGCAAAAATTTCAAAGTAAAGTTTTGGAGCAGCAGTTTCATGCAGTACCAAAAAAAAAAACAAAAAAAAAATACAAACTGCTTGACTAAATATATTAGTGGGAGTTTCGTGAGCGCAAACATTTTTGAATGCTAATGTTGGAATGCTAAATACATATTTTGTGAACAGAAAATACCATCGAAGAAGTTGAGAGAAATTCAAATGAACTGCGGTGTTAAAGAAACAACAGTGCATTGAATTACTTTTTTTTTTAATATATGCGCATATGTTTATATTATTTTTAAATGTAAATTTACTTATATATTTTTTGGAAGGCAGGCTTCCGTTGGCAAATGCAAATATGAAAGTGAATAATGTGCACAAGCTCGATTTAACAAAAACAATATACAAATTAATACACTAGGCTGCTCCATTTGATTAAAAACAAAATAAAATACTATTTAATATTAATTTCCACTTCGCTACCATTAAATATCAATGAGTGTTGTTTAAATATTTGGTCCTCCCTCATTTTGCCTTCCAACAATGGCGCTTCAATTTATTAACTTTGTACTTTCTGCTTATTGGCCACAACTTCAGCTAGTTACTAACAACTCCCATTAAATCTTATTATACGCGAACGTGCTTTATATAGCATATACTATGCATATACTGGAAATTCATGGGGCACAACAATTATATTTATATTATTGTTGCTCAACTTTTACTCTTGATGAAGGCTATTAAACTTTGTCCATTATTGGAATGACCTTACGAAAGGGAATCGTAAGCGATATTCCCCAAATTGCTGACCATCTAACAACTACTAATTTTTTCGCCTTGTGAATTACGGGAATATATGAGCGCAATTGGCTGGTTGAGTATTTTAACCAAAAATTTAATGGGAGTGAAAAAAACTTTTTTCATAGCATGCCTATCATATAAAGTAAATAAAGGAACCACAACTTTATTAGATATCTGTTGGTTAGTAAAATCTTGAAATAACGCCAGTTTTGTATTCCTATTTTTAATATACCAAGCTACTTTGATTGTGCGATTAGGGAAATCCAATATTAGCTTGTATTATTAACCCTCATATGACTTTCAAATTTTTCATTGAAATGCGTCTTATTCCACTTTTCGCTGAAGTAAAACTAGAAGAAAAGAAATAAATATAACACGCGTGCGAGGCAAAAGCGAAAAGATAGAGACTTACTTATGGGAGTGGTAGTGGTAGGAGTCGTTATTAGTAAGACGTAATAATAAAATTTAAAAAATAGTAGTTATAATTAGCTGTAGCACTAGTGAATGACAAATGAACTAAAAAACTTTATGTGATAGCAGGGATAATTTATATTGAAAATGGAAAGCAGTACCAAAAGACAGAAAAATAGAAATAGATTATAAGAAATTCAGAAATTATGTAAACACAGAAATACAAAGGACAAGAAATAATTACTACCAATTCAAATTTTCAGCTAATAAACGAGATTGTTGGTCGAAAGAAAATCACTCCAGACCATAGCTGGGGAATAATGATTAGGAATCCTAATGATTAGTAATCGGATTAGAAACTTTTATTTTGCGGAATAATTGATTAATTAGGATTAGTTGGCTATATTAATCGATTACTTATTGATTAGATTAGAACTAATCAAAAATCTAATCGCGATTAGTGACGATTAGCATATCTAATCAAAACTAATCAAAACTAATCAAAAAAAAATCGATTAGATTTCTCGATTAGTTTTGATTAGATTTGATTAGATCAACTACCCCGTCAAAAGGCTGTTTTCATTTGCTGGAATAGTCAATAACCCAAGACGGACTTCATTGTCTGACTTTTCTTTTGAAAAGTTGGTAGTAATGAAGTCGAATATAAACTTTTTGTGATACATATATAATATAAATCAGCATACATTTAAAGCGTCGACAATATCATATTTTTTTTTTCAGAACGTGCCTTTAATTTTTATACTATAACTAGTATTTACTGTTCTTTTTTTTAATAAGATTTATGTTTACAATGAAATTTTGAATACAAGTTCTTTTAAGTTTGTGACTTTATGAATTCAACGAAAAAAAAAAACAACAAAAATATTTCAAAATAGTTGATCTAATCAAATGTAATCAAAACTAATCGAAAAATCTAATCGATTTTTTTGTTTGATTAGTTTTGATCAGATATGCTAATCGTCGCTAATCGCCATTAGATTTTTGATTACTTCTAATCTAATCAATTAGTAATCTAAAATATTAAAGAATCAAAAAAATCTAATGATTATATTATTTTATTTTTCTAATCGTAATGATTTCTAATTTTAATCGAAGTTCCCAGCTATGCTCCAGACGAACACATATGTAGTACAAAGCTTTCAAAATAAATGCATAAAAATTGTATGTAATAATTTTGCAACAACATTTTGCAGGGCTATAAAAAAGGTAATTCATGACTGCGATACTTGTATTAGATCCATAAATCTATCGGAATGTAAGATACCCAACTCAATAAGAAATTAGAAAAAATGGCAGTAATAGTTAAAAAAAATAGTAGTAGTAATTAGTAGTATCATAATTCAAGGTAGATGTAGAAATTTTTAAAAATAGTAGTAAAAGTTAGTAGCTTTAGTAAAAGTAGTAGTAGAAAAGTCAAAAATAGTAGTAAAAATTACTAAAAATCGTAGTTAAGGTAAGTGGTGTTATATATATGTTTTTATCAATCATTGTGGTACTATACGTACAATAAACTCATTTTGTTAGATAAACAGGTCGTATAAGTAATATTTGATTTGACAATAATTTTAACCGACTCTCAACCATTTCACGTTCCACGAAAACTTCCTTCATAATCTACATAAGGCTATTTCAATATTTTATGTATTCACTCCTTATCGGAGCGAGGTCAATTCCTGTTGCAAATATATTTCTTAGCTAACTAAGTTTAACTCATCGTGACGCATAAAAATGATAAACATTATTTCGCAGGACGCAGGACGAGCAAACAAGAAGTAGCACGTTGAAGTGCACAGAAAAAACACAAAAAAACAGAAACAAATTTTCCTGTCAACGATAGCAGATTAATTACAAATTTCCAACTCAGTGGCATCAGCAGCTTCTCTAGAAATAAATATCAGCTGGAGGCAATAAAAAATATGAAATTTAACACTATTTCAAATCCAAGCGTTAGAGAGGAAGCAGTTGAAAAGTTTTTCAGCAGAATTGTTATTAGCTCCACCAGAAGCTAAGCGCGCATTTAATTAGAATCAATTTTCATTTTATTGCATTTATGTAAGTAATTTTATCCGCCGGCTATTTACTTATTGCGAAAATACCGTAGAGCTAAGGAGTTGATATGGCTTTTAATTTGATGAGTTTGTGCGTTTATTTTTTTTTTTGTTTTTCATTTCTTGTATACACGTGCTCATATCGGACAAGTTTTGTCTGACATTGCAAATAGCAATTTGAGTTTAATTGTGAAACGCCGCGAGCTCTTTTTTAATATTTGCGCTAATTTTGCATTTGATTGAATTGAAGCAACATCGACGTGGTGCAAAGCAGCAACTAAGTACTCTCATATTATAATACTCGTAATTTCTATGTGTGAGTAATGGAATCAATTAAATTAATTGATATCGTCACGAAAGAAAATAATTATTTTAAATTCCGAATTTTTCACGCCATCCCGCGAAGTTCTTAAACCGGACAGCTTCAATAGACGGACAAATTTTGTGCACATAGATTTTTCGTTGCAGATATCTTCAGAATAACCGGATACTCTAAAAACCGACCGCCAACCCTCGATATTTCAAATCATTTTGATTAAAAAACTTCTCATAAACAGACAAAATTCAAAAAAATCTCCGATAAAAAAGAAATTCGCATAATTTTATTTTCAAAGGTTCAATATTGACAAAATACAAGCTGCATAGTTCGGAGTATTTGGGGATTGGTTTCGAACCACTTCGGGATAATTTCAATACTATTTCTGCTCCTTTTCCGGATATTGTCGGGACTTTTTCGGGGCCTTTTTCAAGTTCATTTCGCAATTTGTTCCGGATCAGTCCCCACTATTTCGGAACTAACTATAAATTTTACGGTTTCTCATTTAAAATTGACTACTTTAATTTTTTTCGAAATGGTAATCCCGAAATGGTCTTGAAAAAGGCCCTGAAATAGTACCGAAATGATACGGAAAAGGAACAGAAATAGTACCGAAATTGTTCCGAAGTGATCCAGAAGTAGTCCCCAATTGGTCCGAGCTAGGGCCGAAATGGTCTGAAATTGGAAAATATCGTAATAATTTAATAGAAAAAATAAGGTTTTTTTCCGAAATAAGCATTTTCTAAGCACCTTTTAAATGTAGGCTAGAGTTATCTTAATATTTTTCAAAAACTAACTTGGCCAGTTTTCAAAATGAATGACTTAAATAAAGAAAAAAAAATTTTATAAATAAAATTAAATAATTCTTAATTTTTTTAATAATATTAGTGGCACTAGCCAATTTATTTTAAATACTTTACCGGTTGTTATTTTAATAAAATCCCTTTCTGAGTGCCGGCGACAGCAAATATTTATTTTAAAAAAATTAAGAAAAGCTAAGTAACAGCTCATAGTTTACAGTACGCGAAACATTAATGCTAGTGTTTAGAAAACTTTCAAGCAAAAGCTCTCTACCAAAATGATTTCGTAGATAGTAAGTGTTTGTGTGTATGTACATATGTTCGGGTTTGTGAGTTCGATAGCTAAATTTAAGCTTTCCTATAAATTTATATAGGGTATATGTAGTGTGGCAATGCTTCAAAGCTCAAACAAGTAACAATGGCAAACAAATACTAGGGTAAGTCTTATTGTTTGCAAAAGTTTAAAAAAATACTTGTTTAGTAGTTACATACAATTTACATTTGCTTAGTAGTGATTGTTATCATTTCCAGAGCGATGTTAAATTATAAAAAAATTAAATTTCGCAAGCAAATTCTATAACTCAGTGTAATGCCGAATGGCAAATTGCGGTCAACTTATTCAACTTCCTTATGTAAGGAATTCATGTTTTGACTGTTTTCAGATATTTGTTCAGCATTCTTCTTCTCATACGTTTAGTTCCATAACACGTGACGTAACACGCCTGTGAATGTGTTACCCTATATTTTATCATTTCTGTTTAGTTTTCTGCCTCCTGATTACATCACAAGCGATAAAATAAAAAATATTTGTTTTAATTTATTCTTGGATTTACAATGTGAAAATTTTTATTTTTCAGACTCGTTTTATATTTTTCACGAGAAAAATCACAAAAAATATTTGTCATTATTACTCTTGCTTGGAATAAAGGCGAGCGCAGCCAAGATGTAAATTTTCGTGAAGGAGTAAAGATATTAACAAATATTGCTTGAGAGCTGCAAAATGATTTAGGAAATGTCGATAGTTCCATCGACAGTATCCCAGCTCTACTAAAAAGCAAAAATAAAAGAAAAGAAATTACATTTGGGTGATTCACAAGGTGTCGTAATGTGTCATAAATCCTAAAGTCATAAAATTTTGGATTTCAAAAGTTTTGTATTGCATTGAAACAAATAATTAAAACTATGCAATTTCTTTTCTTTTTTTTAATTTTATGACTTTATGACATATGACACATTATGACACCTTGTGAATCACCTAATTATTATTCACAGCGCCCTTGTTATCTCTCCCATACTGTCGGTTTTTCTAAATATAAGTGGGTATTCGCTAACAGAACAAAACTATTTCGATCGTATATCGAGCGGTTCTAGCAAAGAAAAAATTTAAACATGTTAAAAATTATCCCAAATTTGAAATATGACACGAATACGAAGTTGCCGGGTTAACATGGAAGTGCAGAGTTGCTTACAGAAAAATATTTTGAAGGGGGTTTTAAACTTCCAAAAATACATATATCACAAAAGAACACTAAAAATTCGCTACAGATAATATCCACCTTTGAATGTATACATATATTAAAAATTTACCGATTTGGACCAATTTTATTAAGTAAAATTTATCTTAGCGTATGAGAGTGAGTTTTTACATCGCGTAGCGCAGGTCCCATCGATATCGCGCCAGGAAGTCACGACAAGACGCTTCTATGAGAAAAAAAAAAAAACATACATACATACTCAGGTTGCGACATATCAGAATGAGTTTATCTGTATGTACGTGAATCTATGTAACTACTAACTACTACAACTACTTTAACTAATTACTACTACCGTTTTCACTTATTACTAGTACTATTTTTAATAATTATACTATTAATTAATTCTACTAATTTTACTCATTTCCACTGCCATTTTTACGAGTTCTACTACTAATTAATACTACTATTTACACTACTACAATTTTTATTAAAATTGTAACTAGTTATTACTACTAATTTTACTAATTTCTACTACCATTTTATTTATTGCTACTACTATTTTTACTAATTTCCACTACTATTTTTACTAGTTCTAATACAAATTAATACTACTATTTATACTAATTTCTACTACTATTTTTACTAGTTTTACTACTAATTAATGCTACAATTTATACTAATTTCTACTACAATTTTTATTAAAACTGTAACTAGTTATTACTACTAATTTTACTAATTTCGACTACCATTTTATTTATTGCTACTACTATTTTTACTAATTTCCACTACTATTTTTACTAGTTCCAATACAAATTAATACTACTATTTATACTAATTTCTACTACTATTTTTACTAGTTTTACTACTAATTAATGCTACAATTTATACTAATTTCTACTACAATTTTTATTAAAACTGTAACTAGTTATTACTACTAATTTTACTAATTTCTACTACCATTTTATTTATTGCTACTATTATTTTTACTAATTTCCACTACTATTTTTACTAGTTCCAATACAAATTAATACTACTATTTATACTAATTTCTACTACTATTTTAACTAATTCTACTACTAGTTAATACTATTATTTCTACTACTATTTTTATTTAAACTACTACTAATTAATACTACTATACTTACTAACTTCCACTACTATCTTTATTAATGCTACTACCAACTTTACTAATTTCTACTACTACTTTTACTAATGCTACTATTAATCACTGCTACTGTTTTTACTGATGCTACTACTAAGTATTACTAACTGATATTACTACTAAGTACTGCTGACCTATATTACTACACCTAATTACTACCAACGACTTTTGGAATATAAAATTCTTAAAATATTGAATCGATTTTCTTGAGATGTTTTTCTAAAAAACTATCATTCATTTCGCTACTTTGAGTATTAACATAGTTCATTTCAAATTTTTTTACCCTTGCTGTAAAAGCGTAGAGAAATATTTTTTGAGTTACATGTATTTAAATTAAAAAAAAAAATTCTACTCAAAGCTAAAAATATTCGTACTCAAAGTTAAAAATATAAAAAAAATTTCAATGTTCCACAAGCCACATTCGTTTAACATGGAGTTACAAATTACTCAGAAATAGTTTCGTATCAATTTCTTATGAATCTTATACATTAGTTATTTATCTATAAAAAATATATCTTAATATTGCATAAGTTCCGATGTAGCTACAATTTATGTTTGGAGAAATTTTAAAGTCAAATGTCCTACCAGTCGCAATGGAATACACCAGTACCACTCTAGAAATTACACGGCGAAAAATTTTGTTAAATATCTTAAACCAAAAATAATTAATTTTTGGCAGTCTTTTTTAACCACGTTTTACAATCTACAATTATACATATTTATCTTCGTATCATGACATATTTTTACGTTATTACTGTGTTATAAGAAAATCTAGTGAAGTCCATTCATAGAGTAAGCATACGCTAAGCCGAAGGTACTCGTTAAATTTTCCACTATTTTTCTTGGCACTTCGATCAAACTCAAAAAATATGCAAATTAAGTAAATTTTTTAAAAGATAAAAATAAAATAAAATAAAATAGAAGATTGGAGAAAGTACAAAACTTACCCGCTAGATGATGCATTTTAATCAATAAAACTCAATAGCTTCAAATAAAATAGACAAAAATTTATTCACCACTAAATAATGGCTGTATCTATTTATGTATTTTTCACAATTGCAATTAAAAAAAAAACACACACACACAAAAGATCAGTGTAATATATAAATAAATATGTATCTACATATGTGTGTACGTTGAATATGGAAGTTCAAACAATGCGTTTTTCGTACTTAACAATCAACTTGTT
Source organism: Anomoia purmunda (assembly GCA_951828415.1). Taxonomy (NCBI): domain Eukaryota; kingdom Metazoa; phylum Arthropoda; class Insecta; order Diptera; family Tephritidae; genus Anomoia; species Anomoia purmunda. The sequence goes on from OX639993.1 coordinate 155,191,754, forward strand.
ATCATTTAAAAAGTGATTTCATAACTCACACATAATTGTTAATGAATGCAAAATCCTTGTTTACTCAACTTTGAACTGTTTTCTTGTTTTATTTTCATTTTGTTATTTACTTTGGCTTGTTTGCATTTTTTTAATTTTACTTTGTAATAATTAAATTAAAAATTTTAGTTTGGTTCCTTTTATCTACTTTCATTCCATTTCGCTTTCGAATTCACGCACTCTTAACTATTTATGTATGTATGTATATTTTTCGTTCACTTAGTTTTTCAAAAAATAATGCAAGTTGGAGTTATTTGAAAGTTACTAAAATCTGTATATTCTAAAAAACGGCGCTCTATGAGTAATATTATCTTCTGATTTTTGTTTTTTCTTTTTTTTTATTATAATAAATAACTGTTTGAAGTTTACATAATATAATCTTTGACCTATAGCTATATCTAAATTTAAATATATATTGTATGTGTGTATGTACGTTGGTATGAGAGTAAATTTCAGTTAATGAATTTGGCAACTGCGCACTGTTTACCATTTCTAGTCAACTCCATATAAACCATGCATATTTTATTAAATTCCTTTGTGTGAGTTTTGTTTTGTATTAAATTAACTATTTCAGCTAAATTTATTTCCCTTCTATTTTAATTAACTCTCACATTCATTTCCCTATGCATATGGATGTTGTTAGTTTTTCTACTACAATTCGATTTCAATAATTTTCCATACAATTCCATTGTCAAAGTCTTTCGCCCTATTTTTTCTTTTTGTTTTTTGTTTTTTTGAATTTTTTTTATTTGGTTTTTTTTATAAATTCGCTATGCGTAGTCGCTGTTTCTAAAATGGTTATTTTTCCGCACAATATCCAACACTTACACAATTACAGTTGCAGTGCATATAAATGGATACGGTTTGATGTTTGTGTGTTCTATTATCGTTAAATATTTTACAAATAAGTATGAACCTACATTCGTGTTTATTATACACAATAACATTAACATTTCTATGGTTTAACAATTTTCTATTTTTTTCGAATTTGCGTTTGGTTTTTTATGTAGTTTGATTTTTAGTAGATAGGTTTGAAATAATCAAATATTTGTAATGCGAGTATTATTTATTTTAATTAACAAATTTCTTTGTAATCAAGCTAATAATCAGTACTTTTCATCAAAAAAAAAATTTAGTACTTTTTATAAGTATCGGAAGCTGTATAGATGTAAAACTTGAAAAAGTAAAATTATCTTCCTAATTGAACTTGAAGAGCGCTCTCCCAAAGCTAGCAATATAAGAATACGCCCTCTGACTTGATTTTGTAGCAATATGCCATTAACCTTTTTGAAACAAAAAAGGGGAAGTATCTCAGAGCGAGGCATAGAACAGTAATACTTTTGACATGATTTGCAAGAAATATGCGATATTTTCCGAATTCGTACTACCTTACTACTCGTTTGGAGTTTCACAAAGCGCATATTAATTGAAATGATTTTGGAGGAGTTTGATTTTTTTGGAATTCTTCCTCGACAGATAACTCTTCATATGCCTAGGAGGCGGCTCAGCCTCTACACCTTTTCAGTTTTAGTTCATATAGTTACAATTCATACTCTGAATTTCCATTGAAAATTCAGAAAATTACAATTCAAGCACAGAAAAAAAATTTTAATTCAGAACTTTTACTTTTAATTAAGAAAATTGCATTTCAAATTCAGAATTTTCCTTTCCAAATTCAGAAATTTCTAATTTAAGTTAAAAAAATTGTATTATCACTGTACGATTTGGATATTTTATGTTGCATAGATTGTGTCACCCAATTCAAATACATCTAATTAATCTAAATTAAAATTCAGAAAGTTACAATTCAAGTTCAGAATTTTCATTTCAAATTTACAAATTTCCAAATTCAGAAAGTTGCAATTCTAATTCAGAAATCCATTTCAAATTCAAAAAATGAAAATGAGAATTCAGAATTTCCATTCCAAATTCAGAAATTTCCTTTCGAAATTCAGAAACTTTCACTTCAAATTCAGAAATTTCTAATTTAAGTTCGGATTATTTTTTGGACGTTTTATGTTCCATAGATTGTCACAAAGTTTTTATTTTTTTTTTCATTTTATTCAGTATACATATGTACATACATATATAATTGTAAATATCTGAGTTTTAAATGAAAATTCTGAGCTTGAGTTGCCACTTTCTGACTTTGAAATAGAAAATTGAATTTGAATTGCAATATTCTGAATTTGAAGAGAAAATTCTTAATTTCAAAAAGAAATTCTGAACTTAAATTGTAACTTTCAGAATATGAATTGGGGCTTTTTGCATTTTAAATTGAATTTCTGAATTTGAATTGCAATTTTCTGATCTAAAAGTGTAAAAGATGTAGTTGGTGTCTACAGCGCTGAACCCTCCAGTACCAACCAATCAGTAGGTATTATGTGGCGGTCCGAAGTGAAACGTTCTAATTGGTTTGAAAGTTCGCCCACACAGTCCTACTAATCGCTGGCGACCACACTGCCGTAGCTTAGTTTAGAACTGGTCGGCCAATCGCATTGTATATTGACACCAACATTTTTTTGCCGACGGGCGATTTGAGAACCTTGTTGTGAAGATCAAAAAGGAGCCTTCGGAACTCTTGTGTCAATAGCCTGGGTTGTCTAACTTGTCCAGCTTGACCTCCTTCGTACATGTGGTAAAGAGTCGCCCGGGATTTTACAAAGAAGGGCGAGATGTGAATCTTTGCGAAGGAGTTGTAAAGGTTCGAGGGATAACCATGCACTCTCACCAAAACCAGTGTTACTTTGTTCAGTTCAAATGTTTTAAAAATACTCGCTTTGAAACATTGTTGGAGAGTGGTCTTTTATTATTTAGTATGGAGGTGTGCAGGAGTACACTCACATTGAAAATTTCTGCAGTTATCTTCTGTAGGTTGCCTCTTATTGCGGATTTTGGAACTATGTATGCTAAATGGTCATACTCCGAAACATGAAATGCGTCGGTCCGTTCGTAACAGCAATCAGCTGTTTCGAATGCTTAGTCATTGCGATTGTACTACCAAAATTTTATTTAGCATTTCCGAACGCCAGAGAAAATTAAATTTTTCATTAACCTGATTATTAATGAACAAATAACTCAGGGCATATCTTATCGAATTAAACGAAAAAAGATGATTTATCCTCTGAAGAGAGTGAGAGAAATATTGTTGTAATGGCGTCAAATATTCTCCATAACTTTTTGTTGAGTGTTGCTGAGGTGACACGTCAGAGGCAGTACATAAAATAGCAAGAGAGTACTCAAAGGGCAATCAAATGAGGCCAAGTTCTATTTACTAGGATTTCAAAAGTGGATACAAGATTTTACGGCAAGCTTCGAAAGCCTAGAGGGCTTTTAAGATTTACATTGTAAAAGTGGTCAAATAAAACGATATCATTGAGCAGTGAAAGCTCCATCAAAAGCTCATTTACAGATTTTTGCGAATTAAGTATTTTGTCACATTTTGTTAGTTTGTACTTACATATTTCAAAGTACCAACTAAATTTGCAAATATAAAAACGCATTTTTCTCGTTCTTACAATAGTCGTAACAAATTCGTATGTGCATATACAAATATTTATAGTTAAAACACAAAAGTAAACACATCAATATGCTTAAAATATTTACGCTAATGCTGCAACTATTTATTACTTTAAAATACAGTTTACTCAAATTTTGTTATTTTCATAATCACTTATAAATATATGTAGATAAATCACTCATCAAATGGTTATTGAAACAAAGAAGGCACAATTGTTAAGGTTCTATGAAAACACAAAACAAAAAATGGGGTACCTAGTATGTATGTAGTATACGTTGACAATTAATTCCAAAATTTGTTATTGTTCACTTAAGTCAGTCACAAATAATATGCGGACTAGTTAGTTATTTATACATATAAATTGATTTAGTAACAATGGGAAATTATCAGTTAACAAACATCCCGCATTCATTCATATTTAGTAGTATATACTAAGAAAAACGAAATTTTCATCAAAAATTTGAATGAGTTTTGACAAAATATTCTTGATTGCTCGCTTACTTACTGACTTCGTATTGGTATGAACCGCCTAAAAGTATGCAAAAAATTTATTGTAGAACCTTTCCTTTCCACAGCTACCCGCCGTATGCTGCTGACGATCTGACGAACCTTATTGTTGTTATCAGGTTTACTGCGCCTAAAACTATGCGTGTTATGCGCAACTTAATATGTTTGAACGGCTTCATATTCAGCGACCTAGTTTTAGGCGCAACAAACCTGACAGCTGTCATGTTGATAATTTTCGTTAGATCATCAACATAGGGCGATAAAATAGGGCTAATGTCTGATTTGCATGAGTTCAAATTTTTGACGAGGAAATAAGTATGACACAAAATGTCAGCATGTTGTCATTTTATAATTTTTCAGTAATTTTGTTTGTCACAAAAAATTACCTAATGAAAACCAGTCATATTATTCGAGATGCATGATTAGAATATTAAATTCTAATTCATTGAAAATAAGATTCACACAGAAACTGAAAGTTTACTTTTCATAATTACACATTCCGGAGCACTGTATGCAAAAGTTCCAATGGATAGTTTCAGATTTTTCAAGTTAAGGCGTTTAGAATCTACAGTTTAAAGTACATTTAGAAAATATTTAAAAGAGATTTAAATGTTCAATTTTACAAAGCTATTATTCTACACTAACTAACAGAATACTGCACAAACCTTTTTTCTCAGCGTCCTTAACATTAAAATCGCGTTGCTGAAACCATCTCGATTTCTTTAAATTCCACATAATCTGAGCGGAAAGTATCATACGGGAATTGTAATTTAAGAGGATACCAATGTGATAACTTAGCTATTTTCATTTCGCTGTGCAGATTGAATAATTTTAATAGAGGAATTAATAGCCACAATAATAATTGGTAATGTTTTCCAATTTATACTTTACATTCAATCTGTTGAGAAACCTAGAAAGGTTATATCCCCAGTTCTATGTGGGAAATTTCGGTGTGGAATATTTGAAATTTATACGGCGCATTCGTCACTATTTTTCTTTTGCCAGCTCCCTCACTATTGTGGGTTCTTTGTGTGAAAAGTTTTTTGCGGCAAAATCTTTCCAGAAATAATGCTCGGTTTGTCGTAACAAATGGCATTGCCTATAATGAGAACCAGGTATTAGGCTGTTTTTCGTTTAAAGTTTTTTTCGACTATCAACTAAATTTATTTATTATGTGTATTAGACGGAAAAAACAATAGAAAATGTTAAACCACTTAATAAAAAAATAAACTTACAATACGGGGAATTCTTGCAAATTTGAGTAGCAGAAACTTGAAATTTGTCAATAATTTAAATGTCAAGATAGACCTTAATAAAAGAATATAAGGTAGTTCCATTTTATGACATTCGTTGTTGTTGCTCAACATCTTATTTACTTCGAATAAAATTATAAATAATTGTCTCCAAAGCAAACTTGACAAGGGATGAAGGAAAATCGTTCTAAAATAAATCGAATTCATTTTACCTGATTCACTATAATTAACTTTTTTACTTGTAAAAAATAAGCAATACTTTTCGGAAATAGTAAAGTTTAATAATATTAAAATGAATTTAAAAAAGAAGTAATTGTGAGCTACTCGTTCCCGAATTGTGAAAATTCGTTACATACATTCACCTAAGGATCTAGAGCACAGTTTCCTTCAGCGGAATTCGGGCGAATAGGCTGCACGACTATCCATCACCTCTCGGATGCAAATATATGTAAACTTCGATCATACTTTTTAGATACATTTTTAACCGCTTAAATCAATTCTTCTTGCTATCATGCTGATTTTAAAATGCATCCACTTTGGGAAGGGAAACAAATGTTGAGTCTTCGTCTTCAAGTAAAATCTTGAAATTTGTGAAAATATTTTCAAAACACTTAATGAGATTGAAATGTCCACAGTAGAAGGTCTCGGGGTACAAAATCCCTGCCCGTTATTTCTAATTGATTTCTAAATTTCATAAGTAACTTGCTGAAGAACATGAAATAAATTTGCCAAAATATTACAGAAATATTTTATGCGGATATATTCCTCAGAATGAATTAGAATTTAAATCGTAATAATAAATAGATCAAAATTGTGTATGAAAAAGTAAAATTAAAAAAATTAAATAATCACTCGTTGTTTTTATTTTAAAACCAAAAAAAAAATCATGACGTCATGCATTTTATATTTTATATATTTTAAATAAACGGAAGTAAAAAAAATTAAGCACCGATAATAATTTTTGCTTTTAAATAATATAACACTGTTAAAAATATGGAAAAGAAAATATTATCTTTATTATCTACGATACGTTACGAATTTATGGAGCTTTAAAAAATGATATTATCCGTCAAAATTATTTGATTGAAACTATCATCTTTTTGGTACACGGTGAACCAAAGCGAATTCATATAAGGTGAAGTTACTCAAGCAGCTGATGTCTTCTTCCTCCACTATATTTGTGTTTTTCCTTTCCCATGACATCCTACAAACGAAAACTAATGGCGTTCATTCTTCTATTCTCTTTTATCGTGACATCCTAAAATTGAAAAAATGCGCGTGTATACCATCACCTTATATGAATTCGCCGTGCGGTGAACTGAACAGTGATAGTTCTCAACTACAAGTTAAGAAGCCTTTTTTACGAGCAATGCACTACTTTTAGTATTTCATAGATTTATTTATTAATTCTTATTTCTATAAGTCGAAAAATTAAAATATCAATCAGTATTCTTCGTTAAACTCTTTTGAGATATGCCACTCGCCGCGAGATCATGTATTCTATCAAGGCGAATTCATATAATGTGATGCCAATGGCAAAGAGGCAAATTCAAGGCGGGACCAAAATGTCATGACAAAGGGAAATAGAAATTGTGTACCGATTGTCCAAATTGACTACTTCTATTAAAAAGTATGAAAAATCAGTTCCCATAACAACGAAAACAACCAGAATGTAAACAACATATTTCAATTTGGTAATCCATACGCTGGTTCGAATAAAAATAAAACTTAAATGAGTTGTTATATCTAGTAACACCATCAAGGTGCATGTAAGGTGGTGTTGAGCTGAATGAATTCGCTTGCTGGAGTGAACGTCAAAACTATGTACTATTTCTTGTGATTCACACCCTTTCTCACTGTCATTGTACGTATAATTTAATTTATTTAGTCTAAATTTTTGTTGTTATACTCTCAACACCACCTGGTATGAATACGTATTAAGCCAAATCACCACCGCCCAAAGCAATGCGAATTTGCTGCACCACGGCGTAAGAAATCAGCTGGTTACTCCCACCAATTTCATAAGTTCGCCTTAGATCAAAGGTGGCATAGCTTTACTTCAAACTGATTTAAATTTAGAGTCGAAGGCCTTGGCAGTGCTTCAATTTATAAATAAAATAATAATTGCATTCAAGGCGAAATCATACCTTATATATAGGCGAATTCATAACGCTCACATACACATTTTTCACGATAAAAGTGAATAGGGGATTGGAAGCCATTAATTTTCGGGTTTAGAATGTCATGGATCAATAAAATGGAAGAATAAGATATCAGCTGCTTTAATAACATCACCTTATATGAATAATTTAAATAAAATTTTTTAAGTACGCCGGCAGTGTATGAAAGTAACCGAAATTTAATGGCATACGTAAAAATCAACCCAATTTCAAGTTTGCTTTGCGTAACATTTTTTTTTTTAACTTTTGGCTTTAATTAACCTTTTATTTCATTTGACTTGTGTGAATTTTTGTGCTCTAAGCAAAAAATGTCGTCTCTATGTTTTGCAAATATTTTAGACAAAATTGATTTCCTGGTATTTTTCTTAGTTATACTCTGTATTTTCCTTCTACGCTCTAGCTGCATGTATTCACTAAGGGGGGAAATTATTAAACAAACAAAATATTCTATTGTTTTCATTGTAGCTGAACAAATTGCCGTATTATGTGATATATAAAAAATCTAGTCTTAGGTTTATTTGTATCTCAGAGATAACCTCTTAATTTATCGCATTTCCCCCGCTCGAATCAGAATACCTTCACTCAAATCGCTACAGCGCTCCGCAAATGCAACGCTTGTTTATTCAACGGTGTGAATCGCACTATAATTTCTTTACGTACGATTGTATTTTTTTTTTTTTGTTTACTTAAAAAACTATTTATCGTAATACAATTAAAATTTATTTCTAATTCGATTTGTGCATTCCTGCAGCTTCTTTTCGCCACTGATCCTGGAGGACGCCGACGACGAAGCGGTATGCGTACTGCTGCTGCGATTCCGTTTCGAGTAATAGCAGAATATACAGAAACCATTCTGCGGTGTTGTACATCAAATATTTGTAGGGCTGCGTGAAGCCGATGAGGTACGATAGCGAGAATTCGATCTGAAAATCAAAAAAGGAAGGAGCGTGGTTAAAATATCTGTTAAAAAGTTAATTTTAAGTTTTTCTGTTTTTTTTCTACCGACCAAAGAAATACAAATGTTTGATAATTTGGTATACTTTCAAAACTGCCGGTTTTTGGAACGAATTTCCCTCATCTCTTGTAAAATTTGGTTTGAAAGCAAAAAAAAATGCACCAAATTTAATTAGGGATGACACAAATTCGTTTCAAAGACTCGTTACAAAAATTGTTATATAACAGTTATTAGATGAGAGATTTTTTTTCGTTATCGATAAGAGTTATTGCCCAACGTTTATTTCCCCCCATTTGATAATGGCTGTTTTATTTTTACGCTTATCTATAACCTACATTTTATTTTATCATTACTTTCATTTTTATCCACATTTTCATCATATTTATGTTCTTGTCTATCTCCATCTCTATCTCCTTCAATATTATTATCAAACGACATTTATCAGACAGCGTATAAAATAAAATAACTTTTACCAACAACGGAAACATTTTTTATCCTCTACATAATAGTTGAATCCAGGAACCAAAAATAATTGCTAACCCGAATTTACAAATTTAAAAAGTTGCCCGAATTTTAGATTGTAGCGAAAGAGTTGATTTATAACAGTTATTAGGTGAGAAATATTTTTTGCATTGTCAACATTTATTTTTTACGTTGCCTGATAATTATTATACAGAAGAAATATTTATTCCGTTACTAATAACAGTTATTTTACAACGCTTATTTTTTACGTGTTTTCATAAAATTTGTCATCCAACGTTTATTTTTATGCTGTGTCATAAGAGTTATTTTATGCTCATCTTCATCTTCACTTTCACTTTCATCATCTTTGTGTTCTTCTTCATCTTCATTATTATCCTTATCTTACAACATTTCACAGATAACGTAAACAATAAATGTTTGCAAATAACTCTTATTGGCAACGGAAAAAATATGTCTTATATGCATAACAGTTATCAGACAAGATAAAAAAAATATGTAGTTAGTGTATATCTCTTATCAGCGAAATAAGTGGAATGTATTGCTCATCTAATAACTCTTATGAAGCAACATAAAGTCAACAACTATAATGTCCTCGGAATAGCCGCTCAACCACTTACCTTGAAATGCCCGAAGTGTAGTCTCTGACTGGTGTGCGTGCTTCGCGCCTATAATTACTACCACCAACTGTCGACGCGGATGAAGTTGTCGGATCCAGCAGTGAAATGGTACGATGGTCGTAAGTGCGTATGGGTCGGCGCCCCACCGTCGCATACCCATCCAAAGTGGAATTGGTGAGTGTTGCACCACTTGGCAGTGTGCCGTTGAATGTATATGAGGAACGTCTTTTCGGACTATAAGTATTGTAGTAGCTGCTACCCACACCCACTCCCACACCGGTACCGGTACCGGCACCGGCACCACCACCCGTACCCGCACCCAATCCCACACCAATAGTGCTCGCAGTGCCTTTGCTTTCGTAAGGACTCGAACTGGATGAGGATTTGTAGCGAATTGGCACGCCGCTGTTAAGCGTCATATAATCCGTGTCCGCTGTAGAACCGTAACGTTTGCCAATCAACGACGGTGATGTAGTGGGTCGTATGTCGTTGAGACTCTTGCGCGGTTTTGTGATATTAGTCGCGTAATCAAGTGGCGATTTGTAAATAGGCGGTTTCAGTTCAGTGCCTATTGGGCTCAGTTTCAAGGGGCGGAAGAACTCTTGTGTAATATCAGGCGATTTGGCGCGTTCACTGGGATTCAGTTTATTGCTAGAGCGCGCTTTGACCGCCGCTTGTTGTTCACGATAGTAATCACGCACTGCACTCGGTCCCACAATGCTACTCGTACGCTTGGGCTTCTTATCATTGAAACGACAATAGAAACTGCGCCGCTTAATGCGATCAATTACACTTTCATTCGGGTCGGAACTTTCACCGCGAGTAGGTGAGGAGAGTTGCGATGCACGCGATAGACGCGAGACAGTTGGCGAGGGTGAAGCGTGTAGCATATAGTTATCCTCGGAACAAACAGACCAATTATCGAAATAGAGTTCAGGTTCTTCTGTGGGTGATAGGAACGTCGAAGTTGAGGCGCAGTCATCTTGATAGCTACGCGAGTCCGAAGAGTAATTGGCAATGTTGTCAGTGGAAGGCGCGAGTAGATGATTTCGATTTATTTCGTGTGTCGACGATGTACGATAGCCCGACGTGTGTGAGGTTTGCATCGATGAATTGTTATTGGTCATATATGAACTATTATTATTTGTAACATTATCCATTGATTGTTGACTGGAGCTGTTGTTGGAGGAGCTATTCACCGCGCCTGGGTATGGCGGCAGATTCGAGTAAATGCCATTGCCGTTTAAGTAAGCTGTCTTTAAGTTTTTACGATTTATTGTTGCGTTATTATCAATTTTATCCAGTTTTGTGAGATCCAGCATCAGCCCTTTGCGTTTATCCTTATTTCCTTGGGCTATTTCCTTACTCGGCGGGCAAATATTATTTTCCTCACGGTTATTAGGCTTCAGACTCGCTGCGACATCTTGCAAGCAATCGATACATTGTTTATCCTCGGCACTACCAACCCTTGGCGCCGGTATAATATTACAGCTGCATTTGACATTGGCTTCTGACTTTCGACGACCGCCATTGTTGGCTGCCGAGTTTCCGCTGATTGTGGCTGAAATGCTGCTAGAACGACAACACTCTGCTGTGTTCTGATAGATCGGCGAGGGTGATGTTTCGCGTATTTGGCGTTCGATATTGCTCGTGGAACGTGTGCTCTGTACGCGTCGTTCAGCGCCACTCCCATCTTTATCGACACGCTTAAATAGTCCTAGCACCCGATTGACAGCGGTTTTATTAAATGTGCCTGGCATTTCCTCCACGCTTACCGCGCGCTTAATATAATTCGTTTCAGTTGCAGGGCGAGAACGTGGTACAGAACGCTCGCGTAACGAACGTATCATGGCGTCAATTCGTGAACGTTTATCTGACTTGGCAGGCTTTTCCTTCACTTCACCATCGACAGTTAGTAGTTTTTGTGATGCACTATTTTCTATAGCATTACCCTGTCCAGGATATTTATCAGTCTTTTTGTTTGTACCATCCAAAGATTTCTTCTTTTTAAGTAGGATGGATTTCTCTTTTATCTTCTCTTGGGTGACATTTTCCGGAGACATTTTCTTTACGACAGCGCCATTGGCTGAAGACGCAGGGCTGGACGTGATGCTTTTCTTTTCCTTACTCATAGCTGAGTCACGTAACTTCTCAAATTTCTGTCCAATGGCGTAAAGCAATCCTTTGCTTGGTTTCTTTTCGGGCGATTTTTCTTTGATTGCCGGACTTGACTCCTTTGAGTTTTCAGCGGGCGTACTCGTTGTCGATGTCGTTGCGGGTGTCGGGGTCGTAGGTGTGACTGGCAGTGGTTGTGCTAGTTTTGACTTCTTAGACACTTTTATCATTTTTTTAATGCTGGTGGGCTTCGTGTCACTTGAAGATGAAGTTTCGATATTCGCTTTTGCGAGCGTCGCTTGATGCTCGAAATTTTCCTCAACGGCAAGTGGTGGCGTTGCATCCCTGCCTCTGACTTCGGCTATTGTTGGAATTGCAGCACCGCTGCGTGTAACTTTCTTCGACTCTTTCGGTGGTGTAAGCTTTGATGCCGGATAGCTTTTGGGGCGTACCAGCCTACTCTCGCGCGCACTTATGCCTGCAGATGTGGTATTGGCGGCGTCTGTGGTCATTTCTGGTATCGCAATTTGTTTGCTGGATAATTTTGGTGTCAATGCGCCAACTTCTGGCTTCGAGACTACTGCAGGCTCTTTGGTAGGATAAGATTTTGGTCGTTTGAGTTTAGACTCCCTCTTCGTTTGCTCTATTTCTAAGGGTGTGAGTTGACCATCTTCTGCTATTGACACGCTGGTAGCGGGTGTATCGTTAATTGACGTTTTTGTGGTTTCAGTCTTCTTCACAATCTTCTTTGTTTTTTTCACCACTGATGTTGTAACAGTTGCATCAGCGTCTGTACTAGACTCTGTCGTGGTGGGTTTTTCTTTCGGTTTAATTTTCTTAATCTTCTTAATTGTAGATGATGTCTCCTTCTCTTCAATTTCAGCACGACTACCAGCGCCCTCTACAATCGATTTCGTTGTCGTTTCAGAAGAGCGCTCAACCGATATTTCTCTTGGTATCGCTCGTTGCTGTTGTTCTTGCTGTGTTCGTGCAGCCGAAAGTAATTGCAACTCTTCTAAAATCTTATCGGCCAGCTCGTTCTTACGTAGCTCTTCGGTTATCTCACGTGGCCGCGAAATACTACGACGATTGTGTCTAATGGTCTCCTGCGAAGAACTGCTACCCGGCTGATATTCAGAATACATTTCCATACTTTTATTACGCACATGCTTGTGCTCTGACTTCTGTGGTATGCCCGTGCTCTCTGCGCTAGGCAAACTGTGCTTGCGAGCCATTGTATCATCCGTATCATAACTGCCATAGCTAGGACGCTCTCTACTCGGCTCACGGGATTTTTCCCTTATCTCACGTAGCACACTCTGTGTCTCACGTTCGCGTTGTTTTTTCTCACGTTGAAAAGGATTCTCATCGAGTGGTTCATCGAAAAAGTCGGGACGTAGAAAACGTGAGATGCGTTTCTGCGAAGAGCGTCTACGCAGGGAGCTGCTGCCACCGTCTGCCGTTATAATTGGCGGTGACAAGCAACCACTTGGTGGACGCCCAATCGCAGAACTGATCGCATCACGTTGTGCTCCAATGCCACTACTGTAACGTTTCTGTGGCGACAAAGAGCCACTCTCAGTGGAGGTATCCTTGGCAGGTTTGTTCAGATACGGCGAATAGTATTTGTAGCGATCATTTATATCGGCAGTATACGTAGAGCACATCGAATTGCTGTAGTCGTCGCGACAAACGCTACTACTGCGACTTTTCGAAACAACCTCACTCGGCGAGGGAATATTCGATTCGTAATCGTAACGCGAACGGCTAAGACTACGCCGATAAACAGGATCATAATGTCGACGCTCACTGCTATCGCTACTGCGTTTGCTTGCCGTGCTACTACTGGCTGTCTCTTCAGTCAGATTTTCTTTAAAATCATGCCCACCGGCCGTATGCAGTATGCCACGCCCACCGCTTTGACTGCGTTTATATATTTTTACCGGTGCAGTTTGTGTACCACCTTGCATGCTCAAAGTGCGCGATAATTTACGCGCCTGTGTTGGTGGCAATTTGGCGAGTAATTGCTCTTGGAAGCATTTTGGTAAACCAGGTGTGATGCTGGATAAGGTTTCCAAATCCTTTTTGCTCAAACGTAGACGCGAGAGATCTAAATCGGCTAAGTCGAGCGGTTCATCAGCAGATATGACAGGCGCTATGGGTCCGTCAACTGTGCTACTAGGTTCGGCGATAGTGGCAGGACGGGCGATTTTAGAAGAAGTCTTCGTGCCTGGAAAACATACAAATATGGTTATGAAGTGGTAAAATAGCGCAAACGCTAAGAAGAGCTTTGATTGGAGTAGATCTTCGTATATTATGTATTTAAACATTAAGTAATATTCAAGTAACAAAAAAAAATATACTTGTTGGAGTACTTACCGATTTTCTTGAGATTTCGCAATGATTAAGAAATAACAACCGAAACTTATACTGACAAGTTTTTAAATAGTATATTATGTGCTGAGGTATCGCTAAAATCAAACTGTAATTGAAGTTATTCTACTATATGAATCGTGATCTCTTTAACACTCAAACTAAATGAACGTGAAACTAAATAACGTGATTTGGCAACTGGCATCGTCTCATTAAACCTTTTGCAGATCTCGAAGTCATTTAATTGATGATGAAACAAAGTCTGTTTTGCGCTGAATCTGGCTATGAGCAATCACAACACCTAAATTAAGGTATGCTCATTTCTGATCCCACTTTTTAATAGACAACCACGCAAATCCATAGCAACTGCACATTCGAGTACAATAAGGCTTCGGGTGGGAAACCAAATGCACCACTTCGCCCAAATACTTAACAGCACATAGTGTATGTTAGTACATAGTTTTAGTTAGACTCAGTAATTATACTGGGAATAAGTCGGATTGTTTTTCTTTTCGAAGTCTGCTTGGAATTTAGTCACGTGTCTCTGTCTGTGGTACCTAAATTGGGGCGTAAAGCATTGCGAGTGGCTACGCGCGGCAAACCCAAATAACCGCGTCAAATATTTGACGTTTCTCATTCTAACGAAGTTCTTTGCTTGATGTTTAAGTCTATTTACCTTTTCCTTTTCTCTTTTTTATCTCCTTTCTTTTTCACTTCTGTCTTTTGCACCCAATTTCACGACATACCGCACTGTCAATATAGAAAATTCCATTTGCTCTGCGATATCCCCAAGTTATTGTGGGATGCTCCATACAAATTGTATGGTTTTGAGAAATTTTGACAGTTCGTTGAAGCTTGAGGGGTGAATTTAGGTATGCCTATTAATCATGGAAAATTTCAAATGGTCGACCAAAGGATTTGATGTCCCTTCTCCTCTCTTACTTTGCACTCAGAACATTTCAAAGGGTATTCATTTTTCATAACAAGGTATTGCCCCGGAAATGTAGACGTAAAGAAATTGAGTGGGCTGCAAAACAGCATACTGGAAAAATTTCTTAAAATTCGAGTTAATTTCAAAATTCATATATTATTTTGGCAGTTGCATCCCTATTCAAAACACTTGCAAAGTAGGGGAAATTGAGGGAGTAAAATGGCAGTTCCCTTGGAGAGGGAATTGCACATTCTTACTGGAAAAAATTTGGGTTGCACGCAAAAAGCATATAAATTGTTGCATTGTTTCTTGAACTAAGTTAAAAAAACAACAGACAGAAAAACAAATTTGGAATGGAAAAGATGATGATGAATAACTTTTACTAGATTTTTACATAAACACTTCAAGTAATGCATCGCTTTCTACTTGAACAACGTTGGAAAATAACGCAACCTTATTTCCAAGGTAAATGTTGTGTAGCTCAAATACTGGGTTTATTGAAATGAAGTTTTTGGCCGAAATTTACTCCGTATCCGCTTTGTTAACGCTTTTCAGTTTAGGGCTTAGAGCAGCTCGAAATGGATAGATAACGATTTCGCTAGAAAAGTCATATTTTCTGACGAAGCGCATTTTAATCTCGACGGCTACGTCACTGATGGTCGAGAAGCCAATGCATCCTCGGAAAGTAACCGTTTAGAACGAATTTTGGGATGAGAACATACTTAGTTAACACATTTTTCAATTTCCGATGTCGGGGCAGCGATTTGGCACAGCTATACTTTTTTTGTGGGTCACCGTGAAGGACTGGTATTGCTGAGATAGAGCCAGAAACTGACCCAAAGAAAAACTGAGTTAACAGAAAGTGCAAAAATAATGGGAATGTTTGCTCTTTCGCATAAACCAATAACCACGCTTTACTCCCTTTGTAAATATGAAGGCACATTTTGTTCTAGTGAGCTACTGGTCGTCGGTACTGCTATGACATTAGGAGAGATTGTAAAGACAACCCAGTAATAGTTTGCCAGTAAAATAATCCAGACAACAAGGCGTTTTACTCTCTCAAAGACAGAAACGTGCTGAGTTTTCAGTTATGAGTTAACGTTTGCAAGGATATCCACAGAGTTGCATTTGAATTTATCCCTTTGGTTTCGAAATGTCAAAATTGCACTCTCTCCTTGCAAGTTTTTTGCCTGAACGAATAAGTTATCTGCCGGCCGAAAACTCTTATTTTTACACAGCATAAAAAAAGAGGTAACGGTTATCTTAATATACATACATACATATATACATATATTTCTAGTAACTGAGCTATATGTCTTCATTTTTACCACGTGGCTGTCCAGTTGGAGAGGATAATATTTACGGTATACTCGGCTTGAATATTCGAAGATGGTAAGAAATAATGGTGTTGATTTGTTAGAATAATAAAAATATAATTATAATTTAAATTAAGGAAACTGAAGTAAAAATAAAAATTAAATTAAATTAAAGAAAATAAAATTAAAACTAAACCAAATAAAATATGTCAAAGTAATGAAAAAAAACAAAAAATGTTAATCAATAGTAACAAATCTTAACAGCTGACGTAGTCCACAGAGCAACTTTGTGTTTGATCAATTGCAGACCTAACTAACTCAGCGTGGCGTAATAAAAATATGAAAGAATTAGCGCTAAATAAATATTTAGAACTTTTGGAAAACCTTATTTCATTTTATGTAGATTTATTTTCAAGAAACCTTTACTCAATCGGGAGAAAATACCGCAATTTGAAGAAAAAATTACAACATCAACCTAAAGAAAAATTGCCTTTGGTCCTCTTTTTTTTTGAGCGCCGACATTAACCTAATATGGTAAATTGCCAAAGACTAAGTTACAAAGCATAGACGGCCAAGCATATTTTTGAAGGGAATGAACATATTTAATGCCATTGCCCGAGTGGAATTCCAAAAATCATGCAGAAGCTTTGAAAACTATAGAATAAGACACGCTGCGTCATCTGGATATAAATTTCTTTCGACCGAAGTTCTCCGCCTTCCTTAACCTCACTACACTTTTAAACAGAAAATTTTTAAATTTCCATATTTTAACCGTAATTTGTCATGTTATATATTGTACACAGCTAGTGCAAACAACGCATTACAAATTCCTTCATGTTTGCCCAACCAATGGAAATACAAAATCTGTAATTTTAATGGCCGTACTTACCTCCTCCGCACGCTGGTTACGCAGTTTAGTAGATTATCAACACAAATTTCTTAAACAGCATTACCAATTTATCTTTGAGAGCAATGCAACCAGAAGAATTAAATTTCAATTCACACTTCTCAAAAAAAAAAAAAATAAAATATAGACTAATGACGTTGGCGCAATGCGTGTGTAGCTTGAAGACAAAACACAACATTAGCAGTTGTATTAAAGTAATTTAGTAAAAACAAAAGGAACAACAACAACTAATTAACGGTACAAGTAAAAGACAATAATTAGAATGGAAATGCAGAAAAAAACGGAATTTTATAGATTGGGTATTAAGGATAGGGTTTTCGAAAACATGCTTGGATTTGGCAATTGCAATATGGATGCTATGCATATTGAGCAGAATTAAAATATACATAACAAAGAAGGCAACAAATTAACAAAATTAATAAAGAATATTTTGTTTTTAAGGTTTTATATTAGTTTTACAATTTTATTGTTTTTTTTTATTATCTTCTCTATTGAGACTTCGCATACCGCACAATACTCGTAAAAAATATGTATGTAAAAAATAAAGTGGTATTATGTTTGTTATAGTGTTGTTTTTTTTTTTTTTTGTTTTGCTTTTCATTTTGTTTTATAAATATTGCTTATATTGCAGAGCAATTGTCAATTGAATTGATTAATATGCAAAATAATACAGGCAAATAATAATAATATATATATAGTAGAGAATATGAGGGTTATTAATATCCTTTTCAATTTATGTTCGGTTTTAATGTTACAACTACTTGGATGCTGGTTGATTTTTTTTTTTTTTTTGACCGCGAAGCATTTCTTCTTCTTGTGTCTGCAAGTGTGTGCGTGTCTGTTTGTTTGTGTAGTCACTGTGGGTCGATTTCAATAATCGCTGCTGACTTGCTTGATTCGATTGATTGATTAACTGCTTGATGTTAGTTAAACTGCAGTTTGCTTGATTGGTTCATGCTGATTGGCTGCTTTGCTTTCGATTTGATTTGATTTGGTTTAATAATTGTAATTTTTTTAATTACATCGAAATGATTGATAATTAACATACATACATACATACATACATACAAGCAATCATAAATTGGGGCATATACATAGATAAATACATGCAAAGGATTTAGCAATGTTATAGAAGAAAATAATGTTACAAAATATAATCATGAATTAAAATAGTTACTAATTGAAAATTGTTGCGAAAATATATTTTGTACATATGTGTACTCTAAATTAAATATAGTTAAAAAAAAGTATTCATTTAGTTGTATTTTTTTGTTGGGTAAAACAATTTTACATTTGCGGTTTTTGAGGTTTGTTTCAAATATTAACTGTAAAAAAAGGAAATAATAAAGAAAATAAATTAAAATATAATAAAATGTTACACAATAACAATAAAAGGGCAAACAAATTAAAGTAGGTAGTTTAAAAAATATTTAATTATTAAATAAAGCAGGTATAAGATTTGCACTTTTTATTTTGCTTAACTTTCAATCGAAAGAGTTTTGGCACAGCGATATATTTTTTACAATACACGCAATGTTAGACTTTTTTCGTTACTTTAGCAAAAAACGTATAAATCAAAGTTTCAAACTTTGTATAATATACATATATGAAAATTCTACAAATTTCAAAATACTTATTATAATTTTCGGAACTTTTTTTCGAGCACAATTTTCGGCATTTTTTCAAGAACGCAGTTTGATTGTTAATTTATTACAATATAAAAGCCAACGATTTTCAATATTTTTTGAAATTTTTAGACCTTTCAAACATATTCTTTGTTATATTGAAATTAAATTGGCTATAAAGTTAAATACTCGAAAATTTTTTTGAAAATTCCAGTAAAAAATTTTCAATTTTGTGGAAGTTTTCTAAGCTTTCTAATTTTTTTCCGTTATAAAATGAAATGTGGCTTTAAACACAAGTAAGGAAAAAATTTCGGAAAATTTAAATTATTTAAAAATTTATTTCATACCACAACAAAAATGTATGACAATTTTTATAGTTCATTTCTTATAAAGAAAAAGCCATCAAATTATTAATAAATTTCTGAAAGTTTTAGAGTTTTCAAACATAAATATTCATTACTAAAATTAAATGAGCTATAAAGCTAAGTACTCGAAAAATATCGAAAATTCCAGAAAAAAACATATTTAATGTAGAATTTTTCTGAACTTTCTAAATTTTATCAAGCTTTACTTTGATTTATTTAGTTTTTGTTATAAAATGAAATACATTTTTAAACATATTTTTTATTAGCTTAGAAGAGTAAAATTATCGCAGGGAAATTTTTCAATAGATCCTACCCATTGCACGTAAAGCTACAACACAAACTTGGCGAATTGTACATGTCAAGGCGAATTCATATAAGGTGGTGCCAACAAACAGCTGATTGGATTCGCTTGATGAACTTAATGTCAAAATGATATGTTTGTTGTAATTCTTGCTGTTATTGTGCGTATAATTTGTGCACATTTTTGTTGTTCATCTCAAAAAATAGGTACGTAAATTTTTAACAATATTTCCTCAGCAGCACTACATAAGTACAGTTTAAAGGCATTATGAAGCTTTGTGCCGATTTATGGAGGGGAAAAGGGCAAAGTTTTCAGACAAACATAAGTCTAATTTAAGTTTTGAGGTTTCAATAACCATTTTTCTCCTGGCCCCCGGGCGAAATCCTTATGCCCGGCAGAAGCTAGAATAAATATTCAAAGAAAATGAATACATTCATTTGTTTATACTATTGATTTGAGCGCTATCTATATATTTTATTCTAAGACAAAATTTTACTTGCCAAGCGCAAAGAAATCACTTTTAATAGGGGCCGTATATACATATATCGGCTTGCCATAGTCACCAGAAATGAGCAGGGTTTGCTTTGAAAATAATTAGTAACATTATGTAAACAAATATCAAAATTTTCCTCAAATTTTCGTTTAAAGTGAGTTGCCATGCGTAATATAAATTTGAATATAAATTGATATTCTCCCTTCATCTGGTTGTATGTTCTATCTTCGCCTTGCGAGGTGAATATGTCAAACTGGTGTGTTTGGTTTGCATTTCCCTTCCTATTTACGCTCCGCTCCGTAGAGCGTCATATTCATAAAATTCGCTCAGTAACATACAACTGCGGAGACAATGAAACTAGCTGATAATAAATTCTACCAATGTAAAATTTTATAATTAACTAAATTAATAACTTTCATCAAAAACTAATATAGAATTTGTCAATTTCGATATATATACATGAGCATATTAATCATTTGATCTTTCGCAATGTAAGTAGATGTGTGCATTCCCATTTTGACAGCGTACGTTCGCGATGAAAAATTC
Source organism: Anomoia purmunda (assembly GCA_951828415.1). Taxonomy (NCBI): domain Eukaryota; kingdom Metazoa; phylum Arthropoda; class Insecta; order Diptera; family Tephritidae; genus Anomoia; species Anomoia purmunda. The sequence continues at coordinate 155,212,280 of OX639993.1, forward strand.
GCCGTTAGTCGGTATTGCGTTTCTAGCATAAGAGTGACTTAAAAAAAAAATGTCGGGCTGATTAGTGCAAAATTAAAATTTTAACGAATTCTTATAATTCTCATGCGTAAAAACTTGTTTCCGCCTTATTTTTTTAAAAACAATATAGTACATGAAGTTTTTGTCACCACCTTGTATGAATTTGCTTTTGGTTAGAACTTACAGGTCGTAAAAAATTAAAAAAAAAAGCTATTTTTGAAATCAATTTCATTTCACATTTTTTACAATTTTGGGAAATAATGGCGATCGTCCCAGCCACGTGTGTAGCATTTGCTTGCTATCTACTTACTTATATACGATCGAGTTATGTGACATCAAAAAAAAACGGTCTCACATTGACAGGTAATGACAACCCCGGCCATATTTCTGCCAAGCAACTGTCTCTCCCAAAATTTACCTCACGATTGGGGTTGGCGTAAAGCTGTAGGCCCTTCAATTTGTGTGCCGTATGCGCCAAATCATTAGGCCCGTTTATTTGTACCCTACTTGTAAAAGAACGCTCCAAATCGAATAAAATTTCCTTTAGTTGCAAAAGCAACCCCGCTAGCATCTTTCATAAAACAGCCGATTTGATGAGTGCTATTTAAGAACGGAAAAAAGCTGTGATGGCAAATTTTTTGCTGATTATTTATACATATATTTAAAAATACTATATAAATAAAAACGGATTAGGTGTAAAATTGAAATTTCCCATATATTTTCCTTGGGCTGATTCGCAATAGCGGAGTTTTTTTAAATTCCCAACACTACATCTCAGGACGGATATCATTTTACCGAATTGACTCAACTCGCATATTTTTCCGAGATTGTGTTGTTGCTTTACATGAAATTTCTCATCTAACCTAGTGTTCTTTTGTAAGTCGGCTACAAAGAAATGGTACTATGTATTATCAAAAGGGAACAGATGAAAATAAAGTGATAACTAGGTACACTTAAAAAACGCATAGGAACCAAACTAAATTATAAAGGACTCATTAAAATGTTTTTGAAGTAAATTTACTGTTAAGGAGAAATATCTAGCTTTTCCATTAGCAGGGTAATATCTACTAAGGAATTTGTTTCGTTTTTTTTTTTCACTGTTAGAACTCGAAAACTTACTATAGGCCGCATTACAAAAAAAAATTGTCAATATTTCAGGTTAGTTTTTAAGCCAACTAGTATAATATATGTTTGTTTTTAGCAAGATCATTAGATTTATAATAATTTATGTTGGTAAGAGCAGAGGTGTTAGCGATGTTTGATTAATGCTGGAGCAAACCAAGTATAGTGTATTTGCATGGAGGACGCTAGATTTTAAAGCCGACCACTTTTTGCACTTATAAACTTATTAAATATTATGTACGAATGTATGATTTTATGCATTAATCTATGTAAAATATATGTATGTATATTATTTGCTTAGATGTATGCATGTTTGTTGTTGGGAAATGGAATATTATATAATAAGCAGCCAAGCCAGCCAGTTCAAATTATGCGAGTAAAAAAATTATATTAAATTAAATTTATGTACGACATTTATCTAAATTATAAAAAGCATTAAAAATTATAAAAAAAAAAATCATGTATTAAAATTATTTAAAGCCAATTTTGTTTAATGTTGCTATTGGAGTAGTAGTAAATGTTTTCAGTTTTTGCTTCTACTACTTTCTACATGAATTATTGTTGTTATTGTTATTGTTGTTGATAAGACTTTCGTGTTGGATGATGATGGCTGAAGGTCAATTGTGCGCTTTGGCGCTTGCCGTTATGGTAGTGGTTGAGGTTTTCGTCTTTTCAATGTAGGGTTTAATAATTCTAATGTTGTTGATGTTGCTGTGGTTACTGCTGCCAATGCCAGGATCACTACTGGTTTTTGTTTGCGTTATTGTTTTCGTTTGTTGTTGTTGTTTTGATTGTTGTGGTATTGTAGTAGTGGTACTTATTGTGGTAGTAGTACAAATATTGGTTTTAGTTTTTGGCATTATGGTAGTAGTTGTGGTAGTTGTTGTAGTAGGAAAGCTGCGTTTACTGTTAAGTAGCGCATGCGCTTTGGGAATGCGTATACCCACTGCAAACAATAATAGAAACAAATAAATATGTTTAGAAAATTAAGAATAAAAAAAAAATACATGTAAAAAAAAGTAAGCAGGTTAAAAAAAAACAAAACTGAAAAAGCTGAGAAGTAAAATTAAACACAAAAAACGTTGAAAAACAAAATAACGTTTTTAGAGAATTAGCGAAATCATTATAACTAATAATAAATTCTCATAGATATGCTTGATGTTACCGAAAAAAAATTAATCGATTTAGAGGTTAAAAAAAAATTAATTTAATTAATTAATTAATCAATATGGCTTTGAGCGATAACTCCAACACTGCGTATTAGTAATAGCAATAAATTTAGATTTGCTTGCTTGTTAAATAAACTAAGTACATTATTATAATTTTTAATTATTTTTTTTCAATTAGTTGCACAACAAAAATATTCAATTTACTATAAAAAAATGTATTGGATATAACGATTGCTAGCAAATGTATGAACTATGCACAACGATTTCAGATTAGTATCGAACATTATTATTATTATTATTCTTATTAATATTAACATTATAAACAATAGTCGTATTCAAAGTTTTGGACATTTTTTTGGTTTTTCATTAAGTTTAAATTATGATTCTATTTAATATATACCATTATCAAGATTCTTAATAAATTTTTTTTTTTTTTTTTTTTTTTGATATGCATCAATTTCTCTTCATATTTATTTTCAGCGTAACATTTTAACATATTATGCGAACTAGAAATACTTAGTTAATTGTCACATTGACAATTCGAGTGGCAAGCACATGTGGCACATTGACAAGTTGAAAATAAATGATTTATGCTGTTTTTATTTTTAAATTTTATTTTTATTATTTTAGAAAATTTCAATTCCATACAACAAATTTGCAACAAATAAATTTCTACTAAATGTTTGGTATATCTTTCAATATACTTCCTTTAAATAGCTGTACTTATAAAATTTTTTATAATTTCAAAAAAGCCCAGAACTCAGAAATTTGTTTTGTTATGTTGATTTTTGAGTACATATCGCGCGTTTGTTGGAAGAATGTCGTTCTTTTTTTTAATGAAGAAAGCAATTAAAAGCTTATATCCAATTTTCTCGATATTTTGTTTGTTTTTTTTTTTTTTTGGTAGGCCTTCCTTCCAGCAAACTCGCGATATGTTTTTGTATTGATATGTGTTGCTGTTGTTTGTGTTTGTAAGTTGTTTTTTTTTTGCGTGAAATGAACTGGCTGATAATATGCGAATGTAGATGTTTTAAATTAAATATCAATTTTTTTTTACAAAATCTATTATTAAAACGCAGCAAATGTGTATAGAAACGAAAAGGTTTTATTTTTACAGATATTTTAACTTTTTTTTTTAACTTTCATATTTAGACTTTGTTAGTATCGATTTTAGATTAATTAATCTGCTGATTTTTACACTACTTAGCTTAAGAATTAATAATATTTTTTTTTATAAACTGTACAAAAGCATTTATTTTTTCGGTAAGCACTGTTTGGTGAGAACATTAAAACAGATGTTGGAAAAAGTATAGAAAGGAAAAAGTTTTGATACGAAAAAAAATGTAACCGGAATTCGAAATACATATATTGTTATTTTTAGGCCTGAGTAAAAAAAAGAAATTTTTGCTTGTCTCCTAGACCCCTCTAACTTACAGTGGCTCAAACAACTGACCATATAGCGGTAAAAAATGATTTTATTTATTAAAATGTTTATAATCAATTGTCTTCGTGATTTTTTAGAAAACTTTGGTTCGTGGTATAGCAAAAAACATAAATAAAAATTTCAACCTTTGTACAAAATTTATAAAAAATTCAATTAACTTTCAAACTTTTTAATGGGTAAGTCTCAAGAACCTAGAAATGGAAAAGATTTTAAAAAAATTAAAATTTTAATTAATTTTAAAAATTAAAAAAAAAAATTTAAATTTTAATTAATTTAAATTTTAATTTAAAAAAATTTTTAACTTTAATTTTTTTAAATTATTTTTTTTTTTTTGATGTAACGGATTAATTTTAAATAAATTCCCGTTGGGTTTGAATATTTATCTGGTACATTTTCTGTCACGCGTGAAATTTAACAAAAGTTTCAAAAAATTGTCTAATCTCAATATGAATTTCTTGCTAAAATTGAATGAACTACAAAACTGCATATCCAAAAGATCAAAGTAAATAGTTTGTAATTTTGAATTATCTGATCCTTTTTTGTATAAAAAACTGATTAAAAAACAAACAAAGGAAAAAAAGTGCAACTATTATAAAAAAAAAACACTACCTGCTCACATTGGTTCAAACACTGTACTTCTGGGTTGGCTGCCTAAGTCCGCTTTTACACGGTTCAAATTGATTTCTCTATTAACACCATTCAAGTTTATTTGATGTCAACGAATACATCGAAAATTCATTGAAATGAGGAGTAAAACGATTAAAGAGTCTCCCAAAACTACACTCCCTGTTTTTGAAGTTTAACTTTCGTCTTTAAAGTAGACCAATCCCAAGACTTTTAGTGGTTTTCAAGTCAATCATGTTTAAAAGAAAAAAAAAAGAACAGTTCAGTATTTAAAAGATAATGTTAGCAGTTTAGAAGCTAAAAGGAAAAATATCAGCTCAGAATTTAAAGGAAAATTTTGACAGATCATTTCTAGATATACTAATCGAGAAAAAATGATTTTAAAATATAATACTGTAAATAAATGTATATATATTTTCCAGAATAAAGTACGCAACATTCAGACACTCTGTATAGGTAAAAAGTGTACAAAGTTTTCTTTTATCGCCTTTCCTCTTCCAACTGAACAATGCTTGAACCGTGTAAATGTTGTATTACCCCAATGCCTGATTATCGCGCAACTGTTAGGCAAGATTTGATTTAGCTTTTCGCAACATAACTGTAGGTATGAATAATGAAAACAAAAATCAGCTGATATGCAACTTTGGTTGTGGTTTGCTTTTAGAAAATAATTATAATAGTCATCAGGTAGATATGTACAGTGAGACCATATTAAAAAAGCCTTTAAATCGCCCTTCACTAATGGACTGGAGTGGAATTTGGTTACACTTAGCAGGGCATCGCATTTAATACATATTTTTATATTTATTGAGGATCAAACAAGCGTTTTGTAATTTATATTAGTTCAGGAATTGTCATTAGTCGTAGCGTTTGTGTATGTAATTTTTTTTCAAAATCTAATAAATTTCAAAAATACCGTAAAAGTTTTTTAAACCCATTTTTTTAATGGAATGCTCCAAAATAATATGTATTCCAAAAATGTTTCAATATTCTCGGAATATGGGTGAATATTTTTTTTAATATTTGTATGAAATTTTATATAACCGGCCTTATAGTTTTTTCCTCTAGTATTAAAAACTAATTTCCCTCAATAAAATCATACCACAAAAAAAAACTAAAATAAAATAAAAACCATTTCATAACTCTGACAACATCTGCTTTCATATTTTCCGCATGTGCTTAATGAAAAATGGAATTTTGTTAATTTTCTGTTCTCAAATAAAAAACAAAACAAAAAAAAAAAACGTTTCGAATTAGTGGAGAAGTGGAAGAGTTATGGAGGAGTAAACTAGACAGCTAAATTGCTATAAACTCTCACTTTTGATGGCAGGTGGTATACTAAGTGCGGCGAATTGAGCGCACCCATAAAAAAATATTAGATTGTAAATTTTTTTTAAAGCAAACTTGTGGATAAACAACAACAACACAAAACTGTTTAATAGCAATAATAGTAGGTAAAAAAAATGTTTTTTTGCAAAGTATGTTTATCAAAAAAAAACTGACTGCAGCGATTAGTATTTGTAAAACGTAAATTTTGTGGTTAATGCAGTTAATAAGAAAAAAAAATATTAGAAGAAAAAAAACAAATTTAAGGTAGCGGGGCCATTGCAAATTTACCATAAATAGGCGAACCATTAAATATTTATATTCCACTATTTTTTTTGGTTTTTTTTGTTTTTTTTTTAAATTTAATTTATTTACATAATTCTTTTGGTTGCACGCAATCAACGGCTGCACTGCTGTACGCACTGGCACAATGTGTGTTATTGTATTGGTTGTTTAACTTGGTCGATTGTAGTCTAAGGAAAAACAATAGTGATACCAAAATAACAAAAACAGCTTTGCTTAATTTTTTTTTTAATTTTATTTTTATAATATTGTGCATTAAATCGTTTATTTCAATCAAGTTTTTCTCCATGGTTGTCATCATCATATATACATATATATTTAAATGTATGTATATATGTATATGTATGTAAGTATATTCTACAATTATATATACTATATATATTGCAAATTTTTATTGTTGCATTTTCTTTGTAATAAGTATGTTTATAATATATGCAGAGATAAGGTTTTATTTTTTTTTTATAAGATTATATCAAATATATAATTTTTTTCTTTTTTTTTTTGTTTGTATATAATTATGATTAGTTGTAGTTTATTTATGATATCCCAGAAAGAACGATTTCTGGGTAAGTTGTTGTAATAAGGACAGCAAATATTCTAAATGAGCGGCAAGTACAAGAGTAAGAGTCGGTTGAGCTTTTTTGAACGTAGAGATAAAACTGAATCAACTGTGTTGATTTTAGTAAATGAAATATGTCTACTTGGAAATGAAGTCTGGAAAGAAGGACAACTCATTTATTTCGATGATATTTTAAGGTGCACAGTTGGACTTCGACACAAATAAGGCATATTCTATTATACAATGAAAACTACATGATATTTTATTTCAAATTAGTTGAAGAATTGATACGGAGAGCATCACAACTAATAAATATTTTTAATATCAATGAGAATCAAAAAAGCATTAAGTAAAAGTCTCCTTCATTAGTTGGAAAAACCATTACTCAATAAAAACACTATTGAAAATTAATTATATCTGAACGTCCATGGCAATAAATTCATAGTGATTTGAAATAAGCATTGTTTCTCTTTTGAAAAAAAAAAAAACACACAGCGAATTCAAAATAGTATCGGAAATTTAAAACAAACGTCTGAGTTTTATTTTTTCAAAGTTTTTGTGAAACATTTTAGCCCTCGAACTGCTCAATATATGTACCCTTTTTGTCTCCGTTGAGGAGAGGGAATTTAACGGGCTAAAGAGTACAAGCAAAATATTTGTCAAGTATTTGAAAATGCATTTAATTTTAGAATCAGTGGCAAAATTTTTGCAAAACCAGATTTTAGAAGATTACGGAATATGGGAAAATTTTGTTTTGTAAAATTTTCGGTAGGTCACCGTATGAAAGAAAACTCTAGGTATAGTATAGGTATATTATTTAATCCGTTATTTTGAAAAACGCTTGAAATTCAAAAATCACATGAAAGCAGGTTATAAGTTTTATCAAAAAAAAAATTAAGATTTCATTGTTTACTTCAAATTTTTATTTTTTCGATCAGAAATAGTTATTATTGGGATTTTTATTTTTGTTATTTTAAGTTTTTTTTTCGATAAAAACTAATCGTTATCCTTGGATTTCTATTTTTCTAATCATATTTGATCGATATTTCGTAATATTTTTTTTTTGATGATAAAACATATTATTGTTATCGCCGATAAATTGTTTGAGTTTATAATGATCGACAAATTTTTTTTTTTTCTTGTAGAATAACGATTATTTTTTTATCGCAAAAGTGAAAGTCACAAAATATCGATCAAATATGATCGGAAAAATTTAAATCGAAGAATAACAATTATTTTGGATCGAAAAAAAAATATTGAAAAGAAAAGATCAAAATTGATCAAAAAAATATAAACCCAAGAATAGGGATTATTTTTGGACGAAAAAAAATCATAAAATAACGAATTGCACAATCGTAAAAGAAAAATCTTCTAAATAAAAATAAGCTCAGATTTGTATTGCATATGACATGGGGATTAGATCGATATATTCGAGTTTTGTTTTGAACGAATTCTTGTCAATGCATTTTGACTGATTTGATCCGAAAAAATCAAAGTAACGATTATTATATAATCCTGCATGAAAATAGAGTAAACTTAACTGTTCTATATGTTTCCGATAATTCAAGATGCCTTATCGCAAACAGCTGGTTCTACTTTCAACCCATATTTAGAATTTTCTTGACAGGGTAGCTATTTAAAATATTAAAAAAAACACATAGCCTGGGGTCTATTTCTCCGCTTGTTAAGTAATTCTCCAACAAATATATTTCTTAGGCAAATAAATCGGTACGTAACTAGGTACACCTGTGATCATGAAAATAGTAGCAAAATGTTCTAACTAGGTTGGCAAGTTTCTCTTTACTCATTCAATTTAAATTTTTTTTTAAATATTGTTAATTTTATAACAAAAACCCTGTAAGTTAAAATTTCAAACTTTCTCGGAAATTTATAAAATTTCACAAAAATTGTATCGTGACTAGTCGTAATGTAATAAAATAAAAAAAAAATCAAGATTTTTTTTAACTCTTTTTTCTCTACAATCCAATAATAACAAAAAAAAAACAAATTTCAGGCTACCTTGACATTTTATAATTTTACAACTTAACGACACGTTATGAAATCTTGTGAATTCTCTAATTATATTAAAAAAAATTATTTTCTCACAATAACACTTTTTGTTTATTTTGCAATATTTCTCTACATACAAAAAGCCAACCAAGTCATCGACTCTCAAATATTCTCATCATATGCGCGCTCATATTATTCAATGCAATATAATCTTTTTCACTACATTTGCACTCACCACTTGCTGTACAAAACTTTGAATACGAGGTTTGTTTCCTTAAACAGTTAACAACTACAAAGTTTATTAAACAGTATTAAGAAACAGAGGCTGAGAAGAAAATGTATCATGTATGTAATTATAATAACAAAAACATAAAAAAAAATCATAAGCAATTAAAACACAATTTAAACTTTAATAATATTAGAAAAATTTGTAACAATTTTTTTCTAACTGACGATTTAAATTAATAAGCATTTTTTTTTTTTTGATGTGTTACAAATACATTTACAAAATGCTACTTGCATATCTGTTTAAAAAAAAATCAAAAAAAAAGATACAACTACAAAACTTCAGGCTGTTGCTGCAATACTATTGTAATGTAAATGAAATCTATAGGAATAAAAATATATACCTGTTTATGTTGGCAAAGTAAAAGCAATCGATAGCAAAACGCTCGTATTTCGATAGTTTTGGAAATTTAAAAACAAAAAAAAATTCTTTTCAATACTAACTCAAACAGTAAAATAGCGAAGTAGGAAAATTTGTAAGTGAAAACAAATGCAATGCACAAAAACACATCATTTACGTTATTTGAATTCGACAAAAACTTCTCTAATTTAATTAGCGTCTGTATATGTAGAGTGTAATCACTATATTTGTTTTTTAAATTGTATTTCACAAAACCGAAGTTAAATTTAAAAATCGAAAATTATTGCAATATGCCCGTTCAATAAGCACGTAAAATAATACAAAAAAAAAAAAAAAGAAGCAATTGCTTACATGAAAACAAGAACGAACTAAACGTGTGCTTAAAACAATATTGTTCCATTTGTAATAGTTGAAATATCAGAATTTCATTACGATTTGTCTAAGAGAAAAGAACTTCTTCAAACACATTAGTTACTTTAGCACACTACAACAACATACATACAGTTGTGAATACACCTACTATATTTTTGTTTGTTTTTTTTTGTGGTTTTGTTTGATTTTTGTGTATTTTATCCACTTCGCTACTGTATTTAAACGCAATTAACTAATATATATGAAACTAACAATATACAACAACATTTATTTGATTGCTTTGTTGCATTTTGCAATTGCTTAGAACTATGTTCTATATATTTTATATGTATGTATATTGCTTGCATTAGTTTTTCTCACTGGTTCTGTATACTAATTGTTTTTTTTACCACTCGATTGCATTTTGTTTTTTGTAAATTTTTTTTTTTGTTTGTTTTTCAAACACCAGTTATCGTTTGCCTTTGTGAAGTGCATTATTCTTTGTGCTGTTTTTTTGCTCGTTTAATTATCTAAAAATTTACTCTTTAATCTTTGATATTCACCTCTTGGCAGTGTAGCGCCAGTGCGTGAAAAAATCGAATCCATATCATTGCTCAAATCACGTGACATACTGTGACGCCATGGTGCACCAACATTATTGCCAGAAGCGCTGTTGAGGCGGCTGAAAAAGTCAAGTGTAAGAAAGATAATGTAATTGTGATATAGTATTAATATGAAAATGTTTCTTTTTGTTTTTTTTTTTGATTTCAATTTAAAATAATTTCAATTGGTGTTAAAAGCCAGAAGACTATCATGCAATGCATAGTTATGTAAGTGTGAGCGAGAGCGAGAGTTAGTTGATTGTGTTAGGTTATGGAGAATTAGAGAGCGCTGAGCTTATGCTACATATATAAAATTATATTATTTTCATTCAGAACTTAACAGTTTACAGTGTGGTTTTAAAAGTATATTTTCATACTGGCAGCGAAATTTATCATCGATCCAAAAACGATTGAGTATACAGATGACAGAACGATTGAAAGCTTTAATTGATGTAAACTAGAATAAACTTGTATGACGTCATCGACTGGGTGGATGTTGTAAAATACATACAATCCGCGGAAGATGCAATCTTTTATTTCATCAAACTTATGATCGAAAGTATAAAAATCATACTGTATGTTAACTTATTTTTCGGTGCACGAATCTTCAAACCCATTCAAGTTATTTTATACTGTTATCACAACAGCCAAACTAATTTAACCATATAAGATGCCAAGTTGAAATGAAAAATTGATTTCAGTATGGATTCGCTTCCTCTGCGATTTCTAAAAGTTCATAATTATATTGACAATTCAAATAAAAAAACATATGTGGAAAATTTCAATCGAGTCCGGCAGTTGTACTTAGATTATAATTCCTAATTTTTCAACTAAAGTCCCTAACTGTTATATTTTCAGTGTAATTTTTTTTCTCGTATGACCAGAAAGTATTTTGAAGATGCACAGATTTGCTACTTTTCTATATATGTTATATTGAGCGCAGCGACATCTAGCGTGTGAATTTTTTCGGAGGTTTTTGCAATATAAATGTGAGCATGCGGCCAAGTGTGTAGCCACTCGGAGTGTTCCGGGTTCGAATCTCCCCTGCGGCAACTAAAATCAAAAAGTATAGAAAAGGCAATGGCAAACCTCCGAGATTTCTGTAATCATTTGCCATTCGTCGTAAAACCGTCCCACAATTTATGGTAAAACATCAAAGCACAGTCGATTCTATAGTTAGGAGCAGTTTTTGACTTCATTTTCAATTGGATATCTAACTGTAACTAAAAACAAAAGTATTTATAATCGCACCTGCAATATATTCTTGTAATATCATATAGTTGAATTTGAAAATTTGACTAAACTCTAGTTAAGGCCGAACAATGAAAAAGTATATAATGTTATATAAATACTACGCATTACAAAGATATCAAAACTGTTTTATTTCTGTTGTTGCATACTTCCTGGCTGAATGCCATGGAATGAACAGTTTGCCCCCTATGGTGGTGTACTGACTGAACTCACCAACCCGGCAGTTTTACTGCGCCTAAAGCTATGACACCGAATATAACGCCACTGTAGCCTGCTTAATAAGATACAACACTACAATTATTATTCAGAATTCAATAAAATATCGAAAAAACTGTTTCCTGACTTTTCATTGCCAAGGTCGGTATTTAAATTCGGAATCGAATCATTGTATCCTTAGAATATATGTATATATTTTTTAAGTGTCGTAATAATTTACTTATAAGTATTACTTTGTGAGTCTAGTCTGTAAGGTTATTAAAATCATAGACTAATAAATTGAATTGAATTGAATTGAATTGAAAAAAATTACTGTTGTCATCACTAGTGACCTGAATCCCAGTGTATCCATATAGGGGCGGTTAGACTCATAAAAAAAATTAGATAACCTTGAATCGCTTTGTAAAATCACATTATAATATTTTTTTAAATGAAATTTATTTTAATTGACTATATTTGGCTTTCCCCACCACTATTATGCCAAAAGTTTATTTTAATAGTTTTTTTTCTAACAAAACTAGCTCCAAACACTTTTAAAAGTCAAGAACCATTTCGAAAACAGTTACATATTCATATGTTTGTTTTTGGAAATCGCAATTGTAGTGTGACTTTGAATAAAGGTATAACAAAATGTATAGATCGATTAACTAGCAATGGTTCTACACAGAGGTCATGCTGATTAGCTTCCACAATTTGAGCTTACAAAACATCAAAACAACTTTTACAGATTTCGAAAATTACAAAAGCAACAAAAAAATTAATATCGCAAAAACAAATGTAATATCTTAAACTTAACTTACAAGCAGCAATGTAGTTTAAAGTTCAATAATATTCTACCTAAATGATTAATTTTTGCAAGAGCCCTCATAATTCGTTGCTTAATAGTTATCGATCTATAACAGTATAAATGACAATAGAATAAAAAGTGCTCAATAATTATAAAATTATAATATCGTAACAGATATAAATTACAGAGTACACAGTGGTTAAATGAGCACCTGAGCTGAGGTTAAATGAAGGAAGAACAAATGAAAAAGGAACAATAAAAAGGTGGAAAAATGACTGTTGTAAACGAATGTTGAGAAAATGTCAATAATTAAAGTTTGGCCGTTAGATAACTCCAATGTTGCTCTATCAGCAAATGTCGTCCAATTTCAATTGGTTGTTGGTGTGGTGAAATTGGTCGAAAAGTCTTACTACAGGCAACAAAACGCCTTGAAACAAAATGATTGTCATGGAAATATAGCGTTTTGTTTTAGATACTATTTATAATACAATTTATATAGTTACTAAGATATCACATTATTTTTTTTTTTGCTTTGTAAATTGCCGCTATATAAGGTGGGCGTGGGCAATTTCGCCGATTTTGATAAAACAGCTTTGAAGATATGCCCCTTTGTAATAAAGTGGGCGATGCATGCCTATTTTTTTTTTAATTCTTGTTCTGTGTATTTCCACTACCAATCCTGCTTATTAAAATTATATATAATAGTTACTAAAAAATCAAATTTGTTTACATTTGTAAATTGTTGTTATAAGAGAGGTGGGTGTCTTTTAACCCGATTTTTATAATTTTCTAAATAATGCTTACTAAATGTAGCATGTGTACCAAATTTGGCAGATTTTTGGGAAGGTGGTTTCGGAGGTATACCTATGTATTTGTTCAAAAGTGGGTGTGGCCAAGGGCATTTTCCTAAAAAAAAATTTGCTTTCTCCAGCTCAATGCTACACCTCAAATTTGAGCAAATTATCTTTAATAGTTAGGGGAATTTCGCATTATTTTGACTCTCACAAAATATCAATATGGAGGCGTGGTTTTTATTATATTTTGCCTATTTAATACCAACCTATCTTTCGTTGAGATATTTTTTAGGCTAAAATGTGTTTTGGGTTTGAATGAAATCGGGGTCTAAATACGCTTTTTATAAATATCGCGACTACAGCGGCATCTATCGCTTCAATCTTCAAATAAAATAACATATTCTGAATTTAAATCAAATCAGGCCATAAATACGGTTTTAACATAATTTGATGTGGTGAATACAAATTTAAATGTAAATAAGGGTTTTAGAAATATCTCCACTACACATTTAATTTTACTTTTCAAAAAGGTGGGAACTTCTTCAAAATACACCCATTAAAATTCCTTAGCGAAGCGAACGATATTGCCATTGTGTATAATTTAATTGAATTCAAGCTGGTGGCAACCCTCTTCAAAATAAAGTTATGAACCTGAATGATATTCATATTTTAATATATAATAATTTAATATTTCAGATAAGTTGGGATAAGTTAACCTACTTTTTGGGACAAATCGCTTGGGAGAAGAATCTAATAACTATTAAAAGTTCGAGTTTTTAAAGAGGTGCTAACTCTATACAAACATATTTTTCAAATTAAGCATTCTTAAACCTTTTAGTTTCACACCCATATTGTAAAATTTCATTTAACTCATTGATTTTGCTTAATTTTTTTCTAATCGGGTGGCAACCGTCTTTCAAAATATTTTGAAACCCCATTTTGCAATATTTAACTCCACTGATTACTTCAATTGAATTTAAGCTTTTAAAAAGGTGGCAACACTCTTAAAAATCGCTTAACTGTTCCAAATCTTATCCAAATCTGTCTAATCGTTAATTGTGATTTACCGCTACGTGTTTTACTGTGATTAAATTGAACTAAAAAAAAACGAAATGTGCGCCTACAGCGCAAGACTTATCTTTTTTTCCTAATCCTTCGCATAGCAATTATGAACAACCACGCGGAAGGAAGTATCCAATTTAGTCCAGTCGTTTTCAAGTTTCAAGATACATAAATGTCTATATCAATTTCGGTTGCTTCAGGTTGTTGCAAACAAACGTTAGGTGAAGAAAGGTCTCAAGGTCCATAGTCAAGGTAAAGGATGGTCATATCGAGCAAAGCTGAATTGCTTCTGAGTTTTTGACCATTTTCACATATCCTGTACTTTGAGACCGAATTTATGGCCTTTTTAATTGGTATACCTATATCTTCTATTCTATATTCTTTTTTTTTTTTTTTTTGTACTAGGGTATGAATTAAAATATAATTGAAGGGGGGGGGGAAAGTTTTCGGTAGTAAACCATTTTTGATTTGGCACATCAATTTGATTATTGAATTAATATATGACCTCTTAGATGACAGTTTGAACATTCAAGATAAATATATAACAAAGAACGAATCAACAATATAATGATGCAAAAACAAAAATGAAAAGACAGATAGGAAAGCTATAATCTTCATACAGTGGAGCTATTAATTAGAATGCAAAGAGAAAGCATAAAGATAGGTGTTGAAAAATATTTTTTTTTGCGAGCTGGAAATCAACCAAACAAAAGTATAGTAAAAGAAAGCAATACAACCTTGAAGATAAGGGGACAGCGACTTGGACGAAGCAGTGCAGCCTATTATTTAATTTCGAGTCTAAACAAAGACAATATTCACAACTTATTATATCGTACTTACACTTGTTTCTTCTCGACCGTTTCACTGAATGTATAACTCACTTGAGATCTTAACAAACAATAGCAGGTATTTTAAAAATTTTACAGCAATATCAATATTAATTGTTTCGTGTTTTTGTTTTTTGTTTGTTTTTTTTTTTTTTGTTAATATTTTCATGTATATGTATGTGTGAGTTTTGTTTAAAAGTCCGCAGTTTGTGAAATATTATTATTATTATTGTTATGTGAAAGAAACCATTTGTTTAATTGCGTTTTAGTTATTATTGTTTTAGCCAAAAGCACACGCAGCATGAAAACAGAAATAAAGATGAAAAAGTTAATTTTTTCTTTACCACAATTTTAATTATGCATGAAAAATTAGTTAATCATACAAAACAAAGAAAAAAAAACACATCAAATTCAAAGCTTAGAATCTTTTGAAAATTTGTGAAATCGCAAATATGTTAGTACTCTTACACTCACCTGCCAAAATGTTCTTGATTCCAGAAAGGACCATGTCGCATATTGCTTAGCAGGCGGCTTGAATTCGGAAAGCCAGCGGTTAAATCTTTATCCACATTCATGCGATGTGTCAACGCGTGCACCTATGGGGGAGGAGAGAGAGAGAGGGAGAAGAACGGGGTGTATAATAAAATTTCGATGCGTTTAAATTTTTTTTAAGCTAAATACTCGTTGCAGTAAGGTGGAGAAGAGATTTTCAGCGGTCAATATTTCAAAACCATCATCGTCATCCTCTTCGCCGGAACTTTGTGAATCGTTTTCCTGGCTCAGCTTCTTCACTGGCCTTGAGCTTCTGCAATTAGTAAGATATTGCATTCATTTTTTCATTTTTTTTTATTATACTCATTAAATAAATCCAACTCACCTTAATCGGTGCAACGTGAAACGCGGCTCTTCATCACCTTCTCTATTGCCGGATGGTGTACGGAATTTCTGGAATGGCGAATTGTCGTCGATGCCAGAATCGTTGAGTAGTGAGCTACTGTATACCGAAAATAAATATACACAATTAAACTCAAACTAAAAATATGTTTTCAAATTGAATTTTCTTTGACTACACGTACCCTATGCGTCGTGTCGGTCGCAACCGATTGAATGCCGATCGACTCGAGGAGGCGGTATGACTAGACTCCGAAGGTTCAATGCTACCTTCGCGCGGTGTTATAAAACCACCGCCCTCCATTGCAATCGGTATAATAAATTCGCGTGGACTCTTCTTAATCGGCTGTGATGAGCCCGTTACTGTGGATTGTGACATGTTTGCAGTTGTGGTTGTATCAGATTCAGAATCATTGGTAGATTGTCGCGAAAGTGAGCCAGACCTTTTAAGAAGAAAGCAAAAAAAAAACAAAAAAAAACCGAAGAAAAATTAAAAGAAACCTAAAGAAAAATACAATTTAATCACACTTACCTTGTGGTTGTATTGGAGGTGGTTCGTGTATATGGCGCCTGTGGTCTTTGTATAGGTATAATGTGCTCCTTTGGTTCTAAACTTGTGGCGCGTGCATTTAACATCGTCTTGATGGGACTGTAAGGTGCAGGACCTTCACGTGGTGGCGCGCTACGCAAATCGGCGACAGGATGTTGCATTTCCGTTGTGAAACGCATATTCGGTTGTTCGACAGTACGTGGTTTTATTTCTAATTGTATTTCCGTTTTGGCGGTTGGTTTGCGACGTGGCAATGTGGCTGATTTTAGCGTTATGGTGGCGGTGGAAGTTTTTACCGTATTATTCGGTTCGCCACCTGGTGATGCTGTGCCGAGGAAAAACAGTAGAAAAATCGAAATAAAAAAAAACACATTAGAAAATGTTGAAAGTCTGCTGTTGTGTGCCGGTATTAGTTTGTACAGGAATGTTATGCTACTCGTATGATTAGGTAAGTTGTAGTTGATAAAGCGACATGAAAAGCAAATGGATGAATCAAATGGGTGTAAATTTAAAAGAGATTTATTCAGAGGGATGGTAGATATGAATGTGCTGAGACCATTCTTGATACTTTCCATTTTCTTCATGGATACGATACTAACTTAAAACACTTTACCAGTGGTTCCGGCGAGAAAGGCACATCGGAAAATATTTTTCGATATAGAACAAAAATATAAAACATAAAAGCTGCAGTAATGGCGTGCGACGCGCAAATTCAAAATCTTTGGCACATATCCTAACTGCAAGCATTACACTGATAAACGATTCGAATTAAACAAATGCTCAATAAGGTGTTTGAATTTTTAAATAAACTGTTAGTGAATAGAGAAACAATGCTGGTATAACAACAACAACAGGAATCATAAAAAGATTTTTGAGAAGAGTGCCGATACCGGAACGAGTCGGATTTTCTTATAAACAGCCGAAAGCTACATTCTCGAAAATTGTACGGGGAATGAATTTTGCGGTTATAACAAAAAGAACAATGAAAATTTGGGTAATTGGACTACAAGTTTATATCTCAAAATCAAATAAAAATTACATATATTTAAAAGCACTGCCAATTTATTTTTTTTTTTATGTCATTTTGAATATTTTTTGTAAAAATTAAAAACAAAATTTAAAAATTTAAAAATGTTTGTGTTTCCAGGTTTATATCACCATTCACTACAATAAATCGATATTTATTTTTATTATTTTATGATTTTTTTTTTATGACAGTGCTAACCTAAGGCGATTTCAAATAAAGTGCTGTTAATTTATCATCTGGTTGGTAGTCGATTGTCAATATTTTTTATTGCACCACAGTGCGCGAGTTAACAATTCAAAATTACATTTATAAATGCATATGATATGTTTTTGTAAAATGGTTAACAGTTAATTAAAGAACGACAGAACTTTGGTTTCGGCTTCGGCTCAGACCATGTTTGGCTCCCAAAGCTCGCTTCGACAAAGAAACCCCGAAGTTTGCCCGAACACTTATGAATTTTTATTTGTCAAAAAATTTTATAAAATTTAACTTTAAATATATTTATTTACGGAAAAATCAAAGCCGCCTTTCAGATTTAATAGAAGCGATATAATTTGATATGATACTGAGGAATTTTTTTTATTTATTATATAACGAATTGAACAAATTTTTCCCAATGAATATCTGGTGCCAGGAGATACTGACATTTTGAGTACTGTTTTCTTTACATTACAATAAATTATTACTAATTTTCGAGCATTAAAAAACATAAGTTTTTAACTGTTATTTTTATGTTATTTTTTGGATGTGATTTAAAAATCTGGAAGTTTTAAAAATTCATTGATTATTATTATTATTTTAGACCTTGAAAATGTTCGGTTAGGCTTCGGCCTAAATTGCTCGAAGTTCGGATCGGTTCGGTTCGGCATTAAAAATCATGGTTCGGCCATTCTCTATTTATGTTAGACCTTGAAAATGTTGAGTTCTAATTTGGCTCAACTTCGACAAACAGTAAAATAGTACAAACAGAATTCAACGATCTAATAAAGTGTGAAGTGACTAGAGTCTTATTTTTTCTGCGAGGTGATACGGTGCTCAACAGCTTCAGATCTTTGTTTACTTTGAATGCCAAAAATTTAGGAGTGTGTAATTATTCAAGAAGAACTCGGAGCACCGAACGAGCCATCAATCAATTAGCCCAAGCATACATTTACTGTAGCCTGGGTATAGAACAAAAAAAATTCTGCATTTTAAGGAGAAATACTTCTGAATTATAAATTAAAACTGATTATGTTTTGTAATCCACATAAGTGGAACCTCATAAGTTGTACTTTTTGCCAGTTTATTATTTATTTCTCATATATTTCCTGCTTCGCATCGCCACATTGAGCGAAACTTTTTGCGTGGATTGGATCATAAACTTGAACTTGAGCTAGAGGCCACATCTTCTGTGAAAGCTTCTAGAACAATTTGGAGTTTTCTATACAACTTTGTCATAATATAACCTAAATATATCCATGAGCCAAGTCGAAAGAAAGGAATGTGACTTTTACACAAAAGAAAAAACATTTTGGAGTGTGGATTTGATGAAACATCACATTTTATATGCACCCACATTTTTTCATCATGCCAAGATCTTGAGTTACTGCGTGTTGAAGGTTTTTATGATTTTATTTCAACATAGGTTGACTTTTTCCCAATTTTTTTTACATTCTACAGACCTTGTCACTGTTAGATCCAGTTTTATGCCTAAAAACAAAGTATACAAAATCAACTGTTTCGAGTTTATTTTTGGCAATGACTTCTGAATCAAAAAAAGCTTGAAAAAAGTTATCACCTATATTCTAGTCATTACATAAAAATGTATTTTTTGTCCCATGCACTTTAAGTGTATTCGTACATCAATTAATGGGCATAAGGAGTGCAGAGAAACGACGAAACTAAAACAGGGCACATACCATAGTACATTTCACGAGACAATCATGCAGATCTAAATAATCTGAGAGCCAAAAATTTATATACGGAAAATGATAATTCCATCAAAAATTACAGAAAGATCTTTTTCTATACAACAATAAATGCATTATATTCGTATCTGCATTATTTGGGCATCGCTAGAAGTCGCTTTCTTTTTATATTAATATTGAAAACCGACATTTAACTGCCGTTTGTCAAGTCTGGGTATCAGTGTTCATTATGAGGGCATTTTGTGTTACTAGATTTTGTGCAAAATTCCAACCATGTAGTAGTTATACCTGTTTACGTTGGAAGCTAAATTTTTAATTTGGCAGATTAAATTTAGAATCATTTAAACCCCTTTGGCTCTTCCTTCTTTCTCTTCCCTCTTCTAAGTCAGCAAATTTGTTTTTGAAATAATTTAAAAACGAGTTTAGCTGTTATTCCGTATAAAAATAATAATTGTATTGCTTGTTACAAGGCGAATTTATAGAAGGTGATGGCATAAGAGCAGCTGATTTGATTTTTTTTTATTCACCTACATGTATTTTGTTTTTGCTTTTGCGTATGAGCTTTCAAAAGCCGTAAAAGCAAAAACAAAATGTATTTAAATTTTGACATATCTTACGCAGAAACAAAAACAAAATACATAGGAATTTTGTAGTTGTATTTATAACACCACCTTGTATGGATTCGCCTTGGCTTGTTATTTGAACGAACTTCGCTCACGATTTGTAATAAGCGTCTAGATATTGTGTCTTAAAATGAGGGATCTACAATTTTACGCCACCTCCGAACGGCATTTGATTTTTGTGAAAAGTTTTCTCATGGCAGAAATGCACTCGACGATTTACAATTTCCTGCCGAGAGGCAACCGTTATTAGCAAAAAG
Organism: Anomoia purmunda; assembly: GCA_951828415.1. Classification (NCBI taxonomy): domain Eukaryota; kingdom Metazoa; phylum Arthropoda; class Insecta; order Diptera; family Tephritidae; genus Anomoia; species Anomoia purmunda. Next base: position 155,232,646 of record OX639993.1, read on the forward strand.
CTTTTCTATAAAATTCAATTTGTAAATGGAGCCAAATAAGGATCACACGCCGTCGTTCTCGCCTCAATGTTTTTTACACCAACTCATACACTGCACTTATATTAAATATTTTATAAAAATTACACGAAATAAAGTTCTGAAATTCGTTGAATGCGCTAGACTAACCAATTATATATACATAAATAAAGGCACACTTGGACCAAGTTTGAAATAAATTGATTAATTATTTCGTTGCTGGCAGAAACTTAAACTTTGAAATTCTTTGAAAATCATGTTCCCTCTCTTTATAGAAAATATCACATTTTTTGAATTGTGAAGGCAGTTATAAATCCTTTATCCATAATTTTTGTTCCAACGAATGATATATTTTTTTTAATTCACATTATTTTAACCTTAAACGGACTGCTACGCTTACAGGAAGTTATATGAAACTTAAATTCTTAAAATTTTTAGCACCCAACTATAAACATAGTCTACCGAATTAAAATACAAAATGTCGTGCGAATTGATGAAAACGCTCCAGCCCTTAAAGTAATCAACGCCGTGCCGCCAGCTGGTGGCGCCAGAGGAAGAGGAAAAAAATCAAAGCGAAGTTCGAGCCAATTTAAATTTGCACTAAAATTGAATGGGCCATAAAAAGGCATACTCAAATATTTTATAAACGTCCTTAATAAAAAGTTCAAGTTTTGATGTTCATATCTTTGAGTTCTTGAAAATGTTGTACAAGGTTTGAAACTTTGATTTAAATTGTTTTTGTTACTGTCTGAACTTCAATAAAAAAATGACAATGTGAACGGTTTTTCTCTCGCTGTATATCGTAGGGCAATTAATGTTTTAAGTTCTTGGCCTGCTCATCGCAATCTGATACCGTACTTGTTTCCCAAAATAAAAACAAAAATTAAATTTAATATGACGGGGGAATGTATGAAACAAAATATTTAAGTTTTTATAATATAAGTGAGTTTTTCAAGTGGGCTATAACGAATCCGAGTTTTTACTGTATCCCGGGCCCCCCACTTGGAGATTTCACGGGTATATTTGAATCCGTTTTTCCTTTTTTTGTATCTTAAACTTTCTTGAATATATTTTTTTATTTCCTTTATTTTTTTTTTAATTTTATTTTTTTTATTTTTGTGCTCTCATACCTTTTTGATATTCTTCCGCCAAACAGTTTCTACTATTTTAGATTTTCCAAAACTAACTTCAAATTTGTAATCACCTTCGCGAAAAACCCACCTATAGAAAGTTGCATAAAAATATTTCAAAAAATGTTAATGTCATTCCCCATATTGAACCCGCCATTTTGAATATGTCAAATCTGACTTCAAATCCGTAATCAGCGAGCCCATTGTACAGGTCTCATCGGACAATCGCTTAATATTTTCGTTTTTTTTTTTGATGAGCTGAACTATGGGCCTGCACCGTATCTCAAATATAGAAATTTTTTACAATATTTGCAATGGTGTCCAATTACAATTTTTTTTCATTAATTTTATAAACAAAAAAGAAATGTGGGAGAAACTGGGTTTTCGAAATTTCGAACTTTTTGAGCAGAATTTTGAGAAACTTTTTGATATTTTATAGCCCATTTAATTTTGGTGTAATAAGTTATAAATGATTTTGCAACATTTCAAAATTCTCGTTAATTTGGTTATCATTTCTACCCGTTTTCTTCCATGTAAAATAAATTTAAATAAATTTTTGATAAAATGCAACCCTTGCTATATCCGAGGTTACTATCTAGTTACCGGTTAAAGCCACATTGAAGTCTATTCAGTAGTTTCGGAAGTGAGTTCAACAGACAAACCAACGGACTAACATACAAAAATTTTAAAAAGGGTCAAAACCTTTTCTATTACATCCCTGAAAACTTTTTCGATAATTCTTTTAAAAAAATTTCAATCTAGTTTTATTCTTATTATAGTATAGAAGATAGATGGATAGAAGAATAATAAAAAAAAACAAAAAATGATTTGAAATCGCTAACATTGTAAATATTGTTAAAAATAAATTGCAGTGTTCGCAATTTTTCTATACACTGTATCTTGTTAGATCTTTTCATGTCTTCTTTTGATTTATATTTATTTTGAAAAAATCATATCTTTGTACATTCACACCAAAGCCATTGAAAATTTCACCAAAGGTAGCAAAAAAAAAAAACAATATGTTCGGCCAAATTTCGCAAATATCAAAGGCAAACTACAAGGTCATACTAATCCCCGTATATTGTGTTCAATGTTTACAGTAAGTACTCCGTGTTTTGAAAATTTTTACGGCAATGTCTAAATTTTTGTATGAGCGAGGTGTACATACATACATACATATGTTGTTCAATAATAAAAAAAAATTTTTTGCAACAAACCAAAAAAATAACAACAAATACATAGTAAGTAAATAATTGTACAAATTTTGGAAATCATAAATTGCAACATTTTTGAAAAGGAAACAAAAGGAACTTAAGTAGAAACAGAACCAAACACAAAACAAAAAAAAAAACAACAAACGAAACAACAACAGTATAAGAAAGAACGAGCGAACCAGCTAACGAACTAAGAAATTAACAAACGAACGGGCGAACGAACGAACGAACGAATGAACGACAACTACTCGTAAACTTACATTTGTAGAATATCGAAGGAGGTGGTGCATTATAAAACGGTTTTGGCACACTATTCGCGTTGGCGGCTGTGGCCGTCGAGGCGTTGGAGGAGATGGCGGAATTTTTGACGTTGGCAGCAGTGGCAGTGACAGTTGCGGCTAGCGTGTGTGGCATTGACAAGCTGTGAGCGTGTTTGGATTGTTGGTATTGGTATTGATGCAATGGTTGTGGTGGTTGTGGTGATGGTGCTTGTTTTGGGTATAGTAGTTGTTGCTGTTGGTGTTGTTTATTATCTTCTTGTTGCTCTATTAGCGCTTGATGGTGTCTCTGTCTTTGTTGCTGTAATTGTTGTAGTCTTTGTTGGAATTGCAATAGTTGATTTTGAGTTGCTTGGTGCGAGGCATTAGTGTATTGGTATTGATGTGACTGTTGTTGTTGTTGTTGTTTTTGTTCTTGTGAATTTCGATTGAACTGGTGTTGGAGATGCACAGTATTGCTGTTATATTTGTTGTTGTTGTTGTTGCTGATCTGATTATACTGATTGCACAGCGGTGGAAAGGAATTGGAGGAGGGTGGTTTTTTTATAAAATAGTTAGACGCCATAGATACAGATTGGAATTCATTCTGACCAACATCACTTCCTGCCAAACGTCCCATTATATGTCGCCGTGCAGCGGCGAGGGCAGCGTTTGAATTCACATTCGCATTCGCGTTCACATTCGCTTTTGCATTTGGTGCCAACAGAGACGACGGCGATGGCGGCGGCGACGGCAGTGTCTGAGGTAAAGCGTTCGTATTGTACGTTTGTAATGTTTGGGGTGGTGGCGCATGACTGCCACCTTCCATACGAACGTTACCACCACCTATGCCACCGCCGGTTATGCTGCCGCTGCCGCTGCCACTGCCACTGCTGCCAAAACCAATAAAACCGCCACTGGCTGCACGCATTTGACCGTAGCCCCCGCCGCCGATGCCAAAGGATGATTGTGATGGCCTGCGTATAACTAAAATAGATGAACCAGTGATGAGATGATGCAAATGAATTGTTATGGTGTGTGTGTGTGTACGACTGTCTGAATGTGCGAATGTTTATGTATCTATGTATGTGTGTAGATGTATCTACATATGTGTGGTGTATAAACTAAGGAATGATTGCGAAATGAAACCACAAAATGGATTTTAAATTAAAATAATTTCTGTTTCAGTGATCGAAATTTGGATTGGCCAAAACGTTGATGGTGGGCATTTTTGAATTTTGAATGGGTGAGCGAAATAATGTTTAGGATTTTGTTCTATGTATAATTTAGGATTTTGAGCCAGCGCGCGTACGGCAAGCCATAAATTGTTGTGCACAGGCCGAATATATGGGAGTTCTAACTCTAAACAAAAAAAACTTGCTTATTAAAAGGCAATATACATACCTAGAGGGTGAAAATATTTTTAGAGTTTCCTTGAGTACGAGTTTCTCAAACCCCAGTTAGATTTTTAGCTGCAAGCTTGCAATACTGTTTTACTTATTCCAGGTCAATTCTTTTTTTTTATTTATTGACAAAATAAATCTAGAAAGAAGAAGAGTCTAAGTTCGGGTGCAACCGAACTTTAAAAACCCGTCGCAAGTTTTTATTTCAAAGGCACTTATTGTATGCAACAAAAAAAAACAGAGAAGTAATATAATATTTTTCATTTGGAGAACTTAAAAAACTGGTACGGCTTTAAATAAAAGCAAATAAAATTAGCAAGCTTATAACGTTCTACGAGAGTTTTCCAACCTTTTTGATTTTTACGCTTATCTCTCTCTATTTAAATTTTTCGTGCAAAATTATAATACCAATTTTTTTGACATTTTATGATATAAGAGGTGTCGCAGTTTTTTCACCGAAGTCTATCATTTTCGAAATAGTTTTGAGTACTGGCTTGAAATGCATTCAATGAAACTAGGTATGGATTGAAGAAAACAGATATCAGAAGAAAATATTGCGAATTGAAGAAAAAAAGAAAACATCATAATAAATGCAGTTTTTATTCGGTATTTTTTTTTTAAGTGTGTAAATGGTGTACCAAATTTGATAGAATTCGATACAATAATTAGATAAAACTATTTTCGCTTCAGTAGTATCACAACTATTTTCAAAGAACTCACGTATTTTTTTCCCCAATCCATTTTTGTATACAAAATTTGCACAAATTGCACTTTATAATTACTGAAATATTTGATTTTCTTACCATGAACCTTTATATGAGAGTTGGGCGTGTTTTTTGCTCGGTTTTAGTAATTTTAAAATTTGGACTGCAGAGTTAAAATGTAAAGTATGGACCAAATTGTGTAGACTTTGGTCAGGCAGTTTCGGAGATATACCTATTTTCTCAAATGTAATCGTGGCCAATGGGACAACGCTATCATTAGGATTATATTTGTCATTTCAACATAAAAATAATAACAATCATAATCATAATCTGTATCAGAATCATAAACATTTATTTCAATAAAAAAAAAAAAACCTTAAGAAAGAAACAATTTTTTAAACTAATCATCCGATTTTGATGAAATTAAAATGGGACCAAATGGTGTCATCCAAATCGGTTCAAAAACGAAGAGTAATAAATATATTTGAAATAAATAAGAACGAGGCCAATTTGAAAAGTTCGTGCAAAAGTAGTGGAAACAAAATTTTTTCAGGCAAATTTCATTTTATTTTTCAACGTAGTCTCCCCTTTGAGCTGGAGACATTTAGTCTCGCGAAGTTCCAACTTTTTGATGCCTTCCAAAAAGTAGGCTGCGTCAAAATCTCGAAAAAAGGCCTCAGTTTCCAATTCATTTCCCTCATTTGATAAAAATCTCTTACCACCTTCTTCAAGTTTGGAAACAGATAATAGTCGCAAGGTGCCAAATCTGAAGAATACGGAGGAATTCAGTTTTTGCATTGCTTTCATTGAAGTGTGAGCCGGTGAGCATTGTTTTGATTAAAGAGCTCTTTTTTCCTCGCTAAATGGCGCCAGTTTTTTTTTTTGATTTCCTCATTGAATCGATCCAATAACTCTGCATGATCTTTTCCATGTCAGCTATCTCGCTCACATTTACATTTCGCCAGTTCAAAACGTATCGTGGATTTTTTCTATCGTTTCTTCAGTGAGAGCGTATTTTGACCTTCCAGAACGTTCAGTATCATCGGTGTTCGTACGGCCACAACGAAAGTGTGTGATCGCTTTGTAAATAATGGTAAAGATTCCGGGAAATGTTTATCAAGCTTCGCATTTATTTCTGCAGGCGTTTTCTAGCGTAAAAAATTATATTTGATGATAACACGAAATTCAACTTTTTTCATTTTTCACAAACCCCAAAAGGTGTTTGCTTCATATAGCTGCCAAAAAAAATCAAATTGACAGATCTTCTTGAAACTTCGTATTTAATGGTTTGATTTTTTTTTTAATGGAGACGCCTGATAAATTTTGCACGGATGTTTTCAAATTGCCCTCGTACAAGACGATTTGCTTTTTTTAAGGTGGTTAAAAAAAATTGTAGAACTTAAAAAACAAGAAACGTTCGTTGTCACAAACAATGGATTTCGATTTTAATTGGCCCCTTGCCAATCGGAGGATTTAAGAAATGAAAACAAAATGTTTTCCACACTGTAAAAAATTTGCTGTTTCCCGAAATTTATCTATTTGATCTTCGACTTTTATAAATGATATATTTTCCGACTAGAGAAAATTTCAACCTATCATGTAAAACTCAGTTTTTTTTTGGCAAGCTTTTCCTAAACACAACATCCTGTATTCAAGGCATATAATTCCAAAAAAACTCCATAAAAAATTAGGCATATAATTTTAACCAAAATAATGTTTACTTATATATATATATTATTTGTCGTATAAGTGTATCATTATAAAAATCAAAGATTAAATAGAGAAATTACAGGGAAACCCCGATTCGACTGCTTTTTTTTTTTTGGAGAAAATGTTTCCATGTTTGAAATCCTCACAAGGTATGTTTCACAAACGTGGACAACTTTTAGGCTTCGTCTAACTCCATACGCGTGACACGGTCTAATGAACATATTTCGTTTAAAAGTAAAACACTTAGATTTAAAAAAAAATACATTTTTAGCTGAATCAAACAAATTTGTGGATATTTTCAAAAAAAAAAAAACAAGCTTAACTTTTGTCTAAAAAATTCCTTTATTCATAGAGGCGAAATCGCCTTTGAAACGATTTTGTTCTCGGGCGCTTTCCTTATCCTCTAACGATGAAAGCCAACGAACATAACGGTACAACGCCGAAATCGGTTTGTATCCAACTTGGCAAGAGATGACAGAAAGTCGTTCCAATATAAATAAAGCAAAATCTTCGACCATTACATGAATTAAATACGTCAAGAATCTTAAAAGATCCACAATGAAAGCAATTAAACGAAATTGTTAAAAAATTAATAACACTTAATTATAAAAATTTGAAAAACAAGTTCCTATTGCTATCTCACTATCGGACTAGACTCAAAAGTTGCGGAATGTATGAACGTCGTGTAAAAAAACAAAATTTCCAAGAAAATCGATCAGTACGTATTTTTTGGAACTCAACATTTTGTAATACATATTGTAAAAGTATTTTGAAAACCTAGAATTTCAAAACAATTTTTTTTTTTCAAAAATCATTATCTCGAAAACGGCTGCACAAAAAAAAAATTAAAAGGTCAGGGAGGCCTATCTCAATTAATAAATACTATGGCATACAATTTTTTTTTTTAAATATCGGAAATGCAAAAGCCAAATGGTGCCCGATTTCCGCAGAATGCCCCATATAAAGAAAATCAGGTTTTGTATATAGTTAACTTTTAACATGGTGATTTTTCTTTTAATTTTCGCAATGCATTTGTTACTTGTTTCTTCTTTTTTAAATTTTAGTTCATAGCATAACAAAAGGCATTTGAATCAGAATCTCAAACTTTGTGCAAAATTTAACAAATTTCAATTAAATGCTAAACTTTTTAAGTATAACTTTCGAAAAACTACTGGATATGCACTTTTGGGGCTCATTTAATTTTTAGCATAATAAATGCCAAGTCTAAAGTCCGGTTAAAATTTGAAAATATTTTGAAATTTTGGTCCTGGAAATTTCTTTCCATTTAACGCAAGCTGTTTATGTCGCAGAAAATGTGCAAGACTATTGGCAAAACAAAACTTCAAACTTGCACATTGGTATCCTAAAATTAAATTTGCTAGAAAACTAAATACCCAATAACAGTTTTCCAAACATGTCCTGATGTTTTATAAATTTTATAAAAAGTTTGAAATTCTAATTAATTTATATGATTTTTGTTATACTACAAACTAAAGTTTTGTAAAACTTTATAATAAATATTGATAAGGAAAACCCACCATGTGGTCATTTCTTTGAATCACTGTATAATTGTAAGTATAAAATAATATCAGATTACCAATAGTAAGCCTCGAAAACCGATGAGTTTTATATTAGTAACGTTTTGTTTAATTTTTTTTTCGAATACATCCACCAATTTTCGCCTGCCCTGCGTTTATTTAAAAAAAAATAATTTGCATCGTGTTTGTGATTATAGGGATTTTGTCGGATGTCGCTAGAATTATTTATACGCAGTTTTTTTCAACTTCGAGTCCAATGCACGTAGGTCATGACTGAATGCTTGGAAAATCTATCTCGAATTTCTAACCCAAATTAAGCTAAGGGCACGCTAATTTTCAGTTCTTCCATCTCAGCTCTATAATGATTATGCAGTTAAAAAGCGCGAACATTTTGTTATTTACTTTTGGGCAAATTTATGTTAGAACTCCCATACAGTTATTGAAAGCACACATTATGGCCAAGCTCTTAAAGTATATTTATACTACGTACAATATGTTTACTATTTGCTTTTAAAAAGCCAACGCCTGGCTTTCTTACCACTTAATGTTATTGTTGGCGTTATTTTTCGAACTACTTTTCACTTCACTTACCTGGCTGTATGGCATTTCCGATTATAGCGCGCGCATTCTTTAGTTTCCTTTCGCGTTCAGCCGCCACAGTCGGATTACTGGTTTCACTAACTTCGATATTTTCAGTTTGGGCGCAAAGTTGATCAACTTCTTTCGATGATTCGCTTTGCGCCTGTCGCAGCAGGGCAATTGAATTTTCCATGGAGCGGCGCGCATCTTCCAGTGATAGCGAAGCGACGGAATTCTTTGAATCACTCGCCTCAATTGACGTTAGTGGCATTGGCTCTGCATTGGCGGGTGTAGTCGGTGGTGTCTCGTCATCAGCCTCCAATTCTTGCGCAGCAGCTGCTGCAGCGGCAACCTCTTCCATTGCGCGCAGCTCGCCTGGCGTTGGACCTTGAAGTGTCGGCGGATTGGTCGCCTTGCGTTCGAATTCTTTCTTAAAGCTACCGACACTTACGCCTGGGATGCTAAATTTCTTCGGTTTCTCAGCGCCGTTGCCGGCATTCATTTGCTGTAACTTTTCGGTTGTTTCGAGTACGCGCGATTTGCGACGGTCGGCGTTGAATTTGCTCAACGAACCCTCATCTTGGAGACTACATTTGCGCACGAATGGCGCCTGGGTGGCATTGTTCGATGCATTGGCGGAAGTATTTGTAGGTTTGACGATTGAGGTTTTGGCATTATTGGATTTTGTGACTGCAGTGGCGGTCTGCTCGCTAGACTTCTCAGCGCCAGGTGCAATTTGTCCGATGGCATTTACTAGATCGGCTGTTTTGTGCTTATTTACGAACTTCTTAATGACTTTTGTGGCATCTTTTTCCTCTGGCGCCTCTTCCAGTGATTCCAGTTTGCTAATCGTTTTTTGACGCGGCACACCAGAGTGTGTTGGTGTCACTGGAGAGCTGGGTTCAGTTAGCGCTGTTGGTGCTGGCGCTAATGCAGCCGCAGTGGATTTAGGCGCTTCTTGGATCAGCTGTTCACAAAGATTGCCCACCATTTCCATGTCCCGTTGCGAGAAACTACCAGATGGCATAGTTTTAAGTGGAGCCGGAGTAATGGGCTCCTCGACAATTGCATTTTCTGCTGCCTCATCTTCTTCCGTCTCCATGGGCGTTTCCTCTGTCAATGGCGCTGTAATCTCTCCGCGTATCATTGAACTGCTGCCAGGTTTGTCCTTCTTCTTCAACGCAGCACCATGTGCATTTTCCGTGGAAACGGTGGTCTCGAGTTTGCGTTTACTTTGCACTGGACTTTGTGTGGGTGTAATTGTGCGCGTTGGTGATGGCATCAGTGCTGCTTCACCGCCAGCTAATGAGAAAAAGAATGTGAAGAAGAGAGAAGTGGAGAGGTGTAATGAATTATGGGTTAAATGATGGAAACACAAATTTAGTCCGCTTGAAGGTTTTTGTACGAGTATAATTATTTGTAGAAATAGTTTTGTAGTTATAGAAAGTGTTAAAAGTATTGTAAAAAAAGTTTCGGTTGTGGGAAGAGTGGAATTGGTTGTGATAAATAAATAGAGAGCGCATGAAGGGTTCGAAATACAGTTATCAGCTATTTACAGACAATGGGAGACTTGCAAGTTATACTAAAATAAGCAAATACTATATATACTTTTTTTCCTTTGTAAATAAAGCATTTTTGTCTTCGAAAACTGAAATTTTTTGTATCAACCAATTAATTACAGCCGATTCTAATAGGAATCCGAATTTTACATCAAAAGAATTCAATTGCGGATGAGCTAGGAATGAAGATCTCTCAAAAGTTAGCTTAGTACAATAAAAGATGGTAAGGCGAAAAAGAAGCTTAGTAGATATGTAATTCGAATTAACACCAAGAAGCAGACAATTAAAATAATTGATTAATATTAAAAATAGATTCCCCAAATAGAAGAAAGTTTCTTGTCTGTTCAGGTAGAATTTTTCAAACTTTATAAACTAACCTTTTAAAAAATTAAATTTTCAGTTAAGCTCAGACCTCAATGACAATGGAAGGGCTAGATATTTCGAAAAACAACATTTATGGGACCATTTTAAGGTTATACTGAATATACAATACTTAATCGTATATAGAAGAACAGAACTTCACAAAAATGCACTCGATTTGTGCCGTCGGTATGAAATAAAGAATTTATATTTGATAAAAAGAAATAATATATTAATATTTTTCGGCCTATTTATTTTATATCAAACAATAATTTGTAGGAGCTCAAAGCCGGTGTTTAATAGGAAAATTGTAGAAAAACTTCTTCTTCCTATTAAAAACTGGTCTTGAGCTCATAAAAATTATTGTTTGACAGAAAAGAAAATTTTTTTTTTAAATTCAGCCGCCATTTTTAGTTTTTCAAAACTGATTTCTCTTGTTTTAATCAGCGATTCAAAAACCCTTGTAAATTAAAAAAAAAATCTGAATTTTTTATTAAAATCCATCCGCCATATTGAATCCGTCGTTTAGAATTTCTAAAACTGACTTTGGATTCAGAATCAGGATCTCCAATAGCCCAGGGCCCTTTTTGCATTGGTGATTATTTTGAAAAAAAAAGAAACAACTAAGTAATTTCTTCTAGTTCTAAATGATATTTTTAACACCAAATTTGCCACAAAAACAGAAAATGAGTTAAAAACAAACGTTAAATAAACTCTATTTCCGATCAAAAATATTATAAAAAAAAAAATTATGCAAACAACTACAAAATTATTATAAATTTCTTTCAAGACTTTTTTAAAATGATGAATTTTTTTCGTTTGTTTTGAAAATTCCGCGGCGCTTGCAACTCACAGAAGTCGAAAGAGACACAATTTCAATATTTGTTTTGGAAGAAGAAAGTTTCGTGAGGAGTTTAAAATAGTGATCGTGTTGTACACAAATACAAAAACAACGAACGCATGTTTTTATTTCAAAAGGAAACAGTATTTATTGTATGCAATAAATCCAGTTAATATTAATATATAGTATTTTTTTTTTAATTTAAGGAACTTACATTTCTTTAAATAGATCAATTTTAAAAATAAATTATTGGACTTTTAACGTACATACATGCCGATTTTCAAAGCATTTGATTTTCTCCAAAATTAAATTCTTCGTATCGAATTCAATCGAATTCGCGACATGATTTTCAAAATTTTTGATTTTCCCTCCAAAATTAAATTCTTCGTATCGAATTTAAGCGAATTCGCGGCATGATTTTCAAAATTTTTGATTTTCTCTCCAAAATTAAATTCTTCGTATCTAATCTAAGTGAATTTGCTACATGAGTTTCAAAAAGATAAATAAACCTATTTGCTCTTAAGTAGGCGGGGTCACACCCATTTCTCAAAACTTTTGATTCTATTTTTTTTTTATGCAACCCATTGTTGTATATCAGATCTAAGAAACCTATCTTTTATAGTTCCTAAAATATTGACGTTTTTGTTAATTTTGTAATTTACCGTTATGTGAAAGATGGTCGCGATTTTTTTCGCGATTATATGTTAAGCCCCCGAAAATCACGTTTTTTTCTAAATAAATAAGTACCTACAGTTCAATATTTTCCTGACTGCATTTTATGGGTCAGTGGACAAAATTAAAAAAAAAAACCGGCTGTAATTGATTGGTCAACATTAAGTTGTTAAAATTTTTATGATCTGTGTTTTAAAATTTTTTTATTACAGCAAGGCTAATAGTTTTCTTTTGCCACAATTTTTTTTATAGTTTTTTAGTGTAGGAAAGCATTTTTAATTTTTTTTCTACTCAATCTCTGCGCTCATATTGAAGATATGAGTATTTTTTTTTCTTTTACTTTATTTTATTTACTATCAACCACCTACCAGCAACCATATCCAGTATTCTTCGTTCAGCTTCCGTATTGCCACCCATATCACGTATCGATCCAACCGAATGACTTCTTGGCACACGTTCTCCCTTGCCCGCATCAGCGGATGGCACAACCAATTGATCGGCCGTTATAGCAGCCGGTGTTAGCGATAACAGTACATCCAAACGTACCGGTGTCTGTGTCGCCAACTTCTCAGCCAAATCCAAGCATGAGACATTATCATTTTCATTAACCCACCAATGTGCGCAAATTTGTTCGATGGTGGCACGTTTACGTGGACTCACCGTTAGCATGTCACGAATGAGCGATGAGGCACGCGAAGGTTTCTTTGGCTCATAGTAATCGCCTTGACTGATTTGTTTAACAAGTCTTTTAAAATTGGAACCATCAAATGGCATTGATCCATAGACTAGAGTGTAGAGGAGTACACCAAGGGACCAGCAGTCGACCTCTGGACCTTGGTAGGGAGTACCTTCAACAATTTCGGGGGAAGCATAGAGCGGTGAGCCGCAAAATGTGGAGAGTAAATTTTGTTCATCGAAAACATTCGACAGTCCAAAATCGGCAATCTGAAAAGGAAATGCAGAAAGTTGTTTATTTTATGGTTTTTAATAAAGAAAAAAATGGTTTGTTTGAAGGTGAAAAATAAAAAAAAAACCTAATTACCTTCGCATTGCCATGCTCATCAAGCAATATATTCTCCAATTTCAGATCACGATGACAAATTTTGTGCTTGTGGCAATAGTAGACAGCAGTAGCAACCTGCCGGAATATTCGACGCGCCTCCTCTTCATTGAGCACCTTACGTTCCGAGAGATAGTCATATAACTCACCGCCTGCGGCAAACTCCATGACTAGCACCATTTTTTCACGATTCTCGAATACTGCAAACGATTGTTTTTTTATTAGAATTTTAAATGCACAGTTTAAATATTTATTCTTAATGCTAAATAATAGAAAATATTTGCCTGATTCTTTTTCTCATTTAGACCAAATAGAGAATGTAAAACAAAATAATAAGGGCTTTGAATAGAACTGCTCGAAAACTCGGAATGTTTTCTAAATAAGGTTGCCACGGTCGAGGAATTAAAGCAAAAGTTTTAAGCTTAGTAAATGTTTTAAAAACTTATACCAAGCGAAAGTGATTTGAACAATTTCTAAGTTCTTTTAAACTTCAGCGAAAATAACCGTTTGATAATTTTATAAAACTTGACGTTTTAAATAGGTGGAAATCCTCTCCAAAATACGAACCTTCACCTAAGCGAAACGAACCGTTTGAGACCCATATTTAGTATTTCAAATAATTTGTATATAATTTAATTAAATTCGACTTTCAAACTTTTTTTAACTTGGATATAATTTAATTAAATTCGAATTCTCAAACAGGTGGCAACCCGAATGCCCCAAAAAAAGTTAGGTTAGGTTAGATTGGGATATCTGCCGCTCCACAAATTCGGCACAGAGGCCGAACATTCTATAAGAATACGCTTAAATCTAACCTTCCCATAAAATGACATTAATGTTTGATCTTAGTGTAAAGCAGAAGGGGGACGCTAACAGAGTCGAAATCTACCAAGAATTTTCCGAAGATTCGCTGTCTCGTTTTTACAAGAACTGGACAGTGACATTGACACTTTCCATCTCTTTTACAGGCAACAGGCAACAGGTCAATGGAAATAACTTCAATTGAAACTATTTCTCATAGTAATGCAAAATAAAATAAATAGCGGTTATTAACTTTTAAAAAAATTAATTAAAGTCAACGAAAATTTGGAAATAAAATAAATGCCATTGTTATTTCCTAACTTAAATGGAAATGGTGTCTACAATGCTTTCGACGAAATGGCTTAAATATTTTACAACTAGCACATGGACCCTTCTACGGCTGAGGCGAAAATCATTGGATGGAAAACCCAACCTGTTACCGTGTAGCCCCATCAGACAGGAACCAGTTTTAATACCGGCCACTGAACTGATGAAGTAGCATTCGATATTCATTAGTGAACTAGACCTTCCAACATCGAACCTAGACCAGACTAGTTTTGCAATCCGGGCCACCTGGTGTTCGCTTTCACAATGAAAGCTGATCTTTGCCAGTGCTTGCATGATGGTAAAGGAGAACCCCCCTTCAGAGTCTCGATTCCCTATGGAACTTCCTTTCTTTCCTTTTCTTGTCAACTCATCTGCGGTGCAGTTTCCGGGGATATCCCACTGACCAGAAATCCAGTATACGCAAGTCATGCATTTCTGAGTCAACTCCAGCATGGGACTTTCTGTAAAAATGGTCGTGGTTCGTGGGTTTAAGTTTCCGGCATTACACCATTCTCATCATTTATGCCAAACAACGTGTTGCGAATTTGTTGTCAAAGCGTAGTAGATGTGTACCGTAGTCCAGCAGTCACAATTTCTCCGAGAATGCATCCAGAATTAATGAGTGACTTCAATGTAGTTGCATTGAAGCTCGACTGAAGCTTTCTACTGGCAGAAAGTTAAGTAGAAGTTGTAGGGCCTTTGTGGGTGTGGAAGGCACAATTCTCGTGACAAGCATGAAGGCTAATTGTTGCACTTTTTCTATTCTGCTCCTGGATTTGGTCCTCTTTAGAATGGACCTCCTTACGAGAATGTTTCGTATGCACAACCAATGTGCAATGATTGGTTTTATTCCTCATTTTTACTAATCGCACCTTTGGCCTTCCTAGAGCGAACTTCCATATTATGGTTTCAGTCTAAACTTGTCCCTAGGTTACTTGACCTCGGTTGAAATTAAATGAATTAAAAGTGCGGTACTTTATATTTCCTAGTGAAAAGTATTATTTTGACCTTGTAAGCACTGAGCCACTTGCGTCTAAGATTTAATGCATTAGGGTAGTTCGCCTTGAATCTGAAGATGCTGTTAGGGCTGTTTAGAAGCATAGCGTTAACGGTTACCGATGCGTCTTCCATCTCTGAGAGAATACTTTTTCTCTCAAGAACAAGCCCAATGAATTAATGGCCGAGGTATCTGTACTTGTAGTAAGGAGTTGATAACGGTCACTGGGAGCGCGTTTTTAAAGACTCCCACTATATC
The DNA here is from genome assembly GCA_951828415.1 of Anomoia purmunda. Taxonomy (NCBI): domain Eukaryota; kingdom Metazoa; phylum Arthropoda; class Insecta; order Diptera; family Tephritidae; genus Anomoia; species Anomoia purmunda. The sequence continues at coordinate 155,248,071 of OX639993.1, forward strand.
AAGAAAGATCCCTAATGTTAATTCTTTAATGGCGAGTAATCGCTCATTCATAGAGATGATTTTTTGGAGACTATTGATTTGTTTTCAGAGTACTCGTGTTGATACGGGGAGAAACGAATGCTGTTTAGATAGTGTCTTATGTGGACATCTGGTATCCATTCCAAGGTTTTGAGAAGAAACGAGATAAGACTGATGGGCCTGAAATCCTTCGGATTCACATGAGAGGTCCTACCGCCTTTGGATATGGATACCACTTTCACCCATGAGATTATTCGTGGAGATTTGTAGGGTTGGAAGAAGAAATATCCCATCTCACCTTGTCTTGGGTGATAATGCCCCCCAGAGAGTTTTCCGCGGTCAAGATGCTTGGGACCGCTGATGATGCTGTACATTTCTCGCCGCAAAGTAGAATTGAGGAAATCTCAAAATAGGTTTCACTCTACAAAAGCTATTTGAGAAAGCTCTAATTTAGACAAAATTTTGATTGGGGGTAGCCACCAAGGTAAAATACTTAAAATACTTAAATCTAATCGTTCCCACAACAGTCGGTTCTACGATACCGGAACGACCCGGATCTAATCAGGCCAAGGACTGTCACTTCAGCACCATTCCCCAAAATTTTATGGGGAATGTTTTATGCTGTTGCAACAACAACAACAACTTAAATCTAGTAAAATCTCGGAGAAAAGCTGGGCTGTTTTTTTTTTCTTTCGCAGTGAATTCTTAGAGTAGAAAGCAATTTTTTTATTATTTTTTTGTTTAGCTAAAGAAATTATTAGAATAAACTGAGTCTGCGAGATGATTTTAGTCATTTTTAAACCGAATTTCAGAACACAAGAATCTTACATTGAAAATTCCACAAAGTTTTAATCGACGGTTCATAGTGATACGATACTTAGCAACCTGATTAGGTGAAGTGAAAAAGGAATCCTCACAATGGACCTGGACTAAGTTATTAGGAAGGAGTTTTGAAATTTTACATGAAAAGTATTTGATAAATGAAAATGAATATGGATTAATTGGAAAATCTCGTTCTTTATACAAACAAAAATTAAATTAATTAATTTAAATTAAGCGCTATTTGCTCTTGGAGTCCTTTTGTTTCCGTTACAACCTAATTCCTATCTATTGTATATAAGAAAATCCATCAGTGAAATTATTTCAACTCACTTACCTTCATAAATGTGTATAATATTGGGATGCTGCACTGAGCTCATAATTTGCACCTCACGCCGTATACGCACCAAATCCGCTTCAGCTTCTATTTTGCACTTTTTTATGGTTTTTATCGCCACCTCCTGGCCGGTTTCCTTATTTATACCTAATTGCACTTTACCGTATGTGCCCTGACCTAACTTTTTAATAATGTCGAATCTAAATGATGTTGAAAGAAACCCCAGTAAGTTATGAGTTGATATTTTTTTTATAGCGAAACTTTTTTATTAGCCATTGGAGTTCACTCAATAGCTTTGAACTCAAAATTTGAACTTACCTTTGTCGCAGCTTCTTACGGTGGTTATTCATTTTCACATCACCCGTATTCGCTATGCCACTCATTATATTATCTATTCTATCTCGTGGAATACCCGATGGATGCGCTATGCTACCCGCTTCGCCACCAGCACCAGCATTATTTGTGGTGGCGGCCACAGCATCTGGATTGCTTATCACCATTTTTGAGTTTTATCTGTGGAGTTTACTGCAAATAGACGCAAAAAAAAAAACAGTACCGCATAAATATGTATGTATTTAACTATAAGTAATCTATTGAAAAAAGGTAAGAATAAATTTCAATGATTCCAATAAAGTTTTATATAAATCAAAGCAAAAATTGCAATTCAATAATTCAAAGCGATATAACTGGGTTTAAAGCGCAATGTACTCGTATGAAGAGGAAATTGCGGCTAAAGCAAAACAAAAAACAAAAAATAGCAAATATTTATATGTTTGAGAAAAGGGAATTACTTGCTCTGCATTCGAGACCATTTATTGATGATGGCGGCGTTGCTTTTGCTGTAGTTGAAAAATATTATATGTTTTGTAAACGTTTGTACATTCGCACATAATTCGACAGTGAATTATTGAGCTCATTATGACAACTTTATTGCCCCAAAGCGTGGAATTGCTTTCGAAAAGCATTGGGCGGAACGCTTGTCATCGCTTGCCAAGTATGCCACAGGAAGCTTAAGTCACTTTGTCTAGTTCATAACTGCATCTACTACGCGGAAAGTGTGCAGGTTATAAATTGTGTAGCAAAAAGTATATGGAATATTATTGTAAATACTTATATATTTATGCTATATTTTTATCCGCGGTGTCCTTACGACTATCGTTTGGTTTTTTTTTTTTTTTTTTTTTTTTTTTTGAGGTAAAACTTCTTTAGCGGCATGAGAGTGATTTTTATATCGCGTAACGCAGGTCGTGTTGACATCGCGTACATATGTACATACATACATACATACATACATATTGAGACCAATTCGTCACTAATCCAGAGCCATTTGAGGACAATTTCTGTAGTGCGTTTCACAAACTTATTTTAACGATGTTCGCATGGTTAATTCATCTTAACGAAAATTTGGACGATGTTGCTATTCAGCATCCATTTTTTAACGATTTTCGCTATCGCTAAATCAACCGTTGTCGTTAGCTAGTCGATTATCGAAAACTAAATGACAACAAATTTTATGTTATTAACTCTCAATCGAGAATAGAAAAATTCGTGATTTCAACTTAAATGAATGATGAAGAAGTAAGCGCTCCAACAGTGGATCGAAGTTTACTCCGGGATGTGGGCAATCCCTTACATTTGAATGCAACACAATTTCAGCAGCTGTAACTCCAGACTCTGCTGAAGACCTAATTTCTCAGCTTGACAGGTTTATGACCCAAGTGGAACGTCAATAATACCTATGTATATAAATGATCCTAACTAAAAATTTTAAATATTAAACCTAAATACCCTGAAGCACAACACGATTCATAGTGGAGGGAATTTAGAAAACGAAAACCATGACACAATTGCAGGTGATTTCGGATATTCCTTGGAGTCAAATTGATGACTATTCTACCAAATCACTCAGAGAAGAGTCCGAAATTCCGCTCCAATATATACAAACAATTATAACTATTTGTAGTTTGAAATAAACTAGTATCTTATTTCACTTTAATCAAATATAATAAAAACGCTAAAATTTGAATTTAGCAGCACACATTCATTTGTTTTTTTCCATTCCTTTTTGTGTTTTTCGCCCATTTCGGCATTTAGTTTGACCAAGATGCCACCCTTTAGTACTTTGAATAAATATAACGAGAGAGCCGTTAAGTGTCGTTAAGAATAAGTAAGTGAACCGCACAATCGTTAGTGTAAACAACAAATATTGCCGACAAAAATTGCGATTGTCGGATTGTCTAAAGTTAGTGAATCGCACTACTGGACCATTTCGACACTATTTTCAAACTAAATATTTCGAGACCAGTTCAAGACCTTTCAGTAACTCAACACTTCAACTGTTACTAGGTACTAATTTACCACTACTATTTTAGCTAAAGCTACTGCTATTTTTACTAATGCTACTACTAATTACTACTACTATTTTTACTTATCTCTAGTACTGTTTTCACCAATGCTACTACTAATTACGCCTACCATTTTTACTAATTTCTACTGCTATTTTAACTAATGCCACTACAAAATTCGACTGCTATTTTTACTAATTTTTACTACTGTTTTTACCAATGCTACTCTAATTACTACTACTATTTTTACTAATTTCTTCTACCACTTTTTTCTAATACCACTATTAATTACTACTATTACTTTTTACAAATGCAACTGCAAATTACTACTACTATTTTTACGAATTTCTACTGCTTTTTCAGGCCGGCCCTTTTGTGGTTCATTTAAAAATACTGAAAATTCACTTTCACTCGCTGATCAGCTTTGCTGACATTCGCGAATATCTTGTTAAGCATCTATTATATTTCAATCACTTTTGAATTTTTTATAGTAATTGATTCTTAAAAATTAAATATTCCCAATTTAAGTGCATATTTATGCAGATAATGCCGCAACATTAATATAAAAAGTGATAAAAAAAATAGATAGATTCCGATCCAGTACGCGAAAACCCCATAACGTAGATGTGCTATGGACTCTTTTTTACTATCGCAATATAGCCCATTTCATAATTATACTGGCAACTTTTGACTTTTTTGCTTATTTAATTTAATTTTTTACTTTTAAACAAAAACTAGTTTTTAGTGTAAGTTTCTAGTGACTAAAAGTTTCCGATGATTTTTCACAAAAGCAAAATTTCGGGCGCATTAAGAAAATACGAGGGTTGCTTTTTATATTTTGTGCCTTCGCAACACTACATGTGATTAGCTGTAATTAGATATTTCTATCGTAAATTTTGGTATTTTTTGGCCCAAACTTGCATATAACGTTTTCACTTATGAGTTTTATTTGTGTTTATTTATAGTGAGTTTAAAAATTCATATTGCTTAAAAATGGAATTAAACCGCGAACATTTTCGTGCGATGATTTATTACGATTTTCGACGTGGATTATCGAGACAGGAGTGCATCAATCAACTTACTTCTACTTTTGGTGTTGAATCACCACACTTAGCCACTGTGAAACGATGGTACAACTAGTTCCTACGTGGCCGCCAATCTTTGCAGGACGAATTTCGTGAAGGTCATCCAAAAACGGTGGTTGTGCCAGAAACAGTCGATGCTGTGCGTCAGTTGATAATGCAAGATCGTCATGTGACATATCGCGAGATAGAGGCATCCTTGGCCATTAGTGGGATCAGCATATATTCAATATTGCATAAACATTTGGTCGTAAAGAAGACTTGTTCTCGTTGGATACCGCATAATTTGACAATTGCCCAAAAAAGGACTCGTGTCGATTGGTGTAAAGAAATGTTGAAGAAATTTAGCCGCGGTGGATCAAAGCACGTCTATGACATCGTGACAGGTGATGAATCTTGGATCTATATGCATATGAGCCGGAAACAAAGCAGCAATATACTGTATGGGTGTTCCAAGGCGAGCCTAATCCAACAAAAGTTGTTCGCGCAAGAAGCACCTCAAAGCAAATGGTCGCCTGTTTTTTCGGAAAATCTGGTCATGTCGCAACTGTTCCACCAGATAAACTTAAAACGGTCAATTCTGAGTGGTATACAACCATTTGTTTGCCAAAAGTTTTTGGAGATTTAAGGAAAACCAACCGCCGAAGACAAATCATTCTTTACCAAGACAATGTGGACTCTCACGTATCGATTTACACTAGAGAGTTTTTGAGGACTCAAAAGGTCGAATTGATAGGTCATCCGCCTTACAGCCCTGATATGGCACCTAATGATTTCTTTTTATTCCCGAACATCAAAAAAAAATGCGAGGTCAACGTTTTTCAACGCCTGAAGGAGCTGTAGAAGCCTTCAAACAGCTCGTTTTAGAGGTATCCTCTTCTGAGTGGCAAAAGTGTTTTGAAAATTGGTTCAAGCGAACGCAGAAGTATATTGACTTGGATGGAGAATATTTTGAAAAAAAATAAAACTATTTTCCTTAATATTTGACTGTGTTTTCATTATTAGGCGCAAAATATAAAAGGAACCCCTCGTACGCAACAGCGCCAGCAAGAAAACAAAATTATCTGAATTCAACTGCCACGTGAAACTCGCATTTTGTGTGCACTAAAATTGAATTGACTAAAAAAATGCATAATGCTTTTTTTTTTAATTTTGTACAAAGTTTGAAAATTTATTGGTATGGTATATGTTATCAAATGAAGTAATCTATCACAATATTAATAGTAATAATAATAACAATAATAATAATAATAATAATAATAATAATAATAATAATAATAATAATAATAATAATAATAATAATAATAATAATAATAATAATAATAATAATAATAATAACAATAATAATAATAATAATAATAATAATAATAATAATAATAATAATAATAATAATAATAATAATAATAATAATAATAATAATAATAATAATAATAATAATAATAATAATAATAATAATAATAATAATAATAATAATAATAATAATAATAATAATAATAATAATAATAATAATAATAATAATAATAATAATAATAATAATAATAATAATAATAATAATAATAATAATAATAATAATAATAATAAAAGCAACTATCAAAAGGAACAAAAATGGTAGTTAAATGGCGTTTAAAAAATATTTACCATTTATGGAGAAAAATATTTTAATGAAGGTTTTTATTAATTTTAAAGAAAACTTTACTCAATATGGAAAATTTCTCTTAGGATCTATTTTTTTTTCCTTTTCAAAGTAATTGCATAAAAAATAAACGAGAAAGATTTAACAAGTTGTTGTAAACTAAGGCACTATAAATATGTCGACGTGTGCTTGCATATTTTTTTTAAGTAGAAGTATTCAATTCAGTGTTGCATTGAATTCCAGAGTATGTCGTCTTTTGAGCCTAATATGTTTTACTATTTATTTATATTTTAATTGAGTACCACATCCAAAAATTTATTGAAAATTTTGTAGGAACGCTTATTTTAGAACAGTAGAAAGAAGGTAAAAAAATATTTTTAAAAAGTCACATTCAATTTCAAGGAAGAAATATTTCACGTCGCCAAATGGAAGCTGCACAACCAAGAATGCAATAATAATTTTCATCAATATTGTATTGGGAAAGATTTATTGAATTTTCAATATTACGGTTAAAGGATTATATTATTGCGAGTAATGGCATGTGAGTATTTTGCTATTAAGGTGTCAATGTATGTATGTATGTATTAATAATAAAATGTTATTTTAATTGCAATTCAAGCATTATTTGAATTGCAAAAACAATCAAATTATTAGAGTACCTTAAACTAAGCTAGTTGAATTAAATATTCAATTTAATTTAATTTAGCTGGAAATGCAAAATGGCAATTAAATGCCCTCAAAAGTAAACGGAGTTGAAATATTTGCATTTTAAAACGACAACAAACACCAATGTTGCATATGTGCATTGGCCCATATGTATTTACCTTTGTATGTAAATATGTGTGTGTGAAGATAGCTACATTTAAATATGTATGTGCATATATATTTGCATTATATGTATATAGGGTGACCCAATTAAAATTAAACCCATGCGAAACTGCCACTACTACCGAATACTAGCGTCTCTGTTTCTAAAAAAGTGCCTTGGAAATAAATGTATGTATGTATAAGTATTTGCAAAATAATAATCAAAATATAGACTTTTTAACCAGAGAAACAGAGTAATAATTATTTGACCATTGAGTTTTAAAAAAGTCATCCTAATTTTGACAAGAATTATACAAGGTTTTAGAAAATAATTATGAGTCAGACAGATTTTTTAAGTTATCGATATTTATTATTTTTAAACTTATATTATAAATGGCTTTTCATAACAATTTTGAGAGAGAAAAATTTTTTAAATCAACAATAACTATTATTTTAGAATTATATTATTATGAGAAAAATTTTATAACATCAATACGAGTACCGAAATAAAATACTTTAAAGACTTAAAAAAATGTATCTCGCTGATGATTATTATGAGAAGACTTTGTAAGTCCCAAAATAAAAGTCCATATAACGCGCTGATAACTACTATGAAAAGACATTTATAATATAGGTCTTTGAGTAATAATTATAGATTACTCGAAAAATTTGTAAATTACTATAAAAATTATGTCTCTGTTTTTTTTTACTAAACTCAAGGAGACACAAGAAAAACAGGGCTAGTTTTTGAACTTGAAAAATTTTTCTCTATAAGTATTTGTAACTTTGCATAATCAAAAAGCGTTTCTGTTGGTTAAGCCTTGAATAGAACTAAAATAAATAAGAATAAATTTAGTTAAAACGTTTTCTTAAATTTAGTAACTCTAAAAAAATATTTTCTTCGTTATTTACAAATTTTTTCTGACATTCTTCATAGGTTTTGTTTTTGTTTGTAAACAAAGAAATATTTTTATTAATTTTAGTACAGCCGCTTTTTTAAATGTAGTATATGCCAAGTTAATTTCGATTATTTCCCCAATCATTTACTATTTTGTGATCTAGAAAATTTGTATCCCATCTCAAGTAAAAAATTTGGCTTCGTGCATGTCCAGACCAAAACTTAATCCAGTAATTATCGCAACTATCGTAATTACCTCGCTAAACCATCTAATTTGCGCCAACTGTTTTGTGGAAAGAACTGTCAAACTGCAGTAAAGGTGAGCAAATCAAAGCGTATTCATAAAATGAGCTGAATGCGTGTTCTATGTTCGTCTGGCGTGGTGAAAATGTCAAAATTATTTACACTTTACACTCTGACAAAATTATTTATGGTGTTTACACTCTGACTTTCTATTTACGTTCGTACCAATGACCCAACGCAGGAGAGACTATTCATTAAGCGGGAAAACATAGGCATATAGGTAGTCGTGGTTCCTGTCAAACAAAAAACGGCAGTCTAATCAAACACCTTTACTACAGGAAATTAATGAAAATGGCACACGTCCAATAAAATAAAAATTTGTTATAAAAAAATATTGTGCGTGAGCCGCTAATGTACCACCGATGAGCTACATTAATGCCCCATATTAAATAACACATGGCCAAAAAGATACGGGTTTATTCTCGAATTCATTATGACCAAGATTAAATATCAAACAAACGAGCGACCTCGTAAGACTGTAATCCGAGCGTACTGCTGCGAAAATGTTTGAAATGAAAACATCAGTTCAGCATTAAATAAAATTAAATTTTATTGCCTCAATCCACTAAAGTTCGATCGCTTTTACCATTCCTCTAAACGAAAATCTCGTCCAATTTCACCAAACCAGAACTAATTTGACATTTGCTGATTGAAATTAGAGTCTGACTTGATCCAATTGGTTCAACTTCTTTTTTGTGACTTGAGGCGATTTCGGTATTCAGTATGCAACAGTCTCAAAAAATTCCACCAAAGGCTGTGGGGAAAAGCAGTAGAGAAAATCAGCTGATGGTATGTTCAGCTAGAGATGCACAATCAATCTCAATGGAAATGTTTTTATCGCCACCACATACTATACTTTTTCAATTCTTTGTCAACAGCATTATTTCACTTTAAAATAGTATCTTTTTTATTATGCATAGTGAAAATTAAGTGTTATTTTTTTACAGATTTAAGCAAAATATAGCGAACGACCAAGGGGCAGATCGGGTGATACTTTATTTTCGGCCATTTGTTCAATGCTTTCATCAATTTCTTAATTTTGTTACCTGCTCAGGACCAACTGACAAATTAGTGACTTTATTTTGAGACTAGAGACTGAAAACGGCTTACTGAATACCGAATAGTCACAAAATCAATCTCACTACCGAAAAGTCTCAATTAGTGACTAGAGATTGCTTACAGTATACCGGCATTAATCTACGTTTTTGGTTAAACGTTTAACGCAATCGTTACCGAAGTCCCAGAAGGAGTTTCAAAAAATAACGTAGAGTAAAAAGAAGTTGCATGGGTTTCATTTCCGGGTGCAAGAAATATTATCTTATTTCACCACACCAAAAACAAACTGGATCAAATCAGATTGTAATATCAATCAGGGAAAGTTAGAGTAACGGTGGGAGTGATGCTACTTCTCTGTTTTCTACCATTTTTGGTTTCACTTCAACAGAATGCAGTGTTGCCAATTAGAGTACCCGTTATGGACTAGCAAAAGACATATGAATGTGTGTATATAAATAAGTACATATGTATGTATGGTATGGTATGGTATGTGCGTATATATCCTAGCTTAAAATAAAGCACACAAGAAATTGCAAGATTAATTTAAGGCATTTTGTTTTCACAATTTGCTAATTTGTAGCCATAAACAAGACTGTGCTTTTACACCCCGTTCGTCGTCCCGTATGCATCCACATCCACATCCACAAACAACAAGCTGGCTCGTTGCACTTTTAATATAAGCATTCAAATGAAAATCACTTAAAAGACACTCAGCACACACTTGAGATTATTGCTGTACAAGGAAGCAGCCAACGGATAAGTGTAATGAAAGAAAGCAAACATGTGTGGCAACAACCGAGAGCACAAGTGAGAAATGCTAAGATATGTATATATACTCGTGCATATATTTATCATGACCATAGCAGATACTATATAGTAAATACATACATACATGCCTTTGCATCCACACATTTGCACACAATGATTGTACGCTAAGTTCGAACAGAAAATCATGCGGTAATAATTATGACTTGCACATGCACTCAATGGACATAAATGTAGTACACAATAAACAGAGCTAAGAGTGGATGTGCATTCTTACATTTACGCACACATTTTCATGATAATAGTAAAAATAAAGGGTGGTCCAATATAAATTTTTTGACAGTTCTTTTCCGCTGGAAGTCTTGTCAGAAAATTAATATCACATCTCCACCATGGATAGCTAGTTACAAAACTTTTTGGTTCGTAAGAGCGCTGTCAAAATGGGAATTTTTCTAACATTATCCAATGGTGCCACTGTGGAATTTTAAAAAAAAATTTAGAAGATTTTGCAGTTTTCATACTACCGTTGGAAAACTAAAGCTGAGTAAGAGGAATGAATAGGTTTAAAAAAAACCCCCCGAATATACATATGAAACCAACATGAGAGCATAAAAATATTAAAGAAATTTACCAATTTTCAAGAACTTATAATGCCAATATAAAAGTTTACGTTTACAGCATATATTAATATATACATATATAGAAAGATATATACATCCCCGGTCAACTAATTAGCAACGATGAACTGATAATCAGTTCTTCTTATCTGCTTTACAATTTGCATCGAATAAATTCACCTTTCATAAAGTATCCAATTATTGGAAATATACATATGTACATTGATTTAAATGTCAAAATTTTTTATTTACATCCATTAGTTTGGGAGATTTTCACATTTCTTTAAAAAACAGTCGGTCACATAATTAGCAACGAAAGATTTTATTTTTATTTTATTTGCATTTATTGTCATATGTATATTACATTATTTTGGTAAGATTATGCGTTTTATACAAAAATACAACAAATTTGTTATATCCTGGAGTATTTTAGAGTTTGGACATGATGGGTAAAAATAAATCCTGCGACGAAACTATGAGAGCCATAATAGTCAAATTCCGCAACGACGGAAAATCGTATGGCGAAATCGCGAAAACTCTAAACATTTCAGAAAGGATGGTTTTCAAAGCCGTATACTATTTCAGGAGAAAAAGAATCGTCAACAAAGTTCCATGAAAGCAAAGATTCCGAATAACGTCGACTAGGAAAGACGAACTCATATTGCGTGAATCTAAAAAAAATCCCCCAAAAAACCGCAAATGAAATTCGTGTTAGTGTTTTTGGTGAAAACAACGCTTCTCAGCAGGTAGAAAAGTTAAGAGAGAAAAAGGTTTATTTGGAAGGATTTCTGGGAAGAAAAGAGTGATATTTTCCGTTGGGCCCATTACAAAAATTAAGTGGCGTATCGATCATCATCAATATATTTCAATATTAAATGGTGTAATGTTTTCTTTTAGCGATGAAAGCATGCCCGTTACATGGATCTTTCAACAGAACAACGATCCGAAACATACCGCACGAGCAACAAAACAGTGGATGGAACAAAATACGATAAAATTGTTAGACTGGACTTCATGTAGCCCTAATCTGAACCGCATTGGGAATCTCTGGGTGTACTTAAAGAAAAAAGCTGATCTAATGGCAAAGGTCCAGATTGAGTGCGAAGACAATCCAATTGTATGTGCAATGAGGCACTATATTCTTTACTAAAGTTCAAAAACCAATATCTCGTTTTTTTAACAAAACAACATTCGCTCGTTTTTCTACCCAGCTAGAAACGCACAGTTTTTACGTATTTGCCCATCATCAGCTGATAATAGGGAGACTGATGTGGCAATGTTGTCATCATCAAACCCGAGTTCAATCCCCCTATTTTGTTTGAGAGAGTTTCGTATCAAGTTATCTATAATCCCGCGAAACGAAAAAAATAGCGGCACGCTTCCACAACTTTGGAAAATAATGCAAACTAATATCCAAAGTCAATGTTGTGTATCACAAACATCGCGTTTATTGAAAAGAAGTTCTGACCGAAGTGAGCCACCCACCGCGCCTGCTGTAAATAAGCAAGTTTGTTGCATGAGACTGGCTTGGTACGTAGATAATATCCACAGACAAGCACTGACAAGAATGTGGCCGCTGTAGCAACGACTCACCATCAATCTCAACAACTCAATATTTTATGTAACACCCTGGATGAGAATTTTGCTTGTTGTTTTTGTTGCAGCGGCTAGCTACACCCTGCTAAAGCGGCTTATCTACGGTCATTATCTCATCAAACTCATCTAAGGGGAGGTTCAAGAAACAAGCTGTTTCTACAAGCTGTTAGGACCATAGTGAAAGGGGTGTTAGATGAGTAGGTAAATATGTTGGGGCATGGGAATAGGTGAGTGATATCGTGCGAAGATTCTCCACATGCAAGAAATTCATTAACGATATCGGAGACTTTAATTGAACCGAAGTGACGCGGGAGGCAAAAGAAGCGCGTCGTCTGCTATAGATGGTGCTTTGACTGCAATAAAAACATTCACAGGGCGAGAGTTCATGAAGGTGGTGATTGACTCTCGGTGAATGCTATTCAGAACCTGAAGCAGTCCGACCTGTCTGGTAGGCGGCTCGGTGATTTGTAATTTCCTGTTTGGGTGCCCCATTCGGTAACATCCAAAGAGAAACGTTTTACTGGGTAAGGTCTTATGCTCAAGCGACATCAGAAGACAACCAGTTATGGTTCGGAATGCCGTGCAGGCAGGCGTCCAAATTGAAAGAGCATAGTTTACAACCGGTCGACCAACAACGTCTCTTTGTCTTTGTCCAAAGTGTTGCCGGTGACCGGCTTGAGGGCCTTATTGCGGCTCTGTACTTTACTGATGATTGCGGTTGTGTGCGTTGAGAAAGAGAGCTGGCTGCCCAAGGTAACTTCCAGAATCCTGGGGTGGTTAATCGTTGAGATGGGGTAGCAGATATACCTGTTTACTTTCGAGTACATGTCAGCAATTGCGTTGCTGGTAGTCAGTCATCAGCGGACGAGATGATAGTGACTTGCCCTAACCACTGATGGAGTTTTGGGATATAAAACCCAGTGAAACCTCCGCTTAACTCTTCTCAATTTTGAGCTTGCATCTCTGGAGCACTCCGCAACTGTAGGAGAGTTGCTGTCTAGGCGTCAGCTAGTAGCGCATGGCTAACTGTCTCGAAAGCCTTTTACAAATCTAACGTCCTAGTAGGTTCTCTCACAGGAACGCTTGCGGCTTAGATCGTAGTTCACCTGCGTGTTTATGGTGTTAAGTGTTTTAGTTGTGCTGTAAACTCTCCGGGAGCATCAGAGCCTCCAGTGTTTTTACCATGCAACATGCAACAGTTACAGGCTTCAATTGACTTAGTAATTAAAGTCATATGACTATCCGCTTCGTCATCGCTTCTCAGTTTTGACCCTAGAGCAGCTCGAAATGGAGAACGATTTTGTTAGAAAAATCGTCCTTTCTGACGAAGTACATTTTCATCTTGGCGACTTTATTAACAAGGAAATCTGCTTCATGAGGGGATCGTTGGATTTTGGAACAGTGGTATCACTGGCCCAATTACCTTTAAAAATTCCTTTCGGTCAACGGAGAGCGCTACAGACAATTTTTGTGTACGATCTTTGATTTCAGCATAATGACAATGCCACACAGCCCATGCGGCAATCAATGGGCTCCAAGCTCAGTAATCGCATTGGCGATGTCAGTTGGCCAACTCGGAGCATCGATTTGACGTCAGTAAACTTTTTTTGCAGAGTGCCCTGAAGGGCCGATGTTTCAAGAACAATTCATAAACAGTTGAGCTTCTTAAGGTGAATATCGAGCCAGCCTTTCGTGAGACAGAGCCATAAACCGTAATCAAGATCTTCCAAAACGGGCTAGAATGAAATGGAAACGTTTGCTCCTTACGAATAAACTAATACTGCTTTTAAAAAGAACCCACTGTACGGACCACCCGAATGTTTGAGTGAGAGTGGGAGTTTGTGACGCAAATTCATGCAAGAAGCATTAGAAATACCTGGCAAGCCACAACCATCTGTAGATTTGTCTGCTAAGCAATTTAAGTGAGCACTTAACGGTACAATTCGTGTGTGTCAGTTAGCAGAGTGGGCGGGTGTGGCCAAATGTTGAGACGAGCCAGAATCAGTGCACGCATGGAAAGACAGTTGGTGGCGGATGTACAACAACCAAAACCAACGTGCAAACAATAACAACAGTATTATCAGATACACCAGATTGCCAAAGACAGCAGCAATAACACAAACAACGTCAACAAGCAGCAGCAGTTGGAGTAGATGAAGGGGAGGGACATCGGCTCATTGGCAGACAATGCACCATTCCTGTTGACTGATGGCACGAGCCGAACATGCAACAGCAACAGCAACAATAACAATAAAACAACATCGCTCGTAAACCGCAAGCTGTGAAAAAAGTTGCAACTGAAAATTAACTGAATGCACTTATAGGCAAAATACAGGGTGCTGATTTCCAAGGCGCGCTGACCTAATGGAGTCCCAAATACAACAGAAAAAAGTAGAGAGAAAGACAAGACGAAATGCATAATAAAACTACCACTCTACGCAAGGCAAAGTAAATTGAGACAAAGTGAAACACAATTCAATAAAAACCACACACATTAGTACAATTAGCTCAAAAATGGAAATAGTGAATAGGAATACATAGCAGTGGACTGAAGAACAGGGGTGATTGCACCAAACACATTTCAACATTTGAGTGCTTAATGCATCGGCTGCATATCGTGATCTCGAGTAAATAAGTGCACATTCGAGAATTCGTATGCACTTTTCTGTTGGTGTCTGTATGCGTGGCACAGTAGGGCACAATGGGTAAATAATTTTAAGAGGGACTTAATATCAGATACCTTAACGGTTACAATTTTATATAAAAAAAAACATAATGAATTGTGATTTTTATTTTTTCGATAAAATTTGAAAGATATTTCTATTTTTTTAATTGAATTTTTTTCCGATCATATCTGATCGTTATTTTTGCATTTTTTATCCAACTTAATCGTTATTTTTGTATTTAGATTTTTGATAGATATACATAGATATAGCACAAATTAATTTTTTCGATTAAAACCATTCGTTATTTTTGGATTTAAAATTTTTCGATCATAATAAACGCAAAAAAAGGTTTCGGCGGTGACAATATTAACGACAACATCAATAATACGATTTACGTTTTATAATCGAACAAATAAAAATCACAAAATATCGGTCAAATATGGTCGGAAAATTTTAAAAAGAATAAGGATTATTTTTTATATTGTTACAAAGTGTCACAAAATATCGATAAAATTTGATCGGAATAAAATCACCAAATAACGATTATACACTGATGATGTATATTGGAACGATTTTCCGAACTGAAGATAGCACAACGGCGAAACCGTCTTGTCTCCAAACGAAACTTGAGAAGGGATTACGGCAAATCGTTCCAATATGCATCATCTTTGCTCTCTGTCGGAAAAACAGAAGATCAAAAATAAACAATTGTACAATGACTTAAAAAAAAATCGTCTAACTAAAAATTAAATCAGATTTGAAGAGGATGTGGCATAAGGATTTTATCGATATATTCGAGGTTTATTTTGAACGAATTCTTTATAATGATTTTTGTATCCGAAAACAATTCAAATAACGATTATTTTCGGTCCCTGCTTATAATAGGGCCGTTTTCTTTTTTTGTAACCGACTACCAAATAACATTTCTTTTGCGTTCCTTTTGGTCTCAAGAGCAGCACCTACGTCATCTTTCATGAAACAAGTTTGGAGCTATTTAAGAAAAGGCAAATTGTTGGTTACTTTGGTATTATATTCAAACATAATGTTGTTGTTTAACTCCCAATAGATCAGTTTTTTTTTTGCTTTGCCACACTGCATCTCAGGTTGGATATTATTTTACCGAGTTGGCTCAATTCGCATATTTTTGTCGAATTTGTATTGTTCTAAGCCATTCCTTATCCTACTTTCAATTATTTTGTTATTTTTTTATTACAAAAAAAAAACCAGACTCAATATGAATATTTATGTATTTAACTAGTGATAACCAGTGATAACCAACCACTTCTTGACACTGCCCTCGATGGACGAAGGAAAGTTTAGGGTATATGCATACATTAACTTATTTCTAGCTCTAGAAACCCTACTTTTGTAATGGCAGGTAACTCATGAAATTTTATAAGTTTACAAACATAATTAAGATCTATGTGATAGGCTATTTTCTTATTATTATTAAATAGGCCTCTAGGCCAGGTTGGATCTTAAATTTTAAATAAATGACAGTGCAAATTTCTTAGCTATGCTAGCTACTGATAAAAAAATACAAAATTCGTTCAGAAAAAAATTACAAAAAAAGTTTAACCAAATATTAATTATCAAAATTTTATCTCATCACTCTCACTCCGTACTCAAACGTAGGAGCAAGACGAAATAGCATAATAATCTTAGTAATACACCCAAATTGTCACGTTTGTTGAACCCTTATATCAAGGATAAGAGTAAATTGCCGATAAATTTAGGTGGTGTCAGATTTCTTCCTGACTTGAAATGCAAAGTGTCCACAATACCTATTTATCTCATTCTATTTGGTCAATTTTCCAAATTTAGCAAAATTTTAATATTCTCCACCACAATTCTGTCTATCAGAATTTGAGCAAATTGCCTGTTTTAATTATTAAAATATCCATTTTTTTTTAAATTACTGTAATATGTTGTTTTTTGTTCGATTTCTATAATTATATACATATATATAATAAACCTCTTAAATTGAAATGCGTACGGAATTTGGTGAGTTTAGACAGGTACTTCCGGAGGTATAGCTTTTAACAGGGCGGCGCCTAGCTTATTTTCCAAAAAAAAGAAGAAATATAACTCGTGCATTCCTTTCTCCACTCCTGTATATTGACAATCCCGTATTAATGTTTTTTTTTTATTTTCGCAATACACCGATATGTGGGCGTCGTTATTATCTGATTTCGCCCATTTTTAATACCAACATACCATGAGTCAAGCACATTATGTGTTAGTGGAAATACTTCAATACTTACTCGAGTTATCCCAAGCACGGGCGGAGAGCAGATAGACATGGCTTAATAGATTTCTCTACAAATAAACATCTAATTATGCTCCTAATATCTTTGAGTGGAAAAAGTAAGGCCCGATTTAAAATCTTTGAGAGCATATTTTTTCGATAACAGCTCTGCTCTGTCTTCTGCCCGAAACAATTTTATTAGATGTTCTGAAAGGGAGTTCCCTGATATTTGCATTTAATGCAAGGAAATATTAATTGCCGCTTTTGAATGAAAGGCAGCAATATACAACAAGTAAAGAAAGTACTATCTTCGGTCACGCCGAAGCGTTGATATTTTCCTGAATATAAAAAAATATATTTACTTAAATTAATCACTGTATTTTAAGCTTATATATATTCAATTTAATACAATATTTGTTCATATAAAAAAGCGTTCGTTGTCCATGAAATCGTATGTGTTTTCCAAACTTGTGGGTAGATTTCTGCCCATTTCGAGAAAACTTTAAAAGCAGTGAATCGTTTGTATTTGATTCGCAGGGATACTTCTGCAGGATGTTTTTTTTTTACAAAAGCAACAGATATTCTCTGTTTTTTGTCCTTATTTATGCTCTCCTTGTAGTAACCTTCGCATCTTACACATCCTTTTTGATAATCTGGCACATCCCCTTTAGAGCAGGTTGTGAATCAATCGGAGAAAGATATGGGTATCTTAGTTTTGAAACAAATGAGGAGGGCGAGAGTATGACTTTGGGTTTGGTAGAATTCTAGGCATAAGTTGGGAAGTTACATTATTATTCTTACAAATCGCCTTGTTTATTACATAGCACTCAAATGTAATCGATTTTTTTTTCAAAAATAGCAAAAATATAAACTTAAGGTGCATAAGTTTTAATTAAATAATAAATTTTGGATAGGACTTCCTCCAAATGGCAACGAACGGTTAACGCGTTTTAAAGTACAATCGAATAATAAAAAAATATCTCACACAATTTCACGGTTTCTGCTAATTGAATGAAGAAGTTTTAAAACGAATCCTCATATTTGAACAATATGTTGTATAGAAGTTATAATGTCTTATCTTCATCTGCTTTAATGTAGGAGGTTAACCTCATATTGTAAATATAAATAATATGTATATATAAGTTCAAGTCACCCAATCTGGCAGATTTCATTGTACATTTGCTATTCCTTATAAGTGAAAGGAGTAACATATTTCATGTTATTAGCTGCTTTAGATTAGGAGTTATAAATGTGGAGGATATATGCTGTGTGTTATCTGAATGATTAATACATTAATACACAAATAGATCTGTATACCACATTTCAGTCAGATATCTCTAAAATTGAGTGACTAGTATGCTTTCACACCCGCAGACATGCAGAAGGATATGACTAAATCGATCTAGCTGGTCGTTCTGATTCTTTGCTACGCTTAAGATCTATGGATATATCTCTACTTTTTCTGATACTTACAAACATCAGACCAAAGTAACAATAGCATTTTATCTTTGTGACGAACTCCGGGTTCGTACTGGGGTATACTCAGTGATTGTTCGGGGTCTCCTTCTCTTGTTTAAATTCAATTTCGCACTACTCCGTCTAGTCGTTTGATATCATAAATGAGTGAGAGTAGAACCTACCAACAACGATGCAAGAGATGGAGTAGAGCCTGTCCATCTCTTAATGCATTGCCCTTAGATGAGATGGAGTACCCTTTATTATCAAAATCTCCTACGTTTAGCTAAAGTAGCTCACGACACACGACAGGTTGCTGGTCGGCTATTTATATTGCTTGCCGGCCGCAGTCTCGTCGCAACAGTCCCGTTTTTCGTGGGGTTTGGGATAATCACATCTTTATGAAAAGTGTAAAAAGATGGTATGTTAAAAATTATGAAATGGGCAAAAATCTGCTCAGAATGGACTCCAATTATTTTGGAGTATCATAATTAACAACACCAAACATAACACTAAGGAAGCAAAAATGGAGACCAAATTTATTTTACGAATAACAAAAAATGCCTAATGTAGAATAAAGTTAAATTTTCTTGGCGCAGCTGGCCGAGAGCCACATATCAAAATACGATAGGAAACCATGAAGCTGCGATTAATTTGGTCAACTATATAAATTTATCAGTTTTATTAAAATTATAATTGTATTTAACTAATTTGGATGAGAATTAGAGTTCAAAAGAGGAAGGCACTGAGCTACTTAAAAAAAAAACACTTAGTTTAGATAGCTGAACCTGAATATGTATGTACCTTTTAAACAAATGTTTCCTTTTGAAAAACTTTTTTCATATGATACATTGGGGCTACGTTTTTTTTTTTTTTTGGAAAATAAAAAAGTGGCTTCAAATTTGTTTCAAAAAAATCTGAAAAATGTACCTAATTAAAAAAAAAGAAGTGATTTATAAGAAATTCCATTTAACGATATATTAAAGGGAATATCAAAAAACTATTAATCCTTAGACGCCAAACGACGTTCTTATACCGCGTGAAAAACGGCAAAAAAAAAAACATTCGGCAGGGGTGTCGTGACTCGACGACGTATTAGCAAAATATATTTACTTTTCTAATTTATTTGTTTTTTTTTTGTTTTATACTCAGCTTATTAAATTAAATATTCTGCAAATTTGTGTTTACCGAGGGACGACGCCCTAATAAAAATAACAGAAAAGAATTCGAGAATAAATTATTTTTATATTTAGGTGGTACATATATCTTTATAATAAAGGCAAACAAGAGCATATTCTAACTTATATTTTTTTTATATAATTTTCCAAAAAAAAATTGCCAGGAATTAGTTTACAAAGTTCCAAGAAGTACTAAATAAATAGAAGTCCTTTTGAATAAACATAATAAAAATTTCTCCACTAAAATATTAACAAATTTTTATAGAAGAATCTATAGTTTGGATGGCTGTTATAAAATTTCGTGTAGAACATTCTCCCAGTTGCAATATCAAAAGCACACGCCTCATACTATCTATCCCGAAATATCGACATTATAACAATATAAGACCACATTTCGTAAGGAGACACCCCACTGTGCTGCGTGCCGTCGTGGAGAAATCGCCCAGAACAGACAACTCGTTAACTAAACGACTATCTCTGCGATAAGGAGACAGGCAGGCGTACAAGCGAACAGTCGTCTGTCAGTCCGGCACTTAAGGAACGCACATCAAGTAAAATAATTAAATCCTCGCTTGGTAGGGAAAGAGAGAGAGAGAGAGAATAAAGAGTGGGGTGTTATGGTAAATTGGAAAAGCATACGAACAAAATTGACAGACAGACAGCCATAGTAAGTAGAGATATGCTGGAGGAAAACAAACAGGCAGGTAGTTTCTGCACTCAAACAGCGCACGAAAGATGCAGTTGAAGGAATCGAAATCTCCACATTTAATTTCAGTTCACTCAAGTATTTACACACACACACGCGCAAATGAGTGTGAAGTAACAAATACAAATAGCAATAACAACTGCTAAACAAATACCACAATAAAAATAAATATAATGCAACAAAATGAAATGAAATGAATTATTTCAAAGTGCGCTGAACCCGTTCCACAATGTCCCATACCCGGACTTGGGCCGCGCATTGTAGTCGTGCATTATTCATAGTGTTGTATATAAAGTGATATCTTTATTTTTTGTTTGTTTGTTTTAATGCGGCGATCACGACAGATCGACTAGCTGAGCGCTATCTGTCGATGATCTCGCCGGGCTGCCGTATTTGCCGGGTGCGAAGTTTTTAACAAGACGTACCCAACACTTGCTATATATGTAACTCGTATATATGTACATATTATATATAAGCGTTCACATACATAAGTGGTGGCATATGGCCAATATGGCAAGTTGGTTTTGTTTTTTTTTTTGGTTTTACTTGAGATCTCCATTTCGTAGGAATTTGTGTGTGTGTGTGTGTAAAACGTGCTGAGGGGATGCGCCTTGAGCTAAAAACTTATTATTAGAAACTGGCGGCAGTGGGCTGGACTTGTTGATTTACACAGCAACACCAGCGTATCTAAATTAGTGAAGCGGCTGCTATGTGGGACAAAGCGCAGAGTAGTCTAATGGATTTTTTTTAAAAATGAAAAAGAAAAGGAAATTATTTTCAAGAAGTAGACAAAAGACTGAAAAAATTGAAAAATGGCATGTCATACATCTCATGGATATGTTAAGTGAATATTGGAGCACGTTTGGCAGAGATAATTTATTATCTTTTAGAGATTTATCGAATTTAAATCTCACTCCATGAATACAATTTTTTTAATGTCTCGACCACCGCGCCATTTGGAGGAATCAATGAAACTTAGTAGCCACTAATTGGAACCCGCGACTTTGTCTGTGCTGGTTACGACACTCCCATATACTAAAAGGAGATAGTTTAAAGTTAATAAATACAGATTCGATGAATTCAAAAACTTATTTCGCAAAGTTAGGAATTTTGTTCATAACTTTTTTTTTTAATTGCACAAAGCATATTTTTGGAAATCTCAACTACGGAATGGATGGAAGGAATTTTTTTATACATTTTTTTTTTTTTTTTTTTTTTTTTCAAATATAAAATACTTATTTACATTTTCAATGTCATCTTAATCAGATTATAAAACGATTTTTAATCGCACAAGTAGAATACTTTTCTAATATCATTTCTATTCTAGCGCCATATAGGGAATACATTTTAAGTAAAAGTAGTTCTTGTTTCTAATTTTATCAAAATCGGGTCATAAATGAAGATTTTCCGAATATCTCGCTTCTCACAAAATGTGCCTTCCAATTATCTAAATGAAAACAGTATCATGAAAAACATTAGGAATATTATTAAAACGAAAAAAAATCAACATAATCGTTTAAACAAAAGGAGGTATTTAAAAAAAAACAATTTAGTTCAATGGCTTTAAGCAGCTCTTTCATGGCAAAAATCAACGCGAACTAAAATTACGTTCTTATTTACATAATACGAATTTATTTTCTTTCACCCATACCAATTGTACTCGTAATGTCTGATAAAGCTCTCGTTACGATTGAAATACGTATAAGCGTATTGCTGTTTTACTTTGAACTTTGGTTTGCCAAAAAGCATATTATTTTGTGTTAAGTTATGTAATGAACATTCATTCACATATTCTATTTTACGCTTTCTTTGGCGACGAATAATATCCAATTAGCCTTGACCTCTGACTTGCTCTTGACAGTACTCCCTGCTTAAGAGAAATGCGCTTAATAAAATTACGCTTTAATAGAAAAAAAATGTAAGAACTGTCTTGTTTCCGCATAATGGAATCCCGCTTAATGGTGGTTTCCTATTTAAAAACACAAAAATAAATTAGTTATGTCGTGAGGTCTTCTTTGTGACTACTATATTAAAAAAATATTATCATTTTATTTAATTATACTATGTTCATATTGACGCTTTAAACCAGTTAAATGGACAAAACCAGCTAAAAACCGAGTTAACTTATATGTAAATTGTTGTTGGAAATGTACACCCCTATGCTGATGTACGGACAAAACTTACCAATTTGACAGTTGTCACGTTTACTGCGCTTAAACCTCTGACGCAGAATATGTCATCATTGCGACGCACTCAGTAAGGCATAACAACTACAATGACTGTTGTAATCAGTGGAGAGCTGAAAGCTATTTTTGCCACATAGTTTTAGGCGCAGTAAACCTGACAGTTGTCAGTTGGTAGGTTTTGTAAGTGTAGCATAGGGCATAGGGCTGTTAACTAGTTCACGTTTGGAAGTCAAGAGACGAGAAATCTCTGTATGCATTCTGTTGCCTACTTTTTGGCGCAAAGTCTCGAAATATGTAAATAAAAATCAGCTGGTATAGAGCGAACTTATCAAAAACTCATACATTCTATTAATCTATTAATTTTAACACGAAAACTACAATCTGAACAATCTGTACCAGTCATCCATTCAAGTAGTTAAATTGAGACAATTTGAAGATAGATATTAATTTAGTTTTTCTTAACTATGCAATAAATGAATAAGTTTATATACTTTACAATTAAATATTTCATTACTTTAAAAGAACTCGCTTTAATTGAACTATTGCTCCATAAAGCAGGGTAAGGGTTAAAGAATTTCCCGGTTTACTGAACAATATTCTATTTGGTAGGGATTACTGTATTTCATTTCAAAGAAATTGTTTCATAAATTTTGATTTGTTTCAAGATTTCCACCACAATATTTTGTCGTCCACTCGTGAGCTGAATGGTTTAGAAATTGCCTATAAGGATTGAGTATTTTAAGAAAAAGTTAAAATAAGCTGGCATCCACCAAACCTTCTAAAATATTATAAAGATTTTCGAATAATTTTCCTTGCAATTTTGGTAAACTTTGCAAAACAATTATTATGTATAATTAAATAAAACAGCGAATTCTAAAACTATTTTAGTTTACTTTTAAATACTCGTATTTTGTTACCCCATTCTCTGGTTATAGTTCCAAACAAAAAAAAAGTGTTTTCTTGTTGGAAATTTCATGACAAACTTCTTAGTTTAACGTAAATTAGTTACTATGGCAAAAAAAAAAACAAAAAACAAATTAGAAACACAAGAAAGTACATATTCAGTAATACTACTGTGCAAACAGCAATCGGTAAAGACATGAAGAATAAATAACTAATAAACCCAGCTGACATAGTAAATATCTACTTAAACAACAATAAAAGAAAAAAAACCATTCGCATGCAACTAGCTTAGATTCAGCTTAACTAGCAATTCCTGCCAATGTTGCCAGAGTTTTAGTCAGTCTATTCCCAGTTTTGGTTGTTAATTTTCCCCTTTGTCTACATACATCTGAATATTTTTATAGCTATAATTTCAATATCCAAATTTATAAACTTACTATCGATGCCCATATTCGATTTTTCATTAATATTCATTGATTAAATTTTTTGACCGAACATTGAAAGCTGACGACAATCGATTAATTAATTCAATTGTATTCAATATTTTCTATGTTCACTTTATGTGCCAAGTTGCACTAAGTTTTCCGCTTAATTGTTCGGCACGTAAATAACTAAAGACGACGAAGGCTTTGTATCCAAGCCAAACTTGATAAGGGATGACGGAAAATCGTTCCAATATACATATGTACATAGATCCAAGTAGAGTATATAGGAATATTGACACCTTTTGAAGTAAAAATATTTTATTGTCTTCTTTTAAATGAATTTTTACTAAATCCAGAGTACATATCAATGTGTTGTGAAAAAAATTAAGATATTGTAAGCCGTTCAAAATTAAGAAAATCTTTATTTAAGTAATCTAGACGAGATTTTTGTGTAAAAAAAGCGAGATTTTGCCATATTTCTGGCCGGAGATCGCGACTTTTGGGTTGTGAAATTTCTGACTATCTGAAAGCCAGAAATTGTATTTTCTTGTATCGTCTTTTGCGCAATAAAGAACCTAGTTATCTATATAGTAAACTAGAATTCCCAAAGTCTGCACGGATATCTGACCTTATAGTGCCTAAATATAATTACCTAACTTCTGCAAGGTCATTCTTGAAAAGTCAAATTTAATTTAATTAAAAACAACTTATATAAAATACTAAAGTATGGTGCAAAGCTATATTTTAAACAGGGTTACCTATTTGAAAATTCGAATTTAATTCAGTTATACACAAGTTATATGAAATATTAAAAGATGTGCGGTTCAACTCGGTGTGGGGAAGGTTCATAACTTTATATATATATATATATATATATATATATATATTGAAGAGTGCTCGCATCTGTTTTATAAGTTTTATCTGTGAGATTCCACGTGGGAGACTATCGCCCGCACAGTATGCCTATTGTAAAGGAAAATCGATGGATTCTGCCCTACACACCCTCGTAAAGTCCATAGGGGAATCCCTTGCGTGTACGGACCTCGCGCTGGGTGACCTTCCTTGACAAAGAGAGGGTATTTAACAACATTTTATATATATAGCCGTCATGTTGTGGAATATTGGTTAACAATTTTGCTCGGTTTATGGTCATTCGATGATTTTACAAGGTTTCGACTTCATTCCGGACACAACGGGCCAATGTTCCAAAGGGTTACTGTGGTATCGCCATTCTGTCCACACAGGACTGTCAAAGAGAGCTGCTGAAGATGTTAACGGTTGGATCGAAACTTTGTGGAAGGGTTGGAGGCGGGTTATACTGCCAAAAAATTTAGGCTACCAGATCACAGCATATTTCAGACCGAATGGCTGCCTATCAGTGTAACCTCTGCAAGGGAAGTGAATATTTACCTCCGATTGCCAAGCAGCAATCAGAGCTATGAACTCAATAAAAATACGATGGAAAAGACGTTAAAGATTTCCAGACTTCTGATTCGAGAGCTTCGGAGTATTTTTCTATCATATTAATTTGGGTACCTGAGCACAGGGATATCCCAGAGAATTGTGAAGCAGATGAGTTAGCCAGGCAAGGCACACTTGAAAAGGAATTTTTAACCAACGACGATATCGCTGAGTCAACAATCAAACAGTCGAGAATCCGAAGACAGCTTCTGAGACCATTCAAATTTTTCACAAATGCATCCAGTGGGCTGAAGTAGATGCTACAGATTTTCAAGTATTCTGGCATTGCAAAGCTTTAGGTTTAGGTTTTATAAACTCCACCCAGATTGCACTGTATTAGCTTTCCTTATTATTGTCAAGCCTAAGCAATTTTGATTTATTATTAAAATTTGATTTTCCCGCATTTTGAGACCACTTTTCGGGGAAAGTTCCCACTTTTGGCAACACTGATTTACGCACCCGTAGTATGAATACACAAATTTTTGCTTTACCATTCCTAATTTTCTTACTTTGAAGAAGCAAATAAACTTTCTGGGCCATGATGACTACCACGACTACACATATAATGCATACATACCGACAGTGCGCAACTGTGGGATTGCGAGAGTTTTAGTTGGACTTGTACAGCGTGTGTGGCACGGGTGCTACCAATACCGAGTGGGCGAGTTGGCGGGTGTTGATGGGAAAACTGCTTGTGTTTATTTGACTTCGATGCAAATAAACAAATTGTGGCACAAACATAGGTATATATGTGTGTCTGTAAGTACATAAATGCGTATGAGGCTCACTTCCTGAGCAGCAAAGCAACGACGGCAGTCACATTATTTGCATATACTATATACGAAATGTTTCTATAAGTATGTAGTAAATATTAGCCACAGAGCTCAACATATACCAAAAATCATTTTGAAAGTGAGTTAGTAAAACGGCAGCAATGACACGGTGAGGGAGTGAGTAAGTGCGGCGTCTGACAGCGGCCATAAAATAGCAACGAAAAGCGCAATAAACCGTGAAAAATATAATTTAGTAAGTCTGCAAGACCGAATGTACTCGCACTTATAAGAAAACATACAATTTTTTGTTTTTGAATTTGTACGAATGTAAAGGGTGTTTTTTTTAGACACGTGGTCCAGCCTCGACTTTGTCCCTCCAGAAACGTGTTGTTGTCTGCCGGTTTTAGCCCATGGTGGTTCCTTCTCCACTCACATCTTGCTAAGAGGGGAATGGCAGGCCGGTGAACTATTTCACGGATGGTTCGAAGCTGGACGCAAAGGTTGGGGAGGGGGGTTGTCATCTGCGGGGAGCTCGAACTCGCCGGTTGGCTACTCACCAATGTGATGCCCTCTAGACGGGCTAACACTTATTCAGATAGTCAGGCCGCTATTAAGGTCTTAGGATCGCTAATGGTGAAATTAAAACTTGTCGGAGAGTGCCTGACGAAAAGCCGCCTCGGAATACCCCAACATTTGGCTAATTCAGGTACCGGGCCATGAGCTCGCTCGGCGGGGTACCCTGTAAGTTATCACTCCATGCAGGGAGAAAGTGGGGGCTCCTTTAGCTGACTACGGAGTTCCCTTGAATGGTTGGGCTCTCTGCCGACTCATCGAGCGGTGGGAAACTACTACGACATGCAGAATCCCAAAGACCCTCTGGTCGAGGGTGGACCATGGGCGCTCGAAGGAACTGAGGTCGCTAACAAAGCGGCAACTCTCGATTCTCGTAGGAGTTCTAACTGATTCAGATCTTCTTCGATAATCTGCTCCACAGCAGCAATAGCGTCTTCGGTGCGCTCTATACGGCATCTCTGAGGATGCTCATTACCCACTAGAGTAAACGTGGTGCGAAACAAACCCATGGTTGTTCGAACTACCGACTCTGCTCGGCGATTATGACGATCGAATATTGGACGCAGATCGCGATGTATCGCGCGAACCGATCTATTATTTTGGTAACAAATTTGCACGATTTGCAAACGTTGTGCCGGAGTAGGTCTGTTCATTATGAAATGGCAAATCAAATTGCGTATAAATCAAGTAATAGCTGCCAAAAGGACCAACTCCGAAAAAAGTATTGCCTCATTGAAAACCACACGTTTAAAAAAAAACCACCCGTTATATGATTACAAATATAGTAAATTTTTATATCGCTTTTGTGACAAAATTGTATTTATTTATATGTATTTAATATATGAGGACGTGTGAGTGCATGTATAAGATTGTTTAATGTTGCAGCCACACGCCCACAAAAGACACCAACAATAATAATTTATCAAAACAATTAGAATAAATTGAATCTATAGTAGAAGCGTAGCGAGACAAAGGCAGTCAACCATTCAACGATAACGACATCAGCAACAACAACGCGACTAATAGCAACCGAAACTATACATACATATGTAGATTTGCACAAATGTTTAGACTACATGTGTACGCTTGTACAGTGACAGCTCGATATAACGAAGTTAAACGGATTGGAAACATATTTCATTCTATCTACCATTTTTTATATTAATCCTAAGGTACCGATACGGATACACTAAGAGAGTCTCTATCCTGCATTGACAATAAAGTCTCCATAAGAATTCCATAAAGGAATGAATGGGAAGATGCCATAGCTCTAGCTCCAGAGTCGACGGCTATTTTTACAGATGGTTCCAAACGTATCGCTAAACCTCAGCTTTCGCTCACTGGCGCCCTGCAGCGTCTTTAAAGCTAAATGTCATAATGGAGGCTGCTCGGTGTCTCACATTGTCCGCTCGTCTGTAGAGCTGTCACTGTGTGTCCCGACAGTTAAGCGGCTATTCAATCTCTCAATTCTCCGAAACCAACGTCCAAAGTCGTCATAAAATGCAGAGATTCCCTCAATCTGCTCGCATCTAAGCGTTCCCTGACTGTGTCATGGGTCCCTGGGCACAGTGACATTCCCGGTAATTGCCTATGATAAATTCTTCTCTAGAAACGCGCATGCCTCTAACCTCCTGCAAACATGGTTTAAAGACAAAACTCATCTAGGAGGTGAATATCAGGTTGGCCATAGAATACATACATAATCGCATTACCAGACAAGTTTGGCCAAAGGTTGACGCCAAGCTATCCAAAACTCTCATCCGCCTTGGCATACCTTCTCTCAGACTAACTATTTCTGTCGAAGTTGCAGAGGCGAAGAGCAAGTGGACTGCTTCGCACACTATCTCTGCCACTTCCCCCCCCCCTAACTGAGACTCGAAACCAATTCCTAAATGGGTACGTTTGAGACTGTTTGACCGACCTGAGCTAGGCAAGCATTCCCGATTTTCTGTGCTGCGTAAGGCTCACTCGGTAATTTAATTTACCTTCTAAGGGAAGAAAGAAAGAAAACACATGATTCCCGCCTACGGGATCACAACGGGCTTTGTCAACCTACGTGCTCATCCGGGGCATGCACGGTTGCAGCTGCTCTAACCTAACAAACAACAAAAAAAAATAGGGATGCCAAACTGGTCAAAATGCCGTAACCAAAGCGGGTGATATCGCTGGGGAAATACGAAATAAATTTACAACGAACCACATATAATATATACATATTTTAAAAATATGGGTTAAAATTAGTTTAAAAACTTTAAATGGTTTTCAATTTTTTCGAGTTTAATCGAAACAGTCAAGTAATCAGTTAATTTCTTACGAATAATCGCAATTAATAAACGAATGCTTGCGATTAATCACTAACCGACTAATCGGTTATTCAATTTTTAGCCATCATGCCTTACTCTTCGGTATAGATAACGTAATCAGATTGTTACAGCTGTAACTTTAGAGCTTTACAAAAACGCTTACCGAACATGAAGTACTAAAGCGATTTCTTTAAGAAGAACAAACTTTAAGGGGAATTTTTTAGGATGATCATTTAATTTTTTGTCGTAGAAATGACGCCAAATATTGGCTTATTTTGGGAAAAATTTTAAGGCTTTAAATTGCTCGAGTAGCCTAATTTTTGCATATAAAACTCTCCTTTCCGCAATTTACGTTGTCTAAAGCCAAACAAAAATGCCCAAAAAACAGCTTGACGGGATCAATTCTATAAATGGACTTCCCACCTGTTAAAAGATTATGGGTATCAAACTAAAAGGTTTAAGAAAGCTTATTTTGGGACCCACTTTTTTGGAGAGGGTTGCCACTTGTTTAAGAAATTAATTAAAGCTATATAGGATAAATCAAATATAGAATTAATGGTCTTAATACTTTTGAAGAGAGTTGCCATCTGCTTAAGAGAGTAAATTAAATTAAACTATTAGAATAAAAGATGTGCTCTGAACTGAAAGCGTTTATACCAAAACATTTTTGAAGAGGGTTGCCACCTTTTCAGGACCATTGATATTCAAACTAAATGGTAATAAGGGTTTAAAGAAGGTATTTTTGGAGAAATATATTTAGAGTGTTGCCACCTGTTTAAAAAAATTAAATTCAACTAAACTTATACGTTATGTGAAGCGCTGTAATGCTAATTTGAATTAGCAGGAGGTGTAGGAAAGCTAAGTCTCGAAAAAATTTGTTAGAAAAATTATAGTTAATTAAATAAATAGTTAAATTACACATTGCTATATGACGACTGGCCCGATTTGGATAAGATTTGGTACATACATACAAACATACATATATAGTCTATTATTTTTGTTACAATGGAAACAATTTTTTTAAAAGAAGTTGCCACCTATTTAAAAGGCCAAATTCATTTAAACAAATGAGTGAAGTCAAATATTGCAATATGGGTTTAAAATGAAAAGCTTAATTTCCAAAATGTTTTGAAAGAGGTTTCCATTTGTTAAGTTAAATTAAATGATATTTTACAAAATGAGTATGAAACTAAAAAAAATTAGAAAACTAGATTTCAAAAACTTTTTCAAAGAGAGTTCCCACCTGTTCCAAAAAATTAATTAAAATTATATTAAGTTAAATAAAATATTGAAATATGGGCCGAATACGAAGGAGTTTTCATATAGCTTTATTTTGAAAATACATTGGAGAGGGTTGCCACGTGATAAACAAGTAAATTAAATTGAAGTATTAAGTTAAAAGAAAAATAACGGTATGGGGTTCAAAGCAACTCGGTTTAAGAAAACTAAATAATGAAAATGAGATCTCAACATTGTGCATTTCGACAATAAATTGTGTTGCGCTAAAAAGGAACGGCATGCTACGCAGTTGCCAATGGCAAAAAAGTTTTGGCGACCAACTGTGAGCAGCAATTATGAAGTAGGGGTGGATTTTAATAATAAAAAATTAAAAACCAAAACTAGAAATGAATTAAAAATTCATTACTGTTTATGAAACTATTGATTTATTTTCTGTTTTATTTGAATTCATAACGTTAAACCGAATGACATGTGAGCCGCGGGTAAAAGCCCCGCATTATAGCAGTTTTTAAGAGGACTAATAATTTTTTTCACACGATTGAGTTTTTTATTACAACAAAGTTTGTTATATAGAGTTTTTACTGTATGTTGCTGCACTAATATCCGCACTTCTGTCAACAATCGCTCAAGTGCCAATAACGTCTGTACTGTAGGCTACCTGAATGCAAATTCAAGGATATCGCTCACGTTAATTGTTCGCCGAAATTTGCAGAGCATACATATCTGCATACTACTCTCGAAGTTGTGCGCCTCAATTCACAGAGGCATTTAAATCCAATTAATGTTGTTCAAAGCGCTTTATACATATATTACATATTGTGTGGGCGAACTGTATGACGTATCATTATTATTATTTGTCAATAATATTTCAAGTAACTTTCGTTTTCGAAAATGACATTTAATGCATTATTATGCGAATTAAGGCATTTCGGGATGTATAGCAACAAACCCCAAAATCAATGCACCAATATTTGTTTATTCCTGTATTGAACAGTGCCGAGATAATCGGCTCTTTTATGAAATAATTTTATTGAGTTGAACATTTTTCCTATTAAAGAAAATATAAGTTTATATATAGACCTACATACATACAAAATAATAAAATGCAAAATAAAAACCCATGAACACAATTTACTTTTACAATTTATTTGAAAGAAAAATTATCAAAAATGAAGCAGAATTTTTAGCCATTTGAAACATGTAATTTATTACAGTAAAATTAAATGTAGTGCAAAACTGCAGTTTTTAGAGATTCTGATTAAAAAGTTTGAAGATTTTATGAACATTTTATGAATTTTTGGGAATTTCGTAAGAAGTTTGAATTCTTAATTAATATTGTTTATGTTACACAATGAGTTAATCTTTTCTCAAAAATTATTAAAAACAAACTAATAAGCATAAGAGGTCAACTGTATTATATTGATTTTGTTGCTTATGATACACACACCGCCGTATAAAATCAAGGCCGTATATCTAACTTCAACCTTTTTGGTCGGATTTCATTATATAAAACATCGGATTATTCGCTGTAAAATTTAATTTCAGATTGTTAAACAACTTATACATATTTTTTAAAAATATTTTCAATAAACGAAGGGCAAATTTGAATAAATTAAAATAAATAGCGGGTTTTCCATGCTTGAACCATGAACTCAACTTTATAAGAGATTTATATCAGCGATATAACTATTGTAAGAGAAAAGAGTAAAAGTTAATCAATAATTATTATGGTAAGATACAAATTTTTGAAGTAATATAAAACTTATATTATAACAATCTTTCTATAATAGTTATCAGCGATATAAATCTTTTTAAGTCTTTAAAGACATTTATTTTTGGACTTATATAATAAGTCTTCTTATAACAATTATCAGCGAGATACTCTGTTAAGTCTGCAAAGACTTTTATTTTGAGATTTATATCATAAAAGTCTTCTCATAGCAGAGTATGAGTAAGAAAAGACTGTTTAAGTTGTTACTACTTCGAAATGGCATGTTCCCCTACTCCTCAATTTTTTCGGCAGAAGCAGCAGCAATACACGAGGCCCTACGTTATCTTTGCAGAAAAAGGAAAAACCAATAATATGCTCTGACAGCTTATCGGTGATCCAAGCGGTCGGCAATCCCAGCAAAACTGTAAAGATACTGTGGGTTCCGGGATATACAGATATCGAAGGAAACACACTTGCCGACAATGCAGCCAAATTTGCTTGCAACGCACCGATCATATGCAGTCCAATTTCAGAAGGGCTAGACATAAAGAGACATATAAATTCATGCAACATAAGCAAACGGCGACAATCACTAAAAGACCACAAACATGAACATTACTCCAGCATCAACAAGGATGGGAACCCCCCTACACACTACCCAACAAATACACACGGTTTCAAAACGAGAATCTTTTCGCGCCTTCGTTTAGGGCACACAACTCAAACTCACAAATACATCTTAAAAAAAGAAAATCATCCCATATGCAACAACTGTAACACAAACCAGACACTAGACCTCATCCTCAACAAATGCCATAAATACACCCACACAAAAAAAGAAATATTAAACTCCGAACCAATAAACGACATACTTGCCACACCGAATCACTCAAACATCGAAGAAATATCCAAATTCATTAAAACTATACACATGACAATCTAACAAATAATCCAAACCCGACACACTACTCCGAGCTGATGGCCTTGACAGCGAATGCTGAAAAACTTTTAGTACTGATATTAATACCAGTATCTAAATAATAATAATAATAATAATAATAATAATAATAATAATACTTCGAAATAATTTTGTCAAAAGTTCGGGATCACTTCTGGACTAGTTCGGTAGTACTTTAAATAGTGCCGCCTTTCAAACCTTAAAAACAGTTGTCTTAGTCATAATTATTATGCAAAGGTTTTTTTATAATATGAGTCTCAAAATAAAAGTCTTTGAAACAAATTTCTCTCGCGGAAGATTATTATGGAGGACTTTCATATGTAAGTCTCAAAATAATTGTTATCGTTGATTTAAAAAAAAATTTCTCACACATTATTATTATGAAAAGCTTTTTATGATATAGGTTTCAAAATAATAAATATCTAGATATTAAAAAAAAAAAAAGTCTGACTCATAATTATTATCAAAAAACTTGTGGAATTCTTATCAAAATTAAGATGACTTTTTTAAAACATAACGGTAAAATAAATATTATGCTGGATTTCTGATTTATATATTACATATTTACATCATTTCAAAAGTCTCTTTTAAAATATGTAAGATTTTTAATATCAGTTTTCAACAGGTTGGTGACCCTTGTAACTGGGTTTTTTTATCAACAAAATGGAGGGTTCGTGGAGTATAAAAATAATTTTCTCGACCATACCTTACCTATAGCCAAGGCCGTAGCCAGAAAGAATGAAAAAAATGAGCAAATTATGACCTCTAAGTTGTACCTAATGGGCGTGGCATTTTTTATGTATATACATACATATGTACATCACATTACAAAATCGAAATTATTTCAAAAACATTGTTGACATAGAACGGTAGATATGAAAGCATAAATACTGGAATAGATTGGAGTATAAAACTGCATGCGGGGAAATCTTTCAAAAACTCTGAGAAATATATAGAAAATTTTACCTTAGTAATCACTAAATTTAAACTTTTCAGTATTATGATTTATGTTATTGAATCAAATATATTATCAATTTATGATGTAAATATGCAAATATATAAACGATCGGTTAGCTCAAGAAAAAAATAGTCAAGTTTTAATTACCACTTCCAAGGTAAAAAGAGGGTTGAAGTAACTCAAAATTTCTTTTTTTTTAGAATTTCGAAAATCTACGGTAATGAAATAGAATGCTCACAAATTTCAACTAGTTCTGCGTAAAAATTTTTAAACTTTATTTGAATTTATTTAACAAGGTTTAAAACCAAAATTTGTTCGGTTTTTGTTAGAGCAAAACCGATAAGTCTATCGGAAGATGATAGATGGCGGCAAATTTCATTTGAATTTTAATTTTAAGATCGTAAAAAGCATTTGTGCATTTGTGAAATTGCGAGCCAAAAAGAAAACTTCTTTTTCAATTTCATAAAGAGATAGATTATTAAATATGTAGTGGCAGTAGTAGAACTTAGTAAAAATAATAGCAGCAAATGAGTAGTAGTAGTTGATGTGATGAACCAGTCCCGAACTACTGAAAGTTCTCAAATAATCCTGAACTAGTGTCGAAATAATCCCAAGGTATGTATGTACATATGTACATATGTACATATGCTGTGATGGACACACAGGTATATATTCATAGTTACATAGATCCATAGATGCATCATAGAAAATAGTTATTATTTTATATTTAATAAATAGTAGTAATAATAAACCGTTTTGTTTTAATATTATAATAAAAAAATATTTATTAATTAAATTAATACTTATTTACTAAGTTAATATTTATTTATTAAGTAATTAACTTAAATTTTTAATTTTTATAAATTTTATAAAATATTAATTTTAACAAAATTTAAAACATTAGTAAATTCGTTTGTTTTTCCCCATACAAGCGACATGTCGTTGACACTGTGGCGCGAATCGACGCAACGTTCATTACGCAATGTAAAAAATCACTCTCATGCCGCTAAAGAACAAAACACCGAGCAGCGAAGAGTGAAAATTTTCAACACCGAATTTTTTAATTGAGTGAATCTAAGGTTGACGACAGAGTACACGCTATAAGCGGAGCAAAGCAGTAAAGCTATATCGTGCTATAAATAGCATCATGTATTTTCTTATGTGTTTGCTTGATGCATGTCAGAGTGTAAGCGAAGAGCAAAGCGTATTCATGCTATAAATGAAGCGTGAAGCTACAAAGTATGTTGTGAACTGCTTTATAGCATGAATTTGCTTGAATTTTTGATATTCTTCTTGTTTTTTTTTTTTTACTAGCATACACTCTGCCATGTGATAGCTAAGATTATAGCAAGAAATATTATCGCTTCAATCTTCGCTCCGCTTATAGCGTGTACTCTGTCGTCAACCTAAAACTGAAAAAGTAAGAATGGAGCAAAAAAAAATCAATTTGCTGCAATAAATCATTGTAGATGGTAGAGGGAAATCAGGAGAGTGAATGACATAAAATTAAAAACTGTCAAGCAAATATACTACGCATGAATAATACACGCTGGGAAAGCGGCAAACGCTTTTTCACCTTCAACTCGCATTTAACATCATAAATTATTATAAAATTTTATTTTGAAAAAAAAATCTACATTTATCTTAATTTCTACTTTCGCTCGGAACTTCAGTTTTTGTGTTAAAAATAGCGAAAAAGGAATTTGCACGCGTAAAATGTCACACACCCTTGAGCTAATTTTTTGCATTGTCTTGATTTTGCTGTCACTCAAATTGCTCAGAACGAACGCCCCCATCGGCGACGTTAAGTAAATCTCAATGCAAACGTTTGTATTTAAATCTGTATGTTTGTTTGTTGTTTGGTACATATTTGCTTATTGATGCTAATTTTTATTGTATTTTAGTCAAGATCGTTTTCGTTTGACGCCAATAGCATATACACAGTAACAGCAAAAACAACAGCAACAACATCAAGGCAGACGGATCACAAGTACAGCCAGCCAGCCAGCCAGCCAACTAATGTCGCGCAACATTTTCAATAATTAATTTGGCAACATATGCATTGATACTATGCACTTAGGTGTGTATGGATGTACAGTGAAAGCTCCCATTGCTGATCCGAAGCACTTCTTTATACCCTACTAATACTTGTTCTGAAATTGAATCAAATTGAATTGTGAATATGGGTTTTGAAGAGCCTATAGATTAATTTAAAAAAAAAATAATTATATATAAATTATGTTATGAATTTGCATTAAATCGGATTTTAGAGGTATCCCGACTGTATCGCCCCCTATCGGCCGAATTTTCAAGTAATATATTTATATTTATGTGGCCAATGTATGTTTTGAATTTTATTCAAGTGGGGCTGTGTAAATACGGATTTCAGAAATACCTCGACACCATCGCCACCTATCGGAATTTTTGTTTGCACAATAGACATCTTGGCAAAGACATGCTATAAGTTTATATTTAATAGGTACAGTAGTTTTCGAGTCTATATACCACATACCAATAGACACACAGGGTATTTTTATAAAATATATAGGAAAACCCGACAGACGTTATCCTGCCTATTTATTTATCGATTGCGCCAAATTTGTATTATTATTATTATACATAACTTGTGTATATTTTAATTAAATTTACTGTTCAAACTGTATCGGAGGTGTGCGATCACAAACACCGTGATCTAAGACTTTTATATTTATAGATTTATTCTTCAATAGACGAAAAATATGTAGATCAAAAATAAGATACATGTATTAAATTAAAGAAAAAATACAATATTATCCGCTTATTTGAGCTTCGTATCCGCGTATGAGAGATTTTTTTTTTGTCAGTTTATTAGAAAGTCCGCATATGGAAGAGTATTTTCTATGAAAACAAAAAACAAAAACTTCTTCGTTCCAAAGGATAAGTACGTTTATTAGAGATGTCCCCTTATTAGAGCCTCCGTTTATGGCAGCTTTCATTGTATTTACATTTAGATATGTATACAGTTAAGAGAAAAAAATAGGGCTATGACATTCTGGCCAGTTTTGGCTATTCTCTTTTGTTTGTTGTATCGTTTTTAATTTTTTTTTTAATCTAGCTCATTATATTATACTAGTTGATACCGACGACTTAGACTGCGTTCCCTACCACGTTTCCATATACTTGAAGAAGATTTTCTAAAGCTAACAATGATGTTACGATGACTTCAAGAACAATGCCCCGTAGCCACAGTAAATAAGAAGTCGACTTTACAGATAGTAACGGTTTTTTGACATCATTTTCAATTGAATCTTCGCTAAAACTAGCGGCAACTAACCTAAGGATCAACTTTATCTTAACTATTTCTAGGAGGCATTGTTTCTAGTTGCACAAAGCTTATTATATATATTTGAACTAAACCGGATTTCTATATACATATATTCTTCTATTTTTTTTGCAAATATAGTATACGTGTACCGTAACACTTATGTATTTATGTTTTCATTGTTACCTAAATGCGACTATATAACCATTTCTTATCTATTCTATTCCATCGTCACCTAGCGGATTCATTTTTAGTAATAGAACTTCTTATCACAACCATATTACGTTTGTAATTTCATCAAAATCGGATAAAAAACAGATTTTCTATCTAACTCGAATTTAATGCCATTTTTTTTTATAAAAGTGCTTCTTTTGCATCAGCTTCACACTATTCTAATATCAACGATATAGAACCATAAATACGGATTTTCTGACTTTTTATCGACTCATGCGCCACCTAGCGGATTTAAATATAGCCTATGTCCGTACCACGGATCTAAGGTATATACTGTTCAAGTGTGTTTGAAAGCTGTTCATCGCTTATTTATCCAAGTTGTAGCAAAGAAAACGACCACATTGTTATATATGTATTTACTTATACATACATATATAGAATTTTTGAATAATTCAACTGTAGCGCCACCTAGCGGATCCATTATTCGCAAAACTACTACTACTTCTAGTAGCACCTAAATCTTCCATTCCTAATTTTATCAAAATCGGATTAAAATTTTTGTTTTCCTGAATTCTCGTCTTATGCGGCATCTAGCGGATTAAAGTATACCCTATTTCCGTGTCACGTGCACTGGGAATATGCTTTCCAAATTTAATTGTAATTCGTTCATTAGTTTTGGAGCCAACTTACTGTACAGACATCGTATAAGCTCACATTTCAAATTTTGTAGAAAATTTGGAAAATTCAACAAAATTGTGTCAAACATTCAAACTTTTTAATTGGAAATTTATGGAAAAGTTCTAAGTATGCAGTTTTATAGCCTATTAAATTTTAGTAAATAATTTTTTCCTAACGTTGTCAAATGTTCCCTTACTTACAACAAAAGTTTTCGAACGCATTTTATATGGAAGAAAACGCCTGACATTGCCAGTAAAATAAAAAATTACCAAAAATCAACGGACATTTTTAGCTACTTTGAAAAAAAAAATTAATAGGCCATAAACTGATTACTTAGAATTTTTAACAAAATTCGAATTAAAAAGTTTGAAATTAAAAAAACAATTTTTTTTTAATTTTCCTATTTTTCTACAAAGGACCCGTTTCTTCGTAACCTAGTTGCAAAAAAACACTAGGTAGGATAACAAAATGCGTGTAAAGCAACAACACTAACTCGGAAAAATATGCGAGCTGAGCCAACTGGGGTAAATGATATCCGACGTGAGATGTAGTGTTGGGAAGTGAAAAAAACTGCGCTATTGTGAATGAGCCGGAAGAAAAGACATGGGAAATTCTAGTTTAAGACCTAATTCGTTTTTATTTGCATAGTATTTTTAAATATACAACAAGAAATTTGGCATCATATTTATTTTCTATTCTTAAATAGCACTAAATAAATCCCATGCTTCATGAAACAGGCAAACAGGGTTGCTTTTCCAACTAAAGGAAATTTTATCCGAGCTGGAGCGTTCTTTTGCAAGTCGGTTACATTAAAACGGGCCCAAAGTTTAATATGTGGATTTATACAGTTTTTGTTAAATAAAGAGCTAAACTTTTATAAAAAAAAAAAATAACATATAAAAACAAACAAGAGAAGAACCACAAAAACTGGTCAAAAGGTCGTGTGTATATTTTTTCACACAACTGTATATTTTAAACCCGCCGCTACTGTGGATGCAAATTGCAGTCCGTTGTTGGTATGTCCGACCGTCGCTGTGCCAATCACTGCAAGTGCAACCCAGCAAAACGAAAATTCTTCGAAGTCACTTGTCGTTCTTACAATGCAGTCGTCGTCGTCGTCGTCGTGGTCGCCGTCGTCTACGTTGTTGTTGTTGTTCTGATTGCAGTCCACAGCCGCAGTTGTTTGTCGCATGCAAATATTTTCGCCTTCCCAAACTTTTCATTGTCTTATTTTTTTTTCTGTCAATTCGATTTCATTTAATTTCCTTCTTGCCATCTGCTTCACAATGTCTTTCTTCTTCAATGCTCCTTTTGTGTATTTTGCATTGACATTTCGACACTGCACAATGCACAACGTACTGACGAAAATATTGCACTTAATTGCATTTGTATGTATGTATGTATGTATGAGTGTGTGTGTGTGTGTATGTATTGAGATATATGTATGTATATATAATAAATTCCTTTCAAAACAATACGACAATTTCCTACCGCCACTATTTTTCAAAATGTCAAAATTGTTTACCCCAAAAGAAGTGTTGATGGGTGGCGGGTGCGCTAACTGAGGTCGTTTACATCGATTGTTGCACATCGCGAACGGACGGGCAGAATGTGTGTTAGAAAATAATTTTGAAGAAAAAAAATATAGTATGCTCCTATACATGCATACACAAATGTATATATTTAAAACATATGCATATATGAGCGACAAAATGACGCAGCAGTGTTGGCTCTTCGAAATGAGAAAGGACCTAACGCTACTAATTAGACTATGAGTTATTTGCAAATATTGTAATTTATCGTGTACAATACTTAATTTAATTTCTGTAATAAAAATATTCACTATAACCACACATTAATGTTTTTCTTTTTCTGGTCTAAATTGCTTAATAAATATTAATTTTGATGAAGCAGTTGGTGAAAACTTTTTAAATTGTTTTCTTTACATTCGTAATTTTCATAAGATTTATATAAAGTACAGTCTTGACCATAAATATTAGGCACCCCTATACTAATTTGAAATGTAGGCAACGAAGAGAAGGGTCCACATTTTTGTTATAAGTAAAATAATAGATTACAATATAAAAAAACAACCCAACGCACACTTGTGGGGGAAAATCTAAACAACTTAATTTTTCAAGAAGTACTTAAAATATTTTGGCAGCCTTAATTTGCTAATCAATCTTAAATATAAGCCATTGTTTTGAAGGAAATGCCTCAAAAATAGTTGTGGTATTTGTTCCAGCAAAAAAAAAAAAAATGAATGAAAAACGCGATTCTAAATAAAGAAAGCAAGTCTCAGATTGAGATTGCAGAGTTGATGTCAGTCCAATGAGTTATCAGACATTTTGAGGAGACCAAATTGCACCGTAATAAATAAAGCAAAAAGTGGAATAAAACGATTATCTAATGGGCCTCAAGTAAAATTTTAATGTGTCCTCGCTGTAGGCCTGTAGGAAGAGATTGCGAAAGGGGTCAGTGCTCGAGCTGCTAGAAGAAGACTAATGGATTGTAAAGTGGCAGACGATGTGACTGGGGCACAGAAAACTAAAACCTGAAAAAATTGTAGATCAATTACAAATTTTTGAAAGCCCCATTGTTAAATTTCACTCAACTGGTATATGTAGATTATATTATATTGCATAGATATTTATTTATTGGATACCAGTTGATACCCGTGGCAACGCATTGGTTGCATACTAGTTTGCCATATACAGCATAGCGACGAACTTGAGAAAAGAAAAGGAAGTTTAGGATTATTTTGTCACTCATTTTATCTTATTCTTAGTCATTAGTTTCGAATCTTTCATCATTGCTCCTTTTTGTCAGCTTCAAACGGTCCAGAAAAGCAGCAAGGCGACACTCAAGGATACGGCCGGTATTTTCTCAATGATCTTCTGTTAGCGGCTTTTAAAAATTACACCATCTTCAAGGGTTTTATGTTCTATATATGGTAACGATTTTCCGTTATCCCTTCTCAAGTTTGGTTTGGAGACAAACCGCTTTCGTCGTTGTGCCTTCTTCAGCGTCATTTTTAATTCGTTTTAGAGCGAAGATGGCGCAATATCATCTCTTCACCCTGTCGGAAGAACAGAAGATCAAAAATAAACGGGGATATATTCTTCGTTTTGTCCAATATATAGCCTCATATGCAGTAATTTTAGATCCGAGTAAGAGGACGGTTATTCATTTGACGAAATGAAATCGTTATAATCGCTTTTGTCGGACGGGTTTTTATTTTGCAATTTTCAAGCGCACAGTTTTCTTAAATCGCGCAATAGTACGATGCACAAACATTTGGATTTCTTTAAGGTTTTTCAAGGACTTAACAATTTCACTTGGCTCTCTAGAGTTAGTAGCAGTTTTTTTGACAGAGTAATGAATGGAATATCTGCCGAAAACAGCTTAAGAGTTAACTTTATCTCGACCATGACTAATGGGCAATGTTTCAACTACTTAAAGCTTATTAGATTACAAAGTTGAACTATAAATATAGATTTTCTGGAAATCTCGTCTAATGAATTTTTATAAAAAATGTTAGATAGTTTTTTGCAAGTAAAGTACACGTTTACAGTCTATATATATATAAACTTAAACTCTTAAAACTCGATTCTCGCGCCATCTAGTGGATTGAGTTTTCGTAAGAGTATTTCTCGTCACACCCGCATTCTATGTTTCTAATTTCAGAAAATTCGTATGTTAAAAATTGAAATTTTTTTTTAAATTATATGATTATATAAAAAAAATGAAAAAATGTTGACCGTGAAAATGATCATCATTTTTGCAAACAACAGGTAAAAATAACTCGACCAAAGTTTACCAAGAGTACTTTTACCATTCTTTCTTCCAAA
Source organism: Anomoia purmunda (assembly GCA_951828415.1). Classification (NCBI taxonomy): domain Eukaryota; kingdom Metazoa; phylum Arthropoda; class Insecta; order Diptera; family Tephritidae; genus Anomoia; species Anomoia purmunda. The sequence continues at coordinate 155,290,094 of OX639993.1, forward strand.
ATCAGTCGTGGACTTTGCAGCAATAAAGCTAAAATTACCCAAATTTGGCTCAAAATCCATTTCGTAGCAACATTAATTTCCTCTGAAGAATGGTCCTTTAGCAATCCTGATTTGAACCTAATGAATTAAATATTGTGGACAGCTTTAGAGAACATGCCCATAAAATATTCACCAAATTTATTTCTCTGATTCGCAAGTCCAATTTAAGGACCATTTTTAATTTTATACCATAAGATGAGTGTAATAGTATTTGAGCGGTTCCATAGGAAAGGGAAAATGATGGATAACAAATTTTTCTTAAACTTTGTAGTTTCGTGGTACTCGTGCTAATCAATTTTGCAATATTTTTTTTTTAGTTTGCAAGATGTTCGGGATTTAAAATTTAAAAAATTAAATAAATGGCTTTTTAAAAAATTTGGATCTCGAAAACAATTAATGCTAAAACGACCCAAATTTGGCTCGAACCCCATTTCGAACCAACATTAATTTCCTCTGAAGAATGGTCCTTTAGCAATCCTGTTTTGAACCTAATGAATTAAATGAACTAAATAGCTGTGATAATCAATTTTGCAAGATGTTCGCGATTTAAAATTTAAAAAATTAAATAAATGTCTTTTTAAAAAATTTGGATCTCGAAAACAATTAATACTACAAGAAAAAGTAGCTTACATAAAATAAATAATTTTTTAAGAATTCAATAACATAATAATTTTTTAAACATACCAGCAGCTTAAATAAAATTTGTTGCTAAGCTTGAAAAGAGCATAAAGAATTTGTTTTTTTTTTAACTCGGAGCACAGACTTACAAACTTTTTCCTCTCAAATATTACAACAAACAACATTTTAAAGAACGTTAAAACTTTTTTAAATATTTTTTTGGGGGAATTCTATGATGTTCCCAGCTTGAATTCTGAACAAGAAAAAATTAGTTTTTAAAATTCGTTTTTTAATAATATAAAAATTTTTAAATTTCATATAAATTACCTTTTTTATAGGATTAATAGTTTTCGATTTAAAATTAAAAAAAATGTATTTACTTAATTTTAAAAATTTTAAATCGCGAATATCTTCCAAAATAAAATAAAAAACAATTTTACAAATTTGGTTAGCAGAGGCTACTAAATCCCAAGTAATGCAAAACTACAAAATTTAAGAAAAATCTGTGGTCCACCATTTTCCTTTCCTATGGAACTACTTTTTTTGAAACTCGAATCGGAATTACAAAATACATTATATTTGAAGACAACAACCAAAATATTTGGCAAAAAAATTAAATTTTAGCTGAGCTGGATCGAAAAATGGAGTTTCTCATAAATAAAAATACCTTCTTTTTTTTAATATTTGATCACAGCAGATCATAAAACAGTTTCAATTAAAAAGGTGTGCATAAAAATATTTAAACAAAATCAACGTAATTATAATAATGAAGCTGTTTTTGGTTTTTTTGGAAGATTGGTTTAAGAAAAACGGAAATAACTTCGCCAAAATTTGACCAATTTAAGCTTACTTTCTGACCATTTTTATTTCTTTGCCAAGAAACTGATTCACGTCCCAATTATTTGTCATTATTATGATTCCGCTGAATAAAATCTTTAAAAAAAATTGTGCAGACGTTTTAAGTGGAGCTCTTGTTAATCGACTAACCGACTATTCGGTTGTTTCAAATAATAGTCGACTTCACATAATCGACTAACCGTTTCATTTCGACTTTTGCGTCTAACCGAACATAAATAAACGACTAGTCGTGTTTGAATGTTTGTGCTGATTGACAAAACTCATTCTCCGCTATAATGAAGTTTTTCAGAATTTATTCTGAGTAACTGTCCCTATTCGAATATTTTCGGTTAGTCGATTTTCAGACTGTCCCTATTCGAATATTTTCGGTTAGTCGATTTTCAGACTACTTGATGATGTGCGATTAGCCGAAAGTGAACGGTTAGTCGAATGCTTCCTATTCGATTTTCAACAGTCAAAAAAGTTGCAAATCGACCAGTCGACTAGTCGAATAACTGGTTAGTCGAATTCAAACAAGAGCTCTACTTTAAAGCTTAACTGTTTTAACATCTCAGTTGGCTGTTGTTTTAATATTAAAAAAAAAAAAACCTTTTTTTTTTATAGAAACTGCATTTTTGGAGGTATTTTAAAATCGGTCCAGCTTGTATAAATGTTTATATATCTCCGAAATATTTTGGCGGAAGTCTTAAAATACAATTTACTTATTTATGTATTTATTTTATCAGTAAGTCCATCTTCCATTAATCCATCATTAATTTGACAAATACAAGTATGATATAGTTAGGTGATAAGTTTTCAAAAAGGCAAAACCCCCATACAAATTTTTATCAACCACTCGTGGTTATCAGATTCTCTCAAAAATATAATGAGATCATACAACAGAAATTGTTGATTAGCAAAATTGTGATTTTCAAATAAATTTACCAACTCATAGATAGTGCTATGAAAATGTTATCAGAAAAAATTCTCAAACAGCTTACGTGTTCGGCACGGCACACACCGATGACGCCAAACACTCACAATGATTCGCAACGGACGGATACAGGTGGTAGAGTAGAATAAATTGAGGTGATATAGGGGGTGTGCTAAGTAGCCAAAATAATAATAATAATAAGTGATTCATTGAACAAGAATGGATAGCGAATACAATTTGTTTGTAGATTGTACATATGTATATAGTTACCGTCTATTTGTCGTGGTTCTGTTGTTATTGTTTCTGTTTTTTTTTTTTTTTTTGACAGCAATCCAATTTGTATGCGGCGAAGTGTTGGCGATTTAGCGAATTGGTAAGAAATTTTAACATAGGCAGAGGCAGAGGTAGAGGCAGAGGTAGCTGGAATGAAGAGCAGCAGCAGCAGGCATACTACTACAACATCACATGTGTTACAAATACAAAGTGGACGATTATGATGAATATTGAAAGCAACAACTGCACTGATACATTGCAATAATTAATCGATTTCACTATAACTTTTTTCAAATTTTTTTTACAATTTTTTTTTTTTTTTAATATTTTAACGCATCGATTTTGAATTGGCTTGGGTTGGGCTATGCTGCGGTACTTTCTAGGTACGTCAATACACTTTATTTGCCATATTCTCTATACATATATATTAGATATACATAAGTATATCATCTATGTGGTATATAGTATTCTAGAAAATTTAACAAGACGTCACGAAAATTTCGTACGATTCTGCACACACACACACACACACACCCATCTACGCGAACTGAGTGCATATAACACATGCGGTCACAAATTTTTCTGATTTTTTCTGTTGGTCGCGCATTATTTCAAAAAATATATATACTATGTACATATATACGGATAGCATATATGTACTATGTTTTTTTAAAAATAACTTTTAGCTAACACGCAAGAAGAATTTTCATTTGAAAATCATTGTATAAACATTGTGATCAGTGAGCGATACGACGACGGAGAGTGTGACGGCGGGATGAGGCAAGCAGCCAGAAACGAAAGCGTAAAGCGGAAAGAAGTGTAAAGCTGTTGAGCTATTGAGCTATCCATATGCAGTCGGTATGGTGGACGACTCGTGCCGAAATCACAAATTTAAATTCAATCCAAGAGATACAACCAACCAACAACAACAAGAAAGCTATCCGCCTTTGTATGTAGAAATAAATACATATACTCTTCTTACACCACACGGTTGGTTCGCCACGAATTTTGTTATAGATACACACTTTGATTCTATAGCACAAAATCTGATTAAAAATTCATGGTTAGAAATCACATATAGCACATACATATGTATCACACTTAAACTTTGTAGCAATAATGATTGTCGCTATTTTCCGATTTTTGCTTTTTGGTTTTTTTTCTTTTCAAAATTGTAAATTAATTACATTTTTTCCAACACAATGTAAGCATTTGAATAAGCGAAGTAAGTACAAAGATTTTGAAAATATTTTATATTATCCACATTTGTTGCTGCCTCCAAATTAATTGGGCACACTAAGCAATTAAGTATATATAGTATATATAGTATTTTTCCCGATTTTCCACTTTACCGACTTGCCGCGATTGAGTGTACCTTCTTTCAGCCACGATGTTCTCGCGCCATCTAAAATATACACACTCTTGACTTGGTCGAGTAGAAAGAAAAAGAAGTGTTCATCAGTTTGGCAGCTATGAAGAATATATCCTAAAAATAAATCGGCTAAGGGAATGGATGTTTTATTTTCAGCTATGCACATACGAATATCATTTCGGCTGTACAATGTGAATATAGACTCTATTATAGAGCTAAACGAAGAGAGAAATATATATTCCGTTATATATTAAATAATTGAAAGCAATGGCAATGCGGCTACGTGCAAAATGTCCACAAAGAGAGGCACGCGCCACACACGAATACTAAACGAATCCTGCCGATTTGTAGCGAGAAGAAAATGAGAGCGGCGCGTTGCTTCTACGGTACGTACAAATACTGTCGATCGATCGACATCGATCATTAATAATTATAGTTATTAAAATATACATATGTACATATGTATATGAAATATAAATTGCAGATATGTATTAAGTTCCTCACTCTGATTTACAAGTAAATTTATGGATGTGCATATCTTAAATACATTACTGAGTGTAACCGAAATATAGTCTTCCAATAAAAGTATTGAAAGCAGAATGATATAGACACGAAGAAGTTAGTAGAAAATGGAGTTCGGAAACTATCGATAGTTGTTATCGATAATTTTCAATGTTTAAAAAAACTATCAATAGTACTATCGAATTCTAACAGTAAAGGTGTATATTAGAAATTTTATTTTTTATTAGGTAATATTTGGTAGTTCTGTTTTCTTTTCTCTTCTGCTGAGTAGTTTGCCACATAAATTTTCGTTATATGAAAAAAAATTCTTATCATCCATAAAGTTCAAACTTATCATAAACGGTGCAAATTTTAATGAAACTTTGCTGATTTTTGTAAGAAGTTTGAAATTTGGATTAACATGTGTAAAAACTAAATTAAGCAAATAACCCAAATCGGATGGCCGCATGAATTTTGCTTCGGGATGTGCATACCTAGTTGACGTAAAAGTTTAACCTTCGATCAACCATATTTAGCATGTTTTGGAAATAAATTGTAATTTTCTTTACTTGTTCGTGTCATAGTTCTAGCGATTTGTTTAGCGTCAAATACAATTAAATAGTGAGTAAGCATTTTAAGACTATTTTAAAAGATGAAATGTTTGAGAAAAATTATTGACTTGGTAACTGAAAGAACTCTTACTTAATTCATGCTTGTTATTGAAGGTGGTCTGGCCATTTGAGGTATATTGGAAAGATTTTCTGTCATCGCTTTTCAAGTTAGGTTTGGCGACAAACCGGTTTCTGCGTTGTGTTATCTTCAGTGTCTTTTATCGCTCTGTCCATTTCCCTTTTACCTCCGTCTTTTCTTCGCGTCTCTATTTCATTTTCTTCCATATTGCTATAACTTAGAATACAGCAGAAAATAATTGATATGGCTCAGTTTAAAGTGACAGTTTGACTTTCTACTGCCACCGATTTTAATTTGAATTGAATAAAGAAGGAACATTTTTTGAAAACTTTTTTTCTTCATTTTGAGCAAAGAAGTGACGTATGATTTTAGTATACTATTTTGAAGTCTACACAAATAGCTTACCTTAACGGCCTAGTTTACTCTGCAAAGAAAACCATTTACGTCCAAGCTACAAAATGTTGTGCAAATTTCAAAGAAATTCAAAATATTTTCATTAAAATTTTAAACTTTTTAGTTTAGTTATTTTCTTGGAATGCAGTTTTATAGCAAATTTAATTTTATTCATAATTTTTAGTAAGTTTTTGGTTATTCAAGTTTTGTTGCCCATTTAAGTTGATAATAAATAAAAAATTTAAATGAAACAATTGAAGTGGCAAAATATACATATCAATAAGTTTCCATCGAACAGTTATGGTACGCACTATTTTATTGTAATAATTTCCTTTGTTAGATGAATGCTCACGAAAGAAAGCTTCAAGAGACAGTTGATTCAATGCCAATATTTCACAATAGAATATTCAACAAAAAATTGTATGCATCTACTTAATAGAAAAAAAAACGATTTTTAAATACATACATACATGTATTAAAAACGAACAAAAAATATTATTGAGGGAAAAATATTTCTTGTTGTTGGTGGCCACCGAAGATCTAGCTAGAATACCGCTTGTTTATGGGAGCATACGTTTTTCAATTACACAGTACAAATAATTTTTGATATTTTTTTTTTGTTTTTTTTTTTTTTGAAACAAAGTAACCACGGTATTTTTCTGGTCCTCCACATGTTTGTGTTTTTTTTTTACTTGAACATCAATTTTAACGGGGTCACAATGGGTATTTGTAACTCAAGAAGGGGACATTTTCCAATAATGAAGCACGCTTTGAAAACAAAAAAAGACTTATGTATAAGGGGTGGTAGAGTGGATCCCCCTGATTATATAACAGAAAGCCCGGGGCTCCGGAGGCTTATAGTTGAGTAAAGCCACGTCAAGTGATCCCCGAAAATTTCACTAAATTTTGGATTCCAGAAACAATTATTTTATTATGAAGTGAATGTTATGCTTACATTGTCCCATTAATATTTTGCAAAAATTCGAATTATTGTTAAAGTTATTAACAATCAAAGTTTTGTGCACGATCAAATTAAAAAATTAATATCTCCTAAACTACAATAGATGATGAGATGAAACTTTCAGAGGTTATTGAAAGGTGTTTGCACTATTTTTCTCATTGAAAACAAACATAAAATTGTTATAAATAATTGATTTTGCAATAATTTACTTTAAACAATTGTACTTTTCAATGCTTTCTTCACGCTGTAAAAAAATGAAACTTATGCGAAATTGTGAGGAAAACGTTCACCTTTAATAATCTGTAAAAAATTTTTTGTCATTTTTCTTCGTTCCAGAGATATTCAATTTTTTGTCACTCAATGCGCTCTCCGCTCGCTCCAGCGAACTCCGCCTAGTTACACATGTATTGCTTTTGACGTGGTGTGTCAAGCGCTTAGTATGAATAAGAGTATATAGCAGCGACCAGTCGAGTTCGCCAGAGTGATCGGAGAGCGCATTGAGTGACAAAAAATTGAATATCTCCGGAACGAAGAAAAATGACAAAAAATTTTTTACAGATTATTAAAGGTGAACGTTTTCCTCACAATTTCGCATAAGTTTAATTTTTTTAAAAATAACCAAAGCTATATTTTGATTATTAGTGCATATTAATTTCTATTAAATTATTTTTTTTCCACTAAAAATAATCAAAAATGGCTTAATTTTATGGCAGCACCCGCCTTAGCCGAGTTGCCGCCTCATTCGGTGTGGTTCGGGTTCAAATATTGGTCGGGGCAGGTAACATCAAAAATTATAGAGAAGATTTTTCTAATAGCGGTCGGCCCTGGGCAAGCAATGGTGAAACTCCGAGTGTTTTTCTGCTATGAAAAAACGTCGTTTGGCCTTCGGAGTTGGCGTCAAACTACACGTCCGCCCTTCAATTTGTGATACAACATCTAGTTCGGCTAAACATCGAATTATACGCCAAATTATTATCACTATTAGATGTTCATTAAAAAAAATTGCCCAATTCGTTATGTAATGAATAATTTCTATCAATATTAGTAGTGCAAATCATATCGCTAACATGAAAATCCAAAAAGGCTGATTTGACTTTTTCCCCAAAAAGAAACATAACACTAAAACTTTATACAATTTTTAAATTATTAAAAATGGACAAATGATCGGGCAAAAGTCGGCTTTTTTTGTTAGCTGAAGCCGAACCAAACTTTGGTGGCCGAACATAGCCGAAGTCGAAGTCAAAGGCGAAGTTCGGATGTTTTCTAATCCTATATAAAAAAAACCGACAAATGTTCGTCGAAAGTTCGGTTTTTTTTTAACCGAAGCCGACTCCAACTTTGGTGGCCTAGCATAGCCGAAGCCGAAGTTCGGTCGTTTTCTAATCCTATGTAAAAAAATTTGTATTAAAAAAAGATGTTCTATTGTTCTTTAAAATTCTTAAAGTTTATACAACTTAAAGTTTGATATTTATCAACAAATATGCACAAATATTTTTGAGACAAAAAAAACACAAACACATAATCGATTCAAAGAAAAATATATTTGAAGAAGACACTCACTCAAGCGTGTAGAAAATTGCTTTTCGCAACAATTTGCCAATTTGATTGGCTCAATGAGAACACAAATGAACGAATTGGTCATAAATATTTGTACAAAAAACGTAAGTATGTGTGTGTGTAAAATGTCAATATGTTTACTTGCTTCTGCTGTAATGCACTTGAATAATGTCGGTATGTCGGTATGTAGATATGTAGAACCATTGCTGGTGCTTTGTGTGTTTAGCCAATTAGGCGAAAGTGAATGAAATTTACAAGAAAAATTATACATGCACTAAAGATAAGAATGCAAAATATGTAAATCAAATATGAACGTAAATAAAACAAAATAAAGACCAAAGGACGCAATGCAACTCAAATGGAAATGTAAATATTTTATAAACAACAAATAAGCAAAACAAAAAAAAACAACATATAAACCGTAGAGCAGATATGAAATTCAAGCTAAGAGAGCGGATGTTTAGCGGAAGCACCAAAGGGATGTAATTCAAGTACCTAGTATCTGTGCAGTTTTACCAATCAATTTAAGCATTTAGCGCATTTCTCCCCGGAGCTTAAGTTGGATAAACTACCGGAATGATTGATTCGCAGTAAGCGATTGTGTTGTGTTTCGAAATCTACAGCTGTTCGCTTTAATTAAGCCAGCTGTTGCAGCCCCAGCAGCAACTGTAAACTGAGCGAACTAAACTGAAATTCAAAATAAAATAAAAAAATTCACATTTCTTTTATTTACCCACCCACCGATGAGAGTGCGCTGCTGCATAACAATGAGTAACGGATAAAAGCAAACAACAACAACAAATGCATAATGGATGAATAGAAAATAATGAGTGGAAATGTGCAATGGCACCAAATGGCGTGAAAAAAATGATAATAAAAATTAAACTAAACTAGACAAAGCAAAAAAACAAAAAGTTGACAACTTCTGATGTAATATCGTCGTCTGTCAACAGCGAGCAGAAAAGTAGCTGCTGCTGACAATGAAAATCGAAAAACAAAAAAAAAAATGGTGGGCTAAAAAAGCACAAAACGAAAACAGAAATGGAAATATTAAAAAACAACACAAAAATAGCGAATAACAATGGAAAAGATAGAACAATATGCCTTGTTCTAAACAAAAATGCACGCACAGCGAAATGCTAGTAAAACGGGTAAAAAGTGTGGCAGGGAAAAAATTCTAACTAAATTAATGCGAGTATTTAAACTGTTTGTTAAAGATAAATAGCATTAGTTAACAAAAAGCTTTATTAATAGCCTTTTTCAATTGCAAGAAAAAAAGTACAAATGTATTTCAGAAAAAAAAACAAAAATATTTCAGAAAAACGAAATTGTATTTCAGAAAAGGCCAAATATGTTTCAGAAATTGCAAATGTATTTCCGAAAAACTCAATTAAATTTCAGAAAAACACAATTGTATTTCAGAAAATGCCAAAAACGATTCAGAACAACACAAATGTATTTCAGAAAAGTACAAATGTATTTCAGAAAAGGCCAAACGTGTTTCAGAAAAAAAAATGTATTTCAGAAAAACGAAATTGTATTTCAGAAAAGGCCAAATGTGTTTCAGAAAAGTACAAATGTATTTCAGAAAAACCCAAATGTATTTCAGAAACACACAAATGTATTTCAGAAAAGTACAAATGTAATTTTCTTTCACGATGTACGATTATCGAGTTATTGGAGCTGTAATTGAAGACAAACAGTTCATCGAAAATTTAAAAAATAATTTACATCCGACAAAAAAAATTTATAGGAAACAAAATAAAAGTGTCAATTTATTTTTGATAAAAAGTATTAAAAAAAATACCTCATCGAAATTTGCAACATCGACTGCAAATCTGATATGGAATCACCAAAACCATATGCTTTTTCTTCTCCCAATATTTCATTATATTCGCATTAACGTCAATGGGCTCCGGATTGTTAACGATTTCTTTTATTTTCTAAGCAAAAAAATAAAACAAAGCCAACATATTTTCTAAGTTTTCCCAGCCAAACATGTGTTTCTTTATTTAATTTAAAAAATGCAACCCTGTTTGAAAGCTTTACTATTTTTAAGAACATATGGAGTTATTTAAAAAAAAAGTATTATTTTCGAAATTTTGTAATTTTTTACTTTTCAACATTTTTTGTTATTTTTTATTTTTGAACACTTTTTTTATTTTTCACTTTTGTTTTTATTTTTCAACAAATCTTTTAAGAATAAATTTTGTTTAGCCTCAAGTATCCTCTTTAAAATTAGTTTACACATAAAACTCAAAAATAACTATAATGTTTCAACAAAAAAAAAACAAAAAAAACTTAAGAAGTCAGAGACTTTAACGGTTATAATTTTTATGTTAAAAAAGTGATGAATTAATCGTTATAATTGGATTGCAATTTCTTCAACCAAAACTAATCGGTATTTTGTGACATTTTATTTTTGTTATCAAAGATCAGGCATTTTACATTTTTATTTTTTCGATAAATTTTATCGATATTTTGTGATTTTTTTATTATTTTTCGATTAAAAATAATCGCTATGCTCGGATTTAAAATTTTTCGATCATAATAAAAGAAAAAAAAATATTTGCCAGCGATTACAATATGAAAAAGTTCACAGAGTGCAAGCTGACATTCAGGAAAAAATAAAGCTTGCTTTGTATTCGCATTGTGTAGCTCATAGTTCCAATTTCGTCGTTAGTGATGCATGCAAAATTTTTCCGGTGAGAAACTCTCTACTTTTTTTTAATTATCCTTAACGTTTGCTCGTACCGAACGATGCAGTCGCTTAAAACGAACATCTTCAACAAGATTGAAGTTCTAAATTGAAGCAATCCTGTGCAACGAGGTGAGTAAAACGTAGCGAATTGGTCAAAATTTATCCCCACTTCACTTACAACAAGCTGTTATAAGCCACCTTGGAAAAAATTGCGAATACCTGGTATGATTCAAACACAACTGCTGCAGCGTTTCAGCTCAAGATCTCAATGTTTCTATGAAGTTGGAAGATTCAGTAAAGAAAGAATGAACAGTCAGTAGAGAGAATGCAGTTGTTCCCAAAAATCGGCCAAATATAAAAAAATTACGGTATCGAAATGAAGAAACACACAATAATTTTTCGTCAGTTCAATGTGGAGACTAACGACATTGAAGATTGTTATCGGATTTCTACTACATATCATATCTGGATTTGGATGAGTTGCAACATCTTGAAGACCGTTTTTTAAGGCACCGTAAAATACTTTCGAATTTCATATATATTTACATACATACACATCTCCCCATCGAAAACTCTATCTCTAGAGGAGGAAGTCTGCAAGTAATTATTTGAAAAATACTCTGTGAATTTTGGCTAAAAGATCCACAATTTTACTAAAGCACTTGATGTCTACCGATAAAAAGATTTCCCCAATGTTCATCAAATCTCGCTTATAATGGTTGATCTACCAATAATTTCATCGCTAACGAACGCAATTTTTCAGCACTGCGTCAACTGAAAAATTAACTGCGGTCTACCGTGGGTGAAACCCGATTAAACCGATTGGCAGCACTTAACATTCATCGAAGCGTAAAAGTAGATGTAAGCGCAGTATTACGAGTTATTTTCTTTGCTTCAACGCATCAATTTATTAATTGAATAATTTTATTGAGGTTTCGTAACTTTATTTTATGAATTAAATACATATTCATTCACATCCATAGAATAACGGTTTTCTATGAAGGATTTTTTTCGTATTAGCTAATATGAAATGAATATAAATATTTAAAATAACTACATATCTCTGTTGTTATATTTTTTATCGAATAGGCCAGCCTATTCACAAAAACATCGTTCTCGTCGTTAGCGACCTATATTAAAATATTAAATTTCTTTGTAGGAATTCTTGTGATTTTAACTTCCATCTTAATGGGGATATTTGTGTGCATTAAAAACGTTGATGGAATGTTAAATTTTAAGTACTTAATTTTACTGTAAGTTCGCAGATTAAGAGAGAAACGTAGAAGGATTTTAATAAGCCAATAGAATCCGAAAATCATCTCAATTTTTCCGTCCGGCATTTGTTTATTAGTTTCGAAAATAGATTTTTATTTTCCGTAGCGAAACCTCAATTTGCTTTCACCATTGATATAAGATTCGAGCATTAGTAAGAACTCTATATGGATACAGCTATTTTTTTATAATAATTACAAAATATGTAGCCATGTTTTTTTTTTTTAATTTTGCACTTTTCACCCAGCTTTCTAGTCATATTTTACAACGATCAAATAATATTTATAAAGAGCATGTGGAAAAAGCTTGGTGCACCCCAAAAATAAAATGTTGGTTCCAAATCCACGAATAAAAGAAGATGTGTGGAAGCCAACGCTCGGAACGCTTTTGAAATTTATGGCACTAGACCATTGCCAGGTAAAACCGAACGCACGCAAAAATCCGTTGATGTATTATTCTCAAACAACAAGCTGAATATTTTTCAACCATAAAAAATATATAAAAATCCTCGAGATTGGATAAATACTTGTTGTCGCTGAGATAGCTGAAAAATATTCCTCAGGAGAGAGAGGGCGAGACGCAATTTAATAACACAATTCCTTTTTCCTTTTTAAATTGATACTTACGGCTACAAAAAATTTAAATTGTTATTAATTTGGTAATATTTTATTAAGATATTGCGAAAGAAAAGAACAAAAAGGTTGTTTTTTAATACAAATAATGAAAACGTGCTTCAAAGCCTTCGAATGTTTTAAGAAATTAAAGACCTATTTGTTTAAAAAAAAAAAAAATTTATTTCGAAATTTTGTAATTTTGTTTTCCAATTTTTTTTTATTTTTAAAATTTTTTTTTCCAAAAAAATTTGTACTATATATGTTTTATAGCCCCAAGTATCCTCTTTAAAATTAATCCAGAATGATCTTTGTACTTATAATGGTTTCTGAGTTATTAACAACCAAACTTGAAATACTGGAAAAAGTGAAATTTGAAATTTTGGATAGCTTTTTGAAATGAATTTTTTAAGTTTTTTCCCCCTATAATGCATGAAGAGCATTTATTTGCTTTTTTATGCAAGGGAATGCGCATCATTGTCCACAAAAAATGGAAAGTTGGGAAATCCAATGAAATTTTTAGTAACTTCAAACTTGCAGGTTATTGAAATTGATTGGGCTGTAAAATTGCATACCGGAAAAGTTTCTAAAAATTCTGATTAATAAGTTTTAAAATTTGAAAGCTTTTTTTACATTAGTTTAATTTTTGTGAGATTTTAAAAGAGCTTGAAACCTTTCATTACATAATTTATGTTATGGATTAAGCTATACTGCTATAAAAAGTTATTAAAAATAAATTAATAAAACCAAAACCAAAATTACACTGTGTGCAAAAATTCGGTTGGTCATAAGTGACAAATATTGAAAATAATATTTATATTCAATTAAAAACGATATGAAATCTTACACAAAAAAAAATTATTTAAAAAAAAAAAATTGTTTTAATTTAAAAAAAATTATTTTAATTAAAAAGTATTTAAAAACCGCTCAGTAGTAAAAAGTGACTGCGACGAGGATGGGATTCGAACCCACGCGTGCAGAGCACATTGGATTAGCAGTCCAACGCCTTAACCTCTCGGCCACCTCGTCACTGCTGCGCAACGCTCGCTCATTCTATTAACTACAAGCCATATCTGACACGTTGCTTGCTTCCGCTTACCGAGCATATCGAAAACGAGACTATTCAAAAGAATAAACAAAGCAAAGCGAATGGCGAAAAGAACCATTAAAGTCAATATTAAAAAAAAAAGTTGCAAAGTAATAGTACGTATAAAAATAGAAATGTTAAAAAAAAATAGCAACAACAACGCAAAGCAGAATAGGAAATGTAAAAAAAATGTCAATTGTAGAGGCAAGACAAAAAAAAAATGTATTTGCTTATCAAAGCAACTGATTATACTTATACTATATATGAATGAATGAATGAATAAGAGTGTGTGTGTGTATGCGAATGTGTATTTAAACGCTATTTATTAAACCACACACAGACCGGCAATTGTTTGGCAAAAAAAAAAAAAATGAAATTTTACAGTGACACTAACGAAATTAAAAATTAGTTTTTATTTGGAAAAGGTTAAATAATTTAAAACCACATATCGAAATGTCGATAATATATATAAATATTTTTTTTTTCGAAATGGCTTTTTTCACACTTGAAATATTATGTGTATATATAGATGTCTGCATGTGCATACGTATATACAGTGGTGGTCTTATAATTAGAAACGATGTACTAAAAAAGCAAAATCGCTATATAAAAGTGTTTGAAGGTATTCACTGTAAATTATGACCACCGTTAATCATAGAGTAGAGCTTTGTAATTAGAAACGCGCAATTTTTGTTTTGAATATCTGGATTTACCTGACTGTTAAATATAAAATAAGTGTGTTTTGAAAAGTCATAGAATATATTTTAATAATTTAAAACATTTGAATTTTAAAAAGTGAAAAAAATTAATTTACTCCCAATATGAGAGAATTAATTGTGACGTGTCATTGAAATTAAAAATTGTCTTGCTCCAAAAAATGACAGGGTCATTAAATGCAATGCCATTCTTACATTCGCGTGAATTAAAAGCTAAAGTTGTACAGCATATGAACGCAGAAATCTTCGAGCGGACAATAAAAAGTCGTTTATAGAAGTCGAGACTTCGCAGGTACATTGCACAAAAAGAAAAACAAAAATATTAAGAAGCCGGTGCGGTTTTTAAAAGAAATGCTTAAAGCTAGAACTCCTCACCATTAGTGCGATTGTATGAGAATACCTTCATAACTAAAGTCTGAAAAGCCCAGAACGCCATAAAGTAACCAAAGCTTTAACTTTTGCAAGCGTTCCAGACTCCACCGAGAAACTGCTGCTTCGAACTCCGTTCGAACTTAGTTCTGGTGACTGTGAATACGGCAACGAGGCTTTCGATAACTATTCCAACGTTTTGTCTATGAATTACTTAGCGGAAAATTCCTCTCTATATTTTTGTGTACACTGTTAGATCTGTTCGATGAATGCAACGAAAGTGTAGAGCAGTGCAGGACAACATCGGACAATGATCAAAGCAGTTTTGTGCAAGAGGGCTAACGAACGGTGCAATTTATCTATATACAAGGTGGCGCTAAAGTAATCCTCCTATCAGAAAATGGTATAAATTTTGCGATTGGCCCCTAATGTCAGTTCTGTTTTGACATTTGTGTAGTAAACACATGCGAAATACACGTTAATAAACAATGTTACGCTACACTGCTCCAGAACGCGGAATATTGCTGACTATTTATTTGACCAATAATCGGTCGGTGACTTTGGCACAACGTGAATTTCGTCGCAGATTTCCTGGCCGTCCAACGCCTACTGGTGAAACACTGCGACGCTTAGCCGCTCGCCTCGAAGAGACTGGCACAACACGACATGCTGTCAGGCGTGGCAGACCCCGGAGTAGCCGTTCTGCAGAGAATATTGCTGCTGTAGCCGTGGATGTCATGGAAGCGCCGTCGACATCGACCAGACGACGAGCCACGCAAATGGGTATCAGTCGACGGTCTTTACAGCGAATTTTGGTACAAGATTTGAAGATGTTTCCGTACAAAGTCCAGACGGTGCATCAGCTGTTAGATGCTGACCGCCAATCGCGTCTAACATACGCTCAAGTCATCCTTAATCACCACCAAGAGGAAGATGATTTTTCATCCAAAATAATCATGAGTGATGAGGCCCATTTCCATCTTAGCGGGTACGTAAATAAGCAAAATTTACGCTTCTGGGGCACTGAAAATCCGCGTATAACCCACGAAGAGCCATTACACCCGCTCAAAGTCACTGTATGGTGTGCTGTTTTCGATGGAGGAGTCATCGGACCTTTTTTCTTCGAAGACAATGCAATTTCTATCATTTTTTTTATTTTCTTCCTTCTGTTTAGTTTGTCTTGTGTATTTCCGCCCATCCAACAAGTCCACTCATCAAACAGACCTTTTGTAAAATGTAAACATTCCGAAGAAATATCATGCCGGAAAATTATGGTATGGACTTGGCAAAGTCTAACGCCTGAAACGACTGTAAAACCTGAACAACTTCGAATACTACAACGCCAAAAAAGTACTGGTGGGGAGTTCTAGCTTAAGGCAGATCATTGTTACCGTAATAGAGTTTCCAGTAGCAATCAATCATAGTTTACTTCGTTTCAACCTAATCGAAAAACTCAATTGAAAACTTGCGGGTAAACGTAATATGGGATTTCAAACATCAAAATCCGCGAAACAATGATGCATTGTTTTAGCGCTGAAACACTGGGAGAATATACATATCTGTGTGAACATGTCATAATTTAATACTTAGTTTACCGAAAAGACTGTTTCATCATGCTAGAAATAGGGAGTATCGAACAAAATATTGAGGAACATTAAAGATATTTTTAAGTTTGATGTCAGTATTTTTGTCGTTATAAAATGAATTAACTGCTTTGGAGTTTTTTGTGCGCAGTTAATTTTTTTTAACATATATCAATTTGTCGGCTTAGTTATTTGTGCTATAGATAATAATATTTATGCGCTAAAATTGTGTTTGCAAAAATAAGAAAATTAAAAAGCAACAACACGGCTTAGTACGAATGGTTAAGGCGGTGTTCTAGTGTAGCGGGCGTTTTTCGAAACCTGTTTTTGAGAACTCATCGTAGGAAAACTACTAAAAAATTTTTAATGTGATCTTTTTCATTTTGTTTATCAACTTTTTAATTATTGACGGCTTTTTCTTGTTTCTCAAATCCTTTTACATTTTAGTTTTGTGACCTTGACTCTGCCCCTGTCAAAAAAAAGACGGCGCTTGGGGTACAGGGTTTTGAGAATTCGAATAACCGGAAATAAAATCATGAGCTAAATCATTATTTTTAATTCCTTTCCCTACGCCATCACTTTTTCAAAAATTTAAAAAATGGTGAAATTATGGGATTTTGACGGAAAAAAAAATTGTTTCCCACTTTATTTTTGCTACTAATGGTGGTAGATATTGGTGCGGTGGAGATTTTCACAAAAACAAAAATTGTGTCACGTCTTAGCGAAAGCGGCCGCGTTTGAAGTTCTACAACTCTTAGCGAAGGCAGAAATGACTTTAATCTTTTACCAGCGTATTTTTAACACCATATAGATGGAAAATGTGGAAAAAAAAAACAAATCGATTTTCTTAAAGAGTTGTCTTAAGAAGTACGAGTACGAGTTTGCTGTGGAGGACGTGAGTTCGTTCTCCGGTAAAAGTCTGATAAGAAGATGTGGTAATCTTCGAAATATCTATAACTTCTACCATTGTTGTTTTTTTAATAATTTCGTAACAATTAAATGGCCTTTAGCGCATACAAATTATTTTTTTAAATTCAAATTTATGAATGTTTTGGATTGTTTTATGTTAAACACAATAATAGTTTGCTACTGTAATTTATCTAAGTGGTCTTAAGTTTGTGAATGAAATTTAAAAAATGTATCAGAAAAAATGCGAAGTCGTTTCTAATTATAACACCACCACTGTACAAAGTATACATTTTGAAAAACATATGTACATACGTTTTGTCTTGCACACCTCGATTGCCATCGCCTAAAACCCACACGAAATTTTTAAACTAAATACAGAGGCGCATAGTTTCATAATTTCAAAAATGTACAAATATTTGTACTTACATATATACGCGTACTTACTATATTTATTCATTCACATATGTAAATATTATATACATACGTACGAATGTACCTGCAGACGTAGGCGCAATTTTGAGCATGTCAGATTTAGTGCCAGCTGCTACAGAGAGCGGAAATATAAAGCTAAATAAATTGGCACCAATGCAAGCAATTAAACCTTTCAAATAAAAACAAAAACAAAAAGGTTAAAATAGTGTTGAAACAGAAACAGAAAAATAAAAGCGAGCACAGAGGAAGGAAGAGTAGAATCAAAAGCAGAAAACAAAAAGGTGCAAAAAAAACCAATCCAAACAAAGCGCCTTTAGCGTCACATTAATTAATGCTATTTAATTTTTTTTTTCAAACATTTACAGGAAATTTAAATCGAATAAGTACGTCGAACAAAAAGAGAAGCAACAAAACGAATTGAGACCTCAGGCATAAATTGATACAAATAATTATGTAGATCTGTATGTTTGTATTGTATGTAAATGTAAGACCGAAATGTGTGTGGCAAAATAGCTGAACATAATTAATAAATTTATATCGAGCAGAATCTAATTAAGGCGCATATTTGCAATAATTTGTCAACATACATGCATATTTTTTTTATTTTTTTATTTATTTTTATTCCTATTCTAGGAAAATACATATTTACATACATATCTACATACAAATGTGAAGGGAGGTCAAAAAGCCTACATAAATTTGAAAAAAGAGTAATGGTTTATTTTTAATGTTTTAGATCTAAAATTAAAAGAAAGAGAGAAGATCGAAGCAAGAAGATGCCTATGGGAAAAATATTATTTAAAAATGAAGAATGAGTTACAGTGCCGGATGAAAGTATTGGTACAATAACGTGAACCAATTTCAACAATATTTTTATGTTAACTCTTTTTTGGTTTTAATTTTATTTGTCAGAGAACTCAAAAACACATACATATATAGCTCATGCCTGGTTTTCATTACGTCAAATTTGACGTCAAAAGTTGTCAGTTGATTGAAAACGGACTGTCAACTAGTGTCATTTATGTTTGTTGTCATATATGACCCCGCATGGTCATATGAACTTCCAGCTAAATGAAAACAATAAAAATTTCAGTTTGTCAGCCGCTATGGCAACTCACGTATGAGTTTTTGAAGTTAGTAACTTCCTATGAAGAAGCTGTGACATTCGCTTTGCTATTGTACCGTTTTGTTCTCCTGTTTCATTCTCTGGTTTTTCCGCCCTGATGATAATTTTGACACAATTGTCCTTTTGTTGGTACAATTTGAAGCCGTAAAGTACTTTGACACCACATCTATCTTTGCGGTACAATTTGCATCGAATGTAACGGTGTTTATATTCAGTTTTACTTTTAATGTTCTGAATATTGGAAAAAAAAGAAAAAAATTTCGAATCGAGTCGATTTCAAATGTTTCGAATTGGATGAGAATGCCAGCCAACTAAATTCACTTCTTATTTGAGGTTGTAAAAAATCCAAAGGGAGAAGACAAAAAAATGATTCCAAAAATTTAATTAAGAAAGCAAATAAAGAATTCGATTTATAAAAACAAAAGAGTGCAACTGCGATTCTGAATAAAATTTGACAGGAAATTTTCTCCATCTTCTCATTTCTCATATCTCGAAAACAAATTTGCGGAGGCCTTCTCCTTTGTCCTTCTCTCACATTCGAACCAAAGAACGTAGATTACAAAGAAGCTGCATGCCGTATTCGTTTCCTTTGGTAAGAATAAGTTAGATGCTTATATCAATCACACGCACTGCAACTTCTTTGTAATCTATGTTCCTTGTTCGAACTTCGAAGCTGGAAAAATTGGGTATCAAAAGGATGAATTAGCTGACGTGTTTTGGGAGTAATTTCTTCAAATATTTGAAAGCGAATTCGGCAAGTCTTTAAATTATAATATTTGCTTGGGCTTATTTCTTTTAGGATTTTCCAAAAATTAGTTCAACAAATTCTGTTCGAGTGCTTTATTTGCAGGTGAGGTTTGGATAATTTAAAGTGAACAGTTTTATATCTCCCCCAACGTCTAATACGAATTAAAGGGGTATCAGAGGAAAGAATAAAAGCAAACCTTGCCTCCGAAAAAAATTTTTTTTTCTAGAAAAACAAACTTCTGACTTTTATTTTCATTGTCTATTCTCATATTTTTTTAAATATTTTTTTATAAGCCACTTTACAAATATATTTAAAATATTTGATTGGAAAATAAAAATAAAAACTGGGTTATTTTTGTTTAATTTGGTAAATTTTTCTCAGCTATTTGGTACAATTTCGAAAAGTTTATTTATCATCCCTGGTTTTTCTCAGCACAGCCTCTTTATTAATGATATTTTCCCCACTTTTTCTTTGTTTAATTTTCTTTCATATGTGGATGTCCTGACCGCTTTCCAAAAATGTGTAAGTATAGAATATGTGGATTGGTGATAGATTCAGTTTTTTGTCACGAAATGGGGCCAATGGCCACCGATTTATTCTGGAAATTTTTGATGTCAAGGACGCCACTCACTCTGACCGGCCAGTTATTGGAAAAGTCGATGATATTTTACAAGATACCAGAGCATAGAAGAGCATATCAAACAAATGATAGTTTAAAATTATTTAAAAAAGTATTACCACTCTAAGAAGCGCGATGTTTGGATGTGACATGAATTAACAAAAAAAAAAAATTACCATCAGCGGCAAGGCGCTGTTCTCTGGCATCATAGCAATAACAGGTCGCACACATAGCCGATACCCCTCCTAAAACTGACTGCAAATTTTGATAAAACCAACAACGTTACGCCGTCTGACGACCATTTGTTATGGTCACTGCATTTGGTGGTAAAAAAAAGTGGCTGACAGCAGAACCACCGAAAATTGGTCAAGTTTTTCACCGATAAATCACTGGAATAATGAAACTATCCACGATTAAAAAGTTGCAGGTAATCATCGAGCATTCCCCGGTCAATTTCGACAGCCAGACTAATTACTTTTCCGGATAATTATTTCAGTATTTGAAATATTTGGTCTAGCAAAAGAAATCTGTTATTTTTCCAAGAGATGGCTTTGTTTTGTCTCCAAACCAAATTTGATAAGGGATGACGGAAAATCGTTCCAATATGCATCAGCTTTAGATATCGAATAATTTTGCAGTTTTTGGTAAAAATGTACCGAAGGAAACGAAACGGTGCATATTTGATCTAAACTGGATCATTCAATCTTCAATTTAATTACAAAAATAATAGATTTATTTTTCCTATACCTAATATAATACATTTTAACACAAACTCAAATCTTGGAAATAGAAAACCTCAAAATCTAGATGATTATAGCCATATTTAGAATGCAAATAAGTTCGAAACGTTAGCAGCTAGTTTAGCAATCATATGTTGTACTATACCAAGTCCAAACGACAACGAAAATCGGTTTCGCCCTGCAAAAACCGTCTAACTTTATTACGAACCAATTATGGCAATCTCGAAAACATCTATATTTTCGTTGTGTACAAGCAACTCTGTGTTCGATAACTTTTTGCCAAAAAAAGATCGATCATTTACCGTCCCTAGTTTCGAAAAAGGAACAAGAAGTATAATAAAAAAAAACTCGGGATATAGAAAAACGGAAATATTTGCAAAAAGCGGCATTGCTCGGCATACACAAAGTGAAGCTTTTAGTTTGAAGCTCTGTGTGACATTTCGCTTACCAGATAGCCTTAGAGCAAAAAAGTTAAATAAATAGAGAAATGTCACCGAAAACCAGTTAGCAAACAAAAAGGAATGGTGTCTGGAGGGTCGTTTTTAATATTGAAAACATCTCCTGAAAACAACTTGTTTTCACTGCCGTATGAACATGGTATTACCGTGTCCGAAAAAGCTGAAAAAATTCAGGTTCCCATTATTGAGAATCAACGAAGGTTATACCCGGAATAATTAAAAAATGCATTTTATCAAAAATTTTGTGTTTCTATTTACACGATTCAATTGTTAAAGGTTACTTGTTGTCGTTTTTTGTTTTTCGACTGTCTTGTAAAGTTGCATTTGGGAAGCAGATATTTGTTATTTCGAATAAAATATATAAAACAGTTTAAAAGATATTTCGGTTGTTCATATTTGCTGCTAAGGCCTGAGTTTGGGAAAGCAAATCCGTTCCAAAAACTATAGGTAAGGGTAAGGCAGATATGTTTTATCTATATATATAAAAGAAAGTCGTGTTAGTTACACCACTTATAACTCAAGAACGGCTGAACCGATTTGGCTGAAAATTGGTGGGGAGGTAGCTTAGAACCAGGGGCAGGTTATAGGATACTTTTTATCCCGTTACCGTGGGACGACAAAAAAACGGTAAATTTGATTTTTTTTCTTCGCCCTTCATATATGTATTTTGCTTTTGCTTTTTTGTATGAAAACTAAAATTTGCATGTACTCTGGCGTCGAAAGGTAATATCGATGTAAATTGTAGTGACATCTAGCGGAGAAGGGCAATATCCATGTAATTGGTGTGAATTGCCAATATTAACATGTATTTTGTTTACTTTTACGAATTTTGTTGGGTGAAAAATTGACAGTTAGAAATTTTGAAGTTTACCGGTTTTTGTGTTTGTTTCGAGTGTCTATAAATATTGTGCCGATATTATTATCATTAAAATGCCGCGTCCAAGACGATCAAATCTTCCCCGAAAAAGCCGTAATGCAACTAGGATGCAAAACGTTGGGAATGAAAGGACTGAAGAAGTACAAGAAATTGCACGTGAAGAGCGCCGCTTTAGTATGGCTCGACTTCGTGCTTCTCAATCACAAGAGCAAAGCGAGGCAGTCCGTGCAAAGGCTCGGTTGGCTATGAGAAATCATCGAGCAAACCTAAGAGATCAACATCTTGATAATTTTCGACGCAGAAATTTATCAAGTACTGATTTGAATCGAGCAGCGTTTCGATATGATTGCAGCACTGATTACTGCTTGCATACTAGCGTTCGCATTGGGCCAATGGATGTGGTTTGCGAGTATTGAAGTTTTCCGGAGAAACGCCAAGATTGTGCTGCCTTAATGGGAAAGTGAAATTGCCATTATTGACTCCCCCACCTGAGCCATTGCACTCATTGCTACTACATAATTCAGAATGAGGTCATTAGTACACTACATTCGTTCAAATCTATTGACTGTGCAACAAATGCAGATGATGCCACCAACTATCCAATTGAATTTTTAAACTCCTTGGATGTGCCTGGCTTACCACCGCATAATTTACGACTAAAGGTGAACTGTAAACTGTGCAACGGAACGCGTTTGGTGGAAAGTAAATTGATGAACAATGTGATTTACGCGACGATACTCAAAGGAAAATTTGAAGGTGAGGAAGTTCTCATTCCGAGGATCCCGATGATCCCAACCGACATGCCGTTTGAGTTTAAACGACTTCAATTTCCGATCCGTCTTGCATTCGCCATGACCATTAACAAATCACAAGGCCAATCCTTGAAAGTTTGTGGTCGAAATATAGAAAATCCATGTTTTTCCCATGGTCAATTATATGCGGCATGTTCAAGGGTCGGAAGACCAGCTGCGTTATTTGTTCTTGCACATAGTAATAAAACTAAAAATATCGTCTATCACAAGGTGCTTCACTGAAGAGTGCAGCCTATGCACTAAAATACATGGCCAATAAAGAATCATTACAATAATTGATTTTTGGTACTTACTTATATTTATTATCCTAATAAAAAATTTAAACTCTTAAAATCAAGAATCTGCTCATTTATTGCTTCTAAGGCGGAGCAATGTTCGCCAGGTCAGCTAGTTTGATAATAAATTAAATGCGTTTGACATAAATCGAAAATTAATCAAATAGAGTTTTATTTACGGCTGAAAATTCATACACATTTCTGTCATATGTATGCACATACATACGCACATAGGTTGGACATCAATTTTCAAATGTCCTACCAACTGATTTTATAATTTGAATTCACTTAGTCAGCAAAAAATATTCAATCAGCTAATTTATTTGTCTAAAGTACATGCATTCATTAAAAATTATGCTTGTTTTCTGCAAAATGGCTGCATATGAAAGTTTAAATAAAATTTACAAAGCACATAAAATATTATTAAAATATTTGTATGGTAAGTGTACATATGGAAATTTTTGTAAACACTTACAGTCCCACACATTTGAAAATGAATTGCATAAATTTCCTGCAGTAAAATGTCAAATTGCATCCATTTATGTAATACTGACAATAGCAATTTGAAAGTAATTTCCTATTACTTAGATTAATATTTATGTTATTTTTTTAATTCGCAATAATTCAAAAATATTAAAATTGTATTGTTTTATTAAAAATACATACATATTAAATTTGCAATCAGGAATATTAATTATAGAAATTAGTAAAGCAACAATATGAAATTAATAAAACAAAGATAAATTTAAAAATAATTAAAAAATGTATCATGTTCCTAATTTGAAGTGGTTAGAATAGATAACAGATTTGTACAACAACGCTCTAACCATGGAAGAAACAAAATTTAAGACGAACCAGTTTAGTAGTTTTAGAAAATTAGTAGCCAGCTTGTTTAGAACAGGTAAGTATGACTGCAGGATTTATAAAGCAAGTCTTTTACACACTTCCATGTACTTTGGTTGATTGGCTGGTTTAAGTGGATTGTCTTTGGTCACAAAAAATTAGCAAGTTTCCAATTATGATTCACACAGCACTATGGCGGCTGTTATGGGTCTCAGTACGATATATGGGGAAAGGTGACTGTAGTCTGAAATATTTTAGAGGAATGGCATTACCCACATCCATGCGAGGGCTAGGCGCTCGGACAAAGAGTTTTTGACTGTCTCCATTGAGCCCGGGTTCTAGCAGCTGCGAAATAACCTATTGAACGGTAAGCCATTCCTAAGGACTTCAAGCCAATTAGTCTTTCATTGTTTGTCTTGAAAACGCTCAAGTTGGCGTGCACCTAAGAAATGGTATTCCGGTTTCACAGCATGCATATTGTAAGGTGAGATCGGTGGAATCTGCCCTGAACACCCTCGGAAGTCCATAGAGAGTATCTACACAGGCAGCCTCATCTACTATCTGCATCAGAGGGCCAGTGCCCTAAGTCAGTGAAGAGTGAGCAGGGACACCTCCAAAGGGACCCCCTCACTATTACTCTGGGTTGTTGTGGTCAACGACGTGTTGTTGAAATAGCAGAGGGAGGTATGCCAGGTTATTGCGTACGCCGATGATGGGAACGATCTGGCGCTCATTGTCAGAGGACAGTTTTTGGATACCTTGGAACCGTTAAAAGTTGGTTTCCGACCTGTGAATCCGGGAAAACCCTAGCTCCTTTTTTTCACCAGGAATACAAAATTTTTAGCGTCCCCCTGCCTTCGCTGGAACGGGTACAAAGATCGGGTCTCATTGGAATCGGTGAAACACCTACCAGAGCGGTGAACGTTATGTTGCATATAGATACTGCGGGAAAAATCCTGTCAGCCTAAGCCGCCGTCAGGCTGCGGAATATTGGATACAAATCAACCTCGGATTATGGTCACTTGAGGATTTTACAAGGTTTCGGCTTCATTCCAACCACAATAGAACATTGCGTGCCCACATTGGCTCCCACGGGCTACTTTGGTATCGCCCTTCTCTCTAGGGATGATGAGGAGGGCTGCTGAAGTTCTTCACGAATGGATCGAAACTTGATGAGAGTTTTAGAGGTGGAGTATATTGCCGAAAACTCTGTGTAAAGAAAAAATGAAGGCTACCAGATCACTGTAGCGTGTGCCAGGCGGAGGTGGCCGCTATAAAAGAAGCGCCCGAATGGTTGCCACCTCTGTAAGGAAAGTGAATATTTACCTCCGATAGCCAAGCGGCAATCAGAGCTATCGAAAGTAGTTAAGAATTGACTGACATCCCTTTCGAGAGCCTCACAGTATTTCTCCATCAAATTATGCACAGGGAATTGTGAGGCAGATGAGTTAGCCAGGCAAGGCACACTGGAAAAGGACTTCTTAAGCTAGGAACCTTTCAGATTTCCTCCGGCCAGCTGTCGACTACTTCCGAAAGAGTGGGCTTGCTATCAGCTTAGCAAATGCTGGGTAGCTACTAGAATATGTAGGCCCAAAAGTAGACCGCAGGTCTCATGAACTTTTGGGGTTATCCAACCCTCAACCCTCATTGATTATGGGGATGCTGAGAGAGCACTCTCTATTGGGAATCCATGCGGAGCACTTCAATATCAGCGTTAACCCATACTGGTGGAAGGTGGAAGCATCTCAGCATATTTTACTCAGCTGCTCTGAATTCCTGAGACTAAGGCTTGCGTGTCTGGGAAGACAAATAATTGTCTTTGTGTTTGTACTGTGGTATCACAATGGATCCCAGAGGATATTTGAGATCACCTAGGGGCAGCTACTTTAACCTAGCCTAGACTTTTCCTTTCGGCACACACCCCTGCGTACCATTGTCCATGAATTTATTGGGGCTCAAACCCCTAACAAAATCTTACAACTGTAGTACTATCGTGAGATTAATTTAGTTTTTTTTTTTTACATTAAATTAGCAAAAATTAGTTTGAGATCCAGAATAACATCAAAGTACTCCACCTTGTTGGGCAACCCGAATTTCGTTCCTCTAAACTTTGGTTTTGTGTAATTAGGTAATTTTTTTTTATTTGTGAAAAATAGGTATATACCGTCTTTAGTGTCCTTTCAATAATTTCGATTACTAATTGAGTACAGCACATTATTCATTTTTTTTTTATGAGCAGCTAAAAAAAGTTTCTGATCCCACCTTGAGCTGAGCTTTCCAAACCAAAATGTTCAATTTGAAATCGTCACTTTTTACTCAATTCTAATCGTTATTAAAGGCATCCCTAATAAATATATCTATAAATGTATACATAAATATGTAGATACAGCATAAAGAAACCAATTAAAAAGCAAGAAAAATATTGCAAATTTACCCAAGAAATTAACGCGACAAAAGTTATTTTTTGACACTAGCTTTTCATTAAAAATGTCATTTCACTGTCATATGCAGGCTGGCAAGTGGCAAAGAAAATATTTTAAAAATGCAATGCCACATACATATGTACATACAAAATTTGATTGTCAAATGGATGGAAAATATCTCGCAATAACGCAAGGCAATCGTTGGCTAGCCATAAAATATAAAATAAAGAGAAAAATAAATTGCTGAACACGTCAAGCAGAATATTCACCACTCCTGTGCTATGTTTTTTAACGAATTCAATTTGTGATGGATGTCTCCCAAAAACGGAAATGTTTTTGATTGCCTTTTCAGCTACATAAGTGACAACTACTGTGAACTGAATATAAGTTCTTCTAATCTTATCAAATTTCATTAGCAAAGCTCATACCTCATGCAATGGTAAAATCAGATCTATAGAATCATAACTCAATATGTACTTAGTTTAAATTAAGAAGTGGGGTGTAGCGTGTAGAAAGTGTTTTCAAATTGCGATCACCCCTCGGCGGGCAATGACAATCTTTCTGCGATGGAGAAGCTTCTCATAAAAAATATCTATCATTTGTTAGAATCGGTCAAAGTCTAGGTCCCTCGATTTTTGAGAGAATATGAAAGCCTACAACACAAATTAAAGAATTATAGCAGTAGTCCTGCCAAACATCGAATTATTTTATTAAGCAAATTATTTTATGCCGGGTAAATTTTTATTTTTTTTTAATTTGACTGAATTTAGCATAGTATGTTTGAAGTTTTGCTAGGATATGAAGTCAAGTAGCCAGAGGTCTCCGTGAAGGTTAAACGACGTGCGAAAAAAAAATCGACTTTAATTTGAGAATGAGCACGCTCCAAAATATTCCATTTGAGCCTTACTATTCATACAGGTTGCCACAGTTGATCCTTTATAGCGACTTTTCTAAGACTTGCTTTAAGAGATATCGCTTTAAAATTTTAAAACAAAAAATAAAATATTTTAAATAGACAATAAATATGATGACATCTAGCGGGTCAGTTGATAGCCTTTACTGATTTAAGTAAGAAAGTTTTTTTATTGTTATTTTATAAATGCAAAATTATATTTTTTCTTATTTTAAAAATCACAAATAACAGTTCACTTTGACTTCTATTTTATAAATAAAAAATAAAAGTTATTAAAGACTTTTGCTTATAAAAGTCATCAATATAAATTAGTCAGTGACTTTTGTTCTTTAAGCCATAGTTATAAAAGTCATTAAAATTCTTTGCAGAAAATAATATCAATAATAACAATTTTTTGGTTCTTATTTTCTGGGAAAAATTTATATGACTTTTATGTGTCTAATTTATTAAAACATTAAAGTCGATGATTTTTTATGTCTTTTATAAATGAAAGTCTTCAATAGCTTTTATTTTCTATTTATAAAATAAAAATCAAAAATAGCTGCGTCTTTGATTTAAAAAAAAATCATATACAACTTTTTTTATTTAAAAAATAAAAATCAAAAATAATTGTTATTTCAGTAAAATAAAAATTATAAAAACCCTGGGCTTTTTTTAATTTTGTATAAAAAATGCAAAAAAAAAAATATTTTCAAATTTGTATGTCGGTGGAATAAGAAATCGATTTGTACTTTACATGGTTATTGAATATTCCTTGCATAGTGAATTTTTCAATAACAGTTTTCTGAAATAACTGTTATTTTTCAACGAAATAAAATTACTTGGCGGCAACACTGTAACACTGCAATCCAATGCACCAAAGTTGAGGATAAACTTAAGATTGCAAACTTTAAAAATAAAGTGAGCGGTTTTGGAATACCCTGTATTTAGTTGTTTATTATGCATTTCTAATATAAAGGAATTGTACTCACCACGTTTTGTAGACGGAGTTACTGCTCTGCTTCTGAAAATAAAAAGAAACAAATAAAATTGTCAATTAAATTTGCTTACAAAGATTTTAAACTGAATACAGAAAAATTAATTTTATTTTTTATTTTTTTTTTATTGATACAGTCAAATAAGTTTTGGTACAGTAATGAATTTACAATACAACAAATAATAAATATAAGTTAGGTTATATAGGTTTGTTTTCCAATGCTATTTTATCAGTCTAAACCGCTCAAGTTTGGATAAGTTTTTCCTGAAAAAATTTTCGGAAAGCGTCAAAGAAAACATCAAAAATGTCCTTATACCGTTGGAGAGATTTTAATTATTTTTATGCGGAACCTTTAAGCTTAGCGGTTTTCATGATTTGAGGTCGTTTTTTTAAATATTTTTGAAACCCCAAAAGTGGAGGCAATTTCAAATCGGTTTAGCTCTCCTATATCTTATTTATTATTGCGAAATATAATATTTTGGTTTCTTAAAATATAATGAATATTATAATTTTGATGAAAAACAAAACCGGTGTTTTTTTTAGATGCACACTACTGTACATATTCTTCAAAGAATTAAAAAAAATCAGTAAACAATGTTTTTCTCATTTTTGGATAAATAAAAATTTCAACGGATATGAAAATTAAGCAATTTCAAAAATTGTGCAATCGAGATAAATTAGCGACTTATAATTGGCCTAAAATGACTACTGGCATTCTTTTTTGAAGTAGACCTGTGTAATAAATAATTGATGTAAGCGCTCACACTCCAATGATAGTTTTTTATGAGAAACAGGCATTGGTTAAACTCCATTCGTTTAACACCTAAGAAACGAAAGCAGTTAAATGCAATCACTCACACTGATATTTCATACACTAGTGGCAATGAAAATATTACTGCCGTGCTTTTTCAAGCGAATATGCCTGCGAGCCAAACGACCTGTACATTCCTTTAACACAACGTACACTGTACGAGATCCTTTGCTCTTCGTCGATGGTGTGATGAACGCGCAGAAGTATGGAGAAGTTATATTGAATTTTATTCTGTCCTTCATTGAAGATCAATATGGAGATATGTATTTGCAAAGCCATTTCAAAACTACTGCACTGTGGGAAATTTTTAACAGGTTTTTTTCAAAACTATTGGATTTGTCTATTTTTGATGGTAGAAAGGACTCTAAGATCCATCAAGCTATGTTTAACTAATATTTCACATTACATATTTTAATTTCATCCACAAAAATCCATAAGATACGGATTTAGACAGCAGATGCCATATAGCATCGGCCAATTATAATTAAAATATTATATCTTCAGAATCGTATTCACCGAATCTGAAATTTGTAAAAACTGTAACGACAGAAACAGTATCTTCTGGACTTAACGTCAACGTCAGTACTGCATAGCCAATACCAATAAATAAATGAAAATAGTAGTTGATATTAGTAACTAGGAATTAGTAGTAGTTGGTAAAAATAGTAGTAGAACTTAGTAAAAATAGTAGTAGAAATTAGTAAAAAAAAAAAAATAGGAGTAGTTATTATAAGTATGTAATTAGTAGTAGCATTAGTAAAAATAGTAGTAGAAATTAATAAAAATTGTAGTGGAAATTAGTAATTAGCAATAGCATTAGTAAAAATAGTAGTAGGAGCTACTAAAAATTGCAGTAGTAATTACTAGTAGAATTAGTAAAAAAAGTGGTAGAAATTAACAAAGAATAGTAGTAGTAATTTAGTAGCATTGGTAAAAATATTAGTAGAAATTAGAAAAAATAGTAGTAGTAATTAGTAGAAGCATTGGTAAAAATATTATTATTATTATTATTATTATTATTATTATTATAGAAGTTAGTAACAAAAAATAGTATCAGTAATGTGTAGTAGCATTGGTAAACATAGTAGAAGAAATTAGTAAAAATAGTAGTAGTAATTAGTAGTAGCATTGGTAAAAATAGTAGTAGAAATTAGTAAAAATTTTAGCATTGGTAAAAATAGTGGTAGTAACACTTGTAACAAGTAGTAATAGAAGTTAGTAACAAGAAATAGTAGTAGTAATGTGTAGTAGCATTGGAAAAAATAGTAGTAGAAATTAGTAAAATAAGTAGTAGTAATTAGTAGTAGCATTGGTAAAAATAGTTGTAGAAATTAGTAAAAATAGTGTAGTAAATAGTAGTAGCATTGGTAAAAATAGTAGTGATAATTAGTAGTCGCATTTGTAAAAAGTATTAGTAATTAATAGTAACATTAGTAAAAATAGTATTAGAAACTAGTAAAAAATAGTAGTAGTAATTAGTAGTAGCCCTTGTAATGGTAAATAATAGTAGAAAAATAATATTCGAAATTAGTGAAAATAGTAATAATAATTAGAAGTCACATTGGTCAAAATAGTAGTAGTAATTAGTAGTAGATTTAGTAAAAATAGTAGTAGTAATTAATAAAAATATTAGTAGTAATTAATATTAGCATTAGTAAAAATAGTAGTAGAAAATAGTAAAAACAGTAGCGGAAATTAGTAAAAAATAGTAGTAGAAATAAGTAGTAGCATTAGTAAAAATAGGAGCCGAATTGTCCATAAATTATCCTCAAATGGTTCTGGACACATGTCTCCTTATGAACTATTATTCTACATTTTATACATTTGCAAACTTTCAGAACTATCCCGTAAATAAAATCGCGATTATAAAAATGATAAAAGTGAGTTTGTAAGTATTAATTGGTCACGAGTGTACAATACTCGTAAATACTAATTATATATGCATTTAATTATCGCAGTAAACTTTATAAACATACTTGTCGTAGGTGCATGGAAGTGAATATGTAAATTCTCAAAAGCTAAAGGCGATAGGAAAAAAACCAGCAGTTGAATAGGCAGCAAAAGCAAAGGCATGTCAATGGCGATGGCGATGGCGATGGCGACACCAACAATGTTAGTTAAATGCACACAAACTACTTTTACAAAAGTTATGAGCAACATTTTTCATGTCATTAATTCATCGTCAACATTGCGCTCATCATAAACGTCAAAATTTGCGTTAACGTCAACGACAACGATTTGGAAAATGGCAAATACTCGTAGCAAATGGCTCACGTCATTCATGAAAAATGTTGCTGCTGCTAGTGCTGCTGTAGTCATCAACTGTTAAAGCAGCAAAATTGTTGTTGCAACATTATAATGAGAATAATTAAAATGCATTGAAATGGCAGAAAAGCTATGTATGTATGTGCAAGTGTTCGGTTATCTTGCGTGTGGCTACCCTGTTGGAAAAAAGCAAACAGTCGAAAAAATTTGCCACTTTGAAAAGTAGGTGGAAGTCAGCTGGTTTGTAACAAATGCACGTTAAATTAATTATGTTGAACTAACTTGCACCAAGTATATATGAATGTAACTATTTGTATTATTGTAATATTTCTATGGTAAAATATATTTTCAAGTAAAATATGCTGGTCGAAATTAAACTATTTTTTTAACTGTGATTTTGAATTTTTTTCGAATTTCTGAAATTTTGTTAAGGTTCCCATTCTAGTTACTTTTGTAACAATTTAAAAATTTAAAAATTTGCAAAAATTCTGAAAAAAAACTTTAAACCCAAATTAAAAAAAAAAAGTTTTATTTCACCAACTAATCCCTACATGGTTTATGTCGTTAAAAGAGCATTGATTGTTTTTCGAACAAGTTACGCAATGATGGCACTTGACCGTTAAGCAGTTATCTCAAAATCCTACCCATACAAAAATTTAAAAAATGAGTGTTTGTGCTCAGAAGGTACATACTTACTAACCTCCCCTATACCAGATTTTTTTGAAATTATTTGCCTATAAAGCACTGTAATTAATCAACAAATCGACACTTACACTACTTGCAAGAATTTATGCTCGAAATAGTATTGAAATTTTTTTTAATTTGTATACTGATCAAAAATTAAACATTTTTATTTAACCTTTATGCGGACCTTTTTCCCGCGAACGAATCCGTTCCACATGGGCCAAATGTCGTTTTTAAGAAATAAATTGTTGCAATAAGTAAATTTTAAACTTTTTTCCTGGCTTTTTTAAGTGTTTTATTAACCAAAAGATAGTTTATTGATCAATTAAAGTTAGAAAAAAATGAGTAAAATAGAAAAAAAATTAAAAAAAAAGAAAATAATGAAAAAATCATGGTTCTGGTTCTTCTGGTAAATTTCGAATATCACGGAGAACTGTGCGCGTATTTTGACCACGTGTCATACATTTACGACATTTAATATAGGGACAGCACATATTCCACTCCGGATCAAATTTTGTGTAAAAAATAAATGCGTTGCAAGCGGACACATCGAGCACATTCCAAACAAAACAAAAATACTGGCCAACGATTAACCCTTCTTTTGCTAAGATAAGTACGAACAAGTTTGGCGAAAACATCAACGCCTCCTTTTGTTTTGTTACGACGTAAACTACTTCTGGTTTCTTGATCGTCAAAGCGAAAACAACGATTGATTTTTTTATACATTTTGTAAGACATTATTGCAGAATGTCGGCTGGCTATTATTCCATAATTCTTCGATTGATTCACCATTGGGGCGATAAACATCAGCAAAATACGCTCGCATTGTAACAATAATAAAATTATCTCATTCATCCTTATACCGACCGTAATCCGTGTAAATTCGTCATACTCAATACAGTTTCGAATAACTCGATGAACAACAAAAATTATGACAAGGGATCAATAAGCTGTTGGCCCTAATATGTGAGAAAAACAAAACAAATGGAAAAAATAATCAATATACCATAAACAATTTACTTGAATGTGAATCCAGGAAAAGGATATTTTCAATATTCTTGTTTTGTCTTTCGATAAGCATAAAAAACACGCGGCCGCGAAACAGCGTGAATGTGAGAATCATAGATATCTTAAAAATCACTTTCATCCTCAGTTACGTCTAGCAACTAATGTTCATCATCGTCTGTATCAAATGGATCTGAATCATCAGTTGGATATTGATCGTAAAGTAAGAAATCCATTATTTTCCAAAGTATTTTTATAACAACGTGAACTGTATGTGACAACAAGAAGCAAGCCTCTAACGAAGAGGAGAAACCAAAATGGCATGAATGCTAACAGTAAAACTCAAACGCAAGGAAAAATACACTGGGTCGATATGACCCTCACGTACGAATGAAGTACTTTTTTAATAATTTTCGGCGATGATTTCAAAATATTTTAAAAATTCATATACGAAGCACCGACTCAATTGGATCAAATTTTGACCGAACTATAAGCAACTATAGTTGAAATTTTAGTCGAATTAACCCAAAGGCGGGATGAAGGTTAAACGAAAAATAAACTTTTTATAGTTGGACTGTGCATATTTTTAAATGATTTGAAACGGACAGGTTTGAGAGCAGTTGGTAATTAGACTAGAAGAAGTTTTAAAACCATTTGAAGAAAACCCCCAAATTTCAAGTATTTGGAAATAAAGCAATTTTATTGCAGCTGGAAAAACCCAAATATTGACATTATTTCTTTTAAACATATTTAAAAGTAGTTGAAATCTAATGCGCAGTCTGATAACTGATTTGCACCTAGGGCAGCGCTTTGTTAATAAAGTAAGTTGGTTACAAGCAAAAATAAATAATTAAACTCACTTGTAGTTGGTAAAAAGGTGCGTTTTAAATTTTCTTTTAAAGTTATCCTATTTCCGACAGGGTTGGTACATATGTGCGCGTGTGTGAGTATGTGCGTGTGCTGGAAGGCTGTTAGAGCCGGTGCAGATGCAAGCCGCGCACTGATTCATTCATTCCTTCATTCCTTCATTCATTCAGCCAAACAAGCTGCCAAGCTACAACGCAGCCAGCTAGCTATAGACATACGGATATATGTATGTATGTACATTATAGTCAGTATGCAGTCAGTCAATCAGCCAGTTAATTACAACTACTACTCACATGCATGCATATCTAAATACATACATATGTATAATACCTTTATATATATGTACATATGATACACCTATGTATGTACACTGGCGAGCAAATGCGGACGAATGTTGATTGTTATACAATATTAACAAGGTTTTTCGTGATATTTTTTTAAAATAATTTTATATAACACTATAGTCCATAGTATAACAAAAACTATGGAATCAATGTTTCAAGCATTTATAAAATTAAAACAAAATTAAAAAAAGTTCATCAAAATTTTCTTTTTTTTTATAACTATGATAAGACATTTTTTGGGTATGCAGTTATATAGCGTTCATTTTTTATAATTGTTTTTTTTTAATTTCTGATATTGCCAACTTTTTTTCATAAAACACTTGCATTTTTTTTAATTTCAGTTTATTTGTATATCAACAGCATTTTGCATATTTTGTTACATAAAATATGTAGTTATATATGAAAAAAAGTGTTCAAGGCAAAAGTTAAAAAAAAATTATAAAAAATCAGGGATAGTTTTTAGAAACTGCAAACCTGCACTTTATTACTAAAATTAAAAAGGCTATACTGCATTCCCAAAAAATGTCGAAACACATTTAAAATTATTTTTTTTTTAATTTTTAATTTTTTTTTTAATTCTGTATAAAGTTTGAAATATTAGTATACATGCAAGAACTATATTTTTTATATAAAATGAACAAAACAAACAGCACGCGTGCACGAGCCAGATTAATGAAATTAGTCGTAATAATTAATAATAGCATCAGTAAAAATAGTGGTAGAAATTAATAAAAAAAATTGTAGAAATTAGTAGTACCACTAGTAAAAATAATAGCGGAAAATTCTTAAAATAGTGGTAGAAATCAGTAAAAATATTGGTAGTAATTAGTAGTAGCATAAGTAAAAATTGTAGTAGAAATAAGTAAAAACTTTGATAGAAATTAGTAAAATTTGTGGTAGATATTAGTAGTAGTAATAATAAAAATAGTGGTAGAAATTAGTAAAAATAGGGGTAGTAATTAGTAGTAGCATTTGTAAAAATAGTGTTAGAAATTAGTAAAAAAATAGTGGTAGAAATTAGTAAAAATATTGGTAGTAATTAGTAGTAGCATTAGTAAAAATTGTAGTAGAAATAAGTAAAAACTTTAGTAGAAATTAGTCAAATTAGTGGTAGAAATAAGTAGTAGTATAAATAAAAACAGTGGAAGAAATGTGTAAAAATAGTGGTAGAAATTAGTAAAAATAGGGGTAGTAATTAGTAGTAGCATTTGTAAAAATAGTGGTAGAAATTAGTAAAAAAAAAAATAGTGGTAGAAATTAGTAAAAAATAGTGGTAGAAATTAGTAAAAATAGTGGTAGAAATTAGTTTAAAAAAAATAGTGGTAGCAATCAGTAGTAGCATTAGTAAAAAATGAAAGTAGAAGAAATTAGTAAAAATAGTAGTAGAAATTAGCAGTAGCATTAATAAAAATAGTGTTAGAAATTATAAAATAGTGGTAGAAACTAGTAGTAGCATTAATAGTATTAGCAAAAATAGTAGTAGCAAAAATAGTAGTAGAAATTACTAAAGCTTTTCTGACGCGACTTTCGTTACGCGATGTAAAAAATCTGAAGTTTTACTTCAAAAAAGTATCATGAAAAACTTTGCTAATATTATAAAACAATCAACATTCGACCGTTTTTGCTCGCCATTGTATGGATGTAATCAAAGTGCGCATCACTGAGTTAATTATGCATAGAGAAAATTGTGTAGAGCAAATTAACATTTTGCATTCATGTGCGAACGCACGCACGCATGCACGCACGAACGTACGCATGAACACAAACACACTCACAACTATACTCGTCGTACGCTCGCTAACGTACAGCCGTACAAAAAAAAAACAAGCGCGCGATTAAACTTTAGCAACATTTTCCATTCAAAACAAAAATTAATATGAAATTGCAAGTATGTACTACATATATTCAGACACATAGATAAAAAGTGATGATGAAAAAAATATTTAAATTAAATCCTGAATATGCGCAATCATAATAAGGCAGCGAACCAACAATCTGCAGCGGCAGCCAAAGCCAACTACAACAACAACAACAAAAAGCAATCTCACCATCACAGCTCTGTTACGAGTTTACAACACAGCACAGGCTTGGTTTTGCAAATTCGTGCCAGCTGGAACGGGCGGTGCAACAAACGTTTATGGCGCTTTTAACACCTCGCCAAGCAGCTATTGTACCGCCGCAACGACTACGCGATTAACCAACATCATCATAGTAATCTTTATGTACAGAATACAGGGTGTGCCGTCAGTTCTTCCGCTAGGAGAATGTTGAATAGCTTTTGAAAGAAACAAATAGATTGCAAAGCATGGTGTTTTTTGTATTCAATCCCTTATAGTTTAAATATAAACTTAGTTTTAAAAACAACATCGATTAAACTGTGCCCTTTTTCGTACATTTCCATCACTTCTTCGACCATCTCGGTCGGATATTTCTGTATGCATATTGGTCTTTAGCTCGTCAATGATCTTTGGCTTACTGGCGTAAACTTTACTCTTTAAATAAACCCCACAAAAAGAGAGTCCGGAAGGTTATATCATGGGATATTGGTGGTCAGTCAATATCGCCTCTTTCTTTTCAATATCAAACGTATAGAGATTTTTTGTTGCAAAATCCGCAATATTTCGGTTGGTGTGTGTCATGGTGCCCGTCTTGTTGAAACCAGAAGTCTTCCAGACCTTTTGCATACACTTTCGGGCACACAAAATGTGCCACCATCCATCAATATCATATACTATGGACTGTTTCGCCTGTTTGCTGGAAGAAAAATGGCCCAATGATGGTTTTCGCGCACACGCCGGCCCAAGACAGTCACTTTTTGATCATGTAATGGTGTTTCATGAATCTCGTGAGGATTTTCGCTCAAAAGTCCGTCGTGGTTTTCAACATTCGGCCGATTGTTTTACCATATTCTATACAGTACACAGAGGTAGAACTGTGGCCAATATTCTTTGAGTCAGTTGTATTTTGTAAGGAAACAAATAGAGTGTCCTTCAAACAGCGCCGCAAAGTGGATGCCCTGATGTTCAATGGGTCGATGGATGAGTTTTCTCTCCAGAGATGCAACTAGAAGCATAGTTTCGTCTTCCTGACCACTGTAGTGTACATCAGGGGGAGGTGCTGGCTATCCAGGGGGTCACTTGGTACCTAGTCAAAAAACTGCTAGGCTAACGTGGCACAAGAATCTTTATTGGCCACAAATTGAGAAACGATAGCAATACGGATGGGTATGTGGCTTCAATTGCTGAGTCAGCTGGATCTTGTAAACGAATAGTGTAAAGTCTTTGTTTCAATATTCGCATCAGCCTATGCGTAAAATGTTGATACGCTGCACCAGGGCTGATTTGCACACTCACGGCTACGGAAGGGAACCAAGTTCTCGTAAAACAGATGCCACTTGTTTCACTTTTCGCGACAGAATCGCTTTGACGACTAATTTGAATACTGCTCCATTTAATATTCGCTCGATTACTCATATTCGGTTAGAGACAGACAACTATTAAAAAAACATATGATTAAAAAATAAAAATCATATGAACCACCCTGTAAGCAGACTACCATGCGTGCTGCTATAGCTAACTTTATGATCGTTAGTGCCCCGACCGCATCCAGCGTTGCCATAACCACAATCATAGTAGCTGTAACTGCTGATATTGCCAAGTGACGGGTAGAAATAGTTCGTTTGCACGTTTATAGTTCAAGGTAGTCTAGCGTGCAATGTATTCTTTCAGTCATTTCCGCTTGCCATCCTACGACCAAATAGCTCGCTTCAAGCTCTACTCGTAAGCAAATGCACATTGATAAATACATACAGAAAAGTACAAGCTCATATTGCCGGTGGCAGAAAACGCCAACGCTGTTGACAAAGTGAGGAGGTGCAGTTATAAAGCGGTGAGGTAAAATTTTGTTTTGCACTTTGCACTAAGCCGCTAATTTTCAGTTGTCGTTTATTTGCAAATGCCTGAAATATAAAGTTCAAATCGAATAACTATGATAAAACAAAAAAAAATTGTATACCAGAGAGTCAAAATAATAATTACACTGAACAACAACAATTTTGCAGCAGAGTAGCCATGGCATTTTTCTGCAAAGGCACAGATAACACTGCGGAACAAAATTTTGCGGTCGGTGATTTTTAAGTCGATTTAGGGTAATTTGGTAATTAATTTTTAAAAAATTACAAAAAAACTTTTTCTGTAGGACCTCCTATGATGTCGTTGCTCAGGACAATCCCGTATTAAGTTCCAGCAGTAGTCTGCCATCATGTGGTCGTCCCGTCGACCTTGGTATCTTTCTCCCATTATTTTTATGTCCTGGTGGAACCGTTCACCTTGTTCCTCACTGTAATCGCCTAGGTTGTCAGGGAATTTGTCTAAATGACTATGTAAATAATATAATTTAATGCTCATTTTAGCTCCTAGTTTGCGAAAATTGAGAAGCATATCAGCAACTAGTTTTGTATAGTCTGGTGATTTATGATTTCCCAAAAAATTTTTGACTACATTAACAAAGCTTAGCCAGGCTTCAGATTCAATTTGTGACATATGGTTTAAGAATTCAGTGTCTTTTAGAAGGGTACGAATTTGAGGACCATCGAAGACTTCTGCTTTTAATTTTTCCATACTAAGGACTGGAAATTTTTTGCACACATATTCGAAACAGTCACCTGTCTTATCAAGGGCTTTGATGAACTGTTTCATTAGCCCAGGCTTGACGTGAAGTGGTGAAAGAATGTCTTTTTCTCGGCTTATCAGTTGGTCATGAACCACATTTGCTGTTCCTACCTCCATATTTTCTCTCACCGGCCAGTCTTCTAATCCAATGTTCATTTCTTGCATGACTGTCCCATAAACATATAAAACAGCGGTATTTAGTATACCCACTTTGTTGGCCCAATAAAAAATTCATCACCTTCAAGTCCACGCATACTTACCACTTATGTTGTGTATACAAAATCTTTGCTAAAACAATTTTTACATTTTCGTATTCTTCTTTTAGTTTGGTACTATGACCGACTGGAACCGAAGCAAGTTTATTTCCATTGTGTAGCAACACACATTTCAGACTTCTTTTTTAGCTATCTATAAAAAGCCTACAATGTTCGGGATTATATTCGGGAATGGCCGTAGCACTCAAGAGTCCAGAAATATTGTTACAATATACAAGATTGTCTTCTTTGGTGAATGATTAAATTAATACAACTGGAACTGGGTCATATAATTTTTTTCATTAATTTCTTAAGTTTCGTTTATCTCAAGAACTAGAGTCAATCCAAAAAAAGTAAAAACACAGTTCGAAAGCCTGCTACTAATGTTAAAAAAAACTATTAACAAAATCATGACCGCAGGTTTTTTTTTAATTTTTTTTACGCAGTGTAATTTTTGCTGAAAAAGTTTATAGCCCAGCACGTTTGGTTTTTCTTTTATTTGCACTTAAAAGTTAAGGCGGTCCCAACGGATATTTGTACCCCGAGTGCAAAAACTTGAAGAGATACAGCTTTCATGTCTCCTAAGGAAATGTTATCCCTTATAAAATGTTTAAACATTTCATATCTATAATTTGACCCGGCATTGTTTTTAACTGCAGAAAATTTTAGATGTTACTTGCTCCGGCCAGGATTTGAACAAAGAGCCAACCGAAAGTAACGCGCATACGCTACACACTCGGCTACGGCGGCCGCATCGGTTAGTTAAATCAAGTAAATATTGAGATATCTCAACGAAGCTTGGTGTTATTGCAAATGGGCGAAACTGGATAATAATCACACCCACATAGCAGTGTTTTGTGAAAAGCAAAAGAGTGCGATATTTCAGTAACTATTAATGATAATTTGCTCAAATCTGATATACAGGGTTGTGCTGGAGAGAGGAATACGTGGGTGCTTTGTTTTTTTGTTTTTTTTTAAGCAGGGCATAGCCCTGCTACTTTAGAACAAATAGAAATATCTCGGAGAATATACAGTCAATAAGCAAAATTTTGAAAATTCGAATAATAAAAATCGAATTAAAACTACGTCCACCTC
The DNA here is from genome assembly GCA_951828415.1 of Anomoia purmunda. Classification (NCBI taxonomy): domain Eukaryota; kingdom Metazoa; phylum Arthropoda; class Insecta; order Diptera; family Tephritidae; genus Anomoia; species Anomoia purmunda. The sequence continues at coordinate 155,330,754 of OX639993.1, forward strand.
TCATATAACGGCATATTAGAAAAATCAGAAATATAGAATGGCATACATGAATCAAAAATGTTGGAATGCGTGACATCGCCCACCTTAAAGCAGATCGAAATATAACCGAAACGTCTTTGTTCAAATTCTACTAAATTACAGACACATGTTGTCCAACAAATAAAAATGTTCTTTATTTTACTAAATCAAAAAAAAAAATAAGTTAGGGAGAAATGTTCTTAAAATATTAAAATTTTGGAATATGGGTGTGATTCGCTAAAAACATAGTAATTTCTTGTGGGATTTAATTAAATCAATCAGATTAGTCAATTCATTTTGCTAAGAAGTGAAACTTACACTTCAAGGTTGAGAGAAATGCCAATCGAAAGCTGGCAGAGGTGTGACTAAAACTAGCTCAAAACTAGAGGATCGACGATACACATTAATTAAAAAAAAAAAATCCTACCCTTAGCCTAAGGCAAGCGAAGCAAAAGCTTTCAACAAAAAATATGGATTTTATATATGTGCAACTGTACGGCGATTGAAAGATTCTATCATTAGAAATCGGAGCAGACTTCAAAACCCCCTTTTGACAGAGCAAAGTTTTATTTACAGATGAATCATCTACTGGAAGAAAACTTGGGTTGATAACGGCACTAAATTTGTTTAATGGTCTGTTAAACGCCCTGCCAAGGCCAACGTTTATGGATGATTTTCTGCAAAGAAATTCGGTACTTTCGCTATTTTTACACCAAATCTCGACACAAGGTTTCTGCTCAAATTGTATGGAAATTTATTGCTAATCTCTGCGGCAAAATTTCATGGGTTGAATACAAATGATTGGATCCATTAAGAAGACAATAACATAAAACACCGAGGTCGACTGTGTACGACTTAGAAACACAAGTCTGGAAGCAAACGCAATTGAAAATCTGGGAGCGCTAATGAGAGCGAAGATTCGAAGGGAAAGAAAGAAATGTCTACATCAAAACAAATTATTAGAACGTTAAACACTTTTTGGAGGGATCTGTATCCAGATTTTGCTACAATAATTTTAGTTTAAATAAAAAATAGAAATATGTTTCAAATTTAAACAATCGTAGAATGATATAAAAATGGTTTTCTTTTAAACATTAGGCTCTCTAAGTTTAAAATTTAAACATTCGAGATCTGAAATATAAACTCATTTGGCTTTGAATTTTACACCAATTATACGCTTAAATTTATGCTGCATAGGTTTAAATTTTAAATGTCAAACTTTTAAAAATCAGTTAGACATTCCAAAGACTACAATTGAGTATTTGTACGTGGTAAATGCCGATCAGAAAAGTTGAAATATTGGTCCAAAAATTTCCAACCATGCGAGAAAAGAGTTAAGTTGCATGGCAAATTTAGTCTAGCCTAATATGTAAAATAAAATAATCGATCGCCGTGGCTGAGTGTGTAGCAAGAGCTTTTTAACTCCCAATTTGCTACGGGTTCAAATCTCGCCCGCAGTATGTAGCATTTATTTTAAGAAAGAGAACGACACTGAACCGCGCATTAAACACATTTTTTATTGTATTGTTTTCATACTTAAAGTAGGCGTTTTCACCAAAATAATGTGGGTTATGAAAGTCGCTATTTTCTTCTAGTTTTTCTGACACATCTGGTCGCATGCCTGACCTTTTTGTAGACTCCAAGCGTCAAACGTGAAATTACTGGAATACCGGACGAAACATGCCAAAAAGTCATGGAAAATTGAATGCAACGCATCCATAGCGGACAACGCTTACAGCATTTGGTCATTTGGATGATGAATAAAGATTACAATAACATCTCTAACTGCCCGTGTTTTATTTAAAAAGCAAAATAAGGCTTTAAAATTCACAGAATTAGCAAAAAGTGTCACTTTACAGCAAGCCGGAAATTTTGTTGTTATGTGAGCAAAGAACCCTTCTCCTATCATCCTACCACTGAGAAACAAAAATCTGCAAAAGCGTAAAATGCCAACCCTGCATATAACATCAAGAAATTCTAAAAAAAAAACCTTTCTTTTAGTAACGATCACTCCCCCTCCTGGCGGGTTCTGGCAAACCGCCGAGTGTATTTCTGCCATGGAAAAACTTCTCACAGAAATCTTCTGCACTTCGAGGTCCACATAAAACTATAGATTCGGAATTATCTGAAGCTTTGCAGTAGTATTCTACGTAGATATCTCAAAAACAATCTTTGACGCAACCCAAAATTCAATCGAATAAGAAATTTTATCGTCCCTAGCTACTATGCGCCTCTATTTTATCACAACTGTCCCGCAATATCAGTAGATTGCTGGCAATCTGTGAACAAACAAATTGTTTTCGTTTATTTTTATTTCTTATGACGGTGTTGTTATTGTTGTTGTTGTTGTTGTTGAGGTGAATGCGACGTCTTTGGCCTCAAAGTGCCAGCACCTACAGTTGTATATAAAAACCCACACATTCTTAGGTGCTGGCAGAAACGCTCAAAACACCCACGCCCCATACAAACCAAATCAAATTCACACATACATACTACGTAGGTACATACATATGTACATACTTAAGTACACAAATACATAAAAATGTATGTAGGTTTCTAAAGGCTGTGTATGTATATGCAAAATAAGCGCAACAAACCGAATTCACTTAAGCAACGTGAAGTGGAAAAGTTTTCTGCTCCAATGTTACATGTGCACTTGCCTGACTGGTTGGCTGACGGGTTTAGCGGCCGTGGACGACCGTTGACGACCATTTGCGCTGCACTCTATTTCGCATTTTCATTCATTCATTCATTCATTGAGTTAGTGAGTGTTAGTCACAAATTTGCATAGCGCAAGCAAGCATCTCGCCCTCACCACCCCTACCATTTCCTGCGCACCACTTCCACTTCCACTTCCACTCACGCTCTACAAGGTGAACATCTGACTGCAATGGCAGCAGAAACTTCGCCGGGGCCGCCATTTATGCAAACATGGGGGATCCACGGGGTGTGGCAGCTGTTGCTGTGAGGGTGTGTGCGTGTGTGTGTGTCAAGTCCACCAAAACGCTGGCCCAGCTGCACGCAAATTAGGTCCGTTTTGTGCATTTCACGTGCAAGCGTATCGCTCCAACGTGTTGACAAAGTTTCACGACCCTCGCCGCCAACGCCGCCAACGTCACCAACGTCACCAACTAACTAATTGACCAGGCACGTGCTTCGAATGCACTTGGTACGTTGGTATGTTAGCGTACTTTTATTGGTGGACGAACACTGCGGTTAAGGTGAAACACATTAGGCTCGGACAGAGCTAAATTACTGGTGGAAAAATTCACAAACCACCTTGACATAGTACGTAGTGGTGGGAGCGAAATGCTCGGTCTAGACAAATTGGTAATGGCCCTGTGGGAAATTACGTAATTGCGTAAATTGTGGCATGTAACTTAGTACATACACACGTCATATGGGAAAAGCATTGCGAGCCTCTTTAAAATTTAAACAAATAAGTCAGTGTGAATTTTTGAAAGAAAACTTCTTTAGCGGTCGCGCCGCGAAATCACCACAAGACGCTTATTTATATTAAATAAATATTTATAAGATACAATCGTTCAGAGCCAGCTATAGAAATTTCCAGCAAACATATTCTGAGTGCACTTATTATTCTGTCAAGAGTCCTAGTATGTTTTAATTTTTTTAATTTATATATATGTATATTATATTATTTCTTTATGAAAATATTACCGAACATTTTCTAATAAAACTGATTTTTTTAAATGTACAACAAAACGATTTCAAACTCCACAGGAGCGTGTTAGGCTAAGTTAGATAGGCGGCGACGAAACACAACGCCCTGTTAGCAACTGAGTGCCTTTTTTTTAACGTAGAACCTGAGGAGATTGCGTTAAAACCAACTTGCACAGTTTATAAATTTTAGAATGTTGTTGAGGCTAGAGTGGCCTTTCGTTTTTTTATTAGAGACGGACATCTGTTGTTCATTTTCATACCTGTCGCTTCCGCAGTAATCAGTGTGAGCAATACCAAGTTTTCCATGGAACGTGTTAACTTAAATGAAATATTAACCATTCGTTGACCTTAAAATCAATATGTGTTCTCCGGTTTTGTGGGTAGACTTCTACCCATATTGACGTTTCACATATCTGGTACGAAAAAACTTAGAAGCTGTGAATCGAAAAGGAGTTATTTTTGAGGTCATAATGAGTCATATGAATCTAGAGCAAGCGTATACTAAGATAAAAAGAGTCATATCATATCACTCATATTTAGGGCTTATTTGGGGTATATATTTTAGATCATACACGTCGATTTTTGCAGGAAGGGAAACACCATAATTTTTTACTCTTAAATGAGCTCATTATGAGTGTAAATACAAACAATTGTTTTTAATGAACTTCTACTTCCATGTTAGCACAATTTTAAAATTATTTTACCTTAAAAGCATTGCACTTTTGCAGAGAACGAATTTGTGCTTACGTTGGGTCAAATGATGTGACAAAAACTGAGACGAAGAAACATAGCAACATTTTGACCAATTCCCTTCCACAACACTACAAATCTTGATCCAGTTTTACCACATACATACTTATAAAGAAGTTGGGAGCTTAAAGAACTTTATGGAATGCAGTGTTTGAGAGGCCACTAATGCAGCGAGGCATTTGAATTTTTCGCACTTTTGAATAAATTTCTCAAATCAAAAATGTTCAGTTGTTTATTTAGACATTTTTTTGACATTTCTATTATTTCGAGAGAGAGTTCTTAAAATGCTAGCAAAAGTAAAAAAAAAATCCCAATAGTGACGATTTGAGCGAACGGTTGATCGGTTATAAATATTTTTATTGTGGGTAGCGATCTATCAACGTGTATGTATGTATGTACATTCATCTATGTTTATATAAGTATATGTATTATACGTACTATGTATGTATGTCCATCAGTCCGGACAAGTTCTGGACCGTTTGGGCACTGTTTTCAGTAGTTCGGGGCTGGTTCACCACTGAAATTACTACACTGACTACTATTTTACTACTACTACTACTACTACAACTACTAATTACTACTACTATTTTTACTAATTTCTACTACTATATTTACTAATTTCTACTACTATTTTTACTAATTTCTACTACTATTTTTACTAATTTCTACTACTATTTTTATTAATGCTGCTAGAGTACGTGGTTTTGTACCCCATTCAATTTCCGTCAAAAAGTGCAAGTTTCAAGTCGCTAGAAATCCTTGTTTATTTTTGATAATTTTTTCTAGCTGACGGCGTTACTCTTTATCTTCCAAAGGGTATACAATTTTGGTGACTTTTTTGAAATTGTTCGAATTTTTAACCATTTTCTAGAACGTTTGAAAATTTCATTTACAAGGTTTTTGTTATAGATTTAACTACATTTTAATAAAATATAATTAAAATTTACTAAAGAATAACGAAATTGTCAATTCATTTTGTTACTATTCTGCGTCGTACGCCGATTAGTGAATTTATTGATGGAAAAAACTTATTTTTTTACAAACCTCTTATTTGAACTTTTAAAAATATTTCGTATTTTATAAATCGAATTAAATTAATCTTCTTAAGCAGGAGGCAACCCTCCCCAAAAAAAATTATTATTTTTAACTTAAGCTTTCTTACATCTTTATCGCACACACTTGTGCCTTAATATTTGATTTAACTTATAAATTTCATTTACTCTTTTGAGCAGGTGGCAGCTCTGTTTTAAAATAATTTCGAAATTAAACTTTCTTATACTTTTTCGCGTCGTATCAATAATAATGGCCTTGCAGTTAACTAAAATTTAACTAACACTCTTTACTACTAGGTGGCAACTCTCTTTAAAAATGTGTTCATATAAACCCCTCGTTGTACACCACTGTCTTTATAGCACAGTTATCTTTATAACTAAGTTGAATAAAAAAAAATTAAAAAGGTGTCAACGCCATTTGTAAACGGTTTCATGTTAAACCTTCCTAAGAATATTTTTTTTGGATTATCTGTCTAAATATTTCAGGAGCCTTGTTTTTAAGAAAAAACATATCAAAACTAAAACTTTATATAATTTTTTTAATTTATAAAAATTGACAAATATTTGATCAAAGGTCATTTTTTCTTTGCCCAAACCCGAACTGAAACAGAGCCGAACTTTGGTGGCCGAACATGGCCGAAGGTGAAGTCAAAGCCGAAGTTCGGTGATCCGCTACATTTAACTTATTAATATAATTGTATTTAATTTTTTAAACAGGAGCCACTCCTCTTCCACCTTCTTTTAAATCATATTGGACATGAGGCTTTATTAAACCCCTTTCAAAATGGCTAGCATTTTTTGGAATATCGAGTAAATTTTACTAATTAATTACTTGCCACATTCACTTGGGGCAGAGATTTTCCTACAGGTCACTTGGTCATCAGGAAATGAACATTTGCTAAACAACGTTCTGCAAATAACTAGTTAAAGATTAACATTGAAAATTGACTGTAGGTAATGTAAAGGCCACCATTAATCACGATTAAGCAATGACTGCAGCAAAGTAACCTAAAATAGTCCGAGCGTAAATTACGGATGGGTAATTATTTGGGCAGCAGTTTTTGACAATCACTTGATTTAGACAGCTCTTGTAGTGCCGCGGCAGAGAGATCTCATGAGAAAAATCAAAAAGTTACATGGGACTAAAACTGCACTAAAGCAAAACACGATTTGGTTAAATTGTTAGAACATAATAGATGAATATCTAAAGTACTTGAGTGCCAAATATTCGTTAATTTTTTTGTATTATAGTAATTACTTACGTAGATGGAGCAATTATGCTGCCTTTCTTTTTAGTAGGGATTTATATTAAGCAAAACAAATGGCTGTTCAAATTTTTTGAATTGAATGTAACCTTAAAATGTAAGTATTATTTTTAATAATTTTAAACCAGTAGTTAAAAAAATGTGTGCTTCAAAAATCATTTGAGAAATCATATGATAACTTCTAGGAGCCAATTATTAACCACGATATTTGCTCAGTAACTGAAGCTTCGAAAATACGAAAAGGGCGTCCGTGACTCTAATTATTGATTCGGTAAAAAGTTATAAAATTCGATTAATAATTAAAAATTAGTAGTTTAATAACAGTAAGGGCTCTCTTAAGTTTCAGAAATATCTAACTTTTTTACCTCCTTATTTTACCTTTTTCTTCAAACTCCCATTTTTTGTTTTCATTTGAGATTATTGATGATACTAATGTCTAACTATGTATATGTGTTTGTAAATAAAAGGAAAGGATTGTTAGGATCGGCATTTTTTAAAGCGGATTGCCGTCTGTTTGAAAAGTTGAATTTAATTGAATTGTACACAAGTTATATGAAATATTCAAATATGGGTGTCGAACGGTTCGTCTCGGCGCGGAGAAATTTTATACATATATTTTGTAGAGGGATGCCACCTGTTTGAAATAAAATTTTTTATTAAAATACACAAATATATAAAGTATTAAATATTAGTAAGTTTCACTTAGGAGAACGTTTATAGCTAGCTATATTTTGAAGATGGTTGCCAGCTGTTTAAAACATTTAACTTTAATTAAATTATGCATAAGTCGTATGTGAGATAAGCCACAATGCGTTATCTTTTGAATTGTTACTTGAGATCTTTATTACTAATTTAAAATAAAACAAAGTGTTTCTTTAAATATTATCTTCAATCGTTTTTTTGACATTTTTGGGATCAAAAACTCATTGGCGAGTATTCGTTCAAAACAAAACTCGCATATATCGATCTAATCCTTATGGCATATGCTATAAAAGTCTGACCTTATGCTCATTTAGAAGATTTTTTGTTTTAATTCCTTGCATCATCGTTATATTCTGATTTTTATTTTTTCGATAAAAAAATAATAGTCGTTTTTCAATTTTAATTTTTTCTAATCAAGTTTGTCCATTATTTTGTGTAAAACAACGATTATTTTTCCTCGAAAAAATAAAAATCAAAAAATATCGAACAAATATTATAAGATCGGAAAATTTTAAATCCAAGAATAACGATTATTTTTTGATAGAAAAAATAAAGATTATTATTTAGCAACTAAATCGGGATTTTTTTAAATGAGAACTCTAACCGTTACGGTCCCTTTCAAAGAGAAAAAAATAAATTACCTACGGCTTTCCAGCGCCTTCAATCGTCAGAAATTCCTCACAGAGCTTTTAATTTTTTAATTTAGTATTCTGCTTTGTTTTTTTTATTAATTAAGCAAATACTTAATTTGATATAAGTATATAAACAAAAGCAGTTATTAAATAAATACAGGCTTGATATAATAGTCGCAAGATTTAAACTATTTGTCTCCCCCATTTAGCATTTGTTATTTCCAGAACGGAGAAATCTGTCAATTCTATGTCACTGAAAATGTTTTCATTTTAAGAGTAAAGAAACAAACTATAAAAGTGTACAGCCATTCTAAACATCCTAATTCATGACAAATTTTTGTTTACCTACGTGGTATTTAACAAAATTTAAATTACCAATATGGTTACCGCTTGCTGGATAAACTGTCAGCCTTTCTAAGACTAGTGATCAACGGAATTCGATTCAACAAAAATTCAATCGCTTTACTCTCTATTAAAAGGGGGTAAATTTGACCACGATTACGTCTATCTTTTATGTCTGCACTTTTGTTTTTAATTATTTTTATGTTTAGTTATCGCGTATTATCAAAAAGCAATTTTTTAAGTCTGTTTCCTTTCAAATTTAATTGACAGAAATAATTGGAGCCTATACTTTTTGTACTTGAACATCTAATTGACTAGAGGGCCCCGATTTAGGTAAATGAAATGAGCAAAGTTTGTTCTATTATGTTTCGCATTTGGTACATACTGGCCAGATAAAATCAGCCATATCCACTTGGAACAAAGCACGGCTATAGATAATATGCAACATACAATATGCAAGAAGATACACAAATATCTTTAATTAATAGAGTAAATTTAGTATTCAATAACAACAATGGCAAACCCTTGGCTTGACTTGCCTATCATCAGTTGATAGTGGAAAATTTTGCCCCCAAGGCTATTACCAACTTGAAGTGATTGGAGTGCAGTGCAGATTTTAGTCCAATAGAAAATAACTAAGCTATATATATTCACTACAAGGAATAACCTAGAATTGATATTTGGAATTTTGAATACATGAAAAAGTTGAATAAGGGTTTAAACATAGTCAAAGAATGCAAATTTCAAAAATTTCACAAAAGCTGATGATTTTTTGTTGTTGCTTCTTCCGACATGGTATACGATGATGTTTCGTTCGAACGAAGTTCATGACACAGAAGATGACTTACTTAACACCGAAACCGGTTCGTCTGCAATCTAAATTAGACACGGAATAACGGAAGTTTGCGTCCAAACACATTTAAAATGTACTTTTTATTTCTTCACTACATATATCTTTTTTTGTTTTTTGGGAGTTCAATATAAAATTTTGTGTTACTTATACGCCACGGCACTCACGTCTCTTCCCCCTCCCCACTCACCCCACCTGAATTTTTGCCTTAACTTATGCAAATCGTTCTGTATTTATTGTGTCCGCGTTAGATGCGTAATTGTAACTGACTTTTGTTAAAAAATGTGTAAAATTGTTATTTATTTACTTAATTTAAAATGTGTGTTACTTATACGCCACGGCTTTCATGTGTTTGATTATTTTTATTACATATGTATATGTATATATTTAATATACAAGTCACTAGTATAAAGTCAAGTAAAAGGAAAGCCATTCTTTTTTCAATACATGGCTTCAGTAATCTGTATCTCACGTTGTATCAGAGTGATCGGATTACGCTATGTGGCGTTAGAAAGATAAGATTTCGTACTAAAAAATCATCTCAGAACGTTATAATAATATTGGGTCTATAACTTAATTCGTGCGGTTTGCTAAGAGATGGCGCAACTTGTAGGTATTCCAGCGCTCCACTATATTCCGAACATACGTTGGAAAGCTACTGTCGTTGTACGTCTTTTCAGTATATGTCATACATTTGAAGCGTAAACAACAATAATTTTTTTTTCACTCAAATATGTCGAACTTTGTGCCTGAAAAAGGTTTTTTTGCGGGGAATTCTTCTTCATTACTTTAATATGAAGAAAACTGCTGCCGAAGGTCATCGTATTTTGGTGGAAGTTTATGGTGAACATGCTCTAGCTGAGCGAACGTGCCAATAGTGGTTTGCACGATTTAAAAGTGGTGATTTTGGCTTGGAAGACGATGAACGTCCTGGGCAGCCAAAAAAGTTTGAAGATGAAGAACTGGAAGCATTACTCGATAAAGATTGTTGCCAAACGCAGGAAGAGCTCGCAGAATCTTTGGGTGTCACTCAAGCAGCCATTTTAAAACGTTTAAAAGCAGCTGGATATATTCAAAAGCAATGAAATTGGGTTCCACATGAACTCAAGCCGAGAGATGTCGAAAGGTAATTTTGCTTGTCCGAAATGTTGCTGGAACGTCACAAAAGGAAGTCATTTTTGCATCGGATTGTTACTGGTGATGAAAAATGGATCCATTACGACAACCCTAAGTGCAAAAAATCATATGTGAAATTCAGATAACCACCCAAATCAACGGCTAAGCCGAATATCCATGGTGCAAAGGTAATGCTCTGTATTTGGTGGGATCAGAAGGGTGTGCTGTATTATGAGCTGCTAAAACCGGGTGAAACCATCAATGGAGAACGCTACCGAACACAATTAATCCGTTTGAAGAGAGCAGTAGCCGAAAAACTCCCGGAATATGCAACCAGACAACGCTCAGCCCCACGTTGCTATTCCGGTTAAGAACTATTTGGAAAACAGTGGATGGGAAGTTTTATCCCACCCGCCTTATAGCCCAGACCTTGCCCCTTCTGACTACCATTTGTTCCGATCGATGCAGAACGCCGTCACTGGAATACGGTTCAGATCAGAGCAGGATATCAAAAATTGGCTTGATTCATTCTTGGCTATCAAGCTGGCGCAGCTCTTTTGGGATGGGATCCACAAATTGCCAGAAAGATGAGGAAAAGCCATTGCTTCCGATGGGCAATACTTTGAGTAATACTATTGTATATGTTTTTCTTAAATAAACGTTCAAATTTTGGAATACCCCGCACGAATTAAGTTATAGACCCAACAGATATCGTCGAGTTCGACCACTATTTCGATTTCGCAGGAGCTAACCATTGCCCCAAAAAACCGTTTGGAACTATTTATAACAAAAGTTAAGGCTGGATACCGGCCAGTCTTGGCCAATAGGAGAGGAGGAATTGTATTCTATTAGGGCAACTCCAGGCCACACACATCGATAGTGACTCGCCAGAAGCTCCGAGAGTTTGGTTGGCAGATTCTTATGCGGCATCCCCTTCGTTCAAAACAAATCGGATTCAGTGAACTCAATTTCGCTGATTTCACGAAAATTCCCACTACGACTACATATATACAGTGATTGACTCTAATTACATCTGTAACTTTAACCATTTTAAACTCTATGGTTCACTATAATAAAACTTTAACTTTGGAACCCAATTAAAGTAAGAACAATTAAAGAACAACGAACTATCAAACAGTTTACAATGATTGCAAAGTTAGTAATCATTCTATAAACAATAAATGATCACCAACCTGATTCATCACCCGCTTCATCAAATATGAATTCAAATTGAGAGATGTAAATGGCCACGGTAATAAATAGAAGCAATTCATTCACGAGATTAAATGTACAGTTATTAATAGCACAGAAAACTAAATGTCACTACAATATTTTCATTTTCTTTTTATTACCGGCTACACAGTGTAATTAGTAGGAAAAACTGGTCGGACAAATCAAGTGGAAAATGTATTAATTGTCGAACGACCTACTACTACCTAGAGCTATGTACATACATAGCAAAAAAACGAACAACAAAAAAGTTGTACGCTACACCCTCACTTCCCACTCAGAACTTTGTTTTTTGTTTTTTTTTTTTGCGTTTTGAGATTTAGTAAACGACGTCATTAAGGCATTAAAATTGTAATACGAATGCGAGTGAGTATTTTTTTTTCATTTTTGTTTCGCTCTCTCGCCGCATATTATCCGTGAACGCCTGTGACACAACCGGCAGACAAGGCAAGACAGACCAACGAGTAGCAAGCGCAGTGAATGTAGATGTTGTTGTTGTTGTGCGTGTAAAGAAATGAAGTAATTAAGAGCAATTTTTCAGCGAAAGCAAGCAAATGAAAAGTACGACAAAACTAAATTTAATGGCGTAACTTTTTTTTCTTGTATGTAGTATGCGCTTGCATTTCACTTTATTCTACATATGTATTTAGTATATTTTTGTTCTTTGCTTTACAAGTAAATTATTGCAAGTCACACCGAAAATACTTAATGTACCTTGGCTAGCGTCTTATTCCTTAGCTACTCGAATTTTATATGAAAATTCAAGTGATTAAAGTCTTCCCAATTTTTTTTCTTAAATCATACAATATTTAAAGAGAAATATAAAAGTTTCATATATATTTTAATTAGAAAAAAAAATCATATAAATGGTATAGAATTCTTGAAAGTCGATATTTTTCGACCATTTACTTTTGTTATGGGACCATTTTTGGCATTGTTTTAACTAAAAATAGTGGTATTTTAACTAAAAAAGCTAAAATTCAATATATATTTATATTATTATGTATAAATTACAATATATAAAATTTTATGATATAAATAACTTAAATTAAATAAATTTTTAAATGATTTATTGAATAAAGTGCATAAATTATTAATTTTAAATTTAAATAATAGGGATTCTTTAATTATTAAAATTATTAATTTATTAAAATGGAACTATCTTCTCGCTCATCTTTGTCTTTGATATTATACGTGGCTCGATAGGTTGTCCATTCTTGCTAGAACGCATTCACTTTAATATCCCTTTAAGAAGTCTTCGAACCAATGATACCTTTTTCCTAGAACGAGCTAGAACTCTGTATGCCGCCAATTCTCCTATTCTAAGAACTTTAAAAGAATATAATAAAATTTTGAATTTCACTGCACTTGATTTAGATTTACCAAAGGTAGGGTATTGTTTTTCGATATAGAACAATCCAAGGGCGAGCGAGCATTAAAACTACGGCTTTACGTTTTCCTGCATGCATTTTCGTACCACCCTAATGTACATACATATATATATCTATATTTTTTTTATTCACAAAAGTTGCCTGTCGCTTGGCTTGTGTCGTCTTTGTCGACGATTGCCGTCAGTCAGTTGAAAAATCAGCGCCTGTCAGTGTAAATAGGCAAACGAGCCAAGTAGTTGTAATCGACAATCGCATCTCTTTTACCCCTTTCACTTTCAGGTTTCATAGACCAACATCTGATAATACACTCTCACCTCGCGCCCACTCTTTTATCATTTCCTAGCCTAAAACGACTAACAAATATGCCCCTGCAGGGAGCCTTCTATTTTTTCAGCTGTTAAATATTAAAATTAAATATACAGTTGCGAGCAAATGAAATGCGGTTCTCCAAAATGTTCAATGGAATTTTAAGGCTACTTCAGGGTAGTAGTTGTTTTCTAAAATAAGCAAGTCTAATCATAAAAATAGTTTTTTAAAGATGTGCGGCTCGGCACTGTTTTAAATGGACATTTTTTTGACATAATTTGGCGAAGCCCTGCAATTTGGCAATTTGTCATAATTTGAATATCTTGTTTATCGAATTCTGACTTCAGCAGAACAAGCTTCCAAAACTGTGCAGGCTGATCATGTTGAGTAGGAATTAAAAAACACAGACAACACTCCTACTACATATAAAGAGACTATACAAACTTCGAATATTGCTGCATTTGTATTCCGCGCTACTGTACATTCAGCTTAGCATTGTTCCGTGCCTCAGTTGATGGGTCTGGTTAGTGACGAATTGTTAATTCAAAGCTTTCATTTCTCATTACCTGATAGCACTGCTATTTATCATGAGGCTAAATAAGAATGAAGGCACAGTTTACGAGTAGAAAAGAGAAGTTTGAAAAGTAAAGTTAGAAACTGTGTGTTACTTTATTATTAGATCTTGTGTCACAACTGAGCGCTGGGGTTTTATTTGAACATTAGTAGTTTCGGTGGGATCTGATGGTGGTAGTTTTTGTTCGAACTATTAAAAGGAATATATAGTTTCCAAATTATTTTTAATATTATAATACTTCATATAATACTAATAATGTTATTGAATGATAGACATAATGATTATGATAATGACAACGATGATGATAATGATAATGATAATGATAATGATTATGATAATGATAATGATAATGATAACGATAATGATAATGATAATGATAATGATAATGATAATGATAATGATAATGATAATGATAATGATAATGTTAATGAGAATGATAATGATAATGATAATGATAACGATAATGATAATGATAATGATAATGATAATGATAATGATAATGATAATAATAATGATAATGATAATGATAATGATAATGATAATGATAATGATAATGATAATGATAATGATAATGATAATGATAATGATAATGATAATGATAATGATAATGATATTGATAATGATAATGATAATGATAATGATAATGATAATGATAATGATAATGATAATGATAATGATAATGATAATGATAATGATAATGATAATGATAATGATAATGATAATGATAATGATAATGATAATGATAATGATAATGATAATGATAATGATAATGATAACGATAATGATGATGATAATGATAATGATAATGATAATGATAATGATAATGATAATGATAATGATAATGATAATGATAATGATAATGATAATGATAATGATAATGATAATGATAACGATAATGAAAATGATAATGATAATGATAATGACGTTGTCTAATTACTTTTAGTTACTTCGTCATAGGTCTATCGATAATTAAAAATTATAGAATAAAAAATTAATTAGGAAAAAACCCATCTTTAAAAAATAACACACATACTAAATCTTTATTAACGAAGAAGTTTAAAAAAAAAATACTACACAAACTTGTTTCACTTAATACACATAAAATGGTGAAAATTGCAATTAGGGAGTTTTGAGTAAATAAATTTTCTTCACATTTTGCATTTTGATAAAAACATTAATTAGTAATAGATGCAAAAGTGCAATTGGGCGGT
Organism: Anomoia purmunda; assembly: GCA_951828415.1. NCBI lineage: Eukaryota > Metazoa > Arthropoda > Insecta > Diptera > Tephritidae > Anomoia > Anomoia purmunda. Next base: position 155,345,874 of record OX639993.1, read on the forward strand.
AAAAGGATTTTTAAGGAATGTTTTTTCTTTGCTCTGAATTTTCTTTTAAAAAAGGTCGAAATTTATTGTAGATAACCGCCAAATTTAACTTAGAAATGAAAAAAATATTATTGAACATACAAAGAGATTGATTCATTAACCCGTTTCATTTCAGAATTAACTGGACGATGGGTCGAAAGAATGATAATTAGGATTTTAAGAAATCGAAAATGGTCTCAAAATATTGGAAAAATAATGAGCGAAGTATACGGAGACTATGTTAAACAATAATTATTATTTTTCCGAGCCTCTTATTTTAATTTTCTGTGACAATAATGAACAGATTGTTCCTCAATATTTATATATACGCGACTACACAAACCACAGCCGAGTTAAAAACTAAAATATATGAACATAATGGCCATTGAGTGACAAATATGTAAAAAAAAAACAGTGGGGGCTAGGGGAAATTTTCCAAAGAGCAGCAAAATCAAAAGTCGCATAAAAACTTTAACCACGAAAGCGATAATAAAACGTTTTGCTTTCAATGCTATTATAAAAAACAATCAGAACACTCAAGTGGTGAACGAAAGGCAAAAAAACACACAAAGATACAAAAAATAAGGCGGCCACAGCAAATTGCAATAAAAGCAATAACAAGTTGCATTAAAGCTTAAGAATTATAATCGCCAACGGGTGCGGCAGTGGCCAGCGGGCGGGGTGTTGTGAAAAACGCCTGGGTAAACTCGTCAAATGAAATACGCCAGTCGTGGCCATCACCAATCAGACACACACACACACACAACAAACAGTGTGTATGTGGGTCAAACCAAAAACAAATAAATAAATAAAATATAGTAAAATATGTAGAATAAGTGGGAGAAGGTAAAGCCGACTACAAAGAAACAAACAACGGCCGTTGCGGTGCGCCAAAAAAAGAAAATCAACAAAAAAAAACAACTAGCACAAAAAATACAACTACATACATAGATATGTAGTAAGTATGTGAAAAGGAAATAAGGAATACATATCTTAAAGAAGTCGTAAGCAAGCAAAAGAAAAACAACAACGGCGAAAGCAAAAGTAAAAATGCAAAAAAAAACAAAAAAAGAAATCTGCTCTTCAACGCCTCAACGGGGTCTTTGATTTTTGCACCGTACAATTTTTGCCTACATATTTATTTAACTAAACCAACAAGCGTGAAAAGCAAAAGCTCTTTAAGAAATACTATATACTAAGTATGTGTGTGTGTGAAGCATGTATCTATGTATGTAGAGCGAGTTAGTAGTTTTGCTTGAAAATATAAACATGAAAATGGATTAAGACACAGTGAGATACTCAAATACTTAAAGAAGGAGAAGGCATTGTCGATGACGACGACGGCGAGGAGGAGGAGGCCAGCATGCACGAGGACAACGTCGAAGATGCCACAACTCGAGCGATGCACCATTGTCATATCTACATAGACAGCCAACTCAAGGATACTAACTTTACGGCATACATGCACGCAAATTCACACATGCTTAGCAAAATATGTATATATTTACGTATGTATGTGTGTGTGTGTGAAAAGTTAGAAATATAAATTTACACGCACCTACACACGAACGCCTTTGTATCGGACATGCTATGATGTTCTGGGAAATGGTCACAAATACCAACAACAAAGGATTGCATTACAAAAGCTGTGTGCCTTTGCATGTAGTAACTTGAATATTTGCCAACTACAACAACAACATATACACATGCACTCCTTGACAGAAAACGGAAGATGGATCACCCATTTTTAGGTAATGAAGTGTAATGCAACATTGGAGTCGACCCAAATTTTCTAAGAGCATAAGGATGTTGCTAAAAAAAAACAAACATACAACAACAATACTCGCACACTGCAGCTTATTGTAATTGACGTTTGGAAGTCAGAAAAAAAACCAAATAAAAAAAATTTGAAATTACTTAGCAAAATGACAATTAACTGTAGGAACTAAGAGAGTGCACACATAGCAAGTTTGCAGAAATCATACTGAAACAAGTAAAGAAAAGTGCAGATTTCGGCTCTGCCAAAGCCTTCATACCTTACACGAATATAAAAAATTGTCAGCCTAGAAAGCTAGGCGATAGAAGTGAAACTTCAGGGAATCGATGGGCACTGGAAATGAAAATACTCACCCTACCCAGCAAGTTTTATGAGATAGAAATATTTCCCTGATAACAGAAGCCACTATTCATTATTCTGGAATTTTTAAGGGTGTTAGGTTAATAAAAAAAGATAGTCGATATATTCGCCTCCATTTATAAAAAATCTATTCATTCACTTCCATACTTTCATATTCAAGAAAAGATACAATTGGTTTGTGGTATGAAAAATATGAAATGAAAACTCGTGATTGTAAATTATTTAAATACCTTGAGCAAATTGCATCTATTGTCGTGCCTGATCTGGTTGTTGAGTCTTTGGGATTATTATTCATTTTTAAATTAAATTTACTTTTGTTGAGCTTGTACAAGTGGTTGAGCTTCTTCCAAGGCAAAATTGGCATTAAAATCACCGCTTTGGCATCGTGTGCCAATCTTCTCCTAATTTTGCTGCACCAGAGGGAGTATATGCTATGTATGAATTTTATTATATCGTTAATTCTCTGGTTCAGAGTGATGTAGAGAACAATCATTGCCACACTCTGTCCGCTTTGCTACCCCTCTCTCGTTTTTTCCTACTCTGAATCTGTCGCGTTTTCGTTTCTCCCCATGTCTCTTTCCGTCCGACTGCACCACCAAGCGCGCCATCCCCTCCCTTTTCCTGTCGCTTTTTCGTTTCATTCGATATTGGAATTACAGCCCAACGAGCGCAAAGAAGTTTCACTTAAAAAAAAAAACTCTATGCATTTTATTGTATTCCGTTTAAAATTATTAATATTTTAAAGAACTATTTATTTCTCTCGAGATTTCGGAATTCACTCCAACGAATTAGCGCTGAATCTGAGCTTCCGCTTACTGCAGCTTTTTTAAGGCAGAGCTAAATGCCATAATGGAGGCTGCCCACTGTCCGCTCCTGTATACCCCGACAGTCAAGCGGCTATTAAATCTCTCAATTCTCACAAAACAACATCCAAAGTTGCCATAAAATGCAGAAGTTCTCTCTCAATCTGCTCGCGTCTAAGCGTACCGTGACTGTTGCATGGGTCCCTGGGCACAGTGACATTCCCGGCGATCGCGCGCCAGACGAGTTGGCAAGGAAGGGGATGGAATTACCTATGATAAATGTTGCTCTAAAAGCGGGCATGCCTCTAACCTCCTGCAAACATAATTTAAAGACAAAACTCATCGAGGAAATGAATATCAGGTGAGTAATGGAACCCGCCTGTCAGATACCAGACAAGTTTGGCCAAAGGTTGACGTAGAGCGATCCAAAGCTCTCATCCGCTTGGACAGATTTTTTCTCGGACTAATGGTTGGAGTAATAACCGGCCACTGCCTTATGGGCACACATGGGAAGAGATTGGGATGCCTAAGCAACGATTTCTGCCGAAGCTGCAGGGACGAAGGGGAAGCGGAGAGCATCGAACACTATCTCTGCCACTGTCCCGCCTTCGAAGCCAATTCCTAAATGGATATTTTCTAAACTGTTTGGCCGACCTGAGCTCGGCTAGCATTCCCGATCTTCTGTGCTACGTAACGCGCACACGGTGGTGCGCCTTCTAAGGGAAGGAAAACGAAAACGTATGGCCCCCGCCAGCTGTACCACAACGGGCCTTGTCACCCTACGTGTGCATACGTGGACTTGCATGGTTACAGCCGCTCTAACTTAACCTAACTTATTTATTTCTTGTATATATACTTACATAAAATTAATTGGCTCTTCAAATACTAAATCGATTTTAATATTTATTTTTTTTAAAATGAACCAGTAGAGTTTCAGACTTATTTTGTACCACGTTTTAAGCATGTGGGTCTTATGGTGCATGAACGGTATTGCACGGCAAGCGACGTTTAAGAACTTTACGTTGTAACATTGTTTCATCATTCGGTAACCAATGCAATTTCAGGTACCTGGAAGCTCCGTTAGAAGAGAATCTAGAGACGCCATCTCTTTGTCAACTTTAAATCAGCAATCGACAGCACCAGAAGAAGTGGCCGATATAACGTGACGTCTGAATTTGGAGTGCCTGGAAATAACGTTGAGCAACACCACCAGCTCCGTTAAGTTGGAAACGGCGAAAATCGCCTAAGCTATTATAGCGTCAATTTAGAGGAAGAGAGTGGTCTGGAAGCGCAAGTCGACAGGAAATATATAAACATATTTTATTTATAATTGAAAGTGGAAAAAGCTTTGGCTTCCTGGTTTGGACGGTGCGTTAAACGGGTAGTTTTAGTCACCGTATTCTTCACTTAAGCGATGCTAACTTTAGTTGAAGGCATTGATGGTCGACCCAAGCGAGGCAAGTCTTTCACCAGTTTACTTTAAATGGGGTTTTTAAATTATAAATGGCCCATACTTTTTTGACAGAATATAAGTAAACTTATATGGCACGGCCGAAAAGACGATATTCTTTGATTTGAAACAGTATTTTTTCTACCATTTTTTTGTTGTCGTTTTCACATTTTTATTTTAGCACATTGAATATTTGCAGTGCCCGGAAATTGGGCGACTGCTGATAGCTAAGGTAGGGATATTTTCATCATAGCTCATATAAACTACAAGCTTTGGATAAACTTCTTTTCTTTTTTTTTTTTGATTGTATAAAACAAATAATTCAATGAAATTTCACTCCGGCTAACTTTTAAATTAATTTGTTATAAGCCAAACAAATTTGAGTGCTTTCATTGTGCTAGTTATTGCAAAGTTATGTCGGCAGAGAAAATATGAACTGAGCATACTTTTGATTAGTTATAGACATATCTACATATTGATATTAATGTGAAGAGTTTTACATTACAAAAAAAAAACATTAAGTAAATAATATTAAAACCAAATAAATTTCTTCTTGTGATCTAACAAAAACCAAATTGAAATATTTCATTCAATGCACAAAGTTATAATGCAAATGCTTTCGAATTGCAGTGCAGTTAACTTCGAGGAAATGCAATTAGCCACCTGCAATGGCAGAAGATAGACGCAAGGCATTGAGTGAGCGGCTGGTAGAAATGAAAATGATAAGAAAAGTCAAACTAAAGAAGAAGATTGCTAGAAGCAGAAGAAGTTGCAGTATTAGGTGAGGAATTTAATCAGTGACAAAATGTGAAATTAAAAACGGAAATGACTGACAAGAGAGCGCTGTGGAGTAGAAAAAAGATAGTTGGCACTTCAATTAAGAGTGGCAATTAAAATAAAATAAAAGTGGCGTGTAAAAGCGAGAAGCGGCAAGCACGATCGGGCTATACGCCGTAAACTTGGCAGTCAGTGAATTGAACTAATTAATCTAGCAGGATTTCAATGGCTTGCAAAAATTTCCTTAGGTAGCTAAATTTTTGTGATTTTTTTTTTTTTGGCTTGCTTTATAGCCAAGCGCGCTAGTCCACAGGGTATTGTAACTTTATCATTCACATAACGGTTGTTTATAAGAGCATAAGGCCACACCGAGATATGCGTATAATATATGTAGACATATATACACCAAAATGTTTTGAAGGAAAAGGTAAATCGATTAAAGGGGTATTCCGATTTTTAGGATTCAAAAAATCAAAAAAAATGTTCTTACTTCTTTACACTCAACAACTATCACAATATCCGTGGTAAAAATTTCTTTGCAATATCTATTGTAGTTCTGAAGATATACCCAGTTTGGCCCAATCGTACACCGGTCGTATAGAGCCACACGAAACTTTTAATCGCATTTATCTCGAAACCAACATTTTTACGGCTTCGTGGCTTAACTTTTCTCAAAAAATTGTGCGATATAATTAAATAATTAAATATGTAAATTACTCGTATAATCCTGAGGAAAAAGATGAACTAGAATTAAATGAATTCAATATAATTTAATATTATTAAACAACAAAAAGTTCCGAAAAAATAGCAAAAAAAAATTTACATTTTTCGATAATTCGTCACTATTATTGAGTTAATCATCGGATTAGTGTGATTGCAGTTCATATTTTAGCTGATGTGATCCCGATTCCAAAAATGTTTCATTTTTGCGTTGCATTTCTCATAAAATCTTGGCAAGAAACAGGAGGTGTTGGAAAAACTAAACGTCGGTTTGAGCCCCAAAAATCGGAATATCCCCTTACATAAGTCATGTCTGTCTCACCGTCCGTCCGTGCAACGAATAAATCGAGTAAACATTGAAATATCTCAACGAAACTCGGTACACATATTGCCATCGACCCAAGGTAGTTTGGTATAAAATGGAAAATCAGATCGATTAACAATCAGGCCCACATAACAGTATTTTGCGAAAATCTCATAAATACGGCGGTAAATGGAATTCGAAAATGGAAAATTGGTGTGGCGCTGCCTACTTTTGAGAAACAACTTTATCCAATTCTACCAAATTTGGTAAACTCTTGGCATTTCAACTCTGTAAGCACAATTTCGAACATAAACCACGCCCACCTCTCATACAACGTTAATTTACTAAACAGTCTACATACATATGCGAAATTTGATTGAATCGTGAATCAAAATCTTGGAAACTAAGCGCGGTGCGGTAAAATCAAAAATCCAGAATATGATAATTTATTCAGCGTTGAGTTTTAAAAAAGTCATCCTAATTTCAATAAGAATTAACTTATAATCTGATCTCTTATAATATTTTTATATTAGTTGGTTACAAGTAATATTTATTTGAATCAAAAACATGCGGCGTGTATTAAAAGTTGAGTTGCACCCGAACTAAGAAGACTCTGTTTTACTTGTTGTTTTTGTTTTTTTTTTTTGTAACTTTCATACTTCGTTTTGCTTTTAGTGCTGTACTTCCGTTCGAGTGCTTCGAGTAGTGGCACCTTTTAGTTGTTATTACTTATACTCTGATACTTCCGTTGGCTGAGACTGAACTTTTCAATACTGGCTATGTGCATTGCCAATGCGCAGCACATAAATTCTGCCTTGCTTTTCATTTGATGCCGTCATTTCCGGCACAAGTTGTTGGGCAACAAAATATATTTTCTTTTTTTTTTTTTTTGATTACTATGTAAAAAACAAAAAAACAGAAAAACAAAAGGGCGCAAAAAGTAAATAAATGGATAATAGTAATCGCCAAAGGGCAGTAAATACTATTTGCTTGTTGTTTGCTGTTGCTTGTTTCGTGCAAATAATATTCCTGTCGAATCCTTGGCCTTATTCGCTTAAAGTGCGCATTTCAACCAATGCATTTCGGTAACGCAGCATAGTAAAAATGCTGCGGAATGCTGGATGTGTTTCGTAGCACCAAGACAAATGACAACAACAAGCACAGCAATGCATGCAACAATGCAAAAAAGGAAAACCAAAAAGAACCAGCACACGGTAAAAAGGCAAAAGGCAGCTGCCCCAGCAACAATTCTCTATAATATAAAAATTTTAAATTTTAGTGGCACTTTTTACGAATATCGCGAAAAAACCTTGACCGATATTTGGTACCGGTTCCTAGCCGCCTACATCAACCAGCAAATACATAAAATCACTCACACATACATATCTCTGTAAGCTTATATATGTAGGTACATTTATAAAATAAGAGCTCACATGCATGCATTTAATACACAAAGTTAACTAATATGGAAAAATTCGAAAGTAGCACCAAGGTGGATAAATGAATGGATGGCTCGCTGCCTGCTGGCTGCCTGCTGGCGGCACACAGTGGCGTGGTTTCGTAAATTTTTTTTTTAGAAATACATAAGTAGTACGATGTATTTAGGAATAGTGAAATGTTTAATTTAAGCTACTTCAGAAACATCCAAACAAAAATTGAAAACGGCCACTCCCTAGAGGTACTGCTCTTGGACCTATAGTAAAAATTTCCAAATACATATTTTAGCGCCCTATGCTGATGGCCTGACATAGCTTATCAACCTGATAGTTGTCAGATTTGCTGCGCCTAGAACAATGTCGTAGAATATAACATCTCTTTCATGTGCTTATTAGGACATAACAACTACAACGACTGTAGACATCATTAGAGGTATGAAACTCGTTTTTGTCGCATAGTTTTAGGCGCAGTAAACCTGACAATTGTCACGTTTGTCAGTTTTTTTCAGGTCATCAGCATAGCGAGGGTTAATTTAAGCATAATAAACCAAGATATCGTAACGAAATTCGGCACATAAATTGGTGAAAAATTGGTGAAATCGAGCAACAACCACGCCAACCTCCCACATCACGGTCATTTACAAAATATTAAACGATATTTCATTAACTGTAGTACATAATACTAGTTAAAAAAATGCTGAAAAAAGTGGCGTGGCACAGCTGACTTTAGAGGAAATAGGTACATATGTATATCTTCGGACTCTATCAAAAGTGGATTACACTTTGCTTTTCAATTCAATAAGCATAATTTTTAAAATTATAGAGATCGAGTAACGGCCACGCCCGCTTCTCATATAGCATTAATTTTCAAAAATACAAAAAATAAGTTATTTCACTAATGAGAAAAGAAGAAGTGTCAAATTTGATATTTTTATTGGGTTCAACGTCTCTACAGCGCTGTGTGGAAGTTTTGAAAAGGAGGCGTGACATCGCTATAAATTTATATAACTTTCCGAAGGTTAAAGAAACCGGCTAAACAATTTCTTCTGAATTTGTTGTTTCGCTGTAAGTACAGTCATTGTGTTTAAAATATTTAACTATAGGACAGTACATTTTTGACTAATTACGATACTTTATTTGTTACTTACAAATTTTTTATTAATTTTTTTTTTAAATACAATTCTTTCCACAACAAAAACCGTGTACAATTAATTTTTAAATTAACTTTGTGCAAATCTCCATAAAATTCAACAAATTTTCACCAAAATTTTAAGCTGTTTATGGATCCGCAATTATTTTACGAGACCTTTTTCGGAATTTCAAAACGATCGGTTAAAATGAAGACGAGAAAACGCCAAATAACTAGCTGAGGATGGATTAGACGAAATTCCACCAACAAGGCAAATAGAAATTAGCTTCGTGATTAACTTCTGTAAACTAAAGCGACTACAAATATTAAATGAATGCCGAAGATTGCACCGTATCTACAGACTATTTTCAAGTGGCTGCAAAAATTCCAGACGGAACATTTTTCTGCAGACAGGAAGCTCTGGTCGACTAAAATTTTAAGAAATAATTGCTGATGAATTGAAATTAAATGTTATGGCTATATCTCGAATAAGTATTAAATAATCATCTGGGATACGCGAAGAAATCTGCACGATGGGTTCGGCGAATTTTTAATGAGGCCCCAAAAAGAGGCTTGAGTGCATTTTTCTGAATTCTGCCTTTAGTAAAGTCATTACTGGTGACGAATCTTGGTTGTATGAGTACGATCCGAAAACCATGGAGCCCAACAGGAGCAAATCCATGGCTCCGTGAATTAGGGACGCGTGAATGAAGACCGCATGACATTTTGTTTGGCGGCCTAAATTCATTCTGCAAAATGAAATTAGCCCGCAGTCTCCAGATGAAATAAGACTGCGGGGCCTGAGGTCATTAACAGCAACGCGGAGATAATTGAAGCGGTTACTGCTGAACTTGATAAGCTTAAAAAGCAAGATTTTGAAGACGGGTTAGAGAAATGGATCTATAGACGTAAGAAATGAATTGAAATCAATGGCGATTATGTAGAGAATATAAAAAAGGCGGAGATTAAGAATAAATATTAAAAGAATTGGTTTTGTATTTTTTGTTTGTCAATGATTCGGGCTTTAGTTAGCCCCCTCCCTCGTATATTTAATTTTCAAATAAAACGTACAAAAATAATTCCAAATTACTCACCCTCATACAAAAACAACAATGCATAGCGTGCGTGCAAGCCTGGAAGTATGTACTATGTTTAGTGAAGTGAATAGTTAATGAATTTTTGAAAATACTAGTTTTTAAATTGATATTAGTTTAAATCTTATCCATTTCAGTATATCACATAAACATAGAGAAATATTTTTATAAAAATAACAATGAAAAACTTATATTTTTAATGCTTGAAATTTGAAACGTCCAGGTTCTAATGAAGCTAAACTGCAGCACTGAATACTTGCTCACTAGCCAGATAATCTATTGCGGAGCAGACGGACATTTTAAAGCAATTTTTTTGACAGAAAATAAGGGCTTCAAAACTAATAAAAAATTTCAAAATTTTTTGGCAGTAGATATTCATTGAGAGAAGTGTTCAATTCGGAATGAATAATTTCTTTCAGTAGTAATATTTGAAATCAAATCGCTATCATGTAAATGCGAAAAGCTTATTTGACTTTTTTCTAAAGAGAAACATTTAATAAGTGATAAGTAAAATTGTATGCAATATTTATTCTAAATTTAACAAATGTTCGGCCAAAGTTCGGTTTTTTTTTGCCGAAGCCAAAGCGAAACCGAACCGAACTTTATAGGCCGAATATCGCCGAAGCCGAAGCCAAAACGAAGTTCGGTCGTTCTCTAGTGAAAACATTTTTTTTTTTTTGCCACTTAGATATTACTTTCAGACCTTTCACTTTTAAACTGCATCATTAGGTTTTGGAAATTGGATGATCTAAAAATTTTGTTTTTTTGCCACCAAAATACCACTGTGCGGCAATGTGGCAAACTGGTTGGATATATGAAAGGATATCTAGTGGCTGCAATTACGCTTTACTGGTGGTAAATGTGACTGCTCACAGACACCCAACTTCCTCCCTCCCCCTCAACTCGTTTACAATAAAATTTCATTTATTTGAAAATTTTCATATGCACACACAAGTATATTTGCATTTTTGCGGTTGCGTGCAAAAATCTGCTTTTCACTATTATTCACAGAGAAAAATAAGAAATGTTATGTGCAAAATTGATTTCAACTCGTTGAATATTAATCCGCTTTGGGCGAGAAGAAGAGGCTGAGTTCGCCGCGCGCTACCAGAGCTTCATATATCTAACGTCAACTAACGCCTAAACTAACCGCACCTACTGACTAACAGCTGCCTGGACAAAATGGCTGGCTAGTCGTCAGTCACCCAACTGGTAAATACTCTCACAAAAAACAAAAACACACACACACATATGTGTGTATGGATACCTATACGAGATGGTCGTTTGGCGAGTTGCTCCAGTTGGTGTGTGTGTGTGTGTGTGTGTGTGTGTGTGGGGGCTAAAGTAGTCAGACGTAAATTGCATTTAGTTAAACTAGTTTCGAGGTACTCGTAGTAGTCACTTGCCGTGTTAGTGGCTTAGAATACAGGCGTCTGCCCTTCGTAGCAGTAGCTTCCTGCATACCCTCAATTTCCCTCTTACCGTCGGCCGCCTGACGCCACTTTGGGCTGCTTGTTTCCCGAGGCAAATGTGCATATTTGGTGTGTAGCTGTGGATCATTCATGTTTTATTTATCTAGACATTTATTTTCCCCACTCTAAGCTCTAACGGTTACAGCTGTATCATCCTTCGTCTTTTCTAATATCCTTATTGCATAACGAAATTTGAGTGACACCGAAAGTGATTTTGAAATGAGTATTTCCCGTAAGTAGTGCATTTGACAGTTATTTATGCAGGTCGATATGCTATGAACCGTCAAAATCTTGGGGCAATTTTAATTTTCATCTCATTTTTCTTTTGTTGATTTCGGTATTATTGCATTTTGAGTCAAGTGAATTGATTTTCATGCTGCTGTTTGATATTTTTTAAATTTCCCGCAACTAAGTACAGCAAAATATTGAGCATGATGCGTATTTTTTTTTGTTAAGAGTCATGAAAGCAGAATATTGCGTGATTTTTTCTATTGTATTAAAATGGAAAATGCAAAATATAAATTTCGCGCGCTCATCAATTATATATTTTGCAGAAAAACTTTCACTCAAATCGAGCACAAAATAGGTAAATCATCCATTTAAAATGTATAGCAGGAGCTTCTACTGAAATTTTGTTGTTTTCGCAGAGTTAGAAAGCTCTTTACGCCCACGGTATGGGGACGACGACAAGTACAGCATTTGAAGGTGCGAGATATCTCAGAGGTCAAAGGAATACAAATGGCTCAGTGCGTTCGATTTTGGATGAGCTCTGTGATATGACAAAGCTGTTAGAGAGTTTAAATTATTCGCTTAAAGGAGGATAACTTTTCATTGGTATTTTATACGTTCTGCTTCCACTCTGTCTCACTGACAGCTAGGAATGTTCGATATTTAAGAAGGTATAGATGTCATCAATCGCGGTAATTCATTGCATGCGTAATCGATATGTCAATATAGCGTGGTAAAAAATATCGATATCGGAAATGTCGATAGTGAAAAAATTGATATATAAAAAAGTTATTCATTCATGAAAATCACAAATTCAATCATGAAATCCAAGAATTTAAATTTTAGTTACATTAGAACGACTTTGAAATTTTATTCAATAATATGGAAACTATATGCAAACACTTTTTTTTAAATTAACATGAAAAGACTTTTCATATCGTAAACTCGCTAATTTCAATACATCCTTTCGATCAGTTTAAAACAGAATAGTAACATTACATAACTACTGTTTGACATAGTTTAAATTTGAAAAAGTTAACATTCTTTAATTTTTCTATAATATGGGTGATTTACAAGGTGTCTTAATATGTAATAAGTCATAAAGTCATAAAATTTTAAATATTCAAAATTGCTTAATTTTAATTATTTGCTTCAATGGAATCCAAAAACTTTACCTTTGAAATCTAAAATTTTATAACACATTATGGCACATTGTGAATCACCAAACAGTATTATAATACTTATGTCATTTTATACAAGCGTCTGTTCAGACAATCGTTGGACAATCGAAAAACCATCATAGCCTGCCAGCAGAAATCGTATGCCTTCAGACATATGTAGAACAACATATTGTTTCCACATTTAGTTGTTCAGTTATTGAATATATTTCGTTATTCCTTTGTCATTTAATTTTTGCTGATGAAAAATAAATTTCAAACTAAATATCGATATCTTCGATATACATACATTATTCCCTGCACAATTTTATGTGCAATTAATCGAGGAATCAATTACCCGGTGAAAAGTAAGGGTATATTTTTTTCGATAACACATATTTTTAACCAGTCATGCCAGTTATGCGGGGAACCCCATATCCCCAGTATATAAATTAAGTTGGGAATGCTGTACTCACACCGAAGATATCGATTCAAAACATCGATTAGCGTAACGTGAAATATCGATATTCGAAATAATCGATATCATATGGAACATTCCTACTGAGAGTGCAACAAAAGTTGTCGATTCAAAAAATCGATTATCGTACCGTGAAATTATCGATTATCGATTTTCATAATAATTGATATCATATCGAACATTCCTACTGAAAGCGCAGCAAAAGTTGTCCGAATACTCATCGTTCGGGTCAATAAGATTTTGGTTTTCTGCGCAGACAACTTTTGGCAAAGGATTGGTACCAACTAAATTTTATGTATGTATATCGGAGCAATTTCTATGTTTTTTGAATAAAAAATCATTATTTCTGAAAATGATAACTGTCAGATGTTTTATGAATTTTTTACTTGAAAACAATATAAAATGTGCGAAGTAAACTTTAATCGTTGGCACGCTCTCCGACATAAAATTTATAAGAGAGAAAAAACACACACAATTGTCCCGCCAAGAACGGTGAATACACCTTAAAAAGTCATTAGTTGACTAGCACAATGAAGAATATAGGCGAATATAAAGTACATAAGTCAAAGAACAACATCGACTAATATCCACTAATACCCATTACGCACGGCACACATAGCGAATGTATGTATGAATAATTTTTTAGTGAGTGCGTTGTTGATATGAACCGGTGCAGTGCTCGATTATATCATTGAACCAATAAATAAAACGTGTGATACCGAAATGACTCACAGCCCTAAGAAGCACCAAGTGGAAAGATTTAGGCTAAGCACATAGTGGAGCGACTCCATCGGTAAATCGGTAAATATTTGCAGCAGAAATATATTCGAAAATTTGCCATTTTTTGTCGAGGGGTGATGGCAAAATTTGCGTAAAAGGGGTGGAACGTTAAAACCATTATAATTAGTTTTATTTGATTTCATAAATGAAAATCGAAAAAGAAACACTAGCATCTCTCACATTTCAATAAATCCAAACATTCGATATTTTATTAAAATTGCAGTAAATTCGCTTAAAATTGGTATGGAGAATTTAGTTAGAGACAGTAATGCATAAAAATCATGATTCATTATTTTATAAAAATATTAACTGAATTTATTGCAAACAACAAGAGCTGTTCATTCGAATTCTGTTTCACCCGAACTTAGGCTCCTTACTTGTTACACGAACTAAGAGGGAGGATCCACATGAGAATCAGAGTAGGACTCGGTAACCATTCCCGCCTACCATGGGGAGGGACCATGTCTTCCATCCCTCTCTCTCTTCCAGTAAATCCCCCACCTCCCCCCCCTCTAATTTTGGCAAAGTTGCGAAGGACAGGATCCTTATTGGGGTTCTGGGCCGAGGCAACGAGCTCCAGTGGAGATAGGTGAATACAGCTGTAGCAAACGTCATTTTTGACATTCTGCTGGAGGATCCCAGAAACCCTTCGGCCAGTAAGAACGCCGGTTGGTACCAGGGCTACATTAAGGTGGTCGTCTGTGAAGACCTAAGAGTTCCAAAATTATGATTGGCAATAAAATATGACACTAAATGACAGTTTGAGTTGAGGTTTTATAATTTTGCATTACAGTCAAATCGAGATATGTAAAAGTGTTAACTGTTTTTATTCAACTGGCAACATTGGGCGTAAAATTTTACCTAATGAACCCCAAGATCCACCAGAGCTCAGTGGAAAAATTTATAAAATACGAATTTTTTGGTAATTTTGTTTTATATTAAAGCTTATTCCTCTACAAACAAGAGCTCGCTACTAAAAGGAAAATCAATGGATAAGTGTGGCGAGCGATTCTACAAAGGAATTGGATGGTATCACCCAATGTTTGTTGTAAACCAGTGTAATTAATGATTTGCTACTCAGAGAATAAAATTTTTAAATAGTCTCGCAAATTGATTTAAGTAATAATCTCCTCAAAGGCGTCATTAAAAATTAATAACTTCATAGAAAAGGTAATTGTTCCAAGAACAACTAACAACAAAACAATTATTTTTATGATTTAGAAATGTAGTAATAAAGTAAAGTAAAGTCACGCAATAGATTCTTGAAATCGAAAAAGTCAAAAATTCTGAAATAAAATAGCAGTCATACATTAAACAAATGTAAGTTCAATAAAACAGAACTCTTTATTTCAAATCGAATTTATCAATTCACTTTTGCAGCAATAAACCAAAATGCATCAGCTCCGTTGTTATTGTTGTGGCAGCCAATTCAAGAGCAGAAAATTTTAAAAAAGAGCAATTGGCAATTGAATGAATCGACAATGCTTACACATTTCGAAAGTTACAGACAGTTTTATAACTCAAAGCAACGCCCAAATGTGAGCAAGCATTTTCACTGCATTCCCCAATTTTGGGTATTACTATGCAGTTGCTTGAGTGGGAATCCGATTAAATTCCATTTAATTGACTCAGAGGGGCAAACATTTATATATATAAATATATATATATATATATTTGCAGTACAGTGAAACCTCCTACAACCGGACACTTACGGTTTCACAATTTTTGCCCGGTAATGGGGGTTGTCCAATTATAGGAGTGGACTAATAGAAATGGGAGTAAAATTTATACATAAATTTCTTCTTAAATGAAATAGATCTCTTGGTAATTTAATTTATATATTTCATTTGTTTTGTGAAATATATCCGGAATCCAGTAACATCGTCCCTAACGATTTTTTTAATGTGACGAAGTTGTTTTAGTACTTCAGAATATGATTTAATTTGACCCGCGTCCCGGACACATACTTCATTTAATATGCCGGTCATACTACAACTTAAATTACTTATTTTCGTCCAAATTACTTCGCATAAACCAAGTGCGTGCACACTTGCCACTCCTAATTTGTATTGGCAGCTCTGTAGAGAAAGGGTTGTTTAGATCTTTGATCGAAGGAGCAAATGTGAGAGATTGTGTACGTTTCTAATATATTTAAATTTTATTGTGATAATTTTTTTTTTTTTTTAATTTACAACCATGAAGGACAGTTTTATTTCAAATTACTTCGTCCAGTTTAGTTATGGAAAAACACATTTTTCGATTATTATCGATCAAATTTAGTGCCACCACTATTTGTTCGTGATTTCGTTCTAGATTTATGATAAGCAACCTCATTTCATCTTAATTTATTGACAGATTTTACAAGGCGAAATTACTTAGTTTCATTGTAATTTGCACATAAATTAAGAATGAGTTATAAATTACACTAGCGTGTCCCGACTTTAAGTCTTCGGTTTCTCCGTCGGATAATTTTTCTGGAACATTTTCCTCAATGACAATGTCAATCTTCTTTATTAACATTTTTGTCGATTAATAAACAGTCGACCGAATGCTGATCTTTTTGATTTTCATTTAAAAGCTTTATCAAAGCCGATAACGTCGATATGGGAATTTTCACTCACAGTTTTGAATTCTTTCTGCCGTTACGTTGTCCCAGGTTTTTGAAAGTTTGTTCAATGGAATATCTCCTATTCTAGTCAAAATATGTTTGATGGTAAGACATCTGTAGTGTCATTTATTTGTAATTACTCGTATAATTACACAGGCCGAAAAGATTGCAGAACGAGAAACCAGAGTATACACACTAAAGCGCATTTGAAAGAGCAATGCTTGTAAAGGGTGTTTCTTTTAGACATGTGGTTTTCAAAAATAAATAAAACGCATAGAATTTAATGTTATGACCAAGAATTTAGCTTTATTATAAAGATAAGAGTTTGCCATTATGTTTTAAAAATCATTTCGGGCAGGTGACCGTCGCGACTGGCTCAAATAAATTACAGCGGAGAGACCTAATTTTCTACCAATTTTGCAGCAATTGGGGCCGTATGTCAGTAATAATATTCGAATATTCTCTTCCTATAGTCCAGCGGTGTTAAATCGCACGGTCTTGGAGGTCCCGTCACAGGCCCACGAGGCGAGTTAATGCGCTCACCAAAAGTTTACTTCAATTCGCCAATTCAGGCACGAAAAGTCATTAATCATGGCTCTATAGCGTTCCTGATTGACTGTAACATTATGGCCGGCTAGATTTGTGATGAAATGTAGGCCAACCATGGCTTGTGAATTATCAACATTCCAAACCGATGGACGCGATGCGACGAGCGAATTGAACCATTTTACATTGGTAATAAATTTGCTTCGAGTTTTGTTCGTTATGAATATGAGTATTGCCTCATTGAAAACCACACGTCAAAAAAAACACCATTTACTTTAATATGCTGGCTGTAATTTTACAATAAAAGTTAAAACCGTTATGCTACATAACCTCAAATATAGTCAAAAACGCACTGTTAGCTCAGGATATCTCGAAAACCTGACGTGATAGAGCAATTCTGTGGCCAGATTCTTGTTCGGTCTGTTTTTTGTTGATTTTACACTTTTGTTGGGTAACATTATTTTTCTTGTCCGTTAGCGAGAGGCCCGCATCCGCTCACGAGAGATAATACAACTAAAAATTAGTAAAGAAAAAAGTGTCCGCATCCGGTCATTAGAGTGCCCGGTTGTTAGAGTGAATTTTTGTTTCTTTTCTGAAAACGCAGCGTTAAACTTGATTCCTCAATTTTTGTTCGGTTAAGAGAAATGTCCGCTTATTGGAGGTGTCCGCAAGTAGAGGTTTCACTGTAATAGTTCAGTACATGTGTAAGTCTTAAAAAAAATATACTGAACATGATTTCTTTTTTTTTTTTTTGATTTTCACTGTAACTAAATGAAAAAATGCCAGTATTTTTAAGGTGCATACTCACTCCGCTCGAAATGGTATTGATAAGGGTGTGGCCTAGCGCTCTGCGCCCACAGTAGTAGCAGTAGATGGCACCAGATGGCCGCCAGAGGGTGAGTGTGAGAAGAAAATTTTAAAGCATTTATATAATATAAACACTAAGTAAGTGAGTAAGTACTTATTTATTTATGTACATATGTGTGTTAAATATATGTATCTACAATGTACATATGTATGTACATATGTAATGACGACGCAAAGCCATTAGCAAAGTTGGATGGTGTACGACGATATGACACAGAAAGTGCGCCAGGCCACTGCAGCAAACGCCAAACGCAGGTAATTTGTGAGAGGGGTAAAAGAGTTAGTAGGCAGATGGGGGAGTGACACTTGGAGTGTGCGTGTGTGTGTGTGCGTGTCTGCTTTTGCTCACATTTGTTGGCGAATTAAACGAAATTGTTTAAAGGGGGCTTGCGGGCGGATGTGTTAGAATATTTTGCAAAACCGCAAGCGGCATTGGCTTTCGAAAATGGGCAAATACTTGGAAGCTTACATACATACATATGTCGCGCGAATTTCACACTCAGCTGTTTATAATTACAAAGGTTTCTAAGTGTTTTAATGAAAATTTACATACACTGCGTCAAATTGCACAAGCACTGATGGTTTTTAAGAATATTCTCTGTGTTTTGTACACTAAGTTTTGTCTCGCTAACTACTAGGGTTCATATTTCAATAAAAACCATAAATCTAAATATCGAACTTTGCACTAAAGAAATAAAAAAAGTATCGATTATTTTCTGATCCATTTTGTTTATATGTTTTTATTTTTAGGCTAACTTGATCTACATAATTTAATTAAGTGCAAATATTTTCAACTTTCCGCCATCGTCAGGGGTGAATCTTTAAAAAAAAATTGTAACCAAAATTAAAAATTTTGTTTTTGAATTTGTTTTTAAATTTTGAGTGTGCAGTCAAATTCAATTCAAGTGCAAGTTTGAAGAGGTTTAAAATTATAGTTGATTTTTGATAACTTTTTTGGTATTGCTCATTTTCCTCCATATGCTTGAAACTTCCACTTTAATTGAATGGGCTATAAAACTGCATACTCAGAATTTTCAGTCGAAACTTTAATTTTGTTGAATATTTTCTAAGTTTTGTATAATGTTTGGAATTTTGATTTATATACTACATATATGAGCCTTTCGTGTATAGTATGAACCATAGTTTTGTTAAAATTTCAACAACAAAAAATAATAATGTGATGCATAATATTGCAAATATTGTAAAAAAAAAACAATATATTTCAATTTTTTATGCAGTGTATGTATGTGGGTAGCAAAAGTTAGAATTCTACCAAGTTTCGTTGAGATATCTCAATATTTACTCGAGTTACTCAATAACAAAGTTTACAAAATCCATACAGCGAGAACAAACTCGTAGAAGAAAGTGCCGCTATTTTTTATTATAATTTGTATGCAATGTCTACTCATATATTGCTTTCGCTTATTAACAATGGATTGGGGAGCTAAAGAAAATCATATTGCGGTGATTGCTTTACATAGTATGTACATATGTGTGGATAAAGCGCAAGTGAAATTTATGAGCTTCTAAAAACACTTAATATTTCGAGAATGTTCGTTTACCGGATATATCGACCTGATCAATAGCAAGACTTATTCGAGATGATCTCCACATGAACGGCTACGGTCGGTCAACTGGTCATCTTCTGACAACGCGCTTGAAGCAAATTAGGCTCAAGAGATGTAAGCGGCTTCTTAAGTGGCATGCGGTCAACGGGCCGATTTGAAATAAACAAATATTATGAAGAATATTATTAAACTTCTACTTTAGCGATTATAACACATGTAAAAAATAACATCGACTAGGTCAAAACCTTTTTACTATAATTTATTATTGCGGTTTTAGCGTAAAAAATAAAAATTTTAATCAATACTTAACTTTTTTTCATACACAAAACTACAATAAAATTAAGGAGATATGAAGTAAAACTTCAGATATGAAGAAAAATCAGTGGTATGGACGCTATTTCTTATAGTGATAGATATAGATATTGCTGATTTTCGGAATAGATTTTGTACGACTAATAAGTAAATAACTTCACACGGTTTTACGTGTCTAGATTTACCGATGCGAACATTTTAAAGCCAACCTCATTTCTGAAAAATCAGCTGGGCGCTGGGTTTCAATGTATGTACCGTTTCTATTCATGATAAGTAAAAGGATTATCAAACTTCACATAACCAGCTGCTCTCAGCACTCTCAAAATTTACAGAGTCACCAACTTTGCCAGTTTCACAGTTTTAACTGTAAATTACAGTTTTCTGGATAAGCTTGCAGTTTTCTTAAATTACCACATAGCACAAAAAACAGTTTTTTCGCAAGTTTTGATCTTAGCGTAAATTAATTAAATAAATTAAAATGGCTTTCATTTTTTTCATTCTATTTTTCTTTTGAGACAAATTGTTTCAGATGTCCGTTGCATTCCTTTTGGCTATACTCGTAGCATATGTGTAAAGAATATTTTCTGAAACCAATTTATATAAAACAAAAATTAGAAATTAATTAGAAATTCCAACAATCGTTGGTATTTTAAGAAAAAAGAAGTTATTTAAAAAAAAATTCAGGTTGCACTAAATTTAATGTATTAAATGAAAATGTATAAAAAGAATTAATAAACTATTTTATGAAAAAATGTGGAACTGAAACAAAATGTGATTTAAATATCAAGTATATGACGACTGTTTTTGTTTGGTTAAGTGTAATTTAAACTTTTTGTGTTGTTTTATTTAAAATAATTTGGTTTTTGTTACTTATGTTTAATAATATTAAATTTTGAAAAAAAAAAAATCTGGCAACGCTGAAAGTGACTCACTTGGTATAAAGCAAGCATCCGGTAACAACAATACCTTCTAGTAACCAAGACCTGGATACCATCAATGCTTTTGCTTTCTCAGCCCCGATACAAGACTACACACGGGGAATTAAAAAGTCAGGCAACTATAGCCGCATACACAGAAGCAACTACATAGTATATGCCATAAGTCTTTAAAATTAACACTTTTCTAATCTCTAATAAATAATTAATAATTTAATATAATATTCAAAAATTACTCGGCAACCGCAGCACCTGCACTCACACCACTTCGTACAAGGTTTGCAAATTATTTTTACGTTTTACAAATCCATGTATGTATGTATACCTGTGTATGTATGTACATTAGCCCGCATCACATCAAAGGCAAAACAAAAGACAAAATGTTCGCCGTACATCACCAATTCTTATCAGCAAAACTTTTCACGCTAATGTCACGTAAATTAATAGTAATTGGCCCGTTTTTTTGTACCCGACTTGCAAAAGAACGCTCCAACTCGGATAAAATTTCCTTTAGTTGCGAAAGCAATCCTGTACGCATCTTTCATGAGACATGAGATTTGCTTAGTGCTCTTTAAGGATGGAAATCTTAGGTCGTTATATATTTAAAAATACTATGCAATAAAAAACGAATTAGATCTTAAACTAAAATTTCCCATGTCTTTTCTTCCGGCCCATTCTCAACACTACATCTTAGGTCGGATATCATTTAACCGAGTTGGCTCAACTCGCATATTTTACCAAGTTAGTGTTGTTGCTTTACATGTATTTTGTTATCCTACCTAGTGTTTTTTTTTGCAATTAGGTTACAAAGAAACCGGCCTATTACTAACTATTTGGCGCTTACATTATAGCTTAATGTTTGACCGAACTTCTACGATTTGTGGTGTACCTCTTGATGTTGTAACACAAATTGAGGGTCCTATAGTTTTACTCCAACTTCGAATGGCATACGATTTTTGTGAAAAGTTTTTTCATGGCAGCAATTCACCCTAAGGTTTGCCATTGCCTGCCGCCGAGTGACCGCTATTAGAAAAAACTTTTCGATGTTACTTGCCCCATCCAGGATGTGAACCCAGAACCCGCCGAATGAAACGCGCACACGTTGCACACTCGGCTACGGCGGCCGTTGTCAGTACATTAAAGTTCGCAAAAAATCATTAAAATACTTCCATTATTCCTGTAGAATTATTTTTAAAAAAATGTATAGCCGAATGTAAGGCGTTTTCAGTTTCAACTGGAATAAGTAAAAGCTTTTTTTTATTATGAGATGAACATCAATCTTAGAGCCGAAACCAACATATTGATTTTATAAAATAATAAATAATCAATGAATTTTTAAAAATTCTACATTATTATTGTTGTTATTAAATTACCCATTTCTGTTTGTCACATAGACATACATACATATTTTTGATAAAATTTAAAATACAAATTTTTTTAAGGCTCGAAATTTAGTCATCTTTTGTTGAGCGTAAAAATAATGGCAACAGAAAAATATTAAAAACTGTGACAATTTCTAGGCAGGAGTTTTTCATAAAAAAAAATTGTCGAATTCGTTATGTAATGATCACTTTTTTTCAGTATAATTACTGCAAGGTAAATCTCAGTCTATTTTGACTTTTTACCAAAGGGAAATACCCAAGGCGAATTCATATCAGGTGGTATTATAAGTACCTACAACTAAAAAATTACCGTGCATTTTGTTTTTGCTTTTACGGCTTGTGAAAGCTCATACGCTAGGGCAAAAACAAAACACATGTAGGTGAATAAAAAAAATTAAATCGGCTGCTTTAGTAACTACACCTTATATGAATTCGCCTTGGGAAATGGATATATTAAAAACAAGGCGAATTCTACAAGTCGATGGCATCCGAAGAGCTGAATGCTTGTTCTTCTTTCCAAATTCACTGGGTTGTTTTGTTTACACAAACAAAATACATGAGGAGCAATACTGGGCGCATTCAGATTTTGATTTGTTTATCTTGCTATCACCTTCTATGGAACCACCTTGATTAAAAGTATAACTTTATACAACTTTTAAATTTAAAAAAAAATCGGCCAAATTTTTCCCTTTTTTACCGAAGCCAAACCGAGACCGAACCGAACTTTGATAGCCGAACATGGCCATATATGGAAAATGCCTTGCACAACTACTTAAAATTTTAGCGTGCACGGCGAACTTCTTTTCTGATACTGTCTAATGTAAATATGAGCAGAACAAATATTCGCTTTTGCGCTTTTTTTTATTTGATTTGCTGCAACCTAACCGTAAATACAAAAACTTTTACGAAACCAAAGGAATTTCTAAATGATTTCTCCCCACAAGTGGAATCAATGATCGCCAGCGTTGTGGAATAGCACGTTTTCTCAATTTTCTTAAAAAGAAAAAAACCAAAAACAAAAAAAGCACTAACTGTGTGGGTGGTCGTCACAGTCAGCACTGACTCAGCCAGCGGCGGCGGCGGCAGCGGAGAGAGCGTCACGCAGTGAACTGTGGCGTTTGCATTTCAAACTGGCGCAAGGTTAGAGTCTGCAAGGCAACAAGCACAAAGAACAAAAAGATAAAGAAAAAGAAAAGAAGTAGAAGAAGTAGCGAAACAATTGTTTGTACCGCCTTGTTGCATGTGTTGCATGTTGCACGTTTGTAAGTTGCAATTTAAAGTTTCATTCACTTTTACCTAAGCATATTCGGCTAAATATATATAAATACTTGCGATAGGTTTTGCTGGCTTTTCGTGTCATTTTAGTTGGGTTTTTTCTTTCAATTTTTTTTTGTTTTAATTTTCGTCGCGTATTTGGCATTTTGCAGTGGCAATCTGTAAGTGTTACTAATTGAACAACTGCGCTAAAATATGTAATTGGGGAGAGAAAAGTTTTTCATTAATACTCAGTTAGTTAGTTAGTTAGTTAGTTAGCTAGTTAGTTATTCAACTGTTTCCACCGATTATGGGGGTGTGTGTGTGTGTGTGGGCGGGGTATGGCAATTTGTGTGTTATTGATATGCTGCTTGGGCGCAGTTGGATGCCATGCAATTAAAGTAAAATATAGGCATTTTAGATCGTTGTTAGTGCAATGTTTTAAATGTAATACAATGCGATATAGAAAGGATATAAAATTAGTAATACATACATATATTGCATATGCGTTTGAGTGCGTTATAATTACACATTTTCGTGGCTTGTTGGCTAGCTTAATTTTGAAAAATTAATAGCGAAAGTAAATTATTTAGAAATTTAATATGTCTAATATATGTTTGAAAAAAAAAACCAAAATATAACCGGAGCTATGAAAACATCTGCTACTTAATTTCCTTTTGCAAGACCTGAATGATTACAAAGAAGTTGCATCCCATCCCACTGTTCCTCTAACAGAAAATGTCGTCCAATTCACCATACCAGAACTAGTTTGACCTTTGCTGATTGATATTAGAATCTGATTAGATACAATTGGTTTCTGTCTGTGGTGAATTGGACGAGAGCTCTTGCCACAGGAAACGAAACGGCATGCAACTTCATTGTAATCTACGTCCTTTGCCTGAATACTAGGAAAATCGCATGCAACCCCACCATTAAACTATGTAATGCCGGTATTCTGCACGCAGTCACTAGTCATTAATTGAAACCTTTCAGTTGTGAGATTGATTTTGGGACTATTCGCAAAGAACGTAAATTACAAGGAAGTTGCATCAGTGAAATTATCCTGTGGTAAGAAGTGTTAGCTTAATTTACCACACTTCAAACTAAATGGTTCCAATCAGATTCGAATATCAATCAGTGAGCATCAAATTTGTACTGGCATTTGTACTGTAGTCTCAAAATAAAGTCACTAATTTGTCAGCTGGCCCTGCGCAGGTCACAAAACAAAGAAAGTAAGGTAAGGAAAGGAAAGTATTGCACAAACGCGAAAATGAAGTAGCACTAGCTGTCGTCCCCTGGTCGTTCGCTAGATTTTGCTTAAAACTGTAAAAAAAATAACACTTTATTTTCATAACACAGGACACATATAAAAGAACTATTTGTTTGCATTTGCTTATGTATTTTGTTCTGCCATTTTGATCGAATGCTCAAATGGATGAGAACTGCATTTATCGATTGTTGATAGTTCGAACTTTTAAACATATTTTAAATAATCGATTCACATAAAATTCAGTAATCAGAAATTTTAACAGCTAATTTCAATTTTAATTTTTCAACAACCATATTGTTTTAATTTTTAAAGAAAAATAATGCTGTTAATAAATAGTTAATTGCGTGCAATCGATTAATTCACATTCATTATGCATTTCTAGCTGGAACATACAATCAGCTGATTCGCTCTACTGCTTTTCACCACAGTCTTTGGTGACATTTTTTGAGACTGTTTCTTAATAAATAACGAAATGTCTCTAACTGGAAGTCTCAAATTTTGTGACTTGAGATGATACTGAATTACTAAAGGCCGACATAAATTCAATTAAAAAACAGTGATGGTCGAATCGACTCGAGTATTTTCTCTAGTAATTTTGAAGTACTTACATACTCGAGTAACCAGCATTTAGTATTCGTATACATAGACTCTTTTATGGGTCTCAAGTACTTATAGTATTCAAATACCGAAAGGAATATATATAATAATCATCAAATACAAAACGCAGTTTTGCACTGTGAAGTTAAAAATTAGATTAAATTTGTTATGTGCAGAAGAGAGCAATCAAATATAGCGAAAAAATATATGGGTTTAATTAAAAAATTATATTATTTTAAGCAGTTAAAAATGAGGAATTTTTCGTTTCTTTTTGATATTCTTTTTTCCGACAAGGTAAAAAGTTGATGTACTATATTGGAACGAATTTCCGTCATCTCTTGTCAAGTTTGGTTTGGAGACAAACCGGTTTCGACGGTGTGCCATCTTCAGTGTCATTTTGCCTTCAAACCAAACTTGATAAGGGAAAATCGTTCCAATATACATGAAGAAATTTTTTCTTTGATCCTAAGACAACTTGCTTTCATAAAAGCAATATTCAACACAAATATTAGAGTTAGAGTAAAAATCAGCATTCGAATCTATAACGTATTCGAATACCGAACTATGAACTTGAATACCGGCTCAGTACCAAAACTAGCCAACTCGGCACATCACTGTTAGAAAATGGGCACATCCTTATAACGGCCACAGTTCAATAATGGCCGAACTCACTGAACTGCCTACGGTAAACGACTACGCGTTTCCGACCGGCTCGACCGAAACCAAATTCATAAGCTACCCATTTATATATGGATGGGACGAAGTATGCCGGGAGAGTTGGTGGCGGGGTCTTTACGGAATAATTGAGCTTCCGTCTACCTAATTATTGCGCTTTATTTCAGGCGGCGCTTATGGCAACTATAAAACCCACATCACTGGCAGTTTATGTTATGATTCCCTGTAGTGAAATATTTGCACTGACGGTCAGACGGTTATTCAATCCCTGAGAAAAACGTCGCTGACGTCAAGGGTAGCTGCGGAATGTTGTCGATCTCTTTACGAGATGGTTGAGACATTTCCAGCACGTATTGTTGGGGGGGTTACGGGTCATTGGGACATACAACTCGGGATTCCTCTACAGAGAGGTAAGTTATTAATTAATAAGAAATTTGTCAGGATCGCAAACGATTGCAAGGCCACTCTGGCCATCGATGAGTCACCAACGAAGGAAATCTCTTCTCAACCTGTATCACGAAGGCAGTGCTCGTTTGGCATTGTTTTATAGGTGTGTATTCAGCAAGTCTAGGTGGCTCTTAGCGGGATTGCCGTGAAAGTTGTCGTGACGTAGTGGAGGAGAAGACCATACATCAGAAGCTCTGGGTACCTATAAGCTTGATAATCTCATACCAATCGAAATAATGGGCCTATCGAGGTTTCCATAGGAATACGAAGTAGTTCAAGGAGAGCAGGGCTCACCTAGCAGCCCCCATGGGTTACGACAAAGAGCCATGAAGTGAGAGCCGAACGTTACCTAAAATATATATTCGTATATTGAAACAAAATGTTGTATCGGAATTTGCTTTTTTTCTGCTGCAAGTCGAATTCATATAAAGTGGAGTTGAATGAACAGCTGAGCGATTTCGTCTCTTTGCATGAAATGTCAAATTTGTTTACTTTCATGTTTTCACCTCCCAAAGCCGTATAAGCAAAAACAAAACACATGTGTCGTTGGGCATTCCTCACCATCTGATATAAATTTCGTAAACTATATTGATGGTGTAACTGAGAGTTTTCATATTAGGGTAACGATATAAAGTTTACAAAACTTTTGGCATTTTCAGGTAAAAATTTTGTAGGGCAAAAAACAAAATTATTTGAAAGGGTTATCGGCCTTATACTTACATAGTAGATATTAGATAACCTCCGAAATAAATTACAAATATCCGTACTTTTTCGCTTCCGTGGTGTTTTGGATATCTTGAAGATAAGAAAAAGGGTACGCCGAAAGAAAACGTCATTTCTAAAGGGAAAATTCCAAAAGCCGAAAGCCGAAAACGCTACGAAGCAGCTTGTTACAGAATAAATCGGAACCGAGTTGAAAAAGGCGTTAATTCTCAATCGTAAATATTTCATAAGAAGTTTCGTATGTAGAAATCCACGCAAGTGGGGAAAGTCTCTGAATTCCATGCATCTGGAAGTGGCAACTTACAATGAGATTCATAGTGAAAAGAATACAGAAGGTGATGCAGATTTTGGTACTGCTAACCCTCTGTTGAAAATTTTGACAAAGTTTCTACGTAACAACAGATTTTGTTTACACAAATCGCGTATGTATCATGTGTATTCTTTCCAACATGTTTAACAGTTTTATTGTGTATTCTTTCTGATATGTGACGTCACAGCCAGCATTACTCTCCGAATTTCAGATCAATTAGCGCAATCTTATAGTCCATCATTCTTGCATGAGATTAGACCCTGTGTTTGAAACAAGCGAGTGCCGACTCTTCCGCAGTAGTTTAGTGTTTTGTGAACTTAAAACATGATGTAAAATCGTTAGCAAATCTTTTTAGTCGTATTAGTGTCAACTTAGAGAATTTTTCTTAGTTTCACACTTAGTATATACGAAAATAGTATGTACATATATAAAGTAAATTTATGTAAACGTGCAAATGCATGCAATTGGGGAACTGACACCGTTGAACTGAAGTGCACGCGCCCGAAGCCACGTGAAACACATTTCTAATTACAAAATAAACAGCATTTATGAGCGCTGGTAGAAAGAAGAGTGAAGAAGGCAAGGTACACATGTAATTGGAAACGCAGGAGGAGTGGTGAGGGTGATTGCATTTAATTTTTGTCGAGCTTTGCTGTAAAGCTGAAATTCTGGTTTTCGAACAGTAACCGCAAATGCTTGCATACAAACTGACATACAATATATATGTAAGTATACAAACGTGAGCAGGAATGAACAGATTTTCGTTAAAGTCACGCTGTGATTATAAACGCCCAACGGTGACAAAGCTAACTAGGCTAGCTAGCTGGGTACGGTCTGAAGTAGGAAGTTGGAAGTGTTCTGCTAGTTAGAAGTAGCGAATGGTGAGGGGAGGTCAAAGCCACCAGGCACAGCGCTGCACCGCACTGCACTCCAGCACACTACACTCAGTCAGGCAGTCAGTTAGTCAGTTAGGCAGTCAGTCAGTTAGTCAGTCAGTCAGTGGTGCTTGACAGTCATGCGTAGGTACAAGTACTTTTAGTCGTTCATTCGCATTGCCAGCATTATCATATCAGAATGACTCTAACTGACTGGCTGACTGACTGATATGCGGAGCAAATTCTTAACTGTTGTTGCTAGAAATTATTGTGCTGTTGTTATTGTGGCTTTATTGACTGGTTTGCTGCTTGTTGGCACTCGCTTGTAGCGCGAAATTTCATTGAATGCACGTGGGTGGAGGAAGGGCGTAGTACATACAGTGAGTTGTGAATATTGCATTTTGTTGTTTTCGCTTTTGCTGTTGCTGTTGTTGCGGTTGTTGTCGTTTGCGGTTTATAATCTCATTGAAAACTTGTTTCGGGCTCAAAGACGCAAACTTGCACTCACGCATCCCCCCCCCACACATACATTTGTCTTTAGTTAGATGTGTGCGTGTAAATTGCGATATGCAAATATGCTCTACAATTGTACACAACATAGTAGGGGATTTTCTATTCGTAACTTCTCAAGTATGTGTTATGTGTGTGTGTGCTTCTGAATACATACAGACATACACCACTGTTGAATCGAAGCATCACCTGACTATGTACATATGTACATACTTAGTACGGAATTAGTTCTTTTGGCGGTAGGTACAAAATGATCATTGTCATCATCTTCATTTTTTAAACCCTGTTGTGCGTTAAAATCCCAGCTACCAGCAACTGTTTTACCTACATATAGCGAAAAGACCACGTAAAATTCCCTATAAATTAGAATAAAATTTAGCGGATTCCTCTATGATTTTTTTTCCAATAAGATGCTCTTCTTATGCTGACTGGATATGTCCTTTAAATGAAATCAAAAAGCAACAACAGCTTACATGCCGACTGTGGTCCATTGGCTACGCTCTTGCTTAGCAAGTCGTAGGTTGTGGGTTCGAGTGCCGGTGGAGTCATTAAACAAATCTGATGAGATGTGGTGATCTCCGAAATAGCTATAATTTCTACCACTCCTGACTGTTGTTGTCTTTCTTCCAATATACTTTTCCTTATACTGGCCTTGAGCACGTAAAATTAATATTATCGTGAAATCAAGAAGATAATCTGTAAAACTAAGATGAAAACTTTTTAATGTAAATAAGAAGGGGTAACCCGTAGAATAAAAATGGTAACCTTTTCAATAAAATTAAGAAAGAAAAATCTCTATTTTCAGTAGAATCTCCGCTTAATTTTATTAGGTCGAAGATATTATCTATTTAAAATTATTGTCATTTAATTTTTTGCAGATAGATTACTTTCTGAAAATAAATATCGCACTTCTTTTATAAACTGTTTATTATTTAATTATACAAGCTTTATTTATAATTATGATGTGTTTAAGATTTATATATTATTATTACAGGTTTTAACTACATACTTTCTTACTATACAAAAACAATTAAAATAAGTATAATATAGAAATTGGTGTGGCCAAATTACTAGTAGCATGGCACATGCCGTTTCTTAAAATTTAAAGCATGTTCAGATCTTTGACATTTTTAATATTAATGCACAAAAAAGGCATTGAGAGAAAAAGAGAGCATCACTGACGTGGAAATAAATTTATTTTTAAAACATTTTTCACTGAAAACTTCAGGAAGAATTAATGAGTAAATCAAAAATTTTCATTTTGAAAATACAAAAATCCAAAGAGCAAAATATTATCATAATATTAAACTAAAAACAATATAAAGTAGATTAGTCAGTCACAAAGTAAATAAACCCAATTAAAATATCTCATTTATATTGCATGTATATATGAAGGCATTATTTGAATTAAAAAGGTCTCTTTTAAAAATAAAAAGTTTTCCTTATTAATAAATAAATAAATTCAATAAGAATTTTAGCTTAAAAACAAGCATATTTTTGAACAAAATTTCATAAAAATTAATAAACAGGAAGTTATCTTCCTATTTCCAGCCGATTTCCTTTTTAATAAATTTGAAAAGAAATTCAAACCAATATTAAGAAGATTTTCTATCGAAAATTTTTCCGATTTTGGCCCCCTCTCGCGATCAAGCTTCTTA
Source organism: Anomoia purmunda (assembly GCA_951828415.1). Lineage (NCBI taxonomy): Eukaryota > Metazoa > Arthropoda > Insecta > Diptera > Tephritidae > Anomoia > Anomoia purmunda. The sequence continues at coordinate 155,376,394 of OX639993.1, forward strand.
AAACGTATTTAAATTACAGGTGAATTTTTAGCTCTGTGTAATGCAATAAAACGTTGTCCGCCGAACGTTAGTGATGTTCCGAACCACCGTGTACTCAAAGCCTGTACTCATAAAATGTATCGACAAAAATACTCGATGCTCAAAGTATTGCTGAGAAGTAGATAGAGTCAAATTTATTCGTTTGCAATAAAAAAATACTAAACTCCTGTATGCTATTACTATTTAAATAAAACGAATAAATTTTTTGCGATCATTGAAGTAGCAAGTAATTGAGTAAAACAAATTACGAAGATCCAATATTTTTTTGTGAAATTGATTTTTTGTGGTTCACACTATAAAAAAAATATAAGTTTGATAATTTTTCGAAATTCGAAACATTTCGAAACTTAAGCTCGAACTCCACATTAGACTTTTCAGGCGTTTTGGTTTTTGAAGTGGTGCAAGTTTTACTGGCGTTTCAGGCGTTATAATTTGCCACCTTCATATGATAATTTTTAGGCAGAAAATTTCTCCGCAATATTACATTTAACATTAGGTCTGTTCGATGAATGCACTAGGCGGGTAAGGGCGGAAATATATGTATAAGACAAACTAAACATAAGGATGAAAATTTAAAAGATGACAGAATTTTCTTCACCGCATGAAAAATTTTATTAATTTTTGAAATATATAGAGCGCTCGTGCACTAAACTGCTATGTTTGGGTAAGGTTTGTCGCATATGTAGTGCGTTATATGGCTTACTATCGTGTTTTAATGAGAGTTGCCACCCGTTTAAATGGTTACACTCAGTTAAAATAATAAGTGAAATAAAATATTGCAAAATGGGTATCAAATGGAGATTTAATGAAGCATAATTGTCAAAATGGTTTGAAAGGAAGTTGCCATCTGTTTAAAGATCAGTTAAGTTAAAACAATAAATTAGATTAAATTTGACCATATGAGTATCAAACTAAAAGTTTTGAAAAGGCTTAATTTAAAAAATATTTTTAGAGAGGGTTGCCACCTGTTTGAAAAATTAATTCAAATTATAATAAGTTAAATGAAATATTGAAATATGGGTATCAAACAAAGGAGATTTAAGAAAACTTTATTTTGTAACTGGCTTTGCGTAGTGTTCACCTACTTGAAGAAGTGGATTAAATTACATTAATAAATTAAAAGAAATATTACGGCATGAAACCCCGTTTAAAGAGAGATGACGCCTGTTTAAAAATATCAATAAATTTCAAATTCAAAACTAACTGAAATATAGCAGCATTGGTGTGAAACAAAAGCGTAAAACATTTCTGAAGAGGGCTGCCACCTTTTACAGAACGATTATTCAATTTAATTGACAAGGTAACTGAAATTCTACTATACTGGTGTCAAACGAAAAGGGTTCATCGAAGCTACATTTGAGAAATTTTTTTTGGGAGGGTTGCCACCTGCTACATCAGGTCAGCAGTCAGCTAAATTTATAGGATAAATGAAGCGTTGCAATACTGTTTTTTACTTATATACATACATACATATGTTTAGGAAAACTGAAGTCTGGAAAACATTTTGAGTTATTGGCAACTGTTTGAAAACTAAATACAAATTTATTAAAATTGTAAGTAAAAGTATGATATTTCACGTACGTTGCCACTTTCCAAAAATTAAAGAAATAATAAAATGAAATTGTTAAGCTCCGCATAAGTATTCTTACCTTAAGATCATTAGTCAAAATATATATATATGTGCTCATATCCCTATACGTTAAGTCTTCTACCCCGCAACTGTTTGTAAAATAAATCTCCACAATTTTTGAATTAAATTTTAAACTTCTGCTTTTCGATTTTACATCACTCCTCAGTCATCACTTTTGAGTTAGTCCAACAAATGGGTTACATATAAAAAACCAGTACATTTTAGGGGCTGTATTTACGATAAACGCACACACATACAAATATGCTTCCAAACATAGTACATATACTATGTACATATGTATGTGTGTGGCTGCATAATTCTAGTTATTTGAATAGCTCGCTGTCTACTCGCAACTTTGTGCTGGCATTTTCATACAGTCAAAGACAAAGCTGAGTACAAGACAAGACCCGGATGAATTTGGAGACAAAGGCAAAAAGCTTCACAATTTGCGGAAGAAAGCTGCGGTGGCATAACCAAAACAATACCGCACAGTAGCGGCAACACCAACTGCATTAAAATGTTTTACATACAACAATAACTATGCGAGTAGTTGCAGCATCGTGGCAGCACTTCAGAAAAGCAACAAAAATAATAAAACCACGCCATGCAATACTATGGTGGGTTATTTCCAAAATTGTTTCATTGAAAATTTTTTCCAACTTCTAGAATCTATGCAAAAGTGATATATAAATGCGGCAGATATTTTTAGTCAATATGTATTGAGCGAGAAACATCTGCAGGCTTTTCTTGATTTAAATAAAAAATATTTCCTGCAGTGATATTTAAGGTGTAAAGGATTTTAAGGTGTAAAACTACTAAACATCTGCTCCGCCAATTTTCAAGGCACCCATTTGTTCGATTTCTGAAATTTTGTATGTAACTAAGACACCCCGACAGAGGTTGTCCTGTCTATATTTGTTTGTTAATTGCCTTTGCATATGTAGCCAGAAAATGCTTTTCTGCATTGCTCACATAAAACTTCTGCATAATTCAAATTTGACTCTTCAAATAAGTGGCAACACTCTTCAAAATATAGCTATAAACCTTCTTCTCAGCGAAACGAATCCTTATTTTAATTTCATTTAATTCATATTTTTAAACTGGTTCAAAATAATATATAGCTATAAACCTGACAATTGCCGAGACGCCCCTTTTGGCAGCCATATTTTAATCTGTCAAATAATTTGTGCATAATTTAATTAAATTCGCATTTCGGTGGCAAGCCTATCAAAAATATAAATATAGGTATGAACCTTGTCCTTGTGTAGAATTTAATTTAATTTTTTTAAAAGGTGGTAACCCTCGTAAAATTATGTCAATAAACTTTCTTCTAGCGAAACGAATTATTTGATACCTATATTTTGCTATTCCAAATAATTTGTGTATAATTTAGTTTAATTTGACTTTTCAATTAGGTGGTAACCTTCTGTAATCTATAAACCGTCACCACAACGAAATGAACTGTTTGAGACCCATATATTACAATTTCATATAACTTGTATGCCATTTTATTCGCCTTTTCCTCAGCTAATCGAGCAGTTTGGCACTCATATTTTCATATTTCATATAATTGGTGTATAATTTAATTTAGTTCGATTTTTCAAAGAGTTGGCAACCCTCATAAAATTAGCCATGAGCCTTCTTGCCGAGGCGATTCGTTTGAGACCCATGTTTTAATATTTCATGTAACTAATGTACAATTTAGTTGAATTCAACTTTTTGAAGAGGTGGCAACCCTAATAAAAAGTTAGCTATGAACTTCCTTACCGAAACGAACCGCTTGGCGTCCATTTTTTTTATATTTCATATAACTTTCATACATTTTAATTAAATCTGACTTTTAAAACAGGTGTCAACTCTCTCCCAAACATAAAATATACTTTTTGATTTATTCTCATGTTTACCAAAGTAAGAAATTTCATAAAAATCGGTCGAGACGTTTTTTTTTAATCACAGAGTAGTGAGAATTAAAAAAAATGTATTTCCAAGGTATTCGACAGTAATCTCCCCCAAGGTAAAAATGTAAAATTTTAATTTAGCAACTTTCTGTATTCTCACTACACTTGAACGTTTGGCATTTTTTTAAACCTCTAGTTTACATACCTGGATTTTCAATTGAAGTTTCTTCACCGCTCGGAAATCACGGGAAGAATACCTCAGAGACGATGAACTAAATAAAGGTTAAACCCACCGAATTATCAAAATTTCTCTTAGGATTTGCATGCATTTGAAAAACTTACTAATTTTTAATAAAAACGACGCTTGCGACTTCTTTGGACAACTGGAGGCATTAGCAAACCCCCGAAAATTTATATATTTTCGTAGAAAGAAAAAGAGCTTAAAAACTAGTAGACTTCGAATTAGTGCAAAACTAAAGAACAGACCTGTTATATTGTGACTCTCAAATCAAACATTTTCTACCACCACCGATTTTTTCGTTAAAGATGAAAGCCTTTCCACAACTATAAAAAAAAAACATTATCCTATATGTATGAATCATTTTTTTTTTATGTATAGGACAAGTAGCTTAGCTTGTTAGTTTCCGTTTTTTATTCGCATTCAAAGTAAAATTTTTACTAACTTACATTTCCATGAATTTTGTACACTGTTAGCCTCAAAAAAATACTTGCACATCTTCATTTTGTTGTTGTTTTTTCTTTTTGATGGGCACTTTCGTAACGTTCTATGCGGACAGCTGTGACAAGCGTGTAACTTATTTTACGCTTTATAAATATTCTTCAAAGGCAAAGCAGTAACAGATACTTAGAATAGAGGAAGAATTCTCTATTCTATTTAGGCTTTCATTTACCGGATTTCCATGCAACCGAGTGTATACAAAAGAAAATAGTACTCGTAATAAAAAATGGGCAGATAGAAGAATCTCAGGCAGGGATAAGGTGTAGAAGTAATGGTGAGGAGAAATGTGGACCACAAAAGAAAACATACGTACATAAAATATAATTATATAATTTTGTTTTATCAAAATTTGACGAAAACGGATGTAATTTTCTTTGTATACAGACATTTAGATATTTAGATATTGCACCCACATTTATGTGCATAAATATGTAAATATATGGTGGAATATTAAAGTTTTGACCACTTTAATAAGGGTAATGATTAAAGGACTTCATGCCCTTCGTAGTTTAATAGTTTAGACTTTGCAAAAGGATTGAACACTAAGTTTTAAGAACGATCGATTTTCTTGAATAATTTTTGGAATATTTTATAGCATGCAATATTTTATGGCATGTAATATTTTATGGCATTCAATATTTTATGGCATGTAATATTTTATGGCATGCAATATTTTATGGCATGTACCAAATACATCCTTAATGGGGAAGATGACGCGGAATCAAATCGATCGCATACACCTCTGTGCAGCAAAGTACGTGCGTGTTTTCGTTGCGACATGAAAATCTAGGTGTTTCAAAGCTGCAATCGCAACAGACAGCGACTAACTTCCCTACTCGACCCCTGCTCATTATGATCATTTCGTAGCGAACCAGAATTCACGAACATTGGGAGCATTTTCTCTCTCACTACTTATCGACGCTGAGGAATTCATTGGGTTTCAAGGAACCCGAAAGAACGACCGGTATAATCGGGAATGCTGCACGGAGACCGGTAGCGCTGAGAATGGTAGAGAGACGTATTATTCGCAGAAAGAAAGGAAATTCCGAAATACGTGACTATGGTACCTAAATTGGCACGTCAAGTGTTGTGTTTTAAAACGTGCGCGTTATACCCAAACAACCGCGTCATACCCAAACAACCGCGTCATATTTGCGGCATTTTCTCATTCTCCCTAAGCTCGTTGCTTGTTGTTTTATTCTTTTTGCCTTGTCCTCTTTCTCATATTTATCTTCTTTCTTTTTCATTTCCGTCTTCCGCACCTAACTTCAGGAATAAGGCGCTGTCAAAATGGAAAATTCCATTTGCTCGGAGCTAGCGTTGAGTTATTGTGGAATGCTCCATACAAATTGTTAGGGCATGAGAAATTTTGACAGTTCGTTGACGCTTGGCGTACCAATTTAGGGATGGGCCTGAGTGTGAAGAGCTTGAGATGCTGGCCGTCAGAAACGAGGGAAAGCGAAGTACCTCCTGTCATCGAGTAAACAATCTGCACGTTCGCGACTTGGCCACCACATCACTGTTGACAGTTACAAAAGGGATCAGTCATCTTAGCTTAGCATAAGAGATTACATCGAGTGTATTGTGCGAAAGGCTGAAGCTAACCGTCAACGATTGGGCCTTATCAGGTAGGTCTACCATCGACCAAATATTCACGAGGAAATTAGGTTTTCTTTGTGGCCAGAAATTGAAGATATGGACTAGGACAATCTTTGGTTTCAGCAGATAAGCGCACCTTGCCACAATCGATTTTTTGCGTAGAATATACAAATGGTATATTTTTTAACAAGTTTCTTCAAAAAAAGATTTATATAAAACATCCGATTCAAATTCAACTTGAGAGTTATTTCAGTGTTTGGAAAAACTCCAAACTTAATTTCAATAGTCATGTCAATGCTATAGCTAATAAGGCTAGAGGGATGTTTGCCTTTATAAAACGATGGTCAAAAGAATTCAAGGACCCATATGTAACAAAGGCTCTTTTTACAACTTTAGTAAGACCTATGCTAGAATACGGTTCGATAGTTTGGAACCCACGTTATCAAGTTCACATTGATCGGCTGGAATCAATTCAAAAACAGTTCTTACTTTTTGCCCTAAGAGACTTTAGATGGGATTCTCGGCTTAATCTTCCTCATTATACTGATCGTTTGAAGCTAATAAATCTTCCTACTCTTTCCAGCCGTAGAGAAATGCTAGCCATAATATTCATTACTAAACTACTCACAGGGTCTATCGCAAGCACATTTCTTATTACCGAAGTTAAACTTAATGTTCCTTCTCGGATTTCAAGACACTTTAAACCTCTTTATTTAAAACAGTGTAAAACCAATTATGAATTAAATGAACCTTTCCGATGTTTATGTCAAGATTTCAACTGTCTTTCCATGAAGTTTTTTTCTGTAGCTGAGCAGTTTTGGATCTCGACGCTTAACAAACTTTTTCCTTTTAACATATCGGCACAAAAAAAAAAATATTAAAAAAAAAAAAACAAGATCCGTACGTCATGCGGACTGTGCCCCTCGTGTCGGTTGGGCGGGAAAGAGGGTAACCGTTGGGCTTATTATTGCAAAAATCGCTCATTTCGTTCAATACTCCGTTAAAATCGTCAGGTTCTGTCGAAAGGATTTTTTATTTTTGTGGGAACAATAAATACAACCCGACTTTTCTTTCAAAAATTTGATATTGTTAAAAGCGAACGCCAAGTTTTAAGATATGTAAGTTTTCTTTTGTATATGGGCCTTTGAGCCAACTCAGTTAAATGATATCCGACCTGAGATGGAGTGTTGGGAAGTGAAAAAACTTCGCTATTGTGAATGAGCCGGAAGAAAATACATGTGAAATTTCAGTTTAAGACCTAAATTGTTTTTCTTTGCAAAGTATTTTTAAATATACATATAACATAAACCTAAATAGAAAACAATTAAAAATAGTCAAAAATAACAAAAAAAAATGTGGTTTATTGGAAAAGTATACACATTAGTATTAGCGGGTGCGCTAGCCGAGTGTGTAGCGTGTGCGCGCTGCAATCGGTGAGTCAAATAACGGTCGCCCCCAGCGGCAGGCAATGACAGACCTACGAGTGAATTTATGGCATGGAAAAAAAATTCCCACAAAAATCATTGCCGTTCGGAGCCGGCGTAAAACTGTACTCCCTCAATTTGTGTTACAACATCACAGCACACACCACAAATTGTAGGAAAAGTTCGGCCTAACATCAAGCTATGGTGTAAACGCCAAATTCTTGATTTTTCTCTTCCAATTATAAAAAATAGGATTTTTGGAAAAAGTAGTAATAATGGTAATTACTCATTAGGTGGACTTTTAAAAAATAATAATCATTATTTAAAAGATCTAATATAAAGTAGTAATCCGCTTGTCGCTAGCATGTCAATACGAAAAACACTAAATACAAATAAAAAAGTACAATGCAAAAACAAAAATTTCGAAATTATTTACGTCATTTCGCGACAATGATACCAAAAGCAAAACAAAAGCAAGAGCGCTACTAAAATGTGACAGATGGGGTAAAGTGAAGGACGAAAACGCAATTATGACAGGATTTTCAAACTATTTGAATGTATGTATGTATGTATATAAATCATTCTTTAAATTTAAACTGAAAAAATTGCAACAAGCGAAACGAGCCCAGACTTTAATAATAAAACAATGAATCGATGAATTATTTGTGTGTGTCCCCTTGAAATATTCAAAATTTATAACAGAGTTGTTTTATAAAATTTTATATTAAACGATTTACTATTTTATTTTATGTACAATTCGGTTTTAATTGCACACGGATTTCATCTGAGAAGACCTCTAGTGAAATTTCGCGACGACTAATTCGGCGAACTATGGAACATTTTAATCCACTAGCAACTAACGAAATTTTTTTTTGAGATAGGTTTCTTGAAAAACGACATTTTTATGTGGAAGCTAATGGGTTAAAATGTTCTAGAAAACTAAGTATTTAAAAAAAAATGTTAATTCATAATCAGCTAGTTTAGAACTATAAGCGGCACTGAAGGATATTTTTCAGTACTGTACACACAAGTATAAAATCATGAAGGTGTGTGTCGATATTTTATTTTATATTTTATTATTGCTGAAATATAAATGTACTCAGTTATGAGTTTTAAGTACATACGTAGTAAGGTCCAAAAATTTCTAACCTACCTATTTTATACTACCCCACTTGAATGTCATTAAATTGTTGGACTTTTCAAACAAACAATATTAAATTATTCCATTTTGTTACAAAGATTCAGGGTAAAAAATTCAAATTTTCAATTAAATAATTGAAATGTTTAAAATTGGGTATCGAACTAAGATGAAATATTTGAAAAAAAAAGAATAAAACACCAAGTAAAATTGAAAATCGTTTGGATGCTGTACATGGGAAGAGAAACGATTGATTACACTGTGCGTAATTTTTAAACTTCCGAAATTTTCCAAAAAAAAAAAACAATATATTAGGGAATAAAGTGGTAATTATTTAAGGAAAAACTACATTATCAGTTTTGCTCAATTTGCAATTCATATTTTTGTCAAAAAGCACATCTTATTTTAAATTTTTGGTACTTTATTTGGAACTTCATTTGTTGAGAAAGTGAAGTCAGCTGGAGACAAAAATTCAGACCATATTTTATAGGGATATAGAAATGTTAGTAAAGCGTTGAAGAAGGGTATCGAAGAAAAGGAGGACTTTATTGAAATATAATAGTAGCGTTTGAGATTTACCTAACATTTTGAAATCCGGCCAGACACTTTTGGGACTTATACTTGCATATGTATATATGTAGGTCTGTACCTATATTTGCCTAAGAATTTGTTTATAATTTCGTATGCAAGCTAGCGTACTTTCTTTTGTTTATTTTGGCCAAAAAACAATAAATGATGGCCGTTCGACTTTTGTGTTATACATAGATTTTGAAACCCGTGTCGAAATATCTACATATGTATGTACATATGTATGTGCTGCAAATTTTGGCGAAAGTAAGCTAAGTCAATTGCAATAAGAACAACGGATACATAAAACCGACGATACATAAATACATATGCGGGTATACAGTGGTGGTTATATATTTAGCACCAAAACTCAATGCTATAATAATACTTTTTGTCATTCACTTTTACTAATTTATTTTTAATATTGTTTTTTGTTTAAGTGTGGTATTGTAAGTTATATAACATAAACCATATAATTAAAAGTTTAAAATTTCGTACTAAATACATTTACGAAAATTCAACATTTTGCAAAAAACTGAAAATTTGATGCAATGCTTCATTTTCGTAAATTTTGCACAAAGTTGTAAACTTTGCTTTATTTATATGGTAATTTTGCTGCCAGGGACGGAAATTTCGATACGATATGATATTTCAAAGCGATATTGTTTAGAATCGAGCCCCAGTATCGTATCGAATTTGCGAAGACAATGCGAGTCCTAACCGCGAAAAAAACGTAGGCTATATTTTTATTTTTTTCTCTTTTTGATACAGAAATAGGTCCTAGAATATCTAGAAAATCTTTTAAATATTACGCTAACATTTTTTTGCGGGTAGAACTCGACTTACATGTATATGATAACCAGGCGGAATGAAAACAGTATTAAGGAATACAAAGTCTGCATCACACTGTAAACTAACCCATTTTCAATTTTAGGTAAGATGCGTCATCTGCTGTCAAATTTGCTCAAGTTCCAAGTGCCAAATTAGTAAAACGATAGACTGAAAAGATTGCCAGTTTATCAAAACAGGAGTATACAAATTAGAAATGTCAAGCTAACGACAACCTAATTGGTACTTGTGCAAAAGCTTTCCAACTAACAAACAGATTACGTTTTATAAAAAATTGTGCCTGAACTTAATTTTTAATCTAAGTAAATACATACCAATATTTTGGAGATGGAGCCTTTGAAATTCGATACTAGTGAGTACGCGATTTTTTTATTTTTAATGAGTGTCATATCGATACTTTGAACCCGATAAAATGTCCCTATGTGCTCCTAAATATATGACGACCACTGTATATATGTATGTACTTACATACATTAAATACCCGAGCTCGCCCAAAAGTCGCGTACTTGCGTTCCTATGTGCGGTATATGAACGTACTAGATACATATGTACATGCAAATTTACTAGCTGTCGGGGAATTTAATGCTGGGCAATTTCAATTTGCGAAAGCACATCTTTCCTGGATCTACATATGTATGTATGTATGTATGTAGTTTGGTTTTTGGTTGCAACGAAAATAAATATAGCTGGGATCGCCGCGGATTAAAATCTATGTGCGATGTTGACGGGTAAATATAATGGTAGTATGTGTTGTATGTATATACATATATATATATACATATATACATATGCAAATATATTTTTAATACCATGCTCGGGTCAATAAACCTTTACGAAATTTTATAAAACACCAAAGAAATATTGGTTGTAGATACTGTTTCGAAAATAAAATGATTAAATGAAATTAAAAGAATTAGCTTGTTTACGGATTACGTATGTACATATGTACATAGTAGAGTGATTTAAATAAATAAGTTTATATGCAACAAATTGGGTTTGCAAAATATTCCGAGTGAGGTTACTACACCCCATGGTGAAAAGAATACAGAAGGTGGCGCAGATTGTGAAACCGCTAACTTTATTTTGAAAATTTTGACAAATAAGACAGATTTGATGTGATATAAGTAATTTTAGGACCTTGAACGAGGAGCAGCTTTAGAGTTTGGTCGATGTTGTTGTTGTAACAGCATAAAACATTTCCCACAAAATTTTGCGGAATGCTGATGAAATGACAGCCCTTGGCCAGATATAAATCCGGATCGTTCTGTTATCGTAGAACCGACTCTCCAACTAGGAACGGATTTAGGTCAATCGTCAAGCACGTAGCAGATGATGGTCTCAATCATTGTGCATGAATACAAGTGAGAAGTCCTCTAAATTAAAGATGCCGGCGGGTGATATTAAATGTCACAAATAGCTGTTATTAATTGTCAGACATAGAAATTCGTTCACAAGAATAATGAGGGTTGCTACATCAGGCGATCTCAGCTGTCCCAAATTTTGGAGTCTTGGGCTAAGCTTTTTACGTTGTATTTTTTCACAATGGTATCAATTGCGAACTGAACGGGCACTAAAGAAAAGACGCTAAATATGTACATATGTACATATATACTTACATATCAAAGATAGATATGCATTAGACCGTATCGCGATGTATGATGTTAAAAAAAAAGTCGAAAATGTCCAAGGGGCACATTCTAGATCATCATCATTGGACACTTTCCTTGTGACGATTTATGTGTGCTATATTGCTTTGAATATTTATATAAGATTTTATTGGTTATAGTAGTTTAGTATAGCGTACGCATATAGTACACAACATTTTGGGGTTCATAACGTAAATATAATTTTAAAACTTAAAAAATTAAAATAATAAACGTAAGTATATCATGTTTGGCCGAACTTGATGCATGATTTTTGTAAGAAGTTTTTTCATGGCAGAAATTCTCTCGAAAGTTTTCCATGCCTGCCTATTAGAAAAAACGTGTTCTTTAATTTTTGATGTTACTTGCTGTGGCTAGGAATTGAACACACTCGGCTACGGCGGCCGCCGCTTCTTGACATTATGTCTAAGATTAAAGTGCAGTAACTTAAAAAATTCGTTTACTATATAAAATATATAAAACTTAATATTGCTATTACCGCAATTATGTCGCCAACCCACTTGTTTTGGTGAGGTTTTGTCATATAAAAATTAGCTTGTGAAATAATTATAATTTGATAACTTATGTTGCACTTAGTATTTCGCGATGTAAACAAACAAACAATACGAAAATAGCCTACAACAACAACATAGCAGTTCTTTTATAAAACTCTAACAGCAATAGTTAATGCTGTTGGTGAACTTCGATTTGAGATGATTAACTTTTGGTGTGGACATAGGATAAGTACGGTGGCCATATTCTAGAGTGTAAAAAATCTCATGTCTTAAAATTTGTAATCAAATTAAGATTTTGTTTCAAAAAATTCCACTTAATAGTTAAAGTTCTTTTGTGATTTACAGCTACATACATAAACTACAGATTGTCGGTTAAAAGGGAAAAACAATTTTAGATGATACTACATTTCTGCCTGGTAAACTCAAGTTGAAAATACATTTTTTTCAATCGATTTTTGCAAGGCGAACTTGTTTAAAAAACCTATTAAGAAATTCAAAAGGCAGGAGCGTTTAATTATTTAAAGGACGGCTTTTGAATTAGAGGATAAATGCTGCCGTTTGGTTAAAAAAAACAACAAAAATGAGTATGTGAATATGCTAAGGAAATGCATACTACATATATGTAGGTACTAGATACATATTTAAAATTTTAATTCGTTTAATTAATGGGTGAAGCCACTTTCGTTGAACAGCCATCATTCTATATCACATATCTACATAGTATGTATGTATGTGTGTATGTATGTGCATACGCACGTAAAATAATTTTGATATAATTCATTTAAATAAACATTGGTGTGAATAATAATCACAAATAATGTATGAGCAAAATCCGCATACGATAACCTACATACCTGTTTTACAGGAGCATTCAAATCTGGAGATTTTGACTATAACTCAACTCGAAAAAAGTTATATGTGTTGGGCGCTTTCCATTAGTTCTATAAACCACTTATTATTATCGATATTTTCTGGTAGATATCAATTTCACTTTTTAATCTTCACTATTTTACTCTTTTATTGGCAAATACCTACATATGTATGTATGTATGTATGTACATAGTAGTTGTTTTATATGCACTTGCATTATTAACCAGTCTTTAGAAATTAAGCACTCACAAACAGCTTTACTTGTCCGTGCTGCTTTGCGGGGGTGAGACAACTTTTAACCGTTGTAAGCGTGTGCCCCTAGTGCATACATATGTATGTAGTAATGGAGGACGTGCCTTCCTGTAGCACACTTGATAGCCGCACGAATTACACTCTAGGCATGTAGTATGCACATATGTATGTATGTATGTACATATGTACTATGTATGTATTTTTAATCAATTAGTTGTTATCGCTGGCACACAACAGTTCCCAGCGCTTTACTGCTAGATGTGCTATTGTTGCTGCTTGTACGTTCGATTTTACAGCTGGTAAGAGGTGAGCACTTACGAAAGCGCACGCGGGCGGACAGGTTTATAAAATATAAAAACAAAAACAAAAAAGTCACAAGTGAGTCAAACCGTAGTCGAATTGCTTATATTCACATTATTCACAAAATTTTACGATTTTACACATAGTTTTTCGATATTTGTGGTCGAGTTATTAGTTCTATCATAACTTTTTGCCGATTTTTCGCTGGTTTTTGGTTGGTTTTCCTTTTTTTCTTTTAATTTTTTTTTTAGTTCCGCAATGTCAAACAGAGTACAACTCTGCCAGCGTCAACGTCGGCCAAAGCAGCGAACCCTGATAGAAAGCAATTGCCGGAAACCAATTGAATAGCAACAACATTATACAAGCCGACAGCGACGGTGACGGCGCTATAAAGACTACAGCAGCAACAACGAGTATAATGGGCAAGACGGAGCAGCGACTAATTTTACGATACCGCAACAACAAATTCGTCGCGCATCTGATTTGGGCGTTAGTGTGGGTGGCTATTGAGTGCGTATTGTGTTTTTATTGTTGTGGTGTTAGGTGATGGCGGTGGCACTGTTGGTGGTATGGTATGATAATAAAGCGTATAAACTGCAAAAGGCGGGATGTGGGGATCGTGTATAATAGCAACAAAAAAAAATTGTCACAGCATTGACCAAGAACGCTGTCAGCAGGAGTTTGGTTGTTGGTATAGCTCCGAGTACGCCACAGATTGTCGATTCTACTGCGACTAGTTACTGGCTGCTGCAGAGTGAGGGGCGTAGTTGCTATATTTGAAAATGGATCTCGTAATGGGCGCTGTTACCACTCGTCGTGCGCGCGTGCTCTCCAACTTGCTTGGTCTCTCTTTTTACGCTACAAATAGCTGCCTGCCAGACGTTTCTAAAATTACACAATTAAGCTTATTGGTCAACTTTTTCGTTATGGTTTTTCGTATTTTCACATATATTTCGTCAAAACAAGCCAATTTTCTTATCTATTGTCTTGGGCGGTGATACAATTTGGTCAAATTCTAATTGGTATTTCTGTTTCATGTAGATATAACTATATATGTACATATATTTTCCACTTTTATATCACCGTGACACCGAATATTATCTTTAACCGAATATTCCAATCAGACAAAACAAACCGCATCGAGACGGTGAACCAAGCCGACTGAGGCGTAAACGCTGCGCTGTTCATATTGCGTCGTCGTTCCTATTGAGTCGCAGTGTTGCCGTTTTAGCGATGTGTTTTCTAATTGTTTTCGATAATATCTGCTAAAACATTTAACATGTTTAAAATAAAGTTTTCATTAAAGGCAATTGAAAATTTAATTTTTATAAAGTACTATAAAATTCAATTCGTTGTGTTATATACAATCAATGGGAATTCGTTAATTAAAATTCGCTTTTTGCAACTCTGTGGGATGTGTTCAACTAAGTGAAACTCTGCTAAGTGATTTGTGAATTATGGTGCCCACAGTCACCGACGTGTCCGTTTGCCGTGTCTGTTTGTCGGGAGATACACAAAATTGAGCAAAACTTGTGCCCGCGCGTATGTTTTGTAAACAAACTTTGCGTACACAAAACTGTGTTTGTATGCATCAACACAATGTTGCCATTCCTTTGTTTGCATACATACTTTTACACACATCCGCGTTGTCAATTACAATTTTTCATTGTATAATAAACCAAAGCCAAAAACCAACAAATGCAAATAGTTAATTTATCTATAATTAACATTATTAAACATCGATTTTAAATTAATTTAATAAAAATTTAAATTTTTATAAGGTTATTTTGTTAATGATTTTAAAAAGTTCTGCTTGGCAACACTGTGCGGTGAGAGAGCACTCAGCTGACACGGCTTCACGGCAAAAATCTAAATTTCTCAGTTTACACACGTACACGCCGCGCGTACCCGTCACACGAACACGTTGATGAGTTTGCTTTTACATGGCGCTCTCATAAGTTTGATCGTGTCAGCTGACACGTAGCGTACGTTTGCGTCGGTGACTGTGGGCACCATTACACTGTTAACACGGCACTTTCGTAACTCACTTTTGTTGCTGTCTTGCCACTTTTTTCCTACTTGTTGGTGTTATTGTTGTATTTGTAACAAAAACATTTAAAACATTACCCATAAGCTTATACTTCGCTCTCACAATGATCTATAAAAATTGGTGTAATTCAACACGTCATGAGAGGGTAAATTGAACCTGAATAAATATATTTACTAAACACAAAAATGTAGTGACTTTTCACCACTTATTTGTCAACAAATATTTGTTGGCTTTAATTTGAGGATTGCTAAATCGGCAAAACTAAAGTGTCCTGGTATTTTGTATGTACATATCTATTAATTTGTGCCAGTTCACAAAGCAAATTAAGTTTGCATTGGGTCAGCGTACATTTAGACTCAGTGTGATGGAATTGGAACTCCCGGCAATTTTTATCCCTTTCAAATATTACAGCAACGCTAGAGGAGAACAAATATCTACAAATATTACTTTAGCTGACATTCTAATGTACCAGGCGAATCTAGAAGAAGCATCCAGCTGCTCTGCTGTCGGTCACATTATATTTATAGCTAAAAACATAGATTACAAAGAAGTTGCATTCTTGGTTACGTCAAAGAATATAAAACTACTTGGTTATGTTTTTGGTAAATTCCTTTTGTTACAGTCTCAAAAAGGCTAATCTGGTAACACTGTACTTGTCTAAAATCGACTTGACAGCTGATTTAATTTTTGAAATCGGTTCTTTCAGGGCAATAAGTAAATACTTCGAAACATCAACAACATTAAATTTTTATTTATATTCGGCGTGTTAAGGATGATTTTCCAATGAAAACCGAGAGTTGAAAAATTGCAGCGCAAAGGAGGCAATCAGCGGAACGCAGTCCAATTGTTCTTACCTCAATACAATCAATCGAACCAGCCATCAAATGTAACGAAAATCTGGTACCAACTCCTTTTCGTGTTTTCAATTATTCAGCATTCTAAAATTTTTCGTAGGATTTCTTGACAGATGTGCCCCATATGCTATAACACAGGATATGTAGTAGCGCAATGGTTTCAGGACAAACATTACTGTCGATAAGAATTTATGCGAAAGATAGATTCTACAATTGCTACACAAAGGGCATTGTTATAGTTGTAACAGCATAAAACGTTCCCCATAAAATTTTTGTAAATGCTGCTGAAGTGACAGTCCTTGGCCGGATATACATAAATCCTGGTCGTACAGGTATCGTAGAATCGACTGTTGTGGGAAGGCAACCAAATTTTATACGCAAAGGGCATCGTCACTGCAGCTTACAAATACTAGTTGTTGGGAGAAGCCCGATGTAGATGATGCCTTCATATCCCCGGATACTCCCAATACTTGTCGGTATCGGGTACAGCAAACAACGAAACCTACCAGTCAAACAGTAGCTACAGGAATGCAATGCAATTTGTAGGACAACTTGGCATTTGAAGAGTGTATGGTAGGTGGCGAGGTGGAATCAAGTATGGAACGAATGCTATCGCACTTGGCACTCCATTGGGGACCTTCGGCGCTGTGCCATTTGTGTGGGTTGCAATTCGAGCATCAAGCGCTAATGTCATATGAGTACATGATGAAGAGGTGGCGGACATCTGCAGCAGAAATGTTCGAAAATTTGGTAAGCATTGAAAGAGATGCGTGGAAAGCTTAGTATAGTGAAGAAAAGTGCCACAATTTCAAAGCCTCAAAATAATCCAAAGTATCGACTTGCTGAACTCATAAGATATTCCATGTATTTTGAAGGTGAAATTATTTCTATGACAAACTCATTAAAGAAAATTATTCTTCAGATGTTTTTAGGTTAGAAGGTGTATTTCCTTAGGAAGTTTATAAAATAAAGAAAGTAAAATTAGTAACTCTAAGCTTTCTCTGTTTACAACATGTATTTGTTGTTCTTCTCAGACAAATAGGTTGAGGAGCGTTTAGCATCTAAAAATAAGTTGTGCACATCATTGATGTCCGCCTTTGTAATCATGGTACGTCCGTTAACTTTGGCCATTTGATGTGCCGGTGTGAGGAGTTGTACAGCATAGCGTAATGTGGATGTGGTCCCGATTTCAGTAAGGCGGTTAAGAGCGATATCCTGCAACTGAAGGCCTTCTGTCTGTATGCGAAGCTTAATAATTTGTTCCAATTCTGACGACGAATATGGTAATGTGCGTATAATTAGCAAACGGTCGAGCAAATCCAGTGGTATGCCATGTGGTGAAATGATATCATTTGTGCCACTAAAACAAATAACGGATGGTTAACAAATATAAGAATTTGGTATATGCACATAATTCGGAAAAATTACCGTATGACACAGCGTCCGCGGTTCGTAGCGAAAATAACAATTGGCGCTATAGGCGATTCTAGTGATTTGTGTAAATATGTAAATGTCTCCAAGTCAAGCATGTGTATTTCATCGATGAACAGTACGCCCGGTACAAGTTCGGCTATACCTTGATCGATGTACTTGTTGACAACTTTGTTAATCTCCATACGTAATTTGTCTAGAAGTATATAAATGAATACCATCAGTAGCCGGGATTTTATTATTACCATACATTAGGAACCTACCTGTGATCTCAGTCTTTTTTGGCTTCATCAACTGACCCATCATCGAAAGAACGTCTTGACCACCTTGCGGTCGCGCATTTGCCACATCCAAATCGTGTAGTGTAACATCCTGTATGACTTCCTTCTTTTTGTGCACATCCCCTTTCGGTAGGGGTACATACTCTTCGGTTTCTAAATCGAATTCTGTTGCAAAAGTATCGCTGCGCCCTTGTCGTTTGACTGCACCGCTATTGGCTTCAATGTAAATTACATCGCCGACCTCGACTTTTTCCTTCTGCAGCGACTCAAAAATGCTCGGATCGAGTTTCAATTGTTTAGTGCCTTTGGCAGTTTTTAAACCAATCACAACGTTACTAATGGTTTTGCCATAACCGCCCATTGGATTCTCTGTTTCGACCGGTGTCAGTTCAGTTACTTCGCCCTCGTACACCTCCTTTGTTTCGCGTATACGCAACCCAATTGAGCGTCGAAAATTTTCCATTAAAACTTCGGTTTTTTTAATTTCACTGCTGAAAACCTCAGAGCCAACCATTGGACAGAAGGGCACCTTATTGCCTAATTCTTGTGCTATAGCCAGTGCTATTGCCGTTTTGCCTGTGCCAGGTGGTCCGGCAAGCAACAGAGCACGCCCAGCCATTTTCTTTGATTTGATAAGATCCAGAGCAATACCGGCAGCCTCGCGTGCGCCCTTTTGACCAACCAGACCGCCCGCTGCAGGTAGGGGCACACCATTCTCATCGAGCCCCAGACCCTTCACGTGGCTATGTGCGGCTATACGCTGAGTGCGCACAGTACTTTTTACTTCCTCGATTTTCATTTTTACTAATAGTTCGAATGCGTCTTTTGATTCTATCGATCAAACTCACTGCTTCCAGAAAATGTTAATTAGGCGTCTTTGACGTTTGTCGCAGTGCACGCTGTTTTGTTGTTTATTTGTTTTTTTTGTTTTGCTATCAAACTAATGTCGTCCACACATTACAATCGAGATTGAACGAAAGCAATAATGACATAAAGGAAGATTGTGGTTATCGTGCTGTCGTACTACAAATTGTAAAATAGAGAATTTCTAAAATTCATTTTCATGAATGCAAAAAGCGAACAACAGAAATGGTCAGTTTATTGCCGATGCCCATACAAAACTAACCGTTAGTTTGACTTAATTTTTCCACTAATATAATCGATAGTCATTGGTCAAGCTGCGTTTTCTCATTGCTTGCAGGATGTGTTTATACCATCGATAATTTATTTTTGATCTGGGGAGTAATTTGTTGCTGGGTAGTTTTATTTTTTTGACACTTTCTATGAGTATTGAATGAGATATTCTTTGCGATACGATATCATATCCATACTTTTGTCCATCGATATATTTTTGACTCGATACTTTTAAAACTATATTATTTTGAATCGATTGTTCGAATCGTATCGAATAAAATATTTACAAATGAATATTTGAATATGATAATCAGACGTAAATCTAGGAAAAGGTCCGCATCAAGATTAAGCTGTAAGCTTTCCCTTCTCCAATTTTAAAGGAGGTGTGTCCTGTGCTGTCAACTTCTCTCAGGATTGAGTTAGCATATTGGAAAATCAATAAAATAAAAAATAAAACGATGAATACGATATCATACCAATACTTCGAAATTGGAACCATCCCATTCGATCTAATTGGGAGTTGCGCAAATACTTTGTTAAGAAACCTAAGTATCGATATTTTGGGTATCGAGTCTTTTTAATTCGATATTTACAGGTAAACGATTCTTATAGAGCGATATTTTGAATAACTAACTATCGATACTGTTGACCCAATATCGAACTCCATTCAATGAGTATGTAGCTCCAGTTAGGAATACGATATGATATCGAACCGAAAAGCTCATCTGAATTATCGTTCTAAAATAGTCAAATGCAACTCTGCACACTAAACCAAACGTCCTTCCCCAATTGTATATTGCATGTTTCGAATATTCGCGCCGGGGAAAATATTGCCAAAAATATTATTCTCTGTGCAGCTATACTCAAAATATTTACCTCCGGTTGCACTATGTGGTTTGCCTACATATAATAAACAGTGGTATATTTTAGAATTAAAATGAACAAAGACTCAACTGATCCTATAATCACGGTTACATTAGAGACTACGGGTAGGTAAATCGAGTTAGGTATAATTTTCCTATTATCACGAATGTTGTAATTGCAGATATGGAAGTACCAGTTGCGGATATCGATTCAACATCCAAAAGTTTACTTAAAAATTGTGGACCTCTAACAGGCATGCGAAAATCCCTAACGCCTTCAAAGGTATGCACACTGAATACGCTACAGTTTCTATTTGCTAAGTTAATTTTTCACAGAATTTCTGGATAGAGCTGCCGCAAATGGTAGTGGTCGAGACACGCTTTATAACACAGCAAATAGCAGCGCAATGTCAAATATATTCAGCACAAACTTTACTCCCGATAACTGATCACAAAAATGAACCATGTACGCGGAAGATGGCTTCTACAATTGCTACACAAACGGCACCACCACCGCAGCTTGTAAGTGTTGGGTCATTGGCGAAGCCCGTTCTAGCTGACGCAATCGTATCCACGGACACTCCCAATCCCTGTCGGGATCGGGCACAGCAAACAACGAAACCTACTAATCAAACAGTAGCTATAGGAATTCAATGCAATTTGGAGGACGATTTGGCATTTGGCGACATGTTTTTAGTTAATGATACGTTTAACGAAAACAAAACTAACGATAAACAGGACTTTTTAAGATTTACCAGAGAGAAGTCAATATTTTACATAAACGGCAGACGAGAGTGTATGGTATGCGGCGAGGTGGAGACAAGTATGGAACGAATGCTATCGCACTTGGCACTCCATTGGGGGCCTTCTGCGCTGTGTCATTTGTGTGGGTTGCAATTCGAGCATCAAGCGCTAATGTTGTCACATGATTGCATGATGAAGAGATGGCGGACATCTAACATGCAGTGTCCCATTTTTTGGTGTGGTTGTGTAAAGAGCTCACCAAATGCACTTAATGAGCACATACGCAAACATTTGCGTACAAAACGTAGACGCGCTTGCGTAACTTTTACACTCGATCGAACTATAGTACTGAAAAGACCTTTGGTCACAAAAAATAATCAGCTACATCGTTGCAATATTTGTTTGCGACGGTGCAAAAATGTTCGAAAATTTGGTAAACATCGAAAGAGATGTGTGGAAAGCTTTGTAGCACGACTGAAGGAAAAACAGGTTGTTGAGCCGATTTTAATATTATGAAAGGAGTGTATGGTTCGAAGAATTTCTGCACGGGTAAAACTTCAAAATCTGTATTCGATACTTAATCGGGCGCGTGAACTAAGTAATGAAGAAAAACTGAAATATTTTCAAACCTCTCGGTTATCCCAAGTATTGATTTCTTCAGGTAATATTTATTCGATTTACTTTAAAGATGAACTCATTCATTAAAACCAACACTAAATTATATGTATATTTTTTAAGTGCTTTTAGGCTGATATACATACATATAGATTGTTCGAAATTTTATAAAATAAAGAAAGTACAATTAATGATTAAGCTTTGTTGTCTATATGAGACAAATAACTTGAGGAGCAATTTGCATTTAAGAATTAGTAGTGTACAGCATTGATGCTCGCCTTTGTAATCATGATACGTTCTTTCACTCTGGCCATTTTATGCTCTGGAGTGAGCATTGTTAGAGTATAGCTTAATGCGGATTAAATTAAATCTTTGTTGGCACAGTGGCTCAGTGAAATTGGTCTAGTATTATTTTTTATAATATGGGCAATATTTTTAGTGTTTCATTTCTCATAAAAATATTCATTCAATAACATAAACCATACAAATTAAGTTTTAAATTTTACAAAATTTTAATAAACTTATAAATCGACGTTCAAATTCAAAATTTTTCTCTAAGAATTCTCGGAAATTTTTCGGGTATGCACTTTCCCATCTCATTCAGTTATAGTATAATAAAGTGCAAGTTTCAAGTTGCTAAAAGAAAATGCGAAACCCGTCAGCAAAAAAAAAAACAACAAAAGAATCAAAAAGTAATGAAAATTTCTATGCACTAGAGACGTGCGCTTTATTTACATAACTTGAATTGAAATTTAAAGTTTTTACAACTTCAAATGGCTGATTTTTAAATTTCTGTACACTGTACGTCGCACAGTGGTATTTTGGTGGGCAAAATACATTAAATTTTTATATGTACATTGTGTATGAATGATTTAGTTTTATAAGGCAATATTTAAATAAGAAAAATTCCAAGGCGAATTGATATAAGGTGGCGTTATAATAACAACCCAAGACGCACATTGATAGTATGATTTACAACAAACTCATCATTTTGACATTACCTTCACCAAGCCAAAGAAAGTATATTACTTATCTACGTTCTTTGACCAAGCCAATTCAATCAGTTGCTTGATCAACATCACTTTACATGTATTCGCCTTGGATATAACAAAGGGAAGAGAGAAAAATATTCCGGGAGTTTCTATTTAGAATAGGGTTGATATTTTGATATTCACTTTGACAATCGGTATGCAAAAAGCTAAAACAAAACACATGTAAAATTTGGTTTTGTTGTACTATCATCACCTTATATGAATTCGTCTTGAACAATTTATTATAACTTATTACGAAATTGACAATTTTATCAGATACCTTAAGTAACCATTATGATTTTTTACCATGTTCATAATTTTTATTTTCAATGTTTATTACGGTTCTTGGTAACAGATATCCTCAACAGAATTTTTTTCATTGCCCATAACTTTTGTTTTTGACTTTTGTTTCTTTATGTTGCCTAGTAAGAAAAAAAATTTTCTGTTGCTCAAGACTAGACATTTTAATTTATTTCAACCCACTGTCTCCCACCAGAATGAACGCGGAGATTCTTAAGCTGGTGGACCTATACGAGGGGAGCATGTGGAAATAGCATCTAAAGTCTGGGTGTTGTTAAGCTGTGGTCGGAAATTTCCAATCCGTTGAAACGCGATATTCGAGTGGAAATTTCATTTGGTAATCGTGCTTCATCGGACCCGAAGAGGAGCGCGAGCTATTTTGGCTGGCAGCTTATATTGTATTCTTTGGTGAATAAAACCCAGCGCGCTTCGTTTCTTTACCTGCGGTTACGTTAAAGAAGCCCTCGCGAAGGTGAAAGCCTCTAAGGCATGCTGATGCTGAGTAGTATACTACCTGGCAGAGATCTTCTATCTGTCGATGGGCACCTTTGCCATTATAGAAATATGGCAGCCTAGGAGGGTGATATCGCAATTGAAACCACCCGATAAGGGCGAGTCCCAACTGTTCTAGCTCGACAGTCGTCGGAATATTTTAGAGACTCGACATCAAAATTGAGGAAGTCTGCAGTTATTTCTCACTTATCCTTCTCATTTTTCCATTAGACGGAACCATACTCATTCCCCTGTTGTTGTAGCGGCTCAACCCAGGGTTAGATCGTCGAAACAACAGTCCTTGGCCGGGTGATACTTATTCCCCGGTTGTTGTTGTTGTAGCAGCATAAAACATTCCCTACAAAATTTTGTGGAATGCTGCTGAAGTGGCAGTACTTGGCTGGATATAGTAGTAGTAGGCCCAAGGAAATCAGATTGGATATAAAACTTCACGTGGTTGGTACATCCATCAAACCAAAAATCTTTTAGGTTTTGGTGCAACTTATGACTACCTGCTTTCTTTCTCAACACAGACAGCCGCAATCGTCAATAAAGTAGAGAACCACAAAAAAGCCCTCCAATCACTAGCTCACAGCACTTGGGACAAAGACAAAGAAATGTTGTTTGCAATATAAAAGGGCGTTGGCCGGCCGGTTCTAAACTATGCAGCGCAAACGGGGTAGACTGAGATTAGTAGGACATAGTAGATGAAGCAACATAATTACTATCAGAACGCAGCACTCCGGACGGTGACGGGATGCCTTCAATGACAATGGTAAAGCATCATAACTTTAGGCTCTCGGAGGATGCCGGCGTCAAGGTCATTCCTAGAACTAATGGATGATAACTGCACACAGACCGGTCTTAAACGCCGAGACACAATCACCACCTGAGTTAACTCTCGCCGTGCGAATGCCATCATTGGGGTCAAACCCCAAGCCCAAGTCCCTCTGGTCAAACTACTAGATATTGTAGCAGACTCAACTCCTACCTATCCTAAATCAACCCAGACAATCCCGAAACATGTCTGGCATGTGGAGATTCTCCGCGCAATACCAACTACCCATTTATATGCTTCCTTAAACCAACTAATCCAGCACCGCTATTTCTTTGGTGCGACACAATTGAAACTGCGTGGTTCTTTTGCCTACCCCTAGATGAGTAACAGTTACAAAAACAACAATAACAAAATAACCCTTTATTTTAAGTTTTGTAAGTCATATTCTAACCGTCTGTGCTGAGAGAAGAATTATTCTAGACTTCACTTAGTTGACGCGACGTGCGTTCTTGGATTCGAAATATATGTAGATTTTCCAATTCTAGGCTTGCGTACTTCATTTCAATATTGTTTAGAATACTAAAGAATTGAAACTTTTTTGTATTTTGATGTTAATTAATGTATTTACACTTTATTTTCTTATGAAAACCTAAAATTTATGCTAGAAAAGAATGATCATTCAAAACATATAAAAAACATTATACTTAAAGATCGGGCAGAATGGGCGGGCAAGTGCAAACCAAATGTTTATCACCATAGGCGTCGTCGATTCGTCCAACAGTGGGCCAAATCTTTGAATCGGGCTTAACAAACAACTGCAAAAAAAAAAACATTATATAAATATTTTTTGTAAAGCTGCGAAAAAAATTTGAATTCTTTTACTTACCGCTGGGAAAGCAGCCAATTCGCGTGTGTATGGCCTATCCCATTGGTCTGCGATAACCTGTGCTTGCGTATGGGGCGACATTTTCAGCGGATTCACCACTTTGTCCATGCGCCCTTCTTCGATCTCGGCGATCTCATTACGTATTGAAATCATCGCATCGCAGAAGCGATCCAACTCTTCCTTGTCTTCTGACTCAGTCGGTTCAATCATTAAAGTGCCTGCCACAGGCCATGACATAGTTGGCGCATGAAAACCATAATCCATCAAACGCTTAGCAATGTCCACCGCCTCAATATTGGCCGTCTTCTTCAGATCACGCAAATCGAGAATGAACTCGTGCGCCACAAGGCCACTCTTTGACGATTTATATAGGGTTTTGTAATGGTGCTCTAAACGTTTGGACATATAGTTTGCGTTCAGTATGGCCACTTGAGTGGCACGCTTCAGTCCTCGACTACCCATTAGTTTGATGTACGACCAGGAAATCGGTAGAATGGCGGATGAGCCGAAAGGTGCTGCCGAAACAACACCGAAACTTTCCTGCTCACTTTCCAGCGGACTAATCACTGGATGTCCAGGTAGGTAGGGTGCCAAATGTGCTTTAACACCGATAGGACCCATGCCGGGACCACCACCGCCATGTGGGATGCAGAAAGTCTTATGCAGGTTTAAATGGGACACATCACTGCCATAATCACCGGGACGACAAAGTCCCACTTGTGCGTTCATGTTAGCGCCATCCAAGTAAACCTGCCCGCCATAGTTGTGTATCAGGTCACATATCTCAGCAACAGTTTCCTCGAACACGCCCATTGTGGACGGGTAGGTGATCATCAAACAGGACAAATCACTACTATGCTCCGATACTTTGTCGCGTAGATGAACCATATCGATGCTACCGTCGGAGAGAATACGTATCGGTTCGACCTTCATGCCGGCCATTTGGGCAGACGCCGGATTGGTGCCATGCGCCGAAATGGGTATCAAACACACATTGCGATGACTCTCATCACGGTGTTCGTGATATCTGCGTATGGCACGTAAACCGGCGTACTCACCTTGTGCACCAGAATTAGGTTGGAAAGAGATTTTATCATAGCCCGTAATTTCGCAGAGATCTCGCTCCAGTTCGCTAAACATTTGGTGATAACCCTTTGCTTGTTCGACCGGCGCGAATGGATGTATATCAGTGAAGTGCCGGAAGGAGCATGGAATCATTTCAGTTGTGGAATTTAGTTTCATGGTACAAGAGCCGAGCGGAATCATAGAGTGTACGAGTGAAATATCCTTATTTTCCAAACGTTTCATATAGCGCACCATACGAGATTCACTGTGATGTGAACTGAATATGGGATGTTGCAAAAAGGGAGACGTGCGTAAATATTTCGAACGTTCGATGGAGCTTGTAAGTATATCGTATTCGGCTAGTGTTTCATCCAGCGACTTGCACTTGAATACCCACAGGAGATCATTGACGTCTTGAGCGCCTACCGTTTCGTCCAGGGCCACTCCTATGCTACCATCCGGAAAGTAACGAAAATTTATCTGCTTTTCCGCGGCGCGTGTTTTAACCTCATCGGTCGACATGCTCTCCGATGGTTTTACGTGTAGAGTGTCAAAGAAATGTTTGTTGTTTACTTGATGCCCCGCCACTTGCAGTCCCGTTTGCAATACAAGTGTGAAGTGGTGTATGCGGTTTGCGATTTCCTTTAGACCTTCTGGTCCATGATAAACGGCGTACATGGCAGACATGTTGGCGAGCAGCGCTTGCGCAGTACAAATATTGCTAGTTGCCTTATCGCGCCGAATATGCTGTTCGCGCGTCTGCAGCGCTAGACGGTAGGCGTCATTTCCATCCTTGTCGCGTGTAACACCAATCATGCGCCCCGGCATCAGGCGAACCAAATTTTGTTTGCAAGCAAAGAAGCCAGCATGCGGACCGCCATAACCGAGCGGTACTCCCAACCGCTGTGAGGTGCCAATGGCGATATCAGCGCCGAATTCGGCAGGCGGCCGAAGCAGTGTCAGTGCGAGCAGATCTGTAGCGACCACAATAAGTGTCTACTCATACATAAAAATAAGGGAGACGGAATTTGTTTTAGTATATAACTCGAATAATAATATTTTACTAGTTTCAGCGTAACTTACGCCATTCTTTCGCGCTTTCTCAGCAATATCCTCAAAGTCAATTACATCACCAAAAGTATCAGGATACTGTAGCAAAATGCCCGATATTTCACGACCCTCCAAATCAGCATCCTCGATTGGACCAATTTCTGTCACGAATTCTAGTGCTTCGGCGCGAGTTTGTACCACAGACAATGTTTGTGGATGCAACTTATTCGAGAGGTAGATTTTCCTGCGCTTATTATGCCTGTGATATAAGGAATTGAGTTAACTTCCTCGTATAAATGCGAAATACAACATAAAATCTTACCTCGTGCACAGACTCATGGCCTCTGCGGCGGCAGTGCCCTCATCCAACAGTGAAGCGTTTGCCACATCTAATCCTGTCATTTCAGCAACAAGTGTTTGGTAATTCAATAGAGATTCCAGGCGGCCTTGGGATATTTCCGGTTGGTATGGTGTGTACTGTGTAAACCAACCTGGATTCTCAAAAACGTTGCGTACAATCGTATGCGGTACATGGCAATTGTGATAACCCATGCCAATGTATGAGCGCCAGATATCATTACGTTTGGCAATGCCACGTATATGGCGTACCAGCTCATGCTCATCTGAAAGGAGAAGGGGTTTTGAATCGATTAAATTTTGTATAGTTTTTATTTGGCTACAAACATGCCGAATCGTGCACCTTAAAATTAAATATCAGATTCGGAATTAAACCAAGATAGTTCTAACCAACTGGGTGCTTTAAGACAGCCTATTTGCGACTTAGCCTTGCCAGGATTGTGCATTCGAGCCAGAGAACTATGCTAGAGCTCAAGTAAATGTAAATTATAAAAATAAAGTTTTGTAAAATTCCTCTCCGGGACAGCAAATATAAAAAAAAAATCACAAATCTAAGCCATTTGATCAGTCGTCCTGGTGCTTAAGAGGCTAAAGCATACAGTGTAAAATTGCGTAATTAACTATTTCTAAGGCCCCTTTATTCAATCCAACGATCCCACCACCAGGCAAGAGCATCCCATTATTAGCTGTTATTAGCATCTTGAACCTATCAAAACCACAAACCATCTTCTGCTATGTATTGCACACTATACGTAGTATTGGATACCACCGGAAAAGTGTTCGAGTACTTCGCTAAAAATTAATTGGAAAGGCTTGCATACAACCGGCTGTCATAGAACTAGTACACCTTTCGAATATATTAGTATAACAGATGCTATCAAAGTCTCGAATCGTTAAGCAAGTTGTGCCTAGAAATATGGATTTACATAATAGTATGGGATCTCATCCTCTTCTTATCATGGAAGTCCTTACTCATTTGCTAGATATAATTTCTAGACATTTGCTGAATATCAACTTACGGATGACCATAATAATATAGTAATTTCGCGACTACACCAAAGCTTGATGTTTGACCGAACTTCTGCTACAATTTGGAGTATGCTTCTTGATGTTGTATGACAAATTTGAGGGGCCAACAGAGTTACGCCGACTCCGAATGGCACATGATTTTTGTGAGAAGTTTTCTCATGGCAGAATTACACTCGTCGATAAGTCAATGCCTGTCGAGGGGCGACCGCTATTAGAAAAATTCCCCAGCCAGGATTTGAGCCCGGGATGTCCATTTTGTGTCATCAAAATCAGCGCAAAGGTAGCATTGTGGAAGGATTTTGTTTATATCAGCGTTAATCCTGGTATTAATATCTTCATCCGCAATTTTTGGGTGTTCTAGTCGTTAATATGATCTTACTCCGAATTATTATGCCGAAGAATTATGCCAACAAGCTTTAGATGTCTAGAGATTTGCTGATCAGTGTATAGTGGGTGGCTTCGCACTACTCCAGACTAGGCTTAGCTGCGAAGGACTTGGTGGAAAAGTCGAAAAAAAAGACAAAACGTTACAGCACTTAAACGCCTTTGTTGTCGCAGCAATAATTGACTTGTATCCTATACCATTCAGTCCCTCAGGCAAACTTTAAAGAATTGCAAAAAACGAAATCTATGTTGAAACTAAAGTGACTGAACTAACAGCTCCCAGCTCTTCATTGTCATTAAGGACTTTTGTACGGAAGTGCAGAGCTTCGTATAAACAGGCGGCGATAGTAGACAATGAACAGCCAGAGATGTTTTGTTTTAAACCTGGGAGACGGTTCATTTATTTGCTACCAGGGTTATGGAAAGTTCTGTCTTCAGAAAGTGAAACCAGACTAACAGTGACTGATAACAAGAATATGGAATATCTGACTGAATACATCTCAACAGTAACGGATGGATAGGAGGGCTTGCGGGTTCCATTCACGTTAAAGAATTATGCGTTATGTATTTTTTGCTAAATCAAAAGAAAACTATGTATAATAAATAATAAACTCAATGCTGAAATCGTATAACTTAACAGTGTCAACATTTTAGATTACAACTCCAGCAAACTCTAACTAAAATCTCGTCTACGTTTACCCGACCACTTTAACGTCTTCCAGGCTAAATTGGCACTAATTGCTGAAGCCATTTTTGACTTAAGAACTTTATACTTATTCTGCGAGTCAAGCTGGCCTCAAATCGTAAACCCCTAATACTAACTACTACCACCAATGTAGCTATCGCTTGCCGGCGAACCCTAAACGAGGTTGTTCAGAAATGTAGCACATGGACACAGTGACATTTCCGGAAATTGCGCTCATCATCTGCTGATTAGAAAGTAAGACGAGTTGCCTTTGACCCTTAAGACGGCATCCCCTTATCTTCCTGCAAGCGTCGACTAAGATTACCAAGCAAATCTGGCATCGAATGGACGTTAGGTCACTAGTAAATATCAATACAATGTCTGATGATGGCGCTACACGGTTCGTTGGTTGGTTGTAGCGTTGCCTAGGAAGAATCTGGGTCCCAATTGGCTCTTAGACCGTCATTTTGATATGCTCACTCCCCTGAATCCTGATCTTCTGCTGTTTTCATTCCTTATTTTCAAACCATTTAAATGTGGGGATGAATCTACTGATGTTATTCATTGTGCAACCAGAGACATTCTTCAAGTTTCTCTACTGTCTTCGAGATATCAGCTCCAACAGCGAGTGTTGTATGGAATGCCCCTCTTGCCGCATGTTTGCCAATCGGTAGCGTTCCGTTATCGTGGCTATCAGTCTGAATATATCTTTCCTTGACTTATTCAGTAGGGCCATCGTTCTTGATTTGTCATGAATGGGCTAGGCTATGGGCGGAAACCCAGACGTGAGATTTCTATTGACCCCACCGCCAAGCTCAATACCCGCTTTCAGTCCCTAACTACCGCGGAATTTGTCATTGGTGAACCCAATGCTAAAATTGCCGCTTGACTATCAGCTAATATGAATACTTTTAATGCCCCATCGCATTTTCTTGTCAGCACCCTGTAGGCTGTCTCAATGCCTTGCACCTCCACTTGGAAGATGCTAGCAAAGTCAAGTAATCGGTACGAGAGAGACTTATAGCTTCTCTGAAAACACCCCATCACCCACTCCGCAATACATTTTGGAGCCAACGGGGTAGAAGGCCCTGGCTCTCTCCCTCTACTCTAGTCCCGTCTTGAAGAAAACTAGCTTAAAATTTTGCCTGAAAACAAGCGATGGAGGTGCATAGTCAGTTTGTTCCTCTCTTTCTAAAAGCTTGGTAACAGCTCCACGGTACCACGTTGGCTTTCCCAACCAATGATTTTTGCCGCAGCTGTAGGGCTGAAGAAGAACTTGAAAGTATCGAACACTATCTCTGCTATGGTGTCACGCTAGCAAAAGCGCGATACCAAACCTTTGGAAAATAGTTCTTTCAATGCTTAGCCGATTTAGATTCTGCTAATGTGGGTTCAGTGAGGTCACACAATGGTTAATTTTCAGATTATGGTAAAAGAGGAGCGGCAGTGGCTTCCAGCCACCTCAATCTAACCTAATCTATAAAATTAGATGAAAATATTGGCAATACCTTCTTTGCTACATAAGCGCATATTTAGATTCATAAATACATAAATATTCACGTTTACAGTAAACACGCGCTAAAAACAAAACAATAGCGTAAACATATGTAAAACGCTTCCGAAGTGCCATAACAACAAAACATTAACTGATAAGCAATTTTGATCCTCTAACCTGGGCATATATTGAATAATACTCGTAGCTGAACTTATGGTGCCCACAGTCACCGACGCAAACGTACGCTACGTGTCAGCTGACACGATCAAACTTATGAGAGCGCCATGTAAATGCAAACTCATCAACGTGTTCGTGTGACGGGTACGCGCGACGTGTACGTGTGTAAACTGAGAAATTTAGATTTTTGCCGTGAAGCCGTGTCAGCTGAGTGCTCTCTCACCGCACAGTGTTGCCAAGCAGAACTTTTTAAAATCATTAACAAAATAACCTTATAAAAATTTAAATTTTTATTAAATTAATTTAAAATCGATGTTTAATAATGTTAATTATAGATAAATTAACTATTTGCATTTGTTGGTTTTTGGCTTTGGTTTATTATACAATGAAAAATTGTAATTGACAACGCGGATGTGTGTAAAAGTATGTATGCAAACAAAGGAATGGCAACATTGTGTTGATGCATACAAACACAGTTTTGTGTACGCAAAGTTTGTTTACAAAACATACGCGCGGGCACAAGTTTTGCTCAATTTTGTGTATCTCCCGACAAACAGACACGGCAAACGGACACGTCGGTGAATGTGGGCACCATTAGCTTAGGCTTGCCGTTCTGTACATATATTTGTACTATAGTACAAAACCAGTAGGGGGTCTAGCGAAGATTCGCTTGAAGTGCACATATATGTACATATGTATGTATGTAATAATAATCGAATGAGATGATAATGCAAATATGAAAATATTACAGCAAATTGGGATTCAAACATTTTTACAAGCTGACAATTCAAATAGCTTAAATAGTGAGTGAGAATCGTTTCGTTCATACTCGTGATGAATAATATAAAAATCTATTATATGTATTGTATATACATTATGGTGGTCCAAAACAAAATTAAAGCAAGTATTTTAATGCTCTCACTCGCTGGGATGGTGTTTTACCGAAAAAAATAATACTCCTATTTTTTTTTTATCAAAAAATATTTAGAAGTCGCGCAAAGTTTCACATGTATTTTATCAATATTTTTCAATCCCCAAATAATCCAATTGTTTGTTAAATAAAACTATTTTGTAGGGGTTCGTTTTACAATTTTTGTAGGGTTTTAGGGGAGCGTTAATAAATAGTTGACACTAAAAATATAACAAATAAATAATTAGGTATAATTCTCCTAATATTGATTTTCTACGAAAAATTGTTTATTTTTAAATATATAAAATTTATGGGAACTGAACGCTTTGGAGAATCTCGAAATGTTTTTTCATTAAAAAAAAAATAAATAGAGGTATCCCTTAAATAGGTTTTCCCTTCCTATTTTCCCTGTGGTCATTTGATAAGTTGTGATTAATGATTATTTTTTTAAATATACCAGATTAACCTGTCAAGCGTACACATTTAAATATTTTATATCCTTATGTATGATTTAACTAAATTTTGCTTTTAAAAAAGGTGGTAACCCTCTTTGAAATATACCTGTAAACTATCTCCTAGCGAAACAACTACTTTGACAACCATAATTTACTATTTCATTTAACTTGTGCATAATTTAATTAAATTGCACTTTGCAAGCAGGTGGCAACCCTCTATATGCCATAAGTCTTCTCCTCAGCGTATCGAACAGTTGGGAACCCATATTTTAATATTTCCTTTAACATCTGTATAATTAAATCAAATTCAACTTTTCAAGCAGATGGCAACCCTCTTCAAAATATAGGTAGCTATAAACCTCCTTCTTATCGAAAATAACCGTGTATAATTTAATTAAATTCGGCTTTTAAAAAAGGTGACTCCCATATTTTAATATTTCATATAACTTGTGTATATTTTCATTAAATTTGACCTCAAACAGGTGACAACTCTCTCCGAAGCATAACACATACTCTACGACATATTCTCATACCTACCAAATATATGCACATACAAAATTTCATGAAAATCGGTCGAGCCGTTTCGGAGGAGTTCTACCACAAACACGAGATTTTTATATTTTTTTAGAAATTTTGATGATGCTGATGCTTTTGAGCAAAAGAGAATTTTGTTCATGCGTTATACGGAAGGGAAAGCGCAACATTGCTAAGAAAATAAATTATTAAAAACAAACCAACAAGAATTTTAAACTATTTGATATTTGCACTTTGTTGTACTAAAATTGAATGAGCTGCATACTCGAAATTTTTTTAAAAGTTGAGCTAAGCAAGTTAGAAATGTTGACGGATATATTTTTTTTAACTTTTTCAATTTTTTATAAATTTTCTAGAAAGTGTGAAACTTTGACTTATATGGTTTTTGTTATAGAATTAATTTTTATATGAAATAATTTCAAGTAAATAAGCCAAAGGATTTTTTTTCAAAACTTCCCAATAAGTTTTGCTACTATTTTTGTTCACACTACTGTACATACATCCTCTTTTAATTACTCATACACCATACACGATTTTAGGAAACACTTGCTCCCAAATACTCACTCAATGGCTTATCCAAATTTAAATCACGTTTCAGCTGTATGCGTTTAGGTACGGCCTTTTTCGTTAGCTCCTCCAAGGACTAGTGGTGAATAGAAGACATTTGAAATTTACAATCACTCAAATCTTTTATTTTCCTTTTGCAAACTAAGCTATACTACCTTAAAACCCAATGTATCCAACATGGCGACCACATCCGTTTTACGCGGTCCTATATGACGGCTGGGAAAGTCAGATTTCGATGGAAAGAGCACTTCATTAACCGGCACTGTTGCTAAGCAACGCGTTTGGATGAGCACACGTGGCACTTGCCAGGATTTAATACGAGTTGTGTGTGTAAGTGCCATAAATTGGCGCACTGTTACGCGGCTTAAATGTTGCATTACGGTGGTATTTGTTTGTTTTTAATTTTTGTTTTATTTTTAATGTAGGGAAATCACAACACTAAAAGGAAAATTGTGACTTGCACTTTTATTTTAAAATTTAAAAATTGTATAATACAAACGCTGCTGCTGTTTCTGCCAATTACTGCCCATCGACTGATTGGAATAAACATTTTACAGATAGCTAAGCTAAGCTAGTCAATGAGCTGAGCTGGAGATTAAGTGCACATCTTCTTATCAGTTTAGTTAGCGTTGTCTGAAATTTTCATTTCGTAGCTAGTCCTATCACGATTTGTCTGCTGTTTGTGTGTGTATGTGTGTGTGTGTGCGCGCGAGAAGTTGAAACGCTTCCCAGAAGTTAATTTAGGCAGACCATCCTAAGGGAAACCATTCCAGAAGGCATAACCAAGAGCAGCTGAAAAAATCTGGAAGCCCTCCTGTATGTAGCCAAATAAGAAAACCTTCCATTGAACGTCCTACAATAATCCTTCTCGAGGTCCTTCTATATGTAGCGAAAGTAAAAGGCCTTGAGTTTGTACCTCTCCATACATAAAATAGAGAGGGAATGTGTAAAGCAGGGCCTCTCAACTCTCAGCGAGGCCTTTAGAAATTGATTTTAACCGCTGAAATTATCTACTGGGTTCCTACGCTGCTAGCGACAGTGCATTGATTTAAATTTTCATTTAGAAAAGAAAAACGCTGGTAAGATATTTCAAATATATAAAGAGAATTCATCTGCAAACTTAAATTGAAATGGCTTAACGTGAACCTTCTGTTGATATCAAGTTTCTTTTGCTTACCACTTTTTTTAATCGAAAATAAAAATATTAAACCAAGTAGTTGATGGTGGGCAGAGCCGTGCATCTCTATCGCACCTACTGCACACTTTTCTAATATTATCAATATCGGATTCATATATAGAGATTTTCTAAATAACTCGCATATGATATTTCTTCTATCACTATCAAAATTGCACCAATCATACAGAGTTTTCGATATACTCGACTCTAGCGTCATCTAGCGGATCCATTTTTCGTAAAGTATTACAGATTCAGAGGCGGTCGTCGTAGCTGAGTGTGTAGCGTATGTATACGTTTCGAGCGAGAGCTTCCGGGTTCAAAGCCTGGCCGGGGAAAGTACACTAAAAAATAACGGAAATTGATATTTTTAAATATCGGTCGTAATGTCAAACCTCCGAGTATTTTGTAATTTTCAGTGAGTAGATCCACATTTGTGGATCGTGTTGTGCTCCAGGTTATTTCGCTTTTGTAATACATTTTTTTTTAATTTGGATCCCATATCTACCGTTATAAATGAAAATAAAAGACTATTTTTGTTTTTATACTTGAATCCTTGAATGCTTTTCCGTTTGCGGTAGCCATATAAGACTCCATTAAATTAAATTTAGTTAAAATTTTAAGCCTCTTTCCTTTTTATCCCATACTGTGTTTCTCTTTTAAGGACCACATCGCATTATTTGATTTAACTTGTTATAATTTTAATTAATTTTTTAAACAAGCAACCCTCAAAGAAACATATTTTTGAAGTTATGCTTTCTTAAATCTTTTAGTTGGACACCCATAATGTAAAATTTCATTTAGCTTAATAATGTTACTTAATTCATGTTTAAACAGTTGACAACCTTTGAAAATGAAGCTTTCGTTTGATATCCATACGGCAATATTTTGAATTCACTGATTAATTTATTTGAAATTAAGCCAACTCCCTTTAAAAACTCCCCAAATAATATAAAAACGTACAAGCGAAACGAACCCAATTTTCCCCATTTTCTTTTTGGTTTTTTTGCAGACCTTGCAAAAAATTAAAAAAAAATATTTTTTTTTTATAAAGCTTCATTTTTGGAAGTACTTAAAATCGGTCCAGCTGTCGCAAATCTGCATATTATTTCGAAATATTTTTGTAGATTATCAGCCTGATTCTCTTATCTCGAACGAAAAGCCAGACAAACGATTTGTGTTCAAACGAAATCGTCTGAAATTGGAAGTCTCTATCTCGATTGCAAACTATCGTCCATCCTTACGCTCTTACGTTATCGTCTCGAAAATACCTACCAAGCATTGACAGTTAATTTTAACACTGTAAAATAAATTAAACAATTCATTTTAAGAATATGAATGTTTTTACCATTATTTTTGACTTGAATTATTCATTTCGGGGGTTACACGATAACAATAGCGTTTTCGTTTGATTTTGACAGTTCTCTTCGTCTTTTTTTAAGTAATTTTCGTTTAGAGAATTCACATTTGTTACGTTTTCATACGCAACAGTCAGCTGTTATCGCCAAGCTATCACTAGGGAGCCGAATTCGTATTAGGGAATACAAATACATGAACAAACGACAGTTTGGACGAGGCAAATGCTCGTTTTGAGTTAGAGAATCAGGCTGTATTTGTTATAACACAATGAATTTTTTTTTGTATGGGGAGTGATGACCTTATTTTACCTTTGCAACCCAGTTTCACCTGAATTCAATTAGTACGGCTAAAATTCCGTACTGTGGTCAAAGCTCCTCATTTCGGTAGGCTGGCAATATGTTACAAGGTTATAGTTATATAATTCTCAGATTTGGTATGAACGAGTCAAAATACTTACGTTGAACGGCATTCGTTTATAATTCTATTGGTAAAAATATTTATATCCTATTTATTTAATATATTCCATTACAATTAATTTAATTTAATTTAATTCAATGAATTATAATTTAGTTTTATTTAATTTAAATAATGTATTTTTAATTATTTTAATTTACATTAAATTAATTTAATTTCGTTCAATTTAATTTAATTCGCCTTAACTCATTTTAATGTAATTTAATGTAATTTAATTGGGTTTAGTTAAGTCTAATTTGATAAAATTTTGTTTAATATATTGTATTTTAAAATAATTAAATTTTTATTTTTATTTTTATTTCATTTTGTTTTTATTTTAGTCTATTTTATTTTGAAATAAAACACGATTTTTTCTCTTATAATTTTTTTTCTTTCAATGCGCTTTTAATTGGCCGTGTTTATTTTTCTCAGTATTTTCGATAATGAACAAATAAACAATATTCATAAACTACATATAATATCGTAAATATAGCTATTTAATATACAATACATTTACATACATACATAATATATTTAATAAATATTTCGAAAATTGCACGTATTTATTTTGTTTTAATTGTTGCAACAATTTAGGTGTATACAATATATTTGCTTATAAATAAAAAGTACAATTTTTTTTTAACTATTTAACATACAAAAATTATTACGAATAAATTAAACATCAATACGTTTTTTTTTTGCTTTCAATAGCTGCATGCCACTAAAACATATATTTTCTTTTGCATCAAAAAAAATTGTAATCAACTTAAGAAATATACATACATTATGCATTCAATATTCATTATCTCTTGCGCCTTTATTTTAACTAAAGAGTTTGCTCTTTTTTTTTTTTTTTTTTTGTATGCATTTATTGAAACTAATTGCTTTGCTTGCCCTAATACTCCATACTAGTTTTTATTGTATCTAATACAATTTTTCGCAAATTCATATTTGAAAATTATTATTTTAATAATCGCCGTTTTGATTAACACTATTAATATGGGGCTTTCGTAATTTATTTTTTTATCTTCAATGAAGCCACTGCATTCCTTTTTTGAACTCTTGCTTAAATATTCTTCTTTAAAAACTGTAATTTTAAATTTGAGAATAATTGGTAAAATTTATATAAAAAAAAAACACGAATGATTAATTTTAATACAATATATTTATGTATGTGTTTTTTTTAAATATATATATTTTTTTTACTTTTCAAATATTCACATACATATATTGGAAGTCAGTCATTAACATTTACTTAATTTGGTTTATAACAATAGGCTGAAATTTAATTATGTATTTTACATGATATGACAAAGCATTTTCTACAAAAAAAAAATAAATATATATTGTAGTTATAATGCGAAAAAAATATTTTGCAAGTGCGTCAGGAATATCCAAAATGAAATAATTTTTAAATTGGTCTACGTAATAATGTAATATCTGTAGTATGTTTTTTTTCAAATGCTAATTTAGTTTTGCATTTTTTTTTTCTGAAAATTTTCATTCATTCTTTACGCTAAACAGTTCCAAAGCATGTAGAGCGTATAGATTAAATATATATGTAATTTATTAAATGTTAATATTAAATGTATGTATATATTTTTGTATTTATGTGAGGTATGTTGCGAGTGATGCTACTCTCTCCGTCCAAGTCCAACAAGTTGCCAGGTGCAAATTTCCAAATGAAGTGAAAAAAAGCCAACTCTCGAAGCATTTTTTTTAGTAGTTTTTAAATTAAAGTATGTGTGCAGGTATCTATATATGTATGTGTGTTTAGTAGTTCAGCTATGTGGGTGCTAAAATGCGTGCGGGTATGTAAATCTTTGTAATGTGAGAAAGGTGCTTCGATTATACTATAAGTATTTGTATTGTTTATGTAGGTTATAATTTTTTTAAAGTAAATTTGGTTGTTACCACCTGCTAGATTACATATTTAATTGCATTTCTTATAGTTGTAAGTATGTATGTATGTATTATTGCTTTTTTTAATTGTTCAATATATGTAGCTTTACAATTTTGTAATTGTAATTTTAGTTTCTAGTTTCAAAGCTGAGTTAGAGGTTAAAGGATAAAAATGTGGATTAGTTCTAAGAGCTTCGGTTTTCTCTTCATATTTCCTTTCATATGACAACACAAAATTTGTATACATTCTCGTGTGTTCTTATGTTTTAGATTAAGGGAGTGATCTAGCATCGACCATATTTTCATTAATTGAGTTTTCCTTTTTGGTTTTATATAAATTATACACAAATTTTTACCTATATCGTCGTCTGCAATTTAAAGCGCTCCAAGCGAGGTCATACATTATTAAAAAAAAAAAAAAAATAGAAAAATTGAGGCATTTGTTTCCATAAAAATATGCAGTTCATTCAAATATGTTCTCACACAAATTTTAATAAAATTCGGCTATAGAAAGACAAAACTTTGAACTTTGCGTAGAGGGAACATTCCTGTATTCCATTTGGGAATAATGAAGGGACGTGTACATAGCTAGATAATTGTTTTTGGAAGTTATTGTTGGGGGAAAACGGCTTTGATTTAACCTGATTTATATAGTACATACACACATATGCAGAAAAATATCAACTCTCAAAATTCATAGCTGCGAACCTCTGAAATTAGCCAAATTTAACGTTGACACTCCTTTTGAAAATATTTACAATAAAAGTGTGTGATAAAAGGGGTTGTAAAATAATTAATGTAAAAAATACAGAAATAAAAAGCACAAGAATTTAAAAATCGATTTTTGACATTTCCAGAACACGTAAATTTTCATCAGTAATGCACTTCCCTGTCGGAAAAAATCAGTTGCATTAAAAAAACATACATACAAACATGGAATGTAATAGAATACGTGTGGACAATTGTTAGAATTTTTTGTCTATCTGTTTGCCTATTTGAATTCACTAATCTCCAAAACAACTAAATGTATTTTTCTGGTGCTTTAACTGGTGAGTGGCTAGTAGCTTGGGATAT
Source organism: Anomoia purmunda (assembly GCA_951828415.1). Lineage (NCBI taxonomy): Eukaryota > Metazoa > Arthropoda > Insecta > Diptera > Tephritidae > Anomoia > Anomoia purmunda. The sequence goes on from OX639993.1 coordinate 155,415,986, forward strand.
AATATAATGTTTAGAATAAGTTTTTTTTAATACAATTTAATTTTTTCAACGTCTTTGACGTTTGACCGGTGTTAATTTTATGATTGTAAGTTAAAGGATATGCCAAAAATGATTTTGACAGAAAGGAAGAAGAGGAAAGCATAGCGGCGTTATTTTGGTCTCATGGGATATTTTGTGCTTGCCCTGTATTTTGACAAATGCGGTGGTGTCTAAATTCTTGTTTCTTGGTTTATCTGAATATAGCTCAGCGCCGAAGCTAACCCAAATTTGTCAAGGTATGACCCAAAAACCTAGTACCTACTGCCATCAATTAAACAGTCAACGCACTCGCGTCTTAACTCCCGCATCACTGTTGACATGTCGTGCGAATAGACGAAAATGCTCCAGCCCTGAAAGTATTCAACGCGGTACCAGCTGGTAATGGTAGAGGAAGAGAACGGCTTTCTCTGCGTTGGAAAGACCCAGTGGAAAGGACTTGACGTCACTTACCGAAAATCATTCTCATATAGCACATAAATTTGTGTTAAGTCACTATCCATTTGATTTTCGACCATGTTGTCCTCCACCATCAAAGTATTTTATATTTTGCTTTGATTCCTCTAAGAACAAGATAGTCTTTAATTTGTCGGCTATCCAAATGCTGTGAGCTTTAGCGAATTCTATTCTGGCTCTTCTAGTCTTTGGAATTAGTCAGTTGTTGACGCTTGTCTTCTAATTGTTCTTTTGCTAAATAAATATATGATTCTCCATTTCACTTAAAGATAATGCAAGATCCGTAGGTTATTCTTAATTTTTAATATTAATATTAATTTTTCGGCCAAGTACGAGTTGGCTGTGGAGGACGTGAGTTCGATCATCGGATGAAGTTTGGTGCGGAAATGTGCTGATCTCCGAAATAGCAAGAACTTCTACCATTCTTGTTTTTTTCTTAAATTTTTTCTTTTAAAAATATCCTTTAGCTCAAAAAAATTATTGTTGATATAAAATTAAATAAATAAAAATATATAGTCAAAACGAGTCAATATGTACACTATATACGAATTCATTACTTTCATGCTGACTTGGGAATTGTTGCTTAACTAAAACAAATTTATTCGATTACTCAAAACAAATTATTTCGATATTATTATTTTTCGTGTACTTCTAATTGCTATAAGTTAATAATTGACAACTACCGTATTGCCGAAGTTTTATCAGGACTACAGGCTGAACCCTAATAACTGTCGCATTTGGTTGAAGCTTCTTTGTCGTGCAAGAGTTGACATTTTACCGTTAATAATTTTTGTCAATGCATCTATTTGAATATTCAATAAGTCTCCATTATATCAGTTACTATTAAAAATTTGCGAGCAAAGGAACCGAAAAACTACATTTGCAATAGAAATCGTTAATCGCCAGTTTTTTGCAACGTTCTGTGGCTTGATAAAAAAGAGATGGTAATGTTAAAATAATGAAGGAACTTGGTCGAAAATGCGGCGTCAGAATTTCAGGCACGGTAAAGATTGTTTTGTGAGCCAATAAGGAGAAATTCTAAGAAAACATTGGGTTCATGGTTTACGGAGCGTCAACAGCAAATGAGGAGAGAACGAGGTGTCTCGCTCCCTTGGCGATACGCAGATTGTGATATTATGTTTTCTGATCTGAAGTTGCTCGTTGTACGGACAAGTCTATCCAACCAGAATAGCCATCGAAAGGTTTAAAAATACCATTTCTGTTATCCTAACTATAGTTAGGGTATGCTACCAATTTTTCCCCCTCACGTATCTAGGCTGTTTGGAAATAGCGCAATGGCTTTTAGAAAGATTCTACAACGACTCATAAAGCAATATGCCTTGTCTTATGAATGATCTCCATCTTCTACTGAGCTAAATTCCGTGAATTTAAGCACCGTTTGAAAAACATTTTCTTCGAAATTCCAGTAGAAGTCGTGGATTTAAATATTTCTTTTTTATACATAAGCGCACTGGGTTCCAAGGCAATATAACTTTCTTCACCTAACGGTTGTTTGTAACAGCAAAAAGCAAACGAGATAGATGTAGACATATAAATTTAAATTTTTTAGAATTAGTAGCGAAATTGCATAAGCTATGTCTGTCTGTCCGTCCGTCCGTGAGTCGGAGATTTCGTGTAAATATTGAGCTATTTCAACGAAACTTTGTATACCCATTGCCCTGGACCCAAGTTACTTTGGTTTTGCAAATGGGCGAAATAGGATAATCAAAAGAATGCGGTATTTCGGTAACCAGTGAAGATAATATGCTCAAATTTAATACATTGGATTGGGTTCGGGAATGGAATACGCGTGCATATTTTGTAAGAAAAACTGTTATCTCCGAAATTACTTGACCAAACTATACTAACTTTGGTACACATATAAAAATGCATTTTATGTAAGTAAGCACAATTTCGAAAGTTATAAAAATCGGATAAAAACCACGCCCACCTCTCATATAACGATAATTTACAAAAATAAAAAATACGCGATATTTAAAAAAAATTAAATATGTCTGGCGCCGCCCAAATTAGAGCAAATAATTATAACTCCGAAACCATACTAACAAACTTTACCAAATTTAGGGCACATCACACACTTGAAGTCAGTGAGCAAAACTCCAAAAACTGTGAAAATCAGACCAAAACTACACCCACCTCTCATATAACGGTGTTTATTAACTGTACAAGGTACTTTGCTCAAATTTGATAGACCGGATGGGGTTTGAGAATGAAATACATGGAATCATAAATGCTTGGCATGGCCATGGTGTCACCCCCCTTGGTACATCTCCGAAACTTCTTGTCAAATTCTACCACATTACGTACGCTACGTACGTATTTCTAGTCAGAAAGCACTATTTCGACAATTATAGAAGTCAGATTAAAATCACGCTCACCTCTCTTATAAGAAATCGAGAGATACTTATACTATTTTACTAAATCATGTCTCGAATCTTTTCAAATTTGGCATAAAGAATTTAATTAATGAGAGAAATAATTTAAAAAATCAAAATTTTGGAAAGTGTTTTGTTTTTATTTAAATCAATGAACGTCGTTTAAAGTTTCAAAATGATGTTACGCTAGGAAACCCGGCTTGCTCTGATGCGCCAAAAAACACCTTTTTTTTTAGCTTTGGGTTCCCTATATTTTGTATACTTTGGTTCAAAGGAAATATGAATACATATATCGAATATCATACATATATCTACGCCAATAGATAAAAATAAATCTGGGGAGATAAGTAGTGTCGTCTTAAATGGGGGAGTGAGTGCGTCTTTTCCCCAACAAATAATATATATATATATATATGATCTTTATAACAAATATTGTACATCTGCATCAAATAACTGCGGAGTTATAAGAAATTAGGTATTTTATTACATAGGGCGTGGTACAGCCCATTTTTTTCAAAAACGATACACACTTTGATTAAGACGAATTCAAATTCTCTCTTCGGTTGCACCCGAACTTAGACTCTTTCTTACTTGTTTTTAAATTTAGCTCAGCCAGTTATTAGGGTTATCAGACTGTAGTATCGTGAAGAACCTTAATCCGTTTTATCTTCTTGAAAAAAAGTGATAACATATGGACTCTAAATACCCTCCATCAAAATGGGGATTGGACTACCGTAAATGAAGAAGTAGTTAGTTATTTAAAACCTTCGCACTTTTAACGATTTGTAGAGAATAGACTTAAAAAAACACTTTTTGGTCATGTTTTTGTAGATAAAATCAGATTTGCGATAGTTTGAATTATCCCGTTTCGCATATATTCGTTAATTTGCCATTAACCTTCATACTAGTCAATTAATTTCATTATCGAATTATCGAGATTTTTACTAAAATTTCATTCACACTACAGTGTAGGTACACGTTTGTATTTATGTTTGTTTGTATAACTACCTTTGTGTAAATATAATTCTATCTTCTTATTTATCTGTTGCTAAAAAGTGAATAACAAATCTTATTTAAACTCAGCTATAACAACACACATAATCGTAGCATGACTATCCTGTTCATTACACACTCATTTTGTTTTTTTTTTTTTATTTGCATTTAGGCAGCATGGTTGCATGATTTAGTAAATACTAAGGTCTTCAATTTTCAATTTTCAATTTTCAATTTTCACCTTTCACTTTTTATTTGACGCTAATTCTCCTGTCGCATTGCTGTTGTTGTAACTGAAGTGAGTGTTGTTGCTACCAACGTTGTTATTGTTGTTGTTGTTGTAACTGTTTAAATTACTAGTATAAAGGCCCAATGAGGAGAATGCCATCGCATCGGAAGGTTGTCCCAAACTCAGGGGTGCATTAAAGAGGCCGACGCCACTCGATGCGTTGTAGGATAGAAGTAACGAAGATGTGTTATTTTGAATGATGTTGTTGGTATTTTCACTACCACCCATTGTTGACTTTGTGGTGGTTGTTGTTGTTGTCAGATTATTAAAATTATAAGTACTAGTTGTTGTCATTGTCATAGAGTTGGTACTAAAAGCACTAATTGCTGTTGTTGTTGTTGTTGCTGTTAATGGTGGTGGTACTGTTATAGCTGTGGTTAATCTGTCTGAATTTGTAAAACTTTTGTTGATGTACAAATTTGTTGTTAATGTTGTTGTAGCAGTATTGGTGATGTTGGTGGTGGAGAAGGATTTATTGGTTGTTGTTGTTGTTGTTGTAGAGTTGATGTTAGTGGTGTTGTTGCTAATACTATCACTCAAACCAATTCGATAACTAGTCGCGATCGGTAACGAAAAACGATTGCTGTCGATTAGGCGATTGCTTACTACCGTCTCTGTCGACGTCGATGTCCCAGTCGTGATTGTTGTTATTGTGGTTATTGCTGTTGTTGTGTTGTTGGCCATTTTCCCTAACCCAGCTGCAGGCATAGAAGTAGATTTGAATTGCATGAGTATATTATCACAACTTCGTATACGTAGGTCCATATTAGAAGTTTCGGTTACTAATGGAAACCGAGTGGACAAAATTGTTGGGTACGAGTAAGTGCTTGAATTACCTGTTAGTGTTGTGGCCGAATTTAGTGTAGCAGTAGCAGGTGTGGTGATGGTGGTGTTGGTGATGGTGTTGGTGTTAGTATTGAATTTGAGGGAATTGAAGGATTGCTTGGTATGGGAGTCAGCTGAGGTTGTGATCAGAAGGTGCGTCGAGTGGATTGCGTTTCCCGCATAGCTAGCGGTCATTTCATTTCTATATTGCTGCACGCTTTCAATGCTGGGTGAGCTTTTGGCCGCCCCCGTGCCGTCTAGTCCCAATACTGCCAACGCGGTCGTTGGTGAATTGTCTTGGTAGTAGGTCTTAGCGCTAGCGCTCGCCAAATCCACATAACTCTTCGACGTAACCGATGGCGAAACGATAGGCGAACGACTAGGCGTACGCGAAAATTTTCGCTCAATCTCCTTTTCCGCCAATAAGCGATCATAAAATGTTGATGTAACTGTCGTGTGACGTATATCAAGCCGTCCGGGCAAATAGGCAGGTGTATTGGATCGCGTTAGCGGATCGTAATCGTGCAGGGTATCTGTTGTGTGACGGTTAGCTTGTGTGTAAGGTCTGTCCAAATCCAATTCATAATTTTTATTTTTCATTGTCTTCGCGTTGTACCGGTCGCTGTCGCTGTCGTTGCTGTTGATGTTGTGGTTGGTGTTGTTGTGTCGTGTGCTGGCATTGGTGTGGTCGTGCAACATGCTTTCTGTTATCATCATTTCCCTCGATCCATACGGCGATATCAATGGCGATCTGGAGGCCGATCGTGAACTTGATCTGTCTCTTTCTTCATATTTGTTTGTGTTTAGTTGTCTATCTACTTTATGAAACTTAATTAAACTACCACTACTTACATCTCTATGATTATCAAATAAACAATAATTTGGCAACAAATTTTCACGTCTTACCCTACTCTGGTACTCTTCACGCTCTTCTTCGCGCCGTCGACGTGGCGATATCTCGCGTCGCAAATCCCTATTTGAACGGTGATGCAGTGGACTGGCAGCGCGCAATGGACTCGTTGAACGTATGGAGTCAGCTGAACCCAAAGAGCGTCCATATAAATAGTCTGACTGTCTTTGGCTGTGATCGGAGATGCGTATGGAGGGCGCATATTCACGATGTACGCGACTCTCCGAACGTGAAAGATCCTCTAGTGAGGTCTTCTTGCTGCCGAAATGTATCGAATCGGAGAATAGAGAGTCGATGTAGCGCTGACAACGCTCTTTACGATACGGCTTCTCTTCGCACAAAGTATCGATGGACTTGATCGTGTTCTTAATGGAGTCCAGACGTTCATTGATGTTGTCATTGGTACGTAACGGCACTCCAGTGTGACTACCGGTGCGTTGTAGTGGTGAGGTCTCCTGAAAAGCGGAAATATATGGAGTTTAGTAACTAATTAATTAAAAGCAATAATAATTATCTCTAACTATAACTCACTCTCATTAATCGACTGCCAAACTCGTCAAGTCCTTCCGACGCATGTGCCGCACTTTTACCACTAACATTTATACTGCTACAAGAATCTGCAAGAGTCTGCTTAAGAATACGTTGAAGATATTTAGAATTTTCTTCAATTATTCCTAAAGCGCTATTATTTATTGTGCCCACCGTTCGTCCAACGTTATCTCGTAGTTCCGTACGTGTTTTGGGTCTATGCAGCGTGCTCGCAACATAATCGTCTTCTTCGTCACGGAAACGTATAGCCTTTGGGCTGGTTGATCTATACTGTACGTCCTCATAGTTGCTGGCGGAGTCGCGTAAAGCAGATTTCGGTGTGATGGATCGGTTCGTCTCGCTACGTCTGGGACTTTCCTCACGTGATTTCGAAGTTTTGAACTCTTCAAACGAGAGTGATGGTGAAACGACATCTTTCAGCTTTTGATTGAACTCTTGAAAAGATTTCTGCATTTTAAAGTCGAAGCAATGATCTTCTTCGAGTGCGCGCATACGTGCGTCCAGCTCCTCAGCTGTGGGTAACTCCTTTTTGGTTGGCGAGGCGACAAGCGTTTCTAAATTATGTATGGGTGCACGTGGATGCTGGGCTTCGGCTAGTTTCCTATTCTTTATATCTTCAATGGTCGGTGAACGTGACCGTGATTGCCGAGCAGGTGAAGGTGTCTTTATTTTACCATCCAATACTCGAATTCTATGCTCCAACTCACCAGTTGAAGGTATATCATCATCCATGGGACTTGGGTCGAGTAACATTTCCAGTGGGTGTATTAGAGATTTCGTATCAGCGGCATTCTTTTTTGCCGATTTGCCGCTCAATGATTCTCTTGATTTAGATCTTGGTAGTTCCAAAGCGCGAAAACGATACTCAAGATCTTCGGTCGTTGGTATATTTGGATCCTCATATCTGACGCGTCCAGGCGAAACATGTCTTTTTGGACTTTTAGTTGCTACATTGGCATCATCATACCTAACACGTCCAGGTGAGGTATGCCTTTTGGGGCTGCGGGACTCCTTTGGTGTGAGTGCTGGTGACGTGTGCGGTGTCTTCTCTTTTGCACGCGATGGCGACGTATATGGCGAACTGGCTTGCTTCGGAGTTGGTGTTCTATCTTCTGGCTGATATCTATCTCGTGCAGCGGTTATAGCTTCGGGTAGCTCATCTAAGTTCTTGCCTTCACAGAGTTCCAGAAACTTTGTTAGGTCTTTCTCGTGCGATAATGAATACTGCAATTTGATTTTACGCTCAATTTCGTTTAATCGCTGCTCTACATCGATTTTCTCGACATCTTCGAGTAGTTTTATTTGTCGTTCGAGTGATCTGAAACGTGCTTCAAGTTCTTTGGTCGATGGTAAATGCGCAGTTTTGCGTTTAAGATGGCGCTTTACGGGATCCGGTCCCCAATCGTAGTCCTCCACAGGTGTTTTGGATTTCTCCACACCTACCTTCTTTGTTTCATTCACATTTACCGATTGCTCCGCTTTGGTATAATCCTCTATCTCTTTCGTTAGTTGTGTTATTTTCATGGATTCTTCCGATGGGGGCGCATCTGATTTATCGGGAGCCCGCATGAGTTTGCCATCTTGTGATTTAATTAGATTGCGATCACTTAACTGCTTTTCAAGTGCTTGGAATAGGTTCTCCAATTCTTCGGTATTTGCGCGTGTCAGTCGGCGTACCTTAACGGCTTTTGGTTCGTTGTCAAGCAGCAATACTAGCGTTTTGTTGTTGGGATCGGATGATCCAACTTGAATGGCAGTTTGTGTAGGAACAACCGTTGTTTCAGTTGTCTGCTGGTTTTCAAGAGCTTTGGCAGACTCCTTACTTGCGTCCTGTTTTTCTTTATTCGGTTCATCTCCCATCGTCGAAGCCTCTGCATTTTGTTGATTTTCTTTTGTGTCTTCCAATTGTTCCGGCTGTTTCTCAGTCCGCACGTTTTCTTCGGGGGAGCGCTTTCCAGAAGGCTTATCCTTTGTGTTGCTCTCAATATTTTCCCTGATATCTTCAGCAACATTTTGCGGCGGGTTCTCTCTAACCACACACGCTTTATTATTTTCAACTACTTCTTTATTCGAGCGTGCAATTTGTTGATTCTCAAGAGTCTTTTCAGCTTTTATGGCTTCAATGTTGCTCTTTTTACTCTCATTTTCCTCGTTTTCAGCACAAACAGTTTCTATAGCTTTCTTGTCACATTTACATTCTTCGTTTAGCGCTTCCTTCACAACCTTCTTAATTTCTGGAGTTTCTGTTTCTATCTCCTTATTTGTTCTGTCTGTTTCAGGTGTTTCTACTATGAGTTTTTTCTTTTCAATTTCATAGGCTACTAAATCGTCGGACTTCTTCTCAGATTCCTTCAAATCCTGCATTTCTTCGGCATTGCAATCGACACTACTTCGCTCCCGACGTGTTCTTGATATTTTTAGTTGCTGCTCCAACACCTCGAGTCGTTTCTCCAACTCTGCGGCCGTCGGCAGTTTTTCCTTGGGTTTATTTTCTTCATCTTCATTTCTCTTGAGTAACATTTTTATATTAATACTGATGTTTATAGGTTTGACAGAGCCCGCCTCTTCGAGTTCACCCACATAGCGGACAAGTTCCTTTCCAGTTGCATCAACAGTTTCTGAGCTAAGACGCCTCGGTGAGTTCGGCTCAGCAGCTGCTTCCACTTCTCGCGCACGTACGGCCTCTAGCAGTTTTAGACTGTTTTCGCTAAGCTGCTTTTCAAGCGCTAGGACGCGGTTTTCTAAATCTTCTGCCGTTTGCTGTTTTGCACGCGCCGATGTACTCGGTGCTTCGTCGTCTGCGGATCGACTTTTTGAGTCCAAAAAATGTTTTCTCGATGCCACTTCGGAATCACTTGCACAGCGCTGCTTGTAAAATTTTATGATTAATTGTCTTTCCAAAAAGTGTAAGCGATTCTCAAGATCTGCTCTTGACGGTAAATCGGAAAAACGACGAACCATTTTATTTGATTGACTGTACCAGGGTTCGTAATTTTCCGATCTAAAAAAAGCGGAGTTTGCATGTGTTTCCGAGGTTCCATCGAATGGTGATGCTCGTTGACGGTCGGCTGTTGTGCGGCGATTTGGATTGATGTCGCTCGGTTTGAGATTTTCTCCATTGGGTTGCACCTTGATTTTGCTCTGAAATTCTTCAATGAGTGCACGGTGCTGTTCATCGTTAAATTGGACTTCTACTGCATCCTTTACAGGCATTGGCGGAGCTATTGGAATTACAGAAGTGTTGTCATTCGAACTGTTATCATGTCTTTGATCGCTATGATCAGCTAATTCTTGTTTTTGCTCTGTGGTCGTGCGTTTTGCTTTTTCTACCTCTACGGTATCCTCTTCTCTCGTTGTTTGCTTTTGCCTTGTTTGCTGCTTCTCTGCGTCCTGCGGCTTTTGCTCGCTGGATCGTCTCTTTGCTGTTTTTGCCTCTACGGTGTCCTGTTCTCTCGTTGTTTGCTTCTGCCTTATTTGTTGCTTTGCCGCATCCTGTGTCTTTTGCTCACTGGATCGTCTCTGTAATGCTTCATAGCGATTTTCCAAATCCTCAGTGCTAGGCGGCTCTACAGATTTTCTCTTTGTTTGCTTTTTAGTGTCATTAACGGCCGCAGTTTCTGGTGGATCTTCCTCCAAAACTGTTTCGGATTTCTCCTTCACCCCAAAACCTTTTTCGATTATAGCCTTGGTGCTCATACGACGCTTGAGGGACTCAAAGCGTTTCTCTAAATCTTCGGTGGATGGTGGCTCAGAAGCGCGTCTTTTGTATGGTACGTTTGCATTATCCCCAATTTTTACTACTTCTTGTGCAGCATTTGACTTATCAGCAGGTGTTGAGAGTTCTTCATTGATCTCCTTACATTTTTCATTGAAAACTTCAATCAATTTGGTATCCTGTGCTATTGTATTTTCCGTTTTTTCCTCCGATTGCTCAACGTCTGATTTTAATTGCTTAGATAATTCTTTGTTAAGTTGCTTGCACTTTTCCTCAAAGTTTTTAATTGCTTTAGTGCTCGTTTCAGGGTCGTTTTCTGTTGTTTGGCTACTTTTTTTAGATGCGGTTTTAGATGGCACACTTTCAGACTGTAATGAATTTTGCCTTTCTTTGCTTGTCTTTGCCGTTGCCATTTCTGAATCTGGTGGGCTTTTCTTTTCTATACTTCCCTCTAGATTTGTGCTACTCATTTGCTTTTCTAAAGCTTTAAATCGTTTCTCCAGTTCTTCTGTAGTAGGTGGCGATTTCTTTCCAGATTTATTGGACCCCCCAGCTTTTTCTGCAAGAGAATGCTGATTTTCTATTGCGCTGTGTGGTGGTGCTTCAATGTGTTTTTTCATCTCTTCTTTTTTATTTTCACTTTCAATAGTATCTGACACTTTCGGCGGATTCTCTACTTCCTGCGTTTTCATTGTAGTTTTCTTTGTTTTCGCTACTTGCTTTTCAACATCACCGGGACTGGCTTCTTGCGCATCTTTCTTCTTTGCTTCCTCATTGATTTTTGTGTCTTGTTTTTCACTATCGACGTCCACAACAAGTTTTTTCGAGGGGCTTGGCTTACCACTATCCTCTGTTGCACTACTTTCTCTTTCCGCTGCCAAACCTTTCCCATCATCGGGTGAAGCTTTTTGTTTGGCAACCTTTTTTACTTCATCTGCTTTATTTTCTTGCCTGGGGGTAGCCTCTTTCTGGGTTTTAACATCACACCCACTTTTGTCATCTTTTTCATCCGACAGTTTTGTGTTTGCGCCCATTTCTTTGGCTTCTGCTCCGTCGGGTGGTTCTTTTTTAGTTTTGCTTGGACTTGGTTTTTGTGTACTCATTCTTCTTTCAAGAGCATTGAATCGATCTTCTAGTTCGGCAGTAGAGGGCAACTTTTTTATGCGCGGTTTCTCTGTCTCTTTCGTCTCTATCTCTGCAGCGTCTGCTGCATCTTCGGTTTCAATTTCGTTTTTAAGCTTACTTTTACTTTCGGCTTCTTCGATGTGTGGCCTGTTGCTTTCGGTTGGCGTATTGGGGGGAGTCTGTGTATCTTTACCGCCGCCGGCACTTTCGTCGCGTCGCAAGTCCACGGAGTTCTTATTCGGCAAGCCATTTGAGCTTAGTTGTCTTTCCAAAGCTTCAAAGCGATCTTCTAATTCTACGGTTGAAGGAATATGATTGCGTGCACGTTTCGATATTGAAATCACTCGTTTTTCTTCAGAGGGTACCACATCTGGTATATCATTGCTCATAGCTGACGGTTGGGATTTCGCTATATTATCTTCTGCGCTAGAATCCTCAAAGAAGCTTGCTTTTACATTTTGTTCGTGGCTGGAGTCTGTAAATGATCTGCTCATTAATAATGTGGTTTCGTTATTAATAAAATCTCTATTTTCGCTACTTTCAGCAAACCTTTTTGTCTCATCCGCCTCTTTACTTATTTGCTTTTCGAGTGTATTCAATCTCTTCTCCAGATCGACTGTGGATGGCACTATTCTCTTACTCACTTCGTCGGACATTTTATCACAAATTGTCTTCTGTTTGTCGACAGCAAATTTCTCTTCACTCATTCTACGTTCCAAAGCCTGAAAACGCTCTTCAATTTCTAAAGTTGTAGAACGTGTGAGTGTCAAACGTCTGGGATCTCGTCGTTTTCTACAGGCACTACTCAATGCGATTGATTTATTGGTCGCTGCAACTTTAACATTATTTGTATTGACTTTATGTAACTCTGCTTTCGAGCAGGTTTCTTCAAAATTGTCCGCTTCTTCACCAGGAATGTTATTATCTCGAATTGCGGGTATATGATTACTACGCTCAACATCTGTGTTCTTAGATTGCACTGCCTGAGAAAGTGCTTCAGCTTCGCAAGTAGTTTTAATTTTATCTTGTCTTAGGTTTGTTGAGAGCTCATTGGTCGCCTCTGCAATGAAAGCTGCAGACGATTTTTCAGAGTAATCCATTAGCAATTCCATACGCCTGTCTGAGTTTTTCTCTGTCACTTCCAATTTACTTGTATTCTCTTCTCCATTGCTATCTGCGTCTAACCTTCTACAGTCATCGCCTGCATTATTGCCAGTACCATCTTCAACTTTTTCCATCACTTCTTCATCATCTCTTCGTATACCATCTTCCTCGTTGAGTGAATAAAACAAGTCCAACTTTGTTGGCCTTTCTACGCTATTGACGCGTTCAAAATATTGATTTGTCACGCCATCATCGCTAACAGCAAACTTTTTACCTTCCTCGCCATCGTCGCCGCTACCCAGCGAATTTGTTGAGTCGAGGAAGAGACGTTTCGGTGTGGGTAATGGGCTAATATTGGAACTATTGAGATAGGCAGTTATATCTGGCATAGGAGAAAGTTGACTTGTGCTGGTTATCACAGGTAACTCGAGAACATCTGTTTCGATATGCAGTGCATCTAATTTCGTGGTAGCCAGATCTCCTGCAATTGATGAGAACTTAGTGTCTGCCCAATCTAAAGTAGATGTGCCTTTATAACCCAGTCGATCACATTCGGTTGAGCTATCCTCCTCCTCCTTAATCAGTTCATCAAAGTGATATATACGTGCAGACTTCTCATCATCAGCGCTATGTGTCGGCGATGTGTCCGATGCCATAAGCATAAAAGGAATTTCTGTGGATGAAGGTGCCCATGATTTGGGACGTATGCGTTCTTTTTCACCATCACTAGGTTCATTTACGGTTTCCAACTTAGCAGCAAGTTCTTTGGCTTTGCGCGACGATTTCGATCTACGCTTGGGACTATTCTCAATCGAGGACGAATGTGTTTTATCACCACCGGAATTAGGATCATCGTCGTCGCAAAGGCTCGTATCAGTACTCGAGCCATCATCTTCATCATCTTCTTCACTTTCTTCGCTGTACGACGATGAATCGCTTTTGCCGACACGGCTACGAATTTTCTGTGACTTCGGCACAGCATCCGCACTTTCACGCAACAAACTTGCACGATCCGCCTTAATCTCCTTCCATGTAAGGCTATCTCTACGTTGTTTACTTATATCAGTATCGCGCCAGTGCAAAGTCTCACCTCGACGCAGCTGACGTTCTGGTAGTCTTGTGTGCAAAACAGTAGGTAGAGAAGGTTTGCGGGCGGGTGGTATTGCACCAGGCGGTGGACCAACTCGCCTACCCTTGTTCGTTACTATAGCGGGACGACCCAATAGTAGTTGATTAACCGTCGCCGATTGATTGGATTGCATGGAAGAGGTGGTGACGGCGCTCTGGCGGGCTGTAGAGCATGCGGTGGTTAAAATAATGTGTGCTTGTCGTTGACGTTCGCGCAGACGATCGTATTGTTTTTTCAGTAATGAAATGTCCAATGCGAGGCGGTCCTTATTCTCGGGCACTTGCTTGCTAATGACATTGCTGCTACCTTGCGAGCCCCGGCGACCCCAAGGCATGCCCCAAACGGTGGCGACAGCAAGGCGTGATTCCTCATCCGAGCCCGGTTCCTCGTCATCGTAGTAGAATCTGCAAAGTGATGTTAAGAGAAAACCATTTAAATATTCACTAAACATTGCGTAAAACGGAGATGGTAATTACTGTAAGCCTTGTTTGTGTCGCAAAGGTGCGATGTTGTAGAGGTGCTTATCACGCAAACGCTGTATGTCGGGTATCGGACCGAGTTGCACCACTTTCTCAATCAAACCATTCGAATCGATAAGATGACCATTGAGCAGTTCACTTGAGAAGGAGCCCATTTTGCCGTAAAAGTCATCAGCTGTGCGCGTGCTCAGCACGCGACTGTACAAGAGATAAATACAAAATTAATAATTCGTATTATGGTATCGTAGCAAGAGCTTACTCCTCTAACAAACTCCACAGCACCAACGCAGTACGAAGCAAAACATCACTACCTTCGATTAGCACCAAATCCCAAACACGCAACACACACGTCATGGGCAAACAAGTGCAGAACATCGTAAGAAACCATTGCATGGTGAAGACATTCGTGAGCGGCGGCTCGTACGCATTCTCAATGGGACCCTGCAACTTTTGCAAATGTTTCGCCAACCGCGGCAATTTTGTTTGCATCAACTCACGAAACACAGCCATGTCGGCCTGCAAGCCACCCATGGAACCATGAAAATAACCAGGCGGTAGGACGCCTTCAACCAAGTAGACCATCACCTTCATCGATTCGGCTTCCTCCTTCTCCATAACTTGTAAAATTAGCGCGCCAAGCATATTGAAACCCTGTGTGCCAAAAAATTGTAGTACATAACAATGTAAGTCTCTGAATAGCCCGACATACCTGACAATAGCCAACTTCTGGATTATAGCGGGCATAACCCAACAGTATGCGCTTCAGTTTGGCCTGATTGATCGAACCTGCCGGACCGGTGCATAAATTCGAACCAGTGCGATGTAAATCCTGCGAATTAAAGGAATTTCGTAAAATTTTAAAGATATTCGTAGTAGATAGAGGGTCGGGAGCGCAAATTAAATTCTGAACTTTTCTTCGCCACCTACCTTCACAATTTGTATGCCCAACTCTTCGTCATCTTCGCGCCACTTCTCGCAGAAACACTTCTCCTCCTCCTTTGTCCAGTCTACATTTTTCGCTTTCAAATATTTATCAGCCAACGATAGCCACAACTGCAACAGACAAATATATTTCAATTATAAAGCAATTACATGAATTTCGAGCCAAACGAGCAGGAAGAGCAGCAACAGCATCATGTGGCTTACCTTACGTCTAAATTCCGGTGGCATGCCGCCGGGTAAGCGCGCCACCAATTTCATTGCATGCAACCATTGATTATAGTCAGATGCAGCTTCTGCATCATCGTCCTTAGTCGTCGGGAGTGGGGCAGCTGCGGCTGGGGAGATATCATCGTCACTTCGGGCGCCAATGCCGGAAGTATGCGGATCATTGTTATTGTTTTGTGCGTAATTGGCTTGCATATTGTTGATGGGTGATGTTATGACGGAAGTGGACTTGGATGGTGGTGGTGAGAGGCTGAATCGCATTTTTGGATGAACATTGTCTGGAAATTTGAATGAAATACAATTGTAGTGAAAAGCGGAAGACTGAGTTAAATGTAGGTGTAGCAAATACAAAAAATAAAAGTAAATAAAAAAATGTAGCATATACTAAGGCGCATAAGCTACATTTGTATTTAAGAGAGCTTAAGAGAGAGAGAGAGATAGATAGATAGATAGATAGATATATATGTATGTAGAAAGAGTAAAAATCATTTCATATACATGTAAATATAAATGTATGGTAGTTTGAGTGAGACTTACAATATCCGTGCAGTATGCAAACTTTTAGTTATTTGTTTTGGTTTTTTTTTTGGTAAATAGAGAGTAGTTTTGAGTAGTAGTAGTAGTAGTAGTTTTGGCATTTAGCATTTTACAGGAAAGACACGTTTTTTTTTTTGTTTTTGAGAAAATAAGAAAAAACGAAACAAAAAAACATAAATACTCATTTTAGAACCAAAATATAACACAATTACCACAGTCAAAAATTTACACACAATTTCAGCATAATTTACAATATCATATTTAAATTTTAAATATACAATTTGTTTAGTTTTATTTATAATTTTTTAAATGAATTTTTGCATTAAGCAAGCGAAAGCGTTATGGTGAACGAAATGCGAAAAATGGACATGTAATCGTTTCAAACCATTTGAAAAATGTATTTGCGAGAAAGCGATTTTATTGCAATTGGTTTTGTAGGTAGGTAGTTGCGATTAAACCGACAAATTTGGTAGTGATTAATTGTTTTAAAATTAATATATATATACAAGTAGTAGGCTAGTGAGGTAATTGTGTAATCGAATTGAAAATCAAAATTTAAGTGAGAAAAGTTGTGTACATTTAAAATATTTAGTGCATCGAAAAACGGCAATACAAAAATGTTAACATTTATATAACCCAAGAGCACGTACACATTTACATGAATGGTAACAATAAACAACATGCCAAGTTACGTGTATAACTGCATTAAAAATTTCTAACAAAATGTGTGTGAATTATGTTTGTTTCCAACCCGGAAACCAAATCGGTCTTCTGTAATATTGTGATGCAAAAACAATTTTTGTAACTTCAAGCAACTTTCTATTGGTCTAATATTTATTTAAACTCACACACACAATTAAGACATTAGGGATAATCATTCATTCAGCATCGTCATCGATATCGATACGGAAAGAATTCTCGATCGAAAAATTTCGTAGAATCACTCACTGCTACCGTCGATAAACTGCTTTAGCTCACAAAGGAAAAATGTTGTGTCGACAAATTTGTCAAATAAAATAGCTTGCTTTATCAAAGCAAATATAGATAAGGTAGTAGCGGTAGTAGAAAAATAAAAATGAATATTTATTTCAGTTTTGACTTTCAAATTATTTATAAAAATTATATCGCAAGCGAATGAGAATAACTAGAATATAAATAAACATTTAAATTTGACGTTTTATGCAGTAAGATGAAAAAAAACAATCAAATCACGTGTTCTAGTAACACCACCTTATATGAATTCGACTCGACTTGAGTTTTTTGTGCTTTATTTATGATAACACTTAAAATGGATGCAATCGTTTTTTTTCCAAGTGATAGTGAAGATGAAGGTTGTGTAAAGATTTATAGAATTTAGTTCGGCTGGTGCTCTTTGAGTGAAGCCTTTAGCTATGTTTGGATGTAAGTTCATCACGTTCATCATTTTTGTCTCCAGTCTCTAAAATATACATGTAAAAATGTAATTCACTGTGTTCTCATAAATTGTTTACATAGACACTTCGAAAAGTTTCAACTCTTTGATTTCCCGTAACGAACTCACCAACAGATAGATATCGACAAATATTCTCGATTTTACGATATCAATAATTCTGCAATGAACGCCGTCTATGAGTCTCCGAAGGTATCTTATCGTACCGGCAGATGAGCTCAAGCTCATCGAGAAATTTCATATCATTGTAATATTTGGCGATCGATATCGATACATTTTTCGGTCGACTTGAGTTCAATGATTCGACCCATAGTCGTTTAAAGACTACTTAGACCTAAGCTACAACATCCTAAATTAAATTTAAAATATCAAGATGTAGATGGTAGTAGAAATAAAAATAGCAACAGTAAGAAAGAAAAATAAAGTGAGAGTTAAAAAAGAAAAATATAGTCTACTGCCTATTTGTAGGACCTCGTATTTCTCTAACGAAAAACATTCTGGACGCGGTTGAATACCCGGCGAGTGGTGCAATGAGATTACCTGCCCGCCTAGACTGTGAAAACGTTAACTTTGAGTAAATATATTATATGCAACCAGATTCAAATATTTTATGCATAAATAATACCAAGAATTATTATATTATAGTCCCGTTTCTTTGTACCCGAGTTGCAAACGAACGCTCCAACTCGCATACAATTTCCTTTCGTTGCAAAAGCATCCCTGTTCGAATCTTTCATGAAAGATGCAATTTGTTTAGGGCTATTTAAGAATGGATATTAGTTGTGCCAACAAATTGTAAGTTGACGTAGTAGTTTTATATTTAAAACTACTATGCAAATAAAAACGGATTAGGTGTTAAAATGAAATTTCTCACGAATTTTCTTAGGGCTCATTCATAATAGCGCAGTTTTTCACTTCCCAAAACTACATCTCAGAACGGAAATCATTTTACCTATGTAGTTGGCTCAACTCGGATATTTTTCCGAGTTAGTGTTGTTGCTTTGCATGAAATTCGTTATCTTACCTAGTATTCTTTTGCAAGTCGATTACAAAGAAACGGACCTTGTAATACCAATCGACGGTCAAAGAATATTAATAAGCTACAGTTAAGAATTTTCGACGAGAATTTAGATATTGTGATCAAATTTAGACCTTAATTAATTGAATCTAGCGGCGTTATTTATGATCAGCTTAAATTTGTCCAGTGAGGCTTTGCTGGGACAACCATAAATTAATTCTTGATAAGATATTATACAGATAAGATCTTCTTAAGTTTGAATTTGGAACATATTTTCTGGGATATATGTAAGTATGCAGCAGTTCTCCACAGTTACTTCAGTATAAAATAAGTACAGTTTCCTTACTGAACTGTTGATATGGGCGATACATGTTAGATTTCTATTGAAATCAAAGCCAAGGATTTAACAATATCCACATATTCCACGACAAGTTTGTATTGCGAATGAGACAATGCAATAGCGTGGTTTTGAATCGCTTCAAGGTTGAGTCTATTTTAGATTCCATGTAGGGACATGATATCTGACCGAATGCATCGATATGATATTCATTCAAGAAATTGGGTATCCAAAAATATCGAATGGAAAAAACATTTTACACAAAATATCGATAATAAATTAGAAATGAAGTTTTGGCACAATTTCTTATACAACGTTATATGTTTGCCGTTTAGAAAGCGTTTTCACAAGTACTAACTATGTCCTTAGATACTAGGTCATTTGATGATTCCAGTTTTGAAAAATGGATAACCTTTCCGGCCCATTGTTTTATTATTTATTTTCCTAATTTTGACACTTTTGTGCCTTCATTATGACACTAAATCAATTTGACAGCACATCACACAACTCACCTAAAATTGTAAGGAGTTAGCTTACAGCGTGACCTCGATGCGGATCTTGTGTTCCTTCCGCTTAATGAAATAGTGTCCTACCCATAACGGCCCCTAAAAATCTTCAATATAAAAACCTGATATGCTTATTTGCTCAATTATTTAGCTCAACATGAACTCATTCCTTAGCTGACTTTAAAAAAGCAGTGCTCACCTTGAAGGAAAAATACTGCTTTCAATTAAGTTAGAAAAACATCATTAATAAAATGTGTAACTTTAGCAAGCACCAAGTCAGCAAAGTTACATCAAGTCAACAAAGTTACATAAAATCAGAAAAAGTTATTTTTAGCAACCGGACAATGGCATATTTGAACTTGAAGTTATTAGTAGAAAATTTGATTCAATTTGTGTAAAGAATGCCTTTAAGCCTTCGTCCACACTAAATATGTAGTAAAATACACACACCCACACGCACACACACACACACACATACACACGTTAGGGTGGGTCGGCAGCGTATAGAAAAACATATAAATAATTTAATATTATAATAATAAATTCGCCAATCTACTCAGATCCAAACAAATAATGGTTGATTATAAAAAATTTAGTGGTGAAATAGATACAAAACTGCGGAAATTCCCAAAAGAATAATTTTTTTAACAACGAATTTCAATAAAATGTAATGCAATTATTTTTAGATATCAAAATATGCGTAATATTATGCAAAACTATGTTCAGTTTTTTATTTTTTTTATGCCTTCGGGCATTCTAAAATTCTTGCCAGCTTCAACTTTGTCCCTCCGGAAACAGATTGCTGTATGCCTGCTCCTGCTCGGAATTGCTCCTTCTCCACTCACATCCCGCGTTGGGAGTAGTGGAAGGAGGGTAGCTTGTGGGGGTTGTCTTCTGCGAGGAGCTCTCCCTCTGCCGTAAATTTAGGCTTTCGGACTATTGTAGTGTGTTTCAGGCAGAGGTGGCCGCAATCAAGGAGGCAGCCGATTGACTACTCACCAATGCAATGGCCACTAACATTTATTCTGATAGTTAGGCCGTTATTAAGGCCTTAGGATCGCTAATGGTGAGATCAAAACTTGTCGGGGAGTGCCTGACTTCTCTCGCAGCAGCCTTGGAGTCTCTCGACATTAGCCTAATTTGGGTACCGGGCCATAGCGGCATTGGAGGGAGCTGCATGACTGATGACCTCGCTCGACAGGGTACCCTGGATGTTACTACTCCATGCAGGGAGAGAGTGGGGGCTCCTTTGGCTGCCTACGGACTTCTCTTGGACTGATGGGCTCTCTGTTGTCTTAGCGAGCGCTTAGAAAATGTCACGACATGCAAAATTGCAAAGACACTCTGGTCGAGAGTGGATCGTGGGCGCTCAAAGGAACTGAGGTCGCTTACTAAGCGGCAACTCTCGACCCTCGTAGGTGTTCTGACTGGTCATTGTACGATGGGTATCCATGCGGTTAGGCTAAACATAGTCTCTGACTCTTTCTGCCGCAGCTGTATGGAGGATGATGAGGTGGATTCATCTTTTCATTTTCTGCTCAGCTGCCCTGCCTTTACGAGACTGAGGTTCAAGTACCTAGGCTCGTACTTCTTTAGGACTCCAGAGGAGCTCTCTGGGGTGGGGATTGGTAATTTGCGTGACTTCATTCGGGTACGCAACGTTTCTAAGGTTAATCTTTCCTGATTTTTCCGATTCACGTTACCGTTCATAAAACAGATGGTATTACAATGGACTCCTCTACTATATCTAAGTGAGTTCCCATTGCGAGAACTACCACAGTAACCTAATCTAACCTACAAACTTTATCAATTTGGGGTTGAGCAATTGACGGATGCCATCCATCACCGTGCTCATTGAATGGTTTGCAGTCAGGGACTTTTCCGACTGTATTCTAATGGCATCTTCCGGATACCGATCCGCCACCGGGAGTAACAATGGATTGTTATCCGGCCACTGAAAGTGTGAGTCGTAATAGGTGGCCAAAGAGCTAGATGAGAAATACATGAATAAAAAAGCCGCATTGACGGCGCCGAGAGGGCTTACACAGGACTGGCTAAGTCCCTAATGGTAAAGCTATCCTCTAGGTAAAGTCATTCCTGGTGAAAAAAATGCGGACAACAGGCTCCACTAAGCCCATCTCGCTGGAGGTAAACACGAAATCCTCCACGCACAAACGATTGACCGCTTCTGCAGGAAATGCCTCAACCAGAGTCAAAAGCCATTTTGCTGCCCCAAGAACCTAGCGAGACCGAACGGCAGCCCCTTAAGGTCACAAAAAAGCTGGGGGTCATTCTGTATGATCAACTGACCGGTGACCAAAAAGGCACTCTAAGGAGGACTATGGGAATTTCCGCCGCCAGCAGAAAGCGGGAACACAAACCCCCCGCTAGCCCCAATCCGCCGAAGGTGCTGGTTTCTAACAGGCAGACTCTCAATTTCCACCGCAAAGCTGCTTGTCGAAGTCGCCAAGGAGCTTCAAACGGCTACATCTGCACGGACAATTGGAAGGCGCGGAGTCTATGGAAAACTTAGTAGGAAACGTTGCTCTGGCTAGTTTCTAGCCTCCGAACCGGAGGAGGCGTAAAATTGCATCACAGGCAAGCAGCCTCAGAAGGTTAGGGGATAGAAGCAACCTTAGCTCGCCAAAAACAAGGTTTAGGTTTGTGGACTGAACTCAGATCAGGTGGTTACACACCCATTAGCAGGTATGATCAGAGCTTGCATTCTTATTAAAAACTATTTTCTTGTTTGCTACATTACCATCCCACTAAGAGGGTCCACTATCTGGCCACATACATACCTGGCCCACGATAGCCAAATAATTGATCAGCTATTTCGGACTGAATAAAATTGAAATAAAAATGCATTAAACTAAAGCGATTAAATTTGTACCTGCTTGCCATTTATATTATACAGAAAATAAGATAAGGTTATAAATTTACTGAAATGTTCCACCTCCACGATTTCGAGCCTTGTTCTCCTTAACATCAATATTTCAAACATACTTTAATTGTATTCATTATCAGTCGTTCCCTCTCTCTCGCTCCTCATCTACATATATTCCATAACCAGCAAGTCTAAGGTTCACTGTCTTTGTTTATATTATTTAGTCACATTGAAGTTGCCAATGTTTGCACATAAGCACACAACCACATACGCACATATGTATGTACATGCATATGCACCTCTACACACATACATATACAATCGTAAAAGTGCGCTTAGCATAGCAAATTGAAGTTGACCATGACATTTATGCGGTCCTACTTTATGTGCACATGCCCCTATAATGTTTGGAATATTTTGCGTCATATAAAAATAAGTATGTACTTTTGTGTATATGTATGTGTATATTGATTTTATATAATACGAGAGACGGGTGTATGGAAATGACATTGTCTCGGCTGCAGGAATAAACAATTCATGTGACGTAATGGGAAATGTCGTTTAATGTTTGCTTGAGGGACGATGGCCCACATGTAAATATAAACTCGTACACATTTATGTGGTATGGAAAATTTGCTATTGAAATATTTCCATCAGAGACATGGGTTCAAGGCAAACACAATTAACTTTATTTAATTGTGCACTATTTACGTAAATCATTTCCCTTTAATATCATAGAATTGATTTTGTTTTAAGGTTAAATGAATTATTGAAACTGTAAGTGAAAGTTAGTGGGCTTTGGATGCGAGATTTGAATATTAACAGGACTGGCGTTTCAATATCATGATTTCGTATTTGTAGCGTAGTAGATTGCATTCGATAATTCAATTCAAACCTGCATTGCTTTGGTGAATTTCCGTTTAGAGCTAAGTATCGGGCCCAACTAGCTCCAAAGTAGCAGTAACGAAGACGGGAACTTTTAGCGAGTGACTATTACGTAACTATCACAAAATGTACTACTTTAGAGTATAACTAACCCTTTGCGACATATTTGAAGTCGTTGAGCGGTATATTCTACCAATATTGGTTACTTTAAAGTTATGCGGCTTTTAAATAAAATTTCCAGTATTGCGGACGTCTTTGTTAACAGTTAAAAAACCTTCTTTAAAACCTGAAAGTGACAAATGATTATACCGGTGCTACTGAAGTACAACTTCAAAGTTGCAACTACTTTTAAATAGGTTTGCCAGTTTCCCTGACCTTTTCGGGTCCTTCATCTCCGCTTTCAAGTCGTGGAACTTGTGAGTAATATTTGATAGTGAAAATAAGGTTTTCGTTACCTGCGGAGGCAACCTAAAATACACCATGAAGTAAATTCCACCATCTAGCCCCTCGTATTAATTAAGAAGACTTCGGTAGTGTGTCTCCCAAAAATAATGAAGTCTTTTGACTCGCTCAATAGCTACAGTTTTATCAATAAATTAGTGCAAATAATTTCATATAATTTTTACAATAAATTCGAGCTCGAAAACCATAAATGTTTGAACATATTCGATGTGCTTACTCGTAAGTTTATTTTTTAAGCAAGTCACAAAAAAGGGGTTATTAACGAAACAGAGGCCACCGTATTTTTTGTTTGCTTTTCAATCATAACAAAATAATACATTTCAGGTTATATTTCTGAAAACTAAAAAACAACATCTTTAAATAAAAGGCAATAAAACCAAGTGCAATTGAGAAAAATTAAATTTACAAGTATTTTGAAAAGCTTACGTTTCTAGAATTATCCATGTTGAATTAAAAATGAAATTAGCGGCACAATCCAGGAAACATTGAATAGGTAGTAGCGGTTTGTGTCTACAGCTATAACTGCCAAAGTTTGTATGTATTTTGTTTGTGCTTTCATGGCTCCCGTATGGGCAAAAACAAGATACATGTAAAGGCATTGCTGGCATTTTCGAAAATCATCTCTGCAAAAGGGGCAAAAGTCGCACATAATTTTGGAAAAGTGTCAAAGAATGATAGTTTTCCAAAAGTCTAGGCAAAAGGTATTGGAGTCAAATTTCCCCTTTAGTCGCACAATGTCAACACTGCCATTACGCAGCTACAACATCATGACATCGGCTGTGCTTGTTTTATTTATTGTTGCTATCCCGAGCAATGTTCGATTTCCAGATGGAACTACGAAGTAACAACGGAAACTTTAAAGTGAAATTTATATTAGTGGCGACTTTTCCGCAACTTTAAAGCTGTGCTGAAGTACCATTCGGTACTTTGTAGAAAATATAACTTTTAAATTACATATTTTTGTTGGCGTTACTATCGCCATTTATAAATTACTTTGAAATCGTGTTGTTTAGAAAAAACTCACGCTTTTATTAAATTAACTAAAAAAATTAATAAAAAATGAAAATTTTTGTAGCATGTGGTCGAGTTCTAAAATTTTATCATTATATTAGACAGTAAATTTTCATTCGTTTTAGTTTTTTTATGCAGGCTATCGCAAAACGAAACGATTTTCTTTCTAATATATTTGTATTATCGCCATGTAATTATCTTACATTATTCTGTTCCAGGGTCCCTAGTGAAATAGAAAGAAATCCATAGACATAATTATGAGGCAAATATAACAAAATGAGTTGCGAGAAAAAGCAAGCAACAAATTAAAAAGAGAGGTGCGAGTGTTAAGTCACAGGTACCACGTTGCGCCGTCGCTGATATTTTCAATTTCCATATATTATATATTAATTTTTTAACCTATTTATTTGTATATGGGTTCGAATACCTGCAAGAAGACTGACGAAAAGATGTGGGGATCTCCGAAATAGCTATAACTTCTACCATTGTTTTTTCAAAAATGAGCTTATAAAAGTTATTGTTTGATACATTTTCAATTTGCTTTTCTTTTTTTTTTTTGTACATATAATAAACGTATGCAGTATACGTATCTGTCAAATGCCATCAATATCAGACATAAATATGGATTTTTGAATAACACCATCTAGCTAGTAATAATAACTAGGCGCTTTCATCATTTAAGTCGATGTTTGTCAGAACTTCTTCTAAAATCGCACAGTATTGTTTGGTTGATGTTGTACCACAAATTAAAGAATCTACAGTCTTACGTCGTCTCCGAATCGCAGCTAGATGTTTGCCAGGCGAGCGGTGACTGCCATTAGAAAATACTTTTTCGATCAGTTTTCACGTTACGTGCCCTTTGCTACGGCCGCCGCCAACGCAGCCCCATTATACTTTTCCAATTTCATACAAATTGTATCATAAATGAGGACTTTGTAAATAACTCATCCCTAGCGCCACCTAGCGGTTCCATTTTTATTGAAAGTATTTCTTGTCGCACAATTAGCATAACTGTCTAATATCATCACAATTGAATCGTGAATACGGATTTTTTCAACGACTTAACTCTAGCGCCACCTAGCGGACAAATTTTTCCAAAAAATATTTTTCATCACACTTTTCCAGTTTCTTCAAAATCTAATCATAAATACAGATTTACTGAATATCTCGACGCATGAGCCAACAGTCTGTAGCACGGGTCTAAGAAATATACTGGTGAAATTTAGGTAAAACCCGTCCATCGGGTTTTGAGCCAAAAAATATGGCTACATTTTTATATATAATCTTTAATCTTTATATGGAGTCGCGTCAGCTGATATTAAATGTCACAAATGGCCCTTATTAATTGTTAGAATTTCTATTCGCTTAGTGAATGACACCACTGCTACACTAGGTGATCTCACCTGTGGCAAATTTCGACGTCTATGGGCTAAGATTTTTCACTAGTATTTATTTCCAATGCTTCTGAATTTCTTAAATGCATTATTTTTCTTGTTCCTTATGCGACACAGTTAAATAATGGTGGCTTGCTGTTCAGAATAGCAAAAAAATTATGAAATTATAGGTTTTAACCTAATATAAATAATCTCAGAAATAGCTTCTGGGTCTCCCTTCTGAGCGTTTCTAAGCAATTTATATTAAGAATGGTGGGAAAGTTAAGAAAATCCTTCTAGTCAAAATTTTAAAGTTTTAAATTTATTAAAGCAGCATTTTCAGTTTTTCTAAACTTATTCTTATTATTATTTCTGCAGTGAAAAAACTTCTCATAAAAATCTATCTGACGCTCGGAGTCAGTCTAAAACTGTTGGCCCCTCAATTAGTGACACAACAAACATCAAGCTATGTATATGAAGTAAATGTAAAATTCGTATTATTATTATTGTTGTTATTTATCTATAGCCTAAAAAGGTTGCAAAAAAATTGAAATTTCGAACCCTCGCAAATTAAATGCCAAAATCTGTATAGATTTGCACAAATGGAGCAACTGTTTTGAATCAAAATTGTTGAATTTTTTGAATCAAATACAGACAAATAAAACATATAAAATAAACATATATATAACAGAAATTATACAAAATATAAAACATTCCCCAAATATGAGACTTTCTATATTTTATCACTTTTATTTTCTTTTTGGGTGAAAAATAATCGCTACGTTAGATTTAAATTTACATACCACATTTGATCGATGCTTTAAGACATTTCTTAATTGCGATTATCATTGTGGTTTCTGCCAGCAAAATCATTCTATAATTTTGTGTTCATTACTAGTTAGAAACATAACCTCAATAAAAGAGCAATATACTCATTTTGATGTCATACGAAAACATTTTGGTGTAACTGGTGCTTTAAATAATGACTCATTGTATATATTCACCTGATTTATCACCTAATTACTTCCTTTTCTTCTTGCGTTTGTTAGGAACAAAATGCGTGTTGATCGTTTTTGAATATCTGAAAAGGCCATCGAGATTCTCAGAAGTGGCATAAATTTCTCAGCGCCAATGAAAGAGACGATGCTATTTGTTCGCATAATATCACTTTAATTATTAATGAAAAAAACTGTATCTTTTAAAATTGATTGCAATAAGTTATTTATTTGATCACAATACCATAACTCGAAATGCAATTATCATAAATGTCGTCCATTAAAAGAACTATAAACACTCTACTACTGTGACACAATTAAGTTATAAAACAAAGTAATTAGCGCAATGCAGCGTGGGACTTATTTAAATGCACACAAGAGCCAATTAATGAGATAAAAAAAAAATTATGCCGGTGCAGTTGTAATGCGGCTTTTTGTAACATTTTTTATTTTTTATATCACCACAATTAACATCAGTTAGTTAATCTGCCCACAAGTGAGGTAAAGTGTAGAATTCCATTCATTATTCGTTTTTTTTTTTTTCAATAATGCTTTAGTCCTGGCGGAATTAAATCCTTGTTAGTAATATGATAAATAGTTCAATACAAGCATACAAAGTGTTCCCGGAAGTTGCAGCAGTGCATCGACCGGCTTGCTTTTCCCTTACCAACTACACACAGACACACAACAATATAGTAAAAAATAAAATAGCGACGGAAAGTTGACCTGAGGGAACGAAAAAGAGTGGGAAGAACACAAGGCTTAAACTGAAACAGAGGTCCACTTCAAAACACAGAGCTGAATATAAAGAGCGCCCACACGCACAATGAAGAAGCAAGGGCGGAAAAGTGTTGGATGTGGAGATATTATATTACTAAAGAGCGTAAATTCTTGCCTTAACTTAAAGGATATAATACAGGGTGCACCATCTGTTCCTCTGATATGCAAAGATTGAATAACTTCGCTAATTGTCATCCGTTTTGCTTTCTTAGACAAGTTTTGGAAACTTCAAATTAGCAAAATTTTAATCATTGACCGCTTCAGACCAAAAGAAGGCGCCAAATTAGAAACTATGAAAATTGAAAATAGTCGTTCGGTGCTAACGAGTTTTAATGACCGACAAGGTGCATTTCACGCTGTCTGGCGGTGTTAATAAAAAAAAAATTGCTGCCACATTTGAGAGACAGAAAATTCTCACGAGATTCATGAAATACAAATGTAAGATCAAAAACCGAACGCATGGACCGGCATGTGCGGGGAAACCATCATTTGGTTATTTTTCTTCAAGGTAGGCAAAAAAGTCGATGGTAAACGAATCGGTGGATGTTGGCACATTTTGTGTGCTTGAAAATGCGTGAAAAATGTCTGTCTGACTTCTGGTTTCAACACGACGGAGCGCCATGACACACAGCAACCCAAACAATGCGCAACAAAATTTATCTAGGCGTAGGATACGAAAAGATCGCTATAAAGATTCCCTGATTTAAACCCCCGGACTTCTTTTTTTTTTGGTTATTTAAAAAGTAAATTTTACGCCAGTAAGCAGAAGACCATTGACAAGCTCGATACCATACCGACCGAGATGCACGAAGAAGTGTTGGAAAATTACCGGAGGAAAGCACAGTTTACGGTAGTCAATTTAATCGATGTTGTTTGTTTTTAAGTAGTCCACATAAATTGTAAAAGATTAAATCAAATAAAAAAGCACCATTCTTTGCAATTCCATTGTTTTTTGCAAAAGTTATTTAACATTCTCATACCGGAAGTGGAAGTGATGGCGCACCCTCTATGTATTCTTACTTTCATAGACACTCGACAATCGAAGCTTGACGAAGTATATATGTATGCGTGAAATATCGGCTATGGAAATAACGCGAAAAACTGATATCGTAAGTTGAGTTGATTGGCGGTACACAGAGCTTAAAAGTTCAGCTATAGTTAAAGAGATTGACGTCAGAAAAGAAAAGCTTGGTGGCAAAAAAAAAAAAAAAAAAACGAAATGAGACAAGAATGAAAAAATTTTCGATGGACAATTTTCTTAATTTTATTTTGAATTTCTTCGCAAATTTATTGAAAAGGAAAACGGCAGAAAATATGGATAACTTCTTGTTTATTAATTTTGATCGAATTTTATCCAAAAATTTGAAATTGTAAGAACAAATGTCCTCGTTTTAATGTTAAAAATCATACAAAGTAAATTAATAAAGCGATCATGTAATTTTTTCTAGAATCCTTTTGAATTTATTATTACTATCTTTTCAATGAGTAAAGTTATAATTGTTTTTAAAAATAAATATCTTAACTCGACAGTGAGGCTTTCTCTTTCTATCGTTGACTTTTTTGTGAATTTATATTAAAGATGCCATTAATGCGTTACAGGCCTTAAAGTTATAAGGTCGAAAACATATTAGATATAAGACCTATAAAAATAAGAACCTTAAAAAATATGTTTTAAACAAATTATAAGCAGATATGTAAAACCTCTTACCATAATATATAAGGATTTAAACTTATTATAATTATAAGTAAAACTTGTATATTAAAAAAAAAACAGTTTAAAAAGGCTGCGTGATAATTATTTTTAGAAAATAATGTATGTACATACAAAAGTTAAGGTGCCGATAATTTCAAATTAATAAGACCATCGGCTTATAAAAATTAAGAGAATGAAAACAAATATTCCTTTCTTAATTATATTGAAGAGGTTTCCATCTAAGGTTTACAGTTTATCTACTAGATTTTATTGAAAAGGTTCTCATATTAATTCTAGGACCCCTAGGACCCCCTTCTTAATTACTTAGAAAAGTTTTCATTTTAGGTTTACCAATTATCTTCTTTATTTTAATTAAAAAACATATCCAGTCATAATAGGAACAGCGTCTTATTGTAAAAATATCATAGAGAGCTACGCTAAACTTTGTTCTGACTTTTAGGGCATTTTAGGTGGTGTTTTCGCTCTGTGTATTATAGTGGGTATATAAAAGTGGATATAAGAGAGCCGATAGTGTTACTAACGAATGTTTAAAAATAGACTACAACATTTACATACGCACATGCATATGAATATATTATTACACATGATTTATATGTATATGTATGTACATACGTAGTCACGGACGTATCCAATTGAGCTGCGCGCAAATGAAATCGTAATACGTGGCGTATGAGTGACACGCACATAGTATATGTAATTGTTTTTTGCTGTTCTAAAAATGTCTGAATATTTAAACTTAAGCTATAAATCCGAAATACACTGTTACGTCGACAGCAGCACAAACTCAGAGATATGCCTTTTACGAAAATAACTGGTTCAGTGAAGCTTTTAAGCTAGAACTTCACACGTTTCAGGCGTTGCAGCATACACCGCTTCTGCCTTTACAGTGAAATTAGTGCAATTGTAGGAGAACACCTCCATAACTAAAGTTCGAAAACCCAAGAATGCCTAAAAAGAGGCCAAATTTTTAGCTTTTCCCAGACGTTCCAAACTCTAGTGATAAACAGCTGTTTAGAACTAAGCTCGAACTTGCCTCTGGTGCACGTGAATCAGTGATGATAAAATTGCTACAATTGCGCTCTCTTGGTACAAATTGTCTAACCTAAATTTGTTCTTATAACGGTTATTTGTTACAAACTAAAGCTACCGATATATATGAGGATATTTATGTATATAACAAATTTTGTTAGAATGAAAAGAGAACTCGCTTAAGCCTTGCCTGTCTGTCTGTCTACCCGTCTGTTCGTGCATCGGTTAATTTGAATAATTATTCAGATATCCCAATGAAACTTGGAACACAAGGTATTGAAAAAACAAAAGATATTTCAGTAAATATAAAAGATAATTTGCTTAAAATTGTGCAATGTATGGGTTGTTGAGGGGAAAAGGTGGGTTAATTTTTTTTTTAGATGGGCGTAGCCCCGCATAATTTAAACCTAATATTTAGGTAATTATCGCGATATTTTGGTAATAATCAAAAATAATTAGCTAAAAAATTTAATACAGCATTGCAGAATAGAATATGTATGTGGGTTAGAAAATGTTCGAAAACGATCGTAACACCGCTCACTTTAGAGTTAATTTCGAACACACTTTTCATTTTAGCTTAGTAGGCACAATTTCGTAAATGATCGAAATCGGGGAAAAGCAACGCTTACCTATCATCTAACGGTAATTTATACAATCATACGAAAATTTAGTTAGCGAGAGAAATACACAAAAGTCAATACTTTGGAAAATGTACATGGTATTGTTCACTCTATCGAACTCTACCAAAATTAATGCACAATTAGCATTTCAACTCTGTAAACATAATTTCGAAAATGATAGAAATCAGACAAAAGCCACAACCACTTCTCCTATAACGATAGTTTGTAAACCAGTAATATTTGAGATTTTACCAAATTATGTAACTAGTAAATTCGCTCAAATTTGAGATAAAAGATTGTAGGTAAAAGGTAATTTTTAAATATTTTTAATGATTAGGTATGTTTTAACCGAATCGAGGAATAAGATGTAGGAAATCACCACTAAGGAGCTAAAAAACATTTACTACTTTTGGAAAAAAATTCATTTAGGTTTTTATTTGTGAGGAAAATAAGAAAAATTTTTCTTAAATTCTTTTTTCTTGTTTTTATTTAGTGTATTGCATAAATAGTTGCTATTATCAGAATCAAGCAATACTTTTTTCCCATTGACCAGTAGAGTGCGTAAGTAAACATAAGTTGTTGTAGGTGTATAAAATGCAGACTTATTGGCGCCCCATCGCCCTACTTATGTTTGTGTTTAGATTTCTCAAATACCATGAGCGTGTGCGGTCTTGTGCAGTGCGGTGATGCGTACGATGCAAAGAGGACAAATTGTTACACTGTCTGGGAATTTCTATAGAATTTATACGAATATGGATTTTTCGAATTGCATATTTTTTCCGTTTGTTTTCCCATATTTTGGATAATACAATTTCTAAGGGTAGCATAACAGACTGCTTAGAATTTTAAATAACAGTGCTGATGACAAAAAAAATGAGCATTTGATTTTATTGCAATAATAAGTTATGATAATTAGTAAAAAAAACTATTTTAGATTGCAATTGCCCCTGTGATAACTTAGGATTAGCAACTTATCATGGAAAATCGTGTAAAATACAAAGTTTTCAGGAAATATTTAAGCTTATCTGCGTTTTAAAAAACTCAAACCAAGTACCACTATGTTCCACTCATATGGGAAATTTTTTAAATCCTTAGGATAATAACAAACAGGGTCAAACATATCAGTTTGTATATAAGGCAATACAAAACTATTTGCACTTATGTTTATAAATTTATTTCCAAAATTTTTTTTTAAAGTAAAGCTTATTACATAATATAAGCCATATAAATAAAAGTTTCAAATTTTGTACGAAATTAACAAAAACCCAAAAAATGTCTATACATATTTCAAACTTTTTAATTATAATTTCTAGAGACTTTCCGGGTAAGTACTTTTGTAGCTAATTCAATTTCCATAAAAAGCATAGTACTCTGTTCCAGTTTCTCGAGAATTGCGCTGTCAAAATCCATAAAAGTGGTTTGCTGTGAATTATGCGTTAAATTCCATATCATTTCCACGACAAAGTTGTGTCTGTTAACGCTGTAGAAAAACTCACAACATCTTGGCAACATATTGCCAGCAACATTTGTTCCCAGCTTTTAAAGTGAATTTTCCATTTAAAATTCCGTGAAAAGTTTACAGTTCGCCCCTTCATTTAAGGAATTGTTTTTGTATTATAGTTTACATTTCATTTTCTGCGGCATCTTTTAGACACTTCGATAACTTTGATTCTTAGCAACATGATGCTGGCGAAATTTCACGGCTCGGAAGTTAGTAATAGCCTTAGTCAAGGCTAATCAAAGGTTGCAGAACAATTGGTTTTATAAATATTTTATAAAACTCTGAATAAGGAGCATTTACTCTAAAAAAGATTATTCATTTATATACCGTTTTCTCTACCACTTCCTGCTTAGTTCAAATGTTCTACAAATTTAAACTTTTAGATCTCTATAAATTTTCTCTATTAAGTGCAATTAATCAATCTAATTTTTGGTTGAGCCGTTAGTCAACAACAGGCTAAATTATACATTTCCTTTCTAGAACAATTGCGCATACTCTTTTCGAAGTAGGACTTGCCATCATAAAGATCACCAACGCTCTTCAGTCATGCTTTTTTGGAATACGCTAGATAAGAAGAATACATTTGTTTAAAGTTATATAACCCTAAAAAATTTTCTGTGCAGGTATATTAATTGCTCCTCCTCTTTTCGATGTTAGACACTCTTTATCCAAACTATTTCAGATTATAAAAGTTAATGATGAGAGAGTACTTTATTTTTTCGAATTGACATTTTATTTCAAAAATATTTCACTCATAAGGGTTTCTGAGAAGGGAAGAGAAAAATATTTCATATGCTATACCAAATCTAAAATAAAATTATCAAATCATATCAGAGAGACCCTTTGATACAAAAATATAACTTTTGAAAGATGAACACACAATTGTTACACTGTCTTTAGACTAAATTAGGGAGTTTTGTATAACTTTTCTCTATTGAAAGAGGAAATACTATATGTAAAGTGTAAAGTTTTTCATATAGACTTTTTAGGAGTTAGAAATTTATGATTTGAGGGGTTTGTATAAATTTACTCAATTAATAAAGAAATAAGTGTGTTCACTTTGGATAGAGTTCTGATTGAAGCGTTTTCTTAATTTTTTTTCGGAAATTTGATGATAGTAATAGAAAGTAACATTTCCACTCATATTTTACGGTAAATAAATGTTAGAAATTTCACTGGTGCTTACATTTTAGCGCGTTTAGATTCTATCGGAAAAATCGTTTCTCTAAACTATATTCAGGAGAAATACCTTAAAAAAATTAGACAAAGTCCCTAAATTATTATTCAATTGACGTTTCAATTCTTAAAGAGTGCAAGAAGTTAAAAATAATTCATTTCAGAAATATTTCTGTTTTCAAAAATATTTTTGTCATTTCAATTAACAAAAAAAGCATAACATAGTGCATCTTTAGATACATAAGTTCTGCGGTCTGCCCTATTTAAGACTTTCATATATTTTTTCGAGCTAATGTTAAGATAAATTAATAAAAGACGAAAATTTGCACTACTAGCTTAGTAGCCCGCCTTCTGGGGCGCTTTTAGTCGTATACAAGTTTTGCATAAAATATTTGTGTGTGCATGCGTTCGGTTTTGCGTGGTACTGATACAAGAATGATAGAAAGCAAGATTACGACAACGCTGGCAGCGTACACGTCACAGCGTTTGCTGCTACAGGAATAGTGAGATGAAAAGAAAGGTGATAACTGCACTTGGGCGTTTTATTTGCACTGCAACTGCTAAAATACAAAGCTCGACACTTCACATTTATTATTTTGTGTTTAACTTTTTGTAAAAATCACTCAAAACTCTGAAAAATCAGCTTTTAAAGAGCCATCTGTGACGTCAAACGAGGCAAGTACGAAGTAACGGAAGTGCTTTTGTCGTCACCTTCTTTTCTCTGCATCGTGATACTGATATATGTAAATATAGAAACCAATAGTGTTGCCCTACAAAATAGTCTAATTTAAGCCGGCTTTAAACTCTTCCTGAAAAACAGCTCTCCAGTTTCAGATTAGCCGTTTAAACTCAGTTTAAACTCGGTCTACAGTTAACTGAAAAATTGCACAAACAGATTTAAAGTAGTTGTAAAAAATTGACCCTTAGGCTGTTATTCCAAAATACTTAATCGTTTAAAAATCAACTTAAGCTATTAGGTTTTTGATGTATAACTGTCGTACTGAAAACGGTATCGGGTGTTTTTTTTTAGACTGATAGAACTTTCGATAGGGATAGCTGTCACTTGACAGCTGGTAAATGACATTTCGTTTTGACATTTCTGTTCAGTAAGCATTGACAAATCATCACGGAAAGAATAGCGCCGCAACAACCTTTACAAATTGTAGAAATTTACTTAAAAAATCAGTGTTCTGTTCGCCAAACTTATAGAGCACTTCGTGAATTTTATGGTCCACAAAATCGAGCATCAGAGCAGCTTATTCGTCGAACTGTTGATAAATTTCGAACAACATTTACTCTAATCAATGAAAAACCAACAACAAGACAAAGAACTATACGTGCAAAAGAATATATTGGTGCTGTAAGTGATAGTGTTGGAGAAGATCCGAATTTCTATATTCGCCGCCGTGCTCAATAAGTTGGACTTTGTCTATTGGTTCAAAATTGGACTGATCGCATCCGATTCAACAAAGCTAGTCGTGGTGAACATATGCCAGAAATCGTTTTTAAATATTAAATGCCATGAAAATATCTTTCAACAAAAAAAAAAAAATTTGGCATAATACTTAATTTTTTGTCTTATTTCAATTTACAGTTCTATCAGTCTAAAAAAACACCCTTTACAAACATCACAAATTGATAGTAAATAGAATTAGACAAGCTAAACAAGAGTACATTAATAAGTTTACTTTGTCATAACTGGAGCTAGACGGTTATGGGTTGTGAAGATTCTCTAATTCTTGCAGAACACGTCTATACAAAAAAAAAAAAAAAAACAATACACAAAATACACAAAAACTTATGAGCTATATTTGCGACGCTATGGAAGAAATTTTTCTTGTGTTTAAATATTGCGTAGAAATGCAAGTTTACTGCAACTCTACAATGGGGTATTGTCGTAATCAAATTTGCACATTTTTGTATAGGATTTTTATATTTCATGCTACAGTGCAAGCTTGTAAGATTTAGAGAATCCGTGGACTTTCCAACAGTCTGAGTTTTTATATTTATCTGCATATTTCCATACATTCACATATTTAATTGAACACGAATAAGATCGTAGTAGCCAACAAAGCGGGCTCAACGATTTCAGCGAATTAATTTCGACGCAATCGGGTACAATTTTGCGAATATTTTAAGTTTTGTTTCAATAGCTTTCTACACACACACTCACATGCACACAGCTATGCTGCTTCACATAACTAGGTTTTTTTTTTTAATTTTTTTTACATCTTATTTTTTTTAGTACTCTTTGCACCGCTATTGGCCCCACTGCGCTGCACTTCACCAACGTGTGGAACGAAACGTGACTTTTTCTTCACAATTTAAACAGCCGCTGCTATTTCACGTGTCGCCTAAAGTGACTCGCGCGTCCACATATCTACATATATTTGTAAATATGCTAAATAAAGAGTAAATAAAATATGCCAGCCTATTCCGTTGCGGCTTTCATTGGCCATGGCACATGGCAAACATTTGCCAACAATAAATGCAAAAACCAAAAACTGAGAATATACATATGTACATTGGAAAAAATAAACTGAATATATGAAAACGTCCGTTTCACAGTCGGCAGTCGTTGCTATTTTTTGCCATAGCAGGCAGTTTGGGGCATCCTTGACACGTTTAATGACGCCACCACAGTTGGAAAATGCTGCTGTAAATTTTTCTATGTATGTATGTGTGTGTGTGCATGTATTCACTTATAGCAATCGCCCATGTACGAGTATATACAGCTACGGGCGTTAAAATAGTAGCGCAATGTAAAGAGAATGTACTTGCACAAAGCGAAAGTACCACCTATTTTGATACCAGTTTTAGTTTTACCACGCATTTAAATTTCATAATCTCAAATTCATTAGACATGTTTGCATTTGTGAGACGTCACTCTTCTCATTTTTCACATCCTTACACTTACAAAATATTATACTTTGCTTTTGTTCGTTCCAATCTTGAATTCGCTGCATTTATATCGAGGCCTTATCATGCGATTCACATAAAACGATTGGATAGAATCCAAAAGATATTTCTTCGTTTTGCTCTGCGCTCTATTTTCTTTTCTGACACGATTCCATCTTAGGATTCACGTTGTCGATTAATAAGCTTATTATCATTATCAGATAGTCGGGCCAGTTAATTTTTGATCTTGTTTCCTGCAAAGTTGATTGCCGTTTTCTTCTTCAGCGAACAAAATTTAATGTTCAGTGCAGAAATTTTTGTAATTATGAAGTTTTTCTACGGTGCTAATGCTTCAATAAATAGAACTCTGTCTGAGCTTACCTTTCCCATAAATTTTTTAGAATTAGATTTATCTCATACTAAATTGGTACTTACATTTAAATTAAAAAATTATTTTTTGAGTTGTAATTAATTAAATATTTCTTTTTTAGTACTTACATAGGTCCCAAATGGCTGTGTATATTAATGAGACATAAATAGATAAATAAATAAATAAATAAATAAAAAAATAAATAAATAAATAAACAAACAAATAAATAAATAAATAAATAAATAAATGAATAAATAAATAAATAAATAAATAAGAATAAATAAATAAACAAATAAATAAGTAAATAAATAAATAAATAAATGAATAAATAAATAAATAAATAAATAAATAAATAAATAAATAAATAAATAAATAAATAAATAAACAAATAAATAAATAAATAAATAAATAAATAAACAAATAAATAAATAAAAAAATAAATAAATAAATAAGTCAATAAATAAATAAATAATTAAATAAAAACAAAATAAATGAATTAAATGCCCTATAAAAAATTAGCGAATTTCTGTACTGTTTTTTTCAATAAGAAACCCTCCGTATTACGACTGGATATGTTTCTTAAATAAAATCAAGAAGATAACCTGTAAAACTAAGATGAAAACTTTTCAATGCAATCAAGAAGATTACCCGTAGAATTAGGATGAACATTTTTTCTAGTAGGTAGCATATAAAACTAAGACGAAAATAACTTCAATATAATTAAGGAGAGAACCTTGGGGTTCATTAGAATCTCATCATAATTGTAATATGCTAATGATCTTACCAATTTGTAATTAAGGCCACCCACATTTTTTTAGTAGATCATTTTGTAAAAATAATTATCACTGTTTTTTTTTATTCAATGGTACAAGTTTATTATTATAGCAGGTTTTATGTATTTGCTAATAATTTTTATAATATATATTCTTATAAATCTTGTACTTATAATTCTAATGCTTAAAACACGGTACCGGCGAACGGCGAATGGTGAATTTTCGTCGCGAACGATCGCTGTCAAAAATAGAACACACCACACTGACATATATGAGAATGCACACAACTAAAGAAATCAACAACTTTCGTCTGACGAACATTCGTTGTCGAGATTTAGAAACACTTTATTAGTTTGTGTTGAAAGTTATTAATTTTGTTATTTGTAAAAAAATTACCATAGTAAATGCTATTTTCCAACATTTCCGGTTCGTTTCGGGCCATCTATTTCACATAATATTCTTTTTGTGTTTTAAAAGTTTTCTCTTTTACATTTGTCTACCCAGTCAGAAAGTAAAGTATTGTGGCCGTAGTTGTGTTTTTTTCTGGGCGAAGTTTTTGGGCGAACGGCGCTGACGTCGTCGCTTTACTGAGCGAATTGTGTTTCAAGTATAAAACATCTGTTTCCTAACATTTTTTGGCCCTTATAGCTTTAAGGTCTTCAATTCACAGCTGACAAATTTTAATACAAATGCGCAAGGAAGACAACGAGAGGAACAGATAGCGCCCCTATCGAGTAATGATATTTATTTTTAAATGGTAGTTAGGTAAGTAGCAGGGGCTGCCGCCTGCGGTGGCTCACGCGATAAAAAGTGATACCATCCGACGGAAGATTACCTCTTGCTGAACCATTTCGACTCGCTGATGAATCTCATCAGGCAATTAATCTTGGGGTTTGAATCCTCACTAAGATCATTCAGAAACGAGGATCTTAGAAACCGCAGCCTGCTTTTGCACAGTGTAGGCCATTTACACAGTAAATGCAATAACATTTCCTCCTCTTCGTCACTCTTGCAGCTCCTGTAGCATCTTCGAAAAGGTAGGCCTAGCGTACGTGCCCGGTTAGAGCTCCCGTTATGCATGTTAGAAATATCTTCTCTTTTTAGAGAGTATACACATCGTTATCGCTCCCGGTCCCATTTCGGCCACGTCTGCCTAGAGGCTCAACAAGTCGGGATTTTACTCCATCTATCGTCAGCTTGTTCATTTAAGTTTATATATTCTCTAAGTAGCATGCAGCATACCAATGCGCTCTTTATCCTGAAGAATCAACTTGGTCGTACCTTGTCTTGCAAGTTCGTCTGGCATGTAGTTTCCCGCTATGTCTCTGTGGGCAGAGATCCAAATGAGGTACAGTCTGTTCTGCTTGGTCATCTCATGTAGAGATTGACGGCAGTCCAGCGCAATGTTTGAGCTAAACGTGAAAGAACTCAGAGCCTTGATTGCTGCCTGGTTATCACTAATAATAAAGAAATATCTTCCTGGAATTACGGTTCCAAGCTTCTCTACCGCTTACATAATAGCTGACACCCCGGCCTGGAAAAAGCTGCAGCTGTGGTTTGGTTGAAGGGTTTCGCGATAA
This sequence comes from Anomoia purmunda, assembly GCA_951828415.1. Lineage (NCBI taxonomy): Eukaryota > Metazoa > Arthropoda > Insecta > Diptera > Tephritidae > Anomoia > Anomoia purmunda. Next base: position 155,455,040 of record OX639993.1, read on the forward strand.
AACACCTCCTCCCACCTAACTCTCGAGCTTCGAGCCATCTGTATAAAGAGGACAATACTATCAGGTGAAGTGTTTTACTACCCCCCGCCCCCCCTCCCCCCCCCCAACTAGGAACTCTCGTTATAAAACTATTTTCAGAAGTCGATTTCGAGGCACAACGATTCGTGCAGCTTGAAATGAAGCAAAACTTGTTTAATATACAAGAGAATCCTTGGATCCTTGGGTTTCGGAATGCCACTGGGATATCTCTCACTCGGCTTGTGCAGATCATAGTAGATTTTTGCTCTTTGGTTAGTAGCCTGATGAATGCAGTCCACCATACGATCAGCCCATATACATAGAAGAATTGGTCTGATGACCGCTGTAAATATCCACCGACAGGTCCCATTTCCTACCTATGACTCTTACATGTATAGAGGGCTACGGAAGCCCTTTCATAATGTTGATCTATTTTCTCTTTCCAGTTGAACTTGTTATCTAAAATTACGCCTAACAATTTGGCACTTGTAGCAAGACTTAACCGGATGCCGTTTATTTCCGGTGGAGCTACCGAAGACATTTTATACCTTCTCGGGAAGAGTACGAGTTCCACCTTTATTTCAGCTGACCCTAAGCTCGCAGCAGGTGGACCACTTGGATACCAACCGAAGCGTTCTTTGCATAAGGTGGCATAGTGATGTCTGAAACTTCCCCCTCAGTGCGATTGCGACGTCATCACCGAATGCGACAAGTTGTGTGCCTCCTCCCAATCCGTATCTCGCAGAAGGGTATTTACGGTAAGGTTCCACAGTAGTGGAGATAGGACATCTTCTTGAGGTGTCCCCCTCTACACGAGCCAGCTTTTTTCCAGCAACAGTCAAACAATTTATAAACAATTATAACTTTATTCATTAAAAACTTCTGGAAAAATAAATAAATAAACAAAAATTTTCATTTCGAAAATGCAACAATTCAGAGAATAAGATTCATAATATTAAACTAAAAACAATATAAAGTAGATTATTACCAAAGTAAATAAAGCCAATTAAAATTTCTCATTTATATTATATGTATATGTGTATGTATGTATGTATAATTTGAATTAAAATAGGAACTTTGAAAATAAAGAGTTTTCCTTATTAATAAATTTAAAAAGATTTTAGTAAAAATTGGAGGATCTCTTTATTAATTTACTTTATATGATTTTTAACATAAAAAAAGGAGATTTATTCTTACAGTTGCATTTTTTTTTTTGACAAAAAAATTAATAAACAGGAATTAATCTACAGATCAATAGATTTTGAAAGAAATACAGAATAAAATTAAGAAGATGTTCTAGCAAAAATTTCTTCAATCTTGTCCCCTATCGCTCTCCTTTGCCACCAAGCTTTTTCAGACTTTAATTATAGGTGAACTTTTTAACTCCGTGTTTCTTTATTCAAAAATATATTGCATACTAAAAAAAACAAATTAAACAAGGTTAAAATTTTTGCACAAAATTAAATCAGAAATAGAGAAAAATGTGTGGTAATATTATTATATTATTTTCTGCAAAATTTGAAACTTTGATTCATCTGTTTTTTTGTTGCATTCACATACATTATCAAACCTTGTTATAACCTTGCGCTACTATTTCAATGCTCGCAACTGCACATATGCATTCATGTGTACATCAAGAAAATTTTCCGTATTTTTCTACGACTACGGCTACGGACTCGACGGAGACCGCTATCTTAGGTCCTCAAAATCTAGAGGCATTTTTAGAAACAATTTTTGTGTATCCTAATTTAGTGCAAAATTTTTTAACTGAGATTTTTTTCATTTGCTAAAAAAATACTGTGGAAAGTAAATTTTTGACAACTATGAGGTGAATACAAATTTCTCAGCGGACAGGGCTGGTGAACAATTAGACAGCTAAGAAAAGGACGGCGGTGGCGCGTTTTTTGTCCTTATATTGCTAAAACTAAATGAAAAATAAAAATGAGCAGAAGCAAATATTTGTTAATTAATTGCTGCATTCAACTTGCTGGTTCTCTTCTACATCCAAGGAGCTGTCAAAAATTTCCAGTAGCAAAAAATTACCAATTGGCACATCAGAAATGTAAAATTTTCTCACCAAAGTAAAACGTTTTTTCACTATAGAACTTTTCTATCGATTGGCATAGGCACTAAGTGAAAAAAACGGTAAAATTTCGCAGGATTTTTTCAAGAAATAACCGTTTTGACCATTTTTCCTTGAAAGCCTGAATGAAATGAATGCGAGAGATCCCTAGATCAAAGAACGTAGATTACAACGAAGTTGCACAACTTCCATCGTTCCTGTAACGGAATGTCTCGCCCGATTTGACCTTACCACAACTAATTTGACTTTTGCTGATTTATATTAGAATCTGATTAGACCCAATTGGTTTCTGGTGTGGTGAAATCGGACGAGAGTTCTTGCCCATCGAAATGCAATGCAACTTCTTTGTAATCTGTGCTCTTTAGCTAGAGGCTGAGAATATTCTGGAGCATAGATGGGCAAAACGTGTTAGCAAACAACAGATGTGACACAGCGAATTACGTTCGGCTGTTGATTTGTTTTTCCTAGAACTTTGGAACACGCTTGCCACCTTTTGTATAGGAAATTTACAAAAAAAGCCCACAAATAAGAAGTCGTGAGTTTTGTGTTCACTTTGCAGTTTGAGTTTGCTACAAATCAAACACAAACCCTGAATGCAAACTATAGTTTCTTCTTCAAAGACATTTCAATAATATATGTAGTATGCGGCCATATGGTTGCTAGCAATAGTTTTTTATTTATTGTAAAGGTACATTAATTTTCATACTATAAGAAATTTGAAATAAAAAAGGCAATGATCATTTTGATTCAAAAAAAAAAAATGAAAATGAAAGTATTTTAAAACCGAAATCGTCTTTTAGCGCGATGTTAATACAATTACGACAAAGTGGCAACCATAACTCAACATGAGCCACTAATACTATGGCAAAATGTGATTGTGTTAAGATCACTCTTTATAAATAAAGAGATAAGTAACTCCGAGTTATATTTTTAATTTCGTAACATATTTTTCTTGCGTCAAATAAATCTAGTAACCCTGGCTACGTACATTTCTTTTTTGACATTTTCTTTGAATTTTATGAATTTATTGAAATTTAAAATCAAAATTATTTCAGGAGGTTCTTGCACAATAACGAAATGCTTGGTAAGCTTGACTCTAATCTCGTGGAAGTGATCGCTTCCCTTTGCCAAACCTCTGCTAAAGGAGTTGGAGCCCACGCATTCGATGGCATCCTCATTATTGTCGAAAAAAACGATTCGTTTCAAATTTTTTCGTTTATTTAAACAAAAAATTGTTTGACAAACTTATTTTGTATTTATTTATGGCTGAATGTAACAAACTTAAAAATTTAACCGTGAATAATTGCTTGGATAAATATTTATGTTTATAACTTTGAGTTGATGCCTAACATTCTGCTGTGCAAGTAAATTTATCAATTTAATCGGTAAACTCTGAGTTAAATATATAGCCTGCTTTCTCCCAAGTGGGCCTTAGTATGCTCATCATCTACCCAGCAGTGTTGTCAGAACTTTTCGAAATAGTCAAAATAAAAAAGCTGAAAAAGGCTAAATGAAAATTTATTTAAGGCTAATCATATAAATCAACACTTCTAACATTTGATTCATTTATTTATTTCATTAATATAAAATTTACATTCCTAAGAGAATACGAAAAAAAGGCTAAAGGCTAAAGGCTAAATTAAAAATTTTCGGCTAGAAGAAAATAAAAAAGCTAGAAAAATACTAAAATGGCAACACTGATACCCAAAAAAACAGAAAACATTATACTTCATAAACGAAAGTAGTATCATATAAAAATTGGTAAGCTCTTCCTCTTTCGCTTCTGGAAGGAATTACTTTAACATGGACATGTCATTGGCGGTAATGGAGAGTAGCGAATTTTGCATTCCCCTAATGGGTTAAAGAAGCGAAAGACAAATTAGAAATGGGTATTGTCTAGTGAATTATTTGACGGAACTAAAATCTGCTTATGATGAACGAAGGGGTCCACAGAAAACAGAATAATAAATGGTTCTTTTAAAAATATGCAACATTTACGAATACTCCTTTTAATGGCATTTTTTTATGCACTTTGTGAATGAACAGTGTTGCCAAGTACAAATCGTACGCAGTTGTTTACTTCATAATTCAGATGCAGTTACAACTTTTTGTATAGCTTGTGTGGACGAAATTAGGAAATACCGAAGGATATCAGGATATATTCTCATATTTAAGATATATAAATATTTTTAGTTTGGATGGCTTACCGGACTTTCCCATATTCAAAATTCATAATCTTATCGTTCCACTAAACGTAACTTATTCATTTTCATTTTATGTCAGTTAGTTTAAAAGTTTAAAAATTATTTTCTACATAACTACGTGAAATTAGTCCAAAGTAGAAAAACTCACCGTGGGCGCCGCGATCAGCAAAATTGTTCGGTAGAAGTAGCATTATGTATTAGAATTGTGTAGTTGCTTTTCTTTTGCAGGGTATTGCTTGCGATATAATATATGGCAACCACTCGTTTCCATTTACTAGAATCATGCTAGAGTTGCTTCCGATTCTGGAGGATGGCTTTTGTGGTCTCAAATCGGAATTGGATTGCGCTATGGCGTTACGAGCAAAAATTTTTAACAAAAGTAAATTGGATCAATCATTACACAAAAAAAAAAATTCGTTTAACTAGTTTTAACCAGACTTTCCAATTCGCATTCATTATCCATGGCTTTGCTATTTTACATTGTTTCAAGAAGAATAGGTGATAGAAAAATGGAAATACATATGTAGAGAACGACCGAACAGCGATTTTTATTTATAAAATTCTACATTTTTCTGATATTAAAAAAGGCACATACATTAGTTGAAATCTTGTCCATTTAAGTTCATCAAATAAATGTACACACAAAATGTTTAATAAAATAAAAACTCAAAATTTAATATTTCCATATTTAAATGTAAAAATAATAGTCTACTGACATTTTCACTTTGCAACAAATTCCGCATATCGGTATAAAGTGGACCTGCAGCACGGAATAAAAAAATTCACTAGATACACTCGATGGAGGGCAGACAGTTATTTGATTGCAATTTTTTCAACAGAAAACATGTGCTTCAAAAAGTATTCAAAAATTTCGCAATTTCTTGGCAGTAAATGTTCATTGAGAAAAGTATCCGATTCGGAATGAATGATTTCTTTTAGAAATATTTTTTTAAATCATATCGCTACCACGTAAATTTTAAAGGCTTATTTGACTTTTTTTCAAAGAGAAATATATTAAAACTAAAATTTTATAAAATTTTCATATTAATAAAGAATGAGATATGTATGTTCTGCCAAAGTTTGGCATTTTTTTGGCCGAAGCCCAACCGAAACCAAACCGAACACAATTGACCCAACAAGCCTGAAGTCGCAGCCGAAGTTCGGTCGTTCTATTGAAATAAGATATTTTCTACCGATGCTAAGCAGAATAACTTTTCAATAAAATTGTAAAGATTTTCCGCTTAAAAATAAGAAGATATTTTCTTCGCAGACTCTTCGCTTTTTTGCCTTTTGTCACCTTCTTTTATATAGATAGGTATTTCAAACAGAGTCAACTTCGAAATTATAAAAAGCTCACTTTACTCTATCCAACAACCGAAACGGATTTGTACATAAAGCTGTAAATAATTCCTTTTAGTGTGGGCATAAATACAGCGTTGTAGGATGAGTGCAAACTTAGCACTCTGAACTCTGAGCTATTGGCTGAAACAGGTTGCCTACGCAACATCTACAAGCTCCTTAAATGTACCGCATATGTAGAATATTTGTGCTCCTTTGTGGTTTGGTTTGAGATGCCTACGCAAAAATGAGTTTTATCTGTGTTATTTTAGGAATTTATCGGAAAACAGTATCTTAGTTATGTTTTGTTTAGTTTAGTTTATTATTTTCATGATGGCTACGTTAATGCCGCAAGTATCATCCCATCGTTTTATCCAATTGCTTGATAAATGCTACACATTTTTCAAGGATTTATTTGCTCCACTGTAAACTAAAATTTATGAGGCAGAATGGCTTGTATAAGGTACCAATATGTATGTATGTATATCTGGATAAGTGTAGTAATTTATTATTTTTTCATATGCTATTCTTTCAGTGCTTTAAATGCGAAATCTCGCACGCTTGCCTCTCCAAGGCCAGTCGCTCACACAAGTTTTTGTTGTAAATGAAGTTGGATGGTTAAGCAGAATAACATCTACTTACTCTGGGCATTTGAGAAAGTAGTAACACATTTGGCAATATATCAAGTTTTTTTATTGCGAAAAAACTATTTTTTATTCTAGGAAAATAGTAGCTTTTATACTGTACTTCACGCGGGACACCACGGGATCACAAAACAGCCCTGAATCCATTCCTGTATCCAGAAAATGGGTAACAAAGAGAAAAAACTAGAAAGCATTATAACCACGAACCGAAAATAACCGTTATTTCGATTTCTTTGAATCAAAAAATCATTGGCAAAAATTCGCTCAAAACAAAACTCAAATATATCGTTCTAATCCTTATGCACACATGCTATACAAACATGACCTTATTTTTAACTAGAAGATTTTTTGTATTTCTAGTTTTTCGACCAAAAATAATCGGTAGTTTGGAATTTTTAGTTTTTTTCGATGGAGTTTGATCGTTACTTTTTATTTTTAGTTTTTTTCGATGAAGTTTTATCGTTATTTCGTGACTTTTATTTTTTCGATTAAATATAATCGTTATTCTTGTATTTACAATTTTTCGATCATAATCAATTTGTCGGCGATAACAATAATATAATTTATGAACGCAAAAATTTGATCTAAATCTTTTAAAAATCAATCACATATTATCAGGAGAACTAAAAATCAAAGAATAACGATTATTTTTGAGATTGAAAAATAAAATTTAAGAATAACGATCAAACTTGATCGAAAAAAAATTCCAGAAAGCGATTCTTTTTGATCGAACAGATAAAAATAAAAAATAAGAATTTTTTATTATATTTTTTTATCGAAAAAACATTAAAACATAGCGATCAAACTTGATTGGAAAATTAATAAAAATCCAAGAATAACAATTATTTTTTTATCGAAAAAAAAATCATAAAAAACGATGAAATCATGATAAGAAAATGAATAATTGTTAAATTAAAAATCCAAGAATTTTTTATCGAAAAGAGGCAATATAACACCCATGATCGAAAAAGATAAAAATCGAAGAATAGCGACTATTGTTTTTATGGAAAAAATAAAAATCATAAAAGACGATTAAATCATGATTTAAAAAAGAAAAAAATTTTGAATAAAAATCGTGGTCACTGATTGTAATTTTGGTTCTTCTTTGTGCCCGAAACAGACTTTTCTTCGGATACAAATTGTATATCAGCTATTTCTCTATTTTGGACGTGACGTGCGATGTTTTAGATTCCCGTACCTCAAGGCATTTGCTTCTCTATGAAAGAAAACTTTTTGTTTAGATTTTAATTACCGAGCTCAATAGTAATTTTCTCTCGGCGCCACCTGGCGGCTATATTCTGTTTATTAATTTAATTGTGCAATGGATTTTGAAATGTTGAATATGTCGCACTAGAAAAACCATTTCAACTATACACAATAAATATTCATACGTACATTAGGTCGGGTCAGTCCCAATATTAAATAAAAAAGATTGCGAGGAAGGGTAACTGGGTTTGAAAGCCTATTTTGAGAAGATTTTGAGTCAAATACATTTTCGTACTTGGCGTGACCTAACAAGCAGCCAAAATTGAATTTTCTTCATTACTGTTTCGCTTATTACTCGATTCAAAAATATACCTAATATACCGCTGACAAGATAATTTTGAATACTTTTCGGGCCCTTTTTTTCTGGAGTGCCTCTTTAGCTTACTAAGTTCAAATAATTAATTTCAGCCCTATCTAAAACAACTTTACTTTTCATAATATTAAACTTTTAGTAAGTAATGCATTACCTCTTTTTGGAAACGTAACAATAAAGTACTCAAAATATATGGTTTTGTTCGAGCCACTCTGCCATGATATCCAGCTTTTCGTAAAACTTTTCTAGCAGTTTCGGCACAAATTGTTTTTTTAAAGCTTATATTTACGTTTTTAATAATTTTTGTGGACGTACATAATTCGAGGGTTAACTTTCACCATATTAATTATTTTGCGTTCTTCCCGGACTGATAATATTTTTGGACGGCCAGATCGCGGTTTTGACGTTAAAATTCCGTTTTTTTTTTTTGTAAATTGTTTACAACGCGCTGGGCCGAGGAATACGTTTTTTTCTATAGTTTGCCCAATTTTTCTGAAACTTTCGCCATCTTTCCACAACTTAATGATAATTTTTCTTACCAAAAGCCTAATTCCTTTTCCTTTGGTTCACATTTTTTTAAATATTATAAAAAATACGTCACGAGCTTTTTAAACGATTTATTATATTAAAGCACAATAGAACCTACGCAAAAAGAAGAAACAAATTCATGAAGACTTTGTGGTGTCTATGTTTACTTTTTGTTACACTAAAATCCCGTTATCACAAAAATGAAAATAGGAATATACAGGTTTGATTTTGTATTTTGAACCTAAGAATATAAAGAAGAAATACATGTCAAAAATTTGAACATAATTATCTATTAATATTGTGCTTTTACTGATCTTAAAAAATATGTCGGGTGAACGCAGACTTTATTGTGTATGTGTATAACACTTCTGAACCGAGTAATAAAGAAACAATTTATGAGGAAAATGGATTTTGGCTGTTTTTACGACACGACAAGGACAAAAATTGGTATGCCCCCAAAATGCTATCAAATGAAACTTTAACTAGGGAGAGGGGGAGGGTTGTCACTAACTTATATTTGTAAACACTTATGAACATATGTATGTATGGATTGCTTCCACATATTGCTATTTGCCTCACATTTTCGTTATGTTTTACTACTCGCACAAGGGTAAATTATTGTGGTAAATTAACTTCATAAAAATGTAATTATTACCCATAAATAAAGACTAAAATTTGTGTTGTATGCCAACGCCAGAAAATATTGTTTAATAAAGTGCAGCAAATAATGCGTGTGTGCTTGGCTTTTATTATATTTTTATTTATTCTGAACTTCAATGATATAAGAGGATAATAAAATATTATGATGGAATTAAAATGATCTTCGTTTAAGGTATTTATAAGTCCCATGAAGTGTTGTTGCTAAAGCTTAGAGATATGAAATATTTTACGCTCATAAACTACTTTATTAAATAATTTTCACTTTAGTAAAGATTGACTAGTAGGCGAGGGATGCATGCGAGCAACTAGGCTCATATATGACATACTATAGTTTATTAAGTATTTGGTTTCGAATGTCCTTTTTCATAAATTGTAGTTGTATAGCATCTACTTGTTTTTTTGTTATATCTCATAAGCATTTCCATTATTTTATTTATGCACATACAATATATAAACATTTACAGACAATAATGGCATGCGAGAAAATTCACTAGTCCACGTTTAGTTACATTTTTAATAATATCCAAGCAATTTATTTGCCAAATTATTTTAGTTTTCCGTATACAGCTCTTCAGTTGCACTTTGGTAACATTTTTTTAGACTTTGCACCTCTAGAGATGACAGTGTTGATGCTCCGAAAATGATAACTTAAATTTGACTTTGACATACGACAGTAATGTGCACGTAAAATAGCCGATTTGCTTACTTTTCGGGCAGAAATTATCAGAGAGATGAATTAGAAATTCAAGAAAATAATCCAAACAAAGAGTTGAAAAAAAAATAGAACGTGTTTTTTCAGAAAATATTGACTTCAAAGTAGTTGCATCTCGCTTGACATTCTTCTCAGCCAAAATTTGGTTCTTTGTAATGTACGTTCTTTGCAAGAGACTCACTACAATCCAAAGCACAAATGTATTCAAACATCGAGCAAATAATATATGAACCACGTAGTTTTTTATATCATATGTTATGCGAAGTTTTCGAGAAAAATTCGAAATATGAAAATTTTCACGGGAGATGAAGTTTTCAAATGAAGTATACCATTTTTCGGCCATACTTTTTGCAGCAATAGGGGCCATATATGTATCAGCAATACGGCGCCGAGTATTCCCTTCCAATCGTCACGAGCTTATTTGCGTGGCCAAGCGACTTCACATAATCCTTCAAAAAATAGTCCAGCGGTGTTAAATCGCTCACCAAAAGTTTACTTCAATACATTTATTATTTCATTGGCTGTATGGCATGAATTGCCGTCTTGTTGGAACCAAAGGTCGTCCACATCAACAACCTCCAATTCCGGCACGAAAAAGACATTAATCACGGCTCCATAGAGCGTTCCTAATCCATCGACTGTAACATTATGACCGGCTTTTGAAAATGTAACAGCGTCTCAACAATCGCTTGTGAACTATCAACACTCCAAATGCGACAATTTTGTTTATTAACGTACCCCTTTAACCAAAAGTGAGCTTCATCCGAACCAACCGAATATTGAACGAATTATAAAGTGGCAAACAAAACTGAGTATAAATCAAGTACCGAGCTGTCAAAAATACCAATTCCAAAAAAAATTATTGCCTCATTGAAAACAACACGTCTAAAAAAACACCCTTTATATGTGCAAAAAAAAATTGAATATAATTGTACAAATCCCCTAGATGGCTTTGTATCGAGATTTCCAGAAAATTCATGCTTATGGTTTGACTACTTATGGTATGTGCAGTTAAAAACAAACACTCTTTGGCTAGAGTTGAAATAGTTGGCTGTTAAATTAGTAACAGCTACTTTTGTCGACTTCATCTTTACGGTGACTAGAAGCCATTTTTGGAACCACATTTTTAACTTTAGCCATTTACTCGGAGTATATGAAAATGTAGTAAATAATGCAGGCGAAGTCGCGAATAGTAGTTAGTTTTAATATAATGAATTTATTTAAAGATAATGTCGATTTTCGATAATTCTTTGTTTTGCTGGCGGTGTTCTACATTTTGTCCTGATAACAAAATATTCTAAATAAGACTTCGAGCCGGCGAAACACAAATTTATTCCAAATATGTGCATACTATAGCTTGCCTATTGGTTCTATATATTTAATCAGACGTGTGTCGGGGCGTATGAGTAACCTGTAGACATGTAATAAAAAAAAATCATTTTTTCTTTCCATTAAATTTATTTTTTGCTAAGGTTTCCATATATTATATTTTTACTAAAATAATGAACTTTCAACGAAATTCTAGTGAAATAAGTTTAATAACTAGAAAGCAAATTTTACATAGAAAAAAAATTACCTCGCTTATATAACCACCCGTTTGGAAATATACATAGTACCGATACAAGAAAACTCTTATAGTTACTTTGCTACTGTGCGTGAAACTTTTGTTACAAACACAAAACACCAAAATATAAGAAAGAGATATTTGATGCAAGTGCTACATAGCAGCAATCGCATATTCTGGCACTTTAATCTCAATTTTGTCCTTGGAAACTTTTCTTCTTTGTGTAACTGAATGTTTTTTTTTTTTGCAAATTTTGTTGAAAAGTTCAAATTCATGCGAATAAGTAACAGCATGACTATGCAGAACTTTTGCACACATATATACATACATTATATGCATATATGTATATTTCATTATATATTTGCATATAAATTTATATAGAAGGATGAGGGGCTTTGTTTACACTATGCACATATATTGGGGATTGAGTGCAATCGAACACACAAAAGAGTTTGCACTGCGATGAAACAGATTTTTACTCTGCAAGTCAAGTATGCACATAGCTATGTATGTATGTATGTATGTAACTTTTTATGTGTACAAAAATGCAAGTGTGTTTATTCACTTCTCCCTTCTCTATTTGAATGGATTTCTACAAAGATATCCATGACCAAATCTACGTACTTTGTTTGCTAAATTCAATTAATTGAGCATACATACTTTCTAAATTAATTTGAATGCACTTTTTATCAATATTCTGCTCTTTTGTAGCTGTTTTCGAGTATGGTTAGTTGGATTGAACTGTGGCGGATAAATTTTTTTAAAAAGGTGAATCTGATAAATGGTTTGTACTAATTTGGGCTTATATTTGATTCTAACCCTAAAACAATTTGCAATAAATTTTTCCATGACAATGAACGAAATCTAATATCAAATGTTAAATTTTAACACTGACGATAATGACGAAAGGAATTGGAGTCTATATGCTCTGCAGGGTGGCCTCAGTATCATAAATAATAGTAATAAGGGGACAACTGCTCTACAAATAGTTTATAATTTTTATGCGATAATTTTTATGGCAGAGTTGCATTCGCAGGTTTGTCATCGGCTATTGCCGATTTATTCCAACCTCTTTAATGCCTTTTATTAGCTTTTTTAGTGATTTCACTTCGTGCATGTAACGGTGTTTGTTTTTTTTTTTGTTGATATTTTTATTTATTTCCAACGACTATACAATCTGCCAATAAGTTAACTTAATTTATTTTTCAATTTATTGTCACTTCATTTATCATTAGCTTTTACCCGCGGCTTCGCTCGCATGGCAACCGGCTTAATGAAATGGATTCGAATGTAAAAGGGAGTAAATAATTTTACCAAAGGTAATACCTTTTAATTAATTTTTAGTGTAGCTTTATTACCTAAAACAAAATCTACCCTACTTCATAATTTTCGATTACTGTTAGGTGCTGAAACTTTTTTCTTATTGGTAACTACGCGAAACTAAATTTAAGTTTTTCCAAACCTACTTCCTTTGAATCCTATGCCATATTTTTCTTTTAACTTAATAATCTAATTTTATTTACTTTTGAAGTAGGTGGCAACACTCTCCAAAAATATTTTCAAAATAAAGTTTTCTTAAATTTTTTTTTGAGACTCATAGTTCAATATTTGATTTAAAATATTATAATTTTAAGTAATTTTTTCAATAGGTGGCAATCCTCTCCAAAATTATTTTTGGAATCACTCATTTTTAAAATTTGTACTTTGGCACTCATATTGTAAACTGTCGTTGATTTTTTAAATTAACTCAACTTGCATTTAAACAGGTGGCAACCTTCTTAAAAATATTGGGCAATTTAGCTTTATTAAGCCTCTTTCGTTTGATACCCATATTGCAATATTTTGTTACATTCATTGCTTTAATTTTTTAAAAAGTGGCAACTGCCTATAAAAAATTGATATTATTGTAACCTTTTTAATGGACTATATATGTATGTGTCAAATCTTATCCAGATCTATTTAGGCGTTGCATGACAATATTTGATTTAACTTATTTATTTAATTGACCACAACATTTTTAACAGCCTCTTCTCAAAATTTTCTAATTAAACTCTTCTTACCAACTGAAAGATTTTGCTGTGTAATTTAGTAAAATATTGACTATTTAGAGGTACGCGTGGATATCCTTCAGAATTTTCGGAGGAACGTACTATAAAGGAAGAAAGAAGAAAATAATTTAAGGGAGAGACACTGGCACTATGATCGAACGAGTCCTGCCGCTTCTGCGACTCTGCTACGGAGACCCCAATGTGCCTGCTTTTGGGGTGTGACGCTATCTCGAGAACACGACAGAAGTATCTAGGTTTACATAGCCCAGTGAAGGGATACGCATGCTCGCTGCCACCAACCATCATCTTAGGCTTCCTAAGGGAGTTGGGGCTAAGAACACAATGGAGGTCGAAGGTCGAAGTACAAATCTCTATATTTGTATCTACATATCTATCTATTTACCTAAAACTTCAAACACACTATCGTTATTTATGGCACATTTTTAGTTTATGAGCAAATTACGATGAAATTAATTAATTTCGCCTTGTAAATTCTCTCAATAAACTAAGATGAACAGAGGTATTTTATCATAAATCAAGAACGAAATCACGAACAAATAGTGTTTGCTCTAAATTTTATCGATAATAATCGAAAAATATGTTCTCCCCTAACCACACTGCTATTTCTCTCAACAGTTCCTTGGCTTTTACCTCCTCTAGGAGGTGTGTTTCATGATCGAAAAATTAAAAAAAGGATATTATCAGATTACAATTTACGTATATTAAAAATATACTCAATCTCTCACATTCATTTTCATTTGATCAAAGGACTGAGCAACCCTGTGGCTATCAATACAAATTAGAAATGGCAAGCGTGGACGCACTTGGTTTATGCGAAGTAATTTGGACGAAAATAATTCATTTACTTTGTAGTGTGTCCGGCATATAAAGAACATCGATTAATTCAATTAATTAATTTAAAATGAACTAGAGAAATTCAACCATGGTTAGCAAAAGGCATAAAATGCAAAGAGAGACAAAAGGGAACAGCTTTTCTTTATCTTATGTGTATTCGCCGCTGTAACTCTGCCAAAAGAGCACAGATTTCAAAGAAGTTGCATGCCGTTTAGTTCCTTGGGCCACGAACTTTCACCAAAACTAAATTAGATCAAATAAGATTCTAATATCAATCAGAAAACGTTAAATTTGCTAAAATATTATTTTTGTTTTCTACGTTCTTTGTGCTACCTATGAAAATAAACATAGCAATTCTCTACATAAACTCAATATGCAAATAGAAAAATAACAACATAAACAGAGACGAACGCGAATAAAAGGACAGCGTCGCCTGTTGAAATGATCATAATAATGATTTGCTCAATGTAAAAGTGAATAAATCTTTTTCCGTAGATATCTAGTAAGTGGCTTAAGGAATTCACTTTAATTTGATATATCAATTGTGTTTGTGAGGCAAGAAGTAGGTGCTTATAAAATTGCATAAATTTTTATGCTTATATTATCGCTTTGTATCGTTGTGTATACATAGGTAGCTCTCTATCTCTTTCTCTACCTCATATCTTTCGCCTCAACTAAATCAGGTATAAAAACTTTACTCTTATCTTCATTTGCTATTCGCCGTCTAAAAAGTTTCACTTCTAAAACCAAATCACTTGAATTTTAATTTCAAAGTTGCGTTTGCAGAACTTGGTAAACTTTTGAAGTACAGATTAAATACAAAAAAAAAGTAAAAACCAAACTTCTAAACAGAATTAACGCCTATGGGTATGCAACGATGCGCAAAATATTCTATGATCAAAGGCATTCTCATCTCATCTGGCCTAATCTGCGCTTGTGTGTTGCTTTAGCTTAGCATATTTTTTTGACAACCAAATTAATTATGCGGTTAACAAATTTTGTCTTGAAGCTTTTAAAAGCAAACAACTTTAATATCAAGGCTCCTTAGGTGCCGCGAAACATGCAAATTAGATGAGATTTTTAAAAAACCGTGAAGCAGACAAATTAAGTAAAAAATATTTATTATACTATTAGTTGCAAGTCTTTTTGCTGCAAAAAAATAAGACAAGATTTTATGGTTTTATAAATTGTATGAATCTAAGTATGTAAGCATTCGCCCAACTGCATTATTTAATGAGAAAATATCAGCTCAATCGTCATGACAATTCAAATATATGTATGTATATTTGTCTTAACGCCAGTTGCCCTCGTCATTTTATCATTGCTGTCAGCCCGTTATCATTTTAAAATTGTTCCTTCTGTTGTAGCCAGACACTTAGTAGTACGTGACGTAAATCTCAAGAAAAATTTAAAAATATGTAACGGTAATGGGTAATGAACAAATTTACATAAGTAGATATCTACTGTCAGCCACACTCTCTGTGGCGTTAAAAAAATATATCAAACTCAAATGCAAGCATCACATGCAGTCTGCTAGAAAAATGAATGAATAAATTACTTTTTTTGAAAAATAAAATCGTCTTAAAAATTGTAGAAAAGTCGATATTAATTTTTTATAAGGAAAAGTATATTGGAAAAAAGACAACAACAATCCGGAGTGGTAGAAATCATAGCTATTTCTTAGATCACCACATCTCCTCATCAGATTTTTTTCATGACTCCACCGGCATTCGAACCCACAATCTACGACTTGACTTAATATTGTCGTTTAATAAAATCAGGCCAAAAAATAATTTATATACTAAATGAATGTTATAAAAAATTTAATAGAGTACCTATGGGCCATTTTTAGAATTTTCACCTGTCTGTTTGTCTTCGAAACTCCAGAATGGATTTTCATGGGACTTTAACTGGTGAAAATAACTTCGGGTATAACATAGGTTGTATTTTATCAAAATATCAAATTGGGGGAAACAAATAAAAAATATCTTGAATTATTTTTTTTAAGAATAAAATTTTATTTTTTCAATGACATCAATGTAGTATGTCGATGTTTATTTTATTATCTTTAATTGAAATTAAAATTCATATGCAGCAGATCGGATTTAGTTAGTATAAAATAAATTCCAACCAAATCACGACAATAAAAGGTAATTTAATTCACTTTTTCCTGAATACTCAAAGGTTCCCATCTCCAATTAAGCGAACCGCTCCATGGGCGAATCAGTGGGTGAAATTGTAAGAGTTTTGATAAAAGATTTTACAAATAAAATATCAAATCTATATTTTTCATTTACTTTCTGCATTATTACTTATGAACTTCATAGTGGTGTTGAAAGAATTAAAATGTTTAATATTTTTGTAATTCCTAAAATCTGCCCTTCTTTTTAGATGATAAAAAATAACCGCTCACCGTTATGCCTTCGAATACAACAGAAAATTTAAGCAATCTTTTTAGAATGGTGACAGCGCTTCTTGTTAAACACTAATGCCGGTATTCTGTAAGCAGTCACTAATGGGGACTTTTCGATGACGAGATTTAGTTAGCCGTCTGAGGAGAGCACTCGATCTGCTTCTTCGTCGTTCTTTATATTTCGCTCAAATCATATCGATGAACACATTTTCATAGCGGTTGATTTTGCTAAACATACCATCAGCTGATTGATTCTACTGATTTTCACCACATACCGATATCATCTCAAGTGACGAAAAAAGTCACAGCCTATTTGAAAGTCTCAAATTTAGTGACTTGTGATGAGACTGAATTACAAAATACAGGCTTATTAATTTAATGACTCTTTTTAAGCCACATGGCAACCCTTTTCAAACAGTTTTTGAAATGAAGCGTTTTTAAACCTCTTTCGTTTGACTACCACATTGTTTGGTTGTATTTTACTTGTATTTAAATTTTAAATAGATGCCAACCCTCTGCAAAATATATTTTTGAAATTAAGCCCTCTAACCTTTCAAGTTTAAGGCCATATGGGAAATTTTATTTTACTTATTAATCTAATTTAGTTTATTAATTAACTAAGTTTAATTTTAAGAGGCGGCAAACTTCCTTTGAAGCAATTTGAAAACTATGCTTTATTCAACTTCTTTTCCTTGGCAACCATATTGCAATATTTGATTTCACTCATAACTTTAATTGAATTTAATCTTTAATCAGGTGGCCACCCCATTTAAAAAAGCTTATATGGTAACCCGAATCTGTCCTGAAAATAGCCGAAAATATTGGAAATCTGTAAACTCTGGCAATTCGTGCACAAATTTAGCGGCAGCAAAAGCTAACGGAGAATTTTTTAGGAATCTACACATGCATGAAATTTTATTGCCTGTAGAAGGCGAACATGCAACAGTTGTTAGAAAAAATATTATTAGTACAGAAATCCCACGTGCCAGACGTACATATTTAGTATGTGTCGTTAGCATCCATACACTAGTGAGACATTGTTAGTAGCACATACATAGATACAGTGTCGGACAAAACTAAAGCACGGCTTCTATAGAGCAATCGCTTGGTTCAAATAGCTATAAATATCCACATAATGCATTTCGTTTTTAAAAAAAATAATTATAATAATAGTATAATATAATAATAATTTTTCGCTTACATCATATATGTATGTATGTAGCTCGGTGCTTGGCCGAACCTTTCTTATCATTTCTGCCGTGCGTATTGTACCAAAAATTGAGGGACCTTCATTTTTATGACGATTCCGAATAGCAGAAGATTTTTAAGGCAGAAATACACTTGGCGATTTTCCATTGCTTGCCTAGAGACGAGTGCCAATAGAACAAAACCCTTATCTGATATTATGTACCCTGACGGCGGATATTTGATAGCATGCTACAAAAAAAAAGTAAAGGTTTGCTGCGACAAAACTAAGGCTTGACATTTTAGTGATATAGTGGGTGCAGAAATTGCGACCGATTACGTAAAGCGAGCTCTGTTAGAATATAAATTCGTTGCATCAGGGCGGTGTTTCTCAACTTTTTTTTTATCAGGGGCTACTTTGATCATATTTTTCTTATCAGAGACCACATGGTTAAAAAATAAGCTGTTATAAATATAACTCACGGCGCACGTTTCATTAAAATGCCGCAGGATTGGTTTATTTTGATTTATAAAAATATATATTGTTAATTTACTTATAAAATTTAAGCTCAACATTAAATAAATTAACCACAGATTTGCCAACATTCGGTTACGAATGAATAAATATAACTAATATACACTAGAGATGTGTATTTTTAATCGGATTTCCGAGTGAATACACACGAGGGCGGTGTGCTTGATATCGGTAGCAGGACTGCTTTGGATTTCTAAAAATAAAGTTTGATTGAATCGTTTAATTAACGTAAGTAATCGTTAAATCAAAAATAATATTATTTAACACCAATCAACCACAAATCACTCACAGAACTATGAGACTCAACAAAAATAAGTTTGTGACTTTTATTTCAATTTTTTATTACAAAATTAGGCCCATAATAGGTACACTCCAAGTTAATTGATTTTTTAAATTTTTTGTAATTTTCAGTATACAGTTCAGTTTGTATGCATGAGATTTTTGGGCTTGCAAGTTTTGTGCAAGTTCTTGATTAGTTACTTTTAATCGATTTCTGGACTTTTTATAGCAACTAATACCAAAGCAGGAAATCTCTTTTTGCAACTTCTTTAGAATTGTTAAAATTTAAATATTATTTGAAAAACACATTTTTCATTGGCAAAAAGGCCGATTTAACGACATAAAATTTTGAAACTAATCTTAAAATATTGAAAAATCAAACAAGCTAGCAAAATTTTTTTATTTCCTTAACTTCGCTACTTTTCTTTTTGGTCTTGTTCGGCTGCCTTTTTAAGGGTTTTTGGAAAATTATTTAAATAAATTTTTAAAACAAAGTATTTTCATCGATATTTTTTTTAAAATCAATCAACTTAAGTGAAATCCACCATCTTGTAATTAATTCCCAATATAGGTTTGGAAATTACCCTCCTCTAAATTACTGAGGAAATGTCAATAATCTGTTTTTAATCAAAAAAAAAAAGGAAAAATGGAACTTGCTTCCTGGTTTTGTATCACGCTCTTGCAATTCGAAAGGTCCTGATGTTTTTGTTGTAATCTCCATTATAAGGTTCTGTTAACCTTTAAAGAATACAAACCCGCAAAATAAATATCAAAAAAATAATTTAAAAAGGCATTGAATGCTAGCAAGATAAGCCAAGTACTATAGTTTTCAACGCCACTGTATGAGCGAGTATGTATTCCTATGTATACATTTTTCGTATAGGTGAAAATTGTTTTGCCAGTAGCAAGATTTTCACTTTAATTGAAGTATGAGGAAGTTGCAAAGGTATGCCACGACATGCACACAAATGTATGCACGAGAATGTATTATGATGTACATATGTATGTAAATGTTTTTGAATTTGCGTGTGAGCTTGATTGCTTTTCTGCTATACATAAGTCTCATTCTTTCATAGCTCAGTGACAAAAGAACTCTGCAAATTGGTTTAAAAATTAAATACCCTTTAGGCATCGTACAAAAAAAATGTATTTATTTGGTGAATTGTATGGATGGTGTTAATCTAATATTTTTTTTAACAAGGTTGCCATCTGATAATTTTATACCTATAAAATTTTAGATAAATCATTACAAAAAGTAAAGTTATTTCGGCATGTTTCTTTTCTCTTCATTTATTATCTAAAACAAAAATAATAGATTTAGGGTTTTGATAAAAATTTGTTAAAATATATGTTTTTTGATTCGTAATAATCAAAACCATCGATTTTTGCTTGTTTCGTACTATAATTGGTAGTTTCTGAAATTAGTTGAGGTCTGCGCACTTCTCGTACAATAAAATAATTTTTATTGGGAACGTGCAGTTAAAATCTTGAAAAACATAAAAATTTACCCAAAATAAATTACCATATTGGGAGGTGGATGAATTTTTGAATAACGAAGTGCCTAATTTTTTCGCACACCTCATCATTAGTGAAGACCGTTCCAGACCGTTTGTTACCACGTTTTAGGGCAATTCACTGGCTGGCGAAATCACTAAACTTAATAGTACCAGACTTCTTTCTGTATGTGGTTTTATAGTCGTGGGGTTTTGTGGATAAGCCCTAGACTCTATAAGCCCTAAAAAAAATTCCGAACCTATTTTCAAAAGTATTGTAAAAACCATAAATAAATATTATTCACATATGTAAATGTCAATAAACATTATTTGAGTTTAAGTAAGTTGTTTATTTGGAATGAATTGAGAAAGGCAACAACAGTCGAATCGTTTCATGTTATAGCTGCTATTTCGGGGATCACTACATCTCCTCATGACACTTCTTCCTTGTAGACTTGCTGTCCGACAAATATAACTACAGTTCAGGTCAAAATTGTGAAAAGTAATTTATTCTCCATATCACAAAGCATCCTATGGATGCCCTAATTGTTATAAAATATCTCCTGAAAATAAACCTTCATATAATGCATTCCGCATCAGTGTCAGTTATAAGGCTCCGAGAACTGGGCCTGTGGATCGGAACACGACACGATCGGACAGGACACTGATAACATTAAACCAGAAATAGACTTCCATAGACCCTTTGGAATTCTAGCCCCGTAGAGATCTGAATGGGATAAAGAATTTGATATGTCCACCTAGAATTACAACATATATTAAGGGGTGTATTCAAACTTCTTAGTAGAGAGGACATCAGGCAGGTGGTAGCCTCAATTTGCTAGTGTTTTTCAAGCGGAAGTTTTAGCTGTTCGCAATTTTCAAGATGAGTGTCTAGCTATCTTCTCAAATAGCCGACCGGCCATATTGCTTTTGGCATCATTCACAATAATACCGAAGCTGGTTAAGCATTGCAGACTCTATTGAATGGTACAGACCAGCTTTCAGTAGACTGAATTCGGATTCCCGAGCATGGCACCATAGCTGGACACGAGACTGCCGATAAGGTAGCCAGAGAGGGTTCAGTGACAACTTCAAATGAAGTGCCGATTCCAATCACAAAATATTTCATAAACAGGAGACCTTTTCATAACAAGATAGTAATTAAGCCATTTATTAAAAACCGCTACAGGCCACCTTTATATCTCTCAGTAAGTCTCAAATTAAAATGCGAAAACGTCAATAGAATTTTCACTCTCATTTGACGCTATCTGATTTGCAATTGCCCATTTTCATTTTAATTGACACTTTCTCCTGTAGGTACATCTGATGCTTTCTCATTTAAAACTGATTATTCTCATTTTCAATTGGCTCTTTCACATTTACAACTGGAAATAGGTGCCTTGACGCGACTTTTTACGAATACATGGCAAATTTCACGTTACATAGATCTATTTGACATCCACATTAGGGCGATATTTTTGTTTAAATTCTGTGCTTGGAACAAATTTTTTCAATACCTTCTCAAAACTCATTCAAAGCATCTTCTTTAAAAAAAGAAAATATGAATTTCGCTCTGTGGAAACATCGCATAAACTTTGAACCTATTTTAGCAGTTATAAAATATACATAGTTAGAGAAATTTAAGCTTAGGAAAATCGTATCTATGTATCACCACCAGTAGTAGTAATACGTTCGGAGAATTTTATAAAAAATACATTAATATAAATGCTTTATTGGGTAAGTCCGTACTTCAACTTTGTAACCCTAATAAACCTAAAAAATTTTATTTTGTGCAAATTTGCGGTTAGTTTCAAATCAAATGCAAAAACCCGTATGCTAATCTCATAACGGAAAGTTTGCAACGCAGAAAAAAGCTTATTGCATAAAATTGATTATATGAATAATTATAGTAACTATTTGGCACTCCAAGTACTGAACCGATTTTAATAACTTTGTTTTTTTTTTTAAATTTTTTTAAGAATGCATCACCCCCATTTATAAAATTATCTGCTGACCTGGCGCGCCTCGCTACATTCTACAAATACATGTGCTAAAATTTTATCTAGAATATCTCAACAGGCCCGGCAGTCGGTTATGAAGTTATGAATTCAAATGTTACAATTGTGATGTAGTTTTGTTAAAATTGCATCTGAATTATATTCATAAATGTGATTGTGTTGCGAAAACGTATTCTAAAATTTTTTTTTTAACTATCTAATTTTGTTATATTTTCTTTAGCTTAAACAGAAAAATTTTCTATAAGTGTCGCCACCTTTCGTTTTTATAGAGTTTTCAATACCTCAACACTTTTTCGCGGCTTATATTTTTGAAATTAGAATTACTTAGACACCCATATTGTAATATTTCAGTTGTGAATTTAACTTAATTTTCGTTTAAATAGGTGGCAAACTTCTTTTAAAATATTTTTTAGCTTAATAAAAATTTAAGCTTAAAAAAGGTGGCAACTCCCTTTAACAATTGCTTTTATCGAAATTGGACTATATATGTGCCAAATCCTATTCAAATCTGTAAATTCCCATTTAGTAATATGTGACTTAACGCCACGTCTTGAAGTGTAATTGAATTGAACAGAAAAAAGGAATGTGAGCTTACAGCGCCACCTGTCGTCAGGCTTACTGTGCCTATAAATATGCGGCAAAAATGGTTTTCTGGTCTCTAATTATGACAACAGTCATTGTTGTTGTTGTTGTTATGCCCCACAGAGTATATTGCAACTGCGATATATTCGGTTACATGGTTTTAGGCGCAGTAAACCTAACAACTGTCAGATTAAAAAGTTTTGTGAGCCCATCAGCATAAGCCGGTTTGTCGAGTCCTTTTCAAATATCAATTTCAAATGTAGTATGGTGTAAGTGAGCGCTAAATTATTATTATTATTTATACGGATATCGAAAGATATATGTATGTAAGTATGCCTGCAAGTGATTTTAGTATTTGCCATCACCATTAGAAGGCATTGAAATGTGAACAAGAAAATTAGTTAGCGTATAAAACAGAATTAGCTCGTGAGTGCGATCGCTGTGGAAAAATCATATTAATTGTGTGTATAGTGAAAGAAAACAGATTGAAAATTCAAAAAAATTGTCTACTTATTCTAGGGTAACAAAAATCAACTTTACCACGACCACGAATTTATGTACAATAATTACATTGTGGAGTTTTAAAACAAGATGCAAATACTGGCCCATGCATTTAGGGGTAATGAAAAAGTGTCAGATTCAGGTAAACTATGGAAATGTTAGGAAACCATTGCGAAAATGCACGGCGACGAGTTCAAAACTCAATGAAATGAGATGTAAATGTATCGCGACGGAAATGCTGCTACTTTTTTACTGCAAATTTAATGAAATGACCTAAGTCAAGATGTATGTATGTTTGATAGACATTAGTTTAATAAAAGTAAATATAAAATAGGTACTCAATTTACCTGCCCCGATTTGTAATTTTTTTATGTTGTTTTAGTCATTTGACATATTTTACAGGTATTTAAGTGTTTTGTTTTTGCGTTGCAGGTTGCATTGAAAAGTAGTTTAAAATATTCAGTTTGTTATTTATAGACATGTAGTAAATGTAAATATTTTCAAGAACAGAGAGAAAGAAATATGTAGTTAAGATTAACAGGAAAAATGTTTAAATAAAAATATGTGAATAGATATACATATAAACATAACAGACATAATTAAAGAGCTATGATTTAGGCAAGATACATTTAAAACAGCTTATGACAGTTGTTTTTCCTAAACAATTATATAAATTTTTTTATACAAAATGTTAATGTAAAAATATACATATATTCTACTTGTTTTATTATGAGCACAATTGTACATTGAAACTGTAATATTTACCCATGATCCATCCAACGTTACAACGCTACAGGCTTTTTCGCTGAAGTTTCACGTTGACAAGCTTACCAAGCTTGCTGTTGCTGGTGAATGCTTTATTTTTGTTGTTTTACATTTTTTTTGTTTTTTTGTTTTGTTTTTGCTTCTGTTAATTCTTTATTAAAACACTGTCATGCCAATTAAACACTTTTTGATTATTGTGTAATTGTAATAAACAAGTTAATTTTATTCCACACGCTCATTTGTGTTGCGTACACAGTTACAGCGCCTGAAATTGTGCAATGGTATTTTTGTTTATGCAAACGTAAGCGATTACAAAAATATAAACGCACACATCCCCACTTATACATAGATATGTATATGTATATGAGATTCGACTTCATATGCCCTTTGGGGATAATTGACCCCCCTATGCTAATGGCCTGACAAAGCTCTTCAGCCGGACAGTTGTCAGATTTACTGCGCCTAAAAATATGCGGAAAAAATGGTTTTTAGGCCTCTAATGATGACAACAGTCTTTGTAGTTGTTTTAGCCGCAGTAAATCTGACAATTGTCAGGTTCGTACGATTTGCCAGGCCATCAGCCTAGAGTGATAAGGCGCCCATAATGGCAAAAGCATCTAATATTTCGAAGTTAGAATGTAAAAGAAAAATATCACTGCTCTCATTGACCGCAGGACTTGACAATTGCTTCTGTTGGCGAATGCAGTCAAGTACAGGGTGTCACAATAAAAAAATCTTTTAACTTTTTAATTTAATAGTGAACCTTTGTTCGGTCACTTTAAAAATCAATATCAAAATATAAATATTAATTTAAGTATCCAGTTCCATAACGCATATATTTACTATCTAATCTAAGGAAGAGGACAGGGGACTCGCAGGACCGACGGGACTAATCTAAAAATGACCAGGACACGCGGGTTCGTGAAGTTTTAAGTAAAATAAACTGTTTTTAGCGCTAATTTCACTTTTTTTTTGTTATGTTGAGACTTTTTGTTATTTTGCCTTCGAGGTTCTGATGAATGTTATAACAAGACTTATGTAGAGAATCCCACAGGTAGTAATAGCGACATTGGGCAGGAAAACCATTAATATGCAAATGAGAAATAAATAAATGTGCCAAATATATTCGATAACTTGCAAAGCAAATATTTAACATTTCGTCCTGGTCTGCCCCGAGTGAGCAAATGTTTTCCATTTCTAATCAAGTTTTAAAGAAAAGGAAAACACGTTTACCTAAAAATACTGCGAAAACAAAATTTTTTTTAAATAATAAAAATTTTAACAAATAAAAGTAAAAAGTAAAAAAATTATCATACAGTTTTGAATTTAAAAAATAATATTCAGTATTAAAAATTAGAATCCATTTGTGTATGTCTATGATTATTTATATGCACAGAGTTTGCTAAATAAAATATGTATATTATTTTAAACTAATTTGAAATTGCCGATAAGTTTTAATCAGATACAGATGTCGGGGCTCACGGATTCCACGGAGAAAATTTTAAAAACGTCGGGATGTGTCGGTTTGAGACTTAAATATTGACTATCGGAATGGGCGGGATTGGAACCGATTATTTTGCCCCGCGCCCATCTCTAGTAGGAACTCATTCAGTAACCAGATCTAAATTCAAGTTTAGTTTTATATAAGTCTAAATTCGTTTCTCTTAAATTTTACAGAGTAAATTTAAGAAAAAAATTAAAAATATATCGCGTATGGCACAATGTTATTTGGAGAGGGTTTAAAACTATACTGCTCCAGATGTTGTTTTATATTTTCCGCGATATGATTCAGGATGAGTGACAAGTTTTAATAATTGTTATTCTCTCATCGAGGTATTTTAGAATATATTAAACTAATTCACAAGGTGTTCTAATGAGTCCAAAGTCATAAAGTTATAAAGTTTTAAAAACACAAAATTGTTTTATTTTAATCATTTGTTTATCTGCAATCCAAGCAGATAAAAAGCATAATTTTTGAAATGAAAATATATGTGACTCTATGATTTATGACATATGGGAATGACTTCCAATTTGAATGACTTTGTTTGAGAATTTATTTTCCCTGAGAGCCAATATACAAAGATATTTTCTAAATCGGAAGATTCAACACGATTTTTCGAAGTACATATGTCCCCGGGTGCGTAATCTGGTATTCCTATCTTTAGCAAAAATATTTTCCACGAGTTTTTTTTTCTATTGTTTTTTTTATAGTTATTCTTTTTTATTAATCAAAAAATCTAAATTTTAATATTAAAAAAAAATTATAAAATAAATAAGAAAACTATATTTTTTATAAGAAATGAGTAAATAAAGCTTAACATGGAAAATTTTATCCACATTGTCACTGTACTATCTATAGAGGCAATCATGAGAATAAATATTTGTATTAGTTGAGGAAGTACTGGGTGGCCCAAACTAAGTATTTAATGACTTTATTGGAAGATGGAATAACTTTTGCAAATGGCATCGAATGTAAGTTCACTTACGACAATTTTTATAATTTACGTGAAGAAATGAATGAAATGCATAATCTACCAGAAATCAGCAGTGGAAAGGTATTGGTTATTCTGGCAAAGAAAAAAAGGAGAATGAACATATGCAACTCTTTAAATATATTGCCATTTATTCAGCTTTCATTTTGTTTATATAAATGTAAATTAAAAAATAAATAAATAAAAATATAAAAAGTATTCTTCCACATGCCGATTTCTAGTAATTATAATTGAAATACATTATTCGTAATTTGGGCTGAGTTCCAAGTTGCATGTTGCTTTGCATTAGTACGAAGTATAGAATTCCTTAAAATCAAACTGCTTACGATATGCAAAGTATCGAGTACCGATAAATTTTTATGCGTATTAGATGCGCATACATTGAGCATAGGGCGCATCTCTATTTTTTGTGATGCTCAAATTTGTGATAATGGCCGAAGAGGAAGTGTTGTTAATAAATAAATTTATATTCACATTTGCCATAGCTGTTGGTTGTTTTGAAAACAATTGTCACAAAATGTCAAAGTTGATACAAAGCAAATTGAAACAAAGCAGTAGGGTTGCATTGTTGATATTGTATAAATTCGGTATCGGTATCGCAACAATGCAAAGCAACATGCAACTTGGAACTCAGCCTTGGTTATATTGTAAATTTTTAATTTGGACTCGCCCAAAAATGTTCTCTAGATCCGTCCGTGAGTATAACTGATATCATTTCAAAAAGTAATATATGCTATTTATCTAAGGTCCAAATAAATAACAAAAAAAAGGCATACAATTTCTCTCCATTCATCCAAGTTCAGAAGTCCCTCAGAGTAATATACTTGGAACTATTTTATTTATTATCTTTATAAATAGCATAAGCTCGTGCTTCTTATTCTCGAAATGCCGGATGCTAATGATCACAAAATTTATTCGATTCGAGAATTCTGTGTCACTTCAATCTGATTTAGATACGAGTCTATTCTTGGTGTGAAAGAAATCACCTTTTATTAAATATTGATAAATATTTTCATATAATTTTATTCCAGAAAGCTGAACAAATTAAACTCATTTTATACAATTGCTGGTAGTAAACTGAAATAGGAGATCAGATTAAATATTTAGGAGAGTATTTTGACCCTAAACTCACATTTATTGTTCATATTAATTTTAATTCTTGCAATCTGCCTCTCAATACTGGCATATATCTTAACTTTACGGAGCTTATACCTTCCTATAACTCACATCCCTTTCTTCTAAACCTGGAAATGCATGTGGAAAATTCTATTCTGCTCTTGTATCTGCAATGTTCTTGCCAATGTTGTTGATAGCCCCGAAATTTTGCGGAGCATACCGCTCAATATAATCAGATCAGTCAGAGGTTTATTTGATTTTTCGCTCAGTGGAATAATTCTGAAAAAAATAATCTCAAACTACCATAATTTAAGTTATTAAATATCTAAATGGCAAAAAATAAATGGCAATGAAATAAATAAATAAATTAAATGAGGTTGTTTATTTCGGGTTCTTGTATTTTGTGAAAATGACACTCTCGTAGTAAAGAAGCGATAATCGTACTAGAAAGGTGGTATTATAGGTACAAAAACAAAAATTTACACTAACAAATTATACGCACAGTAATATTACGTTCACCAAGCGAATTCAATTATATGAATTCGCCTTGACCAGGACCATTTACTTTCGATGCAAAGCATAAAAATATGGCATTGAAAACTACACGTATTTTCTATGCTGACAAAAAAAGTGCAGCGACTTAAAAAACCCAAATGGCAAGAATAAATACAAGCAAAGAAATACACACATATGTAAGGACATACACACATACACATTTCCATTCCACCACTAAATGCTGAAACTATAGTGGTACGAGTATATATTTTTATTAGCGCACAGAAAGATTCTTCCCAATTGCGCGGCCTTGAAAAGCCGTAAAGCAAAAGACAAACAACGAAATGGTGCAGAAAATGATTATTGCACAATTCGATTTTTAAGTTCAGCAATGCAAAATCTAGTACGACTTTTAGTTCGCAAATCATTAAATGAGTAAAAGAAGAATAGCCAAAATACTCATAAGCAAATAAATTGATGATTTCTGAACTCGTAGGCATCAGGTATCGACTCTATTACGTATCTTGAGATATTGCCATATTTATTTTTAGATTCTTAGCCCTAGAGATTTAACTGCCATTTTTATTCGTCGGTCATGCAAAGTTATCCAGACCCTTTGAAAATAAATAAATGCATTTCTTATATTAGCGCGTTATATTTTTAGCCACAATTCTATACTCCTTTCGTAGGCGGCATTTTGCCTTTTCTGCATATTTTTTTGTTACACTTTTATAATAAGTATGTATGTATATGTATTTTTTTTTGTCAGACTTTTCCTTGTCTTACTTTCGTGGCAATTTTCTTTTATGCATTTGCCTATTATTTTCTCCGCTGCTGATGTGTGTGTGTGTCTAAGCGGTCGCCATGATTATCTCTCAGCTACATAAGTCGTCTTTATGCTTTTTCTCACTTTCGATTTATTTTAGTTTTTTTCTTTGTTTGTTTGTTTTTTTTTTGCTTGTTTGTCAGCTTTATATATTCATCTTGACCCAGTTCATGCAATTGTGGTGTAATCGTAAACGAAATACAAAAAAAAAGTCTTGTAGAAATTGGTTGGACAAATAAAAGTATGCCTTCTAAAATGAACAATGTTTTTATGATCAATTTTGTTTATGATGAATTTGACTGCAAAATTAATGATAATACAAACCCAAATCGATAAAGGAACAGGTGCAGATAAGTGTAGAAATTGAAGCGGTACTAAGTGTGTACATCCTAGTCACACCTTTCTACTTCTTGATTGGTACTAGTCCATACTAGTAATTTGTATCGAGACTATACCATTTTTCTGATATTCTCTATTTAAATGCACTCTTTTAAAAGTTATTCTTTTATTTTTTTTTTATATTTCATCTTTTACACTTCAAGCACCATTTTTGATGCGGATTTATCGAACTAGTTACTAGCTTTTACCCACGGCTTCGCTCGCATGGCATTCGGTTTTACTTTATGAATGCAATTGTAACAGAAAAGTATGTTAATAATTTCAGCATAGGTAATAACTTTTAAACTATTTTTAGTTTTTAATTTATTATTATCCAACCAAAAATTCTAACCATAAGAATGTTAGAATACAAGATTGCGCTGAAATTTGGGATAGTAGCTTGGCTGTGCCGCCACATCAGATTTACCAGTGGAGAGAACTGAGAGGAAACACCTTGCTAAACAGGCTAAAAAGAATACACTGTATTGAAATTCTCTCAAAATTTTCAAGAGAAGGTTAGCGGTACCACAATCTGCGCCACCTTCTGTATTGTATTATTTTCACTATGATCTATTTATTTCGTTAGCGAATGGGTGGATGCTGTCTAATCGACAAAGAGAGCACTAGCGGTCCACGGAAGATGCAATCTTGTATTCTATCGTTCTTCAATCTAACCCCACTTCATAATAACCGATTACAGTTCGTAGCTTAATCCTTTTTTTTCATTGGCAACTGAGCGATCTGTCATTCGGATTTAGTCCAACGATAGTTTCGACTTCCAGTGTTGGAAGAAGGAAATCCCAAAAATTATATTCTAGGATATTGACAATGTATGTATGTGAATTTTCAATATGAAGAAATATTCTATTTAAAAATCTGTCTTGATAAATGCATAGATTAAAACTGTTTTTCAAACCAATTCAATTTTAATACCTGATTTTACCTACCTTATTAATTATACGTATGTATATATACAATTTTCGAACAGCTGGGAACCTTCAAAATTTTTCTGAGACTAAGTTTCCTTAACCTCTATCAGTTCAAATCAGTATTGTAATAAAGGGTGGTTAAATTTTAAGGGCCGATGTTGAATGTAAACCACACCTAAACGTCAAGTTTTTTTGTGCATTTCATTTGGCATTTCTCAATTTCAGACTAACTCAATTTGAGCATGGAAAGATACACAATCGAGCAATGTGTTAAAGCTATTCAGGCTTATTATGAAAATGGGCGTTCAAATCAAAATGCATATCATCTTCAGTGATGAGGCACATTTTCATCTCAGTGGATTCGTCAATAAGCAGAATTGCCGCATTTGGGCGAATGATAATCCAAGAGTGTTTGTCGAAAAACCAATGCACCTATAAAGAGTGACTGTTTGGTGCGGTTTATGGGCTGTCGGCATCATCGGGCCGTATTTTTTCCAAAATGAGGCCGGTCAGGCAGTTACTGTGAATGGTGTTCGCTATCGTGAGATGATAACGAACTTTTTATGGCCCGAATTGGAACATATGGATGTGGACGATATGTGGTTCCAACAGGATGGTGCCACTTGCCACACAGGCAACGAAACAATGGCTCTTTTGCGCGACAAATTCAATGGCCGTGTTATCTCACGTGGTGGCGATGTCAATTGGCCACCAAGATCATGTGATTTGACATCGTTGGACTACTTTCTTTGGGGTTATTTGAAAGAAAAGGTGTACGTCGATAAGCCAGCAACAATTCAAGAGTTAAAGGATGAGATAATTCGTCACATTAACGGCATAGAACCTCAATTATGCCTCAGCGTCATCGAAAATTTGGACCATACGATGGAGGTGTGCCGCCGAGGTCGCGGCGGACATTTGGCCGATATTTTGTTCCATACATAATTGAACCCCACCATATTATCATAATAAAAAAAAATACTATAATTTCCAAAATAATTTGTGTTTTATTCAAAATCAACATCGGCCCTTAAAATTTAACCACCCTTTAGTTAGTTTATCTCATAAATTTAGCTGAATTTTAATAATTTAAACAGGTGGCAAGCCTCTCCAAAATATGGGTATGAACCTTCTCATCACCGTGACTAACCGTTTCACACACATATTTTTAAATTTCATATAACTTGTTTGTAATATAATTTAATTCGATTTTTCAAGCAGGTGACAACCCTCTTTAAAATATAGCTAGCTTTCTCCTGAATAAAACTACCCGTTTTAATATCTTATATACTTGTGTATAATTTAACAAAATTTGAAGTTTCAAACAGGTGGAATCTCACTACTAAAAATAGGTATGGATCTTCTCGCCAAAATGAACCGTTTGACATCTACATATATTTTAACATTTCATATAACTCGTTTATTATAAAATTTAATTTGAGCTTTCAAGCAGATGGCAAACCCTCTTACAGTAATAGCTAGCTATAAACCTTCCCTAAGTGAAACTTACCGTCTCAATATTTGAAATACTTGGGTATAATTTAATAAAATTTTATGTTTGAAACAGGTGGCATCCCTTTACCAAATATTGGTTTGAATCTTCGTCTTGCCGAGAAGAACCGTTGAGACACCTATATTTTAATGATTCATAAAACTCATGTTTAATTTAGTTATTTAACTTTTCAAACAGGTGGCAACCCTAATAAAAAGTTACCTGAAAACCTTATTTCTGAGTCGAACCGCTTGACACCTATCTTTAGATATTTCATATAGCTTTTGTAGATTTTTATTCAATCTGATTCATCAAAAAGGTGGCAACTCTCTCTCAAGCATAAAATATACTTTACAGCCTATTCTCATATCTACCAAATATTACATATAAAATTTCATAAAGATACAAGATATTTGCATTGAAAAAATTTCTTTAAATTTGAAAATTTTAACAGCGAGCACTTTTGCTGTTTTCTTTTATCGCTGGTCTAATAATTTATTTTTTTTTCTTTTACGTACATACCTAAATATATCTGCATCTATAAAGACATCGATCCGCCTATATATCTACATATATGAACTTAAGTATTTACACACACACCCATACACACACACACACACACACACAAGTAAGTCCAAATGAGATGGTGTAACTCTGCTTACTTGCATTTTGCATTTTGCATTTTGCAAGGAGGACAAGTACTTGCTAAGCCAGATTAAGGGCTTGCCAGTTTGTCAGTTTGTCTGTGCCAAGCAAATGTAGTTTTGTGACAGATATAATAAACATTTGCTGTGCCTAATGCCTAATGCTAGTCAACTGTGCGCTTTAGTTAGCTAATCCATTCGCATCAAGTGATAAGTGTGTCTCGTGACTGTCAGGGGAGAAATAAAAACCAACATAGTTAAAACGCGATACTCGTAGAATCTTCAAGGGCATAGACATTTTTTTTTATTTGACTTCTTATGCGAAATAACTAGGCATAAATTAGCTGCTATTAGTGGTAAGGCCTACCGTCACGACTACCAAATTCATAGCAAAGTTTTACATTTGAATATAGAAATTACAGTTCCTTATATTCTCTCTAGAAATGTCAGTCCCGGAATACCGTACTTTTTTATTTGTATATTGCAATAAGTGTTTATCTGACCAAGGTATAAACTTTTATATATAAATATGATTTATGAAATGCATTTGGCTATGAACTGTTTAGTTTGTGACTTTCACATTTTTAGTTTTTAATTCTTTAAATAAACTAATCAATATTTTTTTTTTAACCTCATTTAGTTCAAGTCTTTTTGAATTCAGATACTGATTTAAAAGTCCACCAAATTTGTTACTTTGTTTGTTATTTAAAAAGATTGCTTGCATATTTGATCACTAATTATACTTACTTAATCAAAATTGCAATCTAAAAGTTTACGGGGAATGTTTTGTGCTACAAGAATAAAAAATACCAATTATGTAAAGAAATTTGTTTATGAACACAATAATGTTTGCGTTAAAAAGCGACACCCTATTACTAGAGCCTAACGCCAGCCAATATAATTTTATTCAACCTTCCACCACATTAATTTTTTTTCGATAAAAAACTTTTTAATTCAAAATAGGAACAATTTATCATATAAAATGTTGAACAAAACCGTAGCGTTAGGAAATGGCGCCTACAAAGATAATGTGACTGGAGAAGGTATTGTAAAAACGCTTATTTCTACTTTGAATGAACTCGAAGTGGATATTCTTTAATAGAAAAAGCAAGATCAATGTCAAGAGAATAAACTGGCACCTACCTAATATGCAAGTGAAATTTCTTTGTTATTTTCAAAGTTACGCTGGAGCTCGGGTAATGAGTGAAGAATTTAGGTGATATGCCACGTATCTGAACGCTCTCTAACCAAGTTGACGAAAGATTTAATGACATACTGGAACGGAGCAAGTAGTTTATCGAAGAGCAGAACGTTAAAGAAAAAATCGGTACAGCTGCACTGGAAATGCTGAAAGATATTATTTTCGGTCCATTTTCATTTCATTTCATTTCAGATCAGTAGAGCTTGATTTAAGATTTATGGAACACGGAAAACAACAGTCTAAGATACAAAATGTAATTACAACAAAATATGGCGAACTTAATACAGAAAGAATTAGTTTTTTCTGTAGAAATGTTGCTGATTCGTCTCTCTCTCTCACTCCTACCATATTCTAGCAGAGTTGCTAGTTGGGGCTTTTTGAAATTAAAGAAAAGTGAATTTAATATAAAGAATGTTTGCCAATTAATGCAGATTTTGGAAAGTAAAATTTCATGTTAATTTTAAGAAAAAAATGTACGAATCATTCTTTAAATGCGCCTTCCGCATTTAATATAAACAATTTGTCTGTTGATCATGGGTGAACGGGGTAATTTACTTAATAATTTATTTAATACTTTTTTTAAGTATAATGGAGTAATTTTGAAGCCGACTTTTGTCAAAATTGTATTATGTTTTATATTAGAAACTGAAATATTGTGCTATAATGGTGAGCGTACTAGAATTGAAATAGTACCAAATTTTTCCAAAATACCCACGAACTATACCCGAAATGGTCCCGATGCAGTTTTGTATTTCAAGACTTTAAAAATTTGCTTTCACTCAGATTTATTAGTTCTGTTCCTGTACCTCAAAATCCTGTATATGAGAGCTATCTTTGGAGAGTTGTGTAGAGAATGAAGTCTCAAAAAGCGATCAGATGTTGCACAAAAGTAAACAAAAATTATGCTCTGTGAAGTTGATAGCGAAAAATGTTAAAATAAATTTTCATAATGTAGGTTCATTTCAACCCAAAAATTTTTAATTGATCGCCTTTCATTTTTTCGCATACTATTTTTAATTTTTAAGAAATTTGTTTGACGTTGTTACAGGGAAAGTGTTATTTATGTTCACGTACTTTTTGGCTGTTACTTTCCTTTCACTCTCACTCTCACTCTAGAGAGTAATTTTGCTTTTTGAAATTTTTACAGAAATTGTACTCAATCTGAGCTATTATGAAAACACTTGCGTAATATAAATTTCAAATAGTTATCGATGACTTGACAATTTTTTTTAATCATAATTACTATCAAAAAACTTGTATAATTTGTAAATGAAGGCAAGCTTACTATTTTTAGGCTACAGTTTGTATTGAAGCGCCCCATTGTGCATCGGCCCACCAATGTCTCGCTTTCAAGAATATTAAATGTTTTGGCAATTTTTTCCCCAAAAAGTAGCTGTACTAAATAAGGTTAATATTTGTAGCAACTTTATGATACGCAATAAAAATATTCCTTATTTCAAAAATAGCAAGGTAATAGATCCGTTCGATGAATGCACTAGAGTACTATATACTTTTTCCAACAGTATTTCAGGAAAATTCAAATATATTTCCGAAAAGCCAAATGTATTTTTGAAAAACACAAATATATATCAGAAAAAATATTTTTAGACATTTTTTGGTTGAGTAAAGCCAATGTTTTTCTTCTTTATCTTTTTATTTTATTTTTATTTTTATTGCAATAAGTTTTTATCTGACCACGGCTTAAACTTTGATATATAAATATCATTTATAAAATGTATTTAACAATGAACTTTGCATATATTTTTAATTCTTCTAATCAATATTCAAAAATTTTGTTGTATTAATTTTAAGCTATGATAGCGTTGGTATTAACATCACTACTTGCCGTCCAAATTGAACTGTGTTTTTTGAATCTGCACTAACTCGCACTTTTTTGCACTAAACCCGTCTAGCGTCTTAGCTGGTGTAGGTTAGTGCAGCACAAAAACACCGTTGTTATTTCAATTGCGATTGAGGAAAATACAAAGAAAAACTAAACAAAGGAAAGTAAAGTAAAAGAAAAAAATTGTAATTTGCTTCGCCGAGTGAAAGGTTTTATACATTTTTGAGTGATCTAGATGAATTGCCATATTTTTGTTCGTTGAGTCTTTTGCACTAAACTGTTTTTTGAGCTCTGTCAGATGTTGTTTTGCCCTACACTTTTAGTGCACTCTTCGAAAGACCTAATGTAAATAAAAAAAATGTCCATAGAGAACTACATAAGAAAAAGTAGAACGTTTTCCAAAATTGCCCGCATGACAATCAATCACAAGTATCAGACACAGATTCAGATAATCACATTTAGCACACTCCATATTACAGCCAAATAGCTAGGTATTGCGTAATATTTTTTATTTTTTTTTGTATAATTTCAGGTAAATCTGCACAAGCATAGTAACTCGAGGATAAAGCTTCTCACATTGGCGATATGCAACTTGTGTTTTCCTTGCGAACAAATAAATCAAAAACAAAACCATCACAAAAACAAAGACAAACAACTGACACGTAACCAATTTGCAAATCTCCAATTACATATAAAAAAAAATTTTTGCTGAGATAAACAGCACTCGCTGCTAGCCATTCGAGAATGTGAATTGAACTTTGCTGTACGCTGTGGCGGATGAGTAACACAGATTTTTGCGATATGAAGGCAATTGATTTTTTCTCTTAGGTTTTATTTTTAAGTCTGTGCACACTTCGATCGATTCACGCTTATTTAGCACGCTAAGTAAGACTACTCATTTTTGCCGATACGATTAGATATTATTTAGTTGTAATGATATTTTTGCATCGTATTTCACATATTTACTAAACACATTATTCCCACAAAAAAAAAAAACAAAAGAAGTTAACTTGCGCAAAATGATTACAAATAAAAAGGCAAAAGCCCTTAGCTAATACAATACTGCGGCAGTCGGCGCTACCGTTGCACTATTGCGACCTCAACTGACAGCACGTTTTTAGCACACAACCGCACATGCACACACAAACTTATGTAAAGAAGCAAACGCTTCGCGCCCCTCACTGCAGCAAATAAACCAAGTAACGAGCTATCCATCCATCCGTCCAACCAACCAACCATCCATCCATCAAGAATATCAAGGCTAACGTGGTTATTGTGAATGTGGGTTTGTGTGTGTGTGTGTGTCTGCATGCATGCATGCGTGTTATCGTTTTCCCCACACACACACACAAACTGCGATTTTTCAACTGCGCTCACTTAGCGTAGACTTCTTCTGCACCTTCTCACCCACCCACTCGTTCCACCTTGAGGGATTTCATTTACATTGCAAGGTGTAGGAAGTGGGCTGTTGATATCAGTTAAATGGTGTGCGTGTAAATGTGTGTGTGTGTGTGGATGTGCTTGTTTTTTTTTGTTTGTGTGTAGGAATTTTATTTTGTCGTGCCAACAGCTGCAGTCTTGACTCGTTGTGGTATCTACCCCATTTTGAGTGGGTTGTGTTTTTTTTCTAGCAGACAATTCTGCTTTTCCCCAATTTTATTATGACTCTCTTTCACTATTTCCAGATACGCTTTTGTTTTTTTTAGCTTTTTAGCACCACATTGTTTTATTTCTTTTTTTTACCCTTCACTATTTCTTGGATTTAGTAGTTGGCTTGCTGTTATTGGTTTTGGTGCGATTGTGTTGGTATTGGTATTGCTGGAGGTGCATTTGCGGTTAATGCATCACCAATTTTTAGTTTTCTCTCCGTGCACAAAATGGATTCACTATTTTATTTCCGTATTTAAGACAAGTTGATTGTTGCAGACCTTCGAAGTAACTGATGGGTATTGTGTAAATTAGAAATTCCATTAGTGAATACTTTGACATTGACACCTCCACCATTTGACAGGTGTAGAGTTTGCGCAGAGCGCATATGACATTTGACACTGACAGTTGGAACAGTGGGCAATGTGGTTATTGCGGCTATATTTTACTCCATTCAACGTAAATAAAAAGTTAGCCATCCATACCTTTTTTTTTTTAGTTTTAAATATAGTACTTAAAACAGAACCTTTATTTTGAAATCTTTACTTTTTAAAAATAATTTCATAAACCATTCGGAAAGTCCAACTTTCAATTAACTTTTCTACCATTTCAATCGGTATCTCGCGATTCCGGTTTCGAAGTTTTGCATCGTAGTTGGCTTATCGACGATGGTTTTTAGCTGTTTAAAAAAAAAATCCATTACTTATCCAAAAATATTGTAAAAACACTTTTCTGAAATATACTTTTCTGAAATACATTTGCCATTTTCTGAAATTCATTTAGCACAAATGTCTTTTCTGAAAAAGAATTGTGTTTTTTTCTGAATTTTGTTTGGGCTTTTCTGAAATATATTTGCACTTTTCTGAAATGTATTTTCCCTTTTCTGAAAAACATTTGACTTTTCTGAAATTCAGTTGGAAAAGATGTAGTATATCCATCGAGGTGGCATCGTTCCGCCTCCGAAAAATGGCAAGTAATAACTTCAATTAGCTCTATGAAGCGCCAATTTCATACCACATACTCGCCGCTGAACCAGCGATCGATGAAATAATGAAATAAATAATAAAATTCTACTTACGAAATTCTATAAATAACAACGCATCAACGACGGCGCACAAAGAATCTTGATGTCTCCTACTGCGTTCACGCGATATCAGCACACGTTCCAAAAAGTAGCCCATCAAGCGAATCTCAACCTTCAAAATTGCACTAACATCGATTAGCCTGCGTACACTAAAATTTTCCAAATCCTTAGCGCAGCTAGCATACTTTAACGTACTAAAATCGGCCATATCTGGATCATGTATTGTACAAAATTTACCGCTATACTTTTCGAAACGCCATGAATGTTGCTCTCTACGCTGTTTACCGTAAATGTCCCACAAAAGTGAATTTAAAAGTTGCTTCACCTCGCTGTGCATAACAAAAGTCAAATAAGAGCGTGGGTAAGTAGTGCAAAGCTTAGTATAGTAATTTTTGAAACTTTGATTTGATTGTGGCTTATCAGTCTTTTCCACACTAAGTAAAACCTACCTCATGCTGCTTATTGTCAGTGTTGTTGTTTGAGAGTTGGCTTTAAACGTTGAACATGCGTGGTTTTTCGTTCGTAGTGAATTGTTAGTAATTCTTTATATGGTGACGGAATTTTTAAGAAATTTGAATTTTATCAAACAAACGAGGTTTTCTGTTGCTTTTAAATTGCTTTATTTTCACATTGATTGCTTCATTTTGTAGAGTGACTTTGATGTGTTGCTTGAAAAAATAAACTGTCAGTTAAATGGAAAAGCCACATAATTCGCTAGCTACTTGAATTGAGGTATTTACTTTTAATTTTCTAAGTAGCTAAGTAAAAAGAGAACGCTGTATTATATGTAAAGAATATCATGTATATACAGGAAGCCCCAATGTACACTTTATTTAGCGACCCTCAATTTGTGTTATACCATCAAGAGGCACACCACAAATTGTGGGAGGAGTTCGGCAAAAAATCGCTATAGCGCCAATTAAGTAAGTAAGAAAGTGTGAAGTAAATGTTTAGGGGAATGTTTAGTTATTTGTACAAAGGTTTGGGCGTATTGCGTAGAGGTGGAGGAGGCATGCCACTCGAAACCCGCCCCATTAGAAAAAGCACAGTCACAGGTTTTAGAAAAGGTACCCCTCCCCCTCTGACCCCTCTACAGACCCCTGGGGACCTATTATAAAATGGGGTAAAATTACAGTTTTTTTTCAAAGAAATTGTAAAGCCCAAATAAATATTCAAGGTGGGGTTGTTCGCCCGAAGGACTGCGCCCTTTGGCCTCCGGGCCACGAACAAAATCCGGATCTTAACCCAAAGTTGGTAGGATTATCCTTACCGGTTTATGGCAGAACAGGTGGCTCGCCCCTGTTACTGTCTTCTAGGGTACAAAACATTTCTTGAACAAATTAATATGAATTCCGTAATTTAATGTGCATGTTTTATTAAAAGGCGTAAAAGGAGTTTTCTTTTACTAATTGCTAATTATTAGTTTATAGTAAATCAATAAAAGTACTAAATTCTAATTGTGGAAAGTGTTAAGTGTATGAAACCCCATAAATTTATGGATTTGCTGACTTAGTTAAGGCATAAGAAGATTAATTAATCGACCTTTATTTTTGAAATATGCAAAAGAGTACATATTTCAAACCAAATTTCTTAACTAAATAACTATCAGATTTTACAAGGATTTGTTTTAAATAATTGATGCATCCATTGACTATACGTGTGTGAAAAAAGTAAAGATCGGGTCACGCATTTGGGCACTATAACCAGAAACTTTGTACAAAAAACTAAACTCTACTCAATTTTAACACTGGCCCGTTTTTTTTGTAACCGAGTTGCAAAAGAACACTAGGTAGTATAACAAAATGCACGTAAAGCAAAAACACTAACTCGATAAAATGATATCCGATCTGAGATGTAGTGTTGGGAAGTGAAGAAATACATCTATTGTGAATAAGCCCGAAGAAAAAACCCGGGGAATTTCATTTTTACACTTAATCCGTTTTTATTTGCATAGTATTTTTGAATATATAATTACATCAACTAAACAAATCACGTCTTTCATGAAAGAACAGGAACAGGGTTGCTTTTGCAACTGAAGGAAATTTTATCCGAGTTGGAGCGTTCTTTTGCAAGTCGGGTACAATAAAACGGGCCCACTATAGAAGCTACTTTGTGAAATTTACTTTGTGCATGAACCGGTTCCGATGTAATTTTTTCGTCCACTGTGGAACTTATTACACTTTTATAAAAGATGTTTCTTTGTCGCACGACTCTCTATGTGGGGAACTCATCCTTTTACGAAGGCTATGAAAATAGGCTAAATGGAGTATATCTGCCGGAAAGATGCGCTTTATTAAAAAATATGAAAAAAATGTGCATATAGGTCCCCTTAAATGAAAGATTCTGACATCCTAGAGAGCTCTCTCAGACACCCCACAAAGACTACGTGCGCATTCCTCTATTCGTCTATGATTTTTGAAAAATAACTCCTTCAAAGTTCGAATCAAGGCGAATTCATACAAGGTGGTGTGAAGAAACAGCTGAGTTTTACTTTTTTTTCAATTCGGCGAAGCGGGTGTAATGTCAAACTAGTTTTGTTTGTTTACATTCTAATTTGTGTGTTTACATTCTAATTCAGATTTTGACATAACTCCCGCTCAAGGCGCAACAACAAAATACATACGTTTTTTCTTGCTACCACCTGGTATGAATTCGCCTTGGCTCGAATACATTATCATAATTTATGGTTCATTCTTAATTTATGAACAAATTACGATGAAACTAGGTAGTTTCACTATGCAAAACTTGTCAGTAAATTAAGATGAAATGAGGTATTTTATCATAGATCAAGAACGAAGTGACGAAAGAATTTTTAGCTGCTTGAAATTTGCGCTTTATTATAGTAAAATTAACTGATCTTGAAAGCTTCTTGCCCGAAAAGTTTCTAAATATTTTGATTGAAAAGTTGGAAGCTAGAAATTTTGGTGACATTTTTTTTTTAAATTTGTTGTTTTATAAATTTTCCAGAAAGTTTGAAACAAATAACTCAAATCAAGAAGCTACACACCTATAAAAACTTTTGTGGATTAAAATAAAAAAACACAACTATTTGAGTTTCACATATGTACTTAAGTATATAGAACCACACGAACAACATTATTGTGATGTATGCATATCCCAGTTGTGTTTTTCAAAGAATGAATCGGCCACAAGCTTGAATTATCGGGCATGTCCCTGCATCTCAAAATCTAGAAGTTACTCAAAAAGTACTATTCCACTTTACATAAATGATATATCAGCATATAGGGATTGAATGTTCCTTTAAAACAATACCCATAGCAGCTTAGTTTTATTTACCATTCTGGAGTTTTTTTTTTTTGGCAATAACTGCAAAAAGACCTGGAAAACAGAATTTCTGCCTATATCTCGAAAACGCTTCTTTTGAAAAATAAACGGAACTCATTTTCGTGTTCAGCGACCCAACATTATTCTAACAAATAATTTTTTGTCACTCACCTTTTTCTTGTATTAGAATTTGATGAGATTCAATTGGTTTCTGATGTGGTGAAATTGGACGAAAATTCTTGCGCAGGAAACGAAATACCATGCAACTTTTGGCAATCTCGTTCTGTGCTGTATGTATCAAGGCGAATTCATATAAGGTGTTGTTACAAGTAAAAATAATCAAACCGGTTGCTTTAGTAATATTCACCTTATATG
Organism: Anomoia purmunda; assembly: GCA_951828415.1. Taxonomy (NCBI): domain Eukaryota; kingdom Metazoa; phylum Arthropoda; class Insecta; order Diptera; family Tephritidae; genus Anomoia; species Anomoia purmunda. Next base: position 155,496,851 of record OX639993.1, read on the forward strand.
AATTCGCCTTGATGTGTATTTTGTTTTTTCGTTGCCATGGTACAGGGCTATTTGCAAGGCGAATTCACATAAGATGATGGCATCCCACAAAGCGAAAACTTGTTATTCTTTTCCAATTCGCTGGGTTGTTTAGTTTACACAAACAAAAAACTAAGCGTATTCAAATTTGGACATTTCACTTCTTCAATTACACAAACAAAATACACAATGGGTTCATCTTGGCTATCTTGTTATCACCTTCTATGGATCAACATTGGCTATTTGTATGAATCGCGAATTGCCTTATTGATGAATTCACATTAACAAGTTGGGTTCGTCCTAAACAAACTAAATTTAAAAAACTAAATTTTGAATTAAGCTACTTGGTAAGTCTAGAACTAACCATATATTCGAATACACAGATATTCATAGTATCCGGATTTTATCCATGTCAAAGGATATCTGATTAAATTATTCGGTTTGTGAGTAATTTTTGGGTGTGTGCTATTCCACGACTATTATTAATAAGCAACTTCTGAATGATGATCGGGATAGCGACTTGTAGAATTCTTGGTACTTTAATATTTTCATGCCGTATTATTGCATTCACCTATATTCGCAAAGATACTAAGCTTCACAAGAAATTATACCGCGATTTATTTTTCAGACCGGTAATTAATATCGAAACCTTCTTGAATTCTTTATTACCCATTTATTTATTTTCCCTATTTTGCATTTTATTAATTTCTGATATATGAGTATCCAAATTTTATATTGACATCTGGATATCCGGTCGCAATGATAATATTCGGATATTCGAACATCCGGATGGTTGAAAAATCCGAATTAAACTCCCACCCTATTAAACAGTAGTCGAATGACTAGTCGGATTCTACACCGAACAATGTGATAGTCTGACTACTGAGGTAGTGAGTGTTTTCTTTTCTTATTAACCCCAATTCAATCATTATGGAAATAGAGTCTGGTTTTCAAATCCAAATTACAATTTTTATGTGTATTTTAGTTTATTACATACATTCTATAATTTGATTTTATTTTCATAAGTCGTCGATTGACCTGTTCTACCAATGAAATCACGGACACCTTTGAATTTCATAAAAAAACAGAAAGATACCGACATGACTCTTCAGAAATAGGCACGATCCATTAGAGTGTTTAGCGAGAAATTGCGGTACATGCCGCAGCGATGAAGTTCATTAGAGAATTTCTGGGATAGCGGAAAGTATCGTGTGGGTATTGTATAGGCATTTGGGGCATAGTAGCCGTACTCAGAATTGCAAGTGCGATACATGGTGTTCTTATCCGTCTCAACGCCATAGCCCTTGAAGTTATCTAAAAAAAAAAAAAAATAAACAAGAGAAGGAGAAATGAAACGATTATGACATTCGATTTTTGCTTTTGTTGCTTTGCGATGCCATACTTACAGGGACATTTGATCTTTTCACGCGTATGCAGCTGTTCATAAAGTTTGGCCGTTTGTACGATGGGCTTGCGTTTCAAGAATTTCTGATACTCGATTTCGGGATTGAATGTATCCAAATCGTCACAATAGTGCTCACACATCTTTGTATGAAATTAAAGTTTATGCTTTTGTTGTTTGGTTACTTTGTAATTCGCGCAAAAATTTATGTCCTCAAAAGATGGTACAATACGAAATTATTTACTTGCAATGACGATTTGCTTTCGCGTTAGCAAAAAAAAAAACATATAAAAATATTCGCTAGAATTCGGAATTTGTATTTTCTTCCACCAACGTACATAGATATATCGAGTTTTATTTGTATTGAAAGTGATTGATAAAACAGGCGTTTGTTGCTGCAGCAACAAATTCGAAAAAGTTCGAAAAGTTTGGAAGGGAACGGATACTTAAGTTATGGGATTGCATTAGATGCCAGACGAAAAAACCTTTGCTGCTGCACGCTAAAACAACTGTCACCTAGATAACGTACGGCGTACCAGCTGTCTACAATCAACGGCCTCTTGCTGAGGGTGTGTTTGACATTTGAGAACAGTCAAATACATTTGCGTGACATGCGCACTGATGACTCTTGCGCTTTGAATCTATTATTGATTTTTGTGACAACGAAAAACACACCTGCATATTTTCACTTTCATAACTTACTCGTATTATAAGTAGATAGTGAAAATAAAGCTACTTCCATTCTTTAGAGAAATAGTTTTTTTTCAAAAGATTGTAATATATTTTCAACGAAAGTTAACATCAGCACTTAAATTTGCATAAAAATGTGTAAAATGTTAAATTTTGTAAATTTTATAATATGCATTGCCACATTCAGCCAAACCATGGATCCTTGTTTGTCCATGAAACGAGGACCTCATCATCCACGTAGTGAGCAAACGAAAACACGTAAAGTGGATCAGCATTTAACGCACGAAGAGCAGTGAGTTGTTGGCTGAATAGATTTTTGTTTTAAATATTATTTTTTTAATCCGCTACTATGTATGTATATATCTTAAATATTTGTAGCCGTATTGAGGACGACCTAAAGGATATGGGCATAAATGTTAATTTGGAGGACATGTCTGAAGAGGAAAAGAATTTTTACTATTTTAAGGTAGGTATTGAGAGCAGCGAAAACTCATCTTGCGTTACAAAAAAAAAAAAAAAATAATAGGCTGACAGTACAAAGCTAGTACACCGATAATAGTAAATCTCTTGATAGCCAATTGACGTCTTAAATCTTAACCGCCAATTTAGTTTTGGCGCACTTAGACTTTCCATAAATATGTAGAATGAATCTGTGCTAAATTGACGGCACGGTAAGCACGAAATTCCGAATTTTAAATATCGGCGTATAAGTTATGTATGTAAAATATTTTATTAAACGTTACTAAATTTTGAATGTAACCTCGCTGGGTTTTTTCTTTGTTATTTCGCATATCGTTAATCAATTTTTACTGAAATCGTTTTTGCTATTTTGTATAATCCCAGAGAAATTACTGTAGATTTTATATATTAAATTAAATTTTGAGTAACCTGAAGTTATTGGGAAGAAGTGTATGCCAGAACGAAATAAAGAGAAACAAGTTATTTCTAATAGAGACTCAATAGGATACAAAATTCGTCGCTTCCGTTCTCGGGAAAAGCAGATGAAAAGACCACATTGTAGCAAAAAAAAAACAACTTATTTGCATTTTAATAAAATTAATTTATTAAAAAAAAATTCGATAGTAAGCTCTTCTCTGAATGGTACAGAATCATTTCAACGAAGTGATAGAAAAGCAAACATATGTAGGTACACTGAAAAAAAAGACCGGAGAAAATTTTTCTTCATTTTGATGTCGTAATTTTTTCTCTTTTTGAAAATGATTTATCACAAGGGAAAATGGACTCGTACATTTTTGTAACACGGTGTACTGAATACTGAAGGTGACGCCTTTAAAAGTACCGCTACTTTGGTTTTGCCGGGTTTGACAATTCTCAACTTCAACTAGACAACGCTTTTTTCAAAAATTAAGAAAAAGAGACACTTTTTTTAGTATTTTGCGAATTTATTTATTAAATGTCTGCCTATAAATTCATATTTTACACTTTAGAACAATTAGAACACGTTTTTCAATGAAATATTGGAAGTTGTTCAATTTTCTCTCTCCCGTATTCTTGTTTACTAAAGGCGAGATCTGTCATTTCACCGCGGGAAGGCGCAATCTTGTATTCTATCATTCTTGTTTTTGTAGACTTGAATAAAACAAGACATATGAAAAGAAAAGGATGGGTCTATCTAAAAATAAAAAAATTTTATTTGCAGTATAGTTCTTTCGTGTTCGAATTTTCAATCATAACGACTACTTTGGAGAAATAAGCATCGAAGCAAAATAAGTGCTGCATTTATCGCAGCAAATATGTAAAATACCTAATAGTTTTTCTTTTCAATATATTGTTAAACAACCAGAATGCAAAAGATATGTTTCAAATTGACAATCCAAGCGCTGATTCGAATACAAATTAAATTAAATGAATTATTATAGTTTGCAATTTTTGAGACGATGCCAAATCAAAACTTCTTGGTGTAGTATTTTTCTGATACGGTTGTGGAAAATTATGGTATTATATAAAAAATGGTGGTCTAAATCAGCGAAGTTTTGGCTGAGTTATTCAAGTTCAAAGACAATATCACAAATCTCACTATTATGATTCCGTTGTAGAAATTTTTAAATAGTTTTATGAAAAACTTGTAATACTTAACTGTTTTTGCATTTAAGGTGATCGTTTTGAAAAAAAAATATTTTTGAAAACAAATACAAGACACAAAAATGAAGATAATTTCAAATCGGTCAAGCGCACCTAGGTCTTAATATTGGGCCCGTTTTTTTGTACCCGACTTGCAAAAGAACGCTCCAACTCGGATAAAACTGCGGCCATGATTTTGTTAATAGTTTTTAATAACATTAGTAGCAGGCTTACGAACTGTGTTTTTACTTTTTTTTGGATTGGCTCTAGTTCTTGAGATAAACGGAACTTAAGAAATTAATGAAAAAAAATTATATGACCCAGTTCCAGTTGTATCAATTTAATTATTCCTCAATAAGTTTTGTTATATAAATTATTAAAACAAGTAGTTCGTTGCTTTAAATATTTTATTTCCCTTGCAAGAGAGCAAGGGCAGCCACAATGGAAATAAACTTGCTTCGGTTCCAAACGGTCATAGTACCAAACTAAAAGAAAAATACGAAAATGTAAAAATTGTTTTAGCAAAGATTTTGTATGCACAACATAAGTGGTCAGTATGCGTGGACTTGAAGATGGTGAATTTTTTATTGGGCCAACAAAGTGGGTATACTAAATACCCCTGTTTTATATGTTTATGGGACAGTCGTGCAAGAAATGAACATTGGATTAGAAAGGACTGGCCGTTGAGAGAAAATATAGAGGTAGGAACAGCAAATGTGGTTCATGACCAACTGCTAAGCCGAGAAAAAATCATTCTTCCACCACTTCACATCAAGCTTGGGCTAATGAAACAGTTCATCAAAGCCCTTGATAAGACAGGTGACTGTTTCGAATATGTGTGCAAAAAATTTCCTGTCCTTAGTATGGAAAAATTAAAAGCAGGAGTCTTCGATGGTCCTCAAATTCGTATCCTTCTAAAATGATCATTAAATTACATTATTTACATAGTCATTTGGACAAATTCTCGGACATCCTAGGCGATTAGAGTGAGGAACAAGGTGAACGGTTCCATCAGGACATAAAAATAATGGAAGAGAGATACCAAGGTCGATGGGACGACCACATGATGGCAGACTACTGCTGGAACTTAATACGGGATTGTCCTGAGTAACGACATCATAGGAGGTCCTACAGAAAAAGTTTTTTGTCATTTTGTTAAAATTAATTAATGAAAAGAGTATATTTTTTTTATTTTTGTATTTTTTTTATACAGGCGCGCAATAAAAATATAATTTAAATCCATATTGGTATTTTTAAGTAGGTTTTTTCGTGAAATATTTAAAAGCCTTTATCTGAAAATCTAGAGCCAATTCGACAAAACTGATATTATTTTCGTAATCACCGCCCCCAAATTACCCTAAATCGACTTAAAAATCTCCGACCGCAAAATTTTGTTCCGCAGTATTATTAATTGAGCCACTTACCACTCCATTGTTTTTCCTAAATGTTTCACTAAAAAACAAAAATAATTACTATTCTCGGTTCAGTCATTTGTGAGCCAAATCGTTATAACCGTTTCGAATATAATAACAATTTTGCATAATAGTACTGATTTATTAATTGTCCATTTTATTTTATCTATCCCCCCCTAGATTCATGACAGCGACAACAACAATGCCCTGGATGGACTCGAAATGCTGCAAGCGGCTATACATCAAGATGAACACTTCAAAAAAGTCGATCGCGATAATTTTCTACATAATGCCACCGATGAATTGAATCACATAATTGGTAAGTAAATTGGAAATATCAGATTGGAAATGTTAACATTAGAGCAGGTTTTACCTATTCCAGAGGTTATTGATGAGTTCCTGCAAATTGCGGATGTTAACAAGGATGGCTTTCTACACTACCCGGAATATGTGAAGGCAGTCACCGGTGCGCCAGAGGGGCATTAAAGTTAAACAAATAAAAGCGGGAAATGTGTGTAATAATTATAATACTAGTGAACAATTTGAAAATACACAAAGAATATAAATAAATAGCAATAAGAGATAGGAAAATTAGCTCAGCGTTAGAAGAAGAAGAAAAGCCCCGCTAGAGTTTGTGAAAAGCAAGCGAATAACAATACAAATGCTGTATAAAGAATTATATAGATAATTTTATTCAAAAAATATTTTGCAAATACGTACGTATATCGTTGGTATTGCAGAGAGATTTTTTTTAAATCTACTTAAATTAATGAATATATGTATGTTTATGAGAAATATACGAGTATTATTACTTTTATTGTAATAACAAAGCTAAGCAACTTATTAAGACTGTAAATAACTACCACGCCGATCATTTTTCTTTTGTTTTTTTTGTAACAAACTGCTAGCATAATTATTAGTGATACTAATAAAAATATATTAATATTTAGCTCATTTACTATGTAACTTTCGGACTACAATAATAATAAAAATATCTTTAAAATTCATTGATTGATTTTTATGTTTGTTGTGCGGTTCTGTGTGTTGTTGAAATAATCTCAGAGCAGCCTGTCGCATTCCGTTGATCTGTTGCAGTCTAAACCACGATAACCATCGTAGGCTGCCTTCTCCAACAGTAAGATGAGATCGTTGTAACGTGGATTGTTGAAGGGATTGCTGGAAGTTCAAAAACAAAAACAAAAAACAGAAGACAATATGAATTTTTGAGCTCAAGGCTAAAACAAGGAAATTATTTGATGGGCAGATGTGGTGAACTCTAATAATATTTTTTAAGTGATTTTTTTTTTGAACTAGACTCTACGAAGTCGTAATAAATAAAAAAAAAATAATAAAAACTCCGAAATAGCTATAATTTCGACCCTGTGGCCTTTTCCCAAATAATTTCATTATATTGGCCTTGAGCTCAAAAATTAATATTGTTTATTTAATAAATTATGCCAAAAAAATAACCTATGTTCAAAAAAAAAAAGTGCATGAAATAAAACAAATATGAAGTAAACATTCTCTGACTTACCCTTCGTACTTTTCGATTCCCTCGATTAGCGCGTTGGCCGCTTTTGCGTATTCGTATGCTACATTTGGGGTGGCGCATGCCGCCGCATATAGACACTGGTCAAGTCCTATGCCTTGGGCAGCTAAGAAACCTGTGATAAGGTAATCCTCGCCGTCGCTCAAGCCGAAATTGATATCTTCATAAAATAAATAAACAAAAAACAAAAAATTTGTTGAGATGTTTTTTAATCAAAAATTATCAGGGATCGAAAAAAATCGTTAAGTTGGTTTTTTTTTTGGATCAAAAAATCATTGGAAAAAATTCGTTTTAAGCAAACCCCGAATATATCGATCTAATCTGTATGACATAACTTTTTTTTTTTTAAATCACTGCATAATCATTATTTTGTGATTTCCATTGATTTTTGTCAAAAATTATTGTTATTCTTGGATTTTTATTTTTTCGATCCAGCTTAATTGTTATTTTTTATCGAAACAATCGTTACTCTTATGATCGAAAAAAATATCGCAAAATATCGATCAAATGTGATCGGATAAAATAAAATGCCAAGAATGACGATTATCTTGGACCGCAAACAAAAAAAAACATTTAAAAATAAAAATGAAACTTGATCGAAAAATTAAATTAAAAAAAAAACGATCAAAGTTATTCGAAAATATAAAAATCCAATCTAAATCCTTTTTGATCGAAAAAATAAAAATCACATAAGTATCATTATAAAAATTATAACCGTTACGGCTCCTTGGCGTCGGAATGGAAATACATATTGCAAAGGAGCAGATCTGATAACGTAGTAATTTTTTGTACATGTGAAATAATAATAGCCCAAGTGCTGTCGTCGAAAATATGCAAGAGTTTTCTCACGGATATTTCTTAGTACAGGTTGAGTTTTATTGATGGAAGGTTAGTGTAGAGCTAGTATTTTCGGTATCGGCACACCTGGCATTGCTACGTAATAATCGCCTTTATTACTGACTCCATCGTAGGCCGAATTTTCGTGAAATTTGCTGAAATACGATCACTGAATTCTAGTTCGGTCTACGATGGATTCGGTGATAGTTCTCCTTGAACATATAATTATCATAATGAGTTTCACATTTAAAGCATATTAAAAAAAAACTATAATATTTTAATGGTATTAATGAACTAATATTAACATAGATCGTTTCATTTCCTCCCAAACACAATAAATTTTCTGTAGCACGACACGAAGTAGCCATGAGTTGATAATATCACTATGACTATATTATATGATGCATTTTTACTTTGAGGGGTTTGTAATATTAGTTGACATTTTGAAAGAGTATCTTTCCGAAACGAATTGATGCCTGATTATTGTTTCATACAAAATAAACAAATTTTGCACGAGTTTGCTATGAACTCCGACTATTCACAACTGAAAGACTAGGCAGTTGACCCTATTTTTCGATGGCTGAGCCACATTATAAAATGGAAGTAGTGAAAGCCCATCACACGATGGGATCCAACCATTTTGTATCTACGTAAATATTAAATTACAAAGATATCAAAACTGTTATTGTTTTGTTATGCCTACTTTCAGGCTGAATGCAATGGAATAGAGAGTTTGAGCGATGTGTGGTGAGTGGCAGGATGCTTCGCTATACGTATATTCGATTTCTCTCTATAAAGTTTTGATGTTTAGTGTGCTAAGATGTATTTTCTAACTTTATCGACTGCAGACTGACGTGATCCTATCATAAATGAGTCTGACTTTCTGCTTTATTAACTTTTGAGTTTTTATTACTACAGAAATTACGTTGGATCGCGAAATTTTTAACAGATATTAAGTAAAGTTGTTGCCACGTGTCCCTTTATTTTCCTACTTGACAATTAGATTCATCTGCACAAAGTTTCCATCACAAATTTTTCGTCACTAAAATGCAACTCTTTCGGATCTTACACGCTAGCTCTTTAAATTAAATGACTTTTTTCGTTCATATTTATAAAAAAAAAACCAAATACCAATATCAATACCTCTCAACTATATGCATTATTTTAAAATCTGTATAAACTCTCAGTTTGGTTAAACCAATTTCAGGTGAAATATATATATATCATTTAGTGAAAGTAATATTCTTGTATTGAAACGTGAAGTCTCAAAAGTCTGTTTGCAACACAAATATTCCTTGTGGTTTGCCTTAGTACATTGAACTTGGGCTACAGTGTTTCCTTCTTTTCAAATTACAATATTTTAAATGAAAGTAGTGCATGTTTATTTAGGCCCGTTCCTTTGTAGCTGACTAGTAATAGAGCGCTCCAACTCGGATAAAATTTCCTTTAGTTGCAAAAGCAACCCTGTTAGCATCTTTCATGAAATATTGGATTTTTGAGTGCTAGATTAGAACGGAAAATAAGTTGGGCTGGAAAATTTTGGTATGATTTGGTTATACATATATTTAAAAATATTATATAAAACACGGATTAATCATTAAATTGAATTTCCCATGTCTTTTCTTAGGGCTCATTCACAATAGTGGTGTTTTTGTTTACTTCCCCACACTACAACAAAGTTTCGACATCGTTTTACCTTATTTTTTCGAGTTTGCGTTGTTCCTTTATATCCAGTTTGTTATCTTGCCTTGTGTTCTTTTCCCAGCCATTACAAAAAAAAAACAGGACTATTACATCTTTATTGGGTACATTAAAATTAATTTTATATATTAAAGTCCTTTTATATATTCCGAAGGTTTTTATATTCACTAATAATCTACTAATACATCTACGATTTTTCATAATATTTCGACACTAGCACCATCTAGGATTTAAATTTTTTGCAGAACTACAATAAGGAAAATTTCCTCAGAAGTAGCCTGTAATAGACTAGGAAAACTCTTCTATTCCTGGCAGTGAAAGACTCGACAAAATTAGTCGTGTTTGCTAGATACAAAGTAAATATAACAAAGAAAAGTGTAACAAATTTGTGGCATACAAATGAGTGCGCAGGAGTATCTATTATTTTTTTTAACAATATTTTTTTGAGTTTTTACCAAACAAACATTGAATAATTTCGAATCTAAATCAAGTTGACAAATCTTCATAAAGTCTAAATCCGGACTTAGCTTATACAACTTTGTAAAATATTTATTGTAGGGGGTTGCAATTTTCAATTACAAGGAAATTAAACAAATATTTCGCAAATTATTATTAATTAATAGTTAAAAGTAATTTAATAACTTAATAAACTAATTCTTTATCTTACCCTCTGCACTTCTCGCCCGTCCATAGCCATATCCGCCATTCCAGTGTCCAGCGCCCAACATACCGGCGGCAAATATTAATATTTTTAATAGAAGTATTATAAGTAGGTTAGTTAGATTCAGACTGAGTACCTGAATGAAAGACAAAATAGATTTAAGAGTTATAAAAAATAAATATTTGCTTTTTAAAAGTTGCTAATAGTGATGAATAACGAACACTTAAAGTGTTTTTACACGATATGCATTTGCATGTGTAAATGTCACTTTTCCACTACATAGAAACTATACGTAATTTCATCTGTCTGTTCACTGTATTTCTACATGGTAGTATGTTTGCCTTTCCATACATAAAAAGTGAATTCTACGCATTCAAATACATATCGTGTGAAACGAGTTTTTTCATCCCCAGATTTTTCGAAAACCTTTTCCCTTATCCCTTATTCCGTTCAGCCTTCCTAGACCTTAAGTGCAATGAGCAACTAAGCCCGAGCGCTTGGAACTCCGATTTCGGATTTCCGGCTTGCTTTTAAGGGCAAAAAGTAGTTCCGAAACTATGTATGTATGTATATGTCCTTGTTGGTAGAAGAGTCATCAACTCGTCTCCAAGGAATATCCGGAATCACTTGCAAATATGGTATGGTTTTCGTTTTCGAAATTAGCTCCATTATGAATAGTGTGGTGCTCCAGGATATTTAGGTTTTATATTTAAAATGTTTAGTTAGCATCATTTATCTATGTATTAAAAATAAATAATATTTCTATTTTTATACTTGAATCCTAGATAAAAGTTTACCTTTACCATTTTCACATTAATTAATTCTTCCAAATGAAAGAGATTGCCCACATCCCGGAGTAAACGTCGATCCACTGTTGGAGTGCTTACTTCTTCGTCACCTCGTGATAATTCATATTTTTAATTTCAAGAAAACATATCACTGAATTTTAAATTTAACTTTTATTAAAGCTGAAATCACGAACTTTTCTTTTCTCAATTGAGTTAACAACATCAAATTTGTTGTTGTTTAGTTTTCGATAATCGACGAGCTAACGACAACAGCTGACTTGGCGATAGAGGAAATGTTCAAAAATGGCTGCTGAATAGCAAAACCGTTATAATATTCGTTAAGATAAGTTAGCCATGCGAATATCGTCAAAATAAGTTAGAGAATCGCACTATATGGCCAGGCAAAACAAAACGCAAGTTCACAAAGAAGCGCTGCTTTTTTGAAATCAAAACAAGCGTACAAGTGAACTGCCGATGTGTAAATTGTCTGCGCGAAAAATACGACTGTTGTCGGCCTCGCCAAGTGTTGATTTTAAGGGTGTTACATTAGACTGTTATCTGTGTTCCCTTATAAAATAACTATAAATAATTAAGAATGGTTTGTTTTAAAATTAGAGAGCTCCAACTTTTATCCCCTCCTTGATGGGACCATTTTCCAAAGTCTACTTCGCGTCCGAAATGACTTGAGTAGTGCATCTCAACATAATCATTGGCGCTTTACGTCTGAAGCAGAAAATGCAGTCGATTTAAAATGTATGCCACAGATGCCGTGGGAGGCAATGATATTCCAAACACGATTTTCCACCGTTTTTTTTTAAATTTATATTGTGGGTTACTTACTTACTTACTTACTTAATTGGCGCTATAACCGCTTAAGCGATTTTGGCCGAACTTCTCCTACAATTTGTGGTGTGCGTCTTGATGTTGTAACACAAATTGAGGGGCCTACCGCTATTGGAAAAAACTTTTTCTATAATTTTTGGATGTTACTTGCCCCGAGGTGGATTCGAACCTGGTTCCCACCGAATGAAGCGCGCACACGCTACACACTCGGCTACGGCGGCCGCCTGCTAAGAGTTAATATAACACTCTTACACAAAGAATACGTATTGCTTGAGACTTTTTTTTCGATATTTAACAAATATATTTCACTTTGAAAACCTTTAAAAAATATATCACTTTCTGTTATTGAAATTTACCACAGTTAAAACAATTGCCAAATACGCTTATTTACATTTTTTGTTTTGCCCATCTGGATTACACTGGATTATACTGATAAAACTTTCTAAGAATTTTACTAGTAACTAACAAATTCTAAATTTAGGCTAGTTATGAAAAATTTGTACCTAGTAAAAGCTATTAACCTCATAAAAATATTTACTAAAATGTTGTAATACTTTTAATATATTTTAGTAACGAGTTGTTTTACACTATGCAACAATCGAAACCAACCCGCACTTTATTATTTTTTTCTAAAAGAGTACCTATCGAGTAATAAAAAACTCGGTGAATTGACAAAAGTTAGCTCGAAATTTGTTATGGTCTGCTCAAGTTTTCAAGTACCAGCCGAAGTTGTTTTCAAAATAGTTGGATAATACCTAAACTATATGTCTGGCTGAAATGAAAGGTTAAGATATAAATAGTGAAATTTCATGGAAATATGGAGAAGATCGCTGGTAAAATTTCTCAGCTAATAATTCTGTAGAGCATTTTTTATAGGATTATTCCACATTAGTTTACTTTGAGGGGTTTATGAAGTAAAGTATTTGCTAGATAGAAAACGTTTCGCTTTGAAACAAAAATGAAAACGAAGTTTCCATTGAATACGAAGTTTCACACATAACGGACGTCAAAGAGAAGCTGCAAGTTCGCCAACTCTCATCTTTGACAACCAACTTATTTTCATGTTTCTTCTGTTATTCACATTCGCTTAAAAACAGATGAGTGTAACCACGAAAAAACAATATAAAAATAAAGATTAACCAAAATAAATGCTCTGCATTCCAGTTTTTTAACCTTTTCAGATTGTGATAACTGAATGATGTCAAAGCGTTTATTGTGACATCCCTTTTGCCCTTTTTCGCTTTTCGTACAAAGTTGCAAATGTCACGCAGAGTCAAAGCTTTTTATCTGGCATCGCCTTAAAGGGCAAAATGATATTTTTAGGTGGGAACTAATAGGTTAAAATGTTCTACGAAAATATTTGACGTGCAATTTTAGTGTATTTGGTTTAATAATTCTTTCACTCAGCCATATATTTATATATATTTTTGAAAAATTTTCACTTTTTTGATATAAACCTACATAGGCCGGAGCAAGAAAACTCTAGTAGGCCATAAAAATAAATACGAGCAAACAAATCCAGCGATTGTTTTATTACTGAATAGCTAAACTAACTTTTAGAGAATGTTAACAAACAAAATAGGAGCTGATTTGAGTAGCAATAATTTTGTTGCACAGTGTTCTTTTTTTAATTTTTTCCAGCGTTTAAGTTTTTAAAAGACGTTTTTAATTTCAAAAATTTTCCACATGTATGAGGTATATCGTAGAATTCTTATAAGACAATACATTGATAAGATTTTCAATAACTGGAAATATACTGAAATTTTCGTTTTGCTTTCGTTTGAAATTTTTTTTACGGTACACTAATTTTTTTGCACATACTTGACTATTTCCCGTTGAACGATTGATTAGCTCCTTGGCAACTTTCGTCACTACATGCCCCGCTGGACTAGCGATCATATCCTGGGCCACTTGGAGCCAACCTGCTGGCCGTTCGCCAAATTCATTCAAACTATTATTGCGATCCAATTGAAAGGCAACAACTGCACAGTGTATCTGCGGTAGCGCGACAAATGTGAAAATTACAAGGAGATGCCAATTTTCGTATAGCATCGCAACGATGAAACAAATTTGAAACTCAAAATATTAAAAAATAAATTTCAACTTAATTCCGATTTGCGTGCGTGTCTTGCAGTACCGGGTTGTGACTAAATTTTGATGACAATGCACACCTAGTTTTATGGCTTTTCAAGAGCGAATTCAAAGAAGCGCGAAATGCAATTGTACATAATTTCCGCATTTGCTGGTGTTGTTGTTTTTGAATTGTTTGCGCAAATAAGTATATATGTATGTATAAAATGCAGCATGGATTGGAGTACCTGCACATGCGCCGCGTTTATTTGTGCTGATTTTTCAGGCATCGATGCGCACGAAAGTGAGTTTTCCAACAAATTACGAACGAAAATAAAATCAATGTTAATTTATTAAAGGCGAAGGAAAGTACACGAAAATAAAAAACAAATGTACTTATGTATTTTTAACGATGTACTGAGACAATTGAATGCATGGAAGGTATCGTTTTGATGACATGGTTGTGGTATACACTACACATTAAAAACCGAATGCTTCAATGCATCAGGTAGTTATGCTATAGTTGTTATTTGGAATATACATAATACCGAAAAATTGCCATAGTGAATGTCATTAGTCCAGTGTTTAGATATTTTGCTTGTTTACTTAGTTTAGTGAGAAATGCACGAGGCAAACATAAACAAATGTTGCTTATCAGTTCAATGCAGCTGTTTACAGAACGTATTTATTTACATGTGAATGTAATCATAGTAAATGCATTTTGGTAAAAAAAAACTACAACATTTCATTCAGAAATTACTAAATTCCAAATTGTTCGCAATTTTCAAATTGATTTTCTGAAGTAGAGTTCATGTCATTGTTTATCGTATAATATCAATCGAAACAGCAATTTTTTTGAAATTGAAATATACGAAATTGTACTATTATTTATTATTACTCAATGTCAATGATCTGTAATATGCCTTAAGTGTATTGCAAATGTTTTACAACTATAATATAATCATTTTCAATTATATCAATCAAAACTTTATTATCCACTTTCATGACATCCCTTAAATTAAGTTAAATCGATTTTTCCTTCTGGGGTTAAAGGCATGAACGCATAATCATAGTCCTGTGTTAGAGTACACTTTAGTTATAGTATTACTAAAAAGATAAAAAGAAAAGGAAGCTGCAGATGCTAATGAAACTATCGCCACGGATCATCTTTCATAATCTTTATCTATCTACGAAATACAAATACAAATACATTTTTGATATAATTATAAAAAAAACGTTATCGGGAATTGAGAAATGTGAAATATTTTATTTGTTATTTTTCTATCATCCCTCGCTATGCGCGCGTGAAGTGAATTGACGCTCGTTGGTCGGCTCACGCCCTGGAACGGAGCGCGCAGACCGTACATGAGGTTCTTTTAAATTCTATACATTATTACTATACTAACCTGAACGGGTTGGACTTTATTCTCCTTTTTTCTTTAAAGTTTGAGCGAAGCCAAATGCGGCGAAGTATCCTCTGCAAAAATACGAGTATTATCAGTAAAAGTTGCATTGGTGAGTTCTTGTATCATAGGCAGATCGTATGTGTAGAGAAGGAATAGTCACTACCTTGTGGTACACCAGCTAAGCTTTCATGGAGTTCAGCGTATTCTTCGCCTTGTTAAACAAAAAAAAATCGCGCTTCTTCAGATTGGATTTGATAGATATGTAGAAATTGATCGGTAGACTGATTTTTATTTTACAGAGTAGGCCATCATGCCAAAAACGGTCAAATCCGGCAAGCGGGAAGGCCGCGGTAGAGTATTTTTTTGCTCAAATGTAGAATGCATTTTCTCAACAAGTCTATGAACTTAATCGATTGTGCTGTGGGTTCTGCTAAATCCAAATTGGTGGTTGGGCTTTCGGTCTTCTTTCTATATATAAAGCAATGTGTGCCAAGCAGTAACTAACGGTAGTCTTCTTGAACCAAAAAAACATATGGAAAGTTGTTTGTTTATATAACATTACCCCTTAAATAAACACTGTAGAAAATACTTACCCAACCACGGGCTATGGTCTAATTAAAAAATAGGTTCAAAATACGAATGCTATCGCAAGAGCTGGATATACTATATAGATATACATATAGGGAGTTCACAAGCCGTGTTATATGTCGTATATATTTAGTCCGTTATTGAAATAACAGTGGAACGTGTGAACGCACTGTGCTATTTCGTTAACTATTGTATTGTAAGAGGACCGAAAAAAATAAATTAATAGCTGCTGTTTGTAGAAAATACGAACAGGACATCCTCGTGATGGAAGAAAGTAAGTAATCCAACATATTTTCATGCATTTTTTTTTAACGTGTTGGTTATAGGTGATGAAGATGAGCAGGATAGATGAAATTTTTAGAGTGAATATGCTCATATTGCTGAACAATCGCCGAGGTGTCCATTTAGGAGTTCCCAAGTCCAACCAGTGGGAGCTGAATGTATTGGCGCATTTAGACGAAAACAGATTTTGTCAAATGGTGCGGGTAAACCAAATGGAGTTTGACTACCTCCTAAACTTAATAAAATATGATGACGTGTTTTGGAGTGATAATAATGCAGCACAACTTCCGATAGAAACCCAACTTAAGATCGTGCTTTACCGGTTAGGATCATCAGGTGAAGGACTTTCGGTTCGTAAAGTGGCATCCTTGTTTGGAATAGGAGATGGCGGTACTATTCAAACAGTGACAAGGCGAGTTTTTAAGGCTATTCTGAATTTAAAAGGGAGATTTTTATACTGGCCTGATGAAAGGGAGCGCTTAAAGTTGATTGCAGCAAGAGAAAAAGAATTGCCTGGATGTGTTGGGTACATTGATGGCTCCGAAATTAAATTGGCCAAAGCATCACGAAATCTTCTTTTCAATTGTTTCACTGGCCGCTTTTGCAAAAATAATAAAAAAAAAGTGACGAAAAACAGAAACAGCTGATCGAATATCACACACAAATAAAACACTAAACATACCTTTCAGAGTTGTATTGAAATAAGACAAT
This sequence comes from Anomoia purmunda, assembly GCA_951828415.1. NCBI lineage: Eukaryota > Metazoa > Arthropoda > Insecta > Diptera > Tephritidae > Anomoia > Anomoia purmunda. Next base: position 155,513,891 of record OX639993.1, read on the forward strand.
TTTACATGTGAAACAAAAACAACAAGTTTACTACTGTTGTATTGCAATAACACGATTAAAGAAATACGACAAATAACACGGCTTGTGAACTCCCTAATAGTATATTTAAAAATACTTACTTACTTAATTGGCGGTACAATCACTTAAACGATTTTGGCCGAACTTCTACAACAATTTGTGGTGTGCGTCTTGTTGTTGTAACACAAATTGAGGGACCTACAGTTTTACGCCGACTCCGAACGGCGAATGTCTTTTTTTTTTGTGAGAAGTTTCTTCATGGCACAAATACACTCGGAGGCTTGCCGTTGCCTGCCGAGGGGCGACCGCTATTAGAAACAACTTTTCTATAATTTTTAATGTTACTTGCCTCGGCAAGGATTTGAACCCGAATAAAGCGCGCACACGCTACACACTCGGCTATGGCGGCCGCCAGTTAAAATATGTATGTAAATATTTATTTTTGAGAAGAATCGCAATAATATCAAAAATTGTGTTAATTGTTTTTGGATTTATGAATTAAAAATAAGCAACTAAATCTTTTGCAGTTCTGATCTTTAGTATATGATAAATAAAAAGTGAAGATACACATTTTTCATTGACATTTGGCATGAGGATTTAGTAGAACAAGTTTTTAAGCCACTAATATTAACGTCGTAGAAATTTTGCCAGCTCCAGCTGAAATCGAGCGGGTTTTTAGAAATAAATTCCGAAGGATTTACTGAATGGATTAAATTTTTTTTTTTTTTATTTAAAAGGTACATGTTTTGACTTCAAAATTCTTGTATCGAATACCAAAAAAAAAAGAAAGTTTGTCGACCTTGAAACGTCATTAACTGCATTGATATTAAAACTTCATGGGTACTGCTCAAGTAAAATTCTGGCCAGTTGTGTAATCTGTGTAATCAAAAATTAAATATTCTTTATACATTCCACAGAATTTTTTTATTTTGTAAATTGTAAAATTAATGCAATAATTTATTAAAAATTTCAATTTTCACGTTATTTTTTGACATAGCCGAGTATGTAGCGTGTGCGCGCTTCATTCGGTAGGTCCCAGGCTCAAATCCAGTCCGGGACAAGTAACATCAAAAATTACTGTTTCTATAATTTTTTTTCTAATATCGGTAACCCCTCGGCAGGCAATGGCAAACCTGGCCGGGAAAACATAGCGGTATTTTCACTGATTAATTCAATACAAAATTTTTTTAAATGGGACCAATACTTTTATGAAAAGTCTCACTCGGCAGCTAAAAAAAAAACCCTAATTTCGGGAAACGCTTTTAAAGATGTCGCGCCACGCTCAGCTTATCGAAAACGGCCGGAGACGGGTACATTACGGAGCCCACGAGCATGCAGAGGAATGTGATTTCCACGAAATCCTCTCTGTGGAGTATTCTTGAATATATATAGATTGAAATTAAATATAAAAAAAATCAATTTTTTGAAACCGCAAGAGTAGAGGTCCCCTTAAGCTTAGAGTTTTGCTATGTAATGTTGTTTTTTTTCCTGCTCAGTTCCTACTGTAGTAACTTTTATTATTTATAGTTTAGGATACCCTGATGAATTATTTTATTTATGAGTTTAACTTAGTCCGTATGGAATAACTGCATAGCCAAAAGTGTCGATGCGAGTAGGTACCGATACCTTAGATCTGATATATTTCAAGTATCGATACTTTTTTCTAATTCTATGAGTGGACAACGAAAGCAAGAATATTTTCCCTGAAACTTAAAACATCATTCTGATTTCTTTCATTTTAAAAATGTAATATTTTTATTTATCAACTCATTATTGTATCCATTATATCTCATATGCTCATAACCAATAATCAATTATATATTAATATTTTTAATAATCATATTCATAGTTGTATGCAATGTTTGTTTGTATATTTTTGTGTTTCATTGGTATATTGAATTTTGTATTAAGTATACATTTATTTGTATAATATTTATTTACGTAGTCACATACAACACATACATATTTAATATTTAGTACATAATATTTTTTTTTAATAAATACTTCATTTTGTGGCTGCTGTCATTTTTTTTTGTTTTTATTTTCTTTTATGATTTTCAATAAATGTTTGTTATAGATATCAACTGCGTGGAGTTTTAAAAATGTCCATATATGTACATATTATACATGTACATATGTACATATGTAGTATTTACGTAGTGTGTATGGGTATGTAGGGAGGAGGGGGTAGGGAGTGAGTGATCGACTTGACGTGATACTCGAATGAATTTTTTTTGGGGACTATGCAGTTGTGATATTTGAACGACTCTACCTACGTACTATATATGTATATATATATATATAATATAAATATTGTATATAATGAATATGTGACTGCATGCTTGTATATATGTATGCTTGATTATGTTTGTATGATTTTCGTGATATATGACATATGTTTGCCTCGGTGTAATAGGATACTTGTGATATATGTATGTATGTGTAGAGTTGCATTTTTAGATTTCTACGATTATGATGATTACTATATGATGGTAAATGCAGTTTATTTTTGAGAGTAACATGTTTTTAGTTCTCGCTTTTGGGTAAGCTTTTTTGATGTTTTGTTTTTTCTTTTCGTATTTATTGCTAATTTCTGCGTGTACATATTTTGTTGTGTTCTTGTTTTTGTTTTGTTTTTTTTTGCGTTGTCTTTGCAGTGCATGTTTGCCACATAATTGCCTATTAAATTGTTTTATTTTTTTTATTTATTTTAACTATTTTACTTATTTAATGCTAGTACATTTAGTTTTGTAAATAAGTTCAATTGTGCTAATAACTTTATTTGCATTTATGCCTTTTACTTTTTATATTCTATAATTCTTATATGTAAATGTGTCTTTACGATAATGATGTGTTGTTTTTTGTTTTTAATGATAATGCTATAATTTCCAACGATCTGTAGCGTTTACATCATAAATACATGAGTAGTATGAGTGAATACATGAGTTTGTATTTGTTGTACCGACTAAGTTTTCAATAAATTTTTTTTTTTAATTTTTAATTTTTGATTTTTTATTTTTTATTTTTTTTTCTGGAATTTTTTAGCGACTGAATAGCGTGCAAACACATTGTGAAAATTGCGTTCTGAATTTGTTTTGTTTTATTTATTTTTTAGCATTGATTATATAAATTTTTAATTTAATATTTAATTATTTCACAAATATTACCATCGAAAAGAGAAACATTTAAGGGAAAATGTTAGGTTAAGTAATTGGAGGAAGAAAACATTTAATTAGCATAAAGTGCCTAAATTTGTTTTTGTATGTTCTTTGAAAATTTAAGTTAAAGTACACAATTTGCAACAACAACACATTTTACGTTTAATTTTTGTATTTAATTGTTGTTTGTGTTTTTTTGGTATTTTTACTTATGCTTACATAAAATATTTATTCTAAATATGTATAATATATACGTTGTATTTTTTTTGTGTTCTTAATTATAAATATTTATTTAATAAAATTTCTGCTATTAGCTTTAAACACAACCTAAAATATGTGTTTGTATGTGAGTGTAGGTGTAACAAATATTACATGCCTATTGCATAACATTAAACAAATTTTATTATGAATTATAAAACATTTTCCATATTTCATATTCATCTACATATACATATGTATGTATGAATGAGCTTTACATTTGTCTCGTTTTTTATTTTGAACTTAAGGATCGCATGTGCGCCTCAAAAGTATATTTGAACTAAATAAGATTTCTTAAGAATTAAATGTAAATAAATGATGCCTTAACTAAACAATGACTATTCATTTGATGCTTTTTCGAAAGCAAATAACTTGGGTTTCAGTTTTATGAAAACTAACAAAAAGCTATATGAGAATTGAAAAAAATTGTTTGCTGTTGCTCGTATCGTAAAAATATCAAAACATAACAATCAATACTCGAAAAAGCTCAAAATAATATTCTAAGAATCTCAGTTAAACGAAGTGTAAGCTTTAATTTACATACCTAACTTCACATGAAAGCTCTCTGTTTCCAGTGAAAGCTTACGCGGTGAGTTTTCGAAAATTACTCCGAAAGTGCTATCCTAAACAAGTCTCTTTTTGAAACATTTTAGGATCAATAGCTTAGCTTTAGTCTGCTAAAGGGGTTCACAAATCACTTCATAAATTGTTCGGCATTTATTTACCTTCCTTATGGATTATTTACTGAATTGAGAGATAATGTCGATATTTTACGCAAATCAAGCTCAATTATTCCTTGATTGGGATACGAATAGTTTACTGCTCATCATTCAAAAAGCAGTAAAAGAGGGTGAAATTGGAGTTTATTTAAAGGCGAATTACGTTATACTTAGGTATTGAAATTACTTCATCTTAGCTCTGGGAAACTTGTGAAAATGTTACACAGTGTGTGTTCGTGTGCTTTAGTAGAGGATAGGGATGAAAAAATACAATGAAAGTATTAACACTTTCCGCCTACATTTGCCTTAGTATCGGACTTCCATAAGAATATTTTTTCGATACCTGCACACTACGTGGTTCAAAAGTCGATTCTACATACATAAATTCCTACAAACGATGAGAAAAGGCAATTCATACTGTTTATGCTTCCGCCGGTACGTTTCCAGCAAATACAATTTGAGTTTAATGTTAGCTGTGAAGCACAACAGACAAAGAATGTATGTATTACATGAAAATAAAGAGTTCTGCTCATTTCCATAAATGCAATAAAGCGAAAAAGAGAAGTGATCATTTTATACCCGTTGCCCGTACAAAACTAACCGCCTAATTAGCCAATAGTTTCAGTGAATTTTCCCGCTAATTTAACCGTTAGTTATAGGTCAGGCTTCAAAGGTATATTCATTCGCGTAATTCCATTTCTAGTAGACCAACCGGAAAAATGAGAACAAAAAAAATTTGACGCAAACTACGTTAGCGACCAAAAATTGTTTAAAAAATATTTAAAAACTTTAAACTTATGATAGCTTAGTTTTGTCTACGAAACTTAGCTGTTAATATTTATATTTTCTTCATTGAGTGCATAACAAATAGTAGTTCTAATAACTATTAATGGAATGTGCAATGCATACATAAATATAAATAGTAAATTCAAATAATTCACCGCACTCGAGATTCGCAAATGTTTTTTGTTTTCGTTGTGGCTTGTTCTGAGATTTTAGTGATGCGTTATATGGTTGGTGCTATGAAATTATATTGAGAAAACAGAACTAGTGTTCTTCATTAAAGCTTAACGAATGTATTCTATAAAATATTTGTTATTGATTTTTTTTTACTTTGTCACACTTTTCTATTGCTATATTTTTAAACGTGTTTTTTGTTTTGTGTAATAGAATTTGTTTTTAATTTTTTCCACTTTGAATATTCAGCACATCAAATTTTGTTTTTTCGCTTTTCGTTAGTGTTCTCATCAGTTTATAGTATTTTATATTTGATTTCAGTGATATCATTAATTTATTTGTTAATTTTCTTACTTTTTTTTGTTATGTTGTTTTATATATTGTCTTGTATACTTATATAAATAATCAGCAATATTATATAGCGTCATTTGTTTTTTTTTGTGTCTCATGTTGGAATAACAAATTCTAATTTTGTTACTTAGTACTTTCATTTCTTTTTGTTTTGTTTTCACGTTTGGTTAGCTAAATTTATTTTAGTAGTTTGGGGTTTTTTTTTAAATTATGAGTAATATTTGTTTTTTTTTTGTGTTGAGTTTTACATCCATCTCAGTAATGCTTAGTAAATATTATTTTAACATTTTTAGTTTAATTATATTTGCCATTTTTTTTAAATAGTTTCGTACTCATGCTAGACTTCAATAGAATATAATAGTAATACAATATTTTTCCAAAAACTTCAATAGCAATGCATTTCCAAATATTCTTTAAAAATTGCTTCATTATTTATGTATGTATGCTTTCCAGATAGAAAGTCGTAAAATTACTTGCTTGTGGTTGCATTAATTTTTTTTTTTTTTTTTGCTTTACGACTTCTTCACTACAATTTTCATTTGTTTTCTCTTGCGCATCCCTAGTGTTTCATATTATTGTATTGTGTTGTTTGTTTGTAATGTTTTTTATAGGTATATATGTATGAGTAGATAGGTGGTAGTTGTACGTGTAATTTGAGTAACTACTTTTAATATTTTTTGTTATGATATTTTTTTGTTGTAAATTTCTTGCACCTTCTTCGTTAATGTTTAGATTTTACAGGAGCTTTCGCATGCGTTTAAAAATGAGTGACATTAGATTTTCAGCGCTTTCAAAATGATATTGTAATATAATAAGTTTAAAAAAGTGTTACAGCCTATGGTGGACATAAAAATAAAGGAATATTATAATGAAGCGCTGGGAGTTCATTTAAAAAATAAAACTCAATGATTTGTTTGTTTGAATTGAGTTCCACTTATTTAGCCTAAAAACTCAATTTTTAATTACTTTTCATATTACTAAATTGGTCAGATTAAATACAGAAATATGAAATTAAATTGGAGTCCATTAGTGTTGTTTTGAAAATTTTCAAAAACGATTTAAACTGCTAAGCCTTCTTGTCACAGTTCGTACTTTAGTTTTTACATAATACAAATCTGTGTGCCTTTACGTTTTCGAGCAGGAAATTGTTTGAATCATTTTATAAATTATATTTAATTTAAAACTTATAATGCAAAACACTAAGAAAACGTTAAGGAAACTTTGGTATTACTAGAGCTCAAATTGTTTATGTCCAGCCATGTAGACTTAGGCTTAGTTTGCACTATGCGATTTCTTGTGAAAAAATTAGACATTATGTTATAAGTAAATAATGTATGAACATGCTGTTAATGTCTGTGTGTGTTGTTTTGTTGAACATATTATTGACAGGTTTTTGTATAATTTTATAATTTATAAGAAAAATATGAGGAATTAAAAAAAATTTAAATTTTAAATACAAAATAACATAACATAGGATAACGCAGCATAATATAATATAACATAACATAACTTAATATAACATAACATAACATAACATACGTAACATAACGTAACTTAACAAAACATCACATAATATAACATAAGATCGCATTACATAAAATAACAAAACCTGTCATAGGGTCTATGCCAAACGGTAGCCAATGTTCTCTTGTGAGATTCTTTTTACTATGGAGAGAAAATTTTCCCGTTTTGCTCTGCCAATCGGTAATTTTTTACCGCAGAAAAATTTTGACAGCCATGTATATACAAAAAAAATGCCGTATCTATGTCAATTCTTTAACTTTAATTTTACAACAAAGCGCTCCCTAAAGTTCAAGTTAAGTTATTTGGTAAGTTGCTTAGAACCGTAACCGATGATTGAATGCTGTATTTGATTTTAGTTTTTAATTTCTAAATGGCCCTTAAGAAAGTAATGTTATAAATACAAGTAATGACAGTTTTTGTTTTATTTTTTATTGTGCTTCCTCTTAATTTTCGTATGTATAATATATACTAATTTCGCCCTTCTATTTTATTCTACTTGCTGTCTAAAATTTCCGGTCATTACTTGTCAAATTTTTCGCTTATGAGGCCGGAAAATTTATTCACCTCATAACTGTCAAAAATTTCCTTCGCTACCCTTTGGCACAGACCCATATTGATAGCAAAAAAATATTAAGGGGATTCACAAGATGCCATAACGCCACGTAATGTAATAAAATTACATACAATTTTAAAAATTCAAAATTGTGTTGTTTTTGATTCGCTAAAGTTGAACAAAAATAAATTTCAAACGATTTTAAAATTTCCGACATGCTGTGACATCTTGTGAAACCCCTATTTATATTCAAAAAGAAAAAAAGAAGTCATATTTGTATGTAGCTCTGATTCTATGTATTTATAACTGTTTTCCACTATGAAACCAGGAAACTTCAGAGGCGAAAGATGCGCTTGTATGTATGTACTTATAAATATGTGTTTACGTAGCATTTAGTTAATATTTTTTTTTTCTATATAATTTCTTGCATGCCATTTTACTTCAGATTCTGTGCATACCTTCTCTACTTCAAATCCAATTCATCATCCTCTTCGACAGTTGGCTTAGCAGACCAACGATTCGTATTGCCATATGAATTGATGCTACTGATGCTGCCCGTTTTCGGTGAGTCACTATAATCGCTAAATGCAGCATTTTGTATGCCCTCATAGGCGCGATACGAATTGACGCTACCATTACCATCGTTGCTACGATCCGAGGCAACGCTCATACTTTTCGAGGCGCCAAAACGATCGGCTTTATAGTTGGTCGGCGGTCCGCCAAAGATTAGATCAGCATCGCAGAGTGAACCGCTGGAGCGGGTGTACTTGCCGTTGCCAGTGCCATTGCCAGAGCTGGATTTGATGTCGCCGAAAATAATATCCAAATCGGATTGTTTGTTGGAAGCTGAAAGTGTTAAGAAATATTTTAGTTTCTAAAATATAGATAAAGATATATTCACATAAGTACATAGTAAGGGTATGTATTTAGTTTGCTTATGCGGTGCATATTAAAAATACAATAAAGTTAATATGCTAGTATGCCAATTTAAAAATTCAATGCACGGATACTGAGTGATGCTTGTGATGAGGATGAGTTATCAAAATGTCGTCAATATTTTATGAATGGTATAAATGAAGTTGTTTAATGATTCGATGAAATGAGAGCCATCCCGACAGTTTATGCAGTACACAAATGAATTATTTGGTCAATGTGTCAGTTAACCGAATGCTTAATTTACGTCAAATTAAAAAGCCAGTAAAATAATTTAAATACTCCTAAATTTGCTTCTACTATTCGTAAAAGTGTTATCTTGATTTTTTTTATTGTGGGGCTCTAATATGAATGAAACACCTTATTCATAGAGTCAAAAAGTATTTTTGTGGCACTGTTCTACGCCCTCGTTAATTGTCAGGTTTACGGCCAAAATCTCGTAAGAGGTTATAGCGTCAATTAAGTGAAGTGTAAGTAAGAAAAATAATATACAACAATTTTAATAAAATTTAGTATGCAAATTTAAGAAGGCTTAATATATGTACTAAGAATTTTCTTAAGCTTTATTAAATTCGTAGTTTTAACTTTTGTCCAGAGCTCCAGAATAATAATTATTTGACCGTTGAATTTTAAAAAAGTCATCCAATTTGGATAAGAATTATACGGGTCCTTAGTGAGCCCGACAAATTTTGTAAGTTATCGATATTTATTATTTGGGGGCTTATATTATAAAAGGCATTTAGCACTAAATATAAGGATGAACAATTTTCTTAAATTCACAATAACTATCATTTTGAGACTTATGAAAGAAAGTCTTTCCATAATAATTATCAGCGAGAAATTTTTTTACGTCTCTCAAAGACTTTTAGTTTGGAATTTTAATAGTCTTTGCATAATAATTATGAGTAAGGCAACTGGTTTTTATAAGTCCGGAGAGACGCAACTATTTCGGCACCCAAAATAGTACCGAATAAGTCCAAACATGGTCCCGAAAATATTGCGAAGTTTACCCGAATTAGTCCCAAACTAATCCTGAAATGTTCCTAGAAAGTCTCATCCTTCACGACTTAAATCTTTCTTTCTGATTCATATTTATTATGAGAAGACTTTTATGATACAAATCTCAAAGTAGTCTTTGAAAACTTAAAAAAGTTCGTTGATAATTATTATGAGCAAACTTGTATAACACGAGTTCCAAAATAAATGTCTTTGAAGACTAAAAAATATTTATCTCGCTCAAGAACTTATATTATACAAGCCTTTTCATAATAGCTATGAATTAACGGAACAAATTTGTATCCTACTATAATAGTTATTGCTAAACTTTCACTTTTTTCTCTTATAATACTTATGTGACTATTTATTTGACTTGTGACTACTTATTTTTTGTGATTTAATTTTAATAATTTTTTTAATAAAAAAAAAAAATTGTTCATTCTATTTACAAAGTTTGAAAATTTTTAGGTATAATTTAAAGAATTTAATTTGTGTAAACAGTTATACAATATGAAGTGTTGGTCATATCTAAATCACTAAAAATTCAATTCAATACTGTTTGCCACTTACGCCTACCAATTTATTTTAAATAATTTCTTTTCATAAAATTATAGCTCATTCTATAATATAAACCATATAAATAAATGTTTTAAACTTTTTCATTAAAGTTCGTAGAACTTTTTAGGTAAGCAGTTTTATAGCTCATTCAATTTTTCTGTAATAAAATGTAAGCTTTAAAAGACTGAAAATTCGGTTTGATTTTTGATGTTGTTGTTTTTTTTTTTGCGGACGGTGTTGCAACAAAATTTATTTTTATATGAAGGAAAATGCGCAACACCATCAAAACAAAGAAAAAAATGTTCAAAAATCAACGGTAATTTGTAATCACTTGAAAGTTGCACTTGCTATAAAACTGCGTAGTCAAATTTTTTACTTAATGCCCGTATTATTAAAACTTTGTTCACCTAACTGTTGTTTGTAACATCCCAAAATCATCGGATATGAATATAGTATAAGTATGCCAAAAATTTCAGAATAAAAAATAATTCGATGCTGCCACGTTTTTTTTGTGCGTCCGTTTGACCATGCAACGCATAATTCGAGTAGATATTGAGATATCAAAAGGAAACTAAGTACAAATATTGCCCTTTTTAGCACCATGCCCACAAAACTATATTTTATGTAAATAAAAAAACCAGTGTGGACCCGCCTCCTTTTGAGGAAATAGGTATATCACCGAAAATACTTTTTCCAAATTACACCGAAATTGGTGCAACTCAGTAAGCACAGTTTCGAAATTTACAGAAATTGGATAAAATCCGCGCTTATCTCTTATATGTATAATGTTCATTTAAAGGAAACAAAAATATTCGATTATATGTATATTAAATTATGCAGCAAATTCGTTCAAATTCGGCAAAGAGGACTTAATTAAGAAGATAAATGCTTACAACTCAAAATTTTAATTATACAAGAGATAAGCGTGAAAAACGGCATTTGCCGATTTAAATCCTTATTGTTCATATTTAAGTAAATAAAAATCATTTGACATATCAAAATGAAATTTTTTTTTTTTAATTCCTATGTATAACAAATTTTGAAATTTTGAGTTAAGTTTATTGAATTTAATTTTATTTCGCACAAAGTTTGTAACTAGGAATTAAACGGAGTTTAATAAGGGAAAACGTGTTAAAACCTAAGTGAAATCAATATTTGACATAGTACGCTTATTTGATAATAAAAAAGCGAACAATTCATATAGTCGGTTAGTACTACTAAAAAGTTGGGTAAACCTAAATCGGGTCTCATTAGGCAACTCGAACACCTCGTCCGCTAAGAGTAGGAATTGAACTCTATTGACGGTATTTATGTGACCAGGGGTAATCAAGGTGATGTTTGACTCCCGATGAACGTCGTTTAAGGCCTGTGCATAGTTCGTTGTTGTAGCGGCTAGCCACGCCCTATATAGGCCAGTTTACACATGGTCGTTTTCATCAAACTCATCTAAGAGGAGGCCCAGGGAACGAGCTGTTTCGACGAGATCGCACCAGAGGGTGAGGCATGTTAGATGGGTAGGCTTAAGAGGGCATGTGAGTAGCTGACAGGTATCGCGCGACACCACTGGAGCTATGGGCAATGATTTGATCCCAATGACAGCATGAACGGGGCGAGAGGCGGTGAATGCTATTTATGAATGTCTATACGCTGTCGGATCCAGTGGTTCTATCGTTTACGTACGGAACTCGACCGAGAGTTCGAGGAAATGCCTTCTAATGTACATAGCTGGGAGGCACTTGGTAGCCAGTATATGACAATACGGGTGCCGTTCATATCAAAGATATGGTTCATGATGTGCCTAGGATGTGACTCCTTAGTTTTAATTTACTATCAAAATTTTTAGTTTCAAAATAAAGTTGTATAAATTTGAAATACATACATACATATAAATCTTTGGTCAGAACACAATTTTAACAAAAAAAAAATAATTAAAGTGATATAGAGAATAATAAGTAGTAGATAGTTGTCACTATGTGGTGGGGTTATAATTATGAGTTCGGGTTTATATTGGTTTTGATTCAACATTAGTTTTTACGCAATAACTCCATAAGAAATGTTTATAAACTTATTCTCCATTTTAACATTTGTTTACTTTCTTTTAAAAATGTTTGTTTTTTTTTTACTTTCTAGCTTCAATAAAAGGAATACGTATTAAAGCTTTCCTTACACACTCCCTAAATTTGAAAGTGTTTTCGGCATTCAATTAAATTTTTTTATTTTTTTTTTAATTTCGTTAACTAACATTGCATTGATAACGCATCGCCATCTTTTCGAAAATTTTGTAGCTTATCAGTAATAAAATTTTTTTGTTTTGCAAAATTTGTCAATAACAATAAATAAAATTATATATTGATGTGAGTTATAAATAGACAAGAAGGCAAACAGCCAATAATTATTATTACAATTGAATTGCATATTACGAATACAAAGCCTTTACGTTTGTTTCAAAAAGCAGAACAGAAGACAGAAGAGCGCGATGCTGTAAGAATATTTGTAATAAGGGTATTCACATCTAGCGCAGTGCTTCATTACTTGACAGTTTCAGTATGTTTTTTTAATATATTAACCAATGTATCACATAATATATTTAGTAACCAAATTGCTTGCTTGGCAGTTTGACCGGGAACTAGCAACAACAGCTGATATTTAGCTAAATATGTATCAAGAAAGATAAAACAGGAATGATGGAGTTGCCACAATTGTATTTTCTTGGTACAATTTGAAGCCGAAAAGTACTTTGATACCGCATCGACTTTTCGGTGCAATTTGCAAAGAATGCAACGCAGTTTATATTTAGTTTTGCTTTTAGTTAAACCGACATGCTCGTGCAAGATTTTCGGGATCCAGTTGACTTAAAATGTAGCGAATTTCGGAACTGTCTTTATTTGTTAACTTTAGACAAACATAAACTGAATTAAATGAGAAGGTATTACAACTTGATTTTAAAATATTACAACCTTCACACTTCCTATTCGTGTCTGCAAAAATCCAAAGGCGAAATTTAGAAAAAATTGGTCAACAAATTTCTAAAACAAAAGAAAATAAAGAATCCGAATAATAATAGGCCATTCCGGTTCTAAATAAACACTTTTTCCCATTTTCTGAAATTATGAATACAAATTTGCAGATACCTTTTACTCTGCCCCTTCTTTACATTCGAACTTCGAAATTGCAGAAAGTGGGTATAACGAATACCAGGAGAAAGGGGAGTTGGTTGATGTGTTTTTGGGAGTAGCTTCTCCAAATATTTGAAAGCCAATTGGGCAAGTCTTTAAATTTGAATATTTATTTCGCTTTCTGCCTCTTAGTAACTTCGATAACTAAGTTAACTAAATTTTTGGTAGAGTTATTTATTTGCTTGTTATGTTTTGAAATTTGGATGTGAACAGTTTTTTTTTGTTATCTCTTCATGTCTAGCTATATCTTCCGAATGAAATAACTCTCTGGCGAACTTTGAAATTCCTGCGGGAAAGTTTCTAAGCATTTTTAGTTAGATCATCTTGTTCTCTGAAGAAATAAGCTTCTAATTTTGAATTTTATTTTTAATGCCTATTGTTTCTTAATTTTTTTCTTATCAGCTAATTTAAAAATATATTTGAAATATTATTTGTTGAAAATTAAAAAAAAATAAAATTTGGTACGTTTTTGCTTAATTTGGTACTTAATTTTCTGACCTTTGGCACAGTTTCGAAAAGTTAATTTATCAACTGTGTGATAAAATACAAGCTTGCTCCCATCAAAGAGGAATTTTGGGAGTCATTTTTCTGTGACGTAACACTGATGCAGCTGCGAATGAGAAATGTCAAAATGGCGAACACGAATATAGCTGGTGTCCAATACAACGAATGCTATATTATGGTAAAAGTGTGACTTTGTTTTTTAATTTTAATCAAGATAAGTAGAACAAAAAATGCTATCAAATGGAAAGGAAATTATTGCATTTTGACCTTACAGTTAGAAGGCCTAGAATCATATTGCGCTAACTGAATGTAAGTCATCTCGCTGGAATAAATACGACTCTTATATTTCTTATATAAAGCATTTTCTTACAACAATCGCTATTTAAAATCGTTCGTTAATTACATAGAGCATTCGTTAAATAGGCATTTGGTATACTGTACGATCATTACACTATGGGCCAGCAAACGATCAAAAGTCGCCAATATTAGAACGATCAAAAGTCGCCAATAAGGAATTTACTACCCGGCGGGTTTTGGGTCGACATTCAATATCCAGCAGTTAGATTTTAGAAATTAAAAATGGCGACCAGTGTTAAAAAAAAGAAACATTATTTTGTAGCTAGTGCTCTGCGATGTCAACACACTGCCTATTCTGTCAAATCCATTATGAGCCGACTAGCGGTGCGAGATTATTCGTGGAAAAAACTCCCTTGTCAAACTGCCAACTACCGAATTGCTAAAAAAAAAACGAAATTATTGTGAATACCCCTACTATGTGATGGTGTTAAAGAGTGTGAAGGTGCCGTGTGTAGTAGGGTGCCCAAAGCCAAAGAAAATAGTAATTGCGGTGTTTATGCACTAAAAGATAGTATATTGTAAGTAGTTGTACTTCGAATATTACGATTAGTGATGATCATCAGCTAATTTCGAACTGCTCGCACGAATTTATGTACTTTGCTTAGCATAAAAATATTTCTGTATGTAATAGAATTAATTAGACATTAATCGATTAGAGTGGATGCAATAATTTCGATTACTTTTATCAAAAAACAAAAAAAAAAAAGAAGAAATTAAATATTACATTTATTACATTGCATTTTGCATTGGTTTGTTTGCTCGATTGCAGAGTTGCATTTATTCATACATGGAAAAAAAACTTACGAAACATTGGCTTTGTTGCTTTGCGGCGGCATGCTTCTATGCGGCATGACGATCGTGAACAACAATAACAAACGCACGACATTGCAGTTTGAAGCGTTAAAACGTTAGAGTAGGACGGAAAAGCATTTTTGGACGTGATGGCGTGGGCGTTTAACGTTGATTAGAATAGAGTAGAGTAGAAATATTTGTTTGTTGCTTGTATTGTAACTACATACATATATGACGGCTAAACGAATAATTTCTCTTTATGCATGTATGTAGGTAGATTTGTGTGAGCTTTTATATTTGGAGTAGTAGGAGGAAAGGAGTCGAGGATGGCACATGATTTTGGAATGCTTTATTTTTTGGGCTGGCATTTTGCAGTTATTTTTACTTTTATTATTATTAGTAAAAAAGCATGGGTTAATGAGATATATGGATAGTAATGAGCGTGTTTATCGTATAATATTTAAGGTTATAGGCCTGCGAGTAGAAAAGTAGATATGTATGCAAGTTTTGGCTATTTTTTATAATTTTATTTATAGTGTAATATTTGTGTTAGAAATCTATTTGATGCACTGACAAAATTCAACACCCTGACAGTTGTCAGGTTTACTGCGCCCAAAACTATGCCACAGAATATAACGCCATTGTTGCGTGCTCAGTAAAATATAACAACTACAATCCTTGTTGTCGTCATTAGAGTCGTGAAACCCTTCTGTGCCACATAGTTCCAGGCGCGGTAAACTTGACAACTGTCAGTTTGGTGAGTTTTGCCAGTCTGACAGCATAGTGGGTTAAAGGTAAAGTTCTTTTTTATAATATTGTTAATATGGATATGAAAATACTTTATTTGGGCGTAGAAAATTTATATACTTTTGGCTGTTTGCGCGTATCAAGTATGTAGGTGTGTGTAAAAATACCAGTAGAATTAGAGTATTTTTTAGGCGCATAAGTAGTAACCTTGGCTTGTGATAACCTTAGCTTATAGTCAATTGGTTTGGGTTATTTTTCAAAAACCTTTCCCTAATCTATTCATCTCATTATTTGCTTATTACAATATTATTGTTTCGAATGCGGTCTTTTCAATTCCTATATCTTTGTTTTATTTCGCGTGAAAAAATATGCTATGTGTTGTAATCAAGTACACCGTGAAGAAAAGTATGCAGTAGGTGAATGTAATGAGCTATGAGTGTGATTGTTGTGATAATGCTTTGCTGGAAAAAATTGACTGAATATGCATTTCTTCGATTGATATGATTTGAATGTTACTTAAATATGTACGTATGTATGTATGATATGTATGATATGTTATTAATGGACAGCTATGAAAGTATATTGGCACTCCATCAACTTTTCCATAACGTTTAGGTTTTTCGCAACGTTAAACTAACGAGTAATACGCCCACGGCCAGATAATTACCATTGCTCTCGGAGCGCGAGTACGATGGTCGTGTGTACGATGGCAGATCAGCTGTGGTGTTGTAAGCATTCGAGGCAGGGCTCGAGTTGGATGCATAGCCGGAGGTATCACCAGCTGCTGGCATAGTGGAGCTCACCGCTGCTGGTGCGCTGTAGACGCTCGCCGAACGAATACCCATTTTCGATTTCCAATCTATGCCACCAACCGCGGCGGAAGCATCAGCGCCACCTATTGCACCTCCAATGGCATTGTTAGTTAGTTCCGTACCGATTGCACCGCCTGCAGTAGTGGCATCACTGCTTGGCCCCACTGTGGTGGTGGTAGTGGTGTTGGTATCCATGCGCGTAATCGTTTCGATGGAAGTCGAGCTGCCGTAGTTGAAGGTGCGTTTATCTTTGCCGCCACTCGGTGGTGTGGTCGAGGTTGAGCTGCGATAGTTAACTGCACCGGCAACGCCAGTCGGTGGTGGCGGTGGTGGTCCAGTAGGCGGTGGAGGCGATTTGATGCCGACATTGCCGTTGCGATTGATGCGCGATGAAATCGATGATGAGGAAATCGACGATGATGAAGTAGTCGAAGTGGCACTACCGATGGTTTGGTTAGTTGCGGAAGTTTTCAAAGCACCCTTATCGAAGGGATTGACACGCTCTTGTGGTTCGAAATTGGTGACTGGCTTGTATTTGTTTTCATCTTGGAATGTATCTAAAACGCTGGAAGATGGCTTGCTGCTGTAACTTGCGGCTGAGCTAGCGCTTACGCTCATACTGCCCGCTGTCAATGTTGAGTTCGATGAAATGTCTGAGCGTGCATCGTATGGCTTTTCTGCAACCGGTTTTGGTGATGGTTGCGCCGAAATGACGTCCGATGCAATGCTAGACGTACTGCCACTGACCGATTTGCCGCCGCCGCCACTAGCAAACGAGAATTGCTTGCCGAGGAACGAGCCGGTACTTATGCCACTTATTCCACTGCCGCCAGCGCTGCCACCTCCGCCACCGCCGCCGCCACTGCTTGTCTCGCTTGCTGTTCTTCCGCGTTTCTTATTTGCTAACTCCTACATGTCACCAAATATCCCTGCAAATGTCTTACGCAAATTCTTCATGGTGTCCTCCGCATCCTCGACGACTGAAGTTTGAGTTTGTGGTGGACGTGTCGATACCCTGGAGGCGGACGACACGCTCGATGTTTGTGAAGTTTGCGAATCACGACGAACTGCGCCACCAACGCCACTGGGCACGCTGGTGGGTGCCGGTGCGGATGGCTCTTCGGGTACCTCAGAAATGCTGCTGCGACTGCTGAGACGACCAATCGAGCCGACTGCCGGCGAAGTGCGTTCCGGTATTGGTGGTGGACCGCCCATCGGAGCGGGACGTGGACCGGCTGGAGCTGGTGGTGTTGGTGCCATATCCTCAGTGGGGCTCTCACCGCGCGAGGATATAGACGAACGTGATGGCTGACGAACGCCATGCGGTGGAGCGCCAGTATGTGCCATGCTGGGGCGGCAGACATTCTGCGAAGAAATGAAATGAGTTTAAGATTTGAATTAGCGGGTTGAGGATAAGCAAATCATAGAGCGTATTGCCAATTATTTGAAATCCATTCGTCCTTAAAGTGGAATACTTCCATTATTAGCAATTTAAATAGTATATTGAAACCCTACTAAGACTTCCGCCAAATTATTTCAGGAAAATATTAAGATTTACGTGAGCTGGACTGATTTGAGAATACCTTCAAAGGTATCATAACAATGAGCTTAGCGAAAGAAAGAAAGCAAAAAGGATGCGGGAATATAGGTCTAAATAGCTCAAGTTTAAGCTATTTGGGATATTCTTAAGCCAATATTCCAAAAAAGGGAAAATAAATTTCATTATTACGCTTGTGCTGAAAACTTTCTATGCAATCCTTCTCAGCTGAAACTACTTTATGATCGGAGGAATTTTTTTAATACTTATCATTATTTAAAGATATTTTTTTTTGATAATATTCGATTTTTGTAGACATTTTCAAATTTATCTTATTAAAATTTTAACCAATTTTTAAACCCTCTAAGAAAATATTTTTGAAATTATATTTTCTCAAAATTCTTAGTTTGACATTCATATTGCAAAATGTAATTTAATTGATTAACTTAACTTCATTTAGCTTTAAACAGATGGTAACCTCCTCCCAAAACCTTTTAAGAATTAAACTTTATTATTCCTCCTTTCTTTTTTTTTCTCCTCTATTGCATTATGTGATTTCACTCCTTATTTTAATTGAACTAAATAAATTTTAAATAGATGGCAACCCTTTAAAAAAAAGTGATTCTATCATAACCCATATGATCGAGTATATATCGTCCCTTTTACTACGTTAACCGCGTCACTACGTTTTATGTTAAGAAAATCGGTCAATTTAAGGAGCAACCCTGAAAAGCTAACGTAGGGTGAGAATTCGAATGCAAAATTAAAATCCTTCAATCGTTTTCATTTTATCTACATTCATATGATAGAATTAAAGTTAAAACGAAACGAAACAAACTTCGTTTTTCATTTCTGAATTACTACTCTGTTATACATAGATGCGAGATTAACGCAGAAACGGGGCTATATGTATGTGCCAAATCTTATCCAAATCTGCCCAGTCGTTATATAGCAATATGTGACCTAACTTATTTATTTATTTTAGTTAACTTTTTCCAAAAGGTTGCAACAAATATACGCTATATGTTAACCCAAGTTATAAGCTAGTTATGTGCCAAGTTTCATAAAACTCCATTCGACCGATTGGGCCTGAAAAGGTAACAACAAACCCACTCCCGTACTAATTGTGAAAGTAGGATATGATTAGAAAACTAGCTCGGAGGCGCTGGAGTCAAAATATTTATAAAAGTCTTATTTATTAAACAATTTTGAAAATATGCAAAATACATGCAACTGAAAAATAAGTTTTCTAAAAATGGACTCGCTAGATGGCGCTGGAATCGAGTTATTTATAAAAGCCTAATTTATTAAACAATTTTAATAAAATTTAAAATGTATGATATTGAAAAATAAGTTTTCTAAAACTGGACTCGATAGGTGGCGCAGGCGTCGGCTTTGATGAGATTACAGAAGTATACTCGGTTCCGGGGTTTTAATGCTCCGAATATTAGAAGGGTACGCCGCAACTGCGATAAAAAATACTTTTACTTTAGTTAAGGCTATTTTTGCAAGACATCCCATTGAAAATTATGTTAAAAACCTGCTACTAACTTAAGAGTCCACTTCATCTTAGTTATGGGTATGAGACAATATTTTTTAATTTTTCAAAACTTCCTCAAAAATCTGCTGCAATTATGTGAAAAAGTATTAAGCTACGCAAACGGAGTCGCGGACATCTTCTAGTTCATACATATTTAAAGTATTTATTAAAAAATTGTACTCACTTGCATTCTTCCCGAAACCAAATCAGCGATCTGGCGACGATCCTCTTCCTGGCTATCGCCAATTAAAGCGAATGTACAATCGCATGCACTGATTATATGTTCGCGTCCATCTTTGCCGACCACCACTGAAATGCCGCATACCTCCATGCCGCCGAAGAGTTCAGAAATCTGTAAAAGAGTAAATATGCAATTGGTCAGATATATGTGCATATATTTACTTATATACTGGCGTGTAAATATGCTATGTTTGATACGAGTATTTGCCTGCTGTGGTATAAATCTGTTTCCAATTTGCAAGTTGCCCCATTTCTATGGCGCATTAATCAATTCCCGATTGCCAACTGCGGGCACTGAAAGCTCCTCTAATCACACAAGTAATGATACTTTACGTACATATGTACATAGTTAATATACATACATACATACGTAGATACAACCAAATGCAGTACTAAGTTTTTTTTATGGGTAAATGGTCATGTTAACAATTAATCGTTCGAGTACTTAAAATGATTACCACAGTAGCTTATGTTCGATTTACTGTGGTTTGCGGTACACTGGGCTGTCTACGCCGTCAAAACTGTTAAATAATGCGGCACGCGGTTTGCTAATTCATAATTCAAATTGTGTATTATGTGATTGCTGTTGATATGTTGATATACCCAGCTAGTTAATTATGTAAGCGAGTGAGACATTTAACAAACAGCCGTAGTGGTATCGAGGGAGGAGTAGTGGGAGATTAGCAGAGCTATTTTCCTTTGGGTGGGGTATTTAATACATAACTTGCCGTCAGCGGGCGGGGAGTTTAGATTATTCGCTTACGTAAATTGCATATATGTATATACTTACACATATATGTATATATAAGTATACTCATTTTCTCACATATTTTTGGAATCATTCTGAAACCTGTGTAAACTAAATGGTCCATTCTAACCGCCTAGGCATCACGGCATTGATTGGGCGGCTCGGAATTCCGTCCATTTTGGGTTTCTCAGCATTGCTTTTTAAATTAAGAAAGGGATATTTTCGTTTTTTCTTGGGAAGCAAAGTAGCAAAATTGCCGAGGTACAAGACAAAAAGTTACCAATACATTGGCTAGCGATCGGGCGGCTCGGAATCACGTCCATCCCCACATAATCAGTAGTGTATTTAAATCAGAAAAAGGCTATTTTTTGATTGAGATGCAAAAGTGGCAGAGTTCCCGGAATAGAAGTATCTGAATCCTAACCATTCCGACTGCTTCAGTAGCGCTTTAAAATCAATAAAGCGCTATTCCTAGCTTGACATGCAGAAGTGATAGGATGGCCGAGGTAAAAGGCAAGAAATTGTCAGTTTCTATAGATTGCATCAGGACTGTAACGAACGTAGAGCTTAGTGCTCAAACCACCCTCCGACGAAATACTTGACCTATACTAACGATTTTGGAGGGCTTGGATTTCGATGCTTCCTGCTCGTAAAAACAAAAACAAATAAAATATTCTTGGGTTAGATTTGAAATATTTTGATGGATTTATGTAGACTAGCAAATACTCTGCTATGCCTCACAAAGTAAAACGCAATAAATTTTATGCCTTCATGTATTGAAGCAATTTATTTAAAAAAAAAAAATGGGTTCAACTGACATAAGTATGTATCTGTGTATATTAAGGTGCCTCGCCAGCAAAATTTGCAGTTTTTGCATCGGTATTTTAAAGTGAATTATGCTTTTAGACTTTCATCAAAATATTAAGATTTACATGAGATGGATTGATTTAAATATTGGCCCAAAAATGGAGATTTTATTAACAAAATTATTATTTTGTAAGCATTAAAGAAAAACTACTTTAAATGATAAAACAATGTAAGCTTAAAATTTCTGCTTAACATTAAATTAAGTGAATTAATTTGTGAAAAGAATATGGGATGAGAATATAGTTATTTGCAGAAAAACAAATACTGATAGAAAGGGTAGGTAATATTATTAATCTAAATCGGTCAAGTTTTGCCAATTTTACAAAAAAGGTCAAAGACAGCTTCAAAACTTTTGTTATTATGAATTCGTCGAACAAATTTTTGAATACTTTTACTTTTTCATGATCTGGGGTGATTTTTTTTTAAAGACATGATTAAAACAAAAATGTGTTTTGTTTATAAAAAATGGGCCGAGTTCATCTAAATATTAATATTATTGCGAAATATTTTTGTTGATGTTTTAAAGTATAATGAATTTTATAATTCCGATGGAAAAACAGTACCAATGTTTTTGTTTTCAGATGAAGAGTGATACACCCTTAATGCTCATATTCTTGAAGAAATTTAAAAATTAAGTATGCCACTGTATTGCTTTCGGAAAAGGTTTCGTTAAAAAAAAATTTAATTATTAAAATTGGTTTGGTACTTCGAGAACCAAATTATTACAAACACACTCCATATAAACATTTTTATATAATGATTATGGATCTATTGAACTATTGTTTTACTTGTGTCAATCAGAGTTCAGTGCGTCGTTTTTTTTTAATACCATGAAGCTGGTGAACTGGAGAGGAAAGAAGAATCAGGCATGAGATGTACAAATCAGGGAGTAGACCGCGCTATTGAGAGAACAAGCTTTCTAAACTGTTGCAAAAAATGTTAACGAGATAAAAAGAGAGCTACAGCAATCACTTCCAAAGGATATTCCGAACCGTTCAATACCGGTTAAACGAGATAGGTATGTCGGCTACGAAGCCTGAAAAAAATCAATATTTAACCGCAAAAATGGAAAAAAGCAGTTCAACTGGGTCATAACTAAAGTAAAATGGACTGAATCTTAATGCAACTTGATAGGCCCTGATCGCTATTGCACCGTAGGCCAGATAAAGGATTTGCGGAAAATTGCATACTTTCTGCTGTAATGCAATCTTCATGGAATGGCGATGCCTTTCAAAATACAAACCGGAGTCTCTTGTTTTAATAGAGGGTATAGTAAATGAAACAAATTGGAATCTGTTTTACTCAATGGGGTTATATCCACCTTGGAGTTCATAACATAAAAAGGAACGATATCCAATTTTTCAGGACAATTCAGCGCCATGTCTTCGGGCACGAACTGTAGGTTTCATCTTGAACTTTTCACCCATTAAACCAACTGTTACTATTTTTCGGTCTATTGGGGGCGAACGGTAAATGATTTATATTATATCGCCCTACAATGCAGCTTAATTTTTGTATTGTCCACGATTTTTCAAATAAAAACTGACCTCAAATTCGTACATATATAGCTACTGTTGTATGTTTAAATTTAATTTTATTCTTCTTTTAGCATTTTATGCAAAAGTGACTACAGAACAAGTAAATAAGTGATGTCATTATCCTTGCCGAAGCCTTTATATCATTCATTAATATAAAAAAGGCATTGTTCACATAAAAATATTCAATTTTAAAATACTATTTATTTTTCTGTATAAAAGTATAATAAAAAATAAAAATAAATGTTGTAGAAAAAAAATTGAAAGTATAAAATGTCAAGCGTTAGAACTGGAAAATATACCTTCATGGCCATTGAAAAAGGTTTCATATGCTATCGTTTTTTTAATGTCTAGCGAAAAATGCATCAATGTTGTTTTGTTGTAGAGCAATTTTCTTGCGATGAATTTAGCCCAGTTTGGATCAATCACATTCCAAGGAATGCTATAAAAGTTAAAGTCTCCAACCAAATACTAATCTTGATGACATCCTCAGTATATACCTCGTATGAGTTATAAATAAATAACCGACCCAATTCCATGGTCTGAACAATCCGTCGTATGAGAGCAGGAGTGCCAATTTCAAGTTCCTCACTGGTTTAGTGCCGGAGTTATAATGGAAAATCGCATACCTGAACAATCAGTTGAATAACTATTACATATATAATGTTGAAAATTACAGCTGCCTACCAAGTCTCAGCTCAATATCGCAAAAGCTGAGGCTTCATCAAATCAGATCTTGGTCCTGATCATTTTGGTATACTTGGGAGTGAGCCTATCCCTTCTTATACTTATGCTTTCAAATATCGCACTAAACTTATGATATTATTGCATCTAAATGAAATCAATAATTGGGGGAATATTCTACATGAATTTACCACATTCTTTCCAATAGTAGTATCATATTCAAACCACCCTACATATATACCATCATCCAGCAGTTTTGCACCTTCGAATATAGATTTAGTTCTTTCAAACATTCCCAGACATTTAACTCAACCAATAGCGCTTCATGAATTTAGTTCTGATCACCTACCAGTTAAATTTTATCTGAACTTAAGCTTCACACAGTTTGAAAATCTTGAAATGGACCACAGTAAAACGAATTGGAAAGTCTATCGTCGCTCCATAAAAAATGCTATGCTTAGTTTACCAACAAACCTCGAACAAATTAACCGCCCTGAGGATGTCGATAAAAATATAGAAACCTTTTATGATAACATAAAGACCGCAATTCAAAGTTCTGTTCCGCTAAGGGGTGCCCAGAACAATTTCTTAAAACTACCTACTTTCATATTAAACCTAATAAAAGTAAGAAACTACCACCGTAGGCAATGGTGTAGATACAGACAATGTTATAATCATAAATTAGCGGGTCTATATTCCTCAAAAATTCGAAGTGAAATTTTGAAATACAGAAATGAAACTTGGAAAAAGAAGCTTAGCTCGCTTGAAAAGAGAAGCAATCCCTTCTGGAACATTTGTAAAATACTGCGTAAAAAACATACACAAATCCCACCTCTGCGTGATAATAATAAGACCATTGTTAACAATGACGAAAAGGCAAACCTTTTCGCTTATGAATTTCTTGAAAATCATAAAGTGTCTACTCAACTTGGCACACCTATGCAGGAAAATCTTGTTACTACAACATTATCCCAACTTAATTCGCTATCGTTAGACACTCCTGAGTCTGAGTTCGTAGATACGAAATATGTCGAAGATCGCATCAGTTAAACGCATCGCAAATCATGTGAAATCAAGTTTTGAGAACAAAAAGTCAACTGGTCTAATACTTCTGGACGTTGAAAAAGCATTTGATTCAGTCTGGCACAATGGTCTCATACATAAATTAATTAATTTTCACTTTCCATTGCACCTTGTAAAATTAATCCAAAGTTTCTTGAGCAATCGCTACTTTTGTGTGTGTTTAAATAATGAATACTCCGACATGATCCAACTTCCGGCTGGAGTTCCGCAAGGATCAGTGCTTTGCCCCTTGTTATATACACTGTACTGTTCCGATTTTCCTAGATTTGAGAATTGCCAATACGCTCTGTATGCCGACGATACTGCAATTTTTTATTCGCATAAGTTCGGCAATGACATTGTAACAAAATTACAGGGCGCAATGTGCAGCATTTCAAACTATATGAAAAAATGGAAGGTAAAACTTAATGCTAGTAAGACACAAGCCATCTTTTTCACTAGAAAAAGAAGTCCTTGTTATTTACCAAGCTCTAGTCTAAAACTAGAAAATCATGAATTGCAGTGGGCCAGCTATGTCAAATACCTCGGAGTAGTTTTTGATAAAAAAATTACGTATTGTGAGCATATAAAACACATACAAGAGAAAGTTAACATTGCTATTAAAATGTTGTACCCACTGATTAAATGGAAGGCTAGTATGAGCAAAGAAAACAAATTAGTAATCTACAAAACAGTTTTCCAATCCATAATTTTATATGCTTGCCCTGCATGGGGCACCGCTGCCAAATCGCATTTAAATAAACTACAAATATGTCAAAATAAGATTCTTAAAATGATGCTTGGTCTTCCCTGGGATTACTCTACCATACGACTTCATAATCTTTCAAACACTAAATTGATATCAGAACAAATTCAGTTATTGACTGACAGATTCAGAATTCGTTGCGCTATGTCTAACAATACATTAGTCTCTAATCTACATTAATAACCAATAATATACTTTTTGCCTTGATATTAAATGGGCAACACAAATTAGCTTGTAAGATTTATAGCAGAGGTTTTTAAATAGTAGTATTTTCTGAAATATCTTTCATAAAATAACATAAATAACGTAAATCTGTGATAGCAAAAAGAAAAAATGTTGTAGAATTAAGGTCTATGTACCATATTCTGTGAATTATGCGATACTTAAGTTTATAATGTGACGATTTTTCTACTTAATAAATGATTTGATTTGAAATCAAAAATTAGTTAGTAACAAAAAAAAATTGGTCGAAACTTGTCAAAAATTCCCTCTCGTACACAGAGCAAAAATGTTCACCTGGTCATTTATTTTGGTTCACACTGTACATTTAGAATAAGTTCAATCTATGTCGTGTCATTCGTCATTTCGGGCAGCTAATTTACATATTTATATTGTAATTTTAGCTCTCAAATCAAATTCGTCATTTCGTCATTCGCCGTGAACGCAACCATAAATCATCCAAAATTGCTTCACTAAACGTGTCAGGTGGCACTGCTGGCGGTAATTCTAAACTAAATAAATAATCGAATAAAAGTGGTAAGTTCATTTTAATTACAAATCTGTATAGCGTACATCAATACGGCATCATTTCGAGAACGCACTTTGTAAAAGTGTGTAGCGTAAATATTGAATATTCTTCTTAATATTGCAAAGAGTAGTTGCGATGGCTGTAGCATAATCTCAAACACCTACATTACGAATATATCTGGAATTTTTTTTTTTTAGTTTAAAAAAACGTTCCCGAAATGACCACATTAATTTGTAATTACGTGCTCTGCCCGGTCTTAGACAAAATTGACAACGACCAACTTCAATTCATAATA
Source organism: Anomoia purmunda (assembly GCA_951828415.1). Taxonomy (NCBI): domain Eukaryota; kingdom Metazoa; phylum Arthropoda; class Insecta; order Diptera; family Tephritidae; genus Anomoia; species Anomoia purmunda. The sequence goes on from OX639993.1 coordinate 155,540,326, forward strand.
GTGAAAAATTCACCTCCATTCATGTACGTGCATAGATAAATTTAAGTAAATTTTTAAGAGCATTTAGATCTAAATCATTTACCACACCAAATCGACGAATTAATTCAATATTTATTGTCCATGATACGTAAGTGACACTTCATGTTGTCATAACAAATAACAGACATTAATCAAATGGCACTTAATTTTTGGCATAAATTAGTACTCAAAAAAATTTCAGCAGCCACTTGAGTCAGTTGTGAGGCTATTAGAACGAAGGTGATCAACTGGAAAAATTGGCTAAATAAATTTGTAAATTTATGTATATCTGACCTTAGAGTCAAGACCAAAATTACTTTAAAGTGCAACTACACACACCCACAGGCACTTAATGGCAAACGCATACCTACCTACCTACCTACATATCCCTGTACTATTTAGGCCATATCGGACTACGAGTAGCTACATACATATGTAAGTAGAATATATCTATGAATTTTCAAAGGCGGCAAAACAAATATTTTGCGTACGTGAGTGCAAATATAAAACCGTGTAAACGATCGTGCTTTGGCACTTCGCCTAATCCAATTCCAATTCCTGTATCTACGCTGTTGCTACTACGTAAATCCATTGCATTATTGATATGTTAACAATAATATTTCGAATTTATTTGATGGAAATGTCTAACGAATGACTCACATTACACATTGGCATTTAGCATTTGCGGTTTTGTTGGTATTGGCTTTAAATTGGCTTTGCATATTAGTTCTCGAAACTATGTACGTAATTTACATGCAAAATACATTAAATATGAATGTCGACAGCGTCATGGTTATTATAGGCAGCATATATGTAGTATGCAAAAAAAAAATGTATGAATGGCTAATTGAGTTCTGAAGCAATTATGCATTTATGCAATGTACTTACTTATACAATGCAATCAATTTAAGATTGTAACAAATGTACTAAGTAAAGGTGTGGCTGTAATTAACAGCAGCGATAGAACGAAAGGTTTGGGTAAGAAGTAATTTGACATCAACTATAAATATTTAGTGCTTATCATAACTATACACAGAGCGAAACGATCACCTAAAATGCCCCATAATTCAGAACAAAATTTTGCGGATTTCTCTATAATTGTTTTCCAATAATAAACTCTTCTTATTACAACTGGGTATGTCTTTCCAATAAAAACAAGGAAATAATCTGTAAAACTATTGTAAGATGAAAACTTTTGAAGGTGACCAGTAGAATTAAGATGATAACCTTTTCAATAAAATTAAGAAGGAAATCTTGGTTTTAATTTAAAATTATTGCTACATTCATTTTTTTTTAATAACTTACAAATAATTATAATAATTTTCAATTTTCTTCAACATTAATACAAGTTTAGGCAGATAAAGATATTTAGTTTTGAAAACATTTATTTTGTATAATTATTTATTTCTGAAATCATATTTTATTTTTGAAATTTTTGAAACGCAATTCTTTGAAAACTTCTGGAACAATAAATAAGTAAATCAAAAATTTTCCAAGGCGAATTTATAGAAAGTGATGGCATAAGAGCAGCTGATTTGATTTTTTTTATTTACCTACATGTATTTTGTTTTTGCTTTTGCGTATGAGCTTTCAAAAGCCGTAAAAGCAAAAACAAAATGTATTTAAATTTTGACAACTCTTACGCAGAAAGAAAAACAAAATACATAGAAATTTTGTAGTTGTATTTATAACACCACCTTGTATGGATTCGCCTTGAAATTTTCCTTATGAAAATACAAAAAACCAAAGAACATTATTCATATTATTAAACTAAAAACAATATAAAGTAGATTATTCACAAAGTAAATATGTAAAGTATGTTAAGACGTGAAAAGCAAAATTTGAATTGAAAAGGGTTCTTTTAAAAATAAAAAGTTTTCCTTACTAATAAATTCACTAGGCTTCTCGTAAAAATTAGAGAATCTCCTTATCTATTTCCTTTTTATGATTTTTAACATAAAAACCAGGAGTTTTCATCTTACAATTAGTTGTATATTTTTGAACAAAATTCCATAAAAATTAATAAACAAGTGGTATCTCCTTTTTTCCAGCCATTTCCCTTTACAATAAATTTGAGAAGAAATTCAAACCAATATTAAGAAGAGTTTCTAACGATAATTTCTTCCATTTTGTCCCCCTCGCACTCCTTGGCCATCAAGTTTTTAATTTTTAAAATTAAACCAAGCTTTATTTTGCATAACATCGATAAGCTTTTGAATTCATTATGATAGGTGTAAGTATATAGTAAAAAGAGTAAACTTAACTCTGCACCCATTCCAAAATGACATCCGAATACAGTGTACAACTCATATTCTATAGTTTTGCAACTACATTAACAGCTTAACTTTAGACAAACATTTCAATGCATAAGGATTTGCGTGCAGTTTAGTAAAGAAATATATGGGGGATGCTGCGTTCAGACGCTCCTAATTTTTTTTCTATTTTTTTGCAAACCTTTTCAAGTTGTCTATTTTTGAGCAATAATGTGTTATATGTTGAAAAATATTTAAAAATACATTGTTTTTAGTCAAGTGTTGACAGAATATCTTCTTTCAAACAACATTTATAAAATTATCAAATATTTATATAAATTAGAGTCGCCTAGTGTTGGAAATTCAAACATCGGCATTTTTGAATTTTTGTCTATCGGATTCTAGAATCGCCATTTTCTTTATTTCGGTTGCCGACGATTATATGCTAAATTTTCACTCGAATCAGCATCTCTTTCAATGTCTCTGTTTTCAAGAACAATCAGCATATGCGCATGGTTTAAATCGAGTCTATAGAAGCGGGAAGGCTCAATTACCAATATTCGCCTTGCTATTAAAAAAACAAATTGGATTGAAGATGGCACAATTATATCATCTTGAGGAAAAGTTTTCGACTAGCTTCTGTTACACAAACAAAAATTGTATAATTTAAGTATAGATGCACATCGCGTCGAAAAGCATTGGGCTTCGCATTGTGCATTTGTTGCTAAATAATATTTTTTAATCGATTTCAAATACCGCGTCTGTTAAGATTAATAAAATATTACTGTGAGTTAAAATTTTCTTTTTTATTGTAATAAAACAATGGTTTATGATAAAATAACTGATCAATCTTACTACGTTTTATAACCGGCAGCTACAAGTGAGGATATATGTAACTCACATTTAGTCCGTCTCAATTGAGCTTTGAAACTGTGTTTCATGTGTTTAACGATGCAATCGCATTATTGAATCAATCTCCAATTGCTAAATGTTGATTATCAAAATTATTTAAAAAAACAAAGTCCAAATCGTATGCGATGAATGAAATACCTCTTTATTTAATAAAATGATTAAAAATATTAAAAACATGAAAAATTTTCACCCTCAGCTCAAAAGTTTTGGAATCATTACACAAATATTTTCACGAAAATCGATAATTTTGAACATTTTGTACGAAAAAATTTAGAATTTTATAGAAATACGAGTTTACAATTTTTTTTTTTCAATTTTATATTCCAAAACTGTTTTGAAAAACGCAAAGCTTTTAGCATTTAAAACAGACGAACGGCTTCTGTTCAAAAATCCATATCTCGAAAAGGGCTACATAAGAAAAAAATTAAAGAAAAATAAGGGAGAACTCTTTCAATTAAGACAATAACATAAAAAATTATGAAAAAAAAATCGGAGATGCAAAAGCCAAATAGTGTTTGATTTGGCACAAAATGAACCATATACCAAAATATGCTCTATGTACATACATACATACATACATACATATATAAGTACATATGTACATATTCACGCACCCCGACAGTCTGTCGAATAAATCAATGGAACTTTAGTGCCCCATGAGATACACAACTAAAATGTAAATTACGGTAAATTTATGATCATCACCTAAGCGACTAAGTAAGCGAGTTAGTTCTGCAACGTCGCGATTGAGTGAGTGCACTCGAAACAACAAACCAGATTTGATTAATGCAAACAATTCGCAAATTACAAATTCGATGAACTGATAGCGTCACTAGCGCTATTTGATGGCGGCTGCCATTCATCCAATCCCTGTTGCTAGTGTTTCACTTGTAGTTCTTGTTGTTGTTGCTATTTTATTTATTTAGTTTATTTTATTTTGTTTTTTTCTTTTGTTTTTACTGTTTTTCGGTACTCACCTCATCTACCCAGGACTTGTACTTCTCGGTTAAAGTAATTTGCTCGAGCATCGCTGAGCCTTGATTAGTTTTCCAATGGCCTGAGATCGATTTACGCCTGCAACGAAAAGTCATGAGTTTGTCAGGGAAAATAACAACGGTGGAGGAAGGGGAAACAACAAAGAGATATTCATTTATTAAAATTGAAGCATAAATCACGAAATAATAAGCGGCACTTTTGTGCCGACTTAAATGCTTAAATGGTATTATTATTAAATTACGCGACTATCGAGTTATTGGCTTGTCGGTCGGTCGGTCGTTTCGTTTGGCAGCAATAGCAGTGGCAACGGCGGCAGTGGCGGCGGCGGCGGTGGCGGCAGTTGATTGGCGGCAAAAGAGGTCTTTGACTGTGGCAATCGCATAAGCGGCTTTTGTTTTCACAGCGCACTATAGTAAATAGGTATGTTGTTGTTATTGTTGTTGTTATTATATTGCATTGTGGTGGCATGCCGCTAAGCGTTGAATGCTGAGTGCAACAGCAGCAGCAGCACCAACGACCCGCACGTTCGCGCCCATTTTATGAACCTTTTGTTGTGAAGTGATTTCTCAAGTGCTGCGTACGCGCCCTCGCGTAATGAACTTCAATTCTTTCTTTCAGCATACTCCTATTAACTACAATTCATGAGTGGAGAAATTCAATGCAAATGCAATACCCGTACTATTTGTTGCAGATACTTTATTCCTAGTAACTGATGCGATGTGCAGTACCTGCAGTACTACTGTGACGTGTAGCACAGTGGTGTTGGACGGGGAAAAATGTTTATAAAAATATTATTAAAAAATTGGGTGGTGAATAAAATAGCGCTATTCGTTTTTATCGCATCGTCGTAATCATTTTTGATATACCAGCGCTGCGCTTACAAGAAAAGTTATGTGTTTTTTTTTTTAATATTTGTTATTGCATACTTTATTAACACTACCTATTGCCCACATTTTTCACTTGCCTAATTTTCGAATTATTCTGAAAATACGGTGGGTCTTTCTTCTCCTGAAAAGTTAGTTGGACGCTGCGATCATATTCAGATATCGATATCGATATCATCATCATTATCGTTATCGAAATTATTGGATTTAGTTTCGCATTCAATATCGCAAATAATATGTTGTAATCGCTTTTGATATCATTCTCGATATATTTTTACCGATATCGATTTTGTTACATAGTCATCGTCATAATTTGCGTATTTCTATTCTACCAATTAACTTTAATCTGTGGTTACTGAAAGGGGTGTTAGTTAGTTAGGTTTGTTGAGGCATGTAAATAGGTGGCTGGTATCGTGTCGGGGTCGAGCCTGGATACATAGAAGTTGAGTTGAGCCATTCCCAAAACAGTCAGTTCAACGTATCGGAATAAACAGGGGTTACCCTGGCCAAAGACTGTTGTTTCGGCGACCTAACCCTGTTTCGGTTAGCCAAACCCATAAATACTAGATTTGTATACTTCTATGTTTTAACTAATATTTTGCCTTTAAACAACTTTTTTTTAAATTAATCTAAAGTTAAACACCGTGCCAATTTGCCTTTCCTGGTTAATAATTGGAAATATTATTATTATCATTTTATATATGCATGGGTCATGTTGGAAACGGACTGGTTTCGACCCAATAAAAAAGGGCTTCGCTTTCGATTGAAGCTGTCTTGAAATGAACATGCGACCATCACGTGATGCCTCAAATGTGTAATATATTTCTATGTTATTGTAATATAAAAATTCAAGAAAATAATTTAACTAAGAAGTACTATAAATAAAGGATATTTAACAAAAAAAAATTATGGTGTTGTTGAAAAATCACATCAGTATGATGAGATCTTATGATGGAATCATGTAATGTAACATCACAGGCCTTTTGCAATTACGCCAATCAGCTAAAAGTCTAGTTTCAGATGATATTTTTTATTAAGCAAAATGATGAAAGGTCGATACCGTAAGATAATTTGTAACGTGTGCCCCGGGTTAAAAGAAAATTTAGAGAAAAATCGCCCCTCGACAGGCAATGGCATACTGATTTTCTGTCATGAAGAAACTTATCACAAAAATCATCTGACTTTCGAAGTTAGCGGAAAATAAACGTTCCGACTCTTTTACATCTCTTAGTAGATTGACGACGATTTCTGCAATATTCTTGGTTACTTATTTACATAGCTAATACGTTAATTATTTGAATAAATAAATATGGTCGATTTATTTATGTCAAATCACACGTTTTTGAAGTAACTAAAAGTAAATTTATATTTTTTTCGGAATTTATACTTCCGAATTTCATAGAAGGAAAAAAGCTGAAACCAATTTGTTTCCAACCGAATTTGGCAACACACGGTCATGCTTGTTTTTTTTCAAACCAGAATTTCCTCCTCTTTATCAGAATATACATTAGAAAAGCCAAAATCAAGTTTCAAACTAATTTAGCCATTAAAGGCAGAATTTACAAAGGAGCGTAGCTCTTTAGTGTACTACGAATCATCTCGAATTAATGTTTTATCATCACATTATATCACATCGTGTAAACTGGCATCTCGCGATATTGCATCACATCATAAAAACCCTTCGATATTACATCACATCAAATGAACTCAGTCAAAGCGATATTATTGTTAAATCATATTGACTCAATTCTCGTGATTTGAATTTCACACTACAGTACCAACGTTATATAACATAGTAGCAACTTTCATTAAGTGAGTAACATCATATCACAACAAACTATGCCGTATTCTTTGACATGTCATGATATTCGCGGCTATCACTGAATCTATTGTAGTCCGAATTTTCGTGTAAAGCTAGAAAAAAAATAGTGATTTGGACTTCAAATCAAAGCCTATAAAGAATATGTTAGTCCGGTGGGGTTGCCACTTAATAAAATAGTTAAAATTAATATATATTCTTTAAGTGAATCGCAGCAATATGGATACTAAATGAAAGGTTATAATATAAATTTAAAATATACATATAATAAATATTATTTTAAGTAAAGCAAAGCCAACGTAACAACTGACAAACTCTTTAGCCAGGATATACTCTCGAATGGGGTTGCCACCTATTAAAAATGTATAAGGTAACTAATGTACACTCGTTTGAAAAATTTTCGCATTAAAATTAAAGCTTATAGAAAAAACATCATTAATTATATAATTTTGAATAAATCGAGTACATTGGTTGTGTAAAATAAGGCAGTGTTCTATTAAATATGTTAAATAAATAAAATATGTTAGGTGTGTAAAAAGATCAAAGTTAATATAGAATGAATGGGCTACAACTCGTCTTAAAGTGGAAACAAAAATACCTAGGTTACAAACTATTTCAATATCGTTAAAAACACTCTTGTGAATACTTTAGTCACAGACCGTATCGCCGTGTTTTCGCATTTGTGTATAAGTAGTTGTTGTTGTTCCAAGTATTCAATTTGAGATGTTTGTTGTTGTGGTGAGCTAACAGTACATAGCTTTCGCCTATTTTTCTACATATTTTCCTTTTTGTTGATTTCCGTTTCAGGCGTTACATTTGAATGTTTTGTTATGCTAATGCTGGTATTCTGAAAGCCGTCTCTAGTCACTAATTGCGACTTTTCGGTGGTGAGATTGATTTTGAGACTATTTGGTGTTCAGTAAGCTGTCTCAAGTCTCTAGTCTCTCGATAAAGTCACTAATTTGCCAGCAGGGCATGAGCAGGTCACAAAACAAAGAAATTGAGAAAAGTATTGAACAAACACGATCATAGCACTCGAGCTGCCCCCTGGTCGTTCGGTATATTTTGCTTAAGTCTGTAAAAAATATCACTTAATTTTCATAACGCATAATAAGAAAAAACTATCTGCTACTAACTACTGCTTTTCACCACAGTCTTTGGTGGCATTTTTTGAGACTGTTGCTTATTGAATACCGAATTGATAGTATAAAATCTAGTGACCTGAGATGAGTCTGAATTACAGAAAACCGGCATAAAGTTGATTACGTTGAGTTATGGTTTGGCTGCGTACTTTTTATTAATTTCGGAGTCTGCTTTTGTTTTGGTTTTGGTTTTTTAATCAGTAGTAATAATAATTTGGCGCTTACACCATATAGATTGATGTTTGGTCACTATTCTCCTATAATTTCTATAATTTCTGTTTAGTGAGTGCAAGTTTTTCAATTTGTGAAAAAATAATTATAGCTCTTGTTATATTTCCAAATCAAGAGATGTTTTGATAAGATTCAAACAATGGTGCGTTAAAAAGCTTCCCAACAATGATTGGACCTCTTAGTATGACATCATACAATAACCTAATAAATAACATTATATTACTCCTCCTTCGCACTTAACCACTGTGCATGCCGCCAACCACACTTGCCCGCCCGATTTTTATTCTCAACGTGCCATGGTGCGCATTTCAATTATTTCACAATTCTATGACCATTACAACGCAAGTGACCGCCGGCTGATTTGATCTACTTATATACTCTTTTTGCTTTTATCCTCTTAACTGGCTGAATGTTCGTTCAACCACTTAGCCAGCCGGTTATGGTGAGTCTGATGAGTGGCATGCATAGTAAAATCGTAAAATTGTAAAATCGTAAAATCAAGGTCAGCAAGTCAGCGTACAACTTAATCCATGTCTTTCGCAATTACCATTGACAATGTTGATGCAAGGCATTCGTGATACGTTGATATTGTAGACGCAAGTACAATAAATGTATTTCGATTCAACATTTCTCATTTCATCAAAAGCAGCCATTCGATGCTTTGCATTAATTACAAGGCATCATGTCCAGTATCGCATAGCTCTAGATTTTTTTTGTGTATTATTTTCTCGTAATGCGCTCAACCAACCACTGCCGATCTGGAGATCTGCCGCGCATAGCTACATAAGCTTATAAATCCACAAAGAATACACTATACTTATACGGTAAACAAAATATTACTTACATAAATGCCTTGTAATTATTTCCAATCTTCTGGATGTGTACATCGAATTTTGCATCAATATACGGCTCAATCGTGCAATAGCAGTGCGCATCGTTACCCGAACCAGTGACAAGGCCGGCTGCATCTTGTAGAGCACTTTGGTTTTCAAGGCGTGCAGTTGCAACGCCACCATGACAATGGCCCGCCTTCAAAACACACGGAAACTTTGTCCAGCTGAACTGTAAGTAAACAACAAAAAAAAAAAAAAAACAAAATGAATCGAAAAAAAATTTCGTTATATTATCTAAAGTTGACCACAAAATTAATATTGCATATCAGGAAATGCCATGCAATAAAGCGCTGAATATGTGTTTTGTTTATTTGCATATAAAATAAAATAAAAAAATGTGACTTTATTACAAATATGGTTATTATAAACACTCGTATGATTTTGTTTTTATTTATTTTTTGGTTTGCAACCCTGTAAGAGCCCAATTGGCTGCAAATTCAGTGCCATAGACGTGGAGTAAAAGGTTCAAATGTAGTTCAAAATATAATATTTGTATACACTGGGCTGTAGTGCGATTCACTAATTTCTTTTAAAGATATTCGCATAGTTAACTCATCTCAACGAATATTTTAACGATTTTGCTATTTTGCAGACATATTTTTTAACGATATTCGCTATCGCCGAATCAGCTGTTATCGTTAGCTAGTCCATTATCGTAAATTAAACGGCAACAAATATGAAACTGTTAACTCAATCGATAAGAGAAAAATTCGTGATTTTGTTTAAATGGAAAAAGGTAAATTCGACAGCCTTTTGAATATTTAACATACGCCTGACTTATAACGAGGTGAGTAGGAAGTAAGCTCATGCAACTGTGGATTGACGTTTACTCCGAAAGAGGATAGTCCGAAATTCCGCTACTATGAAACATTGCAATATATAATAAAATAAATAAACAATAATAAATATTTGTAGTATAGTAAACTATTATTTTATTTCACTTTAAACAAATATAATAAAATTTCTCTAAACTTTATATTCGGCAGCACGCATCCAATTGTTTTTTATGGTTGATAACGATCTTTTTTGAGGTTTTAATTTTGTAGGTTTGTGATAAAAAGCATTTCTGTTCTATGTAGTACACTTTCTTGCAGGGACTTTGTTGTTAAAAAAATAAAAATATAAAAGAAAACAGATTGAATTTATGTTGATTAACTTTCTGGCTACCAGCCAACCATATAATAAGTAAGCTGCGATGCTTCATGCCACCATTCTTTGAGTGGCGCTACAATCGACGCCACGTCACATGCCATTTGGCGGCTAGCGGAATTGAAGCTTTTCCATTTATTTTGTCAAAAATTCGACGAATTTTTAATGAAATTTTCACAAATTGTCAATTAGCCACTTTTCCACATTTTACACTAATGCCCGACCTCGAATATTTTGACTTGTGAAAAAGTACACGCTTTTTCCAAATTTAAATTTACGAAACATGCATTTCAATATTTTTCTCAGCATTTTTCTTATTAAATTTCTTAGAATTTGTTAGACTCATATTGTTGTTCAATTATATTTCTCATCGACCTTGACATTGAAAATGAGTTTATATTATGAAGAGCAGGCATTTGATTTGAGTTGCGTAGAGCATTCGTGCAAATTCGTTTTCTTAACTTTTTCTCTTTTTTTTTTGTTTGAATAAATACTATTAATAAACAAATGAGAAATGCAATATGAAATATAGCTTGTTATTTTTAGGTCAATGTGTACTTTGAAAATTGCGAAATTTTCCTACAAAATTTTGATATGTACTATTTTTTCCGGTCGCGGTTGAATGAATATTTTTATAATAGACTTCTAGGAATTGCTGCTAATAAATAAAGTAAATAATCATAAATTTCTTTCGCTTCTTCCGGTTAATTTGTTATTTCATTAATTTGTGATGCTTGGAATTATCTTCTAGCAGATTTTATTTGCTAATGTTCAAATCAACTTAGTTTTTGGAATGTTATTTTAATATTGGCTAGAAAATTTTTCAGTTATCTGCAATATTTCGTGGCATATTAAGTCGTAAGGCAGAAAGTTACATTCATAATGATACCAAAAAGTTCAATAATAAAATGCCAGTGGTCAGAGCTAAAATTTTTGTGCAAGAGTTTTAATATCCCGTTTTCAGAATGTATTATTGAATAATAGTTTTATTTAAAATTGGGATTTTGTATAAGGATTATTTAATACAATGATATTTAGAATAATTGCAATAGAAATGTTAAATAGAGAATTGACCACAGAAATATTTCTGTTTTTTTTTTTACAACTGATATATAAGAAAGAGTAGAGCGAATTTTTCGCAGCCTCCCATATTCCAATACGGTATAAAGTAAAACCTAGGAATCGTTTAGCTAGAAATAAAGAAAAGGTTGCGTGGGCGCCTTCTTTTACTGATTCTAATGGTATACATCTTCTTTTTTTTGGTGCAGATCAGTAATGGTTGAGTTTTCAATATTTTTAAAAGTTTATATTTCGAAAAATATTGAACTTAAAAAAAAAAATGTGGTGATGCTTGGAAAGTTAATTAAAAGACAATATATAAAATAATCAGTAATATATGTATATATGTATATATATTTATTTATATTTATATACATACATATATAACACATACAATTTTCAATAAAACATGTAACCGAAATTCTACGATTTTTTTTTTTGTGCAAAGAGCATTCAAATAACTTTAGTTTGATTTATAACTATTTTCAGTAAGTAAGTTGAAGTATTGCGAACAATTTTGATTTATTTGTTTTGCTGATGTAGAGGGTCATGATCATTTGCCGAAAACCTCTTGAGCTAAATCGACCTGGGTTATTTTTTTGAAGCGCAGCCGAAGGTCGCCTATTCCGAAAAGAGTCGCACGTAAAGAAGCAGTGGATAGCTCGATTATATGTACATATTAGTTATAATATAATGTTCCGAAAAGAATTGATATATAAGAATATAGTTATCCTCAGCGGATCCGGAGGGTAACTAGTTCTAAAGCATCTTGCGTCGAGCTATTTTTTGTAACAAGATGCAAGGTATTTTATTCTCTTTTTATCTAATATATTTTTGTATATACTAAGTTGTAAGTTTTTTAAAGAAACCCCATAGCCTTTTAACCTAATTCACATTTAAAAAATCGAGTCAAAAGTTTTCGAGCTATATACTTCTAAAACTTAAAAAGCTTTCATCTTTACGTCTCACTACCACCAACCAAATATATACTATTAAAATCAGCAAAAAGAACGAGTCACGCCTTCTTTTTTGTTCTAGCTCAACGGGCCATATTCCTTACTTGTTCCTGCAATACAAATCTGTGGCTCCGGATATAAAAATGATAGCTTAATTTAATTTTTTATAGGATAATCATTTTTTATAGGAAATAATTTTCGAAACTATGCAAAACCAAACTTTGGCCTTCATAAAACTGAGAAAAAATTGTTGATAGTCAGGGGCCGCCCGAGGGGGTAGTGTGTGGGGTGTCACGGCGCCTCAAGTTTTTTCGCAGTCGGCCGTTTCAATGAAGTCGGAAAAACTGCGTCCATCTGAGAATAACCAGTTGACAACTTTTGACCAAGTTTACCCTCATAATACTAGCATACAAATATTTTCATAAAAATTGGTAACTCCTTAACAAAGTGTTTTTTTTAAGTTTATTTTTCAAAAGAGCAATTTTATATATTTATATATTTATATATTTATATATTTTATATTGTACATCTGCCTACCAAGTTTCATTCAGAATTTAAATTTAATTTTTAGTTTCATTGCACACAACAAAATTTACAAAATAACATGTGTACGGAAACTACTTGCTTTGAGACAGATTCTGTTTTCATACATTGCTCATTGGCTTCAAGGAAATAGGAAGAAAGAAGCAGTAATCAATCTGATCTCTGAACACTTATTTATTCCATAACCTCCAACAATTTAAATAGTTTACAATATAAATAATGAAAAAAAAAACTTCTGAAATTCATGCGGAAGCTGATAACCAATCGCCCTTAATAAAACATTTAAAATCCACATAAATCTCAATTTGTAGTGCTACTCATTCATAGAGTACATACAGATATTTACGCAGTTTCTATATCATTGATAAATCTATACTCTGAATCATCCAATACTATAGTCTTACGCCACGTACGTTATTTACACATATCGCATTAACCAAGCATAAATTAAAACACTCAATTCTGTCGGTAAATGATATCGCGCTATTATCCAATAAATCTTCGCGTGACGCTTAATGCTAAGCACGTGCTGACCAAGAACGAAGCGAAGGAATGATGCGATGAAAGAATCAATTGATCCGATGAGGCAATGGGAGAGACAGTGGGAAAAACAATTGAGTGATCTAATAATGAACTGGAGCAAAATCTGAAATGTTTAAGACAAATTTATCGTGTGCCGCGTCATGGGTAATTTGTGGAATTCCAGCAGCATCAATAGGGCTGGCGTTAATGCCTGTGGGTGTGCAACGCCAATATACTGAGTTGAGATATGAATTTTATTGTTTTTGATTGACTGAAATCTACTCATTTGTTTACTTGTAATCAGAAAATCAATAAATGTGATATATAATAAAATATTGTATGTATATTAGGGTGTATTACTTCCTATACAAAAAAACGTTACTCTTTCAATTCGAGATATATGTACATATGTAAATGTATCATGTCCATACCTCTACCAGAGACGGTAGGCGTGGTGCACAAAACACTACAGGAAAATATGAGAGTTAAGGCTGTTGAGATCACAAATATTCTAAATTTCACGTTATACCAAAAGCTGCTTTTAATTTAATAATAAAATATACAGGCAAGCGAATGGACTGGAGATGGGAAATCCAACTTCGGCCATCCTCATGGAGATATGATGCATGCAAACCCTAGAAGAGCAATATATTGAGGAACTAAAAACAAAACTGGGTATGACATTGTACGCGAGATACGTTGATGACATAATCTGTGTAGTGATCAACAACAACGAAGAAGAAATTTTAGATTACCTCAATAAACAACATAAAATTAACAATGGAAAGAAAAAACGGTGGAAGAATAAACTGCCTCGTTCTGACAGTCAGGATAGACAACTTTCTAAGATAGGTAAATTATGAAATTTATAGAAAATCAGCAGCCACAGAGACGATAATACACAACACATCGACAACGGCAACACAAAATAGCAGCAATAAGGCAACTAGTTAATATACCAGAACTAACACCTTTAACAAAGGAAGCATAAAGAATTATACACAATTTATAATATATGTAGCTGAAAACAATGGATAGAAAAAGACTCCGGCAGATACAATTCGAAGGAATTATGAAGCACTAAAAAGAAGCAGCAAAGGGAAAGACGGGAAGGCTTGGAGAGCAATAACATTTACAGGAAAGGCGACATAGAAGTTAGCAAACTTTTTCAAACAAAAAAATACACATTCACACACCATGTAAAACAGGAAATATCTAAGGACAAATTCTAGGAACCAGCACAAATCCGGAGGACCCACTAAACAGGCAAGGCATATACAAATTGACTTGCGAATGCCAATACAGCCACATAGGACAGGCAGCACGTAAAATAAGAGCAAGGTTTCGCGACCACATACGGGGATATAACAAAACTATACAGAGACCCGCTGCAATACCTGAGTCTAACTTTGCAAACTATACAAATGTGTGTGCAACAATAAATGTTCACCAGCAAACATTAAGAAAACAGCTAATATTCTGCATGTGCAACAGAAAGGACGCCGCTTGAACGCACTTGAGAATACAGGAATAAACAAATAAAAAACATTTGACAAATGCTGACCTAACTTACCAGAATAATAATAGACAAACAACAACAATATATAGACATATATGTATATATATACACCAACATTTTCAGTAAAAAAAGAGATATTGATTAAATCATCTCCGTATGTCAGTCAGTCCGTATGCCCGTGCATTGGAATATAGCGAGATATCTCAAAGGCAAATAGTGAGATAAGTATCTCAACGAAACTTTGTAAAAATATTTCCTGCGATCAAAAGTTGGTATTGGAATGGGAGAAATCGGGTAATAACCACGCCCACATAACGATGTTTTGTGAAAATTAAAAGGTGCTAAATTTTTTCGCTATCCAGTCTAATATACACCGTGGCGACGAATAACTGTTACATTTTTGAAATTGCAAAAAAGTCCAGCCTAAAACTTATCATTAGAAATCAAGATTTGGTGCGAGCGAATTCGTTTAAATTGTTCTATTTCCGCAAGAAAGATCGCTAGAGACATGGAGTGCCACGAAACTTTACGTAACGTCATTAAAAAACATTTGAAGGTAAGTTTAAAAAAAAAAACGCAAACTAATGGCCTTGCAGCGCATCAAACAAAAAGGAGAGCAAAAGGTAGTGATCAGCTACTTCTTCTTCGGCGCGCAAGCTGTGAAATGTTGTTTTCTGACGTGAAACTGTTTTTATTATAGGCCGGTCACTCCGCGGAAAATGGTCCCGTGTGATTTCAGAAAAAGGCCAGCTTTCTCTTCCTTTTATTCAGAAAGGCGTCAAAATTAACATAAATTATTACTTGGAGGAGTTTTTTAAGAAGCATATGCTGCCATAGACCATGCATTTATTTTGTAAAGCGAAATTTTGTTTCCAGCAAAATACTGCTCCAGCTCACAAGGCTGGAATTGTTCAGAGCGAGTACAGACGCGATTTTACGAATTTTATTTCGTCAGATGAATGACCGGCCTGATCTGAATCCAAACAAAATTAATATCCTAAAACCCTTGAAGATGGAGCAATTTAAATGACGTTAATAGAAGATATGGGGTAAAATACCGAACGAATCCAGCACAGGCGGCACGCTGGTTTTCCGAAATGTTTGGAGCTGACAAAAAAAAAACCAAACACTGGTGAAAGATTCGAAATTAATGATTGAAAATAAGATAAAATGGGTGAGAAAATAAGAATACTACATTTTCTTTCCACAAACCCCAAGCTGTCATTTCTTTACCAACAAAAAATTGTGTAACAGTTACATATACGTCGTTACGCTGTATATTCTTCCCTCTCTACTTTTCATACCTGGCTATTACACCGCCACTGCATGTTGGCAATGTGCGCTCATTGATGCGTCAATCAGATATTTTAAGCGCACTGAGATAATTCGTCAACCACAATAATGAATTGAATAAAAAGAAGCAGGCGATAAAAGGAAATCACTGTAGCGTTGCGAAATCTACTCACAGATTCTTCTATGTAAATATTCAACTAAATTCTGCGAACTATTTATTACCCGCTCGTTCGCTAGCTCTCAAAATATTAATCAGCTCTGCATTAGCTTAGAATCCTCTGCTTGCTTGCTGTTGCTTCCGCTGTATTATACCAATTAAAGCAAATGTATTTATTTCAGATACATTCATGCCTTTATCATTCATACCCTTTCGACAATGCCCTCCTGCCCTCTGTTTGTCTTTCTGTCTGGCTAGCTCTGAGTTTCTGGTGCATTCGTGTCGCCGAGCAGCCAATTATAATTTGCATTCGCACTTGGCATCTATGTAGGTGCGTGGGCGTGCGAAAAATATCTATGTAACATGCAAACCGACATACAACATCCACACACCCACACAAATAGTAGAATGCAACAATTGCATTTTGCTATCCTCAATGCGAGTTGTTTGAATTGTTACTGTTGCTGTTGTTGGTTTGTACTGTTGTTGCTTGTTGCCTTGGAAATATCTATACGTATTATGTAAACGACTAGTGAGGTTGTTGTTGTTGCTGTTGTTGTCGTTGTTATTTCTGTTGCTGAGCGTGGGCCTGTTGATAAGCTTGCGGTTTGGTGGTGAGCAGTATGGCTTTTTGTTTTGTTTATGACACCATATTGCGTCATCACTTTCGTAGTGTAAACGCAACCAAAACAAATGAATTGTACGTAACGACATCACTCAAAGTAGATAATGTGGGACTTTCTTGGAAAAATTACATGCTTTTGTAATAATTTTTTTTCTTCTTATGTTTTAAGATTTTTTTATAATAATTGATTGATTACCCCTGAAGCATTTATTTTTATGACGATTTTTATTTATTTATATGTAGATGTCGCTAATGTGTGGCTTACATAGCGAATGTTCTAAAATCGAAACCACCAGCGAATTTGAAACATTTAAAACAGCAGAATGAGTAATTTATTTATAACCAACTGGAAATAACTGGCCCACAATAAATTTAATGCTTTTTTTCTATTTAAATCTATTGTCGCCCTTTTGCAATATAACACTCACAGGAATGATTTATGTATGTAAGTATGTTAGAGATTTTTAGGTGAATGACTGTAAGACATAGAAAAGCTACGAAATTAAATATCAACTGAAGTTATTTATAAAAAGAAAAAAATATTTATGTTACTAATTTGTATTATTGAATAGCAACACTTCACTTGGCATTATTTACATACCTACCTAGTTACCGTTAAAACAAAAAAATTAAATATACATACATAAAAGTCAGTTAGAAACGTGAAAAATCAACAAGTGCTACTTTGGGCTGAGTAGGCAAATGGGCAGTAAAGCCTCTTAGTAATAATAATAATAATAATCTGGCGCGTACATCACTTGATATTTGGACGAACTTCTTCTTCATTTTTTGGAGCGTGTCTTGTTGTTGTAACACAAATTGATGCAGCTACAGTTTTACGTCGACTCCGAACGCCAAATGATTTTTATGAGAAATTTTTTCATGGCAGAAATACACTCGGAGGTTTGCCATTGCCTGCCGAGGGCTCTCCACTGAATGAAGCTTTCACTCCCTACACACTCGGCTACACCGATCACCCCTTAACGCTGTAGAATATTGCCATACCGTTCATCTGTGAGAACCACCGAGTCCATGAAAGTGGAATATGTATGATAATTGCAATGTTTTATCGGGGAAAATTAGAGTCCGGTGTCACCATTGTTTTGTTTTGTTTTGCAATTTTTAGATACCCTCAGATTTATTTGAGGCAGAAAAATTGTTTTCTATGCGAATTTCTAACACTGGAAGAGTGTTTAAAAATGGTTTTCTGCAGACAATCTGACGCCTCGAAATTAATCCAGGACCGATATACAGTGGCTCCAAGCCAAAGTCGGACACCGTAGAAAAAAATTTTCCTTCCTAAATATATTTGAATCAATGCAATTAACAAAAAAAGGTAAAATATTTTTTCAATTACTCATTTATTGCACTTCCAACATATAAAAACAAAACATATAAATTAATTCAGTATTATAAAATATTCTAGTAAAACATCAAATAAAAGAAAATTCAATGCACAAGCCAAACTCGGACAATCAACAAGTTTTTTGAAATATCGAAATATATTTTAAAAACTAATATCTTGTCTGAATACCTTTATTTTTAATAATTATTTTGAGCCGGTTAAGCACTGATTTAACTAATTTTTCGCAAAAACTAGGTTCGATTTTTTCCCATTCTTGTAATAAGATAGATTTCAAGTCGTTTTTGTTTGAAACGGAATGCTGTCGAATTTTTGTATTAAGATAGTCCCATAAATTTTCGATAGGATTAATACCAGAACTTTGGGGTGGCGTTTCCAGAACATGGTGGCAATTATAAAGCAACCAAGAACGCACTTTGTATGCCTTATGCTTTGGATCATTGTCTTCATTAGATTTCTGTTGGTAGATGCACTAGATTTCTTTCCCAACACATTTTCAGCTATAACAGCTATCTTTGGAGCACTAAGGAAAGGACTATCTTTAACTTTTCGCAACAGATATCGCTTATCTGAGCCGGTAAAAATCTTGTTGTGAGCAGCTTTAGGTTTGTTTTCCACTTGTTTGTTGGTTTTGAAGCGCTTAATTATATCGTGAACTGTGGAATGACTTCTGTCGGCAATATCAGCAATTTCACGCACAGATTTTCCATCGTTGGAATGCTTAATAACCAACTTTCTCGATTCAATACTTGCTTGGCCTCTTTGCCTAGACATTTTCAAATCACAAACCGTAATTCCAACTATGTATATATTAAAAAACCATCCGGAGAATTCTCGTTGGTCAGTTAAACACTATACTTGAAGTTGGTTGCAATTCTTCGACAAACTTGCATTTATTTAGAGGATAGTAGCCACTGTCCGAGTTTTGTTTATGCATAGAATTTACTTTTATTTGATGTTTTACTAGAATATTTTATAATACTGAATTAATTTATATGCTTTGTTTTTATATTTTGGAATTGCAATAAATGAGTAATTGAAAAAATATTAAATTTTTTTTTTAATTGCTTTGGTAAAAATATTTTTAGGAAGGAACATTTTTTTCTACGGTGTCCGACTTATTTATACTGATATTTTGAATGTGTCTATAGATTTTTAGAAACTTATAGATGAGAAAAATTAATGATACTCCTTGATTTTGGATTCCTGGTATCCTTGGAAATTCAGTTTAGAGTAATCCTCTGCTAAAGCAGTTGTAGGTTTAACAAGGTTGTTTCTTCTTAAGCGGTATGAAATATAGTTAATCCTCGGTGGTGCAACTTATAGTCGTAGTTTCTTAGATGCTTGTCCATTGTACGTTGGCGTAGTGTCTCTCTCTTTTCATCCTAGCAGTTCAGAGTGGCCTATGATTCATAATCACCGAACGACCGACCCTCCTAAAAATCTGAAAGCCTCTAAGTTTAAGCGTTGGCGTTGTAAATATAACGAAGACGTTCCGTTAGTTTGTGTTTTATAAGTTTTCCCTTAGCTTAGCCACATTTGTGGTGTGATTTGTGCTATTTAGTACGCAGGTTCGTTATTGACCGACTTAGCTTAGATACTCATATCACCACATCATCGGATACCTTCATATGATCACATCATTTGAAGTATTAATCTTCTCATAATTTATAAATGTTAATATATAAATGTTTGAGAACTGTATATCTTCTATATAAATAAGGGATATACTTTGAACAGTAATTACAATTGAAAGATAATATTTAACTGAATACTACTATATACCATATGTTCATCATATCGCCGCATCTTGAGATGATACGTCATAGGCGCACATCATTCTTATTAAAGCCAACCTAGTATGCTTACCTATTATGTTCAACATTATGCTCGACAAACTGTAAATATTCATATACTATATGGTATTTATGGATTCCGAACATCGAAGTTTTGAAGAAGTGTAATTTAGTACTTAATAATTTCTTTAAAAAAAAAAACTTAAACTTTTCTAAATGAAATTATAGGGCAGAGGAAACTCCTTTGTGGATGTGGAAGTATGGCTTCAAAAACTGCAGCAACAATTAAAAGGCTATCGGCTGGCTATACTATGATAAAGAGTCTTCGTAATTTTCATATCAAACGATTTCAAAATTATAGCTTGTGATCAGATTGAATATCATATCCGACTAACTCGGACCTAACAAGCTTACTTGATAGCCAAACTTTTTTGGAAATTGATTATTTATGAGTCACAATGATAAAAAAAATATAAGTTTGATGATTTTTTAAAATTTGACATTTTTCGGAAACACATTTTTAGAAAAAAATTATTTTTTTCTTACGATTGGTATATCGAATTCTGCTAATTTTTTAAACACTTAAAAGTTATCATTTTTATATTTTTGTAAAAGTTATTGCATTTTTTTTAAATTATTTAAATCCCAATTTCTTTAAAATCGATTTGTTTCCCAACAATGTGATAGGTCCAATTAAAAATCATTTTCGAAAAATTTTACCGTCATACAAAAGGCTGAAAGTTATTCATTCTTTTCTTTTGACATTCAATGAATATTGTACCGTTTCCATACAAAATGCTTTGCGAGTCCATAGAAAAAGGAAAATAATTTCCGCGTTGTATTGCGCCAAACTGAAATGATTTTTAATAGAATCTACTACAACATTGGGTAAAAAAGCGATCTTGTACAAACAAATTTTATGAAAAAAAACGAAAATGGCAAGAACACATCACAATTTTTAAGTTTTTAAAAACGAGCAGAATTGACATTAATAACCGCGAGAATACAGATATTATTCAAAATTTTTCGAAAAATATACTTTTGCCCACTGAATGGTAATTTTAACCTCACTTAACATCATACAACTCCGAAACCGGTTTGTATTCAAACCAAAATTCCCATAGAATGACGGAAAGTCGATCCAATATATGTACATCAACTTTTCTCCCTGTCGGAAAAAAGAAACGTAAAAGATGAAATCAAAGAAAAAAAACTTCAAAATAAACGAAAATGCCCAGAAACTATATTTTGGAAAACAAAACTCGAATTGGCGACTTCTGCGTGCCTGATATTTGATATCATTATGAAGAGTGAGCGTTTAGAAATCGAGGTCTTTCTGATTTCATCATTAAGCAAATACCAAAAAAAAAAAAAAATATCTATTTTATTTCTATGAATTTAAATTATTATATAGCGAAATATGCGCACGCAGTTTCTGTATGCCACCATTGTCTAATCGAATAAAATGTAAACTGCTATAAAAAAGTAGTAGCGATTGTAATTATCTGTAAAAGGAAAAATAAACTTACGACTTCATAAAGCAAACCAAATTGAATTCGTGATTTATAAGTGTAATAACAGCAAACATATTAATCGCTTACCAAAAATGGTAAAACATATAACATTACACAACAACGAGTATTCATTACCCCTAACCTTACCAACATGTGTCTGCGAGACACATTTTGATGTTTTTTCAATGTAAAGCCGCTACCTAACTTCTCAACTTTGCTTACTTCTATATAACAAAATAACGGTAAACCTATTATATTTTGTAAACGAAATTTGTATGTATATATATATCTCGAGCTTCTCCACTGCTTCCATAACAGCTGGCACCTCAGCCTGGAAAACGCTGCAGTAGACTGGTAACCTAAAAGAAATCTGCAGGGGAGGGTTTCACGAGAAAAGGCCTCATCCCACCTTACTGTCGAGTTTCGAGCCATCTGTATAAATGACAATACTATCAGGTGGAGTGTTAAACTCTAGCTTCCATTCCTCTCTACTAAGAATTCTCGTTATAAAACAACTTTCAGAAAAAAAATTTCGAAGCACAACGATTCATGCTGTTTGGAATGAAGTGAAACTCGTTTAATATACACGAGTGCCCCTGAATTTCGGGATGCTACAGGGATGTCTCTCTTAATTACAGAGCAGCCAAAGCTGCAGTAAATCTAAAATAGCTCAAGGCCTCGTTTGGAGTGGTTCTAAAAATTCAATTCAAATGCAATTAGATTGCCCAATAAAACGTAGAAGATCGTTGACGTCGGCTGACTCCAGATCCGGTAGGCAGTCGAAGAAATACTGGTGTAGGCACCCCCTTCTTACACTCGCTAAAGCAGGGCAATGGTAGGGGTAGTGTTAAATGCTTTTCGCCTCCTCCTCGTCACGTCAGCTGCGTCAATAGTCCATTTCGGGAACACCCATCCTCCCGGCGTGCGCTTCCATAAGGTTATATTATACCTGTCATCAGGCGCAGGATGCGTCTTTCTATTTTGACTAGACAAATAGATCTATCCTTGTCTACTCTAGGCCAGGGCTGACGGGCTATCCCACAAATGAGTGGGCGTTAAACCAGAGTCTACAAGAAGATAGCGATATACCCGCATTGTTAGTGGTATTTATGCTCGTCTGGGATGTACCTGCTCTTGCCAGTTCAGTCGCTGCGTAGTTACCTGGTATATCACTGTAGCCATACTACGCACGTGTTGTATCTGGTTTTGGCAGCAATAAAGTGAAAGCCGAAAGCTGAAAGCTCTAGAGGGTAAATTCCACTTCCATTTCTACCGCCCAACTTAGAGACGTCAGTGTAAAGCTCTGTGGTGTTGGTATAACACCCGTTAACTATGTCATCTACCCAGTCACTCCTCGGATGAATGCGAGTAGGGAAACGAAGTGCTTGCGCTACAACTGGAGTGACGTAATCAGTTCGCGTAAAGTTTGCCGGGCATGCATCTAGAATTTTTGAGTTACCACATCTTCTATCACTCCATTTTGATACTGCATTAAAACGGACAGCATTACAGCTTGCCTGTACTTTTCCATATACATATATCTACCGGTAGAAGATTTCGTAGGGTGTCTAAGGTTCGAGTGGTCGCTGAGGGTAATGCTCCTGTAACTAGCCGTTGTACCTTGGTAAATTTGTCCTTATTTATAAATTTGTCTAACGACTTCCACCATACTGTGACGCTGTAGAATAGAATAGGGCGTACAATCGCTGTGTATACCCAATATCTATTTTTAACCATAGAAGCTTTGCAGGCGTATAAGGCAGAGTTGGTCTAACGACTGCTGTAAATATCCACCAACAGATCCGTTGATTAAAGCACCATTTCCAGAATATGCCTCGCTTCCAGTTATAGAGGGCTACAAACGCCTTTTCATAACGTTAAACTATATTATCTTTGAAGTTCTTATCTAAAATAACGCCTTAAAATTGGCACTTGTTGCAAGACTTAACCGGACGTCATTTAGTTCCGGTATAGATACCGAAGGCATATTATCCCTTCTCGTGAAGAGAGCGAGTTCCATCTTATTTCAGTTGAGCCAGCTGGTGTACCACTTGGATACATTCCGAAGCGTTCGTTGCATCAGGTGGCATAGTGTTTGTGGAAACTTTCCACTGAGTGCGATTGCGACGTCATCAGCGTATGCAACAACTTCATATATATTAAAATAAATTACCTCTATTCTACCTTTAAATATTATATTTTCATTTCTAACTTTTTTCCAGTTGGTAAATTAAGGGTTAAGAGTTTTATACATCACAGATGCAGAAATCAGCGCGCGCTCTACTAGTCGCAGGGAAGCGTACAGATGCAGAAAATAAAACTAAGTAGATAATATACTCTGTGCATATCTAAGTATGTATCGTGTATGGCAAGTCATCTATCTGTCAGCTTGTGTTGCAAAGCGCCAGCGCCACTAAGCAGTTGATATTTATGAGTGGCGTTCGCTAGAGACGCAGCGCGTATTTGCGTTGCGCGCCGCGTTGCGCGCCCCTACCTCGTAAATAATTGTAATCGGAATTTATTACTCACGCGCAAATTAGAGCGAGCTGTGTGGTTTTCGACGTTGCACAAATTCACCTATGTACTTATGTATATAACTAAATTAATACAAATATACATCGTATGTACAAATATATATCTAGGAATAACTGCGCGCGTCGTGCTCGAATTTGTTGTATTGCAGCCGCCGCAATAGCGTCACCCACTTTTCGTGTCTCTAAGCGGATCGTGCATTTTTTTTTTTTTACTTGTTGCTCAGCTTCGGTTTTTCTTTTTTAATTTAATACTGACAAATTTGTTTTGTATTTTGTACTAGCATCTGTTAGTATGTTGAATTGTGTTAGCCATATATTGTGTGGTCTTTTTTTTACCCGCGATTCGCCGTTATGCGCGGCTCATGAAGATGCTGCGAGCGGCAATGCCTTCTCGATCAATGCGCCGCGATAAGTCACCAAAGCGTAGCAGCACGCGCGGTTAGCGGCATGGAGGAGCGCGTGTAGTAAAAAAATGTATGCGCTTGCGGTGCGAATTTGTTTCAGATAAGGAGGCCGCATTGCAAGCGATTTGTAAAGAATGAGTGCAATTATGCCGGTATGTCGTCGGCTTTGTTACTTGTCGTATCTTGAGCGCGATCAGCTGTTGCTTTCTCGCGCGTAGTGAAACTCGTAGTACGCATTTTGCGCGCTCTCTTGATTTTCACTCAGTAAACCACTCGCTTGTTTTGGCTCAATATGTCTCACTCAAACTGGCGATCTCTGATAATACAGCTACGCGATCGCTTTGAGTGTGGTTTTTTTTTTGCTATGTGACTGGTGTAAGGTGGCTGGGTTATTTGCTTTCAAATATTGTGAGCACTTTCTGCCGGTGTCTCTTTGCCTGACTACACACTCACAGCCATGAGTGTTGAGTGAAGCGAGTTCGGCATTCAGCGTTTGTTTAAATTCGCTTTGCCTATTTCTTGATTTGATTTTTAAGCAACGAAACGGTACGTTTTCGGGTTTAGTTGAAATTGGCATACAAAACGTAAAGTAACATTTCAATGGCGAAGCGGTAGAAAAATCGCATAGTACGTATTATTAGTGGCAATAAATCGTG
This sequence comes from Anomoia purmunda, assembly GCA_951828415.1. Classification (NCBI taxonomy): domain Eukaryota; kingdom Metazoa; phylum Arthropoda; class Insecta; order Diptera; family Tephritidae; genus Anomoia; species Anomoia purmunda. The sequence goes on from OX639993.1 coordinate 155,565,563, forward strand.
TGCGAAATTTTTAAGTTGAATGTTAAAAAAAGAGGAAGGTGGGTGTTAGGCGGCAACGTAAATTTCAAAAATTGTGTTGTTTTATTTTGAATTTCGCAGTTTTCCGCTACATTGTAAATGAAAGTGTTGTTTATGTGAAACTTAGCGAATTTATAGCAAAGTGTGAGGTGTGCTAAATTCGGCCTAAATTATTCGCTACACAAAAAACAAAAAAACAAAAAACACAAGCGCAAATAAAACCGTTAAGTGCTTCGAAAGTGAACGCGTTGTTTTAAATCTTTCTTGTTTCTTTTTGCTCGCATTCTATACTGCGGCAGTGTCGTTGAAAATTTTGACAACCTCGAGACTGTGCAGCATCTTAAATTTTTCGGCGACACACCGTGCAGCGAAAAGGTAAGTTTGCTTCTTTTTTTCCTGGGTGAGAAAATACTTAGTGGGGAGTTGGGAGGAAGTGGTTGTTGATTGCGTTGTAATAAAATTTCGGTTCTAGGAATTTTCTCATTAATTTTACTTGCCATATTTAACTTTCTGTTTCGGCACTTTATTACCGCAATAATTTTACATTTATGTACATACGTATGTTATTGCTTAAATTCTTTTAAATTTATGCCGCTTTTTATTTCATCTGGCTTTGCCTGCTAAATAATTTGGCCAAAATAATTTCCTCTACTGCCTGTGTCCCAACATTTCGATGTATGCTACTATTTTTAGACAACTGCTGTTTTTGGTGGACTATTGCTCCGATGTGACATATAAATACACACATACGTACAAACATACATACATACACATACGTGTAAGGGTGACGGCATTTTTTATTGCTTCAAATATTTTTGCATTTAATTTTTCTTTTTTTGTTTAGCCAACCACCGTCTCTGCTATTGCTACACAGTTTTTACGCATTCTTATTGCATACATATATCTGTTTTCATTTTTCTTTTAGCTCATAAATTGATTTCATTTTATATTCTGACTTTCATTATATCCTCCTCTACTTTTTAAGGGTATTTTCTTCTTTGCTGTGTTTGAGTTTTATTTGCGGTGAACTTTTATAAATATTTAACTATGTATTTAAATGTGTGGCAGCATTTTAGCAGACAATTTTACTTTGGTTTGTTTTCTTATGTTTTTACTTTTATTTTTCTTGTGGTTGTACTTTTGTCATTTTTGTTGCTTATTTTTTGTGGCCTGTGGCTATGTCTCAGATTTTGTTGTCAACAATTTGTAAATACATAAATAAACGGCTATGTGTTGTTGTGTTTGTTCTACCCTGTGGGCAGATTAATATTGTTCTTTTGCCTTTGGTGTATAACTTTTAATGATTTGACTAATTTGTTTACAGTACATATTGTTTTATAGTCTCAATGAATTATAGCAATTTCTCGATTTTGCAGAGCAGAACTTCTGGCATTTTCCGCGTGTTTACTGCAACCGAATTTTCTCATTGTAATAAGTTTGTACGTTTTCAAACACTCATATCTCATATCCCGATACTTTCATATGTAACATTTTTTTATTTCACGGCCAACAGGTGTCGGGTTCTACATTTGCTTGTAACATGTTATTTAAATATTAAAATTCGTTTGTTGCTCATACGCTCCGTATTGCTCATAAATCATTGCTCTGTGTGTGTGTTGTTTCAATCAACTATTTGACCTTGATTGCATTCAAATCTTGAAATACATATATGCTTTGGAGCTCTACTTATTTCCACTTACATATATCTACTTGTACATATACATATATTTCTCGATCAGGATCAGGGTGTTACCGAAGATAAAGGGATGCCAAATTCCGTTTACTAACAACTCCTTCATTTCTCAATTCATTTCAATTCAATTTCAATTTATTAGTCTATGATTGCAATAATCTTGCAGACTAGACTCACAAGTAATATTTATAACTAAATTATTAAAAAATATCTTATCAAAGATTCGTTTGCGAATTGAAATTCAGATCATGGCAATGAAAAATCCAATATTTATCTTTTTCGATATTTTATTGAATTCTGAAAGTTCGCTATAGCTTGGAGCTATGGTAAAATAATTAGCTGTGATAACATTAAGATGAACTGAATATTTAGAACGCAATACTTTGTCTATCTGCTCAAGGAGTTCTGGGCAGTTAGTGAAACCAGCAATCAAATAGTACACAAACATTAATGGGCGTGTTTCTTTGTACCCGAGTTGCAAAAGAACACTGGTACAGCAACAACACAGACTCGGAAAAAAATCCGAGTTGAGCCAACTCGGTAAATGATATCCGACTTGAGATGTCGTGTTTGGAAGTGATAAAACTGCGCTATTGTGAATGAGCCCTAAGAAAATACATGGAAAATTTAAACCTAAAAATTTACGGCAAAGTTATTTTCCGTTCTTAAATAGCACTGAACAAATCGCAATATTCACGAAGAGCATAAGAAAAGGGCTTATTGATTGAATAATTCTTGCACTTTCTAGAAATTTAATTTCTAGAGATTTTAAATTTTACGTTAGGCAATTTTTGTGGTTGAAGTACAAACTGAGTGAATTTCTTTCGCACTCTTTCGATTCTAACAGCATGACAGTTATAAATTGGGCTTCATATTATAGAAACATATTCTGATTTTGAGCGAACAAGCGAATTAAATAGAATATAGAATAGAATAGAATAGAATATTTAAAATCTTTCGCATATCGACGCAAAAAGGCTAAATTACTGTATGCTTTTAGGGAATGTAACAGATATGATTTACATACAAAAGTAAAGCAACTGTCGCACAGTACCCCTAAATCGACAAAATCTTTCACTGCGGTGAGCTGATGATTTAAGATACTATAGGATGATATTAAAGTTTTTGTGGACTTAGAGATAGTCATATATTTAAAGGAAGCTTATTTCTAAGATTCCAAGAAAGACAAAATTGTCCAAATCATATTGCAAGAGGTATCCATAAGACGGGCATTCTATTTAATGAAAAGTTTAAAGTATACAAGAAAAACCTTGAATATTTAATGCAAAATTAAATATAATTAATAAAAATTATAAACAAAATAGGGCCTAGGATACTACCCTGTAGAACACCAGAAGTAGCTACAAACGAATACGATTTGCAAGTCTCAAGTTCGACAAACAACGATCTATTAGTAAGATAAGATTTTAACCAAGACAAAACAAAATAGAGTGAAACCCCACATGTTTTAAGCTTTTGGAGTAAAATAGTATGCGAAACTTTGTGCTTTAGAAAAATTCATATAAATAGTATCTACAGGAGGTCCACACTTAAACGTTGATACACAAAATTTTGAAAAAACCGTTAGATCAGTTACGGCGGACCGACCATCTGGGGACGAACCCAAGTTGCTGAGGTTCAATAATTAATTTAATGGCAAAAGAAAGCTTCTATTGCACCACTTTCTCGAAAAGTTTTGAGCAAACACTTAACTTAGAGATAGTTCTATAATTTGTCACTTCATTTCTGCTTCCTGATTTAAAAATTTGGGTGTTAGATGCAATCTTCTATTGATCGATAAACACGCCGGTAGAAGGAGACATATTAAAATGGGGGCTGTAGCTCTCCCGCCGACCTTTGGCGATCTGTATATTGCTCCAAACATTGGAAATTATTCGGTCCGAAATAACTCGTTCTTCAATTTCAAACTCAGTATGATATTCAATGAAATTATATTTGTTGCATATTTTGCTATTAATTGTAATTTATCGTGCATAATGTATGTGGGATTCGAATACCGAGTTTTTTTCACTCATAATTATTATGAGAATACTTTTATAATAAAAGTCACAAAGAAAAAGTCTTTGAAGACATAAAAATATTTATCTCGCGGATAATTGTTATGACAAGATTTGTATAGTATAAATATTTGAATAATGGTTACAAATTATTCTTTTTCAATAGATATGCCTCTGCTTTTGCTTATTAAAAGGGTTGCATGGGAGATTTTACCCCATTTACATAAGTTCGATCAAACACTAAACGAATAATATAATAATATAATTTGTGTGGGATAAATTGAATTCAATGAACACCTTAATCGAGAATTATTTTTTATATAATTAATTAAGGCACATGTCTGACCTTAGTATGAGTCTCAAAATAATAGGTATTGATTACTCAAAAAATTGTCTAACTGATAGTTTTTATCATATATTCATAATTATTATTAAAATTGGGACTACTTTTTATTATTTTTATTAAACGGGTCTTCTATTTTATTTTAGACACTTGCGCCAACACGCGAGGTAAACTGTCTTTAGATATTTAATTAACTCTTCCAGTACAGACTTGAAAACAGTAGCGCACACAGAAATATAATTTAGGAGGTGTTTTCCTTAAATTTAATTTAAAAAAAGTAAATTATTTTCAAGATTGTACTACAGTTTTAAGATTTTGGTAGGGGCTTGAACGCAAGAAGTCCCCGGACCCCCTTGGGTGCGAGAATGCTTGACGATATTACTTTTCGAATTTTTCAAGGATTTATCTATAGTTCTTAGTGAACATAAGGGCTGAGTAGTGAAAAAGTTTTATTTAACCGTCTAAAATAATTTCACAATTCTATAACAATTTTCGATTGATTTCTTTTGCGTTTTTACTAAGCTTTAAAGTAAACTAAGTATAGGTATGGTCTGAGTTGGTGTCAATTGCTATTTCGACCTACGCTAACGGTACCAAGTAACATTGAAAAACTTTACATAAATTAAAAAACCAAAGAAAAATATAATATAATGTAAGGGAAAAATATCTAGATTAGAAGTTCCTAAAGGTAACAGCGTATTAATTTTTATACCAGTGGCATTTTTGCACAGCTTAGTTGTACCTAGCTGCTCCAAGTGATGCCATTGTGGAACGCTAAGGTCATATTGATTGTAGACTTCCTGATATGCGTTTTGAAGCATTTACTTCATATAAGTACATTCGTAGTCTCTTTCGAATGCGTTAAAAGAAATTGAATGATTCAAAAGTTAAAGAAGATAACTAATCAAAACTTTAAGGGATGTTCCATTAAAAAAAATTCGTTTAATTTCAAAGTTTTTTAGCAGTTCTCGTAAGTTTCTTAAATAAATATATTTTACGGTCCAAGGCCATCCGATAGAAGACAAATTAGCAATCCAATTATTTATTTGCAATTATACAATTTCTTTTATTTGTTAAGAAGTCTTAATTTAGTCATAATTTCAAGCAAAATATATAAATATAATAAAGTTATTTTTGTGTTAGGAGCACTCACATACATATCACACGCTATCTTATTTGTCAACCTCTCAGAACTTCTTTATTCAGCATTTGTCTATGGAATTCTCTAGAATTTATATCTACCTATCAATTTGTTACACGCCTGTTTTTTGCTATCTATGAGTAGTTCCTATGTACAAATTGCGCGTTGAAATTTTTTCTTGTGTGAATTGATGTGTTCATTATTGTGAAAATAAATGTAGTTCCAAAAGTGGAATTAGTATTTATTGAATTGTTACTCTGCAGTTGGGTAAACACGTTAAGTTGTATTTGTTTTTTTTTTTGTTTTTTGTAAAACAAATACCCAAATGTAAGCGATCCAATAACATTATCGTTAAATTTGCTTACTCAGCAGCACAGCTTCTGTAACTTCGATAATTCATTGATTGGCTATTAATTTCCAGATACAGTCCTATATCAGATGGTATTTCGATAATTTTTAAGATTAAACTGAGAGATCTGAAAAGCAAAGTGAGATAAAGTAAGCAGCAAAATCTCTTTCGACTTAAAGGGTCCCTTCTCGTCGCAGTGGAAGAGCCGTGCGCTCTAAACAGAGCATTTACCAATTTCCAATGCAGCTTGAAGCTCAAGTATAACTAAGGTAGTATATTTATACAAACATCTCATTCTTCATTTGATAAAATGATTTTGCCTGGCTGACTAAAACAAGTTGTTTACCCTGTGAAAGGCCGAGACTTCTGGTGGCAGCAAATTATCAAATAGGCGATAGAAAGTGCATGATATATTGAAAGTAAATATTTTTATTATCACAACAATAATCATCCTTATTTGCATAAAGTATTTAATAATAAATTGGCAGTAGTTTAATGCATTAAAAAAACTGCGTATCTCTTTTCCAAAGGATAATCCAAATAATTTTTCCCTGGAATTTTTCCCTGCAAAAATTCTCAAAAATCTCGGAAATGTTAATCATTCAAAATATCTTTCTCAACATATAATAGTTCTCTTCCTGTACTCCATGAACTTAGAGAAAATAACAAAAAATGTTCCCATACTTCGAAGTCCTGTAAATGAGAACGATTTTTGTATAAGTAGAGTTGTGTAGAAAATAAAGTTGCAATATTTAACTGAACTTTTTCTACAGGTAAAATAGTGAAAAGTATAAAACGATCAGCTGTTGCACAAAAATAATTAAAAATTGTACGCTGTCCTGTTGATTGCGAAGATATTTAAATAAATTCTTATGATATTGTAGCAGGATAATAAAATAAATTTGTAATTTATTGCCTTCCTTTTTTCGCTTTGTATTTTTGATTTGAATTAAAACTCTTTGACGTTTTTACAGGATTTTACAGAAAAAGTAGAATATCTGATCGAAGCTAATAAGTCCAAGGTGTTTAGTCTCATGTAATTTTTCACTTACTTCAATATGGAGAAAATATAATTTTCCTAATACATTACTAATAGAAATAGTAAGAAAAAGCAATAATGATAAAATGCAGGATTGTCCTTTCTCTCTGCGAATTAACATATCCCAAATTCAATAAACAAGGAATACGGAAGAAAGAAGAATAAATAACTTCAAATATTTCAGTGAGAGCGTGTTTTAGTTTCGCTAAAGTATAAAAATATAATTTATATTTACAGACAGATATTTAAAAAAAAATCTACAAACTACTAAAAAAAGTGACTTCCAATTTATAAATTTCTTTCAGTTTTTCTTCGCTCTGGACATAATATACCCGAATCATTTCTGTTATCGAATTGTCACAAAATACAACGCGTGATCCGCATCAATTAATGGCAGAAGCCTTTGTACTCGTAGTGGGTTCTTTTTCCCCTAGAAATTGCATGAAACGAGTAATTTATTTTCTAGACTTATTTCGACAAAAATTAGTTGTTTAAATACAAAATTCTATCACATTTCGTTTTGGAGTATGTGCATTTATTTATATATACGCTTTAATTTAATTTAATTTTTTTTCAAAGCCATGTTTGGCGTTATCCTTTAACTTACATAAATAGGATAAACGGATTCACCATTCTTATCCATATAGCTAGCATTTATTTTTATTTAAAGTTGAAAATTAAAAAAATAAATTAACAACAAAAAATAATCAATGGCTACGGTGATGTCGTTGAAAAAAAAATTATTTACATATAAGGAAATGATTCGAAACCATTTGTATTGAATGGGTGTGGCTGTTTGAGCACTGAAGTATAAAATGAAGATTTGGGTGTCCGTTTCGGCCTAATATGTCTTAGTAACTTGTTTTACATCGAACAATTTTCTAGAAATGGGCGTGACAGTTTATGGAGTAAAGTTAACATAATGGGGATTATATTGTGGATTATGATAATATTCTATTCATTAACAATATTTGTTTCGCAATAGTTTTTGTATGAGCAGACAGTTGCATAAATGATGGTGGTAATTAAATGAACTGCCTCTTATTTTAAATATTAACAGATAAGCGATATAAAGCCTTTGTATGACATATTAAGCAATAATTATAAAAAATTACTAGTCATTCTATAATTTTTGAGTAGGAGTCAAAATTTACTAAATTATATCTTGCGCGACTAAGTTGCGCTGCAATAGAGAATAAATTTTGTGATTTGGTTCTAAGATTATTTTACTCAATTATTTTCTTCCTGATTTTTTAACACCAGACTTTATCAACAGCTCGATTTGTTGCTTTCAATTTTGTTTTTTGTTCGTTGACTTTTTTCAGGCATTCATGTAATTTCTGATCGAGGTCCAGATAATTTAAAGGAACTTTTTGTACTGATTATATAATAATTTTGAATTTATTATCTGCTTTTTTCTGTGACTCTCAATTTTTAAGTTTTCTAATCTCATAAGCCAGTGGTGTATTTAGAATTTTTGTATAAACAATTTTTTATTAATTCAATTGTTTCATTAACGTTGACCATATGACATACATATGTCACTCGACTGCAGCGACCTTTTGCTTGTTGACATCCGAAATATATATCTTTGTTGAAATCTGGTTACGATCTTTCTAACTTTCGTATTTTACTGCACGTTCACATTTAATTATTTATCTAAAAATATCAATTATTTTAGTTAAGTTCAAGTAATTATTTTCGAAGGAGCATACTCTGACTTATTTGTTGTATGAAGAATTTTAAAATAAGAATAAGAGAAGAAGAATTTTTAGGGGACGGCAAGATGCTCCGAAAGTGCATTAATAGTACAGTTTTTTATGGAAAATGTATCAAGGCGAATTCATGTAAGGTGACATCATCCCATGCATGCTTGTTTTCCTCCAATTCGCTGGGGTTTATTGTTTACATAAATATAACACATGGGCAATACTGGACGAATTCAGATTTTTGCATTTATATTTGTTACCTTTTTCAAATGGGCTGGGTTCTGAATGTGCTGGAAAATTTTCAAAAAACCCCAAAAAAAAAAAGATAAATACATATGCATTTTTTTTATAAGAACTCAAAATATGTTTAATAACGGATTGGCTATAGCAATAATTGCAATCAAATTTATGATCGAATGAAAAGCACTTCTTCAAAAGACTTTTTATTTCTTTCTATTTGTCATGCTAAATTAAAAAAAAGCAATTATGAAATTATCTAAAATATTCCTAACCTAATCAAGTTCTTATTTTCTGAAAACATTTCAAAATATTCAGTGCATAAAGATTTATTGCTAGTATTTGCTATTTTTTTGTATTCTGTGCGTTTATTTTTTCATTTCTAAATTTACACCAAATACACAATAAATAAATCAAATGGATCTGGAAAGGGAAAGTGGTGATTGTTTTGAATTTCTGCACTTGTATACTCAATTTTAAAGTTTCTACAAATGTTTTATTTCATTAAGAAAACTTCAGGTATGTCCAAGTGTGTTCGAATAGACATCTGTATATAAACCATTAATCATTTTTCTTAAGTGTGTGACAACACATTTTTGTTTTTTTTTTTTTTTTGTTGATGATGCCAAACAAGAATAGGCGAAATTTGGAATTTTTAAATTTCATCGAATGACAGAATAAGAATTAATGTTTAATAAATTGTAGGGAAAATACTAAGAAACGCGAAATGTTTTTCATTTTCATAATCAATGTGGGTATTCCCTTGAGAATGATGCCTAGAAATTTTCGATTTTTATATTTCACTCATTCCAGTTAAGCCAAGAAAATATAAAAGCGCTAACAATAAATTCAATTTAAAATATGAAAAATTCTGCTTAATTGGTTGGTTGGCTGATATTGCATTAAATAAAATTTTTGAAACGTTAACATCCTATGAAAACAGTTTTATTTTTTTTACGAACATATTTTGCATCGAAGAAATTATCGTTTAGTGGTAGAAATCCATAGATAATTGAAATAGATAAAAAATGCCGGTTTTTACATAAAAAGAAGATAAAAAAGTGAGAAAATCTGGCTTTAAAGGAGTCTAACTAAAATATAATAATTTTTTCTTCTTTTGAAGTATTCATTGAATTAAACAACAAGTGACCCATTTCAGGGTAATCATAACGAAACAAAATTAAATTAGTTATACAAAATAATGACGGCTTATATTTAAAAGAACTTATAAAATTTTCGCACATATATAAAACTCAATCTAAGACTTAATTGTGATCGATAATGTTAATATTACAAGAACTTTTTTATATTTAAAATATTTTCGAATTAATATGGTGAGTCAATTTTTGTCAATACTAATAACACTAAATTTATAATCCGTGTTATCCTAGCGTAGAAAAATCTTTGCACTAAAATTATTGCCGTCTTCTAGCACTGCACGAAAAACTTAAGTTCAAGGAGCCTTTGATCCAAAATGGCTGAACCCATGGTAGGCAAATTAAGTGTTCATATTTATGACTAAGGTTGTAAAAATGAGAAATAACGCGTCAAGTGTGAGTCTGAGAAATATTTTAGTAAAACACTTTAACCCATTATTGTCTCTCATCGTGGGTATTTTTTGACTCTTTATTTGAAAATTAAAAAATTAATAATTCTGTTATTATAAGTATATTACTTAATCGGCGATAAACCTAACCATAAACTGTTGTAATGAAAAGGGATTGCCGATAAGCCCATTGAAGCCCACCATCGTCCTCCTCACAAAGCGAAGGAATATTTAATTGATCAAATTCACATTGACAGCGACGACCGAAATTGAGTTCTCAAAGGTTGTGAAATATCAAGGATAACTCTGGATGAAACAATCAACTGGAACTCACACCTCACAATTAGGTTGTACGAGAATTTTATGCTTGTCAAAGTCTTTTTGGTAAAACGTGCAGAATATCACCTGGATTGACATATTGGTGATAAAGCCGATGATTTCTTATAGAGCACTGGTCTCGTGACCTAAAGCTAAGCAAGTGAGCATCAGCACTACTTTGAAAAAACTCCACCGTTTGTTTTGTTTATCCATCTCGGGAACTATGCTATATGGTATAATGCACAGTTGTGCCTACCACGGACCGCTAGTTATATCTTTGCGGATTTGACAGCACCCACCGATTCGTTTTCGAAATAGAAGTATTTCGATTTTATTCTATGCAACAAAATTTTCAATTGCTCAGTCGTTTTTCCGCGTCTTCTGCACTTCTTCTTTACAATTTTTTCTTTACTCTCTCATTCTCGTCTTTTATTACGTCACTTTTAGTTGCTCTCAGCGTGGAAGGCGTAATCTTGTGGCCTTTAATTTTTGATGCACACCTGCTCAACAGATGCTCTGGGTGCCATAACAGGGATTTCCACCGCGCAGTTTTCATTGAGAAGGAGGCATAGTTGGGACTTACTTAATACACATCCTATTCAGATCTAGTATTACCAAAATAAACATTTAATAAGCAATACAAGATTGAAATTTCCGAAGGGGAGTGCAGCGGTAATGCCCCGTATTTCCGAATGATCATAGGTTTAGAACACGGGTGCAACAAGATAGGTATATGGGGGCAAGGAAATTCGGCGTCCGCGAAGACAACGAACCGGAGCTGTAAGATCAAAAATCATAGAAAAATTTTTTCTAATAGCGGTACGAGTGAATTTCTGCCATGAAAAAAGCTGTAGGTCCCTCAATTTGCATTACAATATTAAAATGCACACTGTAAATTGTAGGAGAAGTGCGGCCAAAATCACTTAAGCGGTTATAGCTCCAATTAATTATTAATCATTAGTTGCCACGTTTTCCTAAAGAAAAAATTAAGGGCAATTTATTTATGTTGCCTTCTGCTCTTTTTTCATAAATAACTTTAGAAAACTGTATTATAAAGCGTAGGAAATTTCTTAAGAACTCCGTACTGCTTAAGAAAATTTGGCTGGAGAAATTTGTTTCGAGCATTTATTGAATGTTGATCTCCGCACTACACTTATGGAATAAATCTACCTTAAAGAGTTGTGGCTCTATCGGATTTGGAAATATAGCATTTCCTGAATGAGAGACACTAAATTTTGAGCAGTATTATTAAATATAATTCAAAATGTTTACTTTTTAAGTTTTTTTTTTGTGGCACTCATGTGCCCATGTAATTGTATTGTATTGATTGTAATTACAAAAATGTTTACAATTCTTTTGCCCCATCACTCATAATCCTCAGTTTGGGTACCTCATAAATACTTCAAATAAAATGGCAATTTAAATGACTTGGTTGTGAGACTGCAGATGCTTTCGCATTTGAATATTTCCATTATTGTACAACAATAATAATCTGGAAAATCCGTGAACTCATAGAAATGAATAGACGGGAAAAGTAGAAAAAGAAATATAAAAGAACAATAGAACAATAGCGGAACTAAAGTGGAATGCAATTGCAACGCTTCAACTGCGCATAAGTGCAGGTTAGGTTAATCAATAAGCACTGAAAATGTAAGCAGATTGAATTACCAATACGAGTTTGTAGCAGCGTCAGGCGGTGATAAGAGTTTGAAATGAAGCAAAAGAGGGGGCGAACATCTACAGATGGTTTAAGAAGAAACGAATGATAATCAATACGCTTCACATTAAGGCTTAGCATGTTTTTGTTGTTTGTTTGTTATTTTCATAGGCGAATGGTAAATGATTATCGATGCTTCTCTCGCAGTGATATGTACACTGGCGAGCAAAACGGGTGGAAAGGTTGTTACCATTTTACAATATAAGTAAGGTTTTTCACGATAAATTTTTTTCGATATTTGATTACAATACTATAGTTCCTACTGTAACAAAAATTATGTAAATTATTGTTTCAAACTTTATGGACAATTTACAAAAACTCAACCAATTTTCATAATTTTTTTTAAAATGTATGTTTAAAAATTTTTGAAGTGAAACTTCATTAACAACAGTGATATTTTACATCGCGTAACGAAAGTCTGGTCAGAATCGCTTTACTAATTTCTATCACTATTTTTACTAATTTCTACCACTATTTTTACTAATTTCTACCATATTTACTAATTTCACCACTATTGATACTAATGTTACTCCTAAATACTACCACTATTTCTATTCATTACCACTATTTTTATTAATGCTACTACTTCTTTACTACTATTTTTTTACTAATTTCTACCACTATTTTTATTAATTTCTACCACTATTTTTGTTAATGCTACCACTAATTTATACCCCTATTTTTTACTTATTTTTTCCACTGCTTTTACTAATTCCTACCACTATTTTTTGGGTATGTAAAGTAGTTTTATTACTTATTTAATTTTAGTGTAACAAAGACAAGTTTGAAGAGACTAGAAACTACCGTTAATTTGTTATATTCTTTTTTTAATTTTGTCTTTACACATATTAACTTATTTTGTGGTAGAAAATGCAGAACTGCATATTGAAAAAATTTCTAACATTTTTTTAAATGTTGATGAACGTTTGTTGAATTTTCATAAATTTTATATAAAGTTGGAAACATTAATTTATATGAACTATGTTTGTACATAAACTTTAAAGAAAAATCATGAAAAACTTTGCTAATATTGTTAAAAGGTCCCCATCCGACCGGTTTCGCTCGCCACTGTACTTATTGTTTTCACATATCCTCGAGTGTATAATATACACAGTAAATCACAGTGAAAATGGTGCAGTGTTATTTTTAGCAATATTCAAAATATTGCCCCACGTTAAATTTGTTAAATTATTTTTTAATAAAAATATAAACAGCTCAAAAACACAAAACTTAAAAATCCAAAAAAAATTTACGTTCAGATGAAATATTTTTTCAGAATATACAAAAGAGTTTCGGGATGGCAGCTTATAGCCGATTAAATTCTGGTGGAAACAATTTTCAATTTTCTAAACATTTTCATTGATTTTTGATAATTTTTTTTTTGCTGCCGGTCTGCGCGCATGCGTTGTATGGCGAAATGATATGGACCGTAACGGTTATAATTTTTATTAAAAAAGTCATAATTTTATCGTAATAATTGGATTACAAACTTTTCGAACCGATTTAGTCGTTATATTGTGGTTTATACTTTCTTTAAATTTAAAAAAATAAATTAAAATTAAAAAAATAATCGTTAATCTTCTTGGATTCACAATTTATCGATTAATTTTTTATGCTCAAAATAAAAAAAATCTCAAAATATAATAGTAAAAATTTAAATCCAAAAATTATTATTATTATTTTTGATCGAATTAATAAAAGTGGAAACATAACTATCAAACTTGAGTGCAAAATTAAGGTCATATTTGCATAGCTTGTGCCATAAGGATAAATCGGTATATTTGAGCTTTGTTTTGAACTCAATTCGTTCAAAATTCGTCATAAAAATCAAAATAACGATAATTTTCGGTCGCTACTTTATACCGAAAGAAATGCGCAAGGCCGTCAGCAAAATAAAAAAAAAATTATCAAAAGTCGATAAACATGTTAAGGATCTAGAAACATTCACTTTATTAAGTAATAGAGTTTAAAATACCATAAAAGTGCATACCGGAAAAAAACTTTTGATAATACTGAGAGAAAAGTTGTAAAATTTAACGTTATTTAAACATTTTATTATTATGTACAATTAAACAAAAATAACAAGGAAAATTTTGTTTTTTTCTTATGAGCCACTGTAGGTGCGTAGGTACATTTTAACAAATTTAAAATTTCTAACACGGTTTTAATGTTTTCGTTTACTTGCTGAAATGAGGTTTTTGTCCTATGAACACTAGAATGATCTTGGGGAAAACCTTTAACTGTTGTTAAAAATAGAGTCATAGACCATAGGGGTTGTTTACACTGAAATTTTGTCATATTCTATGCATATATTAACTATCGTGCTATATTTAGCAGTTTTGGTTCCTAAAATGTCCACTCATGTTGTATGTACTCAGAAAATACATAGATTACTAGCTGAGTTTATGAAATATATTTCGCACGTTTGTCACATAAAAAAATCTTCGTATGCTATTTGGAATTCTATGTACGTATGTACATATATCGTATTTATATACATATGTACATATGTATATGACGTTACGATATTGAGCCTGAAGGCAAACTTACTGACAGCCAAGTTAGTCATTGTCAGTCAATTTATGACATAGTCATTACATATGTATGTACATATGTAGGCCGAGATTTTTATTAATTGGCTTATAAAGCTCCTGTTATTGTAATTGTTTGTTTTTATTTTTAGCACATGGATTTTTTTAGCATGACTTTTTCGAAGTTGCGAAGTTGTAAATGCAATTTATTTAAATAACTCGCTATATTTGGTTCTTTTTGAAGGATTTCTATCATTTTATCCAAGTTGGGGAAATCAAACGTGCAAGTAATTGATTTTATTAATTTACTTCCACATATATATCTTCATATGCACTTATATAACAACCTGAACACTAGTTTGCTTGGTCTTATAAATAATATAAATTTGCTAGTTTTCTTTACGGTTCTTTTCATTTGATCTACGAGCATACACCAATTTGACCGCTTATCTTAATTCATTTTATTAAAAATTGTAGAAACACTTCTGAATAGTCTCTTATTTGAACAGGGCCCGTACCGATTATAATTTTTTTTTATAAAAAAATCATTATTTAATCGTTACTTTGTAGGTTTTATTGTCTAATAAAATTAATCGTTATTCTTGAATTTTTATTTTTTTTCGATGAAAAATAATCGTTATTCTTCAATTTTTATTTTTCCGATCAAGTTTAGCCGTTATTTTTTTATATATGATCAAAATATATATGATCGATATTTTGTGTTATTTATTTTTTCTATCAAAAATAATCGTTATTCATTCCGTTTGCATTTAATCGATATTTTTTGTGATTTTTCCGATTACATGTGATCGATATTTTGTGATTTTTTTTTTATATTTTGAACATAAAAAATAAATCGTATTCTTGCCGTTGTTGCTATTATTGTCATGGCTGACAAAAGTTTTTGCTTTTATTATGATCGATAATTTGAAAATTCAAAAATAACGATTATTTTTGATCGAAAAAAAACAAGAATATAAAAATAAGTTACAAAATTTCGATCAAATATGATGGGAAAGTATAACGAATATTCTTAAATCCAAGAATAATTATTATTTTTTATCGAGAAAATAAAATCACAAAATATCGATCAAATATGGTTGGAAAAATTTAAGTTCAAAAACAACGACTACTTTTGATCCAAAAAATAAAAATTAAAAAATAACGATAAAACTTGATCGAAAAAAAAAAATAACGACAACGCTCTAATTTAAAACAAAAAACAAAAATTCTTGCCAATGATATTTTCATCCGAAAAAATCAAAATAACGATAAGTTTCGGTCGCTAAATTTGATGCTTGAGCATCGAAGAACATAAGCGCAGTTGAAACTCTGATGAATAGAAAATCAAAATTAATCTTTACTGCTCTTGTATTTACCTGCAACGTTTTTCCACATTATCATTTCTGGAATATTTTTTAAGGACCACTTTCTCATTTCTTCCTGAACATTCTTTCCCACTACTTCTTTTACTCTTATTTTTCATATCGTGTCTCACTTTTTACTCGTTAATACATTTTTCCACTACTGACTGTAGAATTGGCTGGGAATTTATGTCTACCGTATACTTTAAAAAAAAAGTTGAAAAACTTCTGGATCTATCAAAAAAAGTTAGTTCCGCTATTCTCTTGCACCGCACTCATTTTATATACAATACATCAAAGCGAAAACAACGGACTAAGCATTTCAATACCCTGTCTGAACGCAAAAATATAGTGTGACTCTCAAGTACCACCGTTGGCCTATGCTTTCGTGGTTTGCTGGCTAAAGTCTCGTTCGGGTATACTTGTATCCTACAAAGGTTTAAAATACTTACAATTTCTGACTCCATGTCTAGGGACCTCTACTTCGGCACGAAGTTCCAAGTCATAATTCCTGGGCGCGAAATTTTGCCATATGGGTTCTCACATCTTGACTCGAGATCCATAAATTGGTCCACAGATGGGCTAAAGATGGACGAGGGGACAAGTTATATATGGGACTGGTAACAAGCTTTTCATCGCGATGGATAAATTTCATACCGTCAAGGGAGTGACAATCTCGATCTGCGCCAGTCTGAAGCTCAAAAAAATATAAAAAGCGCATTCATAGCTATATTTTCAGAGAGTTAGGCGGCTTCAGGACTAATTGGTGGTGGCGGAGTGCTTTAATTGCTGGCATTGAAAAATTTTGCTATGTTGTGCTGGGTAACTGGTCATCTTTGGATCGAAGATAACCGATAGCCGAAGGTCGGGCCAGGAAGGGTTCAGAAACAACCTTAATGGGATCTAATAATTTTTCGAATTTCGCTGGTTGCTCTCTAAAAAATTAGTCAGCGAAAGCGATGGACTCAGAGTAGAGTAAGTATTGGGGAATTATTGGGGTATCAGGAAGAAGAAGAAATATCGCATCGCTTGGTTAGTCTAATATCAGACTTATTGCCACTCTTCTAGCCGGTCACAATCTCCTGCGCTTTCACATGCATTGGCTGGGTCTGTCTACTGAGGTTCAGAATGTGCTGGATATGTCTTGAGGTTGATGAGAGATCGGATTACATCTTTGGTATGTGTTCGTTCTTGGCCAGATAGGGATTAAGTTACTTCATTGCGTGCATGATTGATCCTCAAGGTGGTGGGAATTTTTCCCACCAAGGACCTTCTATCTTTCATTTCCTTGGTAATCAGTGGTCGGGACGTACTGCAGAAATGCAAAACACCTTTAAGCTCGCAGTGTCCTATTGTTTCTCTTTTGCATTAGTATTTATTATCTATCTACTTTTTGGTCGTATCTATTTTTAAACTCACATATACATACATAGTACTTGTCATAATCCAAATGAAAAACAATAATAAGTTTTAGATATGTACCTATGTAAATATTTACATAAGTTTTGATATTTGTTTACAAAATTACACATGTCAACCTGTATTTAGCCTCGCAGAGTCAATTCAAAAATTACTATTTTTAAGTATGTATTTACGTTTATATGTATATATTAGGCATGCTAATTTTAAGCATTTTATTGATCATTGCGGGATTATTCCGGGACAGTTCCGAAATTAAAATTGATTGTTAAAAAATGAAGTAAGTGAAGCAATGTAATGGGCCACAATTATAAAATTATTATATATTTTTAAATTATAATTAGATCACGGTTTGAGATCGATTTAAAATTCTGAAGGTTATATAATGTTTGTCCAGAAAATGTTTAATAAAAAGAATTGAAACTATTTATGTGTAACAACTGATTTAATCTAGAGTCTGATCCTCTATGTTCGTTACCGGAATATAAGCGAAGTATTTTTTGCATTAAAATATACCAGCAAATAACTTTTTTTGTTACAATTTGTTTTGATTAAAGTGTGATCTTAAAAAAATTAAAGCATTTAGTGTGCGATTCGCCAAATTTGGGCTAATAAAGTCAGCAAATGAGAAGCCAGCATAACCATTAGAAAATTTGTATATCAATTTTTTTAATCAAACATTGGGAGTTTTTGTAATGAAACTTTTACTAGTAGAACAGCTGATGTAAAAAAATTATACTCATCAATCCCGGAACGCAAAAAATGCCGGGATCCAGTTAATGCCGATTTGACATCCCTATTATATGTACATATATGTATGCATTAAAAAACGCGTACGTATGATAATCACGCATGACGCCTAAATTAAATACTGACTAATCGTGGGTGAGACCAACCACATCACAAACAGCATATGCGACACACACACACATACGCACTTACATATGTACATATGTGTGGTATGTAAGCACACATGTCTGTATGTCATATGGATAAATTTTGTAAAGTATGCACAATGTGTTTGCCATCAAAAACAAACAACCACATAAATCATAATTTCAGTCGACATTCCTCTTGGCGAGTCGCTAAGTGTACGCCAACAAATTTTAAATAGCTAAGCATCTCCAATTGTAATTGATTTTTGCCTCATTTCATTATTTTGCTTTGTAGAGTTTAGTTTTTGTTATTGCTTCGGTTTTTGTTTTTGTTTGTCGCCACTGGAGGTGGTTGTGACGGTGGCGCAGCATTCAATTAAATGTTTTCAATGGCATTCCCGCTACTGATGGCAAAGCGCGGTAGTGATTCAGTTTCCTTTTCAAATTAATTTTTTGACTTCTTACAGAAAGACAAACGGACAAGTCTCAATGTGGGAGGGTGGGACAAGCTACTGCTGCTGCTGTATGCCAGAAACATTGGATATACAAATCAAACAAAAAAAAAGAAGCAAAACAGCAAATACAAATATTTATTTGATATCGTCCTCACTTGCGCTCCCCTCTCACTATTCTGCGTTTATATTTAATTGATATTAAGCTTTTGAGCTACATTTTTCTGATTAATTAATGAAGTTCAATACAAATGGATTTTTGTATGAATTCACCCAGCGAAAACTCTGGAATGGCATTTTGTGGTAACGTGTTGACTTTGGAAACGAATGTTGAATCGAATTGGCCAGCGCTTCCTCTTTCGCATCATCATCAAAGCATTACCAAAGATAATATGATACGAAACTCTCCCAATTACCTGCTGAGAGCGTCCCCTGAACTCGAGGTTTGACCTGCCAACAAATCCGAATCAAGGGGCCGATGCAAGAACGATAGTAAACCAGATTACCACAACGCCAGCAACGTACACGTCACAGATGTGCATACCACAGGAGGAATAGCGAGAAGAAAAGGAAGTTGATAAGTGTGCTTGGGCTTTTATTTTCATTGCAACTGCTAAAATACAAAGCTCGGCACTTCACATTTATTATTCTGTGTTTAACTTTTGGGAAAAATCACTCAAAACTCAGAAAAAATCAACTTTTTAAGAGCCATTTGTGACGTCAATCCTTCAAACTAACGAAGTAACGGAAGTGTTTTTGTCGCTACTTTCTTTTCCCTGCGTCGTTCGAACCGATGAACAGCTGACACGCGAAAACTGAGCTACCAATGGTTATAATTGAAACCCTCCACTTTTTCATGTTGTGCCATCATCACAAAAATTGAAAATAAAGACAGTTTAAAGGCCACGTTATTAGTAATTCTGACAAATAGCAGCACTAAAGGAAAAATTATATGAAAAAATAACCATTGCCCACTGAGTGAGAGCACACATGTATAAAAAATAGATCACCTGTTCTCTTTGGTGCGTTAAATTTTCTCTTAAATAATAAAATTTTTTTGGAGACATTTTAAAAGTGGAGGAGGTTAATTTCCATCCCTGACTCAAAGTAATGCATTTGCAATTTATCTTTCCCTTCTTTAACTCATTACGGAGATTACTAAGTGGCATGTCTACTTTACATTTCGTTTCATTAATCTATTACACGGGATGTAAATACACTTTCTTAATTTATCTTTCGCTGCTTTAGCCCATTACGGGCGAATGCAAAGTCCCCTGCTAGCCGTTACCGCCCAGAAATGATGGAATACAAGATTGCGCTGATTGATATGAAATTCGGAGAGTAACTTGGCTGTCACGTCACATCAGATTTACTGGTGGAGAGAAATGAGCGGACAGACATTGTTAAACATGCTGGAAAGAATGCACATGGAAATACGCGGTTTTTGTAAACAAAATCTGTTGTGACGTAGAAATTCTGTCAAAAATTTCTAGAGAGGGTTAGCGGTTCACAATCTGCGCCACCTTCTGTATTCTTTTTACCATGGTTACCACCAATGGCATGTCCATGTTAATGTAGTTCCTTCTAGAGGCGAAAGACGAAGAGCTTACCAATTTTCGCACGATTCTACTTTCGTTTATGATCTAATCGTGTTTTTTACTGGGTACTTACGTAAGTATGTATGTATGTGTGTACATAACTAAGCGTTCGTTACCATTTGCGTAGTCTGGGCGATGTTCACAACAAATCCCAATATAACCAAAGCCCATTCAATTAAATCATTGTCATTTCTAAGTACATACTTATGTAGATGATTATTGTGTTGTTGTTGTTGTTGTTGACAAAAAGTCAATAGTTGACTTATTGGGAACGGTGTGGCGTATTATTAATGAATTGCTGACGACGAATCGTCAAAGCATTTTTTCTCTTCCAAATATGTCATTCTGAATCAATTGGTAATTTGTATTGATTTTTTATACACTTATTGTCTGTCCTATTAAAATGTGAAATTTTTCATCGAAAATTATTACTAACTGGCTTCTTTAAATTGGTTAACTTGCATTTCGATTTGAATCGCTGTATTCTGCAGTTGAACAATTCACAAGTACTTGTATTTTGTGGTATTTGCGCTATGTGCTACAGTTTCAAAATTCCTTTAACAACATTTTTGTGGTTTTGCATTAACTGATTTTGTTTACAAATATTTATGTTTACCCCTTCACTTTTCTAGCTAAAATTATCTGAAAAGTTTTTATGCGAATTGCTTTTAAAATTTAAAATTTAACAGTGATAATAGTGGCATATTACCAACCATTTTATTATCAAAAATTTAGTGATTATTTTAATTGCTATTAAATATATGTAATAAAATGTCTACACGGAAATTAAAACAAGTTGTTTTCAGAAGCTGTTTTCCATATGAAACGTGACCGTCCAGATAGCAATATTTTTTTATCAACTGGTTTTTGTTGACATTTCTTTATTTATTAAAATTGTTTACTCTTAGTGAAATTTTGCAACTTTTTGGACTTTTTAAAATATGGATTTGTTTTTTGCAAATTAAATTCTGTTTTTTATACAAAAAGTGTCCTTTTTGAAAGACGGCAGTCAATGCTCATTGCTGCTGCAGTTCCAATGCGCTTACAACTCAGATCCTGTTGGACTAAAGTGTATAATAATTAATATTTGCGCACAAGACTTGTAACTAATCTTAAAATATCCTACACCAAAAAGTCCCCAAAATTGGATTTTTGTTTTATAACTTTTTTTTGGTGTTTGTAGAAAATACCATTTTATATGACCGCCATCCGCTCGTGCAAAAACTTTTTTATACTGTGAGTTAAATTATAGTTTGGGGTCACAAGCTAAAAAATCAACATTTCGCCAATGCATTATTTTAATAATATAAATAACAGAAAAACATAACGTAGATAAAGTGAGTCAAACAAGGTGAGGTATAGTGACTTGTACTCGTACAAAATTTAGTTAGGTTTGTATAAAATCAATGTTAATAATTTTTAAAAAATAATAAAAATAAAATTTGTAAATAATGGAAAATTCGAAATAGTTTTATGAAAATTTTATATTTTTTTTATCAGAATTAAAAAAATTTTCGGGCAAACAGTTTTGTAGTTCATTTAGTAAATAAAGTGCAATTATGATGTTTTGTTGACATAACATTATTATAATTATACTAAGAATAATAAATCTAGCTTCTTTAGAGCGGAAGGACATTGCGACCTTGATCCTTTGTTTCCCTTTCCTCGCGCTCCCAATGCCCAAAGGCCAATAGCCTGTGCGTCTCTCGGAAAAGGGCAATAAGGTTCTTCGAAGCTGCATACCTAATATTCGAAGGATCAGCTGAGACCACAGAGGGGTTCAGGTCCCAAGAGAATGGCGAATAATAAATTAATTTTCTAGCCAGCTCATCTTGGGGTTCCTCCTGGAAGAAACATTTCTATTCGAAAGAGTTTTAAAAGCCACTTGGTTATCTTAAAAAATAGAGTGGCCTTTCTCAAGGTTGCGCAAATCGAGATTGCTGGAACCTCAGCTTAAAATACCTTAAGCGAAATGCCCATCGTTATAGAGAGTTTGGAACCAGTATTTGCACAAGTATCCTCGTTTTATCTACCTTTTTACCAATATGTAAGTATGTATATATATCTGTGACTCCAATAGACCAATTGTTCCGGTTAGAGAAATTTCTTTAGTGCTTGAGTCGCAGATTCCACATCTTTCCAACTCTGGATTTCTCTCCAGTATGCCTATTAGGTTACTAGCCTTATCATTTTTACGATTATAATGGGCATTTTTGGTACTTCAATATTTAAATTAAACGAGCTATATTCCGGAAATTTTCTAGAAATTTCAATGGAAACTCGTTAAATGTTTTTCCATTTTGTATGAAGTTTTAAACTTTATAAATCAAAGTTTTTTAGTTTTATTAGAGAAGGACCGAACTTCGGCATCGGCTTCTGATATGTTCGGCCACCAAAGTTCGTTTTGGTTTCGGTTTGGCTTCGAGCAGAAAAAAAACGAGCTTTTGTAAATTTTTATTAATTTAAAAGTTGTGTAAAGCTTTAGTCTTAATATGTTTCTCTTTAGAAAAAAAGTCAAAGCAGCCCTTCGAATTTGCATGAGAGTGATATGATTGACAGTAATAATACTGAAAAAAATTATTTGATATATAACGAATTGAAAACATCTCCCTATAACTGGAAAATCTGGATTTAAAAATTTTTGTCATTTTTGAGTAGCCCTTTAGACCCATATTTTCTGTTCCACAAAATTGCTTTCAAATATCTCTCAGCTCCTACATCGATTGTATGTAGTGAGCATTTGTTCAGTGCTGCAATTTACCGATATACGGAATCGTTTAACAGGTGTAAAGGTTTGTTTTTTACAATACAAT
The DNA here is from genome assembly GCA_951828415.1 of Anomoia purmunda. NCBI lineage: Eukaryota > Metazoa > Arthropoda > Insecta > Diptera > Tephritidae > Anomoia > Anomoia purmunda. Next base: position 155,588,743 of record OX639993.1, read on the forward strand.
ATAAAGTTTTCAATTTCGATGTATGTACTATATGTGATGAACTGAAATGGATGTGATTTAAACTTACGCAAGTAATTTTTTTTAATTACAATAAAAAATCATTGAATTTTTAAAAATTCAATGAATATTCACTATTTTAGAATTTCGGTTCAGCCCTAAAAATCGGTGTTCGGTAGTTCTCTATAAATATTGCTGATTTCCCTTTTAGAATCGAACAAAAATAAATCTTTTTTAAATTTGCAGATAATTTCAAAATTTTAAACATTTCTATCACAAAAACTAGCACAAAGTATTTTAGTAATTTAATGGATGTTTTGCGATTCGTACGAAAATTTAAACATCTTAACTATTTTACTACACAAATCTCAAAAAAAAAATATCCTTCAACTCTTCCTCTTCCGAGTGACAGGAATTTATGCAAAATTTATGGCATACAAAAAAGTTTCGCCAATCGTGCCACCCACTAACCAAACAGTCCCTTAAAAGCAACCACAATTTTCGAACTTTTATTGCAATTTACAAAGACGTCGACGACTTTTTTTTGGCCAGGCAATGCCTAAATATGTACAAAATTTGCTGTTTTTACACAAAGTATGAAAAATGCAAAATTTATTTGAGGATGCAAACATTGCAACATTTGTCACGTCACAATTTTGGTAAATGGCATATTCAAGTGGGGACGCAACATAAATCCCAGAAAATAATAGCAGCGGAAAGTCATTTGTATGACTTAAAAAATTTTTTGAATTGCGGAACAGCTGAAAGGATCATAAAACAATTTCAATTAAAAATGCTAATTAAATTGCTTTGCATGCTGCAACTTAGCAGTCGGGCAGTCGAACAGGCACGTTTTGTAGCAAATTCGACCTCTACTTACTTAGCCATCATAATTGCCGACGACACATAAATTTGAATGCGTGCCGATGGCGGTGAAGGCGTCAAAATAAACAAAAGCATTGAGTAAACAAAAAAATAACAAAACAAAAAAACACAAACTTTTAAAATGTTAATTTAGGTGGTGTCAAAGATAAAGCGACTGCTACAAAACCGCGTCACAAAAAGCGCAAAAAAAATTACGAAAATTTGCTAAATTTGTATTGTAACAAGATATTTTTTGAAAGTAGCAGACGGCCACTACGCAAATACGTCTGTTATCAACTAAGGCAAATTTTTTATGTTTGAATGACTGCTTTGTTCAAAATTTTGTTTTGTGTTTTGAAGTTTTATTTGGCTTACGCATTGTTGTAATGAGATTCAATAACACTCGAATGCAGCTGCCTACAATCCGTGTGCCTATCGGAAACACAATTCAAGTTGTACTCCAAAAAAATATTGAAATAAAAATAAACAATTGTACGAAAATTGATATCAGACCATAGCTTTAAATTTCAATTAACTTGAATTTTATTTATTTGCACTTCATCTTTATTGGTACGAGTACCAATAACCAAATTCAACAGCTCGATCATCCATTTATTTTTCCTGAAATATTTGCAAATTAACCACTTGAGAAGGTTGTGAAATTTTGTGAAACTGACATATGTATATTTGACAGCGGTTTTCGGCTACGCAATTAAAATTTAAAATGTGCAAAGAATTATTTTCAAGATTTATATGTACAGATGTTGCCCATTCTTTAGGCAAAAATTTGTTTAACCCTTTTGTTTGTATTTATAAAGAATATATTTAGTTGTGGGCAAACCTTTTGGATAGCCTATATTTTGTATACGAAACCGGCATTTTTTTTTTAATTTTCAATTCACTGCGCTTAAGTTCACATAACTGTTAAACAGAAAAAATATGTTTTCCGCCGCCAATAAGAGTAATTTCTAGAGATTGACTGATTTTCGGCTTCGGCACCAAACTTCGGCTCGGCATCGGTAAAAAAAACTATCATTTATTAACTTTTATTAATATTAAAATTGTATATAGTTTTAGTAGATAGATAGATCTCAAATCGTTATATTCAAAAATGTTTTTCCAATGTCATTAATGTTACTTCGGGAGTTCCCCAAGGCAGCCATCTAGGCCCGATTGTGTTTTTGTTATTCATAAATGATATTACTACTGCAATAAGATATTCGAATATACTAATGTATGCCGATGATGTAAAACTTTTTAAATCATACGACTCGATTGAAGAAAGAAGTTTATTACAAATAGATATTAACAGCTTAGTTGATTGGTGCAACATAAATTATATGCCACTTAACCTTAAAAAATGTAAATTTATGAGTTTTTCACGAAGAACTATTCAGGCAGCTTCTTACACAATAAATAACTATACTTAATTTTAATAGTCATGTTAATGCTATAGCTAATAAGGCTAGAGGGATATTTGCCTTTATAAAACGATGGTCAAAAGAGTTCAAGGGCCCATATGTAACAAAGGCTCTTTTTATAACTTTAGTAAGACCTATGCTAGAATACGGTTCGATAGTTTGGAACCCACGTTATCAAGTTCACATTGATCGGCTGGAATCAATTCAAAAACAATTCTTACTTTTTGCCCTAAGAGACTTTAGATGGGATTCTCGGCTTAATCTTCCTCATTATACTGCTCGTTTGAAGCTAATAAATCTTCCTACTATTTCCAGCCGTAGAGAAATCCTAGGCATAATATTCATTACTAAACTACTCACAGGCTCTATCGCAAGTACATTTCTTATTGCCGAAGTTAATCTTAATGTTCCTTCTCGGATTTCAAGACACTTTAAATCTCTTTATTTAAAACAGTGTAAAACCAATTATGAATTAAATGAACCTTTCCGATGTTTATGTCAAGATTTCAACTGTCTTTCCAGCACTTTTGATATTTCGGACTCACTTTTCACCATAAAAAGAGCTGTACTGTCCTTTCTCAATAAATGATTAACGGCGGTATAATATATATTTGATTCAGCTGATGAAGTTTTTTTCTGTAGCTGAGCAGTTTTGGATCTCGACGCTTAACAAACTTTTTCCTTTTAACAACTCGGCACAAAAAAAAAGATCCGTACGTCATGCGGACTGTGCCCCTCGTGTCGGTTGGGCGGGAAAGAGGGTAACCGTTGGGCTTATTATTATTATAAGTGTTAAAAACTGAGCATAATCGGTATTACCAATCGCAAGAAAGTAAATAAAATCTAATCAATTTCGAAAAAAGTTAGTTGCTATAAATTCCGCGATTTTATGCTTGTAATAAGTACTTTTGAGTACAAGTATAATCACAAGTTAATTTCAAAAATATTTTGTAGAGGATTGCCAACTAATAAAAAAAAATAATAAAATTATAATAGTTTAATTGAAATATTGAAATATGGGTCGTAAAAGATGGAGGTTTCTAACTTTATTTTTTGCTTAAAAAAGTAGACTAAATATAATGTTAAAGACATTATTGTGAAATGGTATTTAAAGGAATCAAGCTTAAGAAAACTGAATCATGAGAATCTCTTTTAAAGTTGTTACCAACTGTTTAAAATTTTAATTGAAATATTAAAATTGCTGATATATAAAGTGTCGGACAATTTAATGGGGTCACATATTGACAACTGTTTTTCTTCTATTTATTTAATGTTTATTAATTTTTTATAAAAGTATAGCTAATTTCCTAACACAAACTATATATGTACATACATATATTCAAATTTCAAAAGTTCTGCAGTTTTGTCTAAATTGCAAAATTTTTAATTAGAATTTGCAGAAACAATTCTGGCATGCAGTTTTTAGCCTATTAGTTTGCAAGGAAAGCGTATGTACGTAAATATATTTGAAAAGGGTTGCCACCTTACAAAAAACTTTTATTTGATTTAACTGGAAGGTTGCTGAAATTCTCCTTTACACGAGTCAAACAAAAAAGGTTTAAGGAAGCTGTATTCGAGAAATATATTTGTGGAGAGTTACCATCTGTTAAAAAAAATTAGTTCAACGAAATTTATAAGATAAATAAAACTACAATACTGGTTTGAACTATTTATTTATTTATTTATTTATTTATTTAGAATCAATTACAGTATATATAAATTATAGTGTAATTGCTAATTGGTTTGAACTAATAGGAATACTTAGGCTCAAAAATATTTCGAGACATTGCCAACTATTTGAGAATATAATTCAAATTTACTAATAATGTAAGTGAATTCAGAACATTTCGCGTATAAAAACGTTGCTTCAAATCAGTTCATAAAAAAGTTGTTTTTTCCAAATTTAAAGAAAGTTTTATTTGAATATTATATTTATATAACCACCTAAATATTCGCATTAGTATGAAAGCAAATACCTGATTCCAGATTCTATATATTAGATTGAGGTTCAGCTTTTCAAAACTAAAAGGCGATATTGGGAATTTAAAATGGCACTGTCGTTTGATTTCGTTGTGTAGTTCTAACAATAAATTGGGTTGCACTAAACCCGTATGACCCGGCTGACTACACAGTTGGCAATGATAAATAAGTTCCAGCAACCAACTGGCAATTTTGAAGTAGGAGTCAAATTTTGACAATATTACAAACAAGCAAATTCAGTTTAATTAAAAGTTATTACCTTTGAACAAATTATTTATTTGCTTTTCTGTTACATTCGAGTTCGTAACCGAATGCCGTGCGAGCGAAGCCGCTGCTATATAAATTTAGTTACGTAATAGCGTCAAAATATGTAGAATACCCAAGTGCTTAAAATTTTTTTAACAATTAACAGTTTACTTTGATAGGAGCACTAAATACCACGACTCGATAGTTTTCTAAAAGATAGTTCAATACATTAATAGTAGTACTACCGTGAACCACACGTAGTAAGAGTATAGAAATAGAATTGAATGGAATGGGTGAATCCGTTTTTTACAGGGCGTGACTAGCCGCTACAACAACAACAACAACCACAACAACAACCGAAAACCGTTCCAATATACATACGTCAAATGTTCACACTGTTCGAAATAAAGAAAAGCAAAATGAAGCAACAAAGAACGTCCTATAATAATAACTTAAACTGCTTTATTCAACAGTCTATCTGAATTTAAAATATTTACATGCATATGTAATATATGAATATTAAAAATTAACTTTTACTTGCGATTGCCATGAAGCTGTGTAGAGATGTGGGGAAGACAATTTTGAACTATCGATACAATCGAAACTATAAATTCTATCCCAGCTCTACTTGTATTCTCTACAAAATTAACTGCCGATAATTACGAAATGATAATAAGAAGAAAAATATAAACTTAGTGATTAAAATAGCACGGCACAAAAATTCACACCTCTCCATTTCCAAATTTTGTTTTTATGATCTCATTTGTTCATATTTGTACTGTAACTCTGCTTGTTTGTATAATTTTTGAAATGTGTTTGTTAAGTAAATAACAAGTTATTATATCCTCTAAAGCTTACACTGACATCACCGTAGAAATATATGTAGGTATGCATGTTCATAACATCCACAAAATCTCAAAATCTCTCCTCCTGTAGCTTTCACTGAATGGTTTAAGTAAATCAATAAATAAATTGATACCTATGCACATATTTAGTACACATGTTCATTTATTATGCTGTAATGCAAACGTGGATATATTTTTGTATGTACGCAGATACATACACCCATACATACATACATACATATTTACACACTGCCAAGTATTTACATATAATTATAATCTTCTATTGGTGCATTATTAATGAAATCATTATGCCCAAAGTCTTGGAAGAATGTTGAGTAAGTCTCTTAGAAACCAAAATTAATTGGTTTATTTAATAGAAAAGATGAAATAAAACAAAATTTTGTTTTTATCAACAAACTTCCTTTATTAAGTAACAAGTCAATCATTCATGCCTCAAGAAATTTGAGGTCACAGAAAAACAACTCAATTATTTTGATAATAAAGTTTGCGTATGTAGACAATTCCGTTGAGCGGAGTGCTTTTAAAGATAAATATTTATAAACATAAACCCAAACATTTGGCAATTTTCACTATACGCTGATATCCATTGGATTTTGCACAAACCGCGCCAGTAAATATACATATGTATGTACATGCATGTATGTTTATTAAATTTTAACAACGAAAAAACTGAAATTTAAGGTTTAGTTATTTTTAAATGAATTTAAGGCGAAAGAAAACATTTCATACTTATACTTCATTATTAAAAGCCCGGACACACTATCGTTATGTATGGTCCATTCTTAATTTATGAGGAAATTACAATGAAATGAAGTAATTTCACCTTGCAAAATTTATCCTTAAATTAAAATGATATGAAATTTTTTATCATAAATCAAAAACCAAATCAAGAACAAATCAGTGTCGGCTCTAAACTTTATCGATAATAATCGAAAAATTCGTTCTCCCATAACCAAAAAAACTGGACGAGCATTTTGAAAGATGGCATCACGACTAAATTTAAACAAATTAAAAATTTACATTCACATTCTTTCAAATTTTTTGCTTTTATCAAATAGCTAAGCAACCCCGCTATAGAGCTTCCAAGATAAATTAGGAATGACACATGTCAAAGCACTTTGTTTATGCGAAGTAATTTGGGCGCAAAAATTATTTACATTGTAATATTAAGGTGGTTTAAGAGTGATAACAAAATTGCCATAGGAGAGTAGGAACAAGTCAAATTGTCGTTATAGGCCTTATAATTATCATCTATCTCTAGCGGAATCGGAGGTCACAATATCTTAACACTTAATTTCATGTTAACTAAAAATGTGTTTGCGTTTGATAGTAACACTAATAGCCCAAGAATGATGGAATACAAGATTGCGCTGATTGATCTGAAATTCGGAGAGTAACAAAACGTCACAACAGATTTACCGGTGGAGAGAACTGAGAGGCAAAACGTTGTTACACATGTTAGATGGTATACACAAAATCTGTTGTGACGTAGAAATTCTGTCAAAATTTCCACAATCTGCGCCACCTTCTGTATTCTTTTCACCATGCAAATAGCCATCACTTTTCAATAAAATATTAGTTGTGTTCCGGTTGTACAGGATTTGCAGGTTTTTTCTCTTTCTTTCTCATTGCCGCGTGTGAATCGATGTGACTGTATGAAACACGCACGGTAAGATGAATTAATACAAATTTTGGAACTGGGTTTTGAATTGGCGAATTGGCATTCAAGCATAAACGATGTCGGGTTTTTTGTAATTAAAATTGAACAAAATATATAAATATTTTTCCACTAAATTAGAATGTAAAGAAGTTTTGTAATTATGATAAATATGGTTGTTTCAAAATTATCGATGGTCTCTAAAACACTATCGCACATTATTGATACTAACGCAACTTCGTTTTGTGCAATGATTTGCATTAGTCCATGTCAGTAAATGTGTTTGTTATGTGGGGGGCGCAAATTTCACGCAATCATTGCTCAAAATGTGGAAATGCTTCAATTAAGTGTTGGTATAAGTTTTAATAAAAATTGCAAATTCTACAACTCCTTATATATTTCAAATGCAGTTTCAACAGTTTTGCGAACGAGTAAATATTTGAACAATGTACTCGATACCCAACGAGTACTTGTGGACGCGTAATGAAAAAAAAATACTCGGCACTCGATAGAAATACTCGAGTATATTTTTCTAACTAACATATGAGTACATATTTCTTAGGATTTCCTGCTTAAAATTGTGCGAGGTAAATATAATAGACTTGGATTAGCCTCAATTCGGAATAATTGGTTCCAAACTAATCACTTGCATGTACTAAATATTTGAGAATAAATGATCAGAAACTATTCAAAATCTGAGTCGTAAGTGCACTTTTTATTTATTTCTCCAGTGAATAAATCTAAAACACTCATTTGGATACAAAAAGTGACTATATAAGAATAAAGTGAAAAGGTCTAGTCCATTGTGAATGAGTACAAGGCAGAAGTCTTCTAAATTAAAAATGGCGGCGGCTGATATTGAACGTCACAAATAGCCAATATTTATTGTCAAATATAGAAATTCGCTCAGTGAATGACGCAAGAATGCTGTTGTTTGCAACATCAGGTGATCTCAGCTGTGCCGAATTTTGACGCCAATGGGCTAAGATTTTTCACTTGTATTTATTCAAAATGGTATAGTCTTTTTTCCTACTTTTCGAGTATAAAATGCTACAATTAGTTGAAAGAAAAGGGAACGGTCATTCCGAATCCATCCCATCATTATTGTATAAATGCACCTATTTAGGGTATTACTTATTATAAATAATAATATAAATGAGGGACGGAAAATCACTGTTATTTTTGAAAACTGTCATTGAGAAATTTGCTATGAAATAAGTGTTCTACTGCCAAGTGCTATATAACGGGTGTTTTTTCTTTTAGACTGAAAAAACTTTCGGTAGGGATAGCTGTCACTTGACAGCTGGTAAATGTCATATCATCTTCTTGACATTTCTGTTCAGTAAGCATTGACAAATCATCTTGGAAAGAATGACTCCGCAACAACGTTTACAAATTGTGGAAATCCACTTTAAAATTAGTGTTCTGTTCGCCAAAGTCGAAATCGAAAAATTGTGTTTAGTGATGAATCTCATTTTTGGCTAAACGGATATGTGAACTAGCAAAATTGCCATATATGGAGTAAAAATAATTCTCATGAAACTCTCGAGACACCATTGCATCCTGAAAAATGCACCGTATTGTGTGGTTTACATGCTGGAGGCATCATCGGTCCTTATTTCTTTAAAAATGAGGCCGGAGCGAATATTACTGTCAATGGTGATCGTTACAGATCAATGATTACCGATTATTTGTTTCCAAATTTGCATAACATCGTCCTGCAAGAATTTTGGTTCCAACAAGACGGTGCCACGCCTCATACTGCCACTCGAACTATCGATTTGTTGAAAGAGCAATTTGGCGATAACATTATGTCAAAAAATGATACAATGAATTGGCCTTAAATATCATGCGACTTAACCCCATTGGATTATTTTCTTTAGGGTTATGTAAAGTCTCTGGTTTACGCTGATAAACCAGCAACAATTGAAGCTGTGGAAGCCAACATAACTCGTGTTATTAACGAAATAAGTAGTTGCTCCAAAAAGTGGTTCACAATGGGACTGATCGCAACCGATTCACCAAAGCTACTCGTGGCGGGCATATGCCAGAAATCGTTTTTAAATATTAAATGTCATGAAAATATCTTTCAAATAAAAAAAAAAATTTGGCATCGTACTACATTTGTGTTTTATTTCAATTTAAAGTTCTATCAGTCTAAGAAAACACCCTTTCCAATCGATTTCTTATTTAACTATTAAATTAATTTTTTTGCAATTATTATGCAAAATAAGAAAATAACAGTTCTTTTTAATTTTTTTTAATTTAAAATATTTTTTATGTATCAAAAATAACTGTTATAGATGAACTTTTATTTATAAAAGTCATCAATACAAATAATTCACTGACTTATATTTTCTAAATCATACTTATAAAAGTCCTTTTAATTTTTCGCAGAAAATAACTTGTTGGGGAATCAAAAAAGTACTCATTATTCATATTATTTTCTCCAAAAAATTAAATTGACTTTTATAAGTGTGACTTAAAAAATAAAAGTCAATAAGTGTTATTTTTGAATTATGTAATAAAAATAATAAATAATTGCTACTTATGACTTCTAAAATAAAAATCAGAACTAACTGTTACATTTGATTTATAAAATATAAATCGAAAATAACTGTTATTTTTTAAATTTTGCATAAAAAGTAAAAAAAAAAATCATTTTAAAATTCTTAGTGAAATAAGAATCGTTTGGTATATATGTAACACTAATTAAATTTGATTTAATAAAAGTTACAAAATAATCGTTAACGAGCGATTTTTATAATAAAAATTTTAGCTGTTACGGCCCCCTATATAAGTATATGATTGTTTTGTATTATATATAATTTACAAAATTTGTGTATATTTACACTAATATACATATACAAATGTTTATATAGAATTTGAGACATTAGCATGCCAACCACATTGCGGTCACTCGGTAACTTGAGATACAAGAATATTTAAATTAAAAAAAAAACACATTACAAAAATTATATACATACATAACTGGTAGCTGAGTTTCTAAAAACGATTTAAATCAATATAAAATTTATTGCGTTCCAATGACGATCCATAACAATTAATTGACACCTAACATGGCATTGATTTACATTTGCATACAACTGTCAGTTGAATAAATGCGGTCTTTTGGAAACTGTCACGAGTGAATATTTAATAAATAGGCTTACTGCATAATTTTCGAGCATATGGTATGATTTTGTACGAAACGAAATAATTTATAATATCTGCCTAACTAATTGGCTACGGCCGCGAAATACAAAATTTAGTTGTAAATTCACAAAGCAACGACACTCAACGACAACCGTCCATTTGTGTCAATAGCAATTGCATTTTATTGTCGATTTTTTGCATTGCCTTTCGTATTTTTTTGTTTATAGTTCTGATTGCTTGCCACTTTGTGGTTTGGAGCGAAATATTAAAATTATTTTGTATTCCATTTACACTATGTCATTTCATAATTAATTGTGGTTTATTGTTTGGTTGTGTTTCGTTTTGATAATACAAGTGGTATGGATTCTAGTTTTGATAGTTATTTTTGCAAAGGTTTACTAAAAAGTATTTTGCCGAAGTTTGAACGGATTTTGAAAAGAAAAACGTGATTTCTATAAAATACTGTGAATGGCGACGAAAATCGTATTTGTCAATATTTTTGAAATTTTTCTTGCAAATTTTGTTTGTAATATCTTTTAGAAGTATGTATTTCGTTCGTAAAAAAAAAGCTGTAAGTCAAAGAATCCGATTTTTTACAAATCTTAAACAAAGACTACAAATTTGCATCAAGATTTTGAACTATTTAACTAGAGTTTTGAAAATTTTGTTGTTTTTTTGTTACAGTTTTGCAGAGTTCAAGTGAAAGTTTCAAGTAATTTAAATTACTTATGATTTTTGATAATTTTATTTATGCTTTTTCTGGTTAACATATAAATGTTAGAGAAAATGTGAACTACCGTCTGTAAGATACATTTTCAAAAATAGATGGTAATTTTAGCCATCCAGAAATTAAAAAAATTAAAAAACAAAATTCACGAAAAAGTTGTGAGAATTATGGAAAAATTTGAACTTTGATTTGTCCTTTATTTATTTAAGTTATTCTCGGGCATTGCCAATTTTGATAAACATTTGCATGTAATTTTAATATACAAATAGTTATTTCCACCTGTGAATAAAAGGGTGTTGCGATGATCTTCCTATTTTGTGCTTGAAGCATTCAAAATAGGTTCGGCCCACACGAAACTTCCAGTGGCTCTAAATTACCCAGAAAGTGTTCCTCACGCAAGCAAATTGGGTAGTAGAGAGCGAAACTGTTACATATTGGATTGAAATTGTCTACTTACTTGTACTCGAAACAACCCGAAGCACAAAAATAGAAAATATTACAAGTTTCTGAAGTGCTTATATTTGCCAATTGTATTCAGTATATACAAGAAATTTGTGTACATAAAGTTATTGGTTATTTATTTCTCACAATTATCAGATCAATCCCGAATGGTACGGTAAAAACCTATTCAAAATATAAAAAGTAGTTATTTTTTTCTGACATGAAATTTTGTATGCAAAAACAGTGAATATGTATTTATATCTTTCTAGGGTAGGTAGTTGTTTAGCTTTGTATAACGCTGGGCCGACATTTTTTTATCTTCAATTAACATGAAATGGCATTATAACTTTGGCACAATATTTGTTACACTTATAGAAGGAGAAAAGAGAGACGTTCAGGACGGCATGCTGACTCGATTTAGCCTCATTCTCTTCTAAACTATTTCTACGAAAAATGAGGTTTTACAATCTAAAGATTTGATTAAATAGACTCTATGCCCGAGACTGCCACCAGGTAAAGCCCAATGAAAACACATTCAGCAGTTTCTCCATTTTGCTAAATGGTGACAGCGAAAGGGTCGCCAGAGAAGATGAAGATACTGAACTCCAAATAATCACCCAATCTCGATGAAGTTCGAATAGTAATAACGCGGCTATGGAACAACAAAGCCGCTGGAGCTGATGGGCTACCAGCTGAGCTATTCAAGCTTGGTGACGAAGAGCTGTAAAGTGTGCATGCCCGCCGATCGGTATTTAAGTGTGATCTTCCAATTCACAGGAAGGGTGATCCTGTAATATGCGCCTACTACCGCGAGATCAGCCTCCTTAACATTTCATACAAGGTTCTATCGAGCGTATTGTGTGAAAGACTGAAGCCAAACATCCACGAACTGACTGGACCTGATCAGTGTGGCGTTAGACCTGGTAAATCTGCTATCGACCAGATAATCACGATACGCCAAATATTGGAAAAGAGCCGTGAGAAGGGGATCGCCATACACCATATTTTTGTCGACTTTAAATCAGCTTTCGATAGCAGCAGAAGAAGTTGCCTATATGCCGCTATCTCGGAATTTGGTATATCTGCAAAATTAATACGGCTATGTAAAATCACGTTGAGAAACACCACCAGCTCCGCCAGAAGCGGGAAGGACCAGTCCGAGCCGCTTAATACCAAACGAGGTTTCAAACAGAAGCGAAGCGAATGGGTTTGGAGGTGAACGAGGGCAAAACGAAGTACCTCCTGTTATCAGAGCATTCGCGTCTTGGTTTTCGGGTCACTATTGACAATTACAATTTCAAAAAAGTGGAGGACTAAAATAATGTCAATTTCGGAATCCAACGAAGAATCTCTCTTGCGAGCAAGTGCTACTTTGGGCTGAGTATCATCATCATCAGGCCCATGCTATTCTATGGCGCAGAAGCATGAACGCTATCAACATCAGATGAGATTACCCCTAAAGTGTTCGAGAGAAAGATTCTCTGAAAGATTTTTGAGCTTTTACTTCTTTGCGACGGCGAATACTGCAGACGATTGAAACGATGAGTTGTGTGAGCTGTATAACGACAGTGTCATAGTCTAGTGAATTAAGGCTAGGTTGGCTAGGTCATGTTGTTCGTATGGAAGAAAATTCTCCAGCCCTGGTGCCATTTAGCAAAGCAGAAGTGCGACTGTCGTGCCATGTTGAAATCAGGCAAAATCGCCTAGGCGGTTATAGCGCCAATTAAGAAGAAGCAGTTTCGGAGTTCAAGCAGACAACAGCCTGACAAAAATTCGAAAAGTAGTCAAAATGCATTCTGTTACATTCGCTGCATTACCTTCGGTCATTCAGTTTAGAAGATATCTGTATTGCACATACATACATACGAAGTTTCAAATAAATTCGACAAGCCATATTGACTTTGAAACGAAAAAGATTAGAAATTAGAACAAAACAGAATGAGAAAACGTTTATTGCTGTTTATATTTTTGTTTGATGTAAAATATACACGGGAAAATCAAAAATTTCACGAACTTCAAGTCGCCACAATTTGAGTTACAAACCATGAAATTTCTACTAGTATCTGGCTAGCTACAAAGTCACCGCCATCTATAAATGCAAATACAAACATACATACATACCCAATGTTAAGTTTCTACGTTTTCCTTACCCATTTTTTTTTGCACTTTTTGTGTGTATGGATGATGAATGTATGTGTGTAGTTATTTATGTACAATTTCATATTTTCTTCGTGCTTCGCATGAAAAGTAGTTCAACTGCGTCTAATGGCAAATGTTTCACAAGCAATTAATGTCAATGCATCGTGCAAATGCTACAAACAAACAAACAAACACACAGACACACACACAAACAAACAACCGCACATTGCATAGAAACTTTGAGCTCATGCTTGGCAACTGCCGCCTCAGGCGGCTCCTATTCCATTTAGCTGCCTACGACGATCACTCGCTGCGCTTTGGCGCAATCTGTAGTTTATTTGGCAGAAAATATATATACTATGTATATATTTTTTTGTTTGTTTTTTGGTTTTGTTATTTTCACTAATAATCACTTTTGACTGTTTGTCACTTTTCGATACACGAAACGCCGACTGACTGACTTTAGTTGAGCTATGCTTTAGTTGTGCGAAGTTCGGTTTTAGTGTTTGTGTTTTTGTTTTTGTTTTTGTTTTTGTTTTCAACATCTTTATTAGTAAAGAGAAAATGTCGGGAACATTTAGTGTCTACTAAGCTTTTGCTTGTTTGTGGAATTTTGCGGTTATTTATAGCAAATATTTTATTGTTTTGTTCTAAGAAGCTGTATTTGTTATTCGCGGTTGCTTTGATTTTTTTACTGTGCAAATATTTGCAAGGCATTTAAAAGTATTTACGTATGTATGTATGTAAGTCAAATGTTGCATCACTAAATGTAACTAAAAGCCATTTGGTCAACCTATCTTACACCTCGCCCACTTTCTCTATGCTTTTTGGTTGCAATTATATTTTTGGTTTAAATTTCTAGCTATAAAAGTTGCATGTGCGCATAATAAGTAGGTGATTCTAAATTTTGTGTACATACATACATATCTATGCACATATAAATTTTTAATATCCATAAATACACCAAATTACGTTGTGAAAATTATTTGCACAAGTTTGCAGTGGCATATTATTTGCTTTTGTTTTTAATTTCACACATTCTTCCTATGGCAGGGCCGGTTGGAGAGTACTATTCCTTCTGGGGGGTCTCGAAGCTTGACGAAAATTTCCAAAAACAACGTTTATTTTAAAAAAATATTCAGAGGAAATATGAAGAAGGAATATGCTCTAGAAAATTTTAAATTTTAATTGCTTCCAAAGGGAGAAAAAATAAGCTATTACTTTAACTGAATGCCGTGGCGAAGCTTACGGCAATGGAAGGAATTTAAGTGGGGAATACAAAGGCGAGCAATGTAGAAAAAACTCAATCTTACTGTAGAGATCACGAGAGATATCTATCGACTTTTGAAATATATGACAAAATTTAAATAAGAAAACATCAATATGGTTCTAGATTCAGTGATGTGAGTTTAGCCTTACAGAAGACAAACGCTATAACCGACATCGAAGTTTAGGGTGCCAGTGGGATACAATTTTTAATGAAATTTTGATAGATACCTCGCTAACATTATTAGTACGTCGTAAGAAGATACGAGATAAATTAATGCCCATAACTTCGGATGATATTTATACTGATGAAAAGATTTTCACAATCAGAGAAATGAACAAAAAAATTTTTTGTTAATTTTTGTGGCTGTTTTCGAAAATGGAACTAGAAGTCGTTTAAACAGCAGTACTCAATTCTGCTGAAAAAATTATTAAAAAATGAGTGAAATTTGCTCGAAAATTTTTAAATGTGCCATTTAACTTACGTGCTCGAGATGAAAACTGTTATGTGAAAAGAAAATTAAGGGAAGGGCCCGCAGTACATAAATTCCCGTGCCCCGATTATCTCTCTGCGGCCCTGGCCATTGGCGTAACTGAAGTAATAGTAGAATTTCCAAATACTATAACCAGTAGAAACAACTAAAGAAAGTGATGTCTTCGCTACTGCCGAAGCTTTCACACCTTCCATTAATATAAAAAAATTGTATTCAAATTACTGCACTGTTATCGTCAAAATATTAAATTTTAAAATGGTATTTATTTTACTCATAGTTGTTATAAAATAAAATACTATAAAATAAAGTAAAGTATGATAAAATAAATTTTATTTGTATTGAAAAATGAAAATGTAAAGATAATGATCGCGAGTGCTAGAACTAATAATTATATCGTATGATCATTGCGTCAGATTTCACATCAAGCCATAACCGCCGAATTGTCGTAAGGGGCATATAATAAATTTAACAGAAGCAGGTTTGTTTTAAACTATCTACATATGTACATACAACTATTTGTACAATTTTGCGCATATGATTCAATTTACCCTTAGTACATAATGAAACCAATTTCATTGAGAAAATGAAGTATTCTTTGTCACTTACATCAATTTTACTGTGCCATTTATCAGCTACTGCTGCTATATAACTTACTTATATTTTTAAGTTTTAAATTTCTTGTACGTTCTTTTGTAATGTCAACCATGATTTGTTAATTAAACAAAAATTATGCTATATCTGCCTTTCAGATAATTCATCTTTAACTGCTCCATCGTATTTTACATTGAAATACTCGTTGTGGAATTATTGCAGTAAGTATTGTGTCTATTTTGCAAAACATTTTTAGATCACTGAATTTATTTAAATACATTTTTAATGATATTTTATATTAAATAAGCGGTCCTTCATTAATAATCGAAGGTTGGGTTAGGTTATATTTTTTAAACACTTCAGACCGCAAGGAATGATATGGTATTTTTATAGGCATATTTTCCAGTGATTGAAATCATAAGATTCACTCATATTTTTTTTTTGCTCAAGCGTTGGAAAAAATAATAAAACCCCCTGACTAGGAGCACAAACATTTCTTTGGCGAGTAAAATACTCAATAGTGCCATGATAGAGACCAGCCAGTTTCATGGTATGCCGGTTAATAAATAAATAATAAAATGCAGCTTTTTATAAAATATGCGAGCATAGCTAACATGAATCTGTTCTAATTTGTCCTGGACAGCTCCCTTAGTAAAAGCTAATTGAGTTATGAGTTTTTTTTTTACCACATAAGTGTTTTAAGTAATCAGACATTATTTTACAAACTTCATTGCATACACGGTATAAGGGGGTCCAGCAGACGAAAAAGTGCGGGTAACATCTTGCAACTTTATTCTCTACACATCTCTCCAAAAATCGCTCTTATTTACAGGTTTTTGAGGTACGGGAACATTTTTCCTGTAACTTCTTGTAAGTTCGTGTGAAAATCGGTAAGTTCATGGAATACAAAAACAGAACTATTGTGAGTGTACATTAAAGGGCTGTGAAATTTTTGGAAACTTTAGATCAGAACAAATACAGTTGATTGCAGTAATAAAAATAAAATCGAGATTTTTTCACTTATCCGCCAACTGGGTGGTGATGGTTCGATATGTTATCAGTATGTATGCAATGCCGGCTTAAATTTGGCTATTTTGTAGGGCAACATTGTTTTTATCTAGTATATTTAGATCAGTGCCAGCCAAAACCGAACGCACGCACGGAAAAATATTTTATACTGGTATAGGTTCCCAACAAACATCGAAAATATACTACTCCAATCTTTGAGAAGTTTATATGTACATAGTTCTCAAGTTGAAATCCAGCAACGTTCTCTAATTATTCTCAAATATTTGAGAAATACATATTTAGTTCTCAAGTTGAGGTAGAGTTGAGAAACAGCGTGGAGTGCTGCTGTTAAACGTCGCTTTGAATGTGAATTGTCAATCTTGGCCAAAGATAACTAGATACGAAGCTGTTTTTTTCGTGAGTGCGCTGTCGAAATGTCCATTTTTACAATATTTTTCAATGGTGCTACTATGGAAAAAATGAAATTTGGGAATTTCAAAAGCATTTCTAGGAAATTTTGCATCTTCCACTCTACCGCTGAAATCTAATAAAGAAAAATGTAGAAGAAAATAAAACTGAGTGTAAGGAATTAAAAAGGATTTTCTTTTTAAATTCGAAAATTATGAAAAGAATATGCTAACATAAAAATATCAAAGAAATTTATCAGTTTTGTTTATATATATAATACAGCGTATATGAATATTACATATAAATTTAGAAGCATTGAAAAATCAATATGTACCAAAATATTTAATATAGACAATAATTGTATGGGAAATTAAGCACAAAATTCTTTAATAACGTTCAAAAACCAAATGCACATTCTGTCTAATATTTCAATATTCAAATATCATGATGTTTTAGCAAAACAACAATCACTCCATTTCTCTGCCCAACTAGAACTGCACTGCTTTTGCCAACAGGGGGACTGAAGTGGCAATGTTGCTATCATCAAATACGAGTTCAATTCTATTTTCCCAGCAATTGTGAGAGAACACGACTATAGTCGGCCTTGCGAGTTGATTGGCGGTTTAAACCATTAACCTGATTCTCTAACCCGAAACGATCGTTCGTCTCGCCCAAATTGCTTTCGATTTCTACTCGCACATTCCCTATACTCGTGAAACCGAGAAATCGAGTTCGCGATACAATCTCGGGTATCGACATTCTCGCGATAAATGCTGAGTATTTATCGAGACGATTTTATTTCATAGTTTCATTGTTTAAGTTAATGCACAAGGTGTAAAGTTACAAAATGCCTTACGAATTTTTCGATACACGAGAAGCTCGCGAGAAAGCGATCGGTTGACCTGTAATTGGGTAAATTATCAAAAAAAAAAAACTGCGCATGGGCCTCTACAAACCAGTGCTGCTGAATGGCAAATGTAACTCCTATTTAATAAATAGTAGGCTATACATATAAATAATTGAGTTTCGAATATGTTTTTTCAAGGCATTTGTATTTATAACCTCGCAGCCTTCGCCTTTGAATCAGCTTTTACTCTCCTCAAACGTTCAATCGCGGAAACGCTATGGCTAAACAGATTTTTTTCACAATTTTGTTTATTTTGTTTTTTTTTCAACTTTTGCGAAGCATAAATAAATCAACCTGCCAAGCGCGTTTTTTCGAAGCGATAACATAAAAACGTATGGATCGACGATATTTTTCAATCGAGGTAGAGACTACCGAATTTAGATGATTTCATTTGGACACGAATCGTTCGTCTGGCTTTTTTTTCGAGTTAGAGAATCAGGCTGTTAGTTTAAACTAGGTTTAGAATTGACTGAAAAACGTAGTTTAAAGTAAAAACACAACCAAAAATTTTTTTGCCATTTCATTTGATCGCAAAAGATTTTTTCAATGATGTTCGAGATTGTTGTTGTTGCCTCAATGGCCGAAAACAACTCAGCCATGTGCCCCACAATGCATTTCTTTTTTTTTGCGTATTTTTACTCGTTTAATATTTACGCAAAACAAACGTAAATGCATTTAGCCAAATGTGCCACACGATAGACAACGTTTATTGCCAGTTTTATTGAGTTGCCATTTCAAGTGTGTTTACCACTTACTCCGTTTTTTGATTGTTTATTTTTCTTCAAACAGGAAAAAATGACTTTTTACTTTAATTGAACATTTCTAAATTTACAGAAAGTAATGTAAAATAAATTGCAGCTGGTTTTTGTAAATGTGTGCTTTGAGAGAACAGATGCACGCATCTCTACAAACACAGACGTATTTCATGCGTACGTTATTGGTTTCGATGTTGATTCATTCCATTTCAATTAAACTAATTGACTTACAACAATCGTTTGGAAAATTTGTGTTTCAATGTTTTCCGCTAGTTTGATTTGTTTTCTGGGTGAATGCAGATATTTATTATTGAATAAAAACTGTGCTGAGTTAAATTTGGCTATTAGCTGCGCAATTCAAATGCGTTTTGTAGGTGCTTTGAAATGTGAGCAGAAAAATATAGCAAGCAATATGCGATTTTAGTTTTAAAGCCAGCGTGCACTGGGTTTGTATGCCATTCGAAGGTATCACGAGCAGATTTAGATATTTAGTGAAGAATGTCTTCATTTACTATTTGCAATCCCTTTGACTTGAAAACTTTTAACAGCAGTATACCTTTGGTACATTGAATTTGCACTTAAACTTTCAATTGCACATCGAGTTGCTATGGCTTTTTTTAGTTTTTTTTTTTGCATTGCTCTACTGCAGTTTGGTTTGCGCTATTCAACAAGTATTCTGCCACTTACAGTCATCGGAAGTGCCAGCGAATACTTGGAAGTGACTTGCTGGATGCGCTGCTCTTTGCTTTTTGCTTAACTTTTATAAAGAAATTTCCTCTGCAGTTTTCCTGCAGAACTGTCTATCCGTGGTTGCTGAAAAAATGTTCGCCCACCTCTTTAATGTCTCTATTTTTTTTTTTTTTTTTTTTTTTACTGACCACCCGCTGGTTTGAGCAACGCGCATCTCAACGCCACAGTAGCCAACCACCATTGAGCGCTGCCTCAAGTTGTTTGAGGAAACCCACAGCTTATGTAGTACAAATAAAAGTAAGTAGTATAGTTGCTGTTTTAATTAAAAAAAAAAACAGTGGCATCAAAGCCACCTACAGTTTAACTAAAGTTACACACAAAAATTGTGTTGAATTTCCATGGACAGCGCGTACAATGAAAGCCACTGCGTTGAGAAGCAAAAAGCACTAGCAGTAATTTCACAATCAACGGTGGTAAAAATGTCGGGAAGTTCCCGGGTGTCTGCTGCGGAAACGCCCGAAACGGATGAGTGAAAATTCGGCGTTTTGTGGTGGTGATGCTGGTGATGCTTGTTAGTGGCATTAGCCCTCGTGTGTAGGATTGTGAGTTTTTGTTGTAGTGACATTTGGCTTTTGCTTTCCTCCACTCTATCGTTTTGATGGTCGCTTAATTACAAACGAAGATTAGACTGCTGACGGTTGAGCCACCGACAAGGAAGATAATAAAACCAAAAAACAAAAAAAAAAACAACAAAAACTGCACGAATAAAGGATGTTTTTGTTTAAAGTTTTCGTGTGGTTTCAACGAAACTTTGAACTGGGTGTACACAGTTGGTACTTGAAGACAGACCGGATATTTAAATAAAATTTACTCGTTTGCGCCTTTTCTTTCCCAGTCTGTGCTGTAAGAATTTTGAAAGGTATTACTTTAAATTTTCAAATAAAAGAAGCTAAGAGATAATGATGATAATAGTTTTATCTGTTATAGTTCAGGTGACAGTTGGGGTAATGATGAAGGTTGCCTGAGTAAAATTCAATGAATTTGGAACATAATTCAATTAGCTGGTTAATATTTATTATCAGATAACATATTTCCTATAACTAAAAAGCTATAAAAAGGGCAAAATAGGCCAGAGAATCGTTTAATCTTGTAGTGAGTTAACAGCCTAACTACTCCAGGGCAGTGCAACACGCCTCATTTACGCTACTCTGCAGTTTAGACATTTCGCTCCACGCTGCTGCTATGCTCTTGTGTTTTCTCTCTTTTTGCTCTTGCGGACCGGCAAAGGCAACGGACACGTTATTTCAGCTGTACTCTCCCTGCAAAAATGGTAGAATACAAGATTGCGTCTCTCGCGGATCGCTACTCCTCTCTTTGCCGATTTGACAGCATCCACCCATTCGCTGACAAAGTAAAAGTATAATAAATAACAATAATGGTAGAAAAAGAAATTACGCCACCCACGTTTAGAGCAGCTGATAGTGACGTAGTAATAGCTAGAGAAGAAGAGAGCAAAGAAAAAATTCTAAAAAAGAAGAGGAGAAATAACAAAACGGATGAACGACAGAATGATCGAAAAGTTTTATTTCTGTATTTCTTTTATTGGTCAAAAACACAATAGTTTATACTGACTACTTAATGATAACACAAATTGTTCAAATTTATGCAATATTGATTAAAAACTGTTAGATAAATTCATAAATGTTTTAAAGACTAAAAAGAAGCATTCAACAAATGCGACAAGTGACTTTTAGAAATTGAGAAATCAAACGGAGTGGAATTCGAGATCTCATAAAATTATTTTTTAGCATTGTTTGTGTAAAATGCTTTCATTTCGTCAGCGAATGTACTCTCTGTTTTATAACTTTTCCTTTGCTCTTTCCATTTCCATAAAATATCCTTTTTTACGTTCGTTGATGATGAAGATACTAAATTTATATAATAAATATTCAAGTTGTAGTTACTTTACTGAATTGCCTTTCATTCATATAGCACAATTTGATTCTAGTCACTCCAACTGTCACTCCAAAACCTAATAACTATTTTTCTTTATTAACAACTCGACTGTACAGCAATTGTCGCAAAAAATATAAAATTTTGTGGGAGAAGATAGCTAATCGTTTTTTTTATTTTTATTATTTTCCCAATCAGTTGTGATATGAGGAATTGTTATCAAGTTTCCCTTGGTATGAATTCTGATTCTGTTTTTGGCTAAATATTTCAGTAAATGGATTAACATATAACAACAAGAATACTGCTCTACTTTTTTAAAATTAAAATTGTCAAAAGTCAGTGTATTCGTGTTCGCCATTTGGTTTTTCTCATTCGCAGCTGCACCAGTGTTACGTCAAAGGAAAGTTACTCTCAATAATCCTATCTAATGGGCGCAATCTTGCAGTTTCTATCATTCTTGGTGGAAGTAACCACGAAAATTTCGTAATCATAAAGTTAAGAAATGGGTGGAGAAAAATGATATTTGATAATAACACTAAGTGTTATTGCATGATTGCTTTACAAAATCGAGCAAACCACTCTTTAAGAAGCCGTTACGAAATTATTAATACTTTACAAAATATTTACATGCGGAAGCCCACATTACTTCTCACTCTAAACTTTGTACAACTTTTGGGATTGCCATTTGAATTTCTTTAGTGATTGGTGAGGCGCTTCTACAGTCAATTAGTTGAGGTTTAATAAACGCTTGTAGACTGTTCTTCCAAGACCCGTAACAAGACGTTTTATCTTCCATAATCTGGTTTTATCTTCGCTTTGCGCGATAAAAATGCCAAAATTGTTAGTTTTTTTTTGACATTCTCATTTTCTTTTCTCACTTATCCTTTTTTATACGGGCTTTGAGCTCACAAATTAATATTATCGTTTAATAAGAAACAGGACGAAAAATAATATACACGAATTGAAAAATTCACGCGGTTGTGAATCCATTCTTTATTTTACATTCCCATCCATTTATGGTTGGCTTTTCTTAGTTTGTCTGGCATTCACTTCACTCAAAAACTAGCAAACAAAATTTATGGAATTCTTATATCTGTAATGACGAATTATTATTGTAATATTTGTACTCTTTTAACTTTAGAAATGAGTTAATAAATAAAATAAAAAGTAAAAATATATTCACAAATTTTCTATTTTTTTAAATGAAGAATACATTTTAATTCATTACTCAAATAGTTGTGACTGGCGAATACAAATGAATTTTTAATCATGTTCCGATTAAACCAAAAACTTCGCCCCGCGATGATTATGGCGGTTGAATATCAACAAAAAAAAAAAAACAAGTGCCAGTAATTTCTCCGTACTTAATTAAAACAAGTTTTTTTTAAATAAGCCACTCTTTCGCGAATGAAGTAATCATACAATGTTTGCCATTTTCAAAATAACGACAGCAAAGTGCAGTGCAGCAACACCTAATACTTATGTACCACAATTGTCTTGAATGTATGTATGTGTAAAAATAAAATTCTCAGAATATTAAGAACAATATATAATCTTAAGACCGTGAGACAAATAAAATGGTATCAATATTATTAAGCATAAATTTATGCAAAGTAGCCATTCCATTCACTTTTATGATTTGCAAATTTGTTTAAAAATGTTTATATTACACTTAGCACTTACTCGTAGCAAGGTGATAAAAATGTATGGTATTACAAAATAAAAAATTTCAAATAAACAAACGTTAGTGGAAAATAAAATATTTAAGAATTTCGACGCTTCAGCTAACACTTAAAAAGGTGCACATAAATTTAAAACCGGTCAATTCAATTATTTAAATTACGAGCACATCGTATCCCTTTACTCCAATAATGACGAGAGTACTAATTGCACAAAAAACATTAGTGGTTTTCACAGGGGTCATAATAAAAGACTAAAAACAAGGGAAGTGTAATATTTTATTGACGAAAGCCATGAACGTCTCAAAGTAGCGTGTATACGTATTAAATCCCAAAAGTTTCCGACTTCAATTATAAAATCAAGGGTAAATCAAATATTATAATTTCTTTACAGTCCCTGCTTATTGCAATACTCTTTTCTTCATTCACGTTAATTTACATTAATTTCTTTCCGTCTGAATGCCAAAAATTAAGCTACATTTTTTCCTCTCAAGTCGGATATCAATTTAGAGAGCAAATATTATGGATTAATGCTGGTAATCTGAAGTCAGTCTCATCTCAAGTCACTAAATTTCAGACTTTCGATTAGTGATGTTTTTTGTGACTTAAAACGATTTTGGTATTCATTAAGTAACAGCAAAGAACGTAGATTACAAAGAAATAGCATAATTTCAACGGATATGCCAACAGAATGTTTTGGCTTATTTCACCATACCAAAAGAAATTTGATTTTTACTGATCGATATTAGAACCTGATTGGATCCAATTGGTTTGTGCTGTGGTGAAGATGCAACTTCTTTGTAATCTACGTTCTTTGGCAATAGTCTCAAAAAATGTCACCAAAGACTATGGTGAAAAGCAGTAGAGATAACCAGCTGATGGTATGTTCAGCTAGAGATGCAGAATCTACTACAATGAAAATGTGTTCATCGATAGCACACAATATACCTACATACTTTTTCAATTCTTCGTCAATAGGATTTTTGCTCTTTAAATATTAAAACAATTCGGTTATCATAAAATCAACATTGAAATTAACCGTTCAAAATTCTTATTACTGCATTTGATGTGAACCGATAATTTAAAATATGTGTAAAAATTACAACTATGAACAATCGATAATTGCAGCTACTCAGTAAACGTAAACAAATCGTCTTTTGTATTATGCGTATTGAAAATTAAATGTTTTTCTTTTTACATTTAAGCAATATATAGCTTACGGCCAAGGGGCAGTAGCACTCGCTATTTAATTTTTGCATTTATTCAATACTTTCCTGAATTTCTGTTTTTTGCAACCTGCTCAGAACCAGCTGAGAAATTAGTGACTTTATTTTGAGTCTCTAGACTGGAGACGGCTTACTGAATACCGAATAGTCTCAAAATTAATCTCACCACCGAAAAGTCTCAATTAGTGACTAGAAACTACTTATAGAATACCGGCATCAGTCAAATTCTGGGCTATATGGGGATGCTCAAGATCAGCGAAACCGCATCCCTAAATGAGAGCATTGGAAACATCCGATGATGGCCCGTTCCCACGAAGTAACCAATCTCTTCGCGACAGCCCGTTACTGTTGGATTGTGAGTTTTAAAGTACACCAGTAAATCTGTCAGTAAATTTTCCAGTGACTAAAAATTCCCGCTGATTTTTAATAATTTGTTTTGTGGACGGTGTTGGGCATTTTCCTCCATGACTTGTAAACCGCACGTAACTCTTTTATTTCTTTAGTCTGGTCGTTTTGAAATCCCTTATCAATATTTAAAATTAGCATAAATAAAAAGGGAGTATGTATGTAGATACTAAAAAATTGAAAAAAAGAAAAAAAGAGAAAAAACACAAACACAAACATTGTTCGATGCCTCGCTTTGTTCTACCAATAAATGTCCGTCCATTTCATCTCAACACTCAAAGTACTTAGTTAATTTTAGTAGCTCATTAATTTTGAAATTATTCACTCAGCGGCGTTGGCGCATAAAATGAAATGTTCAACGCGCTCACCCGCCTAATGCCTGAGGTCATAAACAAATTTATAAAGCCAGCACGGCAATGGATGGAGACAAGGGGCTCATTTGTATTGGATGCAAATATAGCCTGGCGAGTTATCAACTTGTACCAATAAATAAACACTTTCTGGATGAGGGAAGGGTTTTGTTAGCATACCCTGTAGGACATTTCATTCATTTCGCGTCGGTGTTTTTTTGCACGAATACCAGTTTTAACATCTAAATCTTTCTGCGATAATATATATATATATATATAAATATATATATAAATATATACACATTTTTTAAAATCAAAATAAATAAATAAATATCTTTCTTCCATGATTTGATGTTTGATTAATAAAGGTAAAAAAAAAATTGATTTTGCAGATCAACCAACTGACTTAATAAGACTCTCATGCCTTTCTATGCATTGCATAACTGAAAAAACATTTTAGAATATTTCCTCTTTATAATGTCATACATTTTTGGCGCCTTATTTATCGTCGAAGAAAAAATATATAGCGAATATCTTCCAATCGTAATAGCTTTAGAAATGTCTATTTTTATATCAAGCGCACTAGAGCCTAGGGTACTGCTACTTTATTTACATAACGGTTGTTTATAACAGCCTAAAGTAAACGAGATAACTAAAGACACATTTATACAAAAATGTTCAGAAAGAAAAGCGAAATCGGATTAAGCCATGCTAAGTCGTATATGTAGCTCGATGGAATATTGAGATATCTCGACGAAACTTGGTGCACATAATGGACTTGAGAAAAAGTTGGTATTGAAAGGCGAACTCGAAGAATAACCATGCCCACTTAACGGTTTTTGCGAAAATAAAAAAAATACGATATTTCCCCAACTACAAAATATAATTTGTTGAAATTTGATATACAGGCTGGGTTGGAGAAAGGAAAGCGTGCTTTAAAAACCATGCCCATCTCTCAGATAAACTTAAAAAATAAAACAAAACTCGATATTTCGGTGAGGGATATTATGCGGGTTACATTGGTGGGTTTTAAAAAATAGGCGCGGTTCTGCCCACTTCAGAGAAAATAGGTATAACTCTGAAACCACTTTATCAAACTCAACCAAATTTGGTACACACTTTGCATTTCTAATCATTAAGCTTATTTTCGAAAATTTAGAAATCGGACGATAAGCCAAGCCACCACCTCTCCTATAACCGCAATTCACAAAAATCAAAATACTCAATATTTTAAAAATCTTGTCGCGTTTTTTTTTTTAAATTTGGTATAAAGCGCTTATCCCAATTGATAGAAAGTTCTATGGTGAAAAAACTTTTTAGTATATTGAGAAAATGTTACATGTTTCGCCTAATGCTCTGAATTATACTTCTACATAGGTGGACAAAAGTTGGAGAATCTAATTTTTAAAGTTATTATTTTTTCGAAATTTTGATATTTAATTAAATCTCGTGTAGCTGTTTGACGCATAGTTGATGTAGCTCTTAAATTCCTAACCTTCCTTGAACCCTATAAAATATTTTAACCATTTCCATATTAGTTTGATAGTCCGACGAAACTTATCAATCTGACAGTAGTCAGGTTTGCTGCGCCTAAAACTATGTCGCAGAATATAACGTCGTAGTCACGTATTCAGTAGGACATAACAAACACAACGACTGTTGACATCATAGAAGGGCTAACCCCCATTATTGTCACATAGTTTTAGGCGCAGTAAACCTGACAATTGTCAAGTTGATGAGTTTTGTCAGGTCATCGGCATAGAGGTTATATTTAAAAATCGCCAGCAAAGGTGAGTGACTGCGAATTTGCATATGACAAAATTTAAAATGACGAAAGCTCAAATGTGCGAATTATTTTGAAAAATTATTTATGGGAGAATAATAACTAAGACTGAAACTTTATATAGTCATTTATATTTCTTGATATTTTTTGATATATTCATATTTAAAGTAGGTCGGGAAAAAGCAGCAAACAAATTTTGAGACTTTTTAAATATTTTCACTTAAAATATTCTTGTTTATCTTATATCCAAAATATATAAAATATTCCGTATTTGGAATGTATTCAGAAATAATGGATTTATTGAGTGCAACTAAATCGTTATATACCCTGTATTTGAGTTTTGCCTACTTAGATTTTTGATTCAGACTACAATGAGCCGGGTATTTATATGTAGTTCAGTTTTTCCGTTTTAATTGTTCTAATATATATTTAAAAAAATGGGGATAAAAGAACGCTAATTTCGAAATTTTGAGCTTTATGACTATAGGTGGTGTAAACCCGATTCTCAGCCTCCCAGTAGCACTTTGTGTGGGCAATGCATTCTTCGGCGAACGATACTGTATTTCGAGAAAAGTGGGACAGCGAAAGTTTGGATGCGAAGATTGTAGTCCAATCACCAAACTATAGAACGAAGTCTAGCGCCCTACAATCTCGAAATATGCTCTATGCTTCAACAGAAGATAAAGGAAATCATATATATAACTATTGGTATTCTCTTATATTTAAATCATTTTTGATTTGAATCATTTCCAATGTAAAACCTTTTCAATTTTTCAAAGCTCAGTTCGGTCTGATAGCGTTTCGCACATTAATCCATCTTACTACAAACATAAATATTTACATAGTTCAGGATTTCCTCGCAGAGAATCTTTCTCAATATGTATGGTTGCTGGTGTGGTGTTTTTGTTAGCTAAGCGGCTTTGTTGAACAAATCAATTTTGATATTCTTTGATCATAAGCAGGTCGCCTGAAGCGTCTCGAAGCGATGCATTCATTCACACGCACACACTCAGTCACCGGCAATAGCAAAGAACCAGGCCAGAATGTGCTAATGAAATTTAGTATTAGAAGAACTAATGGCTGATGTAGCCTTCATTTATTACATAGAATGTACACATTAATTGTGGGCACCCAAGATATACACGTATATATATATATATATATGTATATATGTATGGATGCCGTTCTTTTGCATGAATGTATCCTCATATGCATTAGAAACTCTTCATTTTATTTTATGACATGCTTGCCATTCAAAGCTTCTTCCTCCACTGTGCTACTTTTCTATGTACTTTATGGTCACATAAAATTATTTAATTGCAAATAAACTTTGGTGAGAATAAGTGAACCATAATGCCAATGGTCTTATTCAGCTAAGCTGACTGTAAACTAGTGACAATTTCTATTTTATTATTTTATTATTCGTACATATCCGCGGATGTTATGCAATATATTTACGTATGTATGTAGTGTGAGTAATGTGTTAAATTAGAAATAGTTCTTTTCACTTTTTGGTTTTGTTTATACACTGAAATTATTAATAGATTTTGGTTTTGTAAAGCTTTGCATGCATTTAAAAAATACTAGAATGACCCTCTACTCAAAGGCGAGGCGCATATCGTAACTCTTGGTGGGGCAGAGCTATAGCAGAGGGAATCAAATGGGGGTGAAGCCAAACCTTGGAGAATTTCAAGAATTTTGTTTGCCTTAATTCATTCCCACTTTTCCTTCTGTTGCTAGCTGTTTTTCTCCAGTACAGATAACTTCTTTTTAGTATATAAATAAATTTGCGAAAATCAAAACAAGCAACTATATTTTAGCTATTAAGACGGTTAAACTATGTCTGATTTGTTTTTAACGCTCATTCATTTTGTATGCTCATTCACTTTCTGTTTATTTATTCCCCTGGAAAATGTCTTTTTAAAAGCGGAACAGTCTTCGAATAATGAAAAGTTTTCAGAGCGACTTATAGTTTTATGAGTGAGCGTAACGTGTATATCCGCATCCTGTTAACGCATTGAGTCGATTCCCTTAAAATCTGCCTCGAGCCTTTCATTAAGCTGTTCGGGGAAATTTAGGTAAGCTTACTTTGAAGTGCTGTAAAATAAAAGAAGAAGCATATAGCTCATACCTTTTCATTTGAACCTAGTTCACGTTATAAATTTAGCTCTTAGCATTTAATCTGAAAATCATAAATGCATTTCGTATGTACATTTTCCGAGAAACAATTTTTAATAACTGTGGCATGTCTAGTAAAGGAATTTAATATCTAAGTAAGAATGAGAAGAAAAAAAAAACATAGTAACAGATTAATAATGTTCCTAAAAGCTTTCCATCGTCCATCAACCTACAGCCAGATGAGTGATGAAAAGTGCCAACTGTGACGCCCACTCAACTTGTCATAGTGACTTCTTGGAAATCAAATAACAGCAACAGAGAAACAACGAAAAACGAAAATACTATAAGTAAAACAAACAAATATATAAAAGCAATATTAACTCAAGTAAATAAGTACTTATATGAATATACATAC
This sequence comes from Anomoia purmunda, assembly GCA_951828415.1. NCBI lineage: Eukaryota > Metazoa > Arthropoda > Insecta > Diptera > Tephritidae > Anomoia > Anomoia purmunda. The sequence goes on from OX639993.1 coordinate 155,618,285, forward strand.
ATGTACCTTATACAAAAATTAAGTAAACAAAACTATAAAAATAAGCAAAACACTGATTACCATTGAAAGTTACATACCTGTGTACATAAATATCTAGAAATATACATATGTATAAATTTACATGTAACTGAGTTCATAAAAACAATAACAAAAATAACAAAATTATAGTTATTTCTACCACAAAAACCATGTAAGTCAAAATTTAAAACAGTCAAGAAAATTTATAAAAACTCAATGAATGAAAAAACTATAGATATAGATAGATCAAAATTTCGAACTTTGAATCAGAAGTTTTCGAGTATTCAGTTTTTTAACCCATAGAATTTTACTAAAGCGTACATTTCAAATGGCAAAAATGTTCGCTGAATATTGATATTTTGCTCCCAGGGTCGCCATTTCTCTCAGCTCTTTAAAAAACCAAAACAAAAAATCATTTTTATTCTATCAAAATTTCAGTAATAGTTTTTTTTTTGCTCAAGGTCAGTTTTAATTATGAATGTATTGAGGCCGAAAAAATAATACATGTATCAAAATTATTTAAATCAGTTCTCAGCTCTCTAGAAATAAATTTATATACAGTGACGGACAATTTAATAGGGTGACGATATTTTGACAAGTTTTGACTATTTTTCTGCTTTCGCCCTGTCGTGACCCTATTAAAGTGTCCGGCACTGTGCTTACATATATATGTATGTATAATATGTACAATTGGACCGTGGTTTATTCGGATACTTAAAACTTGAAAACTACTGGACCAAATTCGATACTTCCTTATGCTTGTTCGTGATTGCCACACGAAAGGTTAGGAAAAAAGAAAAGACGAAAAATTATCAACAGGTGGCATTTCGTTTTATAGTTTAATTCAATTACTGTTCAACAATGACGACTAGGCATACATATTTGGCACATATGTATATAAGTTGTTCGTTGTATGGACCTACAAAAAATTGTTTTTAAAGGGAGCTGCCACCTTTTTAAAAGCTTAAATTCAATTAAAGTAATCAGTGAAAACAAATATTGCAATATGGGTATCAAACGAAAGCTTTATTTGAAACATATTTTAAAAATAGGTTGCCACCTGTTTAAAAATTCAGACTTTGCGTATCTATTCGTTTCTTGTTTGGGAGCGGGTTGTTGTCATCTGTTTGAAAAGTTAAATTTATATAGAATATACACAAGTTATATGGGATATTAATATATGGGTGTCAGATGCTTTGGCTTGGCGAGGGGAGGTTCATAACTATATTTTGAAGGTGTTGCCACCTGCTTCGAAAGCCGAATTCACTTAAATTATGGACAATTTGTATGAAATAGCAAGATATGGGTGTCAAACCGTTCGTTATTTACAATTAAATTTGGTTCAAAATCAAACTCGCCACGAATGTAAATATAAATTTTAGCTAAAACCCGTATTTATGCTCCGAATTGATACAAATCCAGAAGATGTATTGGCCACAAAATTATAACTATTTTATTTGGAAATAGGCGCTATAGGTGCCGCTGTAGTCGCGATATTTCTAAAAGCCGCATTTACAGTCCGATTTCATTCAAATTCGAAATACGTATTTGCTACAAAAATATAAATGTTTTCTTTGAAAATTTAATCGATAGGTGGCGCTTTACTCGAGATATAATATTCGTACAACATAAAATAAAAACATAAAAGAATGAGAATTCTCAAGAAAATTTACAGACACGGCAAAGAGTCTCTTCAAGCAACAGAAATAACGAAACGGTAGCTGGATACTTAGCTTATTGTGAAATAAAATGCTGAACGCCGGCAGGAACAAAATGCTATTGAAAATCAGCAAGAATGTCAAGTACGAGTAACTTGTAACGTAAGCTTTATATTTAATAGGCTACGAAACTCCATATTCGAAAATTTTTTAAAAATTCAGATTAAACTGTTAGAAGTTTTTATGTCATTTTATGAAATTTTTTGAAATTTTATAGTTTTCTAGAAAGTTTAAAACTTCCGCTGGCATGGTTTATGTTAAAGAATTAAATATATTTTTATAAAAAAATAAGTAAAATTAAATAAGAAAAAATAAGATTGTCAAAACTTGTCAATACATTTCGCTATTATTTTTATGAACCCAACTGTATGTATGTATTTATATGCACAATAGTCAAAAGATTATTGTATAAATTTAATATTTCAAACATCGGAGATGTCACAGCATATTTTTCACAAAACACATCTTATGTAAATCGATATTAAACTAATATTAGGTATTTAAGTATTTTATTTATTTTACTTAAAGCGCCGATCGGTCGTGATGCTCAAATATACAATTTGTGGAATGGTAGCTTCTGCATATCTTTTTGTTTCTTTGTATTTTTTATAATTTCTTGTTGATTTTGTACAAAACTACAAAAGTACACGCTTCATTAAGACAATCGCCTAAAGAAATCAACACGCGCGCACGCTGCAAAGATGCCGCGGAAATATTGTTAGAAACTATTTATGTATGTAGGTTTGGGCAATTGATGGCGCATTTTATTAGAAGGCGGGCGCGGAGATTTGAAATCGTTCAGGCGTTAAAGCATAAACATGAAATTGCTAACCAAATGACATTGTTGACATTTCACGTCATGCCTGACAATTCGTGATTTAGGCGAACATCTAGGCGGGCCACGAAATGCATGCCGGGCGGCGAGCAGAATTTTGTAGGTGAGAATGTGTGTAGTGTTTGCAGATGTATGTAAATGGTTTAGGTTTCACATAAATTACTTAATACAAATTTATATCATTTGATATATACTGCGTTCTTGCTACCTGAAATCTCGGGAATGGATGGGTCCGAGAGTACAAGTCTGACACTCGCTTGCATAATTTAAACATTTTAAGCAATCATGTATGTAGATATCTCACATTTTAATAATAAATGCAGTTAATTTGTAGATGGGATCTATTTTGGTGCTGTAGCTGTCTGAAAATTTTACTACGTACTTCTACGCTCCACGAAATATTTATTTAAGTACAAGCAGAAATGTACTGTGTGTGGAAGTTCGAAAAAATTGTCGAAAAAAAGTACTGTTATTACTGACCTTATTTTCATACGAATTTATAGCAAACAAACAAAGACGCAATATTTAGACTGGATACATAGGCTGCGACGTCAGATAACTCGAAATAGATTCAAATCGATTTTCCTGTACTCGTATTGCCGAGGCGGTCTGGAAGGACGAGATTCCGATCCGCTCGGCCATTGTGTTTTCGGCTGCGCATGATGTAAGAATGATGCGCCTCCGAACCTCACTATCTAGACGGTTAGAAAGACCCAGTTTCCAAGCCACGTTTTCGGCAATCGGAAAGTGCGACCTTTCGAGCCGCTGCCTGTTTGAGGAGCGGTCGAACTCTTAAATTTTTTGTGCACACGTTGCGTTTGGTTGACGGAATGATCGAAACATCCAAGGTTCCGATCCATTTCCTGGCGTAGAGTGGAAAGGCGAGTCACCACGCCTTCTCCGCTTTCGAATCGCTGCCTGTTAGAGAAGTAGCCTCGAACCTGTCTATTTGTCGTTTGTTCGATGGCGTTTGGTTGACGGAATTGGCGAAACGTTCTATGTGAGAAAGTGGTCGAACGTTTTATGTTATGTTCATTAAATTTTCAGCAAGCTTATTCGGATGGTTAATAGTCTTGACGCGTAATTTATTTTTTAGGATATTTGACTTACTTTTATTAATACGGTCTACTGTCACGAATAAAGAAGACTCAGTCAACAAGACAGTTGAATTATTGAGTTCAATTGGGGTTCCTGTTGCTTAAAACTGGATAGTGACGCCTAGTATTTTACTGAGGACAATTGATCCTCTATTAATCTAGGTAAGGGGTCATGCACATATTACGCAGCGCGATTTTTGATCATTTAGACAAATTTTTCTGACTCAATATAGAAGTCTTTGAAGACTTCAAAAAAGTGTCTCACTTATAATTATTATGAAAAGGCTTTTATAATATGAGTCTCAAAATAATAGTTACTGAAAACTTGCACAATTTATCTCACATATAATTTATATTAAAGTAAATAATTCTTGTCTACTTATATAAAGTAAACAAATTTTTTCATAACTTATAACTTATAACACATAAATTCTGTCAAAATACTTTTATAACTCTTACAAAAAGGTTGATTTTTTTAAAATTGAACCATACAAAAATTAAATATTTAATTAAATTAATATTTAAATATAATTGTGGCTCTTTGATTAAATATCTTTAAAGGTTAACTTGTACAAGACTTGGACGCTTTTTATATGTACGTACAAATTTGTACGTGCTTAGACCTGTATACTTTCTCAGTTTTGTGAAACTTTTAGAATTCATGAACTTTTTATCTTCTGCTTCTTCTTGAGGGGTCGTCTACCTTCTTGGGTCAAAAGCGTGTAATTTTTTCTGAATTTTTTTAGACGATTATATGAAAGATATGAGGATGAAATTTCAAACGACTGTTAGAAGGGGTTTATTGAAAAGGTGCAATTTTTTTGATAATCAAAAGCAAAAAGTGGTGGAGGATAGGCACTGAACAATAACGGTGGGTTGGCGGGGACTTGCCCTGCTGGTGGAATGTGGTCTGAAACATGAAAAGTACACTATTTTATATACCTATTTTATAGACTTTTCTGCATAGTTGCAAAAAAATTAAAAATGAATAAGTTATGAGTTACTGAAATTAAATATCGATTTTTATTTTTTTTATTATTATCAATTGCTATGTAAAATGGAGAATTTTCAATTTTCGAAACGATCGATAACTTTAAAAATTGTGGAGATTTTGACTTGAAATTTCAGGAGTACATCCTCACTTATGGTTTTTTATAACAAATAAAATTAATTTTTTAATTAAAATATTCAAAAAAGTTAATCCAGTGAAAAAAGATTTTTTTAGAGTCTCAGTGCAGGGGTTTTTTTTTTGGTATTTTTTTGTATTTTGAGGAATTTATCTTTAGCAAATAAAATTAATTTTTTCACTATACTTATAGATAAATATCAAAGTATGCTAACTCTCACCAATTTAGTGTTCCATTCTTCTAAGGTAAGAAACACCAAAATAATCAATAATTTCCCTAACTTTCCAAAAAAAAAAGTCAGCTATAGGGAAATTATCAAAGTCACGATCGCCACTTCATCAATGCGAATACGCTCACCTCAGCAGGCAATTGATCAGTGACCAATTTCAAAGCGAAGTTGTAAAATGCACATAAATGAACAACAACAATGAAGCTCATTTGCAATGTTGTGATTACTACGAGTTTAGTGGGAATTGACAGCCTTTGGTTTCACAAAAAGATTTTAAAAACTACAATATAAAGGCGCATAGAAGCAACTGATGAAAGGTTAGGCTAAGCGAATGTGAATGTGTGTTGAGTGATTACATATTTATGTGCATATATATTTTACCTATATACATACATTACATATATATATAAATTTACGTTATGTATTATTGATCGTATTGATCTTCGCGTTGATCCCTAACCTACAATCAGTGCCTACTATTTGTGAAATTGAGCTTTTGTGTGTGGCGAATGTAAAACTAAATATGTTGTTGTACAACAGATTATTGCAAAAAAAAACAAACGGACAAAACAATTCAATACTTATTCATAAATGAAAAAAGTACATAGTCAAATTGTGGTAAGCCGGTAATTGTGTTATGATTTGTTGATAACAATTTTCCATTTGGCAAACAAATAAAAGCCACATTTAGTAGTTAATGCAAAATTAGTTTAACATATTTCACTTAGATGCGCGAGTGTAAATATTTTGAAAACATGTGTTAGTCGAATGCACAATTAGAATGTTTCTATTTCAAATGACAACTAATGAAGCCGCTAATGAGCTGTAAGTGCTTTAGCTGATAAATTACTGGGAATTTTATTTAGGGAAGTGAGACTGTGCATGCCTGAAACGAATGCCACTAAAATGGCGTGAAATGAATACATATATATAAAGCATTTTTCAAATAATATACATACATTATTTCTAATAATTGTTTTAAACTAATTTATTTTGATGGTGCTGGAACTAAATTCTAAGAGGGAGAGCGAATTAAGAGAGTAATTCGATTTTTTGGGGGGCGAAATCAAGGCGAATTCATACAAGGTGGTTGCAGCTTAACAAAAACAAAATATACACTAACAATATATACGCATTATGATCTTGACGATGTGTGTAACTTGTGCACAAATTTTAACAGTCACCTATCGTCTTGGTCCACGAAAGACAATAACAAACCATTTGTGCTACCTGTGTACAAAAGAAATATTAATTGTAATGCTATTCCATCTCTGTACATAGTAGGTGAAAACACTCTTAAATTTTTGTCGAAAGTTACAAATCTTGGCTTTTGTTATAATATTAAACTAACTTGTCGTAAGTAAAATATATAAATAAAACTTTAAGGAATCTTAGAACGTCTGCTACTTCTACACCAGCTGGTATTAGGCGTTAACTTATTATCTTGCTGGCAGAGGCAAATACACGAAATAATTGGGGAAATCAGTGCGTTTTCAAGTTGGATAGAAAAAGGAAGTGAATGTTCTTTGCTAGAAAATCGTGATATTTGAATATTGAAATATTAAAAAGGACGTGCATTTGATTTTTGAACATTAGTAATGAATTTAGTCCTTAATTTCATATACAATTATTGTTAAGAATGCCGATTAAATTTTTTTTAACAGCTTGGTATATCTTGATTTTTAAATACTTATAAATTTATATATATTAATCATATTCGTTGTATATATACAAATACATAAACTTCTCTATATTGGCATTATAAGTTTTTGAAAACTAAGATATGTCTTTGATATTTTTTCTGTTATCATGTTCATTTCGCATTTTCCGAATATAAAAACAAAAACCTTCTCATTCCTAATATTCAGTTTTATTTTTGACTGCGCTTTTCTTTATTCAATTTCAACGATAGTGTAGAAGCTGCAAATTCTCCTACAAATGCTTTTAAAATACCCATATTTTTTTTTGTCGTAGTGGCACCATTGGAAAATGTTAAGAAAAATGCGCATTTGGACCGCACTCTCACGAAGCAAAGAGTTTCATATCCAGTTATCTATGATTAGATTGCGTCATCTCTGAATATTTGACAGCTAGAAATTGTGCTTTTCCATTTCCTTCCATTATGAATAAAGGGCTTTCCTATCTTTATGATAAACTATCCTTCCTAAAGTATCGTCGCTTAACAAAATTGATTATACCCAAATATAATTATCTAACATCTGCAAACCTTTTTTCGTCAATGCTATTCGCTCCTGGAACTCGATTCAAGCTCATATTCGTAATAGTCTAAATAAAAGTAACTTTAAGAATATTTTGCGTTCGTACTTTCATTAAATTACTAATCTTTCGTTATGTGTCCGCTGAAGCTCGCCATCAAGTTAGATCCAAGGTAGAAGGTGATAGCAAGATCACCAAGTTGGTGCCGTTTGTTTGTGTAATTTTGCGAGTGAAATGTCAAAAGCTGGCATCGCCCAATGTTGCTCATGTATTTTGTTTGGGCAATTGGGAAAGAAGAACAAGCATAAAGCTCATGGTATGCTCCCCGCTTATATGAATTCGCCTTGGTCGCTAGCTAGTTTTTGAAAATTTTGCTTTATGTTGATTCCAACCCTGGTTTTAATTTACTGTTGTATTAAAAAAGATAATTGCCATCTTATTGTACTAATGTTATATTTTACAATAAAATAAATTAAATGAAATGACAATTGGAATTATAATGAATATATCCCTTTGGTTTTTAAGAAAGGAAAGAAAATAATTAAAATTAAAATTCGACATGGACGAAATAGTTAACTCTTGCTGAAAACATGATAGGTTTAGACATACCGTGGAGGTCATTTCATTAGCACGAAAATTAAATATAATACTGTTTGCCACTTTCGTTTATTAATATATTGTTCATAGTTTTTTATTAACTATGGTCCATTATACAATAAAAAACCAAATAAAGTCTAAAACTTTGTAGCAAGTTTACAAAAATTCAAAAGATTTAAAAAACTTGCAATCAAACAGTTTTGTAGCACATTTAATTTCGATATAAGAAAATGCAAGCTCCAAATGGTCAAAAACTACCGTTGATTTTTTTTTATATAAAAATTAACTTTTTTAATACGTTATATTATAAATTATAAATTATATATTATAAATTATATGCCCAAAATAAATTTAAGAAATCAACGCGAATTTTCAGTCCCTTAAAACTTCCAACTTTATAAATTTAATGATCCTTTTTGACATCTGATTAAATTTTGGACAGGGACCGAAAATAACAGTTATACTTTTTTGTTGTAAAAAATATCAATGTTTTATCCCAGGACCTCCGGGACAAGAATCCTCGATTCTTTTTGTTTTTCCAATTTTCTGAGAATAATAAGAACTGAAACATCCGGGCTTTTATTTTTTAGTCCAGTAGAACGAGTCAGCGAAAAAAAAATACAAAAATCAATCGGAGTTTTTAGCCACTTGAAACTTGACCTTTTTTGTAGTAAAATTACATGGGCTTCAAAACTGCATTCTAATTAAAAAGTTTGAAACTGTTATGAACGTTTTCGTAATTTGCTTAATTTTTATGAATTTCGGAAAAACTGTGAAACTTTTTTAAATAAATAAATGGTATATGTTAAACAATGAGTTATACTTTTATAAAACAGTATTAAAAACAAATTAATCAACATAAGGGGGCAAGTGTTTTATATTGAATTTTGGTGCTTTTTAATTGAAATATTTTTCAAAATTTTTTTTTTAGATAATTCAGTCCCTTTCATTTGACACCAAGTTTTTTTTTATTTGGTTAAGCGTTTTGTTTATAATTAGAAAAACACTTTTATTTCGGACATGAAAAATATTCGGTCAAGTTTAACTATTATTACTAAAATAAAAAAATAAAGGTACGTGTTGACCGATTTAGAATAAAATAATAGTGCAAAGCTAACTTTTTCATCAACGATTTCTATTATAAAAATTATAAAAGTCCGAGTCCCTGATTTAATATGCAATTTTAAACTTTAACCTGTATGGTTTATGTTATATAATGCCGAGGTTAATAAAAATGTATTAAAATAAGTAAGTAAAATCTAGTTGCATTATAAAACGTCCTATACATGTAGACTCAAATTTAATTATTTATTGTAATGAAAAAAGTTTAAATGTCTAACTAAACTAAACAAAGTAATTTCCAAATCCCACAAAAGCGCTGCAGCGTTGCAGAATATTTTAAACTAAGCTAATAAGTCCCACATTTTTAAAGACATATTATTGCCGTTAAAATGCTATCGTAGTAACTTTTTAAAACACAGTGATAATTACAAGCCTTTTGCTCGCCTCAGTTTACTGTGCTAGAATACATGTGAAAATGTTGTACATATATAGAAAAGGAATTAAAATTGATATTTAATTACAGTGGCACACCATTACGGAAAAGTCATAAAATGATCATAATTTTTTTTATTGCGTCCATTATCGAACAAACTAACACACATGCGTAGTAGATAAACAAATGAGATTACAATGTACATTTAGATGAACAAATGCGATTGCTTACGAAAATAATAATAGAAATAAATTTGTATATTAATAATATAGGCGATAGTTTAGCGGTAGTCGGGTGTAGTGTACGCCGCCAATAACAGACCATAAAATATAGCCATAATAAAGCTATTAGCAAGAAGCTGCCATATTGTCTACTTGGGATTAAATTTGTTTTAGAGTTTTCGATTGTCTCTACCTCAGTTCAAGCAACCAACCAACCAAGTGTGGGTGAAGACGAATGCCAGTTAATTGCCTGAATGAATGGGATATTTATGGTTGTAATTGTGTGTTCTCACACATAATGGATTTCTATTTGCGCATACGTTTGAAAATATCGTATCTTTATGTACAATATGTATGTAAATTTTAGATTGTGGTAAACTATGTGTATCCTTAAATTATCTAATTACAAAGTACAACAAATTTAGATTTATTTTTGCAACAGTGTAAGCATGGTATTTTTTTTTTAGAAGGGGACATCGTTCTGAGTAAATATTGATCCAGCATAACTGACTTTTTTTATTTTATTAAGTATTTTACTAAAACTTGAAAAGTTACAAAAAGTTATTTGACACCGAATGAAATATTTTTCCTTATAAAAATTTTACACGCGGCCTCGATCGCATAGCATTCGGTTTAACGTTACGAATTCGAATGTAACAGAAAAGGAAATAAATAACTTCCAAAAGAATAAAACTTTTATTCCTTCTATTTCTTTATCTTAGTAAGCTAATTTTATTTACTTTTTTAAATAGATGGCAACCCTATTCAAGGTATTTTTAAAATAAAGCTTTCTTAAGTTTCCTTTGTATAAGATTCTTATTTCAATATTTGATTTAGCTTTGAGATTTAGTGTTTTCATTATTTAATATAATGAAAATGCAAATTGACCTTTAAGTAGATAAAAATCTTCTTTCAACCTTGCGTATTATACCAATTTTGCCATATTTGACTTCATGTATTTTGTTTAAATGAATTTAACCCTTTCAATAGACTGCAACTCCTTAAAAAAATCGATTCTATTGTAACAAATATACCGGACTATATTGACGGTTGTCATCTTTCCAAAAGCATTTTTAAAAGTCAACACCTAATGTTTCAGGCTCATATTTCAATATTGAGCGTTGCATACAATATTAAATGGATATGATTTAACTTATTATAATTTTGATTAATTTTTTGAACAGGCGGCAACCCTCTAGAAGTAGTATGCACTTGTATTGTAAAACGTCGTTCACTTTTTTATTTAACGAAATTCGCACATAAACAGGTGGCAATATTTTTTTTAAGTATTTGGGAAATGAAGCTTTATTGAGCCTTGCCTACAATATTGAATGGATTTGAGTTAACTTATTATAATTTTGATTAATTTTTTAGACAGGTGGCAACCCTACCCACAAAATTTATGAACTTACGCTTTTTTTAAATTTGTAGTTTTGCACTCATATTGTAAAGTGTCGTTTATTTTATTATCTAACTTAATTCACAAATAAAAAGTTGGCAACCTTTTTTTGGAAATGTAGCTTTTCTGAGTAATGTATACCATATTAAATAGATTTTATTTACCTTATTATAATTTTGATTAACTTTTTAAACAGGTGGCCACCTCCCTCCGAAATTATTTTTGAAATTAAGCATTTTCAAAATTTGTAGTTTGGCATTCATATTGTAAAATGTGTTTTATTTTTTTTTATTTAACTTAATTTGCATATAAACAGGTGGCAACCTTTTTTTTAAAGGTATTTGGGAAATGAAGCTTCATTGAGCCTAGCGTAAAATATTAAATGGATTTGAATTAAATTATTATCATTTTGATTAATTTTTTAAACAGGTGGCAACCATCTCCAAAATTTTTTTTTTGAAATTACGCATTCTTAAAATTTGTAGTTTACTCATAACAACAAAAAACAGTACATTCTTTAAAGCCGTGCCACGAATATAGGCTATATTTTAATCCGCTAGGTGGCGCATGAGTCGAGATATTAATAAAATCCGTATTTATGGTCCGATATTGGAGATATTAGAGTGGTATAGCGCTGATGCAATAAAAAATACTTTTACGAAAAATAAATGCGCTGAGTGGCGGTAGAGGCGAGTTATTCTGAAATTACTTTTGATCCGATGTGAATTAAATGACTAGGCAGTTGAGTTGTACAGCAAGCAGGTAAAATAAGTCAATTTAGAACAACTAAGTGCCACTGCGAGGGCTCTACAGTGAAATTAATTGATTTTGACAATAATAATAGTATATTTCGATCCTATTTTCCACACAGGAAGTTAATAAGATTAATCTAATAATTGTCCACGAAACTAGCGAGATCAACTAATCTTACGAATAGAACAGTACGAGGATTAGTTCGGTATTTGTTGTAAAGTTTTTAAAGCAAATCCGTCATATCATCAAGACATACAAACACAAATTTATTATTGTTGTTCTACGAGTAAGTAGTCAATTAATCTACTAAATCCATCAGCGAAAATAAGTTTTTAAAACGAAAAAGTATAAAGTGCAGGTGTGTATGTATGTATGTTTTTGGAGCATTCGAACTTTTTCAAAGTTATTTGACGACTTAAGTGTACTCGTCAGAAAGTGTGATAACTATTTTGATTAAAACTAAGCCTATTAATCCTCCTAGAAGCCTTTAAGCGTTTAGGAAAGAAAAACGAAAAGTAGTTAGTGAAAGATTTATTGTTATTTTTTTCTATTAAGTAGTTGTCTAACTCGATTAAAGAAGACTGAAAACTAAGTAGACCTTGTGACTTGAGCAAAGCTTAATGGGTGCAAAATTTGCGCCACCTATTTATATTAAAATCACATTAATATTCCCGTTTATAGAAAACAAGAGCATTTACAAAGGCATTTATTTATCATGTATGCGTTTAGCAAATTTCATAGGCAGCTTTATTTCCATACCGAGTGTTGTCCTAGTGGGGAAATGCGGTCGTTTTTGATTTACATTCTTACTTTCCTTCTTCCTTTTGTGTCGCTTATGGGAAGGTTGGTTTCGAAAGCATTTCGGCGGCGCCTGTCCACATTCACACACAGAGAAAATAATTTATATTAAACCAATAATACCAGATACTTCTATCGATAGGAAATACTCATTACTTTCGGCTCATAAGAAAACAAGAATATGCCCCAATATCTACTCAGTTAGGAACATTGTGTTACAGTCTCTGATATCAGGCAAGACAGATAAAAAGTTTACTAGTTAGACAAATCTGACAGAGGTCGCACAGACTATCGAATTCGGTAGAGCTACTCTCTAATACGATAAGCCAAGCAATGAAATACGAAACTCAAATGCGATTCGAAAGCTATCGAAAGTTTGTATGCGAATGACTCATTACACAGTACGACAGTGGTTGGTACAAATGAGAAATGTTAACAGAATATGAAAATAGGCTTAAATAGGTTAGAAGTTTGAGAAAATCGATTTTAAAGCTTCAAAGCATCGCGGAGGTTCACTTCTAATGTAATACTTTTATTTTATTAATTAATATTTCATTACTCTTTTTTTTCATTTTTTTTTTCATTAGAAGTGAACCTCCACGGAACTTTGAAGCTTATTCTATTTTCTGACATGCTACAGCACCTCTGTTAACATTTATACTAAAAAAAATTTGATTTTGTCGTACTGTGTTATAGGTTACCTTTTTGTCGAACAATTTTTCGTTCGCATCGCACTAGTAGCCCCCATTATAAACAGACATGTCTGATTATATTTTTTTCTTCTACAGGTCGATCGGCAAAATGTTTTTAAAATATGTTTTTAGTTATTTTTCAAAACTGAGTTCGCTAAAAAATTAGTGTCAACAGCAAAAATATATCCGAAGTGAAAGTAGTGAATATAAAGATTTTCCCACAAAGGCAAAGTGAAAGCGCAGAGGTACTAAAAACGGCTATGAGATGTAATAGAATAGAAGTAAATTGAATATGAAATAAAATTAAAGTGTCAGGAATTATATTCCAAAAATACTTTTCCTGCAAAATCTGTCAGATATCCTTCGAGTTCATGACCAAATAACTTAGATGATGTGCCGGCCAGTTTTGCTGTCAATCTCCATACGGCATATACGTTTCTTTGATCAACACTCTTTGCTGAAACTGAGAAACTGGTCGAGGGATAGAGAATGAACGTTTCCCATTCACAAGTTATCTGACCCCGCATAGAAAAATTAAGGCAGAAACAGAGAAGATGCTCTGCGCTATCCTCATCCTCCAGAAGAGATGCAATCGATCGATGTGATTCCTATTGTGGCCATGTGCTGCCTGCCAGACCCTGTTATTTATAAAAAAAACTAAGTACACCTAAAAATATACCAGCTATATTGTATACTGTATATTGATGATGAGTGGGGCCGCTTTCATAGTATCCACACATAGATTTGTATACCAATTAATACAAGCATCGCACAGGGACTCAAACATCTGACCAAATAAGTGACATTTTTTATAAAGATTTAAAAGTTTTTTCATTATACATTTTTGTTGTTAATTTCTTGTAAAACTTTGTCTCGTAGTATAATAAGCAGCCCATAAATAAAAATTGCAGAACTTCTACAAAATTTCAGAATTTCTACAAAATTTCAGAATTTATACAAAATTTCAAAATTTCTACACAGTTTCAAAATTTCAACACAATTTTTAAAGGTTTTACAAATTTTATACAAAAAAAAAATCAAACTTTTACAGTGCAATTTTTATAAAACTTTCCTTCGTAGTATTTGTAATATAAAGCCTACAAATCAAGATTTCCAAATTTATACAAAATTTGTAAAGCTTTAACACGGTAATTCTAACAGCTATCTTTCAACTTCCCACAGTCTTTCGAAAGACAAAAATGTTTCGTTTTAGTTTTCATTTAAGTAATTGTTTTAAAGCGTATATTTATAATAAAAATTTGCAATTCAAAGATAATGCAATAGTAGTATCAATATTTTTATATAGAATATTAAAATAGCCCCTATATGTATATATACAAAATTTCAACAATATTTCAAAAATGAAACTTTAAGCAAAATGTGTAAAAAAACGCATGCTAGTTTAAAAAATAAATACTGTTTATTGCCTTTCATCAATTCTTGAAAAGAAGATTGCTGTCCTTTTTTTGCAGTAAAGCTTTTCACCATGCATATTCAAAGGGGAGTTTTTTTTGTAAGATTTTTTTTCCGGAATACAAAAAGTCTTTCAAGCTGTCTCTGCAATTGTCTTTCGATAAACAGTAAACCATCTTTCCCAGAATAGGGCTGTTAATTCGAATTGTCGGAACACTTTCTTTTAAGTCTGAAGTGACTGAAAATTGTGCTTCATTTTCGACAACTTTTTAAAATTTTGGTTTTACTAACTTTTTTCCATATTACGAATGTATTTTACATAAATTTCCGTTGATTTTTATTACTTTTATCAGCTAACAGTCTTGCACGTTTCTACCTTACGTTAAACGAAAAAAAGTTTCCAAAATCAAAATTAAAAAACATTGTCAAAAATCAATAGAAATATTTAGCAACATCATATTTGCATACTAGTTTTAAATGATAAGGAAAGTTTTTTCTTTAAATTTTGTAAAAAGTTGGAAATTCTGATTTATATGTGTTTTTTTTTATAGAATAAACTACATTTTTATAAAAAAAAATCCACGAAAAAAATTATCATGATAAACATTGCAAATATGCGGTCAATTATTTAGGTCACTGTATATACTAAGAGGTGTACATATTTACGCAAACAACAAAAGCCGCTCAAACCCGAAATTACGTTGAAAATAAGTTCATTTTTTATTATTACGCTCTGTGGTTGACACGTTGACATGATGACTATAAATGAAGTGCCTACATACTCGTAGTACTCGTATTTAGTGAAAAGTTTACGCGAAAAAAAAAGCAAACAGGAAATGGAAAATCCATATTGAACTTGACAGTTTGAAGATCGATGGAAAGTGTCAAGTGGTGGTGACGAAAAAAAACAAGTTAAACTATTTTCCTCCTGAATACAACCAAAATATTTCTGACAGTTCACTAACTAACTCGATTATTTTACGCTTAATAAAATTAAGGACACATTAAGAGCAGGGCACAATAGCAGTAACAGTAAAAGCTTTTGAGTATTTAATTTTCATTTTTTTTTCTTGCTTTCTTTCTTTCATTCCAGCATACCAAGGTGTACTTGAACGAAACAGGATTGTGACAGTTGGTTATTTTTTCCAAGCGCATTAAAAACTTCCATCCAACTAGAAAGGATTAAAAAAAGCAGCTGCAGAGCAAACGACTCATCGAGCAAATAAAAAAAAAAAAACAAATCAAAAACAAAATCAATAGCATCATCAACTATGGACATTAGAAAATATTTGGGTTTATTGGCGTTCATGCTGCTCTCGCTATTGGCGTTCCACAGTAGTCCAGTGGAGGCGTGCAGTTGCATGCCGAGTCATCCACAGACACATTTTTGCAATGCTGATTATGGTAAGTGGCAAGAAGATGGAGAGAATGAAAGGTAGGTACTTAGGTTAGAAGGTATAAAGGAAGGAAGGAAGGAAGGAAGTTAGGTGGAGTCAGTTGCCAAGCAATTCATTGACTGACAGCAGGAAGCGCGCGGTTGTCGAAGTTTCATGACACGTGCCACTCGTAGTAGCCAGAAAGTCTGTGTGTATCAATATGTAATGACTATGTTTGACTGTAGCAAAAGCTGTAGAGAAAAAGGTAAATAAATAAAGGAAAGAAGGAAGGAAAGAGCTTCTTGTGGATTCACGGTGCAGAAATAATAATAAAATGTAAGCTGCACCAGTGGGAATTAAATTATCTGTCGGTTGGTAGTAGAGTAGAATTGCAATATTCTGCAATGCACATGTACTCCGTCTGACTGGCTCCGTTTATAACACACACACACTCGCAAACATACTGAGTATATTCACGTGTTTGGCATGGTGGCGGCATTCCCACAGTTTTGTTGAATAATGCGCAGATTTGTTAACGATAATAAGGCTGCCAAATTTTCTTCAAATTATTTTGGCTTACTTATATTATACTTATATACTTATATTATTTAATCTCAGCCGGCATGCGGTCAGAATTGTTGGTGTAGGAAAAATGGCAGTCGGTTTAAGTTTGAGTAAAAAGTTTGCTTGATTTTGTTTTTGAGTGGCTTATATTTTAAATTAAATAAAACAACCAGCATTACATGTGAATATCGTAAAACTGAAGTGAGTTAAACTACCAGGCTATAAAGTTATAGCCTTGCAAGAGTTACTGATTTTTTAAAAGAGGATTGTTTTACGAGAAGTATATATTTTGTCATACGTTCTCTCTCTCTCCGCCTCATTCTTCAAATCTCCCTTATTTTTAATTTTTTAAGATTTTTAAGATGTTTCACTTTTATCACGCGTACGGTCCTACACACGCCCTTTTTCTAATATATTTAAAACAAAAAAAGTATTTCTTGTTTGTCGAAACATCACATTGTGCAGCGCGATGTGGTACCTTTAAGATATTTTTTATTAGCTCGCTTTAATTCTTCGCGATATAGTGCAAATATAAAAAAAAAGAACTTCGCGATGAGCTAGATACATAAAAGTACGAAAAAAATATATAAAAATTTTTAAAATTGTATATAGTTATAAACTAGCACTCTCTCTAAACCCTTAAATGTACGATTGTTTCTTTCGGTTTGAAAAAAAATCTATATGGAAGATAAAATTACACCATTTACGAAAATGAAAACGAAAACGAAACATTTTTTTAAAGATTTTATTTCAAAAAAAATTTCTGTTGCATTTCAGAAAAACCATGCAAATTGTAAGTTGATTATCAAACCCACATACAAGAAGTAGTTAGCTAGACCGTTGATTTATCGATATATATTTAGTAAATGAAAATATTTGTATACACTTTTTTTTTTATTAAAAAATTACACATGAAACAAATGGCAATATATGTCCACAGCGACTACCCGCGAAAGATTAAAATGAAAGAGCGATATTTCAATAAAAAATGGTAAATAAATCAAAAAAGGGCTGCAAAACATTGAAAAAAGCTTTAAAATTCGTGATTGATTTACAACATAATACATTGGTACAATATTCTTATTATAATATTCAGTTTAAGGTTATGTTGCAGTTCTGCAACAGTATGCATTTAAGGGTTAATAATCTAGTTTTTCGCTACTATACTACTAGTTCACTGTACTACCGTTCTATCTCTATTCCACTAGTCGCCACTAGACAACTCGTTATTACATTGATTTACTATTCCTACTTATTTTTATTTTCCCGATCTCAATACCCTTGCGACCAGTTATTGCTTATCGTTGTAGTTATTACTTTCTTAGTTTTGTTGTGAAAATATTTCTGTAAATACAAATGCATAGAAATATTTGTAATACTAGACTTCTTTTTATTCATATTCGCTTGGGAAATTTAGAATCAACTCTTAAGTGTTCACAGACATTCGAGCTTGGTAAATTTGTATTAGCGCGCGGTTGTACATGGCGTATACTTATTAAATATTAAAAGAAATGAAATTATATTAATTTCTTAAGTTTCTAGTTTTTAAAGTTGTGCTGATCAAAATAGAAGTAAAAATGAGAACTATTTGGCGCTAGAGAAATATTTACAATTTTTTGAGAAATCTCTTTTTATTTGATGTATGTTTTTATTCATTTTGAAGTAGGAAATATATGACTTCTTAAGGTTTCACACATTTTTTTTATAAATATACATATATATGTATTTTTATAATATCATTTTTCTTTACCACATTTACAGTTGTCATCATACGCGTTATGCGCAAGTCAAATCGTCTCGTTGAAAATAACATTGCCTACAAAGTGGAAGTAAAGAAATCCTATAAGGTAACTCAAAAAAATGCACAATTGAATAGCACAATAAGTAAAACTAACGCGATGCAAAAAATGTGTTTTTCAGATGAGCGAATCGGGCCAAAAGTTACTCAAACATGGCCGCATTGTAACGCCAAACTCCGATGCTATGTGCGGCATAAATTTGGATATTGGAAAGCTATATGTAATTGCTGGTCGTGGTCCATATTTGAATAGTTGCAGTTATGTGAAAGAATATCTGCAGATGTCTGTGGTTGAGAGGCGAGGCTTTGCGGGTGCCTATCGGAAGGGTTGCAAATGCGCGGTGAGTTTGAAGTTAAATGCGTATACAGTGAATGTGAAAGAGAAAACTGCTCTAGTTTAATGCAAAGTTTGCAATGTTTCTCGAAATAAAACATTATGCTAATTTTTTTTATTAAAATATAGTTCATACTACATATGAGAAAAACCATAAAAAGCCCCTTTACTAACTAAGCGTATATGCATACAATTTTTGAAAGAACTTCTAGACATTTTTCGGTTATACAAATTTATAGCCTTTAACGCACACGCATGTTTTTTTATGAAATAAATAACGTACTTCCGAAGTTAAATTTTTAAGTTTGTGACATTTTATAATAAATAAACAATAAATAAATTTGCCAAACAATTTTTTTTTAAATAAATGAAAAAATTTGAAACGAATCGCTTTCTTTTGAGAATAATGAGGATGCCGTCGAATGCGTAGGCTCTAACTCCTTTAACAGAGCTTTGGCAAAGAAGCGATCACTTTCACGAGATTATAGACCAAGCATTTCGTTGCTGCACTAGAACCTCCAAAAATTATTTTGATTCCAAATTTCAATAAATTCATAAAATTCAAAGAAAATGTCAAAAAAGAAATCTACGTAGCCCGGATTACTGGATGTATTTGATGCAAGAGAATGTCTGGGCTATGAAATTACAAATTTAAGAGTTACTCATCTCTTTATTTATAAATTTAACTCTGGATTTCCCGCATGTGGATCTAAGTTGACCAACTTACTACAGAATTTATTATAGTTAAATTCTCTCAATCAGTTATATTTATTTGCAATTAATTATATGCAGAATGTTTGTTATGATTTATCTCTCAAAGTACTGAACCGATTTCAATATATTTTTTTTAATGGAAAATTTGGGGAAATCAATAGAATGACATTATTATCTGCTTTTCTTTTTTGAGGAACAATATCCGTTGCTAATTAAAAACACAGCGAATATTAACAATTGGTCTCTAATTTATTTATCTTTTATTTAATTTCCGCTCAATTTCATTCACTAACAACAACCATATAAAACCAAATTTTAAAGTTTATGCATATATTTTCTATCAAATTTTCTTCAAAATTTAATTTTCAAAAATTAAAAATAAAAGTTTTAGAAAATTCTATAGTATCCAGTTTTTTATTATACCTTTCATGAGAATGAAATGGTATATTAAGTTTGGTCCGATGTTTGTAAGTGCCAGAAGGAGAAGAGATAGACCCATCAAAAAGTATACCTAAATGATCAGGACGATGAGCTGAGTCGATTTAGCCATGTCCGTCTGTCTGTCTGTCTGTCCGTCTGTCCGTCTGTCCGTCTGTCCGTCTGTCCGTCTGTCCGTCTGTTTGAACGCAAACTAGTCCCTCAATTTTAGAGCTATTTTGATGAAATTTGGTGAGCAGGTGTCGTTGTACAAATGATTAAACATTTGTCGGAATCGGCCAGATCGGGTGACTATAACATATAATACAACCGATTATTCAGATATTGAATTTTACGCCATAACTCCCCCATTTAAATTTTGCAGAAATATCAGCCATTATTAGCTACGTATCAGTATTGAAAATCATGAAGATCGGAGAAATATAACATATAGCTCCCATACAACCGATTGTTCAGATATTGCATTTTGCACCATAACTCCTCCATTTAAACAGCTAAAGGCTTGAAATTTTGCACAAACATCAATCATTATTAGCTATATATTAGTATTCATCAAGATCGGAGTTCACAGTATAAATCGGCAAGATAAATTCAGGACAAATATTTATTGCGAAAAGTAATAAGCTCAGCGCAATATCACATGAATCATAGCGTTAAACGTTTGGGAACTATTTACGGATCTGATAACTGTTTTCAAAGACCGACATATGTAGGTCTTACATATTAATACTTAATTATTTGTATTTTTTAAATGTTGAATATCAAGCGTCGATACGATATTAAAAATATTCAAAAACCATTCCCTTCTTAAAACATAGTTCTTTTTAATTAGATAAGGAAAAGCATTAAATAATTTATAACAATGCCTTTACTAGAATTATTTTTATTGATTTGAAGGAAATTTTCGCTTTTAACTATAGGTAATACGAAATTGTAATACAATAACACGTTTTTTACTATTCTTCCATTCATGAAAGGTATGAAGCCTTCGGCATAGCCGAAGACAGCGCTGTTTTTACTTGTTTTTAGTACATTCAAGTCCAAGTTACCAGGACTTACCGTTGAGTTTTGCGATTTTTTTTTTGCCGAAGATGTGAACAAAATAAATATTTAATATTACGATTTAGGTAAGCTAAACCGTTTTGAATAAATATTACAAAAAATTTAATAATTCCGGTGGAAAAACAGCAACTTTTTTTGGCAACACTTTTAATGTGCATGTGTATGTATCTATATTTTTTTGATTTGAACCTAATTTTTTTGAAATTAATTATTTCAATGCAATAAATGGGCTAATTGTCTTTAAATGGAAAGGCTAAGTGGAACTGCTACATGTATGGTAGATGTATACAGGTTGTCCTAGAACTCAAAAGTTAATTTTTGATGGGAAAAAATTGGAGTAATAAGATATTATAGCTTGAAATTCATAAGTAAAAAGTTGCCGATTTAAAAGTTTTAAATTTCGCAGACAATATACAGTCGTATATAACATGCTCTACCTTGACACGATTCCCACTACTACCTTTACAAATTAAGCAATTTTAAAAATAAATTAGGCACCATCATTTCATTAATTAAAGTTTACTCAAATATTATTATTCGATGAAAGCATATTTTTTTAAACATTTTATACTATTGGGAATGTTGCTGGAAAAACTACAACTAAGATACCGCTTGGCACGGATTTGCTCCCCAAATGCAGACATTAGTAAATATTAACGTTTGCATGAAAAATATCAGAGTGCTTGAAAGGGAATCCTTCTGAGCAGCTGGTCACAAAGCGAGTTATACCATTAACTCAAGCAAAGATATACATTCAACTAAATCCTCTATGAATTTACGGACGAGATCCGGACCAGTAGCAGGCTATAGCGTGCAGCCAGACCTTAAACAGCCCTCATTGAGAGACAATCGCCGTCTTCGTCAACTCTCTCCCCGTTATTGCTGTAATTGGAGTCAAACTGCCTACTTTGGCAGACAAAGAACTCCCGCTGCCTCGTGAGACCAACGCCACTTTTGACTCGATACTATAGTAGACTTAACTCCTATTTATCTAGGCACAACCCTGACATACCCAATATATTTCCGGCGTGTGGAGAATCTCCGAACTATACCTTTCAGCTATTGGCATGTCAATGTAAATCTACTCATCTAAAATCCCTTTGCTTAGACATTCGATCAAATTTTTATTCGCACATATAAAAAGAAAGAGCCATAATTTAGAAAATCTCGAAAAGACACTTCAATTATTTTTAATCCCAAATCTTAGATAGAAAATAAGTTACGAAAGGCTTTGTGTAGTTCGATATGAGTCAAGTTCGGTTTTTGTACAAAAAAAATATTTTAAAAAAATTTACTTTTATATTCTATCTCTGTCTGTTTTACACACTTTTGCAATGCGAAAATCATTATATATACAAAGTAACAAAAACCTTTGTAATAATGATAATAATAATATTCATATATTATTTTTGGCCCGACTTTATTAAACGACAATATTAATTTTTGAGCTCAAGGCCAGTATAAGGAAGCCGTCTGTGGTCCATTGGCTACGCACTTGCACAGCAAGTCGTAGGTTGTGGGTTCAAATGTTGGTGGAGTCATGAACGAAATTTGATGAGGAGATGTGGTGATCTTCGAAATAGCTATAATTTCTACCACTCCTGACTGTTGTTGTCTTTTTTCCAAAATACTTTTTCTTATACTGGCCTTGAGCTCAAAAATTAATATTGTCGTTTATTGGTAATAATATTAATAATAATAATAGCAATTGGTATTTTTATATTTTTTCTACTTTGAACATCTCAAAACCATCTAGAGGTACAGAGTAAACTTTAGCGCCCATATATCGCTTTCAGCCACAAAAAGCGAAAAATAAGTTATTAACGGGATACATTGTATTAGCGAAATGTTTGTCAAATTTAAGTACAGGGATTGCAATTACGAAACCGTCAAAAGTAGTAAATTTTCTTAATCACTCAGTGAGTTAGCAAAAAATTAACAAAGCGGTGTTAGCGTAATTTTTTTTTTAAAGCGTACTAACTATAAAAATATACATACACCAACGACATCTAAAATAATAACTAATAATTAAATTTTCCCCCCTCTTTTTCGCCTCTTCCACAGGTTGAACCCTGCTTTGGCAACTATTGCTTGGACGAACATCAATCGGCAACCGGCTGTAAATGGTCACCGTTCGCCAAATGTGAAACTGATTTTAGCGCTTGCATCCCGTCACACTATCGCACATCCGAGGGCATTATCACCAAGTGTCATTGGCGAAGAACGCCGGCATATAAAAAATGCATGGCCGATCCATAAAGAAAAAAGTCGCAGTAACAAGAGGCTTTGAAAAATTGCAGCACATTGTTTTTTGTAATAACCACCACAGGAAGGCAAAACGTTAAATAGTATTTTTTTTTGTGAAAATTCCTGTTAGTTATTCGTTAGAGTAGGCACCGTTTACAATATATGTATATTATTTATTTAACATTACCATGTTATTTTAAAAGTATATTAATTACATGCGCATAGAATTTTTATTTTTTTACATTTGCATAAAAGTAATTTTTATTTTTTATTTTAATGTTTCAGTTTCATTATCTACAAATGTATCATAATTTGTCCATTTTTAAATCAAATTCATGATTTTTATATAACTCCATCAATATTAATTTCTCATTTTGTATGCAAACTTCATTTGCTTTCACTTAGCGACACATATTTTTCATTATTTTTTACGTTTTTACGATTCACTTATCTAAAGCTTTAATGTATGTACATAAATTTATTATTAACCATTGTTTGTATTTATTGTAATAAAGCCACATTCGTAGTTGTACACACAATTCAACGTGTCGAATTTTATTTGTTGTGCGAATATTTTTTTTTTTAATTTAAATTTTCTCTGCACTTACCAAGTCCCTGGCATTGGGAAAGAAGGTTTGCTCAATTAATGGAAAAGCGTCACGCCCCAAGCGACGCTGCAGTTGCAACAAATGCGCGAAAACCCATGGTTTATCCTGCGATACAAAAGAAAAATGCGAAAAAAATATTTGTAAATTTCAAAATTTTTACAAGTCTCATACGCATAAAGAACTTCGAAACCCTTTGGTTGCTTTTGCTTACCTGAAATTGATAAATTGAGTGCAAAGAATTAATGCTGGGCACTCCGCCATACTTCAGCCCAATAATGGTCGAACGGTAATCACTGGAACCGTCGCGTGGCGGTTGACGTATCAGTACAAAATCTGGTCGAAATGAACGTGCCACCTGGTGAGAGAAAAATGCGAGAAGTTTCCAAGAACAATGTAATGTAAGATTATGTGACGTAGAGAAATCAACTGTGACTGTCAAAACGGCTAAGAGAGAGTTAGCGGTACTAAAATCGGCGCCACACTCTTTATTCAGCCCATCGTTAGCAGCTTGAGAAATTTCTTTGCTTTGTATGTGTAATAAGAGGGCTGCCTTTTAAGTTAGCAGATGCAAACAGTTTCAGTGGTTTACTTTTGTTTTAAAATTAAATACCAGCAGAGACTGTAACGATCAAATATTTTATTTAAAAAAAAATACTTTTTAGTAGATATTTTTAGAGATTAAGTTTTTGTAATTACTTGAGTTTTATTTTATGCTAACCATCCATAAATTCTTATTTGTTAAATAAGTCTCAAAAAACTTGTATTTTCTAAGTAAAATATTATTTTTTTATAAGCAAAAAATAAACTTAAAAATAAATTTTGTTTTCTAAGCAAAAAACAAAATTTTAAAATAACTATTTATGTTTTCTGAGTAATAAATTAAGGGTAAAAATTAAATTTTGTATGATATCTTTTTAATATAATTTAAACAAATAAAATTTAATATAGCTGTCCGTGTAACAAGGATCATAATGAAAGGCGAAAAATCGCACTTTATTAAAAAAAAATATTCGCATTTAAGATCTGCATTCTTTTGGATTCAGAAATATGGTCTCTGAATACCTCCCTGGCCTCTTATGATATTGAATATGATAACAAATTCGTCATTATTTCGGCTTGAAGAAGAAGAAGCAAATTTATTTTGTGACATCCAGATTTTGTTATCTTCGACCCTCTAGATCAACAGTACCAATTATCCTCATTTTGTGGAAGACAGCGTTGCTCTCGTATACTCCGGATTTTCTGATTTCCATCCCTCAGAGCTCTTTCGGGGTGTTAATGAAGTGAGAGCCAAGATCATTAAACCTCGGCCTCGCACACGCTGGGTAGCCGAGTAGAAAATGAAAAGATGATTCCACCTCGTAATCCTCCAAACAGCGGTGGAGGTTCGGATACTATATTTAGCCTGACTGCATGAATTCCTATCGGACATTGCTAGGTTAGAATTCCTACAAGGATCGAAATTTCTCGCTTTGTTAGTGACCCTTCCAACGCCCACGGTCCATCACAGTCCAGAGGGTATTTGCAATGCTGCATGTCGTGGTATTTGCCAAGCGTCCGCTGTGCCGTCATAGAACCCATCTGTCCAATACAAGTCGGTAGGTGGACAGAGAAGCTCCCACCCTTCCCCTCACACGGTGGCGAATCTTCAAAGTTGCCCAGCCGAGCGAGCTCATCAGCTGTGCAGTTTCCTGCAATATTTCCATGGGTCAGCTCGACTCCCAAATTTGTCCGATATGGAAGTATTCAGAAGCAGCTGAGAGAGAAGACATTCCCCGACTGGTTTTGAACTGACCATTAATAACGTTAAGGTCTTGATTGCCGCCTAGCCATCAGAATAGATGCCTATCTAATGGCATTAAATCTGTGAATGGATCATGGGCTGCCTGTTTTATTGCGGCTGAATCACACTAGAGTAGTCCGGAAACCTACTTTTTTGGCTGAGGGAGATCTCTTTGCAGAAGACACCCTCTCCATCTTTTCCGTCCAGCTTCGACCCGTCGGTGAAGAAGTTCACAGGGCCCTCCTATTCCTCCTTAAGCGGGATACAAGTGAAGAAGGATCTATTTGGAGCCAGAAACGGCAAGCGGCGTAATTTTTTTTGGTTGAAATTAGAATAATAATCAGTATTTTACTTGAAGAATGCTTTGAAAAATAAAAAAAAAACTATTTTACTGAAAAAACAATTAAATTCATTGTTATGCGAAAAAGTTAAAATGCAGCCCTCTTATGTGATTATATTTCGCAGTTGCGTGCGTGAATGTTTAATAGGTCCCTGAAGAAAATCCTTCCTACTAATTTACTTATGTAATTAGAAATATTTTTGCATAGATGAAAGCTCACGCGAGTTGGATTGTGGACAATTAAAATTCATAGTTCACCCCAGAGAGCGCGTGCGGCGTTTTCGACAAAATGCACTAAAATGCACCAAGATGTTTAAATTTCTTTATTAACGCAGTTTTGGGCACAACTTTCTAATTAGGTGCATAATTTTGAATAATTAAAATAGCGTTTCTTAGTTTTATATTTGCAAAGCAAGTGATCTATATTTTTGATCTATTTGATTTGCATTCGGTAAACTTTTAATGTGTGCATTTTTATAGATTATTAAATTTCATAGAATAATGAAAAGTCAAACGTGCAATAAAATGTCTAAACGAAATTTTTTGTTAAAATAAATAAATTAGTTTGAGCTAAGACTGAAATGCAGGATGTTTCTGAGTGTAGAAGTCCACGCCAGTAGGGAGGGTCTCTGATTGCTATTTTTCGGGAGATTTCACACAAGTGCCCTCGGGGTAGCTCCCGTATCTCGGTTTGAGAGTTAGATAAAATGAGGAGGGACCCCTCCGATGCTTTCGGTTTAAGAGATCTTCAGGGTCTGCAACGGCAGTTTGCCAGTAAGACCGGCCAACTTCCTTCGAGAAAGCGGATCGCCATACAAATGTGTATTTACAAAAAAACGCTCCAAAATCTGGTTGGGCTCCTCACGGAAAACACTTTTAATTAATGTAAAAGTTGGACGATATCCGATAAAAGGGCGCATGTTCGGTGTCGGAGTGCCCATACTTCGACAGAAGGGAAGGTCGAAGCATGGTAGTCTTTATCACCTGCTTACAGCGTAGAAAGATTCATTAGGCGGCATGGCTATGTCCAGAACGAAAAATACGAAATCAATAATATTGTGATAGACGAACGGCATGTTTTATTATCTTTTCATCATAGGAAAGCTCGGCGCAGTCGCAAAAGATACCACGCACAGTTAGGTGCCAACTTCCACACTCGCCTCTCACACCGGCTCACTAAGAGCACTTATCAGCAAACCGGAATTCGTAAACGATGGCTACGAATTAAGAATAAGCGGCTACGCTGGCTGACGGCAGGGAAAGAGGAAGGCTTTCTCTTCAGGCCGAGAAGGCCAGAAAACGACAGGCGTGTTATGGTGGAATCGACCGAAGTCGCCTAGGTGGTTATAGGGCCAATTAAGAAAAGAAAAGAAAGAGAAGAATGCTCATCCTAAAAGTAATTTTACGTACATTTTAAATGAAGCATAATGCAGACATTTTCACGTAGCAGTTCAGGAACAAAACAAACGAAGTGCCTGCGATCGGCAAGCAATATAAATAGCCGGCCAGCAACTAGTGAAAGTCAGTCGTGAGTTATGAGCTGATTTGGGAAGGCGTTTTAGCTACTCCCTATATTAGAGACGGGCGGGCAATGCTGCCTGTCCTCTAAAGATAACTATTAAGGAAAGTGTAGGTTACATTCCCTCTCTTGGAAGGTTGTGGGTAGGTTCTACTCCTGCTCGTTTATGATAGCAAAGGACTAGACGAACTAGTGCAAAATTAAACTAAAAAGAAGTATACACTCTTTTAATTTTTGTGGAGAACTCGGACA
Organism: Anomoia purmunda; assembly: GCA_951828415.1. Lineage (NCBI taxonomy): Eukaryota > Metazoa > Arthropoda > Insecta > Diptera > Tephritidae > Anomoia > Anomoia purmunda. Next base: position 155,645,929 of record OX639993.1, read on the forward strand.
AATACTGAGGATACCTCATAGCGAACCCGGAGTTGGTCACAGTAAAACGCTGATCCATCAATCCCTTATGTATGGCGGGATTCAATAAAAACAGAAAGACTTTAGGGTGAACGAAGGCCAACATTTTGTCACGGGAGGAGGGTGAAAGCAAGTTCGCTCATAAGTCGAAATACTCCATTTTGTTGTGCTCCAGTAATTTAACTCTTTTAGCATTTTTTTATAACGTTGCCATTATTATTCACCTGTGTTTTTTCTGCGGTAGTTGTAATATGAGCGAAGAAATGCAGATGCTGGTGTAAAATAGCGTGCAAATTTTGTTGGCCTTAAAGGAAAGTTAAAATTTTGTATTTATTTTAATTTAAATTTGTTAAAAAACAAAAAAAATTACCAAAAAAATTTGTCTATTAAGATTTTTTTTAGTAAGAGCGCGTGGTGTAAATTTTGCCCTCAAATCACGTACCACGTCTAAAATTGCTAGCGTAATTTTGGAACGAAGAGCACCATAAAGAAAGAACAAAATGAAATTTATTATATATCTTTTGAAGTTAGTGCTTTCGTTAGTTAACTTGGACAAAAATAAATAACCCAATGTTCTTTGCCTATATCTTTTTATTGTAATTAACATTTAGATTTTATTAGGTTGTGTTTTGAAGATGATATAATAATATATATAAGATTTTGCAGGGTTTTTAACTTCTGGATTTATTGACGGAAGTTCGTCTGAAGGGCGTTCAGCGCTCGAAGTTATTCACATAAACGCCCGTCTACAAATATTCAATTCATTCAATACTAAATGTAAGCAAAGAAAGCCTCATAAAATGTAAAGGTTCTTATATATAAAAATGCTTACTTGTTAAGTACACATTTTTTCAAACTACTTCCTTATGTACATATGTACATCCACTTATCCTAATCCTCAGTATTCTTGCTCTAACGGTTTTATAGTACAAAGTAGTTGTAGCAAAGCAGATGCATTCAAATGTAGTACATTGCACGCTAATCGTACATTAGGCGCGATTAAATTCCTAAGTAATTAATTTCCGCTAGTTGACCTTCATACACAAAGTGGAAGCACAAATAAAAAACATAAAAGCGCTAACTGACGATAAGAACGACATTTACGCATCTTAGTCGAACACGCTTGCAGTTTGGTTAAGTCACCTCTTCTCGCATAACACCAGTAAATCGAGCGCTTGTAACAAAGGAAGAAACAATAATCGCAAAAATCACAATGGAGAGCAGATCTACACCTTGTTTACTTTTACTTTTGAAACTTGCAATTCATATTCAGAATTTTAATTTCAAGTTCAGAAAATTACAAGTTAAGTTCAGAATTGCCATTTCAAATTTAGAAATTTCATTTTAAATTCAGAAAATCAAAAGTCAAATTCAGAAAGTATTTTAAAGAATGTCAGCGATGACATACCCTCTCCCTTTTTAGCGGACAATCATCAGAATTTAATATTATATCCAAATTATATATAGACACAAGTTTACTGCATAGTATCAAAAAAACTATTACTTAAACCAATTCTTTTTCCAAACCTTCATATGTGTGGCCCATACAGTGCAAGTTTTTAATCAAATACTACTTTGGCAATGACTGCTGTTTCCGCTTGAAATCTTAGCATTAACTCAGTACATGAAACGAAATGAATCGATTTACACTTGAAACGCGTTTGGATATAATTCAATAGATATAGACAACGATTTTGGTGGAAAAATCGTATTTTCGGATAAAGCATCTCTTGGATATCGGAAAACTCGCACGTGTGCGTCGAAAAGCCAATGCATCTTCAGAGAGAGACAGTTCGGGTTGTTCGCGCGTTGATGGTGTTAAACATTTTTTTTTTTTGGGGTGCCGTGAAGAGCTGAGTTTATACGAAAAATCTATTACCGCTGCAATCCCCTAAAATGAATATCGACCAAGCCATTGATGAGATAGAGCTAGAAACCATCGGCAAGATCTTGGAAAACTGGGATGATAATAATTATATTACGTAAATAAGTGGAAAGCTTGCCCTTTCGAATGAACCAATAACATGCCGACAAAAAAAAATTATTTTTGTTGTTTTTATTTATTTGTAAAAATAAACCACTTAAATATGTGGACTACTTTTTACAAATGAGAATAAATGCGGCTGAGTGCCTGTGCTGCAACGGCGAGTATAAAAAGTAAAATCAAAACCAAACGAACAGACCAAGTTCACAAAGGCTCAGGCTAGACTGGTTGGCATATATTTATTACCTATACATACAGGAGTATATTGTACATATCTATATTAAGGTGGTCCTCAGTTTTTATTTCCGATTTTTCAAAATCGGGGTCAAGTTTTGTGTGAAGTTATTAGATAAATAAAAATTTGACAAAAATACAGATTTGAAATTTGAAGTTTGTGGCAACGAAATTCGAAAATGAAAAGAAAAATCATTGTAACAACTCAGAACTCAGACCTCCATCGCCAACCCTTATTGGGATTCCCATACGATATTCCTCGAAAATTTGCAAACATAGAGGACTATGATATTACGAATCGTAAACACAAAATATTTTGTACCTGGCGATTTTGAAAAACATATATCTCTCTCGATATTTGCTCTAATGGGCAATTCGAAAAAAATAACACTGTATTGCGATCTACAAATATTCCTAACCTTGATTGTGGAAAAGGCAAAAATAATTCGCCAATTACTGGCAGATTTTAACACGACATCTTCAAATGCCGGTGAATTCGCGAAAGCTGCATTTATGCTTCAACAGATATTAGAGCGAGAAAGAGGCTTGCTATATCTGCCGGGGAGACATCACATCTACGAATTGACGCTAAGAGCAGTTTTCGAAGGTAAAGTTCCAGCACAAATAGGGAAAAATCAAAGTAAACGAATTAGAAACTGGAGTGAGCCATGCGATCTCTGCGTCGAAATAACAAATTGTCCAATAAAATGGTAATAAACTTTATCAGATATGTGGTATCTGACGGAGGAAGCTGTAACTTCCGGCTTCTTTAATGCAGATTTTTCGGATCATATAAAACGGAATATATTGGCTGTTATTTGCGCAGATGAGGGAGAAGAAGTCTTAAAAGGAAAAGAAAATGAAGTCCATCTAGAAAGTGGAGAAGAATTTGAAGAAGGAAGTGGAGAAGAAAACGATGGCGACGATAGCTGCGATGACTTTGAAGATGTTGATGGTGGTATTTGTAGCAAACAAAAATTAGCAATTAATTTCGCTTCCGCTACTTGGAAATCAAAACAAAAGATTTTTCCAACGCTTCAACTTACCGCATTTATACGATATTTTTTTTTTTTTTAAATTTTCGTGAATAATTTTCTGAAAATGTATAATTTTCTAAAAGAGTTGGCGATGGAGTTTAATTTATTCTAGAAAGATATTGGTAGTACGGAAATAATAGGGATTGTTCCTATTTTGCCCGAATATCGTTTCCACAAATTTCAAAGTGCGTGCGGCACGGCAATTTTCAACCGATCGAATACAAATTTTTCTAAAATTTTTATCTTCCCTAACCTCATACAAAATTGACCTCCGATTTAAAAATAAAACGAGTTTTAATTTTTTTCCATACATTGAGGGTTCACTTTAATCTACATGTGTGTGTAAATAAAAGCAAATATGTAGTATGAATAAAGTACTAACATTTACTCAACTTGGTCAACAGGGAGCAATTAAAATACAAGCACATAATTTACATACACATGCACACATAAATATTATACTTATGTATGTATGTATGTATGTATGTGTTGTTAAATAATGTGTGCTGTGCGGCACAGCGGTCTAAATCATTGTTTCCGCAATTCAGTTACTCACCCTGGTGCCGCCACGGTAGACGGCCATGGAAATGATGGGACCAGACTCGGCGCTGGCGGTGAGCGAAATATCCTGCAAACAAATTTAGATAGATATATGAATTCAGCAAATTTAATAAACAAATTTTATAAAATGTGTTGATAAGAGCAGAGCTAACGTAAGGAATTTGATACTGAGGAAAAAGAGCGCATGGAGCTTCGAAGGCAACTTGCGAAATATTTAAATTTTTAATAAACGCGGTCAAAGGTGAAAGTGCTAACAAACCACAAAATGTAAGCAAAATGTGTAAACATTTTTGTTTTTTTACTAACTGAAAACATGTTAGACTAAACTTCCTGCTGTCCTTCTGTCTGTAACTTGACGCAACACTAATAAAAATTTAAATATTTTTTTTTCCACACAGCTGCTGCTTTTCCTTGCACTCCTCACTGCGCCACTTTGCGGCGCGTTTACTCACCCGAAACTCTGCTTGCTCCACACGTATATCGAAGTCGCCATGCAATCGCTTGCCACGGAAATATTTCGACCAGTCGGTGTTTTGGTCGTCGAGTACGAGCAAAGTGAAGTACTTGTCCTTGTTGAAGGCCGGCGTTCGTGTGGCACTTTGCACCGCAGCACCTACATATAAATATATTTATGTATTTATGTATTTTTAATGAGACTTCATTAGTGTTGGCGATTAAAAGGCGGTTGTGTTGCTCGTTGATAAAAAAAAATCAAATTATAAAGTTCACGCGAAAAAATTCGTTAAGTTTCATGGAATTAAAATGTTTTTTAATGAGCGCAAAAGTTGTGAGATTTTTTTTTATAATTTTTTAAATGTGCTGCAACTTTAAATTATAATAGTTGAGCGTAGTCTGCGTCTGGTATTTAATTACATTAATTACGTGAATTTTGTAGCAAAAAGTTTCCATGTAAGATTAATTACAAACCCTTTTTTGTTTTGATGCAACTTTGATAGAACAAGGATAATCTCTTAAGCTCAAAAATCCTTCCTTATTGTCTGTTAAGTTTTATTCTTGGTGAATTGTGTAAACTTTTTGACATTTTTGGTGCAGGTTTACGTCTTACAGCATTTTCTTATTATAGCCGGATTTGCACAGCGGAGACGTTTTACAAACCCTTTACTGCTACTTCTATTTTTTATGTTATGATCAGAATGTTTTGATACGACCATTATTGATTAAATTTATAATATTATCGCTTAAATTATTTAATAACAGACTTATTTAAACTAATTTAAAATTTCTTTAAATATTTCAAATCTACCAAAACTATACGTTTGATTTTAAGGCTGATTCGACGCTAACAGTAGCCCCTGCACAAGTTTGAACAGTAAACTCTGGTAAAAAAAATAATACCACCCTTTACACGAATTCGGATATTTTAAAGAGTAAGCCTGACAAGGTGTCCAAAGTCTAAAATTCTGTCAAAGGTTTTGGAGGATTGTCCACTTAGTTATCATACACCCGACCTTATTACAAAGATCGAACTGAAGGCAGGAGTTTTAGCTAATGTTGAGGGGACTTTTGACAACGCTACCTTTGATTCTATGTGCTCAGCAGCTAGAAGGCTTGGGGTAAATGAAATAATTATAAGGTGGATCCACTTCATGTTCTCTCAAATATTACTGCCTGGGGGGATAGAGATGGTCTTTGCATCTGGCTTGTATTTTCACCTCTCTTGTGGTGTTTGATAGTGGACTCGATTTTAACGGAACGAGGACGATATTTGTGCATTAGTATTCGAAAGATCTGTTTAAATACACAGAGAATCCTTGAGAAGATTGATGCATGGCATACTATAGGGATTAGTTATTGTTTACGTGGAAAAGAAAATTGGGGTACCTCAACCTTACGGTATTTAGAGATGCAAGCTTAAGACCTTGATGCAAAAAAAAAATATTCGGAAAGCGCATGTCGACCAGAAGGTAAACCGAGTATTAAAAGTGTTTGAACATTGTCGAGGAACCTTTAATAAGGATTGCAGTCTGACGTCAGCTGTCGTACTTTGGGTATACACAGCTCTAATAAGATCAATCATCACGTATACTTCTGTAGTTTGGTGGCCTAAAACGATGGTTTAATCCACAGTTTCTGCGTTAAACTCGCTGCAGAGGGCGTCATGAGTACGATATACGGGCGTCTCCGAATGATTTATTGGGATTGCTACGCTTATACTTAACAATCTGAGAGGAGCCAACGAAAATTAAATGTTCACTATATTCTTTTGATTGTGGCATGACAACGAGAGCTACTAGCACTGTTAGTTATTTGGAAGGCTGTCAGAGCAATACCGAAGCTGATACTGAGAGTTTCTTTTCGTAGGCAGTATACCGTAAGCTTTTATACAAGAGAACATTGATGAGATTTAAGCACTCTCATAGGAGACTCGGTGAAAACTTTTTGCACTGTCTGCTACAACACTGAAAATATAGCTGGAGCTTGTTGTCATCAGAAAGGCCTCTGCTTCTCAGATTTAGGTAGGACGACAACGGGTTTCTAATGGATGGTTTTTGCTATACTTAAAATAGCGGCCTGTGTAAATGGTAAGGTATCGTCGGCATCAAATCAGAGTCTACAGTGATAGCCAAGGCGGCACTAAAGGCCTTGGAGACTGCTTCAAAAATTGTCCGAGACACTAAGCTGAAGCTGAACTCTGTTGTAAAACGAAATAATCATGAACCCATATTCCGAGCTGAAGAATTGTTTAAATGCGGGTATTTGGAAAATACTATTGGAACGCAGCCAATTATAGGGCCAATCATAGCAGGGAGTATCAGGTCCATCAGGGATGGATAAATAAGACGTAGGAGAACCGTTGGTGGACTACGCCATTGGCAAAAGAACCTCGATCTTTTTGAAAAAAAACCGAGCAGGATGGTGGCCAAATTCTCTCTTAGACAGAGAAGAAAGTAGCTACGAGCTCTGTAGGGGCAGATTAGGCAATTGAGTATTTCCTCTGTATCTGCCCTACCTTTACTAAGCTGAGCCAGATTATATTTGGAACGAATATATTGTGAATGGAAAACATAATTCTGCATCCCTCGAAAAGCTTCTAAGGTGCATCAAAGAGTCTGGAAGATTTGTAGAGGGGAAATGAAGTCCCATCCCCAACTTGTCGCTATCCTTCTCCCCTACCTTTATTTCTTTTATCCTTCCCACGTCTTAAGTGCAATGGGCAACTATGGCTGGGTACATGAAAACTCACCCAACTTGTCCATTTCATTTGTATTTAATGTATTTACCAAATACTTTCTTCAAATTAATCGATTGCACGCGCTGTATGGCATGTGGTGCCATACTATTGGTAAAACATGTCTTCAGTAAGCATTCCATTCAGTTGGGGCGAGGAATAATTGCCAATTAGTTCAATAATTATCGGAAAATGAAACCTCTGAAAAATGAGTAACCTCTAAAAAGTATTAAAAGTGCTCTAGAATTTTTGTACATGCCTTGACACTGAATATTTCAAACATATATTAATATGCAAGAAAACTGCGACTACCTTATGACCTTAATTCAATTGGGTGTGAGTCTTTTTGATTTGGAGAAAAGGCAACCTCCATATGACACAATTCAAAGTAAAACCATTACCGAAATTAGCGCACCCACTGTCAACGAACTGGCAAAAATGCTGTCTCTTGAAACACTCAAGTTTAGAGGTCTTATCCATAAATATCTTTGTGTTAAGCCGAATTATTTACTTTTTGATTTACTTAGGACTCTATATTGTATAGAAATAGCATTGTTGGGCTCAATAATTCCAGAACTGCGTACTCACAACTAAAAAAAAGAATAAAATTCCTGCTGGGTGTTTAAACCCCATTTGCGCTCATTACAAAACATTTCTTATTTGGTTTAATTTTTTACTGTTAAATTTTTCATATTATGGCGTAAATCCTAATAAAAAATGATACAATATATTATTATATAATACCCAATATGGAAGCGCCTTGATCGCGCGCTGCTCCCGTTAAACTCTGCACACGTTGTAGCAAACTTTCGCGCGACTTCGCCGGGCTAGTTGGTGCGCTAACGCCGCGCGGTGGAGCCGGTGCTGCTGTCTTGCCACCACCGAAGCTCAACGACAATTCCGGCCCACCAGGTGCACCAGGTGCAACGGCAACACCGGTAGCTGGAATACCAGGCGCTGGCGGTGGTGGCATATTCGGTGGGCCGCCACTGCCGATTGGCGGCTTCGTTGGTTGATCCTGAATGGGCCGCGCAGCAGGCGGCAATTGGCTGGGGTCGACATCGTCGTGCTCAGAAGATAAATCTCCCGAGCTAAATCTATATATTGTTTTTGCAAAATATTTCCGTTTGCGTGTGTGTGTTCAAGTGTTTAAATGTGGTAGTTGGATATGATATGTGTGAGTGTTTTTGGAAAATGTGGCAGTGAATGGAGTTGCAAATATTTACATAGCGTTGGTAGATTTTTTTTTAAGTTTTTCAATTTTTTCAAGTTTTTTGTTTAGTTTATTTTTTTCCGTAGTTCAAGAATTTTAATAAAAATAGAAATAAAAACAAAATACAAAAATGGAAGAAGAAAATGGAGAGAACATATGAAATTTTAAATTAGTGCTATTCGCTGATTTTGCAGAGGCGCTAAGCGCGACTCTTTTGGATTTTTAAGGCTTTTACCTTCTCTTCAGGAAATTAACATTGGAAGTAAAGCTTGATTTGAACGATGAGAAATTCAGGGTGCTGGACTTAGGCTCCTGCAGAAATTGAAATGCCAGCAAATCGTGTGAATTTTGAGGGGGCGCGTGAAATTAAACGAGAGAAAGTTTGAAAGTAGTCTATTTAATTTTCAACAATATATACATTTACAAATACTTGTATGTATGTAGTATGTTGCTTTATAATTTGTTTTTTTTTGCTTATAACAATTTGTGATAGTAATACCACGAATAAGGCAAATGCAACTTCACGGGCAAAATGTGTATGCAAGGCATTGTGAAAGTGTACCGAAAAAAAACAACACAAAAGCAAAAATTATATTAAGCCATTTTTGTTTGTATTCTTTTGCATAAATGAAGCAAATTATAATTTTTGATAACATTATTATCAGTAACTATTTAGTTATGTGCAATAAATTTATTTGCTATGTGAGTAATAAAGTCTTGCGCTAACTTTTTCATATACTGCCTGATAGAAAATTTTAGTCGGAGATAAAAAGGAATATTGCAACATTCGCAGAAGTGGTCAGCTAAAACTCAAACTCAGATCGAAATCTAATTATACGGTTAAAAGCAGGGACCGAAAAAAATGAGTACTTTTAAATGTTCAATGAAAAAATTTCAAAACATTCAAATATTAGAGAACATGTGAGATATATTTTCTTGACCTCCAAAAATCGGTTATGATTTGAAACTTTTTTCGCAATATCTGTAAAAATTATAATTTATAATTATTTGTAAACTTTTATTAACCGCTCAAAAAAAATAACAATAGTGTGTCGAGTTAAGTTTCATGCAAAATTAAACTCATTTTTCGTGTTTTATTTTTTCGCTCTGAAATAATGATTTTTTTGCGAATTGTTTTTTTTCATTAAAAATAATAAATATTTTGTGAGTTCTACTTTTTTGATAAAAAATTATTATAATTTTTTTAGTTTAATTTTTCTTCAAAGGAATTAATTATTTCTAAAAAAGTTTTTGGTCGAAAAACTCATTTCAGGGCATATCAAAAAATGTGACACTAAACAATTATTTGAAATGCCAAAAAAAAAACAAAAATAAATCCCAAAAATTTATTTTTAATTCTAGAGAAAAAATTAAAAACTCAACAATAAAATTAAAAAAAAAATGTATTAGTTTTGAAAAAAATAAAACTCAAAAAATTGTGACCATTTTTAATCAACAAAATTAAAATTCAAATAGCAATTCATATTTTTAATAAAAAAATAACAATTAAATAAATAATCAACATTTCTAAGCGAAATAATAGCACCCGAAAACCGCGTTTTATTTTTTAACAAAAAAATATCACTTGAAAAAGTTGTTTTATTTTTATTTAAAAAAGTAGAAATTGATACATAATTTTTAATAAATTAATCACTATTTCAGTGCAAAAACGAACATTTGAAAAGAGGTGTTTAATTTTTTGTCAAAAAAATATCACTCGAAAATGGAGTTTTATTCTTGTTTGGAAAAGTATAAAATTGTGTAAATTTATTTTTATTATTAGTTGCAAAGTTTGAAATTTTAAAACATTGTTTAAATATTAATTATTATTTTATAGAATTCATAATGATTTCGGTGCCTATAATTACATATAGAAAGTAAATGTTACTCAAAAGTGGGGCCTCAGCCAAAGCCCACTTCTTACGCGGAGCCACAATTACCTTTCATAAAGCTTCCTTAAATTGGTGAATTTCTAAGTGAACGTAGGGATGATTATTTAACCTAAATTATTTGAGTTTGCAGACATAAATACCTACGTAAGCTGACTATTACATTTAATAACTCAAAGAAGAGTTTTCTGCTTTAATTTTAGAGTGAAACACATTTTCTTCTTTTTTTTTTTTGTAACGTAATGGGGCAATCCATGATAAAATAGAAATAGCCTATCACACGAATAGCATGGCATTTGCAAATCACCATGACAACATAAAAACAAAATACATAGTACGTCCATCGAATTTTTGCAAACACATCAAAATATGCAAATGCAAGACCATTTGGCACTGGATTGTGATTACCCTTAATATTTTTCCTCCACTCCAAGGCATTGCTTGTGGGAGTTTGGAGGTTGCACATGGCGTATGATGAACTTTCTAAGCAGTGCAATCAGAGCGGAAGCGAAGCCGTATATGAAGCTGAAGCTAAAACAGGTGCTAAAGACGAAAAACTGCGCAGTAGTAAACATTAAGTGGTGATGATTAAGTTACCACAATTATGTTGTTCTTGGTATAAATTGTAGCCGGAAAAACTTTGTTACCACATTGACCTTTTTGGTACAATAGAATGCTGCGCCGTGGATATTTCATTTTGCTCTTAGTTACAAACTTTCCATTTATCTACTTTAAACAACCGTGAACTAAATTTGATGAGATGACCTTGCAATTATGTTTCACAATTTTACTTCTCACTTCTTGTTTGTGATCGCCATAGAGCCGCAAGCGACTTGACAAAAAAGATGATGCAACACAAAATTAGTCAACAAAAGTTGAGCGGGTGTTTTTAGTTCGGAATTTGATTAAAAAAATGTATACTCCGGCCATAAGTAAAATCGTTGCTTTATCAATAAAAAGAAATTAATTGGGAAATTTTTCTTCATTTCTCTATTCCTTTATAAATTTCCAGAGGCCTTTTCTCCTTGCCTTCTGCCTCAAGCAAATTACGATGGTGAAAAAGTAGAAGAAGTATGAAAAGGAAGGGTAAAACTGGTTGAGTTGCTTCAGGATTTGTTTCTCCAAATATTAGGAAAGGTAATGATCCAAAAAATAACTTGTTTCTAAATGGGGAATCTTTAAATTACAATATTCACTTGTTTCTTTTTGATTTTCTGTTTTTTCGAAATGGTGAAAAGTCGATGTATATTGGAACGATTTTGCTTCATCCTTTGCGAAGTTCGGTTTGGAGACAAACTGGTTTTGGCGTTGTACCATCTTCTGTGTAATTTTTCGAAAGGGTTGACGGAAAATCTTTCCAATATCCACCAGTTTATTTATTGTTGGTACTGTCTGCCAAGTTTTATACCGTCTGCATGCGCGAATGGCTTGGCGCTGATTGTCAGATGAAGGTTTTGGATACCTCTAAATGTTGATAACAGCTGGTATTAGAAATATGGTCTAACTGTAAGCCGTAGAAAATATGAGCCCATTCCATTTACCAGGATTTATAATATTTATAGCGTTCACCTGCCTTCGTTTGTTGGGTGGCGCTCAGCTGGCGTTTTTAGATAGGGTTATGTATCTGGGTTAAGTACCAGATAGAAAACTTTTCTGGAAACTGAATACTTTAGGCGGAAAGATCGAAGAAGACACAGTGCCAAACGCTGAGGTCTAGAGAAGGTAGTAGAACCGATAATTCTGAATGAGATTCTTGCCTGGTGGGGTTCTCTGGACAACACTACGGTAGTCGGTAAGTTGAAAAAGGGACAAAGATCGACTTTTATTGCAATCAGCGGGGTCCATCAGACGTAGGGAGTGGCTGTAAGGGATGTGAATATTTGCTTCTATAGCCAGGTAGCAATTGGAGCTCTTACTTCAATTACAGTGAGATCGGAAGTATTAACGGATTACCTGGCTTTTCTTTTGAAATCTTCGGTGTATTTCTTCGTCAAGATAATAAGGAAATTTCCAAACGGATGGGTTATCTAGGCAGAGTACATTTGAAAAATTATGGAAATGGTGACAGGATACTGTCCCATGGGAAGCCATGCGGTGCTCCTCAAAATCAGCACTGATCCTTTTTGCGGCAACTCCTTAGAGGATGAGAAGATGGAATAATCTCAGCACGTTCCTGTGCAACTGCTCTGCCTCCGCGAGACTAAGATTCAGATAGATATAGGATCTCAGCTTTGTGGGGGTGGAGATTAGCCAGCTCGTAGCGCCATTGTAAGGATGTGACGCCTTGCACATTACAATTGGGAAGTTGCCATTCTATTGAGTGTACTGTGCTACGAGAAGCAGGCACTTTCAACCCAAACATTGATCTAACTCGTAGATCGAAAACAACAAATATGCATCTACAGGCGATCGTAAAAGGCTTATCGATTTTGGGGTATAATTTCCTAAAATATTGTTTGCGTTGAGTTAAGAGCTTTTAAACTCCTGCCAATTTCCGGTTGAAAATTATCCCATTCTCTTTGCACTTTCAATTTTAGAATTTCGTGAAACTCATCAAAGGTTTTGCGAGACAAATTGATTTTGACATTTCTCAATTTAAACCAATTATTCATCTAAAAACGAATGTGTTAAAATTCCAAAAGACGCCACGATTTTCATCTGCCATTATGAACATTCCTTAACACTTTATGGTAACACAAGCAATTTGTCTTCAATTTTACCGACATCTTCCTCTTCAGCTTCACTTCCACTTTGATCGCAATATAACATCTCGATTCATATAGCCTGTAATTTGGCCGCTAGCAATGTGTGAGATACGGTGACCAACCCGAGTGAGCAGAATTGAGAGAGAGAGAGAGAGCGCGTGCTTTATAAGACGCACTCTATCACATCGGGATTGAAGGGTACAACTATAGTGGCACTTAGAAAACACGAAATGCCAAAGCCAAAAGCAAAAAGACTATTACACCGATAAAAACCGGGATTTTAAACCTAATTCCAAAATTTGAGGATGTATTTAGGATATACTCTGAGTAACGCGACTGTTTTTCTTTAATTGTGTGGTGTCGTATACGAGTTTTTTGATCATGCATCTTCTGAACATGTTCCTGAATTCGTGAGAAAATATTTTTGCGTAAAGCTTCATGAACATCATCATTTTTTTCAATCGATTTCTGGACTTATGATTAATATTAAAGCAAAAAATTTTTCCCAGCATAGATATCGTGTGGCGAAAAGCGTATAGCGATGTTTCGAATTTTAGTGGATGAAAAGGGGTTTTTGCACTAAAACCGCTCCAAGGAAAGAGATTTTCTTTCTTTCATGAAGATAAAATGGTATTATGACTTTGGTCCAATGTTTGTATACTAAAATGATCAGGACCACGAGCTGATTCGATTTAGCCATGCCCGTCTGTCTGTTGGAACGGAAACAGGTCCCTCAGTTTTAGAGATATTTAAATGAAACTTAGTTGGCAGTGTATTTCTATAAAGTATCAATCATTTGTCGGAGCCGACCAGATCGGACATTATATAGCAACTATAAAACTGAAAGTTCAGATATGAGGTTTCCATATTATAACTCCTACGCCAAAGCAGCTAAGAACATTAAACTTGGCAATCCTTTCCCGTATCATCAATGAAAAGTGTGTAATGAAAATTATTAAGATCTGATTACTAAAACCTATAGTTGCCGTCAACTGATTATTCAGATAAGACGTTTTTCGTTATAACTCCTACACTAAAGCAGCTAAGAGCATGGAATTTGGCATTCATTTCATTTATCATTCGTGAAAACTACAAAATACATCGAGATCGGACCACTATAACTTATGGCTGCCATGCAACTGATTGTTCAGAAATGAGGTTTTCCATTATAACTCCCAAACTAAAGCAGCTAAGGACATAAAATTTGGCACTCCTTTCACTTATGATGAAAGCAAAGTATACAATGAAAATCATCAGGATCGGGTTTCTAAAATGTATGGCTGTCATACAACTGATTTGTCAGATATGAGATTTTGCTTTAAAACTTCTCTATTTAGACAGTAAAAACCGTGAAATGATGTAGGCCATTCACTTGGCAAATCTTACCAGATCTACTGAAAAAAGCATCAAGAATAAGTTATGGTTGGAGACTTTAACTTTTACAGCATTCCCTGGAATGGGATTGAGCCAATTTGGGTTAAATTTATTGCTTGAAAATTTTCCTGCTACAAAACATCAAACTGCGATTGATTGGCTAATGAAAAGTTTTCCGGCAGACAATATAAGGGCAAAATCATATCAAACCTCCTGCACTGACCATGTCGGGATATTTTTTAATTCTAACTCTTAATATCATTACATTCCATATCTAATCTTAATCTTTTAATTTTTCTAGAAAAATACAATTTATTTTATTATAGTTACTTTGCTATATTTTAGTGTTATTCATTTTGTATGAGACAAATAAATAGTGTTTTGAAATTTAATATTTTTTTGCGCTAACAATGCGGTTGTTTAAATTAAATTTTTTAATTTTTTTTCGTGAAAGGTATGAAGGCTTCGGTAAGGCTTCGATTGATTTTCGCCGATTGATTTGAAGACTTCATTACTTGATTTCGCTTTCACTAAATTCTTCTGGGATTTTCACCGCAACTTCTCTAGCACTAGTGCCCAAAGTGTAGCGTATCAGTTTTTGGTAAACTTTAATCTCAGTATTGGTTGTTTTTTGGGAAATGTTTCCTCTAAATGTGCCATAGTTTTAATTATCAGTATTGACTTGAACGGCATTTTTTCGCATACCAACGGTTGGGAAACATTGCTTTAATGTTTACAAAATACCATAAATAATTTTTGAGGGGGCGTATGATGAACATACTGTGCATTTGCGATTATATAGTGCCTTAAAAATATTTTTCAAAATTCACTTTTTTGGTGCTGTGTATTTAAAAAGTGCAAAGCAAAATAAAGAAAATATTTAAAATGATTTTAATATTTGATTGCTGCTATAAATATCTCGCCTGTCAGCTAATAGTCAGCTTACGCAAATTATATATATCTTAAAGTGGGCTATTTAAAAGTGAACTCCCCTATTTTGCTATTAACAAAACAAATAAACGATAACAATATAAAAATTGTATTCTATCAGTCTTAACTTATGTCTAACTTGTAAAAAATTTCACTTCAAATGTAATTTTCGCGCTGAAAGATGGTAAAAATCGTAAAAACTCTACATTTGCTAAAGGAGGAGCTTCATTACAAAAAGTATCCAATTTATTTGTAGCTTCTTAAAATTTCATATGCTTTAAAAGTTTGATTAGTAAATTTCTTTCTTAAAGTTTAATTTTACATATATAGAAAAATTTTAAATACATACATATTATAATTGACGTTATATAAAACATACATATTGCATGTTAATAGCTAGAGCGATAGATGAAGGTAGAGAGAGAGAGAGAGAGAGAGAGGGTGAGTGACAGAAATGAGATAAGTTGAAGTGAAATTGAAACTGAAACTGAGGATGAAAGTGGGAGATTTCATGGATTTTTTGTGACTGACAATTTGCATAATTCGTTTTTTATTTCTTTATTTTTGGTTTTTTTTACCTTTTCTGCAATGTTGGAAGCGAAATTGTCTTGCATCACTGCTACTTTGAATAAAAACAAAAGTAAATTGTATAAAAGTGCATGCCGATAAAGTGCAGTAGAAAAACAAATATGAAATCAAATTTTTGAGGTTGCACGTAAAGTATGCACATATATGTAGATTAAAATATTGACGTATGTATGTATGGTATGTGTGCGAGTATATACAAATATAGTTACACAGCTATATAAATTGAGTTTGTCACTTTTAATGAGCACTTGCACAAGCGAGACAAATTGTCGAATGACAGCAAATGAGTTGTATGCAATGCACGTAGTAAATATGAAATCAAAAGTTTATGCAATGCCTCTAACAAATCAATAGTCAATAATTGCTCATAAAATAATGTGAAAGTATAGTAAAAGAAAATTATATCATATTTTTAACTTCGACACGTACACCCATCAAACAATAACATCAGCATCATTTACTTTATGTTGCACAAATCATCTCACATTTCTATGGAACTTACACATTTACACAATTAAGGCAATCGGTACGCATTCGACGTGCAACAGCAGCTTTTCTCAATAATTTATCGTAATACAACAATCATCATATGTTCTACAATTTATGGGGAAAAATACAAACATATTTGTGGACATTTGGGAAAATCACTTAATTCATTTTATGACTTTTAATTTCACAACACAAAAAATCTGTTCTTTAACAGAAATTTGTTATATTTTAATGCAACATCAATCAAGATATTCTGCTCTGCTACAGTTTTCGGCTTAACTAAATATTGAAATATTTCATCAGATCATAGCTATTTTGGGCTTAGCAGGTAGGAAATGATATCTCGAGTTAAGCCGTTTTTTCCAACGTCCACAGATATGTAAGTAAAAATGTTCATATGCTAGCATTTTTCATTGTATCGGCATTGTTATTGAATAGAGGTCATTGGTGACGCTCAACTTTTCCCTCCAATCTCAAGCACATCAATACAGTCTCACGGGCTGTTAATACAAAAAAGAGGCACGTATTTGTAGTCACCGAGAGGCGTCTAGTTAGTTAGGTGGTAATGTGGCAGACGTGACGTGACCGACACGTGTACTTACATTTAAAAATCATTAGCGTACCACGAAAAGGCCCGAAGTTTTTAGGAGGAGAAAATAAAATAAAAAAGCTGCATGTATTAGAAAAATCTTAAACAGAATTTTATGTCTAGTAGTTATTGAAATTCGAAAAATGCATTATCATTAAAAAAAAAAACAAGAACGTGGAAAGCTATTCCATAACTATTATTTATCAATTCACATTAAATTATGGGTTTAATTAACGTCCGAATTTGGCAATAATATTCTTGTTATTTAAATGTTTCACATTTTTTTCCATATCCCCACGATATTTGGTTTAGTAAATAAAAAGATATATATTTTTTTATACCCAAGCGCAGTGGTGTCCACGGTATTTTAATTTTTTCCCCCTAACGGTTGTTTGTAACAACAACCGAGATAGAATAGGCATATATGTATGTATACACCAAAATTATTATAATTAATTACGAAATTGAATTGTCTGTCCGTGCGTCGCATAACTCGAGTAAATATTGAACTATATCAACGAAACTTGGTATACACATTTCCCTAGACCTAAGTTAGGTTGGTGTCATAAATGGGTGAAATCGGATAATAACCGTGCCCACATAACGGAGTTTTGCGAAAATCGAAACAATGCGATATCTCGGTAATCAGTGAAGCTAGCTCAAATTTGATGCATAGGATTAGGTTAGGAAAAGGAATAAGAGTGAATATTTTTGTCGAAAACGGACATGGCTCCGCCCACTTTATAAAAAACAGTTAAATCTCCGACAGTGCTTGACAAAACTCTACCGCTTTTGGTAAACATATTGCATTTCAAACCAGTACGCAAAATGTCGAAAATTTTTAAAATCAGGCAAAAACCTCGCGCACCTTTCATAAAAAGGTAATTTACCAAAATCTTAAGAACGCGATATTCAAGTCAGCATTAAAGAAAATTCGCTCAAATTTAATACGAAGAATAGCGCTACACTAACCCAATCAAAAAAATCTGGAAATATGTGAATTCACATTTTCTCTTCCACGGGGCCGTGGCATCACACGCTTTTCCAAATTTATATATACATCCTAACCCAGCAATCGCATGCACCTACTGTAAAAAATTTAATAAAGATCGGTTGAGTATTTTAGATGCCTATAAAGGACTCACATTCATTTTCTTCCTTACTTGTTTTGTAATAGATAGCTTTTGTAATCTACATCTCAGATTATATAAGTGTCATCGAGCTATGCTTTATTGAGTTCGAAAAATCAGATTTCGTATTAAAAAATTTCTCAGACAGTTTTCTGATTTTTTGACTCAGGATTGTTTGATTGATCAGGCGTCAAAGTTGAACTCCAGCAAAGATATGACGTATATTTAAAACTTTTTCTTCGATAGAGGCGAAAACGCAACCCAAGTGGCTGAAAATGTGAAATGGAAAAGAAGAGCTCCCTCAAGACGAATAAAAATCTCGCCCTGCAATTATCTAATCATTCTCGTCCTTTTATATGGCGCTGAAACGTGAACGAAATCGAAAATAGATGAAAAGGCTTTTGGAGCCTTCCAGAGAACAATTACATAGGTATTCGATCGATTGCCCTGTTCGAGAGAGCGATAGATACCTAAGAAGATAGAATGATGAACTCTAACCACATGGGGTATATATAAAACGTATGTCGTACGTGAAAAGATCATTTGACTTGGCACACATAGCTGGACAATGAAAGTAAGGTCGCCCACAAACACAATGAAGTATCAATTGCAAAAGAACCCGTCTACACTGGGTGTAAAAAACTGGCGCAACTTCGCAAAAGAATTAGTAAAATTTTATATTCTCGGACAAGACCCACGAGCGTTTCTAGTACCAAATAAGTAAAAGCAGAAGATTAATTCCCTTAATTTGTACAAAAAGGTCGCCTATGGCACCGTAAATGTGATAGAAGTGAAACTTCTTAAAAAATTAAGAATTAGAGAGATTTGATGAGCGAGTTAGGAGGAGATAAAGCCTCACAATAGCAATACAATAATACAAAGCCATTTTGCAAAAAAAAAATATGTTTTATTCAAGTCACAGTCTTTGGTTAGTATTTCAATTGGCATTACTACTTCATATTAATGGCTTGTGGGTACTAAGTGGAAAACACACCACATTTTTCGCAAAGAAATTTAGTTAAAAGTTTATCTCTGTACTTGATTAAATAAAATAACAAATATTTAGATTTTCTGTACTTGTGAATTTTATAATTAGCGAAATTATGCTTATGAAGTTAAAATCAATAATGTGTATCAAATTTGGTAGGGATTTTTCTACTAAATATATTCATTAGAAAACCAAAAGTAAAAGATAAAACAAGAAATTAATTATATCAACAGCATTAAATAATATAAAATATTAAAGTAAAGTGAAATAAAATAAAACAAAATAAGATAGCAATAATTTTTATGAGCTTAATGCCATTTTTCTATAATGTTTCCTATTGGTACAAATAAAAGGCCAAAAACTGAATATATGTACAAAAGAAATGAAATAAAATAAATAGAAATATAAATGGAAACTAATTAAACTAAACTAAAACAAAGTACATAAAAATAAAACAATAAAAAGATTATGGGTATTCATATATAGAATAAAAATAAATTAATTAAAATAAAATGAAGTAAAGTACAATGAATGAAATAAAATAAAATAAAGCAAAATAAATAAAGAAAATATAACTAAATAGAGCCAAATTAAATAAATATTACCTAAATATAAAAAAACAAAAAAAAAACAAAATTACATTATAATAAATAAAATACAATAAAATTCTTTTTTTTAAATACATGCCTATGTCAAACTCTTACCTCAACCCTAAAAATTAAATATGTTAAACATCCCATAACACTGGTAAAAGAATGAGGGCGTTAATTAGTAAATGGTGCAAACAATTTATTTCAGGTAATTTTTATTACATAACGCCAAAATAAGAAATGACAGGTATGAATTTGAACCATTTTTTTTTTGTTTTCGACTTTTTTGAAAAGCGCTTTGGTTGACAATTTAAAAGTTTTGTTGAACAAAAATAGTGTTTGACTTATAGAATACAAGAACCGATGGGAATTTTCATATTGTATGTAGGAATCTTTCCGCCCCAATTAAACTGATCGAAAAGGGTTTGAGAAAGACCAGAAAGATTTTAGAAAAAAAATGCGCGGAGCAGCGGCCAATTTTCCCTTCAACCTAATACTTTATATCAAATTATTATACCAAAGCGAAAAGTTTTTCTTTATTTTATGTGCAACTACCGCTGTAACTCTGCCCAACGAACGTTGATTAAAAATTCGCTTAGATCAAATTAGATTCTTATATCTATCAGAGGACGTTAAATTCATTTTCGTATTCGCATTCCTTATGCCAATCTTTCCGCTGATGCGCTGCATATCGAAATGATCGTATGATCAATGTAAAATTTTATTAAACTTCCCACCCAAATATTTCGTATAGAGTTTGAGGAATTCTAAATCTGAGAAATGTGCACAAAACTTCAGACCATGCACTTTACTTTGATTAATAGTTTCTCCTCTCTGTGGTAAATAGTTTTCAACGAAGTAGGTACTTACAAAAATACATACACTTTTATTTGATCAGAATAAATGCTTATTCTATCGCTTTGTATTCTTGTGCATTCATCGTTTTGTTTTTCATTATCTCTTTCTCTAAGTTATATCTTTTGTCTCAGCTATGTAACGAAATTAGCTTTACAAATTTTACTCTTTAATTGCGATGCGCCGCCCAAGAAGTTTCGGTTCAAAAAGATTTTTCTAAAATTTGAGGACGAGCACCCAAAAGTTATTACCAGTGGATAAAAAAAACAGATGCCGTATTTGGATTATGGTGATCGGTTAATTGCCCTAAATGCTGTGAAGAATCGCACATTTTTTGTATTTTCCAACGTTATCAAATAATCGATATACGGACCATATTCCTTTGAACGGTGCCATAACGATGGCATTTTCTAAGCAACACCTCTAGCAAGTGAGGTCATTGGGAATACAAAAAGCTATCCAATTACCTATAAGTTAGAAATGTAGAGACTATTTGAGGAGATTTAACCAAAAACTTCTCTACTGACGGTTTCAAGACAGAATGTGATGCTGGTGCCGCTCTGCTTGACATTTGAAATAAACAATTCTTAAGCAAAAAAATAATCGAGAAACCTATGACTCAATAATTAAAGGTTTGCTCAGTAAACTGTTTTCTCACTACCTCTTGACAAAATCGGCTCCTTTAGCAAAGCTTGCTAACTTCCCAAATTGGAGTAAAATCAAAATTTGTAGAACAAAATTTCCTATGTTTTCTTTGAATAACAGATTAGATATGTAGGTGATGTTCGTGAAAGTTTTTGCTAAGATAACATAAGAACATCCTTTGGTAAGAGAGTGTCAAAACTCGAATGACACTAGTGAGCAAACCTTTAATAATTAAATCGTGCGGGCAACCTATACGTTTTTTTTTATCAAACATAAATTACTCAACATAAAAAATGGTCAATTAAATCAGGCTACAATAAATCCAATGAAATCTCAACTCAAATTTGCATACATACATATATTATTCATAAAATAAATTAAGTAAATAATGATAAATTTATTAAGCTTCTACAATTGATGGCTTACTATGTGCTACATACATGTGTGTGCGTTGTGTTGTGCAAGTGCAAATGACTGTTGAGAAATGAGTGCAAAGTGCGTAAATGAACGGATATACAAGTGCGAACATTAAAGTGTATAATATGTATGTGTGTATGTGTGTGTCTGAATGTTTTGTATAAGGCTTACCGGTGGCGGGGCGCAGTATCGCCCACACCCAGCAGTTGCTATAGCGCTAATATTGACAGAGAAATCCGAGTTAACCGAACAGTGCCGTTCTGTTCAGTTCGAAACGCTTTGCCCACGTGCGTTCAACTCAATCTCAGTGCCTAGTTGATGTTCGCAGTTCGTTGTTTGTTGTATGGGCGTTAGAAGGCTTCTTCGCGTTCGCTGGAAGTTAGCAACAAAGTGAACGTGCAAAATATAACTTCTACTTATTTACGCGAAGCTGAATACCGTCACTATTTGTTGTGGAGGCGTTGAAATTCCAAACGCAAACGCTGTAAGAAATTGAATTAAAACGAAAGATTAATTAATTTATGTTTTCTAAGAAATATCTATCTAGTAATAATAAATCTTTCTTTCACAAATTTAATTTGTTTTCTAATTGATTGCGAAAGAAATTGTATATTAGCTTATATCAATTGTCGATGAGAAAACTAAATGCAATACATCTCTGCGGCTAAAGGTACACACCTACACAGCTAGGGTAGATAATTTGTGTATGTAAATATATTTATCCTGAAATTTAATGCTTACTAATAATCCGCGTTATCAGCGTTCTTTACCAAAGTGAAACTAAAGATGTTCCACCAAAAAAAAAAAAAACACTAAAATAATGAAATTTAATATCACAACTAGGGAAAGCGAGCGAAGCGAAAAGCTCATATAAGACAGCTTATAATTAAAAAAAGGAATATGAAACTTCATCAAAAGTTTTAGCGAAATCTGTGTAGAGACCGTCAACCTGGAAACCAGCGGAAAAAGATCCAATACAATATTCACTAAATACCCCAAGATTAGAAACTGAAGATCTGCTCAAAACTGGCGAAATCAAACCCTTAGACGCAAAATACGCTTTGTCTTTAATAATACTTTCAAACAGTTTCGAAATAATCGATAGCTTTGAAATGGGTATGTAATTCAAAAAATTATTCTTACTTCTATTTTTGTGAATAGGGGTAAGGAAGAAAATTCCTGAAATCAATGACAAATTAAAAATATTTTTTAGAGGTAAAAAAAGGTAAATTACGAAATTACTCACTTTGCTGAAAATCAGACTTTTCTGTATCAAGTTGGATGCGTATAAAACTTTCATAATACATACGCAACTATTCGTACGCGAACTTGCTGGACCTTAGACTTTTCCGAGCAAAGTCAAAAGTTGCTCGACGTAGCGCACAGTGTTTCGATCTATGTATGTTTATGAAGTTAGGTGGAAAAAGCTATGATCAATCCAAAAAATAATATATGAATACCTTTATTGGCTACGCGGTTGGAAAATATTAAGCTCCAGCTTCTGATTTCACTTAACTGAAATTCTAAGGCCTTACTTAAAAAGTACTCTATACTCTAATTTCCCAAATCCTTGGAGTAATTTTTCTATTGGGTCAACAAAAAATTTCGTGAAATTACACACTCGTGCAAAAAATCGAGCTATATACATATATATATTCAACTTCTTATATACCTTCGTCTATTGCTAAGATTTGATGGTACGGTCGGTACTCATATTTTTTACTAATAATCTTTCCAAGTGTGCAGCGAATTCGGATAATATCATAGCAATCCGAATATCTGAATGTCAATATAATACTTGAATATGCGGTTATCAGAAATTAATGGGATGCAATATAGGCAAATAAATAAATGGTAAGATTGAAGGCAAAACAGTTTCAATAATAATCGAAGGTCTGGAAAATAAGCCGCGGTATCATCAGATTAGTCCTTATCTCACAATTCGTGGTGTGCATCTGGATTCCGTGCCACAAATTGAGGGACCTACAGCTTTACACCGACTCCGAACGGCAAATGATTTTTGTGAGAAATTTTCTCATGGCTGGAAATAAACTCAGAGTTAAAGTTAAAGTTAAAGTTACTTGTCAGGATTTGAACCCACGGGACACTGAATGAAGTAGGCACATGCTACACACTCAGCTACGGCGACCGCCTCCTAAAGAATATTTTTAAAAATCGACGAAAACTACGTGTTGCCCAATTCGACTATGTTCATTATACGCACTGGTGTGCCAATCAGATATTTGCCGTAAAGAAAATCGTATGCCTTTTAAACAAACGCCTGTTTTTCGCTATCAAATGCCACGATCGACCTGTCCTTAATCTCAGGTCATAATGTAAGCGTGAAAAATACACAAAGTAAAAAATAAATTAAGTACCTCAATACTCTTGAAAAAAAAAAAATGTTGGCTATAACAAATAAATCAACATACACACAATGAACAAAGGCAAACATGTTTTTCACACACACACACACATACACACCCTTAGATAAATATTTATATTTATATGTGAAAATGGGTGGCACAAAACAAACAGCCGCAAGCACGTTGTTCATACATATACATTCATGTACATATATACAATACATATATAAATTTGTACACAACAAGAAGTGTGCTCTCCTGCTATAATACACTACATACATAGCATAAACCTTCCTCTTTTGTGTTGCAGTACCGTTGTTTTGATTGCATGTACTATGGATTTTATGACATAAACGTCCGACAACATGAACATAAATACAACAGTTCAGAAACCTACATACATACATACGTAAAGATTTATACAATGTATATGTACTTACAAATTACTAGAGCAGAAAAAAAAACAGAAATCAATTCAGCAACAGCAACAGTGTGACTAACATTTTGCAAACATGTAGATTGTCGCTCTTGGGTTATTCGAACGCCCCTTGGCCTTTGACGCTGAACAATTTATCAGATAAATTTTTGTCATATATGTATGTGCTATAGGCGGCGCGCCAGTCATTAATTTCGAACCAGACTAGGAAACACGAATACCCTGTAATTATGTTGATCACTACTAGGTGTTAACGTGTTTAAGATAAAATCTATTCAATGTAAACGAGCGGAAATTGGTTGTGCCGCAGCTAAATTTTTAAAAAATGTGGGCCGATAAAATACGGCACGGGAGGTACAAGAATAATTGAGAAAATTGCAGTTAATTTCATTGGTATATTATAAATCGAGAGCATGCGTTATTGCATAATTATAAAGCTACCACTTATAAAAAAATGTAGGCTATTATTTTTTTTATTAAAAATATAATTTGTTCTTGGGCAAAAGGCATTTAAACCCATGTTACAAAATTTTTGCGATATTAAAAACAAAATGCAGACATTTTACTCTAAATTTAATGGTTTTAAATCATAGATAAATTATACAAAAATTAGTATGCAAATTTTAAAGTTCACTAAATTTTAGTACGACAAAGTATAAGTTGCAATTGGATACAAATTACCATTGACTTTTTACAATTTTCGGGATGAATTTTCGTTGCAGTTAATTTTTATTTAAGAAATAAATAGTTATACGAGCATTTGTTTCTTGAGAGCTGCTAGAAATTTGAATATAAGAAAACTCCATTTTCATCTTTATACATGGTATAATAAAAACAAGGTGAAGTCACTTAATGTGTGGTTGTTGTAATTTCGAAAATTTCCGCATGCCTTAGAGTAATGCCAACTCTATTTATTTCTGGACAAAAGAGAAAGAAAAATGGAGCTGACATATTACTTTTAACAATTTTTTTCAAGAAAGTATATGTAGGTATCGTTGTTTCTTGGGCTTTGTTTTTCTTTCACTTTTCGTTTAAAATTTATTGGAAAGAAAAATCGTGATAGTTTTATATTTTGAGAACTATCGATCACAAAATTTATCCGCAAATGGGAAAATGTTCGTCAAAGTCTAGCCAACAACTTTGCTGTAAGCTGGTAGGTTTATTTAATGCTATAATATGCAAGATTCTCTATCGCACAGTGAATCACAAAGATATCACGATTATGTTGGTCGCCGTATGCGTTCAACATCCAGTGATGACTCCAGCATATTGTAGATTTCAACAATTCCGGTCGTAGGAGACCAAGATTTCGATGAAGACTTCAAACACGTCTTCATCGAACACAGATCATAATTATGAGTACTAAGAGCAGTCAGTGAAGATGACAATGAGACTGAAGCCAAGCCGGCTGCTGAGTGATCAGAGTTAAATCCATTGGACGATAATGAAGCTGCAGTTGTAGACCACGTTCGAGTATTTAAAGCTCACTTTCACCAGAACGAGGACTCTTCTTTACTTTTTTTTTATTATCTTTTTTTATCATTTATTTTTAAAATGTAGAAATAATTGTAATTAATCATTGAATAAGTTCTTAAAATATAATAAAATATATCGGTAATTATTACAATTAATAATAAATATTTAACAGCTCTGTCACTAATACATGCTAAACAGCACTTATTCAATTTGGCATCGGAAAAGTGTGCGCAGAGCCTTTTTCTTGACTATGGCGTGGAATTCATTGACATCTCAACATTTCGAGCTCAACTTTCCTGCATGCGTCACCATTGTGAATACCTCTCCGAATATCTCGTGGAATCTGATGCGTCCATCGTCGCTGGGGCTTATTACAGCAAAGAGAGCGATATAAACCAGTTCCACGATAGGACGCGGCCGAGTATATCGCTGTGTACATTATGCGCAAACTTCATGTACCTGGTATGGAGTCCAAAGACAATATTTTAACGTGGGTTGATGAATTGTCGAAAGGCGAGTTAAGAAAGCCGAGTTGCGCTTTTGAGAAGGAGTTATTGTTTCTGTAAGCAATCTTTATAAAAATGAATAGGGCGTAAATTTATAGCAGCAAAATGTATAACAACTTTTTTATGCAAAAGGCATTTCCGAAAAAGCCAAAATATTTTAACAAATCTTTAAAGCGCCCAAAATGTAATAAAAACAATACTAATTTTTTCTTTTTTCCTGCCATCAAATATATGGCCGCAGTCGGCATGCTGAAAAAGTGAGGTTATGTAAGTGACATACCTTATTGCATTACATCATGAATTGATATAAAAATACATATGATTTTTGGTTTTCTTTTGCGAGGTGGTCTACACTTAAGGGTTGCTAAACATTTTTGCTATGTGGGAAAAAAATAAAGAATTTTAGAAAAAATTTTTTTAAACTTTTTATTAAATTTCGCCTAATGTTTAAAACTAGAATTAAAACGATATTTGTTAAATTATGAAAATAAATAAAAACTTAACCAAAATAGAAAGAGTTTGGGTTAAATCACATTTTATATACCCAGCAAATGTTTTTATTTCATGTTCTAAAGCTAGTTAAGATAATATACTTCATTTTGAAAACTTAAACGACTTTAATTTTTTTTTAATATGAACAATAAGGAATTGGTATGCATTCAACGAAACACGTGCATTTTCCAAAACTTGTTGATTTTTATAAATTTCTCTGTCTAATATAATTACTCGCACCAAATAAATATGCTAGATGATTTAATAAAATTTTTCCAATTTCGGCCTTTTTCAAATTACCGTTATATTCATAAGATGTGAACGCGGTCTTTTCCCCCGAATTCCATAATTTTTGAAATTGTGCTTAAAAGGTTGAAATGCAAAGTGAGTACCAAGTTTGCCCAAGTTTGATTAAGTAATTTCGGATATATAACTAGCAGCTATAAAGTGGGTGGAGCCAAGTATTTGTTGTAATAACTTTATACGGGGAAGAGTAAAATATTAGAGGAAATCGATTTTAATCTCTTGTTAAATTTAGTTTGAAGACAAAGCGGCTTCTGCGCTGTGCCATCTTCATTGGGCTCTTAGGTAAGTATTAGGTAAACTAGAATGAGCACCTCTAGCACAGGAAGCATATACTAAGTATATATGAGGAAATTAAACACAATATATATTACCGCTACAAAGAGGGTTTATACATATAAAGAATCTAGAGGATGGACAGACATTTTATGGTTTCGAAATTGTTTGAAAATTGCAGGGGTGCCACCTAGTAAAAAAAATTGATGAACGGTGTAAAGTTAGTAAAATTTTGTGATATGGGCTTCAAACCAAACCCTATGGACAATACTTTAATAGGGCAGGGTTGCCACCTATTAATAACGTTAAGCATATATCTCGTTCAAGTAAAGCACAGGTACATATACCGGTATCAAACGAAAGGTTATTGAGAATTCTTTAGTCACGATATATTCTTGAACAGGGCTGCCACCTTTTTAAAAAGATAAATATTTTATATTAATACGCTAACATAAATTTTGTATTCTTTTGGCGATTGTACAACACGATTTCAAAACCAAAAACACCATTAGACAGGATATATATTACTGTAGATGAACAGAACTTTTATGTTTTCGAAATTGGTTTAAAATTACAGGGTTGCCACTTGTTAAAAAAATGTTGTTGATAAACGGTGTAAGGTTAGTACAATTTTGTGATGTGGGCTTCAAACCAAAGTTACCAGTGAATAATTTACGTGGGCAGGGTTGCCACCTATTAAGAAAGTTAGAAATATATCTTGTATAAGCGCAGCAATACGGGTAACAAACGAAAGGTTAATGAGAATTCCTTAGTCACGATATATTATTGAACAGGGTTGCCCCATTTTTAAAAAGATAAATAACATTTAAATTTTTTCAAGTTTTTTTTATGGATATAAAACAATACTCTTGAATAGGGTTGCCATCTATGAAATATTTAAAAAGTAAAAGTAAACTTTAGCATTAAAATTAAGTCTACTAGCGATCATGCTGAATTTTGCTTGCCTATTTACTTATTGTATATTTCGAAGTCTGCTTTTGTTTGATGAGGCTAAGTTTTTTATAATATAAATAAAAATAATTAAAGCTCTCTTCTATTTCCAAATTTTGAGACTTTTCTATAAGAATTTAGGCCATTCTAAGTTATTCGTAAAATTTTTAAGGCCTTTAAAAAGCTAGAAATCCGGTCGACGATCGTGTAATTGACACTCCTAGTAATAATAAACGAACAAGAGGACACCAACTTAGACGTAATATTTGAGTTTGTAAAACTTTTTTACGGAAACATAACAAAATCGTAGGTAACAACCGCGAATTTAAATCCAATTTGTTTGATACTTACGCGTAGGGGACAATATTAATTCCGATATTCATATTCGGAATGTTCATAACGCCAATTGGGCATTTTCACCTATGTTTTAATAACAAGAAAGCTAGGGGAAACCTCCTCAACATCAACAAATTATACAAGAAGTTCGGACAAACATAAAGCTATGACGTAAGCGACAATTTATTATTACTAATATTATTATTATTATTATTATTATTAGTATTATTATTATTATTATTATTATTTTTATATTTTATTATTATTATTATTATTATTATTATTATTATTATTATTTAGTAAATCTCCATTAAGGGTTATGTTACATTATATTTTGGGGACTTCAATCCCATACAAAATATATAGTATATACATTAGCATTACTTATTTATTTGTAGCGGCCACAGCTATGCCAATCAGAGTTCCCTTTTTAGACCGTCTATCGACTATCGTAAATAATAGTTCCATCGTAATATACTTTTACAAATTCATTTTCTATTATTTGGCATGGGGCATATTTGTCACAAGGCACCTTTTCCTGTTCCACATTGTACTTTTGATAATTTTTGCAACGTTATTACGCTGTTTAGTATAATCTGTGGGGGCCATATTACTACACGGTGACAAAAAAGATTTAGAGCTTCTGGTTGAACGCCGCACCTCCTGCAGCTATCATTTTCCATACTCTCTTCTTTGATTGAATGCTTCCTGTAATTTTTAGTTGAGATCACCCTGTCTTGGATGGCAATCATAAATGCCTCGGTTTCTGCATATAATTCGCCATTTTTCAGCTATTTGTATGACGTTTCTTTGTCAACATCATTGCTGTTCATGACTCTGCACTGTTTACCATGCAAGCGCTTAATAATCCAATTTTGAATTTTCGCGGCACTGTCTTCGGCTTGTCTTTCAAACGTGCAGGCCAGGTTTAGTGGGGTAAAATTATGATCGATTTCTGCCATAATGTGCATAAGGGTTGATTTTTCTTCCTCTTATTATTATTATTATTATTAATTACATATTAATAACAACAGCCTATAAGTTACCAATAGACATGAAATGAATAAAACTGAAAATTATCCTGAAGATGACGCAGCGCCGAAACCTTTTCGATTTTATTTATATTTAAATTTTTATATTTAGTAATAAAAATTTACTTCTTTCTTCTTTATAAAGCAAACGATATTTTATTATTCTTTCCGCACTTAAAACTGACCCAATAGCTCACAAAATATTTAGTAGCATGGAAAATATGTCATATCATTAATCATTACGTTAAATGCCAACAAAATGAGATTGTCACTCAAGCCGGCGACTTGATTATTCTCTAAGGAAATGAGATTATGCGCTGTTGAAGTTGCTAATCCTGCTCAGCGAGGTGAGAACAAATACCTGCAAGATGTCAAATGACAGCAAACTACAACATACACACATTTTTACTGCATTTACCTGTACCATACCTCATTAACTCCTCCTTCTGATAATTTTATTTTTTCTTTTTTTTTTTAGCTAGCCATCATTTTCCTATATCATAGCGGGTGCATAAATTCAATGTGAAAGTGAGTGGAGTTGAAATTCTCATGTTAGCATATTTGACACTTCGGTTTGATGGCGGGCCAAATGTGCCTAACTGAATGCCAGTAACATACATAGTGAAGTGTGTAAGCATCTGGAGCTATAAACCCACAATTGATCTAACATTAAAGCGGGCACGCTTAGCTAAACTTTCGCATTTGCATAAGTGGGGGGTAAAAAAGTTATCCAAAGTAATTTTCACCCTCAAGCTTTGTGTCTTACATGGCATCACAATATAAATAATTTGGCACGTACGTGTAGACTTGAGGAAAACGTGTTTACTGTTGCCTTTTGAACCTCATCTTTTGGTAAAGCAGGAGCAGAAAATAAAATTTAATTTCTTTTTGTTTTTTAATATGTACATTTATCTAAAATATGTATAAATTGTGTGTATTACTTTCATACAGTAGCTTATAACTTTTAATAATTGTTTTAAATTAAATTTTAAAGCCATAAACATTCGGCCTTAATTGCTTTGAATAAATTAGGAAACAAGTAAGGAAAGACAAGCATGAATACTATTTTACCTCATTTGGAGCACGTTAAAGGAAAATTGTTATTATCTGACCTTTTAGGCTATTAACGAATTATTAAAGCTAATATTTAAAACAAATGTAGGTGCTTTTTATAGTTTTCTGGTCGCCTTTTTTGTTCCCTCAGAGTTTAAGGTATATCTCTGGTAATATTTTTACTATTTTTATAAGGAAATGGCAGTTCAGGTAATACAATGGAATCTCGAAAAATTTAATTAAAATGTCCCAAGAGTAATTTACTTTAATGAATAATTAATTTTTCTAAATTGGATAAAAGAATATAAAAATTAAAATAGATTTTTCGAAAATAACGCGCTAAATTTATTCCAATGAATTACTTTTCATCATCACTTATTTATTAACTTAGATTAAATTTGTAACAACTGGTTTAAAGTTCACAATCGCTCTTGAAAATTTTAGTTTTTTTTTTCAAAAATAAGAGCACGCATGTTGAAGAAATTTCTCCAGCAATATGAGAATGTCTGTGAGTAATTTTTTTTTTATATACCGCATTTGATGCATGATATTTAGTTTGATGTAATCTTTATGACGCAAGGAAAGAAATACACTTTTAATTGAAATTTCTAGTGTATTTACCCGCCTGGCACTTGCCTAAACGGCATACTTTCAAATATAACAAAAAATGGAATGACTTTTGGTAATAGTGAAGTGAAGACGAACGGTAACTGCACGTGTTTGAATTGCAACGGTAAGTTGGTGGAAATAATACGAATTCGTGAGATCAATTCGAACTCTTCTTTGACCACGCCAGTGCTGATGGCGTCTAGCACAAAACTTTTTCATTGGATATTGATACACATTTCATTTACCCAATTCTCTTAATTCAAGTTGAATCAGATTTATTCAGCAGGTGGCAAGTCGTTAATTACTTTCAACTATAGCTATTGATACCTGTATTGTAATAATTCATATCACTTATTAAATGGTTCAAATTGAATTTAATACTTGATCAGGTGGTAGCCATCAAACCATTTCCCGTCGTATGGCGACCGCTATTAGAAAAATGTTTTTTGTATAAACATAAGTTGAATTTAATTTTAATAAGGATGACAACCATCCAGTATGTGGTTTATAAATGAGGCCTTTGCAAAACCAATTAGACTTACACACATACTCTAATAAGTTATTTAACTTATTATTGTACAAATTTCAATTACCTAATACTCTCAATTCAAGTCGAATTCGATTAAAGAATAAGGATTCATTCTATATATTTTTTAGAAATAATGTCTTTTCATAAACATTTTATTGATACCCATATAGTAGTAATTCATTTCACTTATTTGAATATCCTAGTTATAAAAATTCTCCTCATGGTGACGAACACGTAGGGTATGTGTTTCCACAATCGGACCATGGCAAACTAGAGCATAGCGATGTGATAGTTTATTTTATACATAGAAATGTATTTATAGAAATATAGTAATCATCTATGTATAGAAAGATAGATATCTTTTTGCTATAAGCATTGCCGTTGCCAAAGGAAATTATTATGCACATAAATGCTTGCTATGCTCGATTACCATTGCCCCATTGGATATTTATAGAAGAGTTAAATTTCCAATCCTATTTAGGGAGTTATTTAAACCTTTTAAAAAGATAGCCGGAGAAGTTCAAAGAAAGAAAAATGGTGTTAAGACATGGAATATTTTTATTATAGGGAGTTAATTACGAAAACGTAGAAATGCTTTGTTTTCAAATTAAATTTAAATATTTTTCCTAATCCTTTTAAAAAGATAGCCGGATAAGTTGTGGAATGGAATATTTTTGCTAGATTTTTTGAGTTTTTAATATTTATAGATTAGCTTCAAAGTTTTGTTAGTTAAAAGTTTATTTAGTTCAAAACCAAATTTTTCCATTGAAAACATTTAACACAATATATTTAAATTTTAACGTATATAAAAATATTTGTTTTTATTTAATATTAATATACTAATTCATAGAAACTAAAGCTTCTTACATTCGTTCTGCTATGCCCTATTTCTTATATTATTTTGCTTTCATTTCCCATTTTGTTTTCGTCTCTCTTATATAGTATAAATACCTACTCTGAAAAATGCCTACCCAAAAAAAAAACCGTTTAAGAATTACATCAGCTAAATTAACGTTTAATAATACTTTTTGCCTGTAATTGGGTTCTGTGGTTAAAATATTACCATTCATTTTGACAAAAGTTGCATTAACTCAAATTTATGTTTTCGAATATAGCCTCTCTAAACTAAATTAACGATATAAAATTTGGACTTGAGCCCATTTTAAAAATAATGTAGCCATTGAAGCTTTTCTGTCATCGAATTCTTCTTCCTGTTTTTTATAATGCAGATACATATTTTGAATATTATTTAAAATAATAAAAGTAGCAAACTATATACGTCGAGTAGTATTCCATTGCCAAAAAAAAACTTCGCTTTCCTTTCAAAAATATTTTGGGAATTTCGGCACTGCACTGCGGATATTGGCCAAATGTGCTGATATTGATATTTAGCTACTTTGGGCAAGATGCTTTGTATTTGGGCACTGATAAAACTAGCATCCAGTTTCTTTTTCCTTATATTTTAAATCAAAAAAGGATTATGGATGATAGCACGAAATGTCATAATCTTTTTAGTTATTAGGTAGCTACTATGGCGCCCGAAAAGTGGTAATCTAATAACATTCCTCAAAGTATTATGCCTGATCCTATTGCAATAATATTTTGAAACCATTAGTGATATTTCAAATTTTTTAATGCCTTCTGGTTATAGAATTACAGGGCCTCCGCAGCTATGCATAAAACTACAAACATTTAACGTTCTTATCGAATAGTCGCCGACTCATTACTGTGATGACTATTTGTTGTTGTGCTTTTTTCTCTCCGTAATGCAGCTTTTAAAGCTACTTGAATACAAAAGCAAAATTTTAATTAAGCGAAATAAAAGGCATTCCAAACTAAATAAAATTTAAGAGTTGCGGATTTCTAGAAATATCAAAATGTTTATGTGTTCGTTAAGCAAAAGATATTATGTAAACATATTTTTGCACAGTGCAAACCAAGGTGTATTCAATTAAGGTGGTGTCAACCAAGCAACTGGTCCAAAATGTTGCGTTCCTTGAAATTCTTTCAGTCATAGTGCTAATGATTTGTTAGTGTACATTTTTGTTTTTGTACGCTTAACACCACCTAACAGGCACTTGAACTATGTGAACTTTCCGATACTTACATAGCTTCTCGCTAGAGCGTATAACTGATGTTTCACTTAAACTCCGTTTCACCTTTTCTCTGCTATCCTTCATTACTGCCAAACGTTGTTTTTATCTCTCATTCTTTCTTTTGTCAGCAAAAGTGAGAGAAAAGCTGTCATCTGGAATTTTTATCAAACACCCCAAATGTTTTCGAATATGCGTGATTGTAAAAATTCAAAGAAATTACACCTGCTTCCATGCCTACAACCTTTTGCTTAATTGGATTATGGTCTTTGCATTAAAAGTTCAATGATTTTTATTTTATTATTTAGCAACTTTCTTTGAAATTTTATTGAATATAATTATCGCACATCTTATCTTTTACTTATTTTCATATTAAAATTTAAGTCCTTTGGCATTCGCTTGATATGTATATCCCCAATTTTACCTATTCAGTCTCATTTACATGATTGATAATCCCATTTTGTCTGCTTTGTTTAACTTGCCTCATATTTCTTTGTAAATTTGTACGCTAAAAGACTAAAGTTGAGTTTTTTAATATGTACGTTTTTTATGTTCCTACAAAGTATGCATTCATAAATTTTCTTCTTTTTTTCAGTGAGTTTGGTATCCAAGCAATCAGGTGACGAAAGCTATTTGTTCATACTTATTTAATCGATTTTTCACGCCACCGAATGACTTCATTTACATTTTTATTTGCGTATCAAATGACTTTTTGGCGGTCACCGTTTCCACAATTCTCGATACTGCCAGTGTGTGGGAATCGATTTTTTATATTCACTTTGACTGATTTTATTTAACAGATAATCTGCTAAGTAGGAACCAAGAGAAGAAATTTACAAAAATAATCAATTTCGAATAAAATTATACGATTTTAATGCTTTTGAATCAAACCAAATTTTAAATTTCTCGCACCGTTTAATGAGAGAAAAAAAATTCAAAACACTGCAGAAAGCTGCCTAAAAAAATTCATAAACTTTAAACTACAGTGGACTTCTTAAAATATCTTAAGTCATTTCTATTTAAACAGATAATATGTAGCTGTTCTCTTGCAATCGAGGTGGTCGTCAGATGCGCCCGATTGTTTAGCATTATTTGAAATTATTCGTAGCAAAAAACTAGAGAGACGAATTTCGATACGTTACCATATCGAAACTTCTGCCATTCGATACCGATATTTTTTACTCGATACTTTTATAGCGATATTTTTCGGAATCTAGAACTTGAACACCAACCTATCGAATTTGTGAAGAAAATTTGTTACAAGGCAATAAGAGTTCTATCGCAATAAAACGTAAGCGCCAATTTTTTTGAAAAATTTTTTTTTTTTGATAGAAAATTGCTCAAAGAACCTCTAGAATATTTTGAAAGAAAAGTTCTGGACATTTTTTCGCGGCAAAGGCTCGAATATATGTATGATATGACAATCAGATGTCGTGAAAAAAAGCACTAAGGTATACAAGGCCCACCATTTTAGGTGAGCTGCGTCTTCTGCTGTCAACTTTGCTGAAATTCCAAATGTCATATTGGTAAAATAAAACGATGAAGCGAAAAGAGTACCAGTTTTTCAAAGGACGAGTCTTTAAATTCGGCAAGACTTAATTCGTCCTTGTGCAAACACTTTCTAACTAGCAAATAGTTTAAAATTAAAAAAAAAAATTGTAACTAAATTTCATTTTTAATTTAGTATGAGAAATGTGATCTCACTGCTCCCGAGGACTTTGTTTATCTAGGAACCAGCATTAACATCTATGATAATGTAAGCCTGGAAATCCAACGTAGAATGTCTTTTACCAGGAAGTGCTACTTTGGGCTGAGTAAGCAATTCTCTCATTATGCCCATGCTATTGTATGGCGCTGAAGCATGGGCACTGTCAGCACTGGATGAGACAGCCCTTGGAGTGTTCGAGAGAAAGATTCTCTGAAATATTTACGGACCTCTACGTCTTTGGGACAGCGAATACCGTGGACGATGGAACGATGAGCTGGCATAGGCATAGTACAGCGAATTAAAATTCAGCGGTTACGTTGGCTGGGACATGTCGTGCGAATGGACGAAAATGCTCCAGCCCTGAAAGTATTCCACGCGGCAGCAGCTGGTGGTAGTAGAGAAATAGGACGACCTCCTCTGCATTGGACTTGACACCTCTTGGTATTTCCCATTGGCGCAAGTTAGCAGGAAGAAGGAGTGACTGGCGCAATTTATTGAACTCGGCCAAAATCTCTTAAGGGGTTACAGCGCCAATTAAGGAAGTAATAATTGGAATACAAATTTGTTCGCCTATCTGCTTCGATTAGACTTTTAGTTAATTTTTGCTTTTTCTTTTACAGTTCTAACTGACTTTTAATTTCATTTTTTTGTGTTAAAGCAAATAATATAAATTAGTGACTGAACTTTTCAACAAAAATATTTTCATAAGTAACCCAGTGATATATCACAAAAGTGAAGGAGTAGCTAGCAATTGACACAAAAAAAGCTTTGGATTTAATATGGACCAGTTATTTTCTTGGACCCGTATTTTTGAATTAAGACAGTTAGGGTGTAAAGTAGTTTTGAAATTACTAATTTAGTTATAATCAAATGCATTACATTGTATAAAGCTCTTCTGCCCACAGAAAATTTTCTAGAGTCATATCACAATTTTGTGAATAGCTTTTAAGTAAATGAAATCAAGCTGACAGATATGGAGCACCAAAAAAGGGGTTTACAAAAACCAAAAACCTCAATAAAGAAGAAGATGCCTAATACAAAAAATGGAACAAGTACAGTAATTGGAAAATGGAATGGAGTAGCAAAAAACGAAGTACAATTGAAGCAAAGCAATCAGATACAACTCATTAGGTAGCTACTAACATCGTTGTCGAATTCAAAGCCAATGACAAACACACATACATACACATATACTTAGGTTCTACATATGTACAATTGACACAAAGGAAAACACACATGGGGATCTTGGGAGACCAAGCATTTTACGGGAGAATCGAAAAAAATAAGGTACACGTCAATTGAAAGGAAGCGGAAACGGTAGCCACTATTTGTATGAGAGTATCTAGAAAACAAGCAATGGAAATCAGTGCGCTGAATGTCACTTTTAAGACAGCAAAATACAAACAGAAAACAAGATAGGCATGGAGAAAAGGAAATGGAAAAGCATTTACGTTGTTTGTAGAAACAATACTGAAAAAATCCGTAGTCATAATGTCTACCGAAAATTGAGTGTCATTGTATTTGTGTGAATTATTTTGAGCACAGCTGGCGCGAATGCTCTCATGTACCTATCTATGTATATACATATGTAGGTATTTAACATATAGATATGTATATATATGAATTTAGTATGTATACATGGCAAATTGCCCACTCATTTTTGGACTGGGTTATTTTGTGTATTTCTTGTTTACAGTTTGTTGGCTTTGCTTAAACGAATAATGGTAGTTAAAATAAACGGAAAATCAATAGGCACAGAAGAACAGAAGAGAAAATCTTGGCGAGTATGGAGGTAAATACACATTTAGTGTGGTGAGAATAGAGTCAAAGAAGTTATAATATTTTTGTGTATTTGGGTTTCTTTGATTTATCTACTTTTAATTTATTTGCATAAGTTTATGTATGCATATTAGAATGGTCCAAAAAAAATTTTCTTCAGCCACCCACAGAATAAGAGACAGACTTTTAGCTAAGTTTAAGAAAATCATTAGGATGACGCAAATTCAACGATTTTTGAATTTAAGACGGCAAATGACTTTCTGTATACATGACTTTCACAATCAAAGGAATATTTAGGTCATACAAAATCCGCCCACTGCCTGGGTGTGGCAGACAACAGACACTTAAAGAGCTCTGAATATATGAATAACGCTGGAAAATAAACTTAAATGAAAATATAAAATAAATTAACATATAAAACGTTGGTTTTATGTGACAAAATGTATTCCGAATTTATTTCATCCACATCAGATTCAATATTTACTAATGGATGTTTTGGCAATTTCAGAATATGTAAAGTAATTGCTAGACGTTTCGTTGAAATTTTCTCAAAATTGTGCAAAACATGCCGAATTTTATTTTCCAATTTTAAAAAGTGGAGTTTATACGAGGTGCAAATAAATAAAGGTGGGTGTCGATGGACTCAAAGGATTTCACCTACAAAAAATTCATTTTTATTGGAAATTAATTGCGAAAATATAACCTTGGTTTTCTTTGAAGCATGAAAAGACAAATAACTAAAAGACTAGGAAAGATAAAATTGTATGCAAAAAACTAAATGCGAAAATAAATCAATAAGTTTCACTTGCGTGGACAATAATAGTTTTTTTGAAGTATTATGTAGTATTGGCTATCCAGTTACACCCATATACACAAATTTGTTTCTGAAAATTTTACAATTCTTTTGTAATTTGGCTTTGTTAATTGTAATGGGGTAAATTTAAAAAAAGTAATAATACTAGATTTAAAAAATCATACAAAATGCGACAAGCTGATTTGATTTATCCAGGCCTATCTATTTTTTCATCTGTCTGTCGCGTTTGACCGCGAACGAGACTTATTAATTTTGAGATATTTTGATAGTTAGCATTCCAATCTATTAATTTTTTTTTACAAAATCGGACCACATATAGCTGTCATACGACTGGCTGTTCAGATATGAGGTTTTGCACTATGACTCCTACCAAATCAGCTAAGCACATGGTATTTGGCACTCCTTTCTTTCGTCAGGTATAGAAAATGAACAATGAAAATCTTCAAAATCCGGTGACTACAACTTATGTCCTTCAAACAACTTATAATATTAATAATACTTAATAATTTTTGTTACAGATTTTAAGGTTAAGGACTGAAAAAAATAGAGACGCTACGAAAAAAAAATCATCGAAGTTATTTATGAAGATATTTTTGTTGAAAATATCAGACACTAATTTGTATTATGGAATAGAAACACCTTACTTGACATTACTCACATACCTACCTGGATAATCGAACAACTTTATATATCAGTTATGTGAGGTGATTTATTTTTTATATCACAAAATAAATCGAAATTTGCTCTACTTTGTTAAATTACCCGGTTATTTTCGGCCTCTAGATATGTGATTTTACTTTAAAACTCCTCAATTGTATGTGTAAAAAAATACTTTAAAATTCAATATGTTTACGCTATAAAAAATTTCAGTTAAACTTACGTTTTTTTTTTACATTTAGAAAATAAGTTTTTTCGTAATTTAAAATTAAATCGTTTTAAAATACATATCTATTGATTGAATGATGATCGAAGCCAGCAAGAAGGAGTTGGATAACGTACAAATTTACGTACATTCTGATGCTCTTAAGCAGATACCTATTTACTCGAGTTGTATACATGTGCTTGAACGTTTTGAAAACGGTTCCTTATTTTTTAAATATTTTTCTATTTCACATTTTTTAGTGAATGACGGGCCCATGGTACAATCTAGAACATACCCATGGTAAAGGTATTAGGAAATTATTATTATCATTGTAACACTATGATTGTTATTATCATTATCATTAGATCTGTGAATAGCATTAGGATTACCGATTTTGATGAGATTTACTCATCGGGCTTTCACAACCAAAGAAGTTATTCTCGAACATATTATGTATGTAAATATTAGTGATGTCCAATCAGGATCCCAAAATTTTTTAAGTCGCACACACTAAGTAATCCCGAGATTGGCAAGTATGATTTTTTTTACAGCATATGCAACTAGTAAAATTTTCATCACAAAAAGCCTCTTTTTACATTCTTCTGTATTTAATACAATGATTGAGCAATCAATTTAGGTCACGCTTAGAGAATAACACACTCAATGCTTTAATTTTTTAATACCACACTTTATTAATACAAACAGTCACAAAAATTAATATGTCAGTAATATTTAAACATAAATAAAATACTTCGCTTATCTTCAGAAAACGAATGTTGGATTTGAGAATTAAACTCTTGATTAAATCATTTTTTGCAGATGCATGGTTTCAATTCTTTTTATTAAACATTTTATGGACAAATACTGTATAACTTTTGAAGTTTAAGTTATTTTACATCGATCTCAAAGAGTGATCTAAAATAATTCCAAAAAAAAAGCAACTGCAGGAAAAAATTATTTTAAAAAGAAATTTTTTGTGGTATAAACATTATACTACAATTGTTATTAAGTTGTAAAATTTAGTTTTTCTGTTTATAAAAAATTTATATCTTATCTTCATATCTTTAGAATTACTAAAAATAATATTTGTTTCTTTGCATCCTGTTTAAAATACCAAAATAGGCTGTTACAATTTTCAGTAATCAATTTTAAATTCGAAACGGTGCCGGGATACCGGGGTAACATAATTCATCCCGACCGAAAATCCCGGTATCGGTAAAAAGCCAAAAATTGGCATCCCAAGTAAATATATGCGTAAAGTAAATATGCAAGACGAAATAAGAATCCCTATTTTTCTAGATCGTTACAAGAGAAATTTAATTGCATCTTTATAAAAATGTTGACTTTTACAATGAGAATACTTAAAATACCGCACGCACCCACACACACAAATAATGAATACAATAACCTACCCTGCAAGGCAACTGAGTGTCATATAAGTGCGCATATTATCATTATGACTAATTACAAAAGTGCTCAGCAAAGTACTCATTTTCGTTCAGGCCATAGGCAAAAAATGTGTACTTTGTCCTTCCTTGTGTGATATTTTATCTCTTTTCTACTAACGGCAATTTCATCTTTGATATACATAACAAAGCAACTCTGCATTTTGATGATTGTAATTTACTTAGCGCTAATAACTTAATTGATCATTTCTGGCATCACAAACTCTTCAGCAATAACAATAAAAGTACTCCTTGTTATCATCATTAATAAATTACAATACAAAAACAAAATTATTTTTTAAATACGCTTGTATTAGAGAATAATTAAAAAAAATTGCAAGTGTGTTGGAGTTTTTGCTTAAACTGCTCAGCAATGCCTTGTAGGGTAGGTGCCAAAATTCTAA
Organism: Anomoia purmunda; assembly: GCA_951828415.1. NCBI lineage: Eukaryota > Metazoa > Arthropoda > Insecta > Diptera > Tephritidae > Anomoia > Anomoia purmunda. The sequence continues at coordinate 155,686,824 of OX639993.1, forward strand.
TGATATTGCAATATGAATGCAAATAGCTTAGAAAAATATAAAGCGTATCAAATTTGTTAATTAAAATACACTAATTTATATGCACGACTGTGTATTTCCTTTGTGTGAATATATTCTCTCACACGCGCGCATTTACTATGTAGAGTTTTATTTTTTCATGCAAATACCATTCGTGGAAAATCCAGTAACACGCTTTGAATGAAACTTATATACATAATATTACACTTTTTTTTGTGCAGCTTAATTCCTAAAGTTTCCGGTTCCTGTTTAGCTAGAATTTTTATTTTTTGTAGATAAAAAACGCAGCATTTTATGAATGTCCAAGGGGAGGTATTTTCATGAAAATTGTGGAGAAGGAATATCGAATTTCTGCAAAGTTGTTATGTGCATATTTAGCATTTCTTTTTAATGAAATATTAATACTTTCTGTTTTTTTTTTGTCATTCATGATATGTTGAATTTTAGCCAAACACCAAGCAAAGGATGTAGTGCCAAATTATTATTTGTTGTCCCGAGCGCCCAAAATATTATAACTTTGTTTACATTAAAATTTCACAGTAAATGTTTTCGTAGAACATTTTAATCCAATACCTATCAACGAAAAGTGTAATTTTTGCACTACAAGAAAAAAAATGAGGATTAAAGTATTCCAGAGATATTTGGTGATCGATATAAGCGATTTTTTTTAAATCAAAAAAATTTTAAAAAATCACTTTTTCGGTATATTATTGATTTATTCTAAAAACCAATAAACCCCATTATTTATGGAACACGATTACTGGCTCCATCTAATGAGTGACATGCTAATGGATTGTTCGCATAACTTCGATCCTTTAGTGCACCGTCATAGTGCGCTATCCCTGCTTTAAGATTATCGAAGTCTATGTTTTTAATTTCCAGCTACCGAATATCGTTCAGCATACCCTTGTATCGTTCTCAATTGACCTAAATGGCTCCAAAATTCGCACTAAACTCTCACTCTCTAATGATGCATTAGAAACCAAGAGACAGACGAACTCGTTCGGATTTTCCGATCCCCAAATGTGCCAATTTCCCTCGTTAACCAAACCGCCGAAATGACAACGAGCTCCGTCAGAAAAGAGGATTTTTCGAGGCAAATCGTTTTTCATTTCATTTTCACTACTTTCCAACCTTAACTTGCATTACTTCCTAACCTTGTAACCAAGCGTAAAGAGATTAATTTCCTTCTGCGAATATGTATGTAATACTTACTTTCTGTCGGCATTTTCAGCGAGAGACAGAGCTGTCAACGTCAAAATAATATACGACAAAAAAAATCAACTATATGGACTATCCAGTAGTAATAAAATACACAAACTATTCCGAGGGCTTACATTTTCTCAATTTTTTAAACTAATATTTTTTTCTGTACATTTGGAAATTTAAATATAGTAGGAGGATATAATTTCTGAATGGATTCAGAATCAGAGTTCAAATTTTTATCGGCTGCGTTTGTGTCACGTTCAGCTACACACACGTAAATATTTCCATGAATTGAGAAATTGTTCCAATATATGTAATGTAAGGACCGGTGCCAATAGTTAAAATAGTACGCTGGAAAGCAAAGTTTTGACAACTATGAGGTGAATAAAAATTTCCGACCTGGCAGGCCTAGTGAAATATGTGACAGCAAGCATAACCAAGAAAGGGACGGTATTGGCGAGGTTTTTATTTGAGTATTGCTAAAACGTCTAATAAATTCATGAATTTCAGTTCCCCAGGAATTAAAATCGACAAAGGCAAATATGTGCTATATTTAATTAATGGCTTAACTCCCTGGTCTTCGTCTGCATTAAAGGAACTGTTAAAATTTTCAAACTGTAAAAAGTTACGAATTTTGCACAACTGAAATGTAAAATTTTCTCACTATGGTAAAAAGTTTTTTCATCATAGAACTTTTTTATCGTCTTAGGCAAAATCTTTTTCGAAACAACTTCAAAATCCACAGAAAATAAAAATTTCTAACATTCATTGAGCTTCAATTAACATTTAGGATGTTCAGAGTTCCCTTGTTTTATATCGAAACTCATTTTGTGTTTACATGTATAAAATATTATTTGCTTTTCCATTTGTTCGCGCAAAATGAAATCAGCTGATGCGAGGTGCCAACTTTTGTTTCAACGTTAAACAACAACAATCAAAGTTACCACATGGTGACGTGTTTTAAAGTTAATAGCAAAGTTAGCACCCCAGATAATACAAAACTCTGAATACCCTAATTGCAACTCAACAGAGCTATTATGTATCTAAATTTTCTATTAAGCTTTTTGTTATTTCATTTTAAGTAGAATTCGGCTTTAATCTCACATAGATTTTGTCTGAGAAAAGTTCTACTGAATTTTTCCGTCGAATAATTCTCTGGAACATTTTAGCCGTCTAGCGACTTACCAAATTTCGTTTTGAGCAGTTTCTTGAATTAAGGGTAAAAACGAAACTTTCAAGTGGAAGCTAATGGTTGGAAACGTTCTACGAAAATACATATGTATATTCCGTGCAATTTTCCAGTATACATATATATTTGAATTTTTCGCTAGGACAAATATTTAAAATAATTGTTTCACTTTTATGAAAACAAATGAAGCCTGAAAATCCATCGGTATTGCTGTTTATGAATACTTTCAGAAAATACTAGAAAAGTTTCGAATGGTTTGAGTTGCCATAAAATTAGGGAACGCCCGAACTTCGACTTCGGCTACGATTGCGGGCATGTTCGGCTACCAAAGTTCAGTTCGGTTGCAGTGGGGCTTCGGTAAAAAAAACCCAAACTTTAACCGAACATTTGTCAATTTTGATTTATTTAAAAAATTCATAAAGTTTTAATAATAAGCCCAACGGTTACCCTCTTTCCCGCCCAACCGACACGAGGGGCACAGTCCGCGTGAAGTACGGATCTTTTTTTTTTTTTATTTTTATAATTTTTTTTTTTGTGCCGAGTTGTTAAAAGGAAAAAGTTTTTTAAGCGTCCGAAAGTGAGTCCGAAATATCAAAAGTGCTGGAAAGACAGTTGAAATCTTGACATAAACATCGGAAAGGTTCATTTAATTCATAATTGGTTTTACACTGTTTTAAATAAAGAGGTTTAAAGTGTCTTGAAATCCGAGAAGGAACATTAAGATTAACTTCGGCAATAAGAAATGTGCTTGCGATAGACCCTGTGAGTAGTTTAGTAATGAATATTATGCCTAGCATTTCTCTACGGCTGGAAAGAGTAAGAAGATTTATTAGCTTCAAACGATCAGTATAATGAGGAAGATTAAGCCGAGAATCCCATCTAAAGTCTCTTAGGGCAAAAAGTAAGAATTGTTTTTGAATTGATTCCAGCCGACCAATGTGAACTTGATAACGTGGGTTCCAAACTATCGAACCGTATTCTAGCATAGGTCTTACTAAGGTTGTAAAAAGAGCCTTTGTTACCTATGGGTCCTTGAATTCTTTTTAACATCGTTTTATAAAGGCAAATATCCCTCTAGCCTTATTAGCTATAGCATTAACATGACTATTAAAATTAAGTTTGGGATCCATTGTAACTCCCAAGTCAACAAAGTCAAACAAACACTTGATCCAGAGTATAGTTATTTATTGAGTAAGAAGCTGGCTGAATAGTTCTTCGTGAAAAACTCATAAATTTACATTTTTTAAGGTTAAGTGGCATATAATTTATGTTGCACCAATCAACTAAGCTGTTAATATCTATTTGTAATAAATTTCTTTCTTCAATCGAAGCGTATGATTTAAAAAGTTTTACATCATCGGCATACATTAGTATATTCGAATATCTTATTGCAGAATATGTTTCTCTTTGGAAAAGAGTTGTTCTATACATAGAATTGTCGCACAGCGTAACATAAGCGACAGAATCAGTAGGAAGCAAACATTTTTATTATATTCAAATTACTTAATTCGAAATCGAGCTATAATGTGTGCTATAAATAGAGGCTGCTAAATAATTCGGTTTCAAATCTATTTTCTTTCAACTGTTAAAAAAAATTGTGCCTTTACTAAATTCGTATTTTTTTATTTTTTACTTGACGCGTAAATGTAACTTTAATTCGATATATCTACCCCTATGTCATTAAACGATTAGTTTTTCAAAACGTAAGATTTAAGGTTATGTGAAATATAAGTTTCAAGCTCATCTCATCTTCAGCTCTACCTTTCGTGTTATTTCGAAAGTTTCATACCATTTTTTCTCGTGAAAACTTTTACTACACCTAAGTAATGCCGGTATGAACGGACTTTCTCATAACAAAATAAGAATATTCAGGTGCCGTTTCTACTTCTTCTTCTTCTCATTTACAAATATACGCACCCGCACATATCCATCCCGCGTAATAGACTAAATGTGAATGTGAATATTCTGAGCGAGTGACACATTTTTTCTCTGCCAACCATCATATCGTGGGTAAATCTATTACACCGCACAAAAGTACTCACACCATAATAGAAAACCTTTTTTATCACAACCAACAAATTACACAACTGCGCCTTTTGAGACTTTTCTCCAACCAGCTGCAATGTGTCTGGCCAAGCGCAAGCTTCTTTTCACTACTTTAGAATCTCATCAAGCAAAAATATCTGTACGCGTTGAAGGAAGGCAAACGAAAGAATGGCATACATTATTTTACGTAACTATAGAAAAGAAAGCAAAAACAAAAATAAAGAATAGTACAACACACAGGTTGCCGCCACCCGCATCCGTAAAATGTCTGGCCAACCTATACAAAAAGAAAAAAAAAACACCCACAAATACCAAGCCGCTACATGTGTGCAATAAACAACAACCCAAGTATTTAAGTAGTAGGTGAAACACCTGCAGTTTGCAGGGAAAACTAACCCATTTTGAACCGCATTCACTTTCTGTTCTTTTCTTTGCTACTCTCAAGCGGCACAGCTTGGAATGTTTGCTCATAAAAATTCACATCCGCTCATCACTCGTTTCACACCGCTTCTACCTGTCAAGCATTTGCAGCTTCCTTGGCACTCGCATGCAAATAAGATGGTTGGAAAATGCAAATTCATGCAAGTATTTTAAGAATGAGGTCGAAGAATTTAAGTACGTGGTTTAAGTCATACGCGGCGTATGAGCAACATGGACAAATTGTTGAAAGTTACTTTAATATTTTACATACTTTATGAAACACAAAAAGTTGGCGTATGGATGAAAACTTGTATGATATTTAAGGAGCGAAATGAAGATACCTTTAGAAAAAAAATTGATGTGTTTCTTAAAAATATTTTCATAGAGCACGACCGAACACCGATTTTTTAGGGCCAAATCGAACCGAACCGAATTTCGTGCAAAGCAAAACAAAAATACTTATATTTTTAATGCGCGAGATTTAATAATTTAATATAAGGTCTGGTTGTAGTTAAAAACAGCCTTTTTCTGAAATACGCTGGTGTTTTTCTGAAATTCTTTTGTGTTCCTCTGAAATACATGTGTACTTTTCTAAAATTCATTTGTATTTTTCTGAAATTCATTTGTGTTTTTCTAAAATACTGTTGGAAAAGGTGTAGAGCATTTATATTCGGATGGGAATTTTATTATTATTTTATTTTTATATTTTTTTCTTGTTGCAAAAGCAACGGCACGAAAAATAATTGTTATGGCAAGTTTGTTTTTGATTTAGTTACATATATGTATATATAAAGACTATATATATAATTAAGAACGAGTTAGGGGTAAATTAAAATTTATCACGTGGTTTCTTAGGGCTACATCTCAGGTCGGAAATTATTTTACCGAGTTGGCTCAACTCGTATTTTTTTCCAACCTGCGATTAATTATCCTGCAAGGATTATATTTATTACCTAGATTTCTTTTTCCAATCGATTAAAATAAATAGGCCTATTAGTAATATAGAGATAATGGCCTATCGGAATTTCAACTGACTCCGGATATTGATTTAACCTGGGGTCGTCACTTAAAAGTGAATATTTGGTATTACACGAAAAGTGAACGTATCCCTTATATCGTAATTTGGTATTATGATTCAGCGAACGTAACTCATTTAGCGAAAACGTCAAAAATTTTCATACGATTGCAAGACGCCATTCGCATTCCAAAAATGTCTACTTGTTTCTGTGATATTATGTATTAGTAAAAATTAAATTGGATATTTAAAGCAAGTATTATTGCATTGGTATATATATAGAAACCAAAGGGAAAACATATAAGTAAAAAGTGACGAAATGAAGGAAGGTAGTTTCAATTTGAATTTTTTCGACCTAAACGGTGCTTATTGACGTTCACCTCAAAGAATTATTGCTATGAAATTATTAATATTTTTTTAAAGAAATTTTTACCCACAAGAAAAATATAATAACTATTAATAGAATTGTGCAAAAACGTTTACTGATTTAATTTGCTATAAAAAAATGTTTTTTTCATTTTCTGAAATAATTTTTGCGCATTTAATAAAAAGGCTTGTAACCTATAACGGTGACGGACTGACGAACTGGCTGCGGACGAGGACAGAGTACTCACCTTAAACTGACCGATGACTGAACGAAAAAACGACGAAGGAATGGCTTGGGCTTTTTCAAATAAAATACGAACGGACACTTCGAGTCGGACAGTTGAAACAAGCAGACGCTAAAGTGCGTAAAAGAAGTTTGCTAATTTTATAAGTCTACCTTTTAATCAAATTATTGAATGTTAATAAACGTATAATACCGAAAGTTGGTTTTTATATTTATTGTTGGAGCAAGCCAGGTGAGATTTCCTACATATATATAATATTTAGTTTATTTTTTCTAGTATAAAGTTTCGCTCCAATTATACTCCGCATTCGTTTATAGGGTTACAATATTTCACGGAAAAGTGGTCGGAATAAACAAAGCAAAATATTGGTAATGCTTCTGAAGTTTCCTTGTACGCTTTCCACTTTTTTCTCGGGAGAAAAGCCTCCCTTCTCCTGCACTCGGGAAAAAAGCCTCCCAGTTTTTCATAATTTATAAAATATAAAATGAAAATACTTATAAAATGTGCACGATGTAGGACTAGAGAGATATTTGAAAGTAATTTTTTCAATAAAAAATATCTGCTTCAAAAATTACTCAGAAACGTCACAGTGTCTTAGCAAGAGATATTCATTGAGAAAAGTTTTCAATGCGTCATATAATAAATAATTTCTTTCGGTATTATTACTGCAAATATTTGAATTATTTCCAAAGCGAAACATATTAAAACTTAAACTTTATACAATTTTTAAATTAATAAAAATTGACAAATATTCGGTTTAAAAACACTCGTCCGTAGCCATAGTTTAGATGAAGCAGTTTGTCAATAATGTTCGTATGCTGTTTCATGTTTCATGTTCTCAAAAATCACAGATTTTCTACCATCGATTCCGTAAAAATATTTCTAATCACACCTGCAACATACCTTTTTAATATTCATCAAAGTCGGACAATAACCCAACTCATCGCAGTTTGTAATATACACCAAGTATTGCTGTTTTTCCCCCAACTTACTGCATCTTTATATCATGCAATCTTTTAAATTTAAAAACCATTTTATGGAAACTTTTATGATTAAATTTTTATATTTATTTTAAAGCGGGTGAATTATATAAGCTATACGTAACTCAATAGCGCATTTAGCGAATAATTTTAATTTTCTTGTTTTTTTACGAATTATTCGTTTTTAGAAAAAAAGACATTCCCGATTTAAAACTTGATCAATTTTTAAGCATTAGACCCGAGGACCGGCACATATCTCTTGTTGTGTTTTTTTTTTACTCGAGCGCGCTAGGCCTCAGGGATTATCATTTTGTTTACCTAACGGTTGTTTGTAACAAGACAAAGAAACCGAGACAAACACTGGTATAGGGAGATATGTGTATACCAAAATGTCCTGAATGAAATGAGATATTGGTTAACCCATGCCCGTCCGTGTATCAGATAACTCGAGTCAATATTGAGATTTCGCAACAAAACTAGGCTACCACATTGCCCACGACCCAAGTTAGGCTGGTATTGAAAATCGAAATCGCATAACAACCACACCCACATGACGGTGTTAGGTGGAAATCAAAAGAACGCGACATTTCAGTAACTAGATATAAAATGTAATTTGCTTAAATTTTATATATAGGATTGGGTTAAAGAGAGAGAAAAGTGGTAGTGAGCAAATTGTTTGATATCAGCGTGACACCGCCCGCTTTAGATCACACTTAGTAATCTCCGAAACAACTTTATCAAACTCTGTCGAATTTGATACACACTACACACTACATAACTGGTTTTCACAAAAGTTTAAAAATAAAAAGTCGGTGTTTCAGTAATTACTAAAGATAATTTGCTCAAATTTTATGCACAGGGTTGAGTAAGAAAAAGGAATATGTGACTTAAATTTTAGATATAGACATGGCACTACCCAATTTAGCGCAAATAGGCTTATCTCCGTAGCTCTATCAAATTCGGTACACCATTTACATTACAACTCAGTAAGCACTATTTTAAAAATTATAAAATTTGGGAGGAAAACTACGCCACCACCCAAATTGTAAAAAATCAAATACATTGGTGATCCAATATAACCAATCACATGTCGTGAAACTGAAAATTCTTATAAAGGAGGCAAGGGTTAGTTAAATGTACATATAAGCTTAGTAAAATGATTTCCATGCATGAAATAGTTCGATCCAGTTAGGTTCGGCCACAAAAATTGATGTTCGGTCGTTCTCTACATATGCATATGTGTAATCGCCATTTTTGTGAAATTTAATTTTCTCTTGTACAAAATGTATTTCTTTCACTCATTAATTTTATGATAAAAGCACAGGAAACTGAAATTTGGAAATAACTCTCATTATTTTTGTTATTATTGCGATATGTCTTCGCAAATATTTGTAGTTTAGGTACCATTATTTTTAAAGTCATATTTTATAGAGAATAAAACGAGAATTATGATGGCTTAATATTTTTAATCTCAAATAAACTAGTATTTGCTTCCGAAATAAATTTAAAAAAAATCAATTGGTTAAGAAACTTTTACGATATATTGGAATACTAAACTTGTTGCTTTAACTATGAAATGACTTTAAGTTGAAGTCTTCGCTGCTCGACGGTTTATAAGAAAAAAAATGTATTTTGCTGTATTGTAAAAGTATGCCCGATATGTATAGGCACTTTAAAAAAAATGACTTACATATTTAACTTTAGCATTTCGCACTTACAAATCTTTCATGGAACACACATATATTTTATTAATGCAATTTTTTCTGAGTAGTACACTGAATTATTTAAATCAGTTAAATATTTAATTAGAACACTGCAATAATAATTGTGTAGTTAAAATTCCTCACTAATTACTAATTACCTTTATTCTCAATTTAAATATTATTATGACCACAAACTTTCTTGTATTCGTCAAAAAAAAAAAAAAAAAACAAAATACTGAATCCGACACTGCCGTCGCAAATACGTTGTTCTTAGCCAATAATAGTTATGTATGTGTATGGTTAGGGGCAAGGCGAATTCATATAAAGTGTACTTACTATAGCAGCCGATATGATTTTTTTTTATTCACCGACATGTATTTTGTTTTTGCTTTTGCGTATGAGCCAAGGCGAATTCATAACAGGTGGTGGTATACGTACAAAAATAAAAATTTACACTAATAAGTTATACGCACAATGACAGTATGTATTTACAACAACCGCATCATTTTGACATTACGTAAACCAAGCGAATTCAATCAGCTGCTTGATGAACTTCACCGTATTTGAATTCGCCTTGGTGGTATGAGCTTTCAAAAGCCATAAAAGCAAAAACAAAATGCACGTAAATTTTGATGACTCTTACGCATACGCAAAAACAAAATACATGGAAATTTCGTAGTTGTATTTATAACACCGCCTTATATGAATTCACCTTGGGTATGTGTGTATAAATAGCCCCAGCAAAAAATCTGGAATCGCTGCTTGTGGTAACGCGTTGACCTCACAAACGAATATTAAATCGAAAGAATTTGGTAACCGCTTTTTCTTTGGCCTCTACGTCATTTTAAATTGCAAATGAGAAAGTGTTGAAATTCGAAAACATCTATTGCAATTCGAAAACGTCAATTGAAAATAAGAATAGTCAATTGTAGTTCTGAAAACTGCAATCGAAAACAAAAATAGTCAATTGTAAACAAAATTAGTCGTTTAAAATGCGAAAATGTCAAATGAAAATGAGAAAGCGTCAAATTAAAATCCGAAATAACTAGCGACTTCAGTATTTAGAAAAGCTCGGGGTTGAAGTAAAGGTCGCGATTACAGCAGGAGGATAGCCAAGAGCATTTCAACAGACACCATCGTTCCAAGCGGAGGCAATCGCCCAACCATCAAAATATGCCGGTGGGCACATATAAAATTTTATTGCGGTTATTTTAAAAATATGTAATAAAAATATCTTTCACATTTCCATTTGACGCATTCGCATTTTCATTTGACGCTTTGTGATTTGCATTTGACTGTGCCTATTTTTAATTGACGCTTTTTTCTTTCTAAAAGGACAGTTTCTCATTTTCAATTGACACTTCTTCATTTGAATTTGACGCTTTTTCCTTTACAACTGACTATTTTTAATTGACGTTTTCGTATTTAGAATACGACTTGGCAACCACCGTATTGCATAACAAAAGTAAAATATAAATAAGACACGTGACTTTGCATTCTTAAGTAATGTATTTGTAATTTATGTTTCCCTTCTTTAACCCATTACGGGGTATACAAAGTCGTCTGCTAGTCATTACCGCCAATGGTATGCCAATGTTAATGTAATTTCTTCTGTATAGAAGCGAAAGACGAATAGCTTATTAATTTCCGTATGATTCTACGTTTCGTTTATAAAGTAATCGTGTTTTTTGCTGGAAGTTTTCGATGACATCTAAACCAATATGGATTTTGGTAAAACGATGTCGTTTGCTGCGACGACGCCAACTGTAGCAAAATTTAAGGCAGTATAGAATAGCTATATGGCATCATACATGTAACAAGGCGGTCATGACTTCGAGTGTAAATTTTAGTTCCAAAAAAATCTTAACATAAAATACCCAAATCACATCAGAATACTTATCTATAACACTACAGGTATGAGTAGAAAAATATGCGCTTTCATGCCGCTTATTAATTTAACATTACTGTAAGACTTATCGCTAAAAGCCAACCTCTTAAAATATTAATAATTAATGCCGTTGTTTATAAATAAGATATATGTATATATTCTTCCCATTAAACACAAATGTCAATATCAACGCCAACCTCAATCAATCAATCAATTAATTATTTTCACAACAATTTTAACTTGCAATGAAGTCAACCAAACCGCATGAGACTTAACATACTTAACAAATATTTTTTCAGCATCAGCTTAACTTTTTGAATATGAATATGAAAAATGCTCTTATGTACAATATGTATGTACTCCTATGTGCACATGCACATAAATATCTAATATATGCAAACAAAAAGTTTATACACAACCGCTGCGGATATTTGCAACATTTCGACAAAAGCAAATCAGAAAGTTTACGTGACATGGCGTTCGCTATGGGTATTTAAGTTTTTCGGGCATTCTTTGATGTATCAAAAAGTTCTTATTAAGCCGAAAACATGAATTTTAATAACTTATTTCCCCCATAGATGGAATTCACTAACTACATATCTGCATAAATAGAAAATTATGATGACGGTCATAATTCGATTGAAAAAGTTAACCCTTTTTGTATTTTAATCAAATCAGCTCAAGTATAAAGATATGAATGCACTGATGAACACATTGAAAAAGCTACTCGGCGCAAAAGTTTTATCTCATGAGACAATTGCGTGTGGCAAGTGTTTTTGTGTAATAAAAGAAGCAGCACAATAAATGTAGATTAGTTGCGCATAAAAAGTTTATGCAACATAAAAACAAGAGTTTTGGGAACTGTTACTATTTGGCTGACACAGTAATAAAAACTATTATGGTAGTCTGAAGGTTATTCACATACAGATATACAGATACGCGAAAATTATTGCTGTCGCACAGCTGCCTGAAAGTCTATAGGGGTATTCACGCTGTTTTGTGTTCATTAGTTGGCAGTCTGGCAAAAGTAGTTTCCGCGAATGTGGTTTCTATCAACAAAACTCAAGTCATAAACAGCTGACTGCCATTTTGCCTATTGGCGGTCAAACTGTCAAGCTAACAACCTTCGTTACTTGAGGTTTTTGCTCCGTCAGCCAAAAATTTAGGCTTCCGAACTATTGCATTGTGTTTCAGGCGGAGGGATGCTAGCCGTTAGACAGGCAAACATCTATTCTGATAGCCAGGCAGCAATTAAGGCCCGAGGGTTCTTAATGGTCAGGTCGAAACTGGTCGACGAGCGCTTGACTTCTCTCTCAACCACCTCTGAATACATCCATATCGAATTTATTTTGGTGTCGCGTCATAGCGACATTGCAGTAAACTGCGTGGTTAATGAGCTGTCTCGGCAAGGCATCCTTGAAGTTATGACTTAGGACAGGGAGTGGGTGGGTGGGAGCAGCGTCTACGGAGTTTTATTTGAGAGTTGAGTTCTATGTCGGAACAGCGATCGTTAGGCAAATGACACGACATGCATAGTTGCAAAGATCCCCTGGCCGATGATGGACCGTAGGAGTTGGAAGAGCTCCAGTCGCTAGCGAAGCGAAAACTCTCGGACCTCGTAGGAGTTCTGACCGGGCATTGTCTAATAGGTATTCATACGATTAGGATGAATATAGTCTCCGACCCTCTTTATCGTGGAATCATCTTCTCATATTACAATCAACTATGAGAGGCTGAGGTTTAAGTACCTATTTAGGTTCTCATTTTATCAATACCCCAGAAGAGCTCTGAGGAGTAGAAGTCTACAGCCTGCGGAACTTAATTTTGAACTCTGCGGTTACAGTGTACGATTCTGTTCAAATAACACAATTGACTCCTCCAATAAGTGAATCTCCTTAACTGGGGAAAGCAAGCAGAAATGAAATTTATCAACTTTTTAGGAGTTGTTTTCAAAAAAGAAGAAAGATTGTTAAAATATTTGTCTGAGCCAAATGAAATGTACAATAAAATTTCACGGGAAATATTTTCGTAGAACATTTTGACCCATTAGAAACCCCTCAAAAACAAATTTTAAATAATTCAAATATTGTACAAAATTATTTTTCGGAAAAATTTATTAGGGGTATGGAATTCTTATTTAAACTGTTCTCCGAAGATGTCGATAAAGCGCGGAACAGAAACTAGAGATATTTTTTAAAGTTTTTTTTTAATTTACACAAAGTTTGAAACTTCGATTTAAATGGGGCTGTTACATAATTAACTATATTTTTAAAAAATATTACAACACCTGTTCACCTGGTTTTGTTGCTAAAGTCGGCCAGTAAAGAGTTCCTAAAGATAACTTCGAAGTCGAGATAACCACGAATACAAATAACAATAACTAAGTCAGTTATTTTATTCAACCCAGCCTTTAGATCGAAAACTAAACTATCTGAAGGTCCAAGAATCATTTTCATAAGAAAAAATGGTCATCGAAATGTCTATTATTTGATTTAAGAGTATTTTTTTTTAAGATTTTTGCCATTTTTAAGTTTTTATTTTAGTTATTTTTTAACATAAATTAGGAAATGAAAGAAAAATCGATAAACTTCTAAAAAAAAAACACTTTAAATGCAAACTTAAAAAAAAGTTCTATTTTAACTCCCCATGTTTTTAAACAATCCCTACAAGTTCTGTTTCGTTAAAAGCGCATTGATTGTCTTTCGAACAGGATATGCAATGATTGCACTTTACAGTTAGGCAATACAAAATTGTTATCGTAATTTTAAAACCAACCCATACAAAAAATTTATAAAATGTGTGGTTGAGCTCAGAAAATATGTACATGCTACCCTCCCTATACCTGAATTTTTTTTTAATTTTTTGCCTGTAATTGAAGAAGAAATCGACACTCACGGGGATTGCGAGAATTGATGCTTGAAATAGTGGTGTAATTATTTTTAATTTGCTTACTGAATAAAATATGTAAAATGCATTTTCGATTAAACGAAAACTTGTACAATTACCATAAAGTAGACTGTACATATTTTTAAATAAATTCAAACAGGCACACTAAAACGAAAACCAGCTGTTTATGGCTCATTCGTGATATTCTGTGAAAACAGGTAGAAAGTACAAGTTTTCGCCCTCCAAAAACTGTCTTATTTTATTTCGAACCAATCATGATAATTTCGAAAACATCTAAATTTTCATTGTGCTTTCATTAGCAACTCATTGTTCGATAACTTTTTGCCAAAAAAAAAAATCGATGATTTATCGTCAGTAGTTAAGAAAAAGGCATAAGAACAATAATAACAAAAAATCGGGGTATAGAAAAACTGAAGGTATTTAAAAAAAAAACCGGTACTGCTTGGTGTGCACAGAGCGAAGATTTTATTTCTGAGCGCTGGGGGGCAATTCGGTTACCTTGCACTTGGTAATAAAAAGTACTTTTTAAATGACTGTTAAAGTAATTCAATTTCGGACAGAGATCAAACAAGCACATTGGCATACATACAGACATAAATTTGTATGAATATCTCAACTCTTGTGTAGATACTTAGCTTGAGGTCGAAGACATTTTCAGTTATCCTCTTTTGTCCTACTTAACACAAAATACTCACGTACCCTCCCCCCAACCACTTTGAACCCCATCAGCACCAACAAACCGCACAACACCAATTTAAATGAATTCACAACTCGCAAAAGAGCAACAACAACAACACATTGTCAAAAGCATACTCCAAAAATGCTGCTACATTTCAAGTGAAATTCCATCGCCGACAGCTGCACTAGGTCTAACATGCGCCTGTGCGTCACATCAGCTCCACGCAATAGCCGTCAACCACATGGATGTTTGCTGCTGTCTTGTCTACCCAACTGTCTAATGGTGCAACCGTTGTAGCAACAAAATGCAACTGTAGTTAGAAATACACGCAACCGCACCCAAAACGTCGGCAGATCTTTGTTGCAAAATATTACTCATTTCGTGTCATATTTCGCTTTGGTTTTTCGTTTTTGTTTTTTGTTTTTCAATTTGCACTTCTACCAACTCCCTTGGCCAAATTTAACACCGCGATTTGGTGGCTGGGAAAGGCGGAAATGCGAGAAAGGGTAATTTTTCATAGCGCACTTTTAGGTTAGTTGGTTGGTTGGCGGTGCAAAGTGATGTAGGATGCGGAAATGCGCGTGAGTGTTTGATAAATGGGCAGTAAAATGCGGTGCGATGCCTAGCGCCACTCTTGCCAACTCTCTCTCTCTCCCTCTAACCCTATACGTGACCAACGATTCCCGGTTGCTTCGGGAGCTAAGTGCATGGCATGGCTGGCGTAAATTTTCGAGTATGCTACCAAATATCTCCTGAGAGTGCAATTCGCACACAACCGCACAAATAACTATCAGAGCTATTAATCACTTATTTACTTACATATGTACATTTGTATATGTGTGCGTTAAGGTGGGTCACAACGAAAAAGTGATGGGTTTTCATGTGAATCATAAAATTTGATAAAGTTCTCATTCATTCAACTCAAATTTTTCTTAATTCTTTCTCATTCGCTCTATGATGACGTAGCACACTGTTTACACTCATCACTTTTCGGCACTGTGGATTAAATGCATGGTGAAAAGAATATATACCGCTAACCCTCTCTTGGAAATTTTGACAGAGTTTCTACGTCACAACAGATTTTGTTTACAAAAATCGTGTAAATGTATATGTATACTCGAAATCATGTGTATTCTAACATGAAATACCAACGTGTTTCCTCTCATTTCTCTCCATCGTTAAATCTGGTGTGACGTCACAGCCAAGTTACTCACTGCATTTCAGATCAATCAGTGCAATCTTCTATTCATTCTTTGATTAAATACAGAAGGTGACGCCGTCAGTGGTACCGTTACTTCAGTTTTGCCGATTTTGACAATTCTCAGCTAAAAGTATATCAAACTTATTTGTATACAAATGAGCGGCAAGTCACTTTTTTGGTATTTTGAAAATTTATTTATTACCTACATATCTGCCTATAACACGTTTCTCACTGAAATATTGGAAGTTATTCATTCTTCTTCCTCCAATATTCTGGTTTACTGAATTTGGGATCTGTCACCTCACCGCAGGTAGGCGCAATCTTGCATTCTCTCTTCTTGAGTTTTTGCTGAGGAAGGCCACACCTCTGCCATAATATTGTTTCCCCATATTGAATTCGAGGATGACTTTGGATTTGATAGAATTCTATTCAGGAGGACGGACAATATATAATTCTTACAAATCACCTTGTTTAGTACATAACACTCAAAAGTAGTCGATTTGTTTAAAAATAGTTTCGTGACCAAGTTCTTTGAATTTCAGCTCGATTGAAACTTTTTTATTGGGTATATTTTATTTTAATTTTCAATTTTCGGTAGAATTCTACTCAAAAGTCAACGAACGGTTAAGATATATGCAGCAAAATTTCACGTGAACTTTTTTCGTAGAACATTTTAACCCATTTGCTCCCACCTAAAGGTATCGTTTTGGCATTTGCTTACTTCAAGAAACCTATCAAAAAACAAATTTGGAAAGTCGTTAGAGGTTTAAATTGTTCTAGAAAATTTTACTGGGGTTTTCTCGGACAAAACTTTAATAAAAAGAACTGAAAAGTCCACAGAAAATAAAAAAATAAATAGGCCCCCTTTAACTACGTTAAATTTGTATGCTCTCTCTTCTAACGTTAATATTCCAAGTTAACGTAATTTGTATAAGAAACTATGGCAAATGCCGAGTGACAGTAAAATAACCTCAGTCGATTGAGTCGATTATATTTTTGTGTTGTGAAACTTGTTAGACAAAAATTTGCGTCTAATGAACAGTTGTAGAATGCTGATCGACAGTCGTCCATTGAGCGAGGAATCGAAACTCACAATATCATCGATAGTCGATTATCTACTGCCAGTCGGCATTTGCAATTTGGGGTATTTGCTATTTTGTTTAACGCAGAGTTCAGCTTTATTGGTGCACAGATTTTGTCTGAGGATATCTCTAGTAAAATTTTTCGAAGTTTGTTATTGATCTGATGATTAAAATTCTTATATTAGCGAAATACCAGTTTGTGCTTGTGTTTAGTCAAAAGAAATATTTTTATATCTACAAAATTTTAAATTTTAATTTTTGAAAAGCTCGGCTAGAAATCCACTAGATGCTTAAAATATGCTGAAAATCAGTCTCCGCGAACTTCTTTTTTTATTATTTTGGTATTAAATACCCCACGAAAACATACACGAAGGATTCTCAATACATTTACTTCTTAAAGTTTTTGATTTTCGTTGTGTTTAGAGAATACTACAGGCAAACTGATCCTGAAGTTTGGGCTGATATTATTAATTTCGAACATTTTTTACGTATTGGCAAATAGTTTTTAAATTTTTTTTTCAATTCACCACATCCGATAAAAATAAAAAGAATTCAGAATTTTGTAACACTTTATATGAAACAGTAAACTACAACACACACTTTCTGAAGCTTTCAACAAAAATCCATGTGATAGCTGTTATAGTTTTCGAGATACGACGATAACATTCTGCATGTACTCCCATATTGGTCGCTAAGAAAGTTCGCCGCATTTTTTTTTTTTTTTGTGTGTACTCCGTCATTGTTCGTTTGGCATGTGAAATAGATTACTCCCCCTTCTAGGGAATACAATGAATGAACGTAGTATACAAATTAACACGTTCATAGACATAAATATAGAGAACAAAAAAAAGTAATCGTACACTCGCCAGGGACTAATCGCGTACAGCAATCAAACGATGATTTAAATTTCTAATGGGATGTTATAATCGGTCGCACTGTTATGAAATACTCAAACTTGAATGCATTTTCATTTTCGTCTAGTATATTAAATAGTGCTAGAAGCTACCACATATACACGCACATGAAATTATCAAGGAATTTATTAATTTTACTTTATATCGCTTTTGTTTAATTATTCTCTTGTTCAAACTTTATTAAACATTGAACATAATTTCTTACTTAAGTAAAATCTTAAATATTATGCTTAGATGAATATATATATATATATATGTAGCTCGAATAAAGTCAAACACTGTTTTAGTAATAATCGTCGTCATCTTCTTGGCCGCTTGATAGAGGATTTCTTGAAGTTTTGGATAATTTGTTTGCCATACTCTTTTTTTTGAAATGTTTTTTCTTGCCAAATTGAAAACCGCTGCGTAAGTCATCTAAGAATAATTTGTAAGACCAGCCGGGACGATCGGTTGCACCTGGGGAGACGCAACAAAATCAAGCATTCAAACCAATTTAATAATAAATTACAAGCCAATCTCTACACTCGAGCAATAATGACATGAAATATTTGTACGTTTATTAGTTATACGATTTATATATACATGAAATTAACAAAGGCTTTATTTTGTTTTTATTTTTTTTTTTTGCATACAATTTAATTACTTTATATCATCTCTAACTTAGGTATAAAATTTATATTATGCTTAAAATTAGGCTGATTTTAATAATCCGAATCATCATCATCATCATCGTTATCTTCGTCACCGCTTGACAATGGATTCCGTGGACGTTTCGGCTGGTTCGATTGCCATTTTTTTCTAAAATATCTTTTCTTGCCAAATTGAAAGCCTCTACGCAGATCATCTAAGAACAGCTTGTAAGACCAGCCGGGGCGGTCGGTTGCAGCTGGAGAGACGCAAAATGAAGCATCAAATCACCTTCTTTTTTTTTTTGCAGGAAATTATCAACTATTCTCTACGCTAGAGCAATAATGGCATGCAATTTTCGAACTAATATTTATATATGTATTTGTTTTAACTCTTTAACATTCAGAATTACATGCAGAATCTCGAAGTTCGAGTCAATTTTGCGTAGAATTACATATGTACAAAATTGTAAAGTGTAACATACTTGGCGGCAGACAAATAAATAATTTTTAGGACCACTTTCATATATATTTTCCATTACAAGCTCTGCCTAAAATTGTGCCATAATTAATTTCACGAAATGTGACTTTCACACGAAAATACGACTCTACTTCGAGATAAATGATAAGGCGTTAAATCTGTCATCGAAACCAAATGCGTGTACAATTTGTATTTTTTTTTAACTGATATTTTTGCTTGGCTAATGCATTGAAAGCTCACAAATAAGTGCAGTTTTCGTTAGATATTTCAAGCTTTTTATTGCTGTTATATCTGTGAAATTTTTTTTTTTTTTTTTAGTTTTTGAAAAATAAAATCTAAGTCTTGGTAATTTATTTTTAATAGCCAAACCCAGCGTACTCCGCTACGCTTTAATTTTTTCAATTTCAGTTCAAAATATTCAAACAAAAAAATTAACAACAAAAAATAAACAACGGCTTATATTAATGCCGTTGGAAAATAAAGTTGTGCTCAAAGAAAATAATTCTAAGTCATTTCGAAGAAAAAACTTTTTTCCCCCTATTTAATGTTTTGATCAAATGCACCCTTTGTTATGTCTGAGGTTACTTTCTAGGCACCAGTCCAAGTCTGATGAAAACCCATTCAGTAGTTTCAGAGATTAGCAAGTTCAAATAGGCAAAAAGACAGAAAACAATTTAAAAAAAAAAATCAAAATGTAATCTGTTATTTCACCTATGTACATATATCACCGTTGGTATTTTTTTTTTAAGGAAATTTACAATGTTCAAACGCAACTTTTGGACAGTTTATTTTAGCAGTGAAGATGAAAATTTAATTTTTTAATATAACTCTGTTAAGGTGACTGAACCTTTGAACTACAGCGCCGAGTGAATAATAGTTTGAAAATGTTATAAAAACAACGCAATGTTGTGCAAGAAAAAATTGGAGTTAAGTCGCCTTGTCGAAAGTCCACAAAAATAGTTAAATGGATGCATTGTTTCATGAACAAATGAGTCATACAGAATCACAGTTTTTTGACTAAAAACTAGACACAAAGAAAACTAAAAACTAGATAATCAAATAAATATAAAAATAATTTTTAAAATATCAGGAATAATTTGGATTTATATTCGTGTCAGAGCTGTCACTTCAGCAGCATTCACCCAAAAATTTATGGCGACTCACTTAGTATATATTGCATATTTTCTTTTCGATGCTAATATAACAAAGCTTCATGTTTTTTTTTTTTTTTTGTTTTTGCTCGAGTGTAGAGAGTCTTAGCTAATATTTTCCGCATATTTCTCTATTTATACTTACTGTATAGTACACTCATTAGTTTTGGATATAGCAGCATGCGTCGTTTGCCATGTGTACCTTCGAGATTATAATTCAAAATTATATGCTCGGATAAAACATAAACCAGCCTTTGTTTGAGACCAACAGGCATTAACAGAGGTTTAAGAAATCGTGTCTGAAATGTAATGTTAAATAAATATTCATAATGAAAATGAACAGAAAATCGTTTTCAAAAATTTAATAAAATAAATTAAACAAAAAATAGTAGAGGACCAGAGTGTATTCATTCCAGTTTGTGATACTTAGATTTATATATAATAGTTATATGGTACATACTTGATAAATTAGCTTGAATATACAAATTTGATGCAAGAAAAATTCTTCACAATTTTTTTCGCCACCCTGTAAAAACAGCTGTTTCGGTTTCCTTATAATTTCTTTATTTGAAACTCGTTTTCTATGAATAATATGCTACTGTAAAGGCATCAAAACCTCTAAATACTTTCTCCAGAAAAGAGAATCCTACAATATAATCCTAAGTTATAATTTTTCACTAAAAACGATATTAATAATAATAATTGTGCGCTTACACCGTAGCTTGATGCTTGGCCGAACTTCTCCTACAATTTATGCTATGCGTCTTGATGATAGTAAAATGAATTGAGGGACCTATAGTTTTACGCCGACTCCGAACGGCAAATAATTTTTGTGAGAAGTTTTTTTCAAGGTAGAAATACACTCGGATATTGGACATTGGCTTTCGAGGGGCGGCCGCTATTCGAAAAAAAAATATTTCTATAACTTTTGACAACACTAATTTAAGGGGTGTTTTTTTTTTAGACTGATAGAACTTTTGATAAGGATAGCTGTCATTTGACAGCTGGTAAATTACATTTCGTTTTGACATTTCTGTTTAGTAAGCATTGACAAATCATCAAGGGAAGAATGACGCCGCAACAACGTTTACAAATTGTGGAAATTTACTTTAAAAATCAGAGTTCTGTCAAAGAACATAGAACTATAAGAAGAGACAACACGCTACTTTTGCTTTACTCGTTAATCAACAGGGTAGCCCCATCTCTTTTCAGTCAATCATTTACCCATGCGGTCGAAAGTGTAGGCGCTACCCTGTTGATCAACGAGTAAAGCACAAGTAACGTGTTGTCTCTTCTTGCAGTTTTATGTTCTTTGGTTCTGTTCGCCAAATTTATAGAGCACTTCGTGAATTTTATGGTCCACATAATCGACCATCAGAGCAGCTTATTCGTCGATGAAAAACCAACAACAAGACAAAGAACTGTACGTACAGAAGAAAATATTGGTGCTGTAGCTGATAATGTTGGAGAAGATCCGAATTTGTCTATTCGCCGCCGTGCTCAACAAGTTGGACTTTGTCCATCCACAACATGGAAAATTTTGCGCAAAGAAAATTTGACTGATCGCATCCGATTCACCAAAGCTAGTCGTAGCGGACAAATGCCAGAAATCGTTTTTAAATATTAAATGTCATGAAAATATCTTTCAGATAAAAAAAATTTGGCATCATACTTCATTTTTATGTGTTTTATTTCAATTTAAAGTTCTATCAGTCTAAAAAAAAAACACCCTTTATTTATTGTGAAAGGTTAAACAACTAGAATGCTGAGCAATTATTTTGATTAATCTTTAAATTTACATTGTTTTTTTACGTAGAAATTTAAAGTGTAGCGTCTGTTTCTAAGCGAACGTGTGTAATAAAATAAAATAAATATAATTCTATCCAGCATAGCCTCTACAGAAAAAATCTTGGCCGTTTTTACAGGTTTTCGAAATAAATGCGTATGCATTGTTGAAATACCTTCATAATGAGTGTTCAAAATCGCTGGGAACAAATTGAACTATTTTCGGCAATCTGCGTCTTTACGAACGAAAAAAAGTTTAAAAAAAATTTAATTTTATTGTAATAATTTATGTTACAGACAAAAAATTGTTAATCTTTTAAATATTATTTCCTTGGTATCGACTTTGTAATACTTAAATGCTTGCGAAAAAAATTTCAATTAAAGCGAAACTCGTATAGCGTTTTTTTTTTAAATATTCACAATGTTTTTAAAGAAACTTGTTTCATTAATTTTTTATAAAAATATATTTCATTATGTAACATTAACCATATACATACATCAAAGTTCCAAACTTTATACAAAATTCACAAAACTTCGACAAATTAAAAAAAGTCATCGAACTTTCAAAAGTTTCAATCAGAATTATTAGAAAATTTTCGAGTTTGCAGTTTTGCAGCCAATTGAATTTTAGTACAGTAAAGTCTAAATTTAAAGTGGCTGAAAATAAATGTTGATTTTTCGTAATTATTTTTGCTGCGCATGGATTTTATTTTGTAAATTTGACGACTTAAATCATAGACTTTAGGTAAATTTAATATTTCTGTATTTAATTCGGACAAATTAATAGTATTTTAATTGAACGTTAGGTAACCTGTAGTTTTAATTTCTATTTTGTAAAGTTCTTTAATCCTATGTAGTATAAAGCTGTTTTTTCTTGAACGGTGCAGATGCGTTCATTCTACGATTTAGAATAAGTACTTCCACTACTTTTCTAAAAAAAAATTTATCAGTTTGATTACAATTTTTATCAAATTTACAAAGTCTGAAACTTTGACGTATAGTTTATTTCTACTGTGGCGAATATTTTTATAAATTAAGAAAGAACAATAATTTTTATGTCGAAAGTTTAATATACATCTATAAAAAATAATATTTATCAAAAAATACACTGGAAATATTATTGAAAAAAATAATTTAATCGTGAGTAAATGCATGCAAGCATAATTTTTTAAAGCAATAATTAGACTACTCATAGTGTGCCGCAATATTAAAATAATTAATAGGTTTATACTTTACTAAAGTCACCTCTGGAAATATCGATTTGGCTCCCAATGCGGATATTAAATACTACAATAGCAGGGCATTTCGGAAGGGTTGCCATTTCCTAACAGAACGTACATAATTCTTCAACGAAAGATTGTCATAAAAATAATCTGCAGTTTGAAGGCGGTTTAAAATAAAAAATAAAAAAAGGTTGCACTTCTTTGTTGAAGAGGTCGATTTTAAACCCGCCAAGGAAGTATGCACCATATAACTATTATGAAACATTAAACTTTTAAATAAACAAAAAATACTTTCAACCCTTTTTGCTTCTTCCATTCTTACCATTTCATCTTTCTTTCTGTCGTCCATTGAGATAAAAGCCTCGGCGTTGTCTAAATCTTCTTGTGTCATCAGCGGAAATACTGGTCTTTGTATATTCTTTTCTTCTTCGGCTTCTTGTTCCTGCTTTACCATTCGTCTCATCATTTCTTGATGCCCTTTCATTAAGTCCTCTATGACGACATTCTGTTGGTCCATAAAACCTTTTAAAATTTATGGTAAAAACAAAAACCAAATAAACTATACATATATAAAACACACTGGCAGCTAAAGATCCATAGAATTTCCATTCCAGGTTATTTATGTACCTACATATGTTTGTAGGTACATAAAAATTAGATTGCAATTATATTTGTTATTAATGCAAATTTCTATTTCCTCAGTTTCATTTCTGAGTTCTTGAATTTATTTTCAGTTGTAGGTGCACAATAAAAATTCTATGGATCGTTAAAAAAATTATTTATATTTTTGAATTTTATTTACCTTTTATTTGTTGAATATCGGCGCGCATCTCCTTTATCTCTTTTGTCAATTCGTTCACTTGCGCTGTTAAATCCATGTTTTCTGAAATCGGAGTTTTTATTGTGGAATATCACTTAGAAGAAAATTTAAACGTTGATTAGCAGCAAAAAAAAGTTTAAGGACTTGATATTTTCAAATTAAAAAATACCACACATTTCATATCATCCATACATATTTGGAAATTTCAAAATTGGAGAATAAAATATGTAAGACGTTTATTTATACATAAATCTTAAAAAGGACTGTCATGTACATATGTGGGTCGTTTTAAATAAATAAATCTTTGAAAGAACTTTTCAAATGTACATATGTTCATATTTATGAGATTTCCAAGAGCCTTATATTTTGAGCTTATAAAAATTGATTAAGGATTAAAAAAATTTGAATATTTGCGCCCCATAGGTAAGTTATATTTGTGGGATGCCCAAAGTGCGGTACTAATTAATTGATGAGGCCTATGGAAGACGAATAGTGTCATCTATAGTGATTTTTAAATATACATACATACATACATAAATACAATTTCTAATGTTTCGAGTTTTCATTCACTATTAGGTATAACCCGCATATTAACTTCTTACCGCTTCGCATCTACCATGGATGACAAGACGGTATCAATGCATATGTATAATTTAATTTTTAGATTGGTGAATCAGGCATATCTCGTAGGCAAGACATTTTTCTAACTATAGCACAAATGTCGGCACAAAAATATGCAAACGCTAATTCTTTGATCATATGACAGATAGGTATCTGTTATCGAAAATACAGATTTATAGCTGTTCACTACACCGTAAAATTATTTATGCAGCAGCCTAGAAGCCGAATCGGGAATAGGTACGCTCGTTATCAGCTGAACTATTGCTAATTTTTGTTTTTTGGTATTTCTATTGAACTTTTACGTTCATTTGTAATGAAATGCTACCGGATACTTTATTTTTTGTTTGGATTTCAGTTACTCCATAGCGGATACTCTACTTGCGCAGTGATTTACTGCAGAAAGGAGAATATCACGATGCAGAGATTTTCTACCATTCTTGGGTGATTATTGCTACGGTCAGACATTTTGCAAAGTTTTCATTTTAATGCCAAAAATACTTTACACAATCTTTCGAAAACTATCTGACTCATCAAAAATATATCCTTTATTATTTATACCAAAGAAGTAATTATCGATGTCCCAGGAAGTAGATAAGCTAGAACTACCTAGAGAAACAAGCGTCGACGACAGCTGTTTTTACATTGATTTTCCAGTAATCAGAACATTGCACTATATTATTTACGATTTGTATAAATTTCTAACTCCACACATAAACAGCACCACTTTTATCAATAACAAAAACTTTGAAATGCCCAGCCGAGTAGAAATTAATGAAAATATCTTGATCCGCCGGCTGTATACTTGCAAACACACACACACACACACACACAACAAACTTTGACATCGTGGTGAATTTAATGACAAACATTTTAATACTTAAGTGATGTTAGAAAAAATGCAATTTGTCAAATGAAATGCTTAAACTTAGGGTGATCCTATATATTAATAGAAATATCGATTACTTCGCTACCAATATCATACTTTGTGTTATGTATAGCTATTGGACAGAGTATACTGATTTGACAATTAATTTTGATAATAAATGGCAATGTTTTTACAATATGCATGGCAATTAATGTAAATATCAAAATTGTATTGAAATTTCGTTCAAACATCATATCAAAATGTGCAACTTAACTCTGTAGCTGACGGTCAGTAGCAGGTTAGCATGGGAAATGGGAAATGTAAATTTGGAAATATGATTGCCTAACGGCTGCCAATCTCCATAAATAATAGCGTCATTCAAATAAAGATCCTCTTAATTTTTTCGCTGTTTCCCTCAGTATTCTCAAGGAAATTAAGATTAAACAAACATACATACATACATTACTTATTTTATTTTTATTCATCAAATGGTATTAACACTTCTTCAATTTTAATTGTCGGTACTGCAGAATGCTTCTTCCTTTGTGTCCAATTATATTTAAAATGTTTATTTTTAGCGCACTTAAATCCATTTCTAAGATCGTCTAGGAAATATTTATAATTCCAACCTTCTTTAGTTGTTGCTTCTGGGGATCAAAAAATAAAAAAAAGAGTAATAAAAAAATGCTGACTAACTTTCTGCTAAAAAAATTAGTTCAAAATTTTAACTTACGAAATAGCACATCCATTACTTTGGGATAGTCTTGTATGCGCTTCTTGTTGTGTCTGCCATCGACGTTATAGTCCAAAATTACATCAACGCCCAATATTTTGTTAAGATTCTTCTTAAAACTGCCCGGCATTAATAGGGCTCTAGCTAGTGCGATCTATTATTATATAAATATAAATATATATTTTTCGGCAACATTTCCTTCACATTATTTGCTTACGAATTCAGTTTTGTTATCTTCGGTGATACCCTTCTCGGCGGCGTCCAAATCTTCCTGTGAGCTTATGGGAAACATATTTATAAACGGTTTATTGTTTTCAGGCATATATCTCTCCTTCGATCTCTTTTCATGTCCTTTGAGAAGACTACATTGTTCCTTGATCAGTTTAACAATGGTAGAATTCTGCCTTGTCAGGGATTCTTGGATAAATTAGTTTAAAACAAATAAATATAAGTAAATATGTGAGTAAGTCTGTGCAAAATTCAAATAATTATTTTTACCTTTTAAATGTGCAACTTCTTTTCGCAATAATGATGTTTCATGGGTAAGTTGTTCCACTTTTTCATTTAAATCCATTTTTTCTGAAATTTAACGTTACACACTTTGTAGATAAACTGAAACGATTTTTTTTTTAAGGTTTTATGAGAATTAGGAACAAAGTGCTTTGTACATTTTAAATTTGAATGTAACAATGCAACCCTGCAGTGCAATACGCACACACGCGCAAAACTCAACATGTCAAACAAACTGTGGTGAGTTAAGGCATGCGAGCAATTGTAGATACATTTTGTTTGCAAACTTGATATATATATATATATGTGCAGCCATATAAACAATTATTATTTGCGTGCAGAAATACAAAATTCTCACAGAATACAATCGATATAAATAAACTGTATTTGTGGCCCACAAACAATAGTATATTACCAGTTTTTGTTAATCACACACACAAGGATGGGGGAGACAAACGATTGGGGTTATTACTCAGTGGAATTTTTGCTCCTCCTGCTCGATATTCTATATTCTATTTGCCTCAATGGATATGCTTTCGATTATAAATACTTATGTTTTATATCATTAGAAACGTTTTTAATCGATTTGCCATCTAATTTTATTTTTGCACAATTTGTGAACCGCAAACATTTTCTTTCTCGTAAACAAGCACAGCCGAATGTCACAGACAATTTGACATTCGGCTTGCGTTATGTTGGTGGTGTGTCGCGATAAAAATTGGATACAAACAAACGTGTGGTGTATATACAAAAAAGAATACAATTAACCTTTGGGCAAACCGCAAAGAAAGTGGTTTACGTTTTCACGAAGTTTTAAACATACATTAAATACGTATGTGCATGTGTATGTATATACATAAGGATTTAGACTCTGAATATACATATGTATATCCCGATATATGTAAATTAGGGTGGTCTAAAGATAAGTAATGCCGGAATTTCATTGCTCTCATCCCCTAGGATTGTACTATATAGAAAAAACCAATACCCCTATTTTTTTGAAGTCAAAAATATTTAGAGGTCGCTCCAGGTCTCTCAAGTATTTTATTTGGGGAACAAAAATGTTTCGTAGAAATGGCATAGAATCCTGGAAAATCAATATTTTTCAATGGTCAATCTCTGTTTCGCTCCAAGCGGTTTTAAAGAATTTTATCCAATTGCTAATTTATTAATTTTTTAATGCTCACTATTTTATATGAACACTTCAAAAACTACAAAAAAACGCAAACAATTCATAAATTAAAAAACAGGTTTACTTAATTAAAAAAATTGTTCAAGAAACTATTCGATATTATTCCTTGAAGTCTCTTTATGAGACACAGAGCTAGCGAATAATTTTCATTAGGGCTATGGTTTTTTCGATCTAGAACGATCTTAGGAGGTAAGAACATAATAATTCTGACTTAAATTCAGAACCACCCTAATGTACTTACTTATTTTTTTTGTGTGTATATTTTGTTATTTGAAATTCAGTGAATCAATCTAAGCGCAATGCTAAGAATATCAAATAATTCCCAGCCTTTCAATAAAATCAGTTACGTAAATCACCCCAAGACCTCAATCGAGAGATAAGCACCATTTCCACAACCTTTCATACCACACATGCTATTAACTGAGTTCAAGCACCAATTATCCCAGAGTAGAAGATTCAATACTCTAGTATGCCATCTGAGCCCTTCTGGATATTCAACCCTATTCTGAATAGAAATTCCTGGGAAATTTGTTATCTTCTCCCATTGGCTTGACATAAGAAAGGGGAAAAATCACCCGGGAGTTTATATTCAGAATTATCTCGATTAAAGTAGATTATAGATTTATAACTATGCAGAATCTTTCAGTCAAAGCATCTTTACATATAAAATAAACTACTCATTGTCGTTTAAATTACCTCGCATAAACCAAGTGCCTTCATAAATGTCAATCCTCATTTACCTTGACTGCTCTTCTAGAGGCAGTAGATCAAAGAACAGTTGAATGAAATGCTAATTTCGAGATGCATCGATCAGTTTGGTTATGAGAGAACACATTTCTCGATTATTATCGATAAAGTTTAGAGCCGACACTGATTTGAGTACGTCGAATTTTTTTTGATACGGCCATGAATCATATGATTCTCAATTTCTTCGGAACGGTATTTACCGTTACTATTATAACAAAGACGAACTCGAAAAACATCTTATTTTTAACACTATCGTGTCACGGCGTTTGTTGTCGAACACCTCCGAAGCGGCTTTAACGATTTTTGTGAAATTTTGTACGTCTATTTAGTAGGTATGAGAATAGTTCGTAAATTATATTTTATACTTGGGAGTGGGTTACCAAATGTCTGAAAACTCAAATTTAATCAAAATATACACAAGTTATATGAAAACTTAAAAAAATTGGGTGCTAAACGGTTCGTCTCGGCCAGGTTGCCACCTGTTAGCAGATTGAAATAAGCCGAGTACAATCTCCTATACACGGAGATATTTTTACGACTAGGATAATAAATACATAAACAAAAAGTAACCCTTTGAAAAGCATAAACTTTTTGTTTTTTCCTTACACCACTATTAAACAAATCCACAAGCATTCTCATTCCAAAATTTTTGTTACAGAAACGTTTTTCCCGTATACTTATTCGTCCAGTCTTGCCATTATGTCTCGTTAGGGTGGCCAGATGCGCTGAGTTAATCAGTACATGTTGTGATTATTTTTATTGTACTGATTTTTAAGTGATCAGATTGAAAATAATTTTTTGAACTTGTAAATGCAGCGTTTTTCAAATGTAAACCATGTCATTAAAATGTCAAACTTTTTAGTCAGAATTTTTAGAAATTTTCAAATCAAAATCAAAAATCAACAAGAATTTCTAGAAGCTTGACATTTTCGGTTTATTTTATCGAAAATGAATGGGCTACAAAACTGCATACTCGAAAATATTTGTTAGATAATTTATAACAATATTTATAAGTTTTCGTAAAAAGTTTTAAACTTAAACTTACATGGAATAAAAACTGTTATTTATTATTATTAACTATATATTTATAAAAATTAATACAACATTTTTTAAGATCAGAAAACAGCTACTTATTGCTCTATATTTAAGGAAGCTCCCCTGTGGGGTGATAGAAGATTAAAATATGCATGGAATGTATGAAGAATGATCAACTTTTTATTTAACATTGTTTGAAATAACATACCTTAACAGTGTAGTACGTAAAAACCCCGTCTTACGATTCTAGGGTTAAAAACTACTTTTATATATAAAAATCTCTACTTTTAGAAATATACTCAAAATTGTCCAGTTAAAGTGGACTTAAATATTTTTCTTAAAACATAATAAATTTTATTATAATTATATATAAGAGAATAATAATAATATAAAAGCTAACTTTGTTTTGTTCAGGCTCTATAATATGCAGTAATAAAGTTTAAAAAGTCATGAAAAATAGCAATAAGCGTAGCGATCTCAAAATTACAGCCCCCATTTAAAAAGTTATGCTCATATTCTTTTTGAAATTTCGCGCTAAACTAATATTGTGTACGCGTCGATATTATAGATGCCCAAAATATGTTTAGGAAAGTGAAAATCCTTGGTAGTGGGGATGCGCCTCAATGTCATCGCAACGTTTTTGATTTTAATTAATGATTGGCGCTGAGTTTTCTCTTGGCTTGGTTTCAATTGGTTTAAACTAAATTACGAAAACGGTTTAACAAATTAGGAATAGCAGAGCTCGAGGATTTGTTTAACGCACGCAATTAAACATTTGATTTGGCAGTAAACAACTCTAACTCCATGTTTTTAAATAAATTAAGATAGTGGAACCAATCTTTTATATAGTGGTGGTCTTGAAGACTGTCGAAACTGTATCAAAATTAGCACTGGAATTATCCCACGAAATTTAATGTAGAAATATTGCGGTTTTAGAGTGTTAAAGATTTTTTATAAATACATAATTCTAATGTAAGGTTTTATGGTGAGCAAGATTTATTTATTTTGGTAATCAACATATGCACATATATTGGGTTTGTTAAGTGTAGTCAAATTTTAAATTCGTTACACCCTTGGTGCATATGTTTTTTTATCAATAATAATGTGACAGATCTCTAATTTAATAAACAATAATACGGGAGACAGAAGATTGAATAACTTCCAATATTTCGGTGACAAATATGTTCTAATTGTTCTAAAGTGTAAAAATATGGATTTATAGGCAGCGATTTAATGAATAATTCGGCAAGATACTAAAAAAAGGCGCTCTTTTTCATAAATTGTGAAAAAGGCCTTGTCTGGTTGAAATTGAGAATTGTCAAATTCGGCAAACCAATGTAGCGGTACCTCTGAAGGCTTCACCTTCTGCATTCAGTATAACGTGGTTTTTTATTATTTTATTATTTTGTTTTGTATATTTCAACAACTTTCTGATATACTTTGCCAAATTTGCTTTCGGTTATCTTCAATGTCATTTTTCCTACACACTTTTGGGCCAAAAAACAAACGCTTGGAAAATTTCGCATATTTTTATAATGCCGTTCCACAAGAGTTGCTACAAACAATTTGTTTCGGTGTTAAAGAATGAAAATTTGAAGATATATTTAATATATATTTATACACTTATATATATATATATATATATATATAGCATCAATTTGCTTCTTATAATTTTCAGGAGGAAATCATATTTTTAGTATTGTCTGCTCGTTTGTTAAACTGATGAACAAATGCAGCGATCTAATAAAAAAAATGGTGCTTCTATTGAATTCTATAAAAACAAGGTACACCTCAAATCTGCAGGTGTAATAAATCAGACATTTTAACTCTATTTAATTCATGATGATACCGCACATATGCACATATTTGGCTTATTTAATAACAAGAACGATGAATAACACTGTACAATATTTTTGAATTTAAAAAAATCCCAGACGTTGTAACTGGAGCATTTTAACCCTACTGATTACTAGAATGCCCTTATTTTCTTGGGTTACGTTAAATTATTTTTATATCGAGCTTTAAAGTTTTGTGGTTAAATGTTGTATAAAATTTTTTGTATATAATATCTAAATATATGTATATTTAATTTTATGATCTTAAGTTTAATACTTTCTCCCTAATTTGCCGCCAGCCGGCGCCTAAAAACTAACTAAGGCATTCTCGTGATCCGAAGGCCAAAATACAACAGATGCACTTTTCAAAGCATTTACATTTTTTTCCATTGTACCGTGCAATAAGCTTGCACGCTTCTCTTCTAAATATAAAATGTTACGATAATAACTACCATGATTAGAGATGTTGCGATACGAGTAAATATGTACTCGATAATTTCATGTTGCTAAGTAGGTATCGTCGGAAAAAGCGACATTTCAAAAAGATTTGGAACTATCGAACAAAATTCTCCCGAAATCATTGCCAGATTGCTTAAACCACGATTTAAAAAATGCAAATGGAATACAAAAGTTCTATTGGAGTATGAGCATAGTTTTAAAATTGTTTATGATTTTTGGAATTCTCGTAAAACATGGCTGAAATCCAAAAGCATATGAAAAATGAAAAATTAGTAAATATATATTTATTTAGCGTCCACTTCATCGGCTTTAGAATATTGGGAAGAAATGCAAACCAAACTTTCGAACTTATATGAACAGATAAGATTAAATCTGTTTAGCATCTTACGTTCAGTGAGAAAGATTTTTCGAAAACCGGAAATATAATTACTAAGAATCGTAATCGTTAATTGGGAAAGCACTAATGAAAACCTGTATTTCTGGGAAATGTTCCAGAAGTGGAAGCGAGCATAACCACAAAAAAATTTTGAAAATTCAGGCAGAACTTCAGTAGGAAAAACTATCTCGCACGCAGTATAATTTTAAATTTTCTTTTAAGTTTTTATTTCACATTGTAATTTAGCACTAATTATTTAATTAATAAATTTTTTAACTCAATTTAACCGGATAGATTTCGTCTATTTTAACTTTTCATGCCGATTAGCACAAAATATGAAAACTCCACTGCAAGTCCAGCGTGAAGTTTAATTGGCTTGAAGTTTTCACTACTCGTTAAGCAAAAATTTCAGTAGCCTTGAAAGTATAGCTGCTTGTTCGGTAAATTTTTCAGGCATTGATTATTACACTGAGTTTCATGACATTTTTCGCACTGCATAATGTACTGAATTTGCAGTCCCTTACCTCAAATACTACTGGGACGTGTAAATAAGAAAATAATAAAATTTTCTATTGTAGCGGATGAGCGAAATCAATAGCTGTAAGTAATTTAAAAAATATATTTTCCAAGTATTCTCTTGTAGCATACAAATAAACCAAAAATAGAAATCATTTGTATTCTTTAATTCAATACTCAATGCTTTAACAAGCTTAGATAATATAAAATTTTTGAGTTAAAGTAAATTTTTTAGTTAAAAAAAAACTGGCTGGCTGGCAAGAAGAAAATAAAAGTACATACTCGATACTGTGTATGGCTAGTATTGGTTTGGTAACAAAGTATTTTTAAAAAAATACTTCCGAGTAAAACTATCTATACTTGAGGTTTATATGCACATCCCTAACTACGATAGAGGATCTCAACAATTCCTATCACTCTTCAATAAAGGTTTCCTACCATTGCTTTGAGAATATTTTCAAAATTCCGATATGGATATACATACATTGTATTGAACAAAACTTCATAAGCTCGTTGTGAATTGCTGGCACACGAATTCACATTTATGAAATTTACGCAATTATTAAAAGATTTTGCCACCAATCTTATTGCACTCGTTTTTGTATTCACCATCGCGAATGATTGCGTGCACTTTCTTGAAGAAACTTATAAATAAATTTAAGATGATGCCATCGAGTGAAAACCCCCCAGATGTTGGGGTAGATTTCGACGCTTATGTAAGCCACATTCGTACCACCCACCCACCACCCCCCGAACATGTTATGTAACAATTTGTTACGGCGAGTAAAATGGAGCAATGACCCCCTGTACCAGACAGCGAAAACAAAAAAATGCACACTAAGAAAATTTCAATAACAAAAGGGGTAGCCGTAGCCCTTTACTAATCAAATCACACTACATTAAATTAGTTGAATGAATGGCAGTTAATCGTAGCTAACATCGATTCAAAATTATCACTCACCTTTTTACAGTATGAATAGCGGTGTGTGTTGTTTGTTGGTATGTATCCTGTGGGCGAGGGGGCCCTTTGTGCGACCAAAAGTAGGTGAGTAGGTTTTTCGGCTCGTTTTGCTGTAATGGCTTAACGCGTTAATCGGTTGTTGTTGCTGTTGTCGCTGCACACATTGGTTTTTTTTATTTTATTTTATTTTTCAAGTTGAGTAAAAGCGAACTGCAAGCGTAAATGAAATAATTCAATTTTTTTTCGTTGAAATAAGAATTTCTTTTTTTGTTTTTTAATTTTTGTTTACTCTTCGTTCAGATAATTTTTTTAGGGGTTGTGCTCACGTTGCTCGCTTATCACTCACTCGCTCTTTTCATTCCCGTTATACTATTATTACTACTACTACTACTACTACTCGTACGCATGTATTGCTGATACAGAATTTTTCGTCGTTCCTTCGATTTTTCGTCAGTTAAATATTTTTTTTCGCTTTGCTCTAAGGATAATCACCGTTAAATGTGTGCTTATATATGTAGGTAGATACGCATACATATATATTTCAAAAATTTTCTTGCAGTGTACACTTGACTTACTTTAAATTGAATTGCAAATATTGCGCTTTTTTTTAACTTTTAAATTAAACTTTTGGAATTTTCTACTCAATTCTACAATTTAATTAAATTTTTTTTTTTGATAAACCAAAAGATTCAAACAAATTTTATGTTAAAAAAATTTCAGAGCTCAAATTTATCCGTGTTCTTTCAGAAACGAACTGTCTATAACGGTGATGAAATTTTCACTGAGTGAAAATCGTTTTACGGTTTTCGTTGGTACCCAAAGTACATAGTAAAAGTGCAAAGCATTTTACAATTTGGCTGAGAGCAAAAGAGAGACAGTGAGTGGATAAGGGTTTCGAAAAGCTGCCACCCTTCTTAACCTGTGCGTAGTCAATTAGGGTCGGGTTTGTGAACCGGATACTTTGCCTATATGTAATGTGTGAATTTGATTGTCAAAAAAAGTTAATAAAGCAATTTACTAAACTAGATTTTCGCAAAACTTTATCCTTTACATTTTATTTCTGAATCGTGAATTGAAGGATTCCACAAAAATCAAAAAAAAAAAATATTTATAACAAATGATTAACCGTTCTCGTTTGCCACAAGCCAACTCAACCCATTCAACTCGCCCACATCTTTTATCACTGCATATTTTTTTTTTGCTTACGCGAACTCAAATTTGAACTCTGGAGAGCAAAAAAATTAGACTCAAACTAACACTCAAATTTTTGAATTACTCATCACTCGCTCAGTGAGTGCGTTTGGCGCAAGTCCTTTTGCATTTCACATTCTTCTTACTTGGCTCTTATCGATTCTGTCAAATTTTGACTCTCGCACGTTCTCTCCAAAATTGTTTTTTTTTTGTTGTTAATATTTTCGTTACTTATACGTAGTGGAATCTGCTTTGCTTCGTTTTTCTGTACTTTTTATATTAAGTATATTTTCCCAAAGTTAAGCTTACGAAACTTCGAAATAAATATTTCCACTGAGAGTAGAGTACAGGTATGCGCTGTCACTTGTCTCTCCTCACGCTCGTAAACAACGTACCCCTCCGCGCTGGTGTTCTGTGTGGTGACAGGTGTTGTGACGAAGGGTTGGCAGGCATTTTGTATGGGAGGGAGTATATGGGAAGTGATGTTTCTCCCTCATAGAAATACTCCCCACTTATACCCACGGGCTTATGACATGTACGCATCGAATGTACTTTGAAGTATCAGTTGTTATGTATGAATGTATATGTACTTATGTTTGTAGAAATATTTGCCAAAAGGGATGCTCTTTTGTTTAACGATTTTATCTGTTCATGTTGTCCGATAAATGTGGGGCGTGAAATAAATTCCTATGCTCATATTTACTAAACGATATACGTAGATATAAATTTAAGAATTTCTTTAAGAATGTACTAAATAAGAATAGAAACAATATACAAGAAGGCCTGAAGTTGTTTTAAAAACACACAAGAAGAAATATTATAATTATTATAATTGATTTTTATCGCGATTGAAGTGGTATTTTTAATTGAAACGCTATTTGCTTTTAAATCTTCCAGTGAAAATTTATTATTAAGTATTAACATTCAAATCAAAGTTGAACAGAAAGATTGTCGGAAAACAAATAAATTAAGACTAAATTTCGATAAAATAATATAGAGTTAGATATGAGAGAGAGCTTTATAAGACATCCTTATCAGGTTTTTTAGTATTAGCATGAGTGAAAATAGTACTAGAAATTAGTAAAAATAGTAGTAGGGTTTAGTAGTACCTTTACTGAAAATAGTAGTAGAAATTAGTAAAAATAGTGGAAGTAATTATTAGTTGCATTAGTAAAACCTGTAGCGGATATTAGAAAAAATAGTAGTAGCATTAATAAAAATAGTAGGAGAAAATAGTAAAAATAGGAGTAGAAACTTCTAAAAATAGTAGAAGAAATTAGTAAAAATAGTGGAAGAAGTTAGTAAAAATAGTAATAGGAATTTATAAATAATTAGTAATAGCATTAGTAAAAATTGTCGTAAAATTAGTCAAAATAGCAGTAGTAATTAGTAGTAGCTTTAGTAAAAGTAGTAGTAATAATAAGTAGTGGCATAAGCAAAAATAGTAGTAGAAATGAGTAAAAATAGTAGTAATAATTAGCAGTAGTATTAGTAAAAATAGTAGCAGAAATTAGTAAAAATAGTAATAGAAATTAGTAAACATTCAATACTTTTGACTTGCATTTTCTTGAGTTCATCGCCTAAATCTTTAAACAGATCTATAGCTTAATCTTCTGAAATTTTCGGCCACGAAATACAAGCTTTTAACAAATTCAAAATTCATAGAATTTGCTTTTGAAAACAAATGTATTTCGATACCTATCGAGTAAGATTCAATTTCTTAAAAATTTCCATGGAGTTTCATTGGAATCATTTATGCTTTTTTTTTTAAATTGTCATTCTTTTGAGATTATTGAAGAAGATGTAACCGGCCTCGATACTACTAAAGCTATCCCGAATG
The DNA here is from genome assembly GCA_951828415.1 of Anomoia purmunda. Lineage (NCBI taxonomy): Eukaryota > Metazoa > Arthropoda > Insecta > Diptera > Tephritidae > Anomoia > Anomoia purmunda. Next base: position 155,723,650 of record OX639993.1, read on the forward strand.
GCAGATACATGATATAAGTTTCAACATTTTGTTAAATATGTTAATTTTTACTGATATGAGAGTTTATGAATACATTCAGTTGTACTCATAAGAATCAACTTCATCAAACTCCTATAAAGGGGTTCAACGAAATATCACCGGAGTATTACATAGCGTCAGAAATTCATTCGTACGCTGTTTATAAACAATAAATTAGAAAATCGTAACTGTGTATAGAGCAGAATGCCTAACAAAGCCCCAGAAAAATTGTAGTAAACAATAACAAATCGTTGCAAAAAAAAAAAAAAAAGTGACTCAAATTCGGAACGGTATTCCTGATTATTATTTTCGCACATTTTTTTTTTTTATTTTATAAAACTTTAGTTTGTTATATTACTAATCTATTGTGATACCTCATAAAGTTTGCCCAACTGCCTACTGCCTACTACCAGCCAAGGAGCATTGGCAGTTCTGGATGGCGTTGTACTTGCTCGGCATTCGAAAAGAGTCCACCTATCCAATAGAAATTCGCTGCCGACCAGAGGAGTCCCCGGAACTTTGATCTTATGGCTGCCCTGTAGAGTCAGCTCATTCACGACGTAATATTCAGAAGCGGACGAAAAAGAGTACAGGCCTTATCGACCAATTTCGAACTTACCATTAAATACCCTTAGTCCTTAATCTCTGACTTTTCTTTTGGTGGGATGCGAGTAAAAATCGGCACCCATCGATCCCTTCTTCAGGGACAAAGTCAAAATTTGCTAGAACTTTAAGTTCCCGTAGATGGAGCTGAAGTTAAAGCCAGTGCTTCATAATCCGGCAGCAGCATGCTCTGAAAATCGCCAATGATTTCAATGAGCATGATGCTTTGCCCCTGCGCCACCTGCTTGACTTTTTGATACCATCCCAGTAAGTTTCACCAGACAGCGATTCTTTTTTACAGCAATAATTTACTTTAACCAATAATTTACTTTAGTTGGCTTTGTCTTTTTCCAAAATATCTAGCACGATCAGAAATCAAAAGTAGGACGCTACCGATCAATATTGCCACTGCTGCTGGAAAATTATAAAAAAAATGTGGTAGGTTGGTAGGCAATGCTGTTAATTAGGAGTTTTTGCCTATATCCATTTCAAAATTTGCAGTCTTTTTGTTTTAAATAGAAAATGTAATGAAAGTTAAAGCCGGTCTAAATAAGAAACACTTTTTAGATGTCTCGTAAAATTTGTATTACATTTTTTTAATTTGCAGCTGCCAAGGCTTTGGAACCAACTTATGAATTAATATTTAAAAAAACAAAATTGTTTAAAAAACGCTGATTTTATTTGAAAACTAAATTTTATTTTTAGTTGGTATATAAATTGAAATTGTGCTTAAAATGCCCTTTTTTCATACATATTGCCTTTTGAAGTTTTACAAATCAACTGAAGCCAACGCTTAGCGTAGCATTTATCGGTCAGGTTAAAGTCCCCTTGCATGAGGTCAAACAGGGGTTTCAGAAATTTACCAGAAATTTACTACCCTGAAATGTCGCTGCCAATGACGATCTAGAGTAGAGGTGAGAAAACACCACCTTGCGGAGTCCCGAGGCTTTATTGGATACATGAGAGTTTCTACCGTGAGGATAAACATTGCACCCTCCTCCGAGGATTGCTGCTGAACTGGTAAGGAGTGAATTTTCAGTAAGATTATATTTTCAGTATATAGTCAACACATCTTGAATCCAAAGTTCATTTTCATTAGAAATGGAACCACGAGGTAGACTTGAGCAATAATAATCATTTAATGAAGAAAGAAATACCACGACCAATAATTTTGTTAATTTTTCGAGTCCCTTTGATTTTCTTATAATTATAACTGAGTAGATATGCTAATAATTTGATTTTTAAAGTTTGATTAGTTACAAAGTGGATATTTCAAACAGGTTTCAGATTAACTGCATATTTAAACTGCACAATTTGTTTACGATTGGTAATTATTCGAAGAAAGAAAAGCAAATACATAACTAGCCAAACTAGTTTTTAATTGGGCTTGAATACCTTCAGTACTGGACCATTTTCTTCTATTGATACAACATGTCCTAGCTGGCGAAGCTGCTGAATCTTAATTTGTTGAACTATGTCTTTGAAGCTATGAAGCTCATAAAGCTCATGATAGACTTTTAGAGTGTAGTTTCGGTTCGTCCGGAGTGGGTTGCCTACTTGGCACAAAGTAGCACTTTTTGGCTCTATTGCTCTCCAGATCAACCAAGTCCTCTAATTCAAAATTGTAACTGTCAACAGTTTTATGGCAGCCATGCCTGTTTATTTAATAGCAGGAAGTACTTCGTTTTGTCTACTTACTTCTCCAGGTCTTAAAACTTTCATTATTTTTTGGTAAAATTTTAGGCCGTTTTGACAGCGCTGATTGTGTACCTAGACGCACGTTCTACGGCTCCGACAAAGAAATGATCCGAGCCAATATTCGGAGTACAAGTAGGTATACAACTTTGGAAACATGCTTTCTGTCCATCACAATATGATCGAATTGATTCCGAGTTTTTCGATCTGGCGACAACCACGTAGCTCGATAAATATTTGTAAGGTGAAACCTGGTGCTACATACTTCTTTATTGCGGGGCCCGGCAAACTCGTTCATTAACAGTTCGCTAGAAGAGGCTTCGTCGTGAAGACTGAATTTTCCGTTAGAGTGACCATATATTTCTTACTTATCTTGGTATTGAAATCGACAAGCACGATTTTAATTCCGCGACGGGGGCAGGGCTCGTAAGTGCGTTTTACGGGCCTGTAGAACTGATCTTTGATCACGTCATAATTCTCTTCTGTCATGCCGTTGGCATAAATTTGCGAGATATTGAAGAATCTCGTATTGATACATATCATGGGGGGGGGGGGCACTCGTCTACCGGAGTGAACGATAGTATTTGGTGACGAAGTCTTTCTATCTGAAGAAGCCGTTAGCGCTTCAACCGAATGCAAAATAATCGTTCTGACCACTGCTAAGCGAATGACAAAAAGAGACTTTCGTCATATTTAGTGATATATTCAAGAATAATGATTTTTATTATGGTATTATTCCTTCATATTCGATGGTTTTTAATTTTGAATAGTTCTTTTATTTAATCTACACTGAACGGATGAGCTTCTTAAATTATTGTCGCATATTCAAATCAATTTCAATACCAATTCCAATCTGGCGTCTAAGACACCACTCAAGCTTAGTTGCTTTACTCCACTACGCAACACTGAAATTACCATTCAGCTTTTCAGCCAAGTTACAGCTGAAATATCTCTACGGCATAAACGTACCACCAAAGCACACGACGAATTGGCTAAGTGAAACAAACAAAAGGCAATGAGCACAAAACACACTAACCAAAGAGCAGTATTGAAAAAAAACGAAACAAAAGTAACGCCAACTGGAAATAACTAAAATACAATAAGTAAACAGAATAACAACAACACAAAGCGCGGAGGAAGCATGGCTTAGATCTGGCATGGCGGAATGAGTGGTGCCAGCAACAGGCAAAAAAGCAAATAGCAATAAGCCAAGTATAACCGCTCTGACGATGTCAGTTTAAGCGAGACAGTCAAGTGGTAAGGTTAAAAAACGCGCATTAAACGAGTGATGTGTTAGAGCGTCGAAGCTTGTGGAAAACGTGAAAAATACAAAAGCACTAAATAAATAACAAGCGCTGACTAAGAGTTAATGAACGAAATGTGAATAATTTTTTTTTATATTTATTTAATGGTTTTCAAGTTTTGTATTTGCGCCTGCCTGCCTTTGTGTGTGGTTTTTTGATAAAAATTATAAAGTCAACGAAATTATGAACTGCATTTTTTGTACCAAAAAAAGCGTGTAAACGAATTATCTACATTTGGTTAGTTGCAATTTAAGCTCAAATTTTTCGTAACAGCAAGCAGAGATGGACTGAACAGCTCACACATAGCAAGACAGTGAGATCCTACCAAATTTGGTAGGATAGTCGAGCTGCAACCGAATTCTACTCCATTGCTACAAAAACAAAAACCTCAAATAATTTCAGTTATAAATTAGTTGAAAGCAAATATTTGGCATGGCATTTCGTGGGTGCTAGCTTCCAACTTAATCCGCTCCCCAGCGGAACTCTGCGCTAAGTAATCTGTTGGCGTTGTGTGAGTGAACTTGAGTGCTGCTGCTGGCGGAAACTGATTTGTGTATGTGTGTGTGTGTGTGTTTATGTAAGCGCTGTCTCGCCCAGTTTAAGACGAGATCCAGCCAACAGGCGGCGCGAGAAGCTTAAAAGAGAATCTACTATGGTAAATTTGTATTCTCTTAAGCCCGTCTTTCGCGTTGGCTCTTAAAAATCTGCCTCGCCTGCAGTGGGAATTTTTAGCCAAATATTTTCAGTTTTTTTGTACATACATATCTGCATTTGTGTATTTTTCATGTACATATTTGTTTTTTTTTCACACAATTCATTACTGTCGGTATTTGGTCATTAACACCGAAATATATCTATATTTATTTGCATTTCAATTGTACTCTTTTGCTTAGATCGCCGTGAGTAAATTTCAAGCAATTTCATTTTGCCGCTTTATTTCGTTTTCGCTTTTGCTTCAACCTTTTTTTGTTTTTTGTTTTGGTGCAAGCCGAAAGTGCCAGAAAAAAGTTATTGGCGCGTGAAATCAGATGTCAAGGCAAAGCAAAAAAAAAAAAACAAAAATTGTCTAAATTGTATTCTCTCATCACAGTGGGGCGCAATGCATAGTTACGCTTGAAAACTGCGCTGTAGTATTTCATTGTTGACTTTTTTTACAACACAAAAACATAACTGCGAGTACAAAGTTAAAAAGCTTATTACCTCAGTTGCATTAAAAAAGTGTTGGAAATATTTTATTATTTTCATTATATATAAGTGGAATTGTGTGTATGAGTAAATGCGAATATCCCGTATTTGATTTTATTTGTGTTACAAAATTCGCATAGCATTTATATCTTATTATTATATATTAACTTAATTATCTTAGCAGGGTCAGTGGTTGATGTTTGCTATTTTATTTTGACTTATTGTATTTGTTTTTGCGCTATTTGCAAAAAAAAGTTTGTTTTATTACGGGTTTGATCGCAATAATTACAATAAAAATTCGTAGCCATCTTTTAACATGTTGACTACCAATTGTTAGCTAACTGCATTTTAGTTTAGTTTGCATTCAAGGCGTACTACCTTTCTAGTGATACCGCAATCAGCTCTATCTTGTTGTAAGTTTTAAATTGAGAAAGAAGCGTAGTTGGAGGGTTTGTACTAAGGTAATTTTGATAAAAGTTCAGACATCATATTATACTTATTCTACGAGTGTCAACGAAATCTATTGAATTTTATAAATAATAATATAATTTTTTAATGCGTTTCAGAAATTGTAAATTTTAAATTTTTTTTATTATTTTTCATTGACTTCATTAACTTTATTTATTTTACTTTCTTTAATTTTTTTTTAGTTTACTTTATATTTGTTTAAATTAAATTTTGTTTTATTTGTTTCCTTCATTTTCTTTTGTATGATTTTTTTTTAATTTTTGTATTTTTTATTGTATTGTTTTATTGTATTTTTTGTTTACTAATTTAGACGAATAAAACTAAACTTTTTAAAATTAAATTTCTTTCATGTTATTTTACTTTGATCTCTTTCCTTTTATTGGTTTTATACTATTATTTTTTAATTTTATTTTTAGTTTATTTTATGTTATAATAATTTAATTTAGTTTTATTTTATTGTAATTTATTTCCTATGTTTTTATTGTTTTTATTTTTATTTCAATATGTATTTTTTGTTCATATTTAATTATGTTTTATTTTTTACTACTTTCTTTTATTTTTTAATGACTTTATCATTTTCATAAAATTCTTACTATTTCTGATAGATATAATTAAAATTCTTAAATTCAATTTTGTTTCATGTTATCTTACTTTAAGTTCTTTCCTTTTATGTATTGTATACTATAATTCTAAAATTTTATTTTTAGTTTGTTTTACATATGTTGTAATAACTTAATTAAGTTTTATTTTGTTTTAATTTATTTTCTTTTATTTTTATTGATTTTATTTTTTAATTTATTATTACTTTTTATATTTAATTACGTGTTATTTTCAACGCTTTTTTTAATTTTTATTAACCTTATTACTTTCATAAAATTTTTAAATTTAATTTAATTCTATTTTTTATCTGTTTTATTTTTAATTGTAAACTGTTTTTTTTAGTTTTACTTTTGTTCCTATTCTTTCGTTCGATATTATTTTATTTTTAATTAATTTAGGAAATTTTTTTTTTAAATCTGTTTAATTTTATTTTGTTGTACTTCATTTAATTTAATTTTAATTTAATTTTAATTTAATTTTAATTTAATTTCAATTTAACTTTAATTTTAATGTAATATTAATTTTAATTTAATTTTATTTTAATTTTAATTTAATTTTGATTTAATTTTAATTTAATTTTAATTTAATTTTAATTTAATTTTAATTTAATTTTAATTTAATTTTAATTTAATTTTAATTTAATTTTAATTTAATTTTAATTTAATTTTAATTTAATTTTAATTTAATTTTAATTTAATTTTAATTTAATTTTAATTTAATTTTAATTTAATTTTAATTTCATTTTAATTTAATTTCAATTTAATTTTAATATAATTTTAATATAATTTTATTTCATTTTATTTTCTTTCGTTCTTTTTTTACTTTTGTTATTTAATTTTGCTTTATTTTACTTTATATTTATCTGATTTTATTTCGTTATGTTTTTTTATTTGGCTATATTTTATTTTATTTTATACTCTGTTTTGTTGCATTTCGTTTAGTTGCATTAAATTTTATTTTGCTTTAATTTATTTCATTATAATTTAATTCTATTTTCGATTTTTTTTTCATTTTATTTTATAACACTTGATTTCTTTGAACATTATTTAATTTTTTTTTAATTATCTTTTATTTCAGTATATTTTATTTGACTTCATATTTATTTCATTATATTTTTTAATTTCAATTAATTCTAATTTAATTTGGAACTTTGTGTTATTTGTCATTCCATTTTATTGCATTTTACTTCCTTTTATGTTACCTTATTTCATATTGCTTTCTTATTATATATTTTAATGGCAAAATAAACCGCGCTTTGTTCAAAATATTTTATTATACCCACTACCCATTTCATTTATACAACAAGTCAGTTGTTATAATGCCAAATCCGCGAAGGCTCAACGGCGGCAATTAAATGAGGAGGTCATTTCAAATTCAAATACTACATCGTAAACCTTCATCCCAGATGAGCTCACTAAGCTAGAACCTCTGAACTTTTTTGTAATCCACCCCTAAAAAACCTTGTTGGTGGCAGTAACTTTATTGTCATACATACATACAAACATACATAAATATTGAATTATATAGGAACAACATGAACTGCAACCAAAGGACAAAATTTGAAAAAATAGAAAATAAAAAACATAAAAAATTTGTTATGCCCTCAACTAAAGAATATCGCCGTCGAGCAAACCATTCAAAACAGGAGACACGCCAAAGATGATATTTATTTGCCAAGTTTAAGTAAAGCGTTTTTATAGCCCCAGAAAATTTTATTAACTCAAAGGTGTCAACCGAAGTCATTGCGTTCAAAAATGAAAATCTATAACAATAAAAACTGTAGCAATAAACCGAAAACTTATGACCAGAAGATGCATACAAAAGGCAATAAACAAAAAATCAAAAACAGCAAATGCGACCTTAGTTTGAGTGGAGTAAGAAAAAAAATATAGTTTAGAGTGTCCATAGCAAAAGCTTATGAGGAAGATTATGTCATATGATCCTTATTAAATTGGAGGTAAAAAAGAGGGTTTAAATGTAAAATTATTTTTCAATTTGAGATTCTTTCATTCGCTAAATTTTCAATTCAATTCGCTTGGGACTGAATTCCACTGGTTTTGGTGATCTGAAATGATATCTTTTAATATTAACTTTTACTAATCTTAATTTATTTCAGCTTGATAGTAAAAACTTATATGCCAATAAATATCAGATATTAACTTTTACCATTAAAAAATGTTCAAAGTTCATTCCGTTATGTATGAAAGATTCATGTTCTACGAATTGCATTATCCCATCTGAACTTCACTACCGCATTTTAATCTAAATTGTTGTTGAAGACTCTTCATGCTGTAGAAATCTAAGAGATGGAATGGATTTGTCGACACCACTAGTGGTGTTCGTGATCCCGACTGAGTTCGAATTATATTTTTTTTTGATAAGCATGGCAGCATGGAGCTTCCCGATGCTTACTGCGCATGCGTTGAATTGGAATCAAGAACCGATCGGCTTCACATTGATCGTTTTCCCTGTGCTTATCTTAGTATTTTTAAATAGAAATTCTCTGATATAAATTTTTAAAACGAATAGAATACAGATTAGATATAACTCTTCCCAACAATATCAGCTTTTAAAATGTAAAAGGTTTGGCAGACAAGCAACTTGTATATTTGGGATTAATTTCCCAATTATATTTCATTCAATGTAATTTGTATATTCGTAAAACGAGAAGAAGCTCTTACATGACAATTAATGTGCATTTTATTTTCTGATACTCCCATTCGCTGAACCAGATGCGATTTTGTTGCCAAAGACGCGGCAGTGTATGAGTTCAAGCACGGAAAGAGTGTTGAGTCAAAATTGTTCTTTAAGGAAATCAATACCACATGCTACGCCAAACAAATTTCATCATCTATCAGGTAACAAAATTTGAAGACCAGTATTGGAGTTGCCGAAATTTGTTCACTTAATTAATTTGCAAAAAGTATATTTTAATTTGGCTACAGCATCCCTCAGCAATCCAGATTGAAATTTCAACGGAATCAAAGTGTGAGTTTCAAGAGTGCTAAATACTTTAATGTTTGTCTTTATACCAGAAAGCACATTATGTATATTTGCATATATGCAAATATGTTTGTGTATTAGGATGCATCGCTACCCATAAATACAAAAAGAAATGGAACTGTTTTCCTATCGGAATTATAAAACTAAATATATGTACTTCGGAGGAAATTGATAATTACATGAACTCGAATGATTTCAAACAAACTCCAAAAATATAGATTTTTTTATAAAATTTTTTTTTTAAATACTCAAATAAAAAATAAAATACCTCAGATGATAAAAGAGTTCAAGCTTTAGAAGCCTGCATAGAAATACAAAAAAAAAATATCACACACAAAAAAATTTCCAACTGAAGGGTACTGAGATTTTTGATGCCGTTTCTGCCAGGGACCGCAACGGTTATAAATTTTATTTGAAAAAATCATGATTAAGTCGTTATTTTGTAATTTTAATTTTTTCGATTGCATTTGGTCGATAATTTGTGATTTTTATTTTTCGATCAAAAATAATCGATATTCTTTGATTTACATTTTTCCGTTGATATTTGATCGATACTTTGTGATTTTTATTTTTTCGATAAAAAAGTTATCGCTTTTCGAGGAGCTAAAAGATTTTCGATCATAATAAATACAAATTTTGTTCAATTTGGTTCAATTTTGTTAAAATTTGATGGAAATAAATAACGATCACACTTGATAGAAAAATTGAAGTCACAAAAAGTAAGAATAACGATCACATGCGATATAAATAATAAAAATCACAAAATAACGATTATGAAATGATTTCGATAAAAATAATCGTTTTTCATAGACTTAAAATTTGCGATCATAATAAACGCAAACAAATTTTTCGTCGATGACAATAATAGGTTTTATGATAGAAAGAATATCGATCAAATATAATCAGAAACTTTTAAATCCAAAAACAGCGATAGTTTTTGATCGAAAAAACCAAAATCGTAAAATATCCATTACATATACCCGAAGAATTGTAAACCACAAAATAACGAATATGCAATGATATAAACCAAAAAGTCTTCTGAATAAAATAAGATCTGATATACAATAACATATGGCATGGAGTTTATCACGATATATTCGAATTTTGTTTTGAACGAATTCTTCCCAATCATTTTTTTTAACCGATAAAATCAAACTAACGTATTTTCGGTCCCTGATTTTGCTGTTTTTTTTTTTTGGAAAAGTGATTTCAAAAAATCTGGAATAACTCAGGCAAGACTTAGCCGCTTTAGACTTTTAAGGTATCATTGGAAAAGTATCTCTTAGCCGATAAACCCATTCATGATCTAAATTTTTTGGGAAATCTCATTGTTATGATTCTGTCGAACACATTTTAAAATATTTTTTTATGCAGACATTTAAAGCTTAAACTGTTTTCCTAGGTGTTTTATTGCAATATTAAAAAAACTGGTTTTGTTTATAAAAACTCCAATTTGGGTATTAATATTTTTCAGATGGCTTAAAGCATAATACATTTATTGATTCCGGTGAACATCCTGCAATTTTTGTTTTGTGGTACACTTTAATGTGTAGGCATTAATATTAAGGTGCTAAGGTGGGCATTCACTTGAGGCTAAGGAAAAATAAAAACTGTGATTCTTTGCTCAATGACGCATCGCTTGCAAATTATCGCCATTTTGGAGAGCGGCATACAAATAAACAGCGCATTCATATTGAATGTAGAAAATATTGACTCAAGCTATATTGTGCATCTTAAATATATATATATATATATATATTCATAAGTAAAAATACCTATGTGTGTATGTTTGTATAAGGAAACTATAGAAATGCTTCTGATTGTTTCAAGTGAAAAATGGCTTTGTCAATGCCCGATGCACGTATTGTATAAAATATATTGTATATGTGTCTATGTATGTTGAATTCTAGGAAGTGATATCTCGAAATTGTGGCGAGAATATCAGTGGCGTCAAATCGCAAAAACCACAAGAAAAGAAGCAGCAATTATCATAGAGCTCTGTTTAAAAAACTCGCAGGTAATTGAAGTAGCAATACGGCGCTACAAAAGTTGATATAGATGAAAGAGATTACAAATATATAGAGACATAACTTATAGTTTCACATACGTAATTTCCAGATTTGCTTTAGAAAAATGCTAAATAATTTATGCGAAAGCCGCATTTGTCATCTAAATAAAAAATTCAATGTAAGACACAGCAGCAATTAAGCAACAAAATAATAAAACGATATTACGTGTATTATAAAAATATTTATTTTACAACTCAAACGAATGCTCAGCATACTGAATTGAATTTAGAATAATACTCGTATTGCGTACCAAACGGCAAATAGCAGCTGAGTATAAAAAATATTTAACAACGACCTGTGTGACTCGCATAAAAACCAGTTAAATTAACTATTCAAAAAAATGACAACAACAAAAACACACACGCATTGGCACGCAAGCAAATATGTTTTTAGTTTACTCTTCAATTGCTTTTGTTTTCTTTTTTGTTCGCCTTATTTTCGCATAACAATAACGCTGTATAATTAATTTTCAGTCAACATTAACTTTAACAAGTGCGTCTTCAATTATAATCAAACAGTAGCGGAGTTTGCAAGTGCTAGCAACTAAAAAGCGTTTGCTGCTATAGTGGAAAAAGAAAATTACTATTACATATAAATTATTAAACTAAAAAAAAAATTATAATAAAACCCATAAAACAACCGTAGCTACTCATGTGAAGTGCTGTGCAAAGGTTAAGTGTAATTGACAAAATTTTAATTCTAGAAACGCCGTTGAACGAAAGCGTGCAGTGGAAGTAGAAAATTCGAAACATTCAAAGCTTTCAACAAATCACATAACGAAAGCGAAATAGTTGAAAGGAAAGACTTAAGCGCCGAACGCGATGACCACACAAGCAGATAAGAAGCAAAAGACGGCGGCAAGGAGCCAGCTGCTCACGATGCTGCTAATTTTCGCCAGCCTGCTCGTTAGCCAGGTAAGTGTTGAGTTTTTATGCGTGCCGCAATTAGCCACGTGATGTTTAAAATGTGTTTTCTTTTTTGTTTAAGTGAATTTCGTACTTGCCTGTTTTAGGTTTTTTTTTAATAGACTTTCTGTAAAGTTAGGAATTTCGCAGCTGAGAAGTATTTTAAGTATTATTATTATTATTTTTTAAATAAGATTTGAAAATTTTACAACTTTCAAATGGTAATTAAGTGATATTTTTTAGGGGAATATTTAAATAGGCATATATTTAATGCATAAATAAATTTAAAAGTAAATGTGCCCATAATTATGAAAGTGGTCTAAGTCATAGATTTCATGTATCGAGATAATTAGTGAATTGCATTTGAAAGAATTAAAAATATTTTAACATTATATGATGTTTTAATTTATAACTTTGTTAGTGTTGATTAATGAAAATTTATTATGACAATGGAAATTTGTCAAAATTTCATATGAAAATGTTGAATTTATTTCTACCATTTTCATAAATTAACTAAATGATTAAAGGCTATGAATGACTTAGGGCAACAATAACTTTATTTAAATATTTTATTTAAACAATTATTGAACAACGACTGTAATTTTTTGAGCTTGAGGCGAGGTTTTATTAGGGAATAATATGAGAAAACAACGATTTTTCAATGTGTTAGAAGAACCTGACCTCAAGTTCAATAAATTACAGTCGTTTCAAACATATAAGACCAAAAATAATAATAAAAATTGTTGAACATTCACTAATTATTTTCAAAAAGTAATCCATTTTTATTTCGAGGTTTTAAGGCTCTCCAAATGTTCTTGAAAAACTGTAGGGATGTAAGTTTTTTTTTGAAGAAAACAATTTTGGCAAGAATCAGTTCACAACAAAACTGGAATATATCGATTTAGTTCTTATGATATATGCTATACAAATCTGACCATATTTTTATTTAGAGTATTTTTAAATTTTTATTGGAAATCATTGCATAATCGTTATTCTTCGATTTATAGTTTTTCCCTAAAAAATAACCCTTTCTCTTGGGTTCTTATTTTTCCGATCATATTTAATCGATATTTTTGTATTTTTAGTTTTTTCGATCCAAAGTAATCATTAGTCTTGGATTAAAATTTTACCGATCATATTCGATCGATGTTTTTGGTTTTTATTTTATCGATAATTACAATTTTCGATCATAATAAAAGCAAACGAATTTGTTATGATCGATAAAAGGTATCACAAAATATCGATGAAATTTTATCGAAAAACTTCAAATCTCAGAAAAACGATAATTTGTAATCGGAAAAAAAGAAATAAAAAAATATCGATTAAATGAAATCGGAAAAATAAAAAACCAAGAATTACGTTTATTTTGGAGTGAACAAATTAATTTAAAAAAATAGCGATTAAACTTGATCGAAAAAATAAAAAGTAAATGGTAAGGATCACACTTGATAAAAAAAAAAAAACATCATTTGAATCACCATTATTTTTCATCGAAAAAATAAAAATTACACAATAGCGATAAAATCGTGATTTGTTTAATAAAATTTATAATTTTTACGGTCCCTGATTGATATACTAGAAAGCAAAAGAGCAGTCAGTGGGGAAAAAAATTTTGGAATCAGGTAATTAAACAAACCGTAATTTCGCAGAGGATATTTTTGAAGATTTTTTTTATCTTCTACCATAGTTGGGAAAAGTGACGAAACACAGACTTTACGAATAACATATAGATCTTATAACTTTTGAGAAAAAGGGCATTTTTTCTTTTTTGTTTATACTTGAAATTAAAGAACCTTTCTTGAAAATACAAAAAAAAAAGCAACCGCTCGCTTTATTAACGAAAATCAATCTTACATAAAACGAAAAAAAAAAACAAAACAAAATGTTTCTATATGTGGAAAGTTTTTCAACTTTCAAGCAAAGGCTAAATTTTCCCAGTCTCTGCAAACTTCTCCATTGGAGATGTATATTCGCTAAATAGAACGTTTTCAAGAAATTTTTGATTTTTCCAACGCTTTTGTGGCATCAACTTCAACGCCAAAGTCGAACTTAGTTGATCTCTACTCTCTACTGTCTCGATAATCGACATCGAAAATCGTAATAAATCATCGCACTAGCACTTCCTCGAATTTATTCCATCTTTTGGGTGGATTGAATTTCTGAACACACTGAAACCAGAGCACAAATAAAGCTCGTAAGTGAAAACGTTTTATATGTAAGGATATGCTAAAAAACAACACCAAACTTTTTTCGATAAAAATATCGAATTACTGCTCATCACACGTAGCGTTGCAAAGACGCTAGATAGAAAGGGTAACCCTCGTATTAAGGTGATTAAATTGTACATGTAACATAATTGCACGTTTAGCTTAGGTTTTGTACAATCCATGTAGAAAACAACAGAAATTTGATTACCCAGTGTTTTTTATTTTTTTTTTGATAACTGCATAGATTTTCTCTTTTTTTTGTAGACACACATTTTCGATATCAAACATTATGAAAGATAATTTTTCGGCATTTCCTACTAATGCTCCCACACTTTAGTTGATTTTCTTATAGCAACGGTGTTTTCTAGTGAAACTCATAATGTTAAATTTCACTGGAAATTATAGCGTTTTCACTACTCTCGCTAACTATGCACATAAGTAGCTTCGTGAGCTTTTTGTTTTTATGAAACGTAAAAACGTCTAATGTATTTATGATTGTACGGCTGGTCGGCTAGTCAGTTTGCTTCTAAGATTTGCTGTTAACATTTTAATATTGTTTATAAAGTTTTTTTTTCTTCTTTGTTTTATTATTTTTTGGAAATGGTAATTGCGCTATGAAAGTGGCAAAGCAGCTGCTACTTAAACCTGAGCTCCAGACATAATGAACAAAAAGTGAAGGCAGCAACAATAATAATGTCAATGCAGGGGGGAAAGTAAGAAACAAAATTAAAAAAAAAACTGAAGTGTGCTTGTATGCAGTTTATATTTATCTACACGTACTGTATCTAGGCATTCTGCATTAGAGCCGTTTCCATGAAAACTGAAACTGAAACTGAAATTCTGCTCGTGCGCAATTATGGCGTGTCGGCCATCACATTCGAATCGAAAAAAGTAGCAATGCATTAGGCGAACAATAATTATGTTCATGTTGATGATGATGATGATGATCCTCAATGCTGTGATGATGAATCTGCTATTGCCGTAGCTATCAATTATTACTTTATGATAATAATCATTGTACTGGACAACGCATAGCCAACGCTCCTTTCATGCTTTCTCAAAACTAATGGGTGATGAGAATGCAATCGGTTCTATGATGGCTGGTGTAGAGTGTACTCCAACTATAATTTCTTGGCTTCTGTGCACCTTTTGATCGATACTCAATAATAGGCGAATCAACCGAAGTGGCTATAGGAAAATCCCCCAACTGCCACTGCCAATGCGGCGCGGTGCATTTAGCTGTGTTCGATGTGCGCATTGTTGTAGTTAATTTTTTCCTTACTTTACTTGAACACACACTCACACATATTCTACATATATATATATATATATATATATATATATACGAACATAAGTTTTGTTATTATTGTTACTGCAGCGTTCCACTGACCGATATTTTTGTGGCTCAAAATCATATTTAAACTTTTTATTTTTTTACTTGTAACAATCGCATTGACGTTGGCCAGCCACAGCAGCCGCTTTAGTTATTTTGCTTTTATTGTTATTGTAATTGTTATTATTACTGCCTTACTGGATACTTAAAATTCGCTTTCTTGAATTTTCTGCTGGTTCTTTTTGAGAAATGTATACCTTCATCTCAATGCTACGGGTTTTCATATTAAAGTATCTTTAGTCTTTATTTTATTAAATCTTATTTATCGTTTACTCTGCCCACTCTGCTGCTACTCGTTTTAATATTACTTTCAGTTGACCCGAAAACTCAGTTCTTATTGGCTTACTTTGACCCAATTACTGTTGCGGCATTACTTCGACATTACAACGGCTTGTATAAATACTAACTGCCCCTGTGATCCACTTTGATCATTTTTTGATTTTTCCATTTAATTTGTACGCAGCCATTAAGTACAATAAATTATTATTCTGAAAAAAAAAAAAATAAGCAGATAGAGAATTGTGGGGCCAAATATGAAATTTTTGATAATGCCAACTCATCAAATTGCATTCAATAATAAAACTACTACTATGATTTATCTTTAAAAAAATTTCTTGTGCCAGTTCTGTAGTGCAATCTGCCACTGATGGCTGTTGTTGGGAGTAAATGGCGATTTAAAAGCATTTTAGTACAGTTATTGGAAATAATTGCTATAAAAATTTGTATTTGAAATGAGCGCTTTACTTTGCTAAATGCTTGGCTTTGTGCTAATACATCCTATTAAAATCTACTAAGAAAGTTTTTTTTTGTAATGTCTTCAAGGAGATATCTTCTTTTATTATTATAATAATAATAATAATCTTTCTAATATTTACTTTTTAATTTTAGCATTTAAGTAATCACTGCGACTATGAAGTTGGTCAAATTTCACCTCTTAGCCAGAAACCAGTCCTCTTCACACTTCTACACTTCTCTCAAGCATATACCCAAGTTTTCTGATTTCATCATTGGTTTTGACTTTTTTGCCCTAATTTTCAGAAGCTAGTAGTTCCTATTAACCAGCGATAAAAAATAATCGTTATGTTGATTTATCAGATAAAAATTCGTTAGAAATAATTCGTTCAAAACAAAACTCGATTATATCGGTCTAGTCCTTATGCCATGAGCTATGCAAATGTGAACATATTTTTATTTATTAGAAGATTTTTTGTTTTAAATCGCTACATAATTGTAACTTTTCGGTTTTTTTTCGATCAAAACAGTCGTTATGCTTGGATTTAAATTTTTCCGGACATATGCGATCAATATTTTCCGATATTCATTTATCGATTATAACTAATCGTATAGGCTTATTTTTAAACGAAAAATAAAAATAAAAACTTAAAATTAACAATCAAGATTGATGAAAAAAATTATAGTATCAAAATATAGATCAGACCTAAAAACCACAATATAACAATTAAATCATAATTTTTTTTTATATACTACGAACCTTGATATAGACCTTCAATATAGTACCTATAAAAAATTAACTTTGTCACTGTTAAAATGTCAGCAGGGATTATTGAAAAGTTCTGTTACGCAAACTGTTTTCTAATACTAAATTATAATTTATTTGAAGTTAATTAAGTTAACCAGAAAATCATACTTTG
Organism: Anomoia purmunda; assembly: GCA_951828415.1. Taxonomy (NCBI): domain Eukaryota; kingdom Metazoa; phylum Arthropoda; class Insecta; order Diptera; family Tephritidae; genus Anomoia; species Anomoia purmunda. The sequence goes on from OX639993.1 coordinate 155,740,752, forward strand.
CAGTAATCTTGCCCCTAACTGATATTTTCCAACTTGATAGAACGCGTGTTTTATAGCAAAAAATAGGGTTGCTGTCTGGCTGCATAATTTAAACTATGTTTAATTAATGTTACCCTATTTATATTATAATTAACGAAAGTTGATTTAAAAGCTTTAGACCCGATTCACATCATAGTGCTGATTATGGATCGTTCTCGGTGTGCAAGGGCGTTTTAACTAAAAATATTTTTAGAAATAACTAACACTGTTTAATTAATTAAAATTTTCCACCTATCTAAGCTGATTGTGTAATTAAAATATTTAAATGTCATTATCATCTAAAAGGTATTTTCGAAGACTTAAAGTGGAACTAGCTTTGAATAAAACGAGAAAGGTTTAGCACATCCATTTAGTAAGCAGAATATTAGGGCACTTCAATACCGAACAATTTTTACTTGCATAAAAATATGCAAGCGCTCAATAATACAGAAAACTTGCAAAAATTTCAATATAATAACACAAGAAAGCTACGAATTCTTGTAAGCTGTCATAAATGTTTGAATTGTCAAAGGCAAATGTAAAAAAAAAACATTGCAGAGATCCACATTACGAGTCAGACAAACTTTTCAACTTTTCGATATTTAGTATTTTGAAAGTTATATTGTAAACGACTTTTGATAATAATTATGAGTGAGAAATATTTTTTAAATCGGCAATAACTATTATTTTGAGACATTTTTTACGTCTTATAAAGACTTTTATTTTGAGATTTATACTATACAAATTTTTGAATACTAATTATGACTAAGACATCTGAAACTATTTCGAAGTTGTTCCGAATCAGTCCCAACCTAATCCCGAAATGGTCCTAAAAAAAGAACCGTCCTTCAAGATTTAAAACTTTTTTTCTTAATCATCATTATTATGAGAAGACTCTTATAATATAAATCTCAAAATGAAAGTTTATCTAGTTGATAATTATTATGAGAAGCTTTAATAACATAAGATCCAAAATAAAAGTCTTTGAATAATTTATCTCGCTGATAACTGTTATAAAAAGATAACAATAATATCAGACTTATATATTATTATAAAGTTGTTTAAAAAATTAATTTATTGTGTGGAACTTTCACTATACGCATAATTTCGGCTAGTCGGGCTTTTGACAACTCGATGGTGAGCGATTAGTCGAATAGTTGCTATTCGATTATCAACGATAAAAAAAGTTGCTAATCGACTAGTCGACTAGTAGTATTGCTTACAAGGTTAATGAAGTTTCTGTAATAAGTTAATTAAAATGCTACTACATTGGTGTACAACGAAAAATGTTTAAAAATCCATAAATTCGAAAAAAGTTTTGAAAAGGTTTGCCACTAGGGCTGGGATGATCTGCATATTCGACTATCCGGATATTAATGCAATGATATCTGCTGACACGTATAAAATGCGGATGGTATGGATGTCTGGTTAATATTCCTTGGTAGAATTGGTATTTTCGGATATCCAAAACATATTAACGAATTGATGAACAACAATAATAATAATAAATAAAGACTTTTTGTTAATAATTTTTCGATGTGTGCTTCCACGATTATCAATAAATACTTGAATATTTTCTTCGCACCGCTATTTATTTTCCCCACCGACGACCTTTTTGTGTTCCTTATTACCCTTGTATTTATTTGGCCTATGCTGCATCTTATTAATTTATGATATGCAAATATTTTATTGATATCCGGGTATACCAAAATTCGAATTTTTGTTTTAAGTATCCGAAATAGAATATTCAGTTTATCCGAATAGTTGAGAAATCGAGATGAAATTTCAAGCCCTAGTTGCAAACTTTGTGAAAAATTCTGAATGAAATATTGCACACTTGGTGTCAGAAAAAGTGTAAACAAATTTTCATGCCGAACTTGAAGTGCAAATGATCGATTGTGGCATGGGCTGTGTGCTGAAGCCAAAGGACATCGAAGCTAATGTCACATTTAGAGGACGCAAAAAAAGGTATTTTTTGATGTTGATTTGTAGTGAATTGAAGACAGTTCTTGTCAAATAAGTATAATATTTATATAGAGTGATGTCTGAGGTTAAAAACCAAAATATTTTTTATAAAAGTGAAAATTAAGAATTAATATACAGTTTCTTAACTAAGAGGGTTTTTTTATTGTAGATAGACTAAAATATTTCCGATATTCGAAAAGTAACTCTTTTAAATAGGCTCCCAAGAAAAATACGGGTTCGAAAAACAAAATTTCGTTGTTCTTGCAGTCAATATTGAACTATTTTTTAGGTTTTTTTTATTACTCCTTACACAATTTTGAAAAACATGGTTTCCAGAAAATCCCGAATCTTATCCACAATTTCAAAAATTAGCTATTGAAACTTTGTCACGATATTCGAAGGCGACATACCTGTCGATTAAAACAGTAAAATAAAAAGTAATAAAATAAATCTACTTCCCACCTTTACACAGCCGCCGAGATGGAAATGGACTTCCTCAGAAAAGATGGTTTTTCGTGCAGACTTGTTATCGTATTTACTAATGAGATATTTAAAAATATAACTTTTTAAGCTCAAACAGGAAGACTTTGTGATCATAACTGCAGTTGTATTAGATAATTGCGTTTAAAATTTTATGTTTTAATTCGACATTTATGAAGAATTATGTGCCACTTAATATTTTCGTAAGCTGTGAGTTGTAGGAAATCGCATGCAGTTTGGTTGTTAAACAAATAAGCAATCGTTTCCAACTATAAAAAGCCTCGTATTTATATTTCATGGCTTCTGTTAATTTTGAGTGAACTTTCCTTTTTGTTGTGGTTACATAGCTGGTCTATAGACATTATAATTTAGCTTTGCTAACTATTAGCTTAATATTAGTTGGTAAAACACTCTGCAATCTTAAAATTTTTACGGCAGCTGTTTTTTTCTACACCTGACTAAGTTTGCCATTTTTGAGTTTATTTTTAGCTGGCATTTTATTAGTTTTTGACTTTGTTTGGTAGTTTTTTTAACTACTTTTGCTTTTATTTTTAACTTTTTAACTTCGTTTATGAATTTATTATTTTTCCTCAAAGCAACAGCTGCGCTACTCTGAAATGCTAACCAATTGTTTTGTCTATTTATGTGGCTTTTTTTATACATATCTGCCTTCTAGGGAAATGACAATTAACAATATACATATACACACACACGCACACGTACACATCTATACATATTTCATTCTTTATGACACAGCGAGCGGAGGAAAATCAGATGTTGGTGTCAGTTTTACACTGCGATTGTGTTGCTTTGTTGTTGTTGGAGCGTTTGCAATGCTTAAGTGGTCATAATATATGTACAGCGCCGGACAATTAAATCGGGACAATAAAATTAGTAGTAGATGAAATTAGAAAAACAGTAGTAGAAATAAGTAAACACGTTTACTAGAAATTAGTAAAACTAGTAGTGGAAATTTGTAAAAAATAGTAGTTGAAATTACTAAAAATAGTAGTAGAAACTAATAAAAGTAGTAGTAGCATTAGCCAAAATAGTAGTAGAAATTAGTAAAACCAGTAGTAGAAATTTGTAAAAAATAGTAGTTGAAATTACTAAAAATAGTAGTAAAAACTAATAAAAGTAGTAGTAGTAATAAGTAGTAGCATTAGCGAAAATAGTAGTAGAAATTAGTAAAATCATAGTAGTATTAGTAGCAGAATTAGTAAAAACAGCAGTAGAATTTAGTAAAAATAGTAGTAGTACTTAGCAGTAGTAGCAGTAATTAGTAGTAGTAGTAAATATTAGTAGTAGTTTATTAGTAGTAAATGTTGTACGAGTAGTAGTAGTACAAGTAATTAGGAGTTGTAGAGGTAATAACTACTAGTAGTAGTATAAGTACTTAGTAGCTGCCTTATGGGCACACACGGGAAGAGATTGGGATGCATAGCAAACGACTTATGCCGGAGCTGCAGGGACGAAGAGAACGTGGAGAGCATCTAACACTATCTTTGCCATTGTCCCGCCCTGTCCAAGACTCGAAACCGATCCTTAAATGGGTATTTTCTCAGCTGTTTGACCGACCTAAGCTCGGCTAGCATTCCCGATCTTATGTGCTACGCAAGGCGCACTCGGTGGTTCATCTTCTAAGGGAAGGAAAAAGAAAACGTACTCCTCCTGTCAGCGGTATCACAACGGGCTTTCTCAGCCTACGTGCACATCCGTGGACTTGAATGGTTGCAGCCGCTCTAAACTAATCTAACCTAGTAGTTGTAGTCCCTAGCTAATGAATGGTCCTGAAATTTTTATCAAAATCAAAGAAAATCTTCAGCTGTGTGAAACTTGTATTTTATTATACTAAAAGTTATTGCACAAAAAGACTGCGTATTTAAAATTTATATAAAAGTTTTAGGTAACAGATTTGAAAATTTGATGAAATTTTGCTAGATTTACCTATTTTTTCTACAAAGTTGGAAATGTAGATTTGGACGGTGCTGATTATATAATGAGCTATACTTTTATGAAAAAAAATTAATAAACATAAAACAAACAAAAGAAAGATAGTCAATACTTGTAAAAATGTCGTGTTGCGATTTTATTGTCCGGCACTGTATGGATGTATGTGTATCTGCTCTACGAGTATTATAACAAAAAGTGACGTAATGCTTTAGCGACGATAATGGTGATGATGATGATGTTGGTAATGCGACAAACATGTGGTCGTTTTTAGACTGGTTTGCTTGCCAACAGCCAAAACCGCCGGTTGATTAATACACATGGGTGTTACAAACGCACACACACAAATGCACATACCTAGTTACATAGATATATACATAAATACATACATATGAGCTTATAGCTACATTCATAAATTTGTATTTACTCGCCCATTAAGTAAGTTGTTTTAGAGAAAAGAGCTTTAATTGCAGTTGAGTTAACCTTGAAATGTTGTCGTAACTATGAAATGAAGCGTTGAAGATGAGAGTAACTTTCTGTAACTAGTATTATGTTTTTTATATTTTTGTTTATTTTTTGCAAAGCTAAAATGATAAATATATGCTTGTAAAACTCCATAATTATTCCTGGCATCTTTAGTAACTACTACTTTGCAATTTATGAATGGCCAGGTTTGGTTGTTAGAAATTATCATACATTTTTTTGTATTCAAAATTTCAACAGCATCAGCAAAATCAAGAGTAATTTGTAGTCACTTTAGTCTTGAATTTTGTAAAATCAAAAATAAATTGCACTATAAAACAGCATGCTATTTTTTTTTTTGAAAATACTGATTGAAATTTTTTAAACTTTGAGTAAAGTTTGTTGAATTTTATAGTTTTATATAATTAGCCATATTTTGATAAAAAAATAGTTTAAATTAAAAAAAAATAAATAAATACAAAACTAGTCCATATCTGGTGGTGCTACAGTTACGACCTGCCCTATATAAAGCACCCTGTTTGCTTTCGATTTGATTTATTGGTTTAGGTTGTGCAAAATTTTCGCGAAATCTCAAAAAACAACAAAAATTAAAGCAACATTCGCTATAAACCACATAATTTGCTGCTTGGGCGCGTGAACTAGGAAATTAATATAGAAAAAAACCTTGAAGTATATATTATGAATGAACAAGGTATTGTGATACTCGCACATATTCATACATACATTACGAATGCGGCGGTGGGAGAAAATGTAAAATGTTTTTGTTTATATTTTTGTATAACAACTGGTGATTAGGGGTACGACTTTTATGTTTTATGCAGCAAAATTTAAAATCATGAAAAAAATACGCGTGCACCTAAGTGGGCGAGCTAGAAGAAAAACTTCTGTACCGATTAAATAAAGAGATGTAGAGATAAATATGGCAGATAGTTTTAAAAGTCATCTTTTTTGTTTTTTAGTGGAAATTAAAAAAGTTGTCAGAGAATTTAGTTATATATAATAGCAGTAGTAATTAGTAGTAGTATTAGTAAAAATAGTATTAGAGTTTAATAAAAATAGTAGTCGAAATTAATAAAAATAGTAATAGCATTAGTGTGAAGAGTAGCACAATTAGTAAAAATAGTAGTAGAAATTAGTACAAATAGTAGTAGTTATACATAGTACCATTAGGAAAATTGGTAAATTGTGGTAGAAATTAGTAAAAATAGTAGTAGAAATTAAAAAAAATTGTCAGAGAAATTAATTAAAACAGTAGTAGTAATTAGTAGTATTATTAGAAAAAATAACAGTAAAGTGTAATTAAAAAAGTAGTCGAAATGAGTAAAAATAGTAGTATCTAGTAATTAGTAGTAGCATTAGTGTGAGTAGTAGTAAAATTAGTAAAGATAGTAGTAGAAATTACTACAAATAGTATTAGTTATACATAGTACCATTAGCAAAAATTGTAGTACAAATTTGGAAAAATAGTAGTAGTAATTAGTGGTAGCATTAGTGAAAATAGTAGTAAAAATTAATAAAAACAGTAGCTTTCTATTACTGTACTAGTAATATAGCAGTAGTATTTAATATTACACATACATATGTGTCTATGACTGATGGACTGTAAATGATATATATGTATGTATCTTAGAGGCATGTACATACACACATACACATTGATATGTCGCTACCTCATACAGGCGTCATGTCATGATATCGTGACGCGTTATAAAAAATCTGGGGCCTAACGTAGCACAAAAAATCGGGAACGCTTGCCGGGCTTAGGTTGGCTAAACATTTTAGAAAGTACCTATTTAAAAATTGGTTTCGAGCCGTGGCCAGGGCGGGACAGTGACAGAGATAGCGTTCGATGTTCTTCACTTCTTCTTGGTCCCTGCAACTGCGGCAGAAATTATTAGTCAGGCATCCCAATATCTTCCCGTGTGTGCCCATCAGGCAGCGTCCGGTTATTACCCCAACTATTAGTCTGAGAGGACGTCGGCCCAGGGGAATCAACGTTTTGGATCGCTTTACGTCTATCTTTGGCCAAACTTGTCTGGTAATCCGACAGGTGGGTTCATTGGCCCGCCTGATATTCATTTCCTCAATGAGTTTTGTCTTTAAACTAAGTATATTTGCAAGAGGTTAGAGGCATGCCCGCTTCTAGAGCAGAATTTATCATAGATGATTCCGCCCCTTTCCTTGCCAACTCCGCTGCTGCGCAATTGGCGGGTATGTCACTGTGTCCAGGGACCCATGTCACAGTCACGAAACGCTTATATGTGAGCAGACTGAGCGAGCTTCTGCATTTTATGGCAACTCTGGACGTTGTTTTGTGAGAATTAAGAAATTTAATAGCCGCTTGAGTGACAGAGTATATACATGGTGACAGGTCTGTCTATAGTGGCGGGCATTGTCACACTCCAGGCAGTCTCCATTATGGCGTTTATCTCTGCGTGAAAAACGCAACAGTGGTATGGTAAGCGAAAGCTGAGTTTCAGCGCTAATTCGTTGGAGTGAATGGCGCTGCCCACTCTTTCGTTGAGTTTGCAGCGATCTGCAAAGATAGCCGTCGACTCTGGGTCTAGGCATCTACCCATTTATTCCTCTCTGCGATTCTTTGGAGAACTTATTGTCCATGCCGAGTAGAGGAGTAGTGTAATCTATCTTCCTTAGTATATTCGGAAGAGCTTCAAGGACCTTTGCATGCCCATACTTTAGCTCTTTCTACGGCGAGATCGCGTTAAGCCTAACATCACTACAGCCGACCAAAAAATTACCCAAGGTAGGCAAATCCACTGATATGTTTCGTGCATAAGTTTGCCTTTGAAGCATTAATGTCGATCCGGCCGCTAATTTTGCGTTTCAACACTTAAATTTCACGCACTTAAATTACCGTTCTCATTTAACTATACACGAAATTTCGCTTGGTATTTTTTGTAGAAAACTAGAAATCTAGTACATTAATTAAATAAAAAAAACATCATACAACTTTTGTGGGGTGTATAAGGGAATTGTTTTCTTTAAAAAGTTTATAGTGCTTGAAGTTTTTATTTGAGTTTTATTTGAGAGATAAATAGTTTCTGATCTCCTCTGAAACTACGGTTGCATTGCATTTATAGATGAGGAAATAAAATTCATAAAAACTGAAATAAAATCCGATACTCATTAACTTAAGGCCAGTTGCTAATTTCAATAATTTAATATTTTAGAAAATGTAAAAAAAACGCTTGATAAGGGCAAGGACAGTGTGAACAAAAAATGTCAAACGAATATTAGTACGCCGCACAGCAGTATTTTACTAGGAGAAATATCAATTTAAGAGCTCCGAATTTGAAACATCTAATAATACAGTTGTAAAGAAAAATATTTTACTAAATTTAAGTCACAATGTAATATTTTGTTTTAAAAATAATTTACCAAATTAACTAACACGTTGTACAGCGGAAAGGGATGCAATTATTTTTAGTATAATTTTAATGAAATTTTGTTTCATTAACATATAACCTTTTTTAAAAATTTGAAGACAAAAATATTTTACTCAAAAAGTATGCGCGACCCAAAATGTCATTGAAAAAACAAGAGTTTGCTTTTGTACTTGGAAAAAAGTTAGCTCAATTTTGCTCCGTCTTCTTACTACAAATAAATGAAAGGTAGAGTATTTTATTTATGTAGAAAAATGCACCGTTATCACCGGTCACTAAACAAACCCTGTCTGAAAAAATAAATCATTCCATAGGGAACTCATAAACTTTCTGGGAAAGGACTGTGAGGCTTAAACTTTTTTCTTTACAGAAGTAACGGATTGAGGTTTTCAAGAAAATTAAATAGAATTTCAACAATTATTGATGTTTTCAATCGTCTGCAAAAAGATTTTGGAACTGGATGCTGCTCTTAATGAATACAAAAAAAAAATAACAAAAATAAATTTACTAGTAAATAAGAAAATTCATAAATCTTTACTAAGACAAAAAAAGAGGCTATCCTATTTCAATCATGATTGCAAGTTTTATTGACTAATTACCTTAAACTAACTAATCATTCCAAATTTCTCTAGCCAACCACTGTGCACTGTTCTATAGAGACCTCGGAAGTGACTTCAAATATCGAATTTTGGCAATTATTCTTTTTTAATTAGTGATGTACATATCTTACTTTTGTATTTTTGAAAAATACCGTCAAACGAGAGGTGGTTTTCGTTCGTTTTCTACAAATTTTGAAAATTGTGCTTACTGAGTTAAAATGCAAAGCGTGTACCAAATTTTATGGTAGAGTAGTTTCATAGATATAACTAAAAGTGGGCAGTGCTACGTTTATTAAAAAAAAGAAGAAATTTTTCTAACCACAAATTTCCTTTTCCTATCCTATTCTGTGTATCAAATTTGCACAAGTTACCTTTTATAGTTATTGAAATATCATATTTTTATTTTTTTATTTTTGTAAATTACTCTTATATGAGAGGTAGGCATGGTTTTTGACCACGGTATTCACCAATTTTGAGTAACTTTTATTATTATTCCTAAATTAAAATATTTATTTTCCTGAAAGGTTCAAGAGGTGTATCCTTTGTTAACGACCGATTTCAATCATTTACGGATTTTTTTAAGTAGACATAATATTTCATTCTTTCAATGTTTTGCTCAAAAAATGTGTCTAGTCATACCACTGTGCATCGTAAGAATTCTTGCAGTTTATGTACTACTCCTAAAAATAATTAAATATCCATATTTTTTTATCGTATTAATTTCTAAAACATTAAGAAAGTATTAGATATGTTCTGTACGTTTTCTGAATATTACGGTTAATGGAGGCAAAAGTCATAGTCATAGTTTTAGTTTAACTAAAATTTTGCTCAATATATTATTGAATCATCGAGAGATGTGCTCCTTTCTGATATTTACGGTGTGATTTTATAATATTTAATTATTTTAGAGAATATGGGTTTCTTTACATCTCCATTTAAACTTAATTTAAACTTAGCACATATTTTGGTTTTTTCACCGTCAAGGTCCATTGTACACAGAAATCTGACTACTATAGAGCAAGTAGTAATAATATTTTAGCCATCTTTTTATAGTAAAAAAAATGTTGTTTTTACATTCCATGCCATGCTATTGATCTTCAAACCAAGTACATGACCTAGAGTACATACCGCCAGTTTTTTTTTTTTTTGTTTGCAAAAAATATCTGCTAACTTTTCATACAGATTCAACCTACAAAAATTTCGTGATTTTATCGTAATTATTCTACTTTAGTTGCGTGATCTAATGTGACTCGCCAACAAGGCAATTGAAACTAAAAATATAATTGAAATATTCTTTGCACGCATCAACATTTTTCGATTATTTAGCTATTAGCATATTTTTTTCGCACCGTTATGGTGTTGTGCTTTTAAGGTGCAAATAAATAAAAAAAATTAAATTTCAATGTCAAATATTTAATACGCTCGAGTAAGTAAATAAGACTTCAATTATTTACATAAATAATTAATGCACTGCTATGCAACAAAAGTTTATGTTATGCAAATATTAAAAGTGAAAAATTTTAGGCAGTATTCTTATAAGGAAGAAGTATTATCGAAGTGAGGAATTTACTAAAGGCACTCAAACAAACCAAATCGGTTAGAGGCGAGTGATGGATAGGAATAAACGCGGATAAGTAAATACTTATATTTGTTAATATGGTAATGGGTAATTTTTCATGCTACACTACAATCGTGGGCTGATTTTTTTTTGTGTAGACAAACTTATAGTATGTACATAGATTGTATACGTTTCATTTTTGTTGTTATTTATTTTAAATATTAGCACAATTTGTTATTGAAATTTACACTCTCTAGGGGCGTGCATTGTAGAATAAAACCAATGCTTTAAAGTCCGATTAGTTTTTGTCTTTGACAAATATGAGACAAAGCAAACATGGAATTTTGCTACACCTCCTTTGGTATTTTGAATGACATGCACGTACTTTGTGTGTATATGATTTTTTTTGCTTGAAAAAAAAACTATAAAATATTTGCCATATCTTGGGTGTTGGTCGTCTACATATTTTTACACCGCCTGTCAGCCAGATCCATTGCATTTGTCATTGTCGTACGCCATCATGAATACTTAAGTAGGCGTGTGCTTAAATTAACACAAATAATTTTTAAACAAATTATATATACAAAATGTATTGAATATTGCGCTATTAATGTGATTATATCTTAAGGAATTGTAGCTAATTTAATGTTTTGTATCAAATAAAATATTAAGTTAAATTTGTTTGAATAAAACCTAAGACTATTATTTAATTTTTTTTATTATAATTTTATTTAACCTTTAGCCTTCCTTCTCAATTTGTTAGTAATTTCGATTTGCTCATAGTATGTATATGTATAGCTTTATGTACGTTCATACACCTGTATTTAAGAAAATAGTAATGCAGCGAGTTTTTATTTAATTTGATTAATTTTAGCTATCTATTTATAAAAAAAATGTAATCTTTTTCTCTGTCATATCTTGCCTCAAAAACTGTTGAATGGATTTTAATGGAATTTGCAAAGTATATTATTTAGATCAGTTGCTTGGTCATAGGCTATATTTTAAACCGTTAGGTTGCGCAAGAATCACGATATTGAAAAAATCCGTTGTTGAAGGTCCGATATTGGTGATCAGTGTAACTTTTCTTATTTTCTTTTAGCCGAAAAATAAGCTTTTTCTTAAAAATAAATATTTATTAAAAATATTTTTCTTAAATATATTTGGGTAAATTAGATACTAAAAAATAAATTTTATCGAAATACAATGGAAAAAATTTCACTTATTTCAGTGAAAAATCTGCAATCAACTGTAAACTTTTGGACAGAGGTTCGTAAATATAAAATATAAAAAATGATGATGAAGTTATATCTGAGTGATATATAAATAGTTTTATGAATTAGTTTTATGTGTGAAAAACCATCTCCTACTTTTAAGTTTATAAAACCAATATTAATAAGCGAAACCCCTTATGAAATTTTCTATAAAATCGTAATACGAAGAAAATGTTAGAGTTGTTTATTTATATGTTTGCCCTTAAATTAATTTTGATTTAGCTTTTTTCTGCCATTTTATTTTGCCTATTTAGCCTTTTTTTCAAAAAGTGCTGGCAACACTGTTGGTGATATTAGAAACGTATGGCGCTGGTGCAATAAAAATAATTTAATGGAGAATAAATACGCCAGGTGACGCTAGGAGCGAGGAATTCAGCAAATCCCTAGTTTTGATCTGATTTTGATGAAATTAGAAACGTATAATGGGGATGCTATGAGAAGTACTTTCATAATCCGACTTAGATGACATTGAAAACTATATTTGTAAATCAAATTTATAAAAATTCACTAGATGGTTCTGCAGTCGAAACTTCCAGACAATCCATATTTATGGTTCGACTTAGTTCAAATCTAATAAACTTTGTTCAGTCAAAAACCTCCTAGCCAGAGCCGTAGAAAGGTGTACGTCGTGTGTGGAGCACTTCCCACACCAAATCACACCGTGTGTGGAATTCCACAGGCCAAAATGCTCGCCTAGTAAAAAAAAATTTGCTGATAAACGAGATATGGATGATTTGGTGAATCAATTTATTTTTTAAAATCTGAAAAGAGGGACAACGGTAGCTAAATCTTCCAAATGAATTTGTAGTCTTATCATATAATAAACGAATTTTAATGATTTTGCCTAATGTTTTTTTAAATGCTTAAACCCTTGAATATTTAAACTTCAGCATCCTACTTTGAACTGTATAATTATGTCAGCGGGAGAATAACGTAAATTTTCATAGCAATAGAACGACGCGTGATCTTCAACTACCGCGATCAAAATTCGTTTGCGATGAAACATGATGAAAAAAAGTTCGAAAAATACAAGAAAAAAGTGCGAGATCCCCACACCACTAAAAACTGTTTCTACGGCGCTGCTCCTAGTCATAGTCGAGATTTTTCTTTTTACTTTTCAATCGTGTCAACTTATGGGTCAACTTTAAATTGTTACTAACATTTCATTTGTCATTTCACGTAAGTAAGTAGAAATTCAAGCAACTTTCTTGCGTTGCTATGTATCGGGTCTTGCAATAGGAACGCTACAAAAGTTTTTTTTTAATAAAACAAAAACGGTTTGGGATATGAATTAAATTCTTTATTCCTGTGAAAGTACATTCGATGCCATTATGTATGGAGCTCGATTTCTTTTGCATGGGCACCACGGGCACGCTTGCAGAAGTCCAGACGCTGAACCCTATTTTCGACGGTTTTCAAGCATAAAACGGCCGATACTGCTGCAATTTCACGTTCGATATTCGTGCGAAGCTCATCAATCATCGCTGGCTTGTTGGCATAGACCATTGACTTGACGTAGCCCCACAGGAAATAGTCTAACGGCGTCAAATCGCCCTACCGAGGCGGCCAATTGACTGGGCCATTTTGTGAGATAACACGTTCATCAAACTTGGTTTTCAATAAATCGATTGTGACATTCACTGTGTGGCTTGTGGCGCTGTCTTGTTGGAACCACATATTATCCAAGTCCATATCATCCAATTCGGGCCAAAAATATTCGGTTATCATTGCGCGGTAGCGATTCCCATTCACATTAACGTGCCGGTCTTGATCATCACGGAAGAAGTACGGCCCAATGACGACGCCGGCCCATAAACCGCACCAAACCGTAATTTTTTCGGGATGCAATGTTGACTAATGGAATACGTGTGGATTGCTGCCTGTCCAATAACGCATATTTTGCTTATTGACGAAGCCATTCAGCCAGAAATGAAGACGACCATAAATTGGACGTAGCGCTCTTAAAGTTGAGGCCATTGACTCCGAATTTCGGTAGTATATCTTTCCATGATGAAATGGCAAACCTTACTGAAGAGAAGTGTCAAAAGAGCGGGGAAAAATATGGTGTCGTTTGCTGTCACTAGTGCTCAACTTTTTCTTTTTCTTTATTTCGTTATTTTACATATATTAATAATATAAATTAAAGCTGCATACTGTGTACAAAATTCATAACTTTTTAACAAATTTCCAAAAAATGACAGCAAAGCTTAGTGCAAGTTTAAATTGGCTGAAAAGCTCTGTAGGTTTTTAATAATTTTTTTGTACTTGTAATACTACGGTTTTTTTCATACAAAACATGTTGATTGCATTAACATCATTCTTTTTTGCAACCTAAATTGCACGCGCGCAAAACTACCGATGATTTTTCGAATTGAGTTTAATCCTTGAGAAAACTTGATTAGTTAAATGTATTAAAATGTAGTTATATATTAATTTTTTTTATATATATTTATTTTAAATTAATTTTATTTTCTGTGTTAAATGTTTTTATTCCTGTATTCACATAATATCCGGTTTGTTGCTTAAATCTTTTATTTCAAGTGAATTCAACATCCAACTGCAAAGGTTTGCCACCCCATTTGTTTTAGCTAAAGGGTTTGAGTAACTTGGTTTAAAAATAAAAATACATGCTCCACATACATACATGATTTCTTCGATAAACTGCAAAGGCCAACGCTCATATAAATGGTGTTTTTTTTAGACGTGTGGTTTTCAATGAGGCAATACTTTTTTCGGAGTTGGTCCTTCTTCAGCTGCTACTTGATTTATACTCATCTTGGTTTGCCATTTCATAATGACCAGACTTTCTCCGGAAAAACGTTCGGTGAATTGGCTCAAAATGAGATGGCCACCGATCCCGATTTTCACAAGAAAATCTTATTCAGCGAGGAAGCTTACTTTTGGTTGAATGGGTACGTTAGTGTACAAAATTGTCGAATTGGGAGTGTTGACAACCAACAAGCCATTGTTGAGACGCCGTAACATCCTCAAAACGTCACTGCTTGGTGTGCTCTATGGGCAGAGGGAATGATAAGGTGCATATTTCTTCAAAAATCAAGCCGGCCATAATGTTACAGCCAAAGGGGGAGACGCTATAGAGCCATGATTAATGACTTTTTCGTGATTGGAGGATGTTAATGTTGGCGACCGTTGGTTCCAACAAGATGTCGCTACATGCCGCCATACAACCAACGAAACAATAAATTTATTGAACGAAACTTTTGGTGGGCGCATTAACTTGCGTCGTGGGCCTGTGGTGTGGCCTCCAAGACCGTGCGATTGAACACTGCTGGACTAATTTTTGTGAAGTCACTTGTCTACGCAAATAAGCCCGAAAGGATTGACGCCTTGGAAGATAATATTCGTCGCGTTGTTGCTGACATTCGGCCCCAGTTGCTGCAAAAAGTGGTCGAAAATTGGGACTCTCGGGTTTAATTTATCCGTGCCAGCCGGCACACCCTTATCTTTGTAATACAACTTAATTCTTGGTCATAACATTAAATTATATCCACTTTAATTATTATATTGTTTTGGCCTTATATTCATGGAAACCAGTGTAATTTATTGAGCTCGATACCAGATTTTTATTTATGGAATAATTGAGAAACAATAGAAGCAAGAAAAAGCACTCGCTATTAAGTAGAATGGAAAGGAACGTGCTCAACAATCGCTTGTCTACATCATTCTGCTCCAATAATCTGTGTTCGATTCACCACTGCCAATCAGATATGTAAATCACAACTGTATTAGGTCATAATGATGCTTGATTGCAGTTATATTGCTTGACTGCTGATCGCTGAACTGAAAGGCCAAGCGACTCTAACCGCAATTTGGTTGACAAAAAAGAAGCAGACAATTATTGTAAGTTAAGAAAAAAGAGTAAATAGTGTAAAAGTTAAAATCTGCTATGCATGTGCAACACTTTTCTTATGAAATTTTGTATTTAAAGTAGATTTAATGCCAATTCTTTTTTTTGCTTTATATAATATTCACTTACCTGCTTACATAAACCGATAAAGTTGTCAAAACTCCAGTTATCGCTACACTCTATTGCACAGTTGCCTAAAGCCATCATTGCTATATCTTCCTATTTTTTCCGATTTTTTACTACTTCTCCAACTTTCTCCTGGGGGGCTTCCTGCGCCATTACAACAAAACTGTTTAGTTGCAATTAGAGAGCATTAATGTTGGCTTCTTTTACTATATCACCAAATCAATTGCACCAATGTAGTTGGTAACAAAATAGGCAACTATTTATATATGTACATAGATAGGTGGTCGAACAAGTCGAACAAGCCAACCGGGGTCACCCCACCATCAAATAAACGTTCGGTTGCTGTTCATTAAACCCGCAAAAATGGCAAATCGCCGTTGGCAGAGTTATGATGATTGTCAGTTTGGTGCAGTTTTTCCGACATCGTAATCACGCTTATTGACTGGGTCAGTAGTGTCAGCGGCTTAACTACTCACTGCCAACAACAAATCAAGTAAGTGTATTATGAATGTATTAACATTAAGCCATATCGCTGTGAGTGCACTGCAAAAGCTACCATAAAAAAACAAACAAAAAATACAAATAAAACTAAAGTTAAGGCAAACAAACAAACAAACAAAAAAACGGAAAAGAGTTCAGCGCAAACGTAGCAGCGCTGAAAATATTTCGTTGATTTCGGAAGGCGGAAATCATAAATTCACTGCAAAAAAAAAAGAAGTGTAAGCCTAAAATAATTTCCAAGCAAATTTGCACACAGCGTTTTTCATGTTATTTTGATGCAAAATTTTGCAAGCACAACAAGCCATCAGGGTTTTATGCACATAATGGAGCACCAAACAAATGAATTAACTAATAAACAATTTAGCAAAATAAAAAAAAAAAATTGTGCAATTAATGTTCAACGGTTTTTATTGCAATTATTTTGCGTACTTCTATCTGCATTCTTTTTCTCTTTTCTTTTATGCCCAAAGCGTATTGTTACGCTTATTATGTAACTAAGTTTTTTGTGCGATTTCCTTGGTAATTTGAAATTAATTATGGTTCCGGTTAAATTATCTACGTTATTTTTGAAAGCCATTGCATAAGGTAAAGCTCAGCGGGAGAAAAAAATGTTATGGCTAGGAAGGCAGCAGTTGCGAGAGTTCCAGGAAATCCAAATCTATTATTTACCACTTGAACGCGATTGCAGAACTTGGGACAAAAAAAAGATGTAGTGGGATGAATGACTTAAAAATAAGAATAAGAATAATGATAATAATAATAATAATGATAATAATAATTATAAAAATAATAAAAATAATAATAAAAATAATAATAATAATAATAATAATAATAATAATAATAATAATGATAATAATAATAATAATGATAATAATGATAATAATAATAATAATGTTAATAACAATTTCGCGCCTTCATCATATATCATATAGCTCGATATTTGCAGGATATTGCGTGATAAGTTCGCTTACTATTAGTATTACTGATATTGTTCCAGAAATTCAAATTGAGGGATCTATAGTTTTACGCCACCTCCGAACCATGATACAAATATTATAAGGTGAAATCATTACCTTAATTCGTTGGTGATGTCTTTTTATTGAAGTTTGGCAACAGAGCAAAGCTAATGCCAAACAAAGAAAATATAGACAATTAATATATTCAAATTTGTGTTGGTTTCGTACGAAAAATTAAATTGTACATTTGAGTATGTGAGTTTGATTTTTTTTTTAATTGTTAGCAACTTCAAAATTATTCAAACTGGCTCTCAGCTGTTTAAGCTTAAAAATATTTGTATCATACTCCGAATGGCAACTGATTTAGGTGAGAACTTTTTTCATGGCAGAAATATTACAGACGGAGAATAGCCATGGCCTGCCGAGGGGCGACCACTATTAGAAGAAACTTTTTCTATAATTTTTGTTGATACTTGCCTCGGCCAGAATTTGAACCCGGTATATACCGAATGAATTGTAGACACGTTACTCACTCGGCTACTACGACTGCCTTTCCGCTATGTTTTTTAATCAAAAATATTTCAAAACAAAGATTTTTTAAACCTTTTTCTCTTGTATATTGCAATATTTTATTAATATCATCAATTTAATTGAACATCATTTTTCTATCATGTACCAAACCTTTTCAACATGTACCTCACCCTCTTCCTTTTGGTACTAATATATAAATATATGGCAGCATTTCTGTTTACTTCTTAACTGAAAAACGAAAAATGGTTTATCTCTAAACCAAACTTGATAATTGAGGAGGGGGAAATCGTTCAAATATACATTAATTAAATTGATATAACCATTGCAACCAGGTCGTGATCCTTTTCAAAAATATTTTCAGTTACAACTTTTTGATTTCATGCCAATAAATAACACAAGTTTACAAAATTAAAAAAAATGTCTGGCCTGCCCTCATTAAAAAAAAACTTGTATGAAATGTTCCGAAGCAGATCAGTAAAAATCAGGTCAAAATTTTCATCTCAAAAAAATCATGCGGTAAGAGAAATGCTACACGTTTAAGAATTAGAGCAACATAGTCCTTGTAACAAGGGTTATCTTCAGCGATATTGATTTTAAGGTTTTGAGTTTAATTAAAAACATTAAGGTCAAGTTTTTCAGTTTTATATTTTGCTTAGAAAACAGTGCTATTTTTTGCTAAGAAAATAATTGTTATTTCTTGAGTTTTTTTTTAGAAAATATAGCACTCAGGTTATTTTCTGAGCAAAAAATACAACTAAAAATATAATGATTTTTTTTTGAGTAAAATATAAAACTAAGCAAATAACCATTAAAAAGTAATTTTTTAATAAAAATTATAAGCGTTACGGTTCCTGGTAGAAATACCTAATGCCACATTTTATACAATTTGACGATTTCAAATACTCGCCACGCCTTATTAGAACTTTTTGCATTGCACAGCCCACTTGATTAAAATTTAGTAAAAATTTAATAGCCGAAAATTTTTAGAACTGTTTATAACTTCTACATTGATGCTTCCATTTTGAAAATCAGGATCTTATTGCATTTGTTAAAGATGATTTTTTGTTGTCCAAAAATTAAACTGAAAATAAAAATATTTATTTATGATGACACTGACATCGAAATTACAACTTTTTCTGAAATCTTTGTAAAAATTCTGCAAAAGTTTCGATATACCTCTGATTAGAATACAATAAACTGACTTATCTCTTTTTCAAATATCGCTATATCTTAGAAACTGTTCTATTTTATTATTTTCTGACTTCATATTCAGTTTCAGCAGAAAATTGTACTTCTGAAATGATGATCAGATGCCGTAGATCAGATTTCTTGTCGGCTAGCTACATTTTGACCCTATCCTAATTGCATTCCATTCTATATAATTTATGTATGCATCATAACTTATGAAACGTAAATGAAAGTATCACAAGTTTTGCACATGTTCAAAATAATGAAATTTTCGGTTATTAAATTTTTATAAATATTTGAAAAATTCAGATATCTCCATTTTAAATGCTCTTCTTTTGGATATATTTGATAAATTAATCAAATCGGTTTGTTGCGAACAAATTTTCTTTAGTACATAAATGAATATTGCATTACAAAATTTAAAAAAAAAAATCATTGCAAATTTTCTCCATTTGGATGTGTTGATTACTTTTATAAAAGCGTTTGATACCTTCAAATCTGTTGGCAATAAGGGAGAGGATTTTATTCGTAATTAAGGAGTAGCTAATTATTCGTATGTAGGGTAAGCACAAAACTATTTAATAGCCTTTTAACATTTACCATCAACTTCCAAAAACCAAAACAAAATATGTATATATATATTATTGCGCCCAATTTAGTTTTTGCTACGCTGTACAGAAAGTGAAAATTGTGAAAGGAAAATCACAAAACAAAAGTTAAGTATAGTAGAAAAAACTATATTGTTTGTTTTACATCTCATTGAAGAAAAACAGTTTTGAAAAGTTACTTTTCAATCTAAAGTAAAAAAATAAAAATAACTAAAAAAATGTCTTCAAAAGTTAAAAAATTACTGCTCTCATTCTTCACAAAGTACCAACATGCTTTTGTTTTGATAATGGTATACTTCTAGAAAAACTCATTAATAAATTCGGAATGAATTGGAGAAACGCTTTTTAACGATATACATTTTATATTAATTTCAACATATATTTTTTTATTAAAACGGTATTTTTACTAATTTTTCATTGCAAAACTAATTTTTTATTTTTTTTAACAAATAATTTCAAACTTTTTTAAAACTTAAAATTTTAAGTAAGGAAAACGCGACTTTTGACTCTTTGAGTCTAGAGGCAACCAAATCCGAAATTAGATAAAAGTTGAAGTAAAAAAATGGCAGTTCGCTTGGCTACATCAGCTAAAATTAATCCTAGTAGCCAAGCGATTATTTTAAGATTACCCTTTTAATTTTAAGCAGTTTTCTTTTTTGAAAGTGGCGCAGATCCATTTGCTATTTGGAGCTTTTAAAAGATTACTATTGCGCGATATTTGAATATTTACATTATAGTAAAATCTAAAAAATTTGGTAATCAATAATATATAGGCAGTATTTTTACTTTGTTACCATAAGTTTAATATCTAATGGATGTTTTAGTGCCGTTAAATAATTAAGAGGTTTATTAAGTGTACTACTAAAAATAAACTTCATCCACTTTCAAAATAAGTGCCTTATTTTATTACATGCTGACCACATCGACTTGCCGTTTTCAAACAAACACTTTTAGCCTGTTTTTTTATTTACACTTTTGTTATATTATTTAATTAAAAAGTAATCAAAATTTTCAATCCGTTTCACCCATTAACCCATATCCATAACCCACCACCTCCTCCCTCTCTCGTCACACCTCTTGGTTGATTATCACAAACGGAAGAGTGCAAAATAAAAACAAAAGAAATCAAAACGATTGTTTGCCAGTGTTGCGGAAAATTTATTAACCATTTTCTAAAATAATTAGTGTAACAAATAAATTATGGTCGCTGTGCGGAGAAAGTTCTTCTTTGACTACAACAATTTCCACAGACCACCGTAGTGTTATTGCCAACCATTTGACCTGACTTTTCGCTTGCCCGGCCAGCCATTGCTGGCCCAACGAATTTTCACACAATTTTTTTCTAAGCATTTAATTTTTTTTTTGCTGCGTTTGCTGCACTTTGCGCTGTTTTTTTTGCGTTTTCTGTTTTTTTGTTTTTTTTTTGTATTCTAATTTTATTTTCTATTTACGTATTTCTCTCATTTCCCTTCCATGCTATTCAATTTGGCGTAGCATTTACGTTACACTTAGCGCATTCATTATTTGATTGGAAGCATTGTTTCTCGTTCCGGAGGTGCCGTGTGAATGCAAAATAGTAACAGTAATAGTAGGGAATAAAAGTTGACATAGAAAATAAAAATGGGAGCAAAACAATGTCAAAGATATAAATGTGCGTAGCAAGTACTAAATATGTAATTTTTGTTTATTTGCTAAATCTTCAACTAGCTATACGATTGAAACAAAAAAAAATGTAAAAACAATATCAGAGCACACAAATGGCGACACCGCTTCGCGTACATGCTAAATACAAACAAATGATGTAGAGATAAGTTTGCTTTAATTTCACCTTTGTTAAGTTTCATTTTGATACAAACTACTTTCTCTTTTTATATTCCATTCATATAAAAACAAAAATCAGTAAATACGGTTCGGTTAGATAGCTTATGTTCAATTGGGTGATTCACAAGGTGCCATAATGTGGCATAAGTCATAAAGTCATGAAATTTATTGTAATAAATACGAATTTGCTTAATTTTTATTATTTTTTTCAATGGCATCCAAAAATATGAAATTTGAAATCTAAAATTTTATGAATTTATCATTTATGACAAATTATATTACCTTCTGAATCACCCAAATGTAGTTTAAATATTAAAATTAAATGGAAAACCCACCGAAACAATAAAAGGTTAAAGGAAAACTTGATTTTCGTTTTTATATAAACAGCCGAAGCATTTCAAATCCAGTAAGAAAAAATTGCTATTTATTATTTTTTAATTAAAACATGTACTTAATATATTTAAAAGGGCATATAAAATAATAGCTATTGCTGAAAACTGTCATTGAAAAATTCACCACGAAAGAAACGCTTTTTATCCAAGTGTGACATACCAATCGATTTCTCATTTCACTGAGAATCAAATTTTAAAATAAATGTTTTCTACAATTTTTAAGCAAAACTGAAAACAATAGCAATTATTTTTAATACTTACTTTTTTTAATTTAAAGCGAACTATTTTTTGCTTTTTATTTTAAACATCATAAATAACTGTTTTTTTTTTGTTTGTATTTCTTAAATAATTTTTTATGAAAAATTAAAGAAAATAATAGTAATTTTTTTTTTTTTTAGAAATCATAAAAAGCAGCTATTTTTCTTTTTTATTTTGAAAAATTTAAAATGGCAGCTATTTATAATTTTTTTATAGATTTAAAATAACAGTTACTCACGACTTTTATTTAACAGTTATTTTTAATTGTTTTTAGAAATCATAAATAACAGCTGTTTATTATTTCTATTTTATAAATTTAAAATAACAGTTATTAATAATTTTTTTATAAATTTAAAATAACATTTATTCACGGCTTTTATTTTTAAAAGTCATCAAAATAAATCACTCTCTGGCTTTTATTTTTTCAGTCATTTTTTTTACAATAAATCTTAATTTTTCCCAGAAAATAATTTGTTGAGCACCAAAAAATTATTTATAAATTATTTGGTTTTTTTGCGAAAAATTAAAATGACTTTTATAAATGTGACTTAAAAAATAAATGGCAGTGACTGTTTTTCTTTATTTTTTATTGATGACTGTTATAAATAGAAAAAGAGAGTATGTGCAAAATTGCAGGTCCCCTTTCGTCGTACGGCATCAAATTTTAGATCAGAATTTTTAAGAAAAGGAAGCTCAAAAAAATTAGGTACATGTTTTTATTATACATATTATCCATTTGTAGAGCAATCATATCTATTTTACTACTCATGAAAGACGCCATTTTCGTGGGCTGTGTTTATCTTCACAAAACCTCCAACTCATTCCATCCCTTTCCAATTATAATTATGCATAATTCTTCGCTATAATTTTTCGAAATGTTTAAAGAATAGTTTAAAGTCATAAAACTTTTGCCATAGAAAATTTAAGGAAATCATAAATATTGTGAAAGAAAAGGATTACAGTTGAACCAATTTCATTTGCAATGACCGAACGGGTAGCTCTTTGGTTGCCATCAAAATCTCATTAAGTTTAATAGCTCTAGTTTCCTATTAAGTATAAAATTTTTTTATTGTTTCCCTGGTAGCGGCCATCACCATTGAACCGAAACAGTGAACTAATTTTGAAAAAGGATGAGAAAGTCATACAAAGGTTATTTACTTATGCAGCACAACTCACTTTTGCCATTATTCTAAAATTTTGTTAATTTAATTTGAAGAGATTCCATAACAAATAGAGCAAGAAATATTCGCAAATTTATTTGATTGTTTGTCATTACTTACTCCTTTGACTAATATATAATATATAACAATTTAAAACATTTGAATTTCGTACGGGTAGGTAATAAACTTATCTGGGAATAAAACTGGGAATAAAACGGATTATTAATATAATATAATATAATATAAATGGCATTGAAATCAATATTTAGGAATCATATTAATTCTTCAATTTTGCTTGTATTTGTATTAGAATATATATCATTGTTGGCAGTTATAACTTTGAAGTGGACAATCAGATCAAGCGCATAAAAGTTCTTTGCCAATTGTAGGCAATTGAAAAACAGAGATTGCCAAACGCCGACTCCTGCAAATTCAACAATTGCGTCATGTGCTTTGTGGGGAAAAAAATTTTCTTCAACTCAGAGCCCAATGATGAATACCAATGGCGGATGGTATAGTTATTCGGCCTGGGTCCAAATCGATAAACAGTTGTAGTGGCTTATAGGAAGATTTAATTTGTATTAAGAAGAATTTATTCCATCAACTGTTAGTAATAAAATGTTTCCCTATGAATGTTCTCCTTTTAAGGGATAAGCCGAAATTTTGATTCATTAATGGTGCAATCGTCTCCTAAGAAAACGATCATAATTGCAGCTATAATCTTCACATTTAAATCATTAAATTTACACACAAACTTATAGCGAGCGTTATCATTATGATTTTTGATTAAAAAATAATATTTAAACAAGATTTTAAACTTACCAATAAATAACAGTAATAAATTTCTGAATTTTATCGTTTTATTCAGGAACAGAAATTATGTAACGAGTTATACCATTTTGATTAAAAATCAAACTCGTTTTTCGAGCGTTATTTTTTCGCCCTGAAATAATGATTATTTTAAGAATTGTTTTTGTTTTGAATAAAAATAATAACTTTTTTTAAGAGTTACTTGTTTTTACCTTATTTTTTGGTTAAAAGTGATAATCAGGCTTATTTGAGTTTTACTTTTTCATCGTAAACCGCTACAACAACAACAGCACAAACGACAAGAACAACAGCAAATACAAATACCTACTTACTTAATTGGCGCTTAAGAGATTTTGGCCGATCTTCTCCTACAATTTGTGATGTGCGTCTTGATGTTGAAACACAAATTAAGGGACCTAAGGCCGAGTGTTTTTGTGACAACTTTTTTCATGGCAGAAATTCACTCGGAGGTTTTCCGTTGCCTGCCGAGGGGCGACCGCTATTAGAAAAAACTTTTTCTATAATTTTTTGATGTTACTTGCCCCGAGCTGGATTCTACACACTCGGCTGCGGCGGCCGTCAAATACAAATACAACAATAAAATCCATAAATACAACATGAAATCCAATAAGCACAAATTCTCTTTAAGGTATGACTTATTGTATTTCCAACATGAAGAAGTTTTTATTACGACTGTATATGTATTTTATATAGAATCAAGAATATTATTTGTGAAACTAAGATGAAACTTTTCAATATATTTAAAAAGGGATACGTAGAATTAACTTGTTTAATAAAATCTAGTAGATAACTTGTAAAATTAAGATAAAAACCTTTTCAATAAAATTATGAAGGGAATTTTGATTTTCATTAGAATCTACTCTAAATTTTAATAAGCCGATTATCTTATCACTTGGAAATTATTGCCACTAAAATTTTTTAAAGTAGATTATTTCCTGAAAGTAAACACTACACTGTTTTTTTAAACTGTTTTATATTTATTTGTATAAGTTAATACTATAATAAGTTTAAGTTAATTTATTATAATAACATTTTTTACATATTTGATTATATTTTTCGTAATTCATATTCTTATAAATCTCATACTTATAATTCTTATTTTTATAATTCTTATGATTCTAAAGTGTACATTTTTTAACTTGTAATTTTATGGTGTTTATCGCACAACTGGCAACTTTAATACAAATGCGCCAGAAAGACATCGGGAGACAACGAGAGCATTGCTATCGAGTAAAGATATTTATTTTTAAAAACAATCATAATTTTATGCATTTAAAACTTCTGAAATAATAAATAAGTGAATCGAAAATTTTTATTTTGAAAATACAAAAATCTAAAGAACGATATTTATTATATTAAACTAAAAAAAAATATAAAATAAATTATTAACAAAGTATATAAACCATACAGTCTATATGAGTGGGTTTGTTTTGTGTCACAAAAGTGCCGTACCGCGACTATGTGATGCGACGTTAAAAAATCATTCTCATGACGCTAAAGAAGTTTTACTTTCATAAAAAGAAATTCAAAATCAGTCAACTGTATTCGAAGATAATTACAATTGCGTCACCTGTATTTTTTTTTTAGATCTCAAACAATCTGAATTCAGCTATATCTCAAAAACTGTTAAACTTTTTTATATTACGACTTCATATTTAGAGCAGAAAGTTTTAAATTTTAAATTTTGAGTAGATGTCGTAGGTCAGATTTTTTGTCGACAACCTTAACATCACTGGATTGCCACATGCTCATACAAAAACAAATATGTGAACTATGAAATGCTTATGTAAAATGATGAAACTGAATTAAAATATAACTTTCATTTCTGTGCATTGCCACTTCGTATTTTAAAATGTCTACAAAAGGTTTCAAGAACTACCGAAAATTCATGCGAAATTTTAGTAGGGCCTTCATATATAAAACGACGGCGGGAAGTTCATATTCTGATTCCTATCATTTTAAATATAAATCACCTGAAATCGAGTTTAGTAGTGCCAATAGTAGAGCCGCTTTCATTACAGTGAATGTATTAACAAAAAAAGCACAGCATTTTCTATGAAATACGAAGAAGTTAGTAGAAATTTTTGCTTCTTTCAATTTAATTATTTACTCTAAAGGCCTGTGCCAAACGGTAGCAAAGTACATTGGAATGGAAATTTTTGACAGTTATGAGGTGAATATAACTTTATACATATAAAACTTGAGAAGCTCTTTCGATCACTGTCGAAGATCGAATGCAGCTCATAATAAGGGCCGATATCTCACCATAGAACTTGGCTACCGTTTGGCATGGGCCCCTTTTTGCACCATGGAATTTATACACCACGTTATGTTTACACACACACATAAAAAATATTAAATATAAAAGTCACATATCTTCAAAGCATCAATTTCAACTATCTAGGCTCATAACTTCAGATACATTACACTGCATATCTGGAGCACTTAACTCCAATTCTAGCCACACACCTACAATCTATGCTCATCGCACAATACAAGCGTATACATAGAAGTGCATAGCCATACGCATTCTGGAGCGCCTGCATATATATATATATATTCACCTAAATCCGATCAAAAGCATTTCAATGCAATACCAAATACCTTCCGCTGGCATCAAAAAAAAAACAAACAAACAAACACTTGCCCAATCATTGTACGAGTAGGTTCAGTGTGAAGGCAGTCGGTCTATGTCTATGAATGCAATGGGTATGAAGGAATGTTTAGTTTGAGTGTGTGATTAAGAGGAGGAAATGTTGAAAGTGGCATTAGAGAAAAAATCGAGAATAATTGCCATTGTAACATAGCAAACAATAAACAGCAAGCAAACAAGCAGGCAAGCAGGCAATGTGGTAACAAGCAACAAATAAACAGCTGCTAACGATTGTTAAGTAAAGTAGACAGAAAGAAGCACCTTTAGTGAGTGGTAGGCGAGACGGCGGGTTGGACGGCGGGTTGGATCACAAAAGCATCAAGTTACTGTGTATGTGTGTTAGTTTGCAGATAGCTTAAAATTAGCACGTCATTGTGACTGAGTGTAAAACTCACCGGCGTTACATTGCCACAGAGTTCTTCTTCAATGGGCACGCTAGTTTTTCTTCCTATTAGTAAATGTGTTTGTGTGTGTGTGTGTGTATATGTGTGCGTGTCGGGAATGCATCTAGCCAGACTGGCGTGGCTTTAATAAATAAAAGCTCACGTTGCACTCCCTAGGATTTAGGCTAACATTTTTGCAGTACGTTTTTGTTGTCAATGCCTCTGATGAGCCTCACCTCAGCCATTGCTTGCACTCTTTCTGTGGCGCTACTAATGAATAGCATGATTTGACAGGTTTCCTTGTGAATGTAGTTAATTTCAGAACAAAAGAAAATAACAGCAGTTATGCTCTCAAAGACGTGGGAAAAATTTATTTTTACTCTCATTTTGTAGTTAAATTTAGGAACCGATAAATAATCAATACAATTTGAAAGAAAACAGAAGAACAGTTTTGCCTCAATGGTATTCGGCTTGCTGGCGTAAACTTTAAAATTTAAATAACCCCACAAAAAGAAGTCCGGGGGGTTAAATCGAGGGATCTTAGTGTCCAGTCAATATCGCCTCTTTTCGATACCACATGTCTAGGGAATTTTTGTTGCAAGCCCCGCACTATTCAGGTTGCTGTATGGCATGATGCTCCGCCTTGTTGAAATCAGAAGTCAGTCAGATCTTTTTCACACATTTTTGAGCAAAAATAATGTGCCAACATCCCCCGATACCATTTACCGTCGACTGTTTCGTCTTCCTTGAAGAAATTCCTTATCTAGATTAGATGTTATATCTCTTTATGCCTCTAGAATTGAGAACATTTGCCATCCACAGGCATCGACCTATTAGTTTCAAATGTACGCTTCAATAAAACAGTGCTCGAAAGCCGCCACTATATTAAAGAGGCAGATTACATCAAGGACTTTACCATTTCTCTCAGAAATCGGTATTAGTATGGCTTTGTTTTCTCTGCAAGTTTATACCCGAACTTATGGATCTATTGCATAATGGGACTAGGGAGACTTAGTGGTGCAACTTGAGTACTGACTCAGGTTAGAAAAGCTCTTCAAGCTACTTCTTTCATTGTAGCCACGTAACGAGACTGAATAGGGCTGACTTAAGGCTGTTCCTACAGAACGCCGACTATTTCTGGGAGGACGACGATCTTGTTGCCTTCATCAGATAGTCACACGGGCCGAGTCCCGGAAGCGATACAACTCGTCCGACCTGTAAAACAGTCTGCCAGTATCCTCAAGTTATTCTCAGAAAGGTCGGTAAATTGTTTCGACCTTTTACTATTATAACCTCCTCGTCGATACTCTGTCCGTGTTTGTTTTTATATTCGTATCTAAAATAGAGAATTACACTGCGTAAATTGGTATTTTAAACTAAATTTAAAATTTTGTTTGCTTTCAAGATATAACCGGCCGAAAAGCTCTTAAAACACCCAATTGAAAATTAAACTTTGGTCCTAAGAAAAATATAAATTCAATACTCCTAACCACTCGCTTTTCGGGATGCCACCTAAATTATTTTTTAAAACTTCGACGGCATATTTTATTTATTTACTAAAAAAAAACCAGGCAGATGTTGTTCTGCTTATGTTTATCTATTCATTGCTCTAAGCAGCGATTTCTGTCACACATAACAGGTGGCAACGCTCACAAAAATAGAGGAATGCACTTTATCCTCGCCGTCTCTATAGCAAAACGAACCATTTGACACACATATTTTAATATTTCATATAAATCGTGAATAATTTAATTGAATTCGACTTTGGGAAAAGGTGGCTACGCTCTCCAAAAATATAAGTAAATATAAGACAGTTTGGCAATCATGTTTCAATATTTTATATTCTTCTGTATAATTAAATTAAATTTGACTTTAAAACAAGCTGGAAACCCTTTTCAAAATATATCTATTAGCTTCCGTCAAGTGAAACGAATGTTTTGACACCCATATTTTACTTTTTCATATAACTTGTTTATAAATTAATTAAATTCACTATTCAAATAGGTGTAAATGCACTTCCAAGCATAAAATATACTTTACGACGTATTTTCATACCTGCAAAATATAAATACAAAATTTTATAAAAACTGGTGTAGTCGTTTCGGAAAAGTTCGACCGCAAGTGAAACCATATGTTTATATATAAGATTGTTTATTATTTATAGTTTTGTTTATATTATTTATGCGTAGTATATATCCTACCTCCTGTCTTCAAACCAAATTCATAAGGTTTAATGTATCGGAAATGACACAAACAATTGCTACGAAAACTATCAATAGGTATTTTGCAATTTCCACGCCGCTCAAACTAAATATATTTCTCAACAACTATTAAATAAAAAACCTTATCTGAAGTAATGTTAGAATATCATAAAAAAATAATTTCGCTAGTAGAAAGAAAAAAACACTAAAACAAAATACTTAGTAGTAATTAAGTGCAAGGAACTAGGCTCCAGGCACTTTTGTGGAAAACTCCAAACACTTTAGTTGCTTAACTTTTCATATGTCTTTTTGTTACCACTTTAAAAAATTCGTAATGGATTTCCGTTGTACGTATTTCTAATTATCGAAATTTGTATAGCTTAAGGGTATCGATATGGGAAACTATAACTATTTCCGGCGCAATATTTCAAATGGCTTAGATGCTGTTCGTCAGATAAAAGCTTGAAAGTAGTAATGGAATTAGTTTAAATACTCATTGGATATTTGGCTTTTTGTTTTGTTTACTTTACACACTTTAACTGCACTCAAAACAAAAGTAACTGGCACATAATTTTAAGGTGTGTTCATAGTGATTTACACAATCAGCCACATCTACATTTGGTGTTAAGATATAGCCGTACTTGCACAATCGTAATATTCGTAGTTGTAGTAAAAAAAAAAATCCAAGCTATGCTGCTGCACAACGCCATGCCACGAGTATGAGACAAAATTTCGCGCACAGCTGCAGCTGCTCCTGGCTGCTGGCCGCTGGTCGCTTGCTGCTCACTTAGACAATGCTGCCAATCACGACCTGGTGGTGGTGGCCAGCTGCATGTGGTCTTTGCTTTAGCCGGTCAACATTTTTCGCATGCATTCAAATTTCCGCTATATGCGATTTTTACGCTTCATTTCATGTTTTCGCTTTTTGTTTTTTTTTGTTTTATTTAAACTCGTATTTTTATTGTAACACGCTATTTTTTTTTTTGTTATATCAGTCTATCTGTTTGTCGGTCTGTCTGTCTTTCTGCTGCACATTATCGCCAAAACTGGCCTCTCAACTAAATTATATCATAAGCCAACACTAGCCCGCCCGTTCGCCTTTGACTCGACACTCGACTTCGACTCTGATTTGGTTGCCTCCCGGTGGCGGCGCGGTGGTGCGTCAAAGGGGACAAGCGATTGCATTGTAATTGTGTCGCTATGTATTGCCGATGGAGTTGCAAAGTCAAAGTAGGCAAACAGATTTTACCGCTCGAATAACTAACAACTTTTTGCCCGCTGTTTGGTTAAATATGTTTGTATTTTAAGTAGTATAACTGAGCAGCACTGATCGCAAATTGGTAGCGTAAGCGCAGCGTAACAAAGTTGAATGCAGATCACAAAGCTTCATACGTAAATTACAGTTTACTTACGCCACGTTGCAGCTGATTGTCAGCCAGTGCCAGTGCCAGTGTCACATAATGTTTGCGGAATTTACGAGCAGCGTCTATGTGGTGGTGTGCAATTGCGGCTGTTAGTTGCGCTGAATTTGGTGTTGGATTTTTTGTATTGGTTTTTTTCTTTTCTTTTATTTAGTAGTTTGGTTATTATCGAATCTGGCAAGTTTTAGTTGCAGACTATTTGTAGCAGTTAAGTGATTTGTCGCTATTTTATGCCTCATGTGTGGGAGAATTCGCACGAAATGTTAGTATATAAAAGAAAAATGATACATACTCGTAGCTATTATTTGTATCAGTTGATTGTGGTCAGCATTTTATTACATTTCATTATCTAAAACTGAAACATCTCTGACAAAGAATATGAGCTTAGTGTTAATGCTTTTTTTTCGTTTTAGAAAACATATATTGTGCTATTAGTAAAATTAGGCTTTTAAGAGGAAAAAGATACAGAATGTTATAGCATACAAATATTAATTAAGACTGGGTCGTTACTCTGTAGCTCGAATCGATAGTCACTTTGCTTGAATTCGAACAATTTGTACATTAGTAGTACTAGGTATTCGTAAGGGCCTTTTTTATTTTTCACGACATTCGGTTTAATGTTCTGAATTTCGAATATAAGTACCTGAAACCGAAATAACAAATTTTACCAAATCTAATAGCTTTTAACTCATTTTTATTTGGTTTTTAATTATTTAGTATCTAGAAACAATCTACCCCTTCCTCATAATTTCCGATTACGGTTGATTGAAACAACTTTTGTATCTTTGGATACAGCGCAGTCTGTCATTTTCGGGATTAGTGCAATCGAAGGCGAATTCATATAAGGTGATATTACTAGACCAAAAACAAAATTTACATGTATTTAGTTTTTAGTTTTTGCTTAACGATTGTCAAAGTCAATTCACTACTTCTATCATAAAGTATAAAAATCAGATCCCATGGCAATGAAAATAACCAGAAAATAAACAAAATATTTCAATTTGACAATCCTCATGCTGATTGTAACAAAAAAATAAATTAAATGAGTTGTTATAGTAACACCACCTTATATGAATTTAAATTGGTGTAATTAAATTGTTGATTAGAAAAACATAACGTAATCAAAATATAGTGACATTTAGAAGTTTCCTTAACACCTTCTATTATCTATATATAAGTATACTGAAACTGTTTTTCATAACAATTTAATTGTGTTATACTGTATATAACTGAAACGAAACTTTCTTTGATTTTTGAAATATGGCAGCTAATTTCAAAACTGCTTTCAAAAAACTTTCATACAAATATAAGTCAGATGTCCGGGTTTCGCTTTCGCTATTAATAAATTTGTATTTAATTTTCAAACACTCTTTCAAAAATTGTTCGGGACTACGCTTATCTTAATTTCTATCAGTTCAAACCAGTATTATAATGCTCCATTTATTTTATAAACTAAGTTGACTTTAAAGTTTTTCTAGATAGGTGGCAACCCTCTCCAAGTATATTTCTCGTATAAAGTTTCCCTAAACTGTCCATTACCACTAGTAAAGTAAAATTTGAGTTACCATACCAATTTAATTAAATCAACCTCTTATAAAAGGTGGCAACCCCCTTCAAAGATTTTTTCGTGTAAATGCTTTCTTTTTACACCAAAACTGTTATATTTCAGTAAGCTTTGAAATTTAATTAAATTAACATTTTTAAATAGGTGGCAACACAGTTTTAATAAATTTTCATGATTAAGTTCTCTTAAGCCTACCTTCTTTGAATCGCATGCCGTAATATTTCCCTGAACTTAATCGCTTACTTTAATTTACTTATCTAAGCAGGTGGCAACACTCTTCAAGAGTATTTTCAAAATTTTGTTTGCTTGAACCTCCCTCATTTGAGGTCCATATTCAAAATATTGGCTTTATTTTGTTTACAATTTTAATTAATTGCTCAACGAGGTGGTAACCTTCTCCACAAATATTTTAGAAATCATGCTTTCTTCAATGTTTTTTATTTGAAGCTCATATTGTAAAATTTACTTTATTAATTCAGTAAAGCTACTCTCAAAACTTTTTAATTGTATGATTTTTGAATTAGGTTTGATAGTGGCAATCTTCAGGTACAATATTCACTACTAAAACTGGGTGTGTTCGAAATGTTTTTTTTTTAGGTCTCGCCTCTCTGAGTATCTCTATTTTCTGAAACAATTCCAGTAACAGATTTTGCATTATAGTGTTAATAACAAAAGTAGGAGAGAATCAGAATTTTCATTTTATATTCAAGTATCAATAATAATTTGAAATGAAATCGGAAAAATAAAATAGTTACGAGATTTCCGTCGAATTTGAGATCTGATACAAAAGACTTAAGTAGCGAACTTGGCGCTCCTTCATGATGCCGCTATGTACTCGTAGAGATAGCTTATTGCAAGTCTCACTCGCAAGAAAATTTGGCTAATAATCTCATATCAAATGCATTATTTATATCATGTGAACTATGTATATACAGTGCTTTTCATATTAAGATTTTTTAATATTTTACTTCCTTAATTTAATTTTAAATATTCAAAAACAAAAATATATTTCATTCTACAACCAAAACCGTTCAAATCAAAGCTTTAAAGTTTGTACGAAATAAAAAAAAATGTTCTCAAAATTTGTAATTAGTGTTTTCGCAATTTCTTCCATAAAACGCATGCTCGGAATTTTTTATATGGATGGAAAAACCCGCACAACACCGTTGGGGGGAAAAATTGTCAAACAGCAATGGTGATTTTATAGGCACTTGAGACTTACACTTTTTTAAAACGTAATGGACTTTAAAACTGCGGACCTAAATTTGTGAATAAAAATTTTAAAACTTTTATTAAAGTTTGTTGATATTTGTTTTGTATTTCGCCACGAAGTTTTAGTCTTTGATTATAACTGTTTTTGTTATGCAATGAAAAAAAGTAAAAAATTAAATATTGAAAATTTGAAAACTATTGAAATATATTAAAAAGCTTTATTTATAACTAATAGTATCTAACTTTTTTCTCCAGTGAACTTTTCCAATCAATGGTTCTGTCGTAGGAAGAGGGCTTTTTGTTTAAGATTTAGTTCTAAAAGTACCGAAATGCTGCTTGACATTTTGTGAAAAGGAATAATGGTCGTTATTGTAAATATAGCAAATAATTTTTTCTACTTTTTTCTTAATTGGTCGATTCAAATATATACATATAACGACGATATATGTTCCTTCCATTTACTGACATTTTTCACATATTAAACCTAGCCACGCCAAAGTCATTAGGTATTTATCAATAGATACTGCTCAATGCTTATGAGTAAAAAATATTTATTATCAAGTAAATGTTGAATTTAATGGCAATATTTTATACATAACAATTGAGCTTAACCCATTTTTCAACAAGTGCCTAGATAATGATAATTTTATAATTATGCAGTTAACGCATTGCATAAACACACACACACACACATTTTTAACGAGTGCAGTGTTATTATAAAGCAAATTAATGAATGCGCCTGTGCAAGTTACTGAGCAGACATAAATGGGTATGTGTGTGTGTGTGTTTGTGTTGAGTTATTCATGGAAATGCTATCATTCATTGCAGTATGATTTCGATAAGTATTTTTTACATAATTATATATATATATGCTTGTAACTACTTATAAATATTTGCATCCGCTAACGAGCATTAGATATTATTGAATGTGTTAAAAAAAAATTAATTAAAGCAACAGTTTGCAGCAATGGTGCTGAAATGCTACACTTCATAATTATTCAAAGCTCAATGCCATAGAGGGTTTGCAAAAATAGCTTTAAAATTGTAGTATGCTCGTAGTTTGTTAAATAAAACCGGTCGATTTAAAACTAAATGAATCGTGCAACTTCATGTCACTCTCACTCTACATAAAAGTAAAATAGAGTTTGAAATGTCTTCAGCGCCTACATGGCTGCATATTTGTAGCATAAAAATGTTAACTCAAATTCTAAGTTTTTTCTTCTTCTAAAAATCAATTTGGATTTGAAATATGCATAAAAGATCGTAAATTAACATCTTTAAGTATTTCATATCCTATTCTGAATAGCCTAACGCCGGTATTCTATAACTCTGCCTCATTTCAAGTCAATCAATTTGAGAATTTTAATTAGAAACATTTTTTGTGACTTGAGACGAATTCGGTATTCAGTAAGCAACAGTCTCTAAAAATTTCACCAAAGACTGTGGTGAAATGCAGTAGAGACAATCAGCTGATCGGATGTTCAGCTAGAGATGTTCAATCCACCTCAATTACTTAAAATCTGTTTATTGATAGTATATTGTTTCAATTGTTTGCCAACGGCATTATTGCGCTTTAAAAAAAATTAAACAGCATTGAAGTTAACCGTTCAAAATTCTTATTACTGGATTTTATGTGAACCGATTATTTAAAATATATGTAAAAATTAGAACTATCAACAATCGATAAATTCAGGTACTCATCCATATGTAAATAGTTTTTCTTTTATTATGAGTTATGAAAATTAGGTGTTAATTTTTTACAGATTTTAGCAAAATATAGCGTACGATCAAGGGACAGATTCATTCAATACTTTCCCCAATATGTTTGTTTTGTGATCTGCCCAGAACTAGCTGACAAATTAGTGACTTTATTTTGAGACTAAAGACTTGAGATGGCTTACTGAATACCGAATAGTCTCAAAATCAATCTACTACCGAAAAGTCGCATTTAGTGACTAGAGACTGCTTACAAAATACCGGCATAAGGTTGATGTTGCCCATACTTTTGAATAAGTACTCAGAAGTATTATTTTCTAAAACGAAAAATATATTTATTTATATACCGTAAGTGAGTAACAAATGTTAAAACTGAATAATAAATGCATGGCAGTGTTGCTGGTTCATGGTGGAAAAATTGAATGGATTCAAAGCTTATAGCATGCGTACTTAGTGCCGAGAAGTTGCTTATTTTTACATTAGGGTATTCAAAAAATGGGTAAAATGGGAATTTGCAAGCAGTTTCATCGTCTTGTATTGTTCTGTAGGGGAAAAAACTCTTATGTAATTTTAATCGTAAAATATTTCGGGACCGCTCAAAAACTCACAGTTCTTCCCATAGCTTCTTTTATATCAAAAATCGTGTATCTGTTTGTATGTAGTTTTAGACTCGAAAACTACAGAATCGATTGAGCTCAAATCCATAGGATGTCTTTGCAATGTAATACCATACACAGATTTCAATGAAAATAAGTTGTTTTTATGAGATGTTTTAATACTAAGCATGACCGCCTAGACAGCATTCCATTTTACTAAGTGCTTTTCTCTGATTATTTGCATTTTTTACTCTAGGATAATCCAGTAACCGAAATGTCCCCCAGATCATCAAAATAAAAGCTTCGCTCTGTGCACACCAAACCGCGTTTTATAAATATTTCTGTTTCTTTTTACAACGATTATTTTTATTGTATTGTTCTTAATCCTTGCTCTAAACTAGTGATGGTAAATCATCGAGATTTTCTTTGGCAAAAGGTTCTCGAACACAGAGTTGCTTATGAAAACACGACGAAAATTTAGATGTCTTCGAGATTGTCATGATTGGTTTGTAATAAAGTTAGACAGTTTTTGTATGGCAGAAACCTGTACTTTCAACTTGTTTTCACAGTATATGAGTCATAATCAGCAGGGTTTCGTATTTTGTGGACTTCTTATTACCTATTGTACATCAGATTTCGCATAGGTGGCGCTAGAATCGAGATATGTCTAAAAACCGTATTTACTGTCCGATTCTATTCAAATTCAAAAGCTGTATTAGTTATATAAATATAATTGTTTTTTTTTTTTGAAAATCGAATCTATAGGTAGTGCTGGAACCGGCATACATATATATAAATATTAAATCCTAATAGCCCACTCTTGAAATTTGTAGAGTATAGCGCCGGGTGAGCTAATATTTCATTTGAATGATTTCCCATAGCAATAGTATATAATCTTTCAACTCCAATATTTTTAACTAATAAAACATATTTCTCTTCAAGTAACTTCACAACTATTAACTTGTATATTTAGTCAATTTTTAGAATTAACAATTTTTATTTTCCCACATTTACAACTTAAGGTGTTGTGGGATCTAATTAAAAATAGTTTAAGTTAATAAATTGTTAAATAAACGATTGGTTATTATTTTTCAAACTCTCTTGAATAGAAGCAGATAAAAAAATAAGGATTTTCATAGGCAATTTGTAAAACAGATTGTTCTTTCCCCTTTAAAAGACTTTGGGCGCATTTTTTGATAAAAATAAAAATAGAGGTATTGTTTTTTCAATTTCTTCTATAGTATAACAAAACTATGAAAAAGACGTGTCGATACATTCAAAATTCATTTAAAAGAGTAAGCTAAGGTGGTGCAGGTATTTAATATAATAAATTTATATATCTTTAGCATTTTTGTCGGGTTGCCTGTTTGAATTCGCTTATCTCCATATCTACTGAATGGATTTCCGTCAGGCTTTAACTCTTGATTAGAAAGTAATCCGCATTTTTGTATAGAAATGATTTAGAATAATATTCTTTGATCAAATTTTATTTTTTTGAACGACATCAATATATGCCTGTGTTTGGTTTTTGTTGTTGATTTTTTTTTTTTTTAATTTTTAACTAAACTGAAAATGAATGCCAATTGTCCGGATAAGTAGATGAGGATACCACCAGAAGTGAGTTTGAAAAAAAAACCAAACAATTAAAGCATAGCTTGGTATAGCTAGTGGAAAAATAAAATTCCAACTTAACTTTTTCCGCATGCATTTTTGGAACACCCTAATGCGCATACAAACAAGCATACGTTTATTTAAAATGCAAACTACGCATTTGCACAAGTGGTTGGCGTTAAAAATTATTTGCACATAAAAGTTATTAGAGCGTGTTACATAATAATAGTTTAACTTGGCTATAATTTACGATGCTAATTTTAATTTTTTCAAACAATATCGTTCTATAAAAAAAACTAAAAAAAAAAATAACCAAACTAGAATTTCAACAAAAGCGAAAAAATTAAAACAGGCGTGCATGCGCAGCTGCGCAAAAATATGCATACAAATATATCGTATGTGGAAAAATGGTTCAATTCAACTATAGAGGTTTACAAATCATATGCCACATTCGCACAACTTCTATCTAAATAGCCGTATGGTATTATCAGTTTTTGTGCATTACTATTATTGCTATGGTGCAACGGCGTCGGTACTGGCGGGCAGGCTGTTGTCGAGAGTGTGAGGGCGGGCGGTTTAGACAACAATGCACCAACCAATTATGACCGTCGACGGCATTGGTCGGCGCATTGAACTCCATCACTTGCGCTTGCTAGAAGGCAGATATGCGTGTATGTGTGTATATTTGCGTATACATGCTAGCTGTTATTCCCAGCGGAAAATATTGTATGCATATTTTTGGACTCAAACTCTTTACATATCCAGTGACAGCTCTGCAGTAAAATCTAGCAATAATAACGAAGACAATTTCATATTTCAAAGAATTTTACATATGAATGCTGTCTTGCTTTTCATAAAGATACTAATAGATAGATGCATATTGAACTGTGTATATTCCTAAATTAAAGGAGACTTAATCGACACATATTATACTTAATTAAAGTTTCAGTGCACGGATGTATTTTTATCAACATTAAAGTTTCCACTTAATGACATGCTTATTTTAATTAGGAAATTAATGGGGAAAAGCAACAAAAAAAGTCAATGCGGTAGAAATTATAGCTGATATTTTGGACCCCATCACATTTCCTTATCAGATTTCATTCAATACCGTTGAGCCAACCCGATGTGTAAACAATTTCTGCTATAACTTCTATCACTTTGACTGTTATTGTTTTTGTTCGAAAGTTATTGTTACATATTTGCGGTAAATATTTACATATTAAAATTTGGAAATGGATGTCTGTAATCAATTCATCGAAATATTGATATTTATCAAACGATTTGGACAAGTTTAGACTGCACAATTTGTGGTTGTTATCCTTCAGTTTTGCATATATTTTCTTAATTTTTAAATTTTTTATCAAACAAAGGTCAATGCATGAAATAAACACAGAAATATCTATCCCATATGACTTTGATCACGCGCAATACATATACTTTTCCGATTCATACAAGTAAAGAT
Organism: Anomoia purmunda; assembly: GCA_951828415.1. Lineage (NCBI taxonomy): Eukaryota > Metazoa > Arthropoda > Insecta > Diptera > Tephritidae > Anomoia > Anomoia purmunda. The sequence goes on from OX639993.1 coordinate 155,779,542, forward strand.
ATGACGAAGAAGCAGAACACATCGATTAGGAAATGTAAAAGGCGAGTATTCTTAAGGAGCATTCAATTTTTTTGGCTCTTCTATCTTTAATAATGTCAATAAGGCCCAAGGAATTTGTTCTTCATTTGAATAAAACATTCGAGATTTTAATCACGATCTCCTTGAAAGAGAAACAGTACGAAGTGAAATGCTATTTACCGTTGTTGATTCAAAACCAACTTTTAGTGCAGAAGAATGAATTAGGCTGGTGTTTCTTGAGGAGCTTAATAGCAAAGCTATTGAATAACGGGGGTCCACGACATATTTAGAGCAGAATGTGAGTATGGAGACATCAATCTGGATTTCGAAAAAATACGCGGACCATCCTAAGAAAAATAACTTTAAAAAAGCTTAAAAATACGTACGAACTGTTACGCTAGATAAAAGCTAACAACGAATATGATTTAGATGTAGTTAATATGAGTGAAAAGCTAAGTTTCATGCCGAAATACAGATCCAGATCCTTAGGTTCGATGGAAGTTACTCGGAGTATCCCGGATTCTAATATCGGTCGGTTTACGCGACAGCAAAACTCAAGAAAATTTGTTTTCTCTTAGCGGTCACCTGGCACCCGAACCTCTTGGTGTATTTCTGCCTTGAAAAAGCTTCTAACAAAATACAAATTTCAGGAGAGATTTGGCCAAATGGCAAGCTACATGATACAAACACCAAAGTAGTATTATTGTCAGATTTGTCCTAAAAAGTCACAATATCTGTTTATAGTATTATGCAGAGAAGAATTTGTTTAGATCTTATGGAACTTTTCGATATTTCAGGATAATTTTAAACGGGCTAGTTATTTAAGTACTTTAAATAAATTTAAAAAAAACGGTCCTAATCTCCGATTACAAATTATACGATTTAATGCTTTATGGCCCAGCCGTGTAAAATAAGTTTTTTCACTTATCTGTACTTAAATAAAACTGTAGAAAATTCGTGTCTGTGCATTGCAAACAACTTTAAAGAAATGCTAATTAATTAAAAAAGCAAATGGCCGAAGCTGATGCAGGGAAGTACTATTCTTTAGAATTTGTGCTGTCTATTTGTCTGTTTGCCTGTTTGGATGCAGTAATCTCCGAAACTACTAAGCCGGAATTTCATTGGACTTTAACTGATGAATAAACAGTAACATCAGATATAAAACTGGCTGTATTTTATCAAAATATTTTAGGGTGTATTTTATCAGAATATTAATTGACAATTTAATAGCAATGGTTTGGAATCATTCTCTTTTGAATAATGTTTTTTCCGCGCCAACTTAGTTTCGATTGTTTTTGTTATTGATTTTTTTTTTAAATTTTCAACTCCAGACGAAAATTAATGGCAGTCGTAAACCATTTGACGCGATTTATGCACGCTGAAAGATAACTGTAAACATAATTTTAGTAAAAACAACAATGCAAGCGTGCACTGGGCATAGCTAGTTTTTAATATAACTCCTTCCAATATGCCACATCAAACTGATTTTTTGCATAAATGGAATTCACTTGGCAATAGAAAAAGTTCTAAGTCAGACAAGTCAAGGTTACAACTTAAAAACGAAACTCCGACAGTTTGTTTTCTATTGTGATATGAATTACATTTATACAAAAAAATAAATTTTGAATTGGTGTATATATGACAATTTGATTCTTTCACAGCCCTTTGAAACTTGACTTATAAATTTAAAAAATATAGTTCTCCAAGTTTCTAAGCCTAATTCAAGTTGGATACATAGAAGGTGATAGCAAGAAAAACAAAACGAATTCGCTGTGTGTTTTGCTTGTGTAATTTTGCGTGTGAAAATTCAAAAATCGAAATCGCCCAGTTTGTTCAGGTATTTTGTTTTTGTAAACTAAAGAACCCTGCGAATTTGGAAAGAAGAGAAAGCATTCAGCTCATAGTATGCTATGATCTTGTATGAATTCGCCTTGGTCAAATTGTTTTCTGTATAACTTCATACCCAAGGTGAATTCATATAAGGTGGTGTCACTATAGAAACTCATTTAATTGTTTTTATTCGAATCAACATGGGAACTGATTTTCATACTTTCTGATACAAGAAGTCAATTGGCTTTGACAATCGGTATACATGTAAAGTTTATTTTTGTTCTAATAACATCACCTTATATGAATTACCCTTGTTAATATTCCCACGGTTCATTTGTCAGATATACTACAAATATCAAGTCAAGTCAAGTCCAAGTCTTACATAACCGAACCATAAAGCAGCCAGTGTGGTAATATTTATGGACATTTCTATTGAAATTTCTTCAGATTTATCAACTAGACACCTATTAATAACTCTACGATATGCTAATGGCCAATAACCGACACGAAACGACATCGATATATCATCGCCAAAGTATCTACAGCGAATGCAATGGTGGCTAACTTCAAATGAAGTGTTGACTGTTTTGAAAGTGCCGCAGCATTGTCTATTTGAAAAATGACTAGTGTCAACTGATTGTAGTACTATTTGGATGTTGACATGAAAGAGACAAGAAAAACAACAACTTCCGGTTGCGTTTTGCTTTACAGATTAATATTTGGTTGATTGCTGAGAGTTGTTTGTACTGAGAATAGTTGGTTCTTTTTTACTGCAGTTGTTCCTATTACTTTTTACCTTACTTGAATATTTCATTTTCACTACTCGTTTGTTGCTCGATGCCTTTCTATATGGTTTATATTAATACATACAAACATACATATATACAAATAATATGTAGCTACGGCTGAGTGTGGCTGCTGATTCAGATAATTGCCTTTGTTTCGTAGCAGTTGCAGTTGCAGTTGCATAAAGTCGTTTGTTTTTTAAAGAATATTTTACGAGTTTTTTTAATAAACCTTTTGCTAATATCGCCACAGCCATTGTCATTGACTTGTTTGACGTTGTCGCACTCGCAACTAACCTCTCTGGCCTTCAACTATAAGTACTGCTGGTCACAAACAAATTTTCGCTATTTTTATTACATTTTGTTGTCGATTGCATTGCTGGATATTTTTTTTATATTTATTTACTTTGACCATTCGATCGTGCCACTGTTGAAAAGTGGTTGGGATAAATAAAATATAGTGCTAAATTGAATTTGAGTTAAGTTTTTGTTTACGACTTTACAGAAAAAGAACTTTCAGGTTATATGTGCAGGTGATTCGTAATCCTTTTAATAGCTAAATGATTTTCGTATCCCAAAATGGCAATAACAAGAGGTCAGCTGCATGGCTTCGAATTTCTAGTGACGGACTTTTATATTTTTCTGTCATTAAAATTTATTAATTTTTCCCTAATTTTTACTCCATTTTTCTATTATTATTGCTGCTCATAAGTATTGAAATAAAATAGTGATCTCGAATTAGCTCAAAATATTATTTGTGTTGATATATTGAACTTCTGATAGCGTATGCAGTATGAAGTAGTAAATAGTAAGTGTTGGAGAGAAGAACCGATTAGCAGTAAAAAAATAATACTTTTCGATTCTGGCTATGACTCAATACTCGCCGTATGGATTTATTCAGAAAATAAAAGTACAACTGCTCCAGTTCATGGCAGTTCATTCAAAAACTCTTCAAATGGATTAGATAAGAATGTATTTTAGTTATAAAATTAACCGAAAATCTAAAATATTCTTACTTTAAGAAATCTGAAAATTCCAATAAAATTAAAGAAATTTCATCAAAATTTTAAACTATTTACTTAGAATTTTTAGAAAACTGTTGTATACTTGCACATTATTCAATGTACTAAAATTGAATGCCCAATAACATTATATACAGAAAATAATTTTTAAAAATTCGAAATTTAAAAATTTAAAATTCTGATACAAAATTGTTGAATTTTCTACCATAGTGAAGCTTATATTTTTACAATCCCACTTAAGTGCAGTAGGACTAAGTTTTTTCTTCACTACCACTAAATACCAAAAAGAGTTTCTTCGAGTCCCCATCCTTCTCAATCGTTTCAGGTAACGCTAAGAAGAGTGAGGCTTCACTTTTTGTGAAATTAAGAATTAAAGGCACCTGGCGAAGTCCCCAGCAAACTTGACCTCTTTTATATGATAAATAAACATTCAATACGGGTGATTCCGCTATAGATAATTCTCGACATTAGTTTTTAAATTACAGTACAAACTTCAAAATCACACTTGGAATACTATCGCGAAATAGTTTTACTGTTGTCTCATTTTAAGCGCCCTCTGATCTTTAAATCTTCGAAACCCATTTATGAAGCGTAAGAGAGAAAAATTAGCATAAATGACAAAGTAGAGTAATGATGATTAGTAATATCGTTTGATTTCACATTTCGTTCCTGCATAAATTTTATTAGCGTTTATATTTTTTATTGAGGCGAGTTGTATCCACGATAGTTTAACCTTGCGCCCACAATTGATGTAAAAGTGAACTATTTATTATTTGGTTTATTCTTTTCTATACATAATTTTAATTTTCTTTTTTTACTTAATATAACGTCTTTTGAAATATTCAAAGTTAAATTTTTCACAATTAATAAACTTTTTGCTCTGTCTCTTGGCTATTTAAATATATTTTTTAAATTGTTAGAAACAAAGCAAAACAAAACTTATGAAAATGTTGGCATTCCATGCATAATTTTATTGACAATATTTTTTAATTTTATCAACAATAATTTTTTGAGCTCAAGACCAGTTTTTATTAGAAATGTATTGGAAGAAATTCAACAACATTCTGAGAAGTAAAAATTATAGCAGCTATTTAGGAGATCAACACATTTCCTCATCAGATTGCTTTAAAAATTCTGCCCTGATTCAAAGCGGCCTTGTGAAATGCTGTTGATTTTTTCCCAACACAATTCATTAATTAATAATATACATATATGTATATATATATATATATATAATGGAAGAGCACACAAATTTTAATAAATTCTAAAAATAATAAAGTAGATTTGTCATAATCAACACCAACAACTATACAGTCATTATTGACATACTTGAATTGTGTTGGTCTGTAGGAAGAAAAAGGGAGAAACTCAACAGCAGTTCATTTGCCCGCAGCAGAAAAAGAATCATATGCAATTTCATGAAGGAGCATTCTTATTTGTCGAAAAATATTCTGCCAAATTGTGCGCAGGGCAAAGCAAAACTACTTTAAGACTTTTCAAATAAAATAATAGCTCGGCATCCGTGTTATTTAAAATGTTTTATAATTTTTTGTGTACAAATATTGAAATGACAATTGCAATTATTGTAGAATCTGTGATAAAAAACGATACGGCAGTAACCGTTACTCGTAATTTTAATATTATCGTACAAGCGATCAGTCATGTAAATTACTGTTATCCGACTGCCGTTTCGTTCATTGAACACATAATTCGACCCCAGTTTTATTCCTTTGGGTATTGAGCCGAGTATATTTCCAATTTGGGGAATGCGTATTGAATCTAGATACAGGGATATATAACTTAATGCTGCCTCGAACGATTTTTCTGAGGTTTTATCCGCGTAGACGCTTTCGTTTTCCATGATTTATCGGTTTCCATAATTTATCGGGTTCTACAGACTCTTACACAAATCTGCGGGAAGACATTCACAATAAATTTCATTAAAATTAAAAACTGTAAAGCTGGTAAATGGGACTTAAATCGCAATATTTATAGTTGAAATATATAATTTATATTTTTAGGATCAAAGTAAACAAACAACCCATTTTATTCTCAGCTCTGTGAGTTTCCTTGTCCATAATTAAAGAAAGTTGAGTTAGTATTTATATGCAAAAATAAACGCCACCTCTTCTTTAATTAGATCATACTGTATATATGTATGTTTTCTCGTTCCAACAAAGTTATCCAATTTTTACATTAGCGTTTTACTTTCTAAAAATTCTTTGCTGAATCGCAAAAAGGGGCAAAGCCAATTCATGTGTGGCATACGCCAGGTAGCTTTCATTATGCCTGTCTCGTTGTTATTGTTATGTATGTAAATTCTCGCTTCGCTTGTTGCTGCAACGATTTCCTTCTCCTTCTTTTCTTATGATTGTTTCGAAAGATTTTTTTTGTTTTTGCGAATATTATGTCCACGAAACACTCCCCGATGCGAGCGACATGCAGTTGGCAGTTGTTGTTGTATAATACTGGAACACTGGTGCTACGTTACAAATCCACATCCACGATCAAAGCACAGTGCAGAGCAATAGCAACAACAATTTACAAGCAGTGCAAGAAAGCACCAGAAACAATTGAGAAATGCGTTGCACGTTCTACGTCAAGCAAGCCAGCAGGTATTTTGGGTTAGCGCCACTGCGCAGCCGCAGCAGCCACCATCAAAAACAAGAGTAACAGTTTTTGTATTGTGCTACTTTCGTTGCGGTTCAACTATTAAATATTTGCTTACATACTTGGGCTGCTTGTTTTAAAGTCGCCTTTTCCATTCTTCATTAAGTACACTCGTACTTTGTATATTTTCCAATGTTTGCATTTCCATTTCGACTTGTCCATTTTTTGTACATTAACTACATTGTTTTTTGTAATCTTTTTTTTTTTATTTTTGGCAACTGCAATTGGAGCAACGCGGCGGTGGCTTTTTGTTCGAAGAATATTTGACATTGTTGCCTCGCATTGACGGTAATAAAAATTGGCAAAGAGAGAACCATTTGATTGGCAATTGATCGCTACTAGCATTTGGAATAGCTTTGCAAAAATAATCAAACAAAAATAAAAATACTCCAATGATATACCAATATTGATGTTTTAATAAAGTTTTATTGTGGTGATTTTGCGAGAGTTCAAAGTTTAATTGCTATTTTTCTCACGACAAGCATAAAGCCAATTGAAGTAAGCACTAAAGTTTGCCATTGGATCGAATAACAAATCTTAAATTTTATTGCAATATTTTATGCCTGTGCTAAATAAACTTCTTTTATTTTGATTTCCGCTCTTAGTAAACAAACGAAAACCAATTAAAAGGCGTTTTGTGTTTGGATAAATTTTTGTATTTCGCCGTGGTCGATTTTTGGTATGGCACTTCTCTCCTACATTTATTTATGTTGACATTAATTAAAAATAAAAATATGAATGTCATATTTGCTTAATTAAACCAAAATTCTGTTTCAAAGGATGAAATAACTAATGCAAATTGAAACGATTTCCTTTTTTGGCTTGGAGACAACCCGGTTTCGGCGAAGGGTAGTTTTTAGTGTAATTTTTCAATAAGGCTTTGTCAAAATTGACAAGGGATGATTGTGCATCCAATATAGATCAGTTTTTACCCTTTCGCAACGGCAAAATAAAATAACTCAAGATCTCTTAAAGAAAAAAACGCTTAACTTATGGATTCATATAGAATTAAATTTGTTAAAATAAGTTTTGCATCTTTTTATCAATCCATAAATTTTATTTTAAGCGGCCTTCTTCTGAAATTCAATCCCTATTAAAATAATAAAATGATAGGTGAAAAAAATTATGTGAATTGAATTTCTAACAAATAAAAGGGCCATAAGAAATAGTAGAAATGTTCTACTAACTACTAAGTGGAATATACCAATATATTTCTTATTTCACCGATAATCAAATTTAAAAATATTTCCTTTTTGCATTTTTTAAGCGAAATTGAAAAAAGGCAACTGTTATTTTATCACAAATTTTTTTTTTTAATAAAGATTATTAAATTTTATTTTTAAAATAACAAAAAAAAGTTACTTTTGATTTTCATTTAGAAAATAATAAAATAATAGTTAAATAAAAGTTTTCAATAACTGTGATTTTATAAATTAAAAGTAACAGTTAAATAAAAGTCCTCAATAACTGTTATTTTTGGCGTATAAAATATAAATTATAACGAACTGTTTTTTATTTATAAATATTTGTAAAAAAAACTGTTATTTATGATTTTTAAATTATATGTAGATCAAAGAAAAATTGTTATACTGGATTTAAAAAATAAAAATAAAAAGTATCTGTTATTTAACGAGTAATTAGTAATTAGTAGTCATTAAAGAACGATGTTTATTATAATAAAAATTGTAACTGTTACGGTCCCTGATGAAAACTTTTTTTTGTAGCCATATATTTTTATTTATTTTTGATTAAAAATTCTTTTACTTCACCAATAAAGAGTATATAAAAACTTACCACTTAAATTAATTTTATAGGTATATTATTTCATTTATGTAAACATAATTTCTATTTGTGTTTTTTGTTTTGCACTTCCGCTTAAGTTCACATTTCTTGCAATCTTTCTCAAGTGTCGGTAAATGTCCTTCAACAACTATACTTTTACATACTTAAAAATCCAGTAATTTGTGGAATAAGAAGTGGACATTTTACCGTTGGAGTCGAAGGTTAATCACAACTGCATACAAATTTCAATATATAAGTTAATTGCTTTTTGTTATTTATAATTTGCAATTTTTAACCATGACAAAATGATCGTTTTTTAATTTTGACAATTTACATATTTAAATGATTTTTATTTAGCAAAACAACAATTACAATTCATGCACGATGCAGATCGAATTGTTGTCAGGTGTAGTCGGTTGAGGTGTTGAATGCACATACCAACAGTGTCCAAGTAAGCGGATCTACAGCTAAAATTTAAGTTAAAATTTACTCCTTCCTTTACCGAGTTGTGGCAAAGGAAAAGTTTGGCATGTACCTAAAAGAGAGGCGGGAGGTAGTTGCTGTCGAGAGGCATCATCTGCATTTAGAAAAAACTCGCTTCACATTAACCGCTAGATTTCGTTTCTACTACTAACCGCAAGAAAGAAAGAAATATTTCGAGAAACGGTACAGCCATATTAATCCCTTGCTGATTTAATGATGTAAGAAAAGCAGATGGGAAATGCTAGGCATTAACTCAGAATTAAAAACATAAATATTTAACTTAGCAATTATTCAGGGTGATATATTTAAGATGCCACAAACTTAAAACAAAACTCAGTCATAAATAATAAAAAAAAATAAATTTTTCAAAGAAATTTTTTCCAAAAAACGAAAAAATTTGAAACTAATCGTTTTTTTCAACGAAAATGAGGATGCCATCGAAGGCGTAGGCTCCAACTTTGGCAAAGCGAATCGATCACTTACACGAGATTAGATATCAAGCATACCAAGCATTTCGTCGTTGTACTAGAACCTCCAAAAATTATTTTGATTTTAAATTTCAATAAATTCGTAAAAATCAAAGAAAATCACAAAAACGAAATGTACGTAGCCCGGGTTACTGGATTTATTTGATGCAAGACAATGTCTGGGTTACGAAATTCAAAATAGAACTGTGAGTTGATTATCTCTTTATTTATAAATTTAACTCTGGATTTCCGCAAGTGTGCCTAAAAAGGCTAAAACAAAGTTTTTTTAAGACCAAACACATAAATCAGTAATTTAAATACATATTTTATTCGTATTAATATTTCATAACAAAATTTATACGGTTTTGGCATATTTATATTGGCTTTATGAGCTTCAAAAAAAATTATTTTTAAGGTTGTTGGTTCATACGTAAATTTAATTCACATACTTATATATAACTTATTATATTTCCATTCGCAGACAAATTTGGGTTTATAAAGGGTGGTTAAATTTTAAGGGCCGATGTTGATTTTGAATAAAACACAAATTATTTTGGAAATTATTGTAATTTCAAATTCTCGATGGCGCTGAGGCATAATAGAGGTTCTATGCCGTTAATGTGCCGAATTATCTCATCCTATAGCTCTTGAATTGTTGCTGGCTTATCGACGTACACCTTTTCTTACAAATAACCCCAAAGAAAGTAGTCCAACGCTGTCAAATCACATGATCTTGGTGGCTAATTGACATCGCCACCACGTGAGATAACACGGCCATTGAATTTGTCGCGCAAAAGAGTCATTGTTTCGCTGGCTGTGTGGCAAGAGGCACCATCCTGTTAGAACCACATATCATCCACATCCATATGTTCCAATTCGGGCCATAAAAAGTTCGTTATCATTTCACGATAGCGAACACCATTCACAGTAACTGCCTGACCGGTCTCATTTTAGAAAAAATACGGCCCGATGATGCCGCCAGCCCATAAATCGCACCAAACAGTCACTCTTTGTGGGTGCATTGGTTTTTCGACAATCACTCTTGGATTATCATTCGCCCAAATGCGGCAATTCTGCTTATTGACAAATCCACTGAGGTGAAAATGTGCCTCATCACTGAAGATGATTTTCTTCGAAAATTGATCATCCACTGTTGTTGATTTGAACGCCCATTTTCATAATATGCCTGAATAACTTTAACACGTTCCTCGATTGTGTATCTTTTCATGTTCAAATTGAGTTAGTCTGAAATTGAGAAATGCCAAGTGAAATACAGAAAAAAACTTGACGTTTAGGTGTGGTTCACATTCAACATCGGCCCTTTGAATATAACCACCCTTTACTTATTAGAAGTGCTTGAATAGTTCATCATTTGAACGATCTGAATCTTTTTCGATTGCAAAATCAATACCACTCGTTTTCTTTCCTCTTCAACGCATATCTAATACTTATATTTGCATTTAACATTTTTACACTATTTATATTTCTTTTTTTTCTTTTGTTTTGGCAATGTTGAAAGCGCTAAAAATGCGTTCGACTTCTGCATTGGCGAGGGGTAAGACTAAAAAATTAAAAAAACGAAAGTACAAAGAGTAATAAAATGATTTTCAGATTTCAGATTTTTCCAAAGATATAACTAAGTGTACTTTTTCCATTGCATTTCGATGGAATTTATTAGTATCGAATTTACATGTTAAGAAAAGGCTAAAAAAGGCTAGAGGTTATATTTAAGTTCTGCCGTTAAAAGAAAGTATGAAAAATAGATCTAGCCAAAAAGCGTCAAAATGGCAACACTACATAGCAGTAGCGTATTTGTCTTGCATCACGGAGACCTATGTTCGAAAGAAGGCTGATGAGAAGATGCCGAGATCTCCAAAATAGCTGCTATAACTTATACCGTTTTGACTGTTATCGTTTTTCTAAAGTTTCTATTAAAAAACTAATCTCAGGATCGTTATCAAATTGTAAACTGTCACTTAAATGGTTCTTAAATGTAGGGACATAGAATAATAATTATTTGATGGTTGCGTTTAAAAAAAGTCATTAAAAACAAATTTGTAAAGTCATCGTCTTTTGATAATAATTACGAGTAAGGAAAATTAGTTTAATCGTCGATAACTATTTTTTGCGACTTATATTATAAAAGACTTTTCATAATAATTATAAGTGAGCAAAGTTGTTTTAAATATTCAAAAGACTTTTATTTTGAGATTTATATTATAAAAGTTTTTCAAAATAGGTACAAAAATTTGTTTCATTTCGAAATACGTAAAATTTTCGGGAAAACTTCGGGTCTATTTCGGAACCATTAGAAGTCTTACTAAGGACCATTTCGGAACTTTTTAAGAACTGATTCGGGACTAATTCTCAAAAAATCCTGAACAAGGCCCAGCATGATCCCGAACTTTTCCCCAAAACATTCCCGAAAAACTTCCGTATTACAAAATGTTTTTGTCTCTCATCAGTTTGAAAAGTAAATTTAATGCAGCTCCGACTCGTTTTGGTGGTGGTGTTCTTGATTCAAACTGAGTTCGAATAGATTTCGAATCATTTTCATTCCGAATCGATAATCAGTTTGAACAGCTGTTGTCAATTATTTAGGTTTCTTTAAAAATGTAACCATACTTTTTGGGTGTGCTGAGACAAGAAGGGGTGTTATTTCGCATTCAAATAACAAAAATCATTAGCGGAGATTCCGCGTGGGCATTTATTGAAAGCTTGACTCCAAGTAAGTTTGTCCTGTAAAGAAATTTACAATATAAAAACTTCCTAATTTTCTTGATTGTGCTTCGAATTAATTAATAAAGTTTGTTTAAAAATATAATCATATGGGATCAGCGGTATTATCGTAGGACTTGCCAAAAGTCGCGGATTCTGTACAAAAACTGTGATTCAAATAAAATATGTATTTCCACAAAGCGCATTACTTTAACAGCGTCAATGTATTTTTATAATGTTTTTAAACATTTACTAAGGTCCGAACGAATATACAACGAATAATAAATGCCACGAACATGAAAGCTTAAGTTCGAATATTATTGTGAAACATGGCAATATGGGTATTTTCGATGAATACTGCGCATGCGTTGAACCGGAATCAAGAACAGGTCGATTTAACTTTGATCGTTTTCCCTGCGTTAAATAGATTTTTTCAGATATAGATTTATCAAATTAATTAAGACAAAAAACATACACAATATACATACATATATATTTATTTGCATTTAATTTCCCAATTACTTTTCATTTCGACTAGTCAAAAGCAAAACTTTTCAAAAGGATTAAATTTAGTCGGAATCGAAATCAAGATCACCAATCCATTGCGATGCCGAAAAGTTTGATCGTAATCGAAATGCAGTACAAGCCTGAATTTAAGTTTATTTTCTGATTGAGGAACACTTCGAGTGGTGGCAAGTCATATCCGACATACTTGTGAAATATTTTCTTTTCACAGCTAAGCCAGAAGTTGCATACGAGTATAAGGAACAATAATTTACAATATTTTTATACACCAATCAAAAAAAAATTTTGCATTCGATCCTTGTACTAGTACTGCGGCAATTAATCGCAGCAACTACCACGTGCCATTCAAATGAAAAACGTCTCCTATTCTTCTTAACTTTTTCAAGCGCTACAATGTATAAATAAATTTCATTAAATTAAGTTAAGAGTTACAAATTTTAGTAACCTACTTTTAAAAACGTAATAATTCTCATACTTTAATTATAATACCGCGATTGAAGTCGAAAAATAAAACACAAAAGATTTCTTTATAAATCAAAATTCTTAATGCTGCTCCAGTTTCTTAACAACTCTACAATTTCCAATAAAATAAAATATTGCCAACATTTACAATCATTTACCCGTACGTGAGTATATATTTACGCAATACATATTTACATAGCCAGCGCACCACGTGCTGTGCTATAGAAACCTTTACCTTTGGGCAAATAAATCAAATACAAATACAAAGCAAACAGTTGCGGTGGCTGCCAGTAATCAATGGGGCGCTGTGGTTAACTGATCTATGTTGCTAGATTGCGGCGACGTTCAAGCAATCCAACAACTCGACCAACAGCCTAAGAGAACGGTTATCGTGCGCATGCGCCAAAGTGGTGGTGAAAACCAAAAAAAAAAAGAAACAAACAACGCATCGAAAGCCTTTTACTCTAACAAAGTGAGTGCCAGGGAATTTGTTCCGTTAAAAGGAAAGCCACAAGACTTGACTAGATGTGATGGTCCGCTATGTAAAATGGGAGCATATCTATTTGCTGTGTGACACAACTTTCTTTAGTTGATTTGTTTGTCGGCGTAAAAATACAAATTCAATTACTTACCGATCACCTTCTATAGAGTTCAGATTGGTCACTTTGACAGTGATATGTTTTGGCATTTGGCGCAATGTCGAATTTGCCATCACTGCTAGCAGCGACAAAACTTTGGCTGTCGCGACAGTGGGCAGCTGGCCAAAAATTAGTGTAGGCAATAAATTATTTTTTTGTATTTTTTCTCCGCTCTAGTTGGCATTTAACTAAATGGTAGCCCTGCACGCTTGCTATTTTGCAGCCTTTTGACCCAAATCGGGAGTGTACTAGAGTTATTATTTGCTGGCATCGTATAAAATTTTACTCCATACTTTCTAAGTGTTTAAAATTGATCATCTTGATGTGCTTAGTGTAAGCAAAGAAAGTCTGATTTAATTAACTAAATGTTGGAATAAACAAATATATACCCTGCAAGGCAGTTGAATATCATATACTAAGTGCTCTAATTATCATTATGACTTATTAAAAAGTCAGTGCTTAGCAAAGTACTCATTTTGTTTCAGGCTATCATGTAAGACGGAAAAGATATATTGTATGTCGAAAACTTTTTCCAAAGAGAAAAATATTTTTAATAATTTTTATATTAATTAATATTAACAACTACTCGGTTAGTAAGATAGCTAGTTTTAAGTCTTGAAATGCAGAACTATTTCGGGACGATTTCGAGATTAATTCATGACTATTTTGGGGCTGATTCCAAAATGATTTTACGAAAATTTAGTTGACGATTTCAAAACTCAACTATCCAATAATTAATATTTTGGGTTTAGACAATTCGTGATACGAACAAGCGTGACAAATCTGTTAAGTCATAATTTTTTGATTCTACTGTTTTGAGATCATTTAAAATAATTTTTAATTCTTCAATGATGGAATATGGAAAATACTATTTCTTAAGTTTAAATTAATTTTCTTTCAATAGCAGAGGTAATTGATTGTGTTATATCTCCTTGAAATTGTAATCGAATGCTAACCACTAGGAAATGTCAACATCAAGATGAAGATAGTTGTAGTTAATAAAGCTGTAAGTCACTCAAGCTTTAATTCTCAAAATGATATACAATTAAACACGAAAGACGAAAGAAACTAAAGGGAAATTTCCGTTACTGTACAATAAAATGCCACAGGGATACAACAAAAGGATTTCAGAAAAAGACAAGCTGGCAATGGAGCCTAAAGCCCTTTCTTTTAGCTAACAAATATCAGTAATATCAAATTTGGGCTGGTACAGTTTTCGTATGAGATCTTTAGGTAATATTATTATATTATTTTCAAGTGTGAATTATGGTTAAGGATTTTGTAGAATGGTAAAGGCAAGCTAGAAAGGACATCCACCTCCACGATATAATAATAATGCAAAACAATTTCTCTAAAAGTGCGGGTTTAGAATAGAACTATTGCAGGGTGGCGTCCTCTCCCCGATTCTTTTTAACTTCTACCTCTCCAAGCTACCTCAACTGCCACAGGGAGTCACCATCGTCTGGTAAGCTGATGACTGTTCGATAATGGGTACCGGCAATGTAATTTTCTTCTATTATTGTCTGAGGCACTCATCCATCAGGAGATATGTATGCTTCCGGTTAGAGTTAGCAAACAGTTCCTGATTGGATGCCCAAACCCAAACAGGAACTTGCAAATGGCCAAGCCGCCTCCCAGGCACGTCAGGGGGCATCTCCCTGAACTCAAAGACGAGCTCCAGTCGTTCACCAGTCAACCACTGTATCCAATGGCGTATAGGCAGGCTCTGAACAGCATCCACCAAGAGTCAATTACCACCTTTATGAACTTTCGCCCTGTGAATGCTGACTTTGGAGTCAAACCACCACCCATAGCAGATGAATTGCTTCAGCTGCCTTGAGAATCCCGCGTCACTCTAGCCCAATTAAGATCTGGATATTATACAAGGCTCAAATCCTACTTATGCAGACTCGACCCCGATATCGTAAGCGAATGTCCGGCATGTGGATAATCCTTGTACGATACCAACCACCTATTCACATGCCCCAACCAACCTCCACATCTAACCCCCTCTACCTATGGTCAAACTCTATCGAAACAGCGCGTTTCCTGGGCCTTCCCTTAGATGAATTTGAAGACAATGACTATGGATAAGAGGATAAAGCACCGTGTAGTTCGCCCTACAATAACAACAACAATAAAATTACCTTGACAATTGTGTACCAAAAAAGTGTCTTTCTTATTCTAAGAAGATAAATGGTAGAAGTTTCCAAAATTTTCTATTTTCATAGTAATTCAATCAAACCTAATTTCCCAACTGGTTATATTTCGAATTATCGGCTTATAATTACTATCTTAAATATTGCATTGTAGATCTGTGTAATTTGCGAATAACTGAAATTAACGAGTCTGCTTTGTGGGCTAGGGAAAGCGTTACCGTACTGGCCAAAGTTTTCGGAGGACACCAATGAAAATCTTATATAGAATACCAAACAGCGACTTTTATTCAAAACGGATGTCATTCAAAATCAGTAATCTTAAGCGCAGATCGACGGAAACCCACATCAAGTACGTTCCAGTGCCATTAGCAGTTATTTATATTGCAAACTGCCTTTTTTCAGTTTAATATTGGCTTTCCTTACTGCTGTGATTTCCCACCATGAATTTCGATGGCTGGCTTTTTTTCATTGGTATTAATGCAAGGTAATTGCAATAAAAGTTAAATTGCAGCTGATTGTTAATTTTTGACGTCAACAAAGCGCTGCTTTTGCAATAGAAACTTATTTGGCTTTCCCCATTTATGGTTTCGAAACATATTTGTGGCTATCTATTTGAGTGAGTAATCTCGCTTGCTGCCGTTCTTTGTCTGACAGTATCGAAAACCTCATTTCTAAAATTAATTGATTTTGTTCTAACATTGCGGCCGGCCGTCGGTGCTTTTACTTAAGTAACTATGTATGTGTGTTTGTGTGTAGGCACACAAGCTATACTCAAAAAGTAATACAGTTATCTGCAATTAACGTGTGGGCAGTGCATAGGCAGCACATAGGGCGTGTTGGCTATTCAAATAAAAGAAATTTCGATTCACTACAACCGAAAATTGTTTATGTGGTTCATGTGGTTTTTTCTAATCATATTTTTTTATCTCTTAATTTAACCTTTTCTACTTTCATCTTTCCATTAAGATTTTGATAATTTTCGTTTTCTCCTCTAATTACCAGCAAAAATTCTAATGAAACTTAAACTTTTTCAAACAAATATATTCAGATTTAATAATCACATTCCATTAGTTTCTCCTGATGGCAAGTTATGCTCATTAAATCAAGCAAAAACATCGAAGTAATTTATGTTCGTGGCGCTAGAAAGGGTTCTGATTACTGTACCGCTGTTCATAATTTGTTTGATTAATTTCTAAATTTGGCTTGATGACCTTAAATAATTTTGCTTTTGCGTTTTTCTCATAGCTGTTGTTGTTTTTTGTAATAATGGATTGGCGCCTTGAAGTGCGAGGCAAAAGGGTGTAAGTGAAAATTAAGTAAATTAGATTTGAATTCATCAGAAGTTAATGTGATATGAAATTTTGTATTTTATGAAGCGCGGTATTTTAGTTTTTTCCTATGAGACTATTCTGGCATGCGTCGCCCTTAATTATCTTACAATTCAAACCGTGATAAAATAACTGTCCGATGGAAGGCCCACCTTTTCCTTTCAAATTTCATAATAAATAGCTACCTGGTGGAGGAAATGTTAGGCTTTTTTCATGCCATCACTTCGCTGTAAAACACAAAATTTTATATAGATTGTCCATGCAACTTGAAAAGAATAAGAAGTAAATTATATTTATAGTTTTATAGGATAAATAATAGCTTTCATAAATAAATATTATTTATCAATATCACACAGAGCTACAAAGTACACCTTAATTTTTTGTGTTAATAGTGGCTTTTTGGCAGGGCGTCTTCCATATAAACCCACATCTCTAAGCCGTCGGCGATGTAGTCTGTCCTCTCAGTTGACTTTCGAGTACGACCTGTTCCCTTTTTACGCTCCAACACATCACTATTCTCTTTTTTTTTTTTGTAAAAGACGAATAATAGTTGAATGGCTACAATCAATTCTAGCTGCTATTTGCCGAGAAGATAACTTTTCTTCATCTAATGCCAATATGCGAATTTTTTGATCACGCGTTAATTTCTTCCGATTATTTAGCATTTTGCACAACTTTTCAAATACACAACCAAAACACGACTATAACTGAACAGTGGGCAATCTACTAGATATTATTGGAGAGGTTTTCATCTTATGTAATTCACCCGGTCTCCTGCTTAATTACATATACTAGTTTTGCTCTTAGTTTTACAGATTATCTTCTTGATTTTATTGAAAAGTCATATCCATTCGTAATAAGAAAGGATTCTTATTGGAAAAAAATGTAGAGAAATCCGCTCAATTTTTTTCTGATTTATAGGGCATTTGAGGTGGTACTGTCGCTCTGTGCACTATATATCTTTAGCATTATCGATCTTAGTGTTTGTTTTAGTTTTTTTCCATTAAAAAATAAAGTAATCGAATTCTTTATATGATTAATTCTCTCTTTTTTCTACTTTTTAAAATACTGATCAATTTACTTAATTTGTGCACTAAAAAATGGACATTCAACTATTAAAAAAAAATAAAAGTAACAACAAATAGTAAAAAAGTATCTTAATTTCAGACGAAAACAAACTATATATATATTAGCTTTAGAGTCGAAAAAAACACAGAGTTTTCTAACGGAATTATTAAAGCTTTAAGATTTCCGAAAATATATTTCGGAAAAATATTGACATTTATGTGAGCTGTATCAATTTGAAAATGCCTGAAAAAAATAGAGATACTTATGCATAAAATTAATTTTTTTTAATATTAAAAAAAACACCTGACATGTTTATTCAGTCGAAACTTAAAAGGTTTGGAAAAAAAGAATACAAAATTTGTTGTACAGAATTGTAATAATTAGCTTGTGGGATTATTTACCAAATTATAAAAAGGGTATAAATACCTTTCCAATTATGCCCTGTAAATCGATGAAGTTGTTCTAAACCTATCTCCCAAAACATGATCAAAAATCTGATTTGATAAACGGGTAGCGAAATGCTAAAGTCAATAGGAAATAAAGTGTAATGACCAACCACTACTGTCAATTCCAGTAACGTCAATTCCAATTGAAAAAGTGACAATATTTTTATAGTTTATGAAAACTGCCACAAATTTTAAATTACACACATCCTTGCATTTGATGTTATTCTTAATGTGCCTATTTGATTTCATAAGCACTGATACCCTTTTTTGTGGTACTTTCCAAAATTGTCATTACATGCCAGAAGGATAAGGTTTCAGTTCGATTTTTATAATTTTCTTAAAGCCAAAAGCCAGCTTGGTATAGAGACTTCTCAGATAATTACTTGCAAAGTACTTTACTTTAAAGTTTGTGCATTTATTTTGGCAACAAAAGCGCTACTAGAAAGTTATAGCGAAATTATTTGATTAGCCACAAAATAACAAGTTTGCAAATTTTGATTATATGGTAAGTGAACAGGTCTTTGCTAGACACCTAGGTTTTACAAAATTGTGCTTAAAATACTCAAATGAAATTTTTTCGATGTAGTTTTCCCATATTTTAAGTATCTTCCAATTCCTGTTATAATTCCATACGTAACACTAAATTCTAAGTTATTGGCATTTGTTCTCGTAGTTACGGGAATATTTTTATTCAGGGTTTGTAAAAACTACCATCATGTAGCTATTCTTTGAGTTTGCCCATTTTCACACACCTTCTGTCAAGGGTAATATATAAATATTATGAATGTGTAGCAAATGTTCTTCATTCTGGCTTTCCTTTTTTTGCGGTACTAGAACTCGTGAATAAAAAATACAACCATTTCTTGCGTTCGCGGTTGAAAATATCTTTATTCGCGAATCCAAAGCTACAAAGTTGTGATAAAGATTTAAATTAATTGAAACTGAATATGAGGAATTGTTAAATTCGCATTCCATTGCAGAAAGAGAGGAAGAATTTTCTATGAGTGAGGCGAAAATCTGAGTAAAAATTTACGAAAGGCAAATGAGCTATGTGATTTCTTTATAAAAACAAACCCATGCTAAGAGTCCACCTTGGTTTGTGTATTATCCATAAAAAATTCTATGATTAATTGTTTTAAAATGTGTTACTCTTTTTATTCTTGAAATTTTGTAACGCATCCCTTTTAGTCCCATACAAATTGGCAGATCATATGCCCCCCGAACAAGGAGCTTTTAATGTACTGAGCTTAGTTCATATATTTTTGTTTTACTCAATTAGAGCAAATTCAATTACCTTACAAATTTCTACTTTAATAAGATTTTCCAATAAATATATGTGTATCATGAATGATTCACATGGTGCCATAATGTGTCATATATCATAAAGTCACAAAGTTTTAAATTTAAAGTTGAGTTGTTGGATTTCATAGAAAACAATTTTATATTTTTAAAACGTTATGACTTATGACTTGTGAATGACTCAAGTATTATATTCGACTCTATTTGGATAACAAAGTTATATGTTTTAAAAATTAATCATAATTTAATTATAATTAATTATTAGTTGGAAATTACCTGCTCTTTTGACGCAAAAAAATTAAAATCGTATGATAGAAACTACTGTAAAAAAATAAAAAAGATTCATTAGTATTAGTTTATATTACTTTTATGTAAGTCGACCGTTAGGGGAACAAATTCCAGAAATATTTCAAATGCTCTCCTTGGATAAGTTATGACTTTTTTTTAATCATATTTAGGACCTAACACTATTTTCTAAATTGTTTCCTTAAAAAATATTGTAAAGCTTATTTGAAATACCCTGTTTTTAATGTTAAAATATGTATATGAAAAAATGGTGCCTTGACAGAACTTACTTATTTTTTTTTTTTGGAATGATTAAAGGCAATGCGAATTCATATAAGGTGGTTTTACTAGAATAGCTGATTTGATTGATTTTTCCATCTTACGGCTTAAAATATTAAATTTTGATATTCATTTATTTTCTCATAGTAGTAGCCAATGAGAACAGGCTTTTGATATAAATTTTTTAAATAATTTGACAGTCGATGCCGCAAAAGCAAAAATAAAATACATGCACACTTTTTTGTGCCACTGCTACTACCGTATATAAATTTTCCTTGATTAAAGGTATAACCAGCCACTCACAAACAAATTTTGCTTTGAGGTTTTTATTATTGCATTCATTATGTTTTTCGTGGTGCTTTTTTCATTGATTTTGTATAAAAATAAAGTTAATTTTCTAACGCAAACCACACAAATCAGTGTTTCATCTTTTGCACAAATTTCATACAAATTCAACAAATTTTAATTTCAATTTCAATTTTTTTTAATCGAATCTATAAGACATTTTTTGGGTATGCAGTTTTGTAGCCTATTCCCATTATAAAATAACAAAGTGTTAGTTTCAAGTGGCTAGAAATTTTCGTTTGTTTTTAAATTTTTTTTCTGACAGTAATTTTTCATAATTAATGCTAGGATTGGTTTGATATAGGAGTAAACAAAATTATCAAAATTTTTTAAAAATTTCGTGCAAGATGTGAAATAATGATTCGTATGATTTTCTTTAAAATTTACTTTATTTTTTTAAAAAATCAGTGAAAAAATTTACTACGTATGAAAAACATTTTAAATGCAATAAAAACAAAACACAAAGTAAATTACCTTTGTGAGTAACTCAACATAAAGCAAAGAATTTCAATCTCTGAAAGCATTTTAGGTAAAAAAAGTCAAATATTCTGTAAAAGCCCAAAAATCAAATGTGCTTATTTAGTCTTAAGGGAAATTAAATTATAGCAGCTTGTCATTTTAAATATTTTATCTTGTGGAGGTAAAACAAATTCTAAAAAAATATCTTCTTGTATATAACACTTTTAGTAAACTCGTTATATATATAAAATTACCAGTATATGTTTAAAAACCAATAGCAGTTTTTTCATTCTCAACTTTTGACTCAAACTATATAAAAACGTAATTTTTAACAACATACTACATACTTCGAAATTAACTATACCTACAATCTGTTTTTTGTTTTTTTTTTTTTTGGTTATTTAATTTTCCCATGCATTGTACTGATGTTGCATTTTTTTCACATCCTCTTCTTTTTTCTTTACAGGTTGCTACACAAGAACTTTCGCCACAAAATGAATTTGCTCCACACGTAACGGCGACATGCAAATCCGGCACAATGAATATCAAAGTGAAATTCAACGGTCCCTACACGGGTGCAGTGCATGCGCGCGATCATCGAAATGCGGCCTGCATGGCCATGGGCGACGGCTCCGAAGCGGTGGGCTTTAGTATAAATCTTTTGGCGAAGCAGGGTGCGCCCGATTATTGTGGCGTGCTGGTCAGCAACGTGAGTGGTGCCAATGTAAGCTAACCCAATAATCCAATACTAATTTCTACACTAAATATATTACATGCAATCGAAAACTAATTTATATGATTTTTTTATCCTACGCTGTTGTTTTTTTTTTTTGTTGCTGCTTTGTATGTATATTTATTATTTGTTCGATTAGACGCTCCCTCGAATATATATGACAAGGAGTTGTGTTCGCACATATTGGAAATATATGTGGAAAAATTTGTATGCATTGGATTGTGCTTGTAAATATTTTTTTTTTGTTTTTTCTTTTTTTGTTTTGCAAATTCGTAGCACGTTTACACATCACTGGATTGAGAGGCGATATTAGCGATTTGCCTTAATTGTAATTCATTTAGTGATTTAATGATGATAATGATGATAATAGCGATAATGATCATAGCGACGTAAGTTAATGGTGTTAGTTGCCATGGTTATCTACGTAATTGGATTTTGTTGAGTATTTTGAAATGATTTGAATTCATTGGCAACGCATTTGGTGTTTGGTGGCGTTCGAAAAGGAAAGCTCGAATGTGATTTTAATACAAATTTCCTTAAAGATTACTCTAACACAAATAAATCATGGATCTATAGCGTTTCAATTTACCTAGCTCTCATCCATAATAAAAAGAAACTTTTCAAGTAAGAAATCAATAACACTAATTTACAGATATTAAATTCCTTAAAGGAATTTCGTTTATAGGAAACTTAGCTGTCTAATGTAGAGCGACTAGGTATGAAAATGATCTGCAAAAAGCGTTTTCGAGAGACTGTGCATGTATTTGTGAAAATAGCATTTTTAATGTATTTCTGAAGTTGTTAAAAAAAACACAAACAAAAAAATATGGATTATCATAAAATTATATACTTTATTTGGGTAACTCGTACTGATATTTTATGCAATTTCTTGCGTTAAAAATAAGACACAAACTTTTAGGTTTTTTTAACCTTTTAAATTTTTATTCTTATGGCTGGTACTAACTTCACAGCCGTCCGTAAAATTTTGCCAGCAACATCATTTAAATTGCGTGATATGTTGCTAGCAACCAAATTTGTCGAAGCGCCAAAAAGATGTCGCATAAAAGCAAATACAAAAACCATTCTCTAATGAAGTGTCGAACTGTCAGTATTCACGCAGTCATGTTGCCAAGATGTTGTGAGCCTTTTCACAGCGCCAACAGATTGTAACTTCTTTGGTACAATATTGTCGTGGAAATGTTGTGGAATTCCACCACAAACCATTTTATATGGATTTTGACAGCTCATTTCACGTGGCACGCGAACAGAGTACTATGTTTTATATAATAAACTATGTAGAAGTATGTAATACAGTCCCACATTACGTATGAAATAACTAAAAAAAACTAAAACGTGGGTTTTAACCAAATTTGCACAGCGTATTCCTTACACCCGTGTTCATTGTGTGGAAATTAAAAATGTATAATGGGGTATAACGAGATATCATTTTACGAAACAATGGATCGGAAACATCTGAAACATCCTCTGCTAGGTGGCGTTAGAGTCGAGTTTTTAAAAATATCTGTACTTACAGCTCGATTTTGCAGATAGTATTAGAAAGGTAAGAGGCTGGTGATATAAGAAACAAGAATAATAATAATAATTTGGCGTTTTCATATTTGGTAGAACTTCGCCTAAAATTTTTCCACAAATCGAGGGACTTGTAGTTTTTCCCCGGCTCCGAAAAGTAAATGATTTTTGTGAGAAATTTTTTCATGCCTGAAACACACTCGGAGATTTGTCATTATTTACTGAGGAGTTACTAGAAAAAATCGTTTCTATATTTATTAGGTGTTACTTACCTCAGCCAAGATTTGGATTTGGAAATATACTGACAACTTTTTTCGAAAAATTAAGCTCTTTAGAATTGGGTATTTTCCTTACTTTAAAATAAAATTATATAAATAAGTTCTTATATCAAAAGAAAATTTTAATTGAAATACTGAAGTTCTAATTCAAATTCAGAAAGTTGCAATTCTAATACAGAATTTCCATTTAAAACTCGTATACTTTCAATTCAAATTCAGAAAGTCATCATTGAAATTCAGAATTTCCTTTCTAAATTCAGAAATTTTCATTTAAAATCCGGAACGTTACAATGCAAGTTAATTGGAAATTCTGAATATGAATTGCAATTTACTGAATTTGAAATGAAAACTCTGAATTTGAAATGAAAACTCTGAATTTGAAATGGAAATTCTGAATTTGATTTGCAACTTTCTGAACTAAAACTGAAAAAGGTATAGATCTTCAGCAACATGCTTGAACCACTCTTATGTCGCAAAGTTCGTTAATAACTTGATTTTGTTACTGTTCCTTTCTCTTTTTCTTGCCGTCTCATAAAGGTTTTTATAGTAGTTTTTTTCCAACCTTAGTTTATGTACATTGTTATATAAAAATAATATGTGTGAAAACTAACTGAAGAAATGAAATAAATAAATTAAATAATATAAAATAAATATATTCGCTAAACATCTCCTTGGTCCATTTTTGCATACAAATCTAGACTCGTGAACTTTTCATGCAGCTTATTAAATACATAAAGGACCTGCATATATTTTCCTGCCACAAGTTCGCAGCGTAAGTCTTTTATTTACCAACAGCCTTGCCATGCACAGCCTTCTCCGTTTTATCTTTTCCATTGCATAACTACAACAACTATGCACGAAATTAAAAAAAAAACTAGGAAAAATTATTGTAAATCGTAAAACTGCTGCCACAAAAATTATACTAGAAACACCACCGAAAATAGTAGAGAAAATTGAAAAGCAATAACAAAACTAGCAGCATCTCAAAACCAACGCAATTTAAATAACTTGCCAAAACAGCAACAACAAGACTAGCAGCATCTTAAAAATCACTGCGATTCCAATAACAATAACCGAAAATAATATGCGATTCGCCGGTGATTGCTAATACGCTAAGCCGATTTGCATGTGACCATAAAAACAGAACAACAATAACCTGCATACATCACCCAAAAAGAAGTAGAAGCAAAACAACAACAATTGAGGAATTTACAAAAATTTGCAATTGGGTGTTGAATTGAAAATTATTTTGTGCGCAAAAACGCGATTTCAACACGTAATGTACAACGCGGCAATACACCGCAATAAGGCCGATTCATCGATCAACCACCAACCGTTCAGCCAAAACACGTACGAACATCAGCAAACTTACCAAAGATATTAGCGATGGCGATGCCAATTTCAGATGCTCATATTATACACTTACTTACATCTGTTTCGTACATATTCGTACATAATGTTTTTAAATAAGACTGCGGAGTGCGGAACGTTGCATATTTGCCGCACACTTAACCCGGCCGAAGTCAATCACCGGCGACCGAGCGTTACGATACAAAACAAGGCGCGTCGCATTGCCAGAAAAAGAGCAGAAAATTACGTATGTTTCACAAAAAAAACAACAATATACGATTAAGAAAACCAGGCTGGTCAGCCAACAGTTAGCCGCCAACTAACTAACTAGCGTGGCTTTTAAAGCGCCCAGCTGGTTGCCAACTATCTTTCTGGCTCCTTTGGTGCATATTTAGTGTCTGAGCTTGTGGCTTGGCTCGTCTTGTGCTTGTCAATCGTTGTCCGCGCATGCGTTGCGCGTAGACAGACAATTGGACAGACGCAGAAAGAACAGACAAGTTCAGTCGATAAATAGCCATGCGTCTGAGTAATGTGGCGCAGCATGAAATATGGGTCCTGCGGCCCAACTTTACTATGGGGGCTGACCAGTTGTACTCAAATATGTACGAGGGGTACTAAATAAGTCTTTAGTCTGACAACTCTAATGCATGAACATGGTCTGCGTAAGAAGTGCTACCTTAGGTCGTGCAGAAACTTTCATACCTTTCATATATATATAAAAATTTAATTTAAACTACTGCATTGTTAGCGTAAAAAATATTAAATTTTAAAACAATATTTATTTTTCTCATACAAAATGTAAATAAAAGAATAATATACATATGGTAATGATGTAATGATATTAAGCGTTAAGAAATTTTCTATGAATAAATTTAGCCCAAGTTGGCTCAATTGCATTCCCAATAATGCTATAAATGTTAAAGTCTCCAACCAGAAACTATTTTTCTTGATTTTCTCAGTAAGTTAGGTTAGGTTAGGTTACTGCGGTAGCTCCCGCATTGGGAGCTCACTTAGACATAGTAGGAGTCCATTGTGTTACCACTTGCTTTTATGTTTTTATGAACGGTAACGTGAATCGGAAAAATCAGGAAAGATTAACCTGAGAAACGTTGCGTACCCCGAATGAAGTCATGTAAACTACCAATCTCTACCCCAGAAAGCTCTTCTAGAGTCCTAAAGAAGTACAAGCCTAGGTACTTGAACCTCTGTCTCGCAAAGGCAGGACAGCTAAGCAGAAAATGAAAAGATGAATCCACCTCATCCTCCTCCATACAGCTGCGGCAGCAGAAAGGGTCAGAGACTAACTTCAGCCTAACGGGGGCCGAGAGTTGCCGCTTGGTAAGCGACCTCAGCTCCTCTGAGCGCCCACGATCCACTCTTGGCCAGAGGGTCCTTGCCATTCTGCATGTCGTGGCAATTTCCCAGCGCTCGCTGAGACGACCGAGAGCCCATCTGTCCAAGAGAAGTCCGTAGGCAGCCAAAGGAGTCTCCACCCTCTCCCTGCATGGAGAAATGACTTCCAGGGTACCCTGCCGAGCGGAGTTTTAACTCATAAATTAAAAATCAGTTGTATTGAGACTATAAGTTATAGTGGTCTGATCTAGATGATTTTTGTTGTGTACTTTGAATTAATAATAAATGAAAGGCCTGACAAATTTCACTTTAACTGCTTTGGTGTCGAAGTTATAATGGAAAACCTCATATCTGATCAATCAGTTGTATAGTTGCTATATAATGTACGATTTGGTCGATTCCGACAAATAAGTAATACATTATAGCAATACATCTGCCCACCAAGTTTCGTTTAGATATCTCTAAAACTGAGGGGCTAGTTTGCGTTCCAACAGATAGGTGGATGGGCCATGCCAAATCGAATAAACTCGTGGTCCTGATCATTTGATACTTACAAACATCGAACCAAAGTTATAATACCATTTCATCTTCGTGAAAGGTATAAAAACTATAGAGGATATAAATATATTGTTTTCCACTGAGTTTCTTTTGCTGTTTTATTGTCAACAGTATAATAATGTTTTTTTCTTCTTTTTGGAAACTATCAAATACATTTGACTTCACAACGGCCTTTAAATTTTTAATAAAAGAAAACATTTATATATTTTAAAGTCTTAATATTCGAAAGACTAAGGAAACTGTGGAAAAGGGTTCCAAAAACGTTTAGAAAGAGAAGCTAATGGATTGAGAGAAGAACACTAACAAATAATGAAATTGTCACAGTTTTACAGTTAATTACCTAACATAGAAAGCGAAGGCTTCGGTCCTGCTGAGACCTGCCATCCTTTCATGAATACACAAAAATTTAACTTTAATTATTACTGCGTTTTATATGTAAAGATATTAAATTTTAGAATACAATTTTAAATAAAATAAAACTACGTAGGTTTGAAGTACAACCTCATATCCGTATCTAAACAATCAGTGGTATGGAAGCTATAACTTCTAGATTGATTTTCTCAGTAAAATTTGTATGAATGCTAACACTGTGCGATAAATTGAAGATCAATAGAAATTCCTTTGCGTAACGATGGCGTCGGGTAGGTATTTTTAAATCAACGCAGGGACCATGCTTGTTACGAAAAATTGCAAACAACACTTTAAGTATCAAATTAAAATAAAGTATCTTTCGCAATTTTTTCGTAAAATACATTAACCCATTACAGTGTCTAACATGATTACCCAGCACAAGCAAGCGCTCATAATTATGAAGGAGTATACCACAAAGATTTACTTCACCGAAGACAGTACTAGAGACAATACAGAGGGTCTGAGTTTTTTTTTAAGGGGTTAAAGTTTCCGGCGAAAATATAATTTTGTAACTTATCGGAAATACATATCATGTATAAAACGACTACAAATAAAATTTCTTACCTCAGATTTCTATGGTAGAATTAAGTGAGCAATTTTTTTGTAATCTGTAGAGCTATACATAAAAGTCGTTCAAAAAGATAGTTAGTGTACTAAAATCTTTAAAAAACTCACTATGATTGACAATAACACTGTTATATATTTTAGCCCTCTAGCTAATGAGAGGCCGTTCAAAAAGACAAAATTTTCCACAAAAATTTCAAGCAGAAAATTTTACGAGAGGCCACCAAAGATAAAAAAATAACACTTGTCTAAGTTAAGATGAGTTCGTAAGGAAGCTTAGTTCAAGCTAATATTTACACATTAGGAATTCCGATCACTTACACGTATGAGCATAAGACCCGACCGTTTGCATTTAACTAGAGACTGGATTTTACCAGTCGAGTCTCTATATGCACTGTAGTTTTTATACCATCATTACCGCATAGGATAAATTAAAAATGAATTCGAAGTAATTTTGCTAAATAAAAAAATTTAGGTAGGTCGCAGTATTTATTAGCTTGAGCAAGTAGAACGAGTAAATATAAACTGCGGTAAGGTAATTTGAATTTATTATACAAATTTAGCACTCCTAAAAAAATCCCTCAAAAACCTCTTAAGGAGTGATTATTTTGTATATGCATCTAGTATATAATAAGTAAATACAAACGATAGAACCCAAGGAATGTTACTCTCATTTAAAGGGATTATATTCTGTGGATTTCCATATTTAGAAAATCACAGATCTTATGGGTACTAAAAAGACCCAGAAGGTGAATTTTGTTATCCTTTAACACTGAGGTCTTTCAAGATAACCTCGCCTTCATGTCGGATAAGCATGGTACGATTTTTCACCAAGAAATCAAACTAAGCGAAGAAATTTTTAAAGTAAGTATCTATGGCACTTTCCTATGCGCCCGTAAAACTGTCTGCAGTCAAAAATGTTCATTTAAGTATGAGTTATAAGGTTAAAGCAAACAAATTTCATAAATTACATATTTTTTTAAAATTATTAGACAGCGTTATTGTCAATCATAATTAATATTTGTGTCCTTTTATTTTACAACTACCGTAAATGTCCGATTAAAAAGTAGTTGGAGGGTTCTACAAACGTAAAATCTTACTAAGTGTCTTTTATTACAAAAACTGCTTGCTTAGCCACTTATTCATTCGGAGTGTGTGGGGCTGATGACTCAATGTCTACATAAGATTTTCTAAATTTGCTTCCATTAAAAGTGTAATTGGTTGGGCGTTCCGGTTCGCTATTGGCAATAACAGCCGTACTCTCTTATTTTGAACTGGAGTGAATGTCAATGCCGTGCCAGCCGTTGGAATCAGATCTGTCAATGTAATGATTTTCTCATCGACTCTGACAAATTCTTTGACAGCCTCGGTGGCAAAGATGTGACTCGATTCCATATACCGAGCACAATGGATTCGTAGTTTCCATTATTGAAGTCAATTTCGCTGTCAAAATTCTCCTTCAATGTACACCAACAGTCAGATTCCATGAATTAAAGAATTTCTTCGTCCGATAACTTCGACAATTTCACCTCCAATATCATTCAGCAATGGGAAGCAAAAAAAAATGTGCACCGAACGAACACCAAATCCAAAGTTCTTTCAACGCCGTTGGTATGAAAATAAGTTTTGAGGTTAAAACCACGCCTCCAAAAAAATTTCGATAATGAAAATCAGAAAGTTTTCAAACCAAAATATAACATTCTTCTCCAATTGTGCGCACAAGTTTGATGACAGGAGACAAAGGATGTATCAAATTGCATTTTAACTTCAAGTGGAAATGCCGCTAGTAGTATGGCCAAGACCACTGAACTCACTTGCCTAATAACAAATGAGATCTTCGTATACAAAATGTGATTTTTGAGAAACCCTTACCAGTTAGAGGGTTAATGGAGTACAGTACGGACTTTTTGTTTTCAAACAACAAGTAAATATAAAGTGAGAGTTCAACGATTTCCAACGTCGTAAGAAACTGTCGACTCGTGCAAAGTCCATATGTTGAGGCATTTTATAAAATTATGTATGAAAATCGTGCTGAAGAGTTTTTTGGTAAACAAAAAAAAAACCAATTTTGAACAGACACGAATTTATTTTTCTTATGTAGTCCAAAGACTTATTTAATGCCCCTCGTATCTGCAAGCATGTGTAGTTGGATGTCAAGCTGGCGCTCGAACACAGCCACTCCGGCACTCATTCACTCACCGACATCCGCTAAGTGTACGGGTACACAAAAGTTAGTGATTTAATGTTCGGCCAATGCGAGCGAGACTTTTAGCAGTTGTGGTTCCTGGATACGCATTTGTGCCTAGGCTCCCGCCGACTCGCCAAAATCCACAACAAACCCACCATCGACGTTTTGCAGCCCGCTTAGCCTTCGCGCTACACTTTGAGACGTTGGTCGTGCCCTCTGGACGCAATGCGCGCATTTATGCTAATTTTACACAATCGGCTTGTTATTTGGCTTGCGTTGCATGCCAAGACACGTACTTATTTAGTAAGTGCGTAGGTGTGCATTTTATTCTGCTTTTTATGTGTGGATTTTTTTATGCTTCTTCTTCAAAAGGGCTTGCGCTGAATTTCTCCCTTTTGTGGCACATACAGCAGTTTAAAAAAAAAATTCCAACATCTAAATAGGAACGAAACATATTTATTTGACTACAAAAACAAAATGCGCATTCTCTACGTTTATTAATTTCGGACAAATGGGTGCAAGAGATTAATGAATTTTTGCAACACTTAAACTCTAAGGTTTTTCTTGTTCTCAAAAGAACAAAAAACGCATAACACCTTTGCTATGCTTTTGAACTAAATATTTAGTTCCACGCTTACATTCAAAGCCTTTTAATGCGCCATGAGTCTGTGTTCCTGATAATAAATTGTTTTAACTGCAGGACAACTGGTGCGCGCCTTTATTTCTAAGAAGTGCAACATAAAAAATGTGGCTTCAGAAATAAAAAGGAATTAAAAACACATATCATTCATTGGCACGTGTGTGTGTTGAAAAACTTTGTCGGATTGTTACTTTTCCTCCGCCCGTTCACATTGCCAGCTGTTCGATTTGACTGCTGTTGACCCATGAAAAAAAAAAAATCGCGCTACTCTCATTAATTGCAAACTTTCTGGGTGTGTCAGTTATAGATAAGCTGCTTGGGCTACGGCTTGTCGCCGGGATTGCTTTGAGTTTAGAGTGGTTAATTTTTTGTCAAGCCTGCTAGTCAATTTTTGTTTTTATAATTTTTTGCTTGTACAGAAAGGAATAGTAGTAGTTTGTGAAAGGGTACAATAATTAAAAAATCGTTAGGAAAAGATGTTACGTTAGGTTAGGAGACAACTCTCAAAAGTAGTAAGTTAAATTAAAAGTCTTGCAAAATGCAGTAACTATGCAAACTTGGAGTCTAAAAAAATAAAAATTAAAATAAGACTTTGACGCATGTTTTTCGAAAATGTTAAACATACAGTTTCTAGCAGAGTAGATTTGCTTTGGGGCATGCCAAAGATACTCAAGAAACTGCCCTTACTCAACACTTTTTCGTAGAAATTAAAAAAAAAAATTGTTAAAAATTTTAATTTTTTGATCGAATGAGAATTTTTCTCTTACTGATTTTCTGATGCATATTTATTTATAGAAACACACAGTTAAACAAACAATTGACCACATATAGTTTTTCTATAATATCCGCAGTGGTTTTCTGATAACTCTTTTGTGAATCGTTCTATAACAAAAACCATAAAAATCTAAACTTCAAACCCCAAAAATTCAAAAAATTACTTCAATTTTTCAAACTTTTGCATCATGATTTTTAGAAAACATTTGGCTATGCAGTTTTGTAGCTCATTAAATTTTAGCGTAATAATATGTTCTTTTTGATTTTTGAAAGTATTTTGAGATTGTGATTTTACCATACAATGGATGAGTTGGATACAAATTCGCGGTGATTATTAATATGTTTTTGTTTTGAACATTTTTTGCCATATAAACTGCATGCGTCACATGAAAAAAGTTTTCAATACCAAAATCTTAAAATATTCTTAACAAATGAACAATACTTGGTAGTCTCCTGAGACTTACATATTAAAAATTGGATTGGCTACGAAACTGCATGCATGGAAAATTTCAAAAATTTAAAATTATAAATTGCAAAATTTAAAATTTTTACAAATATTGTACGAAATTTTAAATTTTGCTTCTTATTCTGTGACGAACTTTTTCACTATTGAAAAATCAATTATCTTGAAAGATTTTTTAAATATTGTAAAAAACCATTTCAAATATTAGAGCAAATGTCAGTTGTTTGAGCTCTTATTTTGGAATATTTCAAAAAATTTATTTAAATTTTCATTATTTCTTTTGAATAAATATAGCAAAATTTTCTTTTATTATGAGGAGTTCACAAAAATTGAATAAGTTAAAATTTAAAAAATTTATTTAAGTCAAGGAAGAAAGTATTGGGATTTTTCAATATTTCAAGATTTCGGGTTTCTAATAATTTTATATTTGCAATTATAAAATATATAAACTTCATTAACTGAATACTTGCGAAATAAATAAAGTGAGCAGTATTTTTTTGAATATTATCCAGACTTCCTTGACGTATTATTACCTAAGCTTTTAACGAAATTTCGACTGTATTAATTTCGATGTTAAAATTAAAAATATGAAATATTAATATTCGTTCGTTTGTAGAGACGCTTGGCATGAGTAATGGGTGGATTGGCCTTTCCTTCATTTCTCACCACTCTCCAAGTTAGAACAGGTGCCGAAAGATTTGTATGAATCATCTGATGGGTTCGAACATAGCCATTTATTATTTCGTTTGTTTGATACCGATCGATATGTTTTTCTTTTGAAAAAAAAAAAAACAAACCATGCCAACCTTTTCAGGATGATTTAATTTGATCAAAATAAATTACTTGTATCGAAAGTCTGCTGGTCAATAAATTATTGATTCGTTAACTGGAAGTTCACTCGAAATGTCCCTTATGAAAATTTTTAAGTTATCATTCCTCGCTTTGCTAGAAAAACTAGAAGTTCTTTCATAATACCATCAGTTGCTTTCATTTTGCAACGAACTTCGCTGCATGTGTTTTCTTTCTTTATGTTTGTTCTTTTTTCCACTGATAATGATCTGAAAAAAATTTAATTTGCAAGTGAAGCTTTTTTAAACAGATGACAGCCGTCTTCAACGGAGATTTTTGTAACGTAATTTTCGTAAGCTTCTTTCTTTTGACAGCCACATTACAATATTTACGGTAAATTATTATGTTAATAGAATTGAACTTTCTAAAATGGTGGCAGTTCCTTTTAAAAAATATCATATATGTTAATATGGGCTACAAATTATTTACCCGCCAATCTAAAGCGTCGATAATATATAGTTGCATTATAAAATGTACGCCAAAAAGCTCTATAAAGACACATTAGATGCATATATGGTTATCCATCAAATGCATGATTTTTCTCCAAAATCTTCAAAAACAGTAAGTGTTTTAAACTTAAACATTGTGACTTTTTTTATTATGAATACTAATTTACCTAATATAGGTAAGCATACTTGCTCCGCGAACCCATGCATTAGAGGGTTAAATATAAGTACGCTAATAGCCCCGATTTCTATAGATTCAATTATACTCTCTTTGTCTATCTCTCTCTCACTCTCTTCATTTACCCTTCACAGAGGCCATAAACTTTGAATGCAATCGCTCTATCTCTGTCCATGATTTCGCTATCTTAACCCTCCACTGAGGCATTACACTTGTAGCCCAACCATCTTCAAAGTCCCTCAAAAATTTAACATTAAAAATAATAAACAAATTTTAAGTTGAACATGAAATAGTATTTTTTTTTAAATTTGTTTTTATAAAATCAATAAAAAACATTACTAGTTATATTAGAACATACTAGACCCGTTTCTGTGTAAACTAGTTGCAAAATAACATTATGTAGGGCAACGAACTGCATGTAAAGCAACAACACTAACTCGGCAAAATATGCGAGTTGAGTCAACTCGGTAAAATGATATCCGACCAGAGATATAGTGTTGAGAAGTGAAAGAATTGCGCTATTGTGAATGAGCCGGAAAAAAATACATGGGAAAATTCAGTTTAAGACCTCATTCATTTTTATTTGAATATTATTTTTAAATATATAACTACAAAAACCTAAAAATTGCCGGCACAACTATTTTCCGTTGTTAAATAGCCCTAAACAAATCACATCTTTCATAAAAGATTCCAACAGGGTTGCTTTTGCAGCTAAAGGAAATTTTATACGAGCTGGAGCGTTCTTTTGCAAGCCGGCTACAATAAAACGGGCCCACTATGAGTATATCTTGGTACATTAGGGAAATACTTTGAGATGATGTTTTTTCTTCAAATTGCCACATTCAAATAAAATATTTACAACAGCACCATTGATTGGCAATGCATAGAGGAAATTTTATGCTGCGTGTTAGAAAAGCCGGAAAAAACTTAGTTTTGTAATTTTCTTACGAACTACAGACTCTGGAACTATTGAAACATTCAAAAGTGAAGGGGCTCTATTTTATATCATTGTGAGATACTAAAATAGGTAACATTTCATATTCATCTATATTCAGTTTAAAATTTAGAATTTTACAGACTAGAAATATAAATTTAATTAATATGTAAAATACAATTATGAAAAATAAATTTGAAGAGATGATGGAAGGGAAAAATCGAAATCTAAATTCTTTGAAATGTTATTATATTCGATAGGCTCCGAAAAACAGGCGCAAAATATAAGTAGTTAGCCTTAACGGTTGATTCTGAGAGGAACATTGATATATAAAAGGTAGCATTTGATTAGAAAATAACACAAGTCAAATATCTCAAACAATATGCCGTTTAAATAAATTTGTAACATTTTCAAAATAAACATTTCTTATACTTAACGATAACTTGTACGTCCCGAAATTAGCTTCTAGCTCCAAAGAAAAATCAAAAGAAATATTTTTGATTATTTACACTAGTTGAGCAAATACTTTGCCGCTACTGTAAATTTTTCTGAAAAATTCAATATACGCATAAGAATTGATTTAAAAATTCTTGAAAGAAGAAAATTTACGTTTTCATTACTTGATTGTATTTTATATGCATTTTTTGTCTTTGTTGAGAACGGTATAAAAAATTCATTTCCAATATAGATAAAAATCTTCATAATAATAATAATTTGCCGCTTACACCATAGCTTGATGTTTGGCCGATCTCATCCTACAATTTATGGTGGGCGACTTGATATTTTCTTTTACCAAAAAAACTGCGGAGACTTTGCATATGATTCGATATATATATATATCTATATATATATATATTTGTATATATGTACATATTTACATATCACTAGTATTTTCTTAATTTATGTTTGTTAACTTTGGATATTTCATTTGTTTCCATTTGCTATGCAATTTAAAAGCAAAATATACTCCATTTGTGATCTAAAAATTAACGACAATAAATTTTATTATCTCAACTGATACTTAAGTAGTTACTTAATAAGTATACATACATAGAAGCATATTTTATAATGAAACTTAAATAACCTTACTCGCGGTAGTTTAAAGTGATAAGGGGTTTAAAAACGTTATTCGTTGTCATTAAACATATTCTGTAATTTTTTTTTATAGCTTGGTATTCGTGTCAATGTTTTTTCCCTTTCGTAAGATTACCCAAGAAATTCCGCCAAATCAATTCAACAGCTGCAGCTACCTTTTCAAAGTTTCCAACTCAAAATGAAACTCTTGCCGCCAACAGTTGTTATTTTAATTACTATGCTGGTGTGGTTTCAAATTTGTTATTTTCTTTTTTTTTTGGCTATTTTACGCTATGTGGTAATTGCTGTCACTTGAGTGGTTTTTGACCTTAACGCACCATGTAAAAATGTATGCACACATACACATATACACACACGCATACACATACATACACATGTGTACGTACATGGCTAGCAATTTTTCATTCAGCAAACAGTAGTTGTCACAGTCAATTTACTTGCAACTTTAATAGGCTGACTGACAAAGTTTGTCGCTTAAGTCTTTCGTTTTCAAAGAGTTTTTCTAATCATATGCACTTAACACTTGCGTTTGAATTAGGTCCAAAAAAAACCAAACATGTAAAGATCTTGAAGAATTTAACGAGTGTCGTCTAAGGTGTGTAATGTTTTGTAATTGCGTGACATTGAGATTTTTAGTGTCGTTAAGTTTAGATGTCTGCAAATTTTTTTTTTCTAGTAATTTTTTTTTAATGTTTGCTAATGATAGGCTGTGGGTGTTTCTAATTAATTTTCGCAAAAATTTTTTATATATGTTATTTGCTTAAGCAGTTATTTCTTAAAATGTTGAGGTTGTGTTTTATGAAAACTTACGTAGAAGCTTTTCAAATATTTCACTATCAGTACTTGAATAAAATGTAAGGCTATCAATTTTGCAACAAAAAGTATTGCCTTTTTTTGTATATACATATATTGTTTGTATAAAAGTTAGGATTTCTCTTACTCCTTATAAAAAACATCCATATATGAAGAGAAAAAAAATGTTTTGAAAAATATGTCGTCCACTAAATAATCGCGCATTTCATAGAATCTGATCCTTATCAGAATCACGTTTGAGTTCGTCAGTTTTCTTTTTCAAGCATTGTTTCCACATTTCAATTATTTATGCCAATTTCAAATTCGAGTTGGATTTTTTTTAATGTTTTTTGATGCCTTATACTACTTCTGAGATTTTTGTTTTCGGTATAAAACTACAAGCTGACTGCGAGGGCCAGATTTTTAATCCCCTTTTATCACTGCGTTGGATACAGCTTCATGCCCCGACTCGCGCATGGAGCATCAAATTAGAAAAATTTATTTATTATCCATTTTTTATTGTTTTTTTTATTCTATCTTTCTATTTTTGATAGTTTTTGGAAACATTCTTACTAAAGTCAATTAAGCCTTAAAAAAAAACTAAGAATACCTATTTCAAAAATTTGTTAGACAATCTCTCGTCGATGTCTGATACATGCAGTACTAGTGTTGGAAAACTGTTTATTCCATTCGACAGTTGCCATAGTGATAGTGAAAAATATTCGATACTATCAAAATTTTTGTTATATATGTTGAGCTAAATGTATTAAATATTTTTTCACAAAATAAACGGGCTTTAACTTAAAAACTGTGTAAGTTATTTTAAAAACAAAATAACTTATTTTTAATGTAATTTCAAGTCTACAAATTTTGATTTTTGTTTTCATTTATCAACGTTAATTTGTTTAACAGAAAAACGCTTTTTAAAAGCAAAATCTTTTTTTTAAATGACTTAACACAACTTAAATGGTGTTTATTTTATTTAAAGTATGAATTTAATAAGTAAAACCTGATTGCAATTAATTTATAGCTACAGGTGAAGGCAAAAGTTTCAAGATAGGGGTTTTTATTGTATCCGAAATATTTTTCATACAATTTTTTGAGAAATTTTGTATACAAATATAGTTCAACTATAATTACAAAAAAGTTCAAGCATTAAAGTGTACAAATATGCAGTATTTTTTTATTTTTAAATGAACAACAATTTTGGAGTTTAATGCCAGCCTCCTTATCAGTGACCTAGAGCTAAACTATTATTGTTGCTTTATACAAAGTCTATAAAAAATTCAAAAAATAAAAGAGTCCCAAAACCAAAATTTGGAAAAATTTTCAAAAATTAAAAGAAGTTCAGGTCACTTGAAAATTGTTATATTAAAATTGAAAAAGCTATAAAACTGTTTATGCAACATTTTCTTAAAATTCACATTAAAAAGTTTGAAAATTAAAGAAATTTTCTGCTGTTTTCTGATCAATTTTGTTTGTATATGTTTTTGTTTTTAGGCTAACTTATTGTAATTTAATTAAGTGCAAATATTTTCACTTTTCCGCAAAATTTGAAAACTTATAAATTTTGTGGAAAATTTGAAATTCGACTTATGCGTTTTGGTTATATCAGAAACTATATTTTTATAAAAAAAAAATAACGAGAAAATTTATTCTGCAAAATAGTACGAATATTATAAAAAATCACTATTTTGACACTTGTGAACTCCTTGCTTTTAAATTTCACAAAAATGTCTCTAATTATGATATGCCAATTAGTTTTATTTGATCACCATTCAAAGCATGAGTAGTAATACAGCTAATTAGAAATATGGGTTTATTTAATTTTGATAGAGATATTTTTATGAAATTTTTAACAGTTTTGATACGAAAAATTTAAGGAACTTTTTTATTTAATTTCATTCTAATTAGAGACCGTTTTCTCATTAGAGAGTTCATGACAGACCACACTTGCAACCATCAAACAGTCATAACATTTTTGTGTAGCATTATATAATATTTCCCCACTGGCAGATTTAGAATGGCACCGTTCACTTTTTATGCTCCTGAAAAGCTTGAAGAACAGCCACAGTTTTCGACTAAAATTTTACTCAGCAATGAGCGCCATTTTTATCTTACTGACTTACAAAATTAACAAAATTGCTGAATAACCGAAAGAGCTTCCAAAGCTGCTTTTATATTGAGATAAAACAACAATTCAGTTAGTTGACTGGCAATTATCGGTCCACATTTCTTAAAAATAAAGCCAATCGGGATGTAACTATGATTAATTTTTCTTTAGGGCTACGTAAAGCCCAAAGTCTCCATGGATAAATCGGAAACACTTGAGGAATAGGAACACAAAATTATAAGCGTCATTCGCCAAATACCCCTCAAAAATCTCCAACGTGTCCTCGATAATTGGAACTTTAGAGTGGGCCGTGCTAGCTGCTGTTACGACCAAAATTTGACATAAATAATATTTTAAAAAATAATTGAAAAAATATTGGTTCTTTTATATGACACGAGTAATAAGGAGTATCTAACAAAATTCATTTTTTATTTATAGTTTTTATTGAAAAAATGAGCAAATTAAAATTCCCCACCATCAACGGAATTTTTTATATTGCATATAAAGTATTTTTCTAGAAATTCTAATTAAAAAATATGTTTTTGTAAAAACGTGTTAATTTTTATACTTTTTCTACAAAGTTTGAAAAGCAGATTTATATGGTGTTTCTAAAAACATTAACATATAAAATAATGATAATTATACAATATTTTTCACTTCAAATTTACATGCGCATTGAACATTTATTTTTTTAGATTTGATAGTAATGTTCTACCGATTTTCATTCGGAAAAGTTGTGTACCTGTTTATTTACATTAAAACATGCTCTTAATCGTGATTAATGATTGACAAAGTAAAATTGAAAGCGTAGTAGACCGGAAACCGCTCATAAAAGAATCAGCATATACTTTCATAAAATAAAAGCACAAAATCAAAAAAGTGATGAGCTCGAAATATCAATATTTGTTCCCACGAATAAAAAATCAGCTAAGTTTTAGCAAAGAAAGCCTCATCTCAACTTATCATATTTCCTTGCGCAGCTTAGATTTGCATTGGGCTTACAAAATATATTAAATTTATAAAGTCCACTAAGTAAAAGTTGTATTGAAATGTGAAAAAATTAGATAACAGAAATTCGTTTAAAAAACATCAACATCTGTATTAAAAGAAGTAAAATATAAAAAACTTATTTAAAAAAAAAATATCTAAACATTTATTGCCCAGCAAGTAAAAAGAAAGGATCACATGTATCTTTTATCTATATATTTAATTACTACAAACAAGGTTTGAACAAAATACTGGTACTAAAAGATTCCCTGAGAATCAAGACGGTGGTTAAGTCGACGATATAGCGATACTAGTATGGGGTCAGCTTCCTTTGGTTATTACCGAAGTCATGGAACGGGCGCTCCGGTTGGTGGATTCCTAGGCCATACATTTTTCTCTTAGAATGAACCCCGAGAAAACTGGCCTGATGCTTTTCGCAAAGAAAACCAAATTACCTAATTTCATTAAACCCAATTTTCGAGGGTCGGGCAAACAAACGGAAATATCTTTGTGTTATCCTGCGTTGCAAACTTAATTGGAGACTAAATCGAAAAGCGTACCAGGAGGACCTCAGTGGTTCTCTATGCAACTGAAAGAAAAGGCGGTGGGTTAATAACATACTCCGTACAAAATTCTCAAGCCACATGGATTGGTCCCAGGAGAAGAACAACCACTAGAGGTCACTGGTAAATATCTTCTCAGACAATGAAGCGGATCTTCAGGCACTGTCTTCTACCTCCTTCAGATCCCAACTAGTGGATGAGTGTAGAAGAGAGCTGGCCTCGATTTCTGATACGTTTGAGATTATCCTAATATGGGCCCCGGGTAATAGGGGCATTTACGGTAATGAAACAGCGGACGAACTGGCTTGGGTGTGGCTCTGCATTGAGCATGTCCCACGCGGTGGACATGGGTGCCTCGCTCAGAGAGTTAAAAAGCAAAATTGTCGAATTTTACTACTCAAAAACTAAGCAGAGGTGGAACCGTGACCCAACAGTTCTGGGTGTCCTATGATCGGCCTAAAACCAGAGCTCTTGTAGATATGAGCAAAGAAAATACCTAAAAATTTACGGCTGTCTGTACAGGGTACGGGCCCTTAGGAGTGCATGCCGATAGAATTGGTTTACCCTACAATAGGTTTGTGAGGACCTAAAAATATTCATCAAAGCCGTCGGTTGGCTTTAGGTTGCCCGAGCTTAGATATTTTTAAAATGAAATGTTTTTTTTTTTGATATTTTCGGTTGTAGGATTGGAAATGAATTGGATAGGATCGCTGTTGTGGGGACAAGGTTTCTATATGCATTGAAAAAAAAAAACATAATCCGCTATGACGTATTTAATGGAAATTGGAGCAGAATTGCAG
The DNA here is from genome assembly GCA_951828415.1 of Anomoia purmunda. Classification (NCBI taxonomy): domain Eukaryota; kingdom Metazoa; phylum Arthropoda; class Insecta; order Diptera; family Tephritidae; genus Anomoia; species Anomoia purmunda. The sequence continues at coordinate 155,820,209 of OX639993.1, forward strand.
TATTTATATAAGGTCGGGAAGTTGCGGTGCATTAGGTAGAGATGGAGTGTTCGCTTCCCTATAGTCACCTCACTTTTTCAAATACATCAAATCAATATCCAACTACAATAGCCGCAATTCTTTACTAAAATAGCCAACTACAGTCAGACAAATATTGCAATATTGCCGCCTTTGTCAGAAAATATTAATAAAAATATATTTGCTATATTTTACAACATAATAGGAAGTTTAACAACTTTAGCTCACCTGTGGTTGAAAGAAATCAATAGTAGAAAAAAATTACTGGAAGTGTAAAAATTGTAAGACGTGTGTTAATTTACTAAATCCAGCAATATAAATTGCCCTGCTAATCATAAGTTATATCATGCGTGGTTTTTAACCATTTTCTTTAATATTCTTTTTAAATTTATAAGACTTATTGCTTGCGAAAATTAACTTGGAACAATCATTGCAAAAACCTTTGCTAATTATCACAACCGCAACCACAAAGTTTAGCAATTATGCCACTGTTGCTGTCCTGTTTTTTGTTACTTCTTTCTTTGTATGTACGTAGGTTTGCTTTGCAATTTTTATTTACTTCTTGTTCCATTTTGTGTTTTTTTTTGTTGTTGCAATATTTGCAAACCTACTCACATTGTTGGCTAGTAACGCAACGTATTGTTACCTAAATAACTTTATCGCAATTGTCTACGGCTGTAATTATATTTTTGCTATGAGCTCATCGGCAGTTATCATCATTATCATCGTGATGCCGATGTTCGATGACTGGCTTAGCCATAATTGCCAACGTCAATGATGCAGTGCAATGTCGTACACATTTTTTTTTTAAGTATTTTTTTTGCTGTTTTTTTTGTTTCGTTTACTTGACACAAATGTGTTTTCATGCATTTGAAAAATAATCAATATTGTGGCAAAGTTGCAATTGCGAAAAACACGAAACTATTGCATATTTCTTTATTGCGTTTTTGTTTTATAATTATCGGCAATAGGTCAATTAGCAAACAGTGTAAGTAAACAATTTTGGTATGGCTTCTGTCTTCACCTAATCGTTTTAGCTAAGGGAAACATTAGAGTTAGTTTATTAACTATAATAACAATAATCGAAATAATGCAATAAAAGTGTAATATATTAATATATAAAAAAATTAAGCCTTTAACTGTATCATTAAAAGCCTAACGCCAATCCCATGTTTCATTTTCTACTCAAGTTCACTTGGTACAAGAGCGCCCATGTGAAAAGTTCTCTACTAAGTATTTACATAAATCAATTCGAACATATCAATCATCATTCATTTTAAAAACATGCTATTTATGTCTTTCTTAACACCACAAGATATCTGACAGCTGCTTACTTTAATTTTAATATATGGGTTTAAATCTAAAACAATTTTTATGAGATATTTTCATTGTGCAGCTGAAGAATGCAAACAAACTGAATAACTTCCTTCATTCGGCTTATTTGGCAACATAACCCTAGGTTATCATTTTTATACCAAGAAATCATGACTTAGTTCTTATAATTGTATTCAAAAATTTCAATCAAATTTGATCCCCCATTTGTGAAGATCATTTTTTCGATCAAGCATAGTCGTTGTTTTTAATTTTTTTCGATAAAACTTTTTCGATATTCCATATATCGATTTAATTTTTCGATCAAAAATAATCGTTATTTTTGGATAAGAATTCTCCCGATCACATTTAATTTTATCGAAAATAATAAATGCAGAAAACAACAAGAACAATATGATTCATTATTGAACTTTGAAAATATATGTATATCAAATGTGAATGGAAAATTTTAAATCCAAAAGTAACGTTACTGTTCATCGAAAAAATTAGTATCAGAAATTATCGATTAAGTTTTATCGAAAAAGTTTTAAGCGATAAACTTAAAAATAATGTTAAATTTTTATCGAAAAAATAAAAACCGTAAAAAAATAATCATAACGATGATGGAATGATTTAAAGCAAATAATTTTCTTAAGGAAAAAAGCCAGATTTACTTAGCTTGTGCGAAAATCATCGGTAAATTTGCATAGCTGAGTTTTGTTTTGCACGGAATGAGGGCAGAGATTTTTTATCCGAAAACCCCAAAATACCGATTATTTTCGGTTCTGCTTTTATATTCCTCGAATCGTCTTGGTACATAACAACCAGTGAACGAACTATTCATTAAATATATTTCGATATTATCTTATTATATTATATTTCGATATTAGTTAGTCATTTGTTTGTTAGCCTTAGTGCCAACTCATACGTTCCGATAGCTAATTGTTTTCAATTTTGCTTTCACACAAGCCATCCATGTCAATTTAACTCAAGCAATTAAATTTCATTTGTCTTCATAAATATTGTAATGTGATATATTCGCCAATTCAACACAAATTATTACCTTAAGCTGAATAACTGAATTATTGAATTTGAATGAATGAAATCGGGTCAGCCCACAGCTTGCGTGAAATAACAGGAGTAAATTTTATATAAGCTCGAGGACTCGTGCAAAGGTATGACATCGAAAACTTATGCGACGCCTCTATGATATTGTCCAACCTTGCGATTTTGGAATAGAATTTTGGAAAGCTTTTGGAATAAAAAAAAATTGCTTATGGTTTAAACTGCAAAAATTATTTGTAGTATATTTAAATTAAGGCTTTGTGATCCGCTCGATTGAATTAATTGGATTGTCATCATTCTGCAGGAATAGTTTACCGAGTGCCCTTACCCTCATCCATGCGAGAGCTAGGCACAAAGTCTTCGACAACCTCCCTTGAGCCGTAGCTTCCGCCGCTGCGACATAACTTATAGCACAGCTGCAAATACTTCCAAGGTCATTGTGCTGAGGTTGTAGGTACTTTCTTTCCTCATTCCTAAAAGAGCTTCGGTTTCACAGGTGGATCCTAAGATACCCACAACCGCTGGGTAATTATGAAATATCCTACACGGTTCCACCTATGCTCTGCTTTCTTGTAGTAAGTTGCGGTAATTCTACTTTTGATCTCTCTAACCGAGGAATCCGCGTGAAGCACATTTATTACAGATCCATGCCTCGCCATGCCAACCGCCGTCTCATTTTCGTAAATGTCCCTTTGCCCCGTCACCTATATTAAGGTAATCTCGTATTGATATCTAGGCCAGCTCTCTCTCACGCTCATTCACTACTTGATATTTAACCGAAGTGAACGAGAGTTACTGAATAGCTAAATTTTGAGAGTTGAAAATTCGCTCAGAATTATCCCGTTAACTGCTAATAAATCGATAAATTCACTAATTATCATCGGGAATCTATTGAAATCTGACAGGCAAACTCAAACTTAATATTAACAAAGAATAATTAATGGAAGCGAATGGAAGCGAACGGAAGCATAAATTAATATAATATATTATCTATTAAAAGTAAATTATAGCTTACAGTTTCTCTCCATCACCGATATTTAAACCAACAATTATTAGTAAACTGCAAAGGTCGAGAGCAAAAAGTAGAGCTGTTGAAATAAAATACCGTGTAAACAAAAAAAAGCCCCAAATTACTTAGCGAAGTTTGAAATTATTATTAATAGCGAGTTCACACGAGAACGAAACCCAATTGGTTATAACTCATTCGTGATATTCTGTGAAAACAGATTGAAAGTACAGGTTTTCGCCCTGCAAAAACTGTCTAACTTTAATACGAACCAATCATGATAATCTTGAAAACATCTAAATTTTCGTTGTGTTTTCATAAGCAACTCTGTGTCCGATTTCCTTTGATTAAAAAGAGATAAATAAAAAAGTCGCACACTTTGAAATTTCTGATTAAATCAAGAACTACCTAAAAAAAAACTATTTTTAAATATTTTGTTTCATTTAAAATAACTAATTTCAATTCTCATAGATTATTCTTCTGTAATTCACTTCAATGAAAATCGCTTACATTTTTTGTTTACTAATTCCTGGGTTTTAACTTTAAAACCAAGTTATGTCGGACCTTTGAGTGAGCTGACTGGTCAAGAGAATACCTCACATAGACTAAATGCTTCGAAAATTAAAACGAGTGCAATTATTTTCTCAGAACATAATCAAATAGGAAATTAATAGTGCAAAGAACAAATCAAATTAATATAGCATTCATTTTCAAATAAAGTCTATGAATTTAATATTTCTACTTGTGAAACCAAAATTGAAAAAAAAACAATTGCGAACTAAAAACAAAAGCAGCTCAAAAATGCACTTTTGTAATTATATTCGTATATTCGCATAACTGAACTTCCATAACGTTACACCTGAGAGCCTTCAACATTTCCTCAAATACTTTTTCAATACAATTTTCTCTTTACATTTCACTATTTCTTCCGTCTACTTTGAAACATAAATCTAAAAAACAAACACATAGAAGGAAATATTTTTATGCAGAGGAATAAAGAAATGAACAAACTAACTACTATTTTAAAAGCGATAATTATAAATCAAGTGCTTTAAGAAATCACTACCATATTACATCATACCACAATTAAAGTGCCACAAATGCAACAGACAGACGGCGCGCGTTACAATTGAATGCATGACATGGCAGGCGTGTAAATGATGATTGTTTGGAGAGGAGCAAATTAATGTGCAGAAAAATAACTGAATGATTGCAATCGGTTAACTTATTTCGATTAATGCTTTTGTATGGCTACAGATAAGTAGATAGCGTTGCTGAAATGTGCAATTGCCCTAACAAACTTTTAAATTTTGTTACAGGTGCAGCAAAAAACTAAAATTTTAACGCATTTAATGCCATGGAGAATAATTTTTTTATATCTAGTTCTTTAATTTTTTTTTAAAATAATAAAACTAACTTCATTTATACATCCTGTATAACTATAATTGTTATCCTCGTCTTATTAATTTTTGATCATCAGCCCAGTACTCGTTCGTAACATTAATTGACATGCGGCAAACAGTTTCCATGTTGAAACCCAATAATTCTTAACTTTTACAGTTGACCCTTAAAAGTTACTTACTTTTATTTACATTTCAATATATATAATTTCTGACCAACTCTTCTTCTTCTTTTCTAATTTAATTTTCCAGCGCACTGAGGAGCGTTCGATACAGTTAGCGGTGCGTGTGCATAAAACGCTGGAATTGGCGGATGATAAATTTTATGTAATCACATGCGGCAAATCCGGGTTTGGACGGTAAGTTGTGTTTAACTTAAAAATAAATCTAGGAACCTGAATATTGAATTTACACACAAATGGAATCATAATTTGTGTAAACATTTTACATATTTTGTTTCATTTTCACAGTCTGTGAACAAAACAAAAACACGCGTGCACCCAAGTGGGCGAGCTAGAATCAAAACTTCTTTATGGTAGTAGAAATTAATCAAAGGAGTCGTAGTAGTTACTAGTAGTATTAGTAAAAATACTGGTGGAAATTAGTTGTAGTATTAGTAAAAATAGTGGTAGGAAGTAGTAAAAGTAGTGGAAGAAATTAATAAAAATAGTAGTAGAAAGTAGGGCAAATAGTGGTAGATATTAGTAAAAATTGCGGATTAAATTAGTAGTATGATTAATAAAAATAGTGGTAGAAATGAGTAAAAATTGGGGATTAAATTAGTAGTACGATTAATAAAAATAGTTATAGAAATTAGTAAAATAGTGGTAGAAATCTAGTAAGGAAAGTGGAAGAAATAGAAACAAGTAAAGCGATTTGACGCGGCTTCTTTATACGATTCTAACGCGACTTTCGTTATACGATATTCTGGCTGGTTGTAAAAAATCACTGCCGCTAAAGAAGTTTTACTTCAAACAGTGTAAGTTATTGAATTTAGAAAAATCGATTGATTTTATTGAATTAGTCCACCTCGGCCGTTTTGTAACAAACCAAAATTTCAGTAGACAGTAGATGGACTTTACAAAACCTACATATTGTTTTTAAGAAAAAGTTTTAAACTGATATTTTTTCAGAATGCTCAGAACATTAGTGATTTTTCCCGATTCGGTTTTTCAGTTTTGGAAAATATGCGAATTATTTCACTATTTGTTATACAAGTTGTCATAAGAGTTCAATTGGTCTGAATGGTTAACCACATCAACTTTTCAAGAAACAAAAATCGGTTAAAAAATATAGCAGAATTGCTCAAGCTTGAAAACTGCAAAAGTTTCTTAAAATTGTATAAAATAAGTATCTCAAAATTTTGATCACCGTGTAAAAATTTTGGCATCTAATGTTATTAAATGATGGAAAAACTGTCTCCGCTGAACATCCATGTCTAGAAATTTATTCAACTTGGTCGAGTACTCTAATAACCCTATGATAACTAAAAAAAAAAGTTTGAAGAACGTCATAAGTAAGCCGAATTGTAGGCTGTCGTCGAAATAGTAACTTTGCTAAATAAAGAGGCAAAGTAGCAAATTAAAAACCCATATATAGGGAGACCGGGGGGGTTGTGGGACGGGTTTTGCTTTCTGACAAAAAATATAATAGAAAAGCCATTTTTCTGCCCGTACCAAAAATCTACTATAGAAAATAGTTACTCATCAACAACCAAATGCCAAATCATTTCAACTATCGAGTGCACACTACTTAAATATTTTTCACGAGCAAAAGTGCAAAAGTTTATTTCAAGTGAATTCGAAATTGGCGTCTGTCCAAAAAAGTCGAAACACAAAAGTCGCTATGTACTATTCCGTTATCCAGACCTGATTTCATACGCGACTTCGATGTTCAGTCAATTAATAAGAGGTAACAACGTGTTGTGCGTAGCTTCTAATTTTCTTAAAATTGTTAAGACTTTCATCGTTCTAATAGGACAATTTATTCATAGATAACGTCGCTTTAAGCGGAGTCGTATTAAACGGATGTATTTTCACAGTAATTTGTATAGAACCCAGAATTGAGGTTGTGTTTACGTCGCTTTAGGCGGTCGGTCATTATATGCAGAGTAGACTGAAAATATATATATTTTTTTTTTTAATTTAAACTACCTATTAAATTAATTTATATTATTAAATTTAGTAAAAGAACAATTTAACAATAAAAATGATTTTAAAAGATATGTGGTGTCATTTGTTTAACACTTATTGATATCGTGGTAAATTGTAGCAATTTGAATCTAAATAATAATCAACCAACTAAGCAACAAAATAATAATTTTAATTCAATAATTAGTAAACTCTTTTTTACTGCTAGAACTAAATACATATATGGCAAAAATAATTTAATTTTAAGGAATCGATAAATACATGTATTATTTTTTGGCCTAATTTATCTGATTTATTTATTTATTTGTATTTGTCCAGTAAGTTGTAGCGCTGAAGTTGAGATATTAATTTTTCGATTAGCTGTTAATCAGATCCAAAATTGGCAGCTGGCAAATGTGAACAGATTCATGTAGTTACTCTCAAACTTACTGAATATTTTAGGTTGCAAATAAATAGCAGAATATTTAACTGTTGCACGAATTATTGCAGTGATTATTTTCTAAATTCAAATTTCAATTTACAAACATTATTTGATCGTCTATATCTCGTAAAGTACTCGATAGATATCATAGGCTTTTTATGGACACTTAAAACTATCTACATGAATTGTATTTTCTTAAAATTGTATTTACTGCCGATATTCTTTACCTCAGTCTCATTTGAAGTCAATAAATTTGCGATTTTCAATTAGAGATATTTTTTGTGACCTGAGATGATTTCGGTGTTCAGTAAGCAACAGTCTCAAATAATTTCACCAAAGACTGTTGCATAATGAATGTGTATTAATCGATGGCATACAATAAACTCTTTAAATTTGTTGCCAACGGCTTTACTTCTCTTCAAAATTAAAACAATATGATTATTGAAATTATCTGCTAAAAGTTCTTATTATTGAATTTTATCCGAACCGATCACTAATAACATCTATCATCTATATGTACATATATTGTATTGAATATTAAGTGTCATTTTTCCCAGATGTAAGCAAAATATAGCAAATGACCAAAGGACAGATCGAGTGCTTCTTCATCTTCGCGTTCGTGCTTAGGCCCAGCTGCCAAATTAATGACTTTATTTTGAGACTAGATACTTTAGACGGCTAACTGAATACCGAATATTTCAAAACTAATCTTACCATCGAAAAGTCTCAATTAGCGACTAGAGATTGCTCACAGAATACCAGCATAAATCTGATGTGCTCTATGTGAAATTTAATAACAACTACTTAAATTAGGTATGGCAATTTCCAACTCGATGGGAAGTGGGATTTGTTAATTGATTAAATTTGAATATCAATATATTAATCAGACATTTTCGTCAGGTATACGAAAATTCGAATATCCGGACTAAACGAAAACAAAAAACCTGGGGAGAACTCTCAGCCTAACTACGCACATATGTAGTTGCAAAATAGAAGAACATTTAAAAAATATAAAAAGTATACAACGTTATGCGTGCTTTAAATTTACATTCATTCTGAATGACAAGGCCTGTTACACAAACTCAATTTAGCCCAAGTCAACTTGCTATTTATTATATATATATTTTAAAATAATGTATACAAAAATACACTTAACATTTCATTTGAGCTTAAATGTCGGTAATTACCATTAGTAACGTTTTTTTTTTGTGTTCGATTGGGAAAAAATATGTGACAGTAGTCTTTAAACTTAACTTAAATATTTGAATGTTCTTATACAAATGTATGTAAAAAATAGTAGATCGGATTTAAACTCAAAAGTCATTCTAATTTAACGCAAACAGCAGAACTCGTTTAAAATACATTTTTTTTAAATAAGTCTACCAATTCTTAACGTAAGAGTGTCTGTATCTATATTGACGTTCATTGTTTGCAAAGCTCTTGAAATATTAAATCGTTTCATATGTAGAATTTTGTTAATTGTATCTTTATATCCATACAAATATATTTAAATAAATCAATACAACTCTACCTAAACTCACTTTGAGCGATTGGTAAGCCAAATATATTTACTACTCCTATTCTGGTTCATTGGCTGCGTGTGGGTTTTTGCTGACACAAAAGTGAGTGAGTTATTTATACTTGTGCTAATTTCGATATATACATACGTACTATATATGTATGGATGTATGTCTGATTGTAATTGCACATTCAAATAGGCGTCAATATGCTGCATGGCAAATAATATAAAGCTCAAAAGCAAACAAAAAAGCAAGCACCTTCATATACTCGCATTCGTATGCTTGTCACTTATGTGAACTTTTATTATGTTTCGAAATAAGAATTCACAAATCGGCCCCTACATAATACTCGTACATGCATATGATACATGGATATTGGAGTTGTCGATATTCTCGATTTGGGCAATTCTCGTATTTACGGATATTTTTAACGCAATCTTCCGGGATCCCGTGTTTTTATTCTCGAAATCTTAAATTCAGTGAAACCCGGGGGCGTTTCCATTATATTAACTATGAATATTACATTACCCATTCGCACTTAAGCAAAAAGGAAATCCATCTCCATACATGCTAATTAATTATCACCTTCGTAGATCTTTTAGAACATTAATTTTCCAAAACTTTAATTCTTTTGATTTTATTAGAAAACCACGCAAAAAACATTGCACTCATTTTATATTTTTGTAAAGAAAAAACTTCGAAAAGCTTCGAAAAGAAACATTGTAAATCAGACTTGAGCCAATAGCTCGGGTAGCTAGATTCTTATTAATTGAAATATTAATGAATTGTAAATAATTTATATGATATTGGAAATGGCCCAAAAGTTCATTATTTGGTTCAAAGCGAGGCAAACAAACAACTTTGAAAGCAGTAACTGGCTAAAAAAAATGTAAACGTATCTTCTATTCTATTTATTCCATTTAGTCTTAGTAAATATAAAAGCGACTCTAAAATGAATATCAGCGTCGTAGTTTTCAATGGAATACCTACCAAAAATAGCTGCAATAAACTTTGGAGTCAGCTTTATCTCGTCTGTGACTAAAGGGTATTGCTTTTAAGTTCACAAAGCTTATTATACGTGAACTAAGTCGAACCATAATTATAGAGTTTCTGGGCATCACGAATTCAGAGCCATCCAATCGATTTTTATACCCAATCGCACTGGTGGTTGTTCACCTAACTGTTGCTTGTATCAGCATAACGTAACCGAAATAGCGGAATTATTTAAGACATCTGTCCGTCCGTGCGTCCGTCCGTCAGTCGGATAGCTCGAGTAAATTTTTAACTATCTTAACGAAAAATGGTATACATGTTGTCTTGGACCCATGGTACTTTGGCATTGCGAATGTTCGAAATCGGACAATAACCACGTCCACATAACGGTATTTTGTGAAAATCAAAAGACCGCGAAATTGCACTAATTATTGCAGATAATTTGCTCAAATTTGACACATACGACTGGGTTTCGGAAAGGAATACGTGTTATTTTATTTTTTGCCTCCCCCACTTTATAAGAAAAACTTATATCGCCGAAACTACTTGACCAAACTCTACCAAATTTGGTGCACATATTGCAGTTGAAGTAAGTAAGCAAAATTTAGAAAATTTTAAAAATTGTACAAACCCGATATTTATTAACTATACAGGGTAATTTGTTCAATCAATTTGTTAATTGACAAGATTGCTACCTTAGAGCAAATTGGTATATCTCCGAAACTTCTTTGCCAAATTCTAGCTCATTACGTACACTTTGTACTTCTAGTCAGAAAGCGCAATTTCGAAAAATATAATAAAAGAGTAAAATTTCGAAAAATATAACAAAATACTAAGACTAAACAGTAATTTACAACAAAATACTATGATTTTCTAAATCATGTTGCAAATTGTTTAGAATTTGGTATAAAGAATTTATGTAGTTAGATAAATAATTAAAAAAATCAAAATTTGGAAAATAGGTGTGGTACTAATATCTTTTTGTTTTTATTTAAATCAATGGGCGACGTTTAAAGTTTTAAATTGATGATATATATGTAATACTAGCAAACCCGGCTTGCTTTGAAGCGCCAATTAAGATTTCAATTTTTTTTTTTGATATTGAACAGTGCTTTTGGACCTTAAATATTTTTTATACCTTGATCTATATCGACATATATCGAATATCATATATCTACGTCAGCTGGGAACAAATGGTGAACAGAAGTTTCACCTTAAGTTGTAACGTGATTCCGCTTGTTTCCCAACAAATATTATATATATAGGATCTATGTACCAAATATTGCACATCTACGTCAAATAGTTATGGAGTTACAAGAAATTTGGCATTTTTATTGTATAAGATGTGGCACTGCCTATCTTTCTAAAATTATACACAGTTTTATCTATAAGATATATGTATGTGTATGCCCAAATTTCATTCGTTTGCACCGAATAGTTGCGAATAAAAGACGAATTCAAATTTTCTCTTCCATGGGGGCGTGACATCGCCAATTTATTCAAATTTGTATATATCGTTTGTTGTGCGCGAAGACCCCATGCAGCTATTGTAGAACTTCATATAGATCTGTTGTGTAATTTGGACGCCTATAAAGGACCCACTTTCATTTCTATATACATAAAAGATTAACTTTGAAATAAAATCGTGTATTTGAATACTTTGAAATTTCAGGTTTTATTCGGTGAGACACGGATTTGAATCCCTGCCGGAGCATGTAACATCATAATATATAGAAAAGTTTTTTCTAATAGTGGTTACCCCTCGGCAATAGCAAGCCTCCGAGTATGTTTTTGCCAAATTTTAGGAGACGTTCGGCCAAATAACAAGCTTTATGGTGTAAGCGCCAAATTATTTCTATTCCATTAGACGAGTCGTAAGTCTAATCAAGTAGACAAATACTGCATACTCAGAATTTTTAATTGACATCGAAAATATTGGCTTAGAGTTACAACGCCTATTTTCGGTGGTTCGGATCATATACTAGACCTTAACTTTAGAAGTCTAAATAATAGGCGACAGGTATTTTAGCCACTTTTATTTTGCTTGTTTAGCGGGCAAGGTTGCGTTTTCAATCAAAATTTTATATTACAAAACTTCACTGACTTAAATTTTATTTGTCTCCAATAGCAGCTATAACTTTTACTAACGTGGTATACTCTTATTACTCTTCCATAAATAATGTGGCCGAAAAATTAAAATTGTATAATTTTTTTAATGAAAAAAAAACAAATTATTGGTATTTTAAAACTTTACATTTTTACAGTAAAAACGCGGTAACAAATTAAAGTTTACTTTTTTTTTTTAATTTTGAAAGATATCCAGACTCATTTCTACTTACGCTTAGGTTTTCGTTACATAAAATACACAGCTAATCCGGTATTCACAAGCCTAATGGGCATGAACTCATACATACAAACATACATACATATGGGCAGGCGTTGGCGTAATGTTGGCAGAATTCTAAAAAAAATAGAAAATAAAAACTTCAGCAACAAGTTTATTTTAGCAAAGCTAAAAGTCTCAGCATCAAGGCCAGTCAATTATACAAAGGAATTTTGGTTGAACTCAATTGTCAGATCAGAGGCAGAAGTTTGACATTAAAGTAGGCGAACATAAATGAAAAAAAATTTAAGAAAAATTTCCTTGTATGTACAATATGTACAGTGCGTAATATAACTATAGTGCACACATTTATTAACACATTTCGACACTTTGTTTTTTCTTGCTAAATTTTAGTTAATTTTTTTTAAATAAAATTATAGTTCATGCAACAATAGGTTAGGTTAGGTTAGGTTAAAGTGGCTGCTTCTAGAAGTTCATATATACCCTCTGGGATCCATTGTGATACCACAGTACAAACAGAACGGCAATTAAGCAAAACAAATTAAGTAGTAAGCAAAGCGCTGCCTACTCTCGATATGTCTGCCGGAGGGGGAATAAGGTGTGATCCCAGATATTTATGTCTCAGTCTCGCGAAGGCAGAGCAGCTGAGTAAAAAGTGTTGAAATGACACTTCCTCATCCACCAAATAGCTACCACAGTATGGGTTTCCATTGGACAGTGCCCCGTCAGCACCCCCCATAAGCGATTAGAGCTGTGGCTTGGTTAACCGTAGAAGCTCCCGTGAGCTGCTCCGGTCTACTACTGACAAAAAGGACCTCACGACCCTACATGTTATAATAGCTGCCCAGCGTTTGCCAAGCTTATCGCAAGCGCATTCGTTCAGCCGACAGGTGGACAAGGGAATCCCGAAAAGTTCCTCGGTTAAAAAGCCCTTTTTAAGTGTGCCTTGCCTTCTTTGCCTCATCTGCTAGACAATTCTCTTGAATATTTCTGTGCACAGGTACCCAGATTAATTTGATGGATAAATATTACAAATCTCTCGAAATCAACATTCGACAATCCTTGACTAGTTTCGACCGCACTGTTGTCGACTTTATAGTTCTAATTGCCGCTTAGCTATCGGAGTAAATATTCACTTCCCTTTCAGAGATCGCACTGGTAAGCACCCAATCGGCCGCTTACTTTATTGCAGCCACCTACGCCTGGAAACGCGACAGTAATTTGGTAGCCTAAATTTTTTCTTTATACAGAAATCTCCTCAGTATGCTCTCCCACCAACCCTACCATCAATTTTCGATCCATCTGTGAATATGTTCAGAAGCCCACGGTTCCACAAATCGCACCCTTTCCGTCCTCCCTAGAGGGAATGGTATACCAAAGTAACCCTTGGGAGCCATGGTGGACACGCAATGGTCCGTTGTGCATCTATTTGAGTTATATTTAACATGACATTCAGAGCTAGCGTAGGTGTTGTCCGAAGGGCACCACTGACTGCAATTAGAGCCGATCTTTGCACCCTTTCGGCTTGGCGATTACCACAGTCTTATCTAGGGAACCCCGCCAGACAAAAATCCCATACTGGAGTATTGGTTTCACTACCTGCTTTAATAACTATTTTATAACTTTAGGTGAGAGATCCCAGTGTTTACCGATGACCCCTCTACAATAGTACAAGGCAACCAGAGTCTTCTCCGATCTTTCCTCAATATTATATTTCCAGAAAAGTTTGCTATCCAGTTTTAAACCCAGATACTTAACCTTATCAGAAAGCACGAGCTCAGCGCCACCCAGCGAAAGCAGGGAGACGGTATTTTCTACTTTCTGGAGAAAAGATCGAGCTCGGTTTTTGCCAGATTTACAGTTAGCCCGCAGGTCCGAGACGAACTTTTAACCGTAGCTATATACCCTTGGATGAGCTCACACAAGGTATCCAAAAACTTCTCTCTGAAAATGAGCGTCAGGTGGTCTGCGTGCGCAATAACCTGGCTGATCCCTCCCTCTCCAGTCCTAACTTTTGTTAAGACTTCAACAACCCAGAGTAATGGTGAGATAACGCCTAAACCCCCACCTGCGGGGGCAAAAAAAAGCATATCAATTCAAGTTTTATTTTGTAAAAATCGTAATAAAGTTTAACTTGTCTTTATTCAAAAATAAAACTTTTTAATCAGAATTAAAATGCTCGAAATTCTTTTTATATGATAGAAGATGCGCAACTCTGCCGGCGAGAAAAAATTATAAAAATCAATGCTATTTTTGTGTTATATTAGTTTTACACTTTATTGTACCAAAAACTGAATGAGCTATAAAACTGCATACTCAAAAATATGCAACAAATTTTAGTAAGAAAGTGTGAAATTTTTGTAAGAATTTTATAAATTTTATTAAAATCTGTGTTAAGTTTGAAACTTGAGCTCATATTTTTTGTTGTAACATGAACGAGTTATTTATAAAAATTAAACAAATATTAATAAAAGACAATTAAAACGCCGAGACTTGTCAACAAGTGCCTGCCCCATAGTTATGTTAAGCGGTATGTGCGTTTGCCCCAAAGAGATTCGAATCGCGAACACTAAATCTAACCGGAACGCGTGCGGTTATTGGCTTTTTGCGATCACTGCGCACCTAACACCACTCAGTTTTGCTTTCTTTTTTTGAAGGCGAATAAACTGCCAACTGACGGCAAGCGTTGAAAACAAAGGTCAGCTGAGCATTTCGACTGAACAAATGAAAATTCGTTTGAGCTGCAAATTAGTGCGTACTATTTTATTTTTATTTTTTTTGTATAGATGTCTGCGTTTATAGGAAGTTTATAGATTTGCTGCTGTTGCTTAACGCAAACCACTTAAAATTCGAACACACAACGGTGGAGGAGGCTTTCGAGTTTGTAGCTTAAGTCTTTTGTTGTTAGACAACAGAGCAGTTGTTGTACTACATACATACATACATATGTACATACTTTCAACAAAAATTACCAACAACAAAATAGTTATAAATTAATTTTTTTTGTTTTTTTTTTGTTTTGTTATTACTCAATTCCATTCAAATTTTATGCTCTGTTAAATCGCTAAAATGCGCTGGCGGCGATGACGACGATGGCGTTAGCGATGCCGTTGCACTGCATTTGGTCTGCTTTTTTATGTACGTACAATATGTGCGCCGCATTCGGTACATTTCCGCAAGCGTTGCGTGCTTTTAGTTATTCCTATACATACTACTTTTTTATGATTTTTTTTTTTAATTTTTCTTAGTTTTTTTATTTTGTTTTTTAATAATAGATTTTTCAGTGTTCTTTTATTATGATTCGCTCTTCCGCAAGTTTTATTAGCATTCAACTATTTGCCCAGCTATATCCTTAGAGTGCGTTAAACCCGCCGCATTCTCGTTTTCAATTAGCAAAAATTACATAATTCTATTGCTACAGTCGGCTGGCAAAACAAACAAAAAATACAAAAAAAAAAGCAAATGGATGCAGCTGTAGCTGCGTAAATTTAATTACTGGTTGCATGTCGTTGCTGTTCTCTTTGCCTTTTTTTGTTTTATTTTGTTGCACACCACTTTCATAATAGTCGGTCTACGCCCGCTGCAAGTTGTAGTAGAAAAAAAAAACAAAAACGGTTAAAATAATTACGTACTTGCCGCATTTTTATCTGCTTGCTGCTGCCAGTGTTTTATGTTTGTCTCCACAGTAAAATTAATTTAGACTATACGTAATTCTTATTCTAACTTGAATTTATTTTTCTTCCTTTCATTTTTGCTTTGCTTTCCGCTTGCCTTGCTTGTAACCAGCGATGACAACTCGCATGTCATTTTGAAGTTCTTGGAGAATGATCATCGTGTACGTGAAACGGTTTTTGGACAGGAATATAAAATACGTGCAGAATTAGCGAAGCCAAATGGTAATTAATTTTTAATTTTACTCCATTTTTTAATAGTTTCTAATAGCCTTTTTTGGTTGCGTAAATAAGTGTACCATTTGTTTGGAAAGTTATTTTTCATTTGATGTTCTGCTTTGTTGCTTTTCTTTTCATTCTGCAGCCACCTATGGTATACGCGTCGCAAACTGTTTCGCTTTTGACAAGAAGAATAACAGCACTGCGCTCATTGATGAGAGAGGGTGAGTTTAACATCTTGATATATTTTTTATTTAAATTACAGCCCTAACGTTATCCCAACTGATTCTTGTATAAAGTAAATGAACTCGATTTAAAGAAATTTATCGTTTACTCGTAAAATAAATATATTACCGCTATTTCAAAAATTAAAAAAAAAAACATAACAGCGACTCACAGTGAAAATGGTACAGTGTTATTTTTTGCAATACTGTCAAAATTTTCTGCGTACAAGTTTTTTTCGTTTATCTTTTTTTTTAAGGTATAGTTTATTCCACTGACGCACCAAAGGGGAAGGTTTTTTCGTGCTTCAAATCCCTCCAAAAATCTTAGAACACTAGTATTATCTTGAAATTCATTTAATATTTTTTAATAAAATTATAGTAAGCCCTTCCGACCCCTTTTAATATGTTTCTAAGTACGCTATTAGTTCATTCAATGAGCCATAAAAATTAAATTTTCAAAAAATTTTCAAAATTTTCAAAACTCTAAAAAACTTAAAAAAATTTACGCATGTGCGAAAAAAATTTCCGAGTCAATGAAAATGTCTAAGAACTTAAAACTTTCACTTTAGTATAGAAAGCAACGGATTATAAAATTGAATAATTGACAAACTTCTGAAAATTTGGAGGAAAAAAATTTTAAAACTTTTTTAAGTTTGTTGAATTTTCGTAAATTTTTTACAAGGTTTACATTTTGATTTATGGATATGATTTATTTATTTCTATTATCTTCAAATTAATTTAATATTTTTTAATAAAATTCATTGGTTATTGGCTATTGGTTCACTCCCTAACATGAACCAAGAAAATTAAATTTCAAAATTTTAAAAATTTTTTTAAAATTTTCGAAAATTTAAAATACTTGAAAAAATTTACAAAGGCACGAAAAAAAATCCCCAAATCAATGCAAGTTGTTAAGAACTTAAAACTTGCACTTTAGTAAAGAAAGTAATGGATTATAAAACTATATATCCGACAAACTTCTGAAAATTTGAAAAAAAAAAATTCAAAACTTTTTCAAAGTTTGTTATCCGTAAATTTTTTAAAAATTTTAGATTTTGATTTTTATGTTTTATTTATGTTAATAAAAGTAAATTGGTTTTTAAACAAATTGAATGAAAAAATGTAACATAAAAATTGTTGTCAATATTGCAAAATAAAACACTGCATCATTTTCACTGTAAAATAACAAAGGAAAAAAATCCCATAGCCCCTGTCAATATTATGCTGTAATTTATTTATTAGTGTAATATTTTTAAATAAATAAATAAATAAATCGTCTAATGCTTTAGAATGGTTTCCGAATTGAAGTAAACTTTATATTTTTGCAATGCTTGGTCAGCTTAAAAAATATTAATATGTTTTGAATTCTCCGTATAAAATAAAAAAAAATTAGTTCGTTGTGCTTTCAATTTAAAAATTGAAAAGTTTTCTTTATAAAACAGATGCTATATAAAAGAGTGCCAAAGAAAGCAAAACGGAAGAAATTTACACAATATTTCATCAAAATCATTCCAATATTACTTAAAAGCGCATTCGCTTAGAAATTAAACTTTCTTCATTAACTCTTTTTTCGGAAACCCCCAAGAAATTTCTCTACTACTGCGATTGGTTTTTCTTTTTTAAATATGATCTCTTGAATTTGAATAACACCATGTCACACGCTAATATTCAGATTCAGGAAGTCATTTTACGAATTAGCAGCTAGAATGGTTGTGATTTTTTTTGAAATTTTTTCCAATACCTATTTTACATTTCACTGATTTATATTAATATAATATTTTTAAGGTTACACTTAAATATTCCCAAACGCTTCTAATTTTCAATAATACTTTCCTCAACTACAGCTGTCCGGTGGATCCTAATATCATTACACGTTTTGTAACAACTCCGGATGGACGCAGCGCTGAAGCGACACTGAAATCAATGTTCAAGTTTTCAGAAGGTAAAACAACTAACAAAAAAATACTGCGTTAGTTTAGCAATTTTTCGAGGTTAGATAGAAAACAAAAATTGGTAGTGTAACTTTAAATAGACATCTGCGTGTAAATCACTGTTTCATTGCATCGCAAAAACACCATAAACCTCGCTAAATATGTTTTTTTAGTATTTTTGATTTTTCCTCCTAGTTGGAAATAAGGGTTTTTGTGAAGAGAATTCGGAAAACAGCAACCACTAAAGCATAGTACTCTGTTAGCGTTTCACGTGAAATGAGCTGTCAAAAGCCATTTCAAATACTATGCCGTGAAATTTCACAACAAAGTTGCACCAAAGAGGTTGTATTATATTCACGCTGTAAAAAGCCTCACAACATCATGGCAACATGATGACATACTTTTTCACAGCTTTTAAAATGGATTTGCGTGAAAATTGACAGTTCCCCAATTCACTTAAAGAATTGTTTTCGTATTATTTACTTGATTTAGGCGCTTCAATAATTATGGTTGCTAGCAACATTTCACGGCAATCCAACTGCATGTTGTTGGTAAAATTTCATTGTTGCGAAGTTGGTACTAGCCTTAAGGGAAAGCAACAACAGCAGGGACTTATTTGCGGCTTTATCCTTCTGAAATTTTTTTCCATTCAGTCATTGTAGCGTTCGTATACTTTTTCTGTAACTGCCTGTGCGTTTTTGGTCGCATTTAGCCCAGCGAGCTAGTTTGGAATACCAACTAGCATGAATTAGAAATTCCAATCGAGGCTTCCTTCTCTTTCCTATCTGATGATCGAGATGATTGTTCCTTACTGTACACTACTCGTCCTCGTAGAAATGAAAGCGAATATTTTGATAGCTGGAGCAATTATATTCATTTGACCGATATGGCCATGCCATCGGAGCCACTGGGTCTTTATTCACTACACTATGTTTATGACTTTGAATTTCTAATAAGGTTCATCGTTATATTATCCGCGAAATTTTTCATTCTCAACACCCAAAAGTTTATACATCCACCGAAAGATGTTTGTCGCGCTTAGGATCGCTTTTTCCATAGCCATAACCTTTATAAGTTTTATCGCAAAATCGTTGCACCACAACAGTTCTTAGACGAGACATATTTTTTTACCTCGGTAAGAATTACCCTAATGTTTACGGTAACAGTTATTAAGTGAGAAATTAATGTTCCATTGCCAATAAGAGTTATTGCCTAAGACTTATTTTTTACGTTATCTAAGAAACGTTTTAGATAAAAGTGTTATATGAAAATAAAGTTAAAGAATTAAAATAGATTAGGATAAAGATAAAATAAGTTATTTCAAATAACTCTTACTGGCAATAGAAATAAAAATATCTCTCCTGTATAACAGTTATCAGGCAACGTAAAAAATAAACGTAACTCTTAACGGCAAAACATTTATCATTCGTGAACCACCATTTTCTTCAATTTAAGTAGCGGGCGGCATTTTAAGTTAATATGTAAATTTGAGATAAAAGTTATTTTTGGTCCCTCGTTTTATCAAATGTTGGCTTAGCCTGCGCTTCTGCGCCGAAATTTATGGAACGTGGCTTCGGTTCGTCGAGAGGATATCTCATTGTTCACTTACCTATTCAGCTCGTTTTGTTTCGAGCCCGATATTACTTCAACGGGGTGATAATTGTTAGCAGTGACTTCTTTATTGAGCAGGGTCGGATTTAATTAAATTGCCGGCCAGGGTAAATTCCCAAAAGCCGCCCTTTTCAATATCAAAAATCTGTCGAGCTTTTTGTTTTTTTTTTTTAGAGACCGAAGCTAATTGACGCACATTTTCGCTTTCTTACTCCCGACAATGTGCTCTTCGGGATTATCCATAAAATATGTGACACTACATTTTTATTTTTTGCTTTTTTTTAAGCCAATTATTTCAAAGCACAACTAAAACAGACAAATATGGGCTGGGGAAATAATGCTTGGTTATAATGAACAGCAGTCCGGGTGGGTGCGCAAACAAAAAAAACAAGTTTAATTTTAGACTTTGCTTGAAATTTTCCGCCCCTGAAAATTTGCTGCCCAAGGCCACTGTTACCCTTATAGTAAATTCTAAATACACACAGCGTCTTGCCTCGTTCACTTCCACTTCCAATCGTTTGGCTTCGTGGAGCAAGTTTGAACAAATAATGAAATAATTTTGTGCTTGTTGAGGCCGATGATATCGCTCGCGAAAAAGTTCCTCTTAGAAAGAATCGTCCCAGAGGTGAATACAAATTCCGATGTAGCTAGTTGGAGTTAGTTCATTGACAGCTGGGTTTAGCCCTTCATACAATACGCTCGAAATGTAGGTATAAGACAAGAAAAATTGTCACGATTGTTAGGAGCTGTGAAGTAATATCAAATAAATTTTTTATAAATTACATTAAAAATTT
The DNA here is from genome assembly GCA_951828415.1 of Anomoia purmunda. NCBI lineage: Eukaryota > Metazoa > Arthropoda > Insecta > Diptera > Tephritidae > Anomoia > Anomoia purmunda. The sequence continues at coordinate 155,840,887 of OX639993.1, forward strand.
GCTTTCTATTTTTCCTCTTTTTTATTATATCAGGTTCCGAAGTGCATCTACAATGCGACGTGATTCAATGTTATGGTCTTTGTATGGATGAGGAGGATTGCAAGGAGATCGCTTTGGCCGGCGCAGGCGGTGTAAGCAAAGGTGGCAATCGTAAATTGGCTCCCAATGAGGAGGGTTCCAGTCTAGCGGGTACCACTATATTCGTCCGAGATCCAGCAGAGGCACCATGCAAGTTATAATTTTGAAAAATTTATTTAAAAAAAAAAATCATCTTACGAATAGGAAATTTGTGTTATTTACTAACTGGAAAAAGATGTATGTACAAACAAAAGGGAGTTATTGTCGGCTATGATTTACAGTTGTTTTCGCATATGCATCTTACTTTGTATTCTTAAGCAGGTTTCCTGCGAAAAATTCGAGTAATTTAGATTTGAATAGGGAAATACTTAAGTCTGTGTTTCACTTTTTGTATTATTAAATGGGGGTCATCCATTTACTTTATAAGAGGAATAAAGCCCCTATGATGATTTCCATAATTCCATAATAAGAACGTTTTTCATAGCTTTACCAAAGCGTAATGAGCATGTCTTAAAAACCTTAAACCTAATTTTTGTTTAGATTTACCATTTCTCCACTTTGGATGAACTCATTGTTATGCAATTTTATTCTTTTATTTAATATATTTTTTATATAAAAATCTCGTGTCACGGTCGGATTAGGTTGTAAAACATATTTTATTCTGAATATAGAGGCTTGCCACCTGTTTGAAAAGTCAAGTTTAATTAAATGACATGAAATATTAAACAGTTTGTGTCAAACTGTTCGCCTCGATGAGGAGAACGTTTATACAAACATAAGTATTTTTGAGAGGGTTGCCACCTGTTCGGAAAGTCGAGTTTTATTGAGTTATACACAAGTTTATAAAATATTAAAATACGAGTAGCACACGGCTCGTCCCGTAATGAAAAAGCATTGTAGTTGGCATTGAATATTTGTTTTTGGTATTGAAAAAAAATCAGAGCGCAACAGAAATACCAAAACCAAGTGCAAAAATACTGCAACAGCAATTGTGACAACAACAAAAAACACCAATAACAAATCTATACATTTTATTATACGAGGGTTGCTATTTATACACTTGGCCATGGGCACTTTTAGTGTTATCTCGTGTCACATACCAATCTTAAAAAATTGGTTTAAACGAATGCCAAGGTTATGGATCATCGTGGAGGATATTTCGAAGATCCATAAAGCCATTTTCAAATACCAATATTCATTTTTCAATTGTTAGACCAGAAATATGAATAGAACCCTCATATATTGTAATGCAACGTATTATATTTTTTTATAACTAATTTAATTTCAATTATTCATTTTGTTTTATATTATCTTATTTTACTTTAATATATTTCCTCTTATTTGATTTTATTTTGTTTTATTTTTTTTATGTCTTATTTTTTGTTATTTTATTTTTTGTTTTTTTATTTTGATTTCTTTATTATTTCATTTTTCTACTTTTTTATTTTATTTTATTTTATGTACTTTATTTTATTCTGTTTGCTTTAATTTGTTTAGTTTTATTGTATCTTATTTTTTTTTATTTCATTTCATTTGTTTTACTTTATTTTATTTATTTCATTAATTAATTTCAATTATTAACTTTATTTCATTCTAATTTATTTTATTTGGTTTTAATGTGTTTCATTTTATTTTTTATAAACTCATTTTAGTTTAATATATTTCCTCTTATTTCATTTTGATTACTTTTATTCTATGTTATCTTGTTTTATTCTTATTGTTGGGTTTTATTTTATTTATGTCTTATTTTTTTTATTTTGTGTTTTTTTATGTTTGCATTTTATTTTTTAATTTGATTTATTTTATTTTTGTACTTTTTACTATACTTTATTTTTTGGATGTATTTTATTTTATTTTGTTTGTTTTACTTTATTTTATTTTGTGGTATCTTTTTTTATTTTACTTCGTTTCATTTCTTTTACCCCATTTTTTATATTTTATTTTATATATTTAACTTTATTTTATTTATACATGAATAACCACGTATTTAAAATAAACTTCTTCGTTTTTACTACCCATGCTAACTGAAAAGATTAAAAAAAATCTCAGGCATTAGAAACCACCATTTTCTAAAAAAGTTCGATCGTTTATGAAGCCAAAAATAAAGTTTGTGTAAAACTTAATGGATTTAGAAGCAAAAGTGATTGTATAATACGAAAGTGGTAATGTAAACCCCTTCGTTACTTCGTACTTGAACGTGCACTTTTCGTGACGTCACAAGAGATACGTAACTTTTGTGTACATAGTGATAGGGTAGTAGTACGGGGAAAATATTCTCAAATCGTGTACGATCTCATGGTGGCTGCTCTTACCTCCTTGGTTACTTGGACCAAAATTGCAGTCTTGATGTAAACCCAACAACTAGTCCTCTTTACCAGGCGGTACAACCCCCGGCCCCCAAACCCCCTAAACTGATTGGTGTAGGGCAGCAGTTTAAATGTACTGCCAGGTATCTTGGAGTAATTCTAGATGGTGAGCTTCTCTGGAAGGACAACTCAACAGAGCGTATCAAGAAAGCCACAACAGCGCTATTCGGCTGCAAAATTGCGACAAGCTTATCATAGAGCTTTTCACATAAGCTGGCCCACTGGATCTACACGCCATCGTCCGACGATTTTGCTTTATAGTGCCCTGGTCTGGTGATCAACACTTGACAAATTGTCAACACTTCAATAATTCTACAGGGAGCCTTTAAGACTCAGAGAGGCAGACTTCTGGCCTCATGGCACATCAGGTCACTCAATAATTATAATACCAACACGCCAGGACTGGAGCACAAAAGCTCACCGCGTATGCAATACCATAAACATGTATACTGATGGCTCCAAGCTCAACGGGAAGGGAATGTCCCCAGAGTTGCAAATAAAAGCATCATTCGGTCCTCCCGACCAAATGCAAAGAAGGAGAGGAGAGTGTAGAGCACCTTATCTGTCACTGTCCAGCACTTAGCGTGTGAATGCACTCGCTCGGAAAACCATAAAAATTTAAATTTTTATTAAATTAATTTAAAATCGATGTTTAATAATGTTAATTATAGATAAATGAACTATTTGCATTTGTTGGTTTTTGGCTTTGGTTTATTATACAATGAAAAATTGTAATAGACAACGCGGATGTGTGTAAAAGTATGTATGCAAACAAAGGAATGGCAACATTGTATTGATGCATACAAACACAGTTTTATGTACGCAAAGTTTGTTTACAAAACATACGTACGGGCACAAGTTTTGCTCAATTTTTTGTATCTCCCGTCAAACAGACACGGCATACGTACACGTCGGTGACTGTGGGCACCATTATATTGGCAAATTTGAATGTTTTGTTTTAGAGTCTGATAAAAAAATTAGTTAAATAAAAGTCCAGAAATCATATTTACTGAAATTCACTAATTGTATATTATAATACTTGTAATTAAAGTACTTAAACTTCAAATTCTTAAAATAATTATTCTCTTTCATTCAGTGATCTCCGGTGATTGTGAGGATGGTATTCGCCCACCATGGCTACTCTGGTTGGCCATTACACTTGGCGTACTCTTCCTGATCATGTTGTTAATGAACATTTTCCTCTGCACGGCGATGAGTTGCAGTTGTGCGAATACCGAGGTAATTATTAAAAACTAACAAAACATTCATTGTGTGAAATTTTCGAAAATTAACCGGTGTATCACATCTTTTTCCCCCCGTTTGTTATTGTCACTAATCTAGATCATCGAAAAAGAACCATCTATCATTGAAGAATACGATCCGTACAGAAGTTGGCATGGTAGCCAGTATGGATCGCGTTACTCATTGCATGGGCGTGACGCGCATAAAGGCTACACAAGCGGTGGCTCAACGATACACTCGAATAGGTCTGATAGATATTAAGATGACACAAATAAACAAAACAAACAAAAAAAAAAAACAAAAAAAATCTGAACATACAATAATACAATACAAATCATATATGTATGTATGTACTTTATGTTTATGTGCTAAATATGTATGTGTTAAACTACACGAGGAAAAACAACAACAGAAAGCAAACACAAAAACAAGCAAAACAAGGAGTAGACAATGCATGCCAGAACTAATTAAAAAAAAAAAACGATACAAAAAAACAATAATTTCGTTATTACTTATTTGTTGGAAAATGATTACCGCTATTTCGGCCACCGACAAGCAACACACATACAAGTAAACGAAAAAACGTACAGTACAGTGAAAACAAACAACAAAATTTAATACGCCACAAGATAATTTGTAGTTTTGTATGTGTATGTGTTTAAAATGTAATTTTAATTGTTTTTAACAACTAATTTTAGAGTACAAATACTAAAGTAAATTAATCAAAACAAAAACAAAAACAAAAACAATGAAATGAAAAAAACGAAGAACTTCGAAAATAAATAACAATAAAAGTCAGGGACCTAAAATAACTGTTATCTTCAAAATTAAAGTGAAAAATGTTTTACAACAAAGTTGTTGGTAACTGTTATGCGAGATATATTTTTCTGTTAACAATAAGAATTATTTTTTTACGTTGCAAATAACAGTTTTTTTTTTTTAGTAACAGTTATTGCCCAACGTTTATTTTTACGTTCCCTGATAAGACTTATTTCTTATTATCCCTTAACCCATTCTTTATCTTTGGCTTTATTTTCATCTTTATCTTTATTTCCATCTTTCATTTTTATCTTTATCTTCATTTTCATGATCAATATCCTTATCTTACAACGTTTACGAGACAATGTAAAAAATAAACGTTGAACAACAACTCTTATTTACAACGGAAAACACATTTCTGCTGCATAGCAGTTATCAGGTCACGTAAAAAAATAGATATCGGGAAATAACTTTTATTGGCAACAGAAAAAATTGCCTTTTATAACGGTTATCAAACAACGTTGAAAAATAACAGAAAAAAATTGTACTAATAACAATTATCAGACCACATAAGTATATATGTAAATGCCAAGAAATATTTTTTTTGACAACGGAAAAATATTTGTCTATATAACAGTTATCAAACAGCTTTAAAAAATAACTCTTATTGGCAACGGAAAAACTTGTGTGCCGATAACAGTTATCGAGAACTTAAAGAAACAAAATTTGTTACTCTCATTCGCGGAATAAATGCCTTTTCGGCTAATAACTGTTATGGAGCAACACTTTTGCGATAAAATTTATAACATTTACATATGTCCCTGATGAAAATATTCTATAACACAAATTTTATGTAGATAATTATGTAATGTAACTAACCAGCTGTCATAATTTTCATTCAAAACAAATAAAGTGTAAATAATATTAAAAAAAAAAAATAGTCTCAAAGCTATCTGATAATAAAAAATATATTTTAATAAACTACTTCCAATTTCTTATACCTTTTTTCTTAACATTTTCTCCCACGCATTCAAATCTCTCACTCAATTACTCGTATTTATAACTCAAATATGTAATTTATTTATTTCACATGCTCACCACCACAACTTAACTTAATTTAACAAAGAAAATTTTGTAATTTTTATATGTAAATTTTTTGCAAGCAATATACAATAACAAAAAATAGTTTGCTTAAAAATTGTGTATTCTTGAAGGTCGATTCCCATTGATAATGACAATTATGCGATTGTACATTCACGCCCCGGCTCTAGGCAAACCGGACAAGCACAAGGACACCGCCATCGCGGACCGCCCAGTAATATGTAACACAAATATTCATTTATGCAAAGCTAACTCTAAACTCTTTAAGTACAATTTTAAGTTTTTCCATAAGAAATATATAAATAAATTTATATTAAAAAACAAAACAAAAAAAAAACGAATAATAAAATTGTATATAAACTATATATGTATGTATTTATGTAGTTACAGCTTATCTAACCATAAACTAGTTAATCTCACCGATACACTTTGGCTTTAACTGCTTTCCGAAACTAACGAAACTACTCAATCCTCGATGAGCAGCAATGTTCTAAAGGTTTTGAGTATAGCCTATAAACGAACTGGAGAATTTTTGAAATAAAACTAATTTTAATAAATTTGCAGAAATAGTATCCAAAAGAATTTTTAAATTTTTAAAGCTTTTTTCTAAGCCCTCATATTTTATATTTGCACTGTAACCGCTGTATCACAAATCACAAATTAATAATTTACCGTTATTTGGCGAACCTCTCTTTTATTAAGTTTTAAATAATTTCCTTCTTTTCTTCGCTTCTGCTTACGTCTACTCGATATTATTACTTAGTTTAAGCCCGAAATATTTTTACATTAATCCACTTGTATTATTTTTTCCCTAACTAAAAAACAAACAAAAAACAGTAGGTAAAATTAAGTCATTAGCTGAATAAGTTGCGAAGTAAAAACTTTCACAAATCAGAGAAGTTGTCTAATTAAAATTTAAATAAGTTAGAAATCAAAATTTTACATGCTTAATATTTTTAGTTCATTTATATAAAGATAAAAAATGATGTGAAAAACATTGCTTAATAGATTTATATAAAAAAAAAAAATTACCATATGTTTTGCAAACTATGTCGATGCTAAGAATGTAACTATGTACGTAAATTTTGTATATGCATTAAAATTAACTAATAAATAAAAGAGCGACTAATCGAATATTCATTATTTTTTTTATTATTTCTAAAGAAAAGGTAAGAGCCGAATATTCAAACCGATAAATATTTAGTTATCTATCGAACTGTGATCCGAGGTGTTCAAGAATGCAGTCGTCGTGACTTTAAATCTTGACTTCAATCAAATGAATAATTCAATTAAAAATGACTGCATTCCTTAACACCTGTGATTTTAATAATTTCTTTAATACTTTTTTTTATCATTAATTTTATTCACATCAAGTAAGCCGTGTCTTTTACCCATAGTCCATAAAGGGTAGGCATTTTAAAGTAAAAATCAGAAAGTGTTTGGGATCTTTTGACTTTTAGTACATTCAGCAAGCAATACCGATTATTTTTGATTTTGATAGAGTTTGTCTTTTATTTATTTTTTGCACACAAAATTAATGGTAAGTTTTGCTTTTTTGTTCTTGTTTTATTTTGTCAGCAAACCTAATTCAGATTTTTATGTACCGTTCAAATAAAAATTGAAAATTAAGAACAGAACTAAAATAGAATTTAAAAGGCATTTTTGTTGCAAAAAAAGGAAAAGTCATTGATGTGTTACTGTTCAAAATAAAAAAAGTCAATACTTTTAAAAACGTGAGGAAATCCTGTTTTACACTGTGAGAGGAGTCAAATGGATTATTTGAAAAGTTGGCACAATCATTTAAAAATCCAAAAATAACTTTTTTTTCCAAAAACCAAAATATAAGTTTTATTTTTATTTTCTGCTTTTATCACAAAAAACGAGTGAAATATGTTCGAAAAAAAAAATTGATCGAAAATTTTTCATCGAATTTTAAAATTTCTATCCAAATTTTTTGAAAAATATTCAGTACATAGTTTTATGGATTCAATTTTTGGTAAACATTTTTTATATTTAAAAAAATCATTGATGCGTTTAAGAAACTGGCACGATCATATCAAAAAAAAAAAACAAAAATGCATATACAAAAATAACTTTAAACTGGCGTTTTTTATACTTTAAAACTACATTTTCTCAAAATTTCTTTAAAATTCTGAATTTAAAATTTTAATTTTTCATAAAATTGTATTGATAATTTTTGAATTTTGTGTACTGTTTGAAACTTTGATTTGACAAGCCGAATTTATATAAAACTAGAACAGATGATTTGATTTTTTTTTATTTGACTTACGGCTTCGAATATCAAATTGAAATTTTTGTATACATTCTCATGGGTCTCATTGCTTATCATGTTGTTATAATTAAGGTGATGCTACCTTAGGTCAACGTTGTATTATGGAAGAAGAAGAAAAAATGGAAGAAATTAAGGCCGTATTGGTGAAAAATTATTAAAATAGTATCGAATTTCGTAATCGTATTACGAAAAACAATTTTTTTTTTATATTCTATTGAAAAGAAAATCATAGCTAATTGAACTCTTTCAGCGTTTATAAATTATAAATGGAAATAATAAAGTTGCCCAAGTTGTTTTATTAGTCTCTTATTTTATCATTATATAAAATTCCAAAGTCAATTTATAGTTAATGTCTTTAAAGTATAATATTAAAACATTAAAAAAAAATAGTGGGGTAAATTAAACTACAGTTTTTCATTTTAAAATAAAATTACTTTATTTATTCATCCTAATTAGGCCTTCTAAATTGGTAACTATCATTATATGTAATATTTCAATTCTGGCTGTAATTGAATTTACTACTTTTCAACACAATCCTCCCAAAATAAAAAAGAGGTCACACGGTTTTTCCAAGACAGTCAACATGGCGGAATCAGAGCGAGAAGCTTTCTACGTACCTCACTTTTGAAAATTACATTATGATTGCTTATTGAATATAAATTATTTGATGTATTTGAAACGATTTTGTGTTATCATTTGTCAAGTCTGGTTTGGAGGCAATATGGTTTCGGCATTGTGCCATCTCTAGGCTCATTTGTCGACAAGGGATGACAGAAAATCAATAAGCATCAACTTTTCACCCTGTCGGAAAAACAGAAGATCAAAAAGATATATGTAAATGTTTGATGATTTTGTATGAAATGCATGCAATTTTTTTTAAGTTACCCTACGCTATATACATATGTACATATATTGTAATTACTGTTTCAAATTCAAATAAAATTATATTGAGAAACAAAAAAAATTTAAATATTAAAATTTATTATTATTTGACATTGAAATTGTAATTTTTTTTCTTAATTAGCTCTATGACCGCCTAGGCGATTTTTACCGATTCCAAAATAGCACGCCTATCGCTCCTTTGTTTTGCTAACTGGCGCCAGCTAGGGACACCAAGGGAGGCCAAGCCCCTCTTCATCTGGTATTTCCAACGTAGAGGAAGCCTCTGCCACCACAATCGGGTACCGCTTTAAATACTTTCAGAGCCGAATCCTAGTTTCCTTCCATAAGGCGTCATATACCTCATGGTTCAATCGGGTTCAAGGGCATGATGATAGTCTTATAGAGTGTGATTTTGGTTCGTCAAGAGAGGGCTTTTCTTCGCAATTGCCTACTCAGGCCAAAGTAGCGTTTGTTGGTAAGAAAGTTTCTTCGCTGAATTTCGAGGCTGACATTATTGTAGGTGTTAATGCTGGTTCCCAGATAAACAAAATACTCCACTTTTTCGAAGTTGTAATTGTCAACAGTGATGCTGGAGCCAAGACGCGAATGTGCTGACTGTTTGATGACATACGTTTCGCTTCTTTATCTAGCTTGGAAAGGCAGCACTAACGGTGCAGTTTCCCGCTCTCATAAAATATGGAGCCCGATCGGTTAATTTCGTAGCTCGAATTGTATTTTTCAATATAATGTTAAAAAAGTCGCATGGTAGTTAATAACCCTGTCTGAAACCTCGCTTGGTTTCAAACGGCTCGAAAAGGTCCTTTCCAATTCTGACTGAGCTGCTGCTGGGGATCAGCGTGGTTTAACATAGCCATATTAATTTTGCAGGGATACGAAATTCAGAGATCGCGGCACATAGACAACTTCTTCTTGGGCTGTCGAAAGCGGATTTATAAGAATACTAACAATAATTTGGCGCTTACACCATAGCTTGATGCTGGGTCGAACTTCTCCTACAATTTGTGTTGTGCCTCTCACAAATTGAATAACCTTACAGTTTTACGCCGACTCCGTACGAGAAATGATTTGTGAGAAGTTTTTTTCATGTCAAAAATACACTCGGAGGTTTTTCATTATCCGCGAGGGGCGACCGCTATTAGAAAAAACTTTTCTGTAATTTTTGATGTTACTTACCCTGTCCAGGATTCGAACCTGGAACTCACCGAAGTTAGTTTTTTGTAATTAGCTAGTACGTTTCTTTTTTTTTGCAGCAGCTGTCGTCCCATTGTGTGTCTTATCGTCAACTCAACTTCGATGCCATATAAAAATGGATACATCTTATTTGAATTAAAATTTGATATAAACAACTGACAGCTGTTGGATTTTAGACTTAGGCGATTTTTGTGTTGTAAGACATTTTTTTTTCAAAACGGCAACATTGGTACTTAAATATCATTTTTTCTAATATCTGAGCAGAAAACATTAGTTTAAAAGATTGCAAAACTTTTTTTCGATGCTCAGCTAAAATGTGTAAATATTTTTATGAATTCGAAAATAATCATGATTGCGTTAATTTATCGAAAACGATTAGCGTTTTGTGAAATTTTACCGCGAACATAAGTGTGTTGATTTCCTGCAGCTCGCATTGCCAACTATGCAAAAATTTAATTGGAAGCGTTCACATATTACTTGCTATTCATATGGCGCCATCTTGCGGCTAATAGTTGACAAAACACAATTCATTGTAAGTCCATTGCTATTGTTAGGAAATGATGCCATATTGTTTTTTAAGCTTTTTGTATAAAATTTGCAATTACAAATCAACATTAAGAATTTGAGTATTAAAGAAGTGTACAAAATTCCATCGGATTTGCTTGAAATTCATTACTTTGAAGTTTTTTAAATTTTTAAAATTCAAAATGGATCCTATATGAGGATACGAATTTTGAAAAATAAACGAATCGGCTTGAACCTCATTACTCGAATGTTTTTGGAGCCACTGATTAGGTATCAGATTTACAAAAACCGAAATGACGGAATTTCGAAAACCTCTAAAATAAAACTCCAATTAAATTTTATCTGCCATTTTGAATTTTAAAAATCTTGACTGATTCGCATTTAGGAACCCCAAAAGCCCTCGACTAAAGAGATTGAGGTAAATCTTGCCACATTGTAGTATCAGTTAATAAAATTTCTTACTGGTTTAAGAATGCAATTCAATCCTATAAAATATGCTAGAATCATACATCGGCCATTCAAGGGTTAAACACTCCATAAACAGCCTTCCGCAATAGTTTGCAAATACTGTCTAGTCAGTCAGCTAGCGTTGCCAATCGAGTGCGGATGCAAGTAGCGGTTGGGCAAAGTGTTTAAGAAATGGATTTCGTTCGTGGTGTGGTTTGAGAGTGTCGTGATTACATAGTAGTTTCATTGGCTTTGTTTTTCCGCGTTGTGTTGTTGATTGTGTGTGGTAATAATAGATAGAATAGAGTATTATGTGTTAAATAAAATGTGCGAAAATTACAAATAATAAATAAAATAGTTAAGCAAATAAGAAAGTAAGCTCAAAAAGAATAAAGTAGTCGTACAAAAAAAGTATTTGCTAAACTACAAGTGTAAACCAACAACAAACAAGCATCATCCAATTGTCGTGGAGAGTGTGCTGAGAAGAGAGTTGTAATGTAACAACTGCAAACAGTGCATTCACTCTACGCTGCCACCTCTGAAATTTGTTTGTTAACTTTGTTGTCGCTGTCGCTGCGGCTGCTAGCATGTGAGTGTATTGTATTTAAATATTTGCTATATATACATATATATATGTGTGTGTGTGTTAGTTGTGTTCTTTTGTTTTTGCTATTATACTTAATTCGCATTCTACTCAAGCAGCTATGTACTTCGACAACCTACCGGTGTATTTCTACTGGATTAGCATAACTCTTTGTTTTTACGTCAGATTCATGTCAACTCGTTAGCGTTGAAATTAGAATCAGATTTCTTAGTGCAAACACTTTCTCACTTGTGTGTGTGTGTGTGTGTGTGTGTAGAATGTATGCATGTATGTGTGTGGTTAACAAAAAGTGCTAAAATATGTTGGCAATAATAAATGGAAATCTTTTAGTGAGAAGTTGGTTATGGGAGCTAAAGGCAACCAGTAAACAAACTCAATGTAAATAATATGAAAAGCTAACAAATCTAAACAATGAGCGTGCCGCGTGACTTTTGTTATTTTATAATACTATGTAGTACATTAGGTTGCTTCACAAAAAAAAAACCAAAAAAAAACGATACGAGTTTTCTACTGGCATTATAAAATATATTATGTTTTAAGGATTCTGCCAAAGTATTTCGGGAAAATATTAAAATATTGAGTTATATAGGTTTGAAAGTATGTATGTATATCCAGAATTATAATTTTTATAAATAAAAATATTTTTTTAAATATATATTTGCGAAAAAACACCTAGGATGACGATAAAGCGGAATCATAACAAGATATGTGAAAAAATTGGGACGTGAATGACACTGCAATTCTGAGACAATACCTTTTCAATCATACCTTCTACATAAGTCTAAACCATTCGCATTTCGGCTGAGTTATTAAATTTTTTTAAAGCAATCTTACAGAAAAACCTCAAAAACAGCTGCAAAAATCTCATTATTATGATGTCGTTGAATTTTTTTTTATATTTTTATGCAGACTTATTAAGCTTAAGCTGATCTGTCATATTAGCAGATTTAAAAAAAAAATACTTTTTATTAAAAAAAATACCAATTTTTTTAGGTATTTTCAAAACAAATTTTTCGAAATATTTTGTTTGATGCCTTAAAATATAACGAATTTTGTAATTTCGATGGAAAAACTGTACTGATTTTTATTTTTTGTATGCGGAGTGATCCAGCCTAATGTACATACATATGTATGCTCCTCTGCCCCTTCCCTTTTGTACGCCCTAGATTTTATTGCCTTGTGTGCCGCATGCTAACTTTAGGTACAACTTTGCTATACCCGCCAACTTCACTTCCTCCGGCTGGCGTTCTTCTGTGCTTGTCGTTTATTTTATGCTTCGATCGCCACATCGCGTTTTGAATTGGGTCTTGCAAATTGTGATTTGTATTGATTTTCGCCAACGAATTTGTTATGGTTATTTTTGTGCTGAAAAGTGTAATTTGTTGTTGTTGCAGAAAAATATGTGTGTCATCTAGTAAAATAGAGTGCTGGACTACTTTCATAAATAATTAAATATTCGCATTTCTACTTGCAATTGCAATTGCAATTTAACAACGATACTCAAATTCTATGTAGCCCTGAGTGAGTTAGCTAACGGGAGTGCTTGTTGGTGTATTGAAAGAAATGAGAAACAGTGGGGTGGCAGTGATCAAAAAAAGTGGTATTCTTCAACCCTCCAGAGGTTGTCAGTTTTTGACAAAATTAGGTAAAAAAAATACAAATATCAAATAGTTGGTTCAATGTTAAATGAGAGAGTAAATGAAAGAGATTCTTTGTCAGTATTTTCTAAATTGTAAAATAATATACATATGTACATACGTTCCCCAAGTTTTTTGGCAAACTGGTAAATCTGCCACCACGTAAACGCCAAATTTTCGTTTAGATACAAAAACTTTAAAAAAGTTACGAGAATGAGCAAAAAATACTTCCAAAACCTGTATTGCATTCTCTGACTCGTCTCGATTAGTACTCTCTATTAAAATGTTAGATTTGATGTCATAATGACGGCACTCTCACTAGTTGCGTTTCATTTAAAAAACAAACAATGAGTCAATTTGATCGACAACTCTTGATAGTAAACTGACGTGTCTCATTTCATTTCAGTATGAATAATCTATTTAATAGGGTTTTGCATGCTAAAGTTATTATAATATGAAACCGCTGAGAGCCAGTTTGAATATCTTTGGTATTTGCAAGCAACATATCAAATTTGCAGACTCCCATTCACACACATATACATACATAGCTTCATTTTTCGTCTGAAACAAAAACAAATTTGAATATTTTCAATCGTTTTTTTTTCACTTTTATTGGCATTTGCTTCTTTCTCAAGAATAATACTTTATATTGCTGGTAAACTTCAAAAAAAACAAAGAACCATGTCTGACAATTGTGCGAATGATTTTACCTTATATTTTTATCGTGAATTTCTTGGTAAGTAAAATAAACTAAATACTGTCGTACACTACTTTTTTTTTTTTTTTTTTTTTTTTTTGAGGTGTGGACAACTGTATTTGTATCGAATTGATGTAACGTCACTGTAGTCGATAATTCTTTCACTTTCTTATAGAAACGCACCAACCGATATTGCTTCGTTACAATCTATTCCTCTTACAAGAATATTAAAATGCAGATGTCTTAACAAAGCATTCAATTTAATCCCTCAAATTTACTTTCTCATTTACCAGAGAACTGAATCCGGGATTTTTATCTGAGCAAATTTCAGCAAAAGCTATTGATGTATAAATTTACAAAAAATTGGAAATACCAATGCATTTGCAATAGTAATTTAATTTAATATATTATATATATTCGAATAAAAATTTCAAATAGAATTCTAGTTTCCAGTTGTTTTGTGTTAATCGGCATAAAAGTGCAAATAGACGAAATTTCTATTATGTGTAAAATTACGTTGTGAAATAAAAACGTTTTTCCTATCGAAATTTTGCCTACATTTTTAAAAATTTTTTTTATTTTTTGGTGAATATGCTCGCTTCCCGCTCTCCTTTTCGTTCGTCAGTTTTTCAAAATTTCTTTTTTAGTGTCATCTATTTAAAAATTCTGTTGGAAAGTATTTGATATATTTGGAGCTTTCAGTAATTGTGTATTAAGTGTGAAACTTTGATTTATATGGTTTGTGTTAAAGAATAAACTTTGTGTATTTAATGATAAAATTCAATGATAGAATTTAATACGAAAAACTTTGTAGGTATGCTAAAATCATAAAGAACTTAATATATATATGTATATATATATATTTATATAATTAATCAATACGAGAATCATATTTACAAAGTTTTTGCGTTCCCATTACCATTCCTTTCAATCAATGCATTAAATAACCACTTCACACGAAATTGAATGATCACAACCCACTGTGCAATGTATTTCCGCGGGCAATATCATCGATGTCATTCGCTCGTTTGGTGTTTTATATGAATCACTTGCAGAGGCTATCGGCAAAGAGCAGAAACTCAGTAACCAAACAAAAATTAAATTGAGTGCTTTCTTTATGCAATTACCCCTCCATTGGACTCACAAAATGTACTGACAGCTAAGAATACACAGCAGGAGGTAATGTAGGAGGACAACCAAAACAAAACCACCAATGAAGGCATGCGGAACGAATATATTTGCAGTTCAGTGCACGCATTCCGAAAGAATATAAAATGTCAACGAGTTAAAGTAGGCAAAGTAACTAATAGCATATATTTACCTACATACATAGGTATAGAAAAGTAAATGCAATTGAACTGAGGAGCAATTTAATGCAACTAAAGTATGAATGCGCTAGCACTTGTCTGCAATTTACTTTATTAATTAATTTTATACGCTTTTGTGCTAAAAATTTGCTCTGCTACATGTGACTCGCCTACATTTTACTTATACAAATTTATATGTACATACATATGTACATAGTATATAAGTAATTACTTTCAGTTTTGTGTAAAAAAAATTTAAATCATTATTTCTATGCTCGCTCGCTTGGCATTCCTCAATATGCTTACAAATAATGTATATTGCTAACCACAAATTGTTTATATGTACCAAAAATCAAGTGCAAATACATACGTAGATTCTAAATTAAGAAATGTACCAAGCGCATATCTATATTTATTATATAGATATGTAAAATTGATTATATGCCGAATGTTTGTAAAGCTTTGGCTCTCAAAATGCTGAACCGATTTTAATAATTATTTTTCTTTAATGAAAAATTTTCCGTTTTTCGGAACAAAGTGGTATATTTTTTCATTTTTTTTCATTTTTGAAGAATATTTACATTAAGGTGCATCGCTCCCGATACAAAAAATAAGTCGATTATAAACTTCGTGATAATTTGAGGCATCAACCCAAATATTTCACAATAATATTAAGAGTTATATGTACTGAACCCATTTTGAGATTACCGCCATTTTAGAGATTGTTTTTTTATAAATAAAAATAGTTTTTTCTAAATATTTAAATAAATTCACTCCCCGTTTGTAACGCTTTGACTCACAAAGTGCTGAACCGATTTTAATAGTTTTTTTTTTAATGAAAAATTTCCAAAAAACGAAACAAAAGTAGTATATTTGTTTTTTTTTTAATTTCTGTAGAATATGTATGTACATTAGGGCGCGTCACTACCGATACAAAATACCGTATTTTCATCAGAATTATAAACTTCGTTATATTTTCAGACATCAGCGAAAATATTTCGCAATATCATTAAGACTTACGTGAACTGGACCTATTTTGAGATTACCGCCATATTTGAGATTTTTTTTAAATGAAAATAGTTTTTTAAAATATTACAAAAAAATCCACTCCTCGTTTGTAACGCGTTGGTTCTCAAAGTGCTAAACCGATTTTAATAATTATGTTCTTGAAATGACAAATTTCCGAAACACGAAACAAAAGTGGTATATTTGTTTTTTTCTTTAATTTTTGAATTCCCAATACAAACAAAATCGATACCGTCCTCCCATAAACCATACATGAACCAAAATATTTCGCAATTGTATTAAGATTTATGTGAGCTTGGCCCATTTTGAGATTACCTCTATTTTTAAGTTTTGTTCTATAAATAAATATATTTTTTTAAATATAAAAAAAAATCATTCAGCTCATAAAATATTTAACAGAAAGTTTTGTAAATATTTTTAACTCCCATTTTTGAGTTTCTTATTTATAAAAAAAGTTTTTTTTTAATATAAAAAAGAAATCCACTCAGCTCATAAAGCAGTTTTTAGATAATTTTGAAAATATGTTTAACCTCCATTTTTTTAGTCTTTTTTATAAATAAAAATAATTTTTTTAAATAATAAAAAATATTATCTCAGCTCATAAAACAGTTAACAGATAATTTTTGTAACAATTTTGCAGCATACCTTTTAAATTAACGCAGTTTAATCATCTTTGCTTTTCTTATTTAAAAAATAAAATACTTTTAAAATATTCCACTTTTGGAGTAAATTTCAAATCGATTCAGCTCACGTAAATCTTAATATTTTACGAAATATTTTACTTGAAGTCTCTAAACATATGTAAAAAATTTATAATTCCGGTGCAAAAACCTGCTACTTTTTTTATGAGGCACCCTAATGTATGTATATAGATGTGTGTTTTTTTAAGTTGAATCCACGCCTTTTTTTAAATAAATCATTTGTGCACACAAATACATAAAAATTAATACGTCGCACTTTTCGAGTCATAACAAAGTACGCCGGCTATTTGCTTGTTGAATAATAAAGTAAGTAAATTCGAATTTTTCGTTTTTGATGTTATGTCATAAAAATAATTATGTTGCTTAGAGAGGAGAATGTATTTTGTCTGGACAAAAATTTAATTCCATAAAACCACCGAAAGTTAACATTCTTTAAATCTGTTGTTTTATACAAAAACTAAATATGAGTTCAACAAACTTTACTCGCGTTTTTTCCACAAACAAAAATTTTGATTTATTCCACTTATTTGTAAATGTGCGATATGCTAAAATTATTACAAGAAAAAGCTAAATGCGAATGTATAGCAGGAAACGGGCAACTAAAGCTGATGTCGTAAATTACCAAATATGTCAACATGTCAATAACACAACTGCGTGGCTATGAATATGATAGTATTTATCGATAAGTTTATACAAATAAAATTACATACAATGTACATGTACATATGTATATGTGCTTGTAAAAACATAAGTTTAATACCGCCAAATAATTGCTGTGGCTAAAAACAAAACTCGCAATCACTATCGGGATCTCATATTCTGAGTATTTAAACATATGTACATATATACAATATATGCACGTATGTATATTCATGATATATCAAAGTGCACGTTAAATAAAAAAAAACTACAATAACTTCAATAGCAAGCTTCGATATTTTAGTTAGTCAGGTCAGTTTACAATAGTCTCTACATTTTCTGAGCTCAATGAAAGAAATTCAGTGCCAATTAAATCTTCGCCCTAAGCGCTAAAAACATCCAAACATTAATTATGCCAATTCATCACTTACAAAAATGTTTATTTTTATGGAAAATATAATTTAGTGGGATAGGAATTGAAAAAAAGAAATGTTTTGCCTAAACTAAATAAAGGATTGGGTTGAACTCAAAAAGTACAGGGTGCGGCGTCTCACAGTGTTTTGGCTGTGGACATAAATGCTAAAAATAAAAGTAATAATTTGGGAAACAATTTTCATGGAAAGCAACACCTTACTAAAATTTCCTATAATATTCGCAATATTTTTCATGAAATTTTCCTCATGAATTCTTTATAAATATATAGTTCGTTCTATAACAAAAATCATATAAATCAATATTTCAATCTTTGTAGAAAAATTATAAAAATTCAAAAAATTTCCATCAAATTTTCAAAGACTTTAAAAAATTTTTTTGAATATACATATAATTTGGTAGACAATTAAATTTTAGTATTATATTATGCAAAACTAAATACCATAAGCACTTAGTTTGATTTTTGGCTGCGTTTCGGGTTTCGAGCTCAAAGCCGTGTTGAAAAATAAAAAATTTTTAGTTACTCTTGTTCGCCGATAATTCGACTTCAGTTTGAGGTCGATCTGGCACAGAGGCAAGCGTTCCTGAAGATGACCTCAAATTGAGGACGAATGAATTCAAAACGGCCCTGATCTCGAAAAATTAAAAACAGTTTATTAAAAAATTTTTTTTTTTTAAATATTGGTCGGAAACTTTTTTTTATTTATATGGCAGAACACAAAAAATATTAAAAATGCAGCAATATACATGGGAAAAATGCGTAAGATTTTAGTCAAAAATTGTTTTGCAAACCTACCGTAATTTTAAGTTAGTTGAAACTGTATCCCCAAAAGTTTTCAAAAAATTAAAATTAAAATTTTTGAAATTTTAATGGAACTTTTTTCAATTTTTCTAAGTTGTGTGCAAAGTTTGAAATTTTAATTTATATGACTTTTGTTAATTTGCATATTAAAGATTTATAATAAACTGTAAATATTGTAAAAAAAATCACCATATGGCCAGTTGGTTGAGTCACCGTAAATAATTCAGATAATAAAAATCCTAAATGTGAGAGAAATGGAATTTTTTCTTTATATAAATAGATCAAAATTGGAGTATTAGTTCTGCATTATAGTTATTTTCATTTGCTGTTTATACAAAAAATTTTCGGGGGACAAAATAAAATCTGTAGCATATCAAAATAAAGACTGAAAATTATATAATGTGACACCTCGTTTTATCGGTTTAGCCTATAAACATTTGTGAAATACCGTTAAGTCGAAAATGTGTGATTTCTGGAAAATTTTGGAAAATCATTGTAAAACTTTCGTAGAGCAAAACTTTACATTAAACAAAAAAAAAAAGTGTGTATAAATAGTATAAAGGCCTTTGGTGCGATATTTTATTTTAATTTGAATTTTTGTAGTGCCACCTACTTTGTGAATTTTTTGATGTCTTGTCGAATCGGTAAACAAAAAGCAAATCTTTATAATTAATTCAATTTTAGTTTAATAAAGGTGCAATTTCTGCATTATCATTATCTTCTACATAAGGCATGGACAAAATCTTGTTCAAACACTTATATTTGGTTAGAGTATCAGTAAATTGAATTTAACCAAACTTTATATTTTGACTTTCTGATAATTTAAAATATGTACTGAATTTCAAACAATTGGACAACAATATTTTAAAACCTAGCCAAAAAAGCTAACTACATATACTTTAAATAAATAAAAAGATTTTTCCATATTATTGTTTTTTTTTTAATTCACCTTATTAATGTGGTAATCTATAATGGTGAATCCTGTATCTACTAAATAATCTGACTTTTAAATCGCATCATAAATAAAAAAGTGAGGAAGAAAACGCGATTTTGGCTATTTTGGCTATTTTTAGGGCTTAGCGATAAATGTTGAAATTTTGAATCGCTCAATTTGTGAAGTGATTTTGTCAGTTGATTATTTACTTATATATACCGATAGTTGGTGATTTCCCAGTATTCTAGAATTAAAAAGCCGATATTTCAAAAATGGTAGTCTTTCGGCAACTACTCAAAAAAATTTAAAAACTCAATTGATGTTGGTGAAAGGAATAAGTTGCGATCAAATATGTCACAACATATGAAGAACAAGCTAAAAACACGCATACCCAACAGCTTATGTGTAATTTAATTTTTGGTTAGACTGAAGAGATTTTCCCAACAAAGCAAATTAATTTTGTGATAAAATTTCCAAAAACGTAAGTCTTGGATATACATTCCCTTTATCATTAAACGTGCGATATATTAGTACATACATATGTCTTATGGTTCATTTTATATGCTTACCGAGATAAAAAAAATATATTTTTAAATAAATTTGTGTCTTCACTAATTAAATGACACATATTTTATGTCATACTTGTTTATGCCGGTGTGTTGTTAGGCCGTGTTTCTCCTACATATCTCGTGTAAATGATTTTTTTATCTTTTTCATAGTAGATCCCCAGTCTGAAATTTTTTAATATCTGCAATCAGTTGTCATTATTGATATGGATCGGCCGACATACCACAATTTCATTGAGCTTGATTGTGCATCTTTGGCTGAACATGCCATCAGCTGATTGCCTCTAATGCTTTTCACCACAGTCTTTGGTAACATTTTTTGACACTGTTGCTTACTGAATACCGAAATCGTCTCAAGTCACAAACAATGTCTCTCATTGAAACTCTCAAATTTAGTGATTTTGAATTGAGACTAAGTTACAGAAAAAAAAATGCCACAACTTAAAACTTCGCTAGAATAAGGGAAGAGAGAGATATCAAAAAGGCTTAGTTAGTATCTACAGATTTAATTTATTTTAACTTAACTTACCTTAAAGATTGGCACGCTTAACTGTTTTTGCCTCCATATATCTGCTTTTTGTTCTCCCAATTATAGCTTGGTCCAAATTTCCGCACCGTCCCACAATCCCACCGTTCCTCTAACAGAAAATCTCGTCCAATTTGCCATACCAGAACTAATTTGGCTTTTGCTGATTGGTATTAGAATCTGATTAGATCCAATTGGTTTATGTGTGTTGTGAATTGGACGAGAAACGTCAAAGCTTAAAACTTTAATCAAAGAACGTAGATTATAGAGAAGTCGTATTATTTCTACAGTGCCTCTAACAGAAAATTTCATAAAATTTCACCATACCAGAACTAATTTGACTTTAGCTGATTGGCATTAGAGTTGGAATTGGTTTCTGGTGCCGTGAAATAAAACCACATTTCATACCAGCGGAAACGAAACGCCAAGCAACTTCTTTGTAATCTACGTTCTTTGCTTTAATTCTACGCTGGTGAGTTTCCATTTACATGACACTATGGTAAGATAGTAGTCGCATCAGCTGACGCGATATCCGTATTTACGCCGGTGATTAATCGCACTATAAGTTTTAACCTTCAAATATATTTTAACGTATTTTGCCCTACCTTTGGCGAAACCAAACAGCCTAAGCCATTGTAGTCATTTTATCTCAAATTAAAAAAAAAATGAACAGTTTGTGAAATAAATAGAATTTATCAATTAATATATGTCACTCATTATCACTAGGCTTGCGACATATGACACATTCTTGTTTTAAATATTTAGCAATGTCATCACCATCAGCACAGTTTTTTGGCGTCGTTGATAACAAAGTAGCGCTAATTTTAAAACAATTTTTGTCTTTCTTAATATTTATCATTGTTATCTTTATTGTTGGCAAAATGTTATTTAAGAGCGGGAAAAGTTTGTAAAATTTGATACTTTAATTTTTACGAGCAATTTTTATAGCTCAATAAATATGCAATTTATCTCAAACAGACATTTTAACGCATTCAGTAATGGCTATCGTTTATGGATTATTATCCTGTCTGAATATATGTAAATTTTGCCGCCGTCAGTTTCATTTTGATACCTTCTTTTTTATTTTTAACTATTTCGTATTTTACTGTAAAATTTCTGTGAGATTTTGATAAAAACAACTCAGGTTGAGGTGGGGGCTGGCTGGCAGTAAAATTTTAAAGACCCGATTGCTATGGCAGTTAGCGCTTCTTTATACATATTTTATAATTTTAATTGTAACGAAGATTGAAATAATAATAATAATACTTCAATATTTCACCACCCTTAGTCTAGAGAGGAAGTAAATGCTAACTCAACATAAGTTGTTTTGTTAAAAGTCCTCAAAAGTATACAACACATGCAAATGGGTTCGTTAGTGTATTCTCGCCTTTTGTTTACTTTTCCTCTGCTTTAAAGCTAAAGTTCTTACGAAATCAAATTTCAAATATGTATATATGTATATATACAGATATACATACAAACATTCATACAAAAACGAAAGCGACCAAAGCAAGCGATAATAATTTCAGTTGGAACTAGTCTCTAATGACCTGTAAAGCAATAACTATTGCTTTGCATGACTTTGTAATAACGGCAAGTTTTTAGTTTTAAGCTAAAATTAATTTGTGTTAATTGTGTTTAATTGTTCAATATATGTATATACATATATATTTAAAGTGTTGGCGAGAGGAAATTGTCGACTGATAGTGGCCGCCTTTAATCTTTTTCGGTCGATTATTTCCAGTTCATTATTATTATATGTTTACGTAAACATAAATGACGTATGATATTACCATTTGAAATTCGAGTCAAAATTTGTTAAATACAGCTCTACAAAGTTTTGATGCGCTTTGCTTTAGAAATGATATATATGTATGTATATATAGCCCATTTCATAGTTGTAACACCAGCACATATTGGCAAGTTTTGACTATTTATATTTCTTTATTTAATTTCAATTGTTTTTGAAGTACAACTTCCTTAGCGGCAAAGATTTTTTACATCGCGTAACGAAAGTCGCGTCAGAATTGATTTACTAATTTCTACCCCTATATATAATAATTTCCACCAATTTTGTTACTAATGCTACTACTAATTTCTACCACTACTTTTACTAATGATATTACTAATTACTTCCACTATTGGTACCAATTTCTACTTCTATTTTTTATTAATGCCACTACTAATTTCTACCACTATTTTTTCTAATTTCTACCACTATTTTTTCTCATTTCTACCACTATTTGTACTCATTCCTTCCACTATTTTTTTTAGTTTCCACCACTATTTTTACTAATTTTTTCTACGACTTTTACTAATTTATACCACTATTATTACTAATTTCTTCCACAATTATTACTAATTTTTAACACCTTTTCACTACTTTCTACCACTGTTTTACTAATTTCTACCACTATTTTTACTAATGCAACTACTAATTTCTACTACTTTTTCTACCTATTTTTACTTATTTCTTCCACTTGTTTTACTAATTTCAACCACTATTTTCACTACTTTCTACCACTATTTTTGCTACTACGAATTACTACCACTAGTTTTACTAATGCTACTACGAATTACTACAACTACTTTTATTAATTTCTACGACCACAAAGAAGTTTTACTTAGGGCTCTAAGTTTCACACTTAGTTTGAATTTAAAAAAAAAATTATAAAAATTTTCATAAAAATTTCAAAGTTATTAAAAATAATTTTAAACAATTGGGTAAACAGTTTTATTGAATATTGAATTCTGATATGATATAGTGTGAGTTTGAATCCACTACAAATTACCCTTGATTTTTGACAGTTATTTTTTTTATGTTGAAGAGCTTTAATTTCTTCCATATAACAGTTGCTCGATAATTGGCAAAAATCGACTGTAGTTTGTAGCCACTACTTTAAGGTTCTTCTTTGAAAGGTGAATAAAATTTTGCTGAATTTTTCTCACAACTGAACAAAGTTTGAAACTTGGATTTAAACGAAAATTATTGTAGAATAAAAAGATAGAAATAGGGTTAAAATTAAATAATGAAAAATAAGTAGTCAAATCATATCAATATGTGGTAGTCAAGGCGAATTCATAAAAGTTGGTAGCAATAGTCAGCTGCGTTGTTGTTTTTTCTTTCGCCGTGCGTATATTTTTTTTGTTTTGCTTTCAGAGAGATAACTGTCAAAGCCATAAAAACAAAAACCAAACGCAGCCAACTTTAACAATTATCCCACAAAAATGCAAACACAAAACACATGTGTTTCTTAATGACATCACTTTGTATGAATTCGAAAAGGTGGTAGCGTTATAATTATGAATTGAGTTATACTTCCGATGAATGCGATTGTTTTGACAATTTTAGGGCATAATAAATGAAACTACGCTTCAAAAACAAATGAAATATTCTTTAAAGTTCTGGGGTATCATTTTTGCTGAGCACTTTTATTTTAAAGCTTAAAGAACGCTGGGGAAAAATGTACGAATTTTAAGTATATTAAATTTTTTGATATGAAAGCTTTCCTTTAGTCTGTCAGACATTATCGTTAGTTTCCTCACAAACTAACGAAAACATCTATCCAATTAAATTAATTTACATATGTGCATATCTGGGAAAATGTCACTGAAATATTTTAGAGCAGAGTTTATCATGAATTTTTTTTTTATATATGAGATAACTCGATGCAATCGACGCATCTTCAAAATTTATGATTCATGAAAAAACCATCGGCTATGATTTTTTAAGTAAAAGAATTTTTATTTGTTTTGTTTTTGCGCACATATCGAAATCTTTATTTTTCTACAAAAAGTTCAAATAAAATGATAAAAAAATTTGCGTTTAAAGATTGCAGTTTATTTCTTCACTTCGAAGAGTCACAAAAAAAACAACACTTGAAATTCGGCAATTGCGATAAATCATACATACTTTTGTATTCAAGCTCATAAATCTTTTGTAATCTGAAATTACATAGCCGCATTTGTAATAAATGATAACACAGTACACGAGTTTAATTGTTTGCACACTTACTTATTTTGTTTACATTATTACTGTGCTATAAAAATGGCACATTTTTCATTATCAGGCTGTGAATTTTCTTCAGTCGTCCAACACATAGTACCACTTGTAGTTTTAGAATAATCAAATAGGTAGTAGTTAATTTCGTAGCACAGTTAGTCAGTTTGCCTGCCGTTATAACATAAATTATCATCTTCGTATCAGCGCTATACTAATTAATAAATTTTGTGCGGAACACAGTGAAGACAGTGGCTACAAATTAATAATACACATGTTCTTATGGAGAATGTTGTTTTGTACACGACTGTTCACGATACACAGCTGTGTCTGTCGCCAGATTAGATCTATTTCTATTTTGACAAGTGACAAGTAGTACTCTTCCTCTTCTTCTTCTTCTTCTTCTTCTTCGGAGCAATGATATCGTCGCCAGTTATGGTAAATGATTAACTATTGTAAATATTGTCAGAGGCACAGCCGCTAAACTTAAATGCAGAATACGAGATATTGCAGAACATATTCAAATTAAAACTAGAAATATTCACAATTCATGAAATATTCATTTTGTTTTTATTAAATTGATTTAAGAAATACAAATGCTGAGAGATAAACATAAAATAGCTGTCAACAGCTGATAAATATTTCTCATGAAGGGCGCTATCTATGAGTTAATATTTAACCAGTAGAAGGCGCTTGCTATTCCTATTTTATTGTCTTCGCTGAGAATAAAATAAATCAATTATTTACCAACATAACATTGCATATGACTTTTAACTGTGAGTGATTCCAAATTGATTTTAAAACAACGCATATATTTTATATGGAAGTAAATGCACATGACCGGCATGAAAAAGTAAAAAAATAACGGGATTTTTAGCTGTTATAGCTTCATTCTCCATTTGGTTTCAAACTACTCAATACTTAGAATACAAAAATCGAGTGTAATTGATTTAAGTTTAGTATATTCGATATAAGATTGAAAGTAAATACGCTTTGAATCAAAAAAACTTAATACTTCATATAAAATGTTCAATGGTTTCGCCAATAACTTTGTACAAAATTTAAAAAATTAAAAAAAAAATTGCAATTATACATTTTGGGAAACTTTTGGGTATGCAGTCTTGTAGGCAATTGAACTTTTGCACATATTGTTTTAACTTTAATTGGCTAACAATTCCGGTTAATTTTTGATAGTTTTTTTTTAATTTGGAACTTTCGCATGTAAGGGATGGATTTTACATAATCCCTTGATTTTTTATATTTGTTTTGCCAAATAAACTGCATACATTAAACAAAAAAAGTTATCACGTGCAATATTAAAAAATATTAATCAGCCGCAATTTTATGCCACTTTAAATTTCCATATTTTTAGGTTAGAATTGACAAGATTGAAATTCTGATTTATGCAATTTGGCTCATACTACGAGCTACATCATTTCCAAATGTACATAAATGAGAAAGGGTTAATTTAAAATACGTAAGCGTCAATTGAAAACAAGAATAGTCAATTTCTTCAATCAGAAAGCGGTAATTAAAAAAAAAGAATAGTCAATTGCAAATAAGATTAGTAATAATAAATCATCATTTAAATGTCAAATAAATATGGGAATTGTCCATTGTAAATGAGAAAGCGTCAAATTGAATTGCAAAAATGTCAAATGAAAATTCGAAATAATCGCCGACTTCAGTATTTAGAAAAGCTCGTGTTTATTCCATCCACGAGGCCATGATTGCTGGATGAGAATGGGAAGAGAATTTCAACAGGCATCATACAGATGTAATCATCCACAAACCAAATTTCTCATATCCATTTGACGCAGTCTTATTTTAATTTGTCGCTTTCTGATTTGCAATTGACTAATCTCATTTTCAATTGACGCATTCCCGTCTCCAACTGACTATTCTCTGTTTCAATTGACGCCTCCGCACTTACAATAGGAAATGGTGTAGAGTTATATAAAATTATAACGAAATATTTACGAATATTTTAAAAGAATCACCATATGCAAAGTGCATTTTTCATTTTCAAACTGTTGCCGCAACAAAAATCGATGAACGGGTTTGACCCAAATTTGGACACTATATTCCTTGTACACGTGGCCCGAAGATAGGATATAAGTATATTAATCCGCTAGGTGGCGCATATGACCAGATATTTAGAAAATCTGTATTTATGATTCGACTTCGATGAAATTAGAAAGATATACTGCAGATGCAATTAGAAATATTTTTATTTTAGTTACAGATAGTTTTTATAGATATCGAGTTATCAACTTTCCCGCCGACTTCATCTTAAAAATATTCTACAAGTATATGAAAAAGTGGTAAACTACGCAGACAAAATCGCGGGAATTAACTAGTATTTTAAAAAAATCTT
Source organism: Anomoia purmunda (assembly GCA_951828415.1). Classification (NCBI taxonomy): domain Eukaryota; kingdom Metazoa; phylum Arthropoda; class Insecta; order Diptera; family Tephritidae; genus Anomoia; species Anomoia purmunda. The sequence goes on from OX639993.1 coordinate 155,868,040, forward strand.
CAGCATGTAGTAAGCTTTCGAATAATTATAATAATAATAATTTGATGATTCCATCATTCAGCTTGATGTTTGGCCGAACTTCCCCTACAACTTGTTGTGTGTGTTGTTGTTGTACCGCAAGTAGATGAGGGACTTGCAGTTTTACGCCGACTCCGAATGGAAAATGATTTTTTTGGGAAGATTTTTCATGGCTGAAATACAATTGGAGATTTGCCATTGGCTGCCGAGTGGCGGCCGCTATAGACTGCAATGACATGAGAATAGAAAAAGAAAGAAAGCAAGAAAGATTTGGCATGAAAAATATTGTAAATATTTAAAAAAAATTCCTTTGTAAAGGATTTGATAAGTCACTGTATATACAAAGACAGAGGTGGCAGAGAAAAGACCAAATATAAAAGTATGTGGGTTCAGTTGGTATTTCCGATGAGCGCCAATTAGCAGAGAGAAGGAACGACTGAGCTATTGAGCATAGCCGAAATCACTTAGGGGGTTACAACGTCAATTAAGTAAGAAAGTAAATATATACAAACTTACGCATAGAGTACCACATACTTACTATCGTTTTTTTTTTTTTATTAACGAAATAAAATGACACAAATAGCAATATATATTTGATCAGCAAGTGAACAAGAAAAGATGGTATGATAATAAATAGTAGGTAATCGTACAAACCAAAGTAATAAGAATACAAATGTGAATGAACCAAAATGGTCGGTATTTGACAATGAGCTATTTATAGACTTATGGGGCACAGTTGTAGGTAATGAGTCTCACTGCCTTGTAGTAATTTGTATTTATCATTTCCTTAATTGTTGGACCCAACATAAAATGTTTCCTGCGCGTTACATCACGCGAGTAGTCCACATGCGAATGATTGACAATTTCTAGCTTAATAAGCAAAGTTTTGAAACTTGGGCAGAATAACTACCGTTAGAGGTCCAAGAGCAGGGTTCATTCAGTCTGGCGTTTTGAATCATTAAATAAGCCGCCGAGAAGAGTTCCAGTGACGTCACATCGTTGTACTTTCTTTTGAGGCTATATACATATCTACGATTGACGAATTGAATGACAATATAAAAATCTGTTATACCTACTACTTGTTAAAAGTGAATGATTCACGGAATACAAACTTTTAAGCCATTCAGTTGTTCGGTCAAGTTGAGGAAAGCCAATAGGAGAAAAAAACAATGTATACCCAAACAAATACAGCTCAGCTTCGACTTTCAATAAAGGTTTAAAAACTGGATATGATGTCATGTTTTTAGTGCGAAATTCTTAGCATAACAAATGGCAGATATGTATATGCGTTCATACTATATATATAAATACATATGTATACCTATACTTATATTTATGTGTGTTTGGATGTGCCAACAACAAAGCCGGCTTGTAAATCTACCTTCATTTTATGAGCGAATTTTTTATTTTTATTTTTCTATTTCACACAATTTACTCTCTCTTACTTGTTATTGTGTTCTTTTCCCGTTTATTCATATCTCTCTTCTTGTCATTCGGGTCATTAATTACCTTTCAAGCCATGTCTGGTGGCGATTCCAAGTTCGAACGATGTACAGTGGCATATATTTAATATATAAATGGTAAAATAAATATTAACATTTAAACGCCAATATTAGCTTAAGTGGTTTCATTTATAGCATTTCTTTAACAATATTACAGCGTTTATAAAATTCAAGCATTCGATTTTTTGTTTTTTGTTATGCTGGTTTCTTATCCCTACATTTTTGTTTTTATTTCACATTGGAGTAGGAGTCTCTCATAATGTGGGCAAATTTAATTTTTAATACCATTTTAAATTAAAATCCAATAAGTTTCTTTCGTTGTCGTCCGTGTTAATATATTTTATTTTTTTAACAAATTCATATAATCTTGGTTTCTTAAATAGAAGCAACTTTACTTTCCAATATCTTTTTACTTGTTTCTCGATAATTTTTTTTTTTCCAAAAATCTTTCGTTAGATACCAAGTTTGTAATACATAACTTTTTCTTGCGTAGGTATATTCTTTTGTATCTAATGGGTTTAAATCTTTTGCCAGCTGTCAATCTAATTTAAAAATATTTTAATTTCCCATATTGCATTCGTACCATAATTTTAACTGTGGCATCACTTCGTTTGGAATATGGTTTAACGTTATGAATTCGAAAATTAATAATTTCACCAAAGGTAACGTTATGAATTCGAAAATTAATAATTTCACCAAAGGTAATACATTTCATTTTTTATTTTAAATTTTTGATTACCTAAAACCATCTACCCCTAATTCATAATTCCCAACCACGGTTAGTTGCTGAAACTTTTTTGCCATTAGCAATTTATTGTCAGAAATGCACAACGTAATGAAATAATAGTGTAATTTAGAAATCTGATTATCGCCGTCTAGTGTTGAAAAGCTGAACCTCAATTTGATACACAGAATGACAGACAATTACCATAATATGTCTTGACTTTAAGTTTAATATACTTTATTTAACTCAAACAAAACTTTCTTTAATTTTGCAAGTGTGGCAGCTCTTTTACGAACTGCTTAAAAAAACTATATTTAAAAATACACATGCATATACAATTTTCAAACAGTTGGCAACGCCTCAAAATCGTTTCGAGCACTAAGTTTTCGCACATCTCTAAAAAATCAAACTTGTATTAAAATCCTTCATTTATTTTATAATTTTAGTTGAGTTTAGACTTTCTAACAAAAATGTTTTTCGAATAAATTTTTCTTAGAACTTTTTTGTTTGATGCCAGTATTATAGAATTTCAGTTAGCTTGCCAATTAAATTTAATAAATGGTGGCAACGCTATGCAAAAATGATTTATGTTCACACAAATATTGTTATAAATCAATAACCTCAAAAATTAAACTAAATTATTATTTTTAAAGAGGTGGCAACGCCGTTTATAGGCATTTCCGTGATTTTCTTTAGCCTACTTCTATTGAATACCATGCCCTAATACTTCCTCTAACTTAATAATTTAATTTATTTAACTTTTTTAAGTTGGTGCCAACCCTCTCCAAAAGTACTTTCCAAATAAATCGTTTTTAAAGCGCTTTCGTTTGGGAGACATATTTCAATACTTTCGGTATTTAGCTTATTATTATTTTGTTTAATTTTTAAACAGGTGGCAGAAAATACAAATTAGATAACAGCTCTTTTCACTTGCAATATTAATGTTAATAAAGCAGAGCATAAATAAATGTTACATATTTCAAGGAACATATTTGATTTATTTTTTATTTTCTGTGGACTTTATTTTTTTTTTTATTTGAGAAGACCCCTAGTGGAATATTCCGCCAAATAATTCTATAAAACACTTTAACCCTCTAGCGATCTTTCAATCAGCAGGAATAATAATAGTAGGTCCGTTTCTTTGTAACCGAGTTGCAAAAGAACACTAGGTAGGATAACGAATTGCATGTAAAGCAACAACACCAACTCGGAAATATATGAGAGTTGAGTCAACTCGGTTAAACGATACGACCTGAGATGTAGTGTTGGGAAGTGAAAAAACTGCGCTATTGTGAATGAGCCCTAAGAAAATGCATGGAAAATTTCAGTTGTTCACCTAATATTTTTATATTTGCATAGTATTTTTAAATATATAACCAGATCAAACAAAAATTTGCCGCCACACCCTATTTTCCGTTCTTAAATAAATAAATCTCATGCTTCATGAAAGATGTTAACAGGGTTGCTATTGCAACTAAAGGAAATTATATCCGAGCTGGAGCGTTTTTTCCAAGTCGGTTACACTAAAACGGGTCCAGTGTTATATTTATGCCTTAAACACCTTTCCTCACATCAATAGTTTAAGTGAAAAAGGTAGAGGGCCTAAAGAATTTCTACATTTTCTCCTAAAATATATATATATATATAACTCTTATTATAAATATGAATACTTAAAAATTCGAAGCAGGCGTATTTTCTCTCACTTCTAATAAGTAAAAGTGAATATTTAATTTAATTTTACCTAATTTGCATCCAAATTTTTTGCTTTCATGAATATTTTTTTTGTTTTCCAAGAAGAGCTTGCGATATATGATATTTATTTTTTTGAAAAAGTTTAAATTTTCAGCCTTTTCTCGGAATAAAAGTAAAATCGTTTGATATCTTTAAAATCAGCATCTCTTTGTCAGTATCATTTGCATTACTTTCAAAAAAATTAGTAAATTACTTGACTTTCCATATTTCGAAGGAATGTTTGCGGACCTTTGTTAAATTCGAGAAATTTCAAAAAAAAAAAATATCGGTTATTCGTAAAACATGCAGGCTGGGATCGCTGGACGTAGATTCACTGTACGCTTTCGATGATTATGGTATTTACACTGCTACGCTCTAATTGATCCCAGCTCAATTCAATTCAACTTTTTTTTATTGACTTCCAATCATCCACCTTTTCTTTTATTATGCACTTCTCATACAATGATAAAATTCGCGATTAAAGCACATAAATATAATGATTGTATGTATGTGTGTATTTGACACACTTCAGCAGCTTTCCCACCCGAAGCCATCGATGAGGTCATCTTGATACCAGTATTAACATTTGACTTGGCGTCAGTTAGCTTTGTAAACTATAAAAACAGAGCAAAAGTTGTAACTTCCCACATGAGCACTTTTGTAATATGTATGTATGTAAGTGTAAGTGCATGTATTAACTGTTTACCCACTTGCTGTGCGCTTGCACTCTGCCTCAATTTGTTTGTATATTCAATTATTTATTCTAATAAGTAAATACAAATTATTACATACATACAATTTGATTGGGTAAGAAAAGTGAAATGTATAGCAACTAGCTGCCTAGCGAGCTAACCTCAAATATAGAGTAATTGGATCGTATAGCTTTTCATCATCAACTACACAGCTAGAAGTTGTCCTTAATTTCTATAAATTTATTTTCTTTCTGTTTTTGCTGATGCGTGTATGCACTTTTTCTTTTTTTATTTCATATTGCAGTGAACGTCACCTTTTAGCATCTATGTATGTTATATGTACATAGCAGGGTACAAAAGCTTCTGGCCTGACCTACAAAATGAAGAGTAAATGTCAAACCACTATTATTATTTTCCAATATAATCTTCCTTTATTTCAATCACAGAGACTTAGATTTATATAAACTTAGAAATAGTCTCAATATTTATCACCAAAATGTCACAAAACAGCTGACTTCACTTCATCATCAGTGTTTATCGATATTTTTTTCCTGGAAGTCCATTTTGAATTTGTAGAACTAATAAAATTGTATTGAAATCAAGTCCAGACTTTATGAATGGGGGATGGTCGACCTCAGTGAAAATATATAGTCTAAAAACTCCCGATTTGTAGGCCTCTGCATTGTCATGAAGGAACAAAACTTCTCACAACAGTTTTCCTCGACGTTCATACAGTTATTTGCAAAAAAATTGGGATGCGACATTTTGAGCAATTTTGGGTGCTCTTCTCCATCAAATTTTTACTCTTCTTAATTCGAAATTTTATAAAAATTCGAAGTATCCAGATTCGCAGCTCATTAAAACATAAAGAAACATGAGAATTCCTAGTAGTGTCACACATTATCTTCCATACACAAAAATGTAATTTGTTTTTAAGTTCTCTCTCTGCTTAATAAAAATTGCCAAAAATCGAACGTTTTTAAAGCCCAGACACACTATTGTAATTTATGGCTCATTTTTCATTTATGGACAAATTAAGATGAAACTAAGTAATTTCTCCTTACAAAATCTCTTATTAAATTAATGCGAATTGAGTTATTTTATCATAAGCCAAGAACCAAATCAAAAACAAATGAGTGTCGGCTCACAATTTTGTCGATAATAATCGAAAAATGTATTCTCCCTTGACCAAACTGTTCCTTGATTTCTTTCTTCCATAATCGTAATTTAAAAAAATTATATTATCACAATAAAATTTAAGTATATTAAAAATGTACACAGTCTCTCACATTTTTTCCTTTGATCGAAGAACTATGCAACCCTGTGGCCACAGAGCTGTCAAGATAAATAAGGAATGACAAGTGTGGGCGCACTTGGTTTATGCGAAGTAAGTAAGATTTTTTTAATACGACAATGCAGAAACCTAGCATAAATGCTTTGGTTTTTTAATTATAAACTCAAGTTATTTCCTTTATTTATTGTATGAGAATTATGGGTTCTTATATTCGAAATATGCTTACTTGATTAACGTGTATGTGCATAATTAATTTTTCATCCAAAAACATTTTCAACCTTCATTTTGCAAAATAAATGCATACATAGTGTATACATTTTCTCGAAACCTACGCACGAGCAGTCATTGATTGTCATTATTATATATTTAATAGTAAGGGACAAGAGGTGACAAAAAGTCAAACATTAACCATCCCGATCATGTACCATATGTTGGTAAATAATTGTATAATGTTATTTCGGCTAATGGATTACAGATGGCGCTAGTCAAATATTAACTCAGCGAAGACACTTAGCACTATCGCTGAATTCATTTTAGTTCGATTTTCGAGGATTTTGCGAAAATATCATCGCTAAGTCCGCATAGTTACGAACGAATACATTACAATTACATAACCCCGTTCGTTTTACGATGAATTCGACGATAACTTATTTTGTCGAAAAGTCGAACTACGATTGATTCAGTGATAGCCCCGACAACCGATGTGAAGTAGGTATTTATTAGTTAATGACACGTATGATTGCAATTAATGTGGCGACGTTTCTCCATTGCTTATTATATTTAATTACATACTAATAGTTTTTACTAGTAAAGTAAAACAAGCAACATGGTAGTAGATGAGAGAAAAACGAAAAGCTACTAGTTTTCGTGAGTAAAATTCCACCTACATATATGAAATACCAGTTTTGAAATAAAAATGAGTGGATTATGAAATTTTGTCAAATTTATTCTTTAGGGAATACATTTAAATTACGGTTCGCTCTGTACTTGCTGATTTGTGGCAGACAAAGGCGAAGACGCTTGATCTCGGATGATGCCCCATTCCACAACTTTCATTCTGACAGAGATTATTTGAGAACGACTTTTCGCCATTTTTTGTCAAATTTAGCATTGTGCCATCTTTAGTCATACTTTGACAAAAATTACCTAAGAAAAATTACCCTTATTTTGATATTTTTTATTCATTAGTAGCAAATCTCTAAAAGTAGTAAATTTGTGTAATTTTATTAAGCATCGAGGTAAATAAATAAAGACTGCCCTCGAAGTCGATAAACTTACTCGAATTTCTAATATAGCCCGAAAATAATATAATAGAGGTAGTAAATATTTCTTAAGCAGTATTTCGATTCCATTTTTGATACCTGAATATCTTCAATCCAGATAATTTAAATAATTGTTTTACTACCATATTCTCGTAGAACTCTAAGCGTTGCTGTTTTTGAAAATGAAGTCATAACTGATAATTCTTTAGTTTTTAGCCATCTGTCTGACAGTACAGTCTCCTCCAGAAATTTGATGTTTCCATCCACAATTGATTATATTCCAAAACAAAATCATTTCGTGCATTATTCTACAATATAATTCTAGAAGGTTGAAAATGGCCGTACACTCCCGCAGGTATAGTCTCTTCTTTTGACAAAAATTTACTCTCAGCTCGATGTACAATTTTATGTACATGCATATTTTGAATTCTTAATCCACTAAAAGAATTTATTACACTATATCATTGTAACAAAATTAAATAATTTAATATTTTTCGTTATGAGTTTTGCATCACAGACAAATCTAATCTGGGTACGCTAAAAATTTTAGACCTTACTACTGACATACATATGTATGTACGCTTGCATGTGCGCAGTTATATAATCTTAAATATATGTACATATGTATAATTTATATACGCATTTACTTGCCTACATACTTAGCAATTTATTTGAATCACTCCTATACAATTTTGCGCAACTTCCCTTTTATCTTCTAAACTCGAATGCAAGCCCGATTTTCTCATTGCACAATGTAATTTACTTGTAGTTTCATTTTCATTGTCAGCTGACTTGTTGTGGTTTGTGATATTCATCTGGTAAACTAGCGGCACTGCAATTTACACAGTGAGCGATCATAATTTTGCACGCGATGTCATTCTGAGTAAATATCTGTGTGGTATTATGCATTAGATAAACATACATACATACACACATATGTACATATGTACATAGAAGGGGAATACGTGCATACATAAAAACATAAATATTGCACAGGAAATTGCAATACGAAATTACATATATAACGGGTGTATTTTTTAGACTGATAGAACCAGAGAACTTGTAAGTAATGAGAAGGCGCAAATGTTAAAACAGCCTTTTCATCAACAAAATTTCTACGTGCCGTCGGGAGAATTCAACATAGCAATTTAATTCTACCATACGAATAAAAACCATTTTCACCATATTTTGCTATATTTAGAGCAGAGGGGCTCTTTTGCGGAGGCGAGCGGCTGCATGTATACAAAAAGAAGATAAATAATAAATCAAAACAAAAACCATAGAAGGAAAATAAGTAAACAAAAAAACCAGTTTCTGGATAGCGAAACGCAACTTGAGACGGCAGATGAGTTATTCAACAGTTGAGGATAAGAGAAGGGTTGAAAGGGATAGGGGGAATCGTCAAAAGAATATTCTTTCGAGTTTTCGGCAATTTTTGTGTCAATCGCCATCAGCGCGTGCACATGTACGCAAATGAGTTGATGCGCGCATGAATTGCTTAATAAATGCATCCATGTATGTATGTACGTATGTATGTAGTTTCAGATATTTTAGAATATTTAGCGCTGGTGCAGGCACAATTGCAGCTGCGGTTGCGATGCGCTGTGATGTGATTTAGATTTAGCGTAGGTCAAGGTTGAAGTTATGCACATGCACATTGTATGTACATATTTACATACATACATATGTATATGCACCTATCAACTAATCTTTATTTACTAATTTTCTAAGTCAAAAATAAGTTTAATAAAAACATGACAAAATTATATTTTTTAATGAAAAATCAACTATGGTTCATTATACATACTTATGTATGTACTTACATAAGTGGAATCAAGAAAAGATTCATTCGCACATGCGCAATTTTTCAGCGCAAGTGCACAGCGAAACATTGTATAAACATTGTATATGCATATCTACATATTTACGTATGTACATACCTACAACAACAAAAAATTCATTCATAAGCGCTCGCGTGTATTTCCGAAAACAAAATATGTATGTATGTATGTTCATTCATAAGCGCAAGCATTCCCCGCAACAATCATTTTTACGACGAACACAAAAATGCTAAAATCTTCAATTTTACAAACCATTGACGGTCATTGAAAAGATTCAACATCGCAATATCAGACAATAATCTAATTGGCCAACGTAGTCTGACAAATTGCTGGCATTCTAGAATATTCTGGAACATTCTAGAACATTCTAGAACATTCTAGAACTTTTGTCCAAATGCGCGCATCAACCCATTTGCGTACAAGTGCACGCGCTGATGGCGATTGACACAAAAATTGCCGAAAACTCGAAAGAATATTCTTTTGACGATTCCCCCTATCCCTTTCAACCCTTCTCTTATCATCAACTGTTGAATAACTCATCTGCCGTCTCAAGTTGCGTTTCGCTATCCAGAAACTGGTTTTTTTTGTTTACTTATTTTCCTTCTATGGTTTTTGTTTTGATTTATTATTTATCTTCTTTTTGTACACATGCAGCCGCTCGCCTCCGCAAAAGAGCCCCTCTGCTCTAAATATAGCAAAATATGGTGAAAATGGTTTTTATTCGTGTGGTAGAATTAAATTCAGTACTTTTCGGAGGTGAATTCTCTCCATCGCACCCGCAAATTTTGTTGATGAAAATGCTGTTTTAACATTTGCGCCTTCTCATTACTTACAAGTTCTCTGATAGAACTTTCGATAGGGATAGCTGTCACTTGACAGCTGGTAAATGACATTTCGTTTTAACATTTCTGCTCAGTAAGCATTGACAAATCATCATGGAAAGAATGACGCCGCAACAACGTTTACAAATTGTGGAAATTTACTTTAAAAATCAGTGTTCTGTTCGCCAAACTTATAGAGCACTTCGGGAATTTGATGGTCCACATAATCGAGCATCAGAGCAGCTTATTCGTCGAACTGTTGATAAATTTCGAACAACATTTACTCTACTCGATGAAAAATCAACAAGACAAAGAACTGTACGTACAGAAGAAAATATTGGTGCTATAACTGATAATGTTGGAAAAGATCCGAATTTGTCTATTCGCTGCCGTGCTCAACAAGTTGGACTTTGTCCATCCACAACATGGAAATTTTGCAGTGGTTCAAAAAAACATCCTGACAAATGTATTTAACTTTTTAGGAAATCAATAAATATTAAAATTATTTACGTTTAGAAGCATCATTATCATTATTATTTGATTCATGTTTTTACTATCATTTATGTTTTGTTTTACTTTTTCGGCCAGTAGCAAAATTAAAAGAAGATTGTTCAATATAAGTTTCTTAAAAATTGCTGTTTCAAATGAAAATTTCTCAATTTGAAATGGAAATTCAGAATTTGAATTACAACTCTCTGAATTTAAAATGGAAATTCTGAATTTGAATTACAGCATTCTGAATTTGAATTGTAATTTTCTGAATTTGAAATAGAAATTCTGAACTAGAATTACAACTTTCTGAATTTAAAATGGTAATTTTGAAATTGAATTGTAATTTTCTGAATTTAAAATAGAAATTCTGAATTTAGAATTACAACATTTTGAATTTGAAATACAAATTCCGAATTTGAATTGTAATTTTCTGAGTTTGAAGTGAAAATTGTGAATTTGAAATGGAAATTCTGAATTAGAATTACAACTTTCTGAATTTGAAATGGAAATTCTGAATTAGAAATGTAAACCCTGAACTTGCATTGTAAGTTTCTGAATTTAAATTGGGGTTTTCTGAATTTAAAAGGGAAATTCTGAATTTAAATTGTAACTTTCTGAACTTTAATTGGAAATCTTGTATTTGAATTGTAATATTCTAAATTTAAAGTGGAACTTCTTAACTTAAATTATAGTTTTCTAAACATCTACTGCAATTTTCTGAATTTGAAAAGGAAATTCTGAATATGAGTTGCAAGTTTCTGAACTTAAACTGTAAAAGGTGTAGCATAGAAGACATAGTAAATATTTTATTGCAATTTATGATGAGGTTTGGCCCATTACTCAAAAATATTGCAGTTTCTTGGCAGCAGATTTTCATTAAGAACAAAGTCCAATTCGTTATTAACTGAATCATTTCTTTCAGTATTATTACTGCAAATCCCATCACTATCATGTAAATTGGGAAGGCTGCTTTAGCTTTTTTCCAAAGAGATAAAATATAAAAAAATCAAATGAAACATTATGCAATTTTTAATTAATAAAAATTTACATATTTTGGATGAAATTTCGGGGTTTTAGGCCGAACCAGAACCGAAATTTGGTGAGCGAGCATACTTCAAACAAATTGATTTTCCATATTATTGCGTCATAAAAATGAAACCATAACCAAATAATGAAAATTATCGCAATAATTTGTTTACCTTTTATTAAAATTTGTTATCTTATATTTCCGCTATGAAAATTTTAATTGTTATTACATTTCACGTATAAGTTTTGAAGGAAATATTTTCTTCTAATTTCCTTTGATTTTTCAATGTAATAAAAAAACGAGTATGCATATACACTATACAAACAATAGTGAAACCAAAAATTATGTGCATTTTAATATGCACCGTAAAATACTTATTTTAGACTCACATTGAAATATATGAACGAGTACGAGTATACAAAGTATAATTTCATTTCAAAATACGTTTTTGGCGAATCAAGTGGAATAAGTGGTGAATTCAACTTAGCTAAAGAAAATTGGCAATGACCAAGATATCTCCAGTTTGTCTTATCTAAATTGAAAAACCCCAAGGTATTATTAATGGGTAGATAAATCTAGGTATTGAGCGAAGAATATATAAGTTTTAAATATTTGACAAAATAGCAGTTCCTAAAAGAAAAAAATTCCGATATTCGAGAAATAGTTTCTTGTTAAATGTTTAAAAAAAAAATCTAATCTTACTCTTTCGATACATGTGCTTAGTACTTACTTAATTGGCGCTATAACAGCTTAAGCGATGTTTGACCGAACTTCTCCTACAATTTGTGGTGTGCGTCTTGATGTTGTAACACAAATTGAGAGCCTACAGTTTTACTCCGAATCGGAACGGCGAATGTTTTTTGTGAGAAGTTTTTTGTCATGGCAGAAATACACTCGGAGGTTTTCCGTTGCCTGCCGAGGGGCGACCGCTATTAGAGAAAACTTTTCCTACAATTTTGCCCCGAGTTGGATGCGAACCTGGGACCCACCAAATGAAGCGCGCACACTCTACAGATTTGGCTACGGCGGCCGCCGTGTTAAAATTTCAGAACCAGCGTTTGAGCAGTGTTTGAGATTTTGAAAGCGCCGTTTTGAGAAAAACGCGTTCAACGTTTCAACAAGATAATTATAGGCTTGTATCTCTCAATATATTTGCCGGATTGATTTTAATACTTAAATGTTCATACATACATATGTACTTTCGGAAAATGCAGTTAGCAAAAATGTTCTTAATTTCTAACTTCGCATAACCCTTTAAAAACCTGTTTACGCACTCCATATCCGTATTCGAGATTCCGTTTTTTCTAATTTTATACTTACTTTTCCTGCTCAAAAACAAAATTTTCAGAACAAATCAGACAGAGGCAGCTCTTTCCCGTAAGAAATCAGGGGATCGAAAAACCACCCCCACTTGATCTTCGGCTTCGGTAATCGTGTTAGCAGCCATCTCGGCGATATTAATTGTCCTCCTCGGGATTGTGATTTGGCACCTTTAGACTTTTTTGTCTTGAAGGGCCGATCTTATGCAAACAATCCATTAACGATTTAGGCTCTTACGGCGAGTATCGAGCAAACCATTCGTGATATAGAATCAGAAACTGTAGCCTTGGAAAACTGGGTTAACAGGACAGGCTACTAGAAGGTCAGCCGATGAAGCTCCATGAACGAAATCGTGTTCCATAAATGACCAGCTCAAGTTATTAATGCTGGTTTGAATGGATTGAAACTTGGAAATGCCAGGGATCAGTTTTAGATAAATAGATTACTGCTTGATTTAACTTTCCTAGTTTCACATTGATTAATTGCTTAAATTTAACAATATTTTAAAGTACATATTTTGGATTAAATAATAACTTTATAAAGACATTTTTTAGCAAGTTTTACTTGTACGATAAAAACATGTATTTCTTCAAAATTAATAAATTCATTATTATTATTATAAGCTGCTCTCATTTCAAAATGAAAATTTATACCGGAATTTGGTCTGGCAACTTATTCTATTGACGATTTATACCCTCACAAAACTTGCTATTAGCGTAATTTAAAACATAACATTTATAAAAAGTTATATACATATATAAAAAAGGATTTGAAAAATCAATGTCTGCATATACATACAAATCGACTAACAAAAGCTCGCCTAGCTGACCAGAAAAAAAATATAAATAAATTATTTTAGTATTTATACCTCATCAATTATCTCCGCGGTGCTTTGAAACAGTTTTGTAATTTTTGCTTATTTCCAAAAATTAAAAGGTGCTAGATCTGGGTAATATGGTGCTGGTCATATTTCTCCTATGCCAGAGATCGCAATAAAGTCACTTGTTGTTTGAGCTCGCGCGTTCTCGTGAGGTAAAAAGTAGCGCCGCAAATCCGCTTTCTTCTGGCTTTCTAATACATTTTTGAAAGCTTTTATTGCTTAGCTTTTACAGGTACATTTGCTTCTGTTGGGCTCCATATCATCGACTGCTGTTTTTTAACCGTCCAATTTTGAATGTAATTACACTCGTGCCTATTTTTTTGTCTCATTTAAAATTCGTGGAACCACTTCATCAGCAATCATTTATTGAGTGAATCGTGGACCTTCGTCAACTTTGGAGCCACAGTGACGTCATCGGGGGAAGATTTTGGTTAGCCTTCTCGGGGCTCGTCCGTCCCGTCTGACACTTTGGGACTACTTTGACATAACCTGCAGTTCCATATGTAATTTGGTATTCATTTAATATTTGTAGTGGCTTTAGCTCACGCTGAAAACCGAAGCGAATCACAGAGCAAATTTCTAGTTCCGTTGGTTGTGGAATTTCGTCGCATCCATCCTCCGTTTTAGCTGATCGTTCCGAAATTTAGAAAGAAGTCTCGTAAAGTTGCGAAGAAGTGGATTTCTTTTTTAATTGCACCTCGTAAATAACAGAATTATTTTAAAATATTTTTCTTAACAAAAAAACAACAAATATTTCAAAAAAACGTTATATTAAGAAATACACAAAATATTTTATTTTTGAAACAAAAGTTGAAGATTTATCAATAAGGTAAGCAAATACATACATCAATGTTCTCCCTGGGGCTGTCGGAAGATGCATTTATTTTGGCGAAAATAATTTCACGTAAATTCTTTATGGAGTTAAGATCCGGGCTTAGGGCAGGCCAGTTAAACAACGACCTTGTCTTCTTCGCAAGGGAAATTGCGAGCCAGCAAGAGCGATGAGTTCAAATTATTGCAGTGCTATTATTTTCACCGTAGCTGTATGTACATATGTATATATAGATATATACACAAGTAGAATCATAGAATGATAAGAATACAATTACTATAGATTAATTTCAATTGGAAATTATTTTTTAAAGCCAAGTGCTGTCAGTCGTATTTTATTGCTTTGAATACTTGTGTTAATTGTTTTGACGATATAAAAAACTCTAATACAATTTTATAAGCAGCTTTAAGGTTGCAGTGGTGCTTATTTGCTAAACGCTAACTGTTTACTTAATTGTTGCTGGTATGTGTGGGAGATTTCTGATTATAATGAAAAAATAGCCGTTAGAAAGGCACTTTTGAAGTGTAGGTAAATGTCATCAATAGCCGGCGCAGAAATTAATAGTCGCTACGAACCTATTGGAAGAGATCGTATGGCAATATGATAAGAAACTATCTTATTTGTCTACTAAGAGTTTCGCAAAAATTCGTAGTTTTAGCTGCCAACAAACCCGAAACAACAGCAAATAAACAGTTGACCAGCTGAAAGGCGGACTAGGCTGCTAGAGTGACATACGCGAAAATAATTGGATTAAAAAAAGGAGTGAATCTTAATGTTTTTCTAAGAGATCGCGAGTTTCGTATTTAAATCTTAAATGGGCAAGTTAATTGTACATATATACAGGGTGTTTTTTTAGACGATTTCAAGAAGAAATAAAATTCATATAATTTAATGTTCTAAAAATGATTTCGGGCAAGTGATTTTAGCCGAGATACCCAATTTTCGACCACTTTTTGCAGCAATTGTGGCCCGAATGTATGTCAGCAATAATGCGCTGAATATTCTCTTCCAAGACGTCAGTTGTCTCAGGCTTATCTGCGTAGACAAGCGAGTTCACATAACTTCACAAAAAATAGTCCAGCGGTGTTAAATCGCACGATCTTGGAGGTCACGCGCCACAGGTCCACGATGCGAGAGAATGCGATCATCAAAAGTTTCTTTCAATAAATTTATTGTTTCGTTGGCTGTATGGAATGTAGCGCCATTTTGTTGGAACATCAGCATTCTCCAATTCAGACACAAAAAAGTCATTAATCATAGCTCTCTTCACGTTTCCCATTGACTGTAACATAATCGCCCCCTTGATTTTTGAAGAAATATGGATCAATGATTCCCTCTGCCCATAGAGCACACGAAACAGCGACTTTTTCAGGATCTAACAGCGTATCAATAATGACTTGTGGATTGTCAACACTCCAAATTCGTGCCCATTCAACCAAAAGTGAGCTTCATTCAATATTGGACGCAGCGCGCGATGCGTCTCGTGAACCGAACCATTTTTTTTATAATAATTTTTCTTAAATTATTTGTAATAAATTGGCAAAGCAAGCAAAATTTACATATTATGGGGATCCTCTAAGTCTTGCAAGATTGCTAAATTGCACGAAATGCAAAAATCCTATACCAAAATATGCAAGAGTAAGTGAACACCCCATTGCAGAACGGGCATGCCCGCCTTATTGGGTTTCTGCCCTTTCATTTTAGCGAATAGCGCACATGCTTTAGACATTTTTAGCTATAAATTTTAATGAAGCTATAGTAATTAACGAAAACATACGAAAACGTGTAAAACTTACATTTTCCAACAAATTGCCAGCAGAATAATAGCAATTACTTTTTTACAATTTAAAGTACAATAAGAAAAGAAACATGGGTTCAGTAGTTGTTGTATATATTTTGAGCTAGTATTTTGTTCTTGTTTCATTCCTCAGATTGTACAACTCTACAATTCTTGCACCAGATGCTAAGGGTTTTGCAAGATATAGAGAATCCCCTATCACGTAATTTCTCTAGGTCCACCAAGAACAATTGAATACAAAATCGCGCCATGCTAGTTAAACATGACGTGATAAAAGTGAAAGAATGAGAGAGCACAGATGACGGAATGATTGAAAGTTTCGTGTGTGTGTAAATAAAAAATATTTATATGACGTCAGCAGATAAGGAGCCTAGGCAATGGTACCACAATGCGTCAATAGGTCTAAGTGTGACTCCCCCATTGTGAGGTGTGAAGGCAGGCTAACCTACTTATAAAAAAAATGGCTTCTGTTACCTATTTATTTATATTTTCAAATGTGTAAACAATGCCAATTTTCAATTCTAGCGTTTTCTACCAAGGCATTTTGCTATTACTTGTATTATTTATACTCCCATTCAGGCTTGGCCGCATTCGCTACTTATATTACCCCCCGTTACTTTCTATTGAAAATATATGAGTCATCTCTGTTGTTTATTATATTGATCAATAAATAATTATGCCCGCTGTTTCTTTCGCTCAAATATCGAATAAAAATTTAATGAAAAACTCGTAGGATAACATAAAGCTCGCATTCAATGCAATTAAATATAAAAAACGCGCTATTCGTTTTATACATTGGCACAAACTCAGTCGCTAAGTTTTTCTAACACAAATTAATTGTGCAATTTCCATGAATGAATTAATTCAAGCTTTAGAAAACAAAATTGTATAATTAAATAATAATTAATTATTAATTATTTATAGGGTACTTTTTTCCGCAGAAAAAATGTACTTGATTGTATTCCTGCCTGAATACGATGAATAATGCATGACTGTACTAGAAGAGTGAACTTCTCGTCTCATGCAGGTATATGTATAATCATTCCAAAAAAATATATTTAGCCTTCACTTTAAGTTAAGTTAAGATTTTCATTAATCACTTTCCTTAGACTTGAAACTTTTCTTGAGAATCAGAATAACAATTATTTTATAGTGAAGTTTTTAAAAAGTCAATCCAATTTTCGTAAAAACTACAAAAGTCTTTTGATAATTACACTGTTCAACAACATTTTAGCAACAGAATATCCATGAAATTTGTTTGATTGTGCATAGATAAAAAACGTATCTCACTTATAATTGAGTATCAAAATAATAGGGCGGACTTTAGTTTTTTTCTCACCCAAATTTAATATCTAAATACTTTTATAATTTCCGTTCCAAAATAATAGCTATGGATGACTTAAAAAAAATTGTATCATGCTATAACCTTGGTAACCCTGGTATTTTTCTGAAAGGGGACAACGTATAGATAGGTCATTTTGACTGAAAAAAACCTATAGTCCAGCAAGTCTGAGTGTGTTTTTAATTGCATTTAAATGATCCCAATTAGTATTTATATAAAAAACTTGAAGACTTACAACTTTGATGCCTAAGGTAATGTTTTTCCTTATAAAAAAAATGAACATTTCATATCTAAGTACAATTTGAGCCATCACTCATTCTGCTACAAAATTATTAAATATTTGCTTTCAAGTATAATCTGCCAACGATGGGCTTAAGCACTTATTTTTTGGCATCGCGAACGCAAAACGCACGGAGAATTTCATCTTCTTAAATCGAATTTCGAATACATTGAAATAATCAGGATACGCGGAATTAAAGAATCCCTTCCTTTGTGTTTTCCATAGCTGATCGTTGCCTCGATGGTGTTATTTATTAACTCTTTCTCGTTCATAACCAATCTCGCTTTATTGCATACATACTCAGGTATGTCCATCAGTACCTACATACATACATACATACATACATATGTAGATTGGGACCATTTCGGCACTAGTTCAGGACCATTTGAGGACAAGTTCTCTACTATTTTTTCAAATTCTACTACTAATTACTACTACTATTTTACTAATTTCTACTACTCTGTTTACTTGGGCTAGTAATTACTACTGCTATTTTTTACTAATTTTACTACAATCGATAATGTATGTATGTGTATATGAAAATATACATATGAATTTTTTACTAATATTTTTGTTAATACTACTACTAATTACTACTATTTTTAACTAATTTCTACTACTGTTTTAACTAATTTCTACGACTATTTTTTACCAACGCTACTACTAATTATTACTACTAATTTTATTAGTGCTACTCCTATTTTTATTGATTTCTACTGCTATTTTCTCTCATGCTAAAACTAAAAAAAAATTAAAAGGATGTCTAATAAAACTCTCCCCCATATTTAATTCTATATCTCTTTGTAGAGTCGGCACAGAAGTTTTACTTTTGGCTCGCGCACTTAAGTGGGAAATCTCTTTGAGTTTTGTTGCAATAATCTATTAATATTTATTAGAAAGTGTATAATTCGCCAGTTGCATATAAATGCTTAGTTTTTATTCATTTTCATTTTTTCTGAGGCAAAAGTGCCACAAAGATGCACATGAAAAACTTTTGTATGTGCATACGGATGTATGTGTGTATATGTGTGCGGCAAGCAATGCTCGTAAAAATAATAACTCATGTCACCTACAATGTATAAATATAAACATGCAATGCATATGTATATCCATATGTACATAAAATTGTATGTATGTATGTATGTACATATGTACTGATTGACCTATAACTGCACCCACGCGAGTACAATGTCATACGTCTTTAGTAATAAAAGCGCAATACTCGTATTAAAAATCTATTGGTTTTAGCTTTTTGCTCTAAATGATAGTGAAAAATAAATACGCACGAAAAATATATATAATCGAATTTCAGAAAATGCTTTCATAGCTTTCTTAATGAAACGTACTTACTTGTATATATATATATATATGTGGTATTTACTTGTATATATATGTATAAATATATATGTTTGAATAAATGTAATTTTTTAAGCACTTCTTGAGTCATACTTATAAAAATAGGTGCTTTTTTTTAAGGTTTTTAATTATTTTGTCGTAGTTTTTATAGGTATGTATCTAGCGCGTGTGTCTGCCAAACTGTCATGATATTTTTGTTCAGCATTTTTTGACATTCCATTAGTTCTACACAGTCTTTGTGCTCTGCAATAGTTTGAAGATGATCCAATACGACAAGTTCTACGCAAAAACCTACCAAAGACGCAAAACTCGTTATTCCAAGGGTTCAACGTGGTCAACATCCAGCTCCTGTAATGGTTTGGTGGGGAGTCTCCTGTAAAGGCGTTACACCACTTCACTGCTGTGGAAAAGGGGTTAAAACTGGGGCAAAAGTGTACCAGCAGGATGTTTCAGGAGGCATGGTAAAGCAGTTAAGTAATACTCGATGTATAATTGGATATTCCAATCTGCTACAGCACACAAGGCAAAAACGACCCAGCAGTTGGTTTAAAAGCAATATTCCTGGTTTCATAGCTGCAGATGATTGGCCGTCTGAAAGTCCACGAAGTTCATTGCCGGTATTTTAAGCAACGGTGCAGAACGATGAAAATATTGTTCGAATAGCCCCTAGCCTCAGTATTAAATTTCACGCGCTCTCGAAACTGCTCTTAATTTTTAGGCATACGGTAAAACTTAAAATTGCCCTTTTCGCTATAGGTTTTGAATGAAAAATAAAAGTCATAAAACTGACCAACTTTACAAAATACATAACTTTAAAAATCACCGATCTTTATTCAATACAGCGAACTCAATAAAACGAAATCGGACAACATTATCTATCGTTATTTTCTGCAGCGCACTCAGCTTGAAATGGAGGCTTTAAAACTTGTGTGAAAATAATTTAACCATTAGTTTATCCACGAGTGCAAATAGATATATAAATAAAAAATATTGGTTAAAATCCCAAACAGATATTACTTAAGTTAAAAGAAATAAGTCTACAAAGAAATTACCCGCTAGGTGTGAAAATTCACCAACTTAACGTTGGTATTTGTATTTGTTAAATATATTATTAAAAAAAATTATAAAACAATTTTTCGAAAGTAATTTTTAAAAATTTAAATAGATATATATGTGTGTAATGAAACTGTAAAAAAGTTGCAGCTCTACAATGAAAATTTCTTTAAAAAGGAATTACCGAAGGCGATGCAGGGAATATAATACAGGGTGGGCCAAAAGAAACCAAGGGGTGTAAGAGTTTAATAACTTTTTCGTTTATTATTTTTTTTTTTTTTTTCTCTCAGATTATATCAGATATAATATACAAAAGGGAAATTTTTTTACACTAAGTATGAAAAATGATGTCTCTTAAATGACCACCGTTTTCAGCTTCGCACTGATGGGCTCTTTTTAGAGCATTTTCCATAACATCTTTCAAAACTTGTGGCTGTAGCGTTCAAGGATTGTCTCTGGCTTGTTCACATACACTCGCTCCTTCAAATAACCCCAAAGAAAATAGTCGGGTGCTGTCAAATCTGGCGATCGCGCTGGCCAAATAATTTCCGAATTTCTGGAAATTATTCGTCCTCCAAAAATTTGACTTAAAAGTGCCATTGTGTCTCGTGCAGTATGGGCAGTGGCTCCGTCCGGCTGAAACCACATACCAGCTCTGTTTTCAAGAGCAGGACGTAAAAAATTTTCTATCATAAACCGATACCGCTCTCCATTTACGGTTACAGCACTTCCATATTCATTCTCGAAGAAGTAAGGCCCAATGACATTTTCAGATGTGATCCCACACCATACTGTACACCTGATGGGGTGCAATTGGCGTTGATGAATGGCTCTTGGATTTTGAGAACCCCAGAACCTACAGTTCTGCTTATTAACAGAGCCATTCAAATGAAAATGAGCTTCATCACTCATAATCAAATTTTTTATAAAGTTGATTTCATTTCTGGCCAACTCTTGAAATTTAACTGCAAAATTTAGACGTTGCCGATGATCTGCGGGTTTTAATAAAATAAAAAAAATTAAAAAAAAAATTAATAAACGAAAAAGTTATTAAACTCTTACACCCCTTGGTTTCTTTTGGCCCACCCTGTATAATATATTTGAATCATTTTTAGAATTTTTATTTGTCTATTTGGCTGTTTGAGCTCACAAATTCCCGAAACTTCACTAGATTCGGGTATAACATAGGGTATATTTTGTTAAAATATTAAATAAGGAAAATATTTTTTTTTATTAAAAATATCTTATTCTTTTCAATAAAATTTTATTTTTTCAACGGCATCAATGTAAACCTGTAGTTATTTTGTGTAGTTGATTTTTGGTACAGTTGGTATAAAATATGTTTTTCGTAGGTCTAGTTAAGACATTTTCCTCGAAATTTTGAGATTTTGAAAGTGAAATACCTATACAAAATTCTTGTGTGATTTAAATTGAAAATGTGGGCCCACAGTGGTACATCTCAATTAATTTTTTGAAGAAAAAAGTAACTCCCCAAAAAAAAATGGAAGCAATATTAACGAATACCTACAAACCTAACCTCAAAAATGTCCTATAAGCGCCATATGTGTGTCAAAAGTTTTAATTGAAAAGAAAAAGTATTTTAATAATTATTTAATTATTAAGATAAAGTTAAGTTAAGTTGTCCGAACCGTAAATTTCTTGGAGTACGTATGAAAAAATAGTTTATTCCTATTAAAATCGTTTGTTTTCATTGAAACAATAATTTTGGAATTTAAAAACTCTAAGCACCACTCCATACGTCGTAACCTTATTTTCAATTCAATTAATCTTGAATATTATCAGCCCATTTATCAATGCCAAACTTTTATTTATTCATTCGACACTGACAGTTTTTACGATAGCAGGCCCCGTAAAATATCAAAAATATTATTTCAAAATAATAAATAATCTGCAAACACTACAGTATATATTAAAATTATATTTGTATGCAAACCATATTTTTATATGTACTCAAGTTCTCTATCTATCATATTTTTATTTTTCAGCTATGCTGCCGCTATTCCAACGGATTCCTAAACTCAAACGACAACTTATATTCATTATTGACATGCCGCCAAAGGCAAGCAACTTGTGACAAAGTATACGTCAAAGTATATCAATAACAACTACAAAAAGCTCAAAAAGTTTACTTTAAAATAGTAAAAAAAAAAAAACATTTTTATAACCAATTGTGATAACTAAAAATAATAAGTGAGAAAAAATGACAGTAACTTACACAGCGGAGGTAGCAACCTGTCGAGGCTTTGGCTGCTTTCTAAAACTGCTGCGAAGGTAAGACGGCACACATATTTTTCAATAATTTTTTCTTGTCTATGTACGAATTATGACACCTTCCAATATGTACATACATATTTAGATTTAAGAACAAATAGTATTTAAAGCGAAAATTAAAATAATTAGCATTGCAACTATATATACTGATATTTATTCCATATATTGCACATATGTACTATACATATATAAAATTCGTTGGCATCATTTTCAATTTGCCAAGACAACAAGTTAGCTGAAGTTAGCTGCAGGTTGAATAATTTCGCGATTTATTTAGAGTCCAACATACAACAACAATTGTTCACGAATAGCATCTTACAATGTCAACATGCGAATTGGGGAACAGTGTCTTAAATAGTTAGTTAGAAAAAGGAATTACCTTGAAAGAATGTACACCTCTTTCTTTACAAATCTTTCTCGATATAGTGGATGCCTTCGGTAAAGCTGCTACAAAAAAGCACCAAATGCTTGGAGATTGAAGAGTGTAAATTACTAAGCATAGAAATAGATTTATACGCCGTAAGGCAACTATAGGGATAAATATATTTTGAGGCAGTGCTGTTAAATAATTAGTATTAATTTTTAGGCATAGGTATCGATAAAATGCGATTACATTTCCACTAAATTTGATTTTTGTTTATTACTTTATTGAAGTAACTTTCTTAGCGGCATGAGAGTAAGTTTTTACATCGCGTAACGAAAGTTGCGTCGATATCGCGCCACGAAGTCACCACATCACGCTTATATGAGCAAAAACAAACGAACATACTGAGGTAGCGATCTATCAATGTGTATGTGTGTATGTATGTACTATGTATATCCACCAGTACCTGCATATTTCATTATGTAGCTTGGGACTGTTTCGGCACTAGTTCAGGACCATTTGAGGACACGTTCTGGACCGTTTAGCAATATTTTCGGACTAAATATTTCGGGAACATTTCAGGACCTTTTGAGTAGTTCGGGACTGCTTCACCACTACAACTACTAGTTCTGATTACTACTACTCCTACTACAACTACAACTAGTACTCTTACTACTCCTACAACTTCTACTCCTACTACTAATTATGACTAGTACTGCTAACTACTAGTACTACTGCTGCTACTACTACTAATAATTACTACTACTACTAATAATTACTACTACTACTACCATCACTACGACTGCTCATTACTACTATAACTACTAACTACTACTACTACTATTACCATCACTACGATTATTCCTCCTATTACTACTAATTACTACTACTATTTTTATTAATGCAACTCAATTAGTACTATTATTTTTACTACGAAATACTACTATTACTACTACTACCACAACTATTACTACTACTACTTACTATTAACGACTACAACCACTACACTCCCGACTACGTGTTCCTCTGGGATCCTGAGACGAAGTGAAGTTTAGATAAAATGTACGATTGTCGTCAACCGCAATTACATTGAAAAAAAGTAAACGGCAAAACTTAACGAAAATAATTATCCGGCGGGCAATATGGAGAACCGGAATAATTCGCGATTGCATATGCATACGTAAGTGTATATGAGTATACATATTAGGGCGGTTAGAAAATTATTTTGGCTACCGTCCTAAACACTGTCTATTTCTTTATGAAGTCAGCAAAGGACTTTTACTTCACAATTTAAAAAAGCTGCAAAAATTATAACAAATAATTCAAGTACACAATGAACGCTATAACATCTATATATTAACAAATATGATAATTTGACTAATTTTTGAATGCAAAGCCTTTTAAAGAATGGCGCCTGGTCGTATTTATAATTCCCACAAAAAGAAAAAAACTTCGACAGACCCTGTCGATGTTAACGGAGTATTGGAAAAAGTGATAGTTTCTCTCAATAGTTCTAGTTCCAAACTTCTACCACCGCCATTGAATCACTTAAAATTGATTTTGAGTCAGATTTTTTATTAAATCTTTTTTTTGCAACGAATTAATTTACAAGCAGCAACGAAATAAAAAATTGAGATCACTTTGAAAAAACTTTACTTAACTAAAAACAAAGTTTTCCATTTTGTGTGTATATAAAAATAGATTGCACCTACTCGTTCAATAATTATGTCCTCAGTCAGTTCTATGTTGGTTTAAGCCAAAATATGTACTGAACATCTGCCTTAAAACTTAAATGGCTTCCATTTGTTCTTCTTATTTTCTAAAGCCTGTTGCTTATTGTCATAAGAACAGAAAGCAGATACCCATAAACCACATTCTCTTCACTTTGCAGAACATCCAATACTTCTCCAATAGGTTTCATAACAAATTTGCACGATTTTAAATTATCCATCTCCTCTGAAGACAAATACGGCATGAAATAAATTAAAATGCTAAGCACAAGGCTCCTGCGAGCTCAGCTCCCCAATTCGAGAGAAGATAAAACAACACGGAGTGTATCTTTACTGGAAGAACACCTCCAGGCAAAAAAACTGCATTGGTACATTGACGGCTCTAAAACTCACTCCGAATGGTATAGGAGCCAGTGCCTTTGGGTCCCCTACACACATGACAATAGAAAGGATGCTTACAGGCGTAGTTATATACTACTATCTTGTATGCAGAGCTCTTTGGCTCAATAAAGTCACAAACTCAATACCGTCAATTTACTCTAATAGTTAAGTTCCAATTAAGTCCCCATACTGTAGTTACATCTTTTCTCTAGTGTCATTTGAATATATAAAAACGAAGGTGACAAAGGTTCCTGGACACAAAAGCATTGCAAAGCATTCTTTGAATTTCCTGAATTTTGTTTCTGTTTCTTTAGTCAACCCTTGGTATATTTGGTTTGGAGACAACCCGGTTTCGGCGTTATAAACACTGAGCATGACACTTTAAATGGCACAGCGATGAAACCGGGGTGGCTCCAATCCAAATTTGGCAAGGGATGATGGAAATTCGTTCCCAAACGTACCATTCTTTAATGGCTCCTTTATAAGGGAAGTAGTAGTGCGTCGCTCTATATTCGAGAAAAAGTAGAAACTACCGCAGCCTAACCTAAAGAGTCGAATTTGAAAAATGAGAAATTACACAACGTCGAAACCTGTTTGCCTTTTTAGTTTCTTTTATTCCAACCTTGCGGAAAAACGCTTTCATCCAATTTTAATTTAACTTCAAAACAAATAGTATACATGCAGTTTCTAAAATGATAATATTTTCTTATTAATGATAGCGTAGAAAAATCGTAAATACAGTGACTCAAACAACTGACCATGTGGTTTCTTTGTATAATATTTAGAATATTTTGCACGCTATGCCATTTTCGAAATTAATTTATAATGATTAACAAATTTTCAGCAACTTTTTAATTTGAATTTATGGAATCTCTTTTTTGTAGTACATTTAATTTAGTATAGTAATACTAGAAACAACCGGCAAGCGTTGTCCTGCCTATATTTATTTAATAATTTTCCTTGGCTTATGCAACCAGAAAACACATTTCGGTTTCTGCCACATACAACAGTTGGCAATCCTCTCAAAAACCATTTGACACTCATATTCTTATACTTTTTATTCTTGTATATAATTGAATTTGATTTTCAAAAATGTGGCAACCCTCTCCAAACTATAGTTAAGAACCTTCTCCTCGCTGAGACGAACCGATTGACAGCCATATTTTACAGTTTCATATAACCTGGGCATAGTTTTATTAAATTTGACTTTAAAAGCAGGTGGCAACTCCCTATATGTTATAAGCATTCTACCTAAAGAATCGAACAGTTTTGCGCCCATGCTTTCAAATTTCATAGAACTTGTGTCTCTCCCAAGCATAAAATATACCTTATAACCTATTCTCATGCCTACCAAATATGCATGCAAATTTTTTTTTTTATTTAACCAGAACTTTCAGATTTTTTTGGTTTGGCTCCAAAATTGCATAATTTAAATATCTACGAAAAAATCTCTATTTGATTAATTGTTGGAGCACTATACTTAGTTAATAGCTTAGAAGTTTATAAACACAACTGTAAAGATGCATCTCTATGAAATGAATAATCATTTTCATCGCCTTAAGTCAAACTAATGGGCATATGACATTCATTCGGATTAAAGAGGTTGTTTCGTGGGAATGACGTCAGGCCTTGTACATTATCCACAGAAACGCTTGAATTTGTACAAAAATAAACAATTTTTTGACTTTTTGATCTCTTACATGTTGCATATAAATATTCCAAGTATGAACAAAGAAATTTATTTTTGATGTCTTTGTTAGGCATGAAATGTGAAAGCCTACGTGTAATTGAGGAAGATGATATTTAATTATCGGTAATAGTAAATATTTATTTAGCAAGGCTAAACATTGATCTGCAAACACTTCATATGGGTTATACCTGCATACAGTTACATATATTTGTGTTTCTTATTTGAACCCAGTGGGACTTTAGATGAGTACCTATGTAATATAAATCAAAATATTGATTTATTTCGCGTCAATTCATGTTCTTTTCAGAGGTCGTTCATTATCAGGTATAATAGAAAACAAGATTGCGCCTTCCACGCTCAGATCGACTGATAGTGACGTAATAATAGCTAGAGAAAGAGAAAGCCAAAATAAAAATCTAAAAATGAAGAGGAAGAAGCGCAGAAAAAGCGGACAAACGGCAAAATTATTGAAAAGCTTTCTTAGCTTTTTTTGTGTAAAAAGCTTTTATTTCGTCAGCGAATGGGTGGATGCTGTCGAATCGGCAAAGAGAGAACTGGCTGTCCGCAGAAAGCGCAATATTTTATTCTATAATTCTTGATTCATTATCTCTTCGCACCTTGGTATTTACTTCGGTTGATCTTCGTAGCATCCAAACTTAGCATTACAAACTTGTTAAAAATCAGCTGTTCTATTTTGTATTGAAAATGCTGCGGATGATTTTTTTGCTGAGATATAAATACGAAGTAAGGGGTGTTTTTTTTAGAGATGCAGAATCTTTTTCTCAAATGAAATGGTCCATATTATGGCTTCATTAGCTCGCAAATTTTATGGGACTTAGTGTTTGGAGACAATTTCAGGCATATGGCCCTCGCGTCGGCGTTTTATGCAGACCATCGTGTCGGTCTAATTTCGCGCCACATTTTACAGCATAGCCGACCTTACCTCGTCAGTAACTGGTTTACCAGCATAAACCATTGACTTGATGTACCCGCAAGAAACTAGCCTAACGAAGACAAATCACATGACCTAAGTGACCTATTGGCGGTCCATTTCTTGGTACTATTCGGTCTCAACAATCGCGCCATTAGTCCTGCCTTATCAAACTGGATAATGAAGTGAAGCTAAGTGTGTGGAGATGAACGAGGGCAAAACAAAGGAAAGACCAAGGCATTCAAATCACACTACGACGGTGAAAATACGAGTCAACTTTCGATTGACCTAAATTCCTGTAACCCTTAGAGTTCCCACATAGTGGACGGAGAGAGGCTGGGTTTGTGAGTGAACAGTAAGAGTTCGTTTTGAACGAAAACGTGGCCATAAATTGATTCATCGTATTGCATCTAATCTGCTCAGATGACGCGAATTTCGAAAATAATTTTCCACCAATTGTAAAATAATTTTCTACTAGTGTAAGAAAGACACATTAAGCAGTAAGTAGCGGTAGAGCAAATGCAACTTATGCACACAACCAATCGAATCGCTCCAGATTAGGATCTATTACAATAAAATGAAAATTTAAAACAAAGTTTGACAGTTCAGTGACTTCTTAGGATGTAAACAATCTGCTGCCGCTCTAGGAAAGCGTATACCTCTGTAAAACGCCAGTTACTTTCAGAAAAGTCCAACTGCGTGGACAGATATACTTAGGGTCACGATATCAGGCTCTATGTATCGATATGGTACTGATTCAAAGTATCGACCCAAAAGATTCAGATACCCATAAATATCCAATTTCGAAGTCTCGATACGCACAATATCGTAATCTGTTTGTCAGTTAGAAACTGTTTGTACAAGCGCCAATTAGATATTTAGCCTGACATTCCGAATTTGAAGACTCTAGTTATGAAAAACTTATACTCTTTCCGGTTCATTGTTTTATTTTATCGATGTGACTTTTGTAACTTGAGCAAAGTTGACAGCAGAGTACGCTCCTCAACTAAAATTGGAAAGAGATTAGCTGAGAGCAGGACATGCGGGCCTTGTATTCCTTAATAGTATATTCATTTAGCCTCATTGTCATTTTCGAGCCATTTTTGGGAAAAATGTTAGCGACATGTTTTTCAAAATTTTTACGGGTTTCTTACGTTTAATGCCACTATACTGGGGCTAAAGTACTCGATTTCAAAAAATTATCGATAAAAAAGTATCGAGTAAAAATATCGGTATCGAATGGCAAAAGTATCAATTTGATTCCCTACCGAAGTTCGTATCCCTAGAGATACACACTTTCTATATTCGCACTTATCAAATGTACAAATACTTAATGAGTGATTTCGTTGTTTTATTAGCCATTATGGAAATATTTTTGAGTGCATATGTAAGCACTCACAGCTACGGGCAGAGAAATAGCGCACTTAACTCGACAATTTTAACTCGACATGTCGAGGTTATGATTCCAACCAATTCCTTTCACATATTCAAAGCTAGTGGCCGTAGCTCTAATGATCTTATTTTGAATTTTAGATAAACAAAGACGGTAATAAAAAAATACAAGTGCAATATAATGATTCGGTTTGTTACGTTCCTAGTTTGTCATGATCCAGTTGCTTGGTTCTGATAGCTCGAGTATAATATACATACATAATTATTTTCATTATATCTTATGAGTCCACATAGTATTTTTATTCAGACTCACTTGCCCTGGAGCTCACAAAAAACTTATGAAACCAACCAGATTTATAATTAACTTTAGTAAAGTCCTAACATTAATTCCATCGAAACCCCATTCAGTGATGTAGGAATGCAAATACTGTACAGAATTTTGGAAATCTCGACGATTTATGTTATCCCATCTCCAAATAAGGTTGACTGAAGCTTCTAGAAATCGAAAATGCTAGTAAACTTTCTTATTAAATTTGACAAATACAACACTATAGATAATTGATTTATTTATTAAAAATAGTTTAAATTTAATATTTGGCGAGGATCGTACTATAACCATCAGTTTGAATTACACCCGCTTTAATTTCCACGTTTTATGTAAATGTACACTACTTATCTGTCTATAGCTGTATGAGTGCACTCGTATGCTCACTTTCCATTCATTTGTACGAGTACATTCGATAAGGTTGATGAGATGTTTACACAGCCATTAAGGTTATCCATTTTATTTTGGCAAAAAAATGTGCTAATCAAACTTTGCGAATGTGTTAACTGTTTGTTTAAACTTGCTTCCAATCTCTGTCGTTATATTGTTAAAATTTTTATCTACATAAGAAAATGTGTAAAAAAAGTTTGACAGTTGTAGTGTTCAAGCTTAAAAAAGATGCCCAGAGCTGGCCTCCTTAGGTTGGCTTGACAGAGGAGCAAATGACTCAAACAACTGACAAGGCTTTTTTGTTAATTTTTTATAAAAATTTGGCTTGTAATAAAACGAAAATTATATACGTAAATCAAAATTTTAAACTTTGTACACACTTTATAAAAATTCAACAAATTTTCATCAACATTTCCAAGTTTTTTATTTAAATTTGTTGATATGCAGTTTAATTTTAGCATAGTAATATGAAAATTTGAAGTAGCTAAAAATTCCTTTTGATTTTTTATTTTTTTGATTTTATATAATTTCACATTAATTTTTGACTTTTTTTGTTCAGTCGAGTCGAAGTTTCCAAGGCAGAAATTAAAAAAAAAATGCAAAACTCAACGGAAACTGTATACTAAACAAAATTCGTGAAATTCTTATTACAAACTTTGAAAATTTGATGAACATTTGTTGAATTTCTTTAAATTTTGTACGAAGTTTAAGATTTCGGCTTATACGATTTTTGTTATAGAACGAACTATCTATACGATACATAAAAATGTAGTCGTTTTCTTTGTTACGACTTGACCGATGAACGAATTCCAACCAAATTTGGCCAATATACTCCTTAGGCCCGTGGCACATAAACTGAGTGGCGTAAACGTCGAGATATTCGCAAAATCCATATTTTTCATCCGATATTTGAAAGATGTATTAAAAAATACTTTTATGAAAAATAATTGCGCTAGGTGTCGCTAGAGGAGAGTTATTATTAAAATGTATTTACATATGTATCCAATTTTAATGAAATAAGAAACCTTTATTTGGAGTGTGCCGAGAAATGCTGCTATGGAAAATGGCTACGCTAGGTGGTGCTATAATCGAGTTATTCAAAAAATCCTTAATTATGGTTCGATATTTATGATATTAGAAATGTGTGGTGCTGGTGCAATCAATAAAAAAAATACATTTATAGATGGCGCTGGTGGAAAGTTATGCAGAAAATCTCTGTTTTTGATCTGATTTTGATGAAACCAGTATTTATAGCTCGATATTGATAATATTAGAATGCGATTAGACTTAGATGAAATTGAAAACATACACAAGTAAGTGTACTTTATACGTATAATAAATTTTTGCAAAAAAAATAAGTACGCAAATCCATTGGATGGTTCTGCAGTCGAACTTTGCAGAAACTCCATATTTATATCCCACTGAAAATTATGCAAAAAATTGGTACTAACTGTGGAATCCACTTCGTGTTTACTGTGACTACGGGGCATTGTTTTTTAATTAATCGAAACTACATTCTTCGCTTTCAAGAATTTTCTGTAAGCATTTGGAAACTTAGTAAGGAAAGTAGATGACATCGCGGGTATCAACTAGTATTTTTTATAAAAAATATTAACGAAAAAATTTATCATGAAAAACATTGTGAATATTATAAACAAATCACCATGTGGTCAATTGTTTGAGTAACTGTATTTCGCTACTTATAGATAAAATCAACAAGTTGATCTACTTTTCTTTATACAACTTGTGAGCCATCAACGGAAAAAAAACAATGACAACTAGTACTAAGTTGGTGTATTATTAGCTACCTATTTCAGTATTGCCGTCAAATGTTAATTACAACCTGCACATATCGGTGTATTAAAACGAAAAGGTCATTACCCCCGCAGCTTTCAGGAAAGGGGAAACCAAGCCTCATAAAATTACAAGCACTTGAGGTATATCAAATATTTAAATGTCATTTTTAATAGGTAAATACCTTTTCGTATTAAATTAACGATATGCCGATAAGCGCGAAATGTGTTTTCATTTGATCAATACAATTGTGTATGTGTGTGTGTGTGGGTGCATGCGGTGATTTGAATATAAAAACATTTGATATGACAAAAAAATATCAGCGATATAATTCAAATTATATTATCACAACAATTTCGCTAATATATATAAACATTTTTTTTATTTCTTCTGCCGATATTAAAATTCCAAATTCTGTCACTCACTTGGTGTAATAGATGTTATGTTTATGATGTGATTATTTTGAAGTGTATAAACAAAAACATATGCGCATACAAGTGGCTTTTGATAATTCGATGGATATGTCCCTGACATAACTCACCACATTACATATTTACTTAGACCAATGCATATGTCCTACATATGAATGCACACATACATATTACTTGAACGTCAATATTTTCGACATGCACGATTTAAAGATGTTTATTAGCTTTGCC
The DNA here is from genome assembly GCA_951828415.1 of Anomoia purmunda. Classification (NCBI taxonomy): domain Eukaryota; kingdom Metazoa; phylum Arthropoda; class Insecta; order Diptera; family Tephritidae; genus Anomoia; species Anomoia purmunda. The sequence continues at coordinate 155,900,253 of OX639993.1, forward strand.
AATATAAATAGAAGCCGATGAAATTTGTGTTTGATATCTTTGTTACTGCCACTTTAAATTTACATACCTTATCATCTGAACGCAATAGACAATTTAGCTATACCTTACCTAGACATACATACATGATTTGAAGACGTGTATTAGATTTGCGAATGAAAACAAATGCTGACGAAATTTGTGTTTGATATCTTCGTTGCTGCCACTTGAAATTTTTAATTAACTAAACAAATTTATCAACAACTTGATTGCTCATTCACTCTGATATATATTTCTAGTTTTGTGACGGGTCAGCGCCAATGCTGCCAGTTTAGCTATTTTAAAGCTAGATTTATCTTTCCTTTTCTGTATTTAGCTATGAAAACTGGGTTTTTGATATTCACCTTTTTAGCTTTTTCAGTTAGCAGTTTTTAGCTATAAAATTAATCTGGTTGCATTGTTTGTTATTGCCTTCAGTCTATTAGTTACTCCCGTTTAATCTTTTTTAACACCTTTATGATAATTTCATTATTCTTTATATGAGCTTACTATATTAAAGAAAACCGCGTAAACAACAAAATATTGAGGCCTTAAAAATATTTTTTTTCCAATTTTCTCAATTGAAATTTCACTGACCGTTGGCTAGCCGATCGTACAGCTACGATCAAGGCGAATTCATATAAGGTGGTGTTATAATTACAACCACAAAATTCCCATGTATTTTGTTTTCGGATTTGCGTAAGAGTAGTCAAAATTTAAATACGTCATACGCAAAAGCAAGAACAAAATGTATGCAGGTGAATAAACATAGCGAATTCATGTAAGGTAAAAAAAAATTGATCAATCAGCTGATTGAATTCCCTTGGTGAACGTTATCTCAAAATTATGTGTTTGTTGTAAATCACTGTGCGTATAATTTCTTAGTGGATGCTTTCCATTTCCAGACAACCGTTCAGGTACAAACATGATTTTTAATTTCGACCAAACTCAAATACACTGATTGTTGGTCCAAATAATGAGACACGTATTTTTTCTTTTGGCTCGGAAAAATTTTTCGGCTGAATTAAACGCGATTTTGTTTTTCATACAAAAATCGATTATTCAAGTTGACAGTGAGAATTTTTTTTTTTAAATGCCCATAACTTTGTCAAAATTCAATGGATTCTAGCAATGTTTTTACTAAAATATCAGTTATTCTTGGTACTTTAAGATAGAATGATATACTGATTGATTTCCATTATTTGAAATTTTTATTTAACAATAAACAAAAAGTGAAAATTCTTTTTAACTTTTATTTTCTCAAAAAGTGTATTTTTTTTTCTCTGAAACTTTTTCCCCGGGAAATAGACACTTTGAACTACAATCAGTATAAATCACCAATAGCAAAGATTTTTTTTTTCGGAGTTATGATTTTTTGTAGATATAATTCGTTTTTGTGGTACATACTGTAATATTCTTATATTGTTTAACTTAATGGAACATTATTATATAATATATCAGCAAAAAGTAGTGTTGTGATCGTTTTTTGCGTATCAAATAGATATTAAAACACACTGTTTACTGCACAGTTTACGAAATAAATAATAACAGTTACGAAATAAAGACATTTTATTTCTATCAGAGCATAAAATTTGTTTGATTTTAGGAAGCTTGCAATTATTCAGCACTTTGATTATTATTCATCATTTCAATTTTGTAAGTGAAAATTACTGATTACATTGTAAATATTTTTTTTTTTGTACGTACATATAACACCACCTGATATAAATTCGCCTTGTGAATAAAAAAAATCAAATCGGCTGCTATAGTAACTAGACCTTATATGAATTCGCATTGACTGCGATTATGAAAAATAGAAAATAGACAAATTTTAACAATGTATATGCTTACAGTTCCATAAATATTCACTTAAATCTCAAAATTTTCAAGCAGCATTTGTACAAATGTTTCTAAATATTATGCAGTTTTGTACCTCAATCAATTTAAATATAAGAAAGTTCATGTTCAGAGATGACCGTTTTTTCCTAATTTTGAAAGCAGAATTATTTTTGAATTCTCGTTCTTTATTAGACTAGTTTTGAGTACAAATACTTTTAAATGATGAATAAATTTTCCTTCGTCATTCAAATAATTTGGAATAACAAATAGATTTCTATTTCTCATATTTCAGTCATTCAAATCATTTCACGATTTCTGTATACATATTGCAACCATCGTCGCGTGGCGAAGTCGTCAAAAAATATAGTGAAGTAATTTGAATGGCTGAATACAAGTTTATTTATATTCAAAGTTAATTGGATGATAGATAACAAATGATTTCAATGATGAATTAAAATTTGTTTGTTCTTTCCTAAAAATTATTTCAATAATGATTACAAGTTTATTCGCCACCCAAAATTATTTGAATGATGAATGAAAATGTATTCGTCATTTAAAATTACTTGAATACCGGATGTAAGCTTATTCTTCAATAAAAATAACTTCAAAAAAGAATTCAAATGTGTTAAATGCAATGCGATGAAAAAAAAGTAATTACATAAATTAATTAGTTTCTGATAAATCCCATCTCTCGTTTCAAGTTAATCAAAATTCTCAGAAATTTTTGTTAATCTTTTTACGACGGCTTTACGATTTTTTTCGCAATACAAAAATATCCAAGAAAATGCGCCACAACCTCAGAAAAAAAAATTCTTATAAATAAAAAAATTTGAATTTGTCGCAACGATTTTCCGTCATACCTTGTCAAGTTTGGTTTGGAGCCAAACAAGTTTCATCGTTGTATCGTCTTCAGTGCTACAGTGAACGAAAATTTACATTGAAAATGGCACAACATCGAAACCGGGTTATCTTCAAACCCAACTTGATAAGGCATAACGGGAAATCACTCTAATATGCATTTTTTAATTAAAATTTAAAAATAAATAATTTCCAATTTGTCATAAACCCATGGGCTTAATATTTCTACCGCCAGTGTATATATCTTTGAGTTCTTTATTATATCCACCTTGATTTATAAGCAAATCTGGAACACCAAAAATTTCGTACCATAAATTTTTATGAGCTTAGCTATTTAGTTACCTTATCTAAGTTTTATTTCAGATGCGATTGTGACAAGAGTAATACTAAAATTTTAAACAAAAAATGTATATTTACTTTGCTATGAAATTAAATTTGTTTTTGGTTTTTTTTACAGATGGCGCGGCAGTATCTATAAGCTAGTTTGGCTGGATCTTCTTGCATTTCTCTTTCTCTACTATGTACTTAGTATAATGTATCGTTTTGTATTAGATGAGAATCAAAAACTGTAAGTATTACCATTATTCTGGAAGTAATGTAATTTTTAAATTATTTTATTTAAATTTGGTATTTATTTCTGAAATTAAATAGAGGGTTTAAATTTTTAATAAATTTTGCTTCAATAACCATAGCAAAAAAACGATAATGAATACAATATCGATAACGATGGCACTATTGATAGTGACAGATATGTTTAGAGATATTTTTCTTTTTTGTTTTGAATATAGTAGGATAAAATGTCGATCTCTTACAAACAAAGGTGGGAAAACGAATATCTTATTAAGAGAAATTGAAGACAAGCTTTCAGAATCATTTATACTATTTTCCATTTTCCATTTCCCCTTGTCTTTAGACCCACTATTTTTAAAATATCCTTTCCCTTTTTCAAATAAAATTTATTTGAGTATTGAAGCAATAATTCCGTGGTTGCATAAATTCAGACCTTGGGGTTGTTGTTTGACAATATGATTTTTATATGAACTAATAGAAACAAAACCAACACTAATAGACATCAATCCAATGAACGCCTTTCGCGAGCTAACTAACGATTTCTAGAAATTCATACAACAATCCTCGAACCTAACTGTCGTTAAACGATTATCGCGGAGAGTTATTCAACACCTCCCGCTTAGTGAAAGTCGCTACCGCAAAAATACCATCTTGATGTTAAAAATTCAGAGTTGTATTCGATTCGCACGTTAAATAAATTGAGAATCGAGTATCGATTGTTTTTTATGGAGATTTTATTACGTTGGTTAAAAAAATGGACGCGAAAATATGCCGAAAACTCGATTTGTCTCGATTGTCTTTTCCGATTCCATGCACGATCTAATCAGCTGCCTTAGCAAAAGGACGGAAGGAACCATTTAAAGAAACTTAACGACATACCTTTTTAAATTATATAAACCCATTTTGTCGTATGTTCGGTATCAACCTTGGACTCATGTATATATGTACGCAATAGGGTGGATCAAATTGTGCAAACGAAAAATGTTGGGCAAATCTTATTTTCGGATTCTATTGACAATATAGTAGAGCTCTTGTTAATCGATAAGATTAGCAAAGTTGTTTAAAAAAAAGTCGACTTCATCTAATCGACTAAGCGTTTCCTTTCGACTTTTTCAATTAACCGCCCATAAACAACTATTCGACTACCCGTTCGTTTTCGATTTTTCGAATAGTTGTTTTCTTTCAATACATAATTGTGTTTTATATGTGTTTGAATGTTTGTGATTATTGACAAAACTAGATTTGAACTATAATAAAGTTTTTTTATAAATTTATTATGAACAACTGTCACTATTCGAATAATTTCGGTTAGTCGATTTTCGGACTACTCGATGGAGAGCGGTTAATCAAAAGTGAACGATTAATCGAATAATTTCTATTCGACTATCAATCATCAAAAAAGTTGCTAATCGACTATTTGGATAATCGATTTTAGGCAAGAGCTCTACAATGTAGAAGAAACCATAGGTGGAAAATGAGTTTCGGGTTTATCTTTTAATAAAATCTTCAATTTAATTTTAATTAAATCTTGTAGATAGGCAGTTAAGTAACCCGTCCCCCTGTCATCAGTAATTATCTGTAGGTACCGCAAATGTACGATTTATCCGAAAAAAATGGGCCCACCTTAATGTACACATATTTCCAAGTTTCTCACTTATTTTCAATCGAGTTTGAGGGTAGTAGGGTTAATTTTCATTTTTGAAATTAGAGTAGATTTGTAACAATCTTTGTCATAAATATTTTACCCGACCCGTTCGGAAAATCTCTGTTTCCCAAAATGAAAAAAAACATAGTTTTATAAATTTGAACCTGAAATATGTTTATTACACTAATTAATATCTCTTTATTGTTACCTTTTTCGATATTGTTATTGCTATCGGAATTTGTATCGTTATCGTCAAACTTTTTTTTCCCACTCGATTTGAAATTGTATTCTTCGTGTCAATCATTTGTATTTATTTTCGATTAATGCACATCAATTGGCACGCCTGCCAACTAAAGGCATGTTTTCACGAGACGTAATTTAAGAATTGCCCCATTTACACGACCCATTATGTAACTTGTTTGATCTTTGCTGTCTATTATTATTCTTCGATGATGGAGAAAAAATGTCAGTTAAAATCAAAGATGTTACTTTATATGTTACTTTATATAGAGTTTAAGTTATTATTTCTTCTTTGTTAATTTTTTGTTTTAGCTTTCCGATACATTTCCGATAAAATTAGAGAAAGCATCAATTTATTCCCGATTAGCGGGATAATTCAGAGCGAATCCTCATCAGTTTAGATGATTCACTCTCGAAATTGTGTGTGGAAATTGCCGTTATTAGATACTTCTCGTGGGAACATGTTATAATATCGCTCGGTAACTTTTCCTTTATTTTTATTATAACGCTGTATTTTTAAAATTGGCTGTGATGCAAAGTGCGTCTAATTTTTTAAATCATAAGAATATTTTCCATACCAACACGAAAGTTATTTCACATCAGGGACCGAAATAGTCAGACATGAAATAAATAACAAATTGCTTTCTCGATTTAAAACAAAATTGCATTAAACTTTTTTTTTTGTTTTTTAATTTTCATAATCTCTAACCCACCACTCATCCATTCAGCGTATTCGAGGGCATATCCAAATATTGCTATAGCTACAGTGATCTTATACCGCTCTCTTTTGTACTTGGTTTCTATGTGTCGATAGTGATGACACGATGGTGGAACCAATATACCAGCATACCCTGGCCAGATCCGATTGCCGTTTTCGTCAGCTCCAATGTACATGGGCAGGATGAGCGTGGACGTGTCATGCGTCGTACAATTATGCGATATGTCTGTCTCTGTTTGACGATGGCGTTGATCAATGTATCGCCGCGTGTGAAAAAACGCTTTCCTGAGCTCACACATCTCGTCGATGCAGGTATTTTGAATGACAACGAGAAATCGATTATCGAGAGTATGAATAAGGGATTTCCACGCCACTCCAAACATTGGCTGCCAATTGTATGGGCGGCAAGTATTATAACGAGAGCACGAAAGGAGGGACGCATACGCGATGATTTTGCAGTGAAAACGATTATCGATGAACTAAATAAGTTTCGAGGTCAATGTGGTCTATTAATGTCCTACGATACAGTCAGTATACCGCTAGTCTATACGCAAGTAGTCACATTGGCGGTCTATTCGTTTTTTCTATGCTCGGTAATGGGTCAGCAGTGGACGGAGGATAAGGAGGCTTTTCAGAAGATCGATTTATATTTTCCAGTATTTACAACACTACAATTTTTCTTCTATATGGGTTGGCTAAAAGTGGCCGAATCGCTAATTAATCCATTCGGCGAAGATGACGACGACTTTGAGGTGAGTTTTTTTTTGGTTCTTTTTTCGAAATATTTAAGTTGTAAATGTTTTTTGTTTTAAGTAAAATTTCTTTCGCGGCATGAGAGTGATTTTTCAAGTTCGCGATACGACACGGTGCTTATTCCTCCCTTCCCTCCATTAATTGGCGCTATAACGACTCAAGCGATTTTGGCCGAACTTCTCCTACAATTTGCGGTGTGCGTCTTGATGTTGTAACACAAACTGAGGGACCTACATTTTTACGCCGACCCCGAGCGGCGAATGTTGTTTTGTGAGCAGTTTTTTCATGGCAGAAATATACTCGGAGGTTTGCCATTGCCTGCCGAGGGGCGACCGCTATTAGAAAAAAACTTTTCTTTAATTTTTGATGTTACTCGCCCCGGCCAGGACTTAAATCCGGGACCCACCAAATGAAGCTCGCACACGCTACACACTCGGCTATGGCGGTCACGGTGCTTATTAGTAACATGCAAAATTCACCGTCACACTGTGGCGCTTGGCCAAAAAAATACACAATAAAAAGTGCATTTGAATAATTTCCACAAACATTTTTTTTAAAGCCATAAAAGAGTCCTGAAAATGTGTTTAATTTTCCGTAACAAAATATACAAAAAAAGGTCCACTGTGCTCCAAGATAACCCTATTATTAAGGTATTCTCTATTTCTTCTGTAATCAGATAAAAGTGAAGAATGATAGAATACAAGATTGCACCCTCCGCGGACCGCTAGCTCTCTCTTTGTCGATTAGACTGCATTCACCCATTCGCTGGCGAAATAGAAGCATTTTACACAAAAAACTTGTCAATAATTTTGCCGTTTGTCCGCTTTTTCTGCGCTTCTTCCTCTTCTTTTTTTGATATTTTTGCTTTTCTCTCTCCTTCTATAGCTATTATTACGTCACTATCAGTTGCTTTCAGCGAGGAGGGCGCAATCTTTTTTTCTATCATTCTTGGTTAACAGTAGTCCCACTTACCATGACTTGCCTATTGGATTGATAAATCCACACCAATGTATTTGATGTCAAGTTTGCTTTGGAGACAAACTTCTCTCTTCATCCTGTCAGAAGAACTGAACATCAAAAAGAAACAAAAATATTTGATATCTCTTAGAGAATAATAATAAAAAAAACATTGATTCTGTTTTAATTATAATTATAAACAAGGTAAAATCTAATATTTTACAAATGATATTATAAATCCAATCTTTAAATATAAAATTTGCAGATATATAACCCCCCCGCTTAGGTAAGGGGTGACATAAACCCCCATTTTTTAAGCGATTTTCATCGATTTATCCTTAAGAAAAGAAACTCCTTTTACTACGCCCATATTTGGTGTACGAACTTACAATTTGACGATCACGCCCATTTTATTTTTTTTTTTTTTTAATTTATGTCAAACTCCCAGGGTTTTTTCCAAAAAATGTTTGCTGCTTGCCACAGTGCGTCGTTTTGGCTTCGCTTTTTCTCATCGAAGCGAGTTCGATTCGATTTTGACCTGGTTAACTCGTCCGAACTCTAATCGAAGTCGTTTTTTCGGGACTGTTCTCGATTATTTCGATACTAGTTTTGGACTCTGTGGAGACTTGCTAAAGTCTATTTTGAAACTGGCTCGGAACTAGTTAAAAACCAGAGATAGAGAGTTTTATAAGCCATACTTTTTTTTTAAGTCTTGAAAGACTATTTCAAGATTTCTTTGGTCCAAATGGTCTCTCTCACATTCCGCTTTCCATCTCTTAATGGAATCGGCAAAAAAGTTTTACATATATACCCTTGAACTTCATTATTATTGTTATAACAATAACTTTTATTATCATCGTGGCAACAGGTCAACTGGATGGTGGATCGTAATCTGCAGATATCTTACCTAATAGTCGACGAAATGCATCACGATCATCCTGAACTAATCAAGGATCAATACTGGAACGAAGTATTCCCCAATGAATTGCCATATACCGTGGCATCGGAACGTTTTCGTGAGGAGCATCCCGAGCCGTCTACAGCCAAGATTGAAGTCTCTAATAAGGCTGCTATGCCAACAACGATGTCGACTGTGCGCATCGACGAAATGGTTGGTAATAAAGGGTCAACCAAGCAATTACCAGGGCAAACCCAAACACAGACACCAATGCAAGCAGTTAATTATAAATTTCCCGAAATGTCACAAGATGAGGAGGTTAGAATAAAAATTCTCGTGTGCATTAGAGCAAAACTCTATTTGCTCTACAACAACAATAAGAGCATTAAAATGCTACAATTAAAATTATTGTACTACAACAAAAAAACTTCAGCTGCTATAACAAAAAATAACTTAACTGCAATTTGAAATGCATAATAGATATAATCAATTGGCTTAACTTACACCTACGTCTATTTATCGTCTAAGCGGTGCTCGTGTATCCCCAACTAAATATGGCTGCATAACTAAATGCAAAGTTGCTAACGTCTTTGTCTAAATGCAATACTTGTGCACTTACTAATTACTTTAGTGAAATAGAGTTTTAGATATATTCTAAAATATCTACTTCAAATTATTAATGGCATTGAATGATAATTGGTCTAACAGATGGTGATTGATGTGCACTTTCACATAAATAGTTACATATGTACTTTGTTATATATATATAAATAGTATGGTATTGGTGTTTATGTAGATGCAATATATGTATGTGTGTGTATTTTTCGGTTGCAATCGACCAACTGCAGTAAAGCGAAAATATGCAATGCTTAACTTAACTGAATACCTAGATATAATTGAACTTTTTTATACTAAAATTTTGGTGACTGCTACTGTATCTCAAATTTGTTTAAAATCATTTATTAATTACACTACTCGACAAATTTTGATCAACTTTAGTCTCCAAGAATAAAATAGTCCTTTCCTAAAGTGAAATTTTCTCCTGATTCCGAATATGACTTCCATTTTCTTGTGGCAGATCTAGTTTCCGAGATATCGGCGAAAATATGAAAATTTCCATTTTTGCAGAACACTACTTCATATAGGTACGGCAAAAATTTGCATTTTTCATTTTTTCGTTTTTAACTGTTGAATTATGCATTATACTAATTCCCATAAAAATTTCTTGCCTTCTTCGCCCTCAAGTATCTTCAGTAGTTTGGCCACTATGCCAAAAAACGTTCAAAAAATGTTGAAAAAAAACGAAATTTTTTACACAATTTCAGATTTAACCACTTTAAAATCGGAAAAATTCTATTGACGAAAAAAAGTTAGCCCTCCTATGTTGTAGGTAATTTAACTACGAAAATTTTAAGCATACCAGTACAACAATCGGACGTGCCATTGAAACTATAGCCCCGTTAACTTGCAAGCGTCTATCCTACAATTTTAGTATTACTCTGATAAAATTGCCGAGACATTTCATTTGGTCACTCTACCTTAGGGTCTAATAAATTTAAAAAGACATCAAGTATTTAATTGTCACTACTGTTTGTTGTAAATTTTGTTTTGCAAATTGTAGTGCAAATTTATACATACTATATCGGTAGATGTGTTTACGAAATGGCTTGTTGCAAAAGAGATTTTAAATGTAAAAATAATCCGGATGATTTTTGCTTTATTTGCGGACATTATATTTTCGGAAACTCAGCTCGGAAAATAACTAATTCTGTCAGAGATGCATACTTTCATTATTTCGGTTTCCGTGTAAAAAATCTCGATAAATCTTGGACACCTAATTTTATTTGCGCCTCCTGTAGATTAACTTTAATGAGATGGGTATCGGGTAAAGGTCATAACATGAAGTTTGGTGTTCCAATGATGTGGACTGAACCCTTTAACCACGACCAGTGCTATTTTTGCGTGATAGACCTTAAAGGTAAAACGAGAAAAAAGAGGAAATTAATAAGTTATCCAAATGTGGCATCAGCTAAAAAACCAAAACTACATGACCATACCTTACCCATACCTAGACCGCCTATAAGTTTTGAAGCCTCAAGCGAAAGTGACTCCGAAGCAGATAATTCAGAAAGTGGACAAGAAGGAGAGATCCCACATCGAGTCTCACAAGCCGAAATTAATGACTTGGTCAGAGATTTGAAATTATCGAAATTTGATAGCGAAGTTCTAGGATCTCGTTTGCAGCAATGGGGCAGCCTGGGCCCTTCGACAAGTACTTCCAAATTTCGAAATAGACACAAGACTTTCTCTTCTTTTATTACTAAAAGTGAAAATATTTGCTACTGCAATGATGTTCAAGGTTTATTTGAAGCACTAAAATTAGAAAATAAAGTGGATGATTGGCGCTTGTTTATAGACAGTTCAAAGCATAGTTTAAAAGCAGCATTACTCCATAAAGGAAATTCGTTACCGTCAATACCAGTGGCACATTCTGAGAATACTAAAGAAACTTATTTAAGCATATCAAATTTACTTGAGCTCATTCAATATAAACAATTTAATTGGAAAATTTGTGCGGACTTAAAGGTAAGCAGTTTCGGTGGTACAGTTTAAAATAAATAGTATATGAAATACATCCTAGGTTGTAGCTATAGTTCTCGGACTTCAAGGAGGTTTCACTAAATATTGCTGTTTTCTCTGTCTTTGGGACAGCCGTGCTAGAGAAACCCATTATATTCAGGAAAACTGGCCACCAAGAGCTGAGTACGAACCAGGTGCCTTCAATATCGCAAACCCGCCTTTAGTAAATCCCGAACGAGTTATTTTGCCAGCACTTCACATCAAATTAGGATTAATGAAAAATTTTGTAAAGGCTTTAAATAAGGACGCGCCATCCTTCCAGTACCTAACGAAATTTTTCCCTAAAATAACTCAAGCCAAATTAAAAGAAGGTATATTTGTTGGTCCGCAAATTAGAAAGTTGCTGAAAGACGAAAATTTTGCGAATCATTTATCATCAGTAGAAGCAGCGGCTTGGGACAGCTTTAGCAAGTCGTTAGTGGGTTTCTTGGCAACAACAAAGATCCCAACTATAGAGAGATGGTCAAAGCCTTGTTGAAAAACTACAGTGCTATGAAATGCAACATGTCCCTCAAAATGCATTTTTTGCATTCACATTTGGATAATTTTCCCGCAAACCTAGGTGCTGAAAGTGATGAACAGGGTGAAAGGTTTCACCAAGACCTCATGATTTTTGAAAAGCGTTACCAAGGTTTTTGGAATGAAGAAATGATGGGAGATTATTGCTGGACAATAATACGGGAGACAAACCCAGAAAATTATAAACGGGTAGTTAGAAGTACCCACGTCCCTCACTATTGACCACCACGGTAAAATCGCTCAATTTGACTTTTTTAGATGTAGATATGTATGTATTTAATGTTGTTGTCGTTGTTGTTTTTTACTGAATTGCTGATTTATACTCATATTACTCAATTGAATACAGTTTAACGTGCAAACATATGTCTATAATAAAACGTTATAAAAAAATAAAAACCTAGTTTGAATAAAAATTTTCTCTATAAAAAAATTGTAGGATAGACGCTTGCAAGTTAACGGGGCTATAGTTTCAATGGCACGTTCGATTGTTGTGCCGGTATGCTTAAAATTTTCGTAGTTAAATTACCTACAACATAGGAGGGCTAACTTTTTTTCGTCAATAGAATTTTTCCGATTTTAAAGTGGTTAAATCTGAAATTGTGTAAAAAATTTCGTTTTTTTTTTCAACATTTTTTGAACGTTTTTTGGCATAGTGGCCAAACTACTGAAGATACTTGAGGGAGGTGAAGGCAAGACATTTTTATGGGAATTAGTATAATGCATAATTCAACAGTTTAAAACGAAAAAATGAAAAATACAAATTTTTGCCGTACCTATATGAAGTAGTGTTCTGCAAAAATGGGAATTTGCATATTTTCGCCGATATCTCGGAAACTAGATCTGCCACAAGAAAATGAAAGTCATATTCGGAATCAGGAGAAAATTTCACTTTAGGAAAGGCCTATTTTATTCTTGGAGATTTTTTTTGTCGAGTAGTGTTATTTTTGCTTTGGGAATTTTTATTAATATGTTCTGTTTGCAGCTGTTTAAATACAGGATTACTGAAATAGCATCTTTTGGCATTCCATCACTACACATATAATACATACATACATACATACATACTTATATACAGTTACTCACATAAATACATAAATAAATATGCAGTGTTTCTTTACAATATTCACAACGTTTTTCTCGAGGATGACGCATGAACAAAACTTTATTGTTGTATAGCAGAAAAGACGCAACTTTATCAGCAAAAAAAATATAAAAAATCAGCAGTAGTTTTTTAGGTAGTTGAAACATGAAATTGTTTGTACTGAAATTGAATAGACTACTCGAAAACTTCTTAAACTTCTGATTAAAAAATGTTACCTTTTGATAAAAATTTATAGTATTTTCGATTTTTTTTATAAAGTTTGAAACTTTTATTTACATGATTTATGTTCTAGAATGAGTTATAATTTTATAAAAAAACTAGTTGTTCTCATCGACTTCGTCTGCGAAAGCTAAAGCTTCGATGAATTTAAAAACAATGTCCCATAGTAACAATAAATTTGAAGCCGACTCTAAAGTTAGTATTTTATTATACATATTTTTTTTTTGCAAATATAGTATACCTATAAGTATACCTATAATATAATAATAATAATAAGCCCAACGGTTACCCTCTTTCCCGCCCAACCGACACGAGGGGCACAGTCCGCATGACGTACGGATCTTTTTTTTGGCATCTAAGGCCTAGCGTTTCTAATCTCATCAATATCGCACCACAAGTACGGAGGTTCTATTCTAGCGCCATTTAGCAGATCCATTTTTAGTAAAAGTATTTTTTATTGCATCAGCTTTCTAATATCGTCGATATTAGATCACAAATAGCCCAATTCTTGTGCCGTAAAGCGGATCCATCGGATTTCGTGAAAGTACTTCTCATCGCTCCCACATTATACGTTTCTAATTTCATCAAATTCGGATCAAAAACAGAGATTTTTTCAGTAACTCGATTTTAGCGCCACCTAGCGCATCCATTAAAATACCACACCTTTCTAATATCATCAATATCGGAACATAAATAAGAATTTTACCAATAACTCGATTCTAGCACCACCTAGCGGAATAATTTTCCATAAAAGTAATTCTCGTCGCACTCCTGTTATACGTTTGAAATTATATCAAAATCGGATCATAAATACAGAGTTTCTGAATAACTCGCCTTTAGCGCCCCCTAGCGCGTTTATTTATTATACAATCATTTTTTTTTACCGTACGTTTCTTATATCAACAATATCATAATATAAATACGGATTTTCTGATTATCTCTACTCATGCGCCACCTAACTTTTTGAAATGTAGCTTATGTCCGTGCCACAGGCCTAAATTAAATTTGATTGAAATCCGGTATCCAGTTTTTGAGTGAAATTTTAACAAAGAAAACACTACATTTCATTATATATACAGATTATTTAATAAAAAAAAAATCATGAAAAACATTGTGAATATTAGAGAAAAAAGTCATTGCATACTTATTTTTGTAAGTAACTGTACATATCTAGAGGGCCTTTAAAAAGCAGCACTCTTACTTTTGGGCAACAAAATTTTGATCCTTTATTTAAAATATATATTAACAGGAACCTTACTAAAACGGATGTTGTTCTAAAGTTCAGCTATGCTAAAGTAATAATCTCAATGTCGCACAAAAGTTATAATTTGAATGGCTCATAAGACTATGTTGCATTTGTACTTAATTGCTGGAAGTTCAAAAAAGCTTAAAGCATCCTATTGGATCACCGGTTTACTTGCATATAAAGGGTATTTCAACAAAAGGTTTATTTTTTAAATTTAAAACAAAACGGCTGGATACTTAGCTGAAGCTGAATACAAACAAATAATTCATAAGAAATTTAAAAAAAATGCTGTTATAAAAATTTCTAAAGTTTGCAGCTCTAAAGAAATAAACGGTTGTATATTTATCACAAGGCGACTTCAAAACCAAAAACAAAATTTTTACAATAAGTTCGTCTGCTTGATTAACATCACCACTTCGGATTTTCTTTCGATGAAATTTTTCAATACTTTTTCGCATAAATATAAAGCCTCAATCGGGAAAAGTTATTGATTATATAGCTCGTCGATAAGTCACTCGATGAAAGCCAAAAACAATGTGAATTTTGCAAACTCCTCCACAAAATGTTCACCATTTTTGTAGTGAACTTTTACTACTTCTGAAAACCTCCTAGTTCCTACATGTCAATGACGGTTCGAAAACCGCGCGAAATTTAAAATGAATACCCTTGTTGAAAAACCCCAGTACATAGCAACTAAGTACTTAACTTAAGTATTGCGCTACTAAATCTTGAATAAATTTCAATTCGTAATCTTTCTTCTACGACAGCTGTACACAAACGCCTAAAACACAAACGATATTTGCATTTAGTTCTAGAAATAAGTAATACAAATTTGAGTGCATGAATTTCGAAGAACATTTTTTCCAAATGCATTCATACATACATTTTTAAATAAACAAAAACGTTCCTAGGTTTAAATATATCTGGTACAATAAAAATGGCAAACTCATTATCCACTATCTAAAAGTCAAAAATATATATCTACGAGCAAAAGAGAGAGATATCTGGATTAAAGAAAAATAGCAATCAAAAGAAAAAAATGGGAATGAATTGACGCTAAAGAAATGTTTACTACTTTAAATAGAAAACGGATTTCCTTTACCGTTACTTAATCTGGGAAAAATGCCGCAATTTGAAGAAAAAACCCACTTTTCTCAGTGTATATATGTACATACATATAAATATATCTAGTATATATTTACATTTGGTTTCAGGAACTACACAAGGTATTTGACGTCAAATTTAACCTAGTAAAAATCAAGCATTAGAGAGAGCCGACGCTAAACGCGTCACCGAATGTATATCAGTTTACACTTCAAAGAATTTATATTTTTGAGAAGAATGTAAAATAACTATAGATGTATAAATGCAATTTGTTTCATTGCAACATACACATTTTTTGCCTTAAGAGTTCTTTGTTTACGAGTAATATTGAAACCAATTAGTGCGTTCAGAAAAATAACAAATAACTTATATGAGAAACCAAAAATACAAAATTGTGGTGGATTCAAAAGCACTTCGTTATAAGGGCCTGACTTATTAGAGTGCATCACTCTCCGTACAAAAATGATACGTTTTTTCGTCGATTGCATAAAACTTATCATATTTTAAGAGTTCAACCAAAATATTCCGAAACAATTATTCGATTTACGTCAGCTGAATCAATTTAAAAATAATCCAAAAAAAATGGATAATTTATGGTACTTAAGGGCGAAATAGCACTTGATTTGCAGGTAGTAAAATATCTTTATTCATTAAGCAAATCTATAAAGGCACTTATTTTTCGTCCTGTCTGGCGAAGACGATTAATTTTTTATTTTGTTAGTTTTGTCGAAAGGTGTTATATTGGATTCACAGATTTTTTATTAGCATCACGAAGTAGGGAAAATTAGGCATAATTGGGGGCAACAGATTGTTAGGCAATGCATTAGTACCAGGTTGCTTACTATATGTAAAAAACGAAGTAAAACTCCAAGTATAAGACAAATATTAGACTGGATCTTCCTCTATGCATTGCGCTGAAATATAAAACAATTTATTGCATAAATTCTATGCCTTGCTGTGTTTTTTATGTATCAAATCAAAATGCATTAGGCTTATCTAAATATACGCCGTTTCTAATTACAAAACGCCCCACGTATTACCTATTTTCTGTAATTTATTTATCTTTTATTCAATTTCCGCTAATCTTCAATTAAAATTCAGTTCATTCTCTAACAAAAAAAAACAAAAAAACACATATAAGCGTAAGTTTTAAGCTTTATCCTTTTCCCATTACAAAATGTATGTCTCCATATAACGATTAAATAAAATTTATTTTGACAAGGAGACATCTTCTGCAATACAAATTCTAACAAATCAACGATAACCGATAATTATTATAAACTTGCACTTTAATATATGTACCAACTTAAAGGGCTACAAAACTGCATATTCGAAAATTTTCTAAAACTTTTTTTTAACTTTATCATTTTGATGAAAATTTTTTGAATTCATTATTATAAATTTTGCATAAAGTTTACATAAAACTTGGATATTAATAAGGTTTGTGGTAGAGAATGAACTGTATTTGAATTTAAAGTAGTGAAAATTAAACTAAAAAAATAAATTAGAGGTACGTTTATAATTTGCAGCAAAGTGTATAAGTTTACTTTGTAATTTTTTATTAGTGGATAATGAGTTAATCCCTTTGTTTCTGATTTATATTGGAACGGTTTGCCGTCATCCCTTGTCAAGTTTGGTTTGTGCAAAGACCTTAGATTACAAAGGAGTTGCATGGAGTTTCGTTTTCTGTGGTAAGAATTTTCGTCCGATTTCACCACACCCGACATCAATTGGAACAAATAATATTTCGATATCAATCAGCAAAAGTCAAATTTCCAGAGTATGGGAAAATTGGACGAGATTTCCTGTTAGAGAAACGGTGGGAGGTATGCAACTTCTTTGTAATCTACGTTCTTTGGTTTGGAGACGAACGAAAAATGACACAGAAGTTGGCACAACGCCAAAACCGGATTGTCTCCAAACCAAACTTCAAAAGGGATGACGGAAAATCGCTCCAATATACATCAACTTTTTACCAAAAAACGTAGATTACAAAGAAGTTATACGCGTTTCGGTTCTTGGGACAAGAAGAACTCGTCCGATTTCACCATACCAGAAACCAATTAGATCTAATCAGATTCTAATATCAATCAGCAGAAGTAAAATTAATTTTAGTATGGTGAAATCGGACGAGACTTTCTGTTAGAGGAACAGTGTGAGTGATGCCACATCTTTGTAATCTGCGCTCTTTGTTTTAAACCTGTCGGAAAATCAGAAGATAAAAATAAACCTTTGCTTATCTTTTATAATTTCAATATTTGTCATCGGATTTGCTTAAGATTTTAATTGTACATGCATTAAGTATGTTGCTTATTACAACAATAAATTAATAAAACAATAAAGGTCTGAGTATATTTTTAAATTAATAAGTGGATCATTAGAACTTTAAGTACATTGTATATCATTATTTTTTCATTCATGCACTCAAATCGCGCAAAGCTTTATTCACTTCACTGCATTGCATAATGGCACTCATAGAAAAAAAGGGGAATTGGTGCCTATTTACTTAGGTCCGTGGTCTTACTTTAACCGCACGCACCTCACACCTATGTGAGTCTCTCTTTCACGGATTTATAAATTAACTGCACGCACTATTTCTATTCTAATCTCGCCTTTACATATTTATATATTCTTAATTTGATTGGGCTATCTTCTATACAATCCTCTTTCTATTTTTTTTTTTACAGATCTAACCAATAAACTACACTACTTTACATAATACACTTATACTATATTACTTACATAATACACTTATGCTAACAAATCTAATTTGCTCACATCTTACAGGCCGATGATGCCAGTGGCATTCACTTCACAGCCGGCAATGGTAATGTGCGACACAGCTCGACTCCCAGCATCGCCAGCTTAAGTAGCACCCTAACGCGTGTCAATACAGTTGCCTCAGCGTTGAAACGTTTTTTGAGTCGCGAAGAACGTCCCGGTTCGATGACACCCATTGATGATGGTGCACAAAAAAATCGTTTCGTTGGTAGCGTCAGTTCTGCCAGTCTCATTGGCAATTTAGTTGCAAAGCCACCCGGTAGTATACGCATCACAGATCAGGTCATCGAAGAAGTGGATGAACAGACCACAATTACCTCGCATCGTGGAAATGAACATACACGCCCGAATGTACGTGACATATTTCTACAGGATCTCAACATACAAAGTTCATCGGCATCAGGCGATGTGCCACAGCGTTCCCAGCCGATGGATATACCGTCCAAACCCAATTCTTATATGCGCGCGCAGTCTACGTATGAGCCGAAGCTTTTCCCGCCAGGCGGCGTAGAGGCATTGCTAAGCACATCTGCGCCAACGAATGGTAGTCCTCGGATGGTACAGACAGTGCCGAATACGCCCATCGCTGATCCATCGAGCGTAAAATCACTTCTCGATCAGCAAATAAATCAGGATAGAGCCAGTCGTGAAACGGGTGAGTATGGGAATTGCATAGCTATTTTCGAGTGCAATTTTATTCGGCGTAAACAACTTCACTTATCCATAATGAAATTTTTTTTGTTTTTTTGAAAAACAACATTAGAACGTCCCGCCGAAGTACCGCAGGTTTTCAGATGGTTTTTGTCAACTGGTAAAATTTTTGTTATTTATTCTGAAGTTCTTTGTTTGTTCAGTTGTTCCTTTTTAACATAAAAATAAGAAAAGAGTTTAGTTGCTTTTACCTACATATGTATGTATGTAGTATGTATGTATATATGTAGACCTATGTATTTGTATTTATCGGCTCGTTATAGTTTTTAGTTTTATATATTTTTTTTAATTTGAATTGTTTTATGATTATTGCGCAATGCGCTCATTTGCTTGGAAAAAGTATATGAAAGTTTTGTAGATCCGTATTAACCCCGATTGGCCCGTTTATACTACATATATACTAATTCTAATGAAATGCGCTTAGCTGGCGTAAGTTTTAATATGTAATGTATTGAAAAAAAAAACACATACATGCATAAGTTGTTGACTACGAAACCCATTTGATTTACCTACATAAATACATATAATTATATCCGATAACAATTTTCCTACATGGGTGTTTATTGGTTTACATGGATCCCAATTTCAATGATAATATTTTAGTTAACATATATGTACTTACTTTATTTTAATTTATGCCACAAATTTTTAATTTTCCATGGGATTAACTATATTACACATTGGATTTAAATTTGAAGTCTTTCCTATTCTAAGTTAGAGAGCTCAATGATCTCATAACTCACAAAGGACAAAGGACAAAGGAAATGGATTTTTTAATTTTTGTGTTATTTGGCCTCTTTCTGTATGTAGATAGTTTATAAAGCGAAAATTAAAAAAATCGTATTTTCAGAAATGTAAAATTTTAAAAATACAAATTTTATTTAAAAAAAAAGAAGAATGTATGAACAAATTTTAAACAGAAAACAAAATTGGTTAGAGCTACCATCTTTCCAGAAATCAGGAAATTAAATCAAATATTTACTGCCGGTATTCTGTAAGCAATCTCTAGTCACTAATTGAGGCTCGTCTTCGGTGGTGAGATTGATTTTGAGACTATACTGGAATTCAGTAAGCCATCTCAAGTCTCTAGTTTCAAACTAAAGTTACTAATTTGTCAATTAGTACTGAGCAGGTCAGAAAACAAAGAAAACGAAGTAGCACTCGCTCTGTCCCTTGGTCATTCGTTATATTTTGCTTAAATCTGTAAAAACTAGAATTTAATTTTCAATACGCATAATACCTATGTTCCTTGTTCCGCCTTTTTGATCGAAAGTGAATAGGATGAGTTGTTTAATATATCGATAGTTCTAATTTTTACACACATTTTAAATAATCGGTTCACATAAAAGGAGTAATAAGAATTTCAAATGGTTAATTTCAATGTTAATTTTACGATAACCATATTGTGTTAATATTTAAAGAACAGTAATGCTCTTCAGCTAATTGAAATCGTCGCAAGTCACAAAAAATATCTCTAATTGAAAGTCTCAAATTTATTGACTTGAGATGAGACTTAGTTACAGATTACCGACACACGTCTAAATTATGATCGCAGGGATATTAAACAAAAGGAATTTAAAGGATCTGCAGACCATCTGCAACTTAGATTTGCCACATAATTAGCTGTTTGTTTAAAAAATTGTGTGCCAACCATGTGTATTCTCTCCAACGTACATATGTACATACATATATGACATAAGTTGTCTCTAAGTTCTCTGAACCGGTAAAATTATTACGTCACATCCAAGTTACTTCCCCGAATTTCATATCAATCAGCGCAATCTTGTATTCTATCGCTTGTG
This sequence comes from Anomoia purmunda, assembly GCA_951828415.1. Classification (NCBI taxonomy): domain Eukaryota; kingdom Metazoa; phylum Arthropoda; class Insecta; order Diptera; family Tephritidae; genus Anomoia; species Anomoia purmunda. Next base: position 155,920,870 of record OX639993.1, read on the forward strand.
CTTCAAACTCACTTTACTCAATTTGCCTTGCATCATAAAAGCATGGCTTTTTATTTTTACGAATATATCGACTAAATTTGAACCCTTCACTGCATTAGTTCTGTTCGAATTAGTTATTCATCAATCAAAAATTGAGAGCGGAAAGTGACAGTTGTCTTAATAGAGAGAAGTTGAAATTTTTGTTAGACTTGCAGCAAGAATATTTATTGACAAATTTCTGACCTTCATATTTGTTGTATAAATTTGAACTTCGTATTACCATCTCTTACCAAGCGAAATGCTTCGGGCGAGCAGTTTATAATTAGTTTTTATTTGCCTTCCATTTGAAAATAGCATTCCTGCAACAGTAGTAATCAGCTGCCACTGGAACTCTCTTTGTTTGAGATAATTTTTTTTACTATGATATTTTGAGCGATGGATAATTCTTACTGGACTTTCGACGAACAAATCTATTGTCATCGACATCTGATCTATGATTAAAGTTCCAAGTGTCTACCTCAATGGGATGTTAAAGTAAAACCATACGCAATATTTTTACCGCATACAAAACAACCAAAACGAGTTTAGTAAAATGATTTAAAAACCAAAAATAAAGGCACATATTAGGTAAAAAAAGAAGCAGTGTTTTTATTTTTTTTTATCAAATTTATGTTTCTTCAAAATCTCACTCGTACTTTTTAGATGAAGGATTTTTCTTTAGCAACTGAGTGTGAGATTTTAAAGCAATTTTATACAACTTATATTTACACGTTAATCGAACGTTGAATGAACGCAGAAAAGTATCAATTCCTCTTTAACACAAATTTGATAAACCCTTGAACCCATTATTCAATAATAAAAGGTTTTGCTGCTTTCTCGCTCTCAGCTGGCAAATCGGCTGCTTAACTTGAAAACTGGGTTGCCTTCTTTGAAAGTTTTTTGTACGGATCTTGTAAAATATGTATAAATAGTAGTAGAAATGTAAGTTCTTTAAACAAACCCTATAGAGGGCATAAACAAAAACAACAGGACATTGCGCGCTAAGCTTTTGACTAAAAACAAGCAATGGAATATAAATTGTTTTTAGACAATAAAAACATCATACTCGATTTAGCCCCGCCGGCTGGTCTGTTTAAAAGTAAATTAGCTTTTCAGTTTTTAACTAGAATTAGGTAGATAGAAGATTTTTTATAACTGCAATACAATTGATTGTTCTGATATGAGGTTTTACCTTAAACTCCTACGCCAAGTAAGCTAAGAAAGCGAAATTTTACGAAACAGAAAATTTCCAACTGAAAATCATTGTAGCTCTTAAACAACTGGTTTTTCTTATATGTAAGTGATTTTTTAAAAACTTCACAGTTAAACGCGTAGAATTTTTTGACCTATTTACTTTTCAATCTTAAAAGATCCACTAAGAAATGCATCAAATTCGGTTATGAGGTTTTACTTTAAAACTATTTATTTTATTTTATTTTATGTATTTTATATGAGGAAAAAATACTATTCTAAAATTGTATATTTTACGCAATAACAGTGATAAAATAAATTTTAATTTTTTAATTCATGAAAGTCTTCGATGACTGCGTTTTCTTTACTTATTTATATCAAATTTTTTCATCACTAATTTTCAATACAATCTACAATGTACATAATTTTTCCATACTGACTTGAAATTCTAAGGTAGACTTCCAAAATGTAACTGCGATTTCCCTACTCCCAAAATACAACTGTAGATTGTGTAGCATCAGAATTTAGCTGTCACTATTTCCAGAATCATGGTTTGAATTGTTGTTGTTGCAGCCGAAAATAAAAGTCGTGAATTGAAATATATAGAAAATCTGCGAACACTAATAACTGCCATATAGCAAGCCTAATATACACAAAACAAATGGCTTGAGGCAAACCCAAATTTCACTTATTACGTCAAACCACCTGTATGGTTTATCATGAGTTTTGATTAAGTGTAATCGTTTATATTTTGAATCTACTGAAATCTATAATGATAACATCACTAACCTGATGCAGGTCGTTTGAGCCCATATCGTTAGCGACGATCGAATTAGCATACCAACATCTTAGGGGGGAAAACTGGTAGCTATTCCATATTCCGCACCAATTCTGACAAACAGGTAGTTTTTTCCCCAATTGTAGATGATTCAATTATGCACCCTAGCATAAGCAGCCGCCTGGGTAAAATATAACTCAACAGAAAGAAAGTTTTAACCGCCAAACGCTCGTGAGTTCCAAAATAATACCCTGCATTTGGACCACCCTATATTTAAAAATTCAGAAGTTGTTTAAAACACATACACACATCTTCCAAACAGTCCAATTCTTACATTTTTACAGAAAATAGTAGTAAATTAGTTAGATTTCTATTATTTTTCCTATGTATATGCTTTGGTTTTGAATTGCTCAAAAGTATTCAATCTAGTAATCTGTTAAACTATTTCCAATTGCATGCTAATTAGAAACCATATTATCATTCCGTCATAATTCCCACAAAGTACGAGTACCTAAATATGTAAATATATTCCAAACAATTTCACTCATTCATATTCTCATTTACTCCACAGTCAATGATTTGGATACTAAATCCATAACAGACGGTCCCGGCGTTGAAGATGAAGGCGACGATTTCGATAAATTGAAGGCAACGCGCGAAAAGGAACGTTTACAGCGGCAGCAACAAAAGCTCGCGCGTACAATCAGCACAGCGCCCGGTATAGATAGTAGCGGTTCGACGGTAATGCCCGTAGTTGCAGCCGCGATAATACCGGCAACCGTTGTGCCCGCACCAGTGCCATCAATGCTCAATGCGCAATCGAGTGCAAATCTTTTGGGAAATGAAGCGCCAAGCACAAACATCGAATCGATCCCAACGTCATCAACGACGAAAACTTCATCGAATAGTGAGAGCCAAGAGGCTAAACCTTAAGGGCTAGATATGGACGTATGTATGTGCTATATTAATTGGTTGCAGCAGGAATTTTATGCGTACAGTACTTGTGAAATGTATGCAAATACCTAAACATATGCAATATTTTATTCATACAAATGATTGGCATTTAGTTGGTATTTTTGTTTTGTTTTTGTATACATAGGTTTAAGTAATTAACTTTCTTACAATTTGATGTGCTCGTTTTATCAACGCATTCGAATTTGCAAAACAATTAAAATTTAAGTTGTCGAAAATCCCAAAAGTAATATATCACTTTGTAGTATAGTGTAGCATACTTTTGAGCGCAATAAGCTAAATGGGCTAAGCAAGCATTTTTCTTATACAAATATTGTGAGTAGTGTTACATGTCTGTTACAATACTAGGTATATATATATGTATATATATTTATACAATTTGTGTACGTGTGTTATTTATTAATCGCATTGCTCATATATCAAATTTTGTATTAAACGGATATTACTCGTATTGTTGCTTCAATTCAAGTGGCGTTAGGCACAGACGCTCAGAAAAAGTTCGAAATCTAGAAAATATGACAAATAAAATTTATAGCACTTATACTAACAGATAAATTTATATTTCCGTGGCGCTTTTGCATAGATTCATACACATGTACAGTGACTCAAATAACTGTCCGCATAATGATTTTTTCACCATATTTAAAATGTTTTTCATACACAATTTTTTCGTTAAGTTTTTGTAAAATTCTAGTTCATAAAATAATAAAATGTAAATAAAATGAAATTTCAAACTTTGTGCAAGATTTTCGAAAGTGCAACAAATTTTCATCCAAATTTCTAACCTTTTATTGGAATTTTTTTTAACAATTTTTAGTAAGCAGTTTTGTAGCTCATTCAATTTTTGCATAATAATGTGCTTCGTGCAAGTGTGTGCAAGTTTCTAGAGTCTCAAAATTTGTCTTGATTTTCTGAAACTTTTTTGAAATCTAGGTGTTACGTACTTTTTGTCATATAACGTATGGGTTTTAGAGGGTCTTGCATGTTTTATATCAGTTTCCAAGACCACAATTTCAAAAAAAAAAATTTCAAAAATCAATAGAAAATTTTAGTTTTTTAAAACTTGCACAGTATTATGCTAAAATTCAATGATCTGATCTGATAATTCAAATTGTGTACCCAAATTTTTCTAAAAATTAAAATTAAAAAGTTGGAAATTTCTATGAAAATTTGTTGAATTTTTATTAATTTGAAAAAGTTTGAAATCTTGATGCATATGCTTTTTGTTATAGAACCAATTAAGTTTTTATAAAAAGTTTATCATGAAAAGCAGTGCGAACAATGTAAAAATGGGACCAAAGAAAAATTTTCTTTATATTGTTGTTGTAATTTTGCTTCCTTTCGATAGCTGTTTTTCTTCAATCCAGATATTTTTGTTTTTTTTTTTTGTTTTTGTGAGTGTGGTCATTACTTTGAGTCACATTGCAGGATATTTATGTATCTGTGAAACCGGCCCATGGCTTTGCTGACCATTTAAATTATGCTAAGAACTTCAAGTGATATAATCAAAAGACAAAAAAAAATATTTTTTTGAAGATATTTATATGATTTTTGATTAAGCAAAATATTGAAAAACAAAGATATAGAAATATAAATCAGTAACTATTTATGACGATATTAGCAAGCGATATTGCATTATTGTAAATGTATTGAGTATGTAAGCGGTTGTGCGAAAGTTTGTTTAAGCGAAAAATATAATAAAATATATTTATGTAGTAAGGGTATTCAAAATTCGTTGTGCATGGCCCTGTATTCTGGATTTGTGTTTTTCGTAGTCTAGTGTATGTTCAGTGGAATCGCGATAACTCGCAAACTCGATAAGTTGAAAAAAAAAAAATAATTCGCAACAAAATTCAGATCTTTGCATAGCTCGTACGAAATTTCACCCCATTAGCTCCTGCCTAAAAATATCGTTTTGTCCCTTACTTCCAGAAACCCCTTAAAAACACAATTTTGAAAGTCGCTAGATTATTAAAATGTGCTAAAGAATTATTCTTTGCAAAATTTTACTAAGCGTTTTCTCAAACAAAATCTGTGCGAGATTAAAGCCAAATTTAACATAAAACCAAATAACAAATAGTTGCAAATAAAAATGAGGTAACAGTTCTGCGGCCGCCGCCGTAGCCGAGTGTATAGCGTGTGAGCGCTACTTTCTTTAGATCCTGTGTTCAAATCCTGGCCGGGGCGGCAAGTAACATCAAACATTTTAGAAAAGTTTTTCCCAATAGGGTTCGCCCCTCGGCAGGCAATGGCAAACCTCCGAGTGAATTTCTGCAATGAAAAAACTTCGCACAGAAATCATTTGAGGTTCGAAGTCGGCGGAAAGCATGAGGTTCCTCAATTAGTGTTACAACACCAAAACGCACACCACAAATTGTAGGAGAAGTTCAGCCAATCATCGCCGAAGTGATGATGTTTGTGACAAATTATTATTATTATTATTAGCAGTTCTGTTAACTTACAACATTAATGATAACAAAGGGAGCATTTTATTGTTTGTTTTTTTTTTATTTTCTGTTGCGTATTATGTTTGATGTATAAAGATTTTCTGTGAGCTAACTCGAAAATCGCGATAACTCCTAATAAATTGATGGTCCCTTTGACTACGAGTTATCCCGATTATACTGTATTTAGTTGTTGGAATTTCAAAGTAATCCCAATAGAAACCACAAATACAGAAAACAAGGGCATATATACACAACGAATACAAAATACTCCTAATATAACCCCTAAAATATGTGCATAATTTAAAAACTATTGAGGCTTAGGTGCTACAAACAATAATTTTCATAATTTTAATAACTTAATTATGCGTTAAAGTCGTTGGGAGTGAGTTAGGAAACGTATTACTATATTATAGAAATTCGTGCTATTTACGAAAAAAATAAATTAAGTAATCTCTCTAGTGATAAAACACAATTATTTATAATTTATAAATAAATAAATTGGTTAAGATATTAAATTTACCTACACGTGTACGTAACCTGAGCTTAAGCTATTTTATGTAAAAACGGCAGTTTTGTATATAAGATGAGCTAAAATCAAATAAACTTACTCAAAATTTAATAAAAATCAGAATTCTGTTTTTTTATTGTTGGTGATTGAAACTTATGGAATTAAGGCAAACTGGAAGCATATAACGGTAATATATATATAAAAAAAAAATTCGATATTTCAGTAACTATTAAAGATAATTTGTCCAAATTCCATATGCAGAATTGGATTGAAAAAAAAAACAAAATATATCAAGGCAATCGAAAATTATGCAAATCGAAAAATAACCACGCCCACTTATTTTATAAGGGTAAGTTATAAATATAAAAAATTGCGATATTCAAGTAGCAATAAAGGTAATATACTCAAATTTCAATATACCGGAGCTACAAAAATTGAGGAAACCGCCGTCCGACAGCCCACATTAAAACAATTAGGCACCTTACCTCTGAAAGTAACTAAGTAAACTCTACCAAGTTCGGTACACACTATAGATTTCAACATAGTAATAATAGCATAATTTTGAAATTTATTAAAATCAGACGAAACCCACGCCCAACTCTCATAAAAAGGGTGATTTACAAAAAAAAAATTAAAATATTCGCTATTTTACTAAATCATGTAGCGTAATATTTTCAAATTTGTTGGAGAGAGAAATACCTAAGAAATGAAAAATTTTTGAAAGTTTGTGTGGCGCGTTAAAATCATACTAAATACCTTTTGTTTCCTTTTAAATCAATAAAAGTCGTTTAGGTTTTCAAAATATTATTATATAGCGTGCCAAGGTAGGTAGGCGCCACGGTGGCCTGAATACTGAAGGTGACGTCTCGTCAGTGGTACCGCTACTTTGGTTTTTCCGATATTGAGAATTCTCAACTACAATTAGACCCAGCTTTTGTCACAAATAATCGGCAAAGAGTCACTTTTTTTTTAGTATTTTGTAGATTTATTTATTAAATATCTGCCTATAAGTCATCTTTTTACATTTTAGCAAAATTAAAATACGTTTCTCACTGAAATACAGTAAGTCATTTATTTTTCCTTCTACCGTATTCTTGTTTACTGAATATGAGATATCCCACTTCACCGCGGGAAAATTAAATCTTGTATTCGATCATAAAGGCATATTTTTTTGTATATATTGAACAGGTATTTAATTACAGTGCTTTTGGTTTTATAATATTTTTTGTTTTACCGCCTTGTGGAAAAATAAATAAATTTACATATTTTAGTTGAGAAAGCAAAACGGACGGAAAATTGTAAGCGTTTGAAATCAAACGACTTATGGTTTGAGATTGTAGGGATTCTCGAAATCGGGCCATTTTCTTCGTTTGATTTATCATTTAAAAATGAACGCTTTGATGATATTAGGTACTCTTTTTCTATCACGTATGGTTCCATTAAATAATCGTGGTGCATTAAGAGATTGAAATAAATTTGTATACTCGTTCAGTTTCGTCTGTAGTAAAAATACTGACCATCAGCAAACAAAAAATACAAAATACCAAATCATTCCTTAACCTAATATTCACTCACGTCGGCAATTTTCTGTCAAACATTTCTAAATTACATATAGAATTTTTCAAATGTTCTTGCCCTAAATTTGTGTAATTTGTGTTTATATTATATTTACATATATACTTATTTATTCTAGGAGATTACTAACCACATTTTTTTGTTTTGGTTTGTGATTACCATATTTATAGTTAATGTAATTTGGAAGGATTTTCCGTTATCCCGTGTCAAAGTCGTTCCAATATACATACATACTCATACATATGTACATTAACTTTTCACCCTGTTGGAAAAACAGAAGAGCAAAAAGAAATATATTTACATATATTTAGTTTGTTTCCCCAATTATACGTATTCAATAGTTTTGTTTCACGCACGTTAGCAGAGTAAAGTTACAAAATTCTTCCGAGTGATTTAAATCGGTTGTGTTTCGTTAGCTTGATTGAGCGAAACTAAATAAACGATAGGACTTTTTTAAGATTTTATCTGCGTTTTGTAGATTTTCAATTACTTATGACGATTGGATGATTGCGATGCTTAAAACTACGATTTCAGAAATAGTTCAAAGAAAAACTTTAATTCAATAATTTAATTACAGTTTACGCGGTCAATTTGTCAGACACACTTTTTTCGTACATTTGTAAGTTCAGCGAACTAAAAATTTTCGATTTTCATAATTGATTTGATGAAAAAGAAAATACCACAGATACTTTCTGGTAAGCTGTGTTTAATATGTATACCCACTGATTGCTTTTCGGTTTTACCAACCCTTTCAAAATTTGTCGAACTACTCTGCAATAATGAAAAAGAATTTTTTTTTCAAAAATTTATTTGGACGTATAGAAATTGTTTAAATATAGAAACACCTAGAATGGCATTTTATTGTCGCAAGATTACAGAAAATTTAAAAAAAAAATTGTAAAAATTAAACTTTAAAACTAGTTACATATATATAAAAACAAAATCTCAAAGAATTTATACACAAATATTATTCTACTTATTTATTCCGTAGTGAACAAAAAATAGAAACGCGTTATTTTGACAAGTTTTGGCAACTTTCTTTTGTTTATTGAATTTTTAGTAATTTTTTATTAAGCTCATTGCAAACTTTGTACAAAGAATCGAAAAATTCAATAAATTCTCATAGCACAAGCACATTTTTTATTAAGATTTTTCAGACAAATTCTATGTATGCAGTTTTATAGCCCATTAAATATTAGTGACATAAAGTGCAAATTCCACCTGTTTAAGAATTCGCGTAGTTTTTGGATATTTGCTTATGGCGCTAGGAATTGTTATGCTTTTGACTGAAATTCGCAACACTGCTTGTAAAAATTTATATACCAATATATTTATTTTATGTATCTTAAAGTTTTAAGAACTAATTTTTGTTTTGTTTTTTACCAAATCCATGTTGATTTAAAGTATAACATAATTAGTATAATTTGAATGTCAGCCCACTTTTCATAGAACAAATACACATACATACATATGTATGTATTTTCAATGTTGTTGTTGTTGTTGTTGTTGTTGTAACAACATAAAACATTCCCCATACAATTTTGGGGTATGCTGCTGAAGTGACAGTTCTTGGCCGGATATGCAACCGGGTCGTTCGGGTATCGTAGAACCGACTGTCGTGAGAACGATGTATTTTCAATAATTATTATTAAATATTATTATTAAATAATTATTGACAACTATTGTTTATGTATTTTCAACAATTTTACCCAGTGTGTTGTTCTTACCTTTTTTTGTAATAGCTGATAAATTATTTCTAAAATATAATATACCTCGTTTTGTAAAACGATTTGAAAGAATATACATACATACAATAAAACAAAAATTTCTTAGTTCATAGAAGTAATGATTTTAAGCTTTTGCTATTAAAATTACTATTATCGAAATTTCTTCGTACGATTTGAATTTTTCCTGTCTGACAACACTGATCACACTTTTCGCATGGGTTTCTCTTTTTTATTGTGATTCAATAAAATATTCTTTGAGTTAGTTGGTTATCAATAACCCGTTAATACAATCGGCGAGAATGCAGCAGGGTTGCACAAAGATTTCGAAAGAAACACAGAAGGCCCGTTCCTAAACGCAGTATGTGTGACACTGTTGCTTTCGTCAAACAGGCAGTGCAACTCAAGTACTGCGTTTACGATCGAAGCCTATTTGATATACCTATGTACATTTCGGAGACATTTCGTAAAACCAACTTATCTAAATGTTTCCCATTAAAGCAAGAAATAGATTTTTCATACAAATATAGATATTTTATTAGCAATTTTTTTCCTGACTAACTTGTAATGCTCGAACCGAAACAAAACAGCAAAGACAAAGAAACGTCGTTGGCAACATACAAGGCGATTGGCTGGCCGGTAATAAACTATGCTGCGCTAGTGTGGCCGCCGGCAGCAAGTAAGACACAATGGAAGACGCTGCAGACCTGACGGGATGCCTGCTGATGTCGCCTGAGGAACATCTTCATCGAAAGGTAAATGTGTTCCGAGTTAAGGAGCACAACCTCGCGTTCAGCAAGCAGTTCCTTGCTGGGAGTCACCGTCCGGGGCCCAATTAAGATCTGGATATTATAGCAGACTTAACTCCTACCTATCCAGAATGAACCCTGACATACCCAATACATGTCCGGCATGTGGGGATTCTTCTCACTCTCCTCCAACTACCTACTCACATGCCCTCTCAAACCAACTCATCTAACCCCCCTTTTCCGCTGGTCCGACTTCGTCGAGATAACACGTTTCCTGAGCCTCTCCCTAGATGAGCTTGATGACAACGACCATGGGTGAATCCGTTCTTCACAGGGCAGGACTAGCCGCTACAACTACAACAACAACAACATGCAAAGTTGCTGTACTTACTTTGTATCAATTTCGCATCAATACAAAACAGCTCACACTTTGAAGCTCGCCCTAATGCTTTGAATATTACACAAGGACAAGCAGTTTTAAGTTTGTCAGCAAAAAAAAAAAATTGCTAAATTGCTTTGTACATGGCGAAATAAAATACAAATATCTTAAACGAATTAAAATTTGTGCAGAATATTTAAACACATACACATTAAATTTTTTATGCTCATTTGTTTTTGTTTTTTATTTCATAGCGAACAATTTTCTTATTTAATTTAAATGGTTACGAATTAATATGACATAGAAACAATGTATTGGACGGATGAAACGATTGATATATGTATATGTACGTACGTATGTGTATTTTGGATACAATAAAACATAATATTAGGTGCAAAATGGTGGGAGAACTGTTAAAACAAATATGAAATTATTCGCTACTTTTCCATGAGTTACATATGTACATATGTATATGTATGCTGCGAAGCTATTTGCGCACATATTCTAGTATAGTTTCCAGCATTTGTATCTCCTGTTGTTTCTCCTCTCTACATCTTTTTCTATCCGCATCCAGAGAATCTACAGCATCAAAAGTTAGCCTTTGGTAAGCTAATGAATGTTCCCTAAGATATCTAACATGCTTCAATATTTGTTGCTTAATTGATAGCTTCCTACGTTTTACATTCGGACGTTCTGTAAGTAAATGCAAAGGTTCATGTTATATTTATTTCGAATATTTTATTAAACCATGTACTTTTTACCTTCATAATCTGAATCATCCGAATCAATGCAGCTGTCAGAATCGATTGGTTCTTCTGGCGGAACCAGGGGCAAAGATTTTTTTTCAATAACTATGTTGTTGTCTTCGGTTGGACGTGGGCGTGGACGATCAACACAAATTAATTGTTCTTTGTTTACAGGATCTAAGTAAGTACATTAAGGCGTTAGTATGCATATTTGAACATACGTATGGTCAATTTAATTGTTGGTTAGTCAAAACCTATGTACTTGTCACACATACCTAGTGAAATACTTTCGACACCATCGGGAAAACTGGCTGCTACAGTTTATGAGGGAGCGAATTGATGAAATGGAAATTTTTTCAAACTTAAACCACAGTGTGCTTATTAATAAAAAAAAAATACCTACCTGAGTTAAAATAAGGATCGGAAGGCAATGCAATGTTTAGTTCCTCCGGATTTTCGTCGTCATCGGGATCAGAGCTCAAAGAGAATACAACATGGCGGTTCACAGGATCTAAGCGTATGCGCACATTAATTAATATAAGAAATTTAGGATAACTACATTTAAGGTTTATTTATTCATAAACTTACCTGATTGAATGTGCATGACATATCGTGGGGAACCACATAATTCAGTAATGGGGAAAGGCATTTTTTCAAAATTTTATTAAAATTTAGTAAAATCGGTACACAAACAGAACGTCAAGTGATATACAACTTTTGCGGTTGAAAATTAAAGGTCGGATGCAAGGTGAATGTCTCGTATTTAAGGAAAACAAACGGTTTTCTTGCGGTTTCCTGTTTTTGTTGTAATAGCAACAGTGTTGTCGTAGTGTAATAATTCATTTTATAAAATGTATCCACGGTGTACTGAATACTGAAGGTGACGCCTTTAGAAGTACCGCTACTTTGGTTTTGCCGGGTTTGACAATTCTCAACTTCAACTAGACAAAGCTTTTTTCACAAATTAAGAAAAAGAGACACTTTATTTAGTATTTTGCGAATTTATTTATTAAATGTCTGCCTATAAATTCATACTTTTACACTTTAGAACAATTAGAACACGTTTTTCAAAGAAATATTGGAAGTTGTTCAATTTTCTCTCTCCCGTATTCTTGTTTACTAAAGGCGAAATTTGTTATTTCACCGCGGGAAGGCGCAATCTTGTATTCTATCATTCTTGAAATGTATCAAAGAAATTGAAAGGAGCTCAAACTTGGTTATGCTTAAAGATCATCAATAGTCGAGCTCTACATTTGTTATCGATAGAAACCATTGAGGCGAGCATAGCGATAAACTTTTTTTTTTGGAGAACCTACAAGGTTTACAAAAGTTAAAGATCAAATTAAGTTTTATTTTTGAAATAAAATTTCTCAAAAACGGTTGAAAAATTTGTTTTCTTAAAAAATCTCATGTGCTATCAATGGATTAGCGCTGGGCATTGGAAAACCCTGAAGCCGAGTTGTGTGTGGTATGCAGTCGTACTACAGGTTGTTAGTTTCGACTCAAACATATATCAAAATCTTTCGATTTTCAGCAAACCTTCTGTAAAACAGAAATTTGGTTGTACAACAAGGGCACTAAAGTGTCAACCTAAGTTGTACGACAGATAAGTTCGATATTACGTTTTAACAACAACAAAACAGATGATTTGCCTTCAACGCGAATTTTTTACGCTCTTGGTATAATCGCAGTGGGAGGTGGCATATATTTTCCGTCAAAGGAAATACCTTAATCCGCGATGCAACCATGTTGCCGTTTGTAATTTCTGTTTTCGTGCTAAATTACTGCACTGGTCACGGAAAACAGCTGATCGGGCAAACATCATTCTGTTTTGGTTTACCTCAAATGAGAATAACAAGCCGAATTGAAAACCTCCAACTATTTTTGAAGTCGCTTAAAAATGGACCAATTTGATAGCGAAAGCTATTGGAATCGTTCGTCTAGTAGAGGATTCAGTTTTGACGACGATGAAGATGTTCTGCCTGCTTCTGCTGCTAGCAGTAATTTGAATGTAAGCAATCTACTTAATGATTACGACACCATTTCAGAGGCGAGCTTCGACAATAGCTCTACAGCGAGCGTTCTCAATCTTTCCATCAAATCTGTGATATCCGAAGAATCGCTAAAGACCCTGCTGCAAGAGCAAACACTAGACGACCGCATAATGTCGAAAGGCGTTGCACCGGAAGAAGAGTTACGTTTTCTGCGCAGACAAATACAAACAACGTTTTACAATCCCTCCGCCGAGGCGACGGCACACAAACTGCTGCTTGGAAAATGTGCACCGTTGGAGGTGTTCAAGTCGTTACACGAAAAAGAGCAACTACTAGATGCAGTGTTGAAGAGCGGCGGTGGTGATGCTGTAATTGGTGTTCTTTTATTTATCAAGAAGACGTTGAACCATACAAACTTTCTTAAAATTCTCGAACAAAGACCACAAGCGTTGCAATACTGCGTAAGCTACTTGCAACAGCGTCAAAGTTCGGAAGCTATTGAATTGCTACAACACTTTGGCAAACACCAAGAGGCATCGCTGTTGCAATTCCAAGTGGCTATGGCATGTACTGATCTACAATTGCGAAAGCGAAAGCTGCAACAACTGCTCGAACAATACAATGGTGATATGGGTGTGGTCAGCGTATATTTGCAACAATTTCAGTCAGCATTAAAACTTTTAGAATTGGTTGAGAAAGAACGTAATGCACTCGATAATCTAGTGGATATAAACTCCACGCCAATTGAAGTGCTCTATCAATGCTGTCGCAAGCACAACAACTGGAAGGAGCAGAATATGACGCATGCCATATCACCCTATCGTTTGAGTGCCGAACTGCAAATTTCGCCAGCACAATTTGAATGGACTGCCTTGAATGAGCGCGCTAATGCACAGGCTTACGCTGATTTGGAAAGTGTATTCGAACGTGTGCCCACATGGCACCCCATGAAACAAAAACAATTCCACATTAGCTTCTCATTAGAATTAGCAATATTAAGACTTTATGCGTTGCAAGCACCCACAACTGTTTTATATATGTTTCTAACGCGAATGAGCAACACCTCGGAGAAATTGGAGTTGGCGCAACGTGTTAAGTGCGTGCGTGCAGTAATCGATACATTGGCGGGTATGAAGGATGTAAATAAGTTGACACAGTTAAAGGACACTTTACCAGAGCGATCGGAAGAGCAATTCTACTGTGAAATGGCTTTAAAGGCACTGCAAACAAAGCGTTGGACAACGGATAATATCAAGTTGAAGCTCTAAAGGTGAAACGCAGTGTGCTGGGAGTAACAACGAATTCTCACACGAAAAAGTGATATTTTAAATGTCTTAAAAACTATATACTTATGCGTATATAATTGTAGTTTTAAGCAAAATAAATGAATCATGTTATTAAATACATACATTTTGGTTGTAAGCAACTTTTGAAATAAAATAAAATAAAATTTTTTTATAATTTGCTTTTTCATCAAAGTTTTTTGGTATGAAATTTCGGCTGAGTCTTTGCACAAAAACAGAAAAAAAAATCAGCGATTCAAGTACAGTAAGCTGTTTATTATAATTTTTTCAAATTTATTTGGGAAAAAACGTTTCTCAGTTTATTAATATTTTAATACAGTAATGCCTATATTTTACGATGTTCACTGGTATGTTTGTTTCTTCATTTTGCGTGCACCTTTGCTGTATTATTTTATAGTATGTACTATGTATGTATGTATGTATGTATTTAAGATGTAATCCAATTTTTTGTTTTTGAAAATCACAAGCTAACAACGTACAAAAAGTTGGTGTATATATTTGTTTGACTTTGCATATTAGACAATATTTTTTTTGTTGAGTATTTGTGGTTTTATTTAAATTAAATTTTTCATACTATGCATATCGAGTTATTTACCTAGTACAAAAAATAAAGCAGTTCTATTTTGCAAAATATTAGCAACAAAAATTTTATTTATTTATTAGTAAAAAAGCTAATTAAGCATTGCATTTTATTATTTAGTAATTTCATTGTTTTTTTTTTAAATCACTATTAATTTTTTCATATTATATTTTCCATTAATTAATTATTATTTAAACCGTGTTAAGCGCATAAAGTGTAAAGCACAAATCGCCTATAAAAGCAAACTTAAAAACTACATTCAATTCATTTAACTTTAAAGAGGCATTTTTCGAATTTTCATTTACGTTTTACTATTGCTATGTTTATTTACTATATACATATGTATGTATGTATGTATGTATGCGGGTCGAAAAGTAATTGGTTAATTATCTACTCTATGATTTTGCTCTCGATTTCACTTTTGTAAAAGTATTTTAGTAACTCATTAATACAAAAAAAAAGGTAAATATACAAATGTACTGTACTATGTAAATGCTGTACAAAATAAAGCTTTCAACTTAATGCCCGTACTCAGTCTCAAGTCTTACCTAATTAATAAAGTCATAGCAACTTTAACGTTTGAAATTTGTTTCCGAGACTATTTCGTACATAGCAAACTATTTCTTAACCTTATTTAACAATATTGACGCTGTAACCGCCTAGGCGATTTTGGGCAACTTTAGCCTAAACAAAATATTCACTGATTTGTCAGTAAGTTCTGAACGGATCAGAAGTAAAAAAAACAAGGGATTGAAAACGAAAATAAGGAACTAAACTATTTGTTTTTTTTTTTAAATTATGCTTAAATGGAAGTAAAATGAATGACAAATATTTGAAACCCTCGACACTCTAGCAGCATTTCCCCATAAGTCGTGCGCTGTTATAACAACAATATGAAATTTCCCCAGAGAACGCGACAGTTTGTAAATTAATTTAAATGTGAAATTAATCAAGATGTTTAGTATATGAAATTATATTGTAATGATTAAATAGCAGACTTGGAAAATCAAGATTTTCATTTATAAAGATTAATACTTTATTAATATTTTATTCTGTTGATTTACTGAAAAGTAAACAAAAGTGAACGAAAAAATTAGAATCCAAACACAGCGATCACAAAATACGCAAAGCCAACGTTCACAGAACACAGTTCTATTTCAGAAAAGGTCAAATAAATTTCAGAAAAAAAATTGTATTTCAGAAACATTCAAATGTATTTCAGAAAAATTTGTTTGGTTAAGTAAAACTTTGCATAAGTCCGCTTTATAGCCATGCCGTGCAAAGCAAAACATTTTTCTGAAATACATTTATACTTTTTTACATTCGAGTTTTTCTGAAATACAAATGCGATTTTCCGAAAATCATTTTCTTTTTTCTGAATCGGATTTGAGTTTTTCTGAAATACAATTGCAGTTTTTAGAAATTTATTTGGCCTTTTCGGAAATAAATTTGAGATTTTAAGAAATACATTTGAACTTTTCTGAAATACTGTTGGAAAAGATGTAGTTCAATCGATGATTTATGCTTAGCGATTCTTTTTTTTAGGTGGATGCCTTCGTAATGATGAAACTTCATATTTTCACTCGAAATTGGATTTGAGATAGCAATAAATTGATATTAAAAAATTAAAACTTCTATATTTTCAATGGTCGTAAAAAAACGGGCCGTCAAACGCTGAACCTCCTTAAGGCAAGGTTCGTTCCAAATTTGAGTGAGTTCGCCTTATAAAATTGTTGTAAATTAACAACGTACGTTTCAAATTTGCTAGATTATGATAAAGTAGTTAGATTCGGAGCTATGCTTACACATATTTACATATTTGCCCCGCCCATTTTCCTGATGTTTTTTCAATGCCTTCCTTTATGTCGAATTTACTATTATTTATCGAGATATCGCTATTTTTGATTTTTCCACTCCACTATGCCCCAATTCAATTTTCATTCTACCTATTTTGACTTAAGTGCACAACATACGCACCAACTTTCGTTGGGATACCCTAATTTTTATGCGAGTTGTGTGAACTAACGACGAAATGGACGGACAAACATGACATATATTGCTATATGTAATTCTATTACGCTAGGCTGTTGGTGTTATGTGAAAAAGTGAAAATTGTTTGGTTTCTTTAAAGAAAAAAAATAAAAAAAATTCGAATTGATTTTGACTTAGTAAAATAATAATTTTTTTGCTATTTGATTTTTAAACACAGTATTTGTCTGACTATTTTTAATTATTATTTTAATTTTTTATCTATAATCAGTTAGTAACCATTTGGCTATGTAAAAAAAAAAATTGAAACAGTATAAAAGTTACGTCAATAAATTTAGTTAGATGTTCAAAAACCCCCGTTATTTCTGAGATGTTTTAGTCTCCCTTGATTTCTGGGAACCAAGAAAATGATAACTAATTAATTTCCCAGCACCAGCAAGATTCGTAACGTGAAATACGGGCATTATGAGAGCTTGGTTTTTATGAGCGGCGTCTTTTTTGTGGCGTTGCACTCGGAGGTCATCTTATATGAAATAAATAATGATCATATTTTGTATTAAGAAAAGTACTTTTAATACATGGAAATCTTTAAATATTGATTCATTAAAATTGATGATGATGGGAAAAAAGCAAGCGTGACAGCAATTTACAGCAAAAAAGCGTAAAAATTAAAAAAAAAACACCACAATAAGCCTTTTGTTAAATAAAACTCACTTATCGGGTTCCTTGTGTACGACATTCTCTAGCATCGATAACGCGTAAGATATCAAAGGGCTAACAGCCTAACGAAGATATTTGCGTACTAAAAATGCACTACGATTGCTTTTATACCAACTAAAGACGAGCTTTTAATTCAATAGATATTTACCTAGAATCAGTATTATTTTGGCGCAGGAATTATTTCCATAAACTGAACATAGCATCATTTCGATTCAAGCATCGATTTATCGAGCATCGTTTGATCGAGCATCGTTTGAGACAATTCAGAGAAATAACAACCCCAGATTGCGTGTAGCTCTTCTACCCACTGACCTAAGGGGGCCCGAACAAACAAAAAAAAAAAGACAGTCAAATGCGTAAAAGTAAATGAAACAAAGAAAGGAGAGGTTTATACTACGAAAAAAAAAATAACAAAAAAACTATACAATAGAAACAAATAAATAACGCACATAATGTATAATGTAT
Organism: Anomoia purmunda; assembly: GCA_951828415.1. Classification (NCBI taxonomy): domain Eukaryota; kingdom Metazoa; phylum Arthropoda; class Insecta; order Diptera; family Tephritidae; genus Anomoia; species Anomoia purmunda. The sequence goes on from OX639993.1 coordinate 155,939,009, forward strand.
GAGGTATAAATGAATAAAAATATGTGTGTATATTACATTTTTTCTTTAACACAAATATATATTATATAAGTTAAATGTAAATTTAAATACAATAAAAAACGCCGAAAGAACTAATAAACAACTGATATCACGAATTAATCAATAAATTAAAAACAAGTTAATCTAATGGTGCTAAGCACCAGCAACTAATTGTTGCAGTGCTGCATCAGCCTCTGGCAAACGATCGTTTTGAACTTAACGCTTAGGCTATCGAATATCACATCCGTATCCTCTAGCTTATGTTGCACCTGGTCATTATTATTTTGATTTTGATTTAACTGCGCCTCCTCGTGCGCAAAGTAACTTTTGAATTTCTCATTTAAACTACGCTCCAACATTGTATTGCTATTGTTGAAGAACAACACATATGACAATTCGAGCAAATAGTAATTGAGATCGGTCATAAAGAAACGTTCACATTCGAGCATATCGAATTTCTGCATCAAAAAATGTCTCATCAAATAATAAATTAAGTACTTGACATCCTGACGACGCAGTGGCACGAATCCCGTATCCTTGGAGAAGTAAGCGAATAGTTTCAGCGTCTTACTAGCGCTATTGCAATTTTGCAGGCATAATACAAAGGCATCGATGAATTTAAAATTTAACATGAGTGTACGTATGCGGTATTCGAGCCGCTCTTTTGAGAAATCACCCACTTTGTCGGGATTATATAGCCCATGGAATACATATAGACAATAGTGTATGTATTGTCGCAGCTGCTGTAAATTCTCATCCTCCTCCAATGTCTCCTCAGCTTCGACAGGCGCATTCGAGGTGAGGGTACTCTGCGAGTCTGCCGCATTGGGTGTACGCTCGTCACTCGCATCAAGCTTTGCAGCTGCAACCAATGGGCATTGTTCTGCACTCTGTTCACCTGCTACAGCACTACTGGCTTCCGAGTTATCTGTAATGTGCAGGCGCGCATAACTTTGTTCATCCGGGGTAATGTCATCAACAGCGACGCTGTGTTGTGCATCCTCCGTCGGTGCAGCTGAAGCTGGCACCAAACCTGCGGCAGCCGATGAAGGCAATAGCGAAAAGTTTAATGAACAGCCATCGTTCGGTTCATTGTTACTTAAATTCTCTAGGCTTGAGATCATATCGTCTGAGTCTTGACCGGTCACCACATTTTCACTACTATCCGCTTGCGTGGTAGATTTGTATTGATTCGAGGGCGATGGACGTTCAAAGTTTGTCACATTATCGAAACTTATGCCGGCTTCTTGCATGAATTGCGATTGATATTTCGGTATGCTCTTCAAATAGCGTACAGGATCCGATTCCAAACGTATGCGTGGTCTTGGCAAATTTATTTCCACTGGCACGTCAACACACTGACTCTCGAAGCGCATCAGTCGTTTGGTGGTGGGCAAACAGACAACACGATGTTTCGTTTTATCGACGCTAGGTCCAAGATCGCGACCACACTATGGAACAAAAACGAGTGTTGTTAGTTTAAAAGGAATGTGACGAAAAAACAATATTGGGGTATACCTGTCCGTTTGAATTGCCACCAAACGCCTTGACCATATACTCAGTGGTCATGACAAGCGTAAAGTCTGCGCCACAATCAACGTACATCGGACGATCGACGCAATCTACGGGTGATGGTTTGCTGACAGGACGTCGCTCCTTGTCGCTTGTGCCCAGCTGATGTTCCAAATTCTTGCCCCAAGTGTACAAGGTACACGTTGATGAGATCAAAGCAAAGTGGAAAAGGCCGCTTGAGATCTGTGGGGAGGAAAATATTGCAATCATTAAAAAAATACATCAATATTTACAAAATACTACTACTAAGTCGTATGATTAAAATGTGAAATGATCGAAAGAAAATAAAAAGGGTGTAAATTGCAAATGGTAAGATTGGGGGTGTTAAATATCGTATCGAAATGAAAAATATTCGAAAATGATTCCCAATTAATTCGATATCACCGGAATTATGAAAATCACCTCGAAAACAAATCGAAATGCAGAACACTGATAGCAAAAAATGTAGTGTAATGTGTAGCCCGATGTTTGGCCGAACTTCTACTACAATTTGTGGTGTGCGTCTTGATGTTGTAACACAAATTGAGGAGTACACAGTTTTACGCCGACTCCGAACGGAAAAGAATTTTGGTGGGAAGTTTTTTTCATGGCAGAAATACGAGTGTATTCTATTCGCTATTGCCTGCCGAGGGGCGACCGCTCTTAGAAAAAAGCTGATCTATAACTTTTGATGTTACTGGGTTGAGCCGGGAACCACCGAATGAAGCGGACTTTTTCTTTTATATGGGGACCCGTCTAATGTAAATACAATTTTATTTTTTATTTCAATAATAGTTCACTCAAAAACTCCATTCATAATTATTTTTCATACACCGAAACAAAAACCATTTATTTCAGTTTTTACCGAAAAGTTAACTTTTTTTTATAATAAAAAAATAAGTAAAATAAAAAGTAGATAATTCTATTCAAATATTATAGTATGACTAGATAAGGATCAAATTACAAAATATAAAATCTAAGCCGCATAGAGATTGCTCTGAAAAATGAGCGATTTTCAATTTTCGATTGCTATTAAAATATTAAAATTTTAGAATTTTAACAGTGCCACCTAGAGTCAACACTTTTTGATTTCCGTCAATGTGGATAGTACACATTCTAAACAAACAGAGTAATACCATTTTTGGGGCCGGAATGATACGCACTCAAGATGGGCGACTTAGATCCTTATAGTAAAACCTCGTCATTTTTACCAATTTTTTTCTTAAATTTGAATAAAATATTCTAGAGAATTATTCGCCCGGAAATTACATGTAGTCTTAAAATAGGCAGCATAAAAATTTGTTGCATATCTCAAGGGAATAACGACTCGGACAACTTCATTTACAATACAAAAAAATGTAATACGAATATAATCCACTCCAAGTTTTATCGAATTCTTTCTTACCTGTAATATATGACCTGCCACCTCGGTTGTGTCCACCAGATGTGGTGTCATATGCTCGCAAGGATCGACGTCAGCAACTGTTGCAGTCGCCGCCGCCGCCGCTGTCGTCGCCGTTTCCGCTACTGGCTGCTGCTGTTGGCTATCTGCCGCTTTTGCTATACCCTCTTCGTTCGCTTGCGAAATAGATTTTAAAGATTTGAGTGGTTGTGCAATCATCGGTTTAACTTTATCAACCAATTCCTCAACCACATCATCCACCAATTGTATGGTAATATCAGTAGCGGCAGTCGTCATTTGCTGCACTATAATTTCTTTCATTCCCACCTCTTCCTTCAGTTCTTCTTCTTCCTCTTCGTGCTCAACAATAACACTTGATGCCAAAACTTCGACAAGTTCTGATTCTTTGTTTGGACTCTCGTCAGACACGCTTGCCACCGCAGTCGTTTCGTTAGAGGTTTCAACAACAGCAGTTGGCGCTACTGTTTTATCAACAATATCTGTGAGTATGCTGGTGGCAATTTCGGTGGCCATTGATTTGGGTGCTTCCGCATAGGCGCTTTTGGACGTTGACGCAATATCGGGGGCTGTAGTAGCGTCACTGGATAGCGTGGCTTCCAAACGTTTGCTCATTTCACGACGTTGATTTTCTTCCAGTTTTTGTTTAGCATTCGCACGACGTTTTATTTGGTTCGCCAAGCGTAGCGCTTGCGGCGATGAACCCCATGTGTACATGCATCCATTTTCATCAACAGCTAGCTGCGGTTAAATGTTGCGGGAGGTTAGTAAAGCATTCGAAAGCAAAAAATAAAAATAAAATAAAATAAAATAAAAAGCAAGGCAGAAGAGCACTCACGTTAGAAAAAAATTTGGTATGTATCAGTCTTATTCTTTCGGTGCACACGAATAGTTTCAGTGGCACCAAACTCTTCACTTGACTAGTGCAATGCATTTCATCATCGGTGGCAATATTGCTTTGCTGCCCCTCGGCTTGTGACGAACCTGTACCAATACCCAATTGGCCAAAGTGATTCGAACCAAAGACAAATAAATCGGTGGCATTCGGATTGCTCGGCACCTGACAAAGCACCAAACTGTGCGCGTGACCCAAAGATATTTGGAGTATTTTCTAAAATATGAAAAATAAAAATTTCAATAAATATTGCACTTATGCATTTTCAAAAACTTACTTTTGATTTGAAGAATGAAACTATTTTCGGTACGGGCACACTCTCGCAATTCCCGTGACCAAGCTGGCCGTAAATGCCCCAACTAGAGTGAATTGAAATGTCAGATTTTTAAATTGTTTACCATATCCTGTTAGCGAAATCTGCATCTATACTTACCCCCATGTGTATAACTGTCCGTCGGCAACAGCAGCATTATGATATTGTCCCGCTTCTATGATGGTTATATTTTTGCCATCAAATGCACGCACCAACATTGGTTGCAATGATACTTGCATATCACGACCAATACCCAATTGCAGCAGATTATTATTGCCAAAGGCATACAACTACAATTTAGTGAAAAAATACAAACATAAATATTTTAATGATCAGCACTGTGCAACAACCGAAACCAGTCTGGGCTGTGTTTATATTTTCTGAAAGTACAACCTTCCAGTCATAAAACACTCGATGGATTCGCAAAATTTAGCTAGATTTTTTTTTGTTAACCTACTAGTTTTTATATCCCGGTCTAAGTTAAAAAAAAAATGAAAAAAAAACGTTACAATGAATGTTTGAGCAAAATTAAAGGATAAGAAATAAATAATAAAATTTCACGAGGAATTAACCCCATAATTCAAGAAGTTCCTCAAAAAAAAAATTTGAAAAGTTGTTAGAGGAATAAAAAAGAAAATTATTCGTCTGTTAATTTTACTAGGGGTCTTTTCAGTCAAAGTCTTTAAACAAAGAACGTAAAAGTCCAAAGAAAAAAATATGTCCCTTTAAAATATTCACCATTTATTTATCATAACATTAATACTGCCAGTTAACAGTGCTGTTATCTAAATTTTGTATAAAACTATTGGTTATTTTATTTTGTGTACAATTCGGATTTAACGCACACCGATTTTGTGTGAAAAAAACTACCACTAAAATTTTTTCTCTAAAACATTTTAACCCTCTAGCAACTTTTCAAATTTGGCTTTTTGAATTAAGGGTCAAATTGACACTTTTAGGTTGGAGCGAATGGGTTAAAATGATCAGCGAAAATATTTTCCATGAAGCCGAACCGAAAACGAACCGAACATGGGCGAAGCTGCAGTTCGGTCGTTCTCTAGTAGGCCAAACAAAAAATAAAAAAAAAATCGTGCTAACGTTTGCAAATCTATTTATTACTACTAGAACATTATACTTTACGAAAATTATAACAAAGCCCGGGCTGCTTTAAATTGCCATAAAATTGTCGCACAGTGTAATTGATGTTTGGTTTGGCGTTAAGCAAATAAAAAATCAAAAATCTACGCACCCCATTGTTTGTTAATACTAAAGTATGCTGTCGTCCACATTTCACGGTATGAACTTCTAAATTCAAATGTGACAACAAATCTAAACTTTTGACAGCGTGTGGTGGCTCTGGTGGATCTAAATGTCAACCATTTAATGTTAATTTAGGGAATAATATTATGTAATTTCAGTTTCAACCTACCGGAAGACTTGTTAACACTATAATTACAAGGCACTCCATTAGAACCCCAAAAATAGGCAACACCATCCACAACGCAAGCGCAGTGTGCACAACCAGCTGATATAGGTTTGAAGCGTGATGTTTCGATTGCAAACTGTAAAAATATAATGTAAAAATTTGAAATAATTGAGATAAGTGGTCTTCGGTGAGAATGATACCAATGATTCAGGTAAGGCATGCCATTAGCATCAACACATTTTCATTTACTAATTCCATCTATGACTAATGCCCGATTTCCAATGGTCATTAGGATGAAATAAGTTCGTATGACAAAGTTCGATATGAAATAATATCTCTGCCTTCCACTGTTAATGAATAAAATGCTCAGTGGATCTTAGCGAACTTTGCCCGCAGAAGAGATTTGCAAAAAATGTATTTTAAGTCATTACCTGATTGTCCTCGTATGTGATGCGAAATGTAGATAAAGCATTTGTTATGTGATCGCTCTTCGAACGTTGAGATTCCATATGTATGAGTACAGCTAAGTAGGTTTCGATGAGATTTTTACAAAAATCAAATAAAAATGTTTTATTGTCATTTATATTGATCTCTATGTGACCGGAGGATGTGTGCGATACAATTGGACGAAGTACGGCAGAAAAGGGATTGAGTTGATTTTCTAGGCGCTGCAATGGAACGGGAAGATATAATAAAACATTTTAATAGGTATTTTGGTTTTTTTTGTTATGATTATAACCAACTTTAACATCCAGTTTAACTGCAGTTGAGAACTCTGTTCAGTTATAAGAATATTAGGCGTATTCACTGTAGTTAAATTAACTAAAACTATTTACTATTGTTTGTGTAATTCTAAAATTATTTTCTGTGTTCTTATGTCAACTAATTTCTTGTTTTCGATGTGCTTTTTAATATAAGTTTTTTTCAAAAACAAAAAAACTGAAATTTAATAGGTAACATACCTAAAAAAAATGAAAAATTTCTTGTTTTGAGGTGTGAAATTTGTATGGTTTTATGATGATTTTTTTTTAGTTTTAAACAAACTTTGAAAATTGGGATCAAATGGTTATTGTTAGAGAATGAAATATATTTTAATTAAATTAAATAAAAGAAAAATAAATAAGAGAAAATATGTCAATACGTGATGACCAAATAATTTGCAACGGAATGTAATTAAGTTTTATTTTTTGTTTAAGAAATAAATTAAATTAAGTTCAAAAAAATTAAATCATTCGAATGGGTTTGAAAAAGTTTTATTTCTAACTCCGCAGATAATTTTAGAAAATAAAAACCGAAAGGCCCTTCTGAGAGTTCAGAGGTGCTCCTCTCTATAGTCACTTTCCCTTTTTTTTTGTATGGAGTGGCACAAACTGAAGGTTTTCTATTTCCGCTAGGGCTACGAGAAGGACCCTTGTAAGACGTGCCACGAAAAGCCCTCTTACTTTGCTACCTTAGTAGGCCGTACTTGAGAAGGCCTTTTGGAGCAGTAAAACAAACTGCTTCTTTATTTCCAAAACAAAAAAACAAAAAAACAAATTATAGATATATGTACATATGAAGAATTAAGAATTTCGACTTTAATTAAATTACAACATAAGTTCATTGAAATAGTAAAATATGGTCAAAAAAACAAATAAAATATTAATAAAACATAAGGTTGAATAGTTAGTTTAGTTATGAGGTGTTTCAGTTTAAAAAGTTAAAGTCGCAGTGCAGTTCAAGGTGGTTGCCACCTGTTTAAAAATATTATTAAAATAAATAATTGAGTTTACTCCGATGTTAGATACCTATATTAGATAGTTTAAAACTGAAAGTTAATCGAACATTTTTTTTTAAAGTGAGATGCCACCTGCTTGAAAGGCTTAATTCAATTTTACTTGTAATTGTACTGAAATTAATTATATTGATGTTAAGCAAAAAAAATTTAATATTGGACATATTTTTGAAGAATGTTGCAACCAGTTTGAAAAATTAAATTGATTAGTAGGAATAAAAATTTTACTATATGGGAGTTTAAGAACCATATTGTACTATTTTATTAATTAGTACCTCTTTCATTTCAGTTAACTTATTATCAAAACTTAGTGAGCTCTTTTAAACAGGTGGCAACACTTTTCAACAATTTTTCGCATACACCTTTCTCTTTTCATACTTCATTTACGGGCTAATATAATTTCAATGCGAATTTTTAAACAGACTTCCACTTCCATTAATATTTTCGCAATTACGAATTCCCTTTAACATCCTTTCCTTTGACAAACATGTGGTAATATTTCATTTAGATTAAATTTTGAAACAAGTGACAACCGGACCACGACAACATGTATAAGGTAAAAACCGGTTTTCCATACGAATTTTTATATTTGTATACAAATATAAGAGTATTTTTTATCTTCTAATTTCCCTAGGGTAAAAAGTTGATGTATATTGGAAAGATTTTCAGTCATCCCTTTTGAAGTTTGGTTTGGAGACAAGTGAGAACGAAAAATGACACTGAAGATGGCACAACACCGAAACCGGTTTGTCTCCAAACCAAACTTGACAATGGATGACCGAAAATCGTTCGAATATACATCGATTATAAGGGTCATTATAAGTTTTGATGAATCCCCTTATAGTTTAGTTACTTATTGTGTTTTACTTAGATTTGATGTTACTGCAGAACTTGTGTTAATTACATGCGTGATAATAGAAACTCACCATACAAACGTCATAAATCTTACCACTAAAATGTTATTTATTGAGCTTACCTCCTAAGTGTGAGTTATTGAAAGAAAATAAAACTAATAATATAACTTTTATTTTGCGAAAAAATAATAAAAATTCCGAAATACTCGTTTTTCATTCAACGTAAAATAAAACATTGAAAATATAAGTTTTGATCGAGCAGATACGTTTAACAATGTTAATTTTCTTCTACCACATCATATACTCTCATTTCCAACCCTTCCTTCATATTGTTTTTTAGAAACAAATCCGAAGCATGACAGTTGTTTACGCTCACTGAGTTGTATACCACTGTAACTTTCTGATAGTCTGAAAAATTTACTTATCTTTTCTCTCATCCACAAGTTCAAAGTAATCTCCTTATTTAAAAGCAACAATTAACTATAATTAATCCCAAATTCATGTAGAAACAAGCTAAATTAGGAAGTAAGAAAATCTTTACTCACCTTAAGTACACAATGTCTTATGTTCGGTAGCTTCTCTTGTATAAACACAAAATATTCCATTGCGACTTGCGGCAAGTAGGTGATCGTTTCCGCAAACATCAGTTCACTCAAATTATACAAACAGACATTCGTCTCTGTGTACCAGCCTAACGTAAAACATATATTGTTCCTTTCTTGTAAACAGTCTTCACGATATTTACCAAATTCCTGCCCAACAACGCTGGTCAGCGCCAAAAATGTATCTATGCAAACGCCACGTGTCTTTGCCAAAATCAACGCCGATGAGAATAGACCACTTTGACACAATACAATGCTTGTCATGTTCGTGTGATATTTGGTGTTGGTTACCAGAAAATTCCTATAATACAAAAGAAAGAAGAAATTTAAAAATTATATATTAAAATAGTCCAAACGACTATTACTTACCACAATGGCAAGTAGTTCTTATCATTCACCGCCCGCTCCGCCAAAGTTATCAATAACAAATTGGCCAAATGAAATTGTGACGATGGTGACATTTGTAAATTACTAAGCGAATCATCCTCCCCATAGGTGTAATCGCTCGCCGACTGACCCTCATTTACCACATTAATCGAATTTGTGCTTGGCGCGACTGGCAGTATTGACCTTACATCCTCCGAATGACGATATGTAATATCTTTGAGTATCGTTTTTATTATGGGACTACAAAAGTAATTCGATTTGAGCAGATATGTTGTTTTCAGCGCCATAGCACAGAGATGCATTAGTGCACATGTCTGCCCGAACATAGCCAATTTGAGTGCTGTGCGAATGGGTTTAATTCGTGCTGAATTGTACGTGATCAGCGCTTGTGTGACCCTTTTGCGACGCAGCAAATAGTCGCCCGCAAATTCTATGCACGCTTCATAGGCGAGATCAAAAGTGTTGCAGAATTCGCGACATTGTATCCATTCACCGGCCAAAGCAGAGTCCAAAAAGATGGCAAACGGTTCTTTTCTGTAATAGGGAAACGAAAAAATGTGTAAGTAATTTGTAACAATTTTGAAGAGAATGCTGATGTGCATTTACTTTAATTGTATGTAGTAGACATTTTTATTGGTGACCACATAACATGGATCGTAATTGATTTTTGGGAATTCATGTTTCATAATTTCCATTTGCCGCAATGAGTACTCCTCTTGGACATCAATGTTCTCATAGAACTGCACATAATCCATGGGTGAGCGAATATCTTTAAAATCGAAGGCTTTGGCTTTATCTTCCTTTGATATGACTTCGCTGAGATCGTTAGAACGATAAGTGGCCATTTGATAAAGATTAAGCACGGTTTCATGTTCAAAACGAAAGAGGGTCAATTGTGAAGAGGCATTGAAGCGCTGAAAAGAAAAAATATTGTGGCATAGTAAATATAGGACGGAAATTTTTGGGATTTTCCAAAATTCAAATTAGGTAAAATTAAATGAAAGATCTTAGTGACTCATTCACTTTTTTGTGGCAATGTTCGTCAAATGTTATCAAAGTTATAGTCATAGTTATACAGGATACCCCCCATGGTACTTCTAACTCGATGGGCGGTGATCGGCTGGCACCGTTCTTCGAATGCATTCTCCCCTAAAGCGTTTATTGGATGTTCCGTTTTTCTTTCGCATTAGAAAATATTAAATTGTGACTCGTAAAATCGATAAACAAATTCGTTCCCCTAATGGTATTTCCATGCAAACCTTAGGCGAATCTCTTACTCTTTTTTGTAACCGAACGCACTAGTGTCCTGGATATTATAACTTTCGCCACCTAACTGTTGTTTTCAGGCGGGTGAACAGTTTTGAAAAAAATGTTGAATCTAAGAAGACACACAAAACTTTTTTGTTTTAATCTCTACCGGAGCAATATTTACAGCCATTATTAGCAAAAAAAAAGGGGACACATTTTTTTTCGTCAAAATCCTAGAATTTCTAAAAAATTTAATTTTTTGAAAAAGCTTGTGTGACGGCATAGAGAGAGGTATTAAAAATGATGATTTAGCTCAGGGTTTGTTTCAGATTATCATAAAACTATAATGTGAAAAAACTTTGAAACCCGAAAAAATTATGTCAATAATTGAAAAGTTAATAAACAAAATGAAAAAAAAACCCGAGTTGAAAAATCTTCAGTAGTTTTCCTACAATTAATTCTCAAAAATGGGGTTCGAGAAGGGGTCGCTACACTAGAACACCCCCTTAACACTGCTACTCAGTGGGCAAAAAAAAAATAAAAGTCTATATTTAGGTAACTACTAAGGACAATGTGCTCACATTTACACGGAATTAAATTAAATTAAATTAAATTTTTAGAAATAGACGTGTATCAAAAAACATCAACTCTACCAAATTGAGTACATATGCATTTGAAATTGGAAGTCAGTGAGCATAATTTTGAAGTTTCCAAAAAAGCAAAAAAAAAAAAAAAAAAAAAAGAAGAAAACAGATAAAATAACCGATATTTCTGTAACTATAAAAGATGCTCAATTTCTTTATGCAGAATTGGTTTGGTTGGGAATGCGAGGCTTAAAAAAATCGTGTTAAATGATCCTGTTTTAACTCAAAACGGTATATCTCCAAAACTACTTTACCAAACCCTACTAAATTACTAATCATTAAGGACAATTTTGAAAAAAATATGGAAATCGAAAAACCACCTCATATAAAAAAGTAGTTTTCATGCAAAATTAATAAACAAATAAATAACAGTAATTATAAGTACAGGAGTACGCCGGTTATAATTATTTTTGGAAATAGGTGTGGCACCAGCCAATTTAGTGCAAATAGATATATCTCCGAAAGTACTGCATCCAAAACTAAAATATTCGATATTTTAGAAAATCCTAAAGCAAATTTCCGCAAATTTGGCACGAAGAATTCAATGAGAGAAATGCGTAAAAATCAATTTTTTTTTTAATTTTGAAAAAAAAAAAAATGTTAAAATCATAATAATTTATTTTTGTTTATGTTAAAATAAATAAAAGTCATTTAAGTTTTCAAAGTAAAGAGTATTATCCTGCTATGATAATGAGTATGCCTAAAAATACGCAACATCAAAACTAAAATACGCGATATAAGTAAGGTCGGATAATTCTTAAAGAGCCTTAAAGGTAAAATTCATTTGTATGTGCAGCATACTTTTAGGCCCACCAATTTTTTAATCATTTTAATGTTTTTGAAAGTAAAAATTTAGCACAGCGAATCCCAATATCTCACTTTTATGTGCTGCCCAGTTTTCCATTTCGATGATTATTACAACTTTCATTTTTTTTTTTTTTTTAATACTCACATCCTCCTCGCCCGTACGCAATGAGGCCATTGCACTGCTTATTACGCCCACCGCATTCACTGCATTGGACGGCGACAGACTGCCGCTGCTCGATGGGCCACTCGTCGTCGCACTCGTATCCACACTATACGAACCAGCTAAATTAATGTCGGCAAGTAAAGCGTCCATGTCTTCGCTCGAGTCGACCACATTCAAAGATTTCTCAGCATAATCAACCTCCTTTTCAACATCCGTATCGCGATTCTCCTTCTCCGTATTCTTTTCCATATTTCGAGCTATTGCTTCTTTTGAATTATCAGCATTTATATCAACATATTGTATAGTGTATAGCAAATTTGAACTAATTAGAATATCGAAACAATTCTTCGGAATTTTGTATAAAAACAGCGGCTTCAAACTAATATCAATACTGTGCACGGTCAGACTGTTTGTGTGACTGTGCAGCGCGCTTAGCAGATAGGTGTTACGTAAATTTTGTATAGCATAAAATGAACCATTTGTGTTGTTGAGCACCTCGGGTGTGAGTGACGGTGAATCCATGATAGCAAAATTGCCAAAAGTATTTTCAGGCATGTCTGCAACGAAAAACAACAAAGATTAGAAAACCCCGACTATAAAATAAATGCCAAAAAACAACATCAATTTGGACTTGTAACGGTAACGAAACGAAATTGCGGGGATGAAATAAATGTTTTGGCGGGCATATTTATACAGAGAACGTAAAATCGCTGGTGAATTAAGAGTACACGCTAAGTGAGTACGGAAACGGGAGTTTTGAATGTCTGATTTCTCTAACTGTTCGGCGATAATGATTGTAAGCATGACAACAACTCGTGTGTTGTGGCATAAACGTTGGCTAAACTCACCGCGTTTCTCACGCAATCTATTTAACAAAATTACAATACATCTTATAACTGAGAAATCAAGAAAGGAAAATAGGTTTTATAAAAAGCAAATTATAGTTTTAGAAATTACAGTAGTTACATACATAGATATTTAAATTTCGAATAAAATTTTAAATTTTACATTTTCAATGTTTCTATGACAATATAGACTATTGCGAAAATTCAATTTATTTACTTACAATCTTCAAGCTTTTGCCGATTATCAGAAAGACGCATTTTGATGGCATTTAGCTTTTTTGTGCCTAGGCTCTTAAGCGAAGCAAGACGTGCGCGCGCTGCTGGCAAAATGCCAGCACGTGCATTCACATCATCCAATTCGGGCAACTGTTGAGTGAAACGTACACCCGTCGAAGAGCTCCCATTGCCAATGCCCATAGTCGAACTAATACTGCCATTGCTTCCGCCGCTATTCGTAGTACCCGTAATGTTGCTATTTAATGTAGATATGCTTGTTGCGGGCCCCGTGTCCAAGTGGCGATTGATAGCCACCGAGTAGGGCGGTGGTGGTGGTATTGATGTTTTCGGCATTTGTGTATGGGCACCAGGCCCTGAACGTCGTAACAAGTTACTCGATTGCGGCTGTGTGACACCAGTCGCAGTTGCAGCTGAAGTGCTGGGGATTTCGTCGTTCCTCAAAAATACATCTTCATCCAGTTGGCTATTATCGGAAGCCGGGTCTGAGCAGTTACTTTGAGTTTTTAGAGGCATAACAATTTGCCAATCACTATCGCGACCGTGCAGTGTGCTGGGAGAGAGTTCGCCAGGATAGATGTATTTGATGACCTTTTGCTCCAGCAGCAGCTTGAATTGCTGCTTCAACGATGAAGTAATCTGTGTAGATGCATAACATAAGCGAAATTTGTTATACTAAAATTAAGTTCTTTCTATACTCACCAACAACATAACGCTTTCGAATGTGCTATCCTTGCAGATGAGCAGCTTCACTACGGAACCCGTTTCGATTGCAGTGCTTGCGACAAAAGGACAATTAGGACTTAAACCCACAAAGCATATAGAGCCGTCCGAATAGCCGATAATAGCGCGATTTACACCGTCAATAGTTTGCCACCAGACAACCGCCAGCGGATAGGGGCAAGTGACCGAAGCCATAAACGAAGTAGCCATAATTTGTGCATTGCCCGTTTTATCTTCACTGACATTTGGTGGTGCGCTGGACGCAAGCATGCTGGCAGGCACATCATGGCTATAGGCTTCAAGATTCGCATCGGTTGGCAGTTTCGGTTCAACATTCACTTCAACCTCAACAAGCAATCTTGATGCCAGTGCGATACTTTCGCGTGAATCGGAGATCTTCTCGTTATCCGCCGGCTGTTCAGCGTCCATTACAATATTCTCTTGTTCGTCGCTTTTGGGTATTACGTTATCCGCGGCAACAGTGAGTGGTGATTGCGGTGGCCGTTGCTGCTTTACGATAGTTTCATTGCGTGTAGCCTGATTGGGACACTTCTTTGAGTTGGGACACTCATGCGGACCCACAAAAGGGATGATGTATGAGGTAATTTGTGTTGTGCTATATGGCTGTTGCGGCGGGTGTGTTGAGTTCGTTGGCTCCATAAATGTTTTGTCGACCACAGCGAGGGCGGGCACAATGTGCAACGTGTTGTCGAAACCTTGGAATTGGAAAATGAAATAATCAGTTAGAATATTTTTAAATTCTACATCTAAAGGATGCTCTGAGACTGTTTACATTATTTGTTATCAATTTCACTTTTGAAGAATTAGAGGGTGGAAAGTCGGCCGGAAAATTTGAAAATAAATTTTCGACTCTAAATTTCTTTATCTTTTTACCTTCAAAAATAATATACTTATACATAAATATAAGTATGTATGTAATTTCCTTTATCTACTGTTGGAGCACAGGACGCCTTCAAAAATAAAGTGGCACGAAATTGGAAACTCTGTATACTACAAAGGCTGCTGACCGGACTGCTTCGCACCGCCCGGCAGTAATTTCCCAATAACAACAACATAAATCGTGTTGAAAATCAGGCGTGCAAGATGTTTGCATATTTGACGAATTAGACTCGAAAATAGTAGCAAAATGTTTTAACAACTTTGTCTTTTCTTATTTAATTAGAATTATTTTAAAAAAAATACATACATATACATATAGTCAAAGTTTCAAGCTTAGTTTAAATATTTAAAAAAAAGTTCGAGAAATAAAAAAAAAAGTCATCAAAATTTAAAATTTTTTAATCAGATATTTTAGAAATCTTTCGAGAATTTATTAGATTCAATTTTACTACAATAAAATGCAAGTTTCAAGTAATTAAAATTTTTTAATTGTGAATTTTTTTTTGCTTACTTTGTTCATTACAGTAAAATTTTAAAAACTGAATACTTGAAGATTTTCTAAAAATTCGGATTAAAAAGTTAGAAATTTTCATAACAATGTTTTTTTAATTAGTCGAATTTGTTTTTTAAATATTTACAGTAAGTTTGAAACTTTGAATTCAATGTTTTTTGTTATAGACTATAGAAATTGTTATAATTACAATTTACAAAAGTCGACAATGCATTTTGCCTTTATTTTCATTATTACATTTTACCAAATAATTTTTAAACACTAACTCAATATAAAATTGAAATTTTGAGCAAAATTTGTTGAATGTTTTTTTTTAATTTCCTACAAAGTTTTAAACTTGAATTAAAACGAGTTTCATTGCCGAATGAACATTTTTTTACAACAAAAAATTAAAATGTAATGAAGAGAAATAAATGGTTCAATTAGCCAATATGTGGTGGCGCTATAAATATGAACTAGGCTATATAAATAATTACATACATATATTCACTACTGGTCTGTGCTCAAAACTAAAATAAGCTACGATATTTAGCACGACATTTGGATTTTCGAAAATAAGCTCTTACTCGCTTTGTTCATCAAAATAATTTGCATGCCAACCCTGTATTTACTTAATCGCGTAACCATATTTTATGTTATATTTTATTATAAGTAGCAGCCAACGATTTAAACTTGCATTTTTCGAAATTCCATTTTTACCCATAGATTTGTCTCTTTCGTCAAAATTTATTAAGTTTAAAAAAATATGAGCATCAAAATTTCGCAAATGTTTGTGAGTAAAAGTTATTTACAAACAGAAAAGAATTTCTCCAATCCCTGTGCGTCTCATGAGGTCAGCCCACTTGCTTCTATACATACATACGTAAAACTTTTACAATAAACATTCAATTGATATGAAAATTGTGCAAACTCAATTTACAGCGACAAGCTGTCTAGAGCGACAATGACGTTGTGATAGCACACAAAGTCATTGACGTTGAAGGCACACGCGAAAGCGCAGAGAAGGCCGTAGGTCTTTGCATTTATCAAAGTATTGACACATACTGCACCCCACTTCTTTGGCTACCCGTACATTATTGGCACGGTTCAACGTACCCAAGCACCTATGCGTAGATAGCATACCGTACTCGCTTGCCGCAAAAATCAATTGATAAACAAACATATAGCAAAAGCAAAACAAAAATGCGAAAATCAATAGCATAAAAAAGCGAAGGGGTGTATTAGATGGTAAATGATGTCCAACGTGACAACATAGAACTGATTGGCTACAAAGGTTGGTTTAAATCACAGTTATGTAGCTTTAATCACGCTACTTAATGTCTCATGCCGAAGCACAATTATACTATATACATATGTACATATGTATGTGTACATATAGAGACTTGCATGCCCATGAGCACGCACCCCCATGCTGACGCAAGAAATATTTTGAATTCCCCCACCCTCAATTCACCTGATTTTATTTTACCTTCCCTCTTCGCGTTTTTTTTTTGTTACTACGCTCAATGTGGTGTTTGATTTTAATTAAATATACGCGGTGGATCTATTTATTAATGGCCATCAACGAAAGGTCGCCCAACCACACGGCAGAGTGTAGGGTATGTGATTTGAACACTATCCCTTAACCCTTCTCTCTTTCGGTATTTTTCGTCTAAACTATATACATATGTACATATACTCACATAGCACTAGCAGCCAAGTGCCGGAGGGATCAAAGCAAACGTCATGAATTACTCGATTGGTACGTCGAAACCAAGAAATCAATTTCAGCACTTCCTGTCCACCTTCGCTCGTGTAGCGCAGCACAATGTCATTTTCGTCCGAGACGAGACATAGCAGTTGTTTGCGTATATCGTACTCGCTGACCGTGGATAACTTGCAATTTAAATTAGTGATCAGCGGGCGCAGTTCAAAGATTTGCAATTCTTGTAGTAACGCAGACATTCTGAATGCAATAATGGGTGCAAATGGTAACGGTGGGCTGAATGGTTGAGGCACGATTTGTATTTGTGCGTGGAAGAGAAAATAATTTTAGTAATTCACTTGATACTTTTCTAGCTTAGTAGGCGTTCGTTTTTTGTTTCTTTGATTTTGCACACACACACCTCTCTGCTTGTGCTGCTGCACACGATTATGGGAATATTTATGCCTGGCCGAAATTTTTTGAATTGCTGTTTGTGCGACCCGTTCCTCGCTGAAATTTTCGCGTGCACCGACACCTTTCCGCCCTTTTCTGTAGCTGATCTATCTTCCAACACCACCGTTCTTCCCGATGTATGCAGATGCAGCGCTGCTGGTGTTGGTGCTCCACTGCTTTGCAATTAATGCTTAGGACTTTGCTATTTCTTTTCATTCAATTCACATTTTACAATTACTTAGCAATTAGTACACTTTATTTATATTTATTGAGAAGATTTTTGCACTGAAATTTTTAGATTTTTCAGCGAAATTCCTTTTTCCTAACCGAACTTATTCCCAAACGTCAACTTCCCTTTTGCACCATGAAAATTTCTACTACTTTTATTACGAACGTCAAGTGCAAACAAACAACAGTTAACTAATGTCAACTCTCTGCGAACCAATGATGCCACTTTGGCCAATTGTATGCTATTTTTTAGGGTCAAAAATTCATAGGCTGAAATTTTGAATTGAAACGAGAAAGAGTTTAAATTACGATGGACTGAATTTAAAAGGTGAGACTGTCAGTGATTTGGGTTTGGCAATTTTGACAATTCCGAAAAACATATGTATCACGCTTTTTTTTTTACAAACATTCGGCAAAAAGGATTTTTTCTTCTATTTTAAGATGCAGATTGGAAGATTTTTAAAAACCGCCATTTTTTCATTAAATTGAACTTGATTTTTACAAAACGCAATCTTTTTTAATAAATAAAAATTCGCAATGTAATTCATAAAATATCCGCTTCTGTAAGCAAAGACAACCACTTACCAATTAGGAAGTAACGATAGCTAATTTGGTCGAAATAATTTTGGATAATTCACTCAGGTAAAAACTTGCTTATCTTTATTTTGTTATATATCAACTTGGAGCTCTTAAAACGATCAATAAATATTAAGATTAAAAACTTATAATTATTTTAAATGCATACTTATTTAAGTGACTGTTTCATTAAGGTTATCAACAGTTTGAAATTTGTTAGTCAATACACAAACCTTTTTCGTCTGTTTGTTTACCTAGCGGTTTAGTTTGTAAATGTTTCCGCTTCCTTTCCATTTTGCTCGCACTTCCGTTTGAATAAAAATTGTCTGCAATTCCTTGTTTTACATATGAAGTCAAGAATTATAGAATACAGGATTACGAGAACGCCGGCAGCGTTCATGTGGTTCATGCCACAGGAATAATGAGAAGAAAAGTGCTCTTGGGAGTTTTATTTTCCTGCAGCTGCACCAATACAAAGTTCGAAACTTCTCATTTATTAATCTGTGTTTAACTTAATGTAAAAATCAGTCAATACTCAGAAAACTCAATTTCTTGTTAACCATTGATGACGTCAATTCTTCAAACTAGGCAAGTACGAAGTACCAGGAGTGCTTCTGTCGCCACTTTATTTTCTTTGCAACGTGATATGAAGTAGTATTCATTTAGAATAAATACATTCACACTTCGATATATTTGCGACAGACTTCTCAAAACTGAATGTCTGCTCTTTTTATTTAAGGGCACATTAAGATAACTCCAAAGTTCTCTCAAATCCGATGGAAACTAACCCAAATCACTGGATAGCAAAAAGCACTACCGCAGTTTTCGGAAAGTTTTGAGACCGGGGCAAACTGCTGTAAGAATAAGAACGGCGAGCTGGTGACACTTAATTTGTGGAAGGAACATTTCTTCACTTTGTTAAATGGTGACAGCAAAAGCATCGTCGGAGTAGATGAAAATCCGGAACCTCAAATCGATAATGACGGTATTGGCATTCCGTTACCCGCCTTCGATGAAGCTCGACAAGGCACAACTAATGCGCCACCTTTCGCGGGATCAGCCTCCTTAACATTTCATACAATGTACTATTGAGCGTATTGTGTGAACGACTGAAGTCTACCATCAATGAACTGATAGGATCTTGCCAGTGTGACTTTAAACCTGATAAATCTATCATCGACCAAATATTCACGATAAGACCCGAGAAAGAAGAATAGACACACACCATCTTTCTGTCGACTTCAAATCCGCTTTCGATAGCACGAGAATAAGTTTCCTATATGCCGCGATGTCTGAACTTGGTATCAGTGCAAAACTAATACGACTATGTAAAACGATGCTGAGCAACACCACCACCTTTGATAATTTCGAAACCATCATTAACACCAACAACAACGTCAACCTCGAAATTCAACGAAGAATTTCTCTTGCCAAAAAGTGCTACTTTAGGCTCAGTAGGCAAATGAGCAGTAAACCCTCTCTCGATGAACGAAAAACTATAAGTCTCTATAAGTCCCTAATCATGGCCGTGCTATTGTATGGCGCAAAAGCATGGACGCTGTCTACAGCAGATGAGATGGCCTCCGTTCGTAAGAAAAATTTTTGAACCTTTACATCTTTGCCACAGGAAATACCTCAAACGATGGAACTATGAGCTGTATGAGCTTTATAACGACAGTGACTTGGTATAGCGAATTATGATTCAGCGGCTACGTTAGCTGAGTCGTATTGTACGTATGGAAGAAAATGCTCCAGTCCTGAAAGAATTGAACGTGGTACCCGCTGGTTGTGGCAAAGGGAGAGGAGGGTCTCCTCTACGTTGGAAAGGCCAGGTGGAGAAGGCCTTGGCTTCACTTGGTGTCTCTAATGGACGCCAATTAGCAAAGCAGAGGACCGACTGACGCACTATGTTGAAATCGGATAAAAAAACAAACACAGGCAGCACGTTTTTGCCGTTGAAAAAAATAAAACTGTAATAAAAAGAAAATTATTCTAAATCATTTCTACGATGTCCAAAAGAATATTTTTGTAGATAAATCATGATAGATGGACTGTTACATACATTCACATTTGCTCAGATGGTTGTTGCCAATCATCAAAATTCACTCCCAAAAAAACTTCCGCTCATATTCAAGAACTCATTATGATAATCAAAAAGAAGGCCAGGTTCAATCTGAGTTGTGAATTTACCTTGCCCTCTCATAAACTCAATGTCAACACCAAGTCCCTTCAATGTTTTTAAAAGCGTATTTGCAAGGCCCGCTCCAGTGACGTCTGTTACAGGGACGAAACACAGAAAATCTTCTCGAACTTTGTGTTCTTTTCCAAATTCTTGAACGTACCGAACACCAATCGTGAATTGTTCGACTCCACTAATATCTGTGGTTTCATCAGCAGTGGCCGTAAAACATCTTGCCTCGTTAACGCCTTTCACAATTTCTTCAGTGACAATTTTCCCTGCAGCTTCAATAATTTCATTTTGTATGGGGTGACTCAGGTATGTTGCATTCGCAGCAGCTGTCTTTAAATGTTCTTGCAGAGCAAGATATCCACTGTTTAAGGCAAAACGGAGCAGGGCTCTGAAATTTCCGTCGTTCTCTTCTGGCAAAAATAATAAAAATTCTTAAAAAATTTTCTGCGTGTAAGGATCTGATATTTCGGGGGGTGTCCGGACCCCCAAAACCCCCCTGTATCCGCGCCTGCCCTACATCATCTTCTATCTGTCTTTAAAATAAATTTGATTATAATATAGATTTTCCGTGAAATGCTAGTCAACCGAAAAAATACAAATTTACCATTACCAATAAAGTTCAACTGCCACAATCGACTTGACATGCCACTTGCAAATGATATTGCAAAGTACTTCGATTCGAGACGCTTAAAGTAAATGCACAGCAACAGCAACAACAACAGCGACAAATACAAACATATGCACTTATGTCTGTTGTAAGAATAAGCTTCGTTCCGCTGAATGCACTACCTACTGGAACCTTTGCAGCAATTCATATTGTTGCTATTGTTGTTGTAGTACTACCAAAAATGGGATGAACTCAATTTGCTGTTATTACAAGAACTTTATGGCTGCCCTTTTTAATGAGATTCATGAGATTTTGGCTATACGCACGTAAGAAACATTCTACACGAAGATGCATACAAATACATATATGTCCATACACACACATACATATACAATATTAACTTGCGAATTCGACAGTCAAGCAACGTCCAGTTGTTAAAACGTTCAGATAATATAAAAAGCTATAAAAATGAGGGAGGAGGATTTCCCTGTTAAAAATGTGCAGAGAAGTAGAAAAAAAAATCATTTGGCTTTTTTCGGCTTCAGCTGCGCCTGCCTGCCTGCCAGCCAGCCAGCCAGCTAGCTAGCCAGCCTCCTTGTTCGTAGCTGACCGCGCGCGCATACTTATGACTTGTTGTTGTTGGTCTTGTTTTCTTTGTTTTTTTGTAGTTTTCTGGCCACATTAATGTGCTGAATTCTCTCGGTGTTGTATCCCCACTATGAAATGCGAATGGAATTTGTGGCTAATACAATAACAACACTAGCAACAACAGCAACAATTATAATAACAACAACAAACATCAATCGCCACAGCAACCACAGCAAATATGGCTCAACAATAATATGTAGCAACAGTAATAACATTAACAACAGGAATAATAGCAATAACAACATAGCAATAACAAAAACAACAACAATAACAAGCACAACAACAATAATACCAATAAAGCTTAGTAATACAGTATATAACAATATAACAACGACGTCAACAGCAATAAGCGTGTTCCAAGTCCTGCGATAATCGCTGCTCGCGCGGTTCTGCCTGACAGGTAAACAATGCTGTGAATTTGATTAAAATCAACTGAACTGCGTGCCGCGCTGCAGCAGCAGCAGCAAAACTCCAACGGCCAGTCGAGTGCCAGTGCGCTCCGTAATAAGTGCCATGCCATGGCTGTAGCTGGATGGCTTTTGGCCTGCGATTGCCGCCACTCTGCGTACGCTGTGAATTGGATTGGTACTTGCTGGCGGTCAAAATTTGTGCATAACCAAGCGTTTGAGAGTGAGTATGTTCATATGTATACCTGTGTTCATAAATATAATATCAAAATTGGAAATTTTCACTATTTTGCCTTTCCTTATTTAATTTTAATTATTCTCCATAAAAATATATAGGTAATTTTATGAATGAATTGGCATCAAAATTTCTTACTTTTTAATCAAGATTTTTAGAAAATTCTCAAATGTTCAATTTAGTAGGACATTTACTTTTGCTATAATAAAGCGTTTACTTACTTAATTGGCGCGATAACTACCTAAGCGATTTGGACAGAGTTCAACAATTCACGCCAGTCATTCCTTCTTCCTGCTAACTGGCGCCCATTGTTCTTTTCCACTTGGTCCTCACGCGATAAATCTCATCGTTCCATCGTCTGCGGTAATCGCCGCGACAAGGACGTAAACGATAATCTTTTCTCGAATACTCCAAGAACCATCCGATGAGGAGAGAGGGCTTTACTATGCAGTTGGTAACTCAGCCCAAAGTAGGACTTGTCGACAAGACAGATTCTCTGAGGTATCTCGGAGGTATTGACGCTGGTTTCAAGATAAACAAAGTCCTCCACTTTGTCAGAATTTTGGTTGTCAAGAGTGATATGGGAGCCGACTATTTATTTGATGACAGAATATCTCTCGTTTTGCCCTCGTTCACCTCCAAACCCATTTGGTACGCTTCCTTGTTTAGCTGGAAAAAGAAAGAACGCCTCACTTGTTAATGCCGATGATGTCGCCGACGCACTTGAATAGCTCAGCTAGCACTGTTGCCATTTGATTTTCTCCAAGTCGGCTCCGTCTTCATTGTATGGATAATCGGATTCATCATCTCCGGCATTTTTCATCATGCCACCAGCATTCAGTAGCGTGGAGAAGTGATCTCTTCATAGATTAGGAATACCGTTGATGTCGGTTAACAGGTCGCCATTTTCATTCTTACAGGAAATTGGCACGGTCTTGAAACCTTATATAAGCGGCTGCATCTTCTGATAAAATTTTTGGACCATTTTCCTATCGGCTAGTCACTTATGCCCCTAGCCAATTCGAGAAATATAAAAAAAATGTCGCTTTAAAGTGGATTGCAGCGAGACGTTCATCTACCTATTTGGCTGAACTACAGTGATTGGCAACGAAGTCCTCTTCCCCACCACAAATGCAACCCTAAATTTTTGCTTTTTTACATGCCAACTGTAGTAGACATCGCAAAGTCTGATTCTCGTCCTGTCGTTCGCATCTCTTGGGTGGTGGTGATGTGAGTCCTTATGTTTATGAGGACATCAATCAGCCGGGCAGAGGCACCCGCTCAATTAAGGGTTCAGTAATTCCAGGTGTATTCTCTCAAACCAAAGTCTTTAAAACGTTTCCTGTGGTTTCTATTATCCGGGAATATTTAGTTTCCATACCGAGCCGCTTACTTCAAATCAGACGACCTGTCCTTGGTGAGCGCTTAAACCGGAAACGTCGAATTAACGCGACTTGGTTCGCCTTCTCACTTTAGATGCTTGAACCGCATTCTGAAGAATCGTTTTGGCCACTTCCAAGTGAATGAAAATTAGAGATTTTCCCCACTTACGTGGACTTCTGCACACCGGACCATCTTCTGGATGCTAAACACCGTGAACAAATAAAAAATTATCAAAAATCAACAAGAGTTTTCAGCCACTTGAAAGTTGTATTTTATTGTAGCAAAATTGCAAAACTGCATATTAAAATTTTTGAAATTTGGATTCAAAAGTTGAAAATTTCGCTGACTATTTTAAAAATTTGTTAAATTTTCTAGAAAGTTTCAAACTTCGGATGAAATGGTTTTTGTTATAGAATTATATGTATATATTTTTATAGCAAACCATTTATCAATAAATTTTGATATTATTTTTATGAACACAACTGTATGTAGGCCTGTTTCCTTATATTCCAAAGGCATGCCAGTGCGTTTGTATTACGAGCATTGGTTAAGAAACTAAATATTATATTATGGCAAATGTAACATGCTCAGCCTGCGGCCCATTGTTATTGTTATTGTTATAGTTGTTGTGCGCCCCTCTTGCTGTTGGTCTCTTGGTTGCAATCGCGGTGATTTGGTGTGGCTTATTGAAATCTTGTTTGTTGTGCCTCAGGTGATCGCGCGCACTAATTGTGAAACGCCGTCTCTGTTGGGTCCTTAATATATGTATGTAGCTTAGTACGAGTATGTCGCAAATACCGTAGATAATGACCGTTTTTGCCACATTGAAAAAAAAACATGTGTTGCATGTATTGCGAGTACTACCTTGGCAAATGCAGCTACGTTCGTACGCACGGTGTACATTCTAACAGTTTGAAGTTATTTGCGTACGTAGCTTTCATATATGTATGTATGTATATATAAATTTTTACCAACGTATGTGCATTAGCTCTAGGATCCATGATACAATAAAGAAGGTAATACCATTGCCACAATTTGGACGCCATGTTAACTACATGACAATGAAACAGATTATGACATTTTGTGCTGCCATTCGTAGTCGAAAAAATTACAATATCTTTTCATGTTTGTTTCTTATGTTTGAAATTTAAAAAAAAAAAAAAATAGCTGTTTGTTTTATCAGCGCATAACTAGAAAGCATCAAAGCAAAGCTTCTTTCAATTTCCAGTTATTTTCAATGTTCGCATTTCGCTAAATAAGATCAGAACATTTTGCGAATGTCCGAAGCGCAGCATTAAAATTGCCATGATGTTTTTAAGAGAGAAACGGTGTTTTGTTTGTGGAACATCTGATGGAAATAGTCCAAATTTTAGGTCTATAATTTACTTTTGGAAGGGGGCCTATATGTATAAATCAAAATCAGAGGTTTTAAGTGTTTTGGAGCAGGTAATAAAAGGTGTGTCAAAAAAATGTTGATCCATTAACGGCGGATCCTAACCATATGCTTTATTATTAAACACAAAACTTAATTTAGATGAGAAATTTCTAATACGGTTTTTTGGGTAGGGGTTCTTTCAGATCTGGTGATTTATTAATAATGAACCCGTTTCTTTGTAGCCGACTTGCAAAAGAATACTAGATAGGACAACGAATTAGATGTAAAACAACAAAACTAACTCGGTAAAATTTTCGAGTTGAGCCAACTCTGTAAAACGATATCCGACCCGAAACATAGTGTTGGGAAGTGAAAAAACTGCGTTATTGTGGATGAGCTCTAAGAAAATACATGGGAAATTTATATTTAAGACCTAATTCGTTTTTATTTATAAATATATGTATATAAATAGCACTAAACAAATCGCAACTTACATGAAAGATGCTAACAGGGTTGCTTTTACAGCCAAAAAAAATTTTATCCGAGTTGGAGCGTACTTTTGCATCTCGGTTACATTAAAACGGGGCCAATATAAACAAAACGAATTTGCAAGTGTAAGGAAGAATTTGTTTTAAATTACAACAAAACAGAACGAACGGTAGGAACTACCCTTCTTATTATAATTATCTCAAATAATTTGTGATTTCTTTATGTTGTAATTTAAATATTGTATGTATTAGTGGGTAGTTTCGGAGCGACAGATACATTAAAATGTTAGGCAAGAAAAAAATTGGGTAGCTAACAAATAACCTATACCGTGTAGGTCTGTCCACCGCGATACTCCTACAATGCCGGCTCTGGCCTTGACATACAAAAATGATAGAAACATATGTTTTTCTAATAGTGAACGTTTTTCTTGGTGGGCAAATGCAAATCTTCGTGTGAATTTCGCCATGCAACGGTTCCTCATTTTGTAGAAAAATCAAACCTTATTGCCAGCAATTAGGTACAACTCCCAAGGTGGACAAAATATAGAAGGTGACGCCGTAAGTGGTACTGCTATTTTGTTTTTTTTGCCAATTTCTACAGCGCTCAAGTAAAAGTAGACCAACCTTTTGTTTTATACAAATGAGTGGCAAAGAGCCGCGTTTTCAGTAATTTTTAGATTTATTTATTAACTATCTTTTTACAATTCATATTTTCACCCTTTAAAAAAAAATTAAATCACGTGTCACACTTGCTGACTTTGTTTGATGAAATGTGATAATTGGTCTTTGTTTTTTATCTAGTTCAGAAAACGCTTTAGAAATAATAACACGGTTTTTGTGATCTATCGCAACTTAAGCTATCTATTCCTCGTACAATTATTGTTGATATTCCTAGTATATCAAATTAAAGAAGTAACACGGAGTGTTATCCTCTCTCTTCTTATTACTTTCATTAGCTTGCATTGCCTCCAATAACAGCGTATTTTCTTTCTGCGACCGCTTGGCTGAAATCATATGACTTCTTCAGCGGCGGAGAGAGAATTATGATCTGATTGAAGGTCTTCATCAATGGCGGCGATTCTGCGAGCTGTGCAGCATTATGGCATCGAGCTAATCTTGTAGTGATAGACGAACGTTCTATAAAGCGCAGAGGAATGTGTGGATCTTAAACCGAGTCGATTATGGGTTTTAGGATACTACATATGTGGCTCTAAAACACAGCACAATTAAAAATAGCGTAGCCACGTTTGCGGTCGCAGTATCCGAGTGCCAGGACATGTAACATCACAGACAGTTGACTCGATATCGAAGAATAGAAGCTCTAAAAACCAATTTATTTCTTTATTTCTTTGTGCACCATTGGCCATATTGCCTTTATGAAGATATCAACCAGCCGGGCAGGGGTACCTTCTCAATTAAGTGTTCAGATGTCCCAGGCATATGCACCCAGTTCGTTGCCGTTAAATCTTTTTCCCAGCTCATATTCATTTGAAGTATTGACTGCTTTGTTTTCACTGAAATAATTTTTTTGTACTGGCCCCATTTAATTGTTCATCATGTACCTACATACTACTATTTGTAAATTCTTATCCATGTGTGTGTTTTTAAATATAGAAACTTTTAGCAATTTGAAAATTTCTTCAATTAGCTCGTTCGTTATTATCACAAAATTTGTTATACGGGTACGGTAATACACATACAGGGTGGTCCATATAGTGTTTTTTTAAACACATGCTATTTTGGCAGTAATGGTTATTTCCGGTTGGAAATCTTGTTACAAAGTCATTATCATATCTCTTCGCGAAACAAAGTAAATCGCTTTACGTTTGAACAACATTGGGAAATAATGCAAGCCTATTTTTAAAGTCAATGTTGTGTAGCCAGAACAGAACGTTTATTGGAAAAAAATAAACCACTTTTTCTGCCGAGGCACATTTGCGTCTCGGCGGTTATTTAAAGAAGCAAAACTACCGCATTTAGAGATTGAAAAACCCGCACATGATCGTCAATATATCCTCAGAGAGTTAATGTTTGAAAATGCTGCTAGAAACGCCGGAAATTGAAGACATGGGCTTGCACCATCTTCGGTCTCAGCAGGATGGGTTATCATGACACAATCGATCTTTTGCGCGCCAAGTTCGTGTTATCAGCCGTCTCGGCGATGGCCATTTCGAAGCTGCGTCTTGAAACCGATGGACGGTATTTTGTTCGGTGCCGTAAAGGACCAGTGTTATGTTCGTTATCCATTACCGATTCAGGAGAATATAGAGTGAGCAATGCGTGATATAGAAACCGTCACCAACACCTTGGAAAGTGGGTCACTACGAAGCCAGCCGAAGCAACCAAATGAATGAAATCGTATTCCATAAATAATGCCAATATTTGCTCTTTTGAATAAATTAATAATATACTGAAAAAACAGATTATTGATAATTTTTTAATTTAAAAAAAAAAAACACCACTTTTATGGAACACCCTTTATGTACTACAAGTACTATGAGGTGGCTTTTAGGCAATGATACAGCTAAGTGCCGACCAACAAATTCATCCCACTGCCTCGAATTACATTCGTAATTTCATTCTTATATTGAACATCTCTGTAATTACAAAGTGAATTAAATGTAAGCGGAAAATTGCATTTTCACGATTTAATGCGATGGCGCGAGTCGAGAATTAATTTCACGAATCGAAAATTCACTCACGGCTGGTAGTTAAAATGTGTAAAAGTTGTGAAATAAAAAACAGAAAACAAGAAAAAAAATAAAACAGAAGGGGCACTCTAGAAGCTCAAGGACGGAAATGCAAATATAAATTTTGTAAATCGTTCCTACAAAAACGATATTGCGAATTTCTACCTGCCAACAACAACAGCCGTCGCGTGCACTTGCACTGGAGCGTTGATGTGTGGCAAGTGGCAACAACACACAGCAACTCCCACCATACATTTGACGTTTGTTGGCTTGGCTCCTACACACAACCCCTTACGCTGCAAAGACGTGACGGTGTGCTACGTTGGGTGGAGGAAAACTGGAGCTGCAACGCGACGCTAATGAGGACCGCACAGACCGCAATTCATGTGAATTTTCAATAGCCCAAAAACTAATTAGCTCATATCTGCATCTGGTTGTCATCACGTAACCCGCACGAATCTACAAATAAACAGTAGCGCGAATTTCTGGCGCGAGTGTGAGGATCCAAAGCACCCTTGCGCCACAGCACCCATTTGAGGGCATTAAGGCGATCTCCCATGTATGTATGTATGTATTTATACAGTATGTTTGTGTAAAATCTACGCTTCGATTTGCACAATTTAGATCATTTTATTCATTCCATTGTGGGGATCGAGTATTCTTTAAGTAGTTGATTATTTCAGCAGCGGTGATACCAGAGATGATGATCCCGACATCCAAATTGTTGATGATGATTTATCAGGTCCGCATTAAGAAATTTTTACCTGAGATCGGAGAGGTTTGAACTATAAAAAAAAATCCTTAAAATAAAGCATTTATAATAAACTACCTGTACGAAGCATGCACAGAGTTAAAACGTTCATCTATAATTAAAGAGATCGGAACAAAATGGAAGAAATTTTCACCAGAAAATCTTTTTAATATTGGTTTGGCTGGAAAGAAGGAGATAATTTCTTGTTTATTAATTTTTATAGAATTTCGTTCAAATGTAAGAAGAAACCATCTGGTTTTTATGTTCAAAATCATATGAAGGAAATTAATAAAGAGATCCTCTCACTTTTACTAGATTCTTATTGAATTCATTAATAAGGAAAACCTTTTATAGCCCTTTATAATTCAAATTATACACACATATAAATGATAAATTGGGCCCGTTTTATAGTACTCGATTTGCAAAACAACGCTCCACTTCGGATAAAATTTCCTTTAGTATTTTCATCCCTCTCATTCACAATATCGCAGTTTTTCACCTCGCAACACTGCATCTCAGGTCGGATATCATTTTACAGAGTTGGCTCAACTCGCATATAGAAACATATTTCCGAGTTAGTGTTGTTGCTTTACATGCAATTCGTTATCTTACCTAGTGTTCTTTTGCAACTCGCTTACAAAGAAACGGGCCTATTGTGAATATTTCGCAAAATGAAACAATTCTTGCATCAATCAAAACTAAATTTTAATAAGAAATTTTAATTGGCGAGGATAGGGTCGGTAGGGTTTATTTACTTTGTGAATAATCCACTTTACTGAAATCTTTTATAATAATACATAAATACTTAAAACTATTTATAAATACCTATAATCTACTTAAAACAGTTTAGGTGCCAATAATTTTAAATTGAAAATATTTTCGGTTTATTAGCATTAAGAGGAGATTCTATTTAAAAAACCAAGATTCTAATCTTAACTTTATTGAATAGGTTTTCATCTTAGTTTTACTGATTATCTTCTTGATTTTATTGAAAATACGTACTCAGCCGTAATAAGAAGGGCTTCTTATTGGAAAAAAATCGTAGAGAAATTCGCTTAATTTTTTTCTGAGGTTTAGGGAATTATAGGTGGTCTTATCGCTGTGTTTCAAAAAGTGGTATTGGTATTGGTATACCTTGATGCCGTTAAAAAATAAATAAAATTTCATTCAATAGATCATCTAGCTTCCTGAAAACTAGCTATAGTTTTAGAAAATTTTGCACTTTTGCTTGGACAGAGCGCCATATCTTAAGAAATGAACACGCAACATTTGGGAAGGGCAGACAACCCAAACAGGGTGGCATTTTTTCACTAAAAGAAAATGCTATAGACCATTTCTAGGAAAACTTTTTTTAAAAAATTTTATATTTTGATGAAATATACCCTATATTATGCCCGAGGCTACCGTCTAGGCGCCAGTTAAAGCACCATAAAAATCCATTCAATTGTAATAGGAGGTTACGGAGTTCAAACAGGTAAATAGACAGATAAAAATTATAAAAATGAACCAAATGAACACATATTCTATTAGTACATTTCATACACCACCTTGCGTAATTTTTAAAGAAATTTTTCAATGTACGGACACATATTAAGTTTTGTACTTACAGTAGAATTAATTCAATTAAACCTGTTACATTCATTTTAAAAGGATTGAAAAAAAAAATTCTGTACATGCATTTAAATAGTTGACGAATTGGTTTTTCCTTGCTATTAGTTAATATAGGAATGAAATTCTCTCTGAAATAAAATAAGAATAATATAATCATATTATTAATAATAATTTGTTGCCTACACCATGGAGCTTGATGTTTGGCCGAACTTCTCCTACGATTTGTGGAGCGCCTGTCTGGATATTGTAACACAAATTGAGTGAAGTACGGCAAATGATTTTTGTGAAAAATGTTTTCATGGCTGAAGCTCATTCGCTGGTTTGCCATTGCCTGCCAAGGGGTGTTGATGTTACTTGCCATGGCCAGGATTCAATCACCGAATGAAGCACGCACACGGCTACGGCGATCACCTAGGGAATTATAAAAGCTTTTTATTTAACAATTCAACACATTCAGTATTGTAAGAAAACTAAACGCATTTACTGAACGGCGAACAGATTAATGCCGCAGAAAACTCTTCCACAACTTATTGAAAGTTAAGTTAGGCATCTTAATGAATGCTAAGCGAGGCTAGACTATTAAACGGATCGAACCCCAAACTCTACCGTTCGCACCGGTTGCATTTTTCAGATATTAAAAATTCAACTTCATTGGGAAGCACTGGAAATATGTAGATAATTTTATTTTATAGGTTAGTTGAGCCGCGTTTATTTCTATAATATTTTTGAAGTAAAACTTCAATAGCGACACACAAGTCGGGTCGATATCGCGCCACGAAGTCACCACATGAAGCTTATATGAGAAAAAATCAAACAAGTATGCATAGGTAGTGACATGCCAATGAGAATGACATTTGAAGGACTAAATATTTCGGGATCATTTCAGAACTTTTCAGTTGTTTGGGACCGGTTCACTACTACTACTACTAACTACTATTAATTACTACTACTACTACTATTTTTTTTACTAATTTCTACTACTATTTTTGCAAATTTCTAATACTAGTAAAAATATTTATAACTACTTCTATTTGTACTAATTTCTATTACTATTTTTACTAATGCTACTACTCATTACTACTACTTTTTTTACTAATTTTTATTACTACTTTTACTAATGCTGCTAACATTTACTACTACTATTTTTACTAGTTTCAACTACTTTTTTTACTACTGCTGCTACTATTTTTACCAATGTTTATTACAATTTTTACTAATGCTAAAACTAAAAAAAAAAGAATGGGTTCTTCTAAAATCCTTCCCCATATTCAATTCTCAATTTAATTCTCTATTCCTTTGCAAAATAGGCACAGAAATTTTACTACTGGATCGAGCACTTAGGAGCACGCTTGCTTTTTTATTTGAGTTGACATAGATTTAAAAACAAGTGCGTTTAAAGAAAAGATAATGAAATCAAGAATGTTTCTAAACGAAAACACTTTTATATTAAAGTCAAAAAGCGAAAAGTAGTCCTGGAAAATCACAAACAAAAGAGAGAAGTAGTCCTCAAAAAGCACAAATAAAAAAATAAAAATAAAACAACTAAAAAAGGGTCTAAGTTCGGATGCAACCGACCTTTAAATACACGGCGCATGCACGCAGTAAAATCATTCATTCAAAAATTCATTTTGAAAACTTGAACTAATTTCATTTACTTGAATAAAAACAAAAAAGGAATTAGTAGGTTCTACCTAATTAATTTTTTCGTAGTAAATTTGTTCGACTTAAATTGATTAATTTGTTCTCCAATTAAATTCTTCCTTTCACATTAGAACGTTGTTGCTATATTAATTCTTTAATATTGAATAATTGAGTTTTCGGACTTTTTGTAAATTGCTGCTATAGGTTATAGGGTTTTTAAGTTTCTTCGATTTTCAAAATTGCGCTTACTTAAAATTCATAATGTTTTGGAGACCTTCCCCAAAACATTTTGAGGCATGTATTTTTATAGTTACAGAAATATTGCAAAACACCATCATGTGGACATGGTTATTACCCGATTTCGCCCAGTTTCCATAACAACCAAGATGGTTCAACCCAATATGAGTACCAAATTTCATTGAGATAATTCAATATCTACTCGGGTTATACGATGCACGTACGGATAGATGGACGGATGACCAGACAGACAGACATGATTTAATCGATTTCTCTTTTAGTTTTGAATATTTTGGTATATATAGATATTTATATCAATATCGATTGCTTTAGGTGAATTACAATACTACCTCTAAAAACGATGGCTGGGATCTGTGAAAAATGATCGCCTTATCACCTTATAGAGTTTAACATTTCACCTATGTAGGTATTTTGCGCGTCAAGAGAACAATGTGAATAACTTTAGTTACATAGCATTGCCCCAACTTTGGGTTATATAATGATTTTTAATTGAATGTTTTATGACATTAGATGAAGCGACTGAGAAGTCAATAATATTTTAAAAATTGGTTATAACAACGGCAAGAAAATATCACTATTTTAAGTGTTTAAAAAATTAACAGAAATGGTACTACCAACCGGGAGAATATAAATAAATATTTCGAATTTTCAAAAAATTGTCAAACTTGTTTTGTTTGTTTTTGTTTTTCGTTGTGAATCAGAAAAAATCCATTTCACAAAAAAAATCGCCCCTCGAAAATAATGGTGGTCCACTTCTTAAAATTTGACTCTACGTTCTTCTTTCTCCTTTCAAATAATGAATTTTTCATTTTTTTCTATACAGAATATATTAACGAATTCAATAAACTAACTGTCTGGGTATGGCTAGTTCTAAATAAGTAAAAAATATTTACAGAACGAAGTAGTTAAAAAAAAAATTATTAATTTTTGGAGTTTATCCATCACCATTGTTGGCTTTTATTATGCATTCTCCGCACACACACATACCCACACACATTTACATATATACACGTAGCACGCATGCTCCACCTTCTGCCGTTCGCCTATACAACAACAAGTGCGATTCGCGAATAGTCGCTTGCAGTTGTTGTAATATTGCAGGTAACTCCTAAATCTACGTTCCAACGATCTGATTGGATCTGCGGTTAGTTCTTCTGAGCCATTCGTTGCTTTTTATTTTTCATTACAATCATCCTGTGTGTTTCTTTTGTGTTGCACATTTTCACCTCTTCCACTGTTGTATTGTACTTTGCTGCACTTGCAACTTGCCGCATCTATCGATGGCTGCCATGGTCTGCTGGCTAAAACATTGGTGCAATAAAATTGGTGCTTAAACGAATCCACTCACAACCATTTAGCAATATCAGCACTCAACAATAACAACAACAACAGCAACAAAAAGCAAAAAAAAAACAAACATACAACATTAAACCCAAACCAGCACTTAAGCGGCCAATTTTAATGGCTGGCAAACGAGCAGCAAAGAAGGAGTCCGGGCAACATGTTGTAAAACGATGGAAAAAAATGTTATGCGAGTAACGTGTGGAATGGTGCAGGCTGTAAAAATTTAACGATGTTAAAACCTAACAACAACAACAACTTGCAATGGCAGCGCGCAAAAGCCATAAAACAAAACACAACAAAAAAGCAAAAAACGATGGCAAAAAAAATAAAAAACCACAGTGCAATTATTTTTGCGAAACCAGGTGGTGCGCAGGCGTACGACGTTGCTAGTGCAGCAACAAAGGGTGCTCGCTCCCGACGACTTGGTTAAAATGGTGTTTAACACAAAATATGTATGTGCAGCCATTTCGTCTGCATATTGTAAGTGGGCAACACCCACTTTTTTTTGCATCACTGCCTCCCTTGGCTTTCTTGTACTGCTTTGACTTATTTTCACGCTTTGTGTGGAATGCTATATTCTGGGTTTGCGCGCCTGCGCATTTATTTGATCGTGTTGTGGTCGGTGCAATATGGACTTTATCACTAACGCGCTTTAACCACCTAAGTCCTAGGTATTGTTGGTATGCATTGTTCTTGAGGTGTTTTAAAGTTTTAAAGCGCGCGTTGTTATTGTTGCTGCTTCTCACGTACACCCAAATCGCTCACAGTGCATTGGTTACGTGGGAGGTGTTTACCATCACTTACCATCTATTAACTGTCGGAAATGGTCAAAATCGAATGGTATCAGCAAATATATAATAAAAAAAAACATTTATATCTACAAAAACTCTTTACTTGTACTTATGTACGAGTAGGTATGTATGTATGTTCGTTTATATGCATGTCCTTTAGAATTTCATACGAGTACTAGTAAATAAATAGAATTAACTTATAGGCTCTGTGGGGTTATTTGTAATGATAAGTGTGACTACGTTTGAGAAACCAATAAATTCTGACACTGAATCAAGCTATGAATTATTGCTGTAGTCTTCATTTCGATCTGGCGCACAGTGGTTGTGAATGGTAAACATTTGCGCAAAATAATTTAAAAATATCTCCATTCAGCACAAAATTAAATATGTACTGGATTTCTCCACAAGCAGTTCGATTTCGCGCCATTTCTTAACTGCAATACATGAACTGAATGCCACATAATATTTAACAATAAAATTTCGGAGGGTTTGTTTAGTAATGGCTAGCTTCGAAAATGCTCTAAGATGGTGAAAATTAAGTGAAATAATTAAAGTTGGATCTAAGTTGGGGTCAAACAGGATTTTGGGGGTTCAAACCGTCGAGTTTTTAAATAACAGCAGAAAGCGTGTGTAAGCCATAGTCCAAACTATAATTCTTTGCGGTCGACAAGGCTTCACACTTCGCGGAATTAGTGGTACTGTGGAAGAATCCCTTTAGAAGAACCCAATCACCAATATGGAAATTTTCGAGCCCTACTAAGATATCGAGCGTTGAGTGATTTGGAGATAAGAAATCACTTATAGAATTCCCCCAAAACCCGACATACAGCAGCAATCGTCCTCAGAATGAACTTACAATCATTTGCTTTGGCTTAATATAAAAGAGCTCATCGTTAGGATCAACAATTCCAAAGCTTTCACATTATTGGCAGATCAGTGGCGGACATTTTGGGAGTCGAACTAATTTCAATTTGTATCCGGTGTATTGATTTAAAAAATACTACACATGCGATTTGTGAAAATTTTTGAAGTTTTCTTACGACAGTTTACTGGAAAAGGATTGCCAGATGTCCTCCTAGATTTTTGTTGAATCTTCGGGGATTAACTGTATGCACTTTGTCGGCAAATGTTAGGATGTTGCAAGTGCAATGAATGGAGAATTTCACGGAGCACATTCAGAAAAAATACAACCTTGCTATGTATTCGCATTGTGCAGCTCATAGTTTCAATTTGGTCACTCTCTAGGCACAATCCAAAGTGTGTACACTTTTTTTCAATTACCCTAAATGTTTGCTCGCACTGCAAGATGCGATTTCTAAAAACGAAGACCTCCAAGGTGAATTCAAGGAATAATTTGAAAAAAATCCTGTTCAACGATATGGGCAGAACGTCACGAATCACTCAAAATTTCAGCTTCACTTACAACCATCAGCGCCTGGGAAAATATCTCGATTTTCAGTTTTCGTGCTCGATTCATTCTCTGGCTTTATCATTGAGAGGAGTTTTGCATACTGAAAATCAAGATCTCGATAAAGCAATAAAGTTGACAAATGCAGCAAACCAAGGAACTAATAGTCAGGAGGGAGAATACAGAAGAATATTTGGGCAAGAGTTTCCAAAAAATCGGCCAGATTTGTAAAGAATACGATATCGAAGGGAGGAAACTCAGAATAACTTCTCGTCAGATTCATCGGTGCAATGTGGAGATTGGGGGCATTGAAGATTATTATCGGATTTCTACTTACACACCATATCTGGATTTAGTCGTTACACATCTTGTATACTGGTTTTTTTAAGTATTGTAAAATAGTTTCGAATTTCATTTGCCCTTTTTCATCGAAAACTCAAACTCTAGATGAAGAAGTTTGCAAACAATTATTTCAAAAATACTCTTTGATTTTGCATGGCGATTGTGCTTTTTGTAACTATATAATTTCCTATTTATAAATTATGTTAATACATTTTTATTCACATCCATGGAATAATGGGGTTCTTTGAAGAACTTCTTCCATTTAGTAAAATAAAATTGTATTAAATTATGTTCTATGGCCACTGAATCCAACCTATCTTATATCAAGAACGGGGTGCGTAATATGTTTCGTGAGGATATTTCAATATTTGCTCAAGTTATCCGATGCACGGACGAACGGACGAAAATACAGACATGGCTTAATCGATTTCTCTTCTGTGAACAAAACTGAGCACTAAGTTAAAAAGAAAATTATGAAAAATATTTCGCAACATTACTTTTGCTTTTGGTCATCATTGTGCGTCGAGGAAGGGGGTTAATGCCCGGGCCCGGCGTGAATTGAGGTAGTGTTTTTAAACATTTGGAGGACCTCTTCGAGCCGTTGGCTACCAAACCAGGTCTCAGACAGGGTGACTCCCTAGCATGCTCCATCTTCTATAAGACCATACATTTGCTGGTGCGTTATCGGCCTCAGCATTCGCGTCATTAGTTCTGCCATTTCCAAATTGAATGAAAGAGCGAAGCGACTGGGTCTAGAGGTGGACGGTGGCGGAACAATGTACCTGCTGTGCTAACTAATACCACTCTGGACTGAGTAGGCAAATGACCAGTAAAATCCTCTCTCTTGGTGCACCAAAATCATGGGATGGGATGATTCTGCGGCGGCGATTCCCACAGACAATGGAGCGATTAGTTGTATGAGCTTTGTAGCGACAACGAATTAAGATTCGGCGGCCTGGCTGGTTAGATTATCTTCTACGAAAGGCTGATAATGCTGCTGACCTGAAAGTATTGGTACTCGCTGGCGGTGGCGGTTATAGCGACAATTAAGAAGAAGAAATCAAGTAGGTAAGTCTTCTTTATTACTCGGGAGCAGTGACGGAAAATAGAAATAAAAAAAGCGTCGACAGATAGCTCTGCACTTGGTCTACCATTGAGTTCGTGCCCCTGCCATATTTCAAGTTTATTCGGAACGTAGACTATCAAATTCACATCTGTGTTTTTGCAGCATTTAGTCCTGATATTAAAATCATTTAATTGCTACCCCATTGTTTTGGAAATGCAGCTCATTGCTGCTCGTCAGTTTATTACCCATACGGTTTCCTGTCACAAGTTTCTTTCGAAAGGCAGATTCAGTTCTTTCGTTTTTCATTAATAACACGCTATAATTATCTGAAGTGTGCTGAGGTTGAAGTACCACTGACCAATGTGCTTGCAGCTGCTCGAAGTCACCTTCCCACTGCACTGATTCATTGCACAGAGTACTAGGGTTACATCAGTTACAACCAGGTAGAGGCCCGATTCCTTACCGACTCTTCGGATTTGGTTTTTTCATCTGTTACAATGCGATTAATTTGTTTTATCAAATTTTGGTCAGAAAACACCCATTCGCTTTGTAGATGTTCCAATACTAGTATTTGATGCTGCCAATGCCCATACTGAGTGCTGTGGCGAAGTCCAACAGACTCTCTCCATGAAATTGAATTTTTCATCTGTTGGCGCAAATATCGATCACAATCGTAGCACTCCAGACCCGCATACAACGGTTTTATGGTCTCAACGTCTATATTTTATATCTGAGTGTGCCCACAAATTTCGCTGCTGTTGTTGAATCTCGCCTTAACTCTAGCAACCTAACCTTCGTCGAATCATCACAACGTTGCTTGCCAAATATCTGTTGTAAAATATAACTAAATGATTTATTTTTTTGATAAATAACTTATGCACAAAATAACCACTTCATTTTTTTAAATTATTTTTTGCATCTTCCTTATGTAAAACAAGCTACAATTTTTAATTTTTTGAAGCTAAAATACATATAAACTGTTTGCTGCCACTAACTCAAATAGCAAAGTGATAGGATTCAATTTAAAAATGCACTTTATTTAGTAGTGAATTCATTTATGATGATATCATGTGCGATATCAAACAAAGGTAGTCCATTAAAGGGCACCATAAGGGATGTTATAGTAGAATTTATAGTAAATATCGTAAATATCTTGAAGGATGTTAGCATGAAATACATAATTTTATGATTTTTTTTTATTTATGAGACTAAGACTGTATGACTTAAGAGATAAATTATATTTTTATATTTATAATACATTGCAGAATATTACAATCTCTGAACATTGACCCTAACAGTATTAAAAATAAAATAGGTTTAACACATAATCCTTAGATTGGATATGTGCGCTGTGGGGTCTGATAACTGGTCTAAAAGTACAAGATTTCGATCCGCTCGGCCACTGTGTTTTCGGCTGCGTATGATGCGCTTCCGAACCCCACTGGTTGGAAAGGCGATTGGAAGGTACGAGCTTCCGAGCCGTTGCATGTTTGAGGAGTGCTCGAACTTTTAAATTTATTGTGTGCACGATTGCGATTGTTTGGTGGCGTTTAGCGGAAGGAAGTGGTCGAAACGTACGTATAAGGAGGACAAAGCCTTTAATCACAATTTATGTCCTTTCTCTTTAAACGCCTAGGGTAGTTCTGTTTCAGTAAATTCTTAGCAAGCTTATGCGGATGGTTAAATAGCCCTAACGATTAATTTTATTGTATTCTCTCTATCTCGTCCATAACTGTGTTAAACATAAGGACGCTGTGAATTTTGAAGTTTTTCACATAGCAGGGTCTCGGCATATTGCCCTTAAGGTTTTTGACTGTAGTCTTTGAATTCTATCTAAGTTAGATTTCGTTCGTGATGCATGAAATTAAAACATGTTCAAAGTTTTCGTCGAATCGACGGATAGTTATATTTATACTATATAGATCTATAGATGGTCGTTATTCAAGACTTTCCGGAACTTTGAATTGATCCACCGTACGGCATTCTATTTTATAGCCAACTATAGTGCTTACCTTGACTGTGGGACAGGAAATTTATGACAAGTTTTTACCTTTCAATTATTGCTTACAAACTTATATTATTTTTTTTAAATAAAAATACAGTACATTCTACAATAAACACTGTATAAATTCAAACTTCAAACGTTGTGCGAATTTCACTAAAATTCAAAATGTTTTTATCGAAATGTTTAATTCTTGAATCACAATTTCGAGTACACCATATACTCACTATAGTCCACTCATTTAGTATAGTAAACTGCAGTTCCAATTTCCTAAAAATTTCCATTGATTTTTGATATGTTTTTTTTTTTTTGTTATCGGTGTTTGTAAATTTCTTGCATATAAAAAAAAAATCGTGCATTTGTTATATGGAGAAAATGAAAAACGCGACTAGCAACAAAAAAAAATTAACAGAAACCAACACAATTTTCTGTTTCTTTAAAGTTATACTAATAGTTTTTTAAAAATTTGATTAAAAAGCCTGAGGTTTTACTGAACATTTTTTTAATTTTCTAAACATTTATAAAGTATTTAAAGCTTGGATTCACACTGTTTTTTATTTTAGAATGAACTGTATTTTTTTTTTAAATTAATTCAAAACAAATTAAGTGCCGAAGCTTGTAAATAACTCTCTGTCACATAGTTATGACAAGCACTATATATTTACCTCGTACTTATTTAGCTCGCCTTTTCCCTTTATATATAGGCGTCCTCTAATAGAGCTTACATTCACACTCTTTTCTTTTATTCCATAAAATGCGCATTACACCCACCGTACCGCCAATGGATGGCTCACTCGTCCAGCGATCCAAGAAATTACAAATTTTTCTTTACAAGCTGCACGATCATATTAATTTATTAATTTAATGGAAAATTCGTTATTACCAAACGATTTGTAGGCGTTTCTAACAATTTTTTTGCAACAACCGCTGCGATCGCACACTCCACTCCACTCCACTCCACTGCGCCTCTCTCACCCCAAAACATCACCACAATTGCATTCTCTGGTTTCATTGGAACAAAAACAACAGATGTGCGCTTGCTCATCCGGATGAGCAACGATCGCTGGAATGGACGACGAGGACAGACAACCGACACATTGGTAAATTAAACCAACGAGGCTTAACCAGATCCACAACACTTAAGCTATGAGCGATCTTCATTACGGCCACTCGAGGGCATTGTGTTGTTGCCGTTGTTGGTGTTGTTGTTGTTGGGTGCATGTTTTTTGCACAGATTGGCTGATTTATCGTTGCAGATATTAAATTGGCAGTTGGTATAGGAAACCAGCAACAGCAATAGCAATAACAAAATAACAACAATAGCAATAACAACGGCAACAACGATTTGCTTCTTGAATGGTTTGCCGATCGATGAACTTTTGAGCCTTTTCAGGCATTTGAGGTGTTTATTACGACCGAAGTGAGAAAGCAAATGCTATAAGCGAATGGATTTAATGGAAGAAAGTTGTATGTATGTATGTATTATTATTACCCGCATTGTTGTGAAAATGCATGAAAGTATTGGAGCGGTGCATTAAATCGATTGTGAAGGTGTCAAAGAAGGCAATCTGTTCCCTCGAATTGTTTGAAAAAAGAAATAGCAAAATAAATACAAAGTTGTAAAAGCGCGTGCATATGTTGCATGCAACAAATTTCTTTCACACACACACACACACACACAACTATGTGTGCGCGCGGCCGCGATTTTGTGGGTTTCTTCACACCGACACACATAAATAATGGTCATAAATTGGCAATGGCTAAAAATTCAGTATTTATAGCCGCATGATAAAAATAAGATTTATTAACTTTTACGTCGCGCACCAAAGCTTTGCCAAAGCCCTAACACCCATATCGCCCTTCCGCCCTATGCACCCTCTCTCCCACTCTGCTCTCTGCCACCTTACAGTGTAATAGTTAAAATATTTTTGCAATAACAAATCTGCGAATAGTCGGCGATTTCTCAGCGCCAACCGGCATTTGTTTCATGCCACATGCCACATAAAAGCTACCTACAACAACAACAACAACAACTGAATATGCGCTACAGATCCTTCGGTTGGAATGCAACAGCCACAGATGCAGCCACAGCCCCAGCAGCAGCCCCAGCACCCCCAGCAGCAGCAGCATTTCACACTTGCAGATGGCGTTGATGGCCTTTACTAGCATAGCTACTCATTGCAAATATCTGTAATATTTTCTTTCTTTTGTCATTTATACTCCTACCACTTTTCATTGCCACCATTTAATCCCTCCATTTTCAAAACCCACCCACTGCAAAGGGCACTGCTGAAAATATTGTACCACATTTCCCTTTAGCTTTGCAGCGAAATATTTTACTATCGAATTAGTAAAACGTTTTTCGCCATTTTGTGGTCGCATAGCAAATTTATTTTTTTTTTTTTTTGGTTGTTTCTTCTTCCTGAACCGAGGCTCTTTTGGCTTTTCGTTGCTTAAAATATGGTTTGGCCGCGCTACGGTGTGCTGGCTGAGTAAAAAGTAGAATTTGTTGGTTAAACTACTGTAGAATTTATTGCGACCATTGTCACTCAGCGCACACACATAATCACGTGAATAAAAATACAAATGAATTTTTACGCTCCATTCGCTGGAAGAATGCATTTATTTCGTGAAAATATGGCGAATTGGCCTCGACGAATCGAAGTGACACTGAGACAGAGCGATGGACAAGTGGTTGGTGGGAGGAGATGCCTACAGAATTCGTTTGAAAATATATAAAATAAAAAGTTTACGGAAGTCCACAATTCATTTAAAGAAGGTTTTCAAAATATACATAAATGTTTGTTACATTGCAGAATTTTGAATTTCTCCTGCTTTACGACAGGCTCTCGGGATGCTGGTTTTTTACCAAAAATCTGAAGATCATAGGTGACAAAAACTTGTAACAAAATTCCATTTCAATATAGATTAATTGGAAACGGATTTTGTCGTAAATATATTATATAAATGTATATAATATTTTTTGATATAAATATTAGGCATGGCTTTGCAAAAGCTTTAGAGAGAGATTTAATAAGATTTTACATTTGGAACTACATATATAAAAATAACGGCTATTATTATAAGTTTGAATACTTTTCCCACAAAAACTTCACTTAGGGTGGCCAAGCCTATTACTTTTTATCACAATGTACTGCCTTGTATTTTCAAAAGAAATCTGGAAATGTATTTAATTTTAATTTTACACACACGAGATAAAAGCTGGAGTCCCCCAAGGTAGTGTTCTGGGACCAACGCTCTACACAGTTTTTACCGCAGACATGCCAATAATTAATAAATTAATAGTTGTCACCTATGCAGACGACACTGCTATACTCTCATCCTCCTACTCGGCTAGCGAAGCTGCTGAAACCGCACAAGCACAGCTAGATCAATTGCAATCCTGGCTTCGTAACTGGAACATCTCGGTAAACGCCTCAAAATCTGCTCAAGTCACCTTCACATTGAGAAAAGAAGAGTGCCCCAGTGTAAATCTTAATGGAGTCATAATTCCTAAATGCAATAGTGTAAGATACCTCGGATTACATTACAGCTCAAAATTAAAACAAGAAAAATGTATTGGTTGCTTGGCCCCAAGTCTAAACTTAGTCTGAAAAACAAAATGCTTCTTTACAAAGCTATGTTGAAACCTGTGTGGTCTTATGGCATTCAAATTTGGGGTACTGCAAGTAAATCCAATATACACATTGTTCAAAGATACCAGTCAAAAAGACAGATTGCTAACGCTCCGTGGTATATACAAAATATCCATCTCCACAAGGATCTGAAAACATCTACGGTGATTGACGAAATAAAAAGATAGAGCTCTAAGTACATCACAAGACTAAATTTCCATCCCAACACACATGCCATTAACTTATTTGACAACAGTGAAGACACACGACGACTACAAAGACTGCATCCTCTAGACCTGCCGTTTAGATCGTAAGAATTAATTAAGTATTTAATGCAAATAATAATCATACGATACATTTACTGATCACCCTTACTTTAAGGCCAAATTGCACTTAATGCATCAATGTAAATTACATTAGGCAATTTCATTTAATTATTGTTTTACGACAGATTGTAAATAAAGATATGTAATATAAAAAAAAAAATTTTAGTTTTGTGCGTTTTTTTGCGCTTCTTTTTTAAGTTTTTCTCATATCAATATGCTCCAATATAAGTCATATGTGACTTTGTTATCCTCATTTACGGCTCATTTCGAACTCTTCCGCTAGCCTCTTATATGATTCTTATAGGCCTCATAAACGACTCATTTCGGGTTCGAGTCAGTAATGACTCTCAAAGAACTCCAACATTTTTTTTTTAAATTTACGTAGCAAATATGTATCGATTCTAAATATGAAGTAAATCGCAAACATAATCTAGCTTATCGGAGTGTGAGAACAAGCAAAGTAACTGACTTTTGAGGCAATGCTAGATGGAAAGCTTGCTTCGCTTTCCGTGATAGTTCCGTTTAGACAACTAAGATAAATACATGCAATTATACGAAGTTTCCCACATAACGAACGCCGACGCCAAAGCGAAGCTGAAAGTTCGCCAATTTTCATCTTTTCGAGCGCTTTGACAATCAATTGATTTCCATATTTCTATTTATTACGCATATTCGCTCAGAAATAGACGCTACACTTTAATTATCTACGAAATATCAATGTAAATTTATTGTGGCATGCCTTTTTTTTTTTTTGGTTTTTCGGACAAAGTTACAAATGCTACGCAAAGCCAAAGTTTTTTATGTGGCATCGCTTTTGGCGACCCCGACAAAACGAATGGTAAAGCTTGAGGTTCCAGCCGTCTGGAATAGCTCCGGAAAAGAACGACGACTTCGACTTAAATTGAGGAGATTTTTATAACAATTTGAAAACATAAACTGGCAATCAAATAAAAAGTGATATTGGTTATATCTTCACCTGTGAAGTGCTAGTTTTTCCAGAAGAAGAAGTATTTTATTTTAAGATATCTTAATTGTAAAGGACCTCATATATGTGATTTTAGATTTAGGTTTCCTTATTTTTATTTTTAAAAAATGTATTGTACT
The DNA here is from genome assembly GCA_951828415.1 of Anomoia purmunda. NCBI lineage: Eukaryota > Metazoa > Arthropoda > Insecta > Diptera > Tephritidae > Anomoia > Anomoia purmunda. The sequence goes on from OX639993.1 coordinate 155,983,568, forward strand.
GCTTCTTTCCATATTTTCTGTTATATTTTGCTTTATCTTGTAATTGAAGTATCAGAATATTCATAACCTTTCTAAGAGTACCAAAATTCGGGGTTCAATAAATTTATGTACTTTTTCACTGAAGAAACAATTCAGCCAGTATTTGGAAGATAATTGAATGAGCGTCACGACTCTTACAGAAGAGCCTTTAACTATAGTTGCATCACGTATACCAGAAAATATATTTTTTTAAATGAAAAGCAGGGAATTTATATTGAAAATTTCTGGAAGGTATAGAAATTCTTACAATTGACAAAACGTCTATAATCAAAAAAAAAAAACTTCCTTGTGAGAGGAATTCAAATAGGTGGAAGAAATCAATAAAGATAGAATTGATTGCGCTGATTGATGGGGTAATTCGAGAGATTAACTTTGCTGTGACGTAACATCTAATTTGATAAGAGAGAGAATTGATGGGAAATTTGTTGATGATATGTTAGAAAGAATACGAAGGGATTTTGTTGTATACCTGGAGGGAAAAATCAGCAGATACTATCAAAATCGCTAAGAGAGAATATTCCATCGCACGCACTATGGGCTTTGGGTTTTTTTGTTGCAATAATCAAAACTTTTGAACTAACGAAGATACTAAAAGAATTTACATTGCTTCTTAAAGAAAAATGTCTGAACTTTAAAATAATACAAATATATATATTTACGTAATATTAAGTATAAAAGAAATAATAAGAGTTACAAAAAATACTCCCCTTATTAGGTGCAGCTTAATCTATGTTCATAAGGGAGCAAGAACCAATGAGTAAAATAATTTTATCTTACATGTGAAAGGAAAAAAGTTGCTTACAAGTTGCCAAAATAAATTAAAGAATTTCATATTAAAAATGAGCACATTTTTTAAAATTAAATAAATGCATTTTTTTAAGAATTTTCATCTCGAACACTAGTACAAAATTGTAATTTGCGCTCCGAATTAAGAAAAGTTTCCTTCATACTTTTCCCAAGCTTAGCAACAAGCTTTAATTCAACTACTGGCATGTTTTTAAAATTATTTATTGCAAAACACTTAAGCATCACCAACAACAACAACTTACAAAGAACATTTAGCACTTAACATTGTTTCTATTTTGCACACTTTTATATTTAAAATAAATTATAGTGTTTGCAATATAATACTAAAAGAATTTTGGCAGTTTGAAAATTGTACTATATTTTGAGGTTTTACATGATATATATATTGTGTATTTGGTCGTGAAAATTAGAAAAATGTTTCCATTTTCTTTCTGTATTGTGATTGTTTCACAAGCTTTATATCGTTCAGATAATTCTAATTCTAATTTTGATGGTATTCAATAGAACAAAAATTAAACGTTATTATAATAAATTTATTTTTCAAAAAATGCTTTAGCGTAAAATTTCGCGTCGTAGTAATCTCTTCACTATACCACCAAGGCTATAGCAATCAATTTTTCAATGTTAAGTCGCGAAAAGATTACAATTAGCTATTAATCGAAATACTGTGTTAAGTTAACATACATTTTTTTTAAATTTTTTATTTTTGTAACAGCATGCTTAAATAAGAAGCGGTCAAAATTTCAATATAATAGCACTGGAAGTTTTTCGTTTTTACACGGAACGCTAACTTTAAACTTTTTACCACAGAAATTACAAAAAAACAACTCTTTCAAAACTTCTCTATATTTTAAAGAAAATTATAATTTTACTAAGATATTTGTTTTGGGAAAACCGATAGTGTCTCTAGCATAAATTCTGAAAAAATAAAAAATTAGTGTGAAGCTAAGTTATTAAACATTTTTTTTTAAATTATTTTTAAATTTTGTTAACTATTTTTCATTTTTTTTAATGATATAAAAATTTATAATTTTTCCAAAATTTTTATGTACATTACTTTTTCTTGTACGACTAACAGTTTTAGAAATAAAAATTCTTAAAAAAAGGTATTCCTTTCATTTAAAAAAATTTCAAACACAAATATCTTGCAAAATAAAAGTAAAAATAAGGAAAATCTGTGATCCACTATTTTCCCTTTCCTATGGCTATGATATTAAAAAAGTCTTAGAATTGCTCGCAAAGAATATAATATAAAACCATTGCAGTATTTTGTGGAATATAATATGAACATTATTTCAAATTAAAAATTGTTTAAAAAATATCTTTTGGCCAAAATCTCGCACCGCTGGCCCACAGTGCGTTGGTTGGTTTTTTGCTTTAAATCAAAATTAAATCGCGAGCGCCTGCTTTCCCCCCTATATAATTATTTTAGTGGGTAAATAAAATATCAGTTGCGGAACGCCTTGGAATACATAGATCTACACATTCGATTTTCGGTCTGATAATAATAATACGATTTGAAGAAAGACTGCGACAAACTTAAGAAACTCAAATGATTATTCTTCTCGAATATACACATTTTCAAATATAAATTTTTTTTGGAAATTTTCAACCATTGAAATCAGGTCAAAATGAGAAATGCTTCCCAAATAGTTCAATTTACTTCCATGGCCAAAGTGCAGGGCAAATAAATGCAAGAAATTTTGAAGTTAACTTATTAATAATGAAGAAAAATATACTCATTATTATGCATTTTCAAATTTCACAAGAAAAAACAAACAGTTTGCAATATTTACTGTCACACATCTTCATAATTTCTTACATACGTTGTGTCAAACTCAAAATTGCGGCCAATTATTTTCCTATCTGCATTAGATCGCACGCTATGTATGTATGTATGTGAAATTCGAATTCTGACGCTTTGTTTGTCGAGATTACTTTGCTGTTACTGAGATATCAAATTACATAATCAGCCACCCTCAATCATCAGATCAGAATACTCGGAGCGAAGTTAAATTGCTTCGAAAGGAGTTCATTTCACTTTTGAACAGGTCACGTGCTCTCTGGGGGTGGGGGAGGGGTGGATGCGTGCGACAACGGCAGGAGACAAAACACATTGACATATCCGGCGGAGCAAGTAGCGCGTGGACCACACGCAGCGCGATTGACACTTGCCTTAAGTGTGAGTGCGATGAGCTAAGGAGGGCAGTTGAGAGAAAAGAAAGTAGTGCGCGGTAGAGAAGCGAAAAAAAAAACAAAAAAAAATTAGCGCATCACGTGCCAACACTTTTGAATGGAAGAGGGGGAACTTTTTTTATTATTTGCCATATCGATTTCAGGATTTTAAATTGTGCTTTTGTATGTATGGCGGTATGTGTATATTTGAATATGTTTTGGCAGTAATTTACAAAAACTACTTACGATTAGATCGAGCTTCAACCGACGCACGTTAAGTAAACTCTTCAAGACATCTAATCTATGTAGGTACTTTCTTTTCTATTCATTTTGGTTAAATTCTTCTACTTATCACAAGGGCAACTCAGATTCATAGAGAAAGGCAATTAAAATTTCTGCTGCTAACATAAAATGATCAAAAAGAAATGCAGCCATACTCGCAAACAAAAAAAAAGCAATGACATCCAATGTCCAGTTAACCGAAAATAAAACAAGTAAAAACAATCGCCACGAAAAATGCAATAATAGTTGAGTACGAAAGAAAAGTCGTTAAAATCAAATCTAAATGTTCATTATCGAATCGTAAAAATTTCATTTTTAGTCCTCATTTTCATTTCGAATTTTAACTCTTTGCCGGACGCCCCAATCGTTTCGTGGCGCGGTGGGTACATTTGGCTTGGCCAAAATGCCTTCCAACCAAAGTGCTCCCAACTCGACCATCGTTAAAATTTAGATAACAATTTTTATTATTGCATTTTTATGCGCTAATAGCGTACTAAAAAATAAAAGCAATGTATGCACATAGTAAATAGATATTCATACCCACACACATATATACTTACATACATATATACACAGTTACGGACAATGAAATAGAATCAAGTCGGTTTGCTGCGAAACAATCAGCTCTTTGCTATTATATTTCCGATCAATTTTGTCTGTAATGAAATGCCATAATGGAGAACCGTTTTCGTTTTACTGTTACTTAAGCGCTTAAAAATTGCAACCGTGGGCTTTTACTACAGTGACAATGTAATATAATCAAAGAAGGAAAAAACCAGTAAAAGTGATTTTTGGTGCGTAAATTGTACTGTAGGTGTACGTTGTGTTATAAATTACACGTCAGAGGTACGTAAACACATACAAAATTTGCCAAACGAAAATGGCTTTACGCAAAGGGAAATTGCAAAAATTATTAACAGATCACAAAAATTTATGTGCACTACTCTTACGCCTCAAAAATAATGCGAACTGAGAGGCCGACCGCGAAAAACGACGCCAGAGTACGACAATTTCACTGAGAGACTGTCAAAGCGCGACTGTTAAATCCGCTGCAATCATTCAGAAGGAAATAAGCGTGGAGCTAATACATGTTTTGATTTGATTAAGAAGTGTTTTTAATAACGGTTTTTGGCAAATATATGTGGAGGGAATGCATGATTCTGTTATATTGTCAGTAACTGTATATACTGCTATACAGAGTTTGGCTATGCGTTTCGATATGTATGAAAGGGCGCCCTCACAGTAGTTTTCCAAAAATAAGTGTTATTTTCATGATTTTTATTTTATGTACGATAGTTGGTAGCTATGCGCCAACAAATAAGCTTCCTCAATAAAAAACACACCTAGCAACATGCGTAATATCAAAATATTTGGATATACGTTCATATTTGTATATAGATAGTACATGTACTAGAGATGGGAGTAATGTCCCGAACCCGCTCATTCGGACGTTTTTCAAGTTTGTCCCGCAAGCCCCGTGGGTTCCGATAACTATCACTAACCAAACTCATAGGAATATCAAATTAGTTTGAAATAATATATTTTATTTAACAAACTCTGTATATTTAACCGTAGATATACATTACATGGATTCGTATTTTTAACCCTGAACACTTTTTTAAATTCAAAAACGTATGAACATTTTTTTCTTTTACTTGTTGATTTTTATTTAGAAAAAACTATTTGTTTCGAAGTCTCCTCATAATAAACGCATTCTTCTTTCTTATAAAATAGCAAATGTTCAGTATTTAGATAGATAGATATTGGTATTGAGGTTTTCACCTTATGTTCCATTTTTCCCTCCGTTCTTTCTAATACTCCGTCTAGCCCCAACGCTTTTAGGAGGTCTATAATGATAGTTGGTGGTAGCGAGCGTACGAGTTCCTGTTCGGGGCTGTACGAGCCTAGATACCTCTACCGTCTACTTGAGACAGCATCACACTCAAAAAGCAGGGACATCGGGGTCTCCGGGGCCGAGTCACAGAAGTGACAGAAATCGTTCGACCATATTCCGAGTGTATGCAGATGACGTCGTAGTTTGCAGTGACTTGTAAAAAAGCCTTTAAGTATTCTCAAGTTGTTCTTATAGAGATCGATAAACTGTTTCGATCGTTTACTATTATAACCTCCTAATAGACATGTCGCCTGGCGTAACCTCCTCATCCGGCGCCAGTGCCTTTCCTTTAAAGCGTTTCCCTAATAGTATGTTGCCCTATTACCTGGAAACCCTCGGGCCCTATGGATCTTTTTACCGCCGCGTCTCTAGATAATCTATCGGCCTCCTCATTACCTTCGATGCTTTTGAGGCCGGAAACTCAGAGGAGCTGGATGTGATTAAGGGTTAATAGAGAGATTTGGTACAATTTTTCCAGTGGGTCACTTGAATAAATTATTGATTTGCTATTGTGGGATTATTCACATAAGACTCGTTAATCTCAGATTCAGCAAATCTTTTTCGCAAGGTTCCTTTATATTGACTAACATATATTTTGCAGTACCTAAAACCTACTTGCTTTTTTTCAGGGTCCGTAACGGTTATTTTTATTATTTTCGGTCAAGTTTGATTGTTGTTCTTTAATTTTAATTCCTTCTATCTAATTTGCGATATTTATTTTTTCGATCAAAAATAATCGTTACTCTTGGATTTAAATATTTTCGATCATATTTTATCGATATTTTGTGATTGTTATTTGTTATTGTTATTTTCAAAAATAGTCGTTATTCTTGGATTCAAATAATTTCGATAATAATAAGCGAAAAAAATTGTCGGCGACGATAATAATAGCAATATCACCAATCGGACGATTTATGCTTTATAATACGAAAAAGTAAAAATCAACAAAATATCGACTAAACATTATCGGAAAAATTTAAATGCAAGAATAACGACTAGTTTTGAGGGAAAATATATCGATTCAATTTTATCGAAAAACTAAAAATCAAAAAATGTCGATCAAACTTGATAGAAAAAATGAAAATCACAAGTCGATTATGCAATAATTTAAAAGAAAAAAATCTTCTATTGTAAATAAAAAAAAAGCCAACGATTTTTTTTATCCGGAAAAAACCAAAATAACAAATATTTCTGGTTCCGGCTTTTTTCTTGATTCACGTATTTTAGGTTTCTAAATGAAGGGCTCAAAAAAGTGCTAATTTCGAAAAAAAAATTTAAAAAGATTTTCTGAATGGAGTTTCATTCCAGTCCTGCCCGCAAATTTTAGAAGGCTCTACCGTGCCAGCTTGTTCGGGCCATTTTGAAATTAGTCCCAAAGGTCCCGTGTCCCGCGTCCATCTCTATTATGTACAAATATGAATTGAAATATGTAAATATATAAGTATAACATGCAAACGAACAATTGTACACGGCGCTTATTTTTGTCCTTATAGTATTTATTTCTTTCGGTAAGAAATTTGTGGCCAATATTTCAATAAAAATAAAAGGTTCACAGCGATTTGAGTTTATTGTACCATGCTCATTGAAAAATAAATGCGCTAGGTGGCGCTAGGGACGGCGAGTTATCCGGAAAATCTTAATCTATGATCCGATTTTGATAAAATTGAAACCATATAAAAGGGGTACGCCGCGAAATATTGTTATAAAAATTGGCTAGGTGGCACTAGAATTGGTTTATCCAGAAAATCCATATTAATGATGCTGGAGTAATCAAAAATACTATTACGAAAAATGTATGCGCTAGGTGGTGCTAGAGGCAAGCTATTCAGGAAATATTTGTTTTTGATCCGGTTTTGATGAAATTAGAAACATATAATTGGGATGGGCAAAAAGCACTTTTTCGAGAAAGGATCCGCTAGATGGCGCTAGCATAGAAAACTCGTATTTTTGGTCCGTTATTGATAATATTAGAAAAGTATGAGGTAGGTGCGATTGGAAATGCTTTTATAATCTGACTTAGATGACATTGAAAATAAACATTTGTATGTACACTGTAATCGTATGCTATATTTGCAGCAATATTCGCCGGATATCTCATTGAAAATTATGTACAAAAATTACATCTAATTTTCTAGTTTGCTGTAAGTAGTTACAAGGAAAGCCAGCAACCAACACAAATGAAGTCGCAGGTATCAAATATGGTAAACACATAATTACAAAAATAAACAATTTTTAGGTATTTTCCAATTCATAAGCTGATTGACAAGAGTCAAGTCTTACTTCGAATATTAAACAATGAAACTACTTTAATTAGTACTTAAAATTCTTCACTGGGATCAATTTAAATAACCCCCTTTTAGCTTTTAACATAGCACAGTTCTAGGAATTCATAAACGTGCATCGGACCACGATACTTTTTTTTTTAATTTTATTTTTATTTTACAACATACTCGTACAAGTTGAAACAAGCCTTTTTACATTCATTGTTTTATTCAATGTGGACTAGAAGCGCCAGGAGTCGAAGGCTTAAAAGCATGAACGCGTCGCGCGACAGTTATCAGCGCGTTATCGGAAAAACTAATTACTGTGCTGTGCGGTGCTGAGGTCCCTGGGCGCTCGCTCAACGGCGAGCATGCACCGGCTTATATGAATTTGTAAAAGGCATTGGCTGGTTTGGTTGGCCAGCAGCTTGTTGGCTTGGCCTCGCTTGGCTTGGCTTGGTGTTTTTCAAACTTGGCATGAACGCTGGTTTGGTTGGTTGTATGTTCGCTGCTTTACAACAATTTTCATTGGCTTTTAATTGCTTGGAAAAGGAAGGGAAAACCACAGCGCACAGCCATTGATGACTCGATATAGAATTTATATATGTCTATATACACGCGTGTATGTGTGTGTGTGTAAATCTCTTGCTGAGAGGGTTAATTTTTTAATAACTTTTTTATTAACAAAATAAGTGACCACATTAATGAGGTGTTCGACGCGTTTGTGACTTTGTAAAAGTGTCTATGAATTTATGTGACACTAAAATACAGAAGTTATAAAAAAGTGTTGTTAAAACTGAATTTGTATAAAATTAAATAAAATTATAATGGAATAGAAAATTGTAAATTACTTAGGCTTACTTACGGAAATTTATAAATAAAGAGATAAGTAACTCAGCGTTATATTTTTAATTTCGTAACCCAGACATCAAGGTGAATTCATATAAGGTGATGTTATAAATACAACTACAAAATTCCTATGTATTTTGTTTTATATATATTTTGTTTTTGCTTTTACAAAAATACATGTAGGTGAATATGAAAATCAAACCGGCTGCTATAGTAACTACCAAGGCGAATTCATATCGGGTCTTGCAATAGGAACGCACAAAAGTTTTTTAAATAAAACAAAAACGGTTTGGAATATGAATTAAATTCTTTATTCCTGTGAAAATACATTCGACGCCATTATGTATGGAGCTCGATTTTTTTTGAATGGGCACCACGGGCACTCTTGCAGAAGTCCAGACGCTGAACTCAATTTTCGACGATTTTCAAGCATAAATCGGCCGATACTGCTGCAATTTCACTTTCGATATTCGTACGAAGTTCATCAATCGTTGCTGGCTTGTTGGCATAGACCATGGACTTGACGTAGCCCCACAGGAAATAGTCTAACGGCGTCAAATCGCACGACCGAGGCGGCCAATTGACTGGGCCATTTCGTGAGATAACACGTTCACCAAACTTGGTTTTCAATAAATCGATTGTGACATTCGCTGTGTGGCTTGTGGCGCCGTCCTGTTGGAGCCACATATTGTCCAAGTCCATATCATCCAATTCGGGCCAAAAATATTCGGTTATCATTGAGCCGTAGCGATTCCTATTCACAGTAACGTGCCGGTCTTGATCATCACGGAAGAAGTACGGCCCAATGACGCCGCCGGCCCATAAACCGCACCAAACCGTAATTTTTTCGGAATGCAATGTTGACTCATGGAGTACGTGTAGATTGCTGCCTGTCCAATAACGAATTTTTTGCTTATTGACGAAGCCATTCAGCCAGAAATGACGACGACCATAAATTGGACGTAGCGCTCTTAAAGTTGAGGCCATTGACTCCGAATTTCGGTAGTAAATTTTAATAATTTCGACTCGTTGTTGAATCGTATATCTTTCAATGATGAAATGGCAACCCCTACTGAAGAGAAATGTCAAAAGAGCGGGGAAAAATATGGCGTCGTTTGCTGTCACTATCGGTCTACTTTTGTAGCGTCCCTTTTGAAAACCCCTTTACGTACAAAAGCAAAAATTTATACCAACAATTTTTATGCACAATGACAGTAGGTTTACAACAAACACATCATTTTAACTTAACGCTTACCAAGCGAATTCTATCAGCTGCTGGATCAACTTCATTTTACATGAATTTGCCTTGCCAGACATTTTCTTGCATCAAATAAATCCAGTAACCCGGGCTACGTACAAACATTTATTTTTTGAATTTTATGAATTTATTGAAATATATAAACAAAATAATTTTTGGAAGTTCCAGTGCAATAACGGGATTCTTGGTATGCCTGGTCTTCAATTTCGTGGAAGTTATCGCTTCGCTTTACCAAAGCTCTGTTTATAGAGTTTATTTCAAAAAAATTTGTTTGACAAATTTATTTTTTAATTATTTATGACAGAATGTCACAAACCTAAAATTTTAGCACTGAATAATTGCTATGGTAAATATTTATGTTTTTAATTTTGAGTTGATGCCTAACATTCTGCTGTGCAAGCAAATTTATCAATTTAACCGGTAAACTCTGAGTTAAATAGATAAACTGGTTTTTCACAAGTGGGCCTTAGGATAAAATCTCAATAGCTATTAAAATACTTGTATACATATTTATAGATGTACATTTGTATCTCGTTGTCACTTTTTATAAATTCATACGAGGGTAAACCCGAAAGTTACCAAGCTATATAGTTCTTAAAGGCGAATATTTTTATATAATTCCGGAAAATTTGAGAGTTGCTCTCCTACCTAATTATGCCCAATTTCTTGTAGCTTGTGTAGTATAATATAATTTTGAAAAGAGAAGATTCCCCATAGTAATACGTAAGATTTTAATAAAATAAGTAATTCCAGTCAAAAGCTACAATCAACAGGACCGGCGATATTCCCTATTTTGTCTAGTTGAATTCTCGCGTGGTTTTAAATTTTGAAACCTCATTTTACCTTCATGGGGGAAAATAATTATTTATCACAACATTAATTAAAATTCTTATCGAAAAAAACTATAGAAAACCAATTTGGTTAATTTTGTGACGATATCAATGCTTGGCGACTTCAATGACAGCGTGGGCTAGTAAGGGGGCACACTCTCAGAAAATTCAGTCCCCACACATTTGGCGTCGCCCGAAATATGGTAGTTTGTGGCACCAGATTCCAGCATAGAAAAATTCACCAGGCTACGTAGCTGTGTCCAGATTGAAAAAGACGAAACTAAATCAGTCATATTTAAATATTTAATACAATAGAAGGACTGAAGCCAATCGTCAACGAACTGTTTGGACCTTATCAGTGCCGACTGAGACCTGGTAAATCTACCATCATGCATCGTTGATAGGCAGGTGTTCAATTAATTTTTATACCAAAATATAATTTTAATGTAATTTTTCCATTTTTAGAAGGTATTTAGTAACTTAGTAAATTATTATTCAATTCGTTAAAATCTTCCACATTTTTTCACTTATTTATTACCAATTAGAATTAATATTTTATAAAAATAAAAAAAAAAATGCTCTTATGTATGTACTATAGTAACGATCAACACTGTCAATCAAATACTTTACATTAAGATAAAATAAACCCGAATTATGGGTTTAACCCTCTCCAAAGTGGTAAAATTTAATGTAAACCACAAAGCATTTGGTAAATTTTTTGTTAGGTCATTGATAAACAATCGAAAATCATTGTGGTGGACTTTGGCCACTAAACGCATTTTCAGTAAATATGCAAGTATGTATGTGCAGAGTTTAATGTAGTCAATTATATACAAGGGTTGCCTTTCCGGTGTCGTCTACCAAAATTAAATGGTTTTATCTTAATTGAGGGAAAATTTAAGATTTGATAAAATTTCTCTGAATTGTTTTTCATGAAAGTGAAATGATGATAAAAGTTTGGTCTGATGTTTGCAAGTATAAGAGATATATCTATACCCAAACGTGAATCTGATAGTCTAATTGTTTGACCGAAAACTACTCCCTCAGTTTTAGAGACTGATTGTTCAGATATGAGGTTTTGCCTAATAACAGCTACACTAAAGCAGCCTAAGTACATGGTCCAGCTTTTTGCAGAACTAGTATGAGAGTTTTGAGCAAATCATATTTTGGAAACCTAAAAGAGCTGGCCAACGGGGACTCAAAGGATTTGCTTCAGTTCTTAGACTACACGGATGTAATGCAATGGGAGTGGTTTACTTTATTTTATCTACTCTCTTTCATTCTTTGTTCAATTTCTAATTCCACGGCGAGGACGTGGTATTAAAATGGGACTTTGTAATGCTAATTGGAGTTAATATTCGCCACTGCAACCAATAAACTAACCAATCAACCATTTGAAACTTGGTTCTCTTTTCACTCACCATGAGAACAAAATACTTTGTTAGATACGATAAAACCTACATACTCAAGAAGTTCAGGGCAGTTAGTGAAACCATAAATCAAATCGTACACAAATATCAATGATTGAATAATTCGTCTATTTTCTAAAAATTTCAATTTTATTAGCATATAACGAGTACTATACGTTGGGAAGTTTAGACGTTGAAGTGCAAACCGAGTGAATTTATTTTGCATTCTTTCAGAACAAGCAGAATGAAAGCTTGTTTGAGCGAACAAGCGAATTAAATAGAAAACTCCTGGTATAGAGATCTTTAAAATCTTTCGCATATCGACGTACAAAAGAAAAGCAACTGTCAAACAGTACCCCCAAATCAACGAAATCTTTTACTGCGGTGAGCTGTTGATTTAAAATACTATACTATACTATACTATACTATACGATTTGCAAGTCTCAAGTTCGATAAACAACGGATCTATTAGTAAGATAAGACAAAAAATAGAGCGAAATCCCACTTTTTTAGCTTTTGGAACAAAAATTGTAAGCGAAACTTTATCGAAAACTTTTGAAATATCTGTATAACCCACACCCCAGTGGAACCCACACTTGAAAGCTAATACACAAAATTCTGAAAAAGCCGCTAGATTAATTACAGTGGACCACTGGCGGACGAACCCATGTTGGTGAGATTCAATAACTAAAGGGTGGTTAAATTTTAAGGGCCGATGTTGATTTTGAATAAAACACAAATTATTTTGGAAATTATTTTAATTTCTTTTTATTATGATAATATGGTGTGGTTCAATTATATATGGAACAAAAGATCGGTCAAATGTCCGCCGCGACCTCGGCGGCACACCTCCATCCGATGGTCCAAAATTTCGATTACGCTGAGGCATAATTGAGGTTCTATGTCGTTAATGTGCCGAATTATCTCATCTTTTAACTCTTGAATTGTTGCTGGCTTATCGACGTACACCTTCTCTTTCAAATAACCCCAAAGAAAGTAGTCCAACGGTGTCAAATCAAATGATCTTGGTGGCCAATTGACATCGCCACCACGTGAGATAACACGGCCATTGAATTTGTCGCGCAAAAGAGCCATTGTTTCGTGGGCTGTGTGGCAACTGGCACCGTCCTAATGGAACCACATATCGTACACATCCATATGATCCAATTCGGGCCATAAAAAGTTCGTTATCATTTCACGATAGCGAACACCATTCACAGTAATTGCCTGACCGGCCTCATTTTGGAAAAAATACGGCCCGATGATGCCGACAGCCCATAAACCGCACCAAACAGTCAGTCGTGTTTCTCGATTGTGTATCTTTCCATGTTCAAATTGAGTTAGTCTTGAGAAATGTCAAATGAATTGCAGAAAAAAACTTGCCGTTTAGGTGTGGTTCACATTCAACATCGGCCCTTAAAATTTAACCACCCTTTATTATTATACCCAATTATAATTCATTTAATGACAAACCAAAACTTCTCTTTAACCGCTTTCTCGAAAAGTTTAGAGCATACACTTAACTTAAAGATAGATCTATAATTTGTCATATCATTTTTGCTTCCTGATTTAAAAAATCGAGCGCCTGTAGAAAGAGACGTAATAAAAATTTTACGTAAAGGTACACAAATAGTTGAGTAACATTGATTAAAAAACATGAGAGCAAAATCCGTCACTTTTCAAAGAGGGTTTTAGAGAAGAAATACCATTAATAACATCTTATTCAGATATTAAGTTTTGTTTTGAAATTCTTTCATTTTGTGATCTATCTATTTATTAGTCGTATAAATGCTCTATAAGATACAGCTGACTCAGTGACTGCTTAAATATGAGGTTTTACTTTAAAACTGCTTAATTTCAAAATTTTTGATATGAAAAAAATTACACTGTACTGCAACAGAGTAACCACGCAGAAAATGGTAGAAGGGCGGGCGGACGTGGATAAAAGTGAAGCTAAGAAATATTTAACTTTTAATAAGGAACACAATTACTTTAGCCACTAAAGTTAAAACTCTTTAAGTTTTTATACTTGAGAGTAAAAATACCCATTAGGACCCCCTTAACCTTTAGATGCAAATAAAAAAAAAACTTTGACGCGCAGGACTATAAGTTTGTTCGGCAAAAGTGCTTTGAACGATTCACTCTTTCAGAAAAATTCCAAGGTTACTCTGTTTAAATCTAAATGATTTGTGCTGTGTAATCAGCGTTTTGAAATTGAATATATTTACGCTAAAAATGCAGCAATAATTTAAAGTTAAATTTCTTGTCCCGATGAAAAGGAGGCTTCGCAGACTCGAAGACAATACTTTCTTTACTTGTTCTTTTTTTAGCTATAAAAAGTTTTAGCTATAAATACTTTCAATCATCTACATATGTTGCTTGCAAATGAAAAGTTTGAATAAACAGTCCTATCGGTTTTTTGAGTTATATTTGATTGCTTCTTTTTTTCACTGAAAATTGTATTCAGCGTCAATTATTTTGAGCAGTTCATTTCACTTTATCACATAATTTTATTTGATTTATATCGAGCAAGCGTAAATTGTTAAATAAATTTGTAACTTGATATGCGTGGTGTTTTTTTTTGTTGTTTATTACTTTACTTGGCTATTTTTCCACACTCACTTAGATTGTGAAGTTCGAAGGCTATTGCTTTTTCACCCACCATTCAAACTTTCCACACACTTCGTTATTCACCCCAGCATCCTTTTCAATCACTGTCACTCTTCCATATTGCAACAGTCTTTTTAACTCACTTATTCAATGCACGTAAATTGTCCCTTCATATTTCTAGAGTTTGTAAAAAAAAATAATGAAAAAAACCTAAATGAATAAAAAATAATAAACTGACAGCGTCATTGCGCTGCTAAACAACCAGTTCCGGGGAGGGGGAGGGACGGGGTAGCAGGTTGACATATTCAATGGCTAAGAAAATGCGGCGCACAACGCTGAACGATTAGCGGCAAACAGCATCATAAATTAAAGTGTATTCAATGGAATGGCACATCGTCCCATGCCGGCGTCCACAGCTTCAACCGCCAATCGCACCCTTCATTTTTGGTGCGTGTGCAAAGTTTGACGCACATAAGCGGATATTCATTATAGCAACCGCAACGACTGCCGCGCCAAGCCACTCACTCACTCCACACACCGTTGCATCGTCTCGGGCGTTTTGATGATGGAAAACTTACCCTCTTGAGTGGATTTAATTCGTCAGTTTTCCTACCTTCGTAAATTTTTTTCTATGCAAAAATCACTGCCTACTTATTTACAACGCATTGCAATTGCTTGGTCATCGAGATGTAAGCGAGCGTCGTGTCGCGTCGAGCCATTTGTTCGCCGATTTGGTGACAGCGCACGCGTTGCCGCTTATTTAAAGTTTTATCACCCTCTTGCCTGCCATGCGGTCGTTAGCACCGGTTTGTTTGCTGCTCTTTTGATTTTGTGAATATCATACCGGTCGGCTTTATGGCTAACATTTTACATATGTCATTGATATCCCCGTGGGAGTGTTTCTATTAAATGCTTCGAGTATTGTGTTGTGTTGGGAAATGTCTCAAATATTTTTGGTGAAGGTTACAATGAAGGAGGGACGGGTGCATTTGGTCAAACCGTTAGTCTTAAAATAATGATGTATAGAGTATATTTGTTTATTGTTGTATCATTAGCTTGGAACAGTGGGCTTGGTGCGGATATTTTGCTCTTGGGAAAGCCGTAGCGAAAAGTTGAAACAAGCGACATTTCAGACCTTCAATACAGAGGAATCTGCGAGAGCGGAGTGCTAGAAAAATTGGATTTGCAAACACTCGGCACTATCAAAGCGCTGTCAAAATTATGTCCCACATAAGGCTTGAAGGTCAACTTCAAATCTCTGTGGGCAAGGTGACCCAGTTTACCTGCAACTTTGACGTCCACGTATACCGATAAAAATTTACTAGAATCTGCTTTATAAATGAAGCCAATACCAAATTTATTTATTTTGATTTTGTTTACTAAAAACCCCATGCATGGCTCTCAATCGTGTGTAATTTTTTCAATGTGTACTCTCCAAAATTTCCCATCAATCAGCTCAATCTTGTATTCTCTTTCACAATGCAGCGTCGAACTGTACATTGACTCTGATCATAGTGGTGTTCGAGAAAGAATATGAGAATGAGGGGAATGGGTTGGGGATAAGAAATCATTCACCGAATCTAAATTTTCTGATTACAAATTGAGCTTAGGTTTACAATTAGAAATGTTTGATATTTGAGAAAACACCGATGTCATGAATCAATATAATCGATATGCATATATATTGCGCTAAACAATTTCGATAATTGTTAAATCTATTTTGAAAAAATTGGCATAAAAACATCTTTTTTATTAATGAAATTTAAAAAAATTTTACGTATATATATTTCTACACTTGACTGCGACAAATTGAATCACGAATTCCAAAACTTTAAATTGCAAGTGGACTTCATTAAAACGGTGTCAATATTTTATTTACTAATCTGTTTCTATACACTGTTTTCTTATTGCTATGAAAATATTTTCCTAATCATAGACTTTCTCTTTTCAATATATCTTTTAAATCTTTTTAACACATAACGCAGAGAAATTAGAAAATTATAACACTTCTTAATTTTTCAATAATTATATTATATTCGTTACTGACTTAACTGTGCGGCAATGATGACAACTGTCACTAGTAGTTGTTATTTCTTCTTGAGTATGTGACAACGACGTAAATTACATATGTTCATATTCTGCGACATAGTTGTAGGCGCAGTAGCTATGACAATAGTCATGCGATGAGTTTTGTCATTGATGTCGGAATAGGGCGGTAGTTATTTCAATATTAATATATAAAATATGAAATATGTATATAATTTCGAAAATACTGTAATTTGGACATATTTTGGAAAGCTTTGCCATTGAAACTAAAACAATAATAATAATTGCGTTACAATGCAAGTTCAGAATTTCCATCTCAAATTCAGAATTTTCACTTCAAATTAAGAACATTCCAATCCAAATTCAGAATTTCCATCTCAAATTCAGAAAATTGCCATCCGAATTCGGAGTTTCCATCTCAAATTCAGAAAATTACAATTTAACAGTTTACAGTTCAAATTTAAAAATTTCCATTTCAAATTCAGAAATTTACAATTTAAGTTCAGAAAATTTTATATTCCTTGTACAATTTGGAGATTTTATGTTGAATTTGAATTGTAATTTTCTGAATTTTAAGAGAAAATTCTGAATTTGAAATGGAAATTCTGAACTTCAAGTGCAAGTTTCTAACTTTAAAATGCAAATTCTGAATTTGGATTGTAACTTTCTGAACTTTAGTTGGAAATTCTGAACTTAAATTGTAATATTCTGAGCTTTAATTGCTATTTTCTGAATGTGAAATGGAAATTCTGAATATGAATTGCAAGTCTCTGAATTAAAACTGAAAAAGCTATCAATGACATCACAAATATTTATTACGCCTAAGTAATTTTTGATATATTTTATTTTTTTTTTGATCTTATAATAGTTATATTTATATCTGATGGAACTTCGCTTAGCGCAAAATAGGTATCAAAATACAGTTTTGTTCTATTTAATTAAGGAACAGTGTCACGAAGCTTTAAAATTTGTTCGCATATTTATTGCATCTAACTTTTTATTAACAAATTGCAAACACAGGCACAGCGATTTTCAGCTATTCAAACATTCGGTAAAAATTGTGTTGAATTTAAGAAAAGCGATATTAGTTTGCCAACCACCAAATACTTTCCATTTTGCGCCATTGTACCTATAATGCATAGCTAAGTATATTTGTATGAATGCTTGTATTCTATGACTTCTTCCTAATATCTTTATAAGGGATGTTTTTCCCCCAGCTACGCATCACGGCCAAAACGAAGAATATGAACATTAAATATACACTACTTTCGGGTATTAGAAAGTCATTTATGAGTTGAAATAGAAAAGTAGCAGTTAAGTATGGAACAGCAGCAATGTGAGAGCAGTGGTTGCACAAGCGTCTCTTTCATCATTCATTACACTGAACAATGCAGTGAGGGCGCAGTGTCATTGAGAGTTAATCCTTGATGGTGTAAATAATATGATTAACACGTAGACAGACAAATAAACTGCTGCTGTTAGTTGGAAGCTGAAATCAGAAAGTCACACGACGCTTGCACCTTGAGTGTAATGAGATTTATAAAGTAATGTTCATTGAGCTTAACGCTAACGCCGCCGGGGTGAATGAGCCGGCAAGGTGGTGAGCGAAGGAGAAGAATGTGGAGCGTGAAATGCTGTGTGTCGGGCGGTGCCGCTGCGCTTTTGTTTACCAACTCATAAATTATCGAAAATCCAGTCAGGCATCAGGGCGCTTACGCCTTCGAAGGGGCGTTCGGCAACTAAGCACAGAACGTTGCGCTAATCATTGTGCGAACATATTTTTAGGCGCACGACCACGGTGAACTTTTGTTACATAATATTTTAATGCTAAGCACCGAGGCACACACAAAAATTAATTGAAAAGTATTCGATTACAACGACATTGCCATAAAAGTTGGTTAAAAGTCAAATGTTATAAAACTTTTGTCAATTCTTGTGGTTTTCCATTTGAACTCTTTTTTGGTAAAATAGAACTGTTTTCATTTTTCACACGCGTGGCTAGGCAAGCGACTTGGCAAGCATGGCTGACTTTCCTTATGAGAATATGTGTGTGTGTTAGTGTATGTGTGGGTGTGCGTCAATACAGTTGTACGGTGCGCATTAAAATATCTTTAGATGCTGCCGTATGCCAATCATTGATTCGGAAATAATTTTATTAACTTGCGATCTGCACCTCGCCTAGTTCATCGCATTTTTCACTTCATCCTCTGCTTCAGCTTTTGGCATTCTATCCTTGAGACTTTCGCTTCAGCTGATAAACTCTGTATGTTGTTTATTTTTGGGTTTTCTACTTTGATTGCACTAAATATGTGTGTGTGCGAGTAAATATGAGTTGCCAAAAGTGCACAACATTATCGCATTTTCGGTTGACACCCCCTCCCCACCCCCCGAGTGGCTGTGTGACTGCGTTTGTGAGTTATGATTAGATTTGGCAGTCATTTAGTGAGACGAAGCTAAGGTTGGATGCCGACGCAAGAATTCGAAAATCACTTCTGATTTGGGGTTAAGTAGCATATGTGGAGGGGGGCTGTGAAACATAATTCTTTATTGTTTTTGTGAATATATTTTCTCTGCTTTTCCACTAAGTGATTATAATTTTTTTTAGCTTATAAATTATGAGCCTATCTGCAGGCATTCAAATGTAGGCGCCTTTGTTTCTTTAAGTATTGCCAGCTGATTAACAAAATTAGGGGCGATACGAGCTTGGTGCGATAATTTTTTTCCTGCTCGATCAAGTGCACCATGGAAAGTGGGAGTATAGCAGCAGAATAATTAAAGCATCTTTGTTGGGAAGCACAATACGCAATTTGCTATGGGCTTGTAATTTTTTATTAAGCATAGTTTTGTATTTACTTAAAAAGTTCGTAGACTGAAAAAGGTTCGTATAGGGAAAAATTAAAATTGAAGTATCGATTGTTATCCGAGCCGACTCCAAAGATGTAGGCCAACATGTGATCCGCGAGAATCTAAGATACATTTAAAATAAAAACAAATCTAAAAAATGGTATCAATAGAAAAAGTTTTAATTCCGTGATATCTTTAATAGATCTGCGCCTTAAAAAAATTAAAAATGAATCTAAACTAAATTGAGACGGTACCTGAGCTGTCCAAACCCCCGAAAATATTACACCTCAAGAATCTGAAGTACATTTTTTGTAAAGCAGACTGTCAGGCATAAAGCAAATAGGCAAGCGCCTTGTTGGTATCCACTCAAAAAAAAAAGTTGTATGAAGTGAAGAAAAACTGCTATAAAAAAGGAAAAGTGAATGTATTGGCACTCAAGAAATATTCAGACCTGTTCTGTATTTCGATTCCGATCAAATTTTTCGAAATCGAAATGGATAGGTATTCCCGATTTTCGTTTACGACAAATACTTTTTTTGTTCGTCAAATTTGACCACACTAGAGCCCAATTATGTGTGCAAGGCTCAATAAGGCTTAATTTCCCAAATACCTTTAATGAAGTTTGATACCTGTTTTCATGCAAATTAAGTTAAATTAACAAATAAACGACATTTTACAATATGAGTTTCAAACTACATATTTTAAAAATTTTTAATTTCAAAAATAATATTGGGGAGAGTTGCCACCTGCTTAAAAATTTAAACAAAATTATAATAAGTCAAGTCAAATATATAAAAATATGGGTCACAAGCAAACAAATTTTAAAAAAGCTTAATTTTCAAAATACCTTTGGAGAGGGTTGCCACCTGCTTAAAATAGTAAATAAAATAAAATGATTAAATTAACGGAAGAATCACGTAATGAGATTCAAATGAATGTGGACTTAAAAGACTTAATTGTGAAAATAATTGTAAAGAGTGTTGCCACGTGTTTAAAAACATGAATTTAACGCCATTTGTAAGCTTACTGTAATACAACAGTATTACTATGAAACGAATGACTTTATAAGAATACATGTTTGATGAGGGCTGCCACGCCTTAAAGACTGTTGATTCAATTTAAGTGGTAAAGTAACGGAAATTTTGCTATACTGGTGTCAAAAGCAAAATGTTTAAGGAGATTTTTTAGGGAAATATATTCGCAGCGTTAAAAAATTTAAATTCAACTAATATTGAAATATGGATATAATACGAAGGAGTTTTAAGAAAGCTTTATTTTAAAAATACCTTAGCGAGTGTTGCCACCTACTTCAAAAATTAAATAAAATTAGATTATTAAGTGAAAGGAAATATACGGTGCGGGATTCAAATGAAGTAGGCTTAAGAAAACTTAATCATGAAAATGAGACTGCTAAATAAATGTCACCAACGTTTGATTACGTTGAGCATTGCTAACTACAATATAAATGAACCGAATGGGAGAAAAGTTTCAGCAATTAACAGCAATCGAAAATTATGAAATTGATTTAGATTTTGTTTAAGATAATACAAAAATAAAAACCGTTTAGGTAAATGTATTACCTTTGGTGAAATTCTATATTTCCTATTTCTTTACATTCGAATCCATAACGAGCGCGAGGGAAGCCTGGAAGCTAGTGTTAAATATGTACATGGGTTAAAACTACTGATTGAGCTTTTTACTTTCTCTTTCGAAATAAGAATTTTGACGGATTGCTAGTCCTAGTTTTTGGGCTATCAGCAAATTCTGTACCTAATAGCAGTTCAAGCGTGTATTCTAACCCCTCATGGTTCAGGATCGGTTTTGTCTCAGGCGAAGACTTCGATGAAATTTATCTTAAGTTGTTTACCAGATTTCGATGAGCTTTCAATTTCAAATGCCTTTTCTAGAGAACATTTTTGTAGACAATTGACATTGTTTTAATTGCAAGGGTTCTGCTATATTTCTGTCAGTGTTCTATTTACTCCCATTGCTTTCTAACTCTTCCCAATCTAATCTTCTAATAATTGAGTGTGGGTAATCAACTGACAGGGCAATGAAAATTTATATTTATGACAACAATGTTCTCGTCAAATTTTCTTACTACGGTTTCACGGTGATGGAGTAGTGGCTTTTGTTTCAGCGCATGAACGAACATCAAGCGTGTCCTGTCAAGTGTGTAAAGTCATTATTTCCCATTTCTCCTTGTTTTTTGTTTTTTTGCTTGCTTTTTTCTTCTTTGTTGTTGCTAGAATGTGTTGTCAAGGAAGTGTGCAAGTCAGAGATAATAAACTAAGAGGTAAATGATGCTTTTCATCAAGCAAAGTGAGGCGAAAAATACAAAAAAAATAAAATAAAAAAAAATAAAAATATAACTAGAGCTGCTTGTAACGTTTAGCTATGAATAAAATCGTATCGGTACGAGCTAAGTATGCTGGCTTCTAGGACGATACAAATAGATAAAACCATTGCTGCAACGGAGTGTTAATAAGTTGAAAAACTTCAAAACGCATGCAATCACGCGTCAATAATTCTCACAATTCACACATAATAATTACGCCAATGCTAAGTAAAATACCAAAACCAGACCAAACAAAAAAAACAACCTGCCCATACTTTTGTGCTGTGCAAGCGTGTGACCAACTGATTGACGACTGACCGCCTTTCCATGCTGCTACATAAAAAGCAAAACCAAAAAAAAAAACCATAAAAAATCGCAAATACTAGCAAGAATCATACAAGAAAGCTTGACAGACCGCTCGCGCGCGTATTAATAATGTGTTTTGTTGCTCTTTTATAAAAGTGTACACAAAAAAAAAAATATTTTTTCACGTGCGATAAAATCGCATAATCATAAATTTACACTTTGCACAGCCTCTGCGGCACCGCCTCCAAATTGCACACCACTCGTCGCACCACGCCGCCATCGTATCGTATCACCTCAACAATGTGGCACTTAGTTTTGCGGTGTTCAATACGACGATTCGTTTCAGTTCGATACGATTCGATTTATTGTTGTTGCTGCTGCTGATTTTCCAATTGCCGCTGCTACTCACACAAATCACAAATGGGATTTCATGCAGTATTCTTGAGTTTTGTTGCCCATCGTAGTATTGGAACCACAAACAATAACAACAGCAACAACAACACGTACAGTTGTAAGTGACATAAACCACAAATACTGGTGAATCAAAAAATGCAACAACAACAAGGAATTGAAATGAAAAGGCCAGCAGAGACGGGCATGGAGATACATGGACAAATTGCTGAGAATTTCACAGGACTGGTACAGTGGGACGTTCTGCAGGTAAAATTCAACTAAGTCGTGATTGTTCGTTATTTAAGTTTTCCACCCATATCTACCTACCTGTAAGTTTCGTTAGGTTCCCAGACCTTTTTATGGAACTGGAAACTTCAAGCTTTTTAAATTGATATATGACTTTGAATTGAAAAATTCACTATGAAAAAAGCGTTCCTACCAATCGAAATTTATTTTAAAAATCATAAATAACAGATATTTTTTATTTTATTTTATAGATATTTTTTATTTTATTTATAAGTAAAAAAATAGCAGCTATATTTAGATATTTTTTACATTATTTTACAGATCAAAAATTAAAGTTATTTATTATTTTCATTAATTTAAAAACAACAACTTTTCTTATAAATAAAAGTTATTTTGGATTTATAAAATAAAAACGAGAAATAAGTGCTAATTTTGGTTTTTAAAATACAAATAAAAAAAAATGTTATTTTGGATTTATAAAATACATATCAAAAATAACTGTCATTTAAATTGCCTATTAAATCCAAAATAACATTTTTTTTATTTGTATTAGAAAATAAACGAATGGTAGTGTGAGGTGGACGAATTAGCATTACAGATATTTCAACGCAATATTATGCCACTATTATGCCGATATTCTTATCACTAATTCCGACTTTTCGGTGGTGAGATTGATTTTGAGACTATTCGTTATTCAGTAAGCCGTCTCTAGTCTCTAGTCTCTCAATGAAGTCACTAAGCTGGTCCAGAGCAGGTTACAAAACAAAGAAATTGAGAAAAGTCCCCTGCCCCTTGTTCGTACGCTATATTTTACTTAAATCTGTAAAAAATAACATTTAATACTTAATACGTATAATAAAAGAAAATTATTTTTTTACATTTTGATCAAATGTGAATTTGAGAATTTTGAACGGATAATTTCAATGATAATTTTACGAAAAGCATATTGTTTTAAATTTTAAAGAGCAATAATGTTGACAAAGTAATGAGAAATTATACTTATTGTGTGCTTTCGATGAAGAAATTCTCATTGAGGTTGATTGTGCATCCCTTGCTGATTATACCATCAGCTGATTGCCCTTACTGCTTTTCACCAAAGACTTTGGTGAACATTTTTTGAGACTGTTGCTTACTGAATTAGAAAATCGAGTCACAAAAAATATGTCTAATTGAAAGTCTCAAATTTAGTGGCTTGAGATGAGATTGATTTTCAGAATACCGACATTAGAAAAACTACAATAAGATATTCAAAGTAGTCTAAAAAGGATATTCTTTTCGCCGAAATATTTTATGAACACATTTTTTAACGAGATTAACTGCCTTCTAATATTTTGAAATGTATTATCTTTGTTAAAAACCATGGGTGTTTTTTTTTGTTTTTCGTTCCTACATATATAACTTACATTAATCCAAATTTAGGATTTGCAAACGATCATTAATATCAAAAATATACTTTTGATATATATATTTTTGATTTTAATTTGACTTTGTTCATACGGAATGCCTTTATAGCCAAAAAGTATTCGATACAAGTAGATATCGACACTTTAGATACGATATTTTTCGGGTAGCGAAGGAAGTCCTTTCGATTCCACTTCAAAATAAAAGTATCGTTACATACTGTTGCAGGCGGGTGAATCGATATAAGGCCGTTAACAACAAATATCTCCCTTTCTAACATTCGAGGGAAATCTATGTTAAATTTTCTTGCAGTGGAAAATATTTACGCCACTTTTTTTATTATTAGAGTGCCTGATCAGCTGTAAGCTTTACCAGCTGTGTGATTTGCTTTGTAGAAGGTACCGTTTTTAATGAAGGCTGATATGGGCTGGGACATTTTTTCATAGTTGGCTAATATATCTAGGTTTTCATTCATTCAGCAAAGGTGCGTAGAAAATAAGTCGTAAACCATTAGCACTCGCGCAGCTACAAAAGAAGGAATTAATTTTTAATACTTATGCGCAGACTTTAAGAAAGATCAAATTGTAAACAATTGCAAAACACGACAATGGTAGTAAAGGATTTCAATGAATATTGTTAGGGATATTCTAAAATAAAAACTTTAAACGACATTATTGGATAACTATTGGATAAGCAATTTTTTTTTTTAATTATATTGTTTTACGTTTCTCCTTCCTATGTAAATTTGATTTAAATTCTACCATATGCATCTTTGTTTTGAGATTTATGTCAACTAATTTGACAGGTTTAACAAAATATAATTTAATTTTTAAAAATTTGCGAGTAAAATTTATTTTTCTATTTGTTTCCTTATGTGTGAGCAATTAAATTCAATTTTGCAGCCAGAGGAATTCATATAAGGTGTAGTTACTATAGCAATCGATTTGATTTTTTTTTATTCTGCTACATATGTATATTTTGTTTTTGCTTATGCGTATGAGCCAAGGTGTATCCATAGAAGGTGATAGCAAGATAACCTAAGCGAATCCGCTGTGTATTTTGTTTGTGTAATTTTGTGAGCACAATGTCAAAATCTGAATTCGCCCAGTATACTTATGTATTTTGTTTGTGTAATTTTGCGAGCAAAATGTCAAAAATCTGTATTCGCCCAGTTTGCTTATGTATTTTGTTTGTGTAAACAAAACAGCCTAGCGAATTCAGAGAGAAGAACAAGCATTCAGCTCATAGGATGCTATCACCTTGTATGGATTCGCCTTGGTATGAGCTTTCAAAGCCGTAAAAGCAAAAACAAAATGTATTTAAATTTTGACAACTCTTACGCAGAAATAAAAACAAAATACATATGTACATAGGAACAAGGCGAATTTATAAGAGGTGAAGTTAATCAATCAGACGATTGAATTCGCTTGGTGAACGTTAAGTCAAAATGATGTGTTTGTTGTAAATCACACTGTCATTGTGCGTATAATTTGTTAGAGTAATTTTTTGTTTTTGTAGTTGTATTAATAACACCACCTTTTTTGAATTCGCCTTGTTTGCATCCCTGCAGCCATTTAAAATAGGTGTCATACAATTTTCATTATTATTTACAGTTGTTTTCAAGGCGAATCCATACAAGGTGATATCATCCCATTAGCTGAATGCTTGTTCTTCTCTCTGAATTCGCTAGGTTGTTTTGTTTACACAAACAAAATACATAAGCAAACTGGGCGAATTCAGTTTTTGACATTTCACACGCAAAATTACACAAACAAAATACACAGCGGATTCGCCTTGTTTATCTTGCTATCACCTTCTATGGATACACCTTGGTTGTATTTTTATCATGAATTCAAGCTAATTGGTTTTGGCATGAGTTTTAAAAATTCTGTTTTGAGTTTTCACCACAGTGCTCCGAACACAACACACGTTGCATATTTCTTTTTGTACAATGAATCTATAGCTGGCCCAATCGAATGCGAATACCTTGGGTGGAACATATGGAACGCCAAGTGTACAAATGAGCAAAAACAGGACATTCATTTCCATTTGAGTTGGGAGGCGGTAGCTGGGCGGCTAGACAGAAGAACTGACAAATGCGCGCAATTCACAAACAGACTACAAAGTCCCAATGCGACTGACTACCTACCTACATATGTCCAGGTGAATATGGGCAATCGAATTATTTGGGTGCGAATGACCGAAGGCGATCGCCAACACCATCGGTGAAAACAATAACAAATCGAATGCATTGTTGGGTAGTGTGAAAAATGTGAACGATTGGTGAATTGCAACAACCCACACTGTGTGCTTGTTGTTGCTTCTGTTGCTGACGATGGTGGTGATGGTGATGGTGCTTGCATTTTGATTCTTCTTTTGTTTTATGCACACCGCTTTTGGCGATGTGACCGCCACAAAAAAAAAACAACAACGACACTTCGCGACCGATATGTATTGAACATAAAAGTATTTGAAGAATTTGCGGTGAACATGGCACATGATTTGAGAAAAATCGAAGTAAAACGCGACAAACAGGCGGGCGCACTTATACAAATCACACGAATTTTTCGCAGCAGCGGCATAAGTTGCAAAAAAAAAAAACAAAATTACGAAATAAATGAAATGATGTGCAATAAAATCACACGCTTTAGTTTAAACCGCTGGCAGGCAACTGCAACCGCCCAGCTGCAATTGACCAAACGATTCGAGTTATGCAGCAGGGCGATCGAGTGATCGAACGATCGACCATCCAACCATCCGACCAGCATCCATCGATGGTGTTTGCCTGCCTTTCGATCGGACTACGATTCGCTTGTCCACTTTGATTCACTGCACCAGCGGGCGTGTGATTCGGCAACCGCCCACTCAAAAGCTCAAAGCACAGAGCAGATGCCATTCTTTTCGATTTTTACGTTTGCAATCTGAAGTGCGTTTTATTGGCAATGCCGCGTTAAATGCCAAAGGTGTGAAGTTATTTAATTACTACGTAGTGTGGTCAGTTTTGCAGTCGAATTAATGGCGAACAATAAAAGTTTTAAAGGGGCCGCCTTGGAGGTGCACTATGGACCAGAAATAAAGAAAATAAATAACACTAGAAGTAGTTGAGTTAACCGCTTCAAATTTTGCACGCATCAATTTTATAAAAACTAATAATTTTTGAAAAACCAAAAACGGATTATGCCTTTTTCTCGCCCAGCTCCGATAGGTTAAGAGGAAAGACAATTTTTTTATCATAAATTGAGGGGCCTACAGTTTTGCGGCGACTCCGAATAGCAGATGGTTTCTATAAGGATCTATTTCATGACTGAAATACATTCGGAGGTTCGCTGAGAGACGTGCGCTATTAGAAAAAAGCTTTTCTATGAACGAAAAGAATGAAAAATTAATTTGATAATACATAAGACACATTTTGAAAAGAGAATGGGTTCATTGAATCTCGTGGATAACATAAAAAGGTTTTGTAAGAATTTTATAATTCAAAAAAATTGCGCACAATTGAAGAACAAATACTCCATCATTTTGTTCCATAAAATAGTCTAAACAAACATTCCAAAGACTAAAAGGGATTGCTAGTGCTAAACATCCCTATATTACTAGTTTATATATAGCTTGTTGGTAATTTTATAAGGAGCTTATATAAAGTAGTCTATAGCATAAACTTATAATGGTCTAAATATTAACTGTATAGCGAAAACTGAATATTATTTAAAATTGTAAATTGAATTGAATTGGGAAGAGAACGTTTTTTGAAGTAAAATAGTTTTCTCTTCCGAAATGAAATACTTTTCTCGACCTAAAATATTTTACGAAATGAAATGTCAACTGAACAGAAACTTTAATAACTTTATATAGTTTTTTCGGCATTTCTCCTCAATGTAATTTTATGAACGCAAAGAGTTTCTCGCTAAACGCCTTATATCCCTATTCTAATCCCTATAAATATTTCTCAATATTTATTAAAAATTTGGAAAATTAATTGCTTTTTTGAAAAAACGCATTAACTAATACCCAGATTTATAAAAGATAAATATTTTAATTGCTAAATAAATGTGAGTCGAAATTGTTTACGAAAATTTAACTTTATAAAGCCCTTTAAAGTTATTTTATTTTTTTATAATCAAGGTGGTAAAACTCATACAAAATTAGCAGAATTATTTTATTTTTTTATAATCAAGGTGGTAAAACTCATACAAAATTAGCAGAAAAGCTACTTTCAATATAACTAATAGAAGAATTAATAATTTCCTATAACAAAAAATTCTGAAAACAATTGTTTTTTAAATTTTATTCGCATTGAAAACTATGAAAAATACATAGAAAATATGGCACTGCTTATCCAAGACACTGATAAAATAAATTTTTATTATAAAGTCAAAAATAGGTTACGGGGAGAACTTCAAAATATTAACTCCTAAATGTCCAAGTTCAAAAATATCTACGTGTTGAGCCTTGAATAGAGTATTTCATTTTTTAATGAAAAAAGTCATACCAAATGCCCTGATTTTAAATTTACCAGTATAAAAAAGGATTGGTGGACCCCAATTTGTACTGATTTTATGAGTTATAATAATTTTTTGGTACAAATTCATAGGGCGGGATTTAGGGAGGGTAAAGGTAGAATTTTTAAAATTTTCAAAAGCTTATAATTCCAGAAAAACAAAAAAGTAATTAACTATAGGTAAAAATATATGTATGTATTGAATGGAGCAAAAAAGTACCTTTCATCTGATATATGGCTTATTACAAATAATTATTTTGTTTGGGATAAGTTACTCTCCAGACGCGCTCAGGCTTATAATTATTGGGATGGCTAATTCCCTCAGAAATATCATATGGTCGCGCTGCCCATAGTATTTTTGGCCGCTCTAACTGCAACTACGCTGACCACAGTAGTTTTGTTTTCAGTTACATAATTTCTGCATAGGCGGCCTTTGGCCGATACAATTCGTGAGACCTTCGGCCGCAGAGGATCACGACTCTCAGTATGGCCAATGCTCTATTCATTAAAAACATAAATATATCCAAATTTCCCACAATATATGAACCTAACTGTAACTATATACTTTTATTATATGCTTATCAAATCAAAGGAATTTGTATGCTCTTTTTGATATGCATATGCTTGCATATAAACCATTTCGCATTAAAAAAAGAACAAAACATCTTTTGTTAAAATAAATAGCAAAATTGCTTATTTTTTTTATTACGTAGAAATTTTAATGAAATATATATATATAAATAAATATAAGGTTCAGTGGAAGAAGACGGACTCTGCTAAACTTTCTTCTTTTTTTCTAGCTCAACCAGGCCATATTCTTCACTTATGCCAAACCTTTATGGAACCAATTGTTCTACAAACTTAGAGTTTAGTGTTGTATGGGAGCTTCTAGCCATAATTTGTCAATAAAAGTGAGTACACAAGTTCCCTTTAAAACAACAATTCATATAACTAACTGTAAATTTTTAATACATGAATTCCAGTTAAAAAAAGCAGGTTCGTCTGTGCTTATTTTTTGAACTGCAAAACGCCTGTTGGATTTGAACTCATGATTCGATGATAAAAGGTTTTGTAAATAAGCAGCTTTTTTGCTCCCACCTGGAAAATCGCCTCCTTAATCTGAAAACTGTGTTGCCTTCTTCGACTATTTTTTATACGGCTTTAGAGAAATATGTATAAATAGTAGTAGAAATGTAAGTTCCGTAGCCATCTAAAGGATTTTATACAAATTTATAGAAAATTTTTGTTGTTTTTTTGTTGTTGCAAATATAGCATAAGTGCTCAGTATAAATATGTATGTCTTCATTGTCATCCAAATCGGACTATATATGTACATATTTCCAATCGCACCTGAGTATCATTAATTTCGGGTATACAAATTTTCTGAATAACTCGGTTATGGTGCCATCTAGCAGATTTTTTTTAAATATCTCTGGCGCACAACTCTTTTATTTTTATTACTAATTCGTAAAACTATTCCTGGACGCATCCACATTATACGTTTCTAAGTTCATCAAAATCACATCATGAATACAGATTTTTCGATTCTAGCGCCATCTAGCGCGTCTATTTTTCATAAAAGTATGTACTATCGGAGCAAGAGCATACCTTTCTAATGCCATCAAAATCGACATATAAATATGTATTTTTTTCACAACTCGACACTAGCGCCACCTAGCGGATTTTTTCTTAGAAATAGCTCTCGTGCACAGATATTATTTAAATATCCATTTATAATATAATTCAAATATAATAAATATGTATTTTTTAAAGGCTCGATCTAGCGCCACCTACCGGATTTTTTTTTAAATATCTCTCGCGAACACCTATTGTAATTTCATCAAAACATAATGGTTCAAAATATAGCCTATGCCCGTTCTACGGGTCTAAGGAATATTTTGCCCAAATTTAGTTGAAAGCCATTCCTCGATTTATGAGCCAAGTTGACACAAAGAAAACGGCTACATTTATCTATACATATGTTTATAGATTATAATGATATGTTAAGATTCATAAGACCAAACTAAGATTACTAGTTATAAGCAAATTAAGATATCAAAACTTATTATGACTACAAAATACTTACTTACCTGAATATTTAATTAATAACTAGCTGTGTGGTTAATCAGCATAAATTATACATCCGTATATTTATGTAGTAATTGCAAAGCGAATCATTAAAACATTTGTTGGCATTACAAAAAATTCTACAATATTTGCCAGCAACATATTATTTCAACAAATATTATCAAATAAATTGCATCGCAAAGGTAGAGACAGCCAAGCGCATTTCGACGCCCACAGACGTCTGATAAATGCAGTGAATACAAGAGCGCACCACTGTGTATGGGTGAAATTCATGATTTTTGTATGTACTTACAATATGAATGCATGCGAGGATATACATATGTATGTACCCTTGGTTTGAATGTACTAAGTTGGCATTAGTTAGTTACGACGAGTAGCAAGTGCACTTATGTTTGTTTTGTGTATTTACGTTTCCGCGTTTGCTTATCGGATGGCAAGCTGCTCGTGTTATGTCACGCAACTGTTGTATTACATCCACACACACGCACACACATTGGCATTCGCATTCGCATACTTGTACACATACATACATAATCACTGAATGGTGTGCATAATTAATTAACACAAACTGCACATTTGCATATTTCTCATTTCTCATTTAATCAAAATTTTGATTTCCAAAATTTCCAATTCAATTTGCAGCAGTCAAAGCACCAATTGGTCGTAGTCATTGCCTACCTACATATGTACATATGTACGTAACTTGGCTCAGTTACAAATCCATTTACATTTACATATGTATGTACCCCGTTTGGGAAAAAGCAGACAATCTAAAAAATTTCCTTTTCTTCTTAATTGGCGCTATAACCGCCTAGGCGATTTTGTCTGATTTCAACATAGCGCCAGTTGATTATCTGCTTTCCTAACTGGCGTCAGCTGGAGACACCAAATGAAGCGAATTCCTTTTCCACTTGGTCTTTCCAACGCAGAGGAGGCCTTCCTTTTCCTCTACTACCTCCAGCGGGTACTGCGTTGGATACTTTCAGGGCTGGAGTATTTTCTTCCATACGTACAACATGACCTAGCCGACGTAGCCGCTGATTCTTAATCCGGTGTACTATGTCACTGTAGCTATAAAGCTCATACAACTCGTTGTTCTCGAACACTCCAAGGGACGTCTCATCCGATGCTGACAACGCCCATGCTTCAGCGCCATACAATAACACGGACATGATGGGGACTTATTGAGCGTGGTTTTCGTTCGTTGAGGCAGGTTTTACTGCTCATTTGCCTACTTAGCCCAAGAGAGATTCTTCATTGGATTTCGAAGCAGACATTATTATCGGTGCTGACGCTGGTTCCAAGATAAATAAATTCCTATACTTTGCCAAAATATAACTGTCAACAGTGACGCGGAAGCCAAAACGCGAATGCACTGACTGTTTACGTGATGACAGGAGGTACGTTCGTTTTGCCCTCGTCCACCTCCAGACCCATTCGCTTCGCTTCTTTATCCAGCCCACTCTTATAAAAGATGGTGCCGGTTTATTTCTGCAGCTATAATTATTTTTCCAACATAATGTTAAAGAAGACAGGAAGTCACCCTATCTGAAACCTCGTTTGGTATCAAACGGCTCGGATGCCAGCCCAAGCGGCTTTGTTGTTCCGCAGTCGCGTAATTGCTATTCGAACTTCATCTAGGTCGGGTGACGGGATGTTAATACCTTGTTCTTACAGGAATTTTCCCCGGTCTTAAAAACTTATGTAAGTCGATGCACCTCTTGCTAAAATTGCCGGGCGCTTTTCTTGTCGGCTAACATCTCAAGCTCTTCGCACTTACGTATTTCGGGCTCTCTCTTCTTTCCCGTACAGCTCCCGTTCAAGATCTTTACTTTCCGTTGGGGCTCGGCAATGATTTCCTCAGCGGCGGAACGTAGGGATAGAGAAATGTGTTTTTTGCTGCGCAGAGGTGTATGCGTTTCTTGGCTGCAACAAAATAATGATCCGTGTCGATATTCGGTCCTCGGAGGGTATGTATTCTACTTTTATTTCTATTTAATTTATTATAATTTTTCTGTGCTAAAATATATTTCAATAGGTTTAAGACGTTAAAAGCGCATTGATTATCTTTCGTAGAAGTTACGGAATCAT
The DNA here is from genome assembly GCA_951828415.1 of Anomoia purmunda. NCBI lineage: Eukaryota > Metazoa > Arthropoda > Insecta > Diptera > Tephritidae > Anomoia > Anomoia purmunda. The sequence goes on from OX639993.1 coordinate 156,016,233, forward strand.
CACACTTAACAGTTAAGCAATAAAAAATTGTTACTGAAAATTTGTGTTTGAGTTCAAAAGGTACATACTTACTCCCCTATACCTGAACTTTTTGAAAATTTTTGCCTGTAAAGCAGAATAATTGAACAAGAAATCAACGCTCACAATAAGTACTTTCGAGAATTGATGCTGGAAATAGGGGTGTAATTATTTTTAATTTGTGGGCTGAATCGAAATTAGAATATATTTTTATCTAAGTAAAAAATACAAATTTTAGAGTTACTATAAAGTAGACTGTAGTTCGTACACAAATAAAAATATCTCCTAAAATGTCCTATAAAATATAACAAATTCAGCGCATTTCTCTATGTTTTTTTTTTTTTTCAAATAAAAAGCCCTTAGCCCTTTTATTTTGACTGGATATGGAGTCAGGAAGTTAATATGTATAACTTAGATAAGAACTTTTTAAAGTAATTAAGAAGGCGACCCGCAGAATTAAGATGAAAACCTCTTCAATATAATTAAGAAGTGAATCTTGGTGTTCGTTAAAATCTTCTCCTAATTTTAGTAAGCCGATGATCTTATCATTTTGATATTATATTACTTTTACTTTTTTTTAGCTGTTCATTATTTAATTAAAGGAGTGTTGCTTATAATTATAATAAGTTTTACTTTTTATATATTATTACAATATATCAATTATTTTGAATGTATTTGAATTAAAAAGGGATATTTTAAATGTAAAAAATTTCCTTATTAATAAATTAAATACGATTCTAGTGCGAATTATACGCTCTCTTTATTAATTTTCTTTATATAATTTCTTCTTATAATTGGATATTTTTTGGATAAAATTCCATTAAAAATAATATACAAGAAGTTATGCCCTTGTTTGCAGCCGTTTTCCTTTTCAATAAATATGAGAAGAACAAATAAGAAGATTTTCCAGCCTTTCATTATAGGTGAACTTTTTAGCTTTGTGTTATTAGACAGTTTGAAAAAACGGAGTATTAAATAGTTGGAAACTAAAAAATTTTATTGCAGGTAGAAAACAAATAAATTTGATATTCTCTCTGTCAAACATTTTTAAAAGTAGTTGAAATCAAATGCAGAGTCAGATAACTGACTTGCCTCTAAGACATCGCTATGTTAATAAAGTTAGTTGCTTACAAGATAAAAAGAAATAATTTTCAACCACTTGTAGTTGGTAAAAAAATGGGTTTTAAAGTAATTCTAATTCCATTTCCACCAGGGTATGTATGTATGCAGATATGTATGTATGTGTTTCTCTATGCAATGCGAAATAAAATGTACCTGCCATAGGTGCTGTTGCTGCTGCTGCTGCTGCTGTTGCTGCATGTTGCAAGTGACATTAACTGCTCGCATGGCATGTTGTTGCAACATTATAAATAAATCAAAATACAATTTCTCAGAAATTGTGATTTCATATCCCAGCATCTCATCGTCGATGTCGTCGTTCGTTGTCGTCCACCACAACCGTCGCCGCCTAGCGTCGCCCACTGACGTTCCAGCCGGTATGCAACAAATGCGTTACACCATGAACTGCCGTTGTGGACATAGAAACACATACTACATTTGTATATGTTGCAATAGCAACAACAACAACAACAACATCATCAGTGCTCTCAGTAATGTGACAAGAAGTTAGTTAGTTAGTTAGGACCACAACGCATTTGACTTATGTACCTCTACTAAATATACAAAACTTATACAAGTACAGGGACATTAGTGTACTATATATGCATGTGTGTGAGTGTGTGTGCATGTGCGCTAGTTAGCATGTGGCAAGTTGGCGTGTATCCTGTGCAATTATTTTGAACTGAAATTCGTATTTTTCAAATCGGCCAAATGTATCAGCAGTAGGAACAGTAGCAGCAACTGCAGAACCTAAAGTTGCTTGTTTGCATGCTTCATGTTATTGATGTTATTGTTGTTGTGCTGTTTGTTTTTGTTATTGTAGACAAATGCAACATTGCCTGTGATAGGTGAAAAAACGAGTACTTTTCGCATGAACCAAATGGGCGCACGCCAGTTCGAATAACTATAGCTAGCTATTTTGCATATGACTCTATGTACATACGTATGTATGTATGTATGTATGTACACCTGATCCTCTTTTCACGCGTTTAACTACGACTACACAACAAGCCACCAGTAGTGCGATTCACTAATTTATTTTAACGATATTCGCATGGTTGACTCATCTTAACGAAATTTTTAACGATGCTGCTATCCAATATTAATTTTTTAACGACTTTCGCTATCGCCGAATCAGCTGTTGTCGTTTGCTAGCCGATAACCGACAACTAAACGACAACAAATTTGTTGTTGTTAACTCAGTCGAGAAAAGAAAAATTTGCGATTTTAACTTAAATAAAAGATAAATTTAAAATTCGGTGATTTGTTTTCTTGAAATTAAAAAAGGAACATTACATATTGTCATGGGAATATTTGGCATATAATTTATTACGAGGTGACGAAGAAGCATGCGCTCCAACCGTGGATCGAAGTTTGCTTCGGGATGTGGAGAATCCCTTGCATTTGAATGCGAGAGAAGGTGAGGTTTCCTATAGCCCAAGCTGCTAAAGAAATGTTTGCTACAGCGTCGTCACCCTTTGTGGGAGGCACTATTGGGCAACATATCTACCATGCAATTAATGTGCAAATGGTAAAAGCAAACTTTTATCAAGGATTCAAGTATAAAAACAGAAGTATAGTTTAGTTTTAATAATGATTAGGCATAGAGAAACAATTAATCATAGATTGCATCCGTAAGCCGATGAATGCCGGCTTACTCAGAGGAGAGTCCGGAATTCTGCTACAATGGAACATTGCAATATATACAAATAATTATAAGCGTTTGTAGTTTGAAATAAACTAATATCTTATTTCACATTAAGGAAATATAATGAAAACGCTTAAATTTACATTTGGCAGCAGGCATTCGTTTGTTTTTTCTCTACTCCTCTTTGTGTTTTTCTTCCATTTTGGCATTTAGTTCGATCAAGATGCCACTCTTTACCACTTTGAATAAAAACAACGAGTCAGCTGTTAAGTGCCGTTAAGAATAAGTTAGTGAATTGCACGATCGCTACTGCAAACGACAAATATTGTCGACAAAAATTGCGATTGTCGGATCGTCTAAAGTTAGTGAATCGCACTACAGAAGAGCCGTCATCGCACAGGCCCTTGCGTATGTTGAATACCACAAGCAAGCTACTGGAAGGCATTATATACTCGAGGCAACCTAGCCATACGGATTTCGGAAAACACGCTCAACAGTTGACATTATAGCATCTGTGTGCAATATAGCGCGTAAAGTAGTTGAGGGCAAAAGGCGGTTTGAAGGCACTAAGCGGTATTGTGCCGTAGTCACGTTGGATGTGAAAAATGCATTCAACTCTGCCAACTGGGGCCAAATAATAAAGTCAATAATAAGTATGAACGCTCCTGACTATTTAACTCACATTATGATGAGCTACTTCAACGATAGAGTGCTTTGGTGCGACATCAATGAAGGCCCGAAGAAGTGCAATTCTTCAGGAGGTGGCCTCAGGGGTCAGTCCTCGGACTTTTCCAATGGAATATTATGTACGAAGGGATCCTTAAAATAAGTAAATCGGAGGGTATCTCTATAGTGGGCTACGTTTATGATATATGTACATAGCTATCGTAGTGGTGGCAAAACACTTAGTTGACGTGTCGCGAATGTGTAGTGAAACCATAGCCTCTGGAAAAACTTGGCTTCAAACAGCAGGACTCGAATAAGCAGATCATAAATCGAAGGCACTGCTAATAACTAGTACGAAAAAGCTGGAAAACATCAAGATAGGAGTAGGTGATTACGCCATAGAGTCGAGCCCCGCTATAAAATATCCCGGTGTCGTACTTGATTGCCGGCTGAACTTCAAGGAACACTTGAACTATGCTAGCAGGAAAGCGAGAAAAGCCAATACGGTTATTTCAAGGCTTATGTCAAATATAGGTGGACCGAGACAGCAAATAAGGGCTCTGCTTGTGAGCGTCAGTTCATCGATCATGATGTATGCGGTGCCAATTAGGGCTCCCGCTTCATCTGTACCCGAATATGTAAGAGGATCAGCCTCAGTGCATAGACTAGGGTCGCTAAGGGTATGCTGTGCGTTCGTGAAAGTGTCAGACGAAGAGGTTTGCGGCTGGCTAGAAGATGCCCGATAGACATAGCGGCAAAGGCGGCGGCTGATATTAGGAGCAGCCCGATCATTCGAAAAGAGATCATCCAACATAGCATCAACGGGGGGCAACAAAGATGGGAATCGTCTACGACAGGGCAATGGGCAAAGGAGTTGATCCCAAGGCTAGATGAATGGATCAATAGAAAGCACGGGGAAACTAGTTTCTATCTCACACAGTTAATTACCGGGCATGGCTGTTTCCGACAGTACCTACATAAGTACACACATGCGGACCATCATTATTGTTTACATTGCGATGGCAAACTCGAAAACGCAAAGCACATCCTTATGGAGTGCCACAGATTTGAAAATTACCGCAATCAGCTCGAACGCTGTATAGGAAGCGTAGTAACACCCAAAGGCCTGATGAAGGCGATGTTGGCGAACACAGTAGATATATGGAAGGAATGTGCACTGAAGTAATGAAGCGTCGCAGAGGAGATGAAAGGAGAGCGCGGCGAGAAAACGCACGTTGAGTGACGAAAAATAACAATGTCCAGTGCCTGCCCTGCGAAGTAATATCGGAATTGATACTGCCGCGGAGGTGTCACAGGGCCAGCGTACGAAGGAGGTTAGGTTTAGTCCGTAGGTGCCTTGAGGCAAATCGGGCATGCGAGTCGCACGGGCTACTCGTACCTATGAAGGTTCCTAGCCTACCGGGTCCCAACCAAATAATAAAAAAGAAAAAAAACACAATTTACTTGCAAAAAACACGTAAAAATAAATAAATATTCATGTAAGTCAGGCTATGCGTTCCAATTTCCACAAAATACGTGTCGAAAATAAATTTCGTTAAAAAAATACATATTTGCATGGAAAACTCTAACTCATAAGAAACCTATGTATATGTATGCTCATTCCTTCAAAACAGGATATATGTATATATATATATATATTCCCTGCAGGATATGTATTAAACCTAACTTTAATCTAAATACTAGTGCTGACTATTAATTGAGAATGTTCCTTGAGAAAATGGCGATGATCGAAAACAAGTCAGCTCTGGTTACCTCTGCATTAGTAGACAGCTAACTATTATTTGACACCAATTAGCCTTTGTTACCTTATTACTTAAGGTAAACTAATTATTTATTAACTATTTTTATGTTACCTATTACCACATCTACCTACTAATGTATTGCCTGTTTTTAAAGTAAATTAAAGATCGAAACAATGTATGTATTTCAAGTAATCAAGTTACGTGACAGTATTTATTTATTCAAATATTTCATAAAAATTAATTTTGCTTAAACTATTATTAATTGATTAAAAGTTTCTGTAGAAACCATTTACAACTCCGGTACGCTTAAATTTTTTCTATTTGCGATTTGATGAACGAACGTCAAACTTGTGACAGGTCAGATTTTTGGATTATTCTGCAAGACTTGTCAAATAACTAAAAATTTGTTTCTGGGTGTTTGATAAAAATGGATTTTTATATTCAAAATTATAATAAGTTAAATTATGCCCAACTAATATTATATACAAGGGTCAATTAAATTTTAGAAATTGTTATGAATGACTTATTATAAAATTTTGTATATTTATTTGGTAGGAATAGGTCGTAAAATATACGTTATGGTTAGGTAAGGGTTGCCACTTGTTTGCAAAGTCAAATATACGCAAGTTAGGGGGCATATTAAAATATGGGTGCATAACGGTTCTTCTCGAAAAGAAGGTCCATAACTATTTTATGGGGGTTGCCACCTGCTTGAAAAGTCGAATTAAATTGAATTAAACACAAGTTATATGAAGTATTCGAATATAAGAGTCAAACCGTTCGCCACGGCAAATAAAAGGTCCATACTTACATTTTGGATAGGGTTACCACATGTTTGAAAAGTCAAATAAATATAATTAAAATATGCAAAAGTTTTGTGAAATGAAAGGAAAGTTCATAGATACATTTCATGAGAGTTGCCACCAGCTTGCAAATTTAAATTGAATATAAACATGCGAAGGATATACTTAGAACACTAAACTATGAGTGGTAAACTGTTCCTTTCGGCGAGGACAAGTTGCGTACCTATACCTAATAATATTACTTATAAAAAAAATACTTTTTTTAGAAAGACCCACAACTGATGATATTGAACAAAAAAAATATAACGGGTAGCAAACAATCTACAATTTCCATAATAAAGAAAAACAACTACTGTTATCATAATATTACCAGATACCGTATGCTTACACCACTGATTTTTCATTCACTTACTTCTTTCACATGCATTCAGCGTTCAATTTGACCAATATAATGTTGTACGGCCTTTATTTACGGCTTTTTATATCATGATATCATAATCAAACAAAAACTGTGAATTTCATGAGCGCCCTGAAAGTAGTGTGTCGTATCGCTCGCACTCAAAAACGCTACGCGTGAAGCGCCAAATTCAAATTATCGTATCCTCTCTTATGTCTTAAATATAAATTATACAAAATTTAAAAGCCAAGAATTTAAATTAGCTAGTTTTAAAATATCTACAATTGGAAACAAAATAATTCGGATGAAATTTTACTAAAAAATATAAATTTAAATACGAAAGATTTCGCAGCTTGATACCGTAGAATAATTTTTATAGTCGACATTTACTTGTCTCCAGATGCGAATATGGCATTCATATTTTATGGGTTGAATATTTTAGTTTTTCCCAAGATTTGCAATCAAATCTAACTCCACCTTGTTTTTTTTTTTGCTTTTATTGCTTGTAGTATTGTCCGCTAAGGTGTTTAGCGCGACGAATAATAGAGTTACTCAGTGAATTTTACATCGCATTGAAATGTTAACACTACAAATTTATTCACTTCACACTTTCACTCGAATAGGTGGTCCGTGTATATGTACGTACTTAATTAATTGGCGCTATAACCGCTTAAGCGATTTTGGCCGAACTTCTCCTACAATTTGTGGTGTGCGTCTTGATGTTGTAGCACAAATTGGGGTACCTACAATTTTACGTTGACTCCGAACGGCGAAATGTTTTTTGTGAGAAGTTTTTCCATGGCAGAACGAGGGGCGACCCCAATTAAAAAAGTTTGTTCTATAATTTTTGATGTTACTCGCCCCGGCCAGGATTCGAACCCGGAACCCACAGAATGAAGCGCGCACACGACACACCATTGGCTTGGCGTCGGGTTTCGGTACGAGTATTTCTTCCGATACCTACTTCATTTAAAAGTATCGATACCAATGAATCAACTATACCAAATCTGGCAATATGAAGCAAGAGAAAAAAATAATTTTCTGACTGATACGAACGCTTTTAGACGCCATGTTGGTTTGGTGAGAATTGAAGTGAAATGTAATAAAGAGGAGAACAAAACGAGAACACTAAAATAGTGCTGCGCTTGACTGCAGAGAATAATTGTAATTATTCTATGATTTATTAAGTAAACTTGATTTAAAATTAGCAAAAAGTATTTATGGAATATGATTTTCGCATGAAAAAGTGTTTTACACGTCTCGAATTGTATTACCTTTCGCTCAGTTTATGCCAGCAAAGTACACTTTTTCGTCATTCGTTTTCGATAAAGTTCTCGTCACTTTCCCGTTAGTAATATCATCAGATCGCAGATAGATGTGACTTCGATACATTAACGTTTTCGAAAAAGCTACTTGAAACGAATCGAAAATGGATTGTGAACATTTACATTAGCGATAATAGAGATACCGGTATTTGCCTTTTCCCCAGTTTGTTCCCTATATAAAAAGGGTGTACTTATTGGCTATATTAAAATATTTTTTATTCATTTAAAATATCTATGTATTCATATATTTATAAGTATATGATTCAAAAGTTAATAATTTCCAATTGATTTGATAAAAAATTAATGAAATTATGGTATCAAATAAGACAACCAAAATATTTGTTAAGCCTTATCAAACCTATTTGTTGCTTATTGGCCATGTACATGTGGATTTTGGGCACTTTGTCATAAGTGTATTGGAAAAATGTCTGGCTTACTCTATCGAACTGGCTTTCTTCTAAAGCGAATTTTTTCGTCAAAGCGTACATGTTAGCGAATAATGAATCCTAAAGTACTTACAAAAATTTTGAATATGCCCTCATTTTGCAACTTTTCTTCAAGATATTGAGCTTTTCTAAAGTTGGAAATGGATACCGAGGAGCTACTTCACGTTCAATTAATAGTTCGCCATATACTTTGGATTTGATCGATGATACCTCAGTCTCAGTCAACTTTCATTGACAATGAGTCAATTTTTCCACTGAGATCCACTAAGTGTTTGAGAATTTCTAAAAATCAGACAATTTTTTTTCTTTTAATTATTTACGAAGTTACTTTTTCTCATTGATGTTCGTTGCTTCCGGAGCTTCCACATAAATAATAAAAAGTTCAGTGTATTGCTCAGATCAAGGCGAATTTATAGAAGGTGATGGCATAAGAGCAGCTGATTTGATTTTTTTTATTCACCTACATGTATTTTGCTTTTGCTTTTGCGTATGAGACTTCAAAAGCCGTAAAAGCAAAAACAAAATGTATTTAAATTTTGACAACTCTTACGCAGAAACAAAAACAAAATACATTGGAATTTCGTAGTTGTATTTATCACCTACCACACCACCTTGTATGGATTCGCCTTGGCTTAGATATTTTGAACTTATAATGCACTAGTGGTATATAAATATGTATTTTGTGAAAAATATATTATATATAATATATGATATTTTATCTATTGAATGTTGAACAAGTTTAGGGTGTACGGGAAAATGTTCGCAAGAAAAATTGTCGACTAAGGTTCAGTCTATGGGAAAACTAAAAAAAACGTTGTAGGTCAAGTATTAATTTACTATGAAAAGAATTATTTTCTGCATTAAAAATAATAATGAAAATTCAAATGACGAGCCCTTTCTATACTCGATGAAAGCTAAGACAACTTTCTAAAAAAACTTCCGTTCAAAACACGACACTCTTATGTAAATCTGTCGTAAATCACCTAATATCCGCTCACGTATTTTCCTTGGTCGGGTTGGATTAGTTTGCATGGCTGAATATTTTAAATATTAGATTACTAATACTCACTTACATAAATACTGGCTAACGCAGGTAAAGTAAACAAATTTTCACATAACGTCTAATGTCATAAAAACTTTCCGCGCTATATTTGGAATTATCTATACAAAAATATAATCATGTTATTGCAAAAAAATAAAAATCAAAAAACCAAAATCAAATCTCTACACTTCGGAATCTTCTTCATCTTCATCCAAGCGCCGACGCTCGTTTCTCTGGCCACTTCTAGTCAATCTATTGCAGCAATTTGGAAAACACTCCTCCTCGCGTAGGAAAGTGACAAATTGCAAAACTAATATCAGAAGCACCAACAACAATATAACCACAGTCAGCACATCGCGCATAGTCCAATAGGGATGGATGCCGCTATTTGTGTCTCCTACTGATGCCGCACCATCCGCGCGCAACTCCTCGAATTCTTCCATTGAACTGGCCGTGGATGCGTAGCGATGATGATGCGTTCCCTTATCGGGCGGTGCCAGCGAGTTCAATGTTGATTCAAAGACATTACCCACATTGTTATTGCTATTGTAGTTATTTGAAGTGAATCGCACGGTCAGCTGAATGTTGTGCTCTTGCAGGTATGAAAACATAGCGCGCATATAACGGTATTCCCATTCATTTTCGAAAATCCCAAACTCTTTGAGATACTCATGCGTAGCGACGAATTGTTCATAGTCAAAAATGTGCAGACGATTGCCTTCAATGTACAATTTTTCCAAATTCGCCAATGGTTCGAAAATGCGCTGATCCAACCGCAATAGATGATTGAAGGCCAAATCGAGATGTGTCAGCTTTTGTAGTACCAAAAAATTCTCCAGTGTTAGATTCTGTAGCTGATTCGATGCCAAATTAAAGTGCACCAAATTGGGTAGCGGCAAATGCAGGGGCGACTGCGAGGTACGCAACGAATGCAGCTGATTGCGTGATACATCCAGCCGCTGCAGATTCAGCATACCCACGAAATCCTCCAGCGACTCGAAACGATTAGCGTGCAAATCAAGTTCACGTACACTAAGTTTGTCGCTAATATTCAGACTGGTCAGCTGATTGTTGCCGGCGTGCACTTTAACAGCGCTGCCAGCGATAGCGATGCTTTGCATCGTGCTGCCCTGTACCAAAAGCGTATCGACCGATTGCAGGCGCAGCTCAGCAACAATACTGTTGCTAATGTCGAGCAAATACAAACGCGGCAAGTGTTCCAACGCGTTCGATTCGAATAGCGAGAATCTGTTATCGCCCAATAGCAGCGTTTGCAGTTTCGTGTTACGCTCGAATGTGGTGACGTCGATTTTCTCAATATTATTGCTACTCAAATCGATGTGCTCCAAGTTGACGAGATCATCGAATAGCGACTTGGGTAACTCGCGTATATCGTTTTGCTGTAAGTCCAGATAGCGAAGTTTCTCCAAACCGGCAAAGGCATTCTGGTGCACCATATGTATCATGTTGCGTCCGAGCAGTAGCTCCTCCAGTGTGTAGATGGAGACGAAGGCCTTCTCGGGTACATCAAAAATTCGATTCCTCTGTAGCGCTAAAGTGCTTAGCGGATGACTCGTTGGAAAATCGTAGGCTGTTAGCCGATTCAGGCCACAGTTGTGCATAAAGAAGGAGCGCAATGCGGGTGCGCGGGCAAGGAGTGGCCGTGGTATGCGTGTCACTAACGAATCGCGTAATACCAGCTCATACAGCTGTGGCGCAGTGGAATTGACTACGGTGAGTGGATCTTCAAGCGTTGCAGTGATGTTGACCAAAGTGCAGTAGAAGGTTTGGGTATTCGCACAACTTGCGGTCAAGTTCAGTTGGAGTGCTTGGGCAGTAGGCCAGATGCTGCATTGCGTCGCAAGTGCTAGTAACAAGCATATGACGTAATTAGATTTCCCCATTTTCACCGATATCTTATTTGACTACCGGCTGGCTTTTGTGAATCACTTTGTTATAAAACTGCTAGAATTTCAAGATTTTCCGTAATAAGACAAAAATTAAATATGATTTATTTTTAAACACTCACTTTGACCGCTGTGCCGTATTGATTAGATGCTCGCTGTTTACTGTGCATTTTTTCGAAAATACAAAAGCGATTTGTTTATGCAAGACATGATTCAAGCTGTGCGTGTTATCAGTACTGATTGAGAGTAGAGTAGCTTAAGCTTTGCTGAGACATACTTTTGTATTTTATATACATACATACATACATGCACTATATAACTTATAAGTAATCACTTATTCAATTGCTTGTTCTCACAAGCTCGAAAATGAATTGTGGACTGTACGAAGAAAGCTTATGTATTAGGGTTTGACGTAGAATATAAAAGAAAAAAAAGTGGTTTGGGAATAAAGGCAAACAATTCAGTCAATTGTCTTTATTTAAAGCTAATATTCATTTAATTGCGTTTTGTAATTAATTCACCCGGTTCACTCTTTCAATTTGAGGAGGCATACGCTCCAAGTAAAATTTAAAGATTTCAGCTAAAATTGAATTCTTCTATCAATCTTCAAGAGTAGGCCTGTTTTTTTGTAACAAACTGACAAAAGAACACCAGGTAAAAATTGCATGTTAAGCAACAACACAAACTCGTAGAATAAAATCCGACTTTAGCATAAATGAAGTTCTCGAAATTGTACCAAATATTGAAAAAAAATTTCCAAATCAAACAAAAATGTACTAAATTTTTTATTTAATTTTAATTTTATTTTATTTTAATTTTAATTTTAATATTTAAAATATATTTGCAAGTTGGTGTATAAATAAATATTTAAAAAAAAGAATTTAAAAGGGAAATAAGGATTACAAATGGAAATTAAAATTATTAATGTTTATTTTTCAAGAGAAAAAAAATTCCGGGAAATTTCCCCGGAGGGTTTCGAAGTTCGATTCTGCCGGTGTCCAAAATATTTAATATTCTCCTCATAAGATATTTAAATACATATATACATTTGAAAATACATACATAAATTCTTTCATTCGGAAATTATAATTAGAAATTATGGAATAAAAACTGTTGTTGTTGCAAACACCTAAAAAATGAACCTCCAAATAAAGAACTCAAAAAAAAATTATTTTTAACTTAGTTATCGAAGGTACTCAGAGAGATAAGCCCGATAAAATCGTCAGAAAATGCTTGTATTCGACCTCTATACTCGTACCTACTTTTTCATCTTCGAAGTTCGAATGTGACAGAAGGAAAGAGGAAAGGTCTCCGCAAATGTCTTATTCATAATATTAGAAATGGGAAAACGGAGAAAGGTCGCTAGAGGGTTTTACTCCAAATCGGATTGCAACCCTTTTGTGTTTATTTAACGAATTCTTTATTCTCTAATTTTACAAATTCAAAGGGCACGATCAACATATGCAGACTATTTTTTTGTCACTTCGCCTTTGAATTTTTTCCAATCACAGGTAAGAAGTCTGAAGGTAGTAGTGTTGTAAAACCAAATTGTAAGACCTTCTCATCCAGTTTCTCACTGGCAGAAAGCTGGCGTTGTCCCCTGTGAAGTCCTCGGCGAGCCTCTTTACCACCTGGACGAAAGAGGCCATGCTGGAGGATCTTAACATCCATATCGATGGCACCCCCATTCCGACGTTTGATCACCCAAGGACTTTGGGGCTTACATTTGACAGCCTGCTCTCCTTCGCACACGTCCGCAGCCGTCAATAAAGTACAGAGTCGGAACAATGCATCCTCAAGTCCCTCGCCGGCAGCACTCAGGGCAAAGCCAAAAAAAGTTGTGGGCAACATGCAAGGCGATTGGCCGGCTAGTAAAAAAGGTTTTACCCTGAGTGGTCCTTATGTACTACAATAAATACTTCTCTTCGCTACGCCAAAGGGTATACCCACCTCAATACTGTTTGTTATTTCATCCTCTGGTAAGCCACACCGTTCATCGCACAGCTCATCGGACTTCCATTCCTTTATGCCCGGGAACCCAGCTGACGAAGATTTCGAGCACAATCACCGACTACCTTTAAACGAATATTTGCTGTTCCCTAGCTGTCGGAATAAATGGTTATTTTAATGGCAACGTGCTTGTCTTCTAGCGATTTACAGGCCCGGCAGATCGCGTAAACTTCCACCTAGAACGTCGACGCTTGGAGCCGTCGATGAATATTTCTAAGCCGCTTACGGCGAGGAACTTACCCCTCATCCATCCATTCTCGCTTGGAAGCACAGCCTAAATTTTGTGCTCAAACTGCAGTTTGCGTCAACAGATACGACGGGCTTCCGTGGTTGCACCAACACACGGAAAAAGTACTGTCAACGAAAATTACTCAAAGATGGTAAATTTTGCAGTTTTAACACTATACAAATTTTGTTTGCTATCAAAGATCGACCAATTTGTTAGAAAACATTTGTCGTCTAACTTTCTAGTTTTTTGGGATCATGATTAATAAAAAAAAATCTCATGCAAAATGGGGAACCGACCATTGCACACTTTCGCTTACTCGAAAGTGTAATACAGTCGACTTTCTCCATCAGCTCGACCTGCAAGTGAAGCTGCTGTGACTTTGGAACAGCAAAATATCAACAACAAAAATTACAAAAAAATGTCTAACATTCTTGGAATTACTTTAACCACTTTTAATAGGGCACCACTTGCAATGCAGCCGGGACACATGTATTCCACTGAACTCGCAAGACGTCGTGTTCCATCAACATGAATATGTAGCAAGGCATTGGCACATCTAAATATCTGAATGTTGCACGTTGCAAGTGCACAAACTCCATTGCCCAATGTCACTTGAAATGGCCGTTAGTTGGCGCGCTGCAACTTCTACCACTGTATAGCCGATACTCATTCGCTCGATCGTTCATTTCACTTTTTGTTTGCTTATTTAATTTAATTTATATGTATGAACGTAGTGCACTCTAGATTCACAGCCACTGCCAGAGCTGCAACCAATGCCACAGCGATCTTCGTCACCGTCACCGCCGCCACCACACGTTCACTCGTTTACAATTAACGCGAAATTCTACGAATTGTTTAATTAGAACTTTTGGCTGCATGCAGTTGTGGCATTTGTGGTAGAAACAGGGTCTAAGGCGCACAGCATACACATCGGATGGTAGTAGGTAGGGCGTTTTGAGATCGACGCAGCCGCATAGAGTTGCAGCAACTTAGCGGAGGAGCAGCTAAACTTTTGTAGGCTGCTCGCCAGTCTTCTACTTGGTCATTGGGCTCCCGATCTGCTAGCCCTTAGTGGGCATATTTTCTGTGTGCAGCCAAGCACCAATGCACACACACACACACACACAGCTACACAGTTTCTACACAAATGTACAATCGCTTGCTGTAAACACGAGACTCGCGCCACTAGTTATTTCGCATGTTTCGACTCCATTCGCGTCCTTGTCCATTCACAACGTTTGCCGTGTTTTTTATGCCCTTCAAGAAGATGGAATGGTATTATAACTTTAGTGCGATGTTTGCAAGTATAAGAAGAAGAAGAGATATACCCATACCCAAGTGTACTAAAATGATTAGGACCACGAGCTGATTCGATTTAGTCATGTCCGTCTGTCTGTCTGTCTGTCTGTCTGTCCGTTTATCCGTCTGTCTGTTTGAACGCAAACTAGTCCCTCAGTTTTAGAGACAACAAAATTAAACTTTGTAAACAGATGTATTTCTATACTTTTTTAATCATTTGTCGGAACCGACCAGATCGGACATTATATAGCTACTATATAACTGATTATTCAGATATGAGGTTTCTATTATAACTCCTACACCAAACCAGCTAAAAATATGAAATTTGGCAATCCTTTCCAGTATTATTAATGAAAAGTGTGCAATGAAAATTATTAAGATCGAATTACTATATCTTATAGTTTTGATTAACTGTTTATTCAGATATGGGATTTTTTGTTATAACTCTTACACTAAATCAGCTAAGGACATCAAATTTGGCACTCCTTTCACTTACATTTAAAAAAAAAAGTATACAATGAAAATCATCAGAATCGGTGTTCTATAACTTATGGCTCCCATACAAATGATTTTTCAGATATGACGCTTTGCTTTAAAACTCCTATATTTATACAGTAAAAACTGTGAAATTGTGTAGACCATGCACTTATCGAATCTTACTAAGATATAGGTTCTTCTTCGAGACTTTAACATTTCTAGCATTCCTTTGAATCCGATTGACCCAACTTGAGCTATGTACATGTATGTATTACTTGAAAATTTTCTTACTACAAAACAGCAATCTGTGATTGATTTGTTATTGATGAGTTTTTCTGCGAACAGTATCTATAAAAGAGAAAACATATGAAACCTCCTACAATGTCCATACAACTAAACTCGCATATTGTTCCGAGTTAGTAGGCCCGTTTTATTGCACCCGAGCTGCAAAAGAACGCTCCAACTCGGATAAAATTTCCATTAGTTGCAAAAGCAACCCTGTTGCTCGTTCATGAATGTTGCGATTTCTTTAGTGCTTTTTAAGAACGGAAAAAAGCTGCGCAAACAAATTTTTGGTTAACATAGTTTTATATTTAAGAATACTATGCAAATAAAAACGAATGAAGACTTAAACTGAAACTTCCCATGTATTTTCTTCCGGCTCATTCACAATAGCGCAGATTTTACCACTTCCCAACATTACATCTCGGGTCGGATATCATTTAACCGAGTTGGCTCAACCCGGATATTTTTCCGAGTAAGTGTTGTTGCTTTACATTAATTTTGTTATCCTACCTAGTGTTCTTTTGCAACTAGGTTACAAAGAAATGGGTCCATTACATTACATTTCTTTATGTATTTTTATATGTAAATTTTTCTAGAAAAATACAATTTATTTTATCATAGTAAATTTACCTTTAATGATTGTATTTTATTTTTCTTATAAAAAAATAATTAGCATTTTAAAATTCAACATTCATTTACGCTAACAATGCGGTAGTTTAAATTAAATTTTTATAAATTCATGAAAGGTATGAAGGCTTCGGCAGGACCGAAGACAGCGCTTCTTTATTTGTTTTTGTTTGGTTTGGTTTGGTTTTTGCTTAAGCTGTGTGATTTTAAAATTTAAGGAATTGACAAAAAGCAAAGCGATATCAAGGAAAAAGTTAAAGAAAAAAAGTGAAAAATCCGGCGAGCGTAGAAAAAAGTGTGGCAAGAATCTGTGAACTTGTCGTCTGGCGGTTGTTATCAGCGCAACTAAACAGTTTTTCTGTGCATCCATCGCAATGTATGTGGAATATGTTTTTTTTGTTTGTTTGTTTGTTTATGCAACTCGTACTGCTTTCTGTCTTGCAGTTCTTTAACTCTGGTCTTGTTTTCCTTGTTGTTGTTGCTGTTGTTCCCGATGCTGTGCGAGCGATGTGTTGCCACTGATTAAATCATTAAATATTCCGATTGTGTCGCGCAATAATGAAATGTTTTTAGGTTTTATGCTTTGTATTCTTGTTGTTTTTCCAATTTTTCTTATTTTTTGGTTATGTTTGTATTTAGTTTTGTAGTACGTTTTGGCTGTCCGATTGCACTGGCACTCTGTAGTGTCTGTTGGCGAATTATTCATGGAATTATTTGAAATCAACATCGACACGAGTATTTCTCGTTCAACTGTGGCGCATTTGAGTTGGTATTCATGAAATTATGCCTTAATCAGTGAGATTTTGAGTTAAAAGTGGCAACGTGCCACAAGCAACAAGTTCACTTGTTTTATGCAAAAACATGCTACGACGAATAGATTTGAGATTAGTTATTTAGGTTCGCTAGCTGATTGGTTAGTCCTTTGTCGAATGTGCAGTTCTTTTGGGTTAAAATGGGACATGAATCTAAAAGAAATCTACATGGAATGTCTACATTTGAATCAAAGTATATTTTGCATGGATTTATGTACAGAAAATTTATTAAAATTTCCTATAAAAACAAAAAAAAAAATGAAATTTATTGAAACGAAAATTATAAATCAAAAAACTTACCGTCGGGTGGTATCGAACTGGAGACGTCCCACTGGCAGCGAGAGACTTGGTCTCTTGTCTATTGTGACTCAAGACTCTCAAAAGCTCTCTTCTCTATTGACTCCAGTGAAGATGTCAAGCACTTCGTCTGGATCAACAGCAATATCCCAGTGAATGGAAATCATAACAAGCGCATTGAGTCAGTCATGGCTTATTACACTTCGAGGTAAGGTTTTTATTCTTTTCATAGTAGAAAACGATAATTTCACTCTACAAGTCGTGACTGGAAGTTTAGCTATAGTGGTAAGGCGGAGTTTTGTAGCGCGGAACTATGCCCCCTCACAGTACTCGTGAGTACGTGCCCCGCAGTAGATTGTTTTGAGTTATTCCCGCTCATTTTTTTTACTTTACGGCTCAGAAAGATGTGTGGAAAGCGTTATTTAGCAAATATGGCGCATAATGATATAGAATGTCTACTAAGAAGACTCGGCAATTTAGGATTTGCCTGAATGCTCAATTTCACATTCAAATTATAGAATTCGCTAGAGACGTATGCCGCACGTTTGGTTTTTAAATAAGTAGTAAACATTAAGAAGTTGAATTATAATGTATTATTACTTATAATTTTTTTAATTTACTAATTTATTAACCGGCCTCGGACACGATATTTCAAACCATCAAATAACGATCTACAAATTTTTAGTAAACGGACGAAATTCACGAAATGAATGCATAAAATGTAAAGAATGTATATAAATATTTAATTAATTAATAAATTAAAAACTATAAAAACCCCTAAGATTCACAGAATCATTATAGAAAAAATGCTAATTTCAAACCGTTCGTTTCTTTAGGAGAAAGTTTAAAGGTATATTTTGCCTAAACCTATTTAAGTACTATAAATTTTGTTTACATAATTTGTAGGAAGCCAGTAATACATAAAAATTCGAATACTCGTAGCTTCAGAAATTTTTTTAAACACATAATTATTTTGGAATACGCCATAATTTTAAAATATTAATTTCCTGTCCCGAGTCATGATTTGTTTTTTCTTTATTAAGCTTAACTCAATTTAAGTTTACAACAATTATGATCGTTATTTTTCCGTTATTACCCAAATTAACATAAGCTTTCTTTTTTTCACGAAAAGTTGAATAACTCAGCCAAGTTTTAACCGATTTTTGACAGGTGATATTCGCTTTGCTTGCCATTAAACTTAACATTTTAAACAAGACGGGACTAGTATGATTTCTCTAAAAAATTTCGTGAAAACATCGTCAAATTCGAAAAAGGGCGAAAACTGATAAACGAAATAAATATAGGTGTGTTTGATCTTTTAAATTTTCAAATACTTTATTGGAAAAGTAAAGGCTTCTTTTTTCTAAAACCGTTAAGAAACTAAAAATTCAGTTTTTCCTTTTTCTACACCTAACGGTTACTTGTTACAACATAAAGCAGCCGAGATAAATATTGACATACCCATACCAAAATTCTTAGAATTAGTAGCGAAATTTATTGAGCCATGCCTGTCTGTTCGACCGTTCACTAAATATTGAGCTATCTGAGCAAACCAAAGGTACTACTATGGTATTCCAAATAGGCGAAATCGGTTAGTAACCACGCATGTAACGGGTTTTTTGTAAAAATGAATGTAACATTTCAGTAAGCAGTGAAGATAATTTGTTCAAATTTGATACGTAGGATTGGCTTGGGGAAATGTTGTTTTGGAAGACGGACATTGTCCCGCCCACTTCATAAGAAAAGTTGTGTCAGCGAGACTCTTGACCAAGCTCTATCAACTTTGGTACCCATATTGTATTACAAGTCACTAAGCAAAATTTCGACAATTTCTGAAAATCGGACACAAACCACCCAACCTCTCATAATGTAATGTAATGTACGAAAATCAAACAAAACTCGATATTTGAGTCAGCATTAAAAACAATTCGATCAAATTTAATACGAGGGATGGGGCTGAGAAATCCAGCGATTTAAAAAAAATTGCAAATAGGCGCGGTACCGCCCACTTTAGAGGAAATAAGTATATCTGCGAAGCCAGGCTAGCAATGCCCACACATCACATTTTAACTCAATAAGCTTAATGTCAAAAAATTTTCATATTGGACCAAAATTTCGCCCACCACTCATATAACGGTTATTTTAAATAGAATTTACTTAAATTTAATATTTAGAATGAGGTTGTATAAGCAAATGCGCAAAATAAAAAAAAAATTGTCAGCCTAGAAAGCTAGGCGATAGAAGTGAAACTTCATGGATCTCGATGGGCACTTGAAATGATTTTCATTTCCCCATAGCCAGCAAGTTTTATGAGATAGAAATATTTCCCCGATAACAGAAGCCACTATTCATTATTCTGGAATTTTTAAGGGTGTTAGACTAATGAAAAAATATAGTTGATGTTTTCGCCTCCATTTATAAAAAATCTATTCATTCACTTCCATACTTTCATGTTCATGAAAAGATACAATTGGTTTGTGGTATGAAAAATATGAAATGAAAACTTGTGATTGTAAATTATTTAAATATCTTGAGAAAATTGCATCTATTGTCGTGCCTGATCTGGTTGTTGAGTCTTTGGGATTATTATTCATTTTTAAATTAAATTTACTTTCTAAAAATTGTACTAGTGTTTGAGCTTCTTCCAAGGCAAAATTGACATTAAAATCACCGCTTAAAATCATTGGCATAGTGTGCAAATCTTCTCCTAATTCTGCTGCACCAGAGGGAGTATATGCCAATAATGCTTTATGTATGAATTTTATTATATCGTCAATTCTCTGGTTCGGAGTGATGTAGAAAACAATCATTACCACACTCTGTCCGGTTTTTCCCCCTCTCTCGTTTTTTCCTACTCCGAATCTGTCGCGTTTTCGTTTCTCTCCCATGTCTCCTTCCGTCCGACTGCACCACCACGCGCGCCATCCCCTCCCTTTTCCTGTCGCTTTTTTGTTTCATTCGATATGGGAATTACAGCCCAACGAGCGCAAAGAAGTTTCACTCCAAAAAATTTTGGTAATAGTAATTCCAAATCTTACGCCCACCTTTCATATATCGATAATTTAACGAATTCAAAATATTCTATATTTTAACAACTATTTAAAACAAATTGCTTGCCACCTCTAACTATACATAGAGCAATTTGGTACACACATCTCTGAACCTACATTACCAAAATTTAGTATACGTCTTGCATTTAAAGCCAGTAAGCACAATTTTGAAATTTATATTGATCGTACAAAATCGTTGCCCACCTCTCATATAACGGTAAAATATAAAAATTGAAAAAATCCGATATTTATTAAATAAATATAAAAAATAATTTGCTAAAATTTGATTGACAAGATGGAACTGGATTTTAGAAATGGAAACTTCTTTGTCAAATTCTATCCAATTACCTACACTTTGCATTTCTAGTCACAAATCACAATTTCGAAAATTATAGAAATCACGTTCACCTTTCATATATTTACATACATAGAAATTTATGTATTTTATAAAAAATCATGACGCGAATTCTTTCAAATTTGGTATAAAGACATTAATTATGGAGAGAAATAATTATAAAATCAAACTTTTGGAAACTTGGTGTGTTACGTTAAAATAATACTGGGTCAGAATATGTGAAGTCGCACATAGAAAAACTATCGGCTGCTTGAAGAGGACATTAGATTCTTCATAATCAGATCTTTGCATTGGGTTTTTTAATTTTTTTTTTCGGACACGGAGAAGACATTTTTTTATAATCTCAAAGAAAATATTTCTTTTTTATTACATAAAATATTAAAGGTTGTACTCAATATTATGAGAAATTATAACAGCTCATAAGTTATACGTCGTAAAGGTTTTTAAATCGCGTAAACAAGGTCAGTGGTTATAAATAAACGTCGTTGTATACGTACAACGCTGAATAGCTTGTAATATCGGGTCTTGCAATAGGAACGCACAAAAGTTTTTTTAAGTAAAACAAAAACGGTTTGGGATATGATTTAAATTCTTTATTCCTGTCAAAGTACATTCGATGCCAATATGTATGGAACTCGATTTCTTGTGCATGGGCACCACGGGGTCCAGACGCTGAACTCAATTTTCGACGATTTTCAAGCATAAATCGGCCGATACTGCTGCAATTTCACTTTCGATATTCGTACGAAGTTCATCAATCGTTGCTGGCTTGTTGGCATAGACCATGGACTTGACGTAGCCCCACAGGAAATAGTCTAACGGCGTCAAATCGCACGACCGAGGCGGTCAATTGACTGGGCCATTTCGTGAGATAACACGTTCACCAAACTTGGTTTTCAACAAATCGATTGTGACATTCGCTGTGTGGCTTGTGGCGCCGTCCTGTTGGAGCCACATATTGTCCAAGTCCATATCATCCAATTCGGGCCAAAAATATTCGGTTATCATTGAGCGGTAGCGATTCCCATTCACATTAACGTGCCGGTCTTGATTATCACGGAAGAAGTACGGCCCAATGACGCCGCCGGCCCATAAACCGCACCAACCCGTAATTTTTTCGGGATGCAATGTTGACTCATGGAGTACGTGTGGATTGTTGCCTGTCCAATAATGCATATTTTGCTTATTGACGAAGCCATTCAGCCAGAAATGACGATGATCATAAATTGGACGTAGCGCTCTTAAAGTTGAGGCCATATACTCCGAATTTCGATAGTAATTTATAATAATTTCGACTCCTTGTTGGATCGTATATCTTTCCATAATGAAATGGCAAACCTTACTGAAGAGAAATGTCAAAAGAGCGGGAAAAATATGGCGTCGTTTGCTGCCACTATCGGTCTACTTTTGTAGCGTCCCTATTGAAAAACCCTTTGTATTGTGAATAATTGTTAATTGTTTGCTTTCTTGGCAGAAATCGAAACAAAAATCATATTTTTTCACACGCAAATTTTACAAGTAATTATTTTACTACAAAAAAGTGAAATGGATTCCATTGCGGTAGCAGCTTTATTTAGAGGAAGAGGAAGAGCAAAGATGCTTAAAAATTCAACGTATAAATTTACGAGATGTTTGCTATCCTTTCAGTTTGGACGATAAGCCCAGAATTGCTGCAATAATATAGAGTATAAGACATCAACTTAGTTTATTGGTTGCCTGTATGTTTTTTTTGTTTTAGAATAACTTCTCCCGATAAATAATAGTGCTCGTATAAAATTTTCCCGAAGAACTGTCAAAATAGCCTTTCACTCGGAATCCGTGATAACAACCTCCCGAATTTCGAAATTTCGTGGTCACGTCGGAATTGGTAATAGCGCTTTCCCGACGTTATTTATATGTATTTAGTTTTATGCTTTTTTTTAATATTTATTTCGTTGGCTGTATGGCATGTAGCACCGTCGTGTTGGAACCAAATGTCATCCATATCAACATCCTCCAACTCAGCCATGAAAAAGTCATTTATCATGGCTCCCTTCGCGTTCCCCATTGACTGTAACATTATGGCCGGCTTGATTTTTGAAGAAATATGGACCAAAGTTTTCTTCTACCCATAAAGTATAGGAAACAGTGACTTTTTGAGGATGCAGGGGCGTCTCAGCTATGGCTTGCGGATTATCAACACTCCAAATGCGGCAAAAGTGAGCTTCATCGCAAAAGAAAAATGTCGACCGAATTTTGGACGCAGCGCAGGTGTGTCGCGCGAACCGAACCATTATTTTGGTTATAAATTTTCACGATTTGCAAACGTTGTTCTAGAGTGAGTTTATTCATTATGAAATGGCAAACCAAACTGAGTATAAATCAAATAACAGCTGTCGAAAAAAAGACCAACTCCGATAAAAGTATTGCCTCATTAAAAACACACATCTAACCAAAACACCCTATACTTAAAGTTAACTTTTTGGAAAACGAAAGCTAAGTAGGATAACGAATTGCATGTAAAGCAACAACACTAACTCGGAAAAATAGCGAGTTAAGCCAACTCGGTAAAATGATATGCGACCTGAGATTGTACTAAGAAAATACATGGGAAAAACAACAACATATTTTCTATTTCGGAGATCACCATACCTCCTCATCACATTTATTTCCAGAATTTACGAGGTCGTCATTTACCTAAAAGGCAATCATGCTACCGCCACTAAATATATCACTCGATTTGAGTATGCACGACAGATTAGAATAGTGGTTTAACAAAAATCGAAATAACGCCAGTTTTTAAGAAACACCAAATTACAGCTGAATGCAGACACATCATTTGCACTTCATTGCACTTACCCTTATAAATAATTGCAACAAAAACAATTTTCCAAGTTTCTTAGTAGTCACTTTATTGCTAACCAGCACATCTACGATAAGCTACTCTGACTTCGCGAACTTCCGCAATCCAAACACTGGAAGCGATTCGCCGCCACTCCAACTCCAGCTGTGTGCATTTCCTGCACTTGTGATCCTGCCTTTCGTGAATGGGTCGAGTATGGACATCTGCATTCATATTTACATCCATACATATGTATGTGGCCTCCCGCTAGCTCGCATTTTTGTTTTTCCTCCTCAAAAATATTACCACTTTTAACTGCAAACACTCGTACACT
The DNA here is from genome assembly GCA_951828415.1 of Anomoia purmunda. NCBI lineage: Eukaryota > Metazoa > Arthropoda > Insecta > Diptera > Tephritidae > Anomoia > Anomoia purmunda. The sequence continues at coordinate 156,039,963 of OX639993.1, forward strand.
CACACACAATAACATTACATTACAATAATATCCTGATTATGGTTATTAAAGTACCTCATTGGCCAATAATAATCCATTGGTATCCCCCAGATACCAAACTGCTGCGCGCTCGCAAAAAATACAAATATGCTGCGCTTCTCTATCTACGTATAAACAATGCAAATATCTGTTATTAATGCCCTTGGGAGGGGAGGGTGAGCAGAGGAAGGGCTGGCGGATGAAGTGGCAGCGACAGCGGCAGCGGCGACCACAATAACTCGTGACAATTTTCATATTCATAAATGCAAGCAGATACATATGTGGAAGTACATACATACATACAGACATATTAATGTTTGTTGAAATGGAGACAAAAAAAAAATCAAAAAAAAAACGGGACAAAAGAAAAACGATTATGTGATGATGGTTGCAACTAAATATTCTTAACAACAATGAGCGAAAAAAAAGAAGGGTCACAATAGAAATTATCAACGGCAAACGATCGACAGATGTTTGAAAAGTTGAGCACTTTTTGGACTGCTGATTGTTTTGGCTTTTACGTGAGTTTATTTATGTAAGTGTGTGTGTGTGTGTGTGCATATTTAAATGTACATATTGGTTGCCAGAGGTCATTTGCATTGGTTAAAGAATTTTTTGGGGCAGTTGCAGTCGTGGCAACCCGAAGCGAAATCGCTGGCTATCAGCAACGCCTTAATATTTGTTTTAGCTTAATACTAGTTAGCCAAAGCTTGCTGGTTGTTGTTTTTGTTACTGAAATTGCTTGCCAAAAACGCCTCAACTTAATCTAAATCATCACTCAAAGTCGGAACAATGAATGCGAGAATTAAGGCAATTTTTCAACATTTTTTCTTTTTCTTTTGTTATCTATCTATGCTTTAAAAATGCGCTGCAAATAATAATAAAAAAAAAAATTAGAAATAAGGAAGAGTCTAACGTCGGCTAAAATTAAACTTTAAATACTCGGCGCATGTGTTTTTTCAACAAAATCGTCATTTTGAATACTAAACGATCGTAATTTATTTAATTAAAAAAAAAAAAAATAAAAGAGTTATGATTTTAACTGACCACGCTCACTTTGCGAAATTTTTCGGTTTTTGTATTTCTCGCCCTAGTACCAAAGTTAAAAGACTTCGCAGCATGATTTAGTAAAATATTGAATATTTTTATTTTCGTAAATTACAGTTACACGCGTGTTTTTTCCTGGTTCCTATAACTTTCGAAATCATCATCCTCTCTAATCAAATTCTTAGTATCAAATTTTAGCGAAGTAAGCAAAATATTTATCAAAATGTCGAGTTTCTCAATTTTTAGTAAATTACCGTTAAATGGGAGGTGGGCGTGGTTTTTGTCTAATTTCTATCAATTTCGAAACTGTGAATAGAGAGTTGAAATGCATAGCTTACCCCAAAGTTAATAGCGTTTGATGAGGTATTTCCCCTACTTTGGACGCTGGCACGCCTTTTTCCAAAAATTTTTGATTCCCTATGCTTTCTTCTCTAACCCAATTCTGTATATGACATTTAGGCAAACTACCTAAGATAGTTACTTAAAGATCGATTTTTTTTTAGATTTTTGTAAATTACCGTTATATGAGAGGTGACCGTAATTTTTGTAAAATTTCCAGAATTTTCGAAATCAATGCTTATTGAGTGTGAACCACATTTTGCAGAGTTTGACGAAGTAGTCTTGAAGATGTACTCAATTCCTCTAAAGTGGGTGGTGCCACGCCCATTTTCCAAAACAGAATTTCCCGCAACTTAATCTCGCGTATCAAATTTGAACAAATTGTCTTATAAGGCACTTGTATTTTCTTCGTTTTCGCTAAATACAGTTATGAGGACGTGGCCGTTGCCCGATTTCGTCCCTACCTTGGGTCGAGGAAAACATGTGTACTAAGTTTCGTAGAGATATATTCACTCGAGTTATCCGATGCACGGACGGACATGGCTTAATAGATTTATCTTTATCTCTATACCTGCCACGGTTACTTTAGGCTGTTACAAACAACCTTTATGTGAGCAAAGTTTTAAACTCTGTGTTCTAGTGCCATTGGGTACAGAAAATAAACTCCAAAAATCAAAAGGAAGGCAAATTTTTTGAGTGCATTTTAGTTTAAGGGTGCATAAAATTTTGAAAACAACAAAAAAGCAAACTGAAAAACAAAAGCAGCAAATTTTTGAAGTCTTCAACAGGCTTGCAGCAAAAACCAAAAACAAAAAACAAAAAACAAAAACAATCGAAAAACACTCCTGGCAGCTTCAAAAAATGCCTAACAAAAACCACTCTTCATACAAAGCATCATCGTCATCGTCATCGTCTACAAACGAGCTAACAAACCGATCACCCAACCGCCGCCTAAACGACAACCGTAGCTGCCGCTGTTTTGTTGCTACAAGCTGCCACCACTTTGGCTGCTCATCGCCGGCTGCGCATGCGTCCTATCAGTGGCGATTAATCTGCATCGCATTTGCTGATAAGCGCAATGATGTCGAGCAGCAAGGATCACCGTAGACACAGATACACAAACACACAAACACAAATGTTTAAGCGCTAATGCTCAGCCACTAGTGAAAAAGTATTTATTTATAAATAAGTAGATATGTATGTATGTATGTATGTAGATAAGTAGAGGCACGTACATGTGTATGATTATGTTTAGAGTGGCGCGAACGTACATTTGTTCTCATGCTGACATCACTGCCAACACGCATACAACAACTACAATAACAACAAAAACAATATTATTACACCAATTGGCAACGTCATCGCCATCTTCATCGTCATCGTCATCGTCATCACCATCGCCAAGCGCCTGCCTATGCGACTACATACGTAGTACCTGACGTTGGTATCTCGTTGGTGCTTTTGTGCCGCTTTTGCTGCTTTTGCTCCTGCTGTTAGTGCTGTTGGTGGTGCTGCTGGTGGTGCTCAACACAGTGGCAGCAACATCGACAGCAGCAACGGCAACAAACGTCAACACTTCATGTCTTAAATTATGATGGCTGCATTTCGGCACTTTGCACATGGAACGCCCTTCGTGGTGCGTATTTTGCCTTATTTTATTCCTTACTTCTCTATATGTAGTGTCGTAAAAATATTCGTAATATCGTTTATGTTTCTCGTCGTTTGAGCTGGGCTTATTGTGAGAATTCAGGTATAAAGCTTTCTTTTGGAACCGCAGTAACATTTGGGATAAAATTATATTTCTTATTGGATACAAGAAAAAAAGATGAGCACATATGTAAAACGATCTGCAGACTTATGCCGGTATTCTGTAACTCCCCTGTCGAAAATAGAATTACTTTAAAAGCAATTTAAAAAGTAATTTTTGACCAACTACAAGTGGTTGAAATTCTTCCTTCTACTATCTTAAAACGATAAATAGCACATAGTTAGGTAGTTGACTTCTAACAACTTTGAAAATTGGTAAATATTTCAGATTGTCTACTTTTTTCAGGGCAAGATTGACGTCTCACCTCAAGTAAATAAATTTTGAACTTTCAATTAGAGACATTTTTTGTGGCTTGAGACGATTTCGGCATTCAATAAGCAACAGTCTCAAAAAATGTTCACGAAAGACTGAGGTGAAAAGCAGCAGAGACCATCAGCTGATCGGGTGTTCAGCTAGAGATGCACAATCGACCTCAATGAAAATGTGTTCATCGATAGCACACAATATACTTTTTCTATTATTTCTCAACAGCATTATTGCTTTTTAAAAATTTAAACAATAGGGTTAGCGTTAAATTAACACTGCATTTTATGTGAACCGACTATTTAAAATATTTGTACTACTCATCCATATGGACATTCGATCAATATAGCAGTTATTTTTATTATGCGTATTGAAAATTGAATGTTACTTTATACAGATTTAAGCAAAATATAGCGTACTACCAAGGGACAGATCGGGTCCTACTTTATTTTCACGTTCGTTCTATACTTTCCTTAATTTCTTTGTTTTGTGACCCCGCTCAGGACCAGCTGACAAGGTGGTGACTTTATTTTGACACTTGAGATGGCTTACTGAATACCGAGTAGTCTTAAAATCAATCTCACCACCGAAAAGTCTCTCAATTAGTGGCTGGAGACTGCTTACAGAATACAGGCATTAAATTCTCTTGAAGGAGATAAGTCTTGCAGATTCTTTCGAGAGGAAAAATCTTCGGGAAATTTAACCATTCCAAAATTTGTGTTGAGTGAAGAGCCTTCTGTAGTCATCGGTTTACAGATGAAGGTGAAGTTAACAAAGCACTCTATCAGTAAAAAGGCACAGTTACTATCGCAAGAGAGTAGGAGTCGCTTCAGATGCAGCCGAAACTATACAGGCTGAAAGCAATTCGTTAAGCTCAAAGCTCTCGTTAATCGTATGAGTTCCGGACTGGGGACTGTTCAATGGAAATCCAAGCGGTGTGTTTCAATATCAGCACAGGCTCTTACTGCGGCAATTGCTAAGAGGAAGGCGAGGTGAAATCAACTCAGCACTTTGTACTCAGTTACTCTACTGGGGACATATCGGGAGCGAAGGATAACTAGCTTGTAGTATCAAAATGGACCACAAAGGTACTCAGTGAATTCCTAGGAGCAGCCAATCCAACCTAACCTGCCTTAATACAAAAATGTCTTAACTCATAAAAATTTAGTGTAGCTACTTTCGAATATTTCAGAAACTCAATTTAAGTTAGAGCCTTAGTACTAAAGTAACGGTATACACACGTTATGGTATAAGCGTATTATCTATCTAAGTTCGCTGGCACTAAACATATGTCACTACTCGTATCTTTCTCTCAACTTTCTTCGCCTTTCAGATCACTGATAAAATATTTATTAATACGCACAATAAGGACGATCTAAACTGAAGGATACTTCACTCCTTTTACAGTAAATGACACAAAAACTGTCACAGCCCAAAAAAAAAAGGGGAGTGAAAATACGGCACTTTCATTCATGTAAGTCTGTGCATACACACACTTTTGTATAATTAAATGAATAAACCATCAAACAAAAACATTATCATAATTTCAATGAGTTTATCATGATTAAGATAAATCATACAGAAACAGAAAGAATTATGGGTTGTGTTCGTTGGCAGCGCATGAATTTTGAAGAATGGTTTGCTCGCGGCAAAGGAAAGAAAAAAAATCAAAAAAGGGGTCGACAAAAAAATGCACGCTAAAGGACACACAAATTTTTCGAAAGTAGAGCTGAAAACAATTTTGAAAAGAGCTGCGTAGCAGTAATTGTATTGTGGGAAAATGCAGCGGCAGTAGAGGTGACAGAAACAGCTGTCTCCCACGCGAGTAGAAATGTAAGTATGTACATACATATGTAGATGAAGGCAAGGATTTTTTTAAAACGCATATGGATTAGAGTAGAGTAGAGATTAATGTAGATATACATATATATATACATACTTCGAGCTGCATTACGCAAAATGTCAATGGATCGCTGGAGCTTTCTTGCCTTTCTATTTCATATCTGTATCTGTACATCTGTGTATTTTGTTTATTTAATTTTGCCAACCAAAAAGATGAAAGATAGCCAAAACGAGTAATTCATATAATTATGATCTCAATTTCAATACGATTTGTGTCTCGGTCAGATAGCTGACAGTTGGCTGGGCGTACGCGAATGGTGGCGGTTGGCTTTCAATGCGATTTCTTTGTGATAATCAAAGTTGCGGCACGAACCGCACCGATTGTGGCGGACAAAAGTGAATGGCGAAGTGAGGAGAAAATCACAAAATGAAATTAACACAGATAATCGTATTTGGAGCATAAGCCAAGTCATTATTTTTTGACTAACTAAGTAGCCGGACAGACATCCAATTTGGCTTTGACTGGCTAGCTGCTGCTAGCTCGTTGTGGTGTTGTGTTTGTGACAAGTGAAATGGAGCCAAGCGTGACAAATTCAAGTGGGTCGCTGTTGAAATGGCGATTTGGTGATACGGTTGTCCGTAGCCAACTGCTGCGCATTCTGGCCACCGAAAATGTCAGCAGAAAGAGCTCTTCAAGTGTCCATAAATTGCCAAGCAACAGCGAGAGGACAATCTATGCAATGGCGGCTGTGACTGTGCGTATTCTGTTAGTCAGCTGCGTTGTTTGAGCTTTTTGCAAGCGATGCGCTCTCAAGCTCAATCATTGGCATATCTGCTAGAGCTATGAATGATTTTTGCTAGGGGTTGATTTTGTTTATTAATCACCAGCTGATTGGCTGGACTCTACAGCTGAACCTAATATTAATGTAACCAACCGAAAGTGACAAAATTCCAAAATTTGTCTTGCGTGATATTTCTATATGATATTTGGTTTCAATAAATATTTTTTTTCAATTGATTTATTTGAAATGGGGTTAATAAACAAACTAATATAATTAAATTAAATAAAATTTACCATAGACTGTATATAGAAGGCGACGCCGTTTGTGATACCGCTACTTTGGTTTTGCTGATTTTGGATGTTCTCAATTACAGGTAGACCAAGAATGATAGAATACAAGTTTGCGCCTTCAGCGAATCGCTAGTTCTCTCTTTCTAAATTTGACAACATCCACCCATTTGCTAACGAAATAAAAGCAAATTGATTTACTTTACAAAAACAATGCTGACAAAAGTATCGAACGTTCTGTCGTTTGCCCGCTTCATTTTCTAATTTTTTAGAATTCTTTCTTTGCTTTCTCATTCTCTATCTTTTAGTACGTCACTATAATTTTTCCAAGTAGAACAAGCTTTGTTTTTTGGAAATGAGCAACAAAGAGCCACCTTTTTTTAGTATTTTGTAGATTTATTTATTAAATATCTGCCTGTAAATCATATTTTTACATTTTCGCAAAATTGAAACACAATCGCAAGTTATTTATTATTATTTCTCCCACTTTCTTTGTTTAATGAATTTGTGTTATGTCACTTCGCCGCGGGATGGGCGATCTTGTAATCTATCGTTATTTAATAAACTTGTATTATTTTTATTATGCACCTTAAGTTTAAGTCACATCACATTTAGTTTAGAATGAACTCATCGTCCAATTAGTCCTAAGTGCTGTTTGGATATCATTGAGCCACGGGGCATTAAAATCAACTACCGCAGTTGATAGATTTTAGAATTTGGTTGAAGCAATGTTTGCACAAGTTCTACAGAGAATTCTACTCAAACGCCCCCGGAGTGGCTGTACGTTCCCTCATTAGAGCCGGACATCATTGTGTGCGATTCTTCTAGCGCGGTTACTAATCGGCTACAGTCTCACGTCGGCCACGAGTCTCACGACGTTAGACCTACCCTTCGCTAGACGAATTGTTGCCCTCTTTAGGTTGTATTTGGGCCAAGTTAATTTTATATTTCTACATGCTGTCACTGAACACTATCTCTGAGCTGATTGCTGAAGGCGGTAGAGGTTAATGCTTCTGTTTCTCAAACTTATTGGGACTGGAATCGACACCTCATTTGAGGTTGTCTCTGGAACCTCTCTGGCTAGCTGATCGACTGCCTCGGTTCCAGCTATGTTGCGATGCCCAGGAACCGAAATTTAATCTACTGAGAGCTTATTACAAACTCCATTCAATAGAGTCCAGTATTGCTTAACCAACTTCGATTTGGTTATGAAAAACAAATATGGCCGCCCAGCTATCTGAGAAGCCTTGAAAATTACCAAGGCAGTTATGACTTAAAGCGCGATCGCCTTCAGCGATTGAAAAAGGCAATAACAACAAAAAACAATTTTTTTAGTGCTTAAAATTTAATCTTTTTATATTATAATGCAAAAATAATTTTTTAATTAAGTTAAGCAGATATGTTTTAGTTAGAATGTCTACGTTGTACCATTAGATAACTGCAGATGGAAAACCACAAAATCAGATTTACCACCTTTCGGCATAAAGAAGAAAAACACCTTTCTTATAACGCGAGAAAGGTTAGACATCGGAATGTTATAATTGCAATAGACTCCCACATGTTTCAAATTTTCATTCTAATTCATGCTCTCTGAGGGCACTGCGATGAGCAGAATGATTTAATGATGTAATACGAAATTAAGCCTTCGACGGACCGTTCATTGCTCTCATTAACTTAGACATACTTAATAGTTACATTTGGCTCCTACGTTATCGAAGAATTGTTTACATTCAAGAAAGATAGAATACAATATATCGTTGATTGATCTGAAATTCTGAGAGAAACTTGGCTGTGACGTAACACCAGATTTACCGGTGAAGAGGGGTGAGAGGAAACATGTTGTTATGTACTTTAAAGAGAAAACACACGATTGCGAGAATACATACAAAGAGAAGATTTTTCATGTTAAGTGCTCCTGTCAAAATTTTCAAGAGAGAGCCACAATCTGTGCCATCTTCTGCATTCTTTGCACCATTACATTTGCCTTTCTTTACTAAAACAATGATTTTGGTTCTGTGTGCCCTTCTGCTTTTACAAACACAAAAATAGTATATAACTGGAATTAACATCGGATATTTTTAAAGAGTGTTGCCACCTATGTAAAATGCCGAATTTAGTTTAAATCATTTATTTCATTTATAAGTAAAATGAAAACTTCTAACATGAGTGTCAAACGAAAGAAATGAAAACTAATCGCGGAATTATGTGTGTTGTGAGATGGCACTCGTTTAAAAAGTAAATTTTAAATAAAATAATAGAATAAATTAAATATTAAAGTAGTGGTGCAATACGGAAGGGGTTCATAAGAAAATATTTTTGAAGAGGGTTGCCACCTGTTTGCAAGTGTAAGTTCAATTTAGTTAATAAACAAACTGAACTGCTTCAATTCTGGTGTCAAACGAAAAAGGTTTAAGAAAACTCAATTTTGAAAATATTTTCGAAGAGGTTTGTACCTGTTGAAAAATGGTGTATGAACATATGGCTGTGAGGCGAAAGAGTTTCGAGATATCCAGCTATTTACAAAATTTATATTCAGTTAACTTAATTATATTAATAAAATATTGCAATATGGGTGAGTCCCGGGTTCAAATTTCGACAGGAGCACTTAACATGAAAAATCTTCTCTACCATAGAAAAGCTTCACATCAAAATCAGATGATACATACATATGTACGTTCCAAGCCGGCTTAAAACTGTATGCCCCTCAATTGTCCCTTCATCACACTAGCCACAAATGAAGACCAAGTGGAGAAGGACTAGGTTTGAACTCGGCCAAAATGGCGTAGCTGGTTATAGCGTCTCAATTAAGAAGAAGAGCTTGAGTAGCCCTCACGAGGCCTTCATATGAAATCTGCTGCGAAACGCTAAGCAATAATCACATAGTTTTATTTATTTTCTTTTTCACTGATACAAAGATTATTTGTCGTGTTCATTTTCTTATACAATATACATAAGTACAATAATATTAGAGTGTATACCTGCTAAATCCATTCTTTACCTCAGATGACATATGGAAAGAGGAGAATACACCACAAATTAAAAAAAAATGTTAGAAGTTTCCTGTCTGCCTTGTAAAATGCCCTTAGACTTAGTTTGTATTTTTACATTCTAGGGCAACTATATTCTTTTCTTTAGCACTCATAGTTTTTTATAACTATCATATGTATCGTTTTCAACGTAGATCTTGTTACCTTATTATAGTGTGCCGTTTTTTCATGCTTTCGTTATTATCGCCAAATCACAAATTTTAAAATTGATAATTTGATTCCAGTTCAACCAGATGCAACAGAAAATCAAGCGATTCAAAAAAATTTATTAAAAGTTTCACTTCCGCCTTTCGAATGAATCCTATAGATGACAAAACATTTTTGAAAACCATTTAAAGAGGAAACACCGAATTCTGCATATACTGAAAGGGCAATCACAAAATGTGCGTGTGCTGAAATCAAAAGCCAAGAGTTTTGTCCCATCTTTTCAGAGTGTTTCTGTGTTAACAATCAATTGCTATTTGTATCAGATGACAAAAAAACAAAAATATCGCACAAACCGCAAAATCAAAAATATGGAACATGGAATATGTAAAGAAGGTGACGCCAAATGAAGCAAATGAATAAAATCACAGCGATCAACAAACGATGATAAGCGTCGATGCCACCGCTGTCATACTGAAATTCGAATGTATGTATGTGTGTATGTGTGAGAAGAAACAGTAGCAGGTACGATTTGCCAACGAGCTTCTCAATATGTTTGGTTTTGTACACGGATTTTTTTTTCGTTTTCAAACACCAAAAACGGCTGCTTCCTGTAAAACGCATCCGGACGCATTCGAATCGAATAGGGGGCTCCTTTTGTCGTTCACTCGGCTGTGTTCGTAGGACGGACACACAAATCACGACAATGCAACACATTGCATTTGGTGTTCATCATGATAGCAATATAAAAACAGCAACAAGAACAATGTTGTCCAATAATTTTCGAACATGATATCAATAAATCGTCATCGATGGTTCTGTGTAAGAAGTACATACATACATGCATACAAGCAGATGAATCTAAAAACATATGAACATTCAGGCGATAATAAATATGCCTTTATTTATGTATATATGCAAGAACCCTGTCGGAAAAAAGCAGACAGTCTCGTAACCAATTTAAAAAATAGTGGGAAATAGAGGTGTAAAATACATCGATATTTTTATTCGATGCAAACAATTGGAGCCCTGATCGACGTTTCACGTGGCATCGCTTAAAATATGTATCTTACTTGATCATGGAAGCGTTTGGTCCCCAAATTTTTATGTGGCTTTCTGTCTTCATGTTGTGACAAACATCTTGAAGAAAAATTACATTGAAAAAAAAACTAGATGTGCTAAATGAAATTTGGAATTATTTTTTAATTTAATAAATTTTCTTTTCATAATCTATTTCTTTCTTCCTTGCGATATTCGTTTGATTAGTTTTTTCGTGTGTAGCTCGTCGGCACAGCTTCATCCTGATAACGAAATCAAAACATTCACAGCAGCGAAAAGGCCGACTAGCTGTCCCGGAATGTTTCCGACCTAAATGACGCAGATGCCGTAGAGGTTCTCGTATCTCCGAGTCTCATTAGGGAGCGGATCTCTCAGCACTGGATTAACAAGGCTAACTGCAAGTGGAAGAAATTAAAATCGGGTAGGTTATGAAAGAGCTTGTGGTCCTGTTTCAATGCCAATAGGTATTATACTGTCATTAAAATTAATCAGAATGGGTACTCATACTGCTCGAATGGGATTGGAACACAACACCTATCGTCCCAGCTGCGACCCACCAGGTGCGGAAGAAACGGTGGAATATCACCTCTGCAGCTGTTCACATCTTTGCAGAACTAGAATGAGATTTGTCGGCAAATCCAATTTTGGAAACCTGGAAGAGTTGGGAATAGTAGATTCAAAAGCTTTGATTAAGTTCCTATACTCCACTGACAGGATCTAAGGCGGTGCAAGAGGTTCTTCTCTTTATACTCTTTCTTTTCGATCTTCTGTTTTTCCGACAGGGTGAAGAGCTGATGTATATTGGAATGATTTTCCGTCATCCCTTCTCAAGTTTAGTTTAGAGACAAGCCGGTTTCGGCGTTGTGCCCTTTTCAGTGCCATTTTTCGTTTTCGTTGTTGTTTTTCGGGTTCTTCTCTTCTTTCTCTTCGCTTCTTCATTCTCTGTGTTATCTGGTTAGTCGGCGAGAACCTGACATTAAAATGGCACTAATCGTGGTATTTGGAGTTCTTTACTCGACACTGCAATCCACCAATTAATTAATTCATTAAGAAAACAAGTTGGTTTCGTCATAGCAGGTTGATTTATTTATTACTCGATTATAAAGTGTGATGTATCGTTGAAAAGGTAATTTTACCCTCGAGGGCCTCCTTAGCCTACAGATAACTTAATTTCTACCTTCCCTAAAACCACTTAATAAAATTAAAAGCTTTAGTCAGTGATATATTACTTTCTTCGGAATCACAACTATAAAGTAGCGACATATTACACATTTGGCCACACACACATTTTGCCAACCGTCTAGACAGCGGGGATCGGAAACGCGTCGCTCTTTCATCATACGCAGCCGAAAACACAATAGCCGAGCGAATAGGAATTTTACCCATTCAGACTGCCTTATAAGTCATAATGCTGAAACAAATAAATAGATAATAAAACGAAAAAGTAATATCGCGACCGATCAATATGCTGCTAATTCAGCTAGCATGGTATATTCTTCTTTGAACCACAGCACTGGAGAAGTAAGCACACAGAGCAATCTCTCTAGGCTTGATCTTACTGACCAAGTGCTGCAATGCCAAATCCGTTAATTTCGCTTTTATGTATGTAAGCATGTATATAAATTAAGTATTGATGATGACTCTTTTTATAGCAGCTGTTCGGAGACTTATTACATTAAATAATCGAGTCGGCGGTTCCTAGCTATCAAGTTTTAGCGGGGCTAATGTTCAAGTGCCTAAGTTCTCATTCACTAAAATCTCTAAGAAACTGTCCAGAGTGAAAATCAACTGTTTGCGATTTTTTTTTATATCTAGCAAAGATGTTCGACAATGACATAAGGCATGAAACGTGCGTGAGCTGTTAAAACCCAGTGTTGTCAAAAAGAAGACAGCTAAAAAAACACCATTTAGTTAAAATCGAATGCAGTGTCGGTTAATTGACTTGCTCCTAGAAAATCGTTTTGCTAATAAAGTTAATTGCTGACAAGAAAAAGAGAAAGAATTTCAGCCACATGTAGCTGGTAAAAAGTACATACTTTCCAAATTGCTTTCAAGGTAGTTCAATTTCCAACAGGGAACATATTGACATACAAAATGCAGTTTTATTTGTATATGCTGCTTGATTTGTTGCAACAGTCGCCATGCAAACGCTTTTGCAGTCTGATCTCTACCTTCTACCATCCTCTCCTCCCCTCACTATCCAAATGTGCAGTGGCAGGCAGCCATAAATACATACATAAATAAATTTTAATACGTAGAGCCAAATGAATAGGCAGACTTACTATCCAGCCATCGAGGCATAATTATTTCATTATTCTCATTTGTTCCATTGGCACGAATCTCTGTTAGCAGCAACTGCGTCATCATCGATTATCACTTGGCGGTCATCTTAATTTTGTGGCACGCAGTCTCCCGATATTTATGTCTATCTCTTGTTGTCATTTCTGCTTATACCTACTATATTTGTAACTGTCGATTGTTTATATGCCTGTCTATCTATCTATCTGTTTGTTTCTACATATGCCTGACTGTCTGTCTGTCCGTCTGTCTGGCCATTTGTCAGATTGTTTGTGCGCATGTTTTGTCATTTTGTGTCACTCACTCTCTGATGATGGGCATTGTAGCTTCTGCCAATTTCGTTGTCACATTGCCACCATCGTAGCGGTCGTTGTTTGTTTTGTTTTGTTTTGTTGGCCATATACATAGATATAAGTATGAATGTATGAATGTATGTAGAATGTGTAGAATGTGGCAGCAACCAATTTCATTCCGGTGGCTTCCTCCACATACATATGTAGCGCGCTCCTGCAGCACTCTCTTCATCCTTGAGTTGATTACGTAGAGATTTGTTGTTGATTAAAATGTGATTTATTGCTCTGTTTATGCAGCAGTCGTAGAATAGAAAAATTAAGTTGGTTTGTCTTCCTTGCTGCCGAATATGTCCATAGGAATTTATGTAATAAATTTGTAGATTGATTATACATTCTTAGCGTGCCATTATATTTACAGAGTGATTGTAAATTCAATTAGTCTTCACAGGAACACTTACATACATACATATGTACATTTTACGCATATTTAGATGTACCATATGTAAGTTTGAAAATATTATTCCAATTTGAGCGCCAACGCACACCTGTCTTTGCTTAATGCTTTTTAAATTCTAGCGAATTTCAGTTTGATTCAATCAGCGAGAGCTGAGTTTTGTAAACTAATTTGTCATGATCTTGCCGCAAGTTTATTCATTGAGAATATGATTTTCGGAAATGATCATTGTAGTATTAACTAAAGAGATTAGAAAAATTGGTACTACGGTGCACTAAATGAATAGCTAGAATAGTCTACTGTGCAACTGCAAAAGGTGAAAAAAGATGAGATCTATCATCAATATAATTAGATATAAAAGAATGTATGTATATAATACTGACCCCATTTCTTTGTAACCGACTTGCAAAAGAACACTAGGTAAGATAACGAATTTCATGTAAAGCAACAACACGAACTCGGCAAAACATGCCAGTTGAACTAACTCGGTAAAATGATATCCGACCTGAGGTGTACTCTTGGGAAGTGAAAAACCTGAGCTATTCGGCCCTATCGCCGACTTCACGGGAACTAATCATTCCCATAAATTAACAAGCAAAACAAAAACAAAATGGGGAAAATTGTTTTTGTTTCACTTGTAAGTTTGTGGGAATATTTGTTCGCGTGAAGTCGGCGATAGGGCAGATTGTGAACGAGCCGGAAGAAAATACAAGGCCAACTTCAGTTTAGGACCTAAGTCATATCTATTTGCATAGTATTTGTAAATATATAACTACATAAACATAAAAATTGCCGGCACAACTGTTTTCCGTTCTTAAATAGCACTAAACAAATCGCAACATTCATGAAAGAGGCTAACAGGGTTGCTTTTGAAACTAAAGGAAATTTTATCCGAGTTGGATCGACTCGAGTGCAAAAAAACGGGTCTATAATTGGATATAAAAAAATGTATATTAACTTTAATAGTACTATTGTCATTTTTCTTTTTTTTGTACAGGGGACGAAGAATGACCCTGAAGATGGCCCAACGTCGAAACCGATTTTTCTCCGAACCAAAGGTGACAAGGGATGACGGAAAATCTTTCCAAACTACTTCAACTTTTCACCCTCAGAAGAGCAGCAGAAAGAACCCGTAATAAATAACTTTTTATTTATTTTTTTTTATTAGCAAAAAATTAAAAAATTAATTTTGGCCTTACCTTTTTAGTATAATTATTTACATCCGAAACAGAACCAGTAAAATCGGAATAGTATTTATAGTATAAACTAAATGAACGGCTAAAACGGCCTACAATCTATTTGCAAAAACCAAAAAAAAAAAAACGAACTACCATCAATATAATGAGATATTAAAAATAAATAATATTGACTTCAATAATAGTTTTGCCATTTTTAGTTTGTCTAAAATAGATACAATAATAAATAACATTTAGTTCAATTTTTTTATTAGGAAAAATAAACAAATTGGTCTGGAATAATAAATAATTACTATTTTAGTGTTACTATTTTCATCAGCAATAAATCGGAGTAGTATTTATCTTCTGATCATAGTTTGAATTGTTTAAAAATTATCAAACAGATTCACAATACCAAAAATTCTTAATATTGCACCAGCCCTTTACATTCTTTTGCTTTTCGATGCATTGAATTTGAAGTATAGGTCAAATATAGAAAGATTTATTAGTCTTGAAACGCACTTAGTAAAGAAGTTAACATACTTCGGATTCGTATTCAGCGCGTCGAATAACATAAGGCTATAAATTTTGCTCAGAACTTTTCTTTTATCATATAACAAAGTTATCCCTAAGAATAACAGTCAAGAAACTTGACAAGGGATGACGGAAAAACTTTCCAATAAACATCGAAAAAGTAAGCTTTGTTTCAAAAGTACATAATGTAGGATGCAAAATTTAATCATTTCTCTGATGAAAGTTCGATAGCTGAAAAACTTACTATTCTAATTACAGAATCAGAAGAACCTAAGAAAAATGTTACTTCTTTTGCTGTAATTTTTTCTTATGATTAATTAGATTAGATTTTTTCGATGTTTTTAAATTTCAATATTTCTTATTTTTCGCTGTATTCAAATAAACTCTTATTTACTTATACAGGCCGTAATATCACCTTTAAAATGAATTTAAATATTATTATTTTGGTAAATGCATACAGAACTTTTAAGGAATATTTTATTGTGCGATCAAAAACAGGGGGAGCTCGTAAGTTATGGAGTTTTGGTAAGTCATCCGCAATTTTTTTTAAACTATGTAAATTTACCATGCATACAATATGTTACGAGATTTTTTTCGGGAACCTTAGCAATTCTGTTTTTATAAAATATCAAGCTTTAATATTCCCAAAGAATAAAAGTTATCGTGAATTTTTATTTTCGAGAGCGTAAAAGTCTTCAATAAAAGTCATTGTTTAATTATAAAAGTTATCAGCAATTATCAATCAGTGATTTTTATTTTTTTAATTCATAATATAAAAGTCGTAATTATCGTTAACCTGTATCTACTATTTAATCTCTTTTGACTAGTTTGCTATGATTAATGACCCATGAGGACTTCAAAAATAAAAGTCACTCTTTGATTTTTAATAATAACTTTTATAAATACAATTATGGAATGACAAATGAAATAAAACTCAACACTAAGCAATTTTTTGCGGAATAATTAAATAAAAATCAATAGCAATAATAGAAGGATATATAATATAAAAATGGAAAATAACAAAAACTTATTGATTTTGAGGTAGCACAGCTCTTTATATCTTTTAATTTTAAACGATCTACGAAATGTCACACTCTCCTTACATTTTTGCATAACAAACTCAGAACAATTAAAGTTTGTCTACATATCAAAGATAGATAGATAGAAAATTCTATTTTCTTCTGTCATCGATTACAAAAGTGTTAGAGAATAATAAATAAAAGTATTAGAGTAAAATAAATAAAGAACTTAGGCATTAGCAAAAAATGTTGTTTGTCTTCATATCAGAGCTCACTCAGAACTATACTCGTTACGGAAACTCATTCATAATAAGCTCTCCATATTTAAGGCTACTACATATATAAAAGTTCAGTGAATGAAAGTTACAACCTCTAAGAATATTTACATAGAGCTTAGACAGGTCCAAAACTTTCACACCGAAACAATCCACCACTATAAGTCGTAATTACTAGTACTACTACTACTACTGCTAACTGGCACTACTAATAATTACTCTACTACTACTACTAACTACTACTACTACTTTTATTTCTACTACTACTGCTAACTGTCACAACTAATAACTACTACTACTGCTATTATTTTCACTAATGCTACTACTTATTACTTCAACTTATACTACTACTTGTTGGTACTACTCTTTTTAATAATTTATACTACAATTTTTACTAATTTCTACTACTATTTTTACTAATGCCGCCACTTATTACTACTACCGTTTTTCTAATTTCTACTACTATTGTGACTATGTTCTACTGCTATTTTTACTTGTGCTAGTACAAATCACAACTACAATTTTTACTAATTTCTACTACAATTTGTACTAATGCTACTACTAATTACTATAACCGTTTTTAAAAGTTTCTACAACTATTTTGACCAAGATCTCTATAATTTTTACTTCTGCTAGTACTAATTACAACTATTGTTTGCGCTCATTCCTACTATTATTTTTTACTACTATTTTCACCAATGCTACTACTAATTACTCCTGCTATTTTTACTACTTTCTACTGCTATTTTTGTTATTGCTGCTACGACTAATTACTACAATTTTTTTTTAATAATTTCTACTACTCCTTTTTACTAATGTCTACTACTATTTTCACTAATACAATTACTATTTTTATTAATGCTTCTACTATTTTTAATATTTTTGTTTACTATTTTCTGTCATGCTAAAACTAAAAAAAAACTCTTAAACTCTGTAATTAATTCTATATCTCTTTGTATAGTCGGCACAGAAGTTTTACTTCTGCCTCGCGCACTTACATAAGTAGGTGCACGCGTGCATTTTTTCTAACGAAGCTTTCATTAATAATTTGCATTTCTGGTATATTTTTTTTTAACTGTAATGCAAATCGCTTTTATCAACTTGCTTTTTTATCATTATTATTAAGTAAATGACTGCAACAAAAATAGTTGGCATAGCAATTTTTTCACATGAACACCGGAATACTCGTATCTGCTATTGAACATGTGCCGACCGACGTATCATTTAAATGTAGATTTTAAAAAAGAATGTCGTAGATTAAAGTTCTGCTCTTTAATGTTTGACCGCTACTAGCTCTAATAATTAACGTTTTGCGGTCAGATGACAACAAGCTGCATATTTTTTCAAAATTCTTTGCAGCTTAAGAACAACACAATTAATAGCTTGTCATAAAGAAAATTAGATGACACACACAGATACATACATGTATGTATATGAAGAAATGTATATATGTGTGTTCAAATATTTTTACTGGAATCCCCAACAAAACACAAAGGTGTTAACTTTCAGACGACGACTAATCCGCAAAACAACAAAGTTTTTGTTGTCCTTTTCTCGCTTATCAAAATGCAAAAATCGCAAAAATGCTGAACGAGCGCAAGCAAAAAAAAACACAAAAAAAAAGAAATCAGCACGCTTTACTTGTATTTGTTTGGACGAGCGTTGGTAGTACTTATGGTCACATTCACATTTTCAGTGGAAATGCATAGAAATTGAGCTGATGTTTCGGTAAGATATGGGTGCATATTAAAAGAAATTCAAAGATAAAAGGAGGTGCTGAGAATATTCGTATACATTTGCAATACCTACATAATAACGAATATACATACATATGTATATATAAAGATATATGTATGTCGGTTGCATTTGTAAACAATCAAAAAACATGTGTGTAGAGTGTTCAGATTAGAGATCGAGATGTGTGCGGTTTGATAATTTGAATTTGTACTTTTTTTGTAACGTTTTTGTAGCGACTTACTTATATGGGATTTTTTTTTTCAAATTGAAGTACACACACACATATAAAATCATACGCTAAGCAACCTCGAGTTGCTCTATTTGAAAACCCTCATTCTTATTTTTCTACTTAGCCATCAAATACTCGCCGTACCTCGCAGCTCTAGGTAGCAGCCACTAATTTTAAATTTGTAGAGCAAAACAAAAAATAAAAAAAAAATAAAACAGTTGCATCCAATTAAATGAAATTTTTTTTAAGAGCTATGCTACTGTGTTAGAAAAAAAAACAAATACCAAATCAAAATGTTAACGCTTCTAAAGCAAACAAAAAAAAACCAAACGAAAACAACAAACAAATATAAGTACAAATATTGAAGTAGTTGATTATCTTAAAAAGATAAAATGCAATTGGAATGATACAAGCGCTAGAATTTGATTTTTTCTGCTGCACTATTTTGACTTTTTCTTCTTCTTCTTCTTGTCAATCATCTGTTAAAAAATTTGACTGGAGAGCCAGTATAACTCCCTCGCTCTCTGTCTTGCAGCCTGAGCATAAAAAGCATTACGAGCGAGGCTTTATGCTTTTTCGATTCAAATCTACTAAAAGGATTCGTGGAAATGTTAACACTTGTGTTTCTTTTGTACTGCAGTAGCCGCGGTATTTTTCTCTAACTTCATTCATTGCTTTTTTTTTCAAAGTAATTCATAGTACATTTAGCTGTGCAGTAAGTCACCCTCACTAATTTAGGAAATCGTCTTTTTAGTGCGCTTTGCTTATAATTACCTCAAATTATATTTCTCCCTCATTATAATTGCTAAATTATTTTTGGGTAGTTTATTTAGTAAAATGCAAGTCATTTTAGTTTTTAGTTAAAATAATTTTCTACCTGTGCTTATTTAGCTGTCAATATTTTTTTGTGTAGTTACTGCCTCTGAATTTGAAGAGTTGATGCTTTGTTATTTTAGTTTACTGGCGCCATACACATTTTTTTAGACAATTATAGTATTTTCAAAGTATTTTGTTTTAATAACTATGAAGAAAGTGTATGTTATTTTTCAGGTATTTTAACAATTGCTTTAGAACTAGAGTTTGTTTTGTGTAAAAAAATAAATTTCTATCTCAAAGAGCCACTTTTTTCTCTATGTTTTTAACACGGAATTCAATAACATTTTTTTTTGTATGGAAAACTTAATTTAAAGTTCATTCCTCTCCAATATTTGAATGAAATGAAAGATTATACATGCAAACAAAAAAAAACAAGTTCTGTTTCTGAAAGCTGAAGTACCTTAGGGTAAGTTTTTCGGTGTGCTAAAAACAAATCTGGGACCTAAATTTACTCATCACCCTTCCACAGATTTTTCTCCAACACTCCCACTTAAGGGTCAAGTTTTATGATTTTATGCAAATAGAAATTTAAAATCTGATCGTACGTTCTTTGGTTTCCTAAAAATGAATTTGAGAGCTAAATTTTCCAATTACCGTTAGGCTCGGGAATTCAAAATTTTCCATAATGCTTATTTATTTTATTTAATGTATTAATAAGAGTAACTTTTAGCCAAAGAAACGTCCCTGTAGAAAAAAGTGAAGTAATTGCAGTAGCATATAGATATATGTAGATCTTTTATTTTAATTTAACCATTTCATCATTTTAATCTTTCTAATTTTGTAACTAGAATACCTCCACGTGGTGAAGGCGGGCAATGGAAATTTCCGGCGAAGTTTCCAGCTTAAAAAAACACGCGTACACCTAAGTCCGCGTACCAGAAGTAAAACTTCTGTGTAACTAAAAAAGGAGAAACAGTGTAACAAAATAGTGGTAGAAATTAGTAGCAACTGTACTGAAAATAGTGGTGGAAATTAGTAAAAATAGTGGTAGAAATTAGTGACAGCTTTACTGAATATAGTGGAAGAAATTAGGAAAAATAGTGGTAGAAATTAGTAGTAGCATTAGTGAAAATAGTGGTAGAATTTATTGAAAATGTAACAAAATAGTGGTAGAAATTAGTAGCAGCTGTACTAAAAATAGTGGCAGAAATTAGTAAAAAATAGTAGCAGAAATAAGTAGTAGCATTAGTAAAAATAGTGGTAGAATTTAGTAAATAGTGGTAGTAATGAGTAGTAGCGTTAGTAAAAATAGTGGTAGAAATAAATAAAAATAGTGGTAGAAATTAATAAAATTAGTGGTAGAAAATAGTAAAAATAATGGTAGAAACTGGTAAAAAATAGTGGTAGAAAGTAGTAAAATAGTGGTAGAAATTAGTAAAAATAGTGCTAGGAATTAGTAAAACTATTGGTAGAAACTATTAAAAACACTGGTAAAAATTCGTAAAAAGAGTTGTAGAAATTAGTAAAGCTAGTGGTAGAAATTAGTCAAAATAGTGGTAAAAATTTGTAAAAATAGTGGTAAAAATTAGTAAAAAAAAATGGTAGAAAATAATTCTCCTTCCGCCCGACTGCCCCATCACCCGCGCCATCCCCTCCCTTTTCCTGTCGCTTTTTCGTTTCATTCGATATCGGAATTACAGCCCAACGAGCACAAAGAAGCTTCACTTCAAAACTCCTTCATGCAAAAGTTGGTGAAAAGAGGAGGGATACCCCAGTATCGGCGGCTGGCCAGGGTGGGAAAGCGGGCTCTCAGGCGACGTGTTTCGGGCGATCGTAGTTCATCTTTGCTGGGTAACTTGGCTTCAGGAGAGTTCAATCGTTTTCTTAAAACTTACTACTTGACGCTTAAAGGGGAGTGCTGGGGGTAAATTTTTTTTTTTGTTTTTTTTTTTGGCCTGATTTTGTTAAACGACAATATTAATTTTTGAGCTCTAGGCCAGTATAAGTAAAAGTATTTTGGAAAAATGACACCTACAGTCAGGAGTGGTAGAAATGATAGCTATTTCGGTAATCACCACATCTCCTCATCAGATTTCGTTCATGACACCACAGGCATTTGAACCTACAACCTACGATTTGCTGGGCAAGTACGTAGCCAATGGACCTCAGTTGGCTTCCAAAATAATTTCCCTTATACTGGCCTAGAGCTCAAAAATTAATATTGTGGTGATAGGTAAATTTTGATCTAATTTTCCTTTTTTAGTATATCACAAATTTTACGCTGTGGGGTGTTGGGGCTACGGGAATGTTGTGTGGCAAAATCTAAGGGTAGTAGGTAAGTTTAAACTTTAAATTCGTTTTTAGAATATAATAATAAGCCCAAAGGTTACCCTCTTTCCCGCCCAACCGACACGAGGGGCACAGTCCGCATGACGTACGGATCTTTTTATTTTTTTTATTTTTATAATTTTTTTTTTGTGCCGAGTTGTTAAAAGGAAACAGTTTGTTAAGCGTCGAGATCCAAAACTGCTCAGCTACAGAAAAAAATTTCATCAGCTGAATCAAATATATATTATACCGCGGTTAATCATTTATTGAGAAAGGACAGTACAGCTCTTTTTATGGTGAAAAGTGAGTCCGAAATATCAAAAGTGCTGGAAAGACAGTTGAAATCTTGACATAAACATCGGACTCAAAAAAAAGAACATGAGATAAGATTCTAAATTTGAATTTTCAGAAGTGTTAGGTAAAGGGTAAATTTTTAATCACAGATTCGTTTTCAGTATACGGAAAAACGTGGGAAATAATATTAATTTTGATTTTTTATGTAATCTAAAAATTGTATATTTTGCGAGGATACTGTGGCAAATTCTATGGGCGATGAATAAACGAAAAACTCTCCCTCAGCTACTTTACCTTTCAGAAAGAGGACTATTTTTTTTTGTGTGCCTGTGCTATTGAAGTTGCTTACACATTTCAGACTTCGATTCCCAGAGAACGACTCTCACATTGTCCTCCGCGGCGAAGTACTTGAGCGTCATACTAGATCCCAAGCTAAGCTAAATATCGAGAAGCGCGTGGAGAAGGCTTATATAGCCTATTATACATGCAAACGAATTTTCAACAGAGACTGAAAAATCAGTAACGGTCTACCCGCTAAGTAGGTCAAGGAAAGTGCGTGTGGGTCATGACTGGGACAATGAAAATATTTGGTTGTAATTTTAACGAAATGTCAGTATTTAAGGATTAATGACGTCTAGGCGGAGGTAAAAGTCAAGAAGAGAATAGAGAAAATAGGTGCTCCCCGCTAAACGCTATTTTAGTTGACTGTGGTCAACTATCTAGCGAATGATGGGAAACAGTATATTAGGTTGTCACGAATAAATTTACCATATGACTTCTCTGCGAAAAAAGTAATATAATTAGACATAAGAGAGAATGATGCGCAGGTTGTTACAATGAGAGCATA
The DNA here is from genome assembly GCA_951828415.1 of Anomoia purmunda. Taxonomy (NCBI): domain Eukaryota; kingdom Metazoa; phylum Arthropoda; class Insecta; order Diptera; family Tephritidae; genus Anomoia; species Anomoia purmunda. The sequence goes on from OX639993.1 coordinate 156,062,898, forward strand.
AATAAGGATCAGCAACAGAGCGTATATGTTGTTTTTGTAAAAACCAGCCTCTAAAAGTAAGTGTGGGCCAATTGCATAAACGAAATGTACAATTTGGTTTCGTAGTAAATAAAATACAGAATCTCTCAATATGGGTAGAAATCTACTCACAAAGTCGGAAAACATATTTCGATTTTTAGGTCAACGAACCCATAAGGACTTTTTTTTTACTAATATTGCTGTGTTTTAGTTTAAAAGCTCAAGGACGGGTTAAATAACATAACTGTTTAGTTAATTTTATTTTTATTCGCCAATATTTCGACCGCAAATTGTAGTCATCTTTAGGAATTCTCGACTTTGTCTGGTCGACTGTTATTTTATTAAGCTCGAAAATTAAAACACACTTTATATCTGAAGGACAAAAAATCGTTTTCATCATTACTTATATTGAGTAACTCGACTTAATCAAATTACCAGCGCAACGTTTTGAGCATGAACCTGAATTATGCAAAAGTAGTAAAACAGTGGAAGAAATATGAAAAAATAGTGGTAGAAATTAGAAAAATAGAGGTAGAAATTTGTAAAGATAGTGGCAGAAAAAAGTAAAAATTGTGGTAGAAATAAGTAAAAATAATAGTAGAAGTTAGTAAAAATAGTAGTAGAAACTAGTAGTAGCATTAAAAAATAGTGGTAGAAATTAGTAAAACTTGTGGAAAAAATTAGCAAAAATAGTGGCAGAAAGTAATAAAAGCAGTTGAAGAAATTAATAAAAATACTGGTAGAAATTAGTAGAAATAGTTAGTGGTAGTAACTAGTAGTACCATTAGTAAAAAAAACTAGAAAAATAGTGGAAGAAACTAAAAAAAATAGTAGAAGAAATTAGTAAAAATTATAAAATAGTAAAAATGCGGTAGAAATTAGTAGAAATAGTAGTATTAGTTAGTAGCAGTATTAGTAAAAATAGGGGTAGAAAGGATTCAAACTAGAAAAAATCGCTGCCGCTAAAGAATTTTTTTTTCAAAAACAGTGACTCTAAAATAAAGAAACAGGTTTCTCGATTTAAAGAAATCCGACTTTGAGTTACTTTGCATTGACTTTGTTTTGTAAATAAATTTTTTTGTTCAATTAAAGTTGAAGATGCTCTTTGACAAATAAAGAATACCGCCGGCCAATCGACAAATATATTAAACAAATCTAAGTCTTAAAAATATTAGACTATGTGAATATCGCCACATGGCATTTTAACAACACAAAACGAGGAATAATCATTGTTAGTGAATTATAAATCAAACAAAAGCCATTGGCTTTGTGTTTTGTGACGTAACACCAGGTCGATTATGCCATATGCCAGATTCACACACCTACAATCCATAACACATCATATCCATACATTAAAAAGTATCCATAGGACATCTAAAAACAAATTACAAATTATACAATGTTACCTTGTAGACAAAAGGACGAACGGCTGTGGCCGCCAGCGCCAAGTGAGCGTACAATGAAAACCCAATACAATAAACTCAATGACATTTCGATGGAAATCCAAACAAACCAAAATAAAAATAGGAATACAATTTTGCGCCAGCGCTGTATGTGTGTGATTGTGATTTGTTTGTTTGTTTGGTTGTTCGTTTGTCGTTCAGTGTCGGCGAGAATGTCTTCGCTACCGCAAAACGGCCGACAGACAGACAGACAGTACGTGTAAGAGAGGACTTTGCGAGTGTGTCCGGCCTTATTTTGCGACGTTGCGCTGTGCAGTGGCGTCACCAACGCCTGTGGGCTAAACTATGGGCGAACCCCCGCTGATCGAATCAAACGGCAATTGCAATGCCAACAAACAGACAACACACACATATACACACACAAAAAATAGCACCAAAAGGACAATCGAAGGGTTTGACAGGATCATTGCTTGATTGCTGGGTAAAATACCTTCTGCTCCTAATTGCGGTAGTTCACAAGCATTCACACGCATACAAATGTAAATATTCAATACGCGCCCACAAATAAATGTTGAGTTTTTGTTAGAAACCCAAAATAAAAAAAAAAATGTCCTTCGTTGTGGTATACAAACAGAGTGACGCCTTCCAGCGAAAGGACTGTGTCTGTTCAAGCCTAACAAACGTCATCATCGGCTGCCGGCTGTTGTTGAGCAGTCAAAGCGGGTGGCCCCCATTACTCACTGCGCCAATTGAATTTGTATATTGAGTTATTAAGTTCTCGGCATGTAGTATTCGTGTGTGTGGAGGGGAAATTCTTGAAGTGAGAAAATTAAGTGTTGAATTGATTGATAGAGAGTGTTGGGTGAAAGTGCTGAAATAGTAAAAGGAAGTCGAAATGTATTCTGCAAAGATCGTTTGTTTTGTTCTAAGGGCCTGTGCCAATTGATAGAAATGTTCTGTGGTGAGCAAATTTTGACAGTTCTTTAATGCAGACGAAGATCTTAGCGAGTTAAGTCAGTTATTAAATGCAGCAATTATATGGCAAATATTTGGTTGTGCTGATTTAAATTTATGCACTTTTTAGACGTTTTAGCACTATTTTAAATAAAATACGCACTAATACCGTGTTATGCTTGCTGTCAAAATTTTCGCTAGCCATGCCGGCTCGGAAATTTTTATTCACCTCATAGTTGCCAGAGTACTTTTCTATCATTTGACTCAGGCCCTAGACATACATAGATAACTAGATACGAAGCTCTTTGCTTCGTGAGAGCGCTGTAAAAATGCGCATTTTTTGTAACATTTTCTAATGGTGCCACTATGGAAAAAAATAAATTTGGGAATTTCGAAAGCATTTCTAGGAGATTTTACATCTTCCACACTACCGTTGAAATTTAATAAAGGAAAATGCAGTAAAAAATAAAACTGAGCATTAGGAATGAAAAAATTTCTGATTTTAAATTCGGAAAATATGAAATGAACATAATTATTGTACATAAAAATATCAAAGAAATTTCTCAGTTTTCAAGAACTTATGATGCCAATATTCGTTGATCAACAGGGTAGCGCCTACTCTGTCGACCACGTGCGTAAATGACTGAATGAAAAGAGAAGGGGCTACCCTGTTGATCAACGAGGAAAGCAAAAGTAACTTGTTGTCCCTTCTTATAGTTTTATGTTCTTTGATATGTATGTACAGCGTATATGAATATTATATATAAATTTAGAAGCATTTAAAAGTTCTTAAAAAAAATTTGAATCGGCATTATTAAAGGAATTTTTTTTAATACAAACAATAATTGTAAATGAAATTAAGGACTAAATTCTTTACTAACATTCAAAAATCAAATGCACGTCCTTTTTAATAATATTTCAATATTCAAATATCACGATTTCTTAGCAAAAGAATATTCACTCTCTTTTTCTATCCAATTATCTCGTCTATTTACCTGGCAGCCCGCATTTTTGTCCATCAGCTGATTATAGGAGGACTGAAGTGGCAATGTTGCCATCATCAAACACAAGTTCAGTTCCTCTATTTTGTAAGCAATTGAGAGAGTTTCGTATCTAGTTATCTATGCACTAGATATCCATTGTATAGCTTAATGTTGAAGTGGCAATATCGATTCACTGTTATATTTTCAAATATTGGAAGTCGTAAGTGCGAAAAATAACAGATTCAACTTTCTGTTCGTTTTCGCAAGATCGAATAAATGCAGAATCCTTTAGGAATTGTTTGTAGTAAAAATTTTAAATCGATTGGTAAACCTATTGTCTGTTATTGTAATGATATTGCTACCAACTTCGTTTATTTCTCCCTAAACTCTGCTAGCCTGTAAAATTTAGAATATTGGTATTATGGTATTTATGGAAAATTATCTGCTGATTCCGAAAAGTAAATTTTGCTCATGGGTTGTATGGAAGAAAATAAAAGAAACTATTATTAAAAATCAACAAACATTTTTAGGCACTTGAAATTTGCATTTCATTTTTGTAAAATATAATGGGGTATAAAACTGCATACTTCTAAATATCCGAATTAAAAAGCTGACAACTTTGATGACAATATTTTTAATTTGGTCGCAATTCTATAAGTTGTGTAGAAAGTTAGAAACTTCGATTTATATGGTTTTTTCTTACAAAATTAAATACATTTTTATTGAAAAGAAAATGAAAGTAAAAAAGGAAAGATAAAACTGTCAATTGCTACTATTTTCGAGAACGCAACTGTATGTCCTTTTTTCAAAATGAAAAGAGACGTCGATCAAACCATAACTGTCAGTCCGTCCTTCCGTGCATCGAATAACTTAAGTAAATATTGATATAACGAAACTTTGCATACCCTCGACCCTGACCTACTTAGGTTGATATCGCAAATGGGCAAAACCGGATTATAACCACGCCCACATAAGCAGCTATATCAGATAACTGGTTTCAAATTGATACACAGGATTGTGTTGGAGAAAGCAAGGTAAATTTTGTTTAAGAAAAATAGCCGTGGCACCGCCCACTTTTGATCAAATAGGTATATCTCAAAACTATCTGACCAAACTCTACCAAATTTGGTACACACTTTACATTTTAGCTCTGCCGACACAATTTCGAAAATTATAGAAATGAAACAAAAACCACGCCCAACTCTCATATCATGGTAATTTACAAAAATGAAAATAATTCGATATTTCAATAACTATAATTGGCAAAACGGGGTTCATTAAATAAATACACCCAATCAAAAATGTTTCGAAAAAAGGTGTGGCTCTGCCCACTTAAGAGCAAAAAAGTTTAACTTCGGAACTACTTTATCAAACACTACAATTTTCATGTCAGTAAGAATAATTTGCAAAATTGCAAAAACCGCGACTACATCTCAAATGACAATAATTTACGAATGCATTCAAAATGCTATATTTAGTAACTAAAAAAAGTAAGCAAAAAAATTATTTAAATTTGATATAAAGCATTGGAGAAGATAATACGTGGGTTTATACATTTTTTTTTTAAATGGGCGGTTTTATTCTAACTTAGACTATTCTTTACTTATTTAAATATTACTGTGTGAGGGTGAGAAATTCCTTTGAGTAATGTTGAATATACCAACGAGTTCAAAAGATTCGACTCATGCAGGCCGAAATTTTTTTAGGTCGTCAAATTAAGTTTTTTTAAGAAAAGACTCAAATAATTGAACTCACTGTAATTTTTTTTTTTAATTGTAATATGCGCTACTAAAAATTCATACAAATTGAAATTTCAAACTGTATACACAATTTACAACAGTTTAGAAAATTTTTATCAATAGTGTAAACTTTTTTATTTGAATTTTAAGAAAATTTAATTGAATGAAGAGTTGTAGCTCATTAAATCTTAGAGTAATAATTTTAACACAGAATAAAAATTTTGATTGATTTTCGTATATTTTTCCATATAGCGAATGGAAGGCTTTGTGTTAAAGGTCTGACACATTTTCTGCCAAACTTGAAAAAAACTAAATTTCAACAAAAAAATTCTAAACTCAACCGAAATTCCTAGTCTTTAAGACTTATAATGCAATTGTACACACCTAGAAGTTTTTCAAAAATTCAAATTAAATTGCTGTTGTTTTGAAATTGTAATGAAAGTTTTGAATTTTTACAAATTTTATACAAAGTATGAAATTTTGATTTATGCGTGTTTTGTTATATAACGCACTGTATTAAAGAAAAATTGACGTAAAATTTATCATGGAAAAAACTATAAAATTTGTAAAGAAATCACCATGTGGTCAGTTTGAGTTCCTGTGTATAACCAAAGGGGTTTTGAAAAATTCGAAATTAATTTTAAAGAATAAACCTGAGCTAAACATAATATTCTAATAGACGAAATAAAAGGTCCGTCGCACTTTTTTCGTAAAGCAAATCAAATGAATATAAATTTTTTCGTATTGTTTTAAAAACATGTAACGTGTTATATTCAATAATTTAGTAATAATAAAAATAAAAAATAAATAATTAAAAAATTTAAGTAAATACACAATTTAAAAACTAAAAGTAACATAAAAAAATCTAATAACTTTTTTGCAAATTTGGAAAATCACAATATTTAATTAAATTAATGACTTTACAGAAATAAAAAAAATATATTATACATGTGTGCAGTGATTTGAATTTAGAATTATTTTTGTTATGTTAAAAATAGATGGCAGTGCCTAATATAAAAAGAAGATAGATGACGAAAAAATAACGATAGGATAAATGATTGCGCTGAATTGCGGCGAGTGACATATCTCAAGTAAAAGTAAGCAAAAATTATTGCGAAAAGAAGAATTTGTTTTAATTTAGCTAAAAATTAGATAACTCTACAAAATACTAAAGACAATGCCACTTTGTTTACTTTTACTTGAGAACTGTCAAACTCTGCAAAACCAAAGTAGCGGTACCACCGACAGCGCCACCTTCTGTATTCAGTACATCGTGGTGACGAACCGGTCGAGTCGCCTTAGCAAACTGGTAGCAAGTTAATTAGTTTAGAACTAGTAGTCAGTTCGAGCAGAATAATATTGTAGTAAATATATATATTTACTTCGAAATTGAAATTATACTTCTCTGCTACCAAATTAATTATCTATCACAAGCGATATGACTTGAACATTTTGAATGATTTCCAAATATCAGCAGAGAAGGTGGACGATATCACATAATAATTGATTTCATAGTTGTAGTTGGGGTAGCTACTGAAAAGCATGAAATTTTGATCAGAAACGATCAGTAAACAACAAAAACAACATAGAGAAAAAGACAAATAAAAATATATGTCACTATGTATGTATGCGTGATAAGTGCGCCTTAATTTCAGGTTGCTATTATAAAGAAAGACATCGAAATGGTTAAAAAAAAAACAACTTCACGCTATGCCGATAAGAATTTAGATGTTTGCATTGGTTTTCCCCCTTACTTCTTTTTGCGTCAATTATTTTATTGTAAGCTGTGATTTCATATCAATTTTGATTTCCTGTAGTCGAACAATTTGATTAAAAACTAGACTAAAGAAAATTTCATCTAAGACCAAAGTACAAGCAATTCGAATCAAACGGTAGATGAGTGAGTGTGCTATGGCGTTTGTGTGTATGTACATATGTGTGTGTGCGCACTTCTACTTTTATAAAATCTAATCAGTAAATTGAAATTATTTTTTGGTAGCTGAAAAAATCTAATCAATTGAGCTGAACATTTTTCATATCTGATGGCATTTAACTGTTTTGATTTTTTCCACAATTAATTTTAAGCATTTGAGATTTTATTTTTATTTTTTTTTTTGTGTTAGTGTGGCAATTCAGATTTTAATTATCAATTTTTATTTGTTACAGTGCATATTTTCAAGTGGCACCTTTGTGTTCAAGTTTTGTTTAATTTTGTATATTTCATATACTCGTTTGCCGACGAAACCACGTAAGTTTTAAAATGATTGACCTGTTTTTTATTTATGTAAATAAAAATAGTATGACTATATCTATGAAGTTGTGAATAGTTTTATTTAGTATTTGATTTGTTTGCTTTCATATCAAAAATAGGCATCTATTAAATCATAGAAACTTTTATTTTATCAATCAAATTAAACTAACGATTATATGGTAAGGTGCAAATGGTGTGAATAAACGAAAATATAGTACATATAAGTTGACTTATATTACAACGGAAATAAGTACGTTAGATACGCATGTATTTTGTGTTCAACGAATGTGTTGAAATTGAAGGTTTCTCTAATTCTGCGCAGATTACATCGCGCAATATAAATACTATATAAAACCCGAAGCTATGGTCCATAGAAAGGGAGACATAAAAAGTTCATAATCACCATGTTGATACCGCACTAAATCATCACAATTATTCTTATCTTGTTATTTCTGCTTATTAACTTAGAAATAAAAATTAACAAGTAAAGAACTTATCTAAGTTCGTTCGAAATGAACTTCATCTTTAACTTATCCTTAAAGCCAAAAGAGTTATTGTAAACTTTACTGATATAAGCTGTGTACCAGCGAGAAGCAAGTGAACTTAGTGATGTCTATGGCACTGCGGAAGGCTTCACATGTTTCGTGAATAAAAAAAATGTAATATATTACTGCATTTAAAAAAGAGTCTAAAAACAAAATCTCATCTTTGTTCAATAAGTTATATGAGGCTATACTTATGTGCATTGTAGTGGTCATATTTTGTTTATTGTCGGTTAAGACAAATGATTTATATAATATATAAAAATTAGTGATAGTTTGTTCGTATCGAGAGATAATATGCAACCAGCGCATAGATTTATTAAAAGGTTTAAAGCAAAACTAAGCAAAAAATATATCTGAAATAATAAAATAAACCAATGTAGTATGTTCATTAACTGAAGAATGTACCGAGGTAGGAGTATATGATTCTAGAATAAGATACTCAGAAGCTATGTAAAAGCGTACTTCAATACCGAAGAATACCAGAACATTGAAGAGGAGGAAGTCTGCAAGGAACTATACGGGAAAAATCTAACAAGTTTGGAGTACTCCTTTAGGTTCCTACAAACCAAAACGCTTTAGAGATTACATGGACTTATCAAAGATTAACATAAGAATTATTACGGGGCTTCTTACGGAACACTGCAGGCTGAACTATCACCTGATTTAACTGAGAATTCGCTCGTATGAATTCCGCTGCTGCACAGCGGAAAGGAATCTGCAAGATATATACTGGAACAGTGCCCGGCACTAATACATAAACGTAAAATTAGTCCATTTGGATACAGTATGGCAGTATGAGTTCCACAGGTTTAGGTTCAATACTAAATTGTATTCTATAATCCACGAATATATCTCAATCTCGCAGTGCTCAATCCCCAACATTAATAATAATAATTGTTCGTGCCTTATACGCTGCCACAACGTTCATCGAATTCGATAAAATTTGCTCAGCTTATTATTTGCACTTAACCATAGAAAGACGCATGAAATTTAATCAGGCATATTGTAGTATTTTATTGGTTATTTTAGGATAAGCTAATATGGATGGTATTTTTAAATACAAATGAAATAAAAATACCACACTTTGATATATGTCTATATTTATTTATTACAAAAAAACAAAAACAAAAAGGATTAAAAATCTTTGGTCATCAACAAAACATAGGAATCATATTCCTTTAAGTGCTAATCACTTACATATATTTGATAATTATCAGCTATTTTATCTCATATACTAAATCAAGAAGAAATATAACATTGAATAATAATAAACAACTTTATAAAAATAAATCAGATACAAATTTGGCACATATCAATGTTATGCTAATTTTGTTTGCATTTATTGCCAATTGTACTTGCCTTTCATTTTATTTAGAGGCGGGATATGTGCAGGAATACGATTTTTTGGTTCCAGCTCTTTAGAGTTATTTTCCGATTAACGAGGTGTAGCATATTATATATATTTTACCGCAAATATCTCTTCAAAGTGGGTGCTTCTAATCTCTTATGCCTCAAGGCCACGATAACGTTTTTCATGAGATTTTTGCGACTTAGAGCCAGATCAGCTTTGCTATTCACACGACGTCGGTATATAATATAATATACATAAGCATGCAATATTTATCATCCTTAGAAAAAAGCCATAGACTATCTATTCGTCTTTTTATTACAGTAGATCACAGAACACTAGTGTGTTCCAGTACTTTCATTGGCATTTGCGTCTCCGCACAAAATGGTAACAAGTATACCATTTTATCTGTCTTCGGCTTATGAGAGACAAGTGTATCAGTCTCCACAGCTGATCTCGTCATCATTCTCTACAGGCGTGACCAGGATACGGTCTTCGTCCAAATTTCGACGCGCCATAATGATTCCCAGTTAGGATATTAACAATTTTAAACCCAAAATATAAAATACGTTTGCATACATATATATAACATGTAAGAGGTTATCAGATAAATATACAACACGAATATTCCTATAGGTAAAAATGGTGGAAAGTCACTTAACAGATAATCACGTGTCAATTTGACTGGCACAGTCGTTATATTTCGAAATTGCTAATGCTCAGGACAGCGACACATGTGCCTTACGAATGAAAGGCCAATATCTCGTAACCGAATGCGTCAGTTTCCAGGGTTAAACGAAGATATAGCCATTGCAAATTTTTGTAAATTATTAACAAATTGATATATGCATAGCTTATACAGGTAGATTTAGTGGCAAAGAAAGAAAATCGAAAACTTTAGGCCAGGTAGGTGGCGCCGTAATCGAATTATTATTTGTCAAATCGATCTAGCTCACGTAAATCCTAATATCGTTCGAAACATAAAATAGAATTCCTTTGTGCACTCCTGTGACCGGGTATACAAGTTTTAATTGTTTGTTCTAGAGTTGTGAACCCAAAAAAAAAATCCCTGAAATATTTATTCGATTCATTTGTAAATTAAAAAAAAAAATATGGTAGCACAATTTTAATCAACCAAATATTTAAGTAGTAAGCCATTTGTGCTTATACAATAACATTTTGGATTTTTTCGGTAAAACTTGGACAAGTAATTTTTGGTGGCTCCTCTGCCATTAAACTTTCGGGACTAGCTAAACTACTTCTACAACTACTTCTACTACTACTGCTAACTACCACTACTAATTACTACTATCACTGTGACTACTGCTTCTTCTACTACCATTTTTACTACTACTATTTTAACTAACTTCTCTACTATTTTAACTAATTTCTACCACTATTTTTACCAATCAATTCAAATAACTACTACTATTTTTACTAGTGCTCCTTCTAATTTCTACTACTATTTTTACTAATGTTTCTAGTAATTACTACTACTATTCTCATTAAATTCTACTACTATTTTCAGTAACGCTACCACTTATTACTACTACTATTTTTACAAATGCTACTACGTATTCCTACTGCTAGTTTTTACTAATTTGTACTATTATTTTTACTAATGGTACTACTTATTACTAATACTGTTTGGACTATGTTATACTACTGTTTTTACTAAATTCTACTACTATTTTTACTTGCCTTAATATTAATTACTACTACTATTTTTACTAATTTTACTGCTACTTTTACTAATGCTACTACTAAGTAATACTAAGTAGAATTACTACTACCACAACTATTACCACTACTACCTACCATTAACGTCTACTATAACTACTACTCCCATATTTAACTCTCTATCTCTTTATGAAGTCGGCAAAGAAGTTCTACTTTTTGTGTGTTATAGATATTCTATTTTCTTTCATGTTACAAGGCACATCACCAGTTTTGCCCACCACGCGTTTCTCTTAACAAAGGCAAAAACTACACCTATCAACTTACCATGCACTACCTACATATGTACTTCACGGCTTTATTGAGGTTTTACCATAACTTACCACGTGCTACAAGTTTACAAAAAACAAAAAAAAAACCAGCATACTCGAGACCTCACACGTGCCATAACTAAGGCACACCGATTAAGTTCATTTAGGATTGTTACAACTCCAACGAACATTTTTATTGCTTTCGCACTAGATGAGAGACGTGCTACTTTTCATGCAACACAACAACACTACCTACTACAAGTATGTAATTAAAACCCATGTCTCCAATAAGTAACCACATACGCATAAAGTCCTCATTCATTCTTTGTAGCCTTTGTACTCTTTCTCTACAGCCACCTTGTTTTCAATGCAAAAGAGCACTCGAACTTTTAAGTACACATATTAATTTAGGTTATGACCCGTTGTAGCGGTAATGTTTAGCCCATCAAGCAACGCTTTTGTTTGCTTTCCACACTTGAAAGCATTCCTGTGCAGAAGGGGGAAAAAATTCGCTTACTAAAATAAAAAATAAAAATAATCCACCATAGCCCACCAGCGCTTAATTCTTTAGAACGTATTTTTTTACAATTATTGTATTTATAAAAGTGGTGTATTTTTTGTTGTTGTTTTTTTTTTTGTATACATCTTGAGGGGTTTTGAAAATTCCGCAACTGTTGGCGTTTGTGGCACGCGCATGCGCAACACTTGAGCGCTGCAATGCATTTTATGTATACTCCTTTAAGTTTCTATTCCTCTAGTATACTTTCTATATACTTATAAAATAAATATGAAAAAAGAGTGAACAACTTTGCATTAGGGAAGGCGTTAATGTTTTTGTGGACATCAAAGCCGCTGTGTGTGTTATCCTTCAAAGCACATGGATTGCTATAGCTATTGTTGTTTTTGTGCCACACATGCTGCTGCCGTTTAAGTTGAAAGGCGCACTTGAATGCACTCGTTTGAAATATTGTTTTATAAAAGGGAATTCCAGTTTTTATTAAAAAAAAAACAATAAATTTGTTATATGTATGTAGATACCTTTCTGCGCATACCAATAGCTTATATCATGCCTGAAGTCTACTTTTAAAATTTACGGAAAGTGCAATACCTTCTAGACTAACACTAAGAAGTTAAAAGTAATTCTTAAAAGTAATTAGCTTCATATTGATATTTTCTTTAAGCACTTCTCAACGCGCATCCAACATTTATCCAAATGGCTGTTTATGAATCTTTCAATGTATGTACAACGCGTACTTTGTAAACTTATTTCGTTCAAGTATTTTCTAATGCAGATACTACTTTGCCAAATTGGTTCCATTTCCTTAAAAAGGAAATTGGTTTGATGTTATAAAGAAATTTACTAAATAATTGACCTATTATTAGAGCCTATAGAAATGCCAGTAGATAATAATGGTAATTTCAGAGCATGCCGTCGTTTTGCCGTGGAGGTTGGAAATCTCGCTCTGCTGCAGCTATTACAATGTATTTGGTCTACAAAATTCAAAATAAGATAATAGAGTAATCACTAAATACTTAGTAGTTCCTCGACGAGCAGAACGCCACAAGAATTCGGACACCTACACTGGAAATGCAGAAGAATATTATCGGCGGTCCACTTACATTCCATGTTTGGATCAGTGAACAACTACTGTCCAAGATACAAAACGTAATTGAAACAAAAAGCGTAGAACTTAATGAAGAAGAGTCGGACAAAACCATTGATGCCTTTTGGGAAGTACAGCTGAACGATGATCATGAATTCATTGAAGATTTAAAATTGATCATTAAGTTGTGAAAGAGGTAATAACGATTGATATCCACTAGTGTCATATAAAATTTTCTTCCTGGTTTCAGTTTTTGTTCAAATGTTCCTTCAATGGAGCGACAAAAACTTTATCGAACGAAAGGGAAATTTTTTGAACATACATGCCGTTGGTTACAATTGCATTGGGTGCACAAAGGAAAAAAGGAGAATGGTCGTAACTCTTTAAATACATTGCCATTTATTCAACTTTCCTCTTGGTTATGTAAAAAAAATTATTAAGCAATGAGAATTATTCTTTCACACGCCAACTACTAGAAAGCTCAATAAAATTACCATATTCGCAATTTGATTATGATTTAATAATAATTTATGAGTTAACTTTCTTTAGCTTATGATGTTTTGAAAACAACCGTTTATACGGCAGAGAAAAAAACAAACGCGAACTGATTTTTGTTTAACCATTCGGTAAAATTAAATCTAAGTTAATATGGGTCTTCTCGTTAAGTTCTTTACTTGGCTATTTGGCAGCTTTACATATATTTTGTTCTTGCTAATCTAACGAATGCAGCAAAGCGCCAACGAACAAAATGGTAATCAGCTTTTTATCACTTGAGTTTTATTGGTAGAACAGCCGTTTGCAAGACTAACGAATAAAGGCGAAACCAGGTCGTTCAGAGGAAACCTCTTTTGGTTGGCCGCCAACTAACGAACCGCCAGAGTAACGAAAATAGTGTGAATATCCCTAATAAATAAATGATGTTATTTTCTGAAAAATCTATCTTTTAGAAAAGTGGTTATTTAAGAAAATTAATTAATTTTAATTTGCGACTTAATTAAACAGTTTTTTTTATTTGTCGCAATAACTCTGCTATATATGAACATGAAAACAAAGTAATGTAGCGGGTTGTTAGGAAAATATGAGTTAAATCCCCTTCTCGATCAACCATTTATGTATATCACTGTGTGACGTTTTAAGGCATAATTCAACTGTACGATTTTTTAAGAACGAAGACAAGCTTCCAGCTCGTTCCAGTGTGTGTCGATATGAGCGAAAAAAAGGGCTAAATGCATCGAAGGTCAGATAACATTATCAGAGGTGAGATGCGCTCCTCCTCAGGCAAGGGAAGTAGAAGTCCTGGCATTGCGTAAGCATCAGTAAAGATTCTAGACTACTGGCAGGTGTCAAGTAGAGCTCTTGTCAGTCCACTAACCGATCCCATAGACGACTAGTCGTCTAACCGTTTATTTTCGATTTTTCGACTAGTAGTTTTATTTCTGCATTTATTATGAGTAGTTGTTAGTATTCGAATAATTTCGGTTAATTGATTTTCAACCATCGAATAGCTGGTTGTCTGATTTGTACCAAGAGCACTACGGTCGATACTGCGTTAGTGGCAATAGAATTTCTGTAACAAAGGGCGGCAGATTACAGCCTTTTGCTTTTGATATCGGAAAAGATTCCAACTATGGAATTGGAATCGCTTAGCACATAATGAAACGAGTACTATCAGATTCGAACCATTGCCAGCCATCAGAGTCCGGTGAGGTATGGCATACCGAAAGCTCATGGGAATTATTAGCTCAGCATGTTGGACGTCACAATTTCTAGTGGCTGTGCAAAACGATATTTTGCTCTAAGATCCTTATTCTATATTATTCCCCATTATTTTAGTTACACCTCTAACGTAGACAGACAAATTTATAAAACATATTTTTTATCAACTGTTAATGTTATTACATTTGAATCTGTAGTGTCCATTCTAAGTCCCAATCTTGGGAGGGACGCAGGGACTTTTATACAAATTAAAGCATTATTAGATTCCGGACATACTTTTGGGGTGTTTCAGGTAAAAAAAAAAATCGAAAGTCACATATAGAGGCTATACCACTGATTTTTCAGTTATGAGGTTGTTTTTTTTAACTAATCGGTACTGTTTCAACCGCTACTGTTTTTCCCATCGGAATTATACAACTCATTATATTTAAAGAAATCAACCAAAATATTTCGCTATAATATTAAGATTTTGGTGAACGATTTGAATTACCTCCGCTTTGGAGCTTTTTATAAATAAAAAAATTTTAAAAATTGTTTCAAAAATGATCATAAAACACTTTAAACTTTAAAGTTCTTCGTACAAATATTTTAAAATTTGTTTAACTGAATCATAATGAAATTTTAAAAATTTAGACTAATAATATATCATTGAAAAGATATATTCTCACAAATCTCTTTATTATGATTCCAATGAATAAATTATTAAATATTTTTATGCAGATTTTTTCAGCTTACTTTATCCTCTGTATTGTTTTTTTTTTATATTTAAAAATATTAATGTTTATTAAAATAAACTCAATTTTTGTAACATATTTTCAAATCGTTAATTTTAATATTTTTCAAAATATTTTGGCGGAAGTCTTAAAACGTTTAAAATTTTATAATCCCAGTGAAAAATTCGGAGCATCTTTTGGTGGTGTATATTTGTGATACGCATATTTTTTTAAGTTGAACCCAAATTTTTTCAAATAAATTATTTCAGTACAAAAATATTTACATAAAGTGATTTTTTACACCGCGTAACGAAAGTCGCGTCAGAATTGCTTTACTACTTTTGACCACTACGTTTACTCATTTCTACCACAATTTTTGCTAATGCTACCACTAATTTCTACCACTATTTCTACTAATTTCTACCACTATTTTTACAAATATCTTCCACTAGTTTTACTAATTTCTACCACTATTTCTACTTATTTCTACCACTATTTTTACTAATATCTTCCACTATTTTTACTAATTTCTACCACTATTTCTACTTATTTCTACTACTATTTTTATAAATGCTACTTCTAATTTCTACCACTATTTTTTCTAATTTCTACCACTATTTTTACTAATTTCTTCCACTGCTTTTAATATTTATTTATTTTCACAACCTTCTGGCGTTATTTTTACTAATGAGACTACTAATTACTATGACTACTTTTATTAATTTCTACTTTTACTTCTTTACTTCTGGCTCGCACAGGTGCACGCGTTTTTTTTTAATAACGTGCTAAAGTTTTTTTTTACAAATCTGAAAGAGGCTTCTACAACTTTGCCGCTTTGTACAAAAACTGTTTTCTAAGAAAATTTTATTGTAATAAATGGAAATTTCTGCTCTATTTCGAAGACATCTGGCAAAAAACTTCAAACAAATTTTCATTGAAATGTCCACTCCTAATCGCCGTAACTGATCAACAATCACTGATCGCAATCTTTTTGCATAAACAGAGAGTTGTAGCACTCACATTTATTTCGCATAAATCTTCAATATGTCATTGTTAATAAGCGATTTGTCGTGTAACGGCGAAAAGGTAGGCAGATTTCGAAAAAACACATTGCAGACGCATGCAGAAAATGCTCGTATATCAAACTCGAACAAATCCACAACCTGATCGTATCTTGATCGGAGACAACACAACATGATATGCATCTTTCCTGTAGCAGTTTACTAAACTACAAGTTTCTTAAGATTTGCACATCACTATCGTCTAATCCCCCGACCAGATCACAGATTAATATAAATATGTACATTGTATATTTGAAAAACGAATTTCTGAACCACTCGAACCACCACAATGGAACTATCGGATTTATGCTAATGATCAGTGATTTGAAAAATAAAAAAAATAAAAATCTGGACTAGAATAGACAAAGGTGCAAATATGTACAATGGAATGCGAATGGCAACAAAAGCCCCAAACACTCGAAATGTCGACAAATATGTTTGACAACACATTGTTCACAAAATTGTTTTCCAAAAAATACTCAGCGCATATATTTAGTTTTGTGTGTCTAAATATTGCAAATCTCTATTCTTTCACTCCTACTCATCTTTCTATACCACTTGATTCTTTTTTGTTGGCAACAACAACAGCAGCAGAGCAGCAGATAGTATTCTGGAAACGGAGCCGGTGGTGCATTGTGTGAGTAAGTGGAAATCTTTTAATCGGCATTGGCGACACTATTCAACAGTATTAAATACCGCACCACACTAGCAATAACAGCAGCAACAACAACAACAACAACAACATAAGCTAGAATAATTGGAAAATGCAGCAAGGCATTAGCCGCACTTGCTGTGCCCGCACACACACACAGACACCCATTCGCACACTGACTTAGCTCAAGCATTGAGGCGGCGATGGCAGCGGCGACTGCTGTTGAAAACAATGGCGCTGGAGGCACTTGAAACATGACAATATCAATTTGTACATACAATGGTCTAATCTGATAATCAGTGCAAACATGTCCTTTGTGCCCATTGTGCGTGGAACAATGCGAATGGAATAGTTTTGCGCCAGGATTAAGTGTGCCAAAAACACTGAAATGCCAACAGTGCGAGCACTGAACGTGCAGCTCCACTGCTATTGGTTTTGTTGTTTTTTTTTTGGCATGTAAGCAGAAATACTGGCAGCCAGCATCAGTCGCAGTGACGCAGGAGTTGAGAGTACAGCGCCAAAACGGCTGCTGATGACAACTTTAGTGGCGGCGACCGTAGCGCCAACAATGTGTGGCCGGTTATGACTTTGCCAGTGGGCTGGATCAGTGTGGGGTTGGGTGGTAGAGCTGGTCTTCATTTGCCAACAAAAAGAAAGAAAAACGCACGTAATTAGTATGTGCGGCTAAAAGCACGAACACACTACAACGTAGATCACTTATTTTCGTCCAAATTACTTCGCATAAACCAAGTGCGTCCCCACTTGTCATTCCTAATTTGTATTGACAGCTCTGTAGCAACAGGCTTGCTTAGTTCTTTGCTCAACAGAAAAAAATGTGTACATTTTTCACATACTTAAATTTTATTTTGATTCTATCTCTTTTTAAATTTACTTTAATCATGATAGAAAGGTTCCAAAGGTAGTAAAAATCTAAAAACAATTGAGTGAAATTCTAATATTCCAAAATGCATCGCCCCGTTTTTTTAAAGGAAGAGCACATTTTTCGGTTAATATCGATAAAATTTAGAGGCAACACTGATTTGTTCGTTATTTGATTATTGACTTATAATGGAACAAACCTAATTTTATCTTAATTTATTGACACAATTTGCAAGGCGTAATTTGCTCATAAGCCAGGAAGAAGCCATAAATAACGATAGTGTGTCCCGGGTTTTTAGTCGCCTATCCACGAAAGTAGGAAAATAGATCTCGATTTTTCAATTAAATTCAATATGAAAAAATATGCTAAATAAATTGTATGCAATGCACCGTTCGAATGGTGATTTCTTTCATGGTACATTTTTTTCGTTAACTATAAACTATATATGAACTATATTAATGTTTCAAACTTTATGCACAATTTATGAAAACTCAACAAATCAATCAAAGTATTCCATTTTTTTAGAAGTATGTTTAGACATTTTATGAAAAAAAAAACAAAAATTCGAAACTTTATAAAAAAAAACAGCTACACTTAGCCACTTCGAACTTTCACTTTATTATATTAACAATATTTAAAATATAAAACTGCATACTTGAAAAATGTTAAAACTTGTTGAGTTTTCATAATTTTTTTTATTTTTTTTTTAATTTGCAGGGTTTTAGTTACAGTATGAATTATATTTGTATATACATAGGTTAGGTAAGGTAAGGTTAGGCTGCAGCCCCTAAAGACATACTTAGACTCATGACCCATTGTCATGATACCGCATTGGGGGCTGTATAGTGACCTCTAAAACCACTTCGTGTTCCTAAGAAACCTTCTCAGGCGGCTCTTAATTTCGACTGACCTAAGATCGCCGAATTCATTAAGGAGCACTAGCTACCCATAGTTTCACCTCTTCTTCTAGCTAGTGCCCGCCACCGTCAGAGTAGGTCACGACAACTCCTACAGTAGTCCCGACAGAGTCGTACCTTGACGAGCAAGCTCATCAGCTTCGCAGTTACCCAGTATGTCGCTGTGACCCAGACAATATGTGTTGGAAATGTATCAGACATCTCCTCAAGAGATCGGCGGCATTCCTTAGCTACCCTAGATGTCGGCGACGTTTTCCTTAGGGATTTAATAGATTTATATATGTAGATTACATCACCGGGAATCATATCACGCTGTCACTGTCACCTTTCCCCCGCTGCTTTGTATTTCTCTTAGCAGGCTATCGACAATGACATTCCACAGTAGAGGTGATAACACCCCCCCTTGAGGTATACCCCTTACCAATTTCACCACCCAACTCCGCTTTGATTACCCTCTCCATAAGAAAGGCCCTGATGAACGCAATGATATAACTGGCTCTGAACTAATATTTTTAAAGGCAGCCTCTATGTCTAAGAATACCGCTAGGGAGTATTCCTTGTAGTGCAAAGATTTTTCAATATTAAAGAAGAGCAGTTTCCACCCCCTTACCATAAGAGTATTGAGAGTCGGAGAGTTCCGGCCCCACTATCCCTTAGACATGTAGATGTCTAAGATGCGCCCCAATGATTTCAACTGACAGGACGAGAGGTTTACTGGTAAGAAAACTTTGGGTTTGTTATGTGAAGCTTTTCCGTCTTAGCGATAGATATTACTTTAACCTGGACCTATTTTGGTGGTATTTAGTTGAGGCGTACTCTCGACCTATACAATATGGTTTTCAGTCTTGGCTTGTTGCTAGTGAGAAGCTTCGAATCGCTGTCTCAATATTCTTCTCTTCAGCCGTAACAGATGTGTCTTCCTCTAGGCATTCTGGGAAGTGAGTTTGCAAGAGAAGTTCGTATTTGTTTTTGTATATAAAATTGACGAAAAAATTATCATGAAAATTTAACTAATATTGTAAAGTTATCACCATTTTTTAAAATCTGTTACAGGTATATGGAAAAGTACTAAGCTACGCAGACGGGAGCTACGGCTATCAGCTAGTTTAATATAAAGTTTAAATATTAAATAAATTTAGGTATTTTTGCGATTTATGTCAATTTCTTTAAATTTGTATACAAAATGATAACAGCTGCAATCCATTTGCTTAGCAATTTCAAAAAATACACCCGCCCACCGAAAATAAATGTCACTCAAATTTAAAACGGACGCAAACTCGTAATGAAATATGCAGGTGCACAGCTGACCATCTAAAAAAAAAAACAAAACAAAAATCCTAAAGCAAACATCTAACTGAAATTACAAACAAATCCGAAAAAGGAGCAACTCAGCATCGCCTCAGGGAACATAATGTTGTATAAACATCCAACTGGTGTCCAATTGATGCTGAACGAGTTGGCCAAGTTGCCTGTTCGTTTCACTGATGCCGAAGTACTGCCCGAGTAATCTTTTCTAAGATTATGTACCTGTTGCATGATTTTCAAACTTCAAACAATTTTAAATAGGCACATTTCTTTGTAACCGACTTGCAAAAGAACACTAGGTAGGATAAGAAAATGCATGTAAAGCAACACCACTAACTCGGAAAAATATGCGAGTTGAATTAACTTGGTAAAATGATATCCGACTAAAGATGTTCTCTTTGGAACTAAAAAAAATGCGTTATTGTGAATGAGCCCTACGAAAATACTTAGGAAATTTCAGTTTAAAACGTAATTCGTTTTTATTTGCATATTATTTTAAAATATATAACTACATCAAAATAAAATTTGTTTGCACAAATATTTACCGTTCTTAAATAGCACTAAAAAACAGGGTTGCTTTTGTAACCAAGAGAAATGTTTTGCGAGTTGTAGCGTTCGATTGCAAGTCGGGTACAAAGAAACGGGCCTATTGTAAAAAGAAGATACACCCGCATCGCATGGTAATATTGGCTTTTCATTTTCCCTGTTGCTGTTTCATTTTTTTTTTGTTTTCTCTTGTGTTTGGTGTAATATTGAAATATTTAGAGAATTTTGTATGCTTAAAGGCTGGCGCCAGACAGAGCTGATGCCGATTATGACAGTCTGAGGACAAACTAAGACAATGGGACAGGGTATAGATGGGAACACACACATACACCAACACACACACATATACACACAGGCGTTCACACACACAAATCAAAGACAAAAGAATTGTCTACTACAAAAACCAACCTGTCACACTAACGACTTCTGCGAACACACCTCGGCGGGTTAAAGGTACGAGTACGAGTATGAGGCGACAAATATCTATCTATGTTTCTACCAATCCGAGTACCTATTTGTATATTCTACATATTTAGTACAACAACTACTTAACCAAAATGGAATCAAATAGTCTTCGTTGTAAGCCAAAGTGTTGCACTAGTTTTGAGCCGAAAATGAAAAGCAAAAACAAAAGCAAAAACAAAACACGTTTGTTGGCATTCTCCAAACAATAGCTGAGATTGCGGGAGTTGGTACTACATCGCACGATACATGAATGCCTAAAGTTGCGTGAGGGCGTTAACGTGTCCTGCTGTTTTGAATTTTATTGCGCATCCGTGTACGCAATTCTTTTGTCTTTCAGCGCGACGAGTTGCAGTGTTTGAAGAACATTTTTATTATTATTGTTACGCCCTAGGTAGGAGACGGCAAATATGTACAACATACATTTATATATCGCCGCGAAGGTTTGAAAAATGAAAATTTGTAAATCGAAATTTGCGTAAGCTACAGGTAGAAAAGTATACAAATTGTGTTGACATTTTACAGCAGAATTGAAACAAGTGTAGGAAGGATTATTTTGAAAGTAAAAAAAGAGTATGCAGCTTCGAGTGGACAAAGGAGACAAAATTGTATTCCATTTCAACTTATTTTCCACTTTCTTTTGATTTAGTTATTAATATGCATATTTTTGTCGTTAATATTATCGTTCGAATTCGTTAATAGTTGCACTTTTCTTCCTTTTCCATAACCATACAATTATCACATTCGCAGTCGATATCAATATAGCACATATGTACTATATTTATACAATCGTAATGTTTAAATATTTTTTCATATTCATGTGCGCTTTAAAGCTTGCCTAAGACAATTTAGATGAAAATTGAAACGAAAAAAGTATTTGTTTTGGAAATTTCATTCGAAAAAGTGAAGCATAAAATGTTGTTAATGTTAGAACTTGTGTAAGTATTTTTTAAATTACCGTTTTTAATATCTTTAATATTTCTTGTATAAGCCAAATATCCAGCTCTGAAGAAAGATCATAAGAAATATTTTTTATTATTTCCGTTGCATTTATTTCTTGCGACCAAATTGATTTAATGTATTTTGATACAAAAAAATTATTTTCAGACTGATTATCAGTCTGATATTTAAAGAGATATTGATCACATCTTAAAATCTGTATCGACTTTGAAGATCGAAAGCAAAAGAAAACAAATGGTTCAATAGCTTAACCCAGACTAGACGGAAAGTAGTAATTATTTTAAAAAATTCAATGGGAAAAATCAACATATTCTACAAGTCGGAGAATAAACTTATATACAAAGATGATCGAGCACAATGAATAATATAATGCCAGGACTGATCGTTAAGCCGAAAATTTTTTATATTGAAAAGAGAACTTATATGCATACATATATCTATAAGTTTAGTAACATGATTTATTTATTCATTCAAAAAACCTATGTAAATATGTGCAGTTATAAATAAAATGCAAGTCGTTAAGTCTACTACTACTTCTTCTTCTTCTTCTTCTTCTTCTTAATTGGCGCTATAACTGCATAGGTGATTTTGCTTCTCTGCTTTGCTAACCGGCGCCAGCTAGGGATCCCAAGTGAAGCAAAGTCCTTCATCTGTTCAACGTTGAGGAGGCCTTCCTCTTCCTTTACTCTGTTAAGTATAGATATCGTATTTTTATGTTTATTTAATTGCATTCAATGGACCAAGATTTGTTAAAAAAATAATGGTTTCAGTTCATTCGTAATAATTATAATTGAAACAACTTTCCAATCGCTATTATTGTTATTAATCTTCAATCACCACTATATAGACACTTGGCAGAAATGCAATTTACTCACTAGGAATTTCTAATAAAAAAATCTTTAAAATAAGATTAAAAGTTATAAAAATAGCTATGGAATAAAATGCTCCATTTGAAGCCATTTTTCTATTTGGAAAGCAGAAAGGCCGAAACATCTTTGCAATACTACTAACTCCGAAACCTAGGGTCGAATTAAGTGTTCAGTGAACGACACGGCAATCGGATAACAATAATTTAACTGACTTATCGTATGTACGATAATATTCGAATTACAAGGTACATTTACTGGCGTATCGTATGTTACCATAGGGTGCACTAGATTCTAAAAGAATTGTAATAGAAATTCTGACAAGAAAATGTCATTTCAAAGTTTGTACAAAATATAAAACATTTTATTTAACATGGATGCTGAGCTATTATTTCATTTGGAAAGTCTTAAAGCAGTTGATTTTCCCTGTGCACAATTTGGCAGCATATTTTTTGCCAAATGAGAAAGTTTTTTGAACTGTCATAGGATGAAAAAGGGATTTAGGATTTTTTTTTTTTAAGAAAAATATGTATTTTTTATTTGAAATGAAAAATGAAAGTCTCAATTTTTTCATTTACAGCTTCACAAATTTTTTGTAGTAAATATGTTGGTATATATGTATGTTTAAATATCCAATGAAATTTTAATTAATAATATAACAGCAGCAATTACAAATTTTTGGAATACCAATGGCGTCTGGCAATCGTATGAAAACTTTTGACGTTTACGCTAAATGAGTTACGATATAAGGGATACGTTCACTTTTCGTGTAATACCAAATATTCACTTTTCTGTGACGAGTTGCTCGTTCACTAAACATGTAATTCGACCCCTGGTTCAAAGGAGTTCTTTTGTTTGAGTTTAGTTCATCCACCAAACTAACTGTACGTTAGATATAAGAATAGAACACTATTGAATATTTTTACTTTAAAATTAAATGATCAGAAATATAGGCCGACTTCCTAAATGCAAGTTGCAATGCATATTTACAATACATACACTTCGTAAACGCATATTTCAACTTTCTGGCAACGTCTAATGTTCCTAATTGTTTGGCAACTCATTTTTATGAGCATCAGCTGTCAAAATCGCGCCTCATTTTTATTTCGTATGCAAAATTTTAGTTGCAATGGCTGAGTAAGTTTCTGTTTGTTTTTTTTTTAAATAATTTTCTTTATAATTGATAGATTTCATGTAAATAATTAAACATTTTTTATTGCAGAGACAAAAAGTGGACCCATGACCGCAAAAAATTATTAATTACCACATGACTTCGACATGAACCAGATTTTACGGCCAAAAAGAAGAAGCGAAACACAATTTGGGAAACAATATTAAGGGAAATAAATGGTGTGGATAGTTCCTTCCCGTTTTCGAGAGAAGATATTACTAGATGCTTCCTAAATATTTTGGGGACTTATAAAAGGATAAAAAAAAAGAAACAAAGGTGCTTCTTTCCATACGGAAATGTGAATAAAAAGTGTCATCATCCATTAGTTCAATGCATTTCTCAAAATGTTTATTTTTGACCACTTTTTTTCTGGGGATTTTTATTGTCCTTAATAAAAGCTGTCTCTTCTTTTTTTCATTTTAATTAGTTTCTTTAAAAAATTTATATTTCTGGAGGATTGAGCCTGAGATAATTCCTCAGCACTTGCCAACAAAATGGATAAATAATTTTGTGTTACCTCCATTTTTCCACAAAATTTTATTTCATTTAATACCATATGTTTTTGACGTACATATGTTTTATGTATGAGTTGCATAGCGACGTTCCTAAATGCCAATAAAATGCAAAAAATTTCTTTGCAACGCAAGGTTGCACCTAAGACGTACTTAGCATTGCATACGTATTTTTTTTAATTATGCATTGCAACTTGCGTTTAGGAAGTCGGCCATACATTTGGCTTCACTTGTCTTTTTTCGCTTAATATTCATTGAAATTTATTTGAATATTTGTTTTACTTGCTATTTTCTATAAATAATAAAAATCAATTTTAACATTGATAATATTGATCAAATTTGATTATTTTTTTCAATAAAATTTTCAAATCATTGTTTAAAAAAAAGCACTTACAGGTGCTCTTATATTTGTTTTTGAATTTGTTATTTTTGAAAGTGGAGGTGAAAAACTATCATATTTTTGTTAGAAACTTTAATACCGACTTTTGGATAATGAAAAGTGAAGCAAAAATCCTACTAAAATATCCCCTGGATCTTTTAAAATAAATGTAAAACTTTAAATATCTTGAAATATACAAAAACGAAGTTAAACTTTCATTTATATCATCTCATTTTTTTCTATATATGGAATGTAAAGAGAAAACATAGTAGACGATGTCAAGCTAAAACTTCACAATGGATCTGTTAGGTTCGGTGGTTTTTTATTCATGCTATTGACGGCTAGAAATTTTGATATCAATTTCCTCAATACAAATATTTGATATTTTGGTATACTACACTTTGTTTCCTTCAGACCATTTTATGCTTTTTTCAGTGTTGCAATGAGCATTTTATTTTTTACAAATATACTAAATAGTGTAAATTATTAAAAAACATTTTAAAATAAAAATGGTTTTAATCGGTCGTTTTTACCAAAAAGTGGAAAATTTCTCTTGAATAAAAACTATTTTTCTACCAGAACCTTTTTTTTTCTCGATACTGTCTCTTTCTCACGAGCTTCTCGCAAAATATTTAATTAGTGGTAGAATGTAAGCTGCACACATCCAAATATGTTTCGCAGTCTAAGAATATTTGATGCACTCTTCTGATTGGAAGCACTTTCTTTATGCAAACATTGATTTAATAAACAAATATTATTATATGTATATACATATATGTATGTAAGAATTGTGATTTATTCGGCTATCTAAAGCTGACGGCGACTGGACCAAAATTGCAGGAAATTGCTCCGCGATGGTGTAGGGAAAAAGAAAAGTCCCAATTGTTGACACTTCTTTAATACGTTTGACAAAGAACATAGATAACGAAGAAGGTGTCTGGCGTTGCGTTTTCTGTGGCAAGAATTTTCGTCCAATTTCATCCCACCAGAAATCAATTTGATTGAAACAGATTCTATTATCAATCAGCAAAAGTCAAATTAGTTTTGGTATAGTGAAATTGGACGAGATTTCTGTTAGAGGCACGGTGGGAGTGATGCAACTTCTTTGTAATCGTTTGGTTTACGCCTTGGTCGGCTCCGAAAAATCACTGCGTGCTTTTTAGAAAAATCTTTGCGACCATTTAGTTGAGAAGAGTGTCCTAAATCCTCTAATTTTCGTGATAAAATTTGCTTTTTATAAAAAATTCCGATAATACGTAGAGCTTAAAAAGCTTTGACGTGAAATATAAAAAATTAAAAAAAAAACAAAAACCAATATTAATTTTTATATTTTCAAATCTATTAAATGCAGGGTACCTACCTTTGTACTCATTTTTGGTAGTCGTATCCAAATTAGGTTAGAACAATAAAACTGAAAATATGCCAATCATTATAGCCAATTACACTACACGGATCGAAATATCAATTGGCCCAGTCAAGTGGCCAATGT
Source organism: Anomoia purmunda (assembly GCA_951828415.1). Classification (NCBI taxonomy): domain Eukaryota; kingdom Metazoa; phylum Arthropoda; class Insecta; order Diptera; family Tephritidae; genus Anomoia; species Anomoia purmunda. The sequence goes on from OX639993.1 coordinate 156,089,360, forward strand.
TTAGAGAAGGCCGGCCGAACAAAAATAAGAAGAGACAGGTAAACAAAAACCAAAACTAAAGGTATTTATTAGCCCAATTCGGGAGAAAAAGGTACCGAAAATTTAATGGAATGCTAGGTTTTAAATTTTTTGTAAAATATTAAAAAAAACTAAGTGAATGGAATTTATTGCAAGTCACTACACCAAGTGTCGTCGAATGCACTGCATTTGCTTGCACTGGAAACAAACAGATACATTTTATGTTTATTTAGGAGAACGCCTATTTTTCGTCGAACTAGGCAAGGCGAAATTGGAACAAAACTGTCGAATTACACTGTCATATTCAATTGGCCTTTTCTGTTTTTTTGTAATTTGGAATTAAAGTAGGTAGGCAGTTTGGTTGGTGATTCACTCTACCTAGGTGCGCCGGTGTGGTTTTTTTTCAGAGAAATGCAAAAACAAACAAATATCTATTATTATGTATTTACAAAATACTTTTTTTCCAAATAAAATAAAGTAGGGCACTCTTGTGCCCAAATGAGAGGGAGTTTGTTTTTGTTTTTTAATATTTTTGCTACACTTTTTGACATGCTAATTAAAATACAATATATTACCGCCAGTAAACTGTAGAAATTTTTTTGCATGATTTGGCAAAAATTGCTGCACGACCTGCGCAGATTCAAAATTTTCTACCAGCAGTCTCATGAAGTTCTTCACTGATCTACTGATATGAATATACATAGCATACCGAGTAGCAAGATCGAGTGCAAATACTTACTGTCTGCAATTTGTCAAATAAATTGACAATCAAAATCTGACTCAATAAATATTGTTCAACACAAATCGGCCCACTCATGCCAGCGGATTAGGCGGCCACTGCCAGTGAGAAATAAAAGAAAATTAAGAAAAAAAGAAAACAAGGTATTAAAAAATTTACCGCTCATGCGATCAGCCACCCCCTTACGAATTACACAAAAAACCAAAAAAAAAAAAAATAAACGAAAAACAATAGCAACACAAGACACCAGCTAATCCGCGCGCCAAATAATTGCTTTTGTCATTGAGCGAGCAGACAGCCATTCAGTCAATACATATATTGCATACAATACACATGTAGTACGTACGTACTACGCCCCTGCTTTTCAGATACAACAAAATGCCGTTGATCGTCAAGTTGATCACACTGTTACAGATCAGCCGCATGATAATGATAAGCCGCCCAAAAAATAACCACCACCAATGAGCGCGAACGTCTTACAGCTATAGCTAGTTAAATTCAAAACCAACAACTTTTTCATTGGAACGCGCGACAGTCAGCTTCATCGAATGTGATCGCTTGTGATCGCATGTAGGCGAGGAGAATTTCCGACTTGCAAGTGATCGCGACCGATCATCAGGCATAACAGACATACAATCTACAGTCATACTTTCGAGTTGTGATCGGCTGATCGGCGCTGAGGAGGCAGTTCTTGAACCTAACTTACATAAGTGGCTGATTGATCGTTGACGAAGCCACACAGCGTGTTGATTTATTCCCTGATGGTTTCAGAATGATCTTTTCATTTTCATAAAAGGACAGAAAGGTAGCCAAACGAGAGAGCAAAAAAAAAAAACAAAAAAGCAAAAAAGCAAAAAAAACGAGGAAGCAAAATTGTCAAATGCTGCGATCGTTGCAAGATCATTGGAGGCGTTCGCCAAAGCATTTTCATTATTAGCTGTTTGTGTGTCTAAAGAGTTACCAATAACTATTTACAATACAAAAGTGACTTTAAGCGGCCTGAGATCGTTCACTTCATTATTGAAATGAGTAAAATTGAAGTCTGGCAAGCAGCCACGTCAATTCCACGAACTCGAAGGTGTTGCATTTGCTTCGTTCAACTCGAACGCCAACACTTTTTTTTTACCCCAACCGCACTGCCTTGTGGTATGTATGACGATCTTTGACGATCGCGCGAATGATGTTGCACTTCGTTGTTGGTGACGTTGGCGCATGGCTTGTGGCATGCTACTAGCCATGAGTGACAAACGCACATACAATACCTACATAGCTTTCTGGCGAACACCAGAGTAATTACAAATGTCACTGGCAATCGAAGCGAGTCATAAATCAAATCGATCGAAATCGAAAAATCAAAATCACATTTATTTAACTATGCCACATACGACACTTTGGCTGGGCATTTATGGGCATAGTTTGTTGATGAGGTGAGAGGGGTTTCGAGTGTATATTTTAAATATGTACATATTTACAGCGGTATGTACAGATGTGTGCGTATGTAGTAGGTAGTAGTAATGCTTTATTTGGAATGCATAATTTTTTTGAACCTTTTTCAAATTTTTTTGCCTTTACATTATTGTTATTTATGGTGTCTTCTTATTATTTATAATTTCAAAATAAAGACAAACTAAGCAACGATGATGACGTTGAAATTGTCAGTGACAATGAAATGCATCACTCATTCTCTTTTTACGTAGAATAATCAAGGGGATGGTTTTTTTTTTCTTTATATACTTAGTGTATAGCAATTTACATTTACTTAACATAAATATAAACATACACACCTCTGTACATATTTAAATAATCGAATATGATTCAACCTTTGTTGCATTGAAAAACTTGATTAAAAAAGCATTAATGTCAATAGCTGAAATATTATATTTTACTCACATACCCAATGGGGCTTGGGTGCACAAAATATGCTTGTTTTCCGCATTATGTTTCAAATCAGTAGTAGTTTTAAGACATGACACCTTTACTCAGTGGCGTAGCCAGGATTTCGGGAAAGCGAAAATGAAAGGAAGCCTGGAAATGAATTGTCTGCGTTAACTTAAAGGTAAGAGACAAAAGTATTCATTTATATAAGTATGAACTAATCTTAACGTTATACATCGCTCGCTTGATCCTTAGAATATATAATTATTATTATTATTTTTGGCCTTACATGTTTATATTTAAAAACTAAAAATTCTCTACTATTTTACTACTATACACATAAAAATAGATATTTATCCGTTGACAGAAATAGAAGGAAGCAAATTACAATTTAAGTTCAGTATTTCCACTTTAAATTCAGGAGATTACAATTCAAATTCAGAATTTTCAATTAAAGTTCAGAAAGTTACATTTCAAATTCAGAAATTTTATTCGAATTTCAGAAATCCCCAATTTAAATTCAGAAACTTACAATTCGAATTCAATATTTGCATTGAAAATTTAAGATTTTTTCTTCAAATTCAGAAAATGGCAATTCAAATTCCGAATTTCTATTTCAAATTCAGAAAGTCGCAATTCTAATTCAGAATTTCCATTTTGAATTCAGAAAATTAAAATATAAATTCAAAAAGTTACCATTCAAATTCAAAATTATCATTTCGAATTCAGAAATTTTCATTTCAAATTCAGAAAGTTACAATTGAAATTCCTCATTTCTACTTCAAATTCATAAAGTTGCAATTTTCATTTAAAATTTAGAAAATTAGAATCCAAATTCAGAAAGTTACCATTCTAATTCAAACTTTCCATACCAAATTCAGAAAGTTACAATGCAAATTCAGAAATTTCTAATTTAAGTTCAGAAAACTGTGCGATTTGGAGATTTTATGTTGCATAGATCCAATTTTGTCACAAAGTTTTTAAATTTGTTTTCATTTTAAATACAGCAAATACTATTCTTCTCCAGATAACTATTATTTAATTTAATTTCTGAAATTGAAATGGAAATACCAAATTTGAATCGTAACTTTCTGAGTTTGAATTCTAATTTTCTGAATTTGAAATGGAAATTCTGAGCATGAATTGTAACTTTCTGAATTTGAATTGGAATTGTCTGAACCAAAACTGAAAAAGGTGTAGTTTACACGAACAAATATACTTCAAAAAAAATTCTTGTCAATACTAATTTTTGGCCGCTGAACACGAAAATGAGTTTAATTTATTTTTCAAAGAAGCGTTTTCGAGATATAAGGAAACCCGCTAATTTCTAGTTATTGCCAAACAAAGAACTGCTGAAGAGCAAATAAGGACACCGTGTTAAAGATAGATTCAACTTTATGCTGATCGATTTTTTGTGTAAATCGGAATTGTTCTTTTAGAGTTCCTGGTGTTACAATACGAAAAACAAGGGTATTTGTGTGCTTTTTCGAAATTGTTAATTTTTACTCGTTCTTTTTAGTTGATAAACTTTGTGAAAAATTAAAAATGTTTTCTCGAATGTTGTTACAAACTAAATGGAAGGAGTTAAAAAATATAAAAATTATGTTAAATAATTTTGACAAATACACAGAGTTTTTTACAATATTTTACATCCTAAATCTTTATCGTTAATTTTTTATAAAAAGTTGGTATTTATTAAACCAAAGCAATATGAATCAAAGTTTCAAACTTCATACAAAATTCACAAAAATTATTGAATATTTAAAAACAAATTTCATAAGATTTGCAAACATTTTCTAAAGAATTTCCAGAAACTTTGTAGGAATGTATTTATATAATCAGTTCTTTCATTATTTTAAACAGTCACTGTCTGTATGTCTATAGTTTAAAAAACATTATAGAATCCAAATTAATTAACATTTGTAAACAAGTACTTCATAAATTTCTGTGCGCCTGCTTATATCATTTAATTATTAACTAGACTTAAACTTTTATAACTTATCGGCATATACTCGTAATATTATTTGAGTGACCGTCCAAAATACATACACACACACACATCTACTAAATACATATGTACATACATACATAATCTCTATTATCTTTGCCTTATTATTTGTGGATATTTTCTCAAACGTTGTTAAATATTTTCTCAATCGGAACTTTTCATTCATCATTATCATTATCGTTGTTATTTAAATAGATATTTTTCAAAAAATGTCCATACCTTTTAGCGAGAGTTCAGCATTGAACGTTTGGTGAAAAGCACAGATCAATTTTAAACAGCGATATGAAATTCACAATGACCTGAACTCACTTTGAACTGTGCCTGAAAAAGCAGACATTCAAAATATATAAACGAATAAATTTTTATTTTAGCAAGTATTTATGGTCAAAGCAGAAAATATCACATTTTTGATGAAATAAATTTGTTTGCAAAAAAATTTAGAAATATTATTATAAAAAAAAATGTTAAAAAAATATTATTTATTCCTATAAGAAAATCGTAATCTTGCCAACATCTCCAGTGGTTAGAAACAAATTTGTTCAGGTATTATTTTGCACAACCTAACCAAATTTCTCTTACTTACTTACTTAAATGGCGCTATAATCGCTTAAGCGATTTTGGCCGAACTTCTCCTACAATTTGTGGTGTGCGTCTTGATGTTGTGACATAAATTGAGGGACCTAAAGTATTACGCCGAATCCGAATGGCGAATGTTTTTGTGAGAAATTTTTTGATGGCAGAAATACACTCGGTGGTTTGCCATTACCTGCCGAGGGACGACCGCTATTAGAAAAAAAATTTCAATAATTTGTTGTTACTTGCTCCGAGCTGGATTCGGACCTGGGACCCACCGAATGAAGCGCGCACACGCTGTACACTACGGCGGCCGCCAACTTTCTCCCGTTAATTTAATTTAGCTATGATGACTTTTGGCCTTTTCTCGAAACTTTTCTCTAGGTAAAATATATTCATATCTTAGCTTATATTTTATTTTTAATTTCCGCTGAAGCTTTTAAGCTATCAAAGTCTTAAGAAACAGTATCGAAAATTTCTCATCTGACTTAAGACCGTAAATATGGTTCAAGCTCTCTGTACTAAATGTTTTCATAAAAAAGTATATAAAAGAGTAACAATATTTACTTTTGTAGAAGTTTGTATATAAGTGATGTTATATTTTCACACCCAAACGGCTGGACGGGTTTTTACAAAATTGAGCAAATTAAAAATAATCTGGATTAACATATAGGGTATATTTTAAAGAGTTGTTAAAAATGTTACATTCAATCTTATATATCATATTGCTATACTGACGACTGAGTAGACTTGGATATAGCCCGTTATATACTTATAGGTTACCGGGGCGGATCCAGTAGGGGGAAATGAGAGACTAAAATGCAAATTGTAATTTTAGTTGCATTTTTTAGTGCCATTTAGTACCAAAATTGTTTTGTAAGAAACATGTTTCTGGGAAGTAGGGGGGAAAAGGATATCGTGGATACAGCGGCTATTGTGGACCAACTATTTAAAAAAGCGAGTATTATTTGAAATTTTGGTTCTAGGCAAAATGAGATCTCTGAAAGAAAAATTATAAATTTATCTAGAATTGCAGTCAAATAATGTGTTTATAAAATATAAAATATTTTCTTTATAACGTGTATTGACTTAAGTATAATTTGATGCAATAAAAATTATGAATTTTGTCTCTTCGATCAAAAATGTTTTATTTTTCTGTCAGTCATTTTATGAATTAGGTATCAATCGGCTAATCGATTGAACTTCACACCGACTATCATTCCAAATAACACTTACTCCTGATCTGAGGTATAACATTATTCCCTGTAAAATCTTAATTTCCAAAATGCTTTGAAAAAGGTCACATGTTTTAAGGTAAATTAAGTTAGTTACTAAATAAATGAAAGTTTACTATGTGAGTGTCAAACTTAAAGTTTCAAGAGAACGAAATTTCAAAAATTTGTTTGGAAAGCGGTTCCACCTATTAAAATTCTAATAAAAGAAATGAAATATTGAAATATATAATTTTAAAAATACTATAAGGTTGCCTATGTACTTAAAAGGTACATCGAATTAAATGATTATGTTAAAGAATATACTACGACATGGGATTCAAAGGAAGTAGGTTTCCGATAAATTAAACAATGAAATGTGTTTAAAGAGTGTTGCCACCTGTTTATGAATATATTACTAATTAAATTTTAAAGTCCACTGAAATTTAACAATGTAAATGTGAAACAAGGTCGTTTTATGAAGGGAGTTGCCAACTTCAAGCGAAACAGGTGTAAGGAAGCCTTATTCAAGAAATATATTTATAGGGAGATGCCACCCAATTAAAAAAAAATTATTTCAACTAAATTTCTAAGAAAAATGGGGCTTTCCAATGCTGGTTCCAATGAAGAAAACTTGTCCTCGAAAAATTTTTGAAAGATTGTCAACGATTTGAAAGAGTTGCCACTTTTCCAAAATTAAATTAATATTTTTTTTTAAGTTAAACAAAGAATAGCACTTGTATAATTATGAAAAATAGTTTTATTTTGACCAATAAAAAATTAAAAAAAAAAAACCGTTCAGCCAAAAGCGTAAGACAGAATTAAGACTTCTTTGCCGATAAACAGATCAAGAGTTGAATATGGGAATAAAAAATAAAAATAGTGGTAGCAATTGTTAGCAGCGTAAGTAAAAATAGTAGTTCAGTAGTAGCATTAGTAGACAACTATTTGAAATTAGGAAAAAAGGTAGTAATAGTTAGGAGTAGCAGTAGTAATTAGTAGTAGGAGTGGTAACCAGTCCCGATCTACAGAAGATCCTGAAATGTTCCCGAAATATCTAATAAAAAGAGTAGTAAAACTTGGTAAAATCAGGGCAGTAATTAGTAGTAGCATAAGTAAAAAAGTAGTAGAAACTAGTAAAATGGTAGGGGTAGTTAGTAATAGTATTTGTAAACATAGTAGTAGTAACTCTGTCCATAATTGCCAAGAAGCCTCTACTATTAGAAAAACGATTGCCTATCATATCACATCCCAGGTTTCACCTCAAGTATCGATCGAATGTTAGTTCAGTTCGAACTCATTCAAATACGACAGTTTTTGCAATGGCAGATCAATATCTCTCGCCTTTTTGTTAAAATATATTCAGATATTGGCATGGTAAGTAAAAAGGATTATTACATGAATATTTATTAGTGGATATTTCTAAGCATAAAATTTAAGTTTTACGCCGAGTTCTGTTTTATTATGCCAGTAACCTAATATTATGTAAAATATCAATGCAATGTTTGAGTTTTCTGCTATATTTCCTTAAGCCTTCTATGCTCGTTAAATTTTGAGGAGTTATATTACAAGAGGGACATTAAAATCTAAGCTGTAATTTGTTGAGATTTATAAGCGCACGCAATAAAGCGACAATAAATTTAAATAAATGTACGCAGGCACATTAATAGAAGAGGTCAAAAGAAGGAGAATACCAAAAAATATACACACATACATATATAATAAGGCAATGAAATTTAAAAAAAGGAGTGCGAAAGGATATCCTGCTTAGCAGAGAATAGCGGCCATTTCCATTTCATGAAAGTCAAAAGCAGAAAATGGCGGACAACACAGTAAAAAGCTGCCATGGGTGAACAAAACTTAGAGGTAATCTGAATTGTTGTAACGGAGAGGGAGAGTGTGAGCGCCATTTATGGCTAACAATTAAATGGATTCCATTCATTTTATTGTCTCACTGCGCCAACGAGCAGCGACGCGCAAGGCATCAGATAAAGACATTTTTTTTGTTTTGTATGTTATCCTTTTTTAAACGTGAAATATTCAAAAGTCTAGCAGCATGGCATGTGGCATGTGGTAAATGGCAAGTGGCAAGTGGCGCAAATGCAGATGATGAAGCGGAAAACATACTCGTATATGAAAATGAAATGTAATAAAAGGTTAAACTATGTAAAAAGGCACACCACAGAGAATGGCAATAAAATGTTGCCGTAAAAATCGCCATACCCCAAAGAATATACGAAACACATACATGGATGCGTGCATAGGGAAATATTTAGTTGCCTATCTGAGCATTTATGTTTGTGATCTATGTATGTATGTACATATATTTGTCATAAGAATAGCGAAAACAAATTAAACGTTTCAAAGGACGCTACCGCAACTTTTGTAATATGCATACCTTGTTTAGTTTGAGTGCCACACGCAAAGCGCTGAAAGCGGGAGGTCCATACGTGGCAAAGGATAAATTTTGTAGGAGTGAAAAGGAATTTACCGTGCAAAAAGTTGCATAAGCAGTTCAAAGGCATGTAGAATACGCTGGCTGCGCTGCCTGATGGTTAAGCCTTTTATAAGGTAATTATAATCCATGTTATTCCTTATAATAAGGTATTAGTATTCCTTATTTTATTTGGCATGCAAACCACAGATATAAGGTTTACTTTCGGGAGAGGTCTTCAGCTGGCTGCCAGAAACTTTTCTCTTTAAATAACCTCTCAGAAATAAGTCCAGGGGGGTTAAATCGGGAGATCTTGGTGGGAATTCAATATTGATCATGTAATGGTATTTCATGAGCCTCGTGAGGATTTTCTGTCCCCCAATTTTTTTCTGTCCGGCAATATTGTCTAATAAAACCGCTAGAGAAGGTGAAAGGCGCCTCGTCGGTCATTAAAACTTCCATCCAAAAGTCCGGCATGGTTTCCAAAATTCAGCCGATTGTTTTGCGGCATAACTAGAAACCAATATTGTACTGGTTTGAGGTTTCCAAAACGTACATATATAAGCTGATAAATCGGTTACTTGCGGGGGGAACAGATTTCAGTATGTACGCATGCTTTATGAGAGATTTAATCTACTAGTATATTATTATAAGGACTAATTCAATATGTCCTATAAACCTTAAAATAAAGCTGAAGTAAGGCGTATTAAGCCTTGCTATATTGCTTTGCGTAAATATTATTTAATGAGGCCGATAAAGTTTGTAATAGGGATAAAAGATTAAAAAAACGCCTTCTAAAAGGACCTTAAATATGCCTGAGTTTATTTTAATTATAAGGCTTTTAATAAGGTGTGTATACTCAAAGTAATGCATTTTATTAATGACTTATATAAATCTTCATTTATATGGCTCATGAGCCTTATAAGTTAGGGTTACTCTCAGAGGTATACCTTATGGACTGATGACCGCAATCAATTCGAATTGAGGAGTAAAATAAGAGCTTTTTCATACAACTTGCATTCATTACCGTTTTACATTATATACCTTATGATTATATGAAATAAGCCTTAAATATAGCGCAAATATTTTGGTGGGTATTGTTGCATAGTTCCACATACATACATACATAAAAATATACTGTGTATAAATCTGAATATGAGGCCACAAGGCTTCATCCGAGGTAAATTTGTGACTACTTCCAAATAAAATTCCGTAGCCAGACCGAACTGCAGTCGAAACCGGAAAATATATATGTACATGTTTTTAGACACAATCAAGTCTTAAGTTTTGAGATAGATATATGTAGGTATAAATATATATATATATATATATCTAAATGTTCAGAGTGAAAAGCGAAATCGGTTAAGTCATGTCTGTCCGCCCATGCATAGCTTGTGTCAATATTAAGCTATCTCAACGAAACTAGGTATAAACATTGCCCGGACTCAAGGTAGGTTGGAAACGGGCGATATTGTATAATAACACCGCCAAAATAAATATGAATCGAGAAAATCAGAATACTGCGATATTTCAGTAACTGCACTGAAAACCCCAAACGACCAAAGAGAGAATTTCCTTATTTTCCCCCCAACTTGCGAATTTTCTCCCAATTGAGTAAAGATTTCTTCAAAGTGAATAACAACCTGGTTTCTCCAAAAATAGTATATATTCCTTAACCGCCATTTCATGCCCATCATTCTTTCTTCAATCCAGATAATTTTTTGTTGAGTGAATATAAGATCATTTTATCAAATTTAATGTGCAGGATCGGGTTGCATAAGAGGCGTGGCATCGTCATTATCTCCTAAACTACTTCATCAATCACCATAAAATTTGGTACACACTTTGCAATTGTGTTTAATTATTTTAATTATTTACAAGGCCGATATTAGAAATTCCTACACCCTATAAAATCAAACCCAAAAAAGCGTCGGGGTTAGACCGTAAGAAAATACATGGGTGTTAGACGAGCAAATTTAAGGGGGGCTTGTGAAAAGGTAATTGGTGTCGTGCGGGGAATCTCAACATGCCGGTCGGGACTTGCAAATATCTCAATGATTTCGGCTAGGTAGGAGCAGTTGAGTCAATTACAGTATCGAGCATTTAGTTGGGCCAGGTTTCTGTTAGAAATATACTACTCAACCTGACAGCACTGATATTTGCTCAAATGGCTTTAAAACCTTCCCTTTCGGTTAGCAAATCATCGCAACATTTTCTAGGCAGAAATTCAAGGCGGATGTAGGGAATCTTGTAACCAATACTCTGTAGAGAGATATTTACATTTCTTGCAATAGCCAGGCTGCAATCAAAGATCTGAGTTTTGTCGACTCACTTTTGCACCTGGGTCATACGCGAAATATTCTTGTAAATGATATTTGAAAATTTTTTATGAAATGTGGATTCTCTAATAAAGGAGTATAGGAAACTTGCGGAAGGCTCGAAGTGCCTTGTCACAAGAAGTTGCAGTGACTCCAAAAAATGTATAGAAAAAGGAACGGCTCTGCACTTTCTTTGCAAGCATTCGTGACTATGTTTTTATGTAAGGCGATAGAATTAAATGAAGTTATGCTAAGGTAAGCCTATTTGCCCTTCAACTTTGGCCAATCTTATTTTGCAATTATTTTTATGCTATATCTCACATTCATTTATTGTAGACCCTTTCGCAAGACCAAATACTAAATCGTCTGAAAATCGGTTTCAATATTGAAAGGGCATTATTATTTAAGCCAAAGCCATACTATTACGAGGAGAGGTCAAAGATTCTGCTTAGAAATTAATATTATTACCAGAGGTTATTCCTTTTGTTTTGACAGTCCTCCAAATGGCTTCCGAAATTTACTGGGAGAATAATAAACTCATAAAGTTTTAAGACCTTACAGCTCACCTATCAAATATGCGTCTTTTTAGGTATTATACAAAGATTTGTGATTTTTGAAGCTCAACTGTAAGCTACCAAATCAAGGATAGCAAACAAAACCGCCATAGAATTAAGTATTTATTTATATACATATGAATAAATCTATGTACGCAAAAATATTTGGATATAAATATACACATTTATTGCATTTCTCTTCCTTTATGTAGAGAAAATTACATCGCACCCCACATAAAACACTTCGCTCCTCTTTTTATTGCTTACTGTTTTTTTTTTATGCTATTTATATTCAGCCAAATAACCTAGCGATCATCTCTCTTACCAACCGCTCAAACTCACCACACAGGATATTATAAAAAGGATTAATGTTTGTATTTTAATTGCATGACAGGAGTGAAAGGACAAAGAGCATTCAAGCTTTTAGGCAATAAAAACAAAGAAATGTAGAAGCAGCATACAAAAAAATATGTAATAAAAAATAGATGCAAAAAAAAAAAGAAACAAAGTATTAAAATGTATATCAGCGAAAAACAAAGCAGCAAAAAATAAATAAAATATTTGCCATAAAAATGTCAACCACAGTTGAATTATTACGAGAGCCTTAACGCCGCTCTGATTTGCAGTGAATCGACCAAGCAACCAATGCGAATAGAAACGCCACCCGCCCGCCCACACACAATAAACGTGTGCTATGTGACCGGCCGTTGTTTCTATTTTTTTTTTTTTTGTTTTATCAACTTTCGTATATTTTACATTTTTGAAGCCCACAAATTTGTTTGACTTCTGCAAAGTAACTCTACAAATTGGTTTTCTTATTGCAAAAAAAACCGAAAAATAAATAAATAATAAATAACCAAGATGACACAGTATACCCGTATTCTCGCTCAGCACTGCAGGTGCCCCTCTTCCTTTTGGCATCCTTTGAATTTTCTTAAACGCATTTTACATACATATTTCCGTTTGCAATAACTTCATATCATATCATTTGTCATATCGTTTGTCGTTGTTGGCCTCCTTCGGAGCGTCAAGTCCAGTAGCAATTTTCTGTCCACATGCAAATCTCAACAATGCGGATTGCATCTCAAACTGTTGCAGTTGCTGCAGTTGATGCATCATTTGTTGCATTGATGCCCCTGATGTCTGTTACAAGATGCTTTCGCTTGTCTTTTTTTATGTAAACTTCCGTTGTGTTGTTCATCATTTTTAAATGTAAATATATGTATGTATGTATATTCATAAGTTTACGTGGGTATGGAAGTTTTTGTACGTGAGTATATTTAATTAATTTCACTGTCATATTCTGCAACGTGTAATAATTAATTTCGAGTGTCATGCTTTCGGTCGTCAGTGACAAATTAAGCATTCAAAGTACATACGAGCGCAATTGATTTGGTAAGAAATGCTTTTTTTTTGTAATATGGAAGGTAGAGATGCAGGTGAAAACGCGTGTAGATCTGCCTAACTTCAATAATTTTTATTTTTACTACTTGTCTATAACTAAAATAAACTTCAAAATTTTAAGATTCATTACAAGGCGAATTTATAACAGGTGGTGTTATAAGTACAAAAACAAAAAATTACACTAACAAAATATACGCACAATGACAGAATGATTTATAACAAACACATCATTTCGCCTTAACATTCACCAAGCAAATTCAATCATCTGCTTGATCAACTTCCCCTTATATGAATCGTCATTTTCATCTTCTGAATCTGAATAATGGGTGTGTTCGAGCCGCTCAATAATTACAGCAATATTGCAACCCTGTTACTTACTTGATACTCTGTTGCTGATACTCAGCTGATAATGTGCAGCAATATTGCAGCATTTATTTTGCACAGAACGCGTAATTGGGAAATATGGAGATTTTAACTTATTTGATACCTGATGAGATGATGGAAAGGGGCGGTGATAAATTTTTGATAAACATGGGCAAAAGAAGGCGGAGAAGACATAAGATAAAACGTTTCTTGTTTGAAGAGTGTTCCAAAAGAAGAAAAGTGAGGAAGTGAAAAGTGAAAACAAATAATAAACAATATTACATATTAAAATAACACTTATGAAAAACTTTACTTACTTTTCTTCCTCCATCTCAATTGCGCAGTAAAAATTTTTATATTGCGTTTGATTTGCTAGTGATGAGCAACAGATTGTCAACATTTTATTCAACGAACGCGTGACGTTGCCACTGTTGCCGAAATTTTGCCAAAGAACGTGATGCTCTATCATCAAAAGTAACACTCCCGCAATAATCGCAGCTCGAACACACCCAATACCTCTGTCGTTTGGTGCCAATTGGAAATATCAAGCGACGTCAAGCCCTTTTCCACTTGGTCTTTCCAACGCAGAGGAGACCGTCCTCTTCCTCTACCACCACCAGCTGATACCGCGTTGAATAATTTCAGGACTGGAGCATTTTCGTCCATTGGTACGAGATGTCCCAGCCAATGTAGCCGCTGTATTTTAATTCGCTGGGCTATGTCTATATTGCGTTAAAGCTCATACAGCTCATAGCTCCATCGTCTGATTGGATTACAAGTAACCTATACCTTGTAACGCCGATTCTTGGCCAGACTTTCTTTGAAGGCCATCAAGAGGGTTCTCCGACGTACCTCCTATTTGCACTTTCTATCAAAAGCGATCTTGGCAGGTGGTTATACGAAGCAAGGAGGTGCCTTCCTTCTAGACCGCAGATTTCCAGGGGTATCCTTGTAGAAAGGGATCAAGACTAAGCACTTGCTGCATTTATGATCCAGCTCGCTTAGGACGAATGCACTCGTACTATTAGAATTTAGTGAATTCAGTGATCGGTAGACGTTGGCTCAGCAAAAAGCATTTTTGAAATATGCCGTAAAATCATCTTCTGAATCTGAATGATACCTTTGCCTACTCCAATCATTCACCATTTCTGAAAATTTTTGAGGAAAGTTACATCATATTTGGTTTCAGGAGATCGCTTTTCACCGGCAACATCAGTATTGACTTTTTCGCCGACCCGTAATTTCAAAATGCATTTTAAAGCACCATTTGATAATTTGATTGCCAATCCGAACGATCCTGACAAGAAAATTTCAATTCATAATTCATAACAATATTTAAAGTAATATCTGCGATAGCGAATGATATACTCATACCCATTAAATATTTGGCAACATTTTTAAATGGCTGGAATTTTTTGCCTTAATTGTTTGATCGTTTGGCATGAAAATAGGCAACACTATAATTCGTGTTCAATCACTTTCTGACTAGAAGAGGTATTATCTGTAACACACCATCATCTAACTGTTTGCATCCGCCCATTCTGAGCTTATCTTTACAACGAAACAGTAGCTGTTCACCATCAAAATGTGGCAATCAAAATGAAGGTGGAAAACAAATGATAGATGAAAACAATTAACAACTTACTCAGATAATAATTCTAATAAAAAAAAACTCCAGTAACACAATAGTCAGAAATCTGAAACGTTCATCAAACACAAAGCAATAAATGAAGAAAAACCAGTTAAAATACGATAGGCAGTAAAGTTTGTGGGGTGAAACGAGACGAACGGAAGAAGTAAAAGTTAGGGCTGTCAATCACGCGGCAGTGAAGCAGTTAAAATGATCGACAACACGTCGAAGATGCAACGCATTCCGCGGGATAAAAATCAGTAGCCACAAAGTCACAGAATAAGCTAGTGAGTGACTGGAGCGAGCGACCGTAAAAATTATCATTTATCACTCGAAACGCGAATATTGTACATGGTATCCATAGATATGCACGTGATCAGATACAAAGTATAAGTTTAGTCCCTGCAGGAAAAATCTGAATAAGTCAAACAAGTATCTGGTTTTAAGCAATTAAAATATAACATATGGCATCTGTCGGCGAGGCGGAGTAGCGCCACCGATTAACAACAACCTGTCAGATGGCTAGTAGAGGAAACAATGACAATATAAGTAAGTACTAAGTTTGTTAGACTTCGATAAGAGATGTCATGGGCATTTTGCAATATTTCAAGACTTAAATAATACTTTATTGTACCAATACTTGAATCGATTTTATTAGTAGTACATTCAGAACCGTGGAATATTTTCCGAGTTTTAATTATAGGCTCGTTAGGCCAGCCAGAACCTTCCCATTGAACTTAAATTTGGGCTTCTGGAACACAAAAGTGTATTTACAACTAAAGAGAGCAGCTCCCTCAAAAGAGCTCTCAAAATGAATCGAAGAAGCCCTAAGGTCTCTTTTGGTCGCATGTAAATATTTCGTCCTTAAGGTTATCTTTATCTTTATCTTTATCTTTACCTTTATCTGTATCTTTATCTTTATCTTGATCTTAATCTTTATCTTGATCTTGATCTTTATCTTTATCTTTATCTTTATCTTTATCTTTATCTTTATCTTTATTTTTATCTTTATCTTTATCTTTATCTTTATCTTTATCTTTATCTTTATCTTTATCTTTATCTTTATCTCTATCTTTATCTTTATCTTTATCTTTATCTTTTTGTTTATCTTTATCTTAATCTTTATCTTTATCTTTATCTTTATCTTTATTTTTATCTTTATCTTTATCGTTATCCTTATCTTAATCTGTAAAACTTATATCTGTTATGCCTCTGATAAAATGTTGCTAAAGCAAACCAGTCTAATTTCCTTAGAAGTGAACTAGTTTGGTATTTATGAATTTCCTATTCGGCTGTTTCTATAGTCAATTCAGATAGGCGGATGGATAGTCAATTCAGACAGTTGCTCACACACACATACACACACATTGGATCATTATTGTTTTTTCTTTGTGAGTTGTAATTTGAAGTGGCAAAGTAGGTGTGTATGCAATGAGTGTTGTGAATTAATTATCGAAATTGAAATAATTTTTCACATTACGACTGCTTATTTAGGTAGTGTATTGATGTTTGTGAAATTAATGTGAACAACGCATGCTGTGGCATAACTAATTTTCCTGATATGTGCCACAATCGGTGGCAAGCATCGTATGAGTTTGCGCTTATCCCTGTGGAATTCATTGGAATCGTCGCGCTGCGCCACTCGAACGATAATTGAATGCGCGTTTGGTGGCCACATTCGTCCTGGGTTTAGCGCCGATATCTGAGTATCTACTATGAGTGACAAATATGTTGCTAGACGAGGACATACATATGTATATAAATACAGGCACATACATATGTATAAGAATAAATGTAAGTGGATACTTACGCCTTGCGGTGCATTGTAGGCACAATAACACTGTGCAACAATTTCAGGGTCATTGTTTGGGGGCAGAATAGTTCCAAAACAGGACGAAACTTCTTAGATTCTATAATTAAACTTTCTGAATTTTTTTCGTTTTACGATACAAGGCTCAAAGTCCCCGTCAATATATTTGACTCAGACAGGGACTTTGCATCAACTTTTCCCGAAGCTCGCAGGTAAATAATTTATAAATGACGTTGCTGATAAGATTGTTACTAAGAAAATTTGACACTTAATTTGCGAAGTAAAAGACTAAGGGTTAAAATTTCCTAAAATTCTATTCTTCAAAGCATTTCGTTAAGATTGCTCTCAAATAAAATATGAGCACGATTAATTTAGATTTCGATAGAAAGTAAAATCTTAAAACTACGTCCAGAGTTTTGTCAACTCGCACTGGTATTGTTAATAAAGTATGTAGAGTATAAATAAATGTTGCACAAATACCGGTAGAGGAAGTTATGCAAACTAAACAAAAAACGCTCATTAAGTGCATAGTACAATTGGTTTGGTTTCGTATTTGTTTTTATTAATTTAGAAATACATATTTATAGTGATGGTAGGAAAATAAATTCTTTCACTCTATTCTTTGCTGTCCGTGCGCGCGAACTTTACTGGAGAGGCCCGTCATCAAGTTGTGTACAACGGTTTTGTTCACTTTTTAATTTTTTAAAATTGTTATTGTTATTGTCGCGTCTCGTTCAGCTTACGCGGAAGGGAAATGCTTTTTTTCGTTACTTTTTCGCTTCGTTTTGGAACTTTTTTCTTTTTATAAATTTTTATAACATTTCTATTATTAATTCGAGTGACTTGCACGGGTGTGGTTTTAGTTTTTTCGGCGTCACCTCTCGTCGATATATAAGTGTTCCTCCAAATTATGGCTAAGTATTACTTTCTTTTCCAACTGTACGTCTGGCTAGATATTTCATTTGGGACTTTAACATCTGTGCCACATCAGCGAAACTGTATATTACATATTACATTGCAGCAGACTATTTTTCGGAAATCAATTAAAAATAACGGATAATTCCTTCTTTAGCATTGTGTAACGAAATAAGGTAAAGTCACTTACATAGCCTCACTTTTTCAGAATGACGACTGCGGCTATGCACTTGAAGGTAGTAGAAAAAGGGAGAACCATTCATACTATTTTGTATAACCTTTTGAGTACTACGAGTATTTCCAGTCTTTTGAGGATTTATGCTACATTCCCACTAAGATTTCAAACTCCAAATCTTGAATTTTTTTAAGTGTTTCCACTGGACTTTCTATAGGGTTTGTTGACATTTTTCCGGGATCCTAGAGGTCCTTCCATACATTTACAAGTGATTCTTCAACATCTAGTGTTCGAGTTCTCCTTATCTAAAGCTGCTGTTAGTTTTTTCTTGTTTACTCATTTTGAAATTTTTTTTTTTTGTGTTTTTGTTTATACGGAGAATTTAGACATTTTAAATGAACCAGTCTAAACGGTTGCATTTGTTCGTTGAAACCTGATTGAAATCCAACTAAAAGAAATCATGAAAATATATCGTAAATCTACGTGGATTTCGGAAGTTTTCAAGACATCTCAGATTTCAGTTCAGTGGCAATGCAGTGTTATTCAAATATTTAAAAGGGAAATGCATTCTACATTTGAAAAAAAATTCGTTCTTATTGTTGTTCCACAGGCATTTCCTAGTTGTCGATGCAAATGGGGCAGGTTATACCCTCGTCTCCTCATCACCCTCTTCACCGCTGAAAGTGTATGATTTAACCAAGGCATAATGGGTTTTGGAAGGCCTTAACAAAAGCGCTTACGCTTCTTTGGTAGTGTTGGGAAAACCAAAAAGTCTCCAAAAAGTCCGCATCACCGTCATTTTCATTGACTGCTTCCAGTGCGATTTATACGTGTTTCCAACACGTCTTCGGGATTATTGAAATCTATGCCGGAGTCATCGATGGATGTTGAACGCTTTCGGCGAATTTGAAGGATTGGCGTAACAACTTGCTCTTAAAAAGCTGATTTTTCAGAGTTTTGAGTGATGTTTACAAAAAGTTAAACACAAAATAATTCATGTAAAGTGCCGAGCTTTGTATTTTAGCAGTTGCAGTCCAAATAAAACGTCCAAGTGCAGTTATCACCTTCATTTTCTTCTCGCTATCCCTGTAGCTGCGTTGTCGTAATCTGGTTTTTTATCATTCTTGGATACCTACACATACATTCTTGACAAAAGTAATGCTCCATTTTTCTTTCTATTTTGCCAGAAATAAATAGAATCGCCATTACTTTATGGCTGGCATGCCGAAATTTTTGATATTACAACAACCACCCCTCAAGTGACTTCAACTTATTTCATTACACCATGCTTGTTGAGCTAAAATTTAATATTTGAAAAAAATAAGACATACTAGTTTTGAAATAAACTCTTATTGTCAAGCCCAAGTAACTTTCGTAAGAAACGCATTTTTTTGTACAATGGGCCCATTTTCTTATAACCTAGTTGTAAAAGAACTCAGTAAAATAATATCCGACCTGAGATATAGTGTTGGGAAGTGAAAAACCTGCGCTATTGTGAATGGGTCGGAAGAAAATTCATGGGAAATTTAAATCTAAGACCTAATTCGTCTCTATTTGCATAGTATTCTGAAATATACAACTACATAAACCTAAAATTTACTGCCACTGCTCTTTTCCGTTCTTAAATAGCACTAACCAAATTTTATCCGAATTGTACAACTACAAGAAAATTGTTAAGAGAGTAAATCAAACGAACATATTAGGTTAAAGAAAGTATCACATGCATATCGCTAAATCGAAAAAGCCAGTATTCATATAATTTAGTGATAAGATCATTTTGGGTTTCTAATATAATTCTAAAGGAAATCAGAGGGTCGAACCTAACTTTTTGTATGTTGAAATAATTTTTGTTATCTAAGTGCATATTTTTAGAGTTTAGACTACACCGAGCGCAAAGTGTTCATACATACTTACATAAACTATGTATGTTCATACTAGCTCGCGACCCAAATGTAATCGCTAGTTTGCAATCGAAATGGCAATCAGCAGGGAATAGGCAGCTGACAAGAAGAACAACAACAATAACACACAATCAAACTGCATAATCGCTCAACAACAATCGCATTGAATATTTTCACTTGCACTTGTCACATTTATTTTATTGCAGCAATTACTCTTGTTAAGCCACCACCAGCCCCACCACACCCTCACTCTCCCTGGCCAAGTCATTGCGTTGCAGTAGCAATGAAACAAACGACACAAGAGGTGGTGGTGACCAGCGCACTCGTGCAACCCTCCTCCTCATTGGCAGGGGATCCTGTTGCACGATTGCACTCGTACGAATAAATGAATGTAAGCAATTGAAGAATGTTTGTATTTATAAGTACATATATTTAAAGCGCAGTTCGTAGTACGCAATTCGCAGTATGTTCATTTGTATTGTATGGTAGATTTATTTGATTGCTGTGAGGGTAATTTCATTTATTTGTTTGTACTTTTGGATGCTGTCAAGTGTTTTTTTTTTTGCTCCGCTCAACAATTATTGTTTCTGTTGTTTTATTTAATAAAAACAACAACACGCGAAAGTTACCACAAATTAACTTGTTTGACAATTGATTTTTGTGGCTCTCGTTTAGTGGGTAAACATGCAGCGGCATCGTGCCTCAAATTACCACTCTAATTGAGTCATAAAACCACATGTTCAAATCGCTCTGTTGCAAGAGCCTTTTGCAAGGATCAATGGCTGGTGGTGGTGGTAGGGTTGCTTTAGTTATTCCTCTGTAGTTTACTTGGCACTTGTTGTGTCAACTGCAAATCGTATTTTTATTGCACAATTGCGTACGGTAATTTATGCGAATTTTCAAATAACCAAATTTATATTCTTACATGGACATCTGTACGTAAGTATGCGGTGAAATTAGCTACTAGCACATTTAATATGCTTTACGATACACAAATATGTATGTACTATGTGGCAATAAAGACAATGTGTTGAGTTAATTACTGAATTGGCATATGTCGTGATTTCTGTGGTTTGAATTTACTACTATATTATACCAAGTCCACACGACAACGAAAACCAGTTTTTTTATATGTATGTAGGTACATTCGATTCGCTACTTCTCTGCTCGCAATGCCTAAGCTCTGCTCGTATTTGTGTGTACAAGCAAAAACAATTCAGCGATCGCGAGTACAGTGATACCTCATTAAATTGGTCGAAATCATTAAATTCCATTCTGCAGACATTAGACCAGTTTTAGGCAGCACATAAACGACGATCATGTGCGCGGGCGTACTTGCACCTTTGATGCATATTCGTCAATTGTGAAGTGCCCACATTACATTGGAAACAAAAACAAAATCTGTATTGATGCTAATTTATGCCAGATGCTTCATCGATTCGTCCCTAGCTAATAGATGGCGAAACGAATACGACCTATGATTCATTCGTAATATTCTGTGAAAACAATTTGAAAGTATGTATCTGTTTTCGCTCTGCAAAAACTGTCTAACATTATTAGGAAGCAATCACGATTATCTCAAAAAACATCTAAGTTTTCATTCTGTTTTTATAAGCAACTCTATGTTCAATAACTATTTGCCAACAAAAATCAATGATCTTCAAAATATTTGCAAAACTAAGCATTTCTAAACATTTTTCTTTTTACGTCAGTACTGTAATGTTTAATTTAATTTCGTATTTATTATATGGGCATCAATAATTACAGAAAAGCTTTTTTCTTATAGCGGCCTCCCTCGGCAGGCAATGGCAAACCTCCGAGTGTATTTCTGCCATCAAAAAACATTTGCCGTTCGGAGTCGGCGTAAAACAGTAGGTCCCTCAATTTGTATTACAACAATAATACGCACACCACAAATTGTAGGAGAAGTTCGGCCAAACATCAAGCTATGATGTAAGCCTCATAAAAAAACTCTTCATACATTGCCCTCGACACAAGATAGGTCGGTCGACACAAGATAGGGCAGTACTGGAAATGCTTGGAATTGGATAATAAAGACGTTCGCGTTTTGTGGCTATCAAAAGAAAGTGATATTTCAGTCACTTTACTGAAAAAATTTCCTATGAAAAACTTTTCTTATTTTTATATCGACATTTTTCCTGCAATTTGCCATATTTCCACCTGATTGAGAAAAAGCTCCTGCAAAATGAATAAAAACCTACATAAATTGAAATCTGTTTTCTTCGAAGTTAGTAAAAACTTATTTAGCTTCAATTTATTCCAATTTCCTTTCTTTTGATAGCTGTTTATCTTCAATCCACCGTGACACCGCCCACTTCAAGAAACTGGACCAAATTCGGAACCCACGTAGCATATTAATTAATATTATCAGTTTCGAAAACTACAGAAATAGCATAAAAAACCACGCCTACTTTTCGCATAATAGCTTACAAAAAAAAAAAACACAATATTGTAGTAACTGTCAAAGACAATTTGTTCAAATTTAATGTTCAGAAGGGGGCGGAAATATATGCGATCAAAAAAAATTTGAAATAGGGCGGCACCATCCATTTTGGAGCAAAATATATATCTGAGGTATATATATCTTAATACTATATCCAACTCTACCAAATTTGTTGCAAGCATTTAATTTCAAGTCAATAAATTACGAGAATCGTAAAACTCGACCATATACCACATTCACCAAAATACAAATTTTTTTTTAAGTCTTCAAAGACTTTCATTTTGAGGTTTATATAATAAAATTTATCTCATAATAATTGTGAGTTGGAAAATACTTGAGGACGCGACATTTTTTTCCATTCTCTTGGGTCTTAAAATAGTTCCGTCTTTCAAGACTTAAAGTTGTCTTGCTCATAGTTTTTATGCAAAGACTTTTATTATATAAATCTTAAAATAAAAGTCTTTGAAAGACATAAAAAATTTATCTCACTGGAAAGACTATTATAATATAGTTCTCAAAATAATAGTTTTTTTCGATTGAAAAAATTGTTCTCACTCATAGTTATTATGAAAATCCGTTTAAAAGCTTCTAAATAATAACTTAAAAACAAAAAAAAATTATTAAAATACTTATATAATTCCTATTAAAATTATGATGACTTTTTTGAGACTCAGCACTCAAATAATTATTATTTTATTTAGATATCTGCAATAAAAGATAATTTCCTCAAGTTTTATCACACGATTGGGTTGGAGAAAGCGATACGCGGAATTTTGAAACTATACACAGCGCTACCGTATTTGAGGAAAAACTACTTTATCGAACTCTACGAAATTTGGTAAACCATTTAACTGAGTAATAACCATTTTGAAAATAATATAATTGGGATGGAAAAAATAAAATCAAATAAATAATAACTGCATCCGAATTTGATAAAATTTTTAAAACTGGGTTAAATATATAATAAATTTTTATTTTTATTTAAACAAATTAAAGTCTATGATATATTAAAACAGAATTAGAATACATTTGGGTAATTTTTTAATTTTTGTCTACCGTTTTGTATATTTAAACTCACCAATCTCCGAAACAACTGAATGGATTTTCATAGAGCTTTAGCTGGTGACTAAACAGTAACCTCCAAAATAACTAAGAATAATTTCTTTTAAATAAAATTTTATATTTCCAGCGTCCACGTATGCCGGTGCATATTTTTTGTTGTTGATTTTTTTTTTAAACGTGATGTGAGCATGCTTGATATACAGAGCTGGACTTACGCATTTCTTTGCGTTTTTTATTTAACTATTTAAATAGTCAATCCCCTACAAAAATTTTTGTCAAGTAATTTTTTGTTACAACTTTGGCCTTTGACAACCATATTTGATTATTTCATTAACATTCTTAATTTCTTTGAGTTTAATTTTGAAACAGGTGGCAACCCTTTTTTAAAAAAAAATTTAGAAAATTAATTTTTTTAAACCTTTTTTTTTAACATCAATATGTTGGCATTTAAAATAACAAATCAATAAAATTGAAATCAAAATCACAAAAGAATGTTATACTTTTATATTAAATTTTCTTTATTTTAATAAAAGTTATAAACTTTTCTTGTGGTAAATTTCATCCCAATCCGTAAAAAAAAATTCGTTATATTGGGATTTGAAATTTGACTAAACATTTAAAAAAAATTAGTAATTTTATGTCACTATGGCGTCTTAAATACATGGCGCCTCGAACAGATGTGCCTTGAGAAAAGTACCCAATTTCAATGCGAAACATATAGCTGTCATGTAAATCCAGAAGGTTTATTTGACTATTTTCGAAAGAGAAACATTATAAAAGTAAAACAAATTTTTTACAACTTTTAAATTAATAACAATTGATAAATGCTCGGATAAAGTTCGGCTTCGAAACCAAACCGAAACCGAACCGTACTTTGATGGTCGAAGCTGAGACGAGGCCCAAGTTTGGTCGTTCTCTAGTAGTTATAGTTGACTTATTGTCTACCTCTTTTGATAGATATGTAAACTTAAAACGACAATTTTAAAGTTTCTTTCCCTCAAGCTTGAATTATAATACTACCCAAGTTTTTTTTCGCATAGATTCTGAGCACTTATTTATGTATTTATTTACGAAACAGATATCCTTTAAAGCTTATATAACATAGCTACACATACAATCTTTGGTGTATATCTGTAACTACACATGTATGCTATGTTTGAGTGTACGCATATGTTATGTTCATACTTTTCTCGGAGCGGATTCGTTGTGCACATATCGACATCGCTTCAAGATATATTTTCAGATACAAAGTAAGCAATTGTATCTGCGGCGAATGACATTAAAATAAATATGTATGTATGAAATTGCGAAGATAAATAGATACGTTACACATAAAGTTCCACACATGCATGCCTAGCTTCACATAAGGACCCCATACCCCGATGTGTCGAGGTGGAATGAAATGTCAGAAGAAATACAAAAAAATAATAATAATAATAATAAAATCTTGAGAAGAAACATAAAAATGTAACTAAAATAAAGGGAAATAAAAACTGACATAAAATAAATGCAAGAGAAAACATTAACAATGAAGATGGCTGAGGGAGCAAAGAAGCGTAGAAAAAGTAAAATAAGAAACGATTGCAGCTCTACGATTCGGAGCTGAACTGCTCTGCTGCTGTTGTGAGTCCCTCAGTTAGGAACTAATAAAAATAAAATAAAAAATGGCGTACAGCAAAGTCGCACACATGCACACCCACAACCTGGGTATGGCTACAGTCGAAAATTCGAAGCACACACACACACACACACACACGCACCAATACACATGCGCATATACGCATTTATATATTTCAACGGAGAAAGCTCGTATATTATCATAAAGCAGGGGATGCGCAAAGTCGGGTCGTAAATCTTTCCGATAACATTTTATGCGAAACATTTCTTTTCGTTCCCGGGGGAAGTTATGGAACGAACGACACGCTGACTGGTGGATAGGGGGAGGGGGGCATTGCTGGACAAACGAGCGTAGCAATAGCGCTGGCGAAACGCACGGCAAACTCGCTGAATTTTGGAAGGATGTTCAGATGGAGCGGAGAGGAATGTGAGCTGAGGTCGCGAGCATCCTTCACAGCCAGCCACCTTCTGCGGTCATTCGTATGCCCACACATACACACTCACACACACCCAGATACACACGTTGGCTTAGAGTAGGACTGTCATGTTTTGTTTCAAACTTTTGTTCAGCTACACCTACACCGACACCCGCACCCGCCCCTCCACTACTCAGTTTCGTTGCACAGAATTTTATTTATTTTTTCGTTCTTGGGCATAACCTTTTTCTTTACTTTTATTTACAATTTTGGGCGTTGATGTTGCTGAATATCGGGGGGTGGTCGGAGAGATGGGATGAATCTATTTACATTGTTGGCCTTACACGTGTGTGTGTGTGAGTGCGTGTGAGGTATACGGGAAGCGAAGACGAATGAATTGTTTGCTGTTTCCTTTCGAGTTTTGAAGAATTTATGTGCCCGGCAGACGTATCTTGCTTTTCTACGCTACGTTGTTGCTATTGTGTGGCATGGATATTGTTGGACTGATTTAAAGTGCAGATAGCAATTGAAGAAACTTTAATATGAGAAGTGCTGATGGAAATTTAACTTAAAATAAAATAAACTAATAAATTAAATAAACTAAATTTAAAAAAATCAAATAAATTTAATTAACCAAAATGATAATTCAATAACATTAAGTAACAAACAATAAAATAAGAAATATATAGAATGAAAAATTAACAAAACAAACAATAAATAAATGAAACCAAGTTAAATTAAACCAAGTTAAATTAATGTAATTAAACAAAATAAAAACTAAAGTATTATTAAGTAAGAAATAAGTCAAATGAGAAATATATGAAATTAAACTCAAAAAATTAAATTCGATGGCATTAAACAAAATGAAAAATTAAATCTTTTAAAGTAAAAATTAAACGAAACAAAAAATATGCATATGAAATGAAATGAAATATAATAAAATAGAATTAAATTAAACTAAGTTAAATTAAATCAAAGGAACAATAAAGGAAATAAGAATAAAAAGGACAAATTTAAAATTAAAATTAAACTAATAAAATTAAATTAAATAAAGCAGTGGAAATTAAAAAAATATATATTAACTCAAGTAAAAATTAATTAAATATAATAAAAATTAAAAGGAAATTTATAAAACCAAAATGAAACTAATAAATTGAAATTGAGTAAAGCAGTGGAAATTAAATAAAGTTATATTAAATGAAGTAAAAATAAACTATATTAATTTACCTTAAATAAAATAATATAGAGCAAATAATTTACAATAAAATAAAAAAGAATAAAATAAATTTAAATAAGGTAGATTAAAATACATACATATATGTATAATATATATATTAAACTGCGTTAAAAAAATTTAAGCAAAATAAAAATTAACGTAAAATAAGTTTACTCAAATATAGTAGGTAAAATAAAATTATTTAAAGTGAAAGCAAATATGTAACCCATTACATTTATATTATGTTAAAATCAAAAATAAATAAAGTAAAATGGAGGAAATTAATTACAAAAAATTTAATTTTGAAAAATTTAATTTTGAAAAATTAAATAAAATAAACTAACATCAAAAAATAAAATAAAACAAAATAAAGTAGAGAAAATAAGATGCAAAAAAGTAAGGGAAAAGAAATGAAATAAAATCAAAGTTAAAAATAAACTAACATAAAAAACTTAAATAAAATAAAATAAAATAAAATAAAGTAGAGAAAATAAGATACAAAAAAGTAACGGAAAAGAAATAAAATAAAATAAAAAATAAAACAAAGTAGAAGTAAAAAAAAATAAACAAAATAATTGAAAGAAAAGAAAGTTAAACTAAAAATCATTAGAAAATTTGGAAACAATTTCTTTTTTTTTTAAATAGTAAAATAAAGAAAAATAAGTACCTAAATCCAAACATAAGAAAACCAAATCCAATCAAATTACAATAAAACAAAGTAGAAAGCAAAAAAACTTAAATCAAAAACTTGGTTTAATTAAAATATCTTAAATAAATTTAAAAAATGATTAAATATAGTAAAATAAAATTAAGTGAAATAAAACCAAATAAATCAAAGCATGGCAGAATAAAATAAAACAGAAAAAAAAGTAAAGTAAAATAAGTTAAAATATAGTGAAATATTATAAAATGTTAAATTAAATGAAAAAAAATAAAACATAGCAAAACATAGCAAATTAAAATGAAATGAAATGCAATCAGATTACTACAAAACTAAAGAAAGTAATTAAAATAAACTGTTTATTATCAAAAAATAATTTTATTAGCTCAAGGCCAGTTTTTAATAGGAAGAAGGGAAAAACAATAACAGCATACACAGCTTACTTGGCTCATCTCGTTTAAGCTTTGCCTTAATGAGTATAAGCTATGGGACGTGAGTTCGAATCCCTGCAAGAAGTCTGATGAGGAGATGTGGTTATCTCCGAAATAGCTATAACTTCTACCATTGCTGTTTTTTCTATTATTCTTCCTTTTAAAAGCCGGTCTTGAGCTCAAAAATTATTGTTTGATATAAAATAAATAGTCCAAAAAATATTAATATATATAAAATTAAATAAGTTGGCGCATCTACTGCGGATTCTGATGTGCTAAAAATAATTTCAATATATAAGTGAATTTTTCATACTGTATATCTCTAGAAGTATTTGTGATAAAGTGTACTGGAACTTAGAATGAAAATATGTATATGAAATTAATCTCATACTTGTTGAAAAAATAGGGGGAGTGTGGTACCTCCCATACAAACTGAATTTTTATACTGCATCTCTCGGACTAAGTATTTGTGGTAGACTACTGAAATTCGATAAGAAGATAATTTGGAGTTATTGCCAAAAGGGGCGTTGTCCTTTCCACAGAAGTGAAATTTTCATACAGCATATCGCTGGAGGTATTTGAGGCAGGGAGCAGGATATCAAATAACTATGACTACTGCTTAGCTATAAGTTTTAAAAGCCCATTCCTAGAGCCCGACATAACTCAAACTTGAACATCAAATTGACTTTTACGAGACATCGCAAAACATTCCCTTCTTCAAACATGTATTATAGCCATTTCCCCTATCCAAGTTTAGCCAAAAAAAAATAACCTCTTAGACAATTAAATGTTTAAATTTCGCAAATAAAAATTATGACCTAAAAGTTGAAAAGTTATAACCAGCACAAAAATATCCACCAACATATCACTGTCTTACATTGCATAATACAAGCACAAGCAAAGTGTAAAAAAACGACAACTTGAAAGCCACCAATTAAATGGCCAAAATTAACATTTGCTTATCGCTGGCTTATACAAAACAAATGTCAACTCCTTAGCTGACTGTTGTTGAGAACCCAAGCATAGTTGTGGGGGTGAAGTGAGTCTTGGTTGATTGTTGAAGTGTAGTGAGCTACGGTTGTTGGTGGTGGTGGTGCTGGTGCTGGTGGTTGTGGGAGGGGAGAATAGCGAACGGGAGAAATTTAAACGAATTACCGAGCGCTTATGGAACACGCGTCAAGCAAAAAGCTGAGAAGGATGCGCGTACTCCCCGGTTGCAACACATAACTTCCGCATGCATACAAACAAACGCACACATATACATACAAATATAGTGTAAAAGTATATGTAGACTCAAGTTAGACATTGGTGGCAGCATCCTCCACACGAGTTGGCATTTGAACAAATCCAAAGGATTTGCGGTATTTGTGGCGCATTTGTTAGCGCTGGTGTTAGAGATGTCAGCGTTGCTGGAAACACTGACGTCGAACGTTGTTCACTTCTCAGGGAGTTTGAAATCAAATTATAACATTATGTGAGGGTGTTTTGACTGCCGGTGGAAACAAAAAAAATATTATATATATGTATATATATTTATCGCGATTGTCGTAAAAATCACATCAACAATGTGGTTGTCGCTAGCTTTATTATTGTTCATCTAATCGCTTTGTTGTTTTTCCAGCCTGCCTGCCTGCCTTTCTGCTTGGCTTTCAGCGTTTGCTGGTAGTAGGAGTAGCAGATTTAACAATTGAATGTACAATGAACACATACATGTTTGTGTGTGTGTCTGTGTGTATGAACAACAACGCGCGCGTGAGCGTTTCTAAACGAATTAAACTGCAACATTGAGATAAGATTCTAGATATGACACATGTATCCGAGCGAATCAACGCAGACAAAAATCTCATCAAGGCAATCGTTGATGCTGGGGGGCGAACCAAAATAAGGGAATAAGGAAATCATTGATTTGGATACGTTCATAGCGAATACTAGTTAATATGCACACATACTTACCCGCACTTATGTAGATAAGCACCCTGTCGGAAAAAGCAAACAGTTTACAAAATATACCAATTTCAAAAGTAGTTGGAAGTCGAAAGCCTTGAAACAAATGCATGTTAAATTAATTATGTTAAGGGGTTACGCCACCCACCTTGGAATTTCTTAAAAATCGATTTTTTTTTATTAGCTAAAATGCTTCCTGATAGTCCCGAGATTACGGAGAATATAAAATTATGCATAATTTTGATGCTTAAAGTTCTTTTTCCGTTGTTTGAAGCCATGCGCGTCTAAGTGACCGGAACCATGTATAGAAACTTTAAACGCGCTTTTCTCGAAACACGGTACACCACATATCTCCTACAAATGTCAACCGATTCCTAAGATTTTTATATGCAAATACTCACAATACAATCCACTTGGACCTATCTGAGGATTTTTTCAATACATAATTTTCTGTTTTTTATAAAAATTAATGTAATGAAAAACATGAGTAAAGTAGCAATTTTTCCCTGACGGTGTATACTTTCTTTGCAAAAAAAAATTTAATTTGGTCATCGATTTCGGGCTTTCAAGGTGGCGTTTCTGTAGTAAAATACATTTGTAATAAATTATATGTATGTATATCTATTAGAAAAATTTTCTAGAGAAATACTGGCTGCATATATAATACATTTAAAATATGCTGTTTTTGAATTTTGATTTTAAAAATATTTTTGTTAAATTTTTTTCCAATTTTTTTAGTTTATTGAAGTAAAACTTTTTTAGCGGCAGTAATGTTTTACATCGCGTCCCGAAAGTCACGTCAGAATCGCATCGCGAAATCACGACATGACGCTTGTATTAGAAAAAAACCAACATGCATACTGTGGTAGCTACATATCAATTTGTATGTGCATATGTATGCGCATGCATCCACATACATATGTATGTATGTATAAATATATGGCACTAGCTCAACACCATTTGAGGACAAGTTCTGCACAGTTTCGGCACTATTTTCCGGCTAGATATTTCGGGACCATTTCAAGACCTTTCTGTAATTAGGGACCGGTTCATCACAACAAGTACCAACTACTACCACTACTTCTTCTATTAATACTACTACTACTAGTTACTGCCTATTATAACTAATTACTACTGCATTCACTACGACTACTACGGCAATTTATTTGCATTTAATAGAATAAATCAGAGCGAATCCATATCGGTTTGGATGATTTTCGCTCAAAATTACGTATGAAAACGGGCGTAGTTCGACATGTAATTTGAGGGTGATTGACGAATGGCAGAGCGAATAATGTCTCGTGTGAACATAATATTACATAGATGTGCTCCGGTTTGTGATTTCAAAGCATTTACATATGTAGGTAAAATTTTGGTAATCAGAGTGTTTATTTATAATAATTTTGATTTCGAAATACTGTGACATTTTATTCAAAACTATTCTTAATACATTCTCAATACAAAATATGCTAAATAATAACGTTGGATACAAATATTTTGAATTACTTCACTATCAGGCTTAAATGAAAAAGGGCAGGTTACAGTGTTGTCCAATAATGTTATGCAGATAATACTGGGCGTCAATGGTATGAATCTACACCATTTCCAATTTAAATTCAAATGCGAAAACTTCAATATAAAATAAGAATAATCTATTTTAATTCTGAGGGCGGCAATTGAAAATAAGAATAGTCAATTTTAAATACACACACCGGAAATACCAGCTAAAATGTCCTATAAATCCGAACAAAATTTAGAGAATTTCTCTATGATTTTTTTCCAAAAAGAATCCCTTCTTATTACGACTGGGTATGGCTTTTCAATAAAAAAGGAAGTTAATCTGTAAAACTAAGATGAAAACTTTTCAATGCAATTAGGAATACAATTAAATAGATATCCTGGGAATCTTAATTTTAATAAGCCGAAGACCTTATCTATTTAAAATTTAATTAAATTTTTTAAAGTATTTGAAAACTTTTGGAACAATAAATAAGTAAATCAAAAATTTTCATTTTGAAAATACAAAAATCCAAAAAACAATATTCATAATATTATACTAAAAACAATATAAAGTAGTTTCTTTACAAAGTAAATATGTATGTATGCTAAAACTTTCAAAGCAAAATTTGAATTAAAAAGGCTTCGTTTAAAAATAAAAAGTTTTCCTTATTAATAAATTCAATATGTTTCTAGTGAAAATTAGAGGATCTCCTTATTTATTCATTTTATATTATTTTTAACATAAAAACGAGGAGATTTCTTCTAACAAGTGAATATTTTTGAACAATGCTCCATAAAAATTAATAAACAAGAAGTTATCTCCTTATTCCCACCGTTTTCATTTTCAATAAATTTGAGAAGAAATTCAAACCAATATTAAGAAGATTTTCTAGTGAAAATTTCTCCGATTTCGTCCCTTCTCGCACTCCTTGGCTTTACAGCTTTTTTAGACGTCGATCTTTTTAATTTTAAGTGAACTTTTTAGCTCTGTGTAAGATTAGTCATTTTAAATTGCGAAAGCGTCAAATTAATATGAGAATAGCCATTTGTAAATGAGAGCGCGTCAAATGGAAACGCGAAATAATCAGCGGCTTCAGTATTAAAAAAAGCTCGTGCATAGAGTAAAGGCCACTATTACAGGGGGAGAATGTGCAAGAGCATTTCAAGAGGCATCATCGTTCCATGCAGATGCAGTCATCCACATAACAATAAATTTACGTTCACAATTTTATTGTAATTATTTGAAAAATATGTAATAAAAATAAGCTTCTCATTCCCATTTGATGCATTCTTATTTTCGTTGGACGCTTTCTGATTTGAAATTGACTATTCTTATTTTCAACAGACAACTTCTCATTTCAATTTGATGCTTTCTCATTTAATGCTGACTATTTCTATATACAATTACTGCGTTCTAGATGGTTCTATAACTGAATTACGATCAGGATATGGACGCCATATTTGAGATAATGGGAACATATTCGGACAATACACCTTTGATTTCCACTTTGTGATTGCTAACAACTGCTGTTAGCCTCTGCCTATATCCTCCATCTATTTTATATATGTACCTACGTATTTGATCTCACTGAGGTAATTTTTTTTTGGGACAGGAAACGAAACGCCGTGCGCTTTCTTTATTATCTACATTACTCCTCTACTTTACATAACACAAACACCTGAACGTAGTGAGCGCGACTTATGTGGAGGAGGCTAATAGCATTTTCTTTTCTCGAATAAAATGCCATCTCATTCTAGGGTAACATTACGAAAATTTTGGCATGGACCCCGCGAAAATGCTGCATTTTTTATATGAAAAAAAAAAAAAACAAAACAAATAAAACAAATAAACTACAAAATTTAAATTAGTTGCATGTTGGGTAGCCGGTAGAAAATGTTGCTCTTTTGTCGGGGCAGAGCGCAACATTTTGAGAATAAGATCAAAGAACCCTGAGAAATTTGACAGCCCTGGCACGGGCAACATTATTTCGAGAAAAGAAAACGCTTTAAGTAAGTTGGCGGAATATTTATTTTGTAGCTGTCCTAACCTTGTTAGAATTAGGAAGATAGTTTCGAGGAAACGAATATCTTATCTCTTTTACATTTCACAATTTGCAGCGAGTTATTTGTAAAACAAGTAAATTGAAAGATAATCACAATATTAAAGTCAGAGAAATAGCTGAAAGAAAACACAACGAAAATACTTCCCTATAATCACAGTATGAATAACATGAAAAAATTAAGGCCCACTCATTACGTGTATCAACTAAAACCTGTGCTCATCGCGGAATATATTGAAAATTTGAGTAAATTAATGGCATAAAACAATTGAATAGATACCCCAAACAAACTCAATTGGAACATCTAAATGTAAAACGGCATTCATTTGCTTGTATTATCTATTGTCGATGTAAAACAATTCATTTGATTGAAATGAATAAGTTAAGCCACAAATAAATTACATACATATGTGTATTGTTAGCTACTGTTTGCCTAATTAAACTGTCAAAAATCAATAAACCTTCCATGTCTTTCATTAAACGTTACACACCTACACCATGAAAGCTCTACGGAAGCTATGGACAATTTTTAGTACGACTATCAATTGCATTCTTTGCATGTAAAAAATGGCACAAACACATAGAAATTTATTTTTGCTCAAACCCAAAGAAAATTGAATTAAGTTGCATTGAATGAAAGAAGCATAGAATCGATTCCTAAAGAGCCTAGAAACCTGAGAGATCAAAGTGATAAGACATGAACAGAACGTAGTAGTACTCATATTGTATATTGTTTGCATGTTCCGTTCGTTATTGGTATGTGTGTATGTGTGTATGTTTGTATGTGTAGAAGTGGTATAAACAACACATGCACCTAGACATATTTAAATTTAGTTACATGCTTACAAAAGTTGAAGACAAGGTGGTGCTATTAAAAATGCACTCAAATAAATTGGAAAAGCCGTAGGTGCTCATTAAAATATTCGACACTTTGGAAAGTAATATTACCGCCAAAGGAAACCGCCCATGAAAATCAATAACCAATTAGAGATAGCAAAATTATAACAATGGTAAATAGCATTAATGGTACGTGTTGAGATAATTTCGAATAGCAATTTAGTTAAACACATATGTACATACATATTTATTAAAAGAAACTGACATTACATGAGAGAGAAAATAAGAGAGTGACGACGGATAAAGCTCTTTTTGATTTAAATACTAAATTTAATTTAAAATTGCAGGAATTTCAATATAGAAAGTTAAATTGAAAAAAATTAATAGTGTTTCGATCAGGGGCCACAAATAATTTCCCCTTTTTATTTTTGTTTTGCCTGTAAATTTTTGCGAATTATTAATTCCCATGAAGTTGGCGGTATAGCCGAATATTTTTTTTTCAAATGTCAACTAAAACAATCATACTGAAAGGGAAATGTTGTCCGAATAAGGAGCACTCCAACATAATCCCTGCTGTATGGAATAACCTCAGTTGCATTCAAGTCTAGTCATAATAATCATTTTCTGAGTTTTATTTATTGCTTTTTCTTACCATACCTTAGCCCTATCAGCGAAAAAAGGTAGGTGATATTCTTTTTAAAATTTTCTTCCTAGAGCCTCAAAATGCATTTCTGTTTCAAAAATAAAATTTGGAAAAAATTTCGCTTACGATTTGTTCGCGGTTAGGTCTCGTTATTTATTTGATGCTTTCGGAGTCACTTAAAACGAATCCCAAAGCTCGATTTACTCCATGTTATCAACAATGTATGGTAAGAACACGAATATTTAACCTAGTTTCAAAGAAA
This sequence comes from Anomoia purmunda, assembly GCA_951828415.1. Classification (NCBI taxonomy): domain Eukaryota; kingdom Metazoa; phylum Arthropoda; class Insecta; order Diptera; family Tephritidae; genus Anomoia; species Anomoia purmunda. The sequence goes on from OX639993.1 coordinate 156,124,401, forward strand.
CACTAGGTAGGAAGCAACAATACTAACTCGGAAATATGTATTATATCCGAGTTGGGCCAGGTTAGGTTCGGTTACTGTGGTAGTTCCCGCAGTGGGAACTCACTTAGACATAGTAGGAGTCCGTGGGGATACCACCTATTTTGTGAACGGTGACGTGAATCGGAAAAATCAGGAAAGATTAACCTGAGAAACGTTGCGTACACCGAATGAAGTCACGCAAATTACCAAACCCAGAAATCTCTTCTGGAGCCCTAAAGAAGTACGAGCCTAGGTACTTGAACCTCAGTCTCGCAAAGGAAGGGCAGTTGAGCAGAAAATAAAAAAAAAATGAATCCACCTCATCCTCCTCCATACAACTGCGGCAGAAAGGGTCAGAGACCCCTGATATCCTATCTGAGATGTATTGTTGGGAAGTGAAACAACTGCGTTATTGTAAATGAGCCTGAAAAAGTGCATGGGAAATTTCAGTTTAAGTCCTAATTCGTTTCTATTTGTATATTCATACATCAACTAAAAATTTACCAAAACACCTATTATCCATTCTTAAATAGCACTAAACAAATCTCTTGTTTCATGAAAGATGCTAACAGGGTTGCTTTTGCAACTAAAGGTAATTTTATCCGAGCTGGAGCGCCCATTATTAAACTTATCTTTTGTACGAATTATGCCAATGCTCTCACTGATGGAAGTGAACCTGGTGACAAGGTGTTGGACCCTCCACAAAACCTGCATAATTATCACGCCCATATCTCCCATTAAGTTATTTGTCGCCCTGTCTAGGATATATTACTATAAAATGTTGCACTTTTGATTCGTCAGAGGACAATATTTTGGTAAATGGGTTTTGCAAGGGCTGAGAAAAGTAAACAGAGCAACCTTATTTCTAGAAAAGAAAATACCATTATATTTTTCGAGGGCATCCAGCAATTGAATAGATGCCCCATCCCTATATAAAGGGTCTGGATATTCCAGGTGGATATCCCTAAATCTAGTATTTGCTCCCTTTGCGAGGTCATCAGAGTTGCATGGGAGGGAATCATACAAGGCTTGTTTAGTCTAATTATTAGAATTGTACTGTTGCGAGGCGCGTCCCAAGCCCCACTTGCTAGGAGAGTTTCAAAATCTGATAAACATTCATATAGCACATGGGTCGCTCGGGTCGCCAAAAGTGCCAGCGTCTCTGTTCCTGCTAAAACTTCACAACAGCATTTTCAAGCTTTTCAGAAACTTTTGATAATATAGTATGTATGTATGTATGTATATGTGCCTTAAAGTAGAAACGTTTGAAATAAGAAGATTTATTCGAATCGGATTCACGTGTTCTTAAATTACTTGGCTAAAAATTCTTCTCTACACTTTTGTGCACACTTTTAGGTCTGGTCGATGAATGAATAATCTAGAAGTGTAGAACGGTGCAGAGCAACAACGGGCACAGCTCCAAGCAGTTTAGTGCAAGTGCCCTAATGAACGAAAAATTATGCAATTTATCGATATCTTGCAAAAATAAATTTACTAGTGTATTCATCGAACAGACCTTTTGTAAAATGTAAACCTTACGGTGAAATATCATGCCGGAAAATTATTGTATGGAGTTGACGAATTTTAACGCCTGAAAAGACTGGTGAAGAGTTCTAGCTTTAGAGTCGGTATTGAGTTTAGTTGCTCAGCTGTAATTTCGCATCCAGAAGAGCGATCATACTCCATTCCACTTCTGTATATTTGCCTCTTTCGAATAGTCTAAAGATCGTCTCATGGAATTTCGCCATCTTGAAGCTGTCTTAAAATCGATATATGTACATATGTGGATGTCTAGAAGCGCAAATCATGAGTCCCGTTTTTTTTTTTTATTTTAGCGATACTTTTCAGGAATAATCAAATCTTTTCACCACAAATCCTTACCCAAACTAAACCATGTCCGATCAAGCATACCACTTTAAAGAGCTTAAATTTGAATAATTCAAATAGTAACCCAAACATTTCTAAACAACCACCAACGACAATAAAATTAGAAAAAAAACAACAACAAATATAGGCAGTAACAGGCAACAACAAAAAAGGGAAAAATTGTACAATTCGTTGCAGAACAAATTGATTTGGGTTTAATTGTCTGCAACAACACCACCATCAAAACAATTCAACTACTGAGTGAGAATGCTGTTGCAGCAATGATTTAATTGCGCTGCCTCACACACACACACACAAACACTTAGTATGTGTTCATATTAAAAATAAATGCTTGTCGAATATTTTTACTACGCTTGTTACGGTTTGTTTTGTTGAGTAATTAAGGGTTCAAATTATTAGAAGCACATAGAAAATGTGGCTGGTTTGTTTTGATTGTCCATTTGATTTGTTGTGACAGCTTTGATGGTGGGAAATGTGTGGCCAGAATGTTGTACCAGCCGCTAATGGCGACATGCCACATTTGCCGGCTGCTCTGCTGGGCGGAGGCGAAAGGCGCATAGCTCGCTGGTAACGATCGAAAATGTTGTTATGCAAAAATGAAGCGCATAATTTTATTGCAATTTTTATTTATGATTTTTCAAGCGCCACGCCGGTGGTGTTGGTGGGAAAGCTGGTGTCTGTAATAAATAGTTGGAAAAGTGCCGCACAAAGCAGTAAATTACGCACTTGATGCGAATTTAATTGGCAAGGATGCGCTGCCACTGCTTCGGCGGTTAGAAGGCGTAAGTAATTTTTCTGTGTGTGGGAAATGTGGAATAGAAGCTAGATTACATAATCGCTTACATATATAAAGGCATATATTAAACTCGTGTGATTTGAAATTTTAATTATACAGAGATAATTTTATTTTCCAAAATTGTAGAACTGGTGCGCGTTAAAGCCATAAAAGGATGAACCCACGCTCGTTGCGCATAAAAAAATGGATAGGGATAACACATTGACGCTACGCCCCTTTGGAATACACTTTGCAAACAATTTCACATTACCATGGCATCATAAAAATGGTTGCCTTCAAAAAAACAAAAACCAAAAAGAAATGATGATAATTTCATTGAAATCCTTTGACAAGCAATTTTATTTATTTTATTTTGTTTTTCGTTTGACTGATTCACCTGACAAATCAGCAAAGCACCACAAAAAAACCTCTTGTAACTATAGACATAGACAAAAGCAATAGAAATTTGCGTTTCATCTTGATGACAAAAGGACCAGAGTGCGCTCGAAAGATTTTTTTTGTTTGCTGCTCTCATTTTACGCCGAATTTTATTTCTTAGTATTTAAATTTTTTATAGATACCTTTTCTCTAGGAGCTCCTTTCCACAATGCATATTTGGCATAAACAACTTTAAAAAAAAAAGAAATAAGAAAATAAAAATACAAAACTGTCGCATCATGTCACAATTGGTATTGTTGGTGCCACACTTTGAATTTTCTCGTTATGCCTTTTACACCATCAGTATCTACGAGTGTGCGTATTTTTGTATGTACATACACACATTAGGGTGGTTCGAAAAAAAATGTGAAATCGGAATTTCAAGGCTTTCACCGCCTAGGATTTTTCTATATCGGAAAAGTACCCCGATTTCTTAAAGGTCGCTCAATGCGCTCAAAGCTTCTCTTCACTGGATGCCAAAGAATAATGCCTAAATTTTTATTTGTTTTTTATTTAAATAGTTTTTATTAAACAAAAACACGGGTATTTTTTTTTTGAGGTAGAATAAATCCAGGCGACGACTTCACTTTTTCCAATGCATTTTTAGACCACCCTAATGCTTAAGCATATGGACATTAAAAGACCTCAGACTTCATTCATGCTTTTCTACGCGAATCATAAATTTTAGTATATTTTTCAGAGGTTCTCTTTTAGATCAATCAGAAAAAATTTTCCTTTATTTCTTAGCTACCTTTGCACAGTTTTTAGATTTTTTTGGCGTTTTTACCAAAACAGGGCGTAGATTTGTTCTGGAAAGTATCAATTGTGCGTCCGATCGTATCACCTTAACTCCTCCAAGAAAAAGATATAAACTTCTTCGATTGCATGTTACTAGGGAACGACCGAACGTCGATTATTATCGAACCAAACCACACTTCGACCAATTCCGGCTGAAGCCGAGCCGGTTCAGTATTAGTTTTTTCAAAACCAGTGGTAATTTATTTTAATGACTATCCCTAGAAAATAGCAAAAATTAAACGAAAGCACCATCGAGGGTAGGTATTAGGTTGAAGTAAAAGTCAAACATGAAATCCTAAAACAGTAATGTATTATAACTTTCTAGAAGAACTCCGGAGAAAAATTAGTATTTGGTCGATTTTTACTCAACTTTTACTGTATGCAGGGTTTTCTTAAACTCACCAACTTTAAATGAGTATTGCAAAAAATCCCAGATCTATACTTTCAAAATAATGTCGGCTATTTGTTATGGGATGTATAGACTATCACTTACCTTTGTTTTCGTCAAATACGGAGACATAAATCCTCACTTTGGATCACTGTGCAATTATTCGAAGGTATCTTGCAAACTACGATAGTAAATAATAATATTACCACGATTCAGCCTAATGCACCTTGACATGCATGCTTTCTTCGTTCTCTAGGTTTCTTGGATTCTAGCGCATTTAAATTTTCTTGTTATTTTTTTTTTTGCTGCCCATGCACCTGAAACAAGTGTTTTCTTCTTCTCAATCTCGCCTACTTTTGCAGTTATCAGCTTGGAAAATTTGAAAATAGCATGAAAGGTGCCTCAAATTGCCTTGACAGCCGACTCTTTGTTGCGCCTACAAATGCGAGTAGAAAAAATCATAAACAGATCTCTCTCTGTACGCGCGTGCACGGACATTCGCCGCTTTGATCCTTTTTTTTACTAACGCAACTACTTACATTATTTTTCATATATGTTGTTTTGTTTTTTGAACAATTACGTTTCAAATGTCATCTGCAGTTCGGTCGCTTACTTCGCGTGAGTGAGTTGTTGTGTTGTTCAGTGCTGCTTGTTTTTTTTTACTTTGCTTTTTTTTTTGCTATTTGTGTATTTCTTGTTCCTCTCGGGGGGTTTTATTGTTGTTATTGGGTTTTGTACAAACACCCTGAGTAATTTCAACTGCATGTCCTGTTGACAAAATCATACACCATAGCATATTCCCTGTCACTCGCTTGCTCACTCTCGCTTTCCTTTATCTAGTGGATTCTTCCTTTGAGGTATCCACTTTGCCAACTCAGATTTGTGTTTGTTTTTTTTTTTTGCTTTGTTGCTCTGCCTAAAAGGTACCAAAACATTAGTGTTTCCTATGTGTTGTAAATAGATAATTGCTGCTGCTACTTGCACAGTTTTCTTTTTTTTTTGCATTCCCTATTATTACCTTTTTAGTTGTACAAGGATTTTGTTGACATCACGAAATGAAAAGTTCCTTTGTCGCGTAATAATTGATAATTGCGCTCTTTCTCTTTCGCTGTTTGTGCTTCAGTTGCTTGGCAAAGATTGAAATCTTTAGTTCTGTTTATCAAAAGCAATATTCCACTTTTTCTCGGCTTGTGAACATTCACATCCGTACACACATACATATGTACATATTAATGTAATTTCCTCACAAAGCGGTCTCTATTGGCCTTTGTCGGCTTTTTGTAGTGTTGAGAAAATCCAGTCATGCAGTGCAGTGATTTGCGAGTCACAAACTTCAAACATACCATCAAAATTATAAAAAACGATATCATTCTTGTTTCCTGATTTAAATTGACAGATAAGTGATCTTGAAACAAATCGATGAGCATTCCTCTAATTGATCAATAACTTTATTTTGCTACTAATGATACCTACCAGATTTGCTCATGTAAGGTAAATTTTTTTTATTTAGACTTCAAAAGACTACTATAAATAGTAGAGTACATATTTACTTCAAAGGTTACCAAAATAAGGTCTATGCACATTTGTAGTTCAATAAAAGGCCTTTATTTACGGTTCCTATTAAATTGTCTGTTGAAGTTTATCAATGAGGCAAACTGGTTTAGTAAGGGGTAATTTTTCTTTTTGGGATGGTACAAAACTTTTCTTGTGGTAACACAATGGGCCTAATATTGGCCTAAGTGAGCCGCTGTAGGCGGCTGCCACTCCAACCTAACCTACGGTTCCTATTATTACTCACAGTGTGAGGATAAAAAAATGGCGACTATTTTTTGTATTCACGGTTGAAAATTTCCTTATTCGCGGTTCCAAAATTATATCTGGATGATTCCGTTTTCAGTCGATGTTGCAAATTTCGATGAGATATTTTTTTATGCTTTTTATCAAAAATAAATTAGCAAGTATTTTTTTTATTTCACTCAAAAAAAATTTTTTTTCGGCGAAATTATAATATTTTTGAAGAACTGCATTTTTTTAATTACAGCTTCAATAACTTGAAAACCGTTCCTCGTAGAACAAATCTGTTTAAAGTAAATATTAGCGATTTCCTCGTAGAACAAATCTGTTTAAAGTAAATATTAGCGATTTCCTCTTCTTTGCAATGCTATATTATAAAAAAATGTTGAAGCAATTTTTTATCACCAAAATTATAAATGTAAATAATTAAAAATTAAAAAATTCTAAATACTTTTTAAGTATAATTAACCAGTTGATTTTTCTCAACTTTTTGGCAATTTTTTCGGGTTTTTTGATCTCAAATGAATTCTCTAAAGTATTCCGGAAAACATATGAAAATATTATGGTGGAATCAGAAGTAGATTTTGAGTTATAGCATTTAAAAGAAACTCATGCACAGTCCGCGGGCTCAGCCCTAGGCCGTAAAAAGTATACAAAAAATATCTTATTAATTACCCATATAATAAAAGTTATGATTTGAAAAATAATTGTAGCAAAGTAGGTGAAGACGACTGCGCTACCGGTTCCGCCGATTGGATTAACTGAGGTACATTATTAAAGCTGTGAATAATTAGAACCTGATGGCTTTGAGCAGATAATTTCAAGTGGCATTCAAGAGGTTTTTTTGAAGATTTAAAACTCAAAAAACATGTGACGCTTCCTTTAGCGGCATTGGATTTCCATTTTTTTGTTTTGATATCTGTTTGTTTTCAGCTTAGACAAATTTTTTTTTTTTTTTTTTTTTTTTTTTGAAGAAAACGGATAAGAAGTTTCACCAAACCATGTAGAGGCGGGATTAAACCTTAAAAATCTAAGCGCAAAATTTTTTCTATCAAAACTTCTTAAATGAGTTTGCAGCAAGGCGAATTCATATAAGGTAGCATTCCTGGAACAGCTGAATTGATTGTTTTCCCATCTTACGGCTTAAAATGCCAAATTTAAATTTTTATTTATATTCAGATTGTTCTCATTGGCTTACGCTATAAATTTTGTAATTAGTTTGACAGTAGAAGCACCACTACTGCTACTACCTTATATAAAATTACCTTGGTTTCCAGTTTTCAAGAAATAAATACTCGTATATTTATTTTTCAAAAAAAATTTTACTAACACAAGTACTAAAAATTAAGGTGGGCCCATAGAAGGTGATAGCAAGATAGTCAAGGCGAATCCGTTTGGGTAATTTAGCAATTGAAATTTTGTTTGGTTATACAAACAACCCAGGTGAATTGGGAAAGGAGAACAAGCATTCAGCTCATGGGATGCTATCACCTTATACGAATTCGCCTTATGAAAAATATTTCCTGTGATTTTTCTAGAGAGCTGGGTACCTAGCTTCCTATAGAAAGAAATCTTGTTTTCAAAAAGCGGCAAAACAAGAAAAAAATACTAAATTCGAAATCCGACGAAGAATTACTCTGGCCAACTAGTGCAACTTTGAGCTGAGTGGGCAAATGAGCAGTAAAGTTCTCTCCCAATGAACTAAAACCACGCTCTGTAAGTCCCTCATGTTGCCTGTGCTGTTGTATGGCGCTGCAGCAAGTACACTGTCAACATCTGATGAGATTGCTCTTGGAGTGTTCGAGAGAAAGATTCTCCGAAAGATGTATAGACTTCTACGTCTTTGCGACGGCGAATATCGCAGACGAAGGAACGATGAGTTGTGTGAGCATTATAGCGAGAGTGGCATAACGCAGCGAATTAAAATACAGGGGCTACGTTGGCTGGGACATGTCGTGCGAATGGACGAAAATGCTCCAGGCGTGAAAGTATTAAACGCGGTACCCGCTGGTGGTGCCAAAGGAAAAGGAAGGTCTCCATCTACGTTGGAAAGAGCAGGTGGAGAACGACTTGGCTTCATTTGGTGTCTCCCACTAGCGCCAGTTAGCAAAGCAAAGAAGCGACTGTCGCGCCATTTTGAAATCGACCAAAATCGCCAAGGTGGATATAGCGTCAATTAGGAATGGTTAGAGGATCTAAGAGACGTAGCTGAGTAGAAGACGCGAGAATTGCTAAGATTTACAGACTCCACGCGACGGTTTAAATAGGAAGAAACGGGGATCCAAGCGGCATCACAGAGTGCCCATTTACGGCCTATGTTTGTGTGCCGCTAATCGCACTGGCAGCCACTTCAACATAACCTAACTTAACCTAATCTATGTAAACGGAATTAAATGCCTATTTCCACTTCAAACAAAAAATAAATGAGTTCAAACAAGCAGTACGCAATATCCACAAACGCGATTAATTCCTTCCGCTTCGCAAATAGTAGATTAATTCTGAAAACAAGCTCATTAGCGAGTTGAATAAAATTTATTGAATTAATAATTTTATCAAACGAATACGCCACATAACCTAGTGTTGTATTTTGCAACCGACAATTGAAATGTCATTACTCGAACGATTGCCGCAAACAAAAGGTTAAAGGAGCAAAAATAAAATAATTGCATTTGAACAATTCAATTTGAAAATTCAGTGCATGCGATAAGCCAAATATGACCCTTACCAAAGTTATTAATTAAAAAATTCAATGATTAAATTGAAATATGTAAAGCGAAGAAAGAAAAAAAAGAAATTCAATTGAAACTATTAATATCATAGTGTTAGCTGTAGTAAATAAGCCGCCAAGTAAGGCGATTGAGGAGAGTGAGCGCTGCTGACAAACCAAGTGACAATTTTCATTAAAACTAAAAAGCTTTGTTCTTTGGACCAAGTTCGAACCGCAATCGAAAACACAGGCGCTATCAAAACCAGCTGCAGTAGTAGTAGCAGCCGCAGCAAAAGCAAAAGCAACAAATATACAGTGGCAAAGAGATTACAGCGGCCATACCGTTTGTGTTGAAACAAAAGGGCTCCAAGTTAAAACAATACAATTCAATCAACCTGATGCACTCATGCAACAACAATTGGAACGTTGACGCTGATTGCGATGTGAGCCGCAACAATGAATGCGACATAATCTGCATGGCAAAGAGCTTTCCAACAACAACAACAACAACAATAAGAACAACAGCAGCAACACCAGCAGAATCGAAATTCCATGACAACCCACCGACCGACGGAACGAGCGAGCGAGCGGGTGAAGGAAGCAGCCAGCCTAGTGAAATGATGATAGTGGAGAAATGAAACAGCGTGGAGCTGCTATGAACTGCTGCCATTTGGATTTGCATCAGCATCAGTACGAAGAATCGGTAGCTTCGAAAAAAATGGATAGCGTTCTACTGGGTGGAGGGGAAAGGGTTAAAAATGGTTTTTCCTTTGTTAAAAAAAAAACATTGGCCTCGGCTTTTGTGTGGCACAAAAAGTGAGCAATGCAAATTCATTATGAAATTGATAAGTGAAATCAAATGAAATGCAATTATCGATGTGGTTACTTTTTCATGTTTTTTTTTTTTGTTTTTTGTACTCTTTCATATTTCACTTTATAGGGGAAAAAACTGAAAGCTGTTCATTGCCGAAAGCATGATAAATGGAATATACCAATTGTAAAGGTTAAAATGGCTTGGTTGAGCTGGTTGTGATGATAAGAAAATGCTGGCGGTTTTTTTTCGACAACCAGCAGATTTTTCATATACGGTTGCCACTTTTAGAAGATGATTTTTGAAAAATTAAATTAAGTCATGAAAATGAAAATCAAACTAATGCAATCGCTAATTTCAAATAAATGTTGGTAAAGTGAATCAAATGATTCACATTCAGAATTTGAATTTGTCACTATTTGTATGGCAATGTGTTGGCGGTCATTAAAAAAAATTATAAAAAGAGAGAGTTTCACAAATCACAATTTAAAACGAGGCTTTATCAACAAGATAGAAGTCAAGTTTCCTCTTATCTGACTATTATGTCAAAAAAGTGTTACCAAAAAAATTAACCCTTTGTGATACATGTCCGATATTTGATATTGTTCGATATCATTTGAATTCAAAGTGTCTGTAAATAATGAAAGTATTTAAAATCATTTTGGGCATATGTGGATATGCATAGTTCTTATAGAAAGTTATACACTCAATTAAATGAATAAGTCGACCAGGCGCAGCCAATAGTTCCTGAAGATGACTTCAAACTGAAGTCGAAATATCGATGAAAATAAAACTAAGACAAAAAAAACCTAATTTGGTTTTATTAACTATTGATCATGAGCTCAAACAAAAAAAAAATATTCATACCTTTGAAGGCCGAAAAACAACTTCAATCATGAAACCAGTTCATTTAAAAAAACCATTTTACAATTTTTTGGTAATTAAGGCGGATTCATTGTTTTTGTTTGTTCTGATAAACTTTCTCTTTATGATTTCTAGTTGAAAAAGAACCTATAATTTGCACCGATATACGTACATACAATTTAATTTATATCAAAAGTTGTCCAGACAAAAAATCCATATCAACATCAAATTGATCCGAGCTAAGAATATCCGGACAATTTTTTGGTGCACTCTCAGTAGACAGAATGGTGAAAGAATATATAAAATACAATTAAAATTAATTATTTCCATTTTTTCTAAACGCACAAGAGCTCATAGTTTAGATTTCATCATACCACCAAATGAATTTAGGTCTTATCTATGCCAATTAGAATGAGATTTTCTTTTCATGTTCGTATAATAAAGCCAACCGTGTATTAAAGCCCACTAGCATTTCTATGTGTGAAAAATAAAAACACCGATCTTTTAAAAGTGTGTTAAAGTCTTTAACGGGATTATAAAAGCACTAGCTTTCATCCGCGAATGTAATAGAAAAGGAAATAAAAAGTGTATCCAAATAATAATATAATATTGAATAGAAGCAGAAATACAATTTATTGTTAAAAATGCACAGTGTAATCAAATGATGCTCTGGCATTTATTTAGAAGTCTCATTTCCATAATTAAGTTTTGTTTAAGCCTACTTCCTTTGAATCCGTGCTTTGCATTTCCTTTAACTTAAGAATCGAATTACTAACCCTATCCAAGGTATTTTTAAAATAAAGCTTTCTTAAAATTCATTTGTATAAGACTCATATTTCATTATTTGATTTAACATTGCACATCAAACAGTGTCAAACAGTTGGCAACCCCTCACAGTTTTTTCGAGATTAAGTTTTCCTAAACCTCAATTCAATTGAATTCAATTTAAATTCTCTAAACGGGTTTTAAACCTTTACATTTCTCGAAAAGGGCTTACACTTTCTTCGCTTGACACCTGTATAGTAAACTTTCCATTACCTTACCAGTTTATTTGAATTAACGATCTTTAAAAGGTGGCAGCCATCATCAAAGATATTTTCGTATGAACACACTCATTTCAAAGTAATACTGAGCAGGTTTACAAATAGTATTGAATTAATGTTTTTAAACACGGGGCGTGGAGTGTTTCCTTAAATCTATTTTCATAATTAATTTTTTTCAAACCGACTTCCTTTGAATTCCATTACGTGATACTTCCTTTAACTTAATCATTTAATTTAATTTACACTTTTAAGCAGGTGGCAACTCTCTCCAAAAGTTTTTTTTAAAAAAAAAGCTTTCTTGAAGCTCGTTCGTTTTAGATCCATATTTCAATATTTTATTTAACCTATTGTAATAAGAATTCATTTTTTAAACAGTTGGTAATCCTCTCTAAAAGTATTTTTGAAGTTACATTTTCTTTAGACTTTTAGTTTTCCACTCATATTGCTTACAGTTAGGAGATTTAAAATCCCGAACAAATTTATTGCGCTGGCTCTTGTCACACACATCACCCTGCTCGTAACTCTTTTTGATTTTATTATTTAAAATCAGTCACACAATAAGCCGACGCCAAATTTGAACTTGATTCCAATGTTTTCATCATTAGCCTGGTCCGGTCCCTGGTTTTAAGCAAACAAGTGAATTGGCTCTTCAACTTATGAATTTGAATATTTTCAAAATTCACTAATGCCTTAATTTGTAAGAAAACACTAAAGATTTTCATATTTTACGGGATACCCACTAGAATTTAAAATAGCACAAATATTAGTAATTATAAAATTTAAGTTGATTGTGCATTTTGTATTTTTTTTATTGAACACATATGGGGCAAAAGAAAATATCATGTGTTTGAAAATATTATTTTAAGCGATGAATGAGAATCTTGTGATTCTAAAACTTTATTGCAGACTCAAAATAATGGCTTTATGGTCAGAAATATTGAGAACATAAGCAAACATTTTATTTTTAATGCTGTTTTCCAGTTTTAAGATCTGCGAAATTTATGTATTTTAAGCAATTATTAGAATATACTAAAAAGTCGTGCAATATTTACTAACCTACAAATACAAGCATTATCATAGTTCTCTAGACGTTGATTTTTTAAACTCATAGCTTGTTAAAAATAAGATTAATTACGGCTTGCTTCTAAATATTCTTATATACTTTTTAAAAAAATAATCGATGAAACGTTATTCAAAAAAAAAAAAAAATTAAAATAAAAAAAAATTGTCCGTATTCTTTCTCCGGTATTTTCTTTTCCTCATTTCTCGCCGGAAAATTGATTACAACAGTATTTAAAACTTCTTCAAAGTGTTTTATACGTAGATTTAATTTTTTTTCCTTCCGACCTTTTGCAAAGAAGTCGTGAAGGTACCTTGATATTTGCAACTTCATTCCCCAGCGGGAATCTTTAAACTTCCTTCGATGGGCTTGAAATTTTATAGACGTTGGATCTTTGAGCAGCCTCATACTTCTAGAGGATTCGCCGATCAATATTAATAACTTAAAAAATAATGGCAATCCTGCTTGGAGGATGACGAGGTGGAATGTGCTTTTCATATTCTACTCAGCTATTCTACCTATGCTTAGCTGAGGTTTAAGTACTTAGACTCTCAGTTCATTGACTACCCCAGAAGAGCTCTCAGAGGTGAAATTCACCAGCTTGCGGAACTTCATTTGGGGCACGCAACGTTTCTTCTGTTAACTTTTCTTTTACAGTGTCCGTAACCGTTCTAATAACAAGTGGTGTTACTCTTTATTATATGTCTAAGTGGCCTCCTGAGGGGACTACCTCACTTTCTAACCTAACCTAACGGCTATCCTAATTTTATAAGCATATGTGCTAGAGATGGGCGCGGTGGTTAATCCCGCCCATCTTGACATGAAATTTTGAAGTTCCTAGTCCGCCCGTCGCGACATTATTCAATTTTATACCACAGGTCCCGATATTTATTACTGCATAAAATTCACAGGAATTTTAAATTAGTTGAAAATAATATATTTTATTTAACAAACTGTGTGTACTTAACATATACATTGAAGGAACTCGTATTTTGAATACTAAACACTATTTTAAATTAAAAAATATATGCTAATTTTTCTATTAAAAAGACATTTTTTGAAGTTTTTTCCAAGTAAAGGTGTTCTTCTTTCTTTTATTAGAAGTGGAACACATTCGACTTGCAAAATGTTCGTGATTAGTTGAACATTCAAATAAGAAGGAGAAAAAATGCCAACTCTTGTCCAAAATTTTTGTTTCGAAGCAATTAAATACATACACTTTTTTTTATTAATTTCTGTGTGTATTTATTCTTTAATCGTTCATATCAGAAAGAAGACACTTCCAAATGTTTTTTGGCTTTTTTATATAGAATGAATTTGTTTGCCGGCATCAAGTGCTTTAAAAAAATTTTGGTATTTTTATCCAAAATGCGTCTTCGCCAAAGTTTTACTTCGTCGACAAATACTACAGCACAATCATCACGCAAAATCGTAGAGTATTTTTGAAAAAGCAAGTTTGTATATTCCCTAAATGTTGTATATTCCTCAAATCGCATGGGTGCCTTTTCATAAATCAATGTAGCGGATTAAAATAAAAATTTGTCCAAAATGACTGCCCAGATTGTGGAATTTTCGGAATTGTTGATCCTATCGATGAATTGTATTAATATCAAATCATAGAAATTACTATAAGTTCATTCTGAACACGATTGCTGATGTACATCGGGTTTTAGGGGGAATTGGTTGAGTGCATTCCAATCGTAGATGGCTGAAAAAGTGAAGAAATTTATATTTGTGAAAATACTGCAGATTTAGGCGGCTGTAGAGATAGAGATATATCTGATTTCGAAACTGTAGCAGTGGATTTGAAGACGAGGCAATTTCTGGAATTAAAACTGTCGATGGTTCAGCGTTCAACTCTTGATTAAAAGACAATAATAAAATAAATGATGATGATAAATAAATAAATTGAAAAAATTAAAATCAGGAAAAATTAAATAATGGATACTTTAGAATGTTTAATATTTAGAAATACTAGGTTTACCTGTAAGGGTATAATTATAAGACGAGCCGAGGTATTTTACTTAAAAATTTCCGAATGCTCATTTCTTATGAATTCGATTTAGCAAGTTTTGTAGTTCAATTTTACAATCACTGAAAATTGTTACTTTACGGGTTTGTTGTCACATTTTTTCTTTGTTTGGAACAATCGTCCACTATATATGTAGTAGTTGCAATATTCAAGTATATATATATTTTTTTTCTGATGATCTTCAATTTTGTATGTAAATCTTTATACCATAAAGGTTTTTTTTTTTGCACAAAGTTTTTCACCTTTTCTACATAAAAACGCTCACAATTAAACTCAAATATCCTCAAACCATATTTACTAATAGATAAACCAAAACGGACTGATTTCTGAAAAGCAAAATAGAGGAATATAATTTGCCTTACGAACTGTGCGACTTAACGGTCACTTATAATACAACACACGCGCTTTTTTTTCTTTTCAAATGCATAAGGTTGACGACAGAGTACACGCTATAAGCGGAGCAAAGCAGTAAAGCTATATCGTGCTATAAATAGCATCATGTATTTTCTTATGTGTTTGCTTGATGCATGTCAGAGTGTAAGCGAAGAGCAAAGCTTATTCATGCTATAAATGAAGCGTGAAGCTAGAAAGTATGTTGTGAACTGCTTTATAGCATGAATTTGCTTGAATTTTTGATATTCTTCTTGTTTTTTTTTTTTACTAGCATACACTCTGCCATGTGATAGCTTTGATTATAGCAAGAAATATTATCGCTTCAATCTTCGCTCCGCTTATAGCGTGTACTCTGCCGTCAACCTAAGTTATTCGGTTTTTGAAAAGTAAAATCGAGAACTTTATTCATATTCTCTAACAAACTGTAACTTCAGATGCAATGTAAACTTCTCTGGGTGGGGCTTTGAACTCCCAAAACCTCCCCGTGCACACAGCCCTGTCTGCGGCAACACTGTTATTTACCTCTGTTCGCTTTTGTCTCAACATAACAAAAAAAAAGGGATAATTTCATTAAAAATCTTGGGAAGATTTTCTGCATTTTTGGAAGCTGGCGATTTTATCAGGAGTTTCGGAAAAGAATTTTTGTCCAGTTTTTGAAGACCTTCACGAACCCGACCATCCAGGTCATTTTGAACTTAGTTCCGTGTCTCTAATATATGTACACATATTTACATATATACAATATTGTGCGTATCTTAATTTATTTTTAATATTTTTTTTAAGTATAACTCATTATGTAACATAGACTGGTAGCTGGTATGCTAATTAGAAATTTTTTTTATTTAATGTAATTTATTACAAAAGCTAGTATTTCTTGAGTCTTAACCATTCAAAACTTCTGCATTCGAAGTTATAATTTTTTAATAATTTTTTTTAAAGTGATGTGTTTTGCGCTGTCTTTTTAATTGGCACACCCTATTATAGGATCAGGCTATACAAGATCTGGCTATACAAGTCACGGACTGCCCAAAGCCATAAAGACATAAATCCAATCGAAAACTTATGCGCAATTATTAAAAAATAAGTTATGGCACTGAAATCGAAGACTGTACAACTGTTTTGGACCGTTATCGACCAGGAATTGCAGAACATTCTGAAGGATATGTGCGAGGATTTCGCATCCGCTATGCAAAGGCGATGTTCTGCAGTAATTTCCCAAAAAGTATGTATATCCGACTAAATATTGAGTAAGTATAAAAGTTATATTTCAAAATTTTTAAAATGAATCAAATATTTATCTCTTTTTCTTTTAGCTACGTTGACATGTTGATAAAGCTTTTCTTTAACTTTTTCACTTAAACGACATTTTTTAGTGTAAATTTTGAATGTTTCTTACACTCATAAGATTTTTAATTTCCGAAATGAAGTTTAGATATACATATGTATGTATATACATGAATTTGTGAACCAAAATCGATATTGTTTTGTTATTTTCAATCTGTATATATTCCATTTGGTACCACTTAGACATGCGTAACAGGGGGTGCTAATTACCACTTTATATAAATAAGAGTTTCAAGCATTTTACGATATTCACAAAAATTCATCGAATTTTATAAAATTTTCATAGAATTTTTCAACTTGTAAATCGGAATTTTTAATAATTTTTTGGGTATGCAGTTTTGAAGCCCATTTAATTTTATCATAATAAAGTTTAGGTATCAAGTGGCTGAAAACTCTGGTAGATTTTTGATAATGTTTCTTTTTACAGAGGGTGTTGGGCATTTTCCTTCAAAAAACGCATGAACCAAATTTACTTTTGTATGGAGAAAAATGCTTAACGCCGCCTGTACCGTATATACAACTCTATAGTGTATTTTTTTTAAACATTTCGAGCTATTTACTCTATTTTACTAAAGAAATTAGAACCATTAGCTCCTAAAGTAGTTTATCTTTTGATTATACATATTGATAGCATTTATTTTAAGTGCACCATTAAAGTGTCATAAAACTATTTAGCAGGCACAGAGCCTAGCCAAGCAAATAAATACAGATGGGCGCTTTCTATGTACATACATCTGTATGTGCATGTGTGTGTGTGCGTATGTATTTACCTATTCATGTGAAATCTTTTTTTGTCAACCAGCTGCACGCTGTTGTCGCTCATCTTCCTCGATTCCGATCAATATCAACATCAGCTACACGATCATTAACAACATTTAATCGCATAATTATCAGCTGCAACGGACTTTACACAACAAATCGCGTTTGTGCGCGTCTCTTTAGCCGAGAAGTAAAATAGTAGCAACGGCCAAACGGCTATCCGTCAATCAGCGGTAGTGGCAAACGACAAATGCTGTAGTAGAGTAGTAGGGAAATTCATAGATTTCAGCTTCATTCATTCATTCATTCCATGCATTTTCTCAAGTTGCCGCTGTCAATCTAGCGAAAATTCTGAAGCTGCCAATTGCTTGCTATTCTCATTTCTGCTCCAACAGCGCTCTTGCGTTAAATTTCGCTGTATTCACCCAATTCTCCTGTGTAAACAGCACAACACTCTCGGCTAGTGCTCGACCGCTTTGCGCTGTGAGAGTGAGCAGTACAGCTATAGTTGGGCCAAGAGCAATGCGCATATGCTAAGGCGAATTCGTAAGCGAGCGCCATTTTCATTTCGGGGCGGAGCTTAGGTGTCGCTCTTCGATTGGTTACTGCGTTTGCGCATTGCGGACAGCATCAGGTGTCAGTTGCGCTGAGATTGTGTGCTGTTTGTCGTTGTTATTGTTTGTACTGGTGAGTGTTGATGCTCGCAAAGCCAAAGACAGGAGACAGACGGCAGGCAGGCGGTAGGCAGTCGCGCTGGCAGCAATGCCAAAAATGGCATATTTCTCTTTTCAGGGCGCTGCTGCTACGTCTAACCACCTCTTTGTCATATTTTTGTACGCTGCGTATGTACATATGTGTGTATGTGTGTATGTGTGTGTGCATGTAAAAGGCTGTGTATGTGGTTGGTTGTTTGCTTGCTTGCTTGCTTTATTCCTACTGTTGTTTGCCTATCTGTCTGCTGCGCTCAAATTTTTGTTGTTGTCGGCGGAAGCGTTGAAAAATCTTTACAGTCGGCATTTTTCGGTGTTGCACGAAATTGGCTGCATTGTGTGGCTGCTGGCCGTTGGCGTATTTTGAAATGTCATTATTATATGTAGGTATATTTTTGTTGCTGTTGGCTTTGTTATATTTTTGTCACAGCTGCCACTGACAGACGTGGACGTGGACATGGGACTTTAAAAACACACACACAGACAAGTGCATTTTACGTAACTCGGCTGCCTATTTTAAATAAAACAAAATTTCTTTTTACTTTTTCGCTGCTTTCGCTCTCTCTCCCTCTGCCCCTCTGCATCTAATAGGTCCGCTCTGTCGCTTTCATCCTGCGTACGTTTTTAGTTTACGCAAAATTACGACAACAAAGTTCAGTGAACGTCAAAAATACGGCATTTCGCAACCTTCTCCTCTCTTCCTCGAGCTGGCAACTTTTTTGCTTTCCTCTCTTGAATTTATTTATTTATTTTTATAGTATCTGTCGTTGTGTTTTTGCGGCGACTCACTCTTGTTTGTGAGCTATTTGATTTGTTGTAGTTGTAGTTGTTTTTGGTGGATGTTTTTTTTTGTGTGCTAGCTTTTTACATACATACATTTAGAGATATGTACCGATCTATTTGCATCTTGATAAGCTCGAAGCACAGGGGCACGTTCCGTTTGTACTGCGCGTCCTTTATTCCTCACTTTCTGTACGCAACTTTCTATTGCGTTTGTGGCTTTTTTCAATATCTATTTTTTTTTTTTTTGCTTGCCTACTTGTGAAAAAATATGTGCCTGCTCTTATGTGAATCATAATTGTGAATAGCTCCGGTAATAGGTATAGTAAAATCAGAATTTCACGCTGTATGTTGTCTACAAATAAATAAATTGTATACCTATTATGGGCACTTGATAATATTTTGTGTCAAAAAATTTGAATTGTCATGATGATTTTGTAATTTTTTATTGTGCCGAAAATTCAGCTAGAATTTGATAATTTTCAATGCATAATTTTTTAAACACAGATTATATAACAGAAATATTTAAAATATTTGCGTGGTTAACTAATGCAACTTTTGATATTCTCCGTAGCATATTTCGCTGTTTTTTTTTTGGTTAATGTGTTAATTTATCATAAAAAATTTGTGCAAAAGTGCAATTTTTCCCTTTTCATCAAATACTAGTACTGAAAGTTTTTCCTGATGAGAACCAGTACGGAGATTTAATGTTATTTATGGGAACCTAATAAAATAAGTTAATCTTAGTGGCAAGCTATAAAATAAAACTGAATGACTGTATTAAAAAAAAAATCAAAAAGAAATTTAAGGCTGACGTCTGATCTCTTTATTAATTTTGAGAGAGAGTTTTTGAAGAGTATTAAAGAGTTAACGAATTACAGAGCAGGCAACACAGCTTCATTATTCAAAGTGTGATTTGCTCTTATTAGCCGATATTTGTTTTTCTGTTTGTTTGAAATCATAAACTACAATTTCTTATTTATGATATTAGATGTATGTAAGAAAGAAAGTACGCCATGAGGCAGTTGAAGGTACTATATGGTGGCTGGAATATTTACTTCCTGAATTTATATATGTATATTTTCCTACTCTACCGACAAGTTCAAGTAAGTCTTTATTTATTGTACAAAAAAAACAAAACATAAGTAAAGCTCAATTGCAGGCTTTAAATCGTTTGTATTGTGTTCCTGTCCAAGCTCAACAATGCCCGATTATGAGTATACCGTTTTGCCCGGTTTCGAAATTACATAAAAAATTATAGTAAATAGGGGTCGTCCATCGGCAGGGAATAACAAACCACCGAGAGTATTGCTGCTATGAATAAACTTCCCTTGGCGGATCAGAGGGATTGGTGTTCTTGATTTCGATTCCGACAATAATTTGATAAATTTCGAATCACTTGTACCAGGTTATTTTATTTGTAAGCAAACCTCACTATTTAATTCTAAGCAAAACCAAAGAAATTAAAAAGGTTTCATAATTAGAATTTCTTTATAGGGCTAACTTACTTAGAGTCCAGCTTTCGTGATTTACCCAATCGTAATCACAGCTAATGATTTGTGTTGTTTTAAACGCGCAATAACATGCTTTCTTGTTTCAGTACAAGCAAACGGCATTATTAAATTCTTCAAGAAACCTAAATAATTGACAACAGATGGTCAACTGATTATCGACTCGGAATGAAAATGATTCGAAAACTATTGGAACACACTAGGTATTGAGAACACCACCACCAAAATGAGTCGAAATTGCATCAATTTTACTTTTCAAACTAAATCGAAATGCAGAACACGCCTGCATTACTGGTAATGTTTGAATTCAATAAGACAACTTAGGACAATCTGTTCAGTTATGCTCCATTTTTAATATACTAGAAAACAAATTATTTTATCGTATTATTGCTTTATGTTATTTCATTAGAACTAAACCGAAATATAAGAACATTTTGATTAGAACCTTTTCCCCCAAAACGGACTTAACTTCTTGCCATTTCCCCGCCCTCAAGGCCGCCCTCGCGATGTTTGAATAAAATGTTCCTGCTAAAAATAATACCATTGTCTTTTAACAAAAACACTGCCTGAATTATCAGGAATGAAAATAATCTACCCGAGTCGTGATACTAAATCTGTCGAGTTATTTATTTAGCCTGATGGTGGGGAATATAATTTGAATGCGTCTGGTGGTGAACGATAGCAGAAAAATTAAAATAAAGTTAATTTTTATTTATCAACACATTCGCATATGGGCGGTTATAATGATAGTGTTGAATTTTGAGAGAAAATCTCTCATGTCTACAAATATTGCTTTAGGATGAGTAGCACGGCCTCTTGCGATGAACGAAAAGCTCATTTTATGGGTTCTCCAATTTCCCTGTTTTCTGGTATACCAAAGAAACAAAGTCACGAATTGTTCGAGAAGCAGATTGTATAAAAATTGTATGTACCTTTATGACTTTGCGACAGCGTACACTCCAGACAATGAATCCATTAACAATATGAGATTTAAAAGGACACAAAAACCATTCTAGTCCTAATAGTATTTGACGAGTGGTGGCAGAGGAAAAGGGAGGCGGTTAGTAGACATTCAATATTTTATTCAATTTGATTGCAATAATCAAAAAATGAGCCAAACGCATTTTGATAAAATAAATTTTAACTCAAAATGAGATTATTCGAAACCCAATAAAATTTTGTTTTTGCTTCCTTGCTACCCACTAAAAAGGTGTATCTTCCTTATCGAATCACTTCCGAATGTACTTCTCGAATGTCCTTGCGCAATTAGTAAAACAAGTTTATTTTCTATTATTTTCACAATTAATAGACAAATACTTCGGCTCCATTCAAACGTTGGTAGTCAATTTGCACTAGATATTTGAAAGCGCATACTTATTTACAACACATGCGCTATGGGTTTTGAATTTATTTTTTATTTTTTTTGCATACATTCGCTTAACTATTTACTTTGTTTATTTAAAGCAATCCAAATCGGTTACATCTACAGTTTCAATTTACACCAGTAGCCATTTATAATACTACAGCTCTTTCTACCCTCTCTACCCTCGTTAGTGCGTGGAATTTGTTTACTGTTGCGTTGACAGTTGCCCCGAATTGGCAATTTGACAGATTTAGTTGCCAGTTTGCACAATTATTTATCAGTAGCATCGTTGAGTTTTTTTTTTTTGTTTTGCTGTTGTTGAATATTGGAGAAGTGTGTATATAAAACGATAAAAGTAGTAGTGGAAAAATGACGAAAATAAGAGAGTTTAGCATCTGAGGATCTCTATTAGATTTGTCAAATATATTTACTTTATGTTGGGAAAGCCAATTGAAAAAGCCAGCAATGAATTGTTTCGTAAAAATGGTTATTTGAATTGAATCAATATAAGCAGGAACAAAGAGCACTTGCTGTGGAGGTTATCATTCTGAAAATAGAAGCATTTAATCCTTAAATGCTCAGGATCTACAATTTCATCAAGGTGAAATACGTTGTATTTTATCAAAAGTGATAAGTATACAATTGTGTTCAAAATAGTTTTAGTTCAAAGATCGTGCGGATAAATTATTAATATTATTTTATTTTGTTTGGTTGTTCATTGATTAATTTTGTTATATAGTAGTAAGTATAATCAAGTTTTGTTTTTATAGGAATATGTTTTTAATCACAACTACAACTCGATTTTTTATTTAAATTGAAATGGTTGCAATGTAAAGGGATTTTCAATAGCGACGCTACAAAAGTAGACCGATAGCGATAGCAAACGACGCCATTTTTTTCCTCGCTCTTTTGACATTTCTCTCCAGTAAGGTTTGCTATTTCATCACGGAAAGATATACGATCCAACAACGAGTCGAAATTATTAAAATTAACTACCGAAATTCGGAGTCAATGGCCTCAACTTTAAGAGCGCTACGTCCAATTTATGGTCGTCGTCATTTCTGGCTGAATGGCTTCGTCAATAAGAAAAAAATTCGTTATTGGACAGACAGCAATCCACACGAACTCCACTGACTCAACATTGCATCCCGAAAAAATTACGGTTTGGTGCGGTTTATGGGCCGTCAGAGGCATTGGGCCGTACTTCTTATATTGACTTGGACAATATGTGGTTCGAACAGGACGGCGCCACATGCCACACAGCGAATGTCACAATCGATTTATTGAAAAGTTTGGTGAACGTGTTATCTCACGAAATGGCCCAGTCAATTGGCCGCCTCGGTCGTGCGATTTGATGCCGTTAGACTATTTCCTGTGGGGCTACTTCAGGTCTATGCCAACAAGCCAGCGACGATTGATGAACTTCGTACGAATATCGAACGTGAAATTGTAGCAGTATCGGCCGATTTATGCTTGAAAACCGTCTAAAATAGGGTGCCCGTGGTGTCCAAGCAAAAGAAATCGAGTTCCATACATAATGGCATCGAATGTACTTTCACAGGAATAAAGAATTTAATGCATATCCCAAACCGTTTTTGTTTTATTTAAAAAAACTTTCGTGCATTCCTATTGCAAGACCCGATATTTATATATTAGTGAATGGAAATGCTTCGAACACAAACAAAAATCTGAACAGAGCTAAAAAGTTCGCCTATGTTTAAAAAGACCGGCCTCTAAAAAGCATGATGGCCAAGGAGGATTTGCCAGAAAATCTTCTTTGAATTTTTTCTCAAATTTATTGAAAAAAAAACGGCTGAAAATAAAGTGATAATTTCTGGTTTTTTACATTTTATGGAATTTTGTGCAAATATATTCAATTGTAAGCAGAAATCTCCTTGTGTTTTTGTTAAAAATCATTTAAGTAAATTAATTTTTACTAGAATCTTATTGAATTTATTAATGAGAAAAGCTTTTTACTTTTAAATGAGCCCTTTTCAATTAAAATTTTGCTTTTAACGTCTTAACATACTTTACATATGTACTTGGTGAATAATCTACTTTATATTGTTTTTATTTCAATATTATGAATATTGTTTGTTGTTTTTTTTTTGTATTTCCAAAATGAAAATTTTTGATTTACTTATTTAATATTCCAGAAGTTTTCAACTAATAATGTTTTGAAAATAATATATATTATAAAGATATTTAACCGATAGTGACGCTCTTTTTTTCTCTTATTGTTTTTCCTGGTATTAATATTAAAAATGCCAATTGTACAAAAAAAGGTCCTCAACGTGCGTTAAATTTCAAGAGATGCCGCGTTCCTTGTTACGAATAATTTGGCCTGACCAATGGTTATATTATACCTACCTTAATTGTTCTAATAAATAAATAAATAATATTTAAATACATTAGCTTATCGTAACTATAAGTAAATCTTATATGATTAAAAAATAATCAGTCTATAATAGCAGAGTGATATTTATTTTATTTAGGCGCCAATAATTTTAAAGTGATAAGATCTTATTAAAATTAAGAGGAGATTCTAATGAAAACCAATATTTCCTTCACGTCACTTTCTTAATTACATTGAAAAGTTTTCATTCCAGTTTTACAGATTACCTTCTTGATTTTATTGAAAAGACATACCCAGTCGTAATAAGAAGGGTATCTTATTGAGAAAAAATTATAAATTATATATATAGAACTACCGAAAAAATTAGAAGCTTATTATCTTACATACATATATGAATCTCGCTCACCGTTACGTTTGTGGTTGAACTCCCCCAAAACGGCTCGACCGATGTTTATTAAATTCTTCATACATATTTCCTAGGCATAAGAATAGGTCGTAAAGTATATTTTATGCTTGGGAGAGGGTTGCCACCTGTCTTAAAATACCAATGTAATTAAATTATACACAAGTTATATGAAATAATAAAATATGGGTGTTAAATGGGTGGTTTCGGCGAGGAGAAGATTAATAGCTTACTTTATGAGGGTTGCCGCCTATCTGAATAGTCGAAGTACTCAATTCGCTAACGAGAAAGCTTATAGCATATAGAGGAATGCCACCTGCTTGAATAGTAGAATATAAGCAAAAGTTATATAAAATAATAAAATATGGGTGTCAAACGGTTCGCTTTGCTGAGGAGAAAATTTATAGCTGGCTATGTTGTAAAGAAGGTTGCCACCTGGTTGGAAGGTCGAATTTAATTAAATTATACATATGTTATAATATATGTATATATGGGATAGATTCTAGATACTTATATTTCGAAGAGGGATTCCAGCTTTTTTCAAAGACAAATTTAAATAAATGATACACAAGAACATTAAATATTAAAATATGAATGTCCAACTGTGCGTCCCGGCGAGGACATATTTTTGAAAGGGTTGCCACCTGTTATATAAGTATATGACAGAAATTGAAAACCGTTTTTTGGCTACATGTGTGAAACGCAATTAATGAATAAATATAGGCAGTACAATGGCTGCCGGGCTTTTTCTTGTTTTTTTTTTTATAAACATCACAAATATATCATATTCCTTTTTAATTAAACAAAATAAAAACCGGCTGTGTGAAGCACAAATGGAAATAAATCAAGAAAACTAGAATAGTAATAGAGTATAAATGATTTTTATTCCGAGGAGGTCTAAAATTTAATACTCTAAAATTCTGAAAATTGTTTTTAGTACAAAAAGTATAATATTATACTTTTAGTATCTGAACTTGATTTTAGACGAAATTGAATTTGAAATAAACACTTTTATGACTAAATTTAAAAAAAAGTATTGTCTAGGTATAAAATTTACACCTTAAAAGTTTAGTTTTTACCATAAACTATCCAAATCCTTAAATTGTCACCTAAAAAGTTTAAAATTCACTATTGCAAGGAAATGCACTTCCATTCCATATTCGGCAACCTTTAAGCTTTTTTGGGGGCCGCTCTCTACTTACAGCCTGATTATTAGGGAAATTTATCTTATGGAGTTGGGTAAATATTGAAACTTCTTGGTGCTCCAATGGTGCACGAAACTATCATAAGGAATCTATAAGCTAAATAGAGAAGGGACCTTACCATACCATGGGGCTACTCACAGGCCGCAAGCTATCGGAAACGATTCGAGCCAACGTTTTTTTTTTAAATTAATAATTATATCTACTTTCATTTGATTACATTAACCGAACTAATTTTGCAGACTATCTTTTATTCCAAAATAATAAATTTAGCTGCTATGCAATTTTTTCCCACGCACTATTTCCCACACTTTTAATTTACTTAATGTTTCATTTATTTCATGTTTAGCGAAACTCGAATTTTGCAAGTGAGTGCGTTGATAATCTAAAATTTGCATTTTGACACCTACGCGCACAGCAAGCAAATATATTTTAAGTGCAGACGATTGATTGCCAAATGATTGAGGATTTGATTTTAACCAGGAGCAGGCAATAAAATTTAATTTCTTAAAAAAAAAACCACTCACCTTTCACCGACTAGTCCAAAACTTTAGCCTTCTTTAAACTTTCCACTTCAAAGTGTTTTTAATTTTAACTAAATTTTATTTCTTTTCATTTCAGTGATCACCGTAATTCGTTCAAATGAACTCATTAAATCCACAAATTTTCATATCAATTTCAGATAAGCGAAAAATCTTACTGTTAATGAATGCCTCGGAGGCAAAAATAGCAGAAGTCAAAACGAATGAAGAAAAACAAACTTAAAAAACACTTAAATAAAAATTAAACTAAAACCAACACTAAAAATCAGACTTTAACGCCGAACCATTGAAGAAACGACAAACCGTACGAGTACAAATAGCAGTGAATTCAAATAAAGAAAAAAAAATAAAACATTGATAGTTAGAAATGAAAAAAGAAAGAAGGAAGGAAATTTCCCAGAAAAACATATAAAAGTTAAAATGCTCACAAGGTATTTAATTGACATTAGCGAACTGGAGCAAAGTGAGGCGAGTGAAAACACCAAATACAAAGCACAACAAAATAAAAATCAAATCAAAAGAAACGCAATGATAGCGTACGCCTGCGGTATTTACATAGTTACGATGGCGACGTGAGTGGTGGCGGCGTCGGTGTAAATGGCCAGTGGATGCCGCCGTTCAAGAAATTGAAATTACAACAAATTCAATCTCCTAATAAAATCATTTGTATGCACAATGAATCGGATCGTTAAAGTAACGAACTACAAGTCGTTAAACGCAATTCCATTAAAGATCCGCAACAACAACAACAGCAGCAGCAGCAGCAGCAAGTGTAATCAGAGCACTGACAGAGTGGCAATAACAGCAATAACAAAAACAACAACGAGACAACGGACAGCAAATGCGTCATAAGAATAAACAGCGAGAATGACAATGAAATTAAGAGCAGTACCAGTGACAGCAACAACAACAACAACATTAACAAGCACATAACCAAAGCATACGGCAGCAGTGGCGTACAAAGCGGAGTCCAGCGCGTTCAGTGTCGACTGACTACAAAGGAAATCAGCCGCAATTAGCTCCTATCATCCATCCACAAGGCATGTGCCGTGCCAGCGAACTCATAGCTCACAAAACTTTGTGAGAAATTAACCATCACCTATGTATGTATGTATTGCATGTATTTTTTTTTGCATAATGATCATATATATTACGAGCATACATATGTATATAGAAATACATAATTATGTTCAAAACAGAGAACAGAGAGGTTGGGTAAATAAGTATTCCTAAAGCTTGAGTGGACGCGTGCTTGTTGAAAAGGCTTTTAGAAGTGTTAATAACGGAAACATATGTTTACCGTGACTCAAAAAAGCTTTCGAGGGTTAATTTTTGTTTAAAATGATTTTGACACGAAATTGTATACTTGTTTCTTTTTATAAAAATCTAGTTTGCACTTAATAAAAATCCATTCAAATCAAGGCTTCAGTATTTGTCAAAGTTTCAATTTTTTTTTAATAAACATCCAATGTGATAAAAAGTCTTTGTTAACGATGTTTAATTGTTGTCTTTATATATTTTATAAAAATCTAGTTCACACTAAATCAAAAACCATTAAAAACAAACTTTTATTATTCGGAAGTGTACAAAAATTTGACGTTTTAAACTATTAAATACGAGTTGATTTTATTTACAATATTCACAATGATTTTCAAGTTTAGAAAAATGTGGAAAATTATGTTTTTTTGTTATTAAATTCAAGTTCACACTAAATCGAAAACCATACAAGCTTTCATAATTTGTACATAGTTTATGAAATTCAACAAATTTTCACAAAAATTTTAAACTTTAAAATACAGTTTCATTTTATTTTCGAATGATTTTCACGCAAAATTGTATTCTTGGTTTTTATATAGAGCTCTAGTTTACACTTAATAAAATCTATTCAAATTAAGGCTTAAAAACTTTCAAGCTTGCAATTTTTTCTATAAAAATCTAGTTAAAAAAAAGAAATGTTTGTTAATGCTGTTTTAAAATTCGTACAGTTTTTAACATTTTTTTTTCTTAAACCATTTAAAAAAAAACTTTCAAAATTCATAAAAATTCAACCACATTTCACCAAAATCTTAAACTTTTAAGTCCGAGTTGATTTTATTTACAATATTCACAATAATTTTCAGATGAAATCGTATTCTTGACTTTTATTTACAATCTAGTTTACACTTAATAAAAATCCATTCAAGTCAAGCCTTCAAAATTGGTACAAAGTTTGCAAATTTCTTTATAAAAATATAATGTGAATTTAAAATATTTAAAAATTCGTAACATTTTTCAAGTTTTTTTATACATATTTTGTGCACCTTAAATCAAATAAATGGTTTTTGACAGATTTGTTCAAAATTTGTAAAAGTTCAACAAATTTTCTTCAAAATTTAAAACTGTCAAAGCTGAATTTCTAAAAACTCCTCTTGATATTAAATTCACGCGATATATAGAAAA
The DNA here is from genome assembly GCA_951828415.1 of Anomoia purmunda. NCBI lineage: Eukaryota > Metazoa > Arthropoda > Insecta > Diptera > Tephritidae > Anomoia > Anomoia purmunda. Next base: position 156,152,818 of record OX639993.1, read on the forward strand.
AAAACTTTACAAATAACGATCATCATAGCCCAGAGTTGTATTTAAAGCAATTGCTAGATGGGGTGTTTAAAATTTAACTCGGATCACATAGTTACAGTCATTTCAGTAAAATAATAGTTTATGAAATATTTATTGTTCAAGCTGAACATAAGAAACTCGTAAACCTTTTGAAATCGATTATTTGCTGACAGAGAAGAAGAAAAACTAATTGACGCGTAATTATTCATACTAAAAATTAAGCTGCTACTTAAAGTTAGTTGTAGCTTTTTGACCTAATTTTCAATGGATTAGCTGTCGTAATCGCTTCAACTAACTTTAAGTACCTATATAACTTTGACTATGAATATTTATATATTTAAGTACATACCAACTTAATTTTGTTTCTGAATACGCCCCATAATTTTGAATAGGCAATCTATCAAATCAAGCTATAACTAACTCTAAAGCTGATTTTTTGTTTACTTTGATCAAGCAGCATTGAATTCGCATTTTATTCTAAAATGTTCAGATTTTATTTGGGTTAAATGGGGGGATTACGAATATTACATCCTTGTTTATGAAGGTCTCCACTTCAGCTATTTATATTATTGCACCATGAAAATATGTTAATCTTATTTATTTTCTAACATCCATGAATTATTTGACCCTTTTCCAACTTTTTTTTCTTCTTTTCACATGAGAAATTTAATTCCAATACATTTCGATTAAATTGAAAATACAAACTTGAAGAATTTTTTACAAAAATCCGGCGGTAGTTAAGAAAACATAGGCTATATTCAGATGTTTAAAGGCGATAAACATTATATTTTTGTAGAACGTTCCTTGAAAATAATATGAGTAATTTACCGAAGCTTTTTCCGAAATTCTAATGAATTGATGTTCAGCACTGATAAGTTAATAAATCATTCTGATATAAATTTTGATATGCATATGTATCTCTGTATTTCAAGTATATGTATCGTAATAAATCGCTTCATTTTCAGCTAATTGTTTGATTACAAATTCTAAAATTTATTGATTGTTTTCAGGTAGCACAACGCCGTAAAATGAGTCGTCAACCCGATAAAAATTCCAAACATTCGCAACTGCAACTCTACAAGCCTTGCCCAGGGATGGATTTTATCAAAATTACAAAATCAATAAGTAAAGAAACCAAAAAGATTGTCCGCTGGTTATACTGTGCCATATATTATCCACTCTGTCCACAATTTAGTGAAATAGTTCAAATTCTCTCCGCGGGTTCACCTTCTTCTTAATTTCAGTTCGATTTTAGTTTTAAATTTTGGGTAGTGGAGGTCCTGGATTCGCGGTCACACTGGCTAGTTAGATAATCCGCCACTGGGTTGTGAATAACGCGACTTTCTTCAGATTCCTTAACATACCGCTACACTGTACGACTGCCGGAATAGCAAAAATATGTTTGGAAACCCATAACATACATTTGCACTTGTTATGAGGCAGTCAATTCTTACAATATCTCAAAAAAAAATACAGGCGAGTTATACTCTCCAGAAATATTATAACAAGTATGCATTCGAAATGCGCATCTACTATATCAGCAACAAAAAGTAGCACACTTTAAAAATTCGAGAAGACCAAATCGGTGACAATGGCAATAGGTAATCTACCACCAAATTTTAAACCAAGAAGAAGGAAGAGAAAAAAAATAAAACAAAACAACAATAATACGCAAAGCAGTGGCATTAAATGAAACGCAATGTCAAAAACCAAACTTAGCTCATAGAAATAAAAACAGAAAATGAAACAGAAATATAAGAAACTGAATACAAAAAAAAAACAACAAACCATATCGTTCGCTGTTGCTGCTGATGTTGGCAGAGAGATTGAAGATTTGAGCAAAATTATGTCGATGATGACAAAACGCGCCGCCAGCTAAGCAGCAAGCGTGTTGTCGCGTCGCCGTGTGACACAATATGACATCAAATTACTTACTTACTTATACTTTGCCACCGCCTCCAACTTGAATATCAGCACGGCCATGCTCCGTGTGAGCCGCTCGCTCAGCCATTGAGACGACCGCTGCACGTCCGTCTTGCCTGCCTGCCTGCCTGCCTGCCTGGCTGCCACTATGGCTGCCTGTTTGTTCGTTTGTTTGAATTGGAGTATCTTGTGGTCATATCGTTGCATATCGCATCACATCGCATCGCATATCGCAAACGAATGTAGCTGAATGCTGAAGCGTGCGCGTTTACTAAGCAGCAGCAACAACAACAACAACAACAATAACACGTACACAAATGGATTCACAGGAGCCGCCATATGTACATATGTACATACATCTAAACAAATATAAATATCGGAATGTCTGTATGTAGAGCACATTCCTTTGGTGTGAAGCGGCAGATTGCTTACCGTAATCGTAATCACTGTCAAAACATCTTCCATTCCTACCACTTTTGCACTTTTGTATTTGTATACCTCTGCTTCTTCCCACTCACTAAACCCATTAATTTTCTGCTTATTGCTCATCGTTCCAAATTCTTTTTTATTCTCAATTTTTTTTATTTTTCTATATTTTGTTTTTTTCAAAAGTAATTTGCGAATATTTTCTTGAGCGCGTGTTATGGTTCCTAACTGTTGTCGTCGTCCATTTTTATTATCCCGGCACAGTTCAAAAAGTAAACTTACATTTTTATTGTTGTAGGTGTTAACAGATATTTAATGATACATGCAAACTATTCTCTTTAATGTTCGCCGATAGCGAAGTTATAAAAGACTTCATAAAAATTTGGTTTGCAATTCGTACTTCGTGTGGTTATATCGCCAAAAGTGGAGAACTACTTCTGTCAGTTAAGCCTTCAATTAATGTGCTGGCAAAATTATCAAACAGTATAATTTCGGTATCCTGTTTTTTTAAATCTTTTTTAAAACTGTCGAATGAAAATAGTTTTTCGATTACTGTTACTGTACTGTGTTAAATAAAAACTTGATTACAGTGCATCCAAGGTTCATTAGATAAAACACAACCCTGACATTTATTTTGTTGTTGCAAGAAGTCCATGCCTCATCAGAAAGAAAATGTCAAATTTGGTGAGTTTGACAATACAAAATGTATACAAAAGTCGTGCCAATACAAATCAGAAATTTCAATTAATTATATTTTGTGTTCTACAGTGAGTTGGATGCTCAGATTGACTTATTTACCTCAAATAAAGTGTACACTTGCATTTCAAACACATTTGATCTTATTGTTCATAGTTTGTAGCCCTTAAAATAGATATTTCATTGTGCTCCTACTTACTCGTAGAGATCAGATTCTGGAAAACGATCTAAACAAACCTAACCGTTCACAGGAAGTTCCACACCACAAGCGCTGTCTAAATTGTTCTTACTCCTTGGGTTTGGCTGAACTTTAAAAAAAAAAAATTTCCCACGCCTTTTTACCTGCTTTTCTTCGCATTCTTTTGCACACAATTTCAATCAAAATTTTCTTGTTTTCAAAAATTAAACTACAGCAACGAAGAAATGTAAACAAAGATTGACAAGTTATGGCTTGTGCTGCTGTTGTTTCTCAAATGCAGGAGCCCCTTTAATTTCTTGCCGCCTCCGAACGCGGAAATTTTTTATACTGAGAGCCAACCAGGGGCGGATCCAGAAACGATTCTTAGGGGGGAAAATAATTGTATACCTCAAATCTAGAGTGAATGCCCCCCATTGCCCCTTGCTTGATCCGCCCCTGGAGCAAACCGTGGTTAAAAATTATTACTTTATGTTGATGCATATTGGACAAAATTTCCGGCATTCCTTGTCAAGTTTATTTTGGAGACAAAACGGATTTTTGTTCGAACCAAAAATGGCACTGAAGATGTCGCAACATCGACATCGAGTTGTCTTCAAACCAAATTTGGCAAGGAATGGCGAAAAATCGTTCCAGTATACATCAACTTTTCACCCTGTCGGAAAGACAGAGGTAAAAAAGAAATTAAACTCTATTGCAGTCATAAAAGAATAAATTTTAATTTCTAATATAATAAATATGAGTTTTCTTTTTTGAAAGAGCGTTATGGATAAAATGTATCTACCGGCAATTACACTCACTTTGAAGAAGTCACGTCATTTTAAGTTCAAAGTAGAGAAACATTTTCTTTGATGCGGAGAGGAGATTTATTTTTGATTTTTGAGTGTTGGAAAATATTTCGTTGAGCGACAAATGGCGGAATCGAATAAATAATATATTGTTTTTTTTTAGTTTTAGTTTTTATATAGACCAAATTCTTTATCAAATTGTTCTCTGGGATGGAGCAGCTTCGGCCGGAAAAAGTAAAAGGAGAAATTTAATTGTCTTTTTATTTTTAATTCTCCATTTTAATTGCAACTTACATACACCAAAGGCCTTTCAGTAAACTGTAAATATATCTTCCTAATATTACGGTAAGTTTATGAGTGAAAAGTTAAAAAATTGAAAGCTATAATACGTAACAATAATTTGTCACTTACATAATATATCACGCGATGATTTGCCAAACTTCTCCTCAAAAATGGGTGGCGTGCGTCTTGAGCTTGTATAACAAATTGAGAGTCCTACAGTTTTATGCTAGCTTCGACCACTAAAAGATTTTTGTGAGAAATTTTTTTTATGATAGAAATACACTCGGAGGTTTTCCAAACCCTGCAGAGGGGCGACCGCTATTCGAAAAAAAAATTTCTATAATTTTTCTATGTTACTTGTATCGGACGATATTTGAACCTGCGATACTATGACGCCCGCTATAAATACGCGTAATATAAAGGTTTCTATTATACTCTCAATAAAAATAAAAATAACAAGCTTTTATTTTTCTCTGCCCAACATCTAAAAAAAATTTCGCACGCAGATATAAAAATCACGAAAATAGAATCAGGGCAGACAAGGAAATAAATGAACCATTATGTGCGCATTATTGGCCGCAATTGCAAATGAAAATACACAACAACAACAACAAAAAAACAATTGTATAATACACAAAAAACACAATACACACCAAATGCAAAAAGCTAAGGAAACCTTACAAAACTGAAGAACAAAGAAACCATTTTTGCGACAATCCTTAGTCAACAACACAACGGCAACAAACGGCCCCACTACAACTTCTCATTTTTCATTCTAACAACGAGAAGCATACGAAGCATAACAATCGCACTTGAAGGACCCATTTTGTGCGACCGAAAACAAAATTAATCCAATGAATAGGAAAATAGACGAATGGATATGAGTAGCAGTGGTGGTGCAAAAGCTTTCGCCAAACCGGGAAGCACTCATGAGCGCGTAGGTACTCAACGAGAACGTTTGACTGCCTGCTGATCATCATTGTGCTCTGTGTTGTGTTTGCTATGTGCTGTGTGTCCTGCCACAGTCGTTGCGGCCAAAGCAGGACATTTGCATTCAAGGAAATCGTAAAATTATTCCAGCAGACACGTCGTAATTTAGCCAATAGAGCAAAGCGACAACGCAAACGAACGGTGTTGAGGAGGAGGACATTGAAGAAGACCAGCAATGTGCGATAGTCGAGTAACTCAAACTGCAGGTAGCGAAGCGAGGAGAATGGAAGTGGTTACTTGAATGAAACGTAAAAAAAAAGTAAATAAGCAAGAGGCGAATGTTGTTAGAGGAACGAAATGAAGGCGGTCGAAAAATATGTACTTCGTGTGGCAAATAAATGCTCTCTGTCTTTGTGTGTGTGTGTGTGTGTGGATTTTATTATTTTCATTGCAACACCACAAAGCAGTAAGTAACCTTGACGCGCTCACAAACAATGAATGTCTAAGCTTGCAACAAACACAAAATGTGAATTTTAACCAAACATAAATTGAACTAACTGTGCTCCACAAAACTCCAATCTCCTTTTCGCCAATGTCAACCGGAAATGGCTGTCGTTGCGGCAAGTCGGCCAGTGTTGTGTTGTAGTCCTTTCTCACCCACTTTGTTCCATGTACGGGCAGTTGTGCGTTCTTGTTCTTGTTCTTGTTTCTGTTGCTGCTGTGAAAAGCGGAAAACTCACATGAATAACGTAGCGTAGCAAAATATGTAAAAAGGAAACAAAACGAAATAGCGGAAAAAATGAAAAATTGCAACCAGGATACGTAAATATTCACACGTACATATGTGTGTATGTGTGTATGTGTAAGGTTGCGTTTGTGTTTGTGTGGAGATTTGCTGGTACCGCTTTTCCGTCTGGTTGAGCCATGAAATGTACTATTTTTCTGTGCTAAACTTTATTTGGGTCTGAAATTTGACTTCTGTCTGCCGGCGCACAAATAGGAATATGCAATACGAGGATCGCTCTATAAGCCCTTAAATGTACAGGTGAATGTATACAACGTGAATGTGGGTTTGAAAAAAAGCAGTTCCTTAGCAATAATGTGGTAACTGTTTTTAATTTTACAACAAACTAGCTGCGAGTGAAAGTTGAAATAATGAAGAAAATTGACGGCTTTCGGGCTTTGCCCAATGGAGACTCTCAACAAGCCAGAAAACCCCGACAAACGTTGTCCTACCCATATTTATAACACGTGCTAACCTTCTCAAAATTGTAGGTATTCATCTTGACCTTGCCGAGACGAACAGTTTGACTCTCATATTTTAATATCCTTCTTTAAATTATAGCTACATGGCTATAAACTCATCTTTTACTATTCTTATAACTTATTTATAATTTTATAAAATAAATTTTTTCAAGCAGGCGACAACCCTCTATACACTGTAAACCTTCTCCTTAACGTATCGAAAAGTTTTCCACCCACATTTTCATGTTTCAGATAATTTGTATATAATTTTATTAAATTCTAATTTTCAAGCAAGTGGCAACCTTACGGTACGTATGGTTTGTATACCATACTTTAATATTTCATATAACTTGTGTATGATCAAATTAAATTTGACTTTTAAACCAGGTGGCAACCTTCTCCAAAGTATAAGTTCGGACCTTCTCCTCGCTTAGACAAACCATTTCAATATTTCTTATAACGCGTATATAATTTAATTGAATTCGAATAGTGAAGCAGATGACAACCCTCTTCAAAATATAGCTAGTTAGAAATCTTTTTTTTTTAATTTATTAAAATTTGACGCTTCCAAGAGAAGGCATCTCTTTCCAAAATATATGTATGAACTATCTCTTCGCTGAGACTAAACGTTTGACATCCATATTTTAATATTTCGTATAACTTGCATAGTTTTTAATTAAATTTTACTTTTCAAACAGGTGGCAATCCTCAAAAGTTAGCTATGAATCTTTATTATGGCGTATAACTTGTGCATAATTTAACTAAATTTGACTTGAAAAGGGCAACCCTCTTCCAAAAATAAAATATACGTTACGACCTATTCTTATACCTACGAAATATATGTACGTACAAAAATGTAATACAAATCGGTGGACCCATTTCGGAGGAGTTCTACCACAAACCCCGTGACAAGAGATTTTAATATATAAGATATGTATATCATTTTAAAGTTGTATCCCACTTGATTTCAAAATACTTTTAGTTCTTAAATTCGGTTGGAAAATAGTCGCCTTCTCAGAAGATTAATGATTGTAGTACAAAAATAACGGCAGTGTCCCAAGGTAATGGGGTGACGGATTCCGGAAGTAGGAGAGTTTTGATGGGTCCGGCCCCACCCGAAGTGTCAAAGTTACTCAAAAATGTGTGTCCAGTTTTAAGAAACTTTCAATATATGCAATACCCTGTCAATGGCTTTGCTACTGCAGATGAAACAGCTGATGTAAGTGGAATCGGAAAATTTACGATTGTTGTTCGATTTGCCCACGAAGTTAAAGAGAAACAAATAATTCGTAAAGACTTCTTGAATTTCATCCTTGTAGAAGATGTGACCGACAAAGGTTTGGTGGATATTCCTAAGATGAAAGTTAATTTTTTTTATGCTTCCAAGGCTAGGCAAATATTGAGCTATAATTTAAATGTGCCCTTGCGGTGCGGGTTTTAAGCAGATACGACTTTTAAAATTCTGCGAAATATGGTGGGTCGGCATTTGGCTTCATTCACTCAGTTTATTTCATGAAACACTGAAATTTATTAAAAGAAATTGGCGTGTTGAAGAGTAAATCAGATGGCATATAGCCTAATACTTTGCTTGCGTCCATTCGAATGACACAATTTATCATTGACAATGTTGAAACCTACCATCATTTTGACGAAAACTCGAAGAAATCATAGAGGTGGATTTTTTAATCAGGAACTCAATGAACAGAGCTATTGGAACGGAGCTATTAATTCCTCTACGAGCAGGTTTTTGAAACAACGAAACGAAAATTGGGACAAATACACTGGAAATGCAGAAGAATTTTATCGGCGGCTCATTTTCATCCCATTTTTTTGGTTTAGTATTTAAAAGAGCTTGATTTAGGATTTATGGAACACATAGAATTACTATCCTAGATACACGACATACTTCCAACAAAATGTGCAGAATTTAATGAAGAAGAATTGGACAAACCCATTGATGTCTTTCGGGAAGTATAGCCGAACGATGTTCCTGAATTCATTGAAGATTTAAAATTGAACATGAAGAAGTGGAAGAGGCAATGCCGATTGATATCCAATTCTCTCATATAAAGTTTTTTTCCGGTTTTAGTTTTTGTTCAAATATTCGTTCAATGGAACGACAAAAACTTTACCGAACGAAGCTTTGAGCATTTGCCATGGGAAATTTTTTGAACATATGTATACGCCGATTTCTTGAATTGACGATACTTTGCCAGTTAAAGTCACTTTCAAACCTATGGAGATAAAAAAACCTATCTACGCAAAAGGACTGGAGAAGAGCGATTGGAAGCATTGACGTTGCTCGCTCAAATTTCATAGAGATGTGGAAATCAGCAGGGGAAATATATTGGATATTCTGACAAAGAAAAAAGGAAGAATGGACATAACTCAGTAAATACATTGCCATTTCTTCAACTTTATTTTGCTTATATAAATATGAATTTAAAAATAAACTTATTAAAATTATAAAATATTCTTGCACATGTCGAATTAAATGACCTTTTTTGTAATTTTTAATTTGGACCTCAGACCCAAAAAAAATTGTTTGGAATTGTCTCTATAAGGGGTTATAATCTTTACTTCAATAACTATATATAAAAAGGCCCGTGATTTCTCAGTCCTAGTTTCACTCGACAGTCCTGAACATAAGCGTTGTAATATTTGTTTGCGTTATACATTTTTTCAATTTTAAAAGTTCATTTTAGTTTCTCAAAATTACTTTTTTATCTATTTGCCAGAATTTAGATATTACTGAAATTAAAAAAAAAAATTTAACTTTCACAAATAATTGGAAGTTTTTTGCGCAACAGATACCGCCGTTTTGGAGATTTATTCATCTAAAAACAAAAACAACAAAAAAAATTGGTTCAACTTATTCACATACATATATCTCAGAAGCAGGTTGGACAAACTTAATACGAGATATACATACATTTTTGGCCTTGCATCAAAATTAAGGTTACAACTTTTTGGTAATTAATCTGCCTGGCACATACAGAATATACTCGTTAAAATACAATTTATACTTTATAGTTAAATTTACATTATGGAAAAACGTTTTACAAGATTTACTGTCTTAATTTTTGTTTTGGCTTTTTATGAAAAAAGTGATCGAATAAAAGTGCCAGAAAGTCTATACTGAAGTCCTTCGGTACGGAAATTTCTGCAAATTAAAAAACGCTCATTAAGTGCATACCATTGGTTTGTGTTTATTTTTGTTTTTATTAGTATACAAATACATATTTGTAGTGATAATAGAAAAATAAATTGTTTCAATGTATTCTTTGCTGTCCGTAAGCGCGAACTACAATGTCAATTTTTAGCGTTGTCACACTCTTTTTATTTCTGTAATTGTTTTGGTTGGTTTCTCAACTTTCAAAAATCTGGTTTTCAACACAGTCCAATTATCGACACATTAGGAGAATTCAATTTGGAAGACGCTCCTCCACGTAAATTTCATTGCTGATGCTTAGTGAAGAATGGCGTGGATTTCTGCCAGCATTCACAAATGGCTTCCCAAATTAAAACTTTTCTTCCAAATTTTTGTATCTTGTTTAGCTCCGCGCAAGGGAAATGCTTTTTTCGTTAGTTTTTCGCTTCGTTTTGAAACTTTTTTCTTTTTATAAGTTTTCTATCATTTCTCTTCCTAATTCGAGTGAGTGAGTGGTTTTAGTTTTTTTGGCGGCATCTCCTGTCGACGTAGAGCGGTTCTTCCAAATTATGCCTATTACTTTCTTCTCCAACTGGACGTCTGCCGATCCATTTAAACCGTCCCTCGTGCAGTGTCGTAAGATGATTCACTGAGTTTCGCCAACTTTTTGTAACTAATATTGGGGTTATTTATCCAAAAGAATAACATTTTTTTTCGGAGCTTTTCGTTCTTATTAATTTTTTTTCGTAGTTGATGCCTTGACTGCAGAAACTAATTAAGTCTCAAAAATGTAATGAAACTCCAATTTAAAAACAATCCAATGTTATTGCTAAAATTTTTGCAGCGAGTTGAAAAGTTGCAGCACTGTCTGTAGCGGTTCTTATTTCGCGAAACTCTTTTGAACTGTCATTCAAAAATGTAAAAATATGAAACCTACTGGAATGGACCTTTGCCCACCGACTGTAATTATTTTAGCCATGTTTTTTTTTTTAAATAAAATTACGGATCTCTCGAAAGCTCCTAGTAGGTTTGCTCCTACTGGTGTTCTGAATGAATGCCCGTGCTTTATGCTATTTGCCAAACTGTCTATGTCCACATGTCTACTAACAAACCTATGGTCCTTTATAACTAACTTTTGCACATGAAAATGTATGTATGTATATGTGTGACTTTTATATTTGTATGTTTGTCATGCCTGCCTGCTGCATGAAAATGAAAAACTCGTGCAGACGATGGGCAAACAATGACGGGTATTTTGCCATGTTTGGTCTACATGTCTTCAATGTACGAGCGAGTGTGTGTCCTGTGTGTGGGTGTTATAAACCGCATTCAGTTTGAGGTACAAATATTGCAAGTGGTCATGCTCAGACTGAGCTACAACGAGCTCAGCTAGGATGGTGGCGTTTAAGAGGACAATTAATGAATGTGTCATTGTATTGAATTTATGAGAGAATATGGAATAGTGATTGTTGACTTTTCCAATGTATAAACACACAAACATATGTATGGGTACACATGCATACATACGTACTAAATATGTATGTGTGTTTTGAAAATGAAAGCGCAAATATTGACCAAAAACTTCCAACAGCGATTTAGGTGAAAATTGAGGAGAAAATGTGTAAATTTAAATATTAAATTTTGCGGTTATTGAATAAACCGCTCGATTTTGATTATCCATTGTCAATAGCAAGGGGCTGAATGCAACTCAAACTAGGAGATAAGTAAAGTAATAGTTTTCTGCTTTTGGCAGGGTTGTATAAGTTTTTGTGTAGAAACGCAGATGTTTTAAAAAAAAAATTAATTGACTACGAGGAGAGTCAAACAGATTGAATAATTTCTCAAATGTGTAACATGAGATTGCAAAATCATTCAAAATTGTATCATTTAGTTCGGTTTTTTTATAAAGCCTTCTAATATTACAGTAATTGGCAAAACAGTGATCTTAAAGCGGTTGGGGCTCAAAAATATTTAAAAAATTAGTAATACCTTTTACAAAAAAAAAAAATTATGAAAATATAAGAAATAATTATTTTAAAGTGCTTAAAAATTAAAAAGAAGCGGTATTATCAATAGCGAGAAAATAATTAAAATCCACATAATTCTGAAAAATTTAATAGCTATAACTACTGAAATATCTCGACTTTCAAAAAATCGTCAAACTAATAATTTTTTTGTATTTTTCTTTTTTTATTATTATTTTTTGGCCTTATATTTATGAATCGTCTGTATAATTTATAGAGCTTGAGGCTAGGTTTGTATTAGGGAATAATATGAGAAACAACAATTTTTCAAAGTGGTAGAAGTGATAGCTGCTATTTCGGAGATCACCACATCTCCTCATCAGACTTCTTTCTTTCTAGACTTTACCTGGCTTTGAACCATGGTACACGGAGTTGCTAGGCTAGTTGTTATTGTTGTGACGTAGAAAAAAGGATTTTCACAAAAAACAGGTCGACCTTCGCAAAAACCCTTGCTTGACAAACCGGTTTCGGGATGGTGCTACCTTCGGCACCATTTTATTTATTTATGTATTTGTTTAGTGAAAATCGATTACTAGAATTTCCATTCCAATTCGAGAACAGTTCAAAGCACAATACCTTAAATATACTCAGAGACCATGACAGTTAGAATTTGAATTTTAAATATTAGCCATTAACTGCTAGTCTGTGACTTCTTTACTAAATTCTAAAGGGTTGGTGTCGAAATTCTGTATGTACAAAATTCTAAAAACATAATTCTGCTTTTTAAAATTCTGCTTTTAAAAATTCTGCTTTTTTAAAATTCTGCTTTTTTAAAATTCTGCTTTCTAAAATTCTGCTTTCAAAATTCTGTATTACAAAATTCTGTATTAAAATATAATGTTAACAATGAAAAAGTGCGCACTTTTTCAAAATAATTACATGACCTCTTTATCATTGTTAACATTATATTTTAATACAGAATTTTGTAATACAGAACATTGTGGGATATTCATTGTCAAATTTAGGTATGGTTATTAGTTAGTAAAACTTTTTACACAATTTCAGTATATGCGCCCCATTGTTTTTAACATATTCGTTCATATGTACATACCTACATTAATTATAGTTGACAACAGTTATACATTGTACATATGTTTGCAATCAAATATTACCTGGAGATAAGAACTTCTATCACAAATGAGGAATTACAATTTCACCACACCAGTCTACAACGGTTCTTATATTGTTTGTTTACCTTCTGTTAAGTGCTGACTTTTTGTGAAAAAGCGTGGTTTAATATTATATTGATAAAAATGTCCGAAATAAGAATTTTGAAAACAAATAAAAATAAGGAAATGTTGGGTGTTGATGGGTATTTCTATTATTTAGAAAGAATAACAAAACAAAGGACATATAATTGGTCGTGTTCCAAAAGAATAGCGTCTCACTGTAAATCTCGATTGGTGACTGAATTAAAAGACGGTATCCATTGTGTGATTAAAAGGTCCGGTGTACATACCCATAGCCCTGAGGCAGTGGAAGGTTTTGTTCGCGATGTTAATATAAAGCTTAAAGAGTTATCTAAACAAACATGCTTGCCATCAGCAGAATTTTTCGCATTAAACATGCAGCATTTTGAAAAAGCAGAATTTTAGAAAGCAGAATTTTAAAAAGCAGAATTTTAAAAAAGCGTAATTTTAAAAAGCAGAGTTTTAAAAAAGCAGAATTTTGTTCAAGCAGAATTTTTTTGCAATTTATAGAATTTTGTCACCCAGAATTTTGTAATACAGAATAATGACACGCTCCCAATTCTAAAATACCAGCAATTTCCGTATTTTATTTATAGATCCGATAATAATAACTTTTTATTACTGAAAAAATAACAGTTATTTTTAATTTTTATTTTATTTGCCATAACAGTTATCAGTTATAAAAATCTGTAAGTGAGTTTTATTAACAAAAATCATCGATAATATCAGTTATGGACTTCTTTAGGACACCAAATAACGAAGTAAATCGGCTGCCTTTACAGAGAACTAACAAAATTTTACTTTTCTAAAATACTCTTCTGGTGAGTGCTCAAAATCGCGGGAACAAATTGAATTTTTTATGTCTGTTATACGGCCTAATGCGCAGATAAAATACTGGCAAAAATATTTGCATTAAAATTCAATAGTCATTTTCAGACTTAAAAAATACAAACCAGAAAATACTGTTATTTTTCAGATTTATAAAATAAAGATCAGAGATAACGGTTATTTTTTTAAATTTTATTCACAAATTACAACAAAAATAGTTATTTTTAAATTTCGTTCTCGCTAGGAAAATAAATCGATTGATATATTTCACTTAATAAAATATTATTTTCTTCATAGTGAATTTTTCAATTACTGTCTTCATCAATAACTGCTATTTTTGTTCCAAGGGCATGGTCTGTAGACAAACATTCGCCATTCCATTTTAGTTTTATATTCGCTGAACGATATTGATATTGGTTTACCCATCACTCGCTCGGAGTCTAGATTGGCGATAAAAAAAAAAGAACTATGCAATATTGGTAGGCAACGAGATTCATCCCAATATGGTCATATGGTATTTCTTATTCCTACCAAACGTTTCTCCCATCGATTAGAGGCCATATCTAGCAGTGTAAAACTTCATAGGTATTTCGCATTCTCAGTTTAAATTTTAAGTTAAATATTATTATTTATTCGAAAAAATATAAAAAACGGTTATAATGGATATTTTCATGAAATTTTTCAACTCAACCGCTTTCACCAATTGGTAATTTTATCCCTTATTTCAGATCAATAAGGTCACTAAGTGCAAAATTTTTCAAAAAAATCCTTTACTCATATAATTCCTCATGGGTTCTTTTCAGGCAAAGTCTATGTATGTACGATCAATGCAAAAATCTACTTTAAGGAAAATAAAAACCCGTTTCTCTTAAAAGTAAGATACGACTCTTTTAACAATTTTTTTTTTAATTTTTTCAAAAACCCATTAGATAAAAATTGCACTTTAAAATTTAATTAGGCCTTGAATTAGTTTTTTTTAACTAAGGCTCCATAAAGTTGTGAACTTTCAAACTTTATACACCATTTACAAAAACTCTGGAAAATTGTTACTTTTTGATTAAAACTTTTAGAAAACTTTTGGGGGTGCAGATTTAATTTATTTATTATACTGTGCTAGTCTGAAGTGGCTAAAAATTCCGTTTGATTTTCAAAACAGAGATTTGCTGAAGAAGTCGCCTCTGGCGCCACCTAGCACGTCCACCTTACTTTTTTCTTTTTTTGTTTTATAATAATTTTATTTTCAATCTTTTCATTGGACAATAAGCTAATTGTATAACAATTAAAAGTTAATTAGCAGGTATAGGTAATCTCCAGTGAGACTATCTATTATACAAGTAAAACTAAACTTAGATCTATGTATATAAGTATGTACAATGCTTTATTTTGGAAGTCTTGTTAAATATCGAGATGTTTCGAGAATTTTCGTCCAAGTTTAGCACACCGGAAACCAACTATGGTAAGTAGTTCCAAAGAACATAGATTACACAGAAGTTGCATCACTTCCATTGTTCTTCTAACAGAAAGTCTCGTCCGAGTTCAAATAAAAAACACGCGCCAGCCAGAAGTCAAACTTCTTTGTGATAGTAGAAATTAATAAGAGTAGTCGTAGTAATTCGTAGTAGCATTAGTAAAAATAATCGTTGAAATTATCAGTACAATTTGTAAAAATAGTGATAGAAAGTAGTGAAAATAGAGGTAGAATTAAGAAAAAAGTGTGGTAGAAATTAGTAAAAACAGTGGTAGCAAGATGTAAAAATAGTGGTAGAAATTAGTAAGAATAGTAGTAGAAATGAGTGAAATTAATGTTAGAAAGCATTAGTAACAATAATGATTGAAATTTTTAAATATAGTGGTAGAGATTACTAAAGCGATTCTGGCGCGACTTTCGTTACGCGATGTAAAAAATCATTGCCGCTAAAGAAGTTTTACTTAAAAAAATACTACAACTCTCCGATTGTCGCCCCTTGTTGAGTGGTATGAACATTCGTGGCTCCGAACGTGCCCACTCATCTTTTTATGTGCAAATCTTCATTAAAAGTTTTTCCAATTCATGTTTTGAGCTATCTGACATAATTTAATTCTTTCATCGGCCATCAACTTTTTGTATAATTTCATCTGCTACAGATCTATCTTCCTTGGCAAAATAGTCTAGTTTTTATGATCTTATACAAATATGCTAAAACATCATAATTGTAGGAGAGAATTTTTTCAGAAATTTGTTTCGGCGTATGCCACGAATTTCTAAATTCTATTGGCAAGTTTTAATGAAACAAATTTAACAAGTGATTTTATTTATTGCCCCTCTTATTTCTTCGAAGCTTTTATTAACAATCGCAGAACCCCAATGTCCTTGGAGAGGATTCAAAGCAAAAGCTTCTATTTTTGAAGGAATTTTGTTAGCTTACGGCCGCACAATTTCATATCTCATGTTTTCCTGCTATAAATTTTCCCATTGACCACATGCCTTTACAACAAATATCCACAATACTTATGTAGATGGTGAGCATAAAGTTACGTAAAGTTATGAGCTTTCGAAAAAGGCATGAATTAGTCATTCTCAAATGCTTTCACATTTCACTTTCGAAAATGAATAAATGGTCGAATGTGTGAACCAACGTACGACTACTCGTTCATACCGCCAAAGATTTATATTTACAATGCAAGCTATCATACAACAACAAAAAGTCTTACACATCTGCCCACAACGTGAGCGAATGCAAATTGTTAATTTGCATAATTGGCCACCAACATCGAACAGAACGAAGCAGCCGTGGATGCACCCAAATGCCCAATGCCCAACTAAAAATCACAGGCACAACAAATTTGAAGTCAGTTAAAAATTTTGACTTCCATTTGAGTAGTGCAGGCAAATTGGCAGGACCAAAGGCAATGTGGTGGAATTGAAATTAGCATATTGTGCGCGCTAGGTGGCACAAACATTTCCATATACTATATACATATATATCTGTGTGTATGTATGTATGTATGCTTGTGTGGGTATTTATAAATTCACAGAAGGATGGCATTACAGCCTAACTGAAGTCGAGTTGCCGCCGGCAATGACACCGTTGTGCTGCTCTCACTGCAGCAGTGGAGGTGGAGAGGAGTATCAAAAGTTCGTATGTGGATGACCAAATGGGCTGTCTCAATTTATGACTGAGGCTTACCCGCAACCACAACTTGTCTTAGCTTACATATGTATACAATATATGTGTGGATGTGTGGGCGCGCGTTTTCACAGCCTTTCCCCCATTGTTGATGGTCATTTGCAAATACTTATTTCAAAAGCGAAGGACTCAAACTACCGGGCATAAAATGTGCTAACCGCTTTTGGCGGACTGCGAATGCAATATTGCAACTAAAATTGGGACATGCACAATGCGGAGTTCCATTGCACGCAGTAGTCGTTTTCGCTATGTAGGTGTATAGATATACTAAAATAATATATATATATATATGTATCTACATTGTGGTGCGCAAGGACATGTAAAGCTTATGAACGCTGTGGGTAGAAGCGAGCATATGCGAACAAATATGAAATATGCGAACAGCTAATTTAGCTCGTAATATGATATTATTTTCACATTGAATGGTAGTTGGGAAATGGTAAATTTTTATATATATAAATCTAAAACTAAAAAAATAAAATAAAGGTTGTAGACTGCAACGAGTAGTAAGCCTTATGGCACTGCAATGCAGTTTTTCTTACATGCAACACCGCATGATGCTGAAGGCGTGTTCTCAATTTCAACAAGCGATATCAGCTGTAAAGTTGTAAGCTCGAGAGGAAGGGCTGAGGCAGAGGGCTGAAACAACGCGTGGCAACGAAAAGTGTTATACTTATATTTAATGTACCGGGCTATGTTTGCTATACAAATGCTTTGCGTACTAGTAAAAATATTAGTTCATACAATATATAAAATGAATTCAAAGGCCTAGTGCCTGATGTGTAAATTTGCGTTCGAAAATTTAAAAAATATTTTTGAAATAAAATTTCTTTAGCGGCAGTGATTTTTTATATCGCGCAACGAAAGTCGCATCAGAATCGCTTTACTAATCTCCACCACTAATATATTAACTAATTTCTATCACTATTGTTACTAATGCTACGACTAATTTCTACCACTATTTATACTAAGTTTTACTACTATTTTTATTAAATTTTCTACTAACTCTTACCACTATTTTTACTTATTTCTACAACCGTTTTTACTAACTTTTTCCACTATTTTTAAGAATTTCAACCAATATTTTCACTACTTTCTACCAATATTTGAACAAATTTCTACTACTATTTTTACTAATGCTACTACAAATTTCTACTACTATTTTCACTCATTTCTACCATTATTTTTTACTAATTTCTACCAATATTTTCACTACTTTCTACTAATATTTGAACTAATTTCTACTACTATTTTTACTCATTTCTACCATTATTTTTACTAATTTCTACCACTATTTTTACTAATGCTGTTACAAATTACTACGCCTACTTTTATTAATTTCCACTACCACAAAGAATCGCTGTACTAATTTCTATCACTATTGTTACTAATGCTACGATTAATTTCTACCACTATTTATACTAAGTTTTACTACTATTTTTATTAAATGTTCTACTAACTCTTACCACTATTTTTACTAATTTCTACAACCGTTTTTACTAATTTCTTCAACTATTTTTACTAATGCTATTACAAATCACTACGACTACTTTTCTGAATTTCTACTACCACAAAGAAGTTTTACTTCTGGATTATGTACTTAGGTGCACGCGTGTTTTTTTATTTCTTCATTGCATTTATTTCTCAAAATATTACAAAGCATTCAAGCCAAAAATTTTGGATTTTATCCCACTAAAATCCTACTCATAGGTAAGATAGATGACAGCTTAATGTGCATTAAGAACCTGAATTTGCATTAACTCATAAATTATCATCATACTAATGTGCATATAGCCTCAAGAGAGGTCGAACATAGTAATATTTTTTACTCGGAGACGATCGGTAATTCACACGTATGCTTATCTTTGACAGTCAATGCTTCTTTGTGCGCATGGACTTGGTTTTGCCTGACACCGGTCTAAACCAACTTTGCTCATTATTAAGGCTTAATTCAAATACTCATGAGGTTTATAATGTAGTACATGAAATCTGCAAGGAGTGCCACTTGTATGGAAGTTTCCTTATATATCAGCTGAATTCGCTAGGTCTATGTAATCAGTTCAAAATTATGTCTCTCTCTTTCTCACTGACATATACATAATGCTTGGTTTTCATTGGGTCAAATTTGATGTCAAATGTTATCAGTTTTATGGAAATAATCAACATTTGGACATATTTGGATTTGACGCCAATATAAAATCATAAAATGTCAAAATCTTGGCGTGATATTTTGCCATCAAAAACTTGACCTAATAAAAACCAATCATTTAAAAAGTTTATAAAAGTTGTCAAAGTCAAATAAATGAACATTGGTGTTAAACCCAGAGTTAAAATTTTTATGAAAAACACGATGATTTAATAGTTATTTTATGACTTTAATTATTTCTATCAAAAATAAACGCCAAGAGGATTTGTATTTTTTCGATGAAGTTTGATCGTTATTTTTTAATTCTTATTCTTATTCTGTTAAGAATGATCGTTTTTTTGTGCCTTTTATTTTTTTAATCAAAAAAATCGTAATTTGGATTTTTGTATTTTTTCGAGCAAGTTTGATCGATATTTTGTGATTGTTTATTTTTTCGATAAAAATCGTAATACTTGTATTTACAATTTTTCGATCATAATAAATTCCAACAAATTCGTCTGCGAAAACAATAAAATGTTTTATTTTAAAATTAATTAAAACTTGACTCTTTCTATATTAGCATTCAATGGGATAAAGAACTGCTTAACCGAAAAATTTCTTAAAATTCTTCAAAAAAGTCAAAAATTTTAAGGTTGACTTTTCAAGCTTGTCAAATTTTTGTAAAAATTTTAGCACGATTAAATTTTGGATGTCATAGTTCGTGTTTTTGTGTGGCTTATATTTTTATATAAAGTTAACGAAACAAAATTTTGAGTAGAAAATATGGTCAATATTGTAAAAATTATAACTGGACCATTTAAGCTGTAACCCACGGCATATTAAATATTACTTTTTAATTACTAAACATCTTGAGAACTCTATAGCGGTCTTAAGTCGCACTTAAATGAAAATGTGTTATATTTTCCTTATTTTTTTTTTTAAATTCGTTTAAACAAATTTATTGGTTTTTGAATGTGCATAGATTTTAACCTTTTCAATATGAACAATGTATTTCATGTGTAGCTATTAATACGAGCGAATTAAACAATATACGCAAAATCTTAAAAACAATAGCCAAAAGATGTTGTATTCTCTATTTGTAATACCACGAAAGCATTTCCATAACCACAATTATACCTTCTCTAGGAATCTTAAATAATATTAAAATTATTAATTTGGCGACTAAACTCCATATTTCTTCTACGTGTTCGAAAAGCAAATGAAATATTTTTCTGCATCTTGTCGCATTTCTTTAAATGTCATCTGCTAATTTCATTTAGTTTTCACCTCACATACTTTCCATATCGAATTACACATCAGCCGCACAGAGTGCGGCAGCTAATTGAATTTTCGAATAATTGCAAATTTTGTACTTGCCTTAGTCTGACACCTCAGATTCCGACCTCACCGGCATGGGAGAGCCTACCGGAGCAGACACCGTTATCAGTGGTGCAAGCAAGCCCTACCACCGTGTTAAAAGGAAAGTAACTTCACTACTCTTATTGAGAAAAATCCTTGATCCGCTACTGCTAAACGTATAATTTTGGAGAGATTGGAGTGGAGAGTAAACAGCACAGATTTCAATTCGATAGAAAACTGCTGGAATACTCGCAGGAAAGTTACAAGCAAAACAAAATCTGAGGAATAAGTGAAAATTTAACAGAGATAATTTTAAATTTAAACCAAAAAAATTGTTCAATACTCTCTAACACTTATAAACCCAGGCAAGAGTTCCAGCTATTATGAGAGGCCAGAAATATACTCTATATTTGGAGTGAAGATTTTAGATTTCTTCATTATTTTCAATATTTGATTTTGCGAATTACGTACAATTTTTTTTAAATATTTATGTAATTTTTTGTTACTCATACGCCACCGCGCTGAACTATTATATTATATATTTTACATCTCTGTACATTCAAATGAGATATTAGTTATCTTATGCGTTGAATTTGCAATTGGAAATAGTTTATTTGCAAAATTCTACTTAACTAAAACAATAGTGATGGTAACTTTTCTTTGGCCACTACTGTATGTATGTGTGCATTTTCTGTATGTGTATATGTATTAACTTAACACAAGATAATCGTGGTGAAAACTAAAACTAAATAAAAATGTCTGCATTGCGACTATTCGGTAATGACGCGCAACGGGCAGTATATGAGGAAAACAGGTAACATGCGAAATGCTTTACATATTACACATGAGGAGTTTATTTTAAAAAATTGGGGCAAGTCCATATATAACTAATAGAACTTATATTCTCTAATACCACATATATAATTAAATACAGTGATATTCCTCATTACGGACATTCCTTATGGCCAGCTTCAATAGCTGTACAAATTTCGTGTACAGAGCCCTTTGTCATCAGTTTTTCCAAACAAATATTATTCTAATAACCGGACACTATATATGAAACCATTTTGGTGAAAAAATTTCTCGCAAACGGGAAAAATTCAAAAAAAGATCCAACCAAGCATTGTCGTAATTTTGATAAAAGCGAAAACGGTGATTCCAGGGCGAATCCATACAAGGTGGTGTTATAAATACAACTACAAAATTCCTATGTATTTTGTTTTTGTTTCCGCGTATGAGTTGTCAAAATTTAAATACATTTTGTTTTTGCTTTTACGGCTTTTGAAAGCTCATACGCAAAAGCAAAAACAAAATACATGTATGTGAATAAAAAAAATCAAATCAGCTGCTCTTATGCCATCACCTTCTATAAATTCGCCTTGGGTGATTCCCTTTTAAAAATCTTTGCCCACATTCATGCCGTGTGGGTCAAATATAGGATAGTGAATTTTACAGCGTATAAAAATGAAGCTGTGGAAATATTTTTATTTCTAAAGTTCCAATATTGCCAAAACGCAAGCTGTGGGAATCAATAAAAGTAAAGAAAATAATTCGTTCTAACTGGGGGTCTGGAGTTAATGTTCATCAAAAGGTGTGTTTCTTATAAATTAAAATATATTTTTTGTGTTGCCATTTTTATTAATAATTATTTTTTTTACTTTTATTTAATTACTCTTTAAATAAAATCTATTTTGGATTTTTATTTGATGAATTCAAAATAATAATTATTTTCGACTTTAATGTAAATAATCTACAAACAACAGTTCTTTTACGTTTTTTAGGTTATATGTCTTAAGTAACAGTTACTGAAGAATTTTATTTATATAGAAACCATCAATAAAAATCTGTAATCGTCTTTGATTTATAAAAGTCAACAATAAAAATCAGTTTAGAATTTTCCTCCCACTTGGCTTTGGATTGAAAATAATTTAGAAGCATTTGCATGCTGTGAGAAATATATCAATAAAGGGTTTTTATTATTTGATGCTTCATTTACTGTGACTTATGCAAATGGCTTTAAACAGTATGCCTTAAAAATAATTGACCGATTTTATTGAAATAAAAGTCACCGACTGATTTTTACTGATGACTTTTATAAATAGAAGTCTTCAAATACTGTTCTTATTAGACTTATTACTAAAAAAAATACAAAACAACTGCTATTTATAGATTATTTACGCAAAAATCTGAGTAAATTATATTTTTTTTTAATTCGATAAAAAAGAAATCGATTAGTAGTTATATTTTAATTATTGGAAAGCATTTCTTTCATAGTGAATTTTCCAATGTGTGACGGTTTCAATGACTCCAAAAGTTCCTGGATAATGTAGTTGAATTATCTATACAATTTGCCGCAAAAGAAACTTTAGTATTAAGTATATATAAAGTATAGAAAACGAAATTTCAATATATAATTAAATGTATATTTGTTAATATATTCATACTAGTAGTTAAAGCCCGGTGCCAAACAGTTTTTATTTACGTAAAAAACGCATTACAAAGCTATCAAAACTGTTATAATTTTGTATGCATACTTTAGGGCTGAAGACAATGAGTTAGCAGAACAATAACTTCATCTCTTTTCGACAGAGTAGAACTCGTGCCTCCATACCATATCGTATTTCAAAAATTTGTTCTAGGTTGTCTACTCGAGCATCACGCAAATCGCAAATCTTTGCTTAGTTAAATACTTTGGAATTCTTTGGAATCAGTTTGCATTGGATTTGCCTTTTCCGCTCAGGCGGTTTTGCTACTTAGGATTCGATTTTGAAGAAGCTCTCGTATTCTGCTTTAATTCCTTGTTATATGTGAACTCTCTAAACACAGTGGGTTTACTATATTTCCTTCTGCGGTTTGTAGAGTATTTCGTTAGTCTAGGTACAGGAGACATTGGCCAAAGTATAACAAGACTTGTGCTAGCAACTGGTATATAAAAATTAGCTGTAACGATTTTCTCAAATGTATCAATATTCTCGTTGGTGGCTGATAGATTTTTCATTTGTATGACTTTCTGATCTAATAACCCCAAGAAATGTCTAACTATTATACGAGAAAAGAGTAAAAGTAAATCAATAATTATTATAGTAAGATAAAAAGCGTTTTTAAGTCTTCAGGATTTTTGATGGGATTTGTTTTTGGACCATTTCGGGCTTAGTGAGGGGCTGATTTGAAGTACTTCGAAATAATTTCGGCAGTAGTTGGAGATCACTTCTGGACTAGTCCCGTACTATTTGGACCTCAAAATAGTTCCGTATTTCAAAACTTAAAAACAGTTTCATTATTGACAATTATTATGCAAAAACTTTTGTAATACAAGTCTCAAAATAATAGCTATTGTTGATTTAAAGCATTGTTATCTCTTATAACATAAGTTTCAAAATAATAAATATCGAGAACTTAGAAAATTTGTTTGACTCATAGTAATTATCAAAAGACTTATATAATTTTTATCATTAGGATGATCTGATATCGCCGAAATATCCCAACGATTTATTGAAGTGGCCTGATAACTATTATACAGGAAAAATACTTTTTCCTTTTGCCAAAATGATTTATTTTTCAAAGTTTTGATCGTAGTCTGATAAATGTTATGTAGAAGAAATATTTTTGCTATAGGCAAAAAAGTTATCTCCCAAAGTTTATTTTTGTTGTTGTCTGATAAGCGTTATAAGATAATAATATTAATGAAAATGTATATAAAGGTTAAATGCATAAATGCGATGAAAATGAAAGAAAGATTCAGGGGAAAGGAAAATTGAATGACTTCGACCACACACAGAAGGGGTAAAGATGAAGATGAAGGTGAAGATAAAGCAAAAGATAAATATGAAGATAACGATGAAGATAACGATGAAGATAAAAGTTAAAATGGAGACAAAGAAATTTCAAATATAACTGTTATTGGTGAAATAATAAATATGACTCATTTAACTATTGTTATGAAACAACATTTTTATTGAATTCTATATTTCGAGATAACAATTATTTGTGTTCCCTGGTTTAAAAATGATTTACACTTAATTAAAAAAAAATAATCTAACGTCCTTTTAATCAAAATTGAGATGTTTTAACTTACTGCGAAAAAAATTGGGATGAGGTGGAACAAAATTATCATGAGTTATGGCATCCATGAATGGTGTGGCACTAACTAGGCTATTTTGCAGTAATTTTATCGTAAAATGAACGAAAATAATATTGATGCTAATACGAACGAAAATACTGTACACTTTGAGGAGATATTTCTAAGTGTAAACTTATTCTTCAGTAAACCTTTCTTTAACCATCCATAAAATTGAAATATTAATTATTCCAAATTTAAAGCCCAAAAAAGATTGAATTCGGCTTCAAAACCCTAGTAAATATCTATATAAGAGGCTATCTCTCTAAGAAGAAACTCTTCAACGAAATGGTGGGAATTCAGCACATAAAATAAGTCGAAATGAATAACTCAAAATGGAGAGCGCTTAAAAATCAATGAAGATTGTTTCATTTAATAATCACAACATACATACACTTACAAGAGTAAATAAACTGTTGTATATAAATAGTTCTGTAAGATACAATTATTTTTCGTATTTTTTATTTTCACATGTTTTCCATTCAACTAAAAAAAAAACTAAATCGGAAAATAAACGTAACAGTTAATAATTGTAAGCTTTTGATCGCGATAAGTTCAGTACTCGCACAGCTGTGCGTTTCATTGTACAATGCAATCGGTGCACTGCTGTTGTTGTTCCGATGATGATTTTTATGCTGTTCACCACTTAATCGAACGGCAGCAGCAGCAGCAGCGGCTTTAACAACAAAAACTAAAATAGAAACAAAAGCGACAGCAGCAGTCAACGAACATGACTTGTACGACGCCATCAGATAGGCGCGAGAGTGAGCACCCACAAAATCAGATCGAAATACATAGTGTAAGCAACCAAGCGCGGAGGGCACAACCTTAAATGGTTAAAAACACAAAACAAAAAAATAAATATTAAATAATGCTAAAAAAAACGAATAGTGTCAGGCGCATTGCCAACAACTAATAAGTCGCAGCGATATTGTCAGCAGCAGTTGAAAGTTGGTGCGTAAGCGCATGCGCAGCATTGTCAACCGAATAACAACAACAAGAACAAGCATGAGCCCCTTTAATTTTTAATTTATCTCCGTTTTGTTCGGTTTTGAATTTAGAGAAAACACCACACAAACGACATGGAAAAAGGTAGAAATAAAATGTCGAACATGATTTTCTATATAATATAAAATCAGATATTTATGAAAATGATTTCCGTGGAAATTATGAACATGTAGCAGCGCACACAACAACAGCCAGCAGCTAGCAGCCAACAGCCAACAGATAACAGCCGGCAGTCAGCAACTAAGCGGAGGAGGAGCAGCTACAGCACATAAATTTGTTGAATACAATAAATAAATAAAATAAATAACCAAAAATGGAAAATGGACAATAATCAATGCGCGATGGTGATAGGGTTTTTTTTTTTGGTTTTTTGGTTATTGTAGTTATTGCGCTTAGTTGGCTAGTTGGCTGGTAGCCCTTTTTCCTGTTAACAGCAACAGCAGCTGGAAGAGTGGATAATTGAAATAAAAAGCTGATAGTAACTATATCTACATACATATTTTAACAATGCCAGTGTATGTACATATGTGCATAGTCTCGTGATACGAGTGTACAATACCATAACATTAATATCGGGTAGATGTCGCGCATTTGCTAGACGAGTGTCCTATTAATAAAAAAAAAATAAATTTAACAGTGCAGACAGTAGTGATCACCCGCTCTTCTTTTATGCTTTGTAAAAAATTTATTGTAGTAACTACACTCAAAAAATCTCGATTGCAGAAAATCAGCTATCAAAAGAAAGGAAACTTGGCATGAAATGGTGGTTAAGATATTATATATTTAGTACTTTTGAGGAAAACAGACTCATTTGTATGGTGGTTTTT
This sequence comes from Anomoia purmunda, assembly GCA_951828415.1. Classification (NCBI taxonomy): domain Eukaryota; kingdom Metazoa; phylum Arthropoda; class Insecta; order Diptera; family Tephritidae; genus Anomoia; species Anomoia purmunda. The sequence continues at coordinate 156,179,118 of OX639993.1, forward strand.
ATTAATTTTAGATAAATCTTACTCAAACGGGAGAAAACATCGCAACTTGAAGAAAAAATTACAACATTAAACCAAGAAAAAATTTTCTTAAATTTTTTTTTTTTTGTGTAACTGTACTTTTTTGGTGTACTGTACTTTTCTGGCTCAAAGCATTCGCAATATATTTTTTTATGTATCATGCTTCTTAAAAGTAGTATGTAAGGAAATTAAGAAGAGTCTAAGCTCTGTTGAAACCGACATATTTTCCTTATTTTGACAATTTTTTTTATCAATTTGCGATACTTTCCCCGACTGATATGTTTTCTACTAAATTAGTAAGAATTTCTTCGCGCCATTTTTCTTTCTTCCTTTAGATCTTTTTCTTGAGTCTAGATATATTTTTTTAATGCAATTAATTCTTTTTTAGTAGTTTTTCTTCAATATATATAGTTTTTTAATGCAGTTAATAAATTTGAAAACTGAAACGACTTTTATTCCTTTAAATATAAGTAAAATATAAATGTTATGCTTCAAACGAACCACGCCCATTTTCTAACCTTTTTATTGCTACGTACTTCCCTCCTTAATTAAATTATTCGTATAAAATTTGAATAAATTGACATTATGATTTAGTAAAATTTCGAACATTTTAGTTTTTTGTGAATTACCGTTATATGATAGGTGGACGCGGTACTTGCCCAATTTCAATAATCTACAAAACCAATGGTTACGAAGTTAAAATGCAGTCTGCACCAAATTTGGTAAACTTTGATAAATTAGTTTCGGGTATATATTTTATTATTCTACTGTGGTCAATACCGCACCCACTTTCCAAAATTATGAATTTTTAGCATCTTGAAACTATAATACTATCTAATGATGAGTTTAGTTTTTTTTAAAAAATTAGATATGTTTCTGTGTGCATCACTATTTCAGAGATATATTTTGGAAACTACGTATTACCTTCTCGAGCCCAATCCCCTGCACCAAATTAGAGCAAGCTACATTTTATAACTACTCTATTATTGCAGTTTTTTGATTTTTCTAAATTACTTAAATGAATTAAATTGGTTTTAGTCCGATTTGTAAAATATACATACAGTGTAATCTACCAAAATTTGGTTACATTTGATCAGGTTTCGGAGATATACCTATTTGGTCTTGAGTGGTCGGTAGCACTCCCATTTTCCAAAAATTGTATAACCGACGGATGGTTTAATAGGTTTCTCTTTTCAATCAGAACATTTTGGTACATATGTCTATATCTGCAAACAACCATTAGTTAGATTGAAAATAGTTTTACATTAGGTATATGGCATTAGGTATATTACCTGTAAATATTATTACCTGCTGTTTTAACCAATTCAATAAACCGCATTTTTGGTGCAAATGGTAATACTGTATCCAAACCAAAAATGAATCATTTCAAATTGAAGTTAATGCACTGAAAATAGAACAAACACTTAGCGCATGAGACCCTTGCACCTTAGTTAGTTTTGGTTTTCACTGCAGTTTGACAGTTGTTTTCGCAAACAGAGAGCTCCGAGTTGCATAGAGAACTTAAATGACAAGTAGATTGGCGACATAATTACGACAACTGTGATAATTTCAAGAATAAGCTTTGGTCTGGGCATGGTATAACATCAGCATTGTAGTTAATTCAGCCTAATCCGACGTTTACAAAATTTGTCGGTAGTAAATGAGCTCAGAGAACAAAAAAAGTTTAAGAGTTGTCAGAGGCTCTCACTGCCAGAGGAGAATAGATATGTTTCTTCGTTCTTTGCGTAAGACTGTACGTGATTACCTAAATTTTTCTTTAGATTAGTTATTGAGTGTTTATTTTAGATTTAATATACATATTATCGAAGAATGGTAGAACAAAAGTATGGGCATAGAAAAAGATCTATTTATTTAATTTAGTTATGAACAATAAAAAGTTAAATATGGCACGAAATTTTTAATTACACACATTCTATACATCTTGATGGTAAATAAAGAGTTTCGAAAAAGCTTTGACAAAATCTTCAAAAAGTTCCTTTTAAAACCATAGATTTTAGACCGTTCAGCCTTTCTTGTCTTGTTGTATTTCGCAAGTACATAGATTTTAATCCTTTTCAGACGTGAGAAATTTCTTTGACAGGGCGAGAGTGAATGAAATTGGTGGCCGTCTCTGGATGAATGCCGTTTCTGACCAGTACGTGTGGAGTTACCGGAAGAGTACGATTTACGAACTTCACAGAGGGAAAATGCCCTATAAATCCGAACAAAATTTAGCAGGTTTCTCTATAATTTTTTTCCAATAAGACGCCATTTTTATTACCACTGGGTGTGTCTTTTCAATAAAATCAAGAAGATAATCTGTACAATTAAGATGAAAGCCATTTCAATAAAATTAAGAAGGGAATCTTGGTTTTTATTAGAACCTCTCTTAGTTTTAATAAGTCGAAGATCTTATCAATTTTAAATTATTGGCACCTCAATTTTTTTAAGTAGATTATATATAATTAAAATAATTTTAAGTACCTTTGTATGAATATAAAAGATTTTACATATTTGTTTATAAGGTACAAGAAGAATTAAAATAAATGTTTACAATAACTAGTGTTGGCAAATTATGCATTTAAGTAGTATGCACTTAAATATTAATACAAATTTAGACAGAAAAAAAAAAATTTATTTCTGAAATCATATTTTATTTATGGAATTTTTGAATCTCTACTCATTCAAAACTTTTGGAACAATAAATAAAAAAATAAAAAATTTTAATTTTGGAAATACAAAAATCCAAAGAACAATATTCATAATATTAAACTAAAACCAATATAAATTAGATTATTCACAAAGTGCATATGTAAGTTAAGACGTTCAAAGCAAAATTTGTATTAAAAAAAGCTATCCTTATTAATTTCATTTATTTCAAATAAAAATTGAGAAATTTCGTTTTCCAGTTGCTTATTTTTTTAAAAAAATTCCATAACATTTATTAAACAAGAAGTTATCTCCTTATTTCTAGCCGTTTTTGTTTTCAATAAATTTGATAAGAGAATCAAACTAATATTAAGAAAGTTTTCTAGTGAAAATTTCTTCGATTTTGTCCCAACTTGTGCTCCTTGGCCACAAGCTTTTCCATACGTCGATCTCCTTAATTATAGGTGAATTTTTAGATTTACCCGGTCCTATTTAGATCGCCCTACGTCAAAGCAATTCGAGATTATGCCTCTCCGTCTCCTGTTTTCAAATTAAAATGATTTATTTGACGACAACTGTACCTTGATTTTGTCCCATAATATAATTTCAATACGATAGCGCAGTATTTTTCTAATTTACTATTATGCGAAATTCGATTTTATTGTTTATATTTGTAAGTACTTTGGAAAAATTAGTTTTTTTCCGAAACTGTATACAAGCGTGAATCGTATGGCGCTATATATACTAATATATGCATAAATATATTCCAAATTTGACAAATTTTACTAGTTTACTGTTATAAGAAATTACTGCAATTTCCTTTTTCTATTTATGTACATACATATGTACATAGCACTTATATGTATACGGAACATAAAACTTGGAAATATTTTTCAAATGTACGTAAGTGTATACAATCCGGCAAGCAATCCCAAGATGTTTTTCGAGCTCGGCATCTTCCAAATACATACTCGTTGAATGAGAACGAAGCGAACAGAAACAATTTTTCATATATTGATACACCGCGCGACAAAGTTATGAACGCATACAAAATTATTTTAAAAATTGTTGAAATGATTCTAGAATTATACCACGGTATATCCCAAAGATAATTCTTATTTTTTAGCGAAAACATGGGGCTTCTCATGCACCTCCTTGCACTTCTTCAATGATCATCAATTTCTCCCGATTTCATTTTTATGACATATCTTGTAAAATACCGCAGGATATAAAGATAACATGTATGCTCCGTGTTTTTTCTTAAATTTTTCAGAATAAATTTTATAGACACAATTATAACTTTTTATTCCGGGGCCTACTTCCCGAAAATTTTTTTCTAATACGAAAATTTTGAAATCGATTTCAATGAGCTTTTGGCTATTTAATGTTTTGAAAATTAATGAAAAAATTGCAAAAGTTATTTTAATGAAAACCCCTCGAATGCGTTAAGAATTAAGTAAAAGTTGAATTTGTCGAAAGGGGGTAGGAAATAGTGCATCCTACCGACCAGACTTTTTAGGACAGCTCAAAATTTTAACATAAATTTTAAAAAATTCATGCAACATAGCAAAATTCTTAAAGCTCCGGTCGAACATTTTTCATCATTTATTTTTCTCTATTTAATTTAAAATTTTTTTATAAAAATGTAGTTCATGCCACAACAAATTTTTAAAATCCAAATTTCAAATTTTGTGAAAATCAGGAAAAACAATTTTAAAATTTCCATCAAAATTTTAGAACTTTTTATCAAAATTTGTAGAAACTTTCGGATATGCAGTTTTATAACCATTGAATTTAAGTATAATGAAGTGCAAGTTATTTATAAATATTTTATTTATTTATATGCAAAATCCACAAAACTGAAACTTTCACTTTATTATAAAATTGAATGGGCTTTAAAACTACATACCCAAACCTTTTTTTTAAATTACTAATACAACATTCCAACTATTGCTGAAAAGTTGTTGGACTTTTTTTTTACATTGCACAAAGTTTCAAAGTTGAATTTAAGTGGATTTTAGTTTAAATAACAAAACAAAACAGTGAGTTTTTTTATACCTTTGTAAAAATTTTTCTCGTTTATATTTTTAAGTTTTTTTGTTTATAATTTTGGAACGGGGTGTATACCCCCCAATAGGAACACACATTTAATTTGCCAACATACATATGCAGATATAAACATACATACATAAATATTGTTGATTTCGCACTCGAACACGAAGCAACAACTACTCAACGGGAATTGGATACGACAAAGAGCCGAGCAACGGCATTGCGGTCCCTATCTAGATACAAATTATTTATATCGACCTCATATTTTGGGCTCGACTCGCGAAACTTGCACATCTGCTGCAAACGCAGAGCAACAGCAACAGCAATAGCAACAAAAATATTTATTGCAAACGGCCAGCATCGACATGTAGCAACTGCATGAAAAAAAAGAACAACAACAACAACAAGCGAGTGGCGACAACAGCAGCAAAGAATATTGCATTTCTTGGTTGTATGTGCTCCGCTTCAAATCGTCTGCAGTGTTGCCAGATGGACGACGCCTCCACTTAAGAATGACGATTGCAGAATTTCAATGGCTAAAATGACAATTTCAGAAATCGTTCAAAGAAAAATTTTTCAGAAATAATTTATCCAGAGTATACACGTCCCTATTTTTAGGCAATTTTTTTCAATTTCCTTCACACCCTCACTTTTGTAATACACGTGTAAATAAGATCAGGGAAATGAAAATTTTCGATTATCCTAATTTGTTTGATCTAAAAGAAAATACTACAACAGAAGCTTTTTGGAAAGTTGCGTCTAATCTAAAACGCATCGATCGTAGGGATGAAACAATATGGGGAAATACCAGTACATATTCGATACTTTTCGCTCGACACCAAATCATTTTGGTATTGATACTCGTATACAAAAAAAAAACAAATATTTGTATCGAAACCCGATGCCAACGCGTATTTTGCTTCGAATTTTTTTCGTAACTATATACAGCCCAACTGTTCAAGTGGAAGTGTGAAGTGAATAAATTTTCAGTGCAAACATTTCGACGCGATGAAAAGTTCACTCAGTAATTATATTATCCTTCGCGCTGAATCCTTGGGGGACAGTACTAAAAGTAGGTAAAGTAGGTAGGAATTATTGAAGAATATAAAGACATAAGAAAAGGAGAAGGGTCCAAAGATTTTATTAAGAACAAAAATTCTTAAATAAACTAAAATTTAAACCGAATTTCACATTTGGAGAAAAATAAATGTCGTTTACAAAAATTATTTTTGTTGTCGGCATCTAGCTCTTCCAAGACCTTTCGGGTTTAAATTTATGTTATTTAGTAATATTGCACCCGTAACATTTCGTTTCTTTCCTCCTCACACTTCCAATCGTATGTGAAATTATACCAGTTGAATAAGGATACATTTTTGAAACTATCGAATCTAAATTGTTGGCCTTTAAATTTTGTATATGAGGCAGCTGGCATCGAAAAAAAAATTCAGACTTTCACAATTTTATATGACTTATTCAAAAAAAATTAATTTGTTTCCTTTTCGTTTTATTTTGGTTATCTCTAATAAATTAAAAATTTAAATTAAAATAATTTATACTCATATATTTTTGTAGTCGTAGTCTGTTGAAGGTGATATGTAGGATACACTTGCACAACAATACGAATCGTGATTGATTGTTTAATATACAGTGTACCTTTTATCCAAACGCCAGGGTCCTATTTGATTGAGAAATGGTCGCATAATTGACTGTTTTAATCACTCAAATTTCCAAACCTCTTGAGTGGCTTTCTTTTCCTGATTTCATTTTTCTTTACTCTCGGTAAATATAACGTTTCGCTGCAAAAAGGTAATGAACGTCGAATTGGCTTGCAATGCCTTATACTCAAAAATATCATTTCAATTGATTAAACATTGCAATAAAAGCTAAAAACAACAAATTATTTGAATTTTCATCATTAAACTTATGACATAGCATGGTGTTTTATTTTTTCATTTTCTACAATATAAAATTGTATTATTCAAAGTTTATGATTCCCTGCTTATGATTAAATTATCGCTTAAATAAAAAAAATTTAACTTGGTTCATACGGAACACCATCATTGCCAAAAGTGTCGATAGGAGTAGTTATAGATACTATTGGACCAATATTTTTCACTAAAATTTTTAAAAGGCTTGGAAAACACGAGATGGTTCAATTACGAGTGAAACGATACTTTTTCTTTGAAGTAGTAAGAAAGTATCAAAAAGTATCAATACCTGCTTAAAATACCTAATTGAAACCTCTCGTATTTTCCAAACGATTTCAAAATTTCTCGCACCCGTTTTGCAATACTGAACACGTTTTTTTCAAAAACAAATTTGTATAAAACTAAATATAGAAATTGTTTCGATATTGATACCCAAGTGAATTTCATTGGCAAAAGATTATGTATATAGAAATAGATTTTACTTGCGGTACATAGAAATAGATTTTGCAAGGCACAGCCTGGCAATACTATTTTCTAGGACTCAAAGTATTTGTGCAAAAATATCATTCCATATGCAGGGATGGGAATGTAATAGAAACACAATATTCTGGCAAGTTTTATCAACTTTTCGTTCGTTTTTTTTAATTTTAATAATTTTTGATTAAAGCCTAGCTCATGACGTAAAACCCATTATAAAAATAAACACTTCAAACTTGTACAAAAATTTGAAAAAAAATCAACAAATGCTTAATCAAGTGGGCTTGATGGGGCACGTTTTTAGTTTATCATATTTGGATCAAAATCATTTAAGTGAAAATGGCATGAGGACTACTACTCCTACTACTCCTACAGCTTCTACTACTACTACTAACTACGACTAGTACTATTTACTACTACTATCACTACGGCTACTACTAATTACTACTATTTTAATTTGCTAATCCTTCAACTAATTATAACCACCCTTTTTACTAAGCTCTACTGCTATTTTGAACTTATCCTACTACTAATTACAACTGCTACTTTTACTAGTTTCTACAACTTTGTTTTACTAATCTTACTACAATAACTTTTGCTAATTTCTACTACTATTTTCTTAAATTTCTACTACTACTTTTATAAATTTCTACTACGGTTTTTACTAATAATACTTCTAATAGCTGCTACTAGTTCTGCTAATAACTACTAATTTCTACTACTATTGTTTATAATTCTACTAGTATTTTTACTACTATTTTTACTCCTACTATTTTTACTAATTTCGACTACTTTTTTTTTTGTAATGCTTCTACTAAGTACTACTAACCACCATTACTAAACTGTCTACTAATAATGATTACTTACTACTCACATATTTAACTTTCTATCACAGAAGTTTTACTTTGTAACTTAACCTATACCGACGGCGGCGTTGAAAAATGGAATTCTGCTGTGGTCAATGTGCCATTTTGAAATTAAGATATTGCCGAAACGATTGTCGTATTAGACGACGATATTGCTCACGTAAACAATCAGACAGTCGAGAATCCAATGACAGCTTCTGAGGCTATTCAAATTTTTGATAAATGTATCCAATGGGCTAAAGTGAATAATATAGATTTTCCAATTATTTTGGCATCGCAGAGCCTTTGAGCCAAAGCAGTACGAAAATCGCTTACCGAACGCAGAATACAGACCATTATAACAAATTTTTTCACTCTAAATATTTGATTTATTAAAAAAAACATTAAATTAATGCGAATTCAACGAAGATAAACTCAATCTGTACAAAGTGAACGATCTGGATTTTTATTATTCACTGTATTTTAAAATTCCAAACTTAATTTAATGCACCATTAATATATTTATTTACAAAAATTACAATATACATAGTTTAATAGAAGAAATATTTATATAGTAATAAAAATTAAGAACTAAACTGATAAAAATGTCGACTTTTCAAATTTCTTTGGACGCTTTGGTATTTTTTTTTTCTGGCAACTCTGCTCGCCAGCACAGCTGCTAAAGGGCTTCTTCCACTTCGCCTCCCTCGCTCGCACTCTACCCGAGAGTTTGTAGAAGCAAAGCATTGCTGTGGAAGCTTACTGCTTCCTTGCAGCTTCTTACTCCTTTGCGATATTTCACTCTGCCACTGCTGCTGCGCTGCAGCAACTTCTTTGTTTTTAAGTGGCTCCTTTGAATGCGAACTTGCAGCGAAGAGGAAGGTGGAAAAATAGAAATAAAAAAATCGCAAAAAAACAAAATCAACTTCAGTTGTCTTTTTCCCATGTCTTGAGCACACCTGAATGTGCGCAAGTGCCGTGTTGCATGCAACACAAGCGCAGGCACGCATAGAGGCATAGTATATGCATGTTTGAACGGGTGTTTCGTTACTTATGCCCACACATCCATGTATGCAAGTCCATAAGTGTGTGAGTGTGTTGGTAGCGTTGTCTTCTAATATGCTGCAGATGCTGCACTCACCTTTGCTGCGGTTAAGTATACAATATGTTGCAGGCCGCAATCTATCCGTATTGCACGTGAAAAAAGGAACACTTCGCGTTGAAAGAGTACATGTGTATGTATGTATGTATGTATGTATGTGGATTTGTGTGTAGTTGATTATGCAGGCAGACACACTTGGTTAGCGCTACACTGGCTCAGCTTTTGCATTGACTATGCAACGACATGCATCAAATGCATGCAACTACATACACACATACATGCATATGTAGATATGCGCAATGTTGCATGCTTAAGATTCCATATCGGTCTCATCTTGAATACGATATTCGATTTTGCTGCTACTGCGACCGCTTCGCTACTCAATTGCGCTCCTCGCCATCTATGTATGTACACTTTTTGTTTTTGTTCCTACGTTTTTGTCTTATCCACAGCCAAGCTTTTGAGGTAAATTATGTGTGTATGCTCTCATTTAACCCTTCCAAGATTTTCACTTCAGGGCATATTGCATTACATGTTAACCACTGCTCCCCTCCACCTGACACATGGGATGTAAATAAATGAATGCTTTAATATCTTATTGAGAATAAATTTATTTATTTTTTGTTCGAGTTTTAAATCAACTTAACCGATGCAAGCTGATTTCTTTTCTCATAGTGTGCGAAGGTGGAACGACTTTTGAACAATGTTGCCAAAACTTATTTAATTTATTTTCAGTCAAAATTATTAAAACAATATTTACAAGTAACGACCATTTCCCTTATTTTTCTATACAATACACGTGTGCACCTAAGTGTGCGAACCAGATGTAAAACTTTTTTTAAAAGTAGAAATTAATAAAAGCAGCCATAGTAATTAGTAGTAGCATTATTAAAAATAGTGGTAGAAATTATTGGTATCACTAATAAAAATAGTGGTAGAAATTAGAGGTAGAACTTAGTGGTAGAAATTACTAAAAAAATAGAGATAGAAATTAGTAAAAATAGTGGTAGTAAATAGTAGTAGCATAAGTCAAAAGTAGTGGTAGAAATTAAAAAATGAAGGTTGAAAGTAGTAAAAATAGTGGAAGAAGTTAGTAAAAGTAGTCGAAGAATTTAGTAAAAATAGTGGTAGAAGTTAGTAAAAATAGTGGTTGAAATTAGTAAATGTAGTGGTAGAAATAAGTGAAAATATTGGTAGAAATTAATAAAAATATTGGAAGAAATTAGTAAAATTAGTAGTAGAAATTGGTAAAAATAGTTGTAGAAATTAGAAGTGACATTAACAAAAATAGTGGTCGAAATTAATGGAATAGTGCTAGTATTTAGTAGTAGCCTTAGTAAAAATAGTGGTTGAAATTATTAAAAATGGTGGTAGAAATTTGTAAAAAATAATGGTAGAAATTATTAAAATTAGTGGTAGAAATGTGTAAAATTCGTGGTAGAAATAGGTAGTGGTATTAGTAATAATAGCGGTTAATAAAAATAATCATAGAAATTGGTAAAGCGATTCTGACGCGACTTTCGTTATGCGTTGTAAAAAATCACCACCGCCAAAGATGTTTTACTTCAAAAATGGAAAAGCTGCGAAAGTTATAGCTCCTATTTCGAATATCACAATCACAGTCCTCTTTTCCGTGTTCCGCATGCAGATCTTAGGCTCAAAACTGAAAATTGTGAAATATCTGAGTGCAATAACTGTGCTTCCTTTTAACCAAATTAACAAAAGACTCAGCTTCCCGATTATTCGACCCTATTCACATGGAAAGAAGACAATATTGGCTGTTCCAGAAAATTCACCATTCACTATTGAGAGATCTCTGACTACATATACAAAGTAGTAAATAAATCTAAAACAAACTGCGAGGTCAACAGTTTCCGATGACAGAAGAACCAGTTTATGCGATGAAAATATATTAAGTTTATTTCCTTATTTTCTCACTCTCCCCATAACAATTTGTGAGAATAATAAAAATAAAAAACATTTGGTGAAAAAGCGACGAGTCGAAATCAAAATGAATTTTTTGCCTTTTAAATGTGTTTATTTTTCCAATACGATATGTTTTTTTTTTTTTGAAAATTATTTTCAACTTATTTTTGACTGCCTTTTACACCCACGCATGTATGTATGTAGTTACGCATGTTTTTGAAAAACAAAATAATACTAAAAATTATTAAATTAATGAAATATAGTCGCTAATAATAAAATACTCAGTAAAACTAAAAATAATTGTTTTGAAAATAATTTAAAAATTGAAATCTGTACTATTACATTAAGCTAAGCATATGAACAATATTTGACGCGATTTGGCTCTCGAATTACTGAAGCGAATTTGATAATATAATAGTTTGAACGAAGTATTTGCGAAAAGCAATAAAGTGGCATACTTATTTCTTCTTTTTGATGAAAATTACTTACATTAGGGTACATCGCTCTCCATAGAAAAAAAAATCTGTATTGTGCTTCTAACGTAGTTATAAATTCGTTATACTTCAGACTACAACCAAAATATTTCGAAATAATATTCAGATTTGGATGATATCTCCTCAAATTATTAAACAGTTTAAATTTAAAAGTTTGCATACAAATATTTAAAAATTTGTTAAACAGAATAATAATAAAGAAATTTTGGAAGATTGGTTTAAGAAAAACTTAAATACTAATTTCAGCCAACTCTAGAATCATTGAGAAGATATTTGCTCACCCTTCTAGTTATGTTCCTGAGCTTTTTCGTAAATCTCATTATTATGATTCAGTTAAACTAATTTTTAAATATTGTTAATCACATGTGTTAAGCTTACACATTAGTGCTTTTTGTCGTTTTTTTTTTTAATATTGTGAAAAACTCCATTTTTGGAAGCACGCCCGCGTAAATCTTAATATTTTTCGAAAATTGTTTGGCGGAAGTTTTGAAATATAGTAATCTTTATAATTCCGTTGAAAAACTCACCACTTTTTTGGCGAGGAGCCCTAATGTACCTGTGCATATTTTTTAAGTTGAATCCAAGTTTTTTTTTAATAAATTCCCAACAGTATTTTTCAGCTAGATAACCGCCAGTCTGAATTTTTAGAAGGGATGTAGTTGCAAAATCTGAATACTATCATTCATTATTATAATGAAAAAAGGGCTGAACACACAGTGAGCATTTTCATAGAAAAAAGATGGAGAACGGGAAGCGAACATATCCTCAAAATTTCAGTAGTTCTGAGAGCATTACTCTTTGTTTGGTAAGCTACGAGGGTTGCCTTTTATATTTTGCGCCTAATAATGAAAACACACTCAAATATTAAGGAAAATTGTTTTATTGTTTTTCAAAATACGAGTCCAAGTCAATACACTTCTGCATTCGCTTGAACCAATTTTCAAAGCACTTTTGCCACTCAGAAGAGGATATCTCTAAAGCGAGCTGTTTGAAGGCTTCTACAGCTCATTCAGGCGTTGAAAAGCGTTGACCTCGCATTTTTTTCTGATGTTCGGAAATAAAAAGATATCATTAGGTGCCAAATCAGGGCTGTAAGGCGGATGACCCATCAATTCGACCTTTTGAGTCCTCAAAAACTCTCTTGTGTGAATCGATACGTGAGAGCTCGCATTGTCTTGGTGAAGAATGATTTGTCTTCGGCGGTTGGTTTTCCTTAATTCTTCAAAAACTTTTGGCAAACAAATGGCTGTATACCACTCAAAATTTACCGTTTTAAGTTTACCTAGTGGAACAGTTGCGACATAATCAGATTTTCCGAAAAAACAGGCGACCATTTGCTTTGAGGTTCTTCTTGCGCGAACAACTTTTGTTGGATTAGGCTCGTCTTGGAACACCCATACAGTCGATTGCTACTTTGTTTCCGGCTCATATGCATAGATCCAAGATTCGTCACCTGTTACGATGTCATAGATGTGCTTTGATCCACCGCAGCTAAATTTCTTCAACATTTATTTACACCAATCGACACGAGTCCTTTTTTGGGCAATTGTCAAATTATGCGGTATCCAACGAGAACAAATCTTCTTTACGACCAAATGTTCATGCAATATTGAATGTATGCTAGTCACACTAATGGCCAAATATGCCTCTATCTCGCGATATGTCACATGACGATCTTGTATTATCAATTGACGCACAGCATCGACTGTTTCTGGCACAACCACCGTTTTTGGACGACCTTCACGAAATTCGTCCTGCAACGATTGGCGGCGACGTAGGAACTCGTTGTACCATCTTTTCACAGTGGCTAAGTGTGGCGATTCAACATCAAAAGTAGAAGTAAGTTGATTGATGCACTCCTGTCTCGATAATCCACGTCGAAAATCGTAGTAAATCATCGCACGAAAATGTTCACGGGTTAATTCCATTTTTAGGCAATATGAATTTTTACACTATAATAATAACTATAAATAAAACTCGTAAGTGAAAACGTTAAATGCAAGTTTATGCCAAAAATACCAAACTTTACGATAAAAATATCTAATTATAGCTAATCACATGTAGTGTTGCGAAGGCGCAAAATATAAAAGGCAACCCTCGTATTCAGACATTGATTGCTGAACTGAGTTGTGTGACAATTTTCCTATGGAATATTTATCTATCCACTTAGCTGTTTTAGAATGTATTAAAAAAAGGGTTATAAAAATGCACAGTCTTGCCACTCACATCGCTGATGAGAGTTACAATTTTGAAAAGGAAGAGGACTGTGTTTATTTCGGACAACTTACGTTAACAGCAATAAATTCTACGAATAATCTATCTTTCCAATAAGTGATACTTTTGGTTGACTAGGCATTTTGGTAGTAAAATTTGCGAAAGTTCGTCCGAATATTGTGTGCCGCAGGAGGATTGACATTAACAACATGAAGTGAATTGGCCCTTAGAGTGTTCGAGAGAAAAATTATGCGGGCGAAAATTCTATAAACTCTTAAGCTGCATGAGGTTGATCGTAACATAGATATACAGGCCTATTCTTGCAACGATAGTTTATAGTCTTTCGAAAGACAATTATAAAGACAGTCAGAGAGATTTTTTGTATTGTGAAACAAAAATTTTACACAAAATCTTTCTGTTAAGCACTCATTACAAAAAGCTACTTTGACAGAAAAACGAAAATATTCTGTTCAAAAACAGAAGAAAGACAAAAGGCAGATGAAAAGCTCATCTCATTTTAGCCGAGTTGGTTTGCCCGTAATCCGGTCGGGCATTCGAAATAAAATTTTATTTTATCTGTACATTATTTTCACTATCTGTTATTTTTTACACATTTTACTTGAAACTTGCACTGGTGAAATTTTGTTGCAAACTTGTATACCTCTGGTTCGCTGTTGCGGTTATTTTAATATTTCTTGTAAAAATTTTAATTCTACAATAGCATATTGTGTCAATTACAAGTTTATTATATATTTGTATGTTTCAAAACAATTGCTTAAATGAAAACAATGCAACGCTAAGACCTACTCCTCAGCCTATCTTTCAATTCATCTAGCGAAAGATAGAAAGATTGCTGTCTTTCGAAAGACTGTGGGGAGTTGAAAGACAGTTGCTACAATTGTCTTGATAGTCCAGCGAATTAAAATCTATCAGCTACGTTGGCTAGCTCATGTCGTGCGATGATACGAAAATGGCCAAGTCCGGAAAGTATTCAAACCGGTACCCGATGGCGAGAGAATAGCTAGACCTCCTACATGCGAAAAAACAATCTCAAATAATAAATAAACTTAGATTACACGTAAAAAGTATTTAATTACTTTTGTGCTTTTTGGACTAATCGACCCAAAAGTCGCTGAACACGAAAATGAGTTTCATTAATTTTTCCAAATAAACGTCTGCGAGATGTGGGAAAAAAACCTTGTTTTGAAGGTTCTTTTATAGGTATTGCCAAAAACCTCCAGAGTAGCAAATACTATCTTCTAACAGTTTGAAAATTTATAACACTGGAAACATTTTGAGTATAAAAATTAACATAATTTTATGCTAAACTCCACGGTTTTAGAGTTACGATTGGAAAAATAATTGTAACTCATTTTCATGTTCAGCGACCCAAAGTTAGTCTAAAACTCACTTTCTTCGTTTTACTCTTAGGCTAAGTTGTTAAATTTATGTTATATTTTATTTTTCGTTTTTGTTAAATCTAGTCTGTAAGATTTGTAATCATAGACCGAATAAATAAATAAATAAATAAATAAAACACACTTATTCAACGAGGTGTCATCCATTTATTAAATATTAGTAAATAAATTTTTAAAAACTCTTGATTTTTATTATAGTTATGGAAACAAAAGGATACATTAGTTTAAATCACATCAATTTTAGTTCATAAAAAAACTTGCACCAGAAAAACTCTTTAAACCCCAAATTATCTATTTAATGGCATGCTAATATACATACATACATAGTGCATATTTAGTGTCACACATACATACATACCAAATATATGTATGTATACACATAACAAATACAATATTGTTTTGAGCCCCTGTATAGAGGATTGACTAAACGCCGCATAAACAAATAAATTACACTCTATTTAAATGCTGTAAAAATGAATTTGATTTATATCAATGCGCATGAGAGCTAAAACACCACCAACAACAACAACAACAACAACTACAACTAAGCTAATGACAACAATAGCCATATGTATAGCGCACATCAGTTACAACAATTATGGTAATAATAAAGCAGTGCAAAAGCTACAAAAACAACAACACCATATGTATCTACATATATTATTTATGGGTTTGTGTAAATATTATAAGCGTATAAATATTTTAAATGTAGGCATATGTATAGAAATATATACATATTATAGACGCCAGAGTACAGATATTATTAGAAATGCCAACAAACATACAAATATCCATGAGCATGTGTGCGTGTGTGTGTGTGTTTAAATGTGTGTGTTGTGTTTATTATTTGTTTGCTAGTCAAGCTCGCTCGAACAATTTAATACAACATTTAATTGCTGTCTATAATTTGCTGCTTCAGTTAAATTTAGTCAGCGCAACAACAACAACAACAACAATAGAATTAAAGCAAAAGCATACACTAAATTTATACACAACCATTTATGTAAGTCTGTACGCATATTGTTTTGCTGTTTTGATTTTTTTTTCTCTATCTACAACTACAAGCGTAGCGTAACGTTCTAATAATAATAATAAAAAAATAACAAACGGTAGAACTATTATAGTAAATAACATAATCTAAAAAGTAAATACAGGAGTAACGAAATTCCAGTGGCAGCTAAACAACTACAAAAAATAGCTGGTGCCACAAAAGCCATAGGTAACTTAGTTTGTTTGTAGTCATAAATAAAAGATTTTGAGGAGATTAAAATCAAAATTACACACAACATGCGTGCATGTCCCTAAACAGTACACACACACACACACATATACTCGTGTGTACACAAATATCAAAAGGGCGCTGAAAAGAGTGGTGAAATGACGGCGGAAGGCTATTTATTTTATGTAAAGTGATCTACTGAATGTGAATATAAAATCTGCTTCCCTCTTCACTTGCCATTTTTTGCGATATGCCGTTAAAGTTAAAAAAAAAACCCTTAAAATATGGGGTTTTAAGTAATTTTTTTATACAAATTTAGAGTGGTAATTTTTCTACTTTTCTAGATGTTCCGCGATTAATACTCGACGCATAGACAGAGCGGAAGTACCACCTAAAATGTTTTATAAATCAGAACAGAATTTAACGGATTTCTCTATGATTTTCTCCAAAAAGAAGCCCATCATATGTGAAATTCCGCGAGAAAAGGTACCTAAGGTGGCGAAAAATCGATTTCCAGGTTTTAATTGTTTTTCATTAAGCAAGTATCAATCTTTCATTTGCTGCAAACTACAAATTTTTATCTCGAATACTTTTCCATTTATTAACGTTGAAAGTCAGTTATAAATCGCCATTCACGAGCTTTATCGGGGACCACTGAATATTTCCCCCTCTACTCACTGATACATCTTCGCGCTTTCACCTATATGCCCCTTTCACCTATATGCCCCGTATAGCATTGGTTTTCGTATTTCTTTAACTTCTTCTCTAATCTTTAAATAAAATCAAGAAGATAATCTGTAAAACTAAGATTAAAACATTTAAATGTAATTAAGAAGAGTTAAGATGAAAACCTTTTCAATAAAATCTAGTAGATAAACTGTAACATTAAGGTGAAAATCTCTTCAATATAATTTTTAGCTCTATGTATGAGGCGCACTTTAATATAAAAAAATTATAATTTTATACAAAAATTACCTCATACTCCTCAACACTTTCATTTTTGGATAATCACCAGCACCTATTCGAATTACTTTCCAATGTTTTCGAAGAACAAATGTCGATTGGAGCTATTCGCACTATATTAATTTATGGCTCGCTCTCACTGAAATTAATTAATTTCGCCAGTAAAATCTATCAATAAATTAGTATGAAATTTTATCATATTCTTCCATAACCAAACTGCACCATCCATTTTGAAATATTAGCATTTCCTTCAAATGTTCCTCGATTTTTATTGCCTCAAGAAAATTTTTTTCGTTATCGTAAACTAGAAAAAAATATATTATTACAATAAAATTGAAAAATAATAAAAATCAATCAATCACTTTTCCCTTTGATCAAATAACCAAATGACTCTGTGGTCACCGTTCAATTGGGAATGACACATATGAATGCATTTGGCTTATGCGAAATAATTTGGATAAAAGTAAGTAAATTTCGTTGTAATGTGAACATGGTTTAAGAAAAATTTTACATACATATTTATGAATTTATATAAATGGAGGTAGTATGGGGGCATAGTTAGTAATTTGATATGCTTGGCAAATTTTTATTCTAATTTATGAATTCTAAATAAAAAGTTTATTGTTATGTCATCTTAAAATAAATGGTTCTAAATACATTTTTACACACATATATAAATTGCTTAAAAGCCAGGGTCGGTCTAAGACAGCTGTGGAAAAATACCAGATTCTAAGAGAGATAAGAACCTTTGATTTCTAGCTTTCGTTGCAAGTGCTCGATTCAATTAATTATCTGGCTTTATCATTGAGTCAGATTCATCGGTGCATCATTGTGGAGACTAGCGACATTGAAGGTATAATCGGATTTCCACTTACATGCATAGCATATTTATTCGTAGCTCATCTTGAACACCGATTTTTAAAGCACTGTAAAATACTTTCGAATTTCCATCGAAAACTCTAACCCTACACCTTTTTCAGTTTTAGTTTAGAAACTTCATATTCATATTCAGAATTTCCATTTCAAATTCAGAAAATTGCAATTCAAGCTCAGATAATTTCAATTGAAGTTAAGAATTTCTACATTAAATTCAGAAAATAACAATTCAAATTCAGAATTTCCAATTAAAGTTCTGGAAGTTACAATTCAAATTCAGATATTCCATTTTAAATTGAGAAAACTTAAATTTAAATTCAGAAACTGACAATTCAAGTACATAATTTCCATTTCAAATTCAGAAAATTACTATTCTAATTCAGAAGTTCTATTTTAAATTCAGAAAATTACTATTCAAATACTGAAAGTTACCTTTAAAATTCAATTGAAATGCAGAAATTTTAAAATTTTATATTTACAATACGATTTGGAGATTTTATGTTGCATAAAAGCAATTATGTCACAAAGTTTTTACATTTGATTTAGTTTACATACATTCTATATTATCATAACCTACAAGAAAGGCAACAAAAAATACTATTGTTCCCCAGAATACATCTGTATATTATTTTACACATATACAAATTAATTTCTATATTTTGTGTTTGTGTTATTATTGTTACTGAAATACATATGTACATATGCAATTATTTGAAAAATACTCTACGATTGTCGACGGAGTAAAACTTTGGCAATTTTATTAAAGCACTTGATGTCTGCTTTCTCTAATGTTCATCAAATGCTCCTCCAGTGACGGCATCGACGAACGAAAGCTATTTTTCAACACAGCGTCAACTGAAAAATTATTTGCGGTCTACCATGAGGGAAAATCGACTAAACGGATTGGCTGCACTTAACGTTCATCGAAACGTAAAATTTGATGAAAACGCAGTAATGGACAGACCACTTTTTTCCTTGCTCCGACGCATTATTTTGCTACATAAATAATTTTTTCGGATTTTTCTAAATACATTTTTATTCACATCCATAGAATAATGGTTTTCTTTGAAGATCTTCTTCCATTTTATAAAATAAAATTAAAAACCCTCCCAGGAACAAATCCTGCGCACGGGCCTGATGATGACTAAAACAATTTGCAACAAATGTCTAAAAAAAAAAGCCCCAGTTGAGCTAATATTTGTCTAGGCAAATTTACAAATAATAATTTATGTCCTAAGATGGCTTTTGGCTACCCTTACCTGGTCAGCTCGTCGGCGAATGCGTAGTTCTCGGGCCGACGGTGGTCAGATATCAAAAGCTATACTCCTACTTTTCTGTTAAGTTAGCTGTAGTAAGTAAAGTCGTTGGAATATCAATTGTTAAAGTATCATTTACAAATAATAAATAAATATATATATACACATTTATATAAGTATTTTAATTTTAATAAATTAAAATTTAAAGACTACAGTAAATCAAAAAAACATACTAACTTGCAAAAATTAAATAATCACAAATCAACAACAAACACCACAAAAAGGGCAAACATAAATTCATTGACAAAAACGCAGTGCAAAATAAACAAAACAAAAAAAAAAACGAACTCAAATCAATGGGAAATGAGCAAAACACTCGACGAACAGTGAAAATCTTAATTTCTAAAGAATAAAACAACTCAATGTGTGAAATGTGAGAATTGTTGGCAAAACACAAAGCAACAAAAAAAAAAACCAACAAACGCCAACACACACTTCCTGAATTGTAGCGAAAGTAAAAATAAAAACAAAAACAACTTTTAAAAAGGCCAAAGGCAACAAAAAAACTCTACCGTAACAACAACAAACTGAAAATTTAAGGTAACCACCGCGACAAAGTTCAAAGTTTGCAAAATGGAAAAAGTAGCAAAAAGTACTATGTGTGTGTGCAAAACGGAAGGCTGTTTTGCATGGACGGACAAACCGATGCACAGCAGGAAGGAAGGAAGAAATGTTTCACAGTGCGGTTGGTAGTTGGTAGCAAGGTAGCTGGTGGCTGATGGCTGAATGTCCAAAAAGGATGTGCTCCTTTGCTAAAATAATGGCGACAATGGTGGCCATCGATGTGGGCAATGGCGGTTTTTTGTATGTAAATTTGCACTGCACAATGTATGCATACAAATAGATGCACAAAATAAAAAAAATATATGAAGAATACAAATGTGCTCATTTTTACAATAACCCGACCTCACTTTTTAGGATAACAAGATATCTTTAGTGAAGAAAGGACCGAAAATAACTGCTATTTTAATAATTTTTGTAAGAAAATACTAATTGAATTTTTTTTACCATTGTATGTATTGAGTAAGAAGCTAAGATGTATCCTTTATTTTTATTTAGTTTTATAATCAAAAATACTGGTCTTTATATTAACCTTAATGATAAAATTATGACACAGACCTGCAAATACCAGTTTAAGTTTTTAAACATTTTTCAAATTTGGCTTGATTTTAAATATTGAGTAAAAAGCTAATACATATATATCCAGGGACCGTAACAGTTATAAGCTAAATCGAAAAAATCATTATATAATTGTTATGTTCTGATTTTTATATTTTTCCATCAAATTAAAGAATTATTCCATAAGTTCTATATTCGCTCGCATAATAACACTTACTTTTTGAGTTTTATTTTTCCTTCAATAAATAACACTTATGAAATGAGTTTTATTTTTCGCTCAAGAAATAAAACTTATGTGATGAGTTTTATTTTTCTGTTGTAAAATAAAACTCATCTTGTAAGTTTTATTCATCGTTCAAAAATAATTGTTATTTTGTAAGTTTTACTAAACACTCACTGGTCTTAGTAATCGTATTCTTATTACATACATCCACCCGCAGAAATAAGTAAACAGTGATATTATTTACAATATTGGCCATGTTTTTCATGTTTAATATTTTTCGTACATTTTTTACGAAATGTTTTTCTTGAATAAATGGATGGATTTATTACAGAAGAGTTAAACTTTTTTTAATTTTTGTTAACTTTTAAAAACATCGGTTTCTGTAAGGCCTTAGCCGATAAGTTATACCGTAGATCGCTCAAAATAAGCTGATACTATTCTTGAAAAGGCGATAAAATGTGAGTTCTTTTATTTATTTTAGGAACATGGAATCCCAATAATTCAAAGAAAATCGAAATTTATATAAGTTTCGATTTTCTGATAAATAATAATTGTACTCACAAGGAATTTCTGGGACACACCCTGTACATGAATATTCGCTTAACTGTACCAGTGCAGCAATTACGTTTGTAAAATAGTTATAAATATATGTACGTATGTACAGTCACTCACCTTCAAAACTTTGCTTGTTGAAAAAAACTCTCGCAACTCTTCAAATCGATGGAAAGTGCTAAGACCGTCGATAAATTTTGCTTATGCGTTATATGGAAGAATATTATCAACACCGCCAGCGATAAAAATTATTAAAAATCTACGGGAGTTTTCAGACATTAAAAACCTGCACTTTATTGTATTAAATTTAAACGGGGTACAAAACTGCATAACTGAAAAGTTTCGGAACATTCTGATACAGAATTTTAAAATATTGTTGAACATGTTTTGAAACTTGTTGGATTTTACTATAGTTTTATATAAAATGTACGAAAAATATTAAACATGAAAAACATGGCCAATATTGTAAATAATATCACTGTTTACTTATTTCTGCGGGTGGATGTATGTAATAAGAATACGATTACTAAGACCAGTGAGTGTTTAGTAAAACTTACAAAATAACAATTACTTTTGAACGATGAATAAAACTTACAAGATGAGTTTTATTTTACAACAGAAAAATAAAACTCATCACATAAGTTTTATTTCTTGAGCGAAAAATAAAACTCATTTCATAAGTGTTATTAATTGAAGGAAAAATAAAACTCAAAAAGTAAGTGTTATTATGCGAGCAAATATAGAGCTTATGGAATAACTTTTAAATTTGATGGAAAATATAAAAATTATAAAATTTAGGTTTATTACACGAATTAATAGATATTTAAAATACGACAATTTTGATATACTACATCATATATTTCCGAACACTCCTTCATGTTGATTTTTTCAAACAAATTTGCAAAAATAACAGTTATTTACGGTCCCTGTATATATCTGTTATTTTTGAAGTGAGTGATTTTTCAACGTCGTTACATTTTTTTCTTGAGGAGGAAGCATCGAAAACCAAACCCTCAGAACCGTCAGTGTGGACTTGAACCCTAAATAAGGCTCCTACCGTCTAAATATCAATGCGCCCTGTAAAAGAATAAGAAAAAAACTCCATTGAGGTAGAAAGATCTAAATAGCTTCAAAGCCGCGGCGCGACGGTTGGAAAGAACTGAGCTTCTAGCCCTGTCTACGCTTCGATTAATGCACTAAATTTCGTGTGGGACAGGCTGTACTCGAACGCTAAAGCCCCGACAACAACAACAACATGGACAAATACAAATGCAAAAAAACCAATGAGAACAACAACAAAAGCAACAACAAATACAACAACAACAAACACGAATGCAACAACCACAGCAGCAATAACAACAAAGACTACAATAAAATAAGGCCCGCATTTTGTGCACAAAAATTGTTTTTTCTTATTCGGCAATTCTCAAATTATGCGGAATTCAACTAGCTTGCTGGTTGAAATGTTCTAGAAAATTTTTTGCCGGGAAATTTCACTATAGGTAAGGCATCAAAAATAGATCCTCGAATTAAGAAACATACTGCAAATAATAAAAGATCATCGGCAATAATACCATAAATTTACTAAGTTCATGTTCAATAATGATATTTTACACGATTGCGCCTTCCGCAGACCGTTCTTCCTCATTTTTTCGATTTTGAAGCATCCACTCATTCGTTGACGAAATGAAAGTATTTTGCTTTTATTTCACACAAATATTCTTTTTTCTTCCTTCTTCCTTACAGTTTCCTCATTAAATTATCAAACCTTTTAGTGAGAATTATTTAAAACTCTTCGAGTATGCAGTTTTGTGGCTAATTTAATTTCAACAAATTCAATTCAATAAAGCGCAAGTTTCATGTGACTAACACGCGTTAGTTTTTGTTAATTTTCTTTGATGAGTGCGCATTTTCTCCCATAAAAAATAAATTTTTAAGAATTGTTATATGGAGGAAAGTGCCAAGTACCGTCAGCAAAAACAAAAATCAAGTTAATTTTCATACACTTAAAACTTGAACTTTGTTATTGAAATTAAACAAACAAAACTGCATGCCTAAAAATTTTTTAAATTTCTGATTAAAATTATGAAAATTTTGATGACCATGGTTTTGTTTTTTATTTGCTATTTTTTATAAATTTTCTAAAAATTTATAATAACATGGTTCATGTTATGGAATCACTTTATGGGTTACTTATATAAAAAATTTGTTGAAAATAAATTAATAGGCAAAGGTATTACATACATGTGTACATATATTGCAATGTGTTGCTGATGGTATGCAGTGTTTTGCATGTACATATCTACTTTATCCTAATATAAAAAAAATCAAAATAAAATATTATAGCTAATTATTAGGCACTGCGAAGTATGCTAGGTATTAGGAAATTAACCATATAACACATTCATTTAATAAACATAGCTCGATATTAGGCCGAGCTTATCAAATCAATTGTGGCATGAATTTTGAGTTTCTGCGGACTTTCAACGATTGGTGATTTGGTAGCTCATTAACTCAAATCGAAAATGTTTATAAATTTACTAGGTGAAACTTCCTTTTTATTTATTAATAGCCCTTTGCATATGTAACCAGAAAATGCGTTTCGATTTCTATCACATATAACAGGTGGCAAGTTTCGCAAAAATATGAGTATACACCTTGTTGTTGCCGATGGCGAACAGTTCGACACTAATATTTTAATATTTTATATTCTTGTGATTAATTAAATTAAATTTTACTTCTAAAAAAGCTGACAACGCTCTTCAAAATGTATCTTCAAACTTTCTCCTAGCGAAACAAATCGTTTGATAGCCATATTTTACTAAATTTTTCACATAGCCTGCGTATAATTTATTTTAATTCGTATTTTCAAGCAGACGGTGACCTTCTTTGAAATATACATACATACATAGCTAGCAACAATCCTCCTCCTCAGTAAAACGAACCATTTGACTCCCATATTTTTCTACTTTTTTACAATTAGCTATAAGCCTTTTCCACAGCGGACCGAACTGTTTGGCAACCATATTTTTATATTTCATATAACTTGTGTATAATTTAATTAAATCGACTTTTCAAGCAGGTGTCAACCCTTTTCAAAATACAGATAGCTTTAAATATTTTGATCGGCACTGCAAACCAATTGGTTCTCATTTTTTAGTGTTTTGTATACTTATGTACAATTTAATAGAAATTTGACGATTCAAAGAGGTGGAACCCCCTCTAAATATTTGTTAGAGTATTCTCCACACTAAGGCGAACCGTTTGACACCCATAATTTGATATTTCATATAACTTTTATATGATTTAATAAATTCGATTCTTCAAACAGGTGGCAATCCTCATAAAAATTAACTATGAGCCTTCTCTCCGAGACAAAACGCTTAAGAAATATTTTTTAATATATCATATAACTTCTGAAAATTTTAATTAAATTTGGCTCTTCAAATACTTGGCAACGCTTTCTCAAACATAAAATTTACTTTACGACCTATCCTCATGCCTACCAAATGTACTTAGATAATTTCATAAAATCCGTCCAGCCAATTCGGAGGAGTTTGACGAAAACACCGTAACACGAGATTTTTATACAATTACGTTTTTATTTTTACAACAATAAAAAATGTCAATATATACCTACATACATACATATGTATATGTATGTACATATGTACATACATATGTATGTAACATATGTACATACATATGTATGTAACCCTAAAGCTCACTTTTGAAATTGAAGTATCAAATTTTCACAATTACAGACTCAATTTGCGCCAATTTCTTACATTTTGTAAAATAAAAATTTAACCTCGTGCAAAAGTGTGCGTGTACCACTTGACTTAATACGGACATTTTGTGCGAAAAACTTCTAGCATAGCAAAGAAAATCTTCCAACTATGCGCAAGTGACAAGGGAAATAGTCAGAAGAAAAACTAACAAAGCAAATAAACACACTAACGCGCAAAAAATAAGTAACCCAAAAGCTGCAAAAAATGCAGACAACGGAGACTAATATCTACAATAACAAAAACAGCACACATCGCAAAACAAAAGCAAGCAGTCGCAGCGACGACACATATGTATGTCGCTTCCTCGTCGTACAGATATCGGGGCTAGGCTACGCCGCCAAACCAAACCCAACCGACTGGTCAATGGCAGCAGCAATGGAGGAGGAAGCTGCTGTGTGTGCAGCGAATGAGTGGCGCAACGGGGGCCTTGCCCAGCTATGGCAAGCATAAGGCCATCTCGCTTTCACATAAGTTAAAATGAATGACTGCCGCAAAAGCAACAACAAAAACAGCAGCAAAGACAAATCTGCACATGTTAAGGCCATAAATAAACCGAATAATCGCCGAACGGAACGATCGATTGTTGTCACTGCCATGACAGCGCAAATATGTGTGTTTGTTTGTTTGTGTATGCGTGCATGTGTGTGTGCGTGTGGCTATGTATTTGCCAAAAGTTGCAGTTGCAGTCGCACTGTTGTTGTTGTTCTTCTTTTTAGCTTATTTGTCATTTATTGTTTTTACATATAATATGCATGCAAAAAACAATAACAACGCGAGTGCTGCGAGAGAACTACCGTAACGACAACGCACTGAGCTGCGACACACTGACGCAGGTTAATCGAATCGAAAGGGCGCGAACGCCATCATAGCAAAAACAAAGAACAAACCAAAAAAATCCGAGTGTGTTGACCGGCCAGAGTTCCACTGCGAACGAAATGAACGAACGAGCGAACGGTGAGCGAGCATTGAGTGCTGCAAATAACTAACAGCGATAGCAACAACAAAAAGTAGGTGGGATGTGTGCAGGCGACGAGCAAACACAATGACAATGCAGAGGTGACGGAAAGAGACAAGCAGCAATCGAGTGACCCATTTGATTGTGGGCCCACCAAAAAATCCAATGGGAGCTGCTGAGAGAGAGCGAGTGCTCAAAAAACAACAACTATCAAAAGTCAAAATAAGCAAAGCTTATTTATAAGGTAGGTCTGCAAACTGAATAAAAAAATATTTAAATGTAGAATAGCTACAGTGGCTCGAAGCCAAACTAAGGTCGTATCCTTTCTCAAAATATGCACAATGTGATTCATGTTAAATCTACTTTGCTAATTTTTGAAAAATCAAATTAAAATATTCCATAACTACATATGTACATATGTATGTATATCATTGCTGTGCATGTCTTGATAATGAAACTAATATATTTACCCAAATTTAAAAGTTTGTCTTTCCCGTTGTTGGCTATTTGATTTTTACCAGTAATTATGCATGTAATTTGGAATTTCAGTACAGGTAAGCCTCATATTTTCCGTTTAACACAATTTAATACTAGGTACCTTCCATCTGTCAATACATTCTCTCATAACAAAATTTTGCGTCTAACATAGTAAAAAATTGAAAAAAAATTGCTTCAAAATCAGATATAAGCTTATCGTAGTCGAAATTTTATTTAAAAATAATAAAAGAACACATATATGTATGTAAATATGTTCGTAATGTAAAATATACATCAACATTATTAGCATTATCAGAATATTAGCCCGGTAATTTTTCACTTGCTGCTGTTTTTGTACTAACTCAGTACCACACATAACACGATTTATGAAATTTATATAAATTCTGCAACATAACTTATTATTTTTTACAAGCTTAATGCATTCTATTACACGTTTTCACTTTACATGGCATATTTCTAAAGCGTCCTGAGAAAAGATTTCTGGTATCAGAAACTCTCAACGACTCGAAATAACTGTCTTCCATTTTTTTTGTTAAATTTGGCGGTAATCTTCAAAAATCTACGAAATCTCTCAGGTAGCTCTGACATTTGTCGTGTATATAAAAATGTATGTGCATGAAGATTTAGTTTCGAGGAAGAAGCCCGGTCTACTACTTACCGGGGCTAATTAATAAAATATACAAGTTTTGCTCAATATGATAACTATGCCGAACGCGCAGTTAATAATTACATAAAAATACTGTTATTAACACCCAATTTTCAAAATTTGCGAAATTGAAAAGCGGTTAATTCGTCTGATAATATGTATATATTATATGTATGCGAATTCAATCACAAAATATGAGTATTTTTACTCTAACGCTACGGATACGATTCAACTAGAATCGACAGTGGGCCAAAAAATTTGGTTGGCACATGTTTTAAGATTTATCACATTAAGCTCTCCCTAGTACCAAACTGCCAAGCGTGACTTTTGGTTTCACCGTGCTGCGCACCATGGCGAGAGTGCAGTTGCATTAGAACAACCATACGTACGTACTCAGTCATTCACTCGCAATTATACTTTCCGCCGCTGAGCGCATTCCACTCGGAACTCTTTTTAAACAGCATTGCCAGCTAGGAGAACTCCTATACAAAAATTATTATTGTACATTTGCTCGGTAAACCGGTTTCTCACCGGCAAAAGAAATTTTGTCTACGCCCCATCTGTATTGCGTGAGTTAAAGCGCGACAACAATACTTACACAAAACTCCACAGCTGCTCATAGGGAGCCAAATTGCATGGCGCTCAGAGTAAACGGCGCACATAGCGTTATACTCTAGGCAATAGCTGTACTCGCTCACACTCGCTGCAATTAGCAGTGTAGCGTCAAGTGGTGCTGCTTTCGCTCAACGAGCGACCATTACAGCGTAGCGCAGGCGAATATCAAAATACCAAAACACAAAAACAAAATACTCACAAACTTCGGCAACGCGCAGTAGGCAGCCGAGGCAACCCAACCCACCGCCGTCCGTCGGTTAGACAACTGCCGTGTGTTTGTTGTTGCAGCTGTCAGCTAACCAGCCACTCGAGCACACCATTTCTTATTGTCCGCAGTCACTCACTCACACGCACTCGCTCGCCCCTTCAACGGGCCCCTTTTACTATTTACTGTTGTTTCATGCACTCACACAGAGTGGTGGCAGCGCGCCGTGCCACATTGCTCCCAAAACAAGACAGGTTTTGTTTGTCATCTCTTTCGTGCCGTTTCGTGTTTTTCTTGAATTCAGTTGGTCTGCGACCGTTGACGTGTTTACTAGCGTTTGTTTTGGTGGCGTGTATTTGTGGCGTTGGGAGAATTTTGAACGATTTGCGTCGTCGAGTTCGTGCGTGAGTGCGTGCGTTTTACACGATTTGACCTAGCGCGCGTGCATTACTACAGCGAATTAAACGGCTAAAAAATTTGCTCAGCTCATTCATTGTACTATGTACAGTGACCCCCGCGATTTACTAGATACAAATGTGGAGAAAAACAAAGCTTTTTAGCTACATAGTTGGTGATAACTGGTGGATACCTAGCTAATTATTTTTATTGAACAAATGCGTCGGCAGAAAAGCCAATTTGTCTACAAAGTCAACGACGGTATTTTTACCGCCACAAAAATTCGTTCGATTTGCGTTGCAAGTAAGATATGAACGCGTTTTGTCGCGTAACGAACGAGCGTAAAGCTACGCTAAGGATGTTTGCATAAAATACTTTGCACTCGTAGGATTTTTTTTGAGCGGCATTAAATATATACAGACATACATACATATGTACTGTAGATATGCAGAAATGATTGCACAAGTGTGTGTTGCTCTGTAGGTGGATTTGCGCGCGCACCGCTGAAATAGTTTATCTTCGCTGAGTTAACGGTATTTTTGGACATAATTCCACCGGATACGGACACAAGCTTACGACAAGGCGACAAAAGCGCATATCAATAGCGGGCGTGTTATGGCTTTAAAATAAACAACACATCGGTTAAAGTATACGAAAATTGAAATTTCTATGAGAAATAAGTTAATTGCAAACAAGTGAAAAATTAGCAAAAGAAAAACAAACAAAAATTCTAAGAAAAACAAGCATAGTTTATGACAAAAACAAAAGAAGCTAAGTAAAGATGTAAAACGAAGTGACAAAAAATTTAAAAAACCAAAAGTTGAGAAATATAGAAATTTAAGAGATATCTAAAAAAAATAAAGTAAGTGTTGAAAACAGCAACAACAAAAAGTTAAAACAAAGTTTAAGTTTATTTTGAGTACATAAATTGTTCATAATTTTCTGACGTTCCTGCTGCCAAAAAGAAAAGTGTGCTAATTTTTTTTAAACATATCTGATGATGAGATTGTAATGCACACCATTGCAGAAACTTCAAACTAAAGTAATCAGAAAGTCAATACTTGTGACAATGAAAAAGCAGCAAAAAATTTAAATTAAAATATGTGAGTGAACTGTTAACTGCAAAATACAATACGAAAATGTATATTAAGAAAATTTCCAAAAATATTAATAATGTGCTTTATACTAAATTAAATGCCTTTGCATCTATGCATACATTTAACGAGCATTTATGTTTTGCGCTATAAATATAATGTGGCAAATATGTAGCGATGCCGGCACAATTTGGTAAGATGGACGGGCTGATAAAATTATAAAAATCTATATACAATCGACACCACTGATAAAAGGTTTTTTTTACTGAATTTAAATAACTATAATATAGAAAAAATCAAGAACTATTACCATTTCAAAAGCCAAAATCCTTTTTACACAATTCATACAAGCAAAATAGAGCATATAAATATTGGCGTAAACTTTTTTAAATTTTGAATTACGTTTCATGCAAATTAATTTTTAATGAACATTTCGCCTTCCAACTATACTGGCGACTTTGAAACAAAATGCTACAACTAGCGAAGCTCATCGCTCAATTAATCCTTCAGGTCTCAACTTCCCACACCTTCTCTAACGAATTTCGATCAGACGATAGAAGTGGGGACTCCATTTTTTATCAAAATTTTTCTGCATTACTGTTAATGGCAATATGTTAGGCCAAACATTATGGCGCTTAAAAGCCGCCTATGTAGGTTGATTTATCGTACAAGTTAGAATTTGGGAATCCTTTGAGCTCCTAATTAAGCGATACATTTTCAAAAAATAAAAAACGATTAATGCAGGGAAAAATGTGAATAAATTGGCGCTAACAAAATATAGCCTACTTTTACAGACAAATTATTATTTTAGTTAGGTTTCTACAACCATTATTATTAATTTATTTTACTCACTGAATGAGCAGGATAGCAGGATTTAAAGTTTAAATTCCTCGACGGAAACAAATATCCAGATTTCAATTTTCTTTTGTTTAAAAAAATATAATTTATCTAAGTGTTAGTATTTTCCCTCCATTTCCCGCCATTAGACTGTCTGTATACTTAATTCTTTTCCTCAACCTTTGTCAATTCTGAGCAACAACCAAAACCAGCTTGAATTTTTTTTATATACTTCCGGAAAGTATACCTTTCCAGGATTTGAAAATATTCTAAAAAAATTTACTATACAAAATATTTATACAGAAAAATATCCATCGTTTATTCCTTCGTTAATATTAACATTATAAGTTAATAGAGCTGTTAGTTTTGCTAAACGAAACTGTAACTTAATCTTGTATAATATTCGGCTTTAACATACTTTATCTGAGAAGAACCTTTATAAAATTTTTCGACGAATAATTCCCAAAAATATTTTAAACCTCTAACAACTCAATTTGTTTTTGGCTCGGCTTCTTGAATTAGGTGTCAAAACAAAACATTTGGTGGGAGTTAATAGGTTAAATGTTTTGCGAAAATATTTCCTGTGAGATTATATATATATTATATAAATTTTTTCCCAATTTTTCAACAAAAAAAGCCCCCAGGACATGAAAACATTCGTAGGTCATAAAAAACATTTGTCCTTACTTCTAAAAATCCATCGAGTGTTTTATTACTCGATAGATAAACTTTCCAAAAGTATCAACAAAGGAAGGGCAGTGTAACAGTGTAATTATCGATCCTTAATACAATTTTCTACTAGCGCACTATCTCTTTGTGATATCCCAATGACAGTGGTGTGTTGTAAATCGTTTTCTATATTAAAATTAAATTTTATTTTATAATATGAAAACGTCATAATTTATTACACAAATTCCACTTTAAAATCGTAAGAGTTGAATATACTACTATTTTCCATAGTCCGTCTTCTGGTTTACTTACTTAAAAAAATATCAGCTTTAAAATATTCTTTTAATTGTTCTTATATAATACACATAGTTGTACTTTAATAACGATTTGTTGAAATAAATTTAAAAAGCATTTAATTAGATTTCTCTAAGATGAATCTAGTTACATTTTAATATCGCCATTAGAATCTTTCAATAAGTTTATCAAACTCTAAGCTTTCTGCTATCATTCATTTATTTAAAAGAGAAGCAGCTAAAAATGGTAAAAAGTGAACCTAAATCCCTAAAAAGACGAGGAAAAATGATTTACAAATTAAACAGAAAAAGTTGCTATAAGACATTGAGTAGACAAGTATAACTAAATCCAAATTGTGTGCCTTGGTCTATTCCAATCAAATAATTTGAGAACTTTTAATGAATTATTTCAAAAATAATAGTTATTTCTTAAGAGACTCGTACTATTATAGTTTTAAAAGTGGGTTTTATTTATAAAAGCTATCAATTCAACGCAAAATACGGCATGGGTTTTTATACCGCCTTTACTAACTTTATGTATTAAAAATAGATTTTTATAGTACGACTTGAAGAAAAACTCCTTGAGTTATTAAATAAAAGTAGAAAACGATTAGTTTCAGAGTTATAAAATGTAAATAGAAAAAGGCAATTGATAACTTAAAAAAAAAAAATTCAAAAGCAAGGAAAGCCTGCACATTTCGAGCGCTAACCGCGAAAAAACGTAAGCGATAGTTTTCTCAAAAAACTTATTTTTGATCCAAGTTACCCCTAGCATATCTAGTTGCATTTCTACATTAAAAATAAAATTTTGAAAAAAATGTCGCTTGCCGCTGGATTATTTGTTACTTAAATTCATTGGTGTGGTTGGACTATTTTTTAATATAAAATTCAAAATTGTAAGGTGGTTTTCATAGAACATAATCTTCAAAAGTTTGTTAAGTCAAAATATCTAATTTTTTAGAAAAAATGCCAACACCAAATTACAATCTAACCAAAATATTGCTTCAATTTTTGTTGGCACCTAGACATTTGAACTTTTGAAAATTTTTAGAGCACACTCTTAAAAATTCTACTTTTTGAGTTTATAGAGTGTATTCAATATGCCCATTGTCAATGCCCACTTTTTGTGTGCAATTTTACTTGAAAACAAGAAAAAGTGTTTCTTATATCGTTTGGAAATATTTTTGGGTCAAAATATTGGAAATTTCAAAATTCAGAGGTTTTTAAACTTTCCAATTTATTACTTAAAAAAAAAGATGCTCTATATAATATTTTATCAAAATAAGGTCGGTTAATAATCTCAAGTTCAGTTCTATGAAGTTTTGATTTTAGAATTTTTGTATTTAGATCAATAAATTCTGGTTTTACGCAGCAAAATTTTATATTTTAATATAAATTTTACCAAACTTTACACATTGCATAAATGCAGAATTGTATTTGAAGAAATTAAAAGTTCACACCTCCCATATCTAACGAAATTCCGAAAGGAGTGATTTCTTTAGTACACGTTTTTTAAATTGTTGATAGTAAAAATTGTACAATATCGACAAATAAAGAAAGTTTTAGGTAAAAATTAATCATAAAATGAATTCCTCGACGACAACAACAGTAAGATACCATAACTTCCCAGAAGAATTCCAGAAAAAAAAAATTATTTAAGCGAGTTTTATAAATTTTTTCCTTTTTACTGGTATCTCTGAAATATTTGAAAGAAACTATGTAGTTTTGAGTTTGGTTGCAAAAAAATGGTAACTCGAGATAGGTTGTCTTACCAAATTTCACAGAATTATATTCTTATTTGTATTTCAATTGAAATATTTCAAACAACATTCAGCTGCTTAAATTGTAAATTTTAATATTTTTTTAACACAAACTTCATACCTCCATAATGGAAAATGACCTCTAAAACTGCTGTGAAGCTTACGAGAAATCAGCAGCCAACTCTAACGCCAGAATTGGCTTCATTGTTTCACACAATTGGCATTTGACGCAATAAAACAGCGCCACTAGGTTTCTTTGCCGTCACGTTATGTAAAGAAAAACATTTTTCATTATTTCATGAAATGTCTAACTTAAAAAAAGAACTTAACCTTTAAAGTGAAATAATCATCAAATTAACTGATGTGGTTGCTGCCGCATTTTACACAAACAACAACCACCATTGAAAAAAAAAAAACCGGGAACTGATAAGAAACTCACACACTCGATGCGATGATAAATTGATTAAAGTTGACAAATTATGCGTGCAACCAAGGCAAACAACTTTTAGGCAATTCTATGAATACAAACAACAACAACAACAAAAACAACAAACACAAACAAAAACTTAAACTACGGAAAATACGAGAAAAAACTCAACAGCAACAAAATACACACAAAGCCCATGCCCATCATGCCCCGCTGCCTACGCCCCATAAAATTGAAAATTAAAAAATTCTTCAACCAAGTAAATCAACTTATCAAAACACTTTCAAAATATTATTGACAATTGCGATAAGCAAGCGATGCGCATACAAACATAGGTACACATAGCATACATAGTGTTAGCATAGAAGCAATAGAATAGTGGAAAAAAATGAGAAGTCCAAAAACAAATCAGCTAAAAAAAAACGAAAAAATAGATACGTCTTGAGTTCCCTCAAATCAAATAATCAGTGTATCGAGTGGAAATGTCAATTTGACAACCTGAATTTACGCAAACAATTTAAGACAAAAAAAAATGCGCTGTACACATAGATTGTTATACACACACATACATATCTACACATACGCTGTTTTATTTATAGTTATTGTTGGCTTTTTTTTGCTTCGTTTTAGATTTTTTAGTGATATGATTTATAATGTGGCTACTTTTTTTTTTGTTGATAAAACTACCTTTTTGTCACACTGCCAGCAAGCTACCTGTTCTAATATTTAATTTGGTCTTAGCAAAGCTTACTTTTTTCTATATTTTTATTTTTTTTTTTGTCAACAGACACCTGCTCTTTTCCTTGGTGCGATAGAACTCGAAGTTCCAATCTGCCTGCTATTTAGTTTATTGGTATAACTAGGCCGATAAGCTATTCATATACTTAGGAGAATTAATTCCATACATATGTATATTTTATAATACACCCTCACATATGTAAATGTGTATGTGTATTTGCAAATTAAATATAAAAATAACTCTTTGATCGATTGGGTTTAAAAATGTTGGTGTTGACGATGACTCGCCGAAAATCTGATTGCGAATGTACTAGTTCTTGCTTTTTTTTTTTTGTCTTCTTTGGAAGTTAATTAAGTTTACAGCTGATTTCAGCCTGATAAAAGTTTTTAAATATTTTGCAACAAAGTTAATCAACTTACAAAATTACATAACTACTTAAATTCCATATTTCCTATTAAATAATAAATATGATTTCCTGTTATAATTTTTGGTTTGTTCAAAATTATAATATTTTTGGTTTGTGTTTAAGTATTCTCGAATACTTATAATTTTGATTAAAAAAAGTTTCTAGAACTTTTCGAAGCTAATAAAAAAAATACATATTCTTATTTCTATTACCAGAGCGCGTACTATGAAAACTATCTGTCACTAAAAGGTGACATAAATTGAAAGATTCCGAACTTTATCAAACAAAACTAAACTCTCTCCAATTTTGTTCAGAACTTTTTAGATTCTAAAGCGCCGAGTCTTAACTAAGTTGACATTTGAGTTAGTTGCAACTTTATTTGCCGAGCATTTTTTAAGTAGTTTTTCATAAAGCTGCTAACAACTTTAAAGTAGATTTTATTTTGACAACGACTACTTAGGCGCCTTTGCCGCTTTCTGCCTTTGTATAACTTTTTTTTTTAATTACAACTTGGTTAGCAATATTATAAGATTTGTATTTTGGGTATTGTAATTACGATAAATTTGAAATTTTTTGTTAGCTAGCTAGAGTTATGTTAGAAAAATGAAATGATAGCACTAAACATGCAGTCGCTTTTCAAGTATCAATTGACACCTTATGCAATAAGCTACGGTTTTATAAAGGAAATACTCAATTTATTTAAGGAAAAAGTTAGCAGAACACTGACTGTCATTTAAAAATTAATTTTGGAAAGGGTTCATATGGTTTTTATTAAACCAGGCAAAATAAAATTGTTGCCGGAGATCATCATCAAATTTCTTCCGGTGTTCGAACTGCAGTCGCTCCACGGCAAGCTCGTATTCCGTGAGCTCATAAAAATTATTGTTGATACAAATAAACAGGCCAAAAAATTAATTTTTTAATGAATTTCAATTAAATTATTCCGGATTCAAAAGTGGATTTTCAAAAACATCATCTTTGTATAACATTGTTTTACTTTTCATAAACCCCTGCTCATACACAGCATAATTGAACAAAGAAATAATAAATTTTTTAAATTACTGTTTCATATATTTTTTCCATTAACGTACAAACGTTTTCTAAAACTTTACACGGAAATTGATAGTGCCCGCCTTCTGAGCAGAATTTACAAGCTATATTTTTTAGCCTGCTTTCTACACAGCTCATTAGCAGAGCACTATGAAAACTATTGGTTGCCGCTGTTAACAAATTATAAAGCCGGCCAAAAGTTCAACCAACCACAAACATACATTTGTAAAGTTTCATAAAGTGTTTTACATTTTTTTAAATTCTAGATTTTGCCGAATATTTTCTTCGCTTAAGAACCCCCAGAACACAGTAGACATTTTGCGAGATTTTTAAAATTTTTTTTTATATTGTTATTAGCTCTCCATTGCTGAAATAAAATTTTATAACTTCTTATTTTTTCAGTTCAAGCCATTTTAATAGCCCTGCTTTACTTGAATTTTAGCTCCAAAAACTTTGAAACAAGAAACATCATAAAAATCATTTTTATTTTCGGAAATTTGGGAAAGATACAAACAACTTGTAGCTAGAGTGCCTCTTTCGGTGTGCCGCGAGATCGGATACTGGCTGACGCAATTAACATCAAACAATTTTCGAATAGCGGTCCCCCCTGGGCAGGCAATCGCAAAACTCCGAGTGTTTTTCTGGCATGAAAAAACTTCTTACGAAAATCATCTGCCATTCGACGTCTCAATTAAAGTTAAGCCACATGCCAGAAAGTGTAGGATAAGTTCGGCCAACCATCGAGCTATGATTGTTATTATTATGTAATTAGTGGTTGTTAACGACCTGCAATAGTTTAATTATATATGTATTGGTTTATTGAACTCAAGGTCAGATTTAAATAAAACAAAATTTTATTTCATCCTGTGTATTAGCTATGTTATAATTAAATTCAATAACTACTTATTTCAAAATTGTGTAAAGTTAAAGTTTTTAAAACACATTTTCTCTATTCAAGGCATTTGAATAACCCTGCATTAGTTGATTTTTAGCTTAAAATACTTTGAACCAAGAAACATCATACCATTCATTTATATATTTGGAAATTTGGAAAAATGCAAAAAAATTGAGGTTAGTACAAATATTGCAAAAAAAAATAATAACATAGTTAATACAGTTAAATCTCCGATATTTTTTAAATTCAGTATTTTAGATATAGATAGAAAGAAAAACAAAATACAGTAACTAATATTAATTTTTATTTTTTTCCATCGTGAGACATTTTGCTGCTTGAAAAAAAAATTAAAATGTATGCTTGTGTTGCATTATCTGAAGGATTTGCTTAGTTACAAACCTTCACCTTTCACTTTAGTTTGTTGAAATATATATGCAAATAAATATCTAAACTCAAATTCTCTATTCGTTGGCTCGCATTTTGCACATTTTCAACCATTTTCCTTTAAATTATCTGCTAGCGTGGGAACTTAAGTCCTTCCAGTGTTTTCTTCAATTGTCTTTTGAATTATTTTTATTACTTGTTTTGCCTACTATTCACTAATGACGTTTTTGCATTTTGTACATATGATTTACAAACTTTAGCACATACATTGATATGATTTTTTTTTATACTTTGCACATTTCGCTTTGGCAGCCAAAAATGATTAATTATGTAGCGCCACATTTACTGATTGCAACTCATACATACTCGACATATCTAGATATGCCCACAGACGCTTATGACTTCACTACCCGCTCTCTATTGCCATAAAACATACAATATTTGTACATTGGCTCAGCATGTCTGTTGAAATTTGAAGAATTTTGCTAAATTAGAAAACATTTTGCACTGCACTTCACTTCATTTTCTGGCGGTACTGCAGTGACTTGCAAAGTGGATCCCCTATTGAATCCCTGCTTCTCTATCACATTGTGCAAAATTTTCACTTTGCGACACAACATACATACAAACATACATCTGACATCCATTCACACGAATCGAATATGGGTTTTTGTTGTTCTGCACAGCGGTACTCCATTGTGTGCATTATTTGTTTGCCTTTTTTGACCAGTTAATAAAATTGGTAACATTTTTTTTGTTTGTGTGTGTGTTTGATTTTTTTGTTTGCAAGATGTCTTTAACAATGCCAATTATTTCGCTTCTCTCTTTTTTGACTGCCACATTGACAAGAAGTTTTTCCTTATTTTTTTTTCTTTGGTTTTTTTTGTACTCATCAAATTTGATGCTGTGCGGTCTCTGTTAGTGGGGCACTCGGAGTACTTCATCAACTTTCCCATGTATGTATAGGTGTAAGGTGTGTCTGTGTTTCGTTGTGTGAGTTTTCAAGTTGCTTAAATGATAGAAAATACAATGTGCAGATTTTTAGCAATCATTTGGACAGGTTTATATAGGTATATGGAGTTAGTATGCCTAGATCGAATTAATTACTTAAAGTATCTTCAGGCCCAAAAAGTAAAGAAAATGGAGCTTGGAGATTATCGGAAATTTAGCTAGCTAGCTTGTTAATATAAATATCAAATAAGTATAAATTATCCCGCCCACGCTCTATTCAAAAAAAAAATGTTGTCAAAAACTATCCTTTAGTGTTTTTTTTGCGATTTAAGTGGCTCCATAAATAACATACTATATAACATATAGAGCGTGATGCTTAAAATATAACATTATAAATAACGCTCGATTAAAAATAATTCATGATTCATTTTCGCAAGCAACAAACTATCCAATTCTCATGTAAAGTCGGTCGTTAAGTCCTAAAATCTACATACTTTTTTTTGCGATATAGTTTTCGAAATATCATCAAATAACAATTTTGGGTAAAGAAAGAAGGGACGACCATCACTTTCATTCTCATAAAACTAATTTTTATATTTATATATCAGTTTTGCGAAATAAGAAAAAAAATTCCAAAATCGTACTCTTATATATTCTTCACAATATAAATTGAGAATTTTCGAAAAAAGCTTTATTTTTGTGCTCTTTTCTAATATCTCAAAAACCTGCATTTTAAAACTTGCAGTAAAGGATAGTAAATTTAAATAACTTAAGTTTGTCCCGACTGATTGACGTATTCTGCAGATATTAGACAATTTTTTTCGATCCTTTTTTCTTTAATCAAAAGCCTTTATTTGGCGTTATCCCGAAAACTGCATGACAGAAAAAAATTATGTGGTCTTGTTTTACTCGGAATTTGTTAGTTACGGTTTTTTTTTTGCTCTAAGCTCAAGTAATCAGTAATCAGTCATCAAATTCTATCGCTTATTTCAATAATTTTTCAATAAGCTTACTTTTTAAAGTAAGAATAAAAAAGTGTAGAGAGAAATAAAAACAAAAACAAAATGAAAGAAGTTATTAAGATTTGTCTTCGTTTTTTCGTTAATAAAAAATTAACATTAAATATTTACATAATTTTACAGTAGCATAAGTTGGATCGAATTCTTTAGGTTTTTTTCTGCATTCACGTATTTGTGTTATGCTTTTTAATTTTTGGATATAATGTTTTCTTGACAAGCATCTCTATTTACAGTCGCGTGCTATTCTACACACACACAAAACATATCTTTACATACCTAGACAATTTTAAAAAGTCTCACTTAACATTCACACTTTACTACACTTCATTGCACAAGCAATTGACCGCAAATTAGTCGATTTCGAATTTATTTTCTTAATTCAAAAACAAAGACAGGGTCATGAACTCTTCAAAAAAAAAAAACAACACAAGAACAAGGAATGCGTAAATGCCAATGAAAAGAAAAAAAGAGCAACCACCACCAATTAAAAGCAATTAGGATAAGAATACAGAAAATAATACAAATTTAGGCATGTGCGAATGTGTGTGTGTGCATTTGGTCAATGATAAATTTCACCTGTCAGTAATTTACATAGCACTGATAAAGATATAAATTTGGTTAGGTGTGTTGAATAAGCCGTCGGTTGCGTAAAAATAAAGTATCAAATTTGCTATGCAGTTTAAGCAGCAGATCACTGAGTTATAAATATATTATATATTACTTGTTTTTCGACATATACACTTAAAATATCAGAACAGCGAATGACGATGTAAGGTACTGGCATTTCTAAATTCTTCAAAAAAGTTTAAATTGAAAATTATAACTACTTATAAAGTAATGGTATCAAAAGTAATCTTGCTTACCTTTTCATTCCCAACGGTGTACAAAAATATTAATTTTCGAGTTAGGAGATTTGACTTCTTTTCAAAGAAGTTAGAGCGAGACTTCCATTTAATTATTTCATATTTTATAGGAATAGTAGTTCGAAATATTGATCGTTTTCACTCATGTTTTTATGAGATACAAGTTATAAAGTGTTTTAAATTATTTCTTACCAAGCTTTGTAACATAAATAAATGTTATAAATTTTAGTAGCTTAATTCTCATATAACTTATTTATACAAACACTGATCGATGATATGCAAATCGGCGGCTATAGTATTGCCAATTTAGAAGATGTCAAGTGTTTTGTCAGAAATATTGTTAATGTAGATTCATAAAGATGAAAATCTGTTACAATGTTAATAAAACTGAATTCACATTATAGCCGGATACAAATTTTTTATATTTGTAAAGACAATACATAAATACATTTTTAGTATTTTTGTGTTAAGGGGGGATGAATTATAACTATATCATCGGAGCTTCTAACATAGATAAAAAACTTATACAAAAGGTTTTTTTTAAGCAAAATATCAAACACGTTTTAATTTCTCCTTCTTCTAATATTTAAATAAAATCCGCTTTTTACCTTTGTTTAGTCAAACCACTCGACTGCAAGATGAATTTTTCTGTGTTGTAAAATATATTAAAAATTTATTAAAAACTATAAATATTAAACAATATTTAAAATTTCGACCGGTGGAACTGATCTTTGTGACTAGTAGGACAAGTACAAGATCTTTGAAAACTAGTGTTTACTAAAAATAGTTTTGTTATTGTTTTGAACCTAATGCAGTTATCTAAAAGTTTTACTATGCAGTATAAAAAAAAAACCAGCAACTACCAAAAAAAAATATTGCAAATAAATATTAATGCAAATAAAAGAAATGTCAATTTGAATAGAAATATCAATAACAAATTCACTAAAGTTACAGTTTTTAAATTTGTTGCAATAGATTATTGAAATATAGTCACTAAGCTAAAAATTACAACTGTGAAAGTTAATTAATGGAATTTCAAAATTTAAATCATTTTCATTTTTTACATGGAATGCCCCATAAATTCTTTTACTTTTAGAGTGCAAAAAATGTTCGCTATAGCTCCTGAAGAAGGAAAAATTTCGGAGAACACTTCTGCAATGCACTTCCTTGAATTCGGAATGTACGTTCCTAGCTCTTCGAATTCAATTATATCACTTTCGTAAAGTTTAAGGAATGGTTATCTCTTACCAATCCAAAAACAAAAAAATTAAATAAATAAAATGATATATTTATTAAATAATTTTTCGATATGCATATTTTTCAAATATATTAAGTCTTGCCTACGAAGTTATTGCTATGAATTGTACATTTATAGTGGTGTGGTTAGTTAAATTTCTGCCAATTTTTTTGAAAGAAAATATTTCATCATATTATATTATTTTTTGACTCCAACGTTAATGCTAGATCTATATACACAAATATTTTTATGCCGGTAGATCACTAAACCTCAAGGTCAATTTGAGCTGTATCAAAAAGCCGTTATATTTTTATATAATATATATTTTAACCAAAAATAATTTTTCAATAGAACTCTACTGCATATGTTTTTCTTACGAAACATTTAAATTTTGTATTTCACACGAAAACTTCAAAATTCCGCAAAAAAATTTTCAGTGTCAACCACAGTTGCTTAAATAAACCCAATGCTTTGATATGACACCTGCATTCTTTATAGATTTCGTAATCGATATCGATTTTTTATCGATTACAAGTGTTGCTCAATTGTCATGATCGTTGACAATGATCACGATAATCTTTATTATCGCATTATTGTTATTGTCATCGGTATACCGATATTTGCATACAATAATAAGCTATAACTGTAAGATCACAGCTGTTCCGGGTTTAGATAACGAACAACTTACTTTTATAAAATGAAAATTTAATTTTGTACACGACACAAAGATTCAAACGAAACTTTTCACATTGCATCTATTCATTTGTTTTTATGATTTGGCTACAATTGCCGGTCGTTGCCCAAAGACTCAAAAGTTGATAACTTCGAAACAATTTTGTATTAACGTCACTCATTGCTTTGACTAAAACTGAAGCAAATTTCATAGCTGCTTACGGTAATAAAACTAATAAAATTTATTATCGATTAGATAGCATGATACATGATCAATTTCTTAGGTCACTGTGTTGTTATAAAACAAATCAATACGTAGTGAAAATTCTTATCATTTTAGATAAATAATGGCAACGAAATCTTTGTAGCCCCAACATGTTACGTTTGTGTGTTTACTATTTTCATTTTCGAACAACAAAAATAAATTGACATTCAGTTACTTATTCCCCAAGAAAAGAAACTGTTTGTTCGTTGCTGTTAGCAAACAGCTAGCGTATTGGGCACAACATGTTCTATAGGTTTCAAAATTGTAGGGAAGTAGTGAGTCTAGTTAAATAAACACTGAAAATAAGTAGTAAGTGAAGAAGCCTCTCAAGTCATAAATCTTTTTTTTTACGATTCAGGAATAGGTAATAAATTTCACTCTCTGTTCTATTAGGGTTGTTACAAATGTCAATATCAACGTTACACCCATATAATGTGTATCAAAACTATAGCATTATTTCACACTTAATTTTCGGTCAATAATTCAGCTGAAAGTTTAACAGGGCTTGGTGTTCTGTAGGAACTGATGGTATGTCTTCTCCGACCAGCACTTAAGGACCAGTCGAAAAACTGGGTTAAAAAGAAGTAAAAAATCACAGCTAATTTTGGCAGCCATGCTTTAGAGCAAAAAAAGTAAAGATCTTAGGTTTTTGTAAATTTTTCTAGCGCTAAAATTATATGAAAAACTGGCATAATTTTCTGCTCCTTAACTCCAGTATACATAAATAGTCGCAGTCAAAAATTTGATTAAGTGCGTTAGGGTTTATCATAAAAGTTTCTTGTTACACAAAAATCGATAAGAAGCCGATTCATTGCTGAAGAGCGAGTGGGGTTGGGGAACGGTGTCACAGAATTACAACATGCAGAGAGTGGAAGCAAAGTAGAGTAAGAGTTTGGGGAAACAAAGAAAAAATAGCAGAAAAAAATTTAAAATTGTGATAAAAATTGAAGCAATTCTATAAACTGTTAATGATTTCCGCAAGTAGATTTGGTGTTATTAAATTTTTTTTTTAATTTTACCATTGATTTTTCTGCGCGTGATAAACACTTAAGCGCCGCCACGCTACGCAGCAGCAGCTACTTTTCAA
Organism: Anomoia purmunda; assembly: GCA_951828415.1. Taxonomy (NCBI): domain Eukaryota; kingdom Metazoa; phylum Arthropoda; class Insecta; order Diptera; family Tephritidae; genus Anomoia; species Anomoia purmunda. The sequence continues at coordinate 156,222,263 of OX639993.1, forward strand.
AAACGTTATGTATTGGGTGATAAAATTGCGTGTTCGCGAAGTAATCGAAATTTGGTTTTCCAGAAGCAAGTTCGTCAGGCAGAGTAGAGCAAAGCAAAGCAAAGCCAAAGCAAAAAGCAAATCTTATCAAATTGTGCCGCCGTGCTTTGGTCATAAATTTTTTTCTTTTTTATAATTATTGTATGTAAATATTTATTAAATTTTTTATTTCTCCACAGCAAAAATCAATCAATCATAAATTAATGTGTGCAGCAAATAACAGTTTACGGCGAAAATCCAAGCAAATAAATTGAATTAAATGCTAAATACATAAACAATAAACAGTAAATCAAAAACTCAAAACAAAAACAAAAAATTAAAAAACAAAGAGCAAGATGCGTACGCTCACAGACACAAGTGAAATTAAAAAAAATTAAATTCATCTACATGATATTCATACATATAGAAGTGCAAAAAAGAAATCGATAAAAAAAAATTGGCGTGGTTGCGAGAATTTCCAAAAGCACCACAAACATTGTGCTACAATCCAAAAGCAACGCAATAGATACATATATAAATTTTTCTTCGCCCTCGTTGTTCACATAAAAACCTTCAAAATTATTCTCGAAATGGATATGACTTCAACAGCGGAAGCTGCCGCTCGCAGCTGGTATGATAATCCGCGTTTGGGCAGCTCTCCGCAATCGAATGGCCTGGGTAGCGCCGGCGCCGGCTTGGGACATCACGCCCACAGTTCGGCGATGGGCGGTGGCGCCGGCCTTGGAGGTGGCGGTGGTGGTGGCGGCGGCGGTCTGGGCGGCCTAGACACAACCGATATGAGCGCCTTCTATGCGCTGGAGAGTAATGGCCATCACAGACGCTACTATCCGAGCTATCATCAGCACAGTAAGTGATACATATAATTTTAATTTTTTAATTTTTTACACTTATACTATATTTACATAAATACATGCATATATCATCTAAACAAAAATTACTTTTATAAACTTTTCGCATTCATAGCTTTTGTAATAGTTTAAAGGCAGCATTCATAAATTGCGCTTTTATTGCTTTAGGACTCCAAAACGTACGAAATTTGTAAAAAACTATGCGAATTCGTTTTTTATGTATCTAATTATGTCTACACACAGATGGTGTTTTAAATAGTATTTTATATGAATTTTTGAATATTTTCCGCAACTTTAGAAAGTAAAATTTTACTTGTAAACAGTATAAAAAACTATATCAATTTTTTCATTGCGCATCACAAATATACCTCAGTTTGTATGACAAAATAAAAATCAAAAAATACATGGACTTTTGACCCCTTTTTATATGCACCTTATATACGCTAATTTTTGTTTAAGACATTTTTTTTTTGTGAGTTTTGAGTTGAACAGTTATCATAAAAGATATTATTTATGAACTTTTTTTAAAATTAAGTTTTGAGAATAAAACTAAAGCAAATTTTAATTTGTATATATTTTGCTACAAAAAACTTCGTGAAAAGTCCAAATAACCGAATATTAAAAAATAATACACTTTTCAAATAATAAATTTTTTTAGTAAAAATGATCATAGTAAATAATATAATAATAATAATACATATATGAGTTGTAAATAATTATGTTCAAAAATTAGTAATAAATATCTATACAGCGTGTCGCAGAAAAGCGTACTTAATTTTTTGGAGTAGAGAAAGATAGTAACTTTGCTGGATTAAGGCGCTTTGGCAAGTTGTTGATCTTTGAAATTGACCAATCACAACTTTGCCAGTCATTCTTAACAAAATCGTTCAGGCATTAAAGCATTTATTTTTAATTACACAATTATAACTTATTACAATTGTAACATCCTTGTGATTGGTCAATTTCAAACTTGCGTAACCAATTAGGGAACGTCGTCTAGCAAAACTATAGCTAAATTTTTGACTTCTACTTTCACTCGATATCCTCAAAAAAGAAAAAAAAGGTTCGTTGTTTTAGAGCACCCTGTATATTTTCTGTAAAGAACTACATACTTAATTATGAACTGTTTTTGCAAGACCGTCTAATTTATGCTCCTATCCTGCTAATAATAATTAATTTTATTTTACGTAATATTAAAAAAAGATAAAAATATCTGTAAACCTACTGAAGAAAAAAACGGAGGAAAAATAATTTTAAAAAGTGATTACTTTTCGATATTTTTCTTTTATTTAATATTTTTTTTTTATTAAATATTCTTCTACATATTCGTGAAAAATTCTCAGACTTGGAATTTTCAAATCGAAAATCCATCTTCGTTATTTCTACTATGTCATCAAAAAACAAAACGCATAATAATCCTAATAGAAAATGTATGCATTTAAATGGCTAAAATAAAATTGTACGTATGTACGTTCCCTTTCATACGCAACCATTCCGATACTTTTACTCACATTCATATCATATGAAAACACATGCTAATGCTTTGTTGTAAATATATACATAATTACATACATATATATATGTATATAATACATAATATATTTTTTTCTTCATATTTTTCATACTCACATGCATGTAGTATCGTGAAGTAGAACTCATTATGGGCGCAATCCTAATGAGTTTTTAATGGCGTTGGCGGTAGCGGCGTTGGCCCGCACCAATTTCGAGGGTAGCGCCCGCCGACGTTAGCGACCTCGGCGCTGCGGCCCACTTATGGCAAATACAGGCGTACCTGGCTACATAAATACATACATAGATATATATATTTTATTGGCAGGAAGGTCGCACGCAAATACAAATACAATCACACATGCATACATACTTACATCAATATAATTTAATACAGACTAACCGAGATAAAGCAAGCGAAAAATTTCATACGCAAAGCTGTAATTAATGTAGTAATTTTTAAGCCTTGGAAATTTAATTATTCCTCATGTACCTACTATATTTTTTTAAAAGAAAATTACATATGATTTTGTAAACAAAATAAATACGAAATTAATATAAATTCTTGACCTAATTTTCTACTTTAGTAATATTTTTTCAGTTTTTCCGAGTAGCCCTGTTTAAATTTCTTTTTAATTTTCTTACATTTATTAGACTTACTGTACATACAAATTTACACACACAAGCGCATACATTCATACATATGTAGATACTTAACATCAATCGATTTGTTAACGCCTATTTATTTTTATGTATTTCTCGCTGCTGTGAATTCGCCTGCATAGATTTTATTTCTTCTTCTGTTCCTTCTTTCTCGCTGCTTTCATTAGTTTTCGCTTTTTGCTTCTTCATTATTTTTATGATTTTCCAATAAGCTTTTTATACTATATACAGGTAAATATATCCTTGTTCCTACATACATACAAAAAAGTATATGTGCGTTTTATTGGTAGCGAAATAAAAATCATCAGCTTTTGTTTGCATACATACGGAAATAAATAAATTGATATACACACAAATAAATAAAAGAGGGGAAAAAAGTTAGATTCTCTTCTTGTTCGCGTTCATTTTATTTTCGTTTTCATTTTTAATGGCGTTTTTTGTGTGACTTGAGGTTTGCGGCCAGCAACCACCATAAAAAAAATGTATTCTATTGTGAATGCATGTTGTTATTGTTGTTATTGTTATTGCTATTGACGCCATCAGTGTGCCACCAAGCGCATATTACATGGCAGTAAGTATGTTTGTTGTATACAAAAATATTTCTGAACTATCTTCCAATAGCGCCGCTAAGTTATAAATATAAACTACCACTATATGTACACATACACACACACACATACGTATTGCTTTTGTTATGTATTTATTGTTTATATTCCTTTTGAAGTGTCTTACTTTCGTTTTATTTATTTTTCTCCTTGCTCCTTGTCAATTTTTGGCAGTCACAAGAAATGCGAACTTGCGACGCTTAAGCTTAGAATTTCGATTGTTTTCGAATGTCATAATGCGCCATTATAGAAAAATACAATTCATACCTTGTATCTACATACCTTTGCATATGTCTGTATGCGTGTTTTTTTTTTGTATAAAAAACAGCACTCTTTTGTGATAATGCACGTCTACTACTTATGCAAAAACCTTATACTCGAATATGTTTGGAAATATGTGTGAGCATATACAGACTTCTGAAATGGTGTCGATACGGAATTTGAAAAACATGAAACATTGTTGTTTTAACTGCTTCAAATTTTAAACGTAGAAATATTTCATGTGTCCTTTTCATTGCACAACTTTAAATTACGCAATTCTATTATGGGTTAATTCTGATCATTGTCAAGAGAAAAGTTAAATTCAGGTCGAGAATTTATCTACTGTTTTGTATTTCAAAACCAAAATACAAAAATTTGAAAAGCAAGAAATTGCTATCGCTAGATTCAAAAGTGATGGCGCACATTTCAATAAATCGAAATCAATTCGTAAAGAGTGAATAGAAAAAATTGTTAGTAAAGAAAATGTTGCAATTTTTAATTTCTAATATTTTACATTTGAATTAGTGAAAAAAATTTATTTACTCCCGTTTGCTAATGTAGTTGAGGAAGAGTATATTTTGAGGATCACTTCTATGAATAAAATTCAGTGGTGGTGTCGCTCAGCACCATTTGCTGACTGCTCTCTTTTGTTCCACGCAAGTTTTTGGTTAAGGGGATCTTCTTAATTAAATCAATTTTTTTCTTAATCCCTTCCAGAGCTATGTAAAAAGATATTTATATTCACTGTTGCAATTTAGAATTACGGACGCCACTTTGCAGGCCAATGGAAGGTATCAGCTGCGACACGTTCCACTGTTACATGGACTCCTCCTCCATTTTGCAACATTTTTGCAAGGTTCAATCATTAAAAAAAAACTTTCAGATATATATTAAAATATACTTTTTGAACGAATTGTCAGCAGTGTTCCTTATTTTAACAATAAAAATTCAAAAAAGGAACTTTTTTTACCACTAAATTATCCGACCCCTTTATATGTGCCTTTCAACCTAAGCATATATGTATATTGAAAAATTGTATTAATAAAAATTAAGCCCAAAGACAAATTTGGAAGTTTATAGTACCTTTTTCCAGGCGATGACTTCTTTGGTTGGTGGTCATAAGCTTTTTAGTTATTCTGCGATATTTTGGCAAAACTCTGGACTTCTTTTTTCGAGTTTATAAAGCGAAGGTAGCAGTTCCACAATTTGTAGAAGTTTAAGACCTGTTTACACCCATTTGCCGTACGGCAAATACTGGTTGTAGAATATTTGCACGAAACTTTAAGATTTAACAAACGAGCCCGCAGATATACAACTCACCGACTTTCGAAATTACATTCACAGCTATCCGTATTCAGTAACGCCAGTTTCGTAACACCTCTGAAAATCTAACTACGATGAATTAAGCGATAGGGCTGAGTACTTCTGTAGTAAAAATTGAGATTTATTTGATGATCCCGAACTGAACAGCATAGTTGGCGGTATGATATGAATTTCACCACCGTCTTTTAATCCACTTTATTTATGGTACAGCTGCTCGGGATTTTATATTGTCGCAACATAAATAGGGATTTTCTGAATATCTCGACTCATGCGCCACCTAACGGATACAAAAAATGTATCCTAGACCGGACCACGGGTCTTAGGAATAAATTGTCCATCTTTCATCGGTGTTTGAACCAAGTTGTAGCAAAGAAATAGCCGAACGTGCTCTGCAGCATGTCTAGATTTCAACCTACCATAGTTCCTCTGCTGTCAGACAAAAGCAAACCAGCGGATGCATTTTTGCATTTAAAAACGTATGATTTATCATACAATTGTTGATCAATATAAACAAACGAGATGTGTATTGAATACCCTAATAATTGGATGTCACAAAATGTAGGTTTTAAAATAGACTAAAGATAAATGGTTTATTAAGTGCCGCTGCAAATACAAAGGTGGATTTAATTTACTTTTTGCTGAATAAACGTATAACTAGAGAATTATAAATATATTCATACCGACATTATTTTGGTTTCCGAAATCTTGCCTTTCACTTTTAATTCCCAGCCAATTTCAAACGTTTTGCTAACAAATCACAGAAACCTGCTATTAGGCAAAGTTTTTCCAGCAATTAGTGAGCGCACTTAGCATAAACAAATAATCCATACACTTACATACATCCACATACTTATGTCTATATTTATTACCACTACACATATGACTAATGGCTAATGCAAAATAGTTGAAATTCCCACAATTTGTGGAAAACTAGCGGTTTGTACCGCATTAACTTGGTCTAAAAAGGTAAAAAAATATTTTCAAGGAATAGCACTAGCCGAATTTCTCCGCAAATCATTTTTTGAATATAAACAAATATTTAATAAAATTGTCAACAGCAAATTGAATTGGCGCGCAGTTCCACCCATTCTTAGCGGCTAAAGAAAGTAAGCATTTTAATATTGGGGGAAGTGAGGCAGTGAAGCGAAAAAAGTGGGCGCTACTGAAAACTCACCGTTTTGCGTTGGCGTTAATAGAATTTCTGAGCTGGCAAAAAGAAAAGAAAAAATCATTAAATTCAATTGTTTGCGGCGCTTACTGTAAAGTTAATTGTCATTGCTTTAGCTTTACAGTTAAACGGCCACCCAATTTTTTCACTTTCCTGCTTAGCACAGCGTCATTTGCATGAGCTTGCAATACTCATTTTTGTGTGACCGCTTTAGTTACAACACTAGAGAGATATTTATGTACCTATATATTTACAGGTACGCATGTCTGGATGTATGTACGTTTAGATTGTGGTTAAAAAAATTGCGCTTGGTTGCGTAGAAATACTAGGGTGAACGCGCATGAGCGATCAGCTGCAGGGAAGAAACAAGCTCGACAAGAAAAAAAGTAACGCGAGTACATATAGGCATTTGTATGCACATATGTATATGGTTGTACATATGGACATTAGGATGCATCACTCCTCAAACAACAGAAAATCGATATATCGGAATTATAAAATTCCTAACATTTTGAGGCATCAGCCGAAATATTTCGGAAAAATATTCAGATTTACGTGAGATGGACCTATTCGAAAATATGCCTTCAAAAGTGAAAGTTTCTTATAAAAAAATTGTTTTTTAAAACATTAAAAAAAATGATGTAGTAGTTCGGAACTGGTTCACCACTAGAACTACTACTACTTCTACTACTACTACTAGTTACTTCCACTACAACTCATAATTACTAGTACTACTACTACTCCTACAACTTTTACTTCTAACTACCCCTATTAACAACTATTACTACTACTATTACTATTGCTATTTTTACTACTGCTACCACTAATTACTACTACCACTTTAACTAATTTCTACAACTATTTTTACAAATTTCTATTACTATTTTTAATAATACTAATAATAGTTACTGCCACTTTTACTAGTTTCTACTACTATTTTTTACTAATTTCCACTACTATTTTAACTAATGCTATTGTTTACAACTACTACTATTTTTATTAATTTCTGCTACTTTTTTTTTACTAAATCTACTACTATTTTCACTAATGCTACTACCAATTGCTACTGCTATTTTGACCCATTTCTACTGCTATTTTTACTAATTTCTAATACTATTTTTACTAATTACTACTCCTATTTTTACTCATTTCTACTACTATGTCCACTAATTTCTCTTACTTTTTTCACTCATGCTAAAACTGACAAAACTTAAAAAGTGCCTTATAAAACTGTCTCCCATATTTAACTCTATATCTCTTTGTAGAACCGGCACAGAAGTTTTACTTATGGCTCGCGCGCTTAATTGCACACGTGTTTTTTCGTTCACCAATCTTATTATTCCATTGAACAAATGTTTTAATATTTTTGTGCAGGTCTTTTAAGCTTAAATTACTTCAAAATTTTTATTTGTAAAAAAAACTCCATTTTTGTAGGTATTTTCAAATCGCCTCAGTTCACGTAAATTACTTTTTTCGGAATATTTTCACGGAACCCTTACGACATTTCAGATTTTATAATTTCGCGGGTATCCAGCATTTGTTTTATGAGCCACCTTAATGTGCATTTGTATATACATATGTAGCTCCGTAGGGCTTGTATATAATTTTTCTAAAGTGTGTGTTTTTTTAAAGCTAAGTAGACACCGAAATGGCAACTCATTTGTTTCACTTGTTTCAACGGGTTTTGCATTGTGTAGCTCCGAAATGTGCACGTTCTTAATTCAGTTTTGCTTTTCTGATTCTTGCAGTTCCTTCTTCTGCGATACACAAAATTGCCATTGTCACGTTGTGCTAGAGGCAAAAAGCCTAACACTGGCTTGCCAGTCGCTCCCACAATGTCAAGTACTCCATTTCCTCATACTTTCTCTTCTTACTCTTCGCCTACTGCTCTTACTCGTGAAACGGCAACAAAATATCAGCGGAAAATAAAAGAATTTCCTTTTGTTACAATTTCGTATTATTTTATTAACGTTTTATGCAAAATTGAGCAGCGAAAAAAACTCACACGCATACACAAACATATCACCCTAACTATAAGTAGTATATATAAGCGACAGTTCCACTTAAGCGCCTCTACATATTTTATTATCGAACTTGTTTTGCTGTTTTCAGCCACCTCCACTTTGTAGCAGCTCGTTGCACTTCTGCACTTTTAAATTTTTGTTGCATTTCTGCATTTTATTATATTTATTGCACTGCTTATTTTTACATATTTACACAAACTTATATTATGTACTTTTGTACATTGGTTTTCTGAAGCCAAGGAATTCCCTTTAAGCTGCCATTCTTATTGAAGGAGGATTCAGGTTTAATTTTAACTTTTAAAAAAATAACGAAGCTTTGTTCATTGTTGTTGTGTTACTGATGCTTCATTCAAGTGATCAATCAGTTTTGCTGGCGCATGCGCTTTTGCCATGCGTAATTCTGTGCCCGACGAATTTGAGGAGTAGATTTTTCGTTATACGCCAGTAACCCAATCTGCCCTAGAGATGAGAACGTTTCAAAGTTTCACCAATAGAGCTTTCACGGAATTCAAGTCTTCACATCCGAAAATTTGTTTTTAAAAAGCTAGTTGCTTTCAAATGTACTGTTATGAAATTTTGAGACTAAATTGTCGAACATTTGTTCTCATAACTCCCATTGTTCTCATAATGCCAGATTGTGCCTTCACTATAGCGGCCCCATTTTTTCGCTCCTACCTCTCATAATATTCATTTACTGTTACAAATACTCTTGAGCTTTTACTATATCCGTCCGCTTTTTTAAATGTACAATTCTTATATTTGTAGCTTTCATCATATTTTCTTCGAGACTAAGCTTTCATTGCAGCTTTTCAAGTATTTGTATCCTATTTCTCTCAAAGAAACTAACATGCAAATCTTTATGTAAACACCTTTTTCGTAAATTAGCTCACTATGTAAATGTTAATTACTATTATAATTTAATATGTAAGCTCCTTAAAAAGCTTTCATTGCCATTTCAATAGCTTTTTTTTATTAAGCTAGTTTATCAATTTATTTCCACATTTGAAGCATCAATATTAAAACTCTTTTAAATTTAAACGAATTTCATCGAAAGCTGTATGTAGCTTTCACTCAGTCCTAAGTGTTTGAATAAAACATTTTGAGATCTATTACCACTTTTTCAAAAAGCTCCAATATTAGTTTTTTAATCAAAATTATTTTATCAAAAGCTTTCATAAATTTTACGGAGCTTTCGACTACAGTCTGTCTGAATTTTTAAATTCAAAAAGTTCAGTTACAAAAGTCCTTCTGCAATTTGCTCTAATTTTCGATTAAATTTGTCTTGTGATTTCAAATTAATAAATTATTTAATTTACTACTCGTTTGTCGAGGCTTTCACTACAGCACTTTTTTGGAAGCTGCGAACTTTTTAGCTCCTTCCGTTGCATTTTTCACTGGAAGTAATTTTCATAAAAAGCTTTCACCACTCCTAAATTTCGCTTTCACTTCTTGTTATTAATTCACCACAAAAACGTACTCACCTCCTTTGCTTCTTCTTCGCTGTAGTCTGCCATTCAAATATTCTTTGCCGAAATTTTCACCTGAAGCTATAGTAGCAACACTTTTGCCATCAATTTGGTTAACTGTGATGTAAAAAATGTATGTAAATTTTTTTTGTCGTCGACGTCCTTCACTTTGGCCACCAGCTTCATTTTGCCTTTGCCATTTAAACGTAATTCATTCATGCGCGCATTTTCATTCAAAATCATTCAAAAATGATCACTCCAATCGCGCACAATCGATTCCACAAATTGTATAAATATGCTTTCATTACAAAAACAACAACCATCGGTTACTTTACATTACTGCCGTTGGACTACTTAGCTGCCAATGCCCGCGCCGCTATTGTGTGCGTTGTTTGATTTGTAGTTTTTTGTTTTTTGTATTGTTGTAAAGCTTTGACAGACATGCTGGCTGCTGGCTAGTGGCTGCTGGCTAGTGGCTGCCGGCTGCCAGTCACATTCCCATTGCGCTCGCTCGCTAAAGTCATCGTCTGTCGCTTCTTATTGCCTGTGCGCCTGTCAAATCGATCAGCCCCGGCCGAAGCGCGCGGCTACAAATATTGCCGCTGGCTGTCGTTTCACTTGCCTCGCTTGTTAACTGTTTGTTTTGCATTTCAACGAATTTTTTTTTTTGGCAGCGGTGAGGGAGGGATGGGTGACTAAGATCACATATGAAAATATTTTAAAATTCATTAGTCTGCATATGTCATTTGTTGGTGATTGGCGGTGGCGGTGGTGGCGTTGTAGTAGTTGTTGTTGTTGATTTTGATGTCTGTCTCGATTTGAGCCTGATTGAAAGCGTAAGAAATGTCAAAAATTGATTTTGATGTTATTATTGATGATGCTGCTTTTTACATATTTTATATATGTATTTATTTTATATGTGTGTGTGTGTGTGTGTTGTTGCAGATGCTGACGCAGCGTTTCACTATCCCCGCTGCAAATTGCAACTTCGTATTCTGTTGGCTGGTGCCGGACGCCGTCATTTATGCTGATCATATTAAAATGTTAACTTTGGCCAAGTCGTCGGTCGTTGAGTGTTATGAGATGCTGTTGCTTTTTCTTGTATTATTATTATTATTATAATTTGGTCTTAGTGGAATTTTTGGAATGCTCGCAGATTGAGCTGTTAAAGCAATTAGCTGGCCACTTCCATAAGTTGATGAAAATTTTAGTATTACGTAATCAGGTGTAGCAGAATGTTCAACCATATTAAGAATGCAATAGAAAAACTTTGAAAAGTTTAAAACAAAGCGCATTTTGAAAGTTAATATCCTGTTCTGTTACTAACACTGAGGTGCCTGTTAAGCCATTAACAGCTGTAAACTTACACTCGTAAAAAAATAAAACCCACTAAGTGATGTTAATTGACACGAACGCTGTTTGATATGCAAATGAGAAAACGAATCCGAATGTGCATTATGCAAAAATACGCTAAGTCGAAATATCTCAGTTTCCAGAAAAAACTTTTAAATCGTCTGTTAATTATAATGTGATCAGGGGCGGATCCAGAAACGATTCTTAGGGGGAGAAAATAATCTTATACCTCAAATCTGGAGTTTGTGTTATTCCTTATTATTCCCAATTTCTCCCTGCTGGATCCGCCCCTATTATGAAGGTAGACACAATTGTTCTTTCGTCAGGAATTCAGGTCAAATAATGGAACATCAAAAAGTAACAATCTCAATAGAGATGACAGTAGCAATTCCAATAACAATAGCCAACAACAGTTCAAAATGATTTTGAATTCAAATAGTTTGAAGAATCGATGCGAAAATTGACGACAGTATTGGTGAATACGATAGTGAGAGCATATGGTTAACGATAACAATTCCGATTCAATAACTATAATTATAATAGCGCCGACAGCAATACTAATACCAGAAACGGAGCTGTTAATAAAACCTTTATAGATATTGACAATGAAATTTTCCCTATAACGTTCCCAATTCCAACAACGATATCTGCACAAGTGAACTCAGTTCTGAAAGCAATTTTGACAAGTCTGATAATGGTTCCGATAACGACAGCAATATCTTTATCTATAACGATGATTCCGATATCGATAGCGATGAATCTGATAACGATGCATATGCTTGCAGAATTTCCGATAATCATGATAGTATAATTGACATCAGTGATGGTATTAATAGCGATAACGAAAATGATATCGTTAACTTTAACGAATAGGCATAAGAAAAATAATTTCAGTAAGTATTCAGGGGTTTGCGGGGTTCCGTAGTCTGATTTTTTGGGAAATCTACGAAAAACTATCACCGAATCCGCCGCATCATATACTTTGAATTTATTCGTTCGTAGCTAATCGGGCTTAGCAATGCCATTTTAGTAAAATCTCCGAAAATTGAGCCCCGATAAATTCAGTGGCAAAGCTTGTTAGAGAGTGTGATATAATAATAAATAATAAATTATGCACTAAAATCAATTGCTCGATTTTTGGACCTTTAAGAAGACCCAATTTCTCACAAAAAGCTTCAACAAAACTGCAATGGTTCCACAGTAGTTTTCTCATCGTGACTTCAAACTGTTATAAAAATGGCATGAGAACTTACAGCTAAATATTCGATGCAATTTTACTTTAAATTCAAATTGAATTTCGATGAAACAATAAATTTATTTGTACAAAAAAAAAACCAAAAACACTCCTCAAATCGTGTTTCAAAAGCGCCAATATTAGACAAGCATTTAACCCTGCAATAAACCACTAATAAGCTCCATTTAAAGTGCAATAAAACTATAAAATAAAAATTAAGCGTTTCATATCACACTGACATGCTGGGCGGAAAACTAAAGTCTCAACCCACACTCAACCCTTCATCATCAGCAGCCCACATTGAATCCTCGCGCACCCAAAACCCCACAATTCAGACCCACACTTTACTCTATATCTATACTCAATGTGTACTTGGCTGACGCGCCAGTGACTACATAAAACGTAATGTTCATGTCCTTTTCATGCACACACACACACTGCATTCCATTCCATTCCGTTGTACATATTGCATGTGTACTTACCAAGTATTAATGTGTGTGTATATGTGCGCTCGCATGTACGAGAGAATTTGCATAATCCTGCGCGAAACTACGTGCCATATATCGTCGTACAACACGTGAAAATGTTTTAATTCATTAATTCCCTGCCAGTTCATGTCGTAGCTAAAGTTGAAGTTGAGCTGAGCAGAGCTGAATTGAGCTAAGCGAAAAGGACGAAGAGTAGAATATGGCAGGAACGCAGAAAGGCCGATCAAACCGATGGCTATACTGACCGACGACCAGAGGCGTGCGTGACAAGTAGGCATTTTGTGTTGAGGCCCAAACATATTTATGTACTGCAAAGTACTTTTAGTTATATGGATGTATGTATGTATGGATGTAGATATGTATATGGAGATTTGTGGCATTTGTACGAAAATGTTCTTCTTGTGCATGCCACATATCGCACGTTACTTGCAACATGTGTACTTGCATAATTATGGCTGTGGTGAAGAGAGTTAGGGAGAGAGAGGGAGAGAGAGAGCGAGTGCTCAATTTTATGGAGTATGAATAGTGTGGCTGAATTATTGAGTTGAAATGTTGGTCGAATGCAAAGCAATAGCTGCGAAAGCAACAATAGCAGGAAATATAAATAGAAAAGTTGTGGCAGCGAGAGCGTTTAAATAGTTAGCAAACGTTTAAATATCCAACAGCGACTTTTATTTTTTTATCAGCATCTAGAAATTCGATAAAACTCTTTGTGAAATAAATTTAAGAAACAAAATATTTTTCGAATACTTCGAGCGAATCTTCGACTTTAATATTTTATAGCTTTTTGTTTAAAAATTTTGCTTAATTTTGCCTATTGCTAATTTTTATACCCAAATATTTTATCACTTGCGATCACTTTGCGTGTTGATTTCTTAGCACATAACATAAAAGGCGTTTACAAAACAAAGATTGGTGACATTTTGCGGATGCGTGCGTTGAGCGCGGAACATCAGTAATGTCCCAATAACTTAAACAGGCGAAAAGTGATAGCTAAGGCAACAAACGTAATATTCGAGCAGTATTTAAATAGCTTTCGTAGATTAACTTTGCTAAACAAAAAATAAATTTTTTTTACTTACATATGTAAAATAAAATTTTTGAATATCAAAAACAACGTAATATTAAGAACCAAGCAAATTTTTAGTTTGCATTTTTATTGCATCGAATCCTTTGAACTTTTTGTAATTTACAGTTAACCTGAGATATAGGTGTGGACTTTTCTACTACCTCGTTAATATTCGTTAATCATAAAATTTTATTTAAATACTATCGGCGTCAAACAGTTAAATATTTTCAATTATCTGTATTCGATTCGAGGAACCGATAACTAAAAACTATATTCACGATATCGATATTGATGTCAATGGAAATACCGATAACAACATCGACAGCGTTAACTACAGAAAACTCGATAGCGATATTGAAATGGCTAATAACAGAACAATGAAAACAATATCGGCAATCAAAACTATGAAGGGAACGATACTTCAATTTTTTATAAAAAATAAAATGAAATTATAATGCATATAAAAATATAATACAACATATCAACAAAGATGAGAATTAAAATATTGCTGCTTTATCTAATTATTCCCAAACAAAACGGAACTGGCGCTCAGTACAATTACAAAACTTTCCATAAGAATATAAGGCGGAAAGTAATATGGTAATATTAAAATATTTTATTTTGGGAATTGTCGAAAAGTGAAACTATAAAAAAAATTTAAAATATAAATATTTTGCTGAGATGTAAAATTTAAAGTATTGTTCAAAAATAAATTGAAAGCCGTACGTTTCTAAACGCTAGCGCCTTTGCCATCGCAAACAATATACTGAGGAGAAAAATATTTTACAATGAAATTAATTTTCACATTACTGAAAAACAAAAAATTGCTTATGACAGAATATATTTATACAATTTTTAATAAAAAGTGTTGTGAGTACAAAAATTTGCTATGCAGTTGACATGAAAAATTCCAAATGAAGTTTGAAACCCAGAATGTGTGGAATTTTTTTTTCGATTAATATAAAGTTATTACTTTCCAAAAATATTGCTTGGAGAAGTACATAAAATAATATGGAAAAATATTACTTTGCTGAACGAAATTTATTTTTTTTAACTGTTTAGTTGTAGAAAAAAAAAATGAATACAGAACACAACTGAAATTTTTTATAAAAAATTTATATTTCAATTTGTTTTTCAGTGTTGCATGACTTTTGTTGAATGTAAAAATAAAATAAAAGCATAATAACTTTTAGAATTTTCTGAATATGTTGCTATACGAATACCGAAACTGAATAATTTTAATTATAAATCAATTCGTAAAAAGCTTTTTTCGGTTTTCCGCAAATAACACAAAAATCGACTCACCCTACGCAGCATCTTTCAATATTTATGTGCTACGCATAGAAGTGATCTCGAATTACCCACGCGCTACCATTTAACCCGAGCACATACACACACACACACACGCACGAGTAGACTTATGGATGTTTTTGTATACGAGCGTGTGTGTGTTGAAAGAATTACCAAGTACAAAAAGTATGCATACGAAAAGCAAACCAAAAGGAAGCTGCAACACCAGGTGTTGACCAGCAGCAGTAAAAAAAAAGAGGAGTAAAAAAAAAAAATAAAATAAAACCACAGCAACAACTGACTGCTAACAGCAAGCAACAACTTAAATAATAGCAACTGTATACAACACAATACCAACAACAACCAACCAACCAACCAGCAAGAAGGTAACAGCACCAACAGAGCAGCATATCGTCACCATATCATAACAAGCAATAAATTATGCAGCATGGATTTCCTAGAATTCTTTCTACGGCTGGTTACGAGAGAGGAGGCACACCAAAAACGATACAACAACAATAAAAAAATGTGTACATAGCAAACACAAAAGTTCAAAGCAAAAAGAAAAATACAAAAACACAAAAAGGAAGAAGAAAAGAAAAGAGTTTAGATGCGAACTCACTTGGCCGTCGTCGTCGCAACGAACAGACCGACATAAAAGGACTCAACACAAAATAGAATAGAAAACACCTCTTAATAGTTGTTGTAATATGCAATGCGTGCACTTATTGAAAGTAATGCAATTGCAGCGTAAAACGCAAAAATCTAAATACTTTTTATTAAACCAGCAGCAATTGTGCCTACATACATAGATATTTCGATACAAAAGCGAAGATTTACTTAGCCATTTTACGACCGATCACCTCACCCCCGGCCAACAATTTATTTATCTGCGACCAGCTGGCAATCGATATTTATGTTGTCGTTGTTGTCGTTGTTTTTGGCATTGTTGCTTTGTGTGTATTCACTAATATCTATCACGCGCACACAAATCTCAATCCCGGTGTGCAAGTTTTCAACGAAAAGTGCGTCGAAACGGTTGGGGGTAGCCAAAGCAGCAACGACAGCAACAGCAGTCGAACAGCGCGAAGCAAGCGTCCGGCTAAGTCCGTTAGTGAGCCAAGCAATGAATTACGAGTAGAGTATTGAATTGCTTTGCTGCTATTGAACGAATGAATGGGTGACCAAATGATCATAGTGCTTGAAGAACAATAAAATAAAGTCAAAAAAAAAAAAAATAACATATTATACTCGTATATGAAAATTTATTAAAAGCCAAAAACAAAAAAAAAAAACAACTGCGCAGGGTGACAAGACGGCAAGGTGCATGCGATTGTGCTATGCGTGCGCATTGAGCCTTTATTTCTGTGCAGCAAATGCAACGTGTAAAGGCTTAAATTGTGTAGCATGATTGATGAGATTTTAAATACGATATTGTGTTTTAATTTGATGGGACACTTTTTTCGGGTTGCTTTTGTGTTATTGTTATATTTCTGCTGCTTGTCATCTTTGCCGTGGAATTGGCGGATAAGTGAAAAAGGGTTCTCTATATTTATACACAACATTATTTACAAAGAATAAATGGAATTTAGTAAACATTATTGGATGGTCGAACGTTATAGAGAATTTTTTGTTTTTTTTGGTTCTGTAAATTATAAAAATATATATTTGAGAAAACGAAAAATAATATGAAAACGAAATATAATAAAAATATTTTTTTTTATTCATTTTTACTATTTGAACTGGTAGATTTAATTATATACATACATAGTATATTAGGGCGCCCACAACGAAACAAATGTGTAGGGTTTCTACTGGTGTTTTAAAATTTATTATGTTTTACGACTTCCGCCACAAAATTTTGAAAACATTTTAAGATTTACCTGAGCTGCGCCGATTTTAAGAACCTCAAAAAATTAAGTTTTTTAAATGAAACTATTTTTTTCTTAAATATTAAAACAAAGAATATCACTTCAATATGATAGCTTAGGTTTAAAAGGTCCGCATAAAAATATATTTTTTTTTTTTCAAAACTATATTAATGTGAATTGCGAAACAAAATTAATTGAACAAATATAAATTAAAATAACTAAGCAGTTGATTTGTTCAACACGACCTTAAGCTCGAAAACTTCATCACAGTATCTATCTGGTGGCCAAATAATAATTTTCATCATGTTAATTATAATTATTTTTGGCAGATATCCCATTAAAAATTACGCCAAAGAGTTGCTTAATTTTTAGCTTTAAAAATCTGTTAAGTATATAAAAAATTAGTAAGCAATGCAGACGCAGCTGCACGAATATCAAATAGTATTGCATAAAACCCAGGACCGAAAATAATCGATATTTTGATTTTGTGGATACAAAATTCATTAGGAAGAACTCATTCAAAATGAAATACTATAATATCGAGAGTTCAGATTCTTATTTTTTTGATCGTTACTTTTAAATCTCAGTTTTTTCGATCAAAGTTGAACGATATTTTGTGATTTTTATTTTTTCGATTAAAAATAATCTTTACTCATGGGTTTAAATTTTTCAATTATATTTGGCCGATATTTTTTTTTTTATTTTTTCGATCATACAACATAAATCGTATTGTTGGAGCTTTTGCTGTTATTGAGAATTTTTGATTCCAAGAATAACGATTTTTTTATCGAAAAAATAAAAATGACAAAATATCGATCAAATCAAAGATAACAATTAAATATAGATTGCCCAAAAAAATAGAATTCACAAAGTATCGATTAAATTTGACGGCGATTAAATTATGATTTTTTTACAAAAAGAAATAGCCGTTACCGTGTCCCCAAATAAAACTACCGTGTCCCTGTATAGAACTATGTACTTGTACCATAATTTTTGAAGGTATTTTTATATCGGTAAATCTTACAATTTTTCCGAAATATTTAGGTGAACGTCTTAGAATAAAATAAAGTTTACAATTAT
Source organism: Anomoia purmunda (assembly GCA_951828415.1). NCBI lineage: Eukaryota > Metazoa > Arthropoda > Insecta > Diptera > Tephritidae > Anomoia > Anomoia purmunda. The sequence goes on from OX639993.1 coordinate 156,240,554, forward strand.
ATTGAAAAACCTCGCTTTTATTTTCTTTGGGCAGTGGTGCACCCTAATGTGCATAATTATATACGTATGTACATAACGAAAAATTCCTTCCTTCTACTCCCGCTAATAGTTTAGCCTCGCGAGATGTCAATTACATTCTCACTCACTTGCTACTCTACAACTTTGCATGCAACTCAATTGCTAGACCGCTTCTTTTGCAATACTACAATTTCTTTTGATTAAAATTTTTCCAACACACACGATCACAACACAAAAACTAAATGAATGATTCGCATAAGAAAACATAAGAAAAAATCATGCCACATTAATTATGGCCCAAATTCTTGGAAAATTCTCATATCGTACGACTCTAACAATGCGGCAATGTCTTTTTTGCATTTTTGTTTTATGAATGCGGGTGGATGTACATATATACGTAGGAACATACATACATTGCATGTTGTCGCTGGTGTTGTTGCTACTGATGTTGTTGTTGTTGCTGATCGCACATTGACAGCACTGCGTGTTTTGAATGCAACGCTCGCACACAGTGGCGACTCATTCATTCATTCATGCCACCGGTACCGGACTCGCTCAACAGATGTTCCTAGGTATTTACATGCTTTTCTAAGTATGTGTGTATGTGTATGTACATACGTTTGGTATATGCATGGAAGTATATGTCAAATGCACACCGCATTGCAATTGCAAATTCGTCTGTCCAGTGGTTGCACTAAGCGCGAGAGTGAGTGTTAAATAAAACAAACGCGTACAGAAAATAATACTAAAAAAAATCAACAACAATAAGCGCGAATAAAAAATATTCTTTACAAATCGCCACTGTTCGCATGTTGCCTGGGTTGAAGTGTGTGTGTGTGTGTGTGTATATTCTGTTCAACAACTTACAATGCTCGCCCTCCCACCGCCACCGACGACAACGCGTCAGCGCCAACCATCGTGCGATGTTTTAATTAGTTGAGCCACATTTATTAGCCCCAACTGTGTGGCGGCAAGTTCTATTTATCTTTGCGCAATGCAACAAAATGCAACAATAACAACAACAACAACAACAATAACTCCATTAAATTTTGCAAATGCAAGCACATTCTCCAATAATATTGTCAGCTTGTGGTTTCGTTATAGCGTAGCTTGGCTTGGCAGGCAGTGAAATTGGCGCATGCGCTTGCGAGTCGTTCCCCCTTGCGTTTGTCGTGTCGGTTGAGAACAACACATCGCTTGTTTGCAATGACCTTTCCGGCTCCCTCCTGCTAATTCTCGCTGCTCTTCGCATATCAATTTTTTCTTGCCTTCGTTTTATTTTCCTTTCTTCGTCCGAATCGCGCGCATGCGTGGGGGCGCCCCAGAAATGCCGATCGGTTACTGTTTGAACACAGCTGTTCCTTCAAGCACTTAAAGTGAGTGCACTGTTGTTGTTGTTGTTGTTGCTACATGCTACTTGTTGTAGCGTACAGTGGCTTGACTGTCCTGCCTGTCCGCGTAATTAAATGACATAATTACTTCAATTCGCGCTGGTGAATGTTGCGGCAAAAAAAAATTATAATGGAAAAATCGAAATGTAAAAACTACAACAATAAACGCAACAATTAAGTAGCTCCAAATGCAAAAACAACGAGAACAATAATAATATACATGTATCATTGTATTTGAAACGCAATCCAACCTCGTTGACAAAAATGCCAATATTTATAGCATCAGAATGACAACAACAACAAAAGCAACTATTGCATATATTGTAAGACAAAACCAACTGTACGAATAAAAATTTCTTAAAAGGCAAACCAATAACTAAATGTTAAATAACCACTACAACAAAAAGGCAAAAACTAAGCAAGTTTTGAGATAAAACAACAACCAGAAAATAACAACTTTATTTAAATGAAAGGTCTTCGTGAAAAAAACTGTGTACAAACAATTGGACGCTAAAAAATACACAGCAAAAGCAGCAAATGAATAGGTTTTGAGGTAAAGCAAAATATCAACAAAATAAATATAATAAGAAAAGTAACAACAGCAACAAAAAAATAGAGAAGAATTCTTATAGAAAAACAGCAATAAGAATACCAAAAAAGATTTTAAAAACTTTTAATAATAATACGAATAACAAAATCAAAACTTAAATAGCTTTTGAGAAAAAAATTATTTCGAAAAAAACTGAAGAAAAAAATGGCGACGTTAAAAAATTAGAGATAAAGAAAAGAAAGTTGATGAAAAGCTCAAAAAATACAATCACAAAAATAACAGCAATAACAACAGCAACAACAAAAGCTACAACGAAATATGCTTTAAATAAATAAAAAACAATACGAAACTTAAGTAGAAAAAAATTAGATCAAATCAAAAATAAAAACAACACAAAAAGTAACAACTAAACTATATAATATAAAATTGAACGGTTTTTAAGGAAAACCAGCAACAGCAATGCGAAGTCATTGTAATCAAAGCGCAACAAAACTAAACTAAATTAAATATATTTTCAGCGAAACCAAATCATTTTTACGAGAACATAAACCATAACAGGGGTATTCACACCGAGCTCGGTAATGTTTTAATTCAATATTCGTTAACTTCTTTCGCATATTTCGCGCTTGTAAAATTACTACTATTGTGCTGAAATAAGTCTTATACGCAGATTTATAAGACCCCTTTTTTCCTACTTCGAAAAGTTTACAGAGATAACGAATAACGACTAAAACTTTAGCGAATTTGATGTGAAAACCCCTATTGCAATAATTTACTTTCAATATAACTGCAAAATCACCAATGCCACTGTAAATTACAACAACAAAATGTGACAACAATGATAACAACGAAAAGTTTAGACAACAATAATAACAACAACTTCAGCAGAAACTACAATTTCCTATTCGCTCAACTCTTTCCAACACTCCATCACCACTTGCCACATTCCACAAAGCGTGTGTTGTACAACATGTTGCCAGTTAGTTTGCTTTCTGCTCGTTGCTCGCTCTTTGCCGCTAGCCCTTTCTATCCAAAGCTTGTTTGCAAAACACGTGATGTTTCTTACACGCTGTTGACAATCATCGTTTCAATTAATTCATTGCGAACACAGTTCACTTAACCTTTCCGGAGAGTAGGCGCGCAGACTCAGCACACTGTGAAGATCGTTTGCTGTTATTTGACCTCCCTCCCTCCAACCCCTCCCGTAAAAGAGAAGTAAAACGCATAAATTCTTTATCATACCCTCCCGTTACCTCCCTATCCCTATCTATCACGTTCGCTTCCCGCTTTACGACTTGACTAGCATTTTGTGTCTACGTGGTTTTCAATGTGTGGCGGCGAGTGAAATTCATTCGCAATGCAAACGTTTTGTGAATTTTTCACTATAAGGTGTCTTTCATCAACACCGCCAACAACAATTTTATTACATAGTACATACATTTGTTTAATAGTCGTATATGTATATTTATATGTAGGTACATGTTTATTGCTTTTATTGCTATGCGCATTCGTTTTTGCCAATTTTGTTGCTGTCGGTTTTTTTTTGCTTACAAACTTTGCATTCTAATTTGACAGCGCTCTTTTGCTTTTTACGCTGTTTCTTTATTTTCCTTCAGCAAGCTTCATTACGCTTCCTCGTTTTTGTTTGCACTTTTTTGGCTCACAGTGTGTACTAATTTTACTTTTCTTTTTCGTTTACTTCTTCTTCTTCTTACTGTGAGTCATGCAAATGGTGTGAAAATCAGCGGCTTAAGTTTAGCTAGCCGGACATCAAGAATCCTGTCTATCTCTCAGTCTGTCAGTCAATATCGCCTATCAATTGTCAATCTGCAATGACATTTTTTTTTATACAAATACTTGTGGATTTTTTAGTACGAGAAGTATGTGTATGTGGGTATTGCATGTGGTGAATGTTTTACTCTTCGCATTGCAACTTAAAATTCACTGGGCCAAAATATTTTGGGTGAACGGTCCATTTGATTTTATGCAACTGAAAGGGCCTAAGGCTTTATGTGTACTCCAAACCTAATTTTATTGCGTTCGATGAATGAAATTGGTGGTGCAAGTGAAATTGACAAGGTCAAATATTTCTGTGAGTGATTTCTATCTAGTCACTCTTTTCGTGACAGAGAGATTATTAGCAATAGTTCTATTGTTACTATTACCATTACCAATGTTAACATTACCAGTCCCATTAACGTTACTGTTCTTGTTCCCATTAACATTATAATTATTAGTACTTTACCTCTGTTACTAAAGTGCTATTGTTGTTACCGTTACCAATAACTCTAACATTATTACTACCAATACGATTACTATAAGTAATTACCAATAACATTGCCTATAACTTAGTCGTTGTCATTGATATTAACTTTGTCACTATAGTTAACTTTACCATTACCAGTATCATTACCATTACCATTATCATTGCTAATTCCATTACCATTACCATTACCATTTCTATCAACATTAACATAGTCGCTGCCATTGCTATTAACTTTTTCACTGTAGTTAACATTACCATTACCAGTAGTATAAACATTACCACTACCATTACTAATCCCATTACCATTACCATTACCATTTCTATCAACATTTACATAGACGCTGTCATTGCTATTAACTTTTTCCCTGTAGTTAACATTACCATTACCAGTAGAATTTTTGGGTACTAACTTTTCTATAGACGCTTTTAGAAAACCATACTGTATAGCTTTCCGTTCGATACGCTGTTCACTAAATTGTACCCGACTTAAACAACAGACATAAATAAGTGTATATATAATTGCACCAATGGTCATATCAAATATGAAACAAAATAGAGGCAATATCTAAGGTTAGCTGATCGCTACCTAGACAAAATAAAAAAAAAGCACAAAAAATATTAAACTACATACATATGTAGAGTGTTTAATTAAACACACGCAAACAATAAGGTTACTTTTTCCCTAGCCTATTGGTGCAAACACAAAAATAAGTCTCAAATGCAAATGTAAACTTGTTGCCAGAACTACCCGAAAATCAACTATCATTTGTCAAACAACGCTTTCAAAAATATGCTTATAAAAAACATAGGTACAAATGTATGTACATATGTATGTAGATTTGTATTCCACTGGCCTGACATTGTCAATTTGATGAGTTCCTGGAATTTTATACCTATCTAAATACAATAAGCAAATGAACATTTATCCAAGTATTCGTGTGGCAAGACTTATGCAATGGGCTGGCTTGCAGGTCGGCCGGCCACTCAGCGCATCGTTTGGTCAACGACCAGCGACAACATAAGGACATAAAAAATAAGTACGCGCTTGGTTGCAAGCAACTAACGGGCTTGTGTGTGTGTGTGCCACATAACGAACATCATCAATAATCACGCAACAGAGACGGTAGCAGGCAAAACAGCTACTACATAGCAACAACGATACCAACAACAATAATGCAATAAATGGCGTACACACAAAAACATATTGTGATTGCAAATTAGTATACGTTTATGTATGTGTGTGTGTGTGCGTGCGCGTATTTGTAGATGCATAAAAGCTCATATGCCACATATTGTTTCCATATTAATTTGAGATATCAAAATTGTCCAACAAATGCATTAATAAAAGACACAATAAGCAGAACTGATCGCACGAGCGGTTGCAGGGTCTCGAACGGACGGGCGGTCGCGCAACGAAGGCAATGCGTGGTTCATTTGGCGGTGATTCAGCGAACATAACAAATCGGCCAAAAGCCAGATTCTCGAAAGAAGCAGCACTAAACTAACCTGCGTTGCGCATTCAGGTGCTGGACAAGAATGACAAGGCGAGCAGCTATCGAACAGCTGTACAACTAAACACCACATAAAACAGATGACTCCGCCGAGTTGAGGTGGCATGCGGCATGCGGCATGTGGCATGTCGCTATGCGGCTGAGTGTGCCTCATTACATTTGACACTTGTGTGAGCTTGTTGTGATTTGTCATTTGGTAAATGGAGGAGCAGCTAGCGTTTGGTAAAGCGTAGAAGTACCAGTTAGGGAACAACAATAACAACACACAAACACATGAACTACAACTCTTGCTTTTGTAATTACTGTTATATATGTATGCATGTATGTATGTATACTAGTTATTGTTGGTGCTTTCGGCCGTATTCCATCTAACGCAGCAAGTGGTCAGTCAATAAATGAGCGAACAAATGAAAGCGCGTACGACGGAGTGTAGCGCACGAGCTCAGCGACAATAGCCGCAAATGTGACAGCGTTCATTAATTTTGTGAACGCGCGCTAGTCGTCGGTAGCGGTGAGGTGGTGCGCAGAAGCGGCCGCATTGGCAATGAAATCGCGCAACTATAATGAGCAGCCAAGTAGCAGCAGCAATTTGCAATGACAGCAACACCAGGCTATCTGACTGCTGGCTATTGGCTGATAGTTGTGATGATTCAAGTTGCTACTAGGCGATGGCTCACCATAGCATGGTGGTGAGCAGCGCGACGGCGTAGCGTGTGCGTCGAGAAGCCATGCTGTGTTTGCGCCTAGCTACTTCACTGCAATAGCACTGAATATTAGCGCTTTGTTAGCAATATTGGCAACACGGAAAACTACTGTCGAAGAGTAGAAGCGCAACGTTGATTGTGGGGTTTTGTGGGTGGAGCGCGAAGAGTACTGAGCGGCGCGCAGTCAATTGCGGTGGAATATTTAACAGAATCAGTTCATTTTTATTGCTTTTGATAGCCATTATGATTAGGATTTTTGTTATTAGGCTTTTGTAGTTGTAATTGTAATCAATCCGATCATCGTTCAAGTTGTTGGTGCAAGTTATTGGTGGAAAAAATACATTGGGGGTGGCAAGTAAACGCCCGCATAAAAGTAAATGCCAAACAGCTGTAAATTATTACATGAACGAACTTGTAATTGCTTGCACGTTTGGCCTGTCATGCGTGCTCTCTGTCTATATATAAGCAAAAAAAAAATATATATATATTAATTTCCAAGCGCATATGTGCGATTGTAATTTCTTCGAGTGCAGAAGCGTACGACGCATGATAAATTGTTGGCAATTTGGCTGCTGAACGCGCCCATATGCCCCGGCGTATTCATTCCTGCATGGACGCTAACCAAAGTGCGCAGCTCTACACCAGCTTCAGGTGGCTCATACTACACACACATTTGCACTTACATACACAAGCGTCGATGCATTGTACATAGAGCTAACGCAGTGGCACTTTAGAGTGCAATTCATAGCTGCAACCGAAAAGCAACATACAATACTTTTTTATTCACACGTGCGCTATGTCGCCCCCCATGCCTCCTGTCTTCTGCTATCAAAAAGCAGCCAGCCAGTTTGCTTTGTGTTCGCGCTGTGTGGTTTACAAATGAGCTGAGTAAAGTTGAGTGTAGTTGTTGTTGGAGTTGCCTAACTGCCGCATTACTGCTTTGTAGTTGCAGGAATATTTGGCTGTGGCACTGCTCACTTTGCAACGCTGGTAGTTGCATTGAAGTAGTAAAAGTGATTTTGTTTTTTTTTTTTTTTGACTTTTGGCGTTATTTTACGTATGTACACATCGCGCCGCTTGGTTTGTTGGCCTTTGTTGTAATTTTAGCTCCTATTATTATTCGCTACTCCTCTTATTGTCACATATTGTGTTGCAACAAATTTCACCAATCGTTGGCAATGACATTGCAAATTTCACACCAGAGCGCATTTTAATGACACAAATTTTCTATGGCAATGGCAAAGGGGGCGCGAACTGTGGCGGAGGGGGGACGAATTATTGGGCGTAGAAATAGGCGTTGGCGAAATTTCAAGTAATTTAATAGTTGCAGCACTGCGTGGCTTGGTTCAGAGTGATATTTTGCTAGTGAAATCGAAAATTTCGCTGTGAAAATTAACTTAATTGAAATTTATAATTACATTTTGATTGCGGGTATTTATTGATTATATTTACTAAACTACCACATGTAATTGCAAATATATTTTACACTTTTCGAATGTTTCTTTTATTTAGAAAGCTAATGAAAAAGTACACTCACTCGAGAAGGGTGAATTGAAGGAAAACGACTATCAAAAGATGGAATGAAGAGTGGGAATGAATTAGCGCTAAAATAATATTGACTGCATTTGGACAAAAACTATTTTATTTTATGTCAGTTATTTGTTTTTAAGCAATATTTTCGCGATCGGGTGAAAATATCGAGATTTGAAGAAAAAATTGCGAAATTTTAACCAATTCAAACTAAAGAAAAGTTTTCAATGATACGGAGATGATATTTTTTCTGAGTGGAATCATTACATAATTAATTATAATGTAATCTTAAAAACTTTTCTTGAAGTTTCTGTATAAATGTTAAGTAAATATATATATTATTGTAAGCCTGGAAAATATATTAAAAATTATTTAAAGTCTTAACAACGAATGGCGAAATACATCACCGCCTGTTAAAAAATTAATCGTTACATGTTTTCTTACAATGTAATTATAATGTAATTTCCCAAAATAATGTTATATCTATATGTAAACGAAAATGGTATGTTATGAGGAAGTAATTGTAGTATTTTGCAGACAATTTTTATAGTAGATAAATAAAAAATAAAAAGTAACGAATAATTTTCAATTGTTGTAATTTTCAGTTCGAAGTAATATACAGCAAATTATTCTAATTCGGTATGAAATACCCATATAGTAAAACCTTGAAATGTTTATGAAATTTTTTTGAAAGGTTTAATTCATAAATAAGCGAAATATCTATTTAGGTACGTGTTATACAATTTTAAGAAAAATAATAAAATTTTACGAATAATAAACTTTCCTCGAGCTCAATTAAATCATATTAGTTTCGAAAAAAAAATTTGTGAAATATTTTAATTTATTAGCTCTCACAAGGAAGGATCTTGCTGACTCTTTTTTTTTTTTGGGTATGTGTAAAATGAATTTGAGTGGTGACTAGGGAGTTAAACTCTGCTATAGAATATGACGGAAAATTTCAGTACAAGCAGCGTTCAAGGCACACGGAAGACAAAAATATGCAACAGCTGTTAAAACCAAAGTGCAGAAAAAAAGTTCGCCTTAAAATACGCAAATATTTTTTGTTCTTTAAACCAATTTATCCATTGATTTAATTAAGAAATTCTCCAACACAAAGAAACAACTGGTAATAGATAGCGTAAATAATTAATCATAATTAAAATTAATTAAGAAAATTCGAAAATAATCATAAAAATAGTTATGAATTTGGTGAAAATAACCACATTATTTTTCTGTTTATTTCAAAATAATTCTAAGCTTTTCTTATAATGGAAAAAAATTCTTATTCATCTCTAGTAAGTCTTTTATAAAAAATATAATTCAATCTATAATAAAAACCACACAAATCAAAAAAATTTTCGGTTATCAATTCACATATTTCGAATATTCGTTTATAATGAAAATTTACAAAATTGTCAGCAAAAAAAAAATTTTGAAAAGTTACTTTCAACGTGTTTTTTATTGTTCTTAAACTGAACGATATATGAAACTGCATACTCATCAGTATTCTAAAAAATTCGGATTAAAAAGTTTACAAATTTCATAGAATTTAAAAAAAAAATTAATTTTAAAATGTTTGAAACTAGGAAAATTATGATTTTTTTGTAAATTAACTTTATTTCTTTTTATTTCAATAAAAAAATTCTAGAAAATAAAAAAATGTCAAAAATTGTCCCTGTCGTCTAGCTATGATACGCACTTTATATAGAAAATTTATCGCACGATCAAAATGTCCTTTTTTTTATTAAATTTCAAAATATTTTCCCTTAACTCGCAAATAGATCAAATTTTGAAGTACAATTTTTATTCGCATCCACCATTTATTTAATAAATCGTTCGAATTCCATACTTGCACTCCTTGCCTGCTTTTAGTTTTCCAAGTAGAAAATTAAACTAAAATCAAACACTTCTTAATAAATTACTTTCTAAACTACTTTAATATGCCGGGCAGTTTTTCTCTCCAGGTAAAAAATAATAAATTACGTAGAATATTCAATAGTTACTACTCATTTAAATACCGCATCATTTGTATAACTAATTTTGGGCCCTACATTCCGAGAAAACGAATTCTTCTAAAACTTCTATTAAAAACGGCAGTCAAATTGTTTAATTGTCATACATCGATTCTTTATCTCAAACTCTTTATCTTAAAATCTAAAACAGTAACACTTAATATTGAAGTAATTTATTTTAAAATACTTTTTAGGGAATTTTTATATGTCTAATTCAACACCTTCTTAGAAACGCGAACTTTAATAGCAAAAATAAAAACAACAAAACACAAAGGCAATGACCCAGCAGTGCGCAGAAAAAAGTGAACTGAAAGAAAAGAGAACGTGATCAGTAGTCAAAAAAGAAAATGAATAAATATTGAGTTTTATCCGTTGCTCAATCAAACAACTTTTTAAATCAAAGTACATAAAATAAATGTTTTAAATTCGTTTAGACGCTGAAGAAAAAAAAACACCGTGTAATTTAACCGAAAAACAATGATTTACTGACATTTACCTAATTAGCGTTTGTCAAAGTCACAACTGGTTATTGCTGTAATCGACTAAACGCTGTTAAAAACTAAAAAAAAAAAATAGCTATTCAGAAAAGTCAAACAAAACAAAAAACAAGCAGCTGAGAATAAGCGAGCATTAAAACTTTTAAAATGCATATATCTACTTATACACACGCAATACATAAATATGTATGTATTAAATTAAAGCCAATAGGCACTAAATGTTGTATGAATGTCGGTTTGAGGTTACCTAAAAAATATTCAGTTGTTAGTTAGTTGTTGAATATTCAAACAAGTTTCTTTCCAAGTAATTTGCCAAAGTTATTCTTTCAACGCGCTAAAATTTAAATATTGACCATTTAACTTATTCTAAAAAACACAACAGTAAAGTAGCAGTGCTAATAAAATATGCAAAAGAAATCAAATTAAAAAACACCAACAAAAAACATGCAATAAAAACACTGCCGCTTTCTTTGCCCCAAACGTGAGCAATGAAAATCAGATCAAAGGTAAGAAAGAATTCAAACTTGTATAAAATACGTCAAAGTGGCTTGAGAGCATCACCAAAAAATAAACATACATACATACATACATCCATACTAAGTATAAAAATGACAGCCACTCATCCCAAGTGCAAACATGTCATAACTCTTGGCGCAGTGCGAATTTCATGTTGCAGACGCAGTGGCAGTAGTAGCTTCCAACGCTCAACCACCACCAACTCCCAGCTCAGCTGCTAATACAAACAAAGTCAGTGTAGATTGAGGTAGAAGGCGCACTGCTCCGTCTTGTCTTTTCTTGGTCATGGCTGGGAATATGATTTAATTTTATTATTATTTTTTGTTGGTAGTATATTTGTATGTGTGGTATATATGTATGTATGTATTTATGAATCTTGTTTTGCGCTGATGATTTGCTCTTATAAATTGCCTTCTGACAATCGTGTTACCAACTGTCCGTTGCACAATTGATATTCCTTTTATTCAATCGGTTTCGCAGGCTCGCTGGCAGGCAGGCAGGCTGTTAGCCAGTTACTCATCTGATATGCCTAGCTCACGTACGAGCGTGTTGGGGTGTGTTGCTGTTCGAAAAATTTTTCTAAGCCACTTGTAGTTGTGACGTGCAAGTTGTTACCGTAAATGTGTGGGGAATTAAGGAGTCCGGAAACCTTATAAATATATATGTCTGTTTTTTTAGAAATAGTTATTTGCGTTTGTCGGAAATTGACTGCTTGCATTGATTTTGATTACTTTGTTGTGATTTTTTTAACATATTTTTTTTTGTATTTTTCGTTAGCAAACAAAAATCGAGAAATTCCTCGCTATCACGGTTTTTTTTATATAAATTTATCATGGTACTAAGTCAGTGGCGACAAAAGCGATATATGGCATAGGGAAGAGCTCATCCTGCTCCATTAGGCTCGCACATGCAAAGCTCGTGAGTTTCAATTAGAGGATCCCTGTGCACTAACCGATATAAATATTTTAAAAAGCTAAGTCCCTAATCAATTTTTTTGACCACCACTGATATGTACGTTTTTTATCTTCCTACAAATCTAGTTAATTAATTGGTAAACGGCGAATAATTCTCTCTTCCCTCAAGCTTTTCAAAACCAAAAACAAAAAACTGGGTCAAAACGACCTTTCATCAGAGAGCAAATGGGTTAAAATATTCTACCAAATTATTCCACGTAAAATTTTACTTTAGTACCCAAACTAGATAATTCGCTCAGATAAGAATTGTATCCGTTTCTTCCACTACTTCTAGCTAGCAGTAATTTCTCAAAATTTCAAGCTTAATATGACCATAAATAAAAAACTTACACGAGAATACAAAAAGTTGTGGAATTCTTACTATATCGGTATAGGTATTTCATTTTCAGTTATTGTTGCACTGTGTTATATAATTCCTTAAAGAGACGTTAGTTTCACGAATTCTTCAATTTAATCAATTTCCTAAAAATCATTTCATCGGTCACATTTAGCTAGTGGTCATTTTATAAAAGGAAAGTATAGATTTCATTCTCTGAGCAAGTCAAATTGAGAATAATGAGCTGTTTTTCAAGTTAGTGTTCATTTTTAAAAAAGCTATCAAAAAGCTTTCAAGTTTTCTAAAGATTTATCTGTACTTAATTTTTATGAATTATCGTTTTAGGGCTGCAAATAAGCTGAACAATTATATAAAACTTTAGCAACGAGAGAAAATTACATTTGGCTTCTAAGCAAGCAAAACCGAAGTTCGTACTTTGAATACGCAGTCATAATGTTTTTATCGTTCGCCTTAGTACTAAGAAGCTACTGAAGCTTTGGAAGAAGCTCACATAAAGCTCTAACACTACAGATAGATTTGCATTTTCCGTGCAAAGTAATTATTCTTTGTAATATTTGAAAAACCCCACAAATACACAATTGAACTATATTAGTATCCGTTTTCAGTTTTCAGAGTTCATTTTAAGGAAAAGTTTTCTGAACTGATAGTTGCATGTTTTTTCTTTATACTAGATTAATTTAAATGAAAAGTTTAGCTGAAACTGAAACTTATGGCATAACTATAAGGAAACAACTACTACATTGTTTACAAATAATCAACTCAGTATGAAAGCAAACGAATTTGAAAATCTCTAGTGATTCAAAAGCTTTCGCAAACTATATGTACATTTTTTATGAATAACTTACTTTTCAGCCTAACCAAATTAATCTTATGAATTTAGAACGAATTGCCCGGTAAACTTTGAGCGAAGTTATAAGACGATTTCTTTTAGATCTTCTGTGTTTCCGACAGGGTGTAAAATTGATGTATTTATATTGGAATGATTTTCCGTCATAGTCAAGTTTGGTTTGGAGACAACCCGGTTTCGCTGTTGTGCCATTTTCAGTGCCATGTTTCGTTATAAGATCACATAAGACCACCGGTTTATTCACAAACAATTATTCTCTATCTTTTTCGAAATTTTCTTCATCAAAACATGCCACTGCAATCTACTTTATTTAATACTTTTAAATCGAAAACCCACACCCCCCATTGCAACTTTAATTGCTTGTTGTGGAAGTCACTTCATCGTAGAAACATAATTCGATCAATAATAAAAACAGACTTGACACAAAGTACTTGCTTACAGTTACAAACCTAAAACTGGTTGCCCGAGCAAATTGGCAGAATGGCAGAACTGGGCATTGGCATTTGATAGATTAGCCCAAGAGTAATGTGGCTACGAGTAAGCAATACACTCGCTACGCAAGCGGCAGTGAGTCTTTACTAAGTGGCAACATTTAAAGAGCAGCACAGGTAGCACACATAGAGCGATTGATACATGTGAGCCAATACTTGTACAATACTAACAATTGCCGATGACGCTGTTTGCAACACACATTGCCAACTGTGATTTTTCTACGAATTGCAGACGCGTTTTGCTCGCTTTCGATTGCTAGCCTATGTTGCAAGTCATGGTTGGCGAATGTGGGCGCTCATTCTTGGAAATCAACCAGTTGAAGTTGCAGTTAAAGACGAGGCAATAACAACAATAATTGAATGGGGCGAAGAAAATAAGAAATGTAAAGAATGAAAAGTCAACGATATCCTTGCAACATGCAGCCGATTGCTTGCAACCGCAGACATTTCGTCGTCGCTGTAGCTGACGTGACGTGCAAAAGTCTGCCAAGGTGGTTGTTGGCTTCGCGAGCCGCAAATGCGCAACAACCACAATCAATAGCGAATACATTTTTCATAAGCTCACGATTCTGCGCACACTGTGGCATGGCTGCAAACGTGGTAGCCAATAAAAATATGAGCGAGTGTCTTCAACTGTGTGATTGTTGCAAGGCTAATAACAACTGCTACAATAATACGATCTCATAAAACAAAAACACTTAATGTTTGTAGGTAGGTAGCAAAAGCAACAATAAAAACAACAACTGCAACTCAAAGCAACTGCGTTCTACAAAAAAACAAAAAAACCGCACACAATACAAACAACAACAAAATTGCACGCAGCCACCTAAAAATATTGCTAATAAAATATGCAACAGCTTAACAACATGACCTCGGCGTTGTTTGTTTATGGCAACAACAAGAACAACTTGTGAATCAAAAGGGGGCTAACGTGAAGAAAGCAGATATCGCCGAAAATAAAAAGAAGCAACAAAAATCCTAATAATAATAAAGAAAAATAAATGTCATATGAGTGTGTTGAAAAAGCCGCCGCCGAAAATTTGTACTTGCCGCAAAGTGGACAACACGCGCGCATGCGCATGCGCACAATGCCGCCGATCGGCGCATGTGCGATGTGAATGGACAGGACCTCCACGACTTTGTACATTTTTGGACCGCTATTTAGCATAATTTTGAATTGGGTTTCTTTTGCGAAAAGCAAACAAAAGCGATGCGCGCCCGTGGACCCAGTGCCGTTTGGCTTTTATTATCTTGCACGGCGGCAGCGCGGTGGCGGCGTGATGCGCATTATTTAATAAATAATATTTTGATAATAACCAACGGCGCGGAAATCGAAGTGAAGTTAGAGGCAATGGAGTTGCAATGCTCATAACCATCATAAAGCGGCGTATAGTTTTGTGTGCAACATTATGTTGTACATATGAAATGATTATACAACACACACACACACACATAAGTATGCGCGGCGAACAATTGAATTTCGCAAAATATGCGCCAAAAAATTCTCAGCGTCTGGCAAAGTGCTGCGCATGCGTGCCGGGCTGCGTGTTTGCTTGCGATGCGTGCGCGCATGCGCAACTCCAACTTATGAATATATGCATTACTCTTGCTTCTGCTGATGCTGCTGCTACTGCCCCTGCGTACGGCTGTTGAAAGGGGTGCTGTACTTTTTTTTTGGTCTCTTGGACAGCAGCGGGCGGCAGTTCTCATGATTTGTGCTGCTTTACAAAAAAAATTAAAAAAAAAAACGTGTTGCTGTTTGTTGTTTCTTTGGAACATTGGCTTTTTTTTCTTTTTTTCGCTCTTTTTTGCTACGTTGCATTCGCTTGCCACCGATTGTGATAAATGTCACAGCATAGTTATTTATTTTATGACATTCTCTTGATCCAGGTCCGGCCAGGCTTAGCTTCAGTTGCCTGCCACTGCGATGCGTGCGCATTCTAAAGGCATTTCACGTAGGCGCTACATTTTAGCGACTTGTCAGCGTTTTTCCACCAACCGTCAACAGTCAACCGTCTTGCTTGCGTAGTTGCGTAGTTTTTGTTGGCTGGCGCATGCCGCAACAGCCCACCGCCGTACACTTGCTTCGCGAATTGGTGAATTGCCAAATTTGGCAACGCTGGTGGCATCCGCAGGCGTCTACACATCAAAAACTTGTCAATTTTAATGATTTCACTGACGCTTGAACTGTCAAATCGTTCATCGACCGCCGCCGCCGCCGCCACATGCACAGCAGCAAACATTCACGCTATCTGTGGCATGTTGCAAGTAAGTGGCAACAAGCTTCACAAATGAGAATCATTGGTAAGGCGCACGGCGCAAAGGAGGTGAGGTAGCGAGGTGGCGCGGCGCGAAAAAAAATTAAATTATTGCTCGCTGTTGCTCATTATTAGTATTGGCACTTGTAGTTGTTAGCGGGAGTTTTATTGTACATCTCTTCTTTTTTTTTGCGACTCGAATTCTTTTCCTGGTTTTTGTCTTGCTACGCATTTACTCATTGGCCTCACTTGGCTCTCCTCGCATGTGTTTAACATGTAGCTACGACGCGCAATATTTAACGCCATGAAAAATGATGATCGCCACGTTCGATTACATTTTTGAAATAAATACGCACACGCAATATTTTGCTGCTGCTCTTTGCACTTGCAACATACTGTTGGAACTTATGCGTTGCACGCACTCATCGTATCCATCGGTTCGAGCGCAGTCATGCAACAATGCCACAATGCGTATGTAACCTTCAACAATAAATAAAAAAAAGCACTATTAACAACAACAACAACTACAACAACATCAACACTATGCGTGGTAAGGCGCAACAACAAGTGCATGTGGCGAAGATGGCTGTCTGAGGAAGCCATCACCAGTTCGCAATCAGCTCAGTAGCTCAACCTTGCAACGCACGCCTGCCATTCGCAAATGTTTAGGCAACTCCCTGAGGTAGTTGTCGTTTTAGTTTTTGCTACTCTGCTGTCATTGCTTGCAGATTGCGCTAGCGATTGTTGCGGCGTTGCTATGATTTGTGCGCGCTTTGCTGGAGTTATTTGAGTGCGCGTCGTCAGACAATCGGGCGGGCAGTCGAAGAGCATAATTTTTTACGCCACCTAAATATATTTTTATTTATGTACTTGCAATTCGTTCGTACATGTGTATATATATAGTGATATTGTTCTGAAGTTTACTGCTATTTCTTTTAGCTGTTGTCCTCGCGGCAGCAGTTTAATTGTTAACATTTGCCAGTAGACCGCACTTGATGGCGCGCTAAAGTTGGTGAGTCTTACCATTTTTGCAAACACTTCACTAATATATTTATTTATTTCAATTTTCTTCAAGGCGTTTTGCTTCCTTAGCGAGAAAGTAAGCGGGAAACCTCACACCCCAGAATGTCTACCATTCACAAAATGGCGTTTCACTATTCAAGCGACAAAGACTACCAACTCATTCAGAATGTCGTAAGTGCTGCCAAGTGCATTCAAATAGAGATGTGTGTATATAAGTTTATAGGGGAATTCCAAGGTAAATGGCTCACCACTTGGCTTTTGCATACCCGATTTTTCTGGCAGCCCCTGAGATATCGATTTTTTAAAAATAAATCCCTTTTAAATGCCTACATCTTTGCGAAAAATTTACCAATTTTGTACGTCCTTTTTCAAATTTTTTCCTGCAAAATATTTAAAAAAAATAAAATTGAAAAAAAAATCAAACCAAAATATATGTACAACGGGCCATACACCGCTAAAAGGCTCACCACTTTGCTTTTGCATACCCGATTTTTTATGTTCTAGTAACTACAAATTGAGAAAGGCCTTTTTTATTATTATTTTTCCCTCAGACGTTTTCGAGGTATTTTATAAAAAAATTCCCTTTTGAATGCCCACAACTTTGCGAAAAATTTACTACTTATAACATGTGTTTTTAATATTTCGTTTCAAAATATTTTTGAAAAATGAAATCGAAAAAAATTATATGCACGTATTTTTATATATTTCAAACATTCAACCTAAAATGTTAATAAAATGCTGATCATACTGATCGATTTTCTTGAAGTTCATTTTCAAAAAAACTGTCACTCATTCTAAGCTAGTGGCATTGCAAACACAAGAACTGCACATATTTTGTTTTTATTTTGTTTTGAGTGGAGTGCACGCCAGAGAAACTATGGCGTGAATTATTCACCGATCAATATGATTTGCAATTTTTTTGTATCTTAAATTCCAAAAGTTTTTTTGAAAACAAAAATTAAAAAAGAAGCCAACGGCTATTTTTCCGTAAATGTTATTGGCATCTAAAAAACAACAGAAAGTTTTTTTCAAAAGTGGGCATCGCGAAAACGGCTATGAAAAAAATTAATAAAAAATCAACGAGATCTCAACAATATAAATAACATAAAAAATTATAAAGATAATATGAGTTGCATTATCAAAAAGGTCAACCATTTGGCCTGGAATACCCCATATATACTATACATAAATTCCTATGTGCTCATAAAATTACTAGCTCAATACTTTAGCTTCATATAAGTACAAAACTTTTATTGATTTTGCATCGCCTTTTGGCCATGGTCGCTCTTGGTGGCCACTAGCAATATATTGCCTCAAGTTGATTTAAAACCTGTCCATTGGAATTGTCAACTGTCAACATATCACACTTCAAATGCATACATTTGCATAAGCATAAATAGTAGATACAAATATGCTGAGTAAGTGGCTTGGTGCGAAACTGCTGACAAATTTGTAGAGTAAAAATGTGAATTAACTGCAAAAATGTTGATTAGTTGAGAGGAAAAATTAGTAATAAAATAGATAAATATAGTATAGCGAAAATGAGAAGGATTATTGGCTAAAATATTTTTAACAATACCGATGACAGCATTAAGCACGTTAATTATAACGATATCGATAACAATCTCGTTATTGATATTGGTAACCAAGGCAAAAACGAAAAGTGATAGACGATGACAATATCGACGAACAACAATAGCAACCATAGTTAAAGTAAAGATATGTGACGATAGCGGTAGTAATGTTGACAGACAAATAAATATCGATAATTATGTAGGTATCGATAACGATTGTCACAAGTAATTACGTTCCGTTCCTTTCACAGTTATACAGAAGCAACTTTATATCAAAATCGTTTATAAGTATTTTAGTAAAAAGCGATTTATAAAAATGCTTCAATTCAAATTACTTATTATTAAAATTTGATTGAAATAATAAAACTCTCTTTAAACCTCGCATTGAAAATTTGTAATCTAAACATTTTACTTTCAAAAGTGAAAATATTTTTGTGTAAAAAGAAATATGGGCATATAAATTTTGGTGAGGTATTTAAAGATTTGAATAGGGCTGCTCCTTCAGCTGGCTTCTGCAATATAAGCAAAATGCCCTCTTAGGGCCCAGCAGTCCACTCAGTCATGTGGGCGAACTGGAATTTATATTGTAAATAGTATGAAATTTAAAAATAATAAGAATTAGATAGCCACAATTACAATAGAGAATTTTGAGTCATATTTTGATAATTTGCTTTATTGTAAAGCCGTTTAGACATTTTCATAACGATACGTTTGGTGGAAACAAATTACAAAAGTAAAGACGCGCCCCACAAATAGAAGAAGAAGCTCAGCTCAAAATCAAGCTGTATGATGTGCACGCCAAATTATTGCATTTGTTACTAAATATTAAAATATTTTTAAGAAAACTTTTTTATTGTGCGTTCTGCAACAAATTTCCATAATTCCTTGTGAAATTTGATTTGAAAATTGTGGCATTTTTAGTGTAATTTTTCGTGCTGAAAATGCCAAAATGCTGACACAGATTTGCCACCAAATAAAATTTGAAATGTTTGCCATAAAATATAATCTCCTACACTACCCGAAGAAAAAAATAAAAAAAATTAAGGATTTTTTAAACATTTTTTTCTACTTCGATTTTCAAATAGATTACATGATTTAAAAAAATTTCATAAAAATCATATGTTATAAGAAATTGTTGAAAACTAAGCCGCGCAAAAAATTATTAATATTTAATATTTAGTTAACATTCTATATACCAACTCTTTTTTGTTAACTCCGTCAAAAAATTTGAAAGGAACAAAAATCTTTTCATCCGTTAATTTAAGCGGGTATCGTTTGAAGAAATAAAATTTGCTAAGTTCAAAGTGAATGCTTTTAATGAAATTAAAGTAATTTCTTAAAAAACGTTAGTATTCTTAATTTTTTTTAGCTTGAAAATTAAAAATGGTTGGTAATAAGGTTCCATTTATCTTTGGGGCCTAAAATGCTGTGCATATTTTATGAATATTGAAAATCCCCATGATAGGGGCATTAAAAATTGTTTGTCCGCTTCGTCGCTTTATAAAATCCATTGAATCCTAGTCCGCAGACTCGCATTAAGCCAACGGCTTTGCTTTAAATTTTATGGACTTTTTTAAAAGACATTTTGACACAAACAAACCAAATCTACATATGATATTTTATACCTCAAACTCTTAGAATGCGTATATTTAAATAATCGCATGCGAGCCTACATATGTACGTATGTAAGTATATATGTATTTGGATGTGTCTATAGACAAAATGGCCACAAAAATGGCGCCTTCGCATCATACGAGAGGCTAGACTAGAGTCAGCAAAAATTGTGCACAATGAAATATACAAAACAAAAAAAAAAAACAAGACAAAAATTTAAAAAAACTGAAAAAAAGTCAAACAACGCCAACTCATTCATAGCGACTGCCTGGTGGCTTCCTCTGCCAGTTCACTACCCCTACTGCTTTGCATTGCATTTGCTCAATAGCTGTGGTTTTTTTATCACTGTTATTTCCCCTTTTACTATTTTTTGTTATTTTTTTCCATTTTACATTTTCATTTGGGCTCATATGCCATGCCAGCGTTTTGTTTGCAACGATGTTGTCATGCTGTTGGCAAAATTGTTGTCGTTTGAGTGTTGCTTGTTGTTGCTTGTTTTTGCAATGTTTTACTGTCTTTTTTTCTTTTCCAACACACACTGCATACAATCAAGAAAATACAATAATAAAAATAAAAATAAAAAAAAAATCACATACAAATGCAACATGTCGCAGAATGTGAAAATTGCCTTTGGCCATGCCCAGCAAAAAAAAAAAAAATAAAAGCCAATAAAAAAGATCTATATAAGGATTTGTATATGTGCGCGAAAGTATGTACATACATGTGTATATAAAAGAACGTAGGCGCGCGAATGTACATATCTATATATAATATAAATGTATGTATGTGTGTATGCACGCTTCGAGTATTATAACTACAAATGTGCAAAGTTTGTTGCAAGTGTGATGTAAGTGACTGTTTGCACTCGCGTCTGCACAAACCATGAATGCACACTCCTACATATCTACCTACATATGTATGTATGTTCTTACATTAGAATGGCACAAAGAAAGTTTTTTCAAGATACCCCCCAAATTTGTTGAAAATTGCAAAAATGATACCCGTACTTTTTTATTTTGGAATTGATAAAAATTTGATGCCGCCGCCAGAGCATTGAAGTCTCCCTTATACGAGTATTTTACAAGGGAAAATAGATTGTTTCGTAACATTGCTATAAAATCGTTAAAAAATAAATAAATTAATAAATAAATTGTATTAGGGTTGCCACCTATTTCAAAATTCGAATTAAATTAAATTATACACAAGTTATATGAAATATACAAATATGGGTGCCAAACAGTTCGTCTCGGCAAGGAGAAAGTTCATCCATATGTATATGTTGGAGAGAGAGAGATGCCACCTGTTTGAAACGTCAAATTTTATTAAATTTTAAAATATGAGTATCTGACAGTTCGTTTTGCTGAAGAAAAGCTTTATAGCCTACTACATTTTCAAGAGGGTTGCCAGTTGTTTGAAAATTCGAATTAAATTAAATTATACACGAGTCATAAGAAGTATTAAAATATGGGTAACAAACGGTTCGTCTGTACAAGAAGAAAATCCATACCTATATTTTTGAGAGTTGCCACTTGTTTGAATTAAATTAAACTATACACGAAAGTAGTTATGCACATGAAATATTAAAATATGGGTGTCAAACATTTCGTCTTGGCAAGAAGGTTAATAGCAAACTTGTCAGGGTTTCCACCTGTTTAAAAAATGAAATTCAACTATGAAATATGAGAATATTGGTAACAAACATACATGGCATATAGAGGGTTGCCACTTGCTTGAAAACTAGAATTCAATGAAATTATACACAAGTTGTATGAAATAGAAAAATATGGGTGTCACACGGTTTGTAGTGCTGTTTAGATATGTTAAGGTATTTTTTAAGGAAGATTGCCGAGTAATTGAAAAGTCGAGTTATACATAACTTATATGAAATAGTAGAACATGAAACCATTTGTTTTGCTCGGAGAAAGTTTACAGGTATATTTTGAAGAGGGCCGCCACATATTTTAAACGTCAAATTTAACTTAATTTTTCACAAGGGTATAAAATAGTAAAATATCTGTGTCAAACTATTCGTATCGGCAAGAACAAATTGCATGTACAATGGAGTTAGTACGATTCAGTTAATTTTTTTAATAGTGTATGCAGATCTTTTAAACTGTGGTGATTTTTTTGACTAGGTAAACTTTTTTTTAAATCGTTCCAGCTCCTAATCTATCTATTAATTTTTCCAAAACTGAGTGTGAATACCCTAATTCCCCACGGATAGCCGCCACTGATATATAACAATTCCAAAATCAACAAATATGTCCTTTTTCTATTTTCCATCATTATGTGCGGTGAGAGCATGAAACCCGAGCAAATACATTTTCTATTGTACTTTTGGACCACACTAATTTACATATACATTGCTATTTTTTTTTTGCTTCACTGAAAACCACACTTTTGCGTCTCAACCGCAGCGAAAAATCGTTTGGCAAAACACACACAGAGTAACAACAACATCGCCTAGAATATGTGGCAAGTAAATATTTATGATCTAAGGCACGGAAAATACAAAAAGGTTCTACATATAGATTGTGTATATGTATGTATATACTCACATCTGCATGTATGTACGACCACATGTGTGTATGATGTGCACGTGTATGCAAAAAAGTAAAAGCAAAAAAACCAAAAAAAAAAAAATTCAAATAAAGTTTGCAAAGTTGTTGACATTTTGGCATAACAACACAGACACTAACGCGTTTGGCAATGCAACATGCCACGCAAACTAACAACATGTTTAGCGAAGACAAAAAAACAAGCATACATATGTATGTACATACATATTTACACAGTGTAGGTATTATAGTTAGTTACTCATAGCTCGCAAATCCCAGTGCCCATGACACAATGCGAGCATAGCTTTGCTTTATATGGCTATTTTTCCAAGTGCCGCTGCAATGATTTACTGCAGGTAAGCAAATTTCCCAAAAACAAAAAAAAACAGCTGTAAACTCCATGCGAACATCCGAATGCATACAATTTACTCGTACAAAAAGTTTCCAAAAAACATTTGCATTTACCTTCTGTTCTTTGTCTATTTAAAGGAGTTAGTATCCAGTTTTAGTTACCAATTCGCAGATTTCCATATTTTTTTTTTTAGTACACCTTTTTTGCTTAACATTTCTATGGAAAACAAAAAAACCGACTTCACAGTTGATGCTATAAATTCCCGCTATTACCGCTTAGACCTGCAACCACTTCCAGCTTTTGCATTTCTTGCCATTTTAATTCACACCTAGCCAACCACCACCTACCTACCACCTATTGTTTTTCATTTGCTTGCACATCTGCTCGAACTTTTATTTGAACTTTTGCGCTGGCGCGTCGGCGCATTGTTCTTGGTACTCTCCTTTTTTTTTCTTGCAGCGTACTCTAAGTCAACTATGGCGATTGTTAGTTTTCTCCTTTGCACTTAGCATCTTCTCAATACCAAGAGTGTGTTTTTGTGATTATATTTTATGAGTTGCAGATAATAAATAATAAGACATTTTGCATCATCATTACGATCAGCTTGAGTTGTCTAGCGACTTGTTAACTTTATCTCTTAATGCAACTTGAATGACTTCACATTAGTTTTTTTTTTTTTTTGTTGTTGTTATTTATGGTATTGTTGCTGTTATTATTGCGCATACAATTTATTTACATGCAGGTTTTTTACATACTTTTAGTATTATAATAATCCAATACGACGCCATTTGGCAATCCCTAAACCATTTTAGACCGGGGATATCTACGGATTAAATTTGGATTTTGGAATCAAAAGACCAGGCATATTCGGAGCCAAATATATATAAATTATATAATATAATTTTAGTAAGCGTTATCTGTGTCTATTCAGAGACTTTCTCCAACACTAAAGGAATTGATTTCCCAAGTCGAATAAGAAGACATGAAAGATGTTCGAAATGCAGAAACTGGCTTGAAAATGATGTTGTCCTACTTACTTAATTAAAAAAAAATCATTCTTTGATCTATATAATTGTATTAAATCTCACTTCTTCACATTTCATCGCTATTTTATGAATATTTCGATCAAGTAGTTTAGTATTTTTGCCTTTTTATTTGCTCCATCAAATTTGAACAGTGTTTTCTGATTTTTATTTTTTAAATTAATCGGCTTAAAAGTTTTTCGATAATATTAAACGCAAAGCACTATTCAAATGCGACATTAATAACAACAACAGCAATAACACGACTTATATTTGTAGTTATTGGGATGTTTGAAAAATTTATCTCCGAAAATATCAATCAAATGTGAATCGAAAACTTAACATCCACAAAAGACAATTATTTTTGTTCAAAAAAATAAAAATTGTAAAATAATTATTCTGCAAACATTTTAAACAAAAATTTTTCTTATACTATACTTAGGCCAGAGTCCCCTGCGCTTGTAAATCGTACTTGAAAAATCACATAATATGTTTTTTTTGCGTTTTTTTTCAGGGACCGCAAATAACGATTCTCCAAACTCCGGCGCAAAAAATCATGCGAAAAGATGTATTCTATGGATAAGCAAATGACCAAAAAATTCGCTACACCCCCTGGTTAGATTTGCGTCAAATATAGATATCATATTTTTGGCTTTGAGTCTCTTTTATCAAACTCCTGCTATTCCGACCTTGTTTTGAATTATTTCGTTACAAACAAACAACCATTGTAAATCCCATTCGTTCAATACAAATCAAAAATTTCAAAGTAATCTTCATTTTATTAAAAATGTCACTGATACTGTGTTGTTTAGCTTTCCCACACTGTGCTACTTAGTCGGCCGAAATGCGGCAAAAGAGACTGCGAGGTTATCTCATCAATCTCAGTCAGCAAAAATCGTGATGACCGTACTACCGATCAGTCCAGTGTGCAAGTGATTGCTCTTTCCGATCATCAGTCTAGAGTGCGGAAGACCCTTTAGTGTAGTGAAATTACTCTCTCTACGCCCCTCAACACAATCTCCCTTTAAATTTTACTTAACACTGGGGCTAAATAAAAGTGTAATAATGTCAGACAGTCGGGGCATTCTGTGTAGTTGTAGACAGCCGCTAAAAGAATGATATTTGAATGCATGATGAAATTTAATCTTTCACACTTTCTTTAGTTTTTATTTGGTTCGCCTTTTAATGCCTACCGATGTAGAATACTATGAACTACTCCTCAATCCACATACTAGAACTTTAAAATGGGTTTCTAGCGCACATAAGAGAATTTAATAAAGTAAGTGGTTCACTTTTGCTTTCTTCACACTACTGGTAGATACCAATGCCGTAAATTACGTCTAAACTAAAATATTTCTCATTTTAAATATTAAGTTTTGATCTGCATGTGAAGAACGGAAGCACTCTGTTGAACTCAGAAAAAGTCGATTAGGTGAATACAGCACAAATGAAAATTAAATGTGCTCCTCTTTATGATAATTCACAGCTAAGAAAGTCGGCGTTTGAGGTGGATCATTCTCAAATCCAAGGATGATAGAGAATGATAGAAAACATTTTCACCATACCTGAATTTGATTTGTTTCTAGTGTTGTGAAATTTGACGAAAGCTCTTGCCGCTGGAAACAAAACGCCATACAACTGCTTTGTAATCTACGTTATTTATAATAAAAACAAGAGAATGAGACAGCAAAGAAAAAAATTCCAAAAAAAAAGAAGAGAAAGAAACACAGAAGAAGAGGGCAAACGACAGAATGATTGAAAGTTTTGTTAGCACGTTGCTTTTATTTCATCAGCGAATGGGTGAATGCAGACAAACCGACAAAGTGAGGGCAAGCGGTCCGCGGAAGGCGCAAGCTTGTATGATATTATGCTTGTCCCAAAACCGTATTTTATTTTGCAAATTCTTGGTATCAGCATTGAGTCATGTAGTTGTATACCACTCAAATTTTAAATATTTAGAATTTCGCAAAATTATTATAATCGATTACAATTTCTTAGGTATACATATATAGGTATATACAATACATATCTATTTTATTAGAATTTGAATGTCACTTTATTTTCATTTGATTGCCACACCTCGACTGCTTCTTACCTTTATCGAGCTCATTAACTTCAGATGCTGCTGTCGGCGCTGTCAAAGGTGCAGGTTTAACATTTGTTTGAGTTCTCTCACCTGTCCGAGCACAAAAAGACGCATCGAGCGAGTATAATAGCAGCATTTGATATACCTTGGTATGTTTGTGTATGTACTATGTAAGTAAGTACTTGAATATACGACCATTAGGAACGCGTATTTCCATGTCGACGTGCATGTCCGACAATCACCTTAGTCGCACGTCTAGAATCTGTCATTCAAATGTCATGTCTTCAATAGCCGAGCAGCTATAAAACGGCAAACGGGAAAAGCAAAACAAAGCAAAGCAAAGCTAAAGCCGCCTTTGATTCAAGCTTACTGAGATGTGTACGTATGTTTTTTTGAATTCATTTACATATACATATATATATATATGTATGTATGTATATGTGTTTAGAAGTGTGAGTGCATTATCAGTGACAGTGGCCATCGCTTTTTCCAACCAACTCAATTAATTATGTCACTCACGCCCGGCCAAGAGCACTAAGTGATCTGAAGTTAGCAAAAAACAAAAAAAAAAACAAAACAGAAAGAAAGAGGAAGCAGCTGGAAAGCAAAACTTCTATTTCCTTGGAAGCTAAGCGGCAATAGCGACAATTAAAAGGCGCTCCGATCCCTTTTTAGCGGCTGACTCGCGCAAGCCAACTGTCAGCCACTTTTGGCTACCACATGCGGCGTGTTGAGCTTTAGGGGCCATAACCAAACCGCGCGGACAGTATCTGGTACTGGGCTCTGTACTTAGCTCTGTCAAATTGCAGCTTTTTAGCCGCAGCCTCAGCCTCAATGGGCGGTGGTTGAGAGGACGTAAAGTGCGCCACTTACTTCGCGCAGCCGTACACTCAACTCAAGATGACGTTGTCAAAGCGGCTGGAGCGGCTAGCTGTCAAATGCTTTTAAAATGTCAGTGCGGCTATAGACAAAAAAAGTAACGAAAAACAAAAAATAAAAACAACGTGCTCGCCGGCCGCTGACCAGGCGGTAAAGCTGGTATTTATTTAATCGTTGTATGTACATATTTAGTTTTTCCGCTACGATTTAAATCAATTGTCCGTTTAGTAGCTGTTGCTGTGCACTTGCACATTCACATGCTCTCTTACACACACGCACACACACACCCAAAAATATTCATTTACAACTCTACTTATTTGCTTTAATCAAAGCTAATCGCAAATACCGCATACATACATATATATTTATACAATATTTGTGTGTACGTGTGCTGCTCTGCGCGGTTTCGTCGGCAAATTCACTTTGATCTGTCATTTAAAGCGTTGGCTGTTGTGCGCTCACTGATTTTTAAAAGCGAATTGTAACAACAGGTATGCATTATAATATCAGAACAGCAATAATAGCAATAACAACAAATGCGACAAACAATAAAACCTAATAAAATTTGCTTTTATTACTCATATTATTTGGTAGACGTGGATTTAATTTTTATTCATTTTTTTTTTGTTTGTCCTTTTTTCTGTTTGTGTTTCGGTTAGTGTTGCTGTAATTGCTGTTCCTCATTTTATGGATTTATGATTGCTTCGTTTAGCGGCTGAATGTAAGTAGCATTTGTCGGCGTTTTAAAAATGCTCGGGCGGGTCTCTATTTAGGTTGGGCTAGCATGGCAAAAAAAAAAAACCAAAAAAAAAAAACAAGAAGATTAAAAATATTTATTTAATTAAAATATAATTTTTAAATTTTTTGCGAAGTGGTTGTGTTGTAATGAAAGTACATGTGAAGAAATTAAAATTTATAGCGCGCTGACAACAGCAGAAATTGAGCCTAATAATGGTGACTCAGATCCTAGCAGAACTGTAACTAAATTCGTATTTTAAAACCAAATAAAGCATTTCAAGATATATGCGAATCGAGAAAATAGAGCGAGAAAAATAAGTCTTTAAACAAAACAAAATGTATTTTTTAACACATAAATTATGAAACATCTGAAATTTACTCTTTAGAATGTTTGTTTCACAAAAAAGAAGAAAAATAAACAGTCTACCGCAAAATGCAAAATAAGCTTTAATTAATGATTAAAAATCATAAAATTCTCAACACTAAACAAAACCGCTTAGATTCTTAGCTAAAAAACACTAATATTTATTTCTGCAAACAGAAGAAAATAATTTCAAGTTCTCGCCAAGAATTTGATCAGCAATTAAAGTAGTGGAATATTAGGACTGATTGAAAGAAGAAAAAACAGTCATTATTGGAGTTTAGATCCGGTTGGAAGAAATGTGAAAACCTCTGACTTCCTCTTCTACATCACTGAATACATAGCCCGAGTAGTTTCGACTCTCGCTCGACCATTATTCGCCATGTTTCATATTTTCTCTCAGGGGGTCTAACTTCATCGATTAATGGGTCCCAAGGCTTTCTTTACATTACTGCGGTCATTTTTGTGCAAAATTTAGTGTATCCACTTCCATTTCTACTAAAACGTCAATTGGAAATAAGAATGGTTAATTGTAATTCAGAAACCGACAACTGAAAATAAGAATAGTAAATTTCCACTTTAAATTGCGAAGGCGTCAAATGAATATATAATAAAAATAAATTTCTCATTTTCATTTGACACTTTCTAATTTGCAATTGACTATTCTCATTTGCAATTTACGAATTCTCATTTACAACTGAAAATAGTGTAGATTAACAAAAAAGCAGATATCCAAAGAAAGAAAAATGGTAATCAGTTGGCGCTAAAAAAAATATTTCCTCCTTTTGGCGAAACCAGATATAATTTTTTCTAGGTTTTTATTTATTTCGGTGAACCCTTTACTGAATTTAAAAATTTTCTTTTGAAAATATAGAAATTAGCACTCTTATATCTGTAGAGAAAAAATAAATCCGATTGGAAAGTATTTGAACTATCAACAATAGTTATATCAGATTGAGGCTAGGTTTTTATTTGAAAATTTGAGAGAACCACAATAGTGAAATCAGTAGAAGCTATAGGTATAGCTACCATATCGAGATCACCACATCCCATCATCATATTTCCTTTGTAAACTTGACCGGGTATCGAGCCCTACTACTTCAAATTCACTCAATCATTTTCCTGCCCTCCAGTTCGTATAAATTATACAAATTAACTGGATTTGAGACTAAATATAATTGCAAAGAAAATCTCTTCCCCACTTTACGATACTTAGTTATCGCAAAGAGCATGAACCATCACACATACATGCTTATGTATATCAATGTTGCATTTAATTTGGTTAAAATATGTCATCAAAGACTTCCTGCGCCAAAGATAATGCGCTTGCAGCGTCCAACGCACACAGCTCAAAGAGCAGCAAGTCAATCAAAAGCATTTCAATTAGTGAAATGAAGTAGACACATAATCAACATATTGATAAGAGAGGAGACAAACAAGATGGGCAGTGGGGAATGAGTGTTAACAAAAAGAAAAAAAAAAACAAACAGATGCTTTTCAAGAGCTGCAACTAACAAAGCGACTGACCAACCGAACTACCAAATAAAGGAAGATTGGACAGATTTTCCAACACTTTCACATGCATCGAAAAAGAAAGGAAGCAATTCGCAAATGAAATGGATTTCTGCAGCTTGTGATGATTACCGAAACATGCGATGTAAAGTGGGTAAAGTGTGAAGCGGCACCATTTGCGGACACAGAACTACAAATACAGCACATATGTACGGAGTAGAGGTGTTCATCGCAGCTATGTATATAGCTTGCATACAAAGCGGCGCTCGAGCATAGTACAAAAGCCTTCTCCTTTTTTTTCTTTTTTTTTCTTTGTTTCTTTTTATCTATCTGATGAAATCTCATTTGAATGTGATAGAGCGCACAAGCGGATAAAAAGATAGATCAGGAAGAGGCGCAAATACAAAACAAAAAAAAAAATACAAAATGAAAATGAAATCCTGTAAGCAGAAATCAAGCTGGCTGAAATGAAATTGTAACCAAAAGCGAGAAAATCACGATAAGGCGTAAATGAAATGAAATTGTGGCAGCTCAGTGGCAATTCATAGTAGCTGTAACCCAACGGCGGCAAATGCAATTGTAAAGAGAGTAGAAGCAGCAACGCGTAATGGTGTGAACGGTTTTAAGGCGAGTGGCTGATTGAAGGGTGTTTGAAATAAACGAATGGCGAATATGCCCGACACCGAGTTGGCAGTTGTTTGTGTTGCTCACAAACAAAATGGGTAATAGAAAAAACAAAACAAATAAAAAAAACGACACATAAAAACGGAATTGAAAACTGTAAGAAAAATGTGACTGCTAAAAGGATTGCATTTTGTTTTTATGCAACAAAACACAACACAAGCGATAAGGAAGATATAGAGACTGCTGGAAAAGAGTAGACGCGTAGAACAACAACAGCAGACACAAGGCAGGGTGGATTTTTGAAAAATAAATTCACACTTCGGTTTCGTTTTTCGCAAACAATTTTGGTGCTTGAATTTATTTATTTTTTTTTTGCTTAATTTTTTTTCTGGTACTCGAGTGCGAATAGTTTTGTTCTAATACAATGGCAGTCATCTCATTGGTACTTAAAGCGAAGCGAGTGACAGCGGTAGTAGAAGGGATTGCTTGGCCAGCGTTATCAGCGTGCACAAATCAAATTCACTAGAAAAGGATTAAAGTTGCAGCGACGAGAGAAATGTAACGATTGAAAGCCTAGAGAAAGACGAAAGAACAACAGATAGACGGCGAACATCAGCGGCAATGCGACAATAGGGAAAAATCTCTACACATGGCTATACACTGGTACTAAATACAAAATTAGAAGTGAACGTGTCATTGCTTGCTGCCACAAATGAGATGCTTATCGGGCGGGATTTGCCGGTGACATGCCCGATGATTGGCGAATACGTAGGGAAAAGGATAAGAGAGTAGAACTACGTACATAGTAAAGTGTCTGAAGTAGCGCTTGCGGTAGTTTTAGTTGTTTTTTTTTTTTTGTTTTTTTTCGGTTTTCTTCGGGTAGGTCAAAGTTCACCTGCATCCGCATCTGCTAACAGCAAACAATCATAAAGCAACAGCAAAGGGAGCAGCAGCAGAAGAAGAAATATAAATAACAAAATGACCTAAAATCCAATTTAGACCACTTCAACTGTCTACATATTTTTCAAGGCTACTCACATAACTAAATTCTCCTTTGCGGTGTAGTGTCATGCCACATCTGCTACTTGCCATGTCCTTACAATACAACTAACTCATTTTTCTGTCAAATATTTCCTTTAAAAGAAAGATAATCGAGCGCTTGCGCTCCTCCCCCCATCTTATATTTACAAATTGAATCGCAACGAATTGTAATGAAATACCTGCATTAAGTTGTGGTTGTGTGCGTGTCTCTATGCCTGTCCTAATTTATAACCTGCTTCTGTGGAGCCTCGCACTAGCAGTAATCGTGACGCAGAATAACAGAGAACGTTGAATAAAAATTTTGTATTAAAAAAAAATAATATTTCACCTGCTCGGCCGCAACGAATGTGTTGTAGGTGATCCTTTCGCTGTCGGCTGTTTCCATCGCAGTTTTACCTACTACTCTTCACATATTACATATTATTTACTTCCCGGGGCATTGATGCGCTAATGCTGTTGAAAGTGAAAAGATATAGGTGGATGTACAGTTTGGAGGTGGAAAATAGCATAGCTCGTGAATTTTAGATTTAATGCGAAAGCTTTATTTAGAAGAATATTTCTATGAAGCTGGCGATTTTTATGAGAATTTAAGTTTATCTTTCTGATAGAAGTTTAGCAAGTGCGCTGGATTTTTAATGCTTCAATAATTGTCAAGTCAATGTCAGGTGGCGAAATATTTTCAAGTTAAAATAACAGTACTAGATTCATATAGTAAAGCTTCCAAACGTTTTCTAATTACCAACCAAATTTTAGATTATTTGTCTGAAGAAAAAAACATTGAAAAAAGTTTTAAAAACATTTTTTACACAATTACCATTTGGACCTGATTTTGAATGACATAAATTAGCAACGACGAAGAGTTGTAAACAATTATAATCCTTAGATTTTCACTGGGGATGGAAGATATTACTAATACTACTACTACTATTACAACTTCTACTCCTACTGCTAACTACCACTACTAATAATTACTACTACTACTACTGCTACTATTTTTACTACTAATTACTACTACTATTTTTACTAATTTCTACTACAATTTTTATTAATGCTGCTACTAATTACTACTACAATTTTTACTAATGCTGCTACTAATTACTACTACTATTTTTACTACTATTTTACTAATGACTACTACTATTTTTACTAATTTATGCTACTATTTTTAGTAATACTACTACTACTTTTAATAATTTCGACTACTATTTTTACCAATGCTACCACTTATTACTACTACTATTTTTTCTAGTTTCTACTACTATTTTTTCTAGTTTCTACTAATCTTTTTACTAATATATACTACTATTTTCGCTCATGCTAATACCAAAAGAGGATGTCCTATAAAACTCTCCTATATTTAACTTCATATCCCTTTGTAGAATCGGCACAGAAGTTTTACTTCTGCCTGTGTGTTTTTAGAATAAGTGAGGCTAAAATTCAAACTTGAGCAAAATATCTAGCTTGAATTTGTGTGAAATTCCATGAGGAATAATTTTATGGAAGATTTTAACGCATTATCTCCCCCAAGATTTATTCGCTGGAAAACTTCGTTAGGGGTCTTCTTAGACAAAGTCTTTATATAAAGAACGTTAAAATAAAATAAAAATATTTTGCTTTCTTTAATTAGAATTTATTTTCGAACGAACATAGCTTGTTGCACATTCAAATTTTTTGCTCGTAACTATAAATTTGTCAAAAATAAAATGAAATTTTAAAAGGATGAGAAAAAGTAAAATTATGCATTCCAAAAAAAAAACACTGCTCTTAAGGATTGCCCGTCTTTGAGCGCGTGCCACATATTTAGTACAAGTGCTTGCGGCCCTCGCGTTGCCACAATTCCAGCTGTAAGCGCCTCTCATTTCACAAAAAACTGCTCGCCCCGACTATCTGCCCAACTCACTCCCTCCGCGCCCGTCTTCGTCGCTTGTCTGTCTACACTCGCTGCTTTTCTACGTCCACTAATCCCCACCAAGCGCTGCAGTGGACGATCGTGCAGCAAATATTACACCTGCCCCAAATTAAAAACGCTTCAATACTTCTGGCGGCGAACGTTGTCTACTCGAGGGTATTAATTCAATTTTTTTTTTTTACATATTTTTTTAATTTCTTTTTTTGTATAGCCTTACGCGTCACCGCGGTTGTAGGTTATGCACCCCAAGCATCAAGCACCAAACACGCTGCAGCTTGTGCGAGTAGAGAGAGTGGTACCACCAAAGTGTGATAGCAATAAAGTATAACGGATTCTAGTTGGTGGCACATGCAACGTGCAACGCGAAAGTATCGCGTAACTGCTAAATAAACCGCTGCACTTGTTCGTCAGGTCAGTGTGCGGACACCTTGACTTTCTGGCGCGCTGACTTACTTCCGACTTGTTTGTTTTAATTATTGCTATTATTCCCCACTACAATTGTTGCATTTTTGTTTTTTTTTTTGTTGAGAATATTTATTTATATTCTGTTTTTTTTTTTGTTTGTGCTGCTGCTTCCTTTGGCTGCCGCACACCTTGTTGCATTTTGTTCGGTTGCACTTCTTGGCAATTTTTTTTTTTTTGATTCCTATGTCTGTGGCATTCTTGACGTGCCGTTGCCTTGTTGCAACCATTATAAATATTGCCGATTTTTTTTATTATTATTATCAACAAGCACATCCCGCTGTTTGAGAACCAAAAGAAAATATTGAATTTTATGCGCTGCACGCCTGCGCATACTAAACAGCAGCAGCAGCAATAAATAAATATATACATATATGCATATTTGTATTCAGACATTTTTCTTTTTGAATTGAATGTGCGAAAAAGTGCGAATTTATTGCACCACATTTTTATGCATAAATATTTAATTTCTTTTCATTTTAAATTTTTTCCATTTTTTTCCACCACAAAATGCCCCGTTTTTATGCTGAAATTTTAAAGAATTAAATTTTTTAGATCTTTTTTTTTTATACTACTCGGCTACCTTCTATCCTCATCTGGTATTCATTTATGATATACAGAAATATAATAGAGCATATATGTATGTATATATGTATGTATGTATGTAGGTTTGTTGGTCTGCCTGTTTGCCGCTTGTTAATAATAATCACACCTTTAATGTTGCTAAAGTGCAATTGCATGTCCCGCTATCTGGTCATGTCAATCGCATTTATGATAATTCAATCCGTTTAGCTCACATGTTATACATACTCGTTCATATTATCTAGATGCATATTGTATATATACTATATACGTAGATATTTTATGTGCTCACATAAATTCACTTTGATTTGTTATATGTAAATGTGTGTAGATGGAAACATTAAACATGATTTATTTAATTTAAAATTCTTGCGAATTAGTTAAATACTTAGTATATAGTGTTAAGCGTTAAATGAATATTTTTGTGTTGAATGCTGCTTAAAGTGGGTCGAAAACGCATAGAATTAATTGCTCTCGAGAGACACGCGGACACAGTACAGATAAATATGATATGCATATATGTAATATAATATTTGTGGGAAGATAAATATGTAACTGAAAAAGCGTGAAGCTCGAATATTATAAGTAATTCTTTGCGATTGTTTTAAGTATTCACCAATTGAAAAATACGACTGAAGCTGTTAAAAATTTACAAATATTATTTCTATTGTAGATTACCAGCACCATGGCTATAAACATTTTCCGCATATAAATAAGCTCTAGAAAATTGTTTATTTTAATTTTTCCATTCAAAGTAAGCTCTGGAAAACTTGTTACTTTAATTTATCCAAGCGCAAGCTCATATGCACTTCGTGATTAGCAACATTGACTATGTGAAAGCTTTCGAAGTTAATTTAATGCTTAAGCTTTTAACTGAAAGCTTTCATGTAAATCTAATGTGA
The DNA here is from genome assembly GCA_951828415.1 of Anomoia purmunda. Lineage (NCBI taxonomy): Eukaryota > Metazoa > Arthropoda > Insecta > Diptera > Tephritidae > Anomoia > Anomoia purmunda. The sequence goes on from OX639993.1 coordinate 156,275,695, forward strand.
AAATTTTTATTTGTAAGCTAAATTGCTGGTCGGAAGCAATTAAATAATTGGGCATTAAATGAAAGCTTCGAAGCCCGATTAGAATTATTAAAAAATTATCGAAATACTTAAAAAAAAAAAGATATAAAAAAATAAGCAAATAAAGAAATAAGCAAAAAAGAAATTCAACAATTTTTTTTAAGTACATATGTACGAAAAGTTTTAATTTGCTTGAATGCCAGTATTTAGAGTTTTTTTGGAAAAATAAAGCACTTTTCTATTTCTCCTACACTATTAAAGGTTTGAAAGCTCTCAAGCTTATCTAAATTCATTCGTACTGGATAAATTTCAATACTTTACCAACAATCACAAAACTCATACTTCAGAAATTCCTTTGGAAGAACCGAGCTTTTTTAGTTGTTATTTTCATTGTGTTCATCAAGATGGATTTTAGAACAAATGTTTACAAGAAATAGTTGTTTATATGCAGTTCTCATACCAAAATTTATAGCCTCATATCAAAGAAGAAACAAATCACTTGGAATATGTCTTTTTGGTCAAGGCATAATCATTGAACACCAGCTTAAACTTTAAATACAAAATACAAGAATGATGGGTTAGAAATAGAACTATTATTTCCCAATAGCTTTGATTTCTAATATTCAAATATTTATTTACAAAAAAGGCTTTGAAGGTTTCCAAGTGTTTTAAAATACTCAACCGCAACAAAGAAGAAAAACAATAAAAGATCTCTTAATACTATTTCTTAATATTTTTTTTTTTAACTTTTACGCTGTTTTTATTTTTTGTCATTACTTTTATTTATTGAATAATACATATTTACTCCTCTTTCTACTAATATTTTAATTTGCACTTTTTCAAAAAATTAATTTGAATTTATATAAAATCCATCCGTTAAAAAAATTTTGTAGAAAGTTGGAAATTTTAATAAATATGCGTTTTGTTATAGAACGAACTAAAGTTTTATAAAACAATTAAGAAAAACAATTTACATTGCGTTAAAAACATTGTAAATATTCTTAAAAAAAATCATCTGATCATTTGTTTAAGTCACTATATATACAGTTACTCACAAAACTAGTTTGCTGTGTTTTTTTCAACAACTTTTTTTTATAATTTGTAAAAAATATAGTACATTCCATAAGATAAACGATATGCATCAAAATTTTCAACTATATATGAAATTCACGAAAATTCAATCAGTTTTCAAAAAATTTTCAAACTTTTTAATTTTCAGCATAATAAAGTGCAAGATTCAAATAGCTAAAAATTAGAGTTCATTTTTGATAATTTTTTTTTCATTCAAAATATAATTTTTGTTCAAATATCAAAAATCAACGGCACTTTTTATTTACTTTTTTTATTTAAACAAATTTTAATGAGAGCTACAAACTCGATTAAAAGGTTTGAAATTTTTTAAAATTAAAGTTTGATACTTTGATTGGTATGGTTTATGTTAAGGAATTTACCAAAAGGAAAATTAAAATAGAATTAAAAAAAAAAAAAGATAAGCAAAAAAAATGATATGAAAAAGATTGTGAGCATTGTTTTTAAATATTATTATTAATATTTATATTACAAGTGTATGATTAAATTAATGTGAGCCTACAATTTTCAGGTGTCATAAAAATTCGCAGTCATTAGCGCAGAGTAATAATTTCATTGCGTTTGGTAATGCAAAAAAAAATCCACAAATGTCAGGTGGAAAATAGAAATTACATAAAGATTACTAGACGCGCACCAATTAAACATAAATATAGAATGGTATTAAGACGTGCATACATATATACACACGTAGTAAGCTTTAGTTTTCAATTGGCCACAAAAAAATCAAAAAAGCAATCAGTGCAAGAGTGCACCAAACACACACACACACACACACACATATCCATATAAACATAATTCACAGTTATGACTTAATTTCTCACAATCAAGCTTATCACAAGCCCAGCATCACACACATCATAAATTGACACCTTATTAATTTAGCGTTGCGAAAAAAATTACATTGCTTACACATATGTATGTATGTGTATTGATGTGCACACATTGAAAAGTACGTGAATGTGCGTGCGTGTGTGCATTTGCGCATGCGCTGTCGCATTGCCGTAACAAAATTCACACGTTGAATTGCGGTGAATGAGCTTTGATTGCCCGCAGACAGCAGACAGCAGGCAGCAGACAACCAGACAGCAACTAGTTAGCAGCGAATTGCAAGATGTGTACGCAATTAAAGTGGCAACACTAAAATAAAGTTACAAATAAAAAATAAATAAAAAACAAATAGCAATAATATAGTTGCATATATTTGTTTTTGTTTTGTTTTGTATGCGGCAATAATATAGAATTTGTTGGCACGTAGCAGCTATGCTATAGGTCTTATTTCCCTATACAATACAATATTTTTATATTTTTATTTTTATTTTCATTTTTTTTGCATTGCTTGCAACATATAATTTTGCAACTGTGCTCTCGACACCAACCTGTTTGTTGGCTGCAAATTATAGTATCACGAATTATATGCTACATACATACAAATATTGTTAATATTGTGATAACCTTGTTTATATGGCTAAAACTACCTTCACACAGTACACGTGTGTGTATTTCATTGATTTACTCCCTTCTTTTTTTTTGCTGCAAAAATTTCATTCTTAAAATTCAACACATATGTAGCCTTCATTTCGCCACATAGTCTCATTAAAGTGGCGCGCAAATGGCGCAAGTGTTGTTGGCAAATGTGTGAACAAGCGTGCGCTTCATTGGCAAATGTTGTGCTCAGATTTCTGCTAGGAATTGAAAATTTTTTAACATATTTTTTTTTAAATATAATTTTTGCTGTTATTACTTCGCTTTGTGATCACATAATCCCTTTTCCTATAGCAAACCAATTGTTAAGTCATCAGCAAGATCAAATCAATTGTAGTTGAAAAAAACAAAAAAAAATATCATACAAAATAAATAAATGCGGAAACAACATCAACGCTTCCAACACTTCAACTACTCGCACACCGTTGGCTTGGGTATTGAAAAAACGAACGTGTTGTGATCACGCGATCTTGCACTCGCGCCCATCGATCGATCAGCCAACCGAACAGAAATTATTTGCTGATAAATGTATGTGTGTGTGTGTGTGTGTGTGTGAGCGCTATCACTGCCATAAATTCATTTGTTTGTTTGTTTGTCCGTCTGGGGATTTAATATTTGGACAAGCGTAGCAACAGCAACAACAACAACAACAACAACAGTAAAACAATACAGCTATCACGCCGATCACTCTATGTTGCACATGTATATATGTACCTACGTCTTTTAATTCAATAATCATTTTCACTGGCGATCACCTGCGCTTCCCGAAATTGCGCGCAACAGGAAAGGAAAATAAAAAATTACAGTACAAAAAAAAATCCAAAATAATGTGCGCCTGCGCAGCAATAAAAAACCAAGAAAAAAGTGCCAGAGAAAGAGCAAAAAGAAACCACCTGAAGACACTTAAGCCATGCAGGCGATGGCAGGCGATCGTGGCACATTGGCAATGCGGTACGGCGGCTCGGCGGCACTGTGGCAATACAGCAGTATGGCAATTCAGCAATTCAGCAATTGCTGGCACATAATATCTATAATCATGCACACGTCCATATAATATTGGCTAAAGAACTGTTATTAGGATAATCAAATGGGAATTATCATATGCAACGATCGGCGATCGACAATTTGCAGTGGCCGGTCAATGTGGGGCTATCGAACGACAGCAACAGCAGCAGCAATACAGCTCGGCAGCAACAATGCCAGTTAGATGAATAATATTGCTGCTGTGCGCCTACTGTTGTTCGGTTGTCCACTGCTGCTGTCTGTTGTGGCTGCCGTCTTGACAGTGGCTCATCTTTTTCGCGATCTGTGTTGAAGTGCGGCAATGCTGTACTGATATTATATTGTTTATTTTTTTTTGTGGTTGCATTGGCAATTTGTTGTTGTTGTTGTTTGCTGTGCTGTTTTATTGGCAACATTAAATATTATTATAATTTTTTTCTTGTACGCTCATACCACAACCACATAATCAATCACAAGCGCATAATCCATCACGATCTTCGGCTCTTGGCTCAGGCTCAGTTCGGAATGGTGTAAACATGCGGTTGCAGTGTCAGCGTTGTGCGAGACAGTCTCTACGGTGTATCAATCAGAAGTAGATAATTTTTGGGCGCTATATCTATAGATTGAAAAATAGGGTATGTGCGTAGATTTTGGAAATTTCAAAAATTCGCTATAAAACCGTATGAAACTGATCGCAGTTAAAGTATTAAGGACTTACATTCCTCAGGGTAATTTAACTTCGTTCACATAACGATCTACATATGTAACAGCGTAAAGTAAGAAACGTCAAAACTCCATATAAAACATGCTCGAGAAATGCCGTAAGAAATTTATTTTTTATCAAAAGAAATACAGTTTCATTTCAAGCATGATATAATACCATATTACGCCTTCCGCGGATCTCTAGTCCTCTCTTTGTCGATTTCATAACATCCACAAATTCCCTGACGTAATAAAAGCAACTTGATTTTTTTTTACGAAAACAATACTAACAAAACTTTCAAACGTTCTGTCATTTGTCCGCTTCTTCTGCATTTCTTCCCCTTCTTTTTTTTAAATTTCCCGTTTGCTATCTCATTCTCTAGCTGTTATTATGTCACTTTCAGTTACTCAGTTGCTTTCAGCGCGGAAGGTTTCACTTGATTATTTCTTGAAGAAAGAATGAGACAGAGCTGGCATATATGAAATGTTTTGCGAATTTCAACTCAAAAGTTTTGGGAAACAAGAAATGTTACGTGTATGAAAAAGAAAACAATTACTATCTTCAGCGGAATTGATTTTTATTCTAAAAGATCAATTTTAATCGTTGTTTCTTGAGTTTTATTTTTTGCTTGGAAAATAATCTGTAATTTTTGAATTTTTTTTCTGAACAAAAAATTAAACCTCAAAAAATACCGATAATTTTATGAGCAATAAATAAAACTTAAGAAATACCGATTATTTCTTAATATTCCCAAAAATAAAAATTACTTTCTGACCAAAAAATAAAACTCAACAAACAATGATCAAAAAGTTATTTTTTTTAATAAAAGTTATAAACGTTACGGTCTCTGATTAAATTCCTTCGAACCAATATTTCACTAAGAAGTAATAACACCAATTTTTTCTCGTTTGTTTAGGTCCCTTTACTAAAAACTATGTGCATTATTTTGTCCACTCTTTGTTTTTTACAAATTTTAAACCTAATTTTTTTCATTCTATTCTTTTTTAAATGCTTTCCCTTATTTTATTTATAGCTGACATATTAGAGACTCTATTTTGAGACTAGAGGCTTAAGACGGCTTACTGAATACCCGTATAGTCTCAAAATCAATCTCACCACCGAAAAGTCTCAATTAGTGACTAGAGTCAGCTTACAGAATACCGGCATTATAAAGCTACATTTCCCGGTTTTATTTTGGTTTATGTGAACCCTCCTGCTGTTTTTAGCTAAGTACTATCCGCAAATGTTCTTTGAATAATCAGTCTGCACCAATTTTTCTAATTACATAATTTACTATTACTATTACTCTCCCTCTCACCAAGCTTCTACTATTCTTTTTAGTAATTTTGTTTTTTATATTTCAACTATTTTCACCCATTCTGCAAGTTCTCCATTTATTTTACTCCAAGCAATTATCAACACTTTAGCTCTCTATTTGTTTCTGTGAATTTTATATTTTTTTAAACATTTCTTACTAAATTTTTTGCAACTTTCCCCAATACTTCTTCTACTACCATTCGTACTACTTTTCTGCTATATTTCCTTCTCTGTGAAATTTTTCGCAACATTAAACATTAATAATAAAGTTATTGAGTTTTTAAAAGTTTGAAAATTTAATTCATATGATTTTTTCTATGGAAGGAACTGTAAAGAAGGAAAAAAAAATAGTGTGAAACAAGAATATCCGTAAACTTTTTTCACTCACTTTATATGTGTTTCATTTAAAGTCTGCTCCTTTCCCAGGAGCTGACCAGGGCACGCTTGCGATCAGGAGTCCCAAGTTTGCAGAGAATTGCAAAGTGATGTGCAGCAGGCGCACATTTTAGATTCTCTCCGAGCACTGGCTTTCTTTCCCAGGTCCAGTGTGGTTTTAATATCAAATTGGTCACTTTGTAATAAAACAATTATTTATAGGATTTACTACATAAATAAGTAAATGCGTTGGAAAAGGCCAGCAACCTGCACATTACATTCATTCACACACACGCACGCACACACACATGCACCAATAATTAAAGTAGTGTAGTTATTTTGCAACGTAATGCATCTACTGCCCAAGGCCTAGAATCAATGATAATAATGATAATAACACTGCATTCCACCTGGTAGTCAACAGTTGGCGACTAACATTCGACCGATCAGGCAAAATGTGGCCTACAAGACAGCTGGCCAGCTATCAGTTTGATGCGGAAAACCATATTGTTGCAAGTTACTGGCAAAAAGCTCTTCATATATTTAAAAAAAATATATATATAACATACTTATTATGCTTTAATAGTTTGCACCCTCGAATCCACAGCTAAATAACATTCTCAAGAATAAGAAGAAGAATAAGAAACATAAAACATCCAACGCGAATAAACCAAATATATAATGCAACACAAAGCGCCAACAGCATGCCACATAAATCTCACTTGGTGTCTGTTAAATTATACATTTCAAAAAGCATTAGCTTGCAACGCTACTAAGTGCGCAAAAAGGATGGTAGCGAGGGTATGAAATCAATGTGGAAATGGGAGCAAAAGCGGCATGAATCATGCCAGCCGCCGCCTGCCACTTGGTCGGTCAGCAGAAGCTGCAATTGGCAGCAGATCTTGACAGGGCGCGCGGTGCGGTGGCAGCTTTGTTGTGAACGCGACGCATTAACGCGCTATCGACTGCTCGCACTTACTTGCCGAGCGATCGAATAAGTGCGATCGATGTGATCGCCGCTTGGCCTAGCTGCTCCTGCCGCCACACAGATGATGCATGAATGCCATGTTGCTGTGGCGGCGACTTGATCGATCTCTGCGGATGGCTTAGGGATAAAGTTTAACGCGATTGTTTATGATACAAATTAAACAATTTATGACAATGCACACACGCCGCAGTACGGCTACGAAACCGTGCAACAGCAAATGGTCAATGGTAGCAACAACAAGCACGCAATTCACAATAATAGCATTTGCTGGACTTCAATAGCTGGCCTTTGTATGCAAAACAACTTGCGGCCAATGCAACACTTAGGCGCATGCCACATGGATGGCATTGTGTTGTTGCTGCTCGCTGTTGTTATTGCAAGTTGAATGTCGTTCAGTGATCGCAGCAGCAGCACCAGCACCAGCAACAGCACCACCGCACAGAAGCTTTAGGCGAATTTATGTTGTGTGGTGCGATCGATCGTCGATCGGTAGATCGGCGGTGGCTTTGGCGCTGCCGCTATGTGGGCTGTGGAAGTCTTTTGCACTGCCTGCCTGCGTATAAAAAACCTACTGCTCGGCGGTGCCATACAGCTGTGACTATAAATTATTTATCGCATACGCTCTAAAGTCGCTGTTGCCACAAATTTTTAAAACGTCATTTATTATAAAAATTGTATCGCTTCTGGTCTCACTTCGGCGGCCCTCCTCCAACACACGAATACGTTGAGTCAAAGCTGACAAGAAGTTGTAATTTTTCGCGCACAATTTTATTATTACCATATCTTATTTTTTTCATTTGTTTTGAGGTTTACTTTTTAAAAATAAATTTTCCCATAATTGATATAATGCGTTTGATTATCTTTTATTTATATAAGTGAGTATGTATATGAACTTTATGATAATCTCTGTTGTTTTATTAAATTTGGCAATTTTCTTTAATATTTCGTTTTATGCTAATCGTTCGATTGTTTTTATTTTGTTGTTGTTCTATTTGCAGCATCCCGTATGCCATCGTCCCATACATCACCGCAAGTGTGTCGGCCGCACTTTCATCCGCCTCTCGGTTCATGGCTTACCAGCGAGCATAAATCATTCGCGCCCGCCAGCCCATGGGGCAGTCCGTTTGCATGCCCCCAAGATCCGCAAGTGGACCATAAGGTTGGCCAAATTGGCCAAAGCCATCAGACGGCGGCGGGGCAACATTCGTTTCCGTTCCCACCGACACCGCCAAAGGATTCCACACCCGACTCAGTACAAACCGGTCCTTCCGAGTATCAGGTAAGAATCTCGAGAAACGTCAATCGATTGAGTAGTTAATTGTAAAAGATTTCGATTATGTTTGAAACGGAATTGCTGTGCATAATTGCAATGAACAATATGGATTTTCAAAATGCATGAAATGTTGAATATAAATAAAATAAGGTACGATAAATGGAAATGTTTTAAGTTCAAATGAAATTTAAACAAATTAATTTAAAATCAATTAAATTTAAACGTAATAAAACAAATAAAAAGAAAATAAAAAAATACTATAAAGTGCGATACATCAAATGGAAATAAAAAAAGTTAAGTCAATCGAGAGAATAAAATTAACTGAAATGATAAATAATTAAAATTAAAATAAAATAAAGCAAGTCAAAATAAAATAAAGCAAACTAAACTAAAAAAACGCAAATTTAGTTGAAATAAGATAGACTGAACTTATATGAAGTAACAAAAATAAAATATATTTAAACAAATAAAATTAATTAAATTAAATTGAAATAAAATGGAATTAAATTAAAAAATAAAATAAAATAAAGCAACATAAAATAAAAATGTTAAAGAAAAATGCGAAATTAATAAAATTAAATTATATAAATTAAATTGAAATGAAACACAATAAAGTAAAATATAATACAATAAATCAAATTGCAAGCAAAAATATAATATAACAAAAATTTAAAAAAATAAATAAATAAAACAAAATAAATTTAAATTAATTTAATTTAAAAAAAAAATGTTTGCTGGGTTGGAGCTGCTTCTGCCGCAAAGATTAAAAACGAAAAATTTAATAAATTAAAAAAAATTAACTAAAGCAAATCAATATAAAATAAAACAAAGTAAAATAATAAAATAAAATAAAGTAAAATAATTTAAATTGAAACTATTTCACTTTGTTAAATATTATAAAACAAATCAAAATAAAATAAGTAAAATTGATAGGAACCAAGTAAAACAAAATAAAATTAAATTCAATTAAGTAGAATAAAGTCACTTAAATTGAATTGAAATAAAATAAAATGCAATACAATCAAAATAAAATTAACTGAAATAAAATAGAGTAAGTCAAATTGAAATTAAGAAAAGTTAAATAAAATAAAGTAAAATTAACTTAAATTAAATCAGATAAAACGAATTTAAATAAAACAAAATCGAATTCTATTAAATTTAAGAAAGTAAAGAGAATTTAAATAAAGTAATTCATGAAAAAAAAATTTGGTAAACTTTAAAAAATAAATATAGAAAAAAATTAAAAGGGCATTCGGCGAAGTGCAATCAGAAAAGTAACACAAACCAAATTGAAATTTAACTCAAGCAAAATAAAAATATAAAATTAGCTTAAAAGATAAAACAAAAGAAAATAAAACAAAATCCAACCCTCCATAACTTAAGAAAGTAAAAGAAAATTAAATAAAACAATTCTTGAATAAAATATGCTCAAAAATTTAAGAATAAATAAAATCAAATAAAAATTTAAAAACGCACTAACACAAAATGCAATAAAATAAATTTACCTGAAATAATATAAAATGAAAAAATAAAATGAGACCAATCAAATTAATATTAAATTAAATCAAGCAAAATAAAAATATAAAATTTGGTTAAAATAAATTTAATTAAATAAAGCAAATAAAAATAAAAAACAAACATTTCATATTAGAGTACGGAAAGTTAAACCAAATTCAACAAAATGAAACTTCAGGCTAATTGAAAATTTTAGTCGAAAATTAAAGAATCAGTAAAATTAAGAAAATGTTAGACTTCAACACTTTTGTAAATATTTACCTTATTTATAAGTTCAAGCAATTTATCTATATTATATTTTGATTAACAGAGAATCTAGAGATCAAAAGTTAAATATGAAGAAAAAAATCGTTTATAAAATTTCAATAATGCTTTCTAAACTGTACTATGAATTATTTCTCATAACCTCTTTTCACTATCCTTACCCCCCTTTCTCCACCAGGCCGTTGTGAACGCATTCATGCACCAAGCGCAATCGACCGGCACTACCTCATTAGCGGACACGAGTTGTGCGCTGGACATCAAGCCCTCCATACAGAACGGCATCGGCAGTCTGACGCACAATGGCAGCCAACAGTCGTCGTCGGCGCCAAAACAGCGTGAAGGTACTAACAACAACAACAATAATAATAACACAAATAATAACAACAACACTGCGAACAACAGTAGTTCGCACAACAACAATAACAACAATAGCGGCAGCAATAACAATACAAACCCAAGTAATAACAACAGCAATTCCGTCTCAACAGCCAACAGCATTAGCCACAATGTCCACACGCACACCTCCAATGCCAACACCATCTCCGCCACCCTCAACGGATCTAGCCTTTTCGATGGCACAGCGCAAGCACACTACGCCAATAGTTTGGGTAATAGCAGCGGCAGCAGTGTAGGGGTCGGTCTCGGCGTCAATGGCGGTCTCACGGCGAATACATCGCTCGGCAGCGCGGGCAGTAGCGCCAGCGCTATGGGTGGCTATGATGGCACCTATGCTTCGTACGCGGCGCATCACCACTTGGCCAACACTTCAGCGGCAGTGGCACATCATCAGGCAGCCGCAGCGGCAGCGGCGGGTATGTTTCAAAGTTCCTCAATGGCAGCAGCAGCTGCAGCGCGACACAGCATGTCGAGCGGTCATCATTCGCATCATCATATGATGGGTGGTGGGTCGGCAAGTGCGGGTATTGGAGTATCATCTGGGCTGGGGCAGAGCCATGGGGGCGTTGGCGGTGGTGGTGGTGGTGGTGGCAATGGCGCGGGAGGCGGAGGTATTGGCGCTGGCCTAGGCGGCAGTTTGGGTGGCAATATGTCGGGTAGTCATGGGCATGGACATGGCCATGGACATAGTCACGGTCACAGTCACAGTCACGCGCATAGTCATGTGCATAGCCATAGTCAGGATGTGAAGCCGTCGCGTACGAAACCAAGGACCAGTGCTGGTAAGCAAGACAAAAAAGAAACAGATACATTTCATAAGCAAATGTTATGGTGTGGGTGAATATATGTGGGCGGAGTTGTGCCTATAGTATTAGAATGATGGATTTGTGTGCAATTACATTAAATTGATTGCGATTACTTTGTAATCTAAAATATGAAAAATAGTGAATTTGCAAAAATAAAAAAATCATTACAAGTAATCATGGTACTATGAAAAATATTTTACACATGCGAATTTAGTATTTGTATTAATTATTGTACTTTAGTACGATATACATTTGATTACTTATAATTACAATGATTAGATTAGATCACTTTGTATTACCGACGTACTATAACTTTTTTGTTTAACTCTGAAATGTTTTAGATTTGGATTACCGGTAATCATTAACCAACTCGTATTATAGCAGTAATTATCATTTGAAATTATTTATGGCAAAATAATACAAAATAAAATCTGCCGATTAAAATTGATTACTTTTATTTGAGTGTTGCAAAACTAATTTTGCAAAAATATATGAACTATATGATTAAGTAGTATTGTAAGTAATTACAATTTGTACTTATCAACACAATTGCAAGTAATCAAATATTTGTGTAGTCAAAATTCGCATTAATCTAAAGAAAATGTGAACTTGAAGAGGTAATCATAAAGTAATTAGTGGTAATTATAAAGGTAATCATACCGAAATATCTTTCCTTAGAGGCACAACTCTGCTTAGAATATTCATTACTAATACTATTTCCCCTTTTAGTTATTCCGTAAATGAGTTTTACTAACACGAATTTAATTTTTAATTATAATTTAATTTTTCTGTATATATAAGTTTTAATAAGTTACAAATATTTAATTTTTATTATTATTCACGACTATATACATATGTATTTGCTGAAGAAATATTTAAAGATTTTTTTTTTGAGTTAAATTTTATTAGCCGAGGGAAATGCGAAAAAAATTACAAAAAAAAATACAACAAAAAAAAAGTTCGTTAATAATAAAACTTCCTTGACCTAAAATTTTGGAGAGCGTAATTAAAAAAATTAAATATGAAAAAAGATACTGCGTAAATGTGTTATTTTGTTCTTCAAACTAACTCGAAAAATGAAAGAGATCTGCGCATATATTTTTAATTTTGTAAACAAATTTAGTTGAAAAATTGAACAAATTTGCACATAGGAAGTCATAGCATACAATTAAATGATTCACAAGATGTCGTAATCTGCCGTAATATCACAAAATCATAAAATTTCAAAAATGCAATGCTATGTTGTTTTAATTTTTCTACTCTGCAATCCAATAATAACAACATACAAAAATGTTAAAAATTAAAAAACAAAAATCAATGTGAAAATTAATTTGCAGCAAAGTTTCAACTACCTCAGTCTAACCTCACTAATTACCATCCAAACAGAAACAAAAGCTAAAAAGGCTTCCTCGCTTGAGGTCGTGCCATTTTGTGAGAACTCGCCGCACTTGACTTTTCACTCATTTCAATTGTTGCCTGCGTACAGGCAAAACAGACAAATTTCTCTTCCAACCTTACCTATCTTGCCTGCTGATAAAGTCAGTTTCCGTTTCAATTTCTCCCAACCCCAGCGCTGCTTTCTCAAGCGATGCAAATTTAGCGCTTAGGCAGTTTAATTTTTCCCCCCACTTGAGCATGCACAATAAATCCCAAGCGTCTCCACAATATCGTTCCCAAATTATTTATCAGGTTACGGTATGTGCGTCAACCCTTCACTACTTACGCGCTTCCGCATACGAGCCAAACAAAGCGCTACAGTCGCACAAATAAAGCAAACAAGCAAGCGGACGAAAGTCATTACTTACCTACAGCCACAGCCACAGCCACAGCCACAGCCAGAGCCACTCAGTGCATTCCATTTTCTGTTTGTGCGACGATTTTTATGCGCGTGCGAAAAAATTTTGCAATGACAACATTCACATTTTTATACTCGCTTTCTATAGACGCTACTTCGGCGTCTGCTTCCTCTTATTCTGTTTATGAGCTAGGTGGCTATTGTTTCTTTTCTTTTAGCTCATTTGCATGTCAACTTTCAATGCAGTGCATTTATTTAGTTGTTGTGTCAACGAGCGTGAGCTTCAATTAAAGCAGTGCTTGTTTTGCACTTCTTCCACTGCGCTCGCAACAACAATGAATGTAATTTTTGCATTTTTATTTTTAAGTTGGCATTTCCCCTTTACATTTCACTGCTGTTACATTTCAACAAGAAATAAATTCAACGCGCTGTTAATTACTTCAACTGTTTAGTAACTTAAGTTATTATGTACTGCTTTTAATGCACCTACACACAATTTTTTATTTTAATTTTTTTTTACCACATCGTGCATTTGGCAATGCGTTCGACGTGGCGCGTAGCAGTTCCGCTGCACCTGCTGTTATTTAATTCTGCTACTCCTACGTTTTGGTTTTTTTTCGCTGCCACTGACCGCTCCGCAGCGCAACATTACTCAAATTTTTGTCTTCACTTCAACTTCAGTTTCAAGTTCAGCTGCTAAGTCGAAGCTCCCTTTTGCTGACTGTCTCAGTGATCCTTTTTATATTGCTCGCCTTTTTTATTGTATTTGTCTCTTCAGCTCCCTTCTACTACCATTTACTATCTAGAAAATATTTGCCCTCCCTCGTTTGCCTTTTTTCGGTTGCTTCTGAATTTTCGGGGGCGCATGCGTCTGGTTTTTGATGCTCATTTAGCTGCATTTGTGCGTATTTATTATAGGCTTTTTTTTTAGTTTCCACTGCATCCTTGTTTTTAATAGGCTATGTATTTTTTTGGAGTAAATTTTGATAGTTTTTTTTTTGTTGCTTCAACTTTAGCACCGAGGGTATCTCATTTCCTCTCAATGATTAGCAATATTTTGCTTCAGATGTATGTGTGTATCTATCAATGTATATATATATATTAATATTTGTGCAGACGTGAAATTCCGTCTCGATTAAAATTGCAAATATTTTATTTTCAAATTTTTGCTGGCGCTTTCGATCATTTCGATTGTTGTTTGGCGACAAAAGCGAATAAAGTTGCCTTCCAATTCCTCAATTGTTTCTTACTTATCCGATACATGCATATTCCCCGTAGAACGCAGATCTTGATTGCACAGTTGACTAATTTGTGGACGCTGCGCCGAGATAAGTCTTTCCATCATGAAATATCAAACAATATTAGAGAACGACAGAACTTCGTTTTCGAGTTCGGCCATATTAGGCCACGAAAATGCGGTTCGGCTTCGGCCAAAAAAATAGCGGAACTTGGGTCATATATTTGTCCGTTTTTATATATTTCATTATATTTCAATTCATTATTTATGAGGGCAAATTAGTACAATAAGGTATTAAAATATTTTATATAGTTTTAAAAACTATATAAATTTTTAGGTTTAATATGTTTCTCTACAGGTTAGGAAGCGTTTCTGATCTACATGTTACCAAAATAATTTTCAGTTGGCACACTGAACCAAATTATTGATTGCATAACGAATTGGACACTTCCCTCCATAAACGTCTAATAATAATAATTTGGCATTTGCATCATATAACTCGATGATTGGCCAAACTTCTCCTGCAATTTTTGGTATCTATCTGGACTCGGTAATTTTTCATTACCTGCCGCGATAGGTATTAGGAAAAGATTTTATAAGATTTGAACCTGAGACACACCGAATCAAAGCGAATTCATATAAGGTGATAGCAGTAGCACAAAAAAAAAATATTTACATATATTTGGTTTTTGCTTTTGCGGTTTATTCCACATATTTACATCAGAAACCAAGAACAAGTAGGATGTGAAAAAAACACTAACTTATATAAATTTGCCTTGCGCCGAATGAATTGTGGCACTTTTTGAGTACTTTTGAATAATTTTGAAGCACATATTTTCTGTTAGAAAAACTGCTTTCAAATATCGAACCACGGAGAGGTTGGCAATGTGTATCTCTACCGCAATTATAGAGCACAAAGACATTGAAGGCAAAGAAAGAGCTGGCGATCTTCCCAAAAAGGGCGTTCTACTCGATGGTGCATTGATGGCAAAGCATATGAAGTTGACCGTCCAGAAGGGACTAAGGAGAGTTTGTTAAAGGAACATTCTACTTTTTCATTACTAATATTAGAGCTTTTGGAAGACTCCATGGCCGCCAAAGTTCTGGTAATACCAGCTCAACCTAACCAAACCTATATCAATGTTTTAGCGTTCAAATGGTGTTGGGTATGGGACACAAAAAAAATGTTTCGCCATCAATTCGATGTTTATTTGAATTACATAAGTATTTCCGAAAAACAAAATTTTTATTGCATAGGACATTTAGTTGAAATTGGACGCTGTAGGGACACATTTAAAAAATTTGTATATAAAATAATTTTCATTATTGAGTCTTATTGTCAAACGACAGATTGTAATTAAAGAAATCTAAAAAAAAAAAAAAAAAATTATTGAGTCAAACTGTATAATGCGTAATTTTATTGATTGAAGTACGATTTTTATGAAAATTTGAAAATTATATTTACATGGAAAGAGGGTGAAAGTGTGCCGCGATTTTACTAAATTCCAATAGCAATTAAGGGAGGCCTGTTCAATCATTTAGGTGGAGAGATATTAATATTTATTTGTTTTGTCTATTGCTACAGTTATCATTTCAGTAACTCATACAAAATGTCGATCAATTGATTTTTTTTTTGAATTCTGAATAGCTTTGTATATTTATTTTTACATTTTTATCGGTCGTAAATAGTACAGCTAATGGTCTTCATTTTGAATGTTCTACTATTTATATTCACTAAGGATTGAGTTTAGAGTTCATCAAATTATCAATCAGTAGACAGTTTTGATATAAATCTATTTATATAAGTTCTCATGTGATTATAAAATTTTGATTTAGCTCTACTGAACTCGAATATTTTTTGGGGTAGAAATGTCAATTCATTCAAATGTTTAAATTAACTGAAATTTAAACAAATTAAAGTTTTACCAGTAACTAATATTTGTAAATAGTTTTAAATAAAATTTAATCATTTTCACAAGTTTTTGGTCATTTGTTACTTCTTGGGACAGAGTATAAGATGATACACATATTTGGGAAGAAATTTAAGTCACCACTTTTTAAATTTCGTTTGCGCGCAAACCGATTTCGTTCTCATTATCCTGCTTGTGGCGCAATGTGGCAAACCGGTTCATGAGCAAAGCAAATTTGATAAGGAATGACGGAAATTCGTTCACAAATTTATTATAAAAATTCGGCAATTATTTGTTATATTTTTTATTTTAAATAAATATTTTTAGTTTCCTTTATTTTGTATTTTGCAACTTGTCTAGTTTTAATCTTTTCCCCAGCACAATCAGCTGTACAAATTCACTTGAATGTGGCACAGATTGTTAAATGCACGCTGCACCTGCACGGTTTATTTTAAATAGAGGCAAAGTGTTCCAAAAATTAAACATATATTGAGATTTTCAGCGAATACTAAAAAATAAATCAAATTAAAAACTAATTGTCGTTGCAAAATCTACGATAATTTTTTTTGTTTAATTAAAGAAATTATTGTTGGAAAAAAATCGGTTACAAAATCAAAAAATTTTACTTAAGCGAAAAGTTGCCATTGAAAAGCATAAACAATAGTTGAACTAAATAGTTTCGATTCTAGTGTGCAAATGTGACGGACAAAACAAACAAAAAATAAATGAGAAATGATTGTTAGTATGGCATTTAAGCAAAGATTAACAAGACGATAACAATAACTGTAAAAAGGGAAATCAAAATAATTACAACGCTTAGTGATGGATATCGACAAATATCGATAAATATCGATTAAAAAACGATAACGATAATGAGAACGAGAGATAAGCACATGACTCTAAATATTTGTATTAAAACTTGTATTTTAAGAGCACACGTTAAAAAAAGCTCCCTCGAAAAAACAAAAAAAAAACAGGGAAATAAATGTTTTGCCAATCTTAAATAATTCGGGTTCTATTACCAATAGCTTGGTTCCAAGGTCTTTTCATATTTTCTGTTTGTCGGTTTGTTTTCTAAAATGTAAAATGTAGCTAAATAATGTAAATAAAATAACTTCATTCAAATATGCCAATTTTTGAGGATAGAAAACAATCCTTTTAAAAAGCCTTATAATTTTTTTTTAGATAAAGTTTCGAAGAATATTCAAAATATAATGTCTTCACTTTAAAGTAAATTTTTTATCCTTCTGGTAATAATTTTATTTTAAAAAATGTGAGAGGTGTACGGTTTTCAACCCGAAATTCTCATAGTTATATCAATTAAAAAAGGAAAGATCAAGTAACAAAACTTATTTCGATATAAGTTACATATTTTTAAACAGTGAAGTTTACAATTTCAATTTGTTGAAAAACTCTTGTGCAACAAAATGGTTTTTAAATGAATAATTTAAAAAAAAATCAACTTTGTCCAAAATGTGGGCTTGTCAAATTAAATTTTTTAAGTTTTGGCTGCTTATTTAAGATAAGTTTATCTTTTAAACTTAGTTTCAACCAGACACACTTAGCATATTACCACTGCCTGCATTCATTTTTCCTCGTGTTCATTTTGGTGACACTTGAAAGGTGGCAAATCTGCCTCGGAAACTATCTGGAGCGATTTTTGAATGCCTTGCCTATAAATCTCATGCCGGAATGTTTGACTTTAAATCTCGACTAAGTTGCTCATATTGAATTTAAGTGGCAACCCTGATAAAATTTAATTTAGATATTCTGTCAAATGATAAACAAATTATCCCTTTAATTACTTAATTGCATATTGCAATCAAATTCGGTATATTAAAAGGGGTGGCAACACTAAAGGCAATTTTGTAATGAATATTTTTAAAATCGATTTCAGTGTTCTCAGAATAACTGCATGTGACATTTCGGATTACTGTAGCTTTATATAAGTAAAGGAATTTTCAGAATCGGTTTAGTAGTTTCAGTAATGGCCCGTAAAATGCAAGCAACCAAATCGTTACGTTTTTATAAAAGTGAAGATAAAAAGGCATAAAGGCACGCCCACAATACCAAAGCCTGTGAGTTTAAGTAACTAAAGTAACCGTTAGATGGAGGACTGCACTTCGACCTTTTCAGATCCATTGTGGTCAGAAATGTAACCCCTAAAATGTCACAAAATTTTTCTAGGTGTTTTTTTTCAAAAAACACGCAAATATATTCTTTCAAAAGTACACAGTGTTTAACTCAAACAATTGTACTACTAAAAGGCAAGCGTTCTGTTGAAAGTATTTTTTCAAGTAGTCGAAGGTAGCGTCATGAAAAACTGAGCGAAGACAATTCAACTTGCAATGTCATCAAACATTTATCAAAAAACTTTAAATAGACAAATAAAAAAAAGGCCGCGGAAAAGACAAAGTTAGCAGCACCTTTAAATATATTAAAGCAAGTAAAATAAATGGAGTTAAAAAAATACAATAAAGAAAATATAATAAAATTGTAGGCCCTGCTAAAATTGTTATAATAATTTTTTATGCTTTTTCTAACTTTTTTTAAATAACAAAACATTTTTCTTAACTGCGCTTTACTTATTGCATTTTGTATGCCTTTTATTTCTTTCTTATTGTTTTCAACTTGGGTTGACTGTTTCTTTTTCTCATTTGCGACAGCGATTTCAGGCCACACATTGATACTAAAATTTATAATAAGAATAAGAAAAAAAAAAGAAATCTCAAAATATAAAATTAAGTTGAGTATAAAATGCGTCAGTATTGCTCCACCATTTAAACCATCAATACTTCATTGTGCGCTATTGTCTTTCGATTGTAATGCATTTTATGCTCAACTCTGCGCTATTGTTGCTCGTATTGTTTTTGTTGTTGTTGTTGTTGTTGTTTCTTAGCTGGCCACTCTTAAACGACTGCTAGTCTTGTCATTATTGGCTGATTTTATGGCTGCTTCTGCTATTATTGTAGCCGTTGATTGCGCCGCTTGTTTGGCACTGAGAGCCATTCCAGCTAGCCAGCCACCCTCACCGCCAACGCCACCAACGCCACTAACGCCACTCAGTCAGCCAGGCAGCCAGGCCATCCAGCCGGTGTCTCCATCCAACCAGCCATTTAGCAATTCAACCATTTAAACGTTTAAACATTTTGTTATCGCTGACCAGGCGATAAGTTTGCGAAGGCGCAAGAACATGTGTTGTACGCTTGTGTGCAGTTGCAGTTTTTAAAAGATACATTTGTGCGATATAGGAAGGTTCCTTTTCTTAAATTTTTTGATTCACCTTATTTCTTACTTTTTTGCTTCATTTTTTTTTTTTTGGTTTTGCGAAGAACTGACTTTCATTTGCTTTAATGGTAGCTTCGTACTTTTGGATTTTAGTCGTAGCTGGCAGTGCGCGGCGTCAAGAATTGATGCGCTTCGAGCAGAAGTTGGTTTGTTAGTGTCGTCCTTTCATTGTCTACCCTGCCTTTTGTCACAGGTGAAAATAAAGTATGCTTTGAATGAAGTTAAGTAATTGATATGGTTTGTGGTCCATTGTTTTTTGCGAATTTCGCTTTTTTCGCGGTTTTTCACCACTTTTTCTTTGTATGAGTGTAGATTTTTGCCAAATGTCTCTAAATGCTTGATTGTTTGTTCGAATGTTCATTTCGTTTGTTCAGTTTGACAGGCTCAACGTGTGCGCTGGCACGCTTTGAATGCATTTTTTTTTTTGCTCAAAAATTTACAAAAAATCAATAAGGGGTTTGCATTTATTTGCAATTTTTTTAATCGAGAAAGATTTTAAAGAGTTCAGCTTTTAGTTGATTTGGTAAGCATTTTCCGTTAGTTAAGCGCAATGTGTTATTTCAATTTTATTTTTGGATGCCATATTTTCGTGTAATTTATGTACTCCTATAATATATTTTTTTCAGTTTTTTCTCATTCAACTTTACTTGATTTTCTGTTCATTGTTTTCAGCGCTTGTTTCACACTATTTGTGTATGTACTATTTTACACTTTTATTTTACCCAATAACAATAAACAATATGTATTTGCTCACATCATGTGTCTTTTGTCTTGTTCACCAAAATCAACTTAAAAACAAAAAGAAAAAACATAAAAACAAAGCTAAAAACAAAAACAAAATGCAAACTAAAGCACTGTGTTTTTCCGTATCAAATTGTGCTAAATTAAACTTTTTATGCAACATTGTAAATATGAAACCATTTTAACATTTATTGTAGCTGCACTCATCCTACTCAAAAATTGCTGCTGCTGCTGTTGTTGTTGTTGTTAATTTTGTAAGCATGTGCCAAAGCACTTGAGTTCAATATCTAGTATTTCATATATAAATATATCCATAAAAATTGCGTTAAGTTTTTGTAAATACTTTTTTGTTCATTACTTTGTGTGGCGCCTGGTAACCAGGATATACATTTTATATAGATAAATTTTGCGAATATTTTTTTTTGATCTGCTATATATCGGCTTTTGTTTTCGTTTTCTGTTTTTCGCCTCACATCATTCAATATTTCGAATAATTTAGCCGATGTTAATTTATCACTTAAGTTATTTAAGTAGAATACGAGTTGTAGTTCCATTTAGATTGCCAAGGCAAGTTCGTTGCTTAAGTCTTTCGTACAGAATTACTTATTTCCTGAAAGTACCTACTTATATAATATAAATGAACATAAATATGTACAAAGTCTTTACTGTGTTTATGGACACTATTCTTGTTTTAATACAGGCGGTTTTTCTTTGCCTGAAACGTAGAAATTATTATCGTCTAGGTCCTCAGGCATTCGGGATTAATAACACCGGTAATTTTACGAAAATTTTACTCAATACGAATGGCCCCTAGACCAATTTCGCCGAAGACGGTACTAGCGAAGACATTTGGAGCTTTTTTTACGGCGAGTTAAATTTATAGCATTTTTACTTAAAGTGCAATTAACTTCTCGATGGCATGCAAAAAACGACTGCAAATAAAATTTCTATGCTCAGGCTTTCAAAGAAGAATTTAGCGAAAATTTTGTTTGTTATATATTTTAACCCTCAAACTCTTACTCAAAGGGACATTTATGACCCGTTCTGAAAATAGCTTTAACAAAATTTCGTTAAAAATGGTAGTTAGAGGGTTAAAACGCACCACGAAAAATTCGAGCAGACAGCGAGCACACGAGCGGGGGTCACTGAAGATGAAAAACTCGTACGGGTGAAGATAGGTGCGTAAAAAAAATTTAGTTCATGTAATATTTTCACATTTACGCCTATAAACATTAAACGGAATTTAAGGGTGTTGCACATATATTTTGTTACCTTATTATTGAACTAAATTGCATTTAAAAAATGGTAACAAATGCCTGCAGCGATAAATATTTACATGATAAACAAGTAGAGCGTTTAAAATATTAATATAATTCCAATTATAACTTTTAGTTTAATGTAGATTTTAAAAAAGTGAATTGATAAATATATTTTCATGATTTTACAATATTTTCGAGACCAAAATCTTCAACGTGTATATGACTATAATATCGAAGGGATTCTGGTCTTCACCGACACAACCAAAAAGCGTAGTACACCGGTCAGCCTAAAACACCTGTGTTGTATACACAACTTTTTTTTTAGTTAAAAATGTTATATTAAAATAAAAATAAACAAGTAATTTTCATTGAGCTTTGAATGGCCAATTACTTTTCTCAAAAATTCGGCTTTTCTAATATGCGAATTTTTTTTTCCTTAGAGCAGAAATAGAACGTTATTTTGGTTATGTAAAAGAAGAAAAAAGTAGTAGGTATTATATTCTTTTTTTTGTGTTGTTTAATTGGAAATCTACTGGTAAATCAGTTTCTTTTTTAAATAACGCATTGTAAAATGTTTCGTTTAATATTCAAAGCAAAAATTTGGCAAAAATTGTTCGATGTTTTTTTTTTTGTAATGGAACATCAGAATTAGTGGCACATCTTAAAAGACCAAAAGACCTGGAAGGTGAAAATTGACTGATTAAAAGTGTAAAAGAAAATCGGTATTTTCTAATGAATATTTTCAAAATACATTAAAAAATAGTTCATTAAAAATTAACTATAATTCGCGTAACTAGTAAATATTTATTTAATTTATATTTAATTAGAACAATCAATATAAAGCTCGATAGGAAAGTCTGCCAAATTTAGATAAGTTAATTTGTCAAATTTTGGCACAACTTTACACATTTTTTAAGCGCTTTAAATATTTTTTCTAAAATATCATTGCCTGCCTCTTTATTTAAATTAAACCTTGGTAAATTCGGTGGTCACAATTAATTTTGAAATTATGCAGGTTTTTCAGCAAAATTCTCTACCTTACTAATAAAAAGTTAAATGTTCGCTTGTCAAAAATCAAAATCAAGTTTTCAAAACAAAATTCAAGAAACCTATTTCACATTTCACTTTTCTCAGAGCGTCACTATTTTTCCCCCAAGACATATATAAGTATAACCAATTAGTGACATAACAATTAAAAAATTCTTCATAAAAATATCAAAGTAGCAAGAAAAAGTAAACAGACATTTTATTGCCCACATATCAGACCAGAGAGAAAAAATCAAATCAAGCCAAACGAAGAAATTAAACAGAATCAAGACAGATTATCTTATCAATTACGAACATAAGCAAACATGCAGACCAACAACAGCAAATACATCTATGTATGTGTGCGTGTGTAGGGATATGTATAAAGGTTGCTGCTAAGCAGACGCCAAGTGTCAAAAAAAATGACTGGAACAAAAATAAGTGACCAAAAAAAAAAAATAACAAAAAGGCACAACGATTTTCTAAAACAACAGGCAATTTTTTCAGAAAGCAACAACAACAGCCGTAACAAACACAAAACCCGAACAAAACAACAAAAAAAAACATTGTATGTAACCACAACGTCAATTGTCACTAAAATACGATGCTCGCCACAGACAGACCCTACGAACAGGTTGCACACAAACACACACACCAACACACACTAAAGTTGCATACGTGTGGCAGGCGCAGTGTGTGGATATGGACCCATTGGCCGGGCTATCGAGTCACATACCGAAGTGTTCACGAATTTCCGAGAATCGAGTGAAAAAGGTACTACAACTAGCCAAGATTTGTTACCAAGAGTTACAGTTATAACCACTAAATCATAGTTGGAGGAGTGCTGGTCAGCAATCACAGCCAGTCGTAGTACGAACGAAGAGGAGAAATTAAATATTGTTTTTAAGCAGAGCAACAACAACAAAGCTGCGAGATAGGCAAGTGGAGGCGAATTTTGAAGAAAACAAAAAGGAGTAATAAAAATATTTATAAATATAAAAACTGTCATGGGTCGCCATAAAGCACTGACTACAACTAGAAAAATATCGCACGCTCAGCAAAGAGTGTAGAGCAAAAACAATTACATACAATAAGTAGTAGAAAAACCGAAGTGAAGCAGCTCGACAGTGGAGGCAAATTGAAATCAAAACAAAGGCCAGGCGAGTAGCATCATATAATGGCCATAAAGTACACTCTCGCACACACACACACACATACACATACATATTTGTATATATATATACATATATATATAATTATATATATATATATGGGTAATACCACTAGGGGACTTCAAAAATATGAAAGTTAAAATTTTTTCAGAACGTGTTTTTTCACTAACCGAAAAAATTTAATGCTGTTGTCCGCAAAAAGGAACAGAGGCCACATTTAACTCATTCCTTCATAGAACCTTTCTCAAATTTTGAAAATGACTCCAAAAAGTAATGTGTGGCCGCATTCGATATTCAGAAATTCAATAAATTCTCATAAATTTGTCAAACCTATATATTTTAATTTTTAGACTCCTTTTGGATATGCAGTTTTATAACTCAGTTAATTTTAATACAACACTATGCAAGTTTCAAGAGTTTCAAAATTTCTGTTGATTTTTGAATTTTTTTTTTAAATTTTGGTCTTCCCTAAATTATATGGATAAAAATCCTGCTGCAACAAATTGGTATAAATTGAATAGTCAAATTAAATCAAGATTGATATTTATTAGTGATAAAGTAAATACATATTAAAATATATGTAATAGGAATTTTATTAACAAACGTTTAAGAACAATAAATGCATTTTGAAACTCAATATTATAATTTTTTGTTTTTTTTTCAAAATTCGGTTCAATTTACGCACTTAAACTCAACTATAATCTTTATTGCAATTTGATTGAAAAATGTAAGCAATGGGAAATTTTAATTTTTTTTAGTGACAATTTTTTATTTTTCTATCTTTTTTAAAAGTAGGTTCAATAAGTAGGTACTTTTAAAATCAGTCCTGTTTCGAATTCCATTTTAGGTAAAACATTTGAACGAAATATTAACAGCTTAAGTTCTATTTCGAAATGTTACACAAACTCCAAACCGTTACCCTAAGCGTACACAGCAACCGATTTTGCCGGACGAGGACAGCCGCAATCGGCCGAAACGAATAAAGAATTCGTATCATATAGCTATCGGCTGTTCGGCGCCCGACATTGCTCATAAATTAGCGTTTGTTTTATTTTCTCGGCCGATGCTTTGTTGTTTTTAAAATGGACTGTGAAAAATTAATAATAATAATAAATTGCTTTCAAAACAGGCGGTATTTTTACGATGCTCTAGTGACCTCTAAAATCCCACAAAAAAAATAGCAGTTGTGCAGAAAATAGGTTTGTGAAATCAAAAATAACAAAAACCTAAATGCATTTCTGAGCCACCCTAATATACACAAATATGTGATAGCATCCACCTTAGCAAAATCAAAAATTACGTACATACATGGGCAGATACCAGTAACCACGTAAAACTAGTGGATAATCCCAGAGCAACTAAAATTTAGCAGCCACCAGCCGACCGACCTACCGACCGGCCGGCGGACCATGGTGGTGCGCCTTCCCTGAATCCTCACCACATTGCTTTATTGGTCTGGAATGTGGAAACTGCAGACGCGTGGTGTTGACAAAATTCTTAATAAAATTACATGCCAAGAGAGTAACTAAAAAGTCTAATAGCCGGAACGGTAGTACGAATAGTATAAAAAAAAACCTAAAATAAAAAAAAAACACGAAAACAACAAAAACGCCAATGGACTAGCGCTAAACGGCCAGTCGGGCGAGCAGACGACTGGACAACCGGGCGGTCGATCAGCGTGTGAGTGGCTGTGGCTGTGGCAAAGGTATAAACATCATTAACTCACTGATTTATTAGCATTGGTCCAGCGCGGCGACGGTGCGGTCAGTGGTCGAGCGTTCGGTAAGGGCTGGCTGCTGGCTGGCTGGCTGGCATTGGATGTCGTCGTCTGTGGGGCAGTGAAGAGAAAAAGCCAGAAAAAAAAAGTTTATATGTATATGTATGTATATTGAACTCTACTCGATTTAAGGTTTGTCTGCATTGGCTCAATTCGGTGGAATTTTCTTCATGACAGTTTCAGCCTCCGTCTGCTGTTGCGCCTTCAACAGTTTTTTTTTTTGTGTGTGTGTGTGTTTTTTTTTTTGACTTTGTTATTTTTTGATTTTGATATTTCTCAGCCTCCTTCTTGGTTGCCTTTTGTCTGTTACAGAACCTTTTGTGCGGTGTCCCATAATCACATAATCACACACACATACACACACATACACACACATACACGCATTGAAACCGACAAGCGCTTTCGGTCGTATATTGTCAGCTTGTTAACAACAAAGCAAATATTGCTTAATTTTTATTATGCTCATGTCGGTATGAAAATTTGTGTGCGCACGTGTTTTTTGTTGTTATTATTGCTCTGCGACTTTTTAATGCCATTTTTACTCGCCCGTTTTACAAGAATATCAGCCGCAGAGTTGATGACACACACAAAAACCAAATAGAAATTTCCATAAGGTTTATGAGTGAGAAGGTGGCAAAAAACCAAAAAACAAAAAATACTCCTCTCGCACTGCAGTTCAGCTTTGGTTGAGGTACTAAAATTTAGGTAAACCATAAAACAAAATGATAACTTGCAATTTTTTCTGCAATAAAAATGTGTGACTCAATATAAACTAAATTCGCTTCAACTGCTACCGGATTGAAAAAGCGCTTTTGGCGTTTTTTTTTATTTTTATTTTTTGATTTTTTTTTTGCTTTTTTTGTGTTGCCAGTGTAGCAAAATGCACACTCGCCTTGTAGATTTGAATCTACATGTGTATGTCGCTTATTATAGGTAAATGTGTATTGGTTTAGGCTGGTTTTCGTGTTTCAAGCTGATTAAATTGAAACATCCGAAATTTTGAAAAATGTGTTTTGCGAAAGATCTTATTTTTTATTGAAGGTTTGAATGAAAAACATGTTTCAAGATTTTTACATAATTATTAAAAGCGCGAAATACATTATTTTCTACTTGGGTCGTAACAGTTATAAGTTTTATCGCACAAACATTACTCATAACAGTTATTAGATTAGAAATATTTGATTTCGGTGCCAATAACTCAAAATTTTTCTAAGTAGAATAAATATTTATTCCATTGCCAATAAAAGTTATTTTCCAATAATTACTTTTTAAATTGCCTGATAACTGTTATATAGGAAAAGTGTTTTTTCTGTTGCTAATAACAGTTATTTCCCAAATTTTATGTAGGCAAACATTTTTGTTATCTATTATGTAGGATAAATATTTATTTACAATTATTTTTTAAGTTACCTGATAACTTTTATATAGCAGAATTGTTTTTTCTGTTGCTAATAACAGTTATTTCCCATAATTTATGTAGGAGAAATATATTTAATGTGGTATATAAATACGTATGTACAATTATTTTTTAAGTTGTCTGATAACTGTTGTATAGGAAAAAAAAATTTCTGTTGCTAATAACAGTTATTTCCCAAAATGTGTGTAGGAGAAATATGTTTGATACTGTTATATAGAATCAATATTTACTTCAGTGTCAATGATAGTTATTTTCTTAAAATTATTTCTTAAGTTGCCTGATAGGACGTTTTTTTTTTTGATATCTGTTATGTGGGATAAATATTTATTTACAATTATTTTTTAAGTTACCTGATAACTTTTATATAGCAGAATTGTTTCTTCTGTTGCTAATAACAGTTATTTCCCAAATTTGATATGTAGGATAAATATAATTTCTTAAGTTGCCCGATAATTTTTATATAGCAGAATATTTTTTTTTCTCTTGCTAATAACAGTTATTTCTTACAATTATTGCGGATAATATTTTTTTTTTCTTTTGAATAACAGTTATTTCTTACAATTAATCTGGGATAAATCTTTTTTTCATTGCCAATAGAAATTATGCATGACAAATGTACAGACATATATTTTTTTCTGTTGACAATAACAGTTATTTCCCAACTTTTTTTTTAATGTTGCCTGACAACTGTAATAAACAAGGAAAACAAATTGTTTCATTCGCCAGTAAGAATTACCATACGAGTGTTCGATTAAAGTCAAATAAAAAAAATGTTTGATCAATTAAATTAATGAATGGAGCACAACATCGATTGGCTTCCTTCTAGGTTCAGTAACTTAATTTATGCTTAATCCTTCAGCCAGATAATTGGTTTTGCTTTATTTTAAAATAACCACAGTCACGGAAACGGGTGCTGAATTTCCATGAGCAACATTTTTTTTATTGAATACACCGCAGATGGGTTTTTATTTTCTTTCTGAGGGTAGATCAAAAACCCATTTATATTTAGAGAACAAAGTAATTTATATTCATAAATCAATGCAGGAATCCTTTCAAATCACCACTGCTAGATGTCAAATGTCTTCCACGCGTTTGCAAACAAATAAACAATTTCGAGTTTAATACTCATACGCAATAAAATGTATTTTAACTCACCATGCATTTGCATTTTTTTTTAAATAAACTTGGTATTTTTTTAATCTACTATACCACCTAAAAATTTATGCTACCTTATATCTTTATGTTCATAGTCAACTTGTTGCACCTGTTTCCCCATTTAAGCGCTTATAAATTTTGATAATGCTAATTTATTGATCAGCTACTGTATCGATAAATTATGAACAATAAAACAGTAAATGCGAACGGGGAAAAACACGAGAATCAAAAAAGGTCGTGCGAGCAAAGCAAGCGAAGCCAAGACAGTCAATTGATAAAAACGAAAACATAAACAAACAAGCAATCTCTAAAATTGGCGAACTAAATAAAGCCCAATTTTTGCTACAGTAACTCATAAACTAATTTAAAATAATTTATAAATAATAAAACAACTACCATAGCTTGCATTCAAAGCCATAAGGCAACTCAGAGGCAATTAATTATTTGTTTATTTCTGTTAAGCTCCTCAAACACTCAACGCTGTTTTTGAGGGCAGTCAGTTATTAAAATTTATGCATATTTAATTTTTGGGGTGTTGCCTTTTCATTAGGTGATGCCATATAATTTTCGGCTATGGCGATTAAGCGCTGCGTGAAAGGCGGCACAAACTGTGGTGAAGCAGACCAAGAGCAAAAAAGGCAAGACGGAAAGATGGGAAGATGGGAAGAAGCCTCAATAGCTGGGCAAACTTTGATATTGTGTTATACTGTAGTTAGAAGTCACCTCTTTATTTTCAATTTCTAGTTATCATATTTTCAGCAAATTTTCATGGTTTGCTGGATTTTCATAGTTCCTAAAATTATATTCAATAACTATGTAAATAAGCACTGACTTTATTTTAAATACTTAATTTGTTAATTTTTTTATATTACTGTCGTTTTTAAATAATATTTGTGTATGCTGGCATAAAAAATTAAAACGACATTTAGCAAAAATAATTTCATAATAACAAATGTTTATGGATCTTTTATTGCGCTGTTTCAAAATTGCGCGAAAAAAATTTCCATTGGAATTGTCGCCTATTCAAAACTTGTACAGTCTTTACACAATAGCCAAATTAACTCGTTTTTGAAACTTTTTCGTAAACGTGATCTAAGCTTCCTTTTTTTGTTTAGCTTTAGAAGATAAATATTTCCTCAAAACTGATCCTGCACCTGGAAGCTTTCATTAAATTGATGGAGCTTTCACGAAACTTTCATCGAGCTTTCATGAAGATTTCATTGAGCTTTCATCGAGCTTTCATGAAGCTTTCATTGAGCTTTCACCAAGCATTTCCACAGCACATATTGAGGTCCAACGAGGTCTGCTTGGTAAAAATTAATTAGGATTAATAGATTAAAAACTGGTTTTGATACTAAAGTTGTCTTTATGGGGTAAATTTAAATGCTAATCTTCTTATTAAAAGTTAGATATCAATTATGGGACCACATACATATTTCTAAAGGTCTTCGTCATAGTTGGATATCATAAAACCACGTATAGATTTCCAAATGGCTTGAGAATAAAATTTGGATAATATCAACCCGAGAGCTATGTACATATAAATTTCTCAAAGGTTGAAGAGCTTTTTTTTGAGTTTTCTTTGGTACAAGTGGCACAAATGCCACTATTAATATGAATACAATGCAACAAAATAATATGTTATCGATGAAAATTACTATAGCAATTACAACAACAGTAGCGATAACAGTGAAATTATCTATAACGACTATAACCAAAACCATTCGGTAAAAGATACCGATAACGATCTTACTAAAAATGTACCTTATACCTAACACCTTGAAACTTATTTAACAAAATCTCAACATCAACATGACAAGTACTTTGTGCCACAACTGATGATAACTAAAAAAAAAAACAAAAAAATAATAACAGCATGAAAAATTAACGTCAGCACAATTTGCTTGACTACAAGCTACACCAAGTTTTACAGAACAAAATAATAGAACTAAAGAAATAAATGAGAAAAGAATGTCACCAAATTTATATGCATAAATCAACGAGTGACGTACAAATGGCTGAACTGACGCACATTTCGCCTAACCCATGAAAATGTGAAGATACCATTGCAAAACATGATGGATTTAAGTACTCACTTCAAAGAGAAAAAGTGATAATTAAACGTTTTTGAAACCAGAATATCAAAAAAAAAAAAAAAAAAAAAAAAGTACAACACAAATTTTATGTCACAGGGACAGCGATTTGGGCGAAGCGTCGAAAACAAATGAACTGTTTATTTAACAATCCATTTTGTTGACAAAAATGCGAACAAAAAACGCAAAGCCGCTAAGAGGGTGGCGAATGGCAAGTAAAATAGGTGTGAGGAAAGGGAGTGACAAGCAGATAGATATATATGAAAATTTGTCCAAGTATATGTAGGTATCGTACTGCGCCTTCGCTTCCACTTATTCAACAACTTCCACAGAGTTCCACCGCTCAAAGGATATCTAACTTCATATTCTACTTTGGTCTAACTTTGAACACGCAAAACGTTTAAATTAATTTCTTTGAAAGCTTGTCGCTGACATGAGCAGATAATGAGAACACATAATACAATGTAGTAATCTAATAGCGGCGATAATACTAACAACAACAAACAAAAATATTTGCTACCATTTTATACAACTATTTACAAACGGCCCACGCTACCAAATAAATTCCTTTTAAATTTGAATGTTTTATTTTGGTTCCATTATTTTTGTTTTCTAAATTTCTTTTCACTCCCTTAGCTATGTACCTAATAACAACTGTGTGTAGCACATAAAAGTTATAAAAATAAATGTAAAAAAAATTATATGCGCGCACGTAGAAAAATTCGTAATGTGCAGTCGTAAAACGGAATTGGAGATTTCCATGAAAATCAGCAGTACGCACTCGAAACAAGGTGTATGAAATGAAATGTTTTGGTAAATTTCTACCCAAGTAGCAATAAAAAGTAGTTTAGTTATATTTTTACGCTTTCATTTCGAGCTGGCTGTCTGTTTGTCGTAAAACAATTTACAAGGAATTGTGTCGAGTTAGTGAAGGTGCGCCGAAAAGGAAATATATAAACTATTAATTTTATAAGAGTATCACTTTTTTTTTTGGTATGATTTTTGTAGTAACCTGTGTAGCTATGTATAGGTACAATAGTATGTATGTATGTCTATATGTAGGTATATAATTATAAAGTTTAATATGCGTTTACTCTGAGGTAAGTTTCAGATCTATAAAGAAAATTCTGGTGGAAGCTCATATAAGGCAAGCAAAAAGCTTTAAAGGGACCTACATATATTGAAAAAATTAAATTAGAGAAAAAAGATTCGGCTAATGTGAAAAAATGCTTTGAAACGTTCACGCATTAAAGAGAATTTGTAGAGACAAGTTTGTTCGTTTTTTATAATTTTCGTCTGTTAAAAAGCTCGCTGGTACTGACAAAGTCTAGAGCTTTAAAAGCTTAAGTACACAATTAATAAAAGATCTTTTTCTCTGAAGCTATTTTTTTTATCTTTAAAGTTGTTCTGAAGTATAGGGAAAGCTTACCTAAACTTATCTGACCCACGCAAAATTTATTTGAACTTTTGCCAAGAAAGAAATTTTGGTTGTTTTGCTAAAAATTGTAAGTCTTTTCCCCAAGTCATAGAGAACAAAGTAAATTAGTAGTATTTATTAGTAAAATTATTGGCATCTTCTTATTTTTTGGTTCATTATCACATATTTTTTTTTAAATAAAGCAATATCTTCAGAATACACATATCTACGAAGGCACTCAGTAATCAAATAAAAAAAACCTACTGACCATAAAAAAAATGTGTTTATATTATTTATCTTTAAATTAAAGTCGTTAGTGAATTTGTGGTGAAAGCTGCAATTCATAAAATACAGAAAAAATAATAATAGTGAAAGCTTCTGCAATTATGGTGACAGCTCTCTGCTTACGTTGTTCTATGTTAATTAAGCTTTCGAAATTCTAGAAAATCTTGTTCACCATAAAATTGGAGAATTATTTATGAAAGTTATTGTAAGAATGAAACAAGAAAAAACAAAAACTTCAAACCGTAAAATAAAAATATTCAATGAAAGCTATTTTCATACCTCACAAAAACTATAGGGGTGTAAGCATTGAAGAAATAATATCAATGGGTTTAATTTAATAGGCGTACATGTTTATTTATTTTCATCTTTATGTATATTATTTCTAAAGCCTAAAATAGTAAGTGAGGCCATTCAGACTACATTTTCGCTTATTACTTACTTTTTTTTGCATTTTAAATTAAATTTAAATTGGTTAGGCTGGGGCTATTTAAAACAAATTAACCACCTTCATTTGTTCCAGTTTCCCGCAAGGCTTCTCCTTCGTGTATAAGGAATACCTTTTTCAGTCCCAATTGTTGCCTGAAGGCTTTCAACCCTACAAACCAAATTCTTCCAAACTACACATGCCCATTAGTTTTTTTTGTTATTTCAGTTAACGCATGTAACAGTTATGTTTGGGACACATAATAAAATACATTGTATTTGCATTTTGTCATGTCATTAAATGCTAAATGATCTTTAGTCAGGGAACTGTGGTAATGGACATAATGGAATGTGAATTTTATTAGACGAAAATATGTTCAAGAAAACTCGAAGAATGCCTGCCGAATGAAATGTAGCGAAGGATTGAAGAATTGGAGTGTAATGAAATGTTAACGGAAAATTGTGTGTGTTAAATTTTGCAGTTGAAATGAATTAATTTTCAAATAGTTACTATTTAATACATAAATATATTATTATTAATATATAACATTTTATCTGCAAAAAAAATGATCCGCAGAGAGCAGAGAATTGTAGAATTGTTGTGTAGTAAAATGTTGACGCAAATTTTCCGGGTGCATTAAATTTTTGAGTTTAAATTAATTAATTTTCAAATACTATATAATACACAAAGTTCATAATTTTCTTTTAATAAATTTCTCCACTTTAAAAAATCCATAATACGCTTCCGCTTGTACGAGTCATAAGTTTTAAAGCACCAAAAAACAACTAGCCAAATTAGCATTTTTTAACTGAACTTAAATAAAGCACAGTGAATACGAGTACATAATGGAATAATAACGGTGCTACTAAAAGCGCTTAATTAATTTGTAAACGCACAATTGCGGAAAATTTATGCCTACGTAAAATTATTTAACTACGTTTGTTTGCTCTAAAAATAACTAAATTTCTATAATTTCTGTACGCGCATAAATTAATTGTACTCAAAACGAAATTCAAATCAAAAACTCATCAAAAATGTAAGCAAACAACGGCGAAAGAAAATGTAATGCATACGTTAAATAATAAACCATATTTAGTAGCATCATTAAGGCGGTAAAATAACAACAACAGCTCTACCAAATATGTGTGTGTTTAAAACCAAAAACCAAACAAGGGCAACAACTCTTGGTTAAAACATTAAGAGAAATACCTATATACAATTTGCATACGAGTATCACTAAACAAAAAGCAAAAGTAAGCCAAAATGAATGGGGTAACTAAAATTAAAAACCAAAGAAAAAAGCAACAAAAAAAATGAAAAAATAATTATTAAAAAATTGCTTTACTAACAACATGCGCGTTAATAGCGTACGATATTAAGCCTAGTTTCGTTTGCCGGCGTATAGGAAGTGAGCACAACTACGCAACACATACATACATATGTACGTACAAGTGTGAGTGTATACATAGCATAGCATAGCACATTTTAACCACATTTCACCCGCTTTACCGCCACACAGCCGCTAATGGACCTGAAGGCATTGGTATGAAAATTTGTGAAGGCGGAGTGGCGGTGCGGCGGTGCGACAGCGGTATTTAAATGAGCCAAATTCACTACTATGTAGTAGTTATGTGCGCGCGTAGAACAGTTGACTCCCGGCGCTCAAGTTGTTCGTATGGCTGGTACAACGGTTTTAATTGCTCGATTTCAGCTGGCCACAAAAAATGCGCCAATGTGTTGCTTTGTTGGTTAATTGCGTTGGTGGCAAATGGAAGTTCTAAAAACGACAAGAATTTTCATAAACAACAGGACAAATGAATTTTCAGCAGCGAGAGAAACAAACACATTATGGTGTCTCCCGTCGATATAATACAAATTTTGAAGTTTTCCCCACGCGACTACTAAAATTGAGTATTATTTTGCATATGCTTTACTTGTTTGCTGCACCAACGAAAAATCGAATTTGTTTTTTATTAAAATAATTATATTGTACAATTTTTGACCAGTAATTAACCCTACATTACAAAAAGTTTTAAACTGACAAATCAGCTGAAACATAAAGAATATTTAATAAGATTTCTAGTTAAATTTTCTGTATAATTTCGATAAAAAATATTGATTAACTCTCATCCGGCTTTCAGGTCAATTTGACCCGAATTTCAATTCTAATTGCTTATGATTCGATCAAAATTCGATGCAACTGAGTCGGGGTTTTGGCGCAACGGACAAACCATATATGCATTTTAAAATTTTTTGAAATCAACG
Organism: Anomoia purmunda; assembly: GCA_951828415.1. Taxonomy (NCBI): domain Eukaryota; kingdom Metazoa; phylum Arthropoda; class Insecta; order Diptera; family Tephritidae; genus Anomoia; species Anomoia purmunda. The sequence goes on from OX639993.1 coordinate 156,310,184, forward strand.
CATAAATTTTGTCCCTAATTCTGTCTTAAAAAAGTACTTAATTTGCACGTGAGGTTCAAATTGGCCCAGTGAGTATTTCTTTACGTTTAAAGCTTTTGACTGGGCTGTGTGAGTAAAATGTTTTTTTTTATTGACGCATAGGTTTCGTACCAAATTTTTAATAAAATATCGAAAATTTGGATTTTTCTTTACATATGTTACAATTAAAGAGAAGATACGCGTGGTTTTCCTAACAGACTCTTCGAAATTGTGCTTACAGATTTGAAATTTTAAGTGTGTACCAAATTCAGTTGAGTTTGATAAAGTAGTTTTGGAGATGTAACATATTGTTTTTAAGTACCGTTTCCCAAAACTTTTAATTCGATGTATGTCAAATTTAAGCAAATTAACTTTTATTATTACTGGAATAGCGAATGTTTTTGATTTTTATAAATTACCGTTATATCAGAGGTAGGCGTAGTTTTTCCGATTCCTTGAATTTCGAAATTTTCAATTTATTTTGAAATGCAAAGTTTGTACAGAATTTGGTCAGGCAGCTTTCGGAGATTATCAGTTTGGAGTTATTTATTTTAAAGTGTCACCCCCCATTTTTCAATACACATTTAATTCGCATATTCCCCTTTTCGTCCCAATCGTGTATATCAAATTTGAGAAAAATATATCTTTTCTCCTAGATTTTTGTAAACTACCGTTAAATGTATGCCTAAATCGGTTGCTTTAGGCTGAAGATTAAACAAGAACAAGATTAACATACTCGGGTATACAAATGAATTTGCATACAGACAATACAGACATTACAGCGCCCGATCCAAAAAAAAAAAAACAAAAAAACAATTATGTAGAAAAATAAATGTAGAAAAAAAACCTATTTCCAAGTGTATCTCTGCGCACCTACAACCACTTACATTTGTACTTAAATAAATTCTTACACATGTCTGGGTCTTTTTACTTGCCACCAGTGCAGAGTGCACCCTTTTGACTTGCCAAACGCTGGCGCTGACATTGCCACCACCTCTGCCACCAAACGAGCGCTACAAATAATAATTCGACGCTACTTCATTCGGTGCTACTTTTTTTCTTACAATTTTCCACGACTACTTTTACGAGCAATGCTGTCTTTGACTTAATTAAAATTTGTAAAAAAAAAACCAAAAACAAAAAATGCGGTAGTACGCAAAACAAACAAAAAATATAATACAACAAGCAAAAATTGAGACAAGTTTTTGTTGTACTTGCTCGCTCGCATCAAGTAGGCAAACAGGCGAAGTCAAGCCAAGCCAAGCCAAAGTAGAATGGCAGCCGGCTAGTTAGTTGGCTTGGCTAAGGTGAGCTGGCCGGTCGCTAAATCAGCAGGAATGGAATGAATGGCACATACGCATTTATACATATATGTACATATATAACTATTTACATGTGTGTGTGTGTGTTTAGCTATGTATTTCTTTTAGTAACATAAAATTGAAAAAAAATGTGCGGACCGCCAAATCCATCATTTCCGCTCCCATGCGTTCCTCTCACCGCAGCGTATGCACATTTTCTATATGCATAATATAATTTAGTTTGCATACGGACATATTTTTAGTACAATTTCAAATGTACCGGACATTTAGATAGTTTGTGGTTCCTTGAGTCATTCCTCTATGTACGCCGGTATTATTTTTTTTTTTGCACGCGTAGGCGGTAGTCTGGAAATATTTTAATTTTTTCTTCTCTTTTTGCTTATACAACGTGCTATAAAAAAAGGTTTCAATTTGTTTTGAAAGTGAACTGATTATTCTGCTCAACTGAGCTAGCAACTTAGTACAAAACAATATAAATTATTATAAGCTTTTGTGTTAATTATCATATTTGTTGCTCATTTTAATTTTGGTCACTTTTCAAACAAAAAAAATCTGTTCTTAATTGTTTTGGTACATTTTTCATAACTCATTTTATTTAACTTTCAATTGCAGAGGGTCGCGAATGCGTCAACTGCGGTGCTACATCGACGCCATTGTGGCGACGCGATGGTACCGGCCACTATTTGTGCAATGCCTGTGGACTTTATTATAAAATGAATGGCCAAAATCGACCACTTATCAAACCAAAGCGAAGACTGGTAAGTTAATAAAAAAAAAACAAAAAAAAATGTTTGTATTTTATTTATCGTTTATACTGAGGGGAGATATATTTCTTTCAAGAAAAAATCAGAAGCGCAGAAAAGGGATCTCCAAAAAAATAAGAGAAATGATATGCCAATGAACTCTGAGCAATAATTTCTTACCATATACATGCAAATCTAATAATAGCAAATCTTCATTAAAACAAAAAAAAACTTTAAGAACTTTTAGCTCACATTTTGTTTCAATTCATTTAATTTGCTGCACATTATCACCCTTTAACTCTATAAAGTTTCTGGAGCGCCAAATATTATTAATAATATTATGAATATAAAAATAAAATAATAATAACGAAAGTGAAACAGTTTTTCTAGGAAAAGCTTAATATTCGGCAGAAACTTACTTCTTGAAGTAAGATTCAAAATAGCCCTTTAAGGTGGCAGCTAATGGGTTAAAGTGTTCTGCGAAAATGTTTCCGCGTGAATTTTTATTGTATATGTCTTAACTTTAACCAGGTCATAAAAATTTAGTAGGTCATACCATCGAGCTTTTAATTTACATAATTTAATGTAAAAAAAGTAAATTAAATTCCAGATAGTACTAGTATAGATTTAAGATTTCGGTAGGTTGGTTTGAACCCAATCGGATTTTTAAAATAGGTTTTACTGGAAAAAAACTTCTCTCTGCGCTTTACTTTTCGTAATTTAATTGAATTTCTTCTTTTACTCTCGTTTCTCACATATTCTGTAATTGGTGAATGTGTATTAGGGTAGGCTGAAAATCCAATTTTTTAGATTATGCTATAAAAAATTGATGCGAAAGATAAAAATTTGCGACGGTCAATGTCTTAGGCTCGTCCAAGTCAATCAAAGTTAAAAGTTTAAGTTTTCCAAAAAAAAAATTTTTTTGCTGAGTAATTGAATTTTTTTATATTAAATTAGCAATTAAATAATTATTTTTTACCCACAAATAATCCGTTTAGGAATAGAAATACATTCTTTATAACAAAAATAGCAATCGTGTTTTTGTAGAAAATTAAATTTTCTGTAAAATGAGCAACTTATCGATAGCTTTCCATCTAAAAGTACAAATTATTTTGATGTTTAAGACCACCTTATTTTGAACACTTTGAACTTTTATAGACTCCTTCGAGCCTACGATATTTACCGAACACTTTTTTAAAAAACATTAGTTTTGCTGTTAATAATGAAAGCTCTAAAAACTATGATTTTCAGCCCACCCTAATGTGCTAAATGTACTAAAACTTAATAATTAGCTGAACTGAAAATTAATATCACAATGAATACTTTACCTAACAGGGAATGATAAAAAATTTATTTTAAAATCTTTTGCCGGCATTTTTTTTGCACGGACATCAAATGTATTAACCAAAAATGAAAACATTAAATCTTAAGGAACAAATATATAAAAATATGTTTATATTTTTGAGAAATATTCAAAAATCAATAACTTGATCTTGAGTGTTTTTTTTTATTAATATTGAAAAAAAGTACTTTAATGAACGCAGAATGATGGAGCAAATACAATGTTAGTTTAAAAATGTTTTCCGAAAATTCATTCAAATCAACATTAAAACAAAAATATTTTTGTTAGATAGTGTTCTGTAAAATTTAATTTTCATAAGCCATGTTTTGAAAATAATACACATTGAATAGCTACAAAAACAACAAAAAACAGTTAATATTACCTGTAGCTTTTTCCAAGAAAGTATCTCAATTAACTCTCCTCTAAGTTAATCGCTTACCCACAATACCAACTATTATTGATTTAAATGCACATAAATCGTTAAACTATTAATATATACAAATATATGCACATATATGCACATATATATAGATGTAAGTATATAATTGAAAAAGTTCTCAGAAAACGCCTTTTAAATAGGTATTTAATTGACAATTTATGAGCGGTCATCGCTGTATGAAAAAAAACCATAAATAGATAAAAAAAAAAAGATATTAACATTGGAAGAGCCACATTTACTGTTAGGCTCACTAAAATTACAACCAAGTTGTAGCTAACAACAACAAACACAGTTAAATATTTATGAAGAATTAAGAAGAAACGAGTGAAGAAGCCAAAATCACAACACTTTTAACTACACAACCGAAGTGGAGGCTCTACGCAGCATTCTACGCAACTAGTGCCAGAAATTAAAAACCAAACCAAAAATACAAAAAAGTCCATACAATACTACAAAACAGAATCTAAACAAAAATATCTTTAAAAACTGAAACCAAGAAAATTAAAAAAAATATATATTGAAACTCTCGTGAAATATCAAGTCGAAGAAGTCTTAATATCTCGCATTTACATCTGTAAATTGAGTGGGGCTCACGCACAGCCACACTCACACGCGCCCTCATTTAAGCCACAACTACATATTTACTACATGCATTCTAACAGATCCCAGACACTATCGCCTATCTCTGCGATCGACGATAAGCGCCACAACGCTGCCTACTCAACCGGTGGCGCCAACTACATCAAAAATCGTTGTAATCACAAAATCAACTCAACAAATCCACACAACAACAATAATCACAATCAGACACATACACATGCATACAAAAAAAAAGAAAATACGCGTTAAACAACAAAATTCTCATATACTTATTTACCACGCATTCTGTTCTTGCTGTTGCTGCTGCTGCTGCTGCTACTACTTAAAATTGTGGCAACACTTAGCTTAGTTGATTTGGGATGCTGCGCCACCACCAGCTGTTTTTTTTTTTGTTTTGGTAGTAAAAAAGGGAGGGGAGAGCATTGGAACTCGAATGTGAGTAAAAATTTTAAGGCTATCAAAATAACATAAATTGGTCTATTAGCGTACGCACGCATGTATGTATGTAGATGTGTTTGTGTGTGTGTGTAATGTATTTATGTTATGTATGTAGAAGAAAGAGTTTTAGTTTTAAGAGCCCTAGGCGTTAGCCAACACTCGTCAGCTTCACGCTGCAGTTGGACACAGGAGGTAACAACAAAGCAGGAGGTACATTTTCCCACCTTAGCCAGCCGATGAGCACAACATATCTATATAAATATGTTTATGCGTACATAGTACAAATTTATGTTTAGTTTATGCATAAATAGTTACATATGTATGTATGTATGTAACGTGTATGTAGGAAGATATGTTTATATGTATGTATGTATATATATTAAGGTGGCTCATGCTACATTGAAAAAAAAATCAGTACTACCTCTCTGCCAAAATATTTCCACGCGATCTTCTGTTATTCCAGAGCTAGATCATATTGAAAATGCTAGAACATAAAATTGTACCTTTTATAAAAAAATTGCTCAGTAAATTTTTAGTTTTCACGAGAATTCCTATACCTTAACCGATTTTCGTTTTGAAGTTATTTTTTTTTTGCTAAATTAACTAGCTCATCTCATGTGATATAAAATTTACTTTACTATTTGAATTGTACTAAATTATTTGTTAAAGCAACAAACCTATCTATTTACCTACACATTCTATAAGAAAACTTTAGAAAATTCGGAAAATTTCTTTTAAAAAAATTACCGAAATAGCAGGGAATTCAATAGAACACAATTGGATAATTTTTAGAATTTTTGGCTGTCTGAATTCCGTCTTTTTTTTGTAAATTTTATCAAAATATAATTTGATATATTTTATTAAAAAATAATATGAAAAAATCCAATGTAATGTAAATAGAGCCGTAATGTGATTTTTATACAAAATGATTTAAATTTTTTCGTTCAAGTGTGATGGTCGTTTGGCATTGTTATTTTTTCGATCGCAAATAATCTTTACTCTTGCATTTAAATTTTCCAATTTGTTTTTTAATTAATACAAAGTAATCGTTTTTCTGGTATTTATTGTACAATTTATCGATCATAATAAACGCCAAAACATTTGTAGGCGATTGTTTTGTGATAGGAAAAAATAAAAATTAAAAAGAAGATGATCAAACTTGACCGAAAAAAAATCCGAGAATAACGATTACATTTGATCGATTATGCAATGATTTGAAAAAAAAAAAATATTTTGATTAAAAATAAGGTAAAATTTTTATAGCATATAGAATAGGTCGATATATTCGAGTTTTATTTTGAACGCATTCTTGGCAATCATTTTTTGATCCGTGAAAATCACTATTACGATTACTTTCAGTCTCTGAATATAACTGAATTTTTTGAATTTTTGAATTTTTTTTTACTGCTTCTTGTTAATTAAATTATTATCATGTCGTTATATAAGCACAAGATAATTAAACATTAACTAATTAAAAAATAATGGTTATCCATTTACCAAACATTAGATTTAATAATACTTAATTGCGAATCTCACACTCAAATAAAAAATTAGCTGGGTTGAAGGCAAACAGTTTTTAAAAGAAAGCAACATGGGAATAAAATGGCGCGTTAAAAATATGTAATTACCACTTTTGAAGAAAACAGATATCTATTTATATAGGTTTTTATTCATTTTGAAAATATGGGAATTTGAAGAAAAAATTACAACAAAATAAGAATAATTTTTCCCTTAGCTTATGTTGCTTTTTCAATGCACACATTACTCTCGAGAATTTTGTCTTAGTATTAAGGCTGAAAAACAATTATTCGTGGTAATTCTAAAAGTTAGCGAGAGCACTAAAAAAAACAGAAACTTTGAAAATTTTATCACAAAAATTTATATTTTCTAAATGTCAGCAGAATATATTTTTAAGCATTGATGCAGCTGTTTTAAATTTAAATTTTTCTATCATTTCAAATATTGTTTCAATATGAATTTTTGCGAAATAGTTTTTCTCTGCATATTGCCTTTTACCTTCTTATCTTTTCCAACGCAGCTCCACTCCTAAGCGAACTAATGTTGAGCGAAAATGTTTTTTTTTTTAATTATAAATTATAACAAACTTTATGCTTTTCATGGGAAATTGTTTGTTTTAGTAACACCCTATTATATTTTTTTATATACAATAAATTAATTTACTCATAAAATCTTTGGCGCATTGATTTCGTTGCTATTGGCATTTAAGGTGTATGGCTTTGATTACATTACATTAGCATACACTCACATTATCTACCTTGATGAGCGACTCAGTGACGATACAAAAACAACAACAACAAAAACACAAGCAAAACAAACTTCTGCAGCACATTCCGTCGATCGTTAAGTGGCGCGCATGTGCGTTGGCGTTGGCGTCACTGTCACTCGCAACTGCTACCACATCTTCTGCAACATAATTTTGTTTCTTGCTTTTTGTTTTCAGCCCTTCTCATCTTCTCTCCACCACCTTTGGTATCATCTTCATCTGCATTGGATCAGCTTCCAAGCTGTTGTCTGCTTTTTTGATTGTCGTACCATTCGTTGTTGTGTCTGTCTGTGCTGTGCTGCTCAAATTATGCTTATGAGGGAATTCCCAAGAAATTCACAGCTGGATATTTAGGGTTTGTTGATTTTTGTTGACATTTTTAATGCTGTTGACAAAATATGCAACAAATTAAAATTTATGCTGTGATTTTTGTATGCAATGGAATGCCAGCCACGAGTATATGTAGAATTGGAGGCAGTAGTGACGATGGGTTAGTACGACACGACGAGTATGTAGGAGTAGGCGCTGGTAATGGTAATGGTTTTAAAAACATTTGCAACAAGTATGTTTTGTTTTTTTATTATTTCTTGTTTAGTTTGCTTTTTTTTTTTGGTATGTAAATTAAGCCATGTGAGTAGGTTTAATCGAAATATGCATATATGTATGTTTATGTTATGGGTATGCTTGTTTGGATTTAAGCTACTCTTACCGCAAACACCGCATATGACGACCCATTCAATGCCACCACAATCGGCGCACATCATTAGTATCGGCCGCCGTACTACACTCAACTACTCCCAGCATACTCAGCTGTAGTTGCAACTTGCAATTGCCACCAACTAACCGCCTGTCATTGCTAAATAAATATATGCATATATGTATGTGTGTGGTGCAAATGTATGTACATATGTCTGTATGTATGTATGTCGAATGCAAGTGTATTGTGTGCAATACAACAGGATGCTCCACATCAATGCCCACACGCCACTGTCAGGTCGTTAAGTCAATTTGATATGCAATTCAATTGTTTCCCTGTTCAGCATAAATACCCATGCACATACACACACACACATGCACACATATGGATGTGTATTTGATCTTAAAATTGAATAAGAAAAAAAAGCTTGTAGTCTCTGGGTGGCAAGCATAGCCATATATTTAGTTTACCATCCAGTTGTCTGCTGGACCCTACCACAAACCACAAGCGAGCCACCAAGCGAGCAAATGGTCAACTTGACTACCTATTTGACTGACTTTGTATTGATTTAAATGTTTAACATATAAAGGGTATTTGTATTTGAAAAAAAAAAAACCAAACAACACAAGCGAGCACAAGCGGCACTTTGTTGCAACTGAACTTGAAATGAAATGGCAGAAAAAAGGGGGGAAAAACTTTTGCATCTAAACAAAAGAGCGGCGAAAAACTATAGATTGTGCATGAAAAAAAAAATAGGTTCAATGAAAATTAAAATAAAAAAGTTTCATTTAAGCCACAACTAATACAACAAGTTTTTAAGCAGAATGTTCAACTGCTCCACATCCGTGTGGTCCTTCATACAGCAAGTACTTGAATGCATGTAGAATTTCTTGCTATTACCAATACTTTGTTATTGTTTATTATCATTTAGCCCGCGACGACGACTGGGAGGTCACTACGCTATTACTAAATGATTAGCTGACTTATGGATTGCAGATGAAAATTTCTTAAAACATTTGGGCTTTTACTATGCATTATGAGAGTAAATATGTAACGGAATTCAAATTAAACAAATCTATTTTCTATACAATCCTAAATATAATATTTTCCTTCCAAACTTTTCTTAGAACTCTAAAAATGTGTTTATTCTATTTTAAAAGCTAACTTTTATTTGTATATACCTAATGAAAGCTTTTAAGTAGTGGTAGTGAAAGCTCAAGGTGTTTAGCATGAAAGCTCTCTTTCTTAACTAACTGACTAATCCGTCGAAGTCGCTGAACATTCACTAAAGTGCACACAAATATGCCGCTGTAAAGTTCAAAGCGCTCATCAGTGCATCGAAAGCTCCAATGTCCAGTCCATCCGATACTTTCATCGTCCAAGCTTTACTCGGGTATGGGTGTTGCGTTGCGAGACTTACATATTGTAAGGCACTTAGGGTTGCAAGAGTAGCTGTGTGTAAATAGCCTTAAGCAATATTGTAATAGCTCTAAGTAATGTGTCTAGCACTTAAGTAATACAACTAGTTTTTAAGTTATGTGTTTCGACCTTAAGTGGAAATAATATGGAAAGAACCCGAAAGGGAAAAGAACACCATTTTGTAAAAGAAAAATAAAGATTCATTCGAAAAACAGCATCAAGTGTGTGTGGACGGATTTAAAACCAAAGACGAGCGTTTTCAATATAATATATGATTTTTGTTCGTTGAAAAAAGGCTCTCTTCACCCAAGTTAATTACAACTTTCCACCCCTCATTTTATCAGCTTTATTCGTTTTGAATACTCATTTGTCTCAGTTAGTCAGCTGTTTTACTTATGGTTTGTAGGTAGCTTTAATTTTCTTCCAAATGAAAGCTTAAACTTTATTGTCAACTTTTTGAAGCTTTGATATAAGGTTTTTTTTTTTTTTAATTTTCTTTGGATCTATATATACATTGGGTTTACTCTATTTTAAGAGTTAAAAAAAGCGCTTATAAAATAATTGCATTCTAAGAACATTATATGTTATTTAAGTTTCACTTTTTTAGAATTGCAAAAAGTTTTGGTAAAAACTCTTTTTCAAAAAACTTACAAAAATCGTATTTTTGTTACATGTTTAAATAATTATTGCAATTTAGTTTCTTTAGAGAAATGAGCGTTAGCATTTTTACGTGATTTGCTGAAATGTTCTTTATAAGATCTCACAAGTATATTATGATTGGAAGCCTTATAGGACAAACTTCTAAATAAAAGCAAACTGTACTTAGATTTCCAAACCTTTTGTTATCACATAAATTGTAACAACAAGAATCCTAAGGAATACAAAGCTTATAAACAAAAATACCATATTAATATCTCTCCTAGTTTCAATGGTATCATTATTAAAGCTATTTTAACTTTCAACTTCCTACCTTGAAAACAACAAGTCCCCAACAAAGTCGCTAAAGCATAGAGAGGCTGAAAACTTTTGGAAACTTTTAAGTAAATTGAAATCTCTTATAATTTTTAAAGCCCGGACGCACTATCGTACTTTATTTCTTATTCTTTATTTATGAACAAATTACGATGAAACTAAGTAATTTCTGTCAATAACTTATGATGAAATGAGATGTTTTATCTTTAATCAAGAGCCAAATCACAAACATATAAAGTCAGCTTTGAATTGTATAATAATCGAAAAAATGTGTTCTCCCATAACCAAACTAGACGATGAATTTCGAAATATCAGCATTTCACTCAACTAGTTATTTGAAAATTTTGCTGCCTCTTTCTTTCGTGATCTTAAATTTAACAAAAATATATATATTATCACAATGAAATATAAATATATTAAAAACTGTACACAATCTCTTACATTTGTTGCCTTTGATCAAAGAACTAAGCTACCCTGCGGCTGCAGAGCTGTCAAGATAAATTGGGAATGGTAAGTGTGGACGCATATGGTTTATACGTAATTTTCGTTGCAGTATATCCGGCATATTAGATGGGCAATATATTTCTATTCACTGAGATACTGATCCTCTTTCCGGTAGAAAATTCAAGGTTATTTGTAATTTGAACATACTAGATGTGTGTAAACTTCTCTAAAGTTTTCATACAAGTCAAATTACCCCTTTAAAACCTATTGCAAAATCGTAGCTTTCACTTATCGGGATTTTTTTAAGTTCTTTCAACTTCTGATTGAATTTATTACTGTGAATTGAATTTTATTACTGTGAATTATTTTGACTTTAGTTAATTTTCATAAAATATTATTTGACGTCGATCTTTTTAAAGTATGAAGTTCAATCAAGTTCGTGAAAATTTTCGAATTTTTTTTAAATATTTCAGACATAGATTTCATGACTAACTTTTATTTTTATAAACATATATGTTCATAGAGCAAAGGTTTTAATTCGGTTTAGAAAGCTCAAAACTCAAAGCTACCTCATTTATTACATCAAAAAATGCAAAAAACGCCTTTTTTTATTGGTTTACATTTTAAGTGGTCAAAAGTTGAGCTGGATCTAGTTTCCCGATGCCCAAGCAGCCACACCTCAGTCTAAGTACCAATATCATTCCTTCAAAAAGTGCCGAAAGCACAGCAATTTTTACATACCAATTTTTATTAATGTACACCTGAGTACAGAGGCAGAAAAAACCACATATTTATATAGCCGAGTATATATTCTGTTATCCAATTGTCCGCGGCACGTTGACCAAAATTCCAGCACTCACACACACATCCACACTTCAACCGCTGTTTAGTTTGACTTAAGGCTAAAACCCATAAATTAAAAACATAAAAAAAAAAAAAAAAACACTAAAACAAAACTGGCCGCAAATATTTGCATTGTTCTGTTCTGTGTGGCATTGTGTTGTGTTGCAAGATCATTGCTTGTTGTTGCCACTACATATTTAAATTTTTTTTTAATGATTTGCATATGAAAAATGCTAAAGTTTATGAGTGTGTTTGTTCGAGCGACAGCGTGAAATGCACATAGCAACATTGCAATGGCGAACAGCAGTTCAATAACTGCGTTTAATTGCAAAGCAAAAAGGAATGAAAATTTTCATGAAAATTTGTTATACGTTTTGTAGGATTACTATTTTTTGTATTCAATAGAAGTTTTCTTCTCATATTTGCTTAAGTATTTTCCCCACTTAATTTTTGTTGAGAGGAAAAAAATCTAAAAAACAAAAACATAATAGAAACGTCCGGCGCTGCTCACGTAGTTAACTTAACTTCTGGCCTTAACAAGTTACATTCATACATCTACTATACATCTACTATATATCTACTTATAGCTTTGCTGCTTTACTTGCCTTAAAAATATATTTAGAGGTGAATTCTAATTACACCCAGTCTCCAGTCAAGCTTAGCTTTGCGCGGTGCTGGCGCGGAGAGTGAAAAGCGAGAGTATTTTGCATACTTAGAACAGTCGCGATGTGTGATGCTTTTCTATTTTTTCCCCCTATTTTTTTTTTTTTGTTTTTGTTTTTTGTTAATGTTTTTAGGGCTTTTGGGGCGGAAATTGGCTGTAAGCAGGCAGGCAGCACGCTTGTCGGTATTCGCGTGAACAATTGATTTTTAGCATGACTTGGAGGTGAACTGTGCGCTCACCTTGATCCGCTTGACCGACACTGGCACTATGTGTTTGCGTGTTTATCATAGTGCGCGCCCAGAAAAAGACGTACATACTAAAAATACACACACACTTTGAAAATGTACAGATGCCAGAAAAAAAAATTAATGTTCTAAGCAAGTTTGAATTTTTTTCGTTTTTCAAATTTTGCGTGAAAAAACTTTGGCACTTTCAGGCCTTAGGCTTACGGTCGTTCGGTTAGCTGTATTAGCGATTTGTAAATGTGCAAAGTTCTTAAGTTTTTTGTACGTTGAAAACTTGCAAATTTATGTTTTCGTACCTGGGTCAGTGGGGAGGAAGTCAAATGAAATAAAAAAAATTTGAAAACTTAAAAATTAGATGTCTTGATTGCGAGAGGTTAGGGTGTTATAGTAGGTGCGGGAGAAAGAATATTAGTTTTACAAAGTTCCCACAAATATTTAAAAAATAAAAAAATTAAACAAAACCAATTGTTTACTAAATTTAAGCTGGTTTTGAGCTATCTTGAGATCAAGGTAGAATAAAGGAACAATTTGTTGGTACTAATCAAACATTATTGGTTCTTTTTATATTTTATTAATATTTTCCACCTATGTAAATTATTACGTTAGGTCAGTTCTTGTACAAAAAGGAAGTTTATAATTGGCACCCCGGATCCCCTTAATTTGAACACTGAATGCTAGAATTATAAGCAAATTTATCACTGCCTTGTTTGAATTATTTCATTAGAATTTAGTTGACTAGAAAATGAAAAGAGTTTTCTATTCAAGGTGTTGATTTATGTTAAAATAGTTTTAGAGGGTTATATAAAACTCTAAAATAACTACCAAATAATATATCATATTTTTAAATTTGGTAGTGAATGGAAAGGTAATCAGAAAATGCCGTTTCGGCCGTTTTTAATGCATAGCTGTGACGTAAATTTTATAAGCAAAACTTCTTTCTATAATAGCTTTTGTACTATAATATTGCATAACATTGGCACACCCAAGGGCGGTTTTGGGGTTCAAACCCCTACTATAACTCTAGTATTACTTTTTGTGAAACTAAATTAAACCATCCCCACACAACCAAATAAAATTTTACGAATTTTCATTCCACTTCTACACAGAATATAAAAGGCAGAACAGATACCCGTATTCTATATTTTGAAATTGTTGAATATTTAGCGGTGTCACTAGGGCTTTGCAGAATTGCTTAAAATTTTTTTTTACCATAACCAATATTATTTGTTTAGTTTTTCGTAGAAATTCAATTTGTTAATTTTAATAATAATAATAATAATTTTTAATTTAGTTATACAATTTATTCTATTGATTTTTTTAATTGTTATATCAAATATATAAAATAAAATATTTTTTATAGTTTAAGTTTTTTTTTAATTTTTAAAATACCTTGAAACATTTAAAAACAGGTTAAAGCAGTTTTTTTCTTTATAATAATTCGAAAATATTTTTTAAACCTATGTATTTTGTACAATTCTTATTTTTAATTAAATTTAGCTAGACTAAAATATTAAGACCCCATATTATAACTTTTTCATGAAAGTGGTTTATATTAAATTGACAACTACTAAAATTTAATGAATTTGTTTTTTGCGAGTGCAAACAAATATTTTATAAAAAAAATAAACTTGTTATAAATTATTAATGATTGGTCTCCAAGTTTCCAAGTTTTTTTGTAGAATTTTAAATTATAATTAAATTTAGCTAAACTATAAAACTTTTTTATTATAACTTTTTTATGAAAGTGCTTTATATTATATTCACGAGTACTAAAATCGTATTAATTTTTCACAGGATTTTTTACTAAACATTTTAAAATCCAACAAAAAATGAGATACCTAAAAAATGTATTAAAAAAAAATCAACTTCTAATAAATGATTAATAAACAGTTTTATAGTTTCTGAAATAATAAAAAAATTATATTTAGTCCAGCTTAGCATTTGAAAAATTTATTCTTATATTCTTCATACTCTTTAGAGCCTTCGATTTCTCAATATTGCCCGAAAATCAATTTTTCGAGAGGATCGCTTCCTGTATAAGTGAAAAATTAAATTAGAAGAACAAAAATTTGTTAAAGCAGTTTCATAATAATAAAAAACGTAAAACAAAATAAAATTTGTTTCCTGAGTAGGTAATTGCATACAAAATTTGTAAATATGTACATTCAATATTGTCAAAGCTAGGTGAAATTCTTTAAAACCCAATATAAAGTGTTTACTGATAAAAATGCTTTATAAAATTTCCAAATTATTTCCATATATATCTAAAGTTTAAAAAAAAAATAAGCATATATAAAAATTTTTATTTTCGATTCAGACGGTTTATATTTAGGCAAAAGTTTGGTCGAAAGCTTTCAAGTCTTTTCAAAAATTAAGGAAATACTTATCAATGTCCCCTCATCGAAATTCAAAATTAATTATAAGTAGTATCCCTCAAAAAGCGAAACAAATACTTTACAGTAGTTATTTATATTATTAATATACGCGTTGTCGTCTTATGTTTGTTTTCAAAGCTTCAAGTTTCCTGTTGAGGTCAAATTAACTACAGCTTTTTTTATACTTCCTTAGCCGCATATTTTAATTAAAACATCCCGCCCGTCAATGCTGTGATTTTACTTCAAATCATTTAACATTAAAAAAAGTAATTTCATACAAATAAAAAATGATTGTCGCTAGCGCATCTTAAATTGTTTATAATTTATAAAACGTTCTTTGTGACTTTTATTTACCAGTTTTTTCTTTTTACTAAACTTTGAGTGTACGTTTTTGCGTTTCTTATTTGTTCCATCTCATAAATTACAAAAACTCAGCAAGCAAATTAAATTCGTGACTTATGCTAAATGTGTTGGAAAAAATTTATAACTTGCTTGCAGCCATAAACAATAAAGAATTAAAAGATTTCAAAACAAAAAACGTACAAAAAATATTCAGAAAGGCGTCACCACCAACGTTTCGCCGCAAATGCTAATGCAGCTGCAAAATTGCAATGAATGAATATTGCTAACATTAATTACAAATACAATTATATTTTTATATTTTGCGCCTGTGTTTGAAATTTTCACATTGTTAATTTTGCTTTAAACGCTGGATTTTCTTTTTTTGCCGATTCATCTATGAATGAGCGGAAAGCGAATTTGAATGCAATAAACAAATAGCGTCATGATCAATTTGTATATTTGCGAGAGTAAGTATGTAAATATATATGCAGCTAGAATGTTAAGAAATATAAACAAATCTTTATGTGACTGGGAAATGTGTAGAGTTGGAGCTTAAGTGTTTCGAAAGCTAAAAAGGTTCTTCGCTACTTTTTTTTATTTTTCACAATCGATGTAAAAATTGTTTAGTTCCACAAATTTGTTGCCTTTTTTGATTTTAGGTACTCTGCAGGTCGTAGTAAAAGGAGGAGTGTGACAATTTTTTTAACTCATTTTATTTACTGCTATAGATAATTTATGTATTGGCAGTACTTTTTTTAATGGAGGTATTCATTTTTTAATATTTTCACTAAACTCGTACATTACTTACAAAAATAACAGAAATCGCTCTACTCATGCCCCTAATATTAGAATTGTTTTTAGTGAACACGCCTTAAAATGCAAAGCTTTGTAAAAATCTTTTACGACTAATTTCAATACATCTAAAAACTTTCATCGTTTAAAAAGGTGCAGGTACCTTTTTTTAAGCTCCTTTTAAGTATACATATATGCTCTGGACAAAAATATTTCTGACTTCTTGTATGTGGGTGA
Organism: Anomoia purmunda; assembly: GCA_951828415.1. Classification (NCBI taxonomy): domain Eukaryota; kingdom Metazoa; phylum Arthropoda; class Insecta; order Diptera; family Tephritidae; genus Anomoia; species Anomoia purmunda. The sequence goes on from OX639993.1 coordinate 156,326,400, forward strand.
AAGCTCCTTTAGAATATTTCGAAAGCATGTTTTCCAAATTTTATAATTTTGAAGGAATGTTTCGACGTCAGAAGTTCATGCGTACATATAATTTTGCACGTATAAGCTCACTCAAAAACTTTAGTTACATATAGATGAAATGTTCGATCTGTTATATGAAAGCTTTCATTTTGAATTGAGATCATTGATTATTCAATAGAAACAGTTTTTATTATAGTTTGCCAAGTAATTATTAATAAGCAATGAATTAAAGCGTTAGTTATCGTATTCCATAGTTAAAATATTCGAAAGTTATATGAAAGCTTTCATTTTGAATTTCGATGGTTGGTTATTCAATAATTTTTATTATAGTTTTCTACATACATCTATGTATATAGGCAATGAATTGAAGCGATAGTTATGGTATTGGATGCACTTATTTAAAAAGTATTACAGTGAAAGCTCTTTCTTAAAAGCGAAAGCCTAAACGGGAGTATATTTGTAACCTATTGGATTTGTTTGAATGACCCCTATATTTAACAAATCTATAGGTACGCATAAAAGCTCCTTTCGAGTTGCAAAGCTTATATAAATCCAACGAAAGCTAGCTATTAACTTTAAGTGTCCCATGATAGCATGAAATGTTCGATGTACAACTTTCTGCAATTCTGCCAGTGTAATATATTGTTTTATAAGTCTGGGTGTCCTTTAAAGTCAAACAACTATATATAGTACGTTTACATTTTTTGAAATCTCGGGCGTTTTGTTAACTTTTGGTTCCATATGAAAGCTCTCTAAATGTTCAAAAGCTCTCAAGTTGAATCAGTCTGCGCAAACCACCTTCGAGAATCAAACTCGCTTTTCTCCCACTTTATATTTTATTTTGTTCCAATGAATTAATTCACCCTGATCATTGCCCATTCTACTCTGCACAAACAATGATTCTTATTTATTTACTTATATTCAGGCCAATCGCTTATGATGATGAAGTCATTCGTAGCAACATGTTTAGCTTTAATGCTAATTAAACACGTGCTTTTCCCGCAACCCAACTATTCCAAGAGTGATACGCATTCAACGTCACAAAAGAATTCTGCGCACACAAAACATGCGCACCCGCTGCGTTTCATGCACCGCTTGTGCTTTCGAAAAAAAAAAACAAAACAAAGAGAAAAAAACAAAGCAATAAAACTTGAAAAATTTTAGAAGGTTATGTTAGTAAAAAATTTGTAAATGTCATGCCGAAGAAGCAAGCCGCGCATGCTCTCAACCGCTTTTCTAAGTAATACATAGTGAGGCTCTAAATCTGTGTATTTCATAGACTTACCCTGTGCGAAATTAAACTAATTTTCAAGTAATTTTGAATCCTTTTTTTCAATGGCAACAAATTGCGATTTCTATAACAAACTGATTTATATAACGTGGCGATGTCATAGAAAGCAATTAGTTGCCCTATCTTGTTTTCAACTAATTTAGTTATAATTAAAATTCAACAACTTTAAAATTTATTAATTTTTAATAACTACGGCAAATGAGAATAAAAAAATTTAACTTGCTCAGGATGCATTTTTAAATTTAAATTACAACAGTTTAAAAGCAGTTCACAAAAATTTAGTTTTTAAATAAGTTTGGTTTTTCATGCTACCAACTTATTTTTTTCCGACAAGGTTATCTACTCACACGCCAACTATTTCACATATTTATAAAGTACTTAAATGGCTTATTAAACATTTTCTCATTTCCTTTTACATTTATTTGCTTATTTAGCAACGCAGCCGATCATTGCCATGGCTGATCGAGCCAATCAATAATTTTCTCATATCATTTCAATGTGTGTTTGTGTTTTTTTCTCAAATTTTCTTCAAATCACAACTTATGGTTATTAACGCTGCTATGTGTTAAAAGAGTTGTTACATTGCGTGAAATCATAACAAATTTTTGCCTTATCACGCTCGCCGCGTAACATTTCTAAATTGTATTTGTTGTTGTTGCGCAGCGAACTTAAACAAAAGACTTAAGCTGCGAACGCGCACGTTCAATTATACCACGCGCGCATGCGGCATGAAACCAACAGGCGCGCATAGCAACGCAGAGTGATTTGAAATTATACGGGCACTTTAATGATATACGAATTATTTTGTGGCAAAATTTGTGCAGAATTTGTGTTTTAAATGACGCACTTTAACTACTCAGTGAACCATTTTAAGCGAGCATTCAATCGTGCCGCAAAAAAAAACCGAAACAATGTGTCGCTTAACTTCGATTTAACAACAAATTAAACTGGAAATTAACACATTTTAGGCGGCGGCGGTGGCGGCGGCGCGTCACGCCATATGTGAGATGATCGCTGTCTAGCTGGCTTGCACTCAAAAACCGTGGGAATATTTGTGCAGAGGCACTTAAGCAACGAGGAATATTAAATATGAACTGCAGACCGCTTGTGGGCAGTAACGCCAAAAATTAACTGCCAGTATTAAGAGCACAAAAAAAACAGACAAAAGAAAATAAAATTAAAAAATAAAAATAAAAATTGAAGCTCATCAATAGCGCGCACTTAATCAAAATCTGCTGAATAACGCAATGAGCCACAAAATCTCGTAAAGGGTTCTCTGTAGCTACAAAATCAGCAGAAGCAGCAGCAGCAGCGGCAAAGGATTCTCTTGCGCACCGGCCGAGCCTAGCGAACTGCGTACATATTTCGATAATAAATCAAAAATTCACGATCAGTGCCTACGCGCGCTAGCGCGCCCTCAACCGAACAGGTTGAATCGATTTAAAATCAAAATTCTTTCAATATAGCAAAAGAAATTATGAAGTAAACAAAAAAAACACACACACACACAAAGCAACCGTAAAAGGGTTCGTTGCACGCAAAACGCCGGCCGTCACCAAAAGGAAGGCTGTCCGCCGCAACATGTGGGGCGTTATTGCGCCAAAAAGCGCACACAGAAACCGATAAGTGAACATGTGAAGTTTTCAATATCTTCGAGCAATGAATTTTCGTGGCAACAAACAGCGACAGCGTGAAAACAAGTACGAGTGATGGGCAGACGAGGTAGCGCGAGGAGTATCAAATATACGTGAACGGCTGACGGTAGATCTTGTTAAGACAACATTTCGTCAACACGGCGAACAAAGGTGAAATTAAAAAAAAGCTAAATATTGGTAGACAAAATTTTGCTCCATTTTTAATCCTTGTTGAAAAATCAACAGTTCGGGAATTAATATAAAACTATGTATATACAAACGTAACTTGAAGAATTTGTGAAACTCAAGGCTTCAAAGTAAAATATAAAAAAATAAGGAAAACAACAACTAAAGCTAATGTCGAACCAATAGCAGCAGTATAAAATGCAATAATGGCACACTATGGGAGATCAATTAAAAATTAACGATATTGTTGGAGGTTGGCCGACGCTTTGGTTATGCTGCATTGCTGGCGCTGCGTGGCAAATTCTTACAGACTAAAATGTTGCTTTTAACGTTTTCAAATTTTGTTTATTTTTTTTTCTTCTTCTCATATTTGCTAATAGTGTTTTGCCCCCCTTTTGTTTATCTCTACTTTGTTTTGTTAGTATTATTTTTGTTGTTTCTCTCATTTTTGGCTCATTTAAGTGCGCAGCACTGAAGCAGTTTTGCTCTTTTCCGGCAACTATTTTTTCTTTTTTGTATTTTTACTTATTTTCAAGGGGGTGTGTCGTTGTTGCAATGAAAACTTAAGCTTTGTATGTAGTGCACTTGCTGCAGTTTTTCGATAAGTGTTGAACGCTACTACAATATGAATGATATATATGTGAGGCAAATAATTTACTAGTAGAAGTTTTGTCAGGCAAAAGCAGGTGTTTGTAGATTTGAGAAAAGGGAATGTTGCCAAAAGCCGGAAACGTAAATTTCGAAAGTAAGTGTTGGTCGACTGAAAAATATTGACCCTTGAAATCAGCGTATGTGTGTGCTAAGCACTCATGATGTGAATCTAGTAGCCTAAAGACTTTAAGACAAAATTATAATTCTTTTTTATCATTCGTTTTATTAAAAAGTGGATTGAAAGATGCGTGTTCCTCACGTGGTCCTCCTCCGTTTCATGAATGAATCAACTGTAACTTTAATAAAAAAAAGTATTGGTTTGCAAAAGTACTAGCAAATTACTGCGTTTCATTTAATTAAAATGAGAGCAACAGCTACACAAAAAGTTTTATAAAATAAAAATAAATGGTGCAAAAATGGAAATGTTTATTGAGAAAAGAATTTGGTTTAAGTGAACTTCACACTATATCATTTTTGATACTTCTCCAAAGTAGAAATATTAAAAAGAATTAATTTCGAAAGTATGTTTGCAGAGGGTTGCCAAATGGTTTTAAATATATATAAATTAATTAATAAATTCATACATACATATATCATAATATGTAATAATATATGCAAATATAGTGCTGGTGGGAAACTAAAAAAAAATATATATACATAAATAATATTTATATAATAAATTAACTGAAATTCTACTACGTAGTTGTCAAACAACAAAGGTGTAAGCGAGTTTAATTTCCAAAATATTTTTAAAGAGAGGTGCCATCTTTTTTAAAAAACATTAAATTAGCAATATACATGAACATCTAAAATATGGTTGCCAAACGAATGCTTTATTTGATTTTTTTTTCATATTCAATCAAATTAATAGGTTAACTGAAATATATATATTTAGAAGTAAATATGTTTGAAAAGGCTTGTCACATGTTTAAAAAGTAAACTAATTAATTGTATCAAACTAAAGACATTTATGGGACCTGAATTTCGAAAATATTTTTGCAGAGGTTGGCTACCTGTTGGAAAGTTTTAATTCAATTAACTTATGCAGTAAAACTAATAAAATACAACAGTACTAATGTCAATTGCAAAAGGATTAGTGAAGCCTTTGTTTGAAAATTATTTGCGGTTAGAGTTGCACCTTTAAAAATTTAAATACTTATTAATTAAGAAATTAAATAAAATCCTATAATACTAGTTTGATACGAGAGAAGATTAGTAATGCTCCTAGAAGATTTAATGCAAAAAAAAGGTAACTGTAGATATTTGAAAATATAATGTAATCCTTTGTCGTTTTGGAATTTTTTGTCTGAATTTTTTTTTTTTTTTTGCTTCTGCCGCACCTTTGATACAGGGTTGCCCACAATAAAGTGGCCATGGAACTAGATAGCCTGACATTCCGATTGATGAAGTTTTGTGCAACTGTCGCAAATACCCATTTTCTTGAGCAAAAATTATACAGAATTTCCAAAACGTCGATATTTCCTTTTTGCCCGCAAATATTTTTAAAAATTAGGGCAGTAAAAAACGATCTGTCATTACAATTAAATTTGTAGAACTTTATGGATCAAATAATTTGTTTTAGTTACCAGTAGCTTAAGTTGCTTGAAGTGCCGAAGAAAGTTTCAATATTCAAAATAATGTTGATTTGAATCAATGGAAAGAATATGTTTGGGTTTTATTTTTAATATTTATTTGAACTAACAGATTTTCTTACATTACTTACATATATCTCTCAGATAATATAATTAACTAACCCTCGCAATTTGTTTAACATTTACGCCAATTTTATATCACTTTTCAACACTGCTGATCGTAAGTTCCGGAATTCTAGGCGGTTGTTCTCCTTGAGATCATTTGGAGTCAAGGTCTTATGTTTACATAGAAGTACATAGAAGTACGCTAATTTAATTCAAAAAAAAAGGAAATTGATTTCAAATTAGTACAACAGTTTTAAGATTTTTGTAGGGTTTTGAACCCCAAAACACCCTCCCTTTTGTGCGTTAATGACGTGACTTGAAAAAAACCGCTACGGAAAGTAATCTGGGACAGTTAAATCTGCTGATATTGTCGGCCAATGAAACAGTCTGGAGGAGTGTAGTGCATTCCATGGTTGCCTCATAAAAATTTTCTTTTGTCATTTACTTTGCAAAAGTCATAAATGAAGTGACGAAATTTTGCAAAATTTATTGAATTTTCCAATAGAGTGATTTAATGTGTAGCCTTAATGAACTCCACCCCCAATAAGAAGTGCACGCTAAGAGCCATTTTGCGCTTTAATTTCAAATTAATATGACACATCACTAAAGCGCAAACACACACACACAAGCAGGCGCATTAATCAATCGATTTACGCACACACCTCATTTCTACAATAAAAAAAAAAACAGAATAAATCCATCGACGCCTTGCCACCTTTGTAAAACCACACGCCTTCAATTAGAAACGCCTAACGTGCCAAAACCCATAACCCAAGCACGCACCTACAACAGAACGCAGTGCGTACATATCTACTTATGTATGTAAAGATAAAAATATATTTACACTCAGAAGCAGATACAATATAAATTAAAGAGAAATCAATGAAACAAATGTCAGTCATTAAAAGCGTGTTCAATGAATTTTATGAGTAAACATAGAATGCAAGAAGAAGAACAAACAAACATACTCACAATAGTAACATAGATGTGTACATATGTATATTTGTCAGTGTGTGTGTGTGTGTTAGCAGTGCAAGTGCAAGCACGTCTTTACTTGCGCCACATAAATTATATAAAAGGGTTATAAAATGTCCAGCAGTTGAAGTTTTGGGGTACGGGGGGCAGTAAAGGATTTAAGCAGCAAGCAACGCACCAGTAGTAGTGCTACTATAAATAAAAATAGAAAGAAAACCAAAAAAATAAAATAAAAACAATAACAAAACTAACATGAAATCGCACAGTAGCTACGAATGTGAACTGCACACGCAAACATTTTATCCCAAACCATTCGCCGCGGCGAGTAGCCACAACGCTGACTTCTTCAATCAATTTTAGTTGCTGCTGGCATTCACAATCGGAAGGGTGTGTGTGTGTGTGTGTATGTGTGTATGTCCTCGCGCAATGTTGAAGGTACGAAAATTGTCATTAATATTTGTCACTGACCAATGTTGCTGCTGAAATCGCGTTCGACGCTGCCACCACCTTTGCATTGTTTGTTTTGATGGCGACCACCAGGCACTAGAACTAAATAAGTTTCCTGCCAAGTTTTGGTTTTTCTATTTTTGTTTTTTGCTCTGCCAACTAACTTTATTCATTGCACACTTTCTGTTTTTCTTACTTAGTGTGGTTTTTTTTGTGGATTTAGTAGCTGGTTTTAGTTTGCTTTTGTCGTTTTGCCGTAAATATTTTATTTCATTAAATTTTTTATTTTGTTTTTTGTTTAATTTTTTTTTTTGTTGCAAGTGACTAGGAAATGGATGTCCGCCAAGCACGCTCACATTGTTTTAAAGGTGCACAGGCGAACACACACATAGACACATACACACATATATGCAAATAGGAACAAAGTGTTGGCTATTGTTTTGTTGCATTAATTTTCGCATAACTTTTACTTGGCTAGCTATAAATACAGTGCACGCCATAACGATGGCACAGTCACATAAATGCAAATTTTTATTACTCATTTTGCTTAATTTAATTCTAATTTTTGTTTTATATTAATATACTACATTCTTCAGTAAACAACGAATTAATCCAATTTTCGTAAAACTTATCGTTGATTTTTTGAAATTTTTTTCCTGCCACTCTACCGTAAATTCGTTTATATAACGCATACTTGCATTATTTTATGTGGGAAAAACAGCAAAATATCGTTCACCAAATTTGACGCTTTGCAGTTTTATAGTTTCATCAATTTTAATACAACAAAAAAACATGTCTTAAATAGCTAAAAATTATCGGTGATTTTTGGAAATTTGTTTCCTGCCACTGCACCGTAAATTCGTTCATATAACGCTAGCTTGGATTATCTATACAACTTGGGTTAAAAACCGATCAATGGACTTCAATAAAATTTGGACAGTATATTCCCTGGACCCCTGGCACGTAGGCGTATAAAAAATACTTTTATGAAAAATAAATTCGCTAGGTGGCACTAGAGATGAACTATTAGAAAATCCGCTTTCATTTACCGATTTTTGTGAAATTAAAAATGGTGGAATGACGAGAAATATTTTTGTGAAGAATAGTTTCCCTAGATGGCGTTAGAATCGAATCATCCCGGCAAACAGTATTTATGGTCCGATACTGAAGTTATTAGAAAGGAAAGACGCTAGGTGGCGCTGGAGGCGCGTAATTCAGAAAATCTCCATTTATTATGCAATTTCGATAAAATTAAAAATGGATAATCGGGGTGCGACGAGAACTACTTTTATTATTTTGGGTTTGATATTACTGATATTAGAAAAGTATACTAGAGATGCAATTAGAAAAGTTTTTATAATCCGATTTAGATGGCATGGAAAACATAGAGAAGTATGAATATTAAATGCCTATGCCACATATTTTTGAAAAAAAAAATCATAAAAATCAATTAGATGGTAGTCAAGGTACTAGAATATCAATATTTATGGTTCGACTTTGTTTAAATTTAATAAGCTTTGTGCAGTTAAAACAAATGGTCCTAAATCGCAGTCCAGTCCTTGAGGTTATTGTAGCTATATTTGACAGATATCCCATTAAAAATTAAGTAAAATAGTTGTTATCAATTTTCGAGTCGACTTCATCTTTGCTATGATGTCGCAGGATTTACATACGCAAATGATGTCGCAGGTATCAAAAAGATTTTTTATATACGGTAAGCCCGGACAACATCGTCAGTAAATTTTTTTTTAGCCACTTATAACTTGCAATTTAAAAATTTTAAAATTTTAAGAAATCAACGGTAGCTTTCTAACTTAACTAGTCGCTGAAAACTTGCAATTTACTATACTAAAATTGATTGAGCTATAAAACTGCACACGAAAATTATGTTTAAAACTTCCACTTCAAAATTTTAAAATTTTATGTAAACTATCTCGATTATTCCTCTACATTTGAAAACAGTCTTAAACTTGGATTTAACCGGTATTTGTTTTAAGCAAAATAAGTAGCAAAAACTTTTGATTATATGATTGTGCTATTGTTATGTTGCACACTGTATTTGTAGCTAGCTAGCCAGCAAGGACTTTTCAGTATCCGCACTCAGCAGGTGTACCTTTTCTTTGCTACTCCCCACCTTCGACGTGCACTTTATCCCCCAGTGCCGCAGTGTACACTTGAAACTCGAACTACACTAAACAAATTTTATATTCTAATATTTATTTACATTACACACACATACATTATATGTGCATATGTGCATATGTGTGTGAGTGTACTTCGCTTACTCGCCGTTGTAACGACAGTCAAGTGCAAATGCCCGCATAAAATTATAGGCATTTTGTGCATATTAAATGCGCTTAACTCAATAAATTCGCTTAAAGTGTACGGTGTTGTTGTAGTCCAGTCCATCGCTGTTGCTTGTTCGCTGCGTAATTGCTTGCTTTTTGAATGGGTTTTGAGTATCCTATTTGCCGTTGGCAGGACATGTTAGCAGGATATTAGCGTCTGCGATGTTGCAAATATTTCTGTTAATGGAGTTTTTTTTTGTTATTTTTGTTTGTTATGTTGGGTTCAAGGCCACTGAGGATGTTGGTAAAAATCAATGAAAATAAAATTTAGTGGCACTACATTTCTTTAAATACAAAATGGAGAATAGTACACCAAGAAATAGTGGAATGAATAATTTTAGTATATTTTGTGCTTTAAACTTCATTTATCAAACAAACTTTATAAATTTAAGATAAATAGTAGACAAGCAAGAGGGTCGAGTTTTTTTTTGCGGATCATTAAATTAGTAGTATTTTCGCTGAAAGTACAATTAACTTATCGAAAATATCATTTAGAAAACGGCATCAAATATAATTTTTTCCTCAAATTAATTTAGTTGAATGTAACGGAAATTTTTTTAACCCTCCAACTCTTTCTCAAATGGACATTTTTGACGCTTCTCTATAATGAAAAGTCGTTAAAAAATGGTTATTAATAAATATCGAAATAAAAAGACTCGATGCCCAAAATATCGACACAAAATTGAAAATACAGTAAATTCACATTTTCTTATGAAACGTTATTTGATTGCCCTTTAGAAAATATTTGCACTAGGGCTAATTTTGTTAGTTTATTGGAAAATGTGTACTCTCTCCGGACTATCATTTGATTTTATATTTGCCCAGTTTCACTAATTTGTTTGTTCTCAAAATGACACTCCAAACCTGAGCAAAGTTAACCATACAGAACAAACCTCACCTTATATTGGGAAGGGATTAACTAACAGCATGACCTCAATAAGTACCTGGAAAGTTCAGTAGGATACTGGGTTTAAAATATTCGTTTCCAAAAAATATCACTTCGAAAGTATCGAGTAAAAAATATCAGTATCGTATGGCAAAAGTATCGATATGGTATATTATCGTAACGAAACTCCTGTCCCTGTTTGCTGGTGAGCCTTAGGGAGTATCAGCTTGTATGGAACGTAATTTTCAGAAACTCTTTTCCGCATATTTTTTGTTATTTAACAAAATTATATTTAATTAATGAGTACCCACAATGATAAAAATTAAATTCATATACAAGTAACAGAAATAAAATGCAATGATCCAGAACAATAATATATGTATGACCGTTGAGATTCAAAAAAGTCATCCTAATTTTGATGGGAATGATGTAAGTATTTTCATAATAAGATTGAGACAGATACATTTTTTTAAGTTCTCCATATTTATAATTTTGAAATTTATATTATAAACGTTTTTTCATAATAGTAATGAGTGAGAAAATTTTTTTAAATCAACAAAAGCTATTATTTCGAGAACTATATTTTAAAAGGTTTTCCGTAATAATTATCAGATAAAGTTTTTTACGTCTTTCAAAGATTTTTATGTTAAAATTTATATTATAAAAGTCTTTGCATATTAATTATGAGCTAGGCAACACTTTTTTAAGTCTTTAAAGACGGAACTATTTAGGGAGCCAAATTGTTACCAAACTAGTTCAAAAGTGATCCTGAACTGCTCCCGAAATTATTTCGCAGTTGCCCCGAACTAAGCCCAAAATCGTGCGAAAAAAGTGCCGTGTTTCAAAACTTACAAAATTTTAATTACCCATAATTATAGGGGAAGACTTTTATTATATGAGTCTCAAAATAAAAGTTTTTGAAGACTTAAAAAAATGTATCACGCTAATAATTATTACGAGAAGAATTTCATAATGTAAGTGCCAAAAAAGTTCATTTATCGCGCTGATAACTATCATGAAAAGACATCTATAATATAAGTCTTTAAATAATGGATATAGATTACTCGAAAAATTTATATCTTATTAAATATAATAATAATTAATTAGATTTTACTATTTTCTCTTATATGCTATGATATATTATGTTATGTTATGTCTCTGATAAAATATTAATATAATTGTAAATGATCAAGAATTTAGATATAGTTGATATATGACATTAAAATAGATTTAGTGAATTATATTGTTCTTGTTATGTAGATGGGTTTAATAACAATAATAATTTTGTGCATGCCACAAAAAACGATAGATACTCGTTGCTTAACAAATTCATATGAAATTCAAATAAATATAAAAAAAAAACTTTTATATAATATTGCATGTGTACAAGTCTTTGCAATAACACAGAACAAAATTATTCTACTATATACTATATGGTACAATTTTGTCTGTATTTGTAAGCATCCACCCATTTCTGCTTTAAGTATTGCTAGTTTAGTAGTCGCATTCATATCTTATCTCTGTCGCGCGCATCTCTAAGCGTTATGCTATCTAATATTATGCAAAAGTAGATAGATACCACTACCTAAAATCTGATAGAGAAATTTTTGCGCCAGATACGTGTCATTTCCTACCATCCATTTTGTTGCCAGCGCACAATGCCCCATGCATACAAATTGAAAAAGCAGTTTGTGTTATTTCTCTACTATCCAAAGGAAGCTAACAGAAACACACACACACACTCACATTTATTCATAGTTACATGCACATATACATAACATCAAAATTCCTGCCACTTTCCAGTGGCATTTGCCTTCTCTCCACTTGCACCGCCCCACTTGACTTCTTGTCGCAGCCGCTCCAAACACTCGCTCCCAACTTCACGATGGCTTCCATTGCTTTGGGGGTTGCTTCCTGCGCAGTAGCAGCAGACGCTGTGGCAAAAGCAAAACATAAAATCGCAGCAATTTCCATTTATTTTATTTCATTTCATTTCATTTTATTTTAGCATGGAAATGCTATGTGAAATAAAGAAATTTCTCCCGCCACCCTCCCCCCCAGCACAAGCGCTCGTTTTACTTAATGTTGGCCGAGACTGTTTTTAACATTTCGATGCTTATTGTTAGAAGCTGCGCTACATAGAACATTTCTCTTTTTTAAACTTTTGTCTGTCGTTACTCGCTTCATTATCTCAATAGGTGGATGGGTGTGTGTGTGTGTGTTCGTCGTGCAACATTTTATTGCTACCCCAAATAACTTTGCACTGGATGTAATATTGTTTGCATTTCGAGGGAGATAAAGTAAAAACAAAAAACAAAAAACAACAAAAATGCGGCATATTCTCCCCCTTTAACGTTGGCTCGCCCCAATTCACTGACTTTCTGATTTTCCAGATTTTGTACAGCATCAAGATATGCCAGTGTTATTATAACACCCCAAGCCACTATCTATGTATGAGTGTGTGCGTGTGTATGTGTGTGTGTGATTGCGGTTGCTTTCAAGTGGGGTCAGTTTTGTGAGTTAGCGCATTTAATTGTGCTGGTGTTGGATTTTAACTTGAATACTTATGTACGTAGTGTGTCTATGTGTCACATAAAGCCATGCAACATCTACTTGCAACCCCCGTACTGCCCCCACACATCTACTTTTATATCTTTCCGCTTTTCTTTTACCACCTCACATTGGGTTTGCTCTAAAGCTCAGCAGCCAGCCAGCCGCCACCAATCTGTACGGAGTCTTTTTCTATGGCACACACAAACACACGTAAAAAGAAATGCAATTGTAAGCGAGCTGCTGTGTTTACTATGTATGTACATAGCATACATACATATATACAGAAAAGTCTATATATACTTTACCATAGATTTTTACAGTGTATTGTGTACATAACTTGGTTTTTGTATTTATCCGAAGTGTATGCGTATATTTTTTATCTCCGATGGAAAAGGGCATTGGCATTCGTTTGAGTTTTCAGTGGTGAATCAGTCTGTGGCTGTGGTCGTCCCCTTTTTGTTGTTATCTCAAATATTTGCTTTTCTGTTTTTACTGTTTTTTGTTGACTTTAAAGCGAATAAGATTTGACACAAAGTAGCCGCAAAAATATTGACTGAACATTTCGAATGTGATGAAAAATTGCTAAATATGAAAAATTTAAGAGAAAAGAAAAATCGCCGTCGGCGGAAATATAAATTTGTACAACACCAAATATGATTCTTTTAAGGCCCGGATACACAATTTTAATTTATGACGCATTCTTAATTTATGAGAAAATGACGATGAAATTAATCAATAAGTTAAGATGCAATGAGGTATTTTATTATAAATCAAGAACCAAATTACGAACAAATCACTGTTGGCTGTAAATTTTATCGATAATAATCGAAAAATGTGTTCTTCCATAACTTAACTGCACGATGCATTTTAAAATATTATCATTTCACTCAACTGTTCCTTGATTTTTACAAAAAAAAATATATATATTGTCGCTATAAAATTTAAATATATTAAAAATATGCACAATCTCTCATATTTTTTCCTCTGATCATAGAACTAAGCAACCATGTGGCTGCCGAACTGCAAATAGAAATTAGGAATGACAAATGCGGACGCACTTGATTTATGCGAAATAATTTGGAAGAAAACAAATAATTTGCATTATAGTGTGTCCGGCTGCTTAAAACTTGAAAACGACAGTTCCAAAATCGATACTTCCTGCTGCGGGTTTGTTGGCAATTGTCCGGCGAAAGTTTTGGGAAAAAGAAAAATCGAAAATTCTCAACAGGTGGCGCTCTAGGTACACATTTCGGTTTTCAATCCAATTCAATTACAGTTCAACACGTGACGTAAAGTCACATAAGGCAAAATGACGATTTGCCACATATGTATGTATATAGTTCGATGAATGACTTCCCAAATAAGCAGTTTTTAAATGGAGTTGCCACGTTTTTAAAAGCTTGAAGCTAGGTTGTTACCTGTTTAAACGTAAATTAAATGAAACCAATAAGTCAAATGAAATATTTTTTTCTATAGGTTTATAAAATATTAATAATATTAGCTACAAAGATATAAACATTTTATTTTAAAATAAAGTCGATAGGTGGCACCAGATCCAAAGTATAACATTATAAATGTACATAAACATATAAAATAATGATCCCATTATCTCAATTTGAAAGGTGTGCGACGCGTGCCAGGTCAGCTAGTTTTTTTATAAATTTGGCCGAAAGCTGAAAACCTTACAGCCATTTTTTTTCTATTTAATAGCAGACAATTATTTTTTATAATTATTAAAAATTATAAACTGTTCATTTATTATATTTTTTTATGTATATGATGTACATATGTATATTATTACTAAGGGTTTATTAACAAATTCCAACAACAACCCGACCTTTTTCAATAGTATTTCAGGAAAACTCAAAAAAAAAATTCAGAAAAGTACAAATGTATTTCAGAAAATTGTTTTTTTGTTTCAGCAAAAACCAAAGAAATTAAAAAAAAAAATACAAATGTATTTCGAAAACTCTATTTTCTGTATTTTTCTGAAATTTATTTGGTATTTTCAGAAACACAAATACAATTGATTTTCAGAAAAATACAGTTTTCTGAAATTCATTTGGTCTTTTCGAAAACACAAATGCATTTTTCTGAAACGCAAATAATTTTTTCTGAAATAAGTTTGTATTTTTCTGAAACACAATTGTGTTTTCTGAAACTCATTCGCGTTTTTTGAAATACAATTGTGGTAGTCTGAAATACATTTGAGTTTTTCTGAAATACTGTTGGAATAAAAGTAATGAATGAGAATAAGACCTCCGCTATATCCAATAATAGCATTTTTGTCTCTTTTAATACGCCTCTTTTAACTAAATAATTGCTAACCGCAATTTAGGTTAAAACAGGGCTTTGCCACAGCCGTCTCGTTATCTCAATTACCATTTAGTTTATATGTTCAGATTAAGTGAAACTTTTGCTTGAGGTAATTAAAAAATTATGGAGTGCTTCCGAAATAAATTCAAAACTAAAAACTGCTGCCGCTTCACTGACAAAAACTTTTCATATTTCCAACGTAAATTTCAACTCGGTTCAGTTTCATTGATTAAAATGCAATGTGTTTTTAAGGTTTACCAAGGCCAACAACAAATGGCTTAAAATAGCATTTAATTAATAGTTTTAAATAAAATCAACAATTTTTAATAAACTGGAAAAATATGTCACTTCAAGCTTTTTTCTTTTTAGTTGGCTAAATTTAAGTTAATTTATTTTGTTTTAGGTAAATAAATGAAATATCCAACTACCAATACGCTAAGCACTGCAAATAAAAGTGGTGTTGAAATTTTGATAGCAAACCGAAATAAAGTGCTTATCATAAATTACTTTACCTAAAATATTAAGAATTAATCGATGCAAATATAATTGATAATTTACTTACCTTGCACGACGCCAGCTGGGCGCAAATAAATGATGTTTCAAAATTTTTTATGTGTATTTTTTTTTTGTTTTTTATTTATTTATATAAATAATTATAAAATGTATGTCAATATCTGCATGTATGTATGTATGTGTGTAAGAAGATATGCTCCGTAAAATTTCAATGCCTCATATCTTACAACAATGATAAGCATTTGAACTTGGGCACTGCCAAATATCACATCGATTATCTTCACTTCAAATTTCTATCGAAATAATGGGCGGAATTGAATAGATGTTTACATGCACTTACGTTGATAATGTTATTGTATTTTTATTTTATTATATAATTTGTTTTGTAAGCATTATTCTGCTAATTTTCGTTTTGTAATTTTCCACCACGAAAATTCCCACCTAATCTAAAATAAATAATCGCGATTAACGTAGACCTTTTTGGGTAACTTACTTTCTTTTTTTTTACGAACCAACAAATGAAAGTTGTCAGTAATCACCACAATCCCCGCAGATTTCGGGGGGCGCGTCTAAAGAACTGCGGTTAGTTCCGCAGGCCATTACCCGGGCACAGCAACGTACCATCTTATTGTACCATGGAACGAGATCGCGTGGGTCTTTATAAAATAAATAGTTACTGCAAACAACTATCAGCAGTCACAAAAAAAAAGTGTTGATATCTCTTCATGCTTATAAAAATTTTTGTGTGATATCTGCAAAAATTATAATTAATAATTACTTTTAGATTTTTATTAATCGCTCAGAAAAAATTATATTTTGCAGAGTTTTATTTTTTTTTACCACAAATGAAACACATTTTTTGAGTGTTATTTTTTTGCTTTATTATACTGATTATTTTTTGTATTCTTATTTGTTTATCAAAAATAATAATCACTTTTTGAGTTTCAATTTTTTGGTCACAGAAAATAATGATTTTCTTACTTTAATTTTTTTCATCAAAAATAATCATCTGTGAGTTATATTATTTGCTCAAAAATAAAACTTATTACCTGAACGTTATTTTATCTTTCAGAAATAAAAATTAACTTTTGGATTTTTTTTTTTTGTTTTTGCAGAGCGAAAAACTCAAAACGGCATTTTTTTATTAATTGTTTACAGAAATATAGTGCATTATGTAACATAAACCTTATACTAATATAAATCACAGTTTCAAAATTTATACAAAATTCACAAAAAAACTCAACAAAATAAAATAAAAATAACATCGTATTTTAAAAAGTTTTAATCTGAATTTTCAGAAATTTTTCGGATATACAAACCTGTAGTGAAAAAAAAAGTTGGTAACTTTTTTTGCTGCTAGAATACTTTATTTATTCAAATCATCGAGTCAAGGTTTCTTATTTGGAAAAAGTATAACTCAAGTGTCCAATATTTATTAAAACCAATAAACCAAAGTTTATTTTGCAGATGCCTGGCGCAAAAGATTTAATTTGTCTTAAAGCCCTTGAGGGAAAGCCGAGATTGATCTTTATCAGCAAAAATATATTATTGAAAATTCCCTTAAATAAATAAATCAAAAATAAAACAATAGGGTATATTTCTGCATCGATAAAAAAATATGGGAATTTTTTCTGCAATTATTCCTGCCAGTTTGATTATTAAGCTGAAATCAGCCAAATTAAAGTAGTCAAAAGGGTGTTTGGTAATTTAGGATAATTTCCTTTTTAAACAGCCATTTAACGCAAATTCAATACACTCAAACAAATTTGTCTGGATAGAAGAAAAGAAAGAAACTGTAAATCAATTAGTGCTAAAGAATTACTTACTGCTTTTGGAGAGAACAGATTTCATTTGCAGCTGGTTTTTATCCATTTTAAAAGGATAATTTACGCAATCGGGTGAAAATATCGAAATTTGGCTTTATAATTGACTAATGGCCACATGGCTAGTAAATTCTAATAAACTTGAGGCAACAGATTTACAAATATAATGTAGGGATGAGTTAAGTTACGAATTTCCCGTGACTTCAATTGATTTCGAACAGTTTTGTGAAATTCTAAATTTACTGAAAATCTTTGTTTTTCTACACTGTAAATTTCAGATAATTTTTCGAAATCGAAACTTAAGATTTACAGCATAAATAAAATTGTTTTAAAAGGAAACAACAAGCGTCATTTAATTGCCGTATATTTTTTTTTTGTTCGCTTTGAAGTTAACGCCGACAGCCGCTTATATTTATTCGCATAAATAAATATAACGAATATCTTCGTATATATCGACGTGCATTTGGGTGCATCACTTCCCACAAAAACAAAACTAAATACTACTTCTCCATCATATTGAATTTTTCATAAATAAAAAATGGGTTTTAAAAATAACATTTAAAAAAAATCATCTCACATCATAAAGCAGCATAAAAGTATTAAAAAATTAATTGAAAGAAACCATAACTATATTAATTTGCGTGTAATTTTTATCTTTTTTGAAAGATTTGTTTAAGAAAAACTTGATTAATTCAGTAAAAACTTAAACGATTTAGACTTCTTATTAAATATTATTAAAAATGGATTTTTTATTTGTTTGCAAATACACCCATTCACGTCTCGTTGTTACAATTCAGTTGAACTGTATGATCTAAAGTGATTTTTTTTAATTAAAAAAAATATTTATATTACATAAAAAAAATTATTATAAATTTTTTTTTTTTTGATATTTTCAAATAAATCGCCACATTTTTCCGAAATATCTTCGCAGAATTTAAAACATAATAAATTTTTTGATTCCGGGGTGAAATACGCAATTTTTTTTATTTTTGGCGAGCCACCCTAATCTGCATACCATTTACATCGTAAAAACCAGCATGCACTTTCATTGGTGTTTACGACTTGTAGCCGAGGTCAATACAGGTGCACGAAACGCAATGACTATAAACTGAGGGCGGTTTTGGAATTAAGTGTTGAATTTTGATGAAAGTGGAGTTGTTGTAAAAAAATGGTAAAATTTTTGCAATGTATGAACTTGAAATAGAAGGTTTAATTCTGCCGGCTATGAATGATGGCTGACGTTCATAAAAACAATTTTAAATTTAAGTTGACTTCAAAAACAATTTACTCGAGCGACTTCTGAAAATTAGAAAAACAAACCCCTTTCACATTTCTTTATTCCTTAAAATGTTTAACAATGCCCGTACATATAATATTATTATTTGTATTCCTTTATACGAATACATACATATGTGTTTGAACAAGTAAGTACTTACTTAGAGTTCCACGTTCAATCCCCTTTCTTAAATTTATTGCTCCTCAAAAACACTAAATAATGTAGTAAAGATATTGTTTGTTTTCTTTTGATTTAGTTTATTTGCAAACTGTCGCCAGTAATTAATTAATTAATTCCAGTCACAAGGCAAAAAGAAATAACAGCAAGAAATAAAAAAAAACATGTCACCACACCAAACGACAATTCATTAAACTAAACAAATTACTTTAAGCACAAAATTAAGCAGCTATTGTTTGTTTGCAATTCAGACGTATGTACATAAATACAAAACAAACAAAAAATGAATGCAAAACAAATGAAGCAGTAAGAATAAATAAAAATAGAGTTTTATGAAATGCATTATATTAATGATATTTCCTTCAAAAAATGAATGGAATTCCACAACGCCATTTCTTGTGATTAAAATATATGTTATCGCTAATAAATTTGTGTGTGTATTCTATAGTTTTTTTTGCAATTTTTTTTCTTATTATTTTGTTTGTGACATTCATAAAAACGATTTCACACATACTTTCATGTACTATAAACTATGATAGTGCAATTGTTGTGATAAATTCATTAACAAATATCGATGCTAAATCTGAAAGCTCTTTAATTAAATGGTTTAATGGTAAATTTGTCACACAAATTTGGTATCCGCTAGATGAGTGAAATATTAAAAAAAAAAAAACAGAAACTGAAGGTAAAAACTTAAAATTCGCATAGTGGAAATGAGAACACAATATTTCCTAATAGGTGATATACTGTAGATCGTATCATAAAAACACGTTGAAATTGTGCACCTCGGGTTTGATTGAAGCACTTACTTTGTAAAAACAGCTAAATTAATTTGTTCCTATAATTT
This sequence comes from Anomoia purmunda, assembly GCA_951828415.1. Taxonomy (NCBI): domain Eukaryota; kingdom Metazoa; phylum Arthropoda; class Insecta; order Diptera; family Tephritidae; genus Anomoia; species Anomoia purmunda. The sequence continues at coordinate 156,346,041 of OX639993.1, forward strand.
CTCAATATATTTTAGTTAAAACACATTATATGCATAAAAGCTTGCATAAAAACATAGGAAAACCTTATTTCAGTAGTGCGATTCTCTAACTTTAAACGAACCGACAATCGCAATTTTTGTTGACAATATTTGTTGTTTACAGTAAGGATTTTGCGATTCACTAACTTATTCTTAACGAGACGTTGTATTTATTCAAAGTACAAAAAAGTAGCATCTTGGTCAAACAAAAATGCAAGGGATTGTCCACATCATATTCTAAATATTCCAATGACATCATTTAATGTTCCATTTTTAATTTCAAGAAAACATATCACAGAATTTTCAATTTATCTTTAATTTAAGTTGGAATCACGCATTTTTCTTTTCTCGATTGAGTTAACAACAACAAATTTGTTGTCGTTTAGTTTTCGATAATCGACTAGCTAACGACAACAGCTGATGCGGCGATAGCGAAAATCGTTAAAAAATGGCTGCTGAATAGCAGCATTGTTAAAATTCTCGTTAAGATGAGTTAACCATGCGAATATCGTTAAAATAAGTTACTGAATCGCACTATGGCTGGTTTTACATGGTGCCGAAAAAAATTGTAGATATTTGAAATCCACACAAAGTACATACCCTGGAAGAACAACACTCTCATTCATAATATCAGTATCAGTACAGACCCTAAAATGCACGGTAATTTTGACTGTCATAGGGCTAAGCAAAAAGGGATATTAGCGACTTACTACGTTAGCTATGGTTATACATTTGCGAGAAAGAAACAACCGAGTTATTCATATTTAGCATTACTGACAATCACCATTTAGACTAACGTTCCTTAAGCAAAATAGAACTAACAAAGACATTTATTGAAGTTTTTCAAAACCCACGCATTCTTTGCGAAAACCCTGAATCGATTGCCCACAAAAAAAAAAACGGCCCAAGCCCAGCAATTTTCACTCCACATGTAGTTTTGTTTTTTGGAATGAATCGTATTTGTTACTTAACGTGTGAATAAAAAAATATTAACAAAATCCACAAAAACATATTTATAAAATCGAAATTCATTCGTTAAAGGTCTAAACGTCAAACCTGAAAGATTTCGATACTGATAGCTTTTTGTACGTAGCGCTGACCCAGCAATAAGAATGAGAGTGAGCAGTAGAGCTATATGATTGTAGATTCGGTAATATTGGTGTGTGTTTGAGTGAAATGCAAAATCACACTTACACATTTTCTGACATCAGTTTTTGCATAGTGGCCCTAAGAAACTGATATCAACTTTGTGTTAAGTGCTGACAAAATTTTTTCAGCACTGATTTTCAGATGTACTAGCAATTTTTCGGGGTAAGTGTTGAAACCCCACTCTTCTTGCGATATGAAAATATCAAATTTGTTCGAGCAATTTACAATTGTACCCAGCGGTACCTTTGGCATCCGTGATTCGTAAATATTTAAATTTCTACCAACTACGCCATCTTGTTTATTTTTGAACAAGTGTGACGCTAAGTGTCAGCGAGCGAGCGAGAGCCAATATTTGACGAGCTAACATGGCGTTACTTTTCACAACTTTTTTACTTTTTTTATTTTTTACATTTTTTCTTTGGGTTTTCAAACTTCACGCATTTTTTTTTAACCCTACAGTGTTGAAGTGGCTCGTTGGTACCATTGTTATGTTTTCTTAGTCAATTTTTTTTCTTGCTCAAATGCAAGTTTTTGTTTCTTTGCTTGGCGCTTCAGGCCTGCCTACGCAATTCCAAGCGTCCTACTAACTATGTGCGTGTTTCTATATATTCTATATATATATATATATATATATATATATATATATGTGTGTGTGTGTGTGTGTGTGTGCACATTCACACATGTGTCTGCTTGCTTTTCAATTAATCTTGTCAATATTTGACAGTTTGTCATTTCAATATTATTGATTTATTGCATTTATTCGCCGGTATTAAATCAAGTACCTACCTACTCGTATTCACTTGCCTAGATACTTTCTTATGTGTGTATGTATGTGTATGTGAATGTGTATGATATGTGGGTACACTGTACTGTAGGTTTGTATAAATTTGTGCACGTTATGTTCTAAATATGTACATGACGATGTATCGATGTGTTAATGCTCACACTTCATTAATTTTTATTAAATTTTCGAAGCGAGCGCTGTATTCGCACGGTTAGATAAGCAAATAAATCTCATAAAGCGCCAAAAGTAGAAAATTAAAAAAAAATTTAAACGAATTAACGAAGAAACAAAAAAATAAGTAACGGCAGTAAGTATTTACTATACACCACAAAAAAATTTGAAACATGAGAGCTCCATCTTTTTCAACTTTTTAAAACTATAATTTGTTGATTTGTTTGAAGAAAATAGTTGCTTTATTTTAATATAGCAGAGATGTGCATGCCATTTTCAATTCCACATTAATATTTTGTAGCATTTCCTTTATTTTTCAAAACTTATTTTATTCTATTAGGCATATTTTGAATCACGCTTTTGAAGATTTCTTTAAAATGTTGATCTACTTACCATATATTTCGTATATTTTTCTCAAGGGTAGTGATATTAGGATTTGGCTTTTCATATATTTTTGATTTCAAGTATACCCAACAGTTCTCTATGCGGTTTAGATCGGGAGAGCATCTGCACAAAAGGAAGAATTTAAATTTGTTGCAACAAAAAATAGGTTCTGGCTACTCGATTGATATACATCCCCATATTTTTACTGCCGGCGGGTGCTTCGCAGTCTTCGTTAAATCTTTCATTTTAGGCAGTGTTGAGCAAACCGAACGCTTTCAGTGACTCCGTTTTCCATCCGACATTCATCGCTAAACACAACCCACAACCTATTATTTTTAAGTAATCCAAAAATCAAAGAATCCTACTAATCAAAAAAATGACTTTAGGCAAATACCCATCTTATTTCAACAAGCATTCGGAAGTGGTTTCAACCTTTCGCTTAGTTTGGGCTTTTTTCAGAAGGACGGCATTTAAGGCAAATGGCCGAAAAAATTCATCCGACATGATGCAAAGAAATTTCGTGCGCACCATCTCATAATTCTTATACCTGTTCTCTTGCCTGTTTTCTTCGATTCTCCATAACCTTTCGTATCACTTTACCCTTTGTTCTTTCCGTTACTTTCGGCTTTCTTCCGCTTTTCTGTTGCCTCCAGGTGTGTGGAATTGGAAAAAATCGGAGTTTCTGAGATTTTTTACAACTCTAGACACAGTAGCACTTTTTGGTTGGAAAGAAATGTCCTTTTTCACCCCATATCTAAGAAAAATTCGCAGGTTTACTAATTGCTTTATATAAACGGATTCAAATCACAATTTCAATCACAGCAAAAATAATTTACCTACTCTAAAATATGATTTAAATGAAATAATCGCAAATTTGTTGTGGATCGAATTTAATTTTTGCGAGAAATATTTATATTTTCACAGTAGTTAACGAAACGGTGCAGTAAAATTTAGTTATTCATGGCTTACTTAGCTTTTAATTTATATTTGACTTGAGTTAAAATTAAAACTCAATAAAAAATATCAATCTTCACAGATGCAAAGGTGGAAAGTTCTAATATTTTACAGTTTTTCTAATTGTTTGGCTAACATTAAGCTATGCTTATGATTTTGGTTTTATTGTGAATGCCTGCTTTTTTAACCTACAAAACTAGTAAGTGTAGTAAAAGAAATTTAAAGTATTTTTTTTTTGCAAGCAAGTAGCCTAGACTATTTGACATTTCCGACTGCAAATCAATTTTCTTCGCACTATTGCAGGTGTGCCGATATAAACCTAGAAACATGTAAAAACTTGCACACATACATACATATTTATATAACTATATGTTATACATATGTAAATATACATACATAGATATTTTTGGTGTGGTAGAGAGGTGCAGTTTGAAAATTCCCATAAAACTAAAAACTTTCCACGCGGCTAGTTCATAGAAAGTAAACAAAATATTATATTTTCTTTTGAATTAAACAGATAAGCATAGATAAAAGCTTTTTTATTAAAAATGTGGTTTGCTAGTTGATATTTGTTTCAACCAAAGACCACCAAAATTGTAAAAGTTCGATAAGAATGAGTATTGTAAATAAACTACAATGACTCATAGTGAAAATGATCTAGTGTAGTTTTTTGCAATATTGTCAATTATTTCCAAGTTAAATTTATTTTAAATAACTTTTTGTAAAACATAGTACATTCAATTACCTAATTTTACAAAGTTGGAAAAATTGTGTTTAGAATTTCAAATAATTTCTTTAAATTTTCTTTGATTTCTGTTTTTTTTTTGTGTTTTTGCGGCGGTCCTACGCATGTTCAAAATGATTTTTTAAATTAAAAAAATTATAAAAACCCGAAAATTTTTAGTAACTTGTAACTTACTATACAAAAATTTAGAGAGTTATAAAACTACATACCCGAAAATTTAAAACTATAACGTTTCTTACATTTTGTAAAAATATATTTAAAAACAAGGATTTAAAAAAAAATTAACATGAAAAATCGTGTCAATATTTAAAAAAGAGTCAGAATTGAACAATTTGTAAAAAAATTATTAAAAAAAAATTATTTTCAAAAATTTAACTTGAAAAATCTTGTCAATATTCCAATAAAATAAACTGAGCCATTTCCACCGTAAGTCACTGTATTTGATATTGGCTTATCTCTACTTCCAAATCACTATTTTACAAAAATCATTTGTAACACGGAAAATTTTGTCAATATTCCAAAAAAAATAAAATAAACTTGGAATGTTTTTACCGTAAGTCACTGTATTTGATTTGGCATTATTTCTACGTCAAGTGGCTCGACTAAACATATTGTTAAAATTTATATACAAAAAATTAGTTTGAAAAAAATTTAACATGAAAAATCTGGTTAATATTCCCCAAAAAAAAACATGAAACTGGACTGTATTTTATTTGAGCTTATCACTACTTCCAAATCGCCATGACAAGTGGCACAATTGAAGATTTTGTAAAAATAAATTTACAAAAAAATTTATTTTAAAAAATTTGGCTTGAAAAATCTTGTCAATATTTAAAAAATAAAAATCAACCATTTTCACTGTGAGTCACTGTATTTGATTTCTTCCAAATCACCATGTCACCCTAGTAAACCTTTCCCAGAAATACCTAACAATCCAAATGTCTCTACACTCCTCTTTTTCCTTTTTCGACGCAATCTCCATTTCCTTAACAACTTTTCCTCTCCACTGCCACTCCAAATTCTTGCCAAGCGTTATTGTTGTTGTTGTGTTTCATAAGAACTTTATTTAACAGCAGCATCAATTCATTAAAATGACAATTTTACAAAACTTTCACATGACGACCAAAACAGCTACTTCTGATTTTGCTTACGCCAACCAACAGAGCCAGCCGTGGAGTGGCTCCACCAAGCGGAGTAAAGAAACAGATTCTCAGAGGGAGGGTGGACAACAAAAAATAACCGCTTTGCTGCAACAAAGTTAACCACTTCACAAGCGTTTTTTAGTTTTTTTTTTAATTTTGTTTCACTCTGCCACTTTTTTTGTAGAATTCTTTTAATTTGTTGCTTGGTGCTTTTCACTCTCGTCCTTCCACGATTTCCACGAATTGCCTGCAACCTGGGTTCGTACGTTTTGTCGTACCGGCTGCGATGCGACATGCCAACCAATCTTGTTGTTCTCCTCCTGTATTTTTTTTTGTTACTGCTTATTTCTTTTGGCTGTAGTATTAACTGCAAACAACTTGCGACCTCATTGCTGCCACAGTTGCTTCTGTTGCAAGTGTCTTAAGCGTAAAATTTGACTCATTTTTTTAATTTCGAATTTATTTTATTTTCATTTTCATTATACGTTTTGTTCGCGCTATGCCCGCGCCACAGCCGGTAATGCGCCAGATAGCAGCACTGGCTTGTCCTCCACCTTAGCCAGCTTGCACACAGCCGGGTAAACGCGCACGCCTATAAACGAATGTAAGGGGTGATTTTTTAAGAGCTATTTGAAATTTTAATTTAAAAAAATACTCATAGAACTTCATAAAACCTCAATCTGAATTGACAGTACGGTCGATATAATTTAATATTTCAATATTATTTCCCCGGCTGCACCTCAAATTCTCCATCCGCTTAGTAAAACTTTTGCATACTCTTTCCCATATTTCGGCCCGGTATCTCACGAATAAATGCTTTAATGTTTTCTTTCAGTGCGTCAACCGCTATATAAATGAACCTTAACATAGCCCCACAAAAAATAGTCCAGAGGCGTCAAATCGCACGATATAGCCGGCTAATAGACAGACCCCAAACGGGGGATAAACTGTTCACGGAATTCGCCTCTCAATAGGTCCATTTTTTCGCATGTTGTGTGGCATGTGGCACCGTCTTGTTGAAACCACATGTCATGCAAGTCAATCTTTTCTATTTTGGACAAACAAAAGTTTGTTATCATCACACGGTAGCGTTCACCATTCACAGTAACGTTGCGATTCGCATCATCTTCAAAAAAATATGGTCCAATGATGCCGCCAGCCCAGCCCATAATCCACACCAAAAAGTGACCTTTGCTGGATACATTTGTAGTTCTTGCAATTCTTCTAGCTGCCCTTCACTCCAAAAACGGCAATTTTGCTTGTTCGCGTATCCATTCAATCAGAAATTAGCTTAGTCGCTGAACACAATTTTTCGATTAAAAAAAATGGTGATCTTCGGGCAACTTTTCAAGAGCCCATTCACTAAAAATTTTGTGTGGTGGTAGGTCGTTCGGCTTCAATTCTTGCACCAGCTGTACTTTGAAAGGCTTCAAAGGCTAAATCCTTTCGCAAATATTTCCACGTAGTGGAGTAGCAAAGACCCAATTGCTGCGAACGGCGCCGAATCGATAATTTCCGTTCATCACTAACACTGGCCGATACAGCTGCGACACTTTCCTCAGTTCGCACATTACGTAAGCTTGTTAGTGGTTGAATGATAAAACTCGGATAAAATTTCCTTAAGTTGCAAAAACAACCCTATTCGCTTCTTTCATGAATGTAGCGATTTGTTTAGTGCTCTTTAAGAAAGGAAAATAGTTGTGTGCCGGGAATTTTTCGGTTTATGTAGTTATATATTCACAAATACTATGCCAATAAAAACGAATTAGGTCTTAAACTGAAATTTCCCATCTATTTTCTGCAGGCTCATTCACAATAGCGCAGTTTTTTCACTTCCCAGCACTACATCTCAGGTCCGATATCATTTTACTGAGTTGGCTCATTGGTCATTTTACTTTTGTTGCTTTACATGCATTGTGTTATCCAACCTAGTGTTCTTTTGCAACTAGGTTATAAAGCAATGGACCCAAACTGAAGAAAACAAACTGAAGATATTTGACAGTGACGCAAAACATGAAACGTGCATGAGCTGTCAAAACCAGTGTTGCCAAACAAAAAATAGCTAAAAAAATCACCCTTTACCTGTGTAGTTAGTTAGTTAGTTGATCTTCTTTTCATGGCACATTTTGTCTCGCCTTCCGTGCTGGATTTGTTTTTCTTCTTGCTATGTATATTGATCATCGTGATTATGTTCATGCAACACGCTAAAACGCTCGCGTTTCTCGCCTCGCTTACTACTCGTACACTAAGTAAAAGCAAGTCAAGATTTTATATAGAAAATTTGTGTTTTTTTTTTTTTTTTTGTAATCATTTTGCTCAGCCTCTTCTTGCGTTACGTTCGCTGTCTGCTATTGATCATGTTCGACGATGAACTTTTAATTGATGTTTTTTCAGTCGTTGTTCCATGTTACTCGACCAGTGTTTGTGGCTCACTCACCACCAGCAACACCACCACCACACCTGTTTCACCAGCCTAGCTTGTTTTTTGCGAATGCATAAATTTTCGCTCAACCTGGAGCTGTTGCCTTCTTTTCTGGCGTAACTAATGTTTATTGCTGCCCTGTGTCGCCGCTTGTGCCACATGCTTAACGAACTTGCCACAGTTTTCGGTTTACATAATTTTACACTTCAATTGAGGTAACAACAGCAAAAACAATGCGCAACAAGTGCATGCAACATGGATTTCATGCAATTTATTTGGGGGCAGCAGCGGAACTCTCCACAGCCCGTTTTAGTTTTTGCGAAATGTGCGAATTTCGAAATTAATTGCAACGCCCACAATTTTAATGTGGTTTGTAGGGAGACAGGTTTTAGTTAGGTAGGAGAGTAGCTGATTTTATGTTAAGCTGTTTGTTTGTCAGAAAGTTGGATTATATTTGTCGTGCAAATTATTTTTTTACTTGATCAAAAAATGCCTACAGCCAATCCTTTAAACAATGCTCAAAATACTTTTTATCAAAATACTCTTTGAAAGGCAGTCAGGCGACTGTGTGAGAAAAAATATTAATATATAATTTTAAAATAATTTTAAATCCTATTGACTTTTTTCGAAAAATTTTAGCTATGTGCATTTTAGCGAATTTCGAAAATTTTAAGTGACAAAATTTTGCAATAGAAATATTACTCCACACTTTTTAAAAGAATACCACTGTTTCCAAATATCACTTTCTTGTAAATTTTTAATCAGATTTTCGATGACTTTTTAGAATTCAAAAATCGACATGGGAAATTTCTACGTATTTATAAGTAAACTTCTTTCAAATATTTTTAAAAATATTATTCCTTTTTATTTTTTTTTTAATTAAAAAAAAGCAATCTTCAATACGTTTATTGAAATTTTAAACAGAATTTTTTGTATAGGCTTAAAATTGCAAAACTACTACAGCTTCTCTTTTTCTCTTAAAAAGTTAATTACACCCTATTCTGTAAATATATCTATCTCTAACTTTTCAATCAGGCGCGTTTAGGAGAAAAAAGTATTAAAAAAATATTCTAAAAATATGCCCCTAATACATGGTAACATCCCGTTTTTTTTTCAACTCAATATTTCAACACAATTTTTCCAATATTTTATTATCCTTTAACTTTTTTACACCTTTTTTTTTTCCCCCACTTCGTAATTTAAAACTTGTTTTAGATTTTTTCAAAAACGTACATACTAAGAGAATTTTTAAGCTTTATGTTTTACATAATTATTTTTTATATATGTGAAAAAAATATTATTTTTTTATATTTGTAAAAAAAAAAAACATTACATTTCATTACATACATAAATATCGGACAAAATATACCTAAAGCACTAAGTTTGATAGATTTAAATAATATTTCACAAACACCTTTCTTAAAATAAGAAATTACTTCAAAATATTTTTGGATCGTTAGGTAAATTCGAAAATATTAATCTTTCATACAAGATCATAATAAAAAATTTAAGAAGTGGAATTTTAAATTTTTATATACTTTTGGGAAAATTATAAAAAATATATTTAATTTTCAAAAATAGATATATGGTTAAAAATATTTTTGGCATTTTTATTTACAATTTGTTCAAATTTTATCAACAAAAAAATTTCATTTTCATCCACTTATTAAATTTTCGATAAAATTTTTTAAAAAGTGTTTTATTAAAAAAAATTAATTTTCATTAATTATAAAAAAATATTTTCTCGAAATTGCTCCAAAAAATATTTCTCCACTTTTCAAATCAACACAAGCGAGTTAACTGCTATCCTTAGTAAACTAAACAAATAATCATTACAACTGACAACAATTAAAAACCGGCAGTAAAACTTTCAACGCACGTACATACATACAACATTTCTACGCCCATACAAAACACACATTGGCAATTCTCATCAAACAGTATAAATTAAGTTGTTAACATGACAATTCGACAAAACTCTCTGGTCTCTGGTGTTGATGATGCTGTTGCAATGTTACTGACTTTTATTGTAGTAGTGTTGATTGTTTTTATTTTTAATTTTTTTTTTTTGGCTTATCGCTCTCGTTGATAGGCATGCGTCTCACTATGTCGATGCAATACATTTCACACCTCGCAAAAGGCAAAGGAACCAAACAACGTCCATACGCAAATTAAAATAAAAATAAGAATTGAAAGAAAAATACATTTTAATGCTAACAAGGTTCATTTTAATGAATTCGACATTTACACTCGGCTTAAACAACTTCATCTCAACACCCCCCCACCGCCCATCTCACTTTATCGGTCAACTCTACTTCAAACTCCACTTGGCTGCACTTCATTAGTTACTCTCCACTCTGCCGCTTAACTCTACTCCTTTGCAGCATAAACTTCGCCAAATTCCTCGTGCTTACCATATATGTAGCTACTCCGACTACATATGTATGTAGCTCCACTTGATGCTCGTGTGTGTATGTGTACCTCCTCACTCAATCGGATATTGACTCTACACAGCGCGCCAATTACGATTTGTATTGGATGGGCATAAAATTAAGCGACGGGTCACAGCGACCACTGCAGTTATGTACATATGTATGTATGTAAGTATGTATGTATGTAAGCATGTATGTATGTTACTATGTATGGTTGTGTGTGTGTGTGTGTGTAAGTTTGAAAAAAATGCGATTTTATATTGATTTGTGTACTTCGCGCTCGTATTCACACTTGTTGGTATTTATTTGGGAATTCGAATTTCGGAATTTTTGTTTATACCTACATGGCAATCGCAGATTCAATTCGTATTGGCAGAAAGGAGGAGTTAGTCCTTTTTATACGCAATATATGTACATATTTTTGAAAAATTTGTTTCACCGACATTTTGCATATGCAGAGTTCCAAGCCTCTCAGAACCTAGTGCGAATGAATTTCGTACACTTCTAAATTAGAAAATTTATTTAAATGAAGGTTAGAGTTTGTGAAACTATACTAAATTACATTTTTATTAATACGTTGATCGTTTTGTTATAATTTAGCATAATACTGACTGGATTATAAACTTTTTCATCTTTTTTCCAATACTTTTTCCCATTATTAATCCTTTCTGGCCTTAAATGTGATGGGCAGCTTTGTAGGTGAATGGTTTCCAAACCGATTTAGGATTTCCGGCCTACCCAAATTCCATTCCATTCCATATCGTGGTAGTCGATTTAAATCAAAGTATAGGTGGATCCTAAGAGTCCTGCGGCTTTAAAATCCATGTAATGCACGACAACAAAATACAAGCAAAAAAATTATATGCAGAAAGTGCTAAATATGCTCCATGTAAGACTCGGAGAGTTCCCCTAATCAGACAAAGTGTTTTTGCCCAGTACGCTAAGTTAGATTGAACGAATTCCTTCCTTTATATCCTTAGAAAGTGAACCACCGAGTATGCCTTACATAGCACAGAAAATCGGAAATGCGTGCCGAGCTCAGGTCGGCTTAATAGTTTAGAAAGTACCTACATAAGAATTGGATTCGAGTATTGGTCAAGGCGGGACAGTGGCAGAGATAGTGCTCGATGCTCTCCAATTCCTCTTCGTCTCTGCAACTTCGACAGAAATCGTTGGTTAAGCATCCCAATTTCCTCCTGTGTATGCCCATAAGGCGGTGTCCAGTTATTATCGCGACTGTTAGTCTGAAAGATTGGAGGTCGAGGCGAATGTGAGCTTTGGATCCCTTTACGTCAACCTTTGGTCGAACTTGTCTGGTAATATGACAGACGGATTCCATAGCTCACCTGGTATTCACCAACATGATGAGTTTGGCTTTAAGCTGTGTTTATAAAGCAGAATTTACCATAGATAATTCCACCTTCTTCCTGGCCAACCCGTCAACCGCGCAGTTGCCGGTAATATCTCTGTGCCCAGAGAGCCATGCAACAGGTGCAGGACATTTAGACGCGAGCATTCTATGGCAACTATGGGCGTTGCTTCGTAAAATTTTAGAGATTTAATAGCCGCTTAGCTGTGAAAGTATATAGTGGCAGGTCTGTCTGAAGGAGCGAAAACTATCAGCTAACGAGCAGCCTCCCCATTATGAAAAAAGTTGGTGAGGTACGGTAAGCGAAAGCGGTGATCCAGCGCAAATTCTATAAAGATAACTATCCAGTTTGGGACTCGGTATATGGCACCCTCCCATTCATTTCTCTCTGGAATTCGTTTGGATAATTTGTTGTTTATGCAGAGTAGAGGCGTAGGTAAATCTAGCTTTCATAAACTATTCGAAAGAGCTTCCAGTACCTTTGCCTGCCCGAATCTTAGCTATTTTCACGGCTGGATCGCGTTAAGCGTGACAGCACACAGCCGGCCTGAAATGTACCATATAGATTCACAGGTGGAAGGTTTAAAATGAAAATATATGAAGATAGTTATAGAGCATAGAGTTTTTTTTTAGCCTTGAAAGTTTCGCGGATCTATATCGGTCTAATCTGAAAGTAGTATTTAGAAGCGGAAAGAGAATCCCATCATTGGGTCGTTGATTTATCATTGGCTGTAAAAATATAACTCTCTAAATGATTTCACCACGCAAACCCATCAATCAACTGTCTCTCTGATAGATGATAGTCTTACTTCAAATACTTTAGGGTAATCAAGAAGCCTACATTTCTTGTTGATGGGAAGTATTGATAGGGGAAACTTGTTTTAACCTTTCCAAGCAACTTTGACGTATCCTGGGGATTTATTCCTTTATTAACAGAGTCGGTGTGTTCATAAATTCGTAGGACTAGCCTATGCGGGTAAATTCTCTGCAGCTGATCTACTGTTGATGGGCTAGGGTTATCACTTCGGCAATGCTCTGGGCAATCTACAAGAGAAGCACTTTAAAAGACTTGGGACTTCTAGGCTGCTGTTATTTTTTGCCTTTCCATATTCTACTCATTTTCTGCTACGGGGCCATGAATCTCACCACTTCTATTTATGAATTCTAACGGTAGTGTTAACTCAGTGAATTACTAAATCAACCACAATTTGTTTGTGTTAATTTTTTATAGTACCGCCATGAAAATTAAGCAACTTTTAATTTATTACCAACAAAATTTATTTAACCCTTTCCATGCAGCAACATTCATTCATACCCACTTTTTTAACACATTCTTTCTTGCTTTTTTTATTTCTTTTTGTAGACACTGCAGTCACTACAAAGCGCCGCGAAACGTGCGGGGACATCATGTGCGAATTGCAAAACCACAACGACAACCCTTTGGCGGCGAAACGCAAGCGGTGAACCAGTGTGTAATGCTTGCGGTCTCTACTATAAGTTGCATAATGTAAGTAAAATAGAAAAAAAAACAGAAATTACATTATAAAAGATAAGTTATTAGAGGAAGTTCGCAAAGTGAATAAATTGTTAACGACAGAAAAAATAAAAGAACAAAAAAACAGCAATAGTAATTTGTGCAAACCGAAATGATGCGAAGCGCTGACATCATTTTCATTACGCCAGGCGCGCGTTGCCAACGCGTATAACTTCCGCGTTGCAAATAAAAATACTAAAGCTCATTTACAGTTTACAGCGTCAGTAATATTTAAGCACTCATGGGAGCCGTGTCATTTACAAGTAGCTGCTAGAGCATACACTAAGCTAATCCGCGCTGCATATGCTTTTGGCTGCATGGTCGCAATCGCGCGCGTTGGCAATAAAAATAACAGCGACAAGCGATTTATACACAGACGCGCACACACACACACACACACATTCGTACATTAGCATGTTAATCCTGTCAGAATTTATTTGCCTAACAACGTTGAAATGCTAACAAATTTCCAAAGTCACACTTGAAAGCGACGTGTGGCGCCGCGGCGGATACATAGGAAAAGAGAGTACAATTCCGCACAGCGGGCGTTGTGCCGCGCCGTAAATCCGTTGATGATAGTTTAATGATATAAGCGATTTAAATCGTTTATAATGCCAACAAAAGCAACTACAAGTATTCTACAAAAATAAAAAAGCAATAAATTGGTAAAAGCAACAAATACTCGATCGAATAACAGCCGCGGTAGCAGCAGCAAATAAACTACATGGCGCGCGCTTTACCCTCATTGAATGCGCGCCAGCGATTTCACACACCATTTAGCACATACGCTTGCCTGTGTGTGAGAGAGTTTTTATGGCATAACACAAACACATACACATATTTCGGTTCATCAGCAAACCAATATTCTCGCAGGATTTTCTCACATAGCAAGTGTGGTTGCGCTACCCCAAATGTTTGTGTGCTGCTTCACTTCAGAGCGCTGTCGCCGCCTGGTAGCGGAAATCAAGCGCCAGGGTAGCGGAAATGTGATGAGATTAAAATTGACACCCATACGTGTGCGCTATGGGGCGTAGATCAAAGATGTTGGTCGAACGTATAAAGAAGAAGCGGCGGTAAGCACGCGGTGGGATGTAACTAAACCAAGGCAAGCGATTGGGGTGAATGCCAGGCGGCAAGCTAAAATAGTACTTTAAGGGCGGCGGCTGCAACGCGGAAGGGCAGCGTGCGTGTGAAGTAACATGGGATAAACGGAAATCAGATTTGCACTTTACTTGGGCGGGTGCAATGTTATTGTGGCAATCACGACACAAAAGCGGTCAGTCTGCGTATTCATATGAACGCGCTTCGTACCGCACCGCAACGCAACACAGTCGTAGTCGCTTTTGGTGTGACGCTTAAACGTTTTGATGAATTGTTGATGATTATTTAAAGATGCTGTATATCAAGTAGCATTGTTTAATTTTTTGATCTGTGTGTGTGTGTGTGTTGCTGCTGCTGCTGCGACGCTCTTTGGCGATAAGATAAGCAACAAAGAACGGCGGCGGTCGCGTGCATAGCGCGGCCTGTAAAGATGCGATAAGCAACGCGTTGGAAAATAAATGGGGAGGAAATCGCTTACCGGCTAAATTGGGGTAATTTATGTGTATTTAAGTTGAATGCTTCAGGGGATTGTGGTAGTGGATGCTTGAGAGGTGGGCGGCATTCAAGCACACACACACCTACATACATACATATTTTACGCGTGCAGGCAGCGCCATTGATGTGGAAGCGAAATTCAATTTTCATAAGCTGAGTAGCGATAGAAAAAATATATTTTTTTATGTACTGTTTTTGTTTTGTGTACATAAATGAAACTTTGTTTATTTATGCGCGTTTTTTCTCTTGACAATTTTTCGCGGCGCCTTAAAATTCATGAGAATTCATAAAAATGCGAAAGTGTGCCAGCGGGCAACAAAAAAAAACAACAAAAAACACACGCACACATAAAAACAAAACAACGCACTGGGATTTATTAGCCAATGTCCGGCATTGGCAATGTAAGTAGAAAGAAGTTAAGAAAGAAGTTAACGCTATGAATGACAAGTAAAAAAAAACACCCAAAGTTTTGCGCGTCAGTGCACATTAAAAATTCATTAGCTGCGAAAAATTGTGGGGAAATGTTGGAAAAATGTAATAATTTGGCTAGCAAAATTTTGAGGGTTACGCAACTGAAAGGTATAGACCTTCCGTAGTATTTTTCGCAATAAAAATTTCAGCAAACAATTTGAATAAAAGTTTTACTGTTTTTTTTTGTCTCCTACATTTTTCGCATTTTACCTGTCCTGCATTCCAGTACCTTGAAAGTTTTCACAAAGTATGCTGTAAGGCTTCTACTTTTTACTTTCGTTTTTTCCCCTTTTTTTTTTTTGTGATTCTTCTGAGTTGTGATTGGTTTGCGCGCGTGGAAAAAGTTTTTCGAAAAATGCCATTTACACGTCAGTAACTTTTTTTTTGTTTTAGAGGGTAGTAGATTTCTTGTCGAATGCAACAATAAAAAAATCAAAGGCAAATAAAAACGATTATTTTTAAAATTTCAAAAGTTATTTCCAACGATGAGAACTGTGAGTTAAAGTTGTAATTTTAAGAATAAGTTGAATCAATCACAAAAAAATTTTATTGTTTTAAAAAAATAATATGCATGCCTATAATCTGTTTAGCAGATTCTGATATCCATAATTTGAAAACTAATTTGAGAATTCACCAAATTTAATTCAAATGAATTCAAAAGAATAAGCATATATAGAGCATATTACAACTATACGACTTGGTGATTTATTGACAAGTTTCGATACTCAAATTGTTTATTATTAAATTTTAATTTTAATTTTTTTTTTTTTGTAAAAAATAAAGCTTATTTTACAACAAGCCCCTTATAAAGCCAAGCCTCAAACGTTGCGCAATTTTACTAAAAGTCTACAGAAAACTAAAATTTTTCAGAAAATTACTAGGTATGTAATTTTATAGCTTTGAATGGGCTTGTAATATAATAAAGTGCAAGTTTGAAGTATCTCAAAAATCGCGTTTATTTTTGGTACATTTTTTTTTGCTGTCCGGATTCATACAAACAATTGCACGTCATCGTTGTGAAAGAAGAAAGTGACCTTGCAACCTCGATTTTTTACGAAGCTCCTCTCAAAGAAGTCATGACTAGTTTTTCTTTTAAAAAACTCACTTTATCTAATTTGCTTGCAACTTCTTAAATTTTTTTACTGCACATACATTCAATATTTTTGTTCTCGTATTGTTCACAAAGAGGACAAACGTAGCATTAAACTGATTTTTGTACACTCTTGATGTTTTTGCTTGTCAAGAACTTTTATTAGGAGATCGGCACTAATAACTCTTTGCCTCTAAATGATTTTGGTAATACTTGAATATTTTATGCCTCTTCGTATCCTTAATACAGAAGCAAAATAATTTTAAAGCGCAAAGTCCAGTTATTGAGTTAAGGGACTAAAAGAGTCTTCTTAAATTTTATGGTTACAAAAATAATAGCAAAATGGATCTTATCTTTCTTTGGATCTGTGCCAAACGATAGCAAAGTTCTATGATGAGGTATCTTTTTAGTATGGTCAGGAAATTGGTAATTTTTTACTGCAGAAAAACTTTCACAGCTATGTACTTACCTTCAAAGAAAGAAGCAATTAAGTTCATAAAAGAAAAATGCTGCAAATATACAAAAAAGACAGTTGTTACCTTTTATCTCTTATTTTACAACAAGCAGCTCGCCAAAATTTAAACAAAGGTAAACAATGACTTATTGCTGTATTTAAATTTAATTTCTAATTTCTAAGTAATTATTACGAATTTCTTTTTTATCTTCTGGCATTCCGACTGGGTGAAAATTTGATCTATACTGTAACGATTTTCCGTCATCCTCGTTCTGTACACGAAAAATTATAATGAAGATGGCACAACGCCTAAACCAAACATGAAAAGGAATGATGGAAAATCGTTCCAATATACATCAGTTATTAAGAAAATTATGGTATAAATACAAAAAATATATTTTTTCTTATTTTTCACTTCCGCTTAATTTATCAATGTTTACTACACTTACTAATTTCGGCTCATCCTTTATTCTCGTTGTTGTCAAAATTGTCCAATTGCTTGTCAAATTTTTCACTAGCCCTATGAGGCCGGCAAATTATATTCACCACATAATTGTCAAACATTTCCATACCACCACATCCTGCTTCCGTTTGACACAGGTCCCTTATTTACATAGATTTCATTGGGTTTTTTAAAAATATACTTAATTGTATAACAATTCATTTTAGCACTTGTTCAACACTTTCCACACTTTCTTTGTTTTGGACCTGCTCAGGACCAGCTGACAAATTATTGACTAGATACTACTTACAGATAGAGTTATGGCAGTAATGGTAATTTCTGCGTACGACTTCAAGTTTTTTTTTTGGATTATAACCCTCTTCTAGTAAACAAACGATATAGTTATATATTAGATACATATGTAGATGAATTATAGGTCAATTTAACTCTGTACAGAAAACGTCATTAAACTTTTGAGAACATGGGAAAACCAAACTTTGTTACTACATATTAAAAAAAATATGAGGTCTGTTGAATAAAACATACAATTTCAAAATTGGTGTTACAATTCTTTAAACTGCAACCAAAGATATATGCACGCATAATATATAAGTATATATATATATATATATATATTTTTAACTAAATCAAACCATCATAAATTTCCACCCACAAATCAAATCCCCAATGCAGTAGTAGCCAATAGTGAACAACAAGCTAAAAATTTAACAACATTCATCATCGGCAACGCCATCAACGCCAACCAAAGTCGTCGATTTGTTTTAGTTGACTCGTCGTTAAAGCCACCATCAAATGATGTCCAACATACTAATGACCACCGAGAGAAACCCCATTGGACTCGTACAACAACAATTGTTAGCCAAATAACGACTGGATAGGTATGTAGGTGCATTAGAACTGAATTATAGCAGTCAGTCAATGAGTGTAAAGGCAAAGACAAAGAGGGGCAAAGACAAACGGACATGCAAACACACAACCACACACTCATACATACATACATACACATGTATAGATTTTTATATATAGCTGAATTTGCGCGCGACTAATAATTTAGCAGGCAACAAAATTTCCATAAATCGCCAATCAGATTGCGCATTAAACGTGCAAGCCCACACACAGCTGACAATTTACGAGCGCAAAAATATTCGCCCGCACTGACGAGCTACATACGGTCAATAAGCGTGGAACTTATTTAAAAGGGCGCACATGGCCATATATGCCTAGATTTCATGTCTATAATTCACATACATATGTATCTATCTACATATGTACTCGTATATAAAATACAAAATATATCCAGGCAGGTTGGCAGCCAGGCAGTTAGATGTGTGGCGGGCGATTGAGGCAGATGGATTGCTGCCGTCTGATATGCACGCGAATAGCCAAATACATATATATGTATATAGATACAGAAGGAGAAGTAGGAGGCGGTCATATGTAGGTGCGGGAGTTCTACAGCGCGGCGCACATACACACACAGCCATATCCACATATACATATATAGTATATAGATGGAAATGCGATTTAAGCGACGATGGGTAGGTCGGCGGTACACAGTGGCCACCCATTTGCACGCCGAACATTGAGACAAATCTACATCTATCTATCTACACAATACAAAAAATGTATAAGTATTTATAGCAAGTTGTGTCTTCTATACGCTTGGTATTTGCTATGCAGTTGATTGGCATCTAATCATGATGGGACGGTGGCCAATTGAAAACCCAAAAAAAAAACAACGAATATGCTTTCAAATATTTTTGCTTCCCATTTGATGCACTGCACTGCTTGTGCCGGCGAACTGCCAAACAGCAGCACTCATATAAATTATATTTTTACATTGAAATATGTGCATCGCGAAAAGCTGATAAGCCAAAAGATACGCACACACACACACCCACATACAAACATAGAGTATATGACAGAAATTTAAAATCACACTGCAGCCAAACCCAAAGCAAACGCGCAATTTTATTCCAAGTCACATCATTAGTGCAAAAAATTGCGGTTGATGTAAGCCACCCAAATCGCCGCCGCCTGCCAAAGCAGAGCAAAAAAAAAACAAAAACAAAAAAATTAAAAGTAAAAACAAAACTTAAAATTTCGTAGTTGCCGTTTGTTGCTCCTATTTTTGTGTGCTGTTTACAATTCTTACAAATCAATCTTCAATCAGATAACGCACTTAGACAGCCTAACCGAAAAGGCAAATGGTGCGTTGTGTGGCAAGTAGAAATATTTTCCATTGTTGCTGCAGGCAGTACAACAGAGTTTTGTATGCAACATGGGTTTACTTCTTCTCTTTCTTAAACATACGCTATAATTTTAATTCTCTTGCATTAAAATAACCCAAAAACTGTACGCATAAATTTCTGTAGTAAAAAGAATTGAGCATCGTTTGATATAGCACTAAATATTAAAAAAAATATATATAAAAAGCTAAAAGTAATCATTAAATGACATTAAAATATTATTATGATTAATAAAGGTACTGATTTTTAAATTAATATATGTTTTTAAGAATTCGTTTTAATTTCCTTTTTAGACCTATACCCAAGTGATTAGAAATCATTTCAATTAGAAATAATCTTACGGTGTATTGATTTCAGGTTTAAGGGATTTCAATGAGTTTAACTAAGTAATGATTACCAAATCTATTGATTTTTAAATTGATACAGATTCAATATTTAAGATTCATTTTTATTTCTGTTTTGTTATTGTGTTAGTTATTACTAATCATTTTATTCAGAAATAGTCAATAAATAGATTTAACCAAAAATGATCGAGAAACCTAATTGATTACTGATTTTTTTTTTATTTTTTTTTTTTGTTTCTTACCCTTTTTTGCCTATTCACTATGAATAATAAATCAACTGATTTCAAAATGGATACTCATTATTTAAAAATCTATTTAAATTTATTTTTCATTATCTTTGTAATTGAATAGTAATCATTTTATTTACAAATAACATTAGTTTACAGTACATTTGTTGCCGAAGAAATTTTAGCTGTTGCTGACTACATATAATATGCTATTTTCAAAAATATAATTAGAATATTTTTATCAGCTCTAGTTTCTGAGTTTCAGCTATGTAGGTATTAGACAAAAAAAAACATGTATTTAATAAGAAAAACTTTATTTAAAGAAACAATTAATCATTGAGTTCTAAAAAACTTGGAAAATGACGTATTAGAGACCAACAATAGTCAGACATCATATTTATATCCCAGAAACCCTGATAGCGCTCTTCCATGACGCGTAAGTCTTGATGCATACGCTCTCCCTGCTCTTCGCTCATATCTCCTAAATTTTTCGGAAACCTGTTCAGGTGACTATGGAGAAAGTGGACTTTTATACTCATATTGCATCCCATATTTCTTAATTGTAGCAGAAGGTCTTCTACAAGTTCAACATAATTTTCAGATATCCGATTTCCGAGAAAATTCTGCATCACAGATACGAAAGCTGTCCAAGTCTTTAGTTCTGACTCAGTCATCGAATTTCTAAATTGAGTATCATTCGTAAGTTGTCTAATTTGAGGGCCATCAAAGATACCGGCTTTAATCTTTTCCATAGTGAGCTGAGGAAATTTTTGGCAAATGTAAGAAAAGCAGTTCCCATTTTTATCTAGTGATTTTACAAACTGTTTCATGATGCCCAGTTTTATGTGTAATGGTGAAAGGATAATTTTGTCACGAGATACTAATGAATTGTGGACTATATTGTGCTTTCCAGGCTCCATATTTGCTCTCAAGGGCCAGTTTTTTCTTACCCAATGTTCTTGTTTAGCTCTACTGTCCCAAAGACATATAAAACAGGGAAACTTGGTGTAACCACTTTGTTGACCGAGAAGAATGTTGACCATTTTTAAATCGACACAAATTAGCCACTTATGGTCATTGTATTTTATTTTGTTCAAGACTAGCGAAATGTTACAATATTCCTCCTTTAACTTTGTACTGTGGGCAATAGGTACCCCAGCATATTTATTTCCATTATGTAATAGAATACATTTTAGGCTACGTTTTGAGCTGTCAATGAATAAACGCCAGTCATTTGGTTCGTATTGCTTCAAGCCCATTTTTATCAACAATTTTTTGATATCTGAACAAAAGGTAATGCCATCTTCTTCGGAAAAATAACACCGTAATTCTGTATCTCTTTCACGATAAAAACTTATTTTAGTATCCGAGGATAGCAAATTTTTTTCTTTTAGTCTTGATGCTAACAATTCTGAAGCTTGTTTAGAAAGATTTAAATCTCTTACAAGATCATCTAACTCATTTTGGGAAAAGCATTTTGGCTCATTAGACATAGCTTCAAAATCAGGATCATGCTCTAATGGTTCAGATATATTTTTAAGCTTTGAAGAGTGAGGTGAACGCTGCACTGGACGTTGAACAGAACTAGTACTTGGGTATTGCCATTTAGCTCGATTTTTAGTGTTTAAACCGTTTATGTTCACACTACAAAAATAACAGTCTATGAGATGATTTTGTGGTTCTCGCCAAATAATTCTCCGCATATATAGCAAAAATGATCTGGATTGTTTAAACAACGTCTCCTTGAACTACTCATGACGCAAAAACTAGAGAAACTAATTTTAACACAGTAAAATATGCCTGTTATCGATTAATACATATATGTATATGATATAAATTAATATAAATGATGAAATCAAAAACAAAGTAACTCGAGCTGCTCAAAAAATTTTGAGGGTAGATTTGACAAAAACAAGTGATGAGTGAACAATATCAACCACAGGATTCGCGGCAACAGACAAAAAGTTTAATATTGTAAACCAGTGTAATCATTATTTTTTGTATCATTTATACTTCATAAACCACAATTAAAGTCGATGGTAAATATTTTATTATAGATTACTTTGCTTTAATAAGTAATCGATTAATTATAGAAGTAATGAAAAGGTAATCATTACGTAATCATTACTGTTTTATCATTACATGAACAAAATTTTAACAAAAATTAAAGTCGAAGATAACAATTTCAATACTGATTACTATTATTAAGTATTATTATTTTGTTTAAAAAGTAATTCATTACATATTTCAATTAAAAATTCAAGCATTGGCAACTATAATCCTTCGTCTTATTTGTTATTGATTCCTTTGGTGTATTTGCTTTGATGTCCTTGATCGGTTTTGAATATTCGATAAATTGCATGAAATTGAGAGAATGAAATTTTTCAAGGAATATATTTTTGTAGAACTTTTTAATACCCTAACTCCAATTTTTAACTAAATTTTTCGGCAGTAATTAAAAAGTATCAAACAAGTCCACTATAAGAGACAGTAGTAGGTTAAAATTTCTAATTTTTCGAAACAAAAATAATCACAAATATGAAAACTTAATGAAAACTTAATTTGCCTATCAACAAAAAAGATGTTGACCTCCATGGAGGTTTTGATCTACTCATCCCACTTCAACGTTTTGCAAACGAATTTATCAATAATGTACTCCATTCTCAAATCATTCAAATAACAAAATCTTGCCAGAAAACCTGAAATATTTTTTTTTTAAATTTTTTTTAAATAAAATCGTGGTCCCATAAATATTACATACATATGTACTTATCTATGTACGTATGTATGTATCTAACATTGCCCGTTTTTCAGTCTGTGTCTAAGCGTTGTCATAAAATCTACACCTGTATTAATGCCGCATGTCCTCCCTTCATGTTTTTGCAAAGAATATAAAAATATAATTTTATTAGATTATTTATAGCAAATAGTCGTCGAGTGACGTGAGATTCCTTTTTACGCAGCACGTAGAGTAAGAGAAAACAAAACAAAAAATACAAAAATAATATATAAAAACAACTTACATAGAAATTATCAAAACACCTTGTAGCCAAATTGATATCCTGCTGAGCGGCTGTCTGCCTAAATAACTGTATATTTTTTCCCAAGTGTTCGCAGGTCTCTGTCTTAAATTCATTGCCACGCATGTATTTATGCGGCGGCAGGCTCGTCGAGGGCATAAAACGAAAAACGTTATTTCATTTTATGAATTTTACTAGGTTTTTGAGAAAATTGATCCTATACCCCTCTCCAGTCCAATTGCGTTAGCGATTGTCACACACACAGCTTGTCGGCGGCGGCGGCGGTGGTGGCGACGGCGTTAGCATTGACGGTGACAATGGCGTCACAATGATAAACGATTATTATATTTACGAATATATGTACGTGTGTAGTTATTGAGACCGCTGTTGTTGTAGGGTAAGTGATGACGAAGATGAGGGTAGTAAAGGTGCGTGCGCGGCGTATCCTTGAACAATAATTATTTGTATAAAGATGTGTATAAAGATAAAGATCTGGGCAGCTAATCACAGCAGGTCATTAAAATTTGATATACTCGGTTCTGTTAGAATTTGGCAAATATTCTGTAAAACGTAACGGAAAGCATTTCGTTTTAAATATAGTTATTTTGACACTACACTAATATTATTTGATCAAACAAAATTATTAAAATTCAGTGGCATTAAATTAAAATTGAAAACGCTATAAAACTGTTTGCTTAAACTTCTGAGAAATCTGAGAAATATATATTTTGAAAAAAAACAACGAACAAAAATTGTATTAAAAAAATTACACGGAAACATATTTACTGTTAGCCACTGTAAGTATTTCTTAAAAAAAAAGAATAGAACCGTTGGTAGCGAGTCTTCGTTGAGGATTTGGAGAAATTGCGTTACGCAGTATGGCTTAAACTCTTGATCTGTATTCAAAAAAACCAAAAAGATTTAATTTCATCGATAAGTTTCGCTTTGATTGATTTTTGCATTATTTTAAAGCAAAACAAATGTATAATTTAAAAAAATCAATCCTTTTTTCAATATTTCAAGTTTTTTTAATACGAATTCTTAGAATTTTTTTCGCTAGCGCATTTCTGGAAATTCGCAACACCGTCGGCGAAAAAAAGTATAAAAAAACAACGCAATTTTTGAGCCACTTGAAACTTGCTCTTTGGGCTATACCCATTAGTCTTCTTTTTTTTTAATTGTGAACCATTGATTTAAATTATGAAGCAAATTAAAAAAAAAAATTTTTTAATTTTTGATTTTGTTAAAAAAATAACTAAATTTAAAAAAAATTAATAAGATTCAAAAAAATTGTCAAAACCTGTTTGCATAACTCCCTTTCGTATAGTAAATGTTGCGAGTTTCCCCTGAAAATATGAAATTGTCTTCCTTTTTTTTTAATTATGAACCATTGATTTAAATTATGAAGCAAATTTAAAAAAAATTTTTTTGTAATGTTTGATTTTGTTAAAAAATTAACTATGTTTAAAAAAAAATTAATAAGATTAAAAAAAATTGTCAAAACCTGTTTATATAACTCCCTGTCGTATAGTAAATGTTGCGAGTTTCCCCTGAAAATATGAAATTGGTTACCATTTAAGACTTCCACCAAAATATTTCGGGAAGATATTAAAATTTATCAGGAGCGACTAAAATTTGTTATATAAATATTTTTATGCAGACCTTTTAAGCTTAACCTGATTTATCTACATTTGAGTTTATTAAAATAAACTATTTTTATTTACAGACACTTAATTTTTGAAGGTGTTTTTAAATAAGCTTAGCTCACGTCAACTTTTGTGTTTTTGCTAATTATTTTGGTAGTGATCTTAGAGTATAATAAATTGTATAATTGCGATGGAAATACAGTACCGATTTTTTTTTTTTTTTTTTTTTGTATGCAGAAGATACACCCTAATATACATATATACTATGTACAAATGCGAATGCAGCGAGAAATTATTATAATTCGATTTTCGAACAAACAATATTATTGAGACTAATCGTTTGGGTAGGCGTTGAGCAACTAAAGTGTCGCCAACTTTTAATTAAAGCAATATTTGTATAATTTGTAGAAGTGACTTATTGTTTGCCTTTTTCGCTTTCTCTTCTTAGCCTTATTTCTGTGCATTAAATTGAACTCAATTTATAAATAACAAAAAACTAAAAAACTCAAATACAGCTATAATCCGCTAAACAAACTATTGATTTATCATACTCTTAGAAGATTTTGGGGAATTTTTGCAAATGACTCAGGCGGTCTAAATACACACGCATGTACATATATACAGTTATTTTAACAATTGCCCTTATTTGATTGTTTTAATATTCGCGATGTTTTTCATGGTTAAATCGACTATTTCGAACTTTGTTCAAAATTTATAAAAATTCCAAATATTTTCATCAAATAGTCAACCATTTTCAGAATTTTTTTTTTAATTTCTTAATCATGATTTTTTAGTTATTTACTTTTAGTACTAAGTCTCAGTGTTAGCCTCAAAAGGCTTGATTTTTTAAATTTTTTTAAATTTTGGTTTTGGAAACTTTCTTCATTTAAAGCATGAAAAAGTTCGTAAAACGGAAATTAAAAGTAAATAAATAATAATAAAATATTCAAAAATCAACCGAAATTTTCCAGACGAGAATTTTATTGTGCTGAAATTAAGTTTGCTGCAAAACTGCACACCCAAAAGTGTTGTGAAAACTGTATGAAAATTTTATGATATTGAAATTTTAATTTACACTGAAAAAAAAAACAAAATAACCAAAGAAAAATTTCTGCTTTTATGATGTAATTTTTTTTCGAAGTTCAGGTATTTTCTCCCACATGAGTAAATGTTTATTCAAAATGCAATTCACTTCCGCTCGGAAATTTTCACCACGCGCGGCAGTTTGAGATAGCCAAAATAAGCAAATTCACTCGGAAGTAAAACGCAGAAAATGCCTGAAAATGAAATCTGTTTTCCTCCAAAAGTAGTAAATATTTCTTAAGCGCTATTTTATACCCATTTTTCTTGCTTTTGATAGATGCTTTTTTCAATCCAGATAACCTTTTTTTTGAGTGCGCATACTTTTTATTACAATACATATATTACAAATTAAAAAAAAAAATCGAAAAGAGCATTGTAAACGTTCTTTTGTAACCGACTTGCAAAAGAACGCTCCAGCTGGAATAAAATTTCTTTTAGTTGCAAAAGCCACCCTGTTAGTATCTTTTATGAAACAATGTGATTTGTTTAGTGCTATTTAAAAACGGCAAATAGTTGTGCTGGCAAATTTTAGGTTGATGTATTTATATATTTAAAAATACTATGCAAATAAAGTCGGATTAGATGTTAAACTGAAATTTGCTATTTATTTTCTTAGGGCTCATTCACAATAGCGCCGTTTTTTCACTTCCCAACACCACATCTCCGATCGGATATCATTTTACCGAATTGGCCAAACTCGCTTATTTTTCCGAGTTGTTGCTTTACAAGCAAGCCGTTACTCTGCATAGTTTTATTTTGCAAGTCGAGTACAAAGAAACGGGCCTATTGTAGAGAAATCACCCCGTGGTCAGTTTGGAGTCATGGAATTTAAATAGCACCACAAACTAACAAAAACTCCCCAACAACGGCAAGCTTGAAAAGAGACTTCAATAATAGTTTTGCTAATAAAAAGATCAACTAATATAAAAGCGCCGCGGTATTTGTAGAGCAAATATTTTAAGCATTTTTTTTTTTTTGCATTTGATTTTTTCCCCACCCTCGTGGTTATTTGCAAATCGTGCGAAGGTTGCGCTCAATTAGCCTATAACAGCGCTGGTTTACAAAGCGTTTAAATGAATGATGAGCACCGCTGAATGCCACCCAGCAGCGGCAACCGCCATACACCAGCACCAGCAGCATAAAATGTAATAACAATTCTGTAGAATATTGCAGTAGCGCTTGTAGAGATATGAAAAGTTGCCACTTGCCACTTGCCACTTTGCTCCACACATGCAGTAGTCGCGTGCAGGCCTGTTAAAAATTAACTTGACAGCTAACAGCTAACCGAGCGATCCGGCAGCCAGCAGCCAGCAGCCAACAGCCAGCTCGCCCAGTCAGGGAACCAACAATCCAGCGTTCCAGCAACCACACGGCCAACTTGCAGGCAGTCACCACTTCGCCAATGTAGGCCGCCAGGCAGATGCAGATGCAGTTGCAGTTAGTGTGCAGTTGTTGCTGTTGTTGTTGCTCCTGCTGCCACAGCTATCTGTGCGGCGTTGTGCGCCATTTAATTTATGCATAAATCTTTTTGACGGCCTCAACTGTGTCGAACGCCATCACGCACCTCCTCTTCCCCAACCTCCACAGTCTTTTCCCAACTGCTTTCAACAATCTGCTAAAAATCTACTTTTGCTCGCTACGTTCTCATTTACAAATAAATATCTACTCGTGTGTAAGTGTGTGTGTGTGTATGTGTTTATGTAGATATATATACATATATATATATGTATGTATATATATAAATCGTTGAACGATTAAGAATTCGCTTTAATTTATTAATGAGGCTGCATGCAATTCGCTTCGCTTGCCGCCGTTCGAGCGCATTGGCAAGAAAATGAAGCTGCAACATGTCGCGATTGCGTGTAGTATACTTAATGTGTGTATATGTGTGTGTGTGTGACATATATTTGTATGTTGCATGTGGCGATCGTTAAATGAAGTGCAACTAAGGCATGCTGACATAATGTTCGGCAAATTAACGCGTTATACATTTGATTTGTTTGTATTTTTATTATTTTTGTTTTGTTTTTTTGTTTGTTTTTGTTTGCTCTGGTTACAAAATCAATGAGCCTGATTGAAATCACAATTTATTTTTCACGAAATTGCTGCAATGGGGTTAAATGACGGTGATTGGTGAAATCAAATAGGAGTCTATATGGAATTTTTTAAATTCAGCAACAAAAATTGTGTGAAAACTATGCGTGCACCTACATATGTACTTAGATGGTCAGGCCTTTGCTCGTCTTTTGCTTGACATTTTTTTTTTTTTAAAGAGGAGTGTGCTGAAATTTCGAAAACAATTTCTTAATTGAGTAATAACATTGCGCAATCTATTATGAGGTTAGAAGCGTTGAAATATTATTGGAATTTATTAAATTTAGTTATGTATAGATTAGAGTGGTTCGAAATATGCTGGGAGCCCACTTTTTCAAACTTTCATGGGGAAAATGCACGTTTTCGTTGATCTGTTATAAAATCATTAAAAGCAAATATGTTTTTGACAGAATAAGAGCCTTATAAATTATAATTTAAGTGCTGCTGCATTTTTTGCATAAACCATACAAAGGGGAAAAAATGTGCCACCATTTTTTCAAACACATAATTTGTATTACTTACAAGAAATGAAAAACTAATCATGGGTTTATGCATAATAATATTATTTGCCTCTTACCATCCCAATTTTTTTTTTTTTTGGTTGTGGAAAAATAATTGATATTAATTATTATAAAAATTCTAAATATAATTATATGTTCATCATAATTTAATTTTTTGACGATTTCAGAAGGAAAATATTTTTATTTTATCAAAAATTTTGAAGCTTTGTAACACCTAAACGAAGCCATAAACGACTTTACTCTTTTGGCAGCGTATTTTTAACATCATTTACTACACTGTTATTGTTAAACTTATTTTCTTAAGCAAACTGCTTAATATACAATACGAGTAACTCTCTTTGTACAAGGTATAAACAGTTTGATATGTTACATAACTACATAATTTTGAATTTATTTTAAATTTCTGACTTTGAAATCAAAATTTCTGAATTTGAATTTTAAGTTTCTGAATTTGAATCGAAAATTTCTAAATTTGAATTTGTAATTCTAAATTTGAATGGTAACTTTCTGAATTTAAAATGGAAATTCTGAATTTAAATTGTAATTTTCTGAATTGGAAATGGAAATTCTGAATTTAAATTGTAACTTTCTGAATTTGAAATGCTATTTTCTGAATTTAAATTTGACATACCGAATTTTAATTTTAACTTTCTGAACTTGCGTTGGAAATTCTGAATTTGAATTGTAATTTTCTGAATTTGAAATGAAAATTCGGAATTTGAAATGGAAACTCTGAATTTAAATTGTAACTTTCTGAATTAAAATTGGGGCTTTTTGAACTAAAACTGAAAAAAGTGTAAACACCCCTTTAATATAACTGTTTTTTAAATTTTTTTATATGAAATATGCATCCAAAATCCTGCACCTTTTACTTTTTTATTGCATTTGGCGCTTTTTTAAATCTTAAACCCCTAAGTCAGCTGTCAAGGTTTGCGCTCTTATTAGGGAAATATTAACTCGGAATTTAAATAATATGAGCGTGTAACATATACATATGTATGTATGTATATGTATGTGTACATAATTATGCATAAACATGTATGCATGTATGTATGTATATTTGTGTGGATATATTCACATCACCTTCATCTTCGTGCCATATAAGAAATCGCGTGTAAATGAATTACAAATTACTTAAAAGCGTTAATGATAGCCTACACGTACTACCTGGTTTCAATGCAAAAAAAAAACCAACAGTATTAAAAAAAACATATTAAAGTAAAACAAACAAACTATCAAGTAATAACATAAGTGTTTTAATAGAGAAAGAAGTAGGTGTTGAACGCGCAGAAAAATCGCTGAAATGCAGGAACAGCTGTTAGCAATAGCTAATTTTCGTCCTATACTTCATCTCTTAAATAGCTAATTGACTAACGCATGCATTGCAACATATCCCCATTTTTATATGTGATACATATACTATGTATGTACATATTTGTACATAATTCAAAACACACACACAAACGAACCACAGTTTTTGGCAAACCGTTGATGCCCCCAACCAACAATCGGATTTCAAATTTGCAATTGACCAACCATATGTAATGTGTGTGCAGAAAATTGTAGCACAATTTACACTGTCAACGGCGCGTTCTAATGCTGTACCGCTGCTGTTGATCTTCGACTGCCATTGTATGCCGTGCTATCATGCCCGTCTTTGAGTTTTCCTCTCCACAGCTCTGCGCCCCATTTAATGTCAAATCGGTGTTCGCCCAAAATGCCTCAAAAAAAAAAAACAACAATAAAAAAACAAAAAAGTATCAATTACCAAAACAATTATTTACCTTTTCGCAAATCTCCGGCTTTTTATTGCAACAATAAGTGAAACAACAATACCTACAATACAATGCAATACAACAAAGCAGTGCCGCCTAGAGTACTCTAATAATTGTCATCCTAAAAGTAGCGGCATGCTGCGAAATAAAGAGAGGGATCTCTAACTGAATGCCACTGTTTGTTGGTGGTAATGTCGGCAATGGTGCGGAAGTGAGGGCCAACTACTACTTTTCCTCTGCAGCCAATGTAAACGATACTGTTCGCTTTTCTGATTTCCCTTTTACTTGTTCTATTTTTTTTCATTATTCAAAACTTATTGAGGTAGTCGTATTTGTTGCATTTGTTCGTTCGCACATTTGAGTGATAGTTTTCAGCCACTCAAGTATTTCAAGTATATTTGTGTCTCGCTCTCACTCTCTATCGCGCAAATTAAGGGCAATTGCTGCATTTAAAATTTATTGTTTGCAGCATTTAAAATTTTGTGTTTAAAAATAAGCTGGAAAAAAGCGTAATTGTATTTGTGTTATGTAAGAATTGTTTGTTCTTTCGAAAAAAAAAAATACCACAATGCATTTTGCTGCTGCAAATCGTCGCCTTTTGATTTTTTGTCCTAAACGTAACACTAATGCGTTGCACTGTGGACTGAACGCGTTGTGAAGTACTTCAAAATAATATCAATTCAATCGTTACATATTTTCAACTAAAATTTCTTATTGAACTTAAAAAAGCGCAGCTTCTCGATGCTTAATTTCATTGTAACTTGCACTTCTGCAAGCTGTCTTATTTTTACTTTAAACAGTGAAAAAATTAAATAAACTCGTATCGATAAATATTCGACATTTCTCGCTAGAACGGCGATACCCGATATTATATCGAGAACTTGATTTCTCGGTTTCTCGAGAATCGAAACACTCCGGAAAGTGCGAGCAGGAATCGAAAGCCCTAAAATATATAAATTTCATTTGAATTTTAGTTCCATTTTTTAACTCTCAATGCAACAATTGACATTGGCATATTGTTTGACAAACAAAAAATAGGAAGTTTTATACAAACAACCAAAATTTTGTCGTATTTTGATTTAACGCCAATTAAAAGTTATAAAATTTCAACATGTTGACATTTTGATTCCAATTTTATCGTAAAAACATTGACCTAATGAAATTCAAGCCTAAAATTTTGGTACTATTTTTTCTATCGTTGATGACAGAGCTCGATTGATCGCCGATTCAGTAAGATTTAACATAAAAAGTGTAGCTATATCTCCGTGGTGCTCGTATTTTGTTTTGTTTATCGATATCTTCATCTTTATCCTAATTTGCATCATCGTTGTTTTTGTATCGGCTGTGTTAATTTTGTTGTTATCGTTATCGATATGCATTGATAATGTTATCGGTTTCGGTATTTATCAATATTGTTATCGAAATCTTAATCGATATGTTTCGTTTATTTATCAACAGTGTTATTTTTATTCACATTATTATCGGCATTGTTATCATTATCGATATGTATTTGTGATGTTATCGGTATCGATATTGTTATCGACATTTTAACCAATATGTTTCGTTTTTGCATCAGCGGTATTATTTTTGTTCACATTTTTATCGACATTGTTATCGTTATCGATATACATTGATAATGTTATCGGTATCGATAATATCAGTAATATGTGTCAACGTTATTACTCTGCTTGATGTGTCTATCGTTATCCATGTATTATCGACAGCATCCTCCTCCTCATTACAGTAACACATCTAAAAAAAATTAAGCTTCAACGATATTCACAGAAAAAGTCCCACAGTCACTGCCCACATTCAGTCAAATATGTACATCCCAGCTTTCAACCCACTTAACGATACTACTTAATTCACGCCCCACTATATATTTTACATTTACTCTGATTTTTCCCCCTCTACTACCTACGTATTTTACTCTGGTTTGTTTGGTTGGTTGGTTGGCTACCGACCTTTCTCAATGGATAGCTGGAATAGTTTCGTTCGTTGTTCACCAACTCGTTGGCACTCTTCCCCCTTTGTGGTGCTGATAAAAAAGAGTAACTTAATATTGTAATTGTAGCGCAATGAAGCGCATTTTCTAACATCAATGCTGATTTTTCGCAAATGATAAGCCAATAGCGTAACATATGCAACTACTTACACCACTGCACCACTACAAATTAACCTACGTTAAGCTACGCATTTAAATACCAGCATACTCGTACATAGATGTAGTATACAAAAATTCACGCCACGAAAGTCCTGCAGCGACGGAATGGAAGTTCTGCAGCGCAAAACAAAAAAAAATAGTTTTATGAAATAAAAAAAAGGAATTAAATGAAATAGTGCTTAGTGGCAAAAGGTGGTGGCAAAGGTGGTTGCTTCAACGGTTGGTTGGTGCGTTGAGAGGCCGCACAGCAGTCAGGCTGGCAGAGGCAGTTAGCGTTGAATTGGTTGGTTGCGCCTACCGCCTGTCATGTCGTGGTGTGTGTGTGTGTGTGTGTGTGTGTGCGCGCTCTCTAAAATATACACAAGCATATACATACATACATACATATATATTTAAATATCTACATAAGTAGCTACCTAACTAGACATTTGCCGTTTAGGGCTTATGGCTGCGCTGCTGCAGCGCAAAAGTATAGAAAAGTATAGAGTTATCGGGTAATATAATCGCGAACTGCGTCTCTTATCTGATCATGTAAAAATATTGTAATGTTTCATTTTTACCGGTCACACACAGAATGAGAATTGCATGGTACGTAGAATTTAGCAGCTATGAGCTATTTTAAAATGTAACTGGCATAAAGAGAGAGAGAGAGAGGGAATGTATGACAGAATTTACGTATTTAAAATAGTGCCGAAAAGGGTTTGATGCGATGGAGTGAAAAAGAGCTTTAAGACTTTTGCGTCGGTTGCGTAGCGTTGACTTCAACTACGTTAACAGCTGACTATTACTAAATACATATGTATGGGTGTACATGTTTGTGTAGACGATGGCATAGCCAAAGCCAAGGAGAATTTATATGTATAAGGTGTAAAAACAAAAACAAAATGTACCGAAAGAGTAGCAGAAAATTAAGATACTCTCAAATTTTTGCTTTTAACAAAATCTAAGCAAAATAAATTACTTTAAAAATTGCTTTTGTAGTTTTAAAAATCAGGGAATACACAATTCGTTATTAAAATTATAAATTTATATGTTATACCACTTCCACACGGCTAAGAAAACAAGTTATTTTCGGGAGATGTTTTCAATATTAAACATAACCATCCAGACAGCATTCCTTTTTGCTAACTCGTTTTCGATGACATTTCTCTATTTATCTACTTTTTGTGCTCTAAGCCAATCCGGCAACAGAGGTGCCCCCAGAGCTTCAAATAAAAGCTTTGCTCCGTCCACACCAATCAAATAATATTTCAGCTTTTCTCCGACCCTACATTTTCTTATTATTGTTCTTACTAATTTTTCTAAACTATTGACGGCAAATCATCGATTATTTTTTGCCAAAAACTAATCGAACACAGAGTTGCTTATTAAAACACATCGCAAATTTAGATGTTTTCGAGATTATAATGATTGGTTCGTAATAAAGTTAGAAAGTCGTGTGGACTTGGTATTAAAAAATGGTAATAGATAGACCTTTAAATTACGAAGGTTTCTTTATAAAAATTCAAAGGAAATCCATTTTGTTTTCTTTTATATTATTACTTTCTTCGAACTTGACGCACAAAAGATCGATTGTGGTATGGGCTGTGTAGCAAGGCACATATTCCTACTCAAACAAAAGATCGTTCAAGTACATTATGTATATATCGATTTTTTATGTTGAAAATAATGGGTAATTATCCAATTTTTAATCTCAAAATATCGACATTGAAGCATCAAGTTTGTATCCTAGTTTGCCTTCTATTCTATATTTTTTTAGCGCACGCAAGTCTTCATATTTATTGAAATATTTTGACGGAAGTCTTAAAAGTAACAAATTTCATAAAACCAGTGAAAGCCACGCTACGTTTTTTGGTGAGGCAACCTATTGTTCATTTGTAGTTACCTATGTATTTTTTTTTATATTGATTTTTTTTTTTATAAATTGTTTCAGTACTCAAATACAACGAATTTAATACGTTGTAATTTGTATTATTTTCTGCACTAACGAATATTTTGACAATGCTTTAGTTAATTGCGAAATATTGTTATTTTTACTCCGCATACCCCGATATTGTTTAAAAATGTCGATACGATATATATCGATATAATTTTCCATTTACCCGTCCCTATCTTAAATTTCCGTTAACAAAAAAAACCGTAATGAACATGAACAATGAGAAAAAGGGGCCAATGATATCACCGCTACAAAATCTTTGCCACTCTCTGAAGATGCGTTGACTTCGCGACGATCATCATCTGCGCATTTCGGTCGAGATTTGGTACTGAATGTCTGCCAAGAACTGTCACTGTCAAAATATCGTATGATTTAAAAAAAAACTCTGTATAAACTCTATGTGTGTATGTGAAAAAGTAATAACTTAATATCAAGATGATATGCCTTTAAAACTAACATAATTAGTCTAGACATAACTTAACTTTACTTGTATTAACTTGACTTAAGAATTAGCAGCGCTAACTTGGTTTTTGGCACTTCCGTTTTCTTGCACTTTCTTTTACTTGCCTACGCGGTTAATCTCTAACCCTATAGCCTAAATTAGATTTTGCATACAGCTCTTTATTGGTGGATAGAAACCGAATCAATTTCCCATCAACCATCGCGCACAATTTAAATTTTGAAATTAGTTTATTGCATATTTGCCAAATTAAATAAATTCGTTTGAAAAATAATGCCAGCCAACACCTATGGCTCGGTTATGCATACTTAGGTTGACTTGACTTTACTTGACTTGAGAAGTGTCACATAAGGACTCCGTTTAATGGACTTTGTCTACACATGACAAGCCAACACGCAATCAAAAATAACTTTCCATGGAAAGCTATTGAATTTTGGTTTTTAAGGTGAAGTCTAAGTGCGAAGAGAGGCGGGAGAAAATCATGCTACTTTAGAATTTATTCACATATTTTATATAAAATTTCTCCAAATATAAGAAAAAAAATTGAATATTTTGTATAAATGCAATTTTTATGGCAATAGTAAATGTTTCTGGCTGAGTAATCGTCTCTAATTTTTTATGTAAGTCTAGTGTAAGTTTTTTTTTAAGATCCATTACTTGTAATAAAAACATAAACGAAAATATACCTTGCTCAATTCTCTTAACGTTCTCAATTTACGTTAGGCCAAAACTTAAGAATCTAAAATCTACAGGTCAATATAAATTTCCATTTAACAGGTTGGCAAAAATATTTAGATAAGTTAAATTAGGCATATCGACTAACTAGGCTTTTAGATTAAAGCTACTTTAAAAACACATAGTACATATACGAGTATGCTCGTCTATGAAATTTGCACTGCAGCTGAGAGAGGAAATGGTATACATAGTCGGTAGTCAAATACAACATTTATGTGCGTACATAAGTTATAAGTTCATACAACTTGTACATACAAAAAATGTTGACTCTTGTGTACAATTATGATGAAAAAAAAACTGAACAAAATGGATACTCATCTATCATTCTAACCATGAAAATTTTTGTCTTTGTTATTGAATATTTACAGTACCTGAAGGTCAATAGAAATTTCATTGTTAAACTGCTTAGATCAGATAAGAAACATACGTACATACAATAGTATTACATATAATTAGTCATAAATCATACCAACATGTTTAGTAAAAAAAAAATCATAACTTACATTTCTCTCTCTCTATTTTCATTCATTTCTTCCAGGTCAATCGTCCGCTCACCATGAAAAAGGAAGGCATTCAAACACGAAATCGCAAATTGTCCTCAAAGTCGAAAAAGAAGAAGGGTCTGGGTGGTGCCTGTTTACCCATTGGCAGCCATCTGGGTATGGGCGACTTCAAGCCGCTCGATCCATCGAAGGGTTTCGGTGGCGGATTTCCAGCGTCGATGGGTGAGTTACATTGGAATTTAAATGCGTATAGTAAAATTGAAATATTTATGTATGCATGCATTTGGTTCAAAATATTGAAGTAAAAGATGAAAATGCAAAAATTTTAAATTCAAAATTTTAATCCAAATCTTATTTATTTATTTTAATAAATACTCCTTATTGAAAAACGACATTCAATTTCAAATTTCTAAAAATAAGAAAACACTTTGAAAGAAAGATTTCAAAAAAACAAAACGGTTGTAGAAATTAAACAGCAAGTAGGAGCAAAAAGTTAACTCAAATTAACATTTTCTTAGTAAAATTTTAGAAAGCGAGTAGATATAAAATTTAAACAATAGATGTACATAGCAAAATTTTAATTTAAATAAAAAATGTGATATCAATGTAAAATGTGATAAAAATGCAAATCTTAAAATAGAACCAAAGTTTCAGCTGAGAAATTTAAAAAACTAGAATTCAATGGAAATTCGTATTATGTACATGTAAATTTAAACTAATATTTCATAATAAAAATTTCAAAATCCCAGGTCAAAGCTTTCACAGTATTAAAATATCAAATATTTTAATTTTAAACGATTTTAAATATTTAAACATTTAAAACCAAAATTATCCGAAAAATAAAGAAATCAAAGTTTGATTCAATACTAATGGTACAGACTGGAAATTAGAGAAAGCAGAAAAAAAAAATTAAAGCCACATGTGTAACGATAAATACAACTTTAGAGTTTCAATTAAAAATTGAGCTAAACAATTTTTTTTAAAAGGGCATGTAATTTAAATTTCAGAATTCATTTTCCATTCACTTTGAAATAAAATATCAAAATTTACCCCACATTGAGTTATGCATTTTAGAACTCCATTTAAATTTCAAACTAGGAAGATATTAAAAACAAATTAGCTTCAAAAAATGTTGGACTACATATTAAATGTATACCAAAAGTGAAACGGAACTTAAAGGTATATTTTAAAATATTGCAGCTTAAAAGTGAATTTGAAAAAATTAAAGCTAAAATGGAAATTACACATGAAAGATTGAAAGTAAAGTCAAAAATTGCAATAATTTAAACAAAAACTTAAAAATTATTTTTAAAAAATTTGCTTTGAAGTTTACTATTAATTTTTAAACGCTGTTAGAATTAGTATCCATTATTTAATAGGTCTGCATTTAAAGTAAATTAGAGCTTAGAATTAAAATCAAATTTAAATAACCAACAAAATTTATAAAATTTATGAACTAGCATTTGATCTAAATTATTTATTATTAATATCAATTTTTTTTTTAGTTTCCAACAAAAAATTAAACTGAAAAACGTAAACTGAATTGCTTATTTTTGAAATTTATGGTAACTGAAAAATTTTATTACACGTAGTCAGATAAGGCGATAACATCGAAGTTGTGTACAGAAAATCCTAAGAAGCAAGTTCCGATTTCAAATTTTAAATAATTTGTCATTAAAAATAAAAAAAATACAGAAATTTAAAAAAAAATTTAAATTTAACACAAAAAAAATTAAAAATATACCTCCAATAAAGTTTAACTTTTTCATAATTGAAAGATAGCTATTTTTAGTTTTGCTTATATTTATAGGACTTTTACTTTTAACCAATTTCTAAGCAAAAAAAATTAAATTTAATTAGTTTTATTTGTAACTGCCATAATTTCGCGCTATCTGTGTATTTATTGGACAATGACATAATTACTGCACATGCATTCATACATACATACATATGCACATATGTATAAATAAATAAATAATGGTCGTTTGTTTGATAACATTATATGTACACATGTATTAATTTTGTTTTTGTTCTTTTTTTCTTCCTCTACTTTTATTTCCAGCACAACATGGCCATCTTTCCAGTGGTTTACATCCCGCACATGCGCACATGCACGGCGGCTGGTATAC
Source organism: Anomoia purmunda (assembly GCA_951828415.1). Classification (NCBI taxonomy): domain Eukaryota; kingdom Metazoa; phylum Arthropoda; class Insecta; order Diptera; family Tephritidae; genus Anomoia; species Anomoia purmunda. The sequence goes on from OX639993.1 coordinate 156,384,105, forward strand.
CGGCGGTATGGGAGCATTGGGTGCTTCTAGCGGCCTGCAGAGCGGCTTCTCGACGGCGGGCTCACTGGGTGGTGGTGTGGTGCCACATTCCCAGCCATATCATCTCGGTTTGGGTTCGATGGTGAGTTAAAGAGATTTGTTTATTTTTTTTAATTTAAAGTCGTAAATAAGAGAGTCGTGGGCGGAGAGAGAGCACTGATTGAGGTGGAAAATGTTTCAATTTGAATTTGATTTGTTGAAGTAACGGGTAAAAAGGCAATAAATCAAAATTTTCGAAAAATTTAATAGAACTGTTTTTGTTAGCAAACGGCATAAGATTCGTTAAAAAAGATAATGGGTCTAATATATATATTTTTTAAGTTATCGATAACTGTTATTTTGAGACTTATGTATATATATTATAAAATACTTTTCGTAATAATTATCAGCAAGATATATTTTTAAAGTCATCAGTAACTATTATTTTGAGATCCACTTTGTCAAAAGTCTTTTCATAAAAATTATGAGTCAGAAAAAATTTTTTAAGTTTCAAAAGACATTTATTTTGAGACTTATATTACAATGTATTATAAAAACCTTCTCATAATAATTGTGAGGGAGAAAACTATCACGGGACTGGCTCGCATAGTTTCGGACGTAGTTCGGAAACATTTCAAAAAAAGTTCGGGATAGTTTTGACAATTGCTCGGGATTATTTGAAATGACTTTTATAACTTAAGTCTCAAAATAAGAGCTATCAATGACTTAAAAATTATTTATCATCATAAAATATTTATCAAAAGACTTAGAGACTACGAAAATTTTGTGGACTTTTTCAAACTCAACCATCGAATAATTATTATTCTGCAAAATTAACTGAATTTTTAAATTTTATAATTACTAAAGAAATACTAAATTATTAATATGAAAATAATGATATTTAAGAAAGCATCGGTCCGTAAATATTTTCATTTAAAGTTTGTTACCCTTAAACTAATAAAAAAAAATTAAACAGGTATTTTAATAACGAAATACTTTTAAAATATAAAGTTGCCACTTATTTGGAAAAATTGCTATGCGTCAGACAAATGACAGTTCAAAACATTTTAATGATTTCAACTAATGTTGCTACCTACCTGCTAATTAGTTAAATAAAATATTTAAAAACTCGGTTTAATACAGAAAAAAGTATTATGTTTTAAGTTTTCTGTAAACTTAACCACCAAATACATTCAATATGTTAAGTTTGTAAGATATTCAAAAATATGAGTATCAAGCCCAAAGTAGTTGAAAACATTTTAATGTAGAAATATTTTTTAAAAGGGTTGCCAGCTTATAAAATTTAAAGTTTATTGTTAGTTTAGCATGCAGAAAAGATATATAGGTATTAAAGTAAAGGTCTGAATAAATGCATTTATTTAGAAATATCTTTTTTTAATAGGATTACCAAGTAAAAATTTGTTTAGTCATTTTAAAATCATTCTAACAAACAAACAAATTTTTAGTCATCTCTAATTAGGGCAAAAAAAATATGTTTTAGAACTGAATGCGTGTTTAGCAATCAATATCTTTAATAGATAAAAACAACTTATTATAAAAACGTAATGTTTTTGAATGAATAATGAATTTTAAAATATTTTTTCATAAATGCTTAATTTATTGAATTTTTCCGAAATATATTTATTATACATATATTAAATTATTGTCCATGTATAACAAAAAAGAAAGTAAATATTTTAAAAAATATTATCCACTAATGGTAATAAAATTAAATTATTAGTACTATTTGCATTGGGCAAAAATAAGTTTCAGATAAAACCTAAAAAACGTAGCCCAATTTGATTCGCCCATCACTGTTGCGCAATAGTAATGTGAGCGCTTGCTCTCTTTTTTCTCGCAACATATGATGTATATTAAGGTGGTCGAAAAAACTAAATTTAAATTTTAATGCATTCATTATTATTATATATTATTGTTTTTTGAAACAAAAAACATGCCTCTGCTTCTTTTTTTTGTAACAGCAAGATAAAAACAGTTTGTCGTGAAAATGGTGTGGACTCCTTAAAAGTCAATACTTTCCAATCGCAAAGATATGTTTCTTTTTAGAAGAATTAACGGAACAATACTCAATTATTTATTTAATATTTCTAAATATTATCTTTGTGTTTTCTAAAACCCCAAAAATTTCCTAGTCTATCAAAAAATAGTAAATATTAACAATTGTTTAAATTAAAGATTGGGTATTATTCTTTGAAATGTGCTGAATCGAAGTATGGTATGCGGTTTGAAAACTGTGTTAATTTTCAAGGATCCTATACCATTTCTACAAAAAATTATTTAAAATACATACATGCACCAAAAAACAAAAATATTATCTGGTTTAAGGAAAAACAGCTATCAAAAGAAAAACGTGGGATTAAAATGAAACCGGGGAAATATTTACTACTTTATCGGCGAACATCTTTCATTTTGTGTATGTTTTATTCATTATGAAGAAATCTTTCCTAAATTGGGTGAAATTATCATAATTTGAAATTAATTACAACAACAAAAGTACGAAATTTTTTTTTTAACTTTGAGCGACCTCTAAATATATTTTGAATTTAAAAACAATGTGTTATCTTAGCGATATAGAACCAAGGGGGTGTGAGCAATAAAATCATGACTACTTTTTTTGGACCACCATAATACTTTGTACTCACTCTCTTAACACTTGCACCTTTAATTTTATATAACTTCCATACATTTAACAATACCAAAAACACTACTAAAATCATACTAATTTACGTTTTTTCCATCTCTCTTTTTTCTTTTTTGTCCATAGGGCACCTGGCGTACGGATTACACGTGATGGAGCGGGAACAATTTGAATAATAATTTATTCAATTGAAAGTAAACAAGGCACAGCTTTTGCAATAAACAAACAAAAACAAAAACAAAAAACCAAGCAATGAACACGCAAACCGCCAAGTGTTTAGCGAAAGAACAAGAAACAAGAAAGTTACCAGTGAGCCCAAAATGTCAATGAGAAAAACAAATTATTTCTGCAACAACAAATTGCGAAACCTGCCACAACAACATAAAAACCGTAACCGAAAGCCAACGCCTACGAATTTGCATGCAACAGATAAAGAAAAAAAAGCGGTCTAAATAGTTTGCAAAAACAACATAGAATTGACAACAAAAACAACTTACCTAGAGCAGCAGCGAACGACGCACTGCAGCACGGATAATACATTTTACTCAAAAACAAAAAATAAATAAATTCATCCAGGAAAAAAATGCAAATACAAAATTGTGCACACAAATAAAATTTGCCATGTCCAATACTTACAAATCTCAACAGTGCTCTTCCCGCCGCAGATCCGCAAGGCGTTTTGGTTTTTGTAAGTAATGCCGAGATTATCCTGTCGCCGCCAATATTAATGAATGCAGATCACAAAAAAGAATTTCAAGTGGAATGCATCATCATTAGAGCATAACACCAAACATACAAAAGGATCGCACAAAGGAGCCTGCCACGTATCAAAATTTAAATGTAAATTGCAAAAACTCGTCTACTGCCAGGATTCACTCAATTAAGCGTGAGATTTTGCCGTTCAGCTTACGGTGGATCAACAAAGAAAAAAAAACAACAAGAACATTAGCAAAATAGACATCAAGTAAGAGCTCTATTTCAGCTCAACCTCAACCTTAGCCATCATCCGCAATCGCATCCCTTCGTTGTCGGTCACGCTGCACTTGTTGCAATGCACTCTTTTGGTCAAGCCAACAGCTCAGCCCGGCTAATGACTCTCAACTTCTTTGTTTCGTATTTTACCTTTTCGAGCGTTTCGAGTATTCACCAAACGAACGATCGAACGTTTATCCAACCGACTGAGCCACTGAACGATTGAGCTACTGTTTAAACCACAGCGTTGCGGCTTAGCCAAAAGGATTAACTGAAGCGAAAAAGCAGCATGCAAATGTAGCAGGGCGTGGCAGTGTTTTTGTGATACGAAAACAAGTGTTTGGCGCCAGTTGGGTAAGGGGTCAATGCTTAGAATGAGTCTAAACGGATTTACATATGTGCTATGGAGTATTTAGATATCTGGGTGGAAGTGAGAGGAAGGTTTTTAATAAATTTATGCATTTGCTTAGTCAAAAATTTATATGTATGTAGAATGAATTTTTTTTATTTTTAATTTTTTTTTAATTTTTTTTTTTTATTTAAAAATATTTTTTTAATTTTTTTTTTAGATTTTTTTTTATTTAAAAAAAATTTTTTTATTTTTTTATTTTTTTTTTTATTATTTTTTTTAATTTTTTTTATTAAAAATTATATAATTTATCTTTTTTTAAGTTTTTTTTAACCCAGTTTGCTGAAGATAATGTTTTAATTGTAAAATATGCGTGCAATTCTTATTTATTAAAGTAAATTTTGGTTGTTAGTTAAGTTTCTTTATAGTTTATGTACTTCTTCAGTTTGCCACTAAAATTTCATTAACTCCCTTTTCGAATTATCTGTTAGCTTTTTCACTATAAACCCAGAGCTTTCTTTCAAATGAAAGCCTTAAAAGTTCAAATGCATTGCATAACAAAAATTGGTGGAAGTTCACTTTTCTAAATTCACTTTTCGAAGTTGCAGTTAGCTTTTTTTCTATAAATCGAGAGCTTTTTTGGCTTCCTAAGTTACAGTGCCAGTCAAATTTCCTATATATTAATAAATAAATTCAGTTAGCCATCCCTCTGTCAATTAAAGCTTTTTCCATATGAAAGCTTTCAATTTTCGAAAGCATATTTGTAATTCGAATTTGATATAGGAATTATTTTCACTTCTAACGAACTCGGTCAGTTTCCTATTTCTCCAATTTTATTTAATATAAAAAATGTGAATAGCATGCGTAGCTTGTAAAGCATAGTAAGAACCGCAAATAAAGTGAGAAATTAAAACATGAAAGTTCGCACTAGGATAATGAATTTCATAAGAAAAAGTTATAATTCTGCAGCAAGATCGTTCGGTTTTCACTCTACAGCTTTCACTTTACGGCTTTCACTCGAAATTCGAATAGTCCGAAAAGCTTAACTTGAAATCGATTATAGAAAAAGCGTGCTAGATAAAAGAAATAAAATTTGCAAAAAAAACCGCGAATATGATTTCTCGATTATGGCTGAATAAACTTTTTTGGTTTCGAGATTGTTAGACTTGGCATAAGCTTTTAAATAGGCGGTGGTTTCTTTCTATGTGGTCTGATCTTTTATCAGAGTTATTCGGTACCAGAAAACCCATCGTCGTAGAGTATATAAAACTGAAAATTTTTTTCACATATTTTCAATTAAAACTTTTTTAAAAAAACTAAGTAAAAAGTCTTTGTCAGCAAATAGTTACACTTAGAATTCAAATACCGAATCTTGTCGCAAACCGGAAGCAAAAGGTCTCATTATATTATTTATTTGTTTGATTGCTTTTTTCATTTTTTCTGGAAGAATTTGATATTCATTATAACCTATTTTTATTTAAAAATTTTTATAAGTTTTCTGTTACATTGCACACTTTTAAATATGGCAAAATGTCTAACTATTCACCACCAAATTTTGCATGAAATTCTCTCAAGTGAAAACTCGATGAATAACAAGAAAAACGTCCAAAAACTGTGTAGTTACAATTTTTTTATTGCAATATATCAAATATCAATTGGTTACTGCAAAGCAATTTGAAATTGCGAAAATTAAAAAATAAAACATTAAACTGTAAATATACACAGAGCCAATGCAAAATTATTAGATATTAAAATAATGTGAAAACCAGTTTGTAAATTAGTAAAATAAAAGCATAATAATTCTGTAATAAAAAAATAAGCAGACAAATGGAAACTGTGAAGTGATAGCACAAACATAAAGAAAAAATAATAATATATGCACTAAGGGAAAATAAATTTTAAAAAAAACCACAACACTAGTAAAAAAAATATTAATAAAATAAAAATAAAGAATTAATTAGAAAAACAAAAGATATATTTCAATTTAATTAATTTTAAGTATTTAAAAAGTCAAAAATAAGTTACTAAACAAATCAAAAGAAAACCTAAAATGTAAGTCCTGTAAAAAGCAATTTTTTGGTTTTTTGTAAAAAAAAAAGTTTAGGTGTTAATTTAATTTAAGATTTAGGTTTAATTGTGAAAGTAAAGAGAGAATTGTAAAAAAAAAACATAAAATATAAAAACTATATGTACAATACTATAACATAAAATTATATTTAAATAAGTTGTAAATATTTTGCAAAAAAAAAAGTACGAAAACACACCCCATCACTATTTTTTAATGTCTTTAAAATCACAAAACGCCGTACGTTTGTAAATATTTACGTATAAAATACGCAAAAAAAAACGAAAACAGTTTTAAATTTTCAACTGAGCTAAAAATGGTCATAAACTTTTCTATATTTTGTTGCCTAACTGAACTTATATTAATGTTATATTATTTTATAGTTTCGATTAGTATTACTTTAAATTAGTTAGTACTTTCGGTTATATCTAATTAATTTATGAAAATTTACCGCCAATTAAAAATGTAACGTTATAAAAAAAATCATGTAATATTTTGCTAAGTAAAAATTAGCTAAAACATCGCTGTAAATGTATTAATGCTTTAGCTATGTAACTGTAATTGGCCATATTGTTAGATAAAAAGAAAAAAGTCTAAAACTTAATAATAATAAATCAAATATGCGTAGAAATAAAATTTATTGTATTGAATGTAATCCAACAAATATGAAAAGTGAAAGCGAAAATTATTATTATTACTATTATTGATAAATATTACATATAATGGCAATCACAAATGCAAACACAAAACAAAAGAAGAACAAAGATGTGTATAATAAAAAAATGTGACAAAAATTAATTAAAGTAATTTAAAAAGATATGATTAAAAAGAAAAGAAAATCGCAAAAAAAAAATAATAAAAATCATGTACGAAAATTTAAGCAAATATCTTCTTATTTTGAATAGCTTAGAAGTTGTTGGTCGCTTGGGAGTTTTTACTGTTTTTGGTATTAATGCTGAATGCCAAAGTAAATAAAGAACTCCACATTTTCAAAATTGTAATTGTCAACAGTAATGTTGGAGCTAAGACTCTGTTGATTTGATGTTAAGAGGTACTTCGTTTTGCTCTCATTAACCTCGAGGCCCATTCACTTCGCTTCCTTATCCAGTTCTGCAGATCGACGTATTTTTTCCAGCATAAGGTTAGGGTGTCACCCTACCTGAAGCCTCGTTAGGTATTAAACGGCTCGGAAAGTTACATTTAAGGGTCAATTAGAAATGAAAAGTTAGAAATAAAAAGACCCTTAGACCCATGGCACCGACATAGGCTATATTTTAATCCGTTAGGTGGCGCATGAGTCGTGATGTTCAGAAAATCCGTATTTACGGTCCAATAGTGATGATATTAGGAAGAAACGAAAAGAAAATTCCGCCAGGAGGCGCTAGAGGCGAACTATTTAGAAAAATTGCTTTCATAATCCGGTTTCGATGACATTAAAAACGTATAATGGGAGTGCGATGAGAAAATTTGTTATGAAGAATGGATTCACTGTTTGACGCTTTTATAATGCGCCTTCGATGACATTGAAAAAATACATTTAAAAAAATCTTAAGATCCATTAGATGGCTCTAGGGTCGAGATTTCCAGAAAATCCACATCTATCGCTCAACTTAATTCAAATCTAACTACCTTTGTGCAGTTAAAGACGAGGTTTGGCCATTCATTTTAAATTTTTCCTATTTTTTCTACAATGTTTAAAATGTGGATTTTTACGGTGTTTGTTTTATTATTATTTATAACAAACATAAAACAAACAAAAGAAGAATGTACCAAAACTATTGTGTGTTCGTCCGTGGATCGGATTGGGATATATGAATAAAACTAAGTACACATTGCCCTCGACACAAGGTAAGCGATTATAAACACACTCACGTAACGGTAATTTCGTATACAGGATTGGGTTGAAGAAGAAAAGAGATATAACTCCGAAACTAGCTGACCAAACTGTACCAAATTTAAGACATACTTTATATGGACGTGAAACTGCCCACTTCAAAGCAATAACGAATATCTACGAAACTCCTTCTCAAGCTGTACCAAATTTTGTGCACGCTTTGCATTGCAACTCTCTAAGCAGAATTCGGAAACATTACAGTTTATAAAAAATATTCGATATTTTACTAAAGCTTGTAGCAAATTGTGTGTCAAATTCAGTACGCAGAATTAGTTAGGAAGAGAAATACGTAAAAAACAAATTTTCGAAAATTGGCGCGATACATTAAAATCATTAAAAAAATTTTATTTTTAAAAATGAAAAGTCATCAGAATTTTCGTAATGAACATTCTCTCTCTCCCTCACGAGCGGGACCATAGATCTTCTCTAATTCTCTTGAAAGCCCCCCAAAAGCCTTCTCATCTTTCTTCTACATATATAATCCTAATTTTAACACTAGAACTTTTTTGGTGGAAAGGGGCATGAGATTCCTAATTGCCTACCTAGCTCAAAAGAGTACCACTTGGCCTGAGTTATTCTCCGCTTGATCTTCAGTCAGGTATGATTAGAGGCTCCTAAGTATATAAAGTTATTCACTACATCAAACTTGTAACTGCATTGCAACCCAATATGCGAAAACTGTTTAATTTCTCAACGTTATCTGGTAGATCATTTTTTGGCTCCTCATCTAGGCTGGGGAATACTACGATAACGATCTTGACGTGAGGCCAACTAAATATCATATGCACAGAGTAATGCATTGCAATTTTTCTTTACGCCGCTAATATTCGGATTAGCAGCGCGAATTATGATTTCCAGCATCATATTAAAAAAAAAAAATATTCTTAACTGGGTCCCCTTGTCCAAAAAAATTGAAAAGTTCGAATAAGTCATACCTAATATGGACGGAGCTATAAATTGTGCTCAACAACGCTCTGTCTTTCGTATTCGCTTTGTTATTTTTGGGAAGTTAAATTAAATTTCCATAAAATCCTTTCCATATTATTAATTTGGTGAAACTAAATACTTACTATTTCCGGCTAATTAAACTCTAATTCCTGCCCTCCAGGCACTCAGAATAGTTAAAGGATTTTTTTCGGCGTCTGTAACTTTTGTAAAAGATGCACAGATATCAATTGTGTTTAAGATTTTTTATGACTTTTTTGCTTTAAAACGAATGGCATTTTATGAACATTTTCAATTTTATAAAATTTGTTTAGGTTTTTATAGCGCGACGAAGTAGCCAACTTTAGAATATCCCACAAGTTCTTTTACAAGCCGTACATTGTACCGGTCCAAATGTTTCAATCGGTTCTAAACGGAGCATTTCAGGCATGCCATTTTTTTATCGTAGTGTTTTTTTTTATTTCCGGTAGTTCCAGGGTTAAAATCTCGTAACATCAAATATTTCTTGAAAAGGGTGGTTGCCGTCTGCTGGCAAAGGCTCCACCTCTATTTTATCCCCCATGAAAAAGCTTACCACAAAAATTGTCAATTTTTGACACAATATCTTGGCGCTAAGTCAAATTGTAGGAGAAGCTCGGCCAAGAATCGAGTTCATTAATTGATTAGGAATGAACGGTTTTGAGTAAATCCAAGTACATACTCGATACTTTTCATGCAAAAAATGCGAAGAAGAGAAGTGATCATTTCATACCCGATGTCGATACAAAACTAACCGTCAAATTAACCATTCTTTTGAGTCAGTTCTCCCGCTAATATGGCCGATATTGGTATCGATAGTTTTGAACTAATTACTGAGTAGGTATAAAAAAAATACGCTTTTCTCTGAACTGTTGGAATGGAAGTGTGAAGTGAGGGAATGTTAGTAAAAATGTTTCAAAGCAATGTAAAATTCACTAAATAGATTAGGTAGGGGCGACTAGCTCTGTTATTTATGAAAACAAATAAAGAAGAAAAAGAGCAGGATGCAAAGAGTCGATTGCAAAAAAATTGTTTTTTACTTTGAAGAAGTAACCAAACATTAGTTCAACTTCCGGTAACACTGCAAACAGCCTGCCAGCGGTGAACGAGAAAACAAGGCCTACGAAAGGTGTCGAAGTGTTCCCTATATTTATCTACCGTTGCGAACGATTGATTTCGAAAGCAGGGCAACAATAACAACGTCAATAAATCGATTGATGGGTAAAAATTTTAAAAAACTTACATTTTTGTGGAATAATAATAATAATAGTTTGGCGCTTAAATCATAGCTTGATGTTTGGCCAAACTTCTCCAATAATTTGTGGTGTGCGTCCTCCTGTTAGAACACAAATTGAGAGGCCTACAGGTTTACGCCGACTCCGAACGGCAAATGATATTGGGAGAAGTTTTTTCGCGGCAGAAATCCACTCAGAGATTTGACTTTGTCTGTAGAGGGGCAACCGTCATTAGAAAAAAACTTTTCTATAATTTTTGGTGTTACTTGCCCCGGCCAGAATTTGAACCTGGAACCTACCGAATGAAGCGCGTACACGCTATGGCGGGCTTGGAAAATACAACTAAATAATTTTTTTTCGGTGAAATATTTTATGAGTATACTTTTTCTTAAATAACCTTTTGGAATGTATTATCTAAAGGGCAGAAAATAAAAGAAAGAAGATTTAACTTATTTCACACACAAAACCTTCATAGCCAAAAGTATTCGATACGAGGAAGTATCAATACATTTGGCCCAATATTTTTCAGGTATTGTTACTGGCTTTCGATATTACTTTCATGTAAAAGTATCGATACCTGCATGGTTTACTATTGTTTGATATAAATAAATAGGCTATAAAATTAATTTATATTGTGGATATATATTAAAACTTAATGATATTATAATATAAATCCACCCTTAACAATAACAAGTCTAGTCATAATGAAGATAATTTAATGCATTTTTATTAAGAATTAACTATAAATTTCGCTGTATCGCAGTGTTAACTCTAACACCTCAAACAACCACTTTATCATCATATACTTACATATATTAATATATAATCCATTTGTATATAAGTTTTCTAAATTACCAATAACAATCGAATTGGCCACTGATGTATAGTTATTAAATGGTTGCTTCTAATTTGTAATCATAAATTCGTAATAAAAATTCAACGTTGAATGCATATTGATTGGCTTTGTACGGCGCATGCGTACACGTTTGCCCATTAAAAATGATAAGTGTATATACATAAATATGTACGTATACATTAAGGTGGCTCACGCCTTGTACGAACAATAAACGGTGCGTTTTCTAGGCATGGTTGTGATTTGAAAATTTTTTGTTAGACTACAGTGGTGGAGCTGGCCAAAAGTAAACCTAATTCATTTATAAAGAAAAATGCAGTTTGTTGTTTCCTGCCTTGAAAATATATAATATTTATTCACTTATTATACTTCGTTCAATATATCCGACGCGAAATAAAATCAAACGATATAATAATAAAGTTAATAAATATACATTGAAATGAATTTCGTCCAATCCTCGTTTCGAAACATGTCACTAAAAATGAGAAAACGCAGAACTGCTATCACCAATTGCAGCTCAGGTGTCAACGAACTGTCAAAATTCCTAATGTGCATACAATTTGTATGGAGTATGGGTTGAAATTTTCAATTTTGACAGCGCGTTAGATGAGAAGTGAGAAAGAAGAGAACAAAAATGAGAGAGATGAATAAGCAAATCATGTACCTTGGAGAGAATGAGAAAATGTCGCTGTTATTTAGGTACTCCACTAAATCGGTTTGACTTTGAACCAAATTTGACAAAAGATTTGAATTTGTGATCTTATATCCTATCGGAAGAAATAACAACAACCATCTACGAAATAAAATAAAAAATAATAACAAATTAGTACCTAATAAGAAACTCATTTTTTAGATATACACGTCTTCGAAATTTAATGAGTAAATTTGTATGAACAGTCAACAAATGGCGGGGACATTGATAACATGTCCTACGGATGATAACCTTAATGTTATAATACATCTCCTGCCTATAGATCTTAATATAATGCATTCAGTGTCAGCTATAAGGCTCCGAGATCCCGTCCTATAGAAATGATGAAAGGGCACAGTAGAGTTTTTTCACTCCTTCCCGCCACCATCAGACAGGGCGCTGATTATAAGCAGTCAGAAATAGACTTCCACAGGCTCTTGGAGGTTCTAGTCCCATCGAGATCTGAATGGGATAGAATGTGTGCCTGGAATCACCGCATATACACCGATGGTTCCAAGATGGAGCAAGGTGTTGGGGCAAGGGAGTTTTCAGACTTCTTTGGCGATGACAAATCTAACAACCTGTCTCATTTTGCTAGTGTTTTTTAAATAGCTGGGCGACCATACTGAATCAGGTAATACAGGACATTTTGAATAGAGTCTGCAACCAGCTCTCAGTAAACTTAATTTGGTTTTCTGGACAGCGCAATATAGCTGGAAATGAGGCAGTAATTATTCTGGCAAAGATAAACTTATTAAAAGTGAAACTTTATACAATTTTAATATTAATAAAAATTGATAATTGCTCGGCCAAAGTTCGGCCTTTTTTTGGGTGAAGCTAAAACGAAACTGAAGCGAACTTTAGTGGCCGAACATGACCGAAGCCGAAATGCGATCGTTCTATACTCAAATCATTATCTTCCTCACGGCTTCTTTTTTGAATCAAAATCTCTTTTAACAAACCATTTATTAATAATTTTTTTAAATGCTTATTGAGACCCATATTTTCTATTTCTAGATATGAGGTAATGATTTAGCAAGTGAATAATATTAAATTGTCACTGCCTATGACCCCTATATGCTAAATTCCTATTTGAAAAGCGGTTGATATTCGCTCTTTACCAATAATCACTGAATTGATCGCCCTTCGTCTAGGAACCGTACTCGAAGTTTTAGCTAGGCATACAATAAATAAAATAAACAAAAAACTTTTTTCAAAGTCTCCCTAAAATGTATGTGGGGTCACAAGAATTAAATTGATTAAATTTTAGTTAGTTGAATTTATTGCTAGGGTTAGCCCTATTCTCTCGTAACCAAATCACAAAAGAACATAGCGGCTGGATTATAATTTTCTTTTCATTGCCAGACCAATCCTGTTAGCACATTTCATGAAACATAGGACTTGTTTGATATTAATGAATGCCAGTATGATGGGGCTGCAGGCAAATGAATTCAGTCGCGGATGTTATTATCAAGGACAAGTCAAAAGTGTCGACCATTACACAAAATGTTTTTATTCTGCTTTGGCAAGAACAAGACAACGTTCCCAATATTTCTTTAGTTATTTTGCTGACCTAAGTTCTACAGGCAACAGGGGGTTTCTAACAAATTGGTTCCATTTTGAGAGCAGTGAAATAGACGAATAAAGTGGGGCAATGCCATCAAAATTTGCCTTCCTACTTGGCCAGGATGTAGATAGCAACATCCATCTAACCTAACCTTAGTATTATTTAAAAATGGAAATAACTAGTTAACGCAAATTTTTTTGTTGGTTTAGTTATTTATTCAAAAATTCGATATCATAAACCCGGCATTGGGGTTGAACTAAAAAATTTCCAAGTAGTTTCCTGTAGTCCATCAACAATAGCTGAGTTTTTTTTTTTTACTACGCGGCACTGAGTGATATCTCGATTATTATTTGACCAAGTTGGCTCAACTCACAACTAATATATTTTTTTCGAGATTGAGTTGTTGCTTCACATGGAATTTGCTACTCTATCAAGTATTCGGGTTGCTAGGAGGTTTATTCTCTTATTCAAAAAAATTATGGTAAATGTTTTAAGAACTTTGGTACATAACTGTGGTAAGTATTTTGCCTTGTATTGGGCTAATATTTTTTAAATCTATTTTCGATGGATTTCCAATCAGATACAGCTCACGAATAATCTTAGAAACACCACTTTTTTGATTACGCACCTTAATACAATTATACGCCCATTTTTAAATTTCTCACCTGCTCATTTTGGTGCAAATAAATTCTTCAAAAGTAGCAAGTATGCACATCGAAACATTTGTATGATAATTTTGTAATAAGAAATTTGAGTAGTAATAAAATGTGTACTCTTGTATTCGTATGATCCTCCGTACAATACATACAAATATTATTACCAACACATTTAACTGATGGTTTTCAGTATGTTCTTACTCATACGAGCAGGGTGTCATGTAAAACCATTTGCGCTGGCGCAATTCTCATTGGTTTCTTTATACATATATACATTTTATTAGTCACTTTTTGCATTAATTATGTTCAACAATTTGTTGCTTCTTAGTGCAGTTACTCCAACAGATCGAAGTTGTTTATTCGATTTGTTAATAATTTAGATTTGCACATGTAAAGGGTGGTTAAATTTTAAGGGCCGATGTTGAATGGGAACCACACCTAAACGTCTAGTTTTTTTCTGCATTTCATTTGACATTTCTCAATTTCAGACTAACTCAATTTGAACATGGAAAGATACACAATCGAGCAATGTGTTAAAGTTATTCAGGCTTATTATGAAAATGGGCGTTCAAATCAAAATGCATATCGAAGAAAATCATCTTCAGTGATGAGGCACATTTTCACCTCAGTGGATTCGTCAATAAGCAGAATTGGCGCATTTGGGCGAATGATAATCCAAGAGTGATTGTCGAAAAACCAATACACCCACAAAGAGAGACTGTTTGGTGCGGCTTATGGGCTGGCGGCATCATCGGGCCGTATTTTTTCCAAAATGAGGCCGGTCAGGCAGTTACTGTGAATGATGGGCGCTATCGTGAGATGATAACGAACTTTTTATGGCCCGAATTGGAACATATGGATGTGGATGTGGATGTGGACGATATGTGGCTCTTTTGCGCGACAAATTCAATGGCCGTGTTATCTCACGTGGTGGCGATATCAAATGGCCACCAAGATCATGTGATTTGACACCGTTGGACTACTTTCTTTGGGGTTATTTGAAAGAAAAGGTGTACGTCGATAATCCAGCAACAATTCAAGAGCTAAAAGATGATTGTCGGCATAGAACCTCAATTATGCCTCAGCGTCATCGAAAATTTGGACCATCGGATGGAGGTGTGCCGCCGAGGTCGCGGCGGACATTTGGCCGATATTTTGTTCCATACATAATTGAACCACACCATATTATCATAATAAAAAGAAATTACAATAATTTCCAAAATAATTTGTGTTTTGTTCAAAATCAACATCGGTCCTTAAAATTTAACCACCCTTTACATCCTTTTTTCTGGTGTCTGTGTAACAAGTTTGCAATTATTATTGACTGGATTTACACGCCAATAATTGAAATACCATGTGTCTTTTTCCAACCTTACAGTGCCCATTTCTTGGCCATAAAACCAAATTATACAAATTATAGGGGTACTTCCATTAGTCCAACGATCTTAAGCATTATCTCTTGGTTTTGGGACTCGAAGTTCTCATATAAGCCACAAAAATGCTATAGGAAATACATATATAAGATTAAAACTTAATTTCAATTTTTAAATTAATAAAAATTAATAAATGTACGGCCAAAGTACAGTTTTTTGTCACCGAAGCCGAATCGAACTTGGTTGGCCGAAGTTCGGTCGTTCTCAAAATACTTTTGTATAGAATTTAAAAATAATTTTCGATATATAGATATACTACATAATTTGATAACGAAAATACTTTAGATGTTCTCTAAGAATTGAAAATTGACGAGATTCCAATTCGTCAAGTATTAGATAGGATTCTGAAAGCAAATCGAGAAGAGGTTTTTTAAATATATTTGGCTTGAGGTATAGTAGAGATAAATACTATCATATAAGCGAGTTCATATTACACAATACGAAACAGAAGTTAGTTTTCTGCAGAGATAGAAAATAAAAGTTATTTTTGGATTATTAAATCAAAATTGTCGCTCAAACTTTTCGAAGATACCGTCAGAATCCTCGCACAAAGAATAATAAGATTTCCTTATAATTTTCAAACTGTTGATCTGTAACATTTTGAGCAGAATGTATTGATTATTTTTTAAGTTTTCAATATTTGCAGCAAAAAAAAATTCATCATTTTTCTGTATTTTTTTTCGAACACCAAATAACTCGCGTATTTTGTTTTTTTTTAAGAAGCTGGACCAACCTTTAAAATAACAAGTCTCTAATCCATTGAATTAAAAAAAAAAACATATATATAATAATACAAGTGATATTTGTAATTTATTTAATTTATTATGAAAATCGGGTGGAAAAATCAACACAAAGGAGTGGTCGAAAATGTATGATCTACTATACGAATGTGATCAGCTTTTAGAGATCTATTCATTCATGCAAAACCCCTATATTTTATCGTTTTGATCTTTTCATCAAATTTAACAATTAATCCTTATGTCCTATATTTGCTCTTAAATAAAAGTTATTTGTTGAGCTTTATTTTTCGCTCAAGAAATAAAACTTATGTACGTGGTAAATTTTACTTAACTATTGTAAAATAAAACTCAGCTTGTAAGTTTTAATTATAATTTTGTAATTATTTAAGTCGATTGCAATAATTTGTTGGCGGAAATTATTGTAATACATTTTAAAATTTTCAAGAAAATCAAAGATTTTAAAAGAAGTCCGTACGTTTTGTCCTCAGATTGCTAGATTTTAGTGATCCCAGACTTTCGTCCAATACAATATATTTACTAATCAACCTAAAATTTTTGCAAACCAGGACGACTGTACTATAATTGCCTTTTTCGATATTCTAAAAAAAATGTTCAAAATAATAATTTATAAATGAATCAATCAACTATTATGCACAATTTATAAAAACTCAATAAAAACTAATAAAATTTTTAAAATTTTTTAGAAGGATGTTCGGATATTTTTTGGGTAAGCAGTTATATGACCTATTTAATTTTAGTATAACAAAGTGCTTGTTTGAAATGGCTAGAGACTATCGTTGATTTTTGGTAATTTTTGTCTTCGTAAGTTTTTACAATAAAATAATAATATATAAAATATTAATAAGCTATAAAACTGCATACTCGAAAAATTTCTGAGAACTCTTCTAAAAAAATTTAAAATCTAAATGAAAATTTGTTGAGTTTTAATAAGTTTTTTATTAAGTTTGAAACATTACAATAAACTATATTTGTATATAATAATATTTGTATATAAAATTAAAAATTTTGTGATGAAAAACCGGTCGACTGGGTTTGCCCGCCACTGTACGTTTGTTGGTTTTCTATTTTCTCCCAAAAAATTTGACTTAGACTGCCTCTGAAAATAGTCTCATCAAAACCAACAACAAAATACATGTAAGTTTTTTGAATGAATTCGCCGTAGTTATTGCCACCAACAAAGCGAATTCTAGACTGAATGTCAAAACTATGTGTTTGTGTTGTTCTCACCGATTCTCACTGTCACTTTTCGTATAATTTGTGAGTGTACACTTTTGTTGTTGTACGCTCAACAAAATCTGGTATGAATTCGCCTTGACCACCGCCCTACTGAATACGCCTTGAACTACGATGGATTGGGCGATAGTTTCTTCGTAGATTATTCGAAAATTTGAACCGCGATGAATTTAACCTGGATGTGAACTCAAACGGTGCTATGAATTTGTATAAAATTTGACACATAAATAGGTTATATCCAAGATTCGCATATGTTGTATATTTTAAAGAGAGTAACCATCTGTTTTAAGAGTTATTTTCAATTTAAATAAGTAAAACCAAAAATTGCAGTTTGGACAGATTTTGGGATATTTTTAAATGAGTAAAATGAAATTTGGGTAAAATAGTATAAATCAAATCATTAAGAGCTCTTTATTTTGAAAATATTTTGGAGATGATTGTCACCTGTTTAAAAAAGTAAATTAAATTATTATTAAGTGAAATATTATGGCATGATTCAAGCCTTAAACCTACTTGGCGTGAATCATGCCATAATGAAAAGGAAGAATACTTAATAATGAGAAAGTTTCTAAAGAGGGTTGGCTCCTATTTTACAAAATAAAATTAATTTAATTTATAAGCTAACTGAAATGTAATGGTATTGATGTGAAATGATAGAGTTCATTTTTATTTCTGAAGAATCTTGTCAACTTTTTAAAAACGATGATTCAATTTATTAAGTAAGATAACTGAAATTCTGTTATTCTGGTGCCAAACGAAAAAGGAAGCTTAATTTTGACATTATTTTGGAGAGAGTTAGCACCTGTTTAAAAAGGTAAATTACTATTCATACTGGCACAAATATTTTCCATATCCTGCATTACAATTTTCGAAATTTCCTTCACACTGAAAGACTGACTTACATTAATAACTACCAGAATAAGCGCATGAAGATGATCAACAAAATCCTGTAACGCCCCGCATATCAGATTAAGATTAAGCTTTTTCAACTGTAGATAACGTTTGAAAAATAAATACTGCTGTTGTTTGATTGCGTTCTGAATTTCTATCAAAAAAGACAATGGATTCTAATTTCGCTTATCATTTTCGCTTAAATGTTAAAATGACTCTACCAGCTACAAATTTAATAAAGCAATACTATGGCAAAAGTCATTTAATTACTTGTGATTGCATTTGATTATAACCAGAAGTTTATACAAATGCGATACTTAATTTCTTGATGACCTTTTCATGACTAACTTAGCTCATTTCTACTGATTGGCTACTTGAAATTATTAGTTTGCCCTTCAATACTTCCGCTCTATGCCAATATTAACACAATTCCATAAGGTTTGCATTATTCGCATATACATAGTGCTTATCATAACTATATGACGGGGACTTATTGGCAAGTTTCGCCATTATATTTATCTTTAATTAATTTTTAGTTAATTTTTTTATAAAAACTTCATAACTCCATTGTGCAATAAAACCCGTATAAATCCAAGTACTAAAATTTGGTGAATACAAAAAAAATCAAAAAGTTTCCACCCTCCTTTCAAACTTTGTAAATAAAATCTTTAGAAAATGTGTGTAGTTTTATAGTTCATGTAATTTCAGTTTAATAAAGTGCAAATTTTAAAAGTCGCAAAAATGGGCAATATTTTTTGCAGACGGTTTTTATTATTTTCTACGAATGCACGATTGTGTTTTATATGGAATAAAATTACCAATACCACTAACAAAGCCAAATTATCAAAAATCGATGGACCAAATTATAACTTGCACTTTATTTCAACAACCGAAAATATCGTTATATTAAATTTTTCGAATAAAAATTAATCGAAAAGAATTCGTTCAAAACAAAACTCAAATATATCGACCTAATTCTAATCTAAACTTTTTACTCACAATTTTTGGACATTTTTTGAATACGCCATTTTATAGTCCATTAAATTCTATTTGAATAAAGCGATTTACGGTTATAATTTTTATACAAACAATCATGATCTAATCGTTATTATGTGTTTTTTTTTATTTTTTCGATCGCATTTGATCGATATTTAATGATATTTACTTTTTCAATCAAGTTTTATTTCATTATTTTTCACTATTATTTCGCTGATAAAATTTTATCGATATTTCGCGACTTTTTTTCGATTAAAAATAATCGGTATTCTTGGATTTAAATTTATCCAAACAAATTTGATCGAAAATGAATGAATGAAAATGATTGAAAATAACAAAATATTTCTTTCAATAAAAACAATCGATATTCTCTGACTTAAATTTTTCCGATCTTAATTTTTTTAAATTTTTCCAATTATATTTAATCGATATTTTGTGGATTTTTCGATCACAAAACATTATTGGAATTGCTAATACTATTGTCACCGCCGACAAATTTTTTGCGTTTATTATGATCGAAATTTTCTAGTCGAAGAACAACGATTACTTTTGATCGCAAAAATAAAAATAATTGGAAAAATTTAAATCAAAGAATAACTATTATTTTTAAAAGAAAATATAAAAATTACAAAATATCGATAAAATTTAATCGCAAAAATAAAAATTTAAAACTAACGATCACAATTGATCGAAAAAATAAAAATTTCGAAATATCGATCAAATGTAATCGAAAAAATAAAAATAACAAAACAAAGCAAAGATAAACTTATTAAAAGTGAAACTTTATACAATTTTAATATTAATAAAAATTGATAATTGCTCGGCCAAAGTTCGGCCTTTTTTTGGGTGAAGCTAAAACGAAACTGAAGCGAACTTTAGTGGCCGAACATGACCGAAGCCGAAATGCGATCGTTCTATACTCAAATCATTATCTTCCTCACGGCTTCTTTTTTGAATCAAAATCTCTTTTAACAAACCATTTATTAATAATTTTTTTAAATGCTTATTGAGACCCATATTTTCTATTTCTAGATATGAGGTAATGATTTAGCAAGTGAATAATATTAAATTGTCACTGCCTATGACCCCTATATGCTAAATTCCTATTTGAAAAGCGGTTGATATTCGCTCTTTACCAATAATCACTGAATTGATCGCCCTTCGTCTAGGAACCGTACTCGAAGTTTTAGCTAGGCATACAATAAATAAAATAAACAAAAAACTTTTTTCAAAGTCTCCCTAAAATGTATGTGGGGTCACAAGAATTAAATTGATTAAATTTTAGTTAGTTGAATTTATTGCTAGGGTTAGCCCTATTCTCTCGTAACCAAATCACAAAAGAACATAGCGGCTGGATTATAATTTTCTTTTCATTGCCAGACCAATCCTGTTAGCACATTTCATGAAACATAGGACTTGTTTGATATTAATGAATGCCAGTATGATGGGGCTGCAGGCAAATGAATTCAGTCGCGGATGTTATTATCAAGGACAAGTCAAAAGTGTCGACCATTACACAAAATGTTTTTATTCTGCTTTGGCAAGAACAAGACAACGTTCCCAATATTTCTTTAGTTATTTTGCTGACCTAAGTTCTACAGGCAACAGGGGGTTTCTAACAAATTGGTTCCATTTTGAGAGCAGTGAAATAGACGAATAAAGTGGGGCAATGCCATCAAAATTTGCCTTCCTACTTGGCCAGGATGTAGATAGCAACATCCATCTAACCTAACCTTAGTATTATTTAAAAATGGAAATAACTAGTTAACGCAAATTTTTTTGTTGGTTTAGTTATTTATTCAAAAATTCGATATCATAAACCCGGCATTGGGGTTGAACTAAAAAATTTCCAAGTAGTTTCCTGTAGTCCATCAACAATAGCTGAGTTTTTTTTTTTTACTACGCGGCACTGAGTGATATCTCGATTATTATTTGACCAAGTTGGCTCAACTCACAACTAATATATTTTTTTCGAGATTGAGTTGTTGCTTCACATGGAATTTGCTACTCTATCAAGTATTCGGGTTGCTAGGAGGTTTATTCTCTTATTCAAAAAAATTATGGTAAATGTTTAAAGAACTTTGGTACATAACTGTGGTAAGTATTTTGCCTTGTATTGGGCTAATATTTTTTAAATCTATTTTCGATGGATTTCCAATCAGATACAGCTCACGAATAATCTTAGAAACACCACTTTTTTGATTACGCACCTTAATACAATTATACGCCCATTTTTAAATTTCTCACCTGCTCATTTTGGTGCAAATAAATTCTTCAAAAGTAGCAAGTATGCACATCGAAACATTTGTATGATAATTTTGTAATAAGCAATTTGAGTAGTAATAAAATGTGTACTCTTGTATTCGTATGATCCTCCGTACAATACATACAAATATTATTACCAACACATTTAACTGATGGTTTTCAGTATGTTCTTACTCATACGAGCAGGGTGTCATGTAAAACCATTTGCGCTGGCGCAATTCTCATTGGTTTCTTTATACATATATACATTTTATTAGTCACTTTTTGCATTAATTATGTTCAACAATTTGTTGCTTCTTAGTGCAGTTACTCCAACAGATCGAAGTTGTTTATTCGATTTGTTAATAATTTAGATTTGCACATGTAAAGGGTGGTTAAATTTTAAGGGCCGATGTTGAATGGGAACCACACCTAAACGTCTAGTTTTTTTCTGCATTTCATTTGACATTTCTCAATTTCAGACTAACTCAATTTGAACATGGAAAGATACACAATCGAGCAATGTGTTAAAGTTATTCAGGCTTATTATGAAAATGGGCGTTCAAATCAAAATGCATATCGAAGAAAATCATCTTCAGTGATGAGGCACATTTTCACCTCAGTGGATTCGTCAATAAGCAGAATTGGCGCATTTGGGCGAATGATAATCCAAGAGTGATTGTCGAAAAACCAATACACCCACAAAGAGAGACTGTTTGGTGCGGCTTATGGGCTGGCGGCATCATCGGGCCGTATTTTTTCCAAAATGAGGCCGGTCAGGCAGTTACTGTGAATGATGGGCGCTATCGTGAGATGATAACGAACTTTTTATGGCCCGAATTGGAACATATGGATGTGGATGTGGATGTGGACGATATGTGGCTCTTTTGCGCGACAAATTCAATGGCCGTGTTATCTCACGTGGTGGCGATATCAAATGGCCACCAAGATCATGTGATTTGACACCGTTGGACTACTTTCTTTGGGGTTATTTGAAAGAAAAGGTGTACGTCGATAATCCAGCAACAATTCAAGAGCTAAAAGATGATTGTCGGCATAGAACCTCAATTATGCCTCAGCGTCATCGAAAATTTGGACCATCGGATGGAGGTGTGCCGCCGAGGTCGCGGCGGACATTTGGCCGATATTTTGTTCCATACATAATTGAACCACACCATATTATCATAATAAAAAGAAATTACAATAATTTCCAAAATAATTTGTGTTTTGT
This sequence comes from Anomoia purmunda, assembly GCA_951828415.1. Taxonomy (NCBI): domain Eukaryota; kingdom Metazoa; phylum Arthropoda; class Insecta; order Diptera; family Tephritidae; genus Anomoia; species Anomoia purmunda. The sequence goes on from OX639993.1 coordinate 156,406,816, forward strand.
TCAAAATCAACATCGGTCCTTAAAATTTAACCACCCTTTACATCCTTTTTTCTGGTGTCTGTGTAACAAGTTTGCAATTATTATTGACTGGATTTACACGCCAATAATTGAAATACCATGTGTCTTTTTCCAACCTTACAGTGCCCATTTCTTGGCCATAAAACCAAATTATACAAATTATAGGGGTACTTCCATTAGTCCAACGATCTTAAGCATTATCTCTTGGTTTTGGGACTCGAAGTTCTCATATAAGCCACAAAAATGCTATAGGAAATACATATATAAGATTAAAACTTAATTTCAATTTTTAAATTAATAAAAATTAATAAATGTACGGCCAAAGTACAGTTTTTTGTCACCGAAGCCGAATCGAACTTGGTTGGCCGAAGTTCGGTCGTTCTCAAAATACTTTTGTATAGAATTTAAAAATAATTTTCGATATATAAATATACTACATACTTTGATAACGAAAATACTTTAGATGTTCTCTAAGAATTGAAAATTGACGAGATTCCAATTCGTCAAGTATTAGATAGGATTCTGAAAGCAAATCGAGAAGAGGTTTTTTAAATATATTTGGCTTGAGGTATAGTAGAGATAAATACTATCATATAAGCGACTTCATATTATACAATACGAAACAGAAGTTAGTTTTCTGCAGAGATAGAAAATAAAAGTTATTTTTAGATTATTAAATCAAAATTGTCGCTCAAACTTTTCGAAGATACCGTCAGAATCCTCGCACAAAGAATAATAAGATTTCCTTATGATTTTCAAACTGTTGATCTGTAACATTTTGAGCAGAATGTATTGATTATTTTTTAAGTTTTCAATATTTGCAGCAAAAATAAATGCATCATTTTCTGTATTTTTTTCAAACACCAAATAACTCGCGTATTTTAATTTTTTTTTTTAAGAAGCTGGACCAAGCTTTAAAAAAACAAGTTGTCGAATCCATTGAATTAAAAAAGAACATATATATAATAATATTAGTGATATTTGTAATTTATTTAATTTATTATGAAAATCGGGTGGAAAAATCAACACAAAGGAGTGGTCGAAAATGTATGATCTACTATACGAATGTGATCAGCTTTTAGAGATCTATTCATTCATGCAAAACCCCTATATTTTATCGTTTTGATCTTTTCATCAAATTTAACAATTAATCCTTATGTCCTATATTTGCTCTTAAATAAAAGTTATTTGTTGAGCTTTATTTTTCGCTCAAGAAATAAAACTTATGTACGTGATAAATTTTACTTAACTATTGTAAAATAAAACTCAGCTTGTAAGTTTTAATTATAATTTTGTAATTATTTAAGTCGATTGCAATAATTTGTTGGCGGAAATTATTGTATTGCATTTTAAAATGTTCAAGAAAATCAAAGATTTTAAAAGAAGTCCGTACGTTTTGTCCTCAGATTGATAGGTTTTATTGATCCGATACTTTCGTCCAATACAATATATTTACTAATCAACTGTACTATAATTGCCTATTTCGATATTCTAAAAAAATCTTCAAAATAATAATTTATAAATGAATCTTTCAGACATTATACACGATTTATAAAAACTCAATAAGTTTTCATCAAAATTTTTAAATTTTTTAGAAGGATTTTCGGACATTTTTTGGGTTATCAGTTATATGACCTATTTAATTTTAATATAATAAAGTGCTTGTTTGAAATGGCTAGAGACTATCATTGATTTTTGGTTATTTTTGCCTTCGTAAGTTTTTACAATAAAATAATAATATATAAAATAATAATATATAAAATAATAATTTATAAAATAATAATAAGCTATAAAATTGCATACTCGAAAAATTTCTAAAAACTCTTCTAAAAAAATTAAAATGAAAATTTGTTGAGTTTTAATAAATGTTTGATTAAGTTTGAAACATTACAATAAACTATATTTGTATATAAAATTAACAAAAAAAAATTTTTTTATTAAAAACCGGTCGACTGGGTTTGCCCGCCACTGTACGTTTGTTGGTTTTCTATTTTCTCCCAAAAAATTTGACTTAGACTGCCTCTGAAAATAGTCACATCAAAACCAACAACAAAACACATGTAAGTTTTTTGAATGAATTCGCTGTAGTTATTGCCACCAACAAAGCGAATTCATATCATATGGTGGTGTTGGGCAAACGATTGAGTAAATTCGCTTTCTAGACTGAATGTCAAAACTATGTGTTTGTTGTAATTCTCACCAATTCTCACTGTCACTTTTCGTATAATTTGTGAGTGTACACTTTTGTTGTTGTACGCTCAACAAAATCTGGTATGAATTCTTATTGACCACCGCCTTACTGAATACGCCTTGAACTACGATGGATTCGACGATAGTTTCTTCGTAGATTATTCGAAAATTTGAACCGCGATGAATTTAACCTGGGTGTGAACTCAAACGGTTCTATGAATTTGTATAAAATTTGACACATAAATAGGTTATATCCAAGATTCGCATATGTTGTATATTTTAAAGAGAGTAACCATCTGTTTTAAGAGTTATTTTCAATTTAAATAAGTAAAACCAAAAATTGCAGTTTGGACAGATTTTGGGATATTTTTAAATGAGTAAAATGAAATTTGGGTAAAATAGTATAAATCAAATCATTAAGAGCTCTTTATTTTGAAAATATTTTGGAGATGATTGTCACCTGTTTAAAAAAGTAAATTAAATTATTATTAAGTGAAATATTATGGCATGATTCAAGCCTTAAACCTACTTGGCGTGAATCATGCCATAATGTAAAGGAAGAATACTTAATAATGAGAAAGTTTCTAAAGAGGGTTGGCTCCTATTTTACAAAATAAAATTAATTTAATTTATAAGCTAACTGAAATGTAATGGTATTGATGTGAAATGATAGAGTTCATTTTTATTTCTGAAGAATCTTGTCAACTTTTTAAAAACGATGATTCAATTTATTAAGTAAGATAACTGAAATTCTGTTATTCTGGTGCCAAACGAAAAAGGAAGCTTAATTTTGACATTATTTTGGAGAGAGTTAGCACCTGTTCAACACAAACTAGAATACACATTCATAAATATGTTTACATAACAAATACTAGCTACGAAAGGTAAATTGCTATTCATACTGGCACAAATATTTTCCATATCCTGCATTACAATTTTCGAAATTTCCTTCACACTGAAAGACTGACTTACATTAATAACTACCAGAATAAGCGCATCAAGATGATCAACAACAACAACAACGATCCTGTAACGCCCCGCATATCAGATTAAGATTAAGCTTTTTCAACTGTAGATAACGTTAGAAAAATAAATATTGCTGTTTTTTGATTGCGTTCTGAATTTCTAACAAAAAAGACAATGGATTCTATTTTCGCTTATTATTTTAGCTTAAATGTTAAAATGACTCTACCAGGTACAAATTTAATAAAGCAATACTATGGCAAAAGTCATTTCATTTCTTGTGATTGCATTTGATTATAACCAGAAGTTTATACAAATGCGATACTTAATTTCTTGATGACCTTTTCATGACTAACTTAGCTCATTTCTACTGATTGGCTACTTGAAATTATTAGTTTGCCCTTCAATACTTCCGCTCTGTGCCAATATTAACACAATTCCATAAGGTTTGCATTATTCGCATATACATAGTGCTTATCATAACTATATGACGGGGAGTTATTGGCAAGTTTCGCCATTATATTTATCTTTAATTAATTTTTAGTTAATTTTTTTATAAAAACTTCATAACTCCATTGTGCAATAAAAACCGTATAAATCCAAGTGTTAAAATATATATTGCAGACGGTTTTTATTATTTTCTCGGAATGCACGATTTTGTTTTATATGGAAGAAAATTACCAACACCGCTAACAAAGCCAAATTATCAAAAATCGATGGACCAAATTAAAAATTGAACTTTATCGTTATTTTAATTTTTTCGAATAAAAAAATTATCGGAAAGAATTCGTTCAAAACAAAACTCAAATATATCGACTTAATTCTAATCTAAACCTTTTACTCACAATTTTTGGACATTTTTTGAATACGCCATTTTATAGTCCATTAAATTCTATTTGAATAAAGCGATTTACGGTTATAATTTTTATACAAACAATCATGATCTAATCGTTATTATGTGTTTTTTTTATTTTTTCGATCGCATTTGATCGATATTTAATGATATTTACTTTTTCAATCAAGTTTTATTTCATTATTTTTCATTATTATTTCGCTGATAAAATTTTATCGATATTTCGCGACTTTTTTCGATTTAAAATAATCGGTATTCTTGGATTTAAATTTATCCAAACAAGTTTGATTGAAAATGAATGAATGAAAATGATTGAAAATAACAAAATATTTCTTTCAATAAAAACAATCGATATTCTCTGACTTAAATTTTTCCGATCTTAATTTTTTTAAATTTTTCCAATTATATTTAATCGATATTTTGTGGATTTTTCGATCACAAAACATTATTGGAATTGCTAATACTATTGTCACCGCCGACAAATTTTTTGCGTTTATTATGATCGAAATTTTCTAGTCGAAGAACAACGATTACTTTTGATCGCAAAAATAAAAATAATTGGAAAAATTTAAATCAAAGAATAACTATTATTTTTAAAAGAAAATATAAAAATTACAAAATATCGATAAAATTTAATCGCAAAAATAAAAATTTAAAACTAACGATCACAATTGATCGAAAAGATAAAAATTTCAAAATATCGATCAGATGTAATCGAAAAAGTAAAAATAACAAAATAACAAAATAACAAAATAACAAAATAACAAAATAACAAAATAACGATTAAAGCATGATTTTTGTTTTATGAAAATTATAACTGCTACGATTCCTATTTTATTTGTGAAAAGTTTGAAATTTTTATGCAATTTTTTTTCGGAGTTTCATTGAATTTTCATCAAAGTGTGAATAATGATTTTATAGGTATTTTTATAAAACATTAATAAAAAACTAGTAAGCAACAAATTAAAGGTAGAAACTTGTGAAAAAGTATATGTCTTATAATTATGATAAGCACTATATGTATGTGTTGAAGTCAACTCAAATCCACGCGTGCACACATGCATACACACATCGGCATATATTGTGGTTAACAGTGTGATTTTCGCAAACGTCCAAAAGTAACGCCTAATTAAATTGGCAAAGTTCGTGTTTAGACCAAATAAAAATGCCTTTGATTTATGTCAATGGCAAAAATGGCAAATTGCAAGCGAAATAAAATATTTAGCACGCATACCTCATATATACATACACATAGCAAATGGAATGCCGGTATGTGCGTATGTATGTGTATGTGTGTGTGTGTGTGTGTGTGTGAGTGTGTGTATGTATATCATTACCATACCTTCATAACTTCGGTCAACTCTTCGGGTGTGTTGGTGTATCGCGTTTCTAATCAGTCTAAATATTTAGCTGTATGCTCCCATATCCGTTTCCGTTTTAACTACAATCACTGTTTTTGTCGCAATTCTAGTTTGTGGCGCACACTTATTATTAAATACTGTGCTTAGAAGTTGCTAATTTTATATTTTTTTTATTTTTTTTGGAAATATCTATCTATTTAATTTAACTTGCATGCAACCAGTCCAATCAAATTGTTAACAACAACAGTACATAAACTGGGCTCTTATTAGTGGTGATTTCAAAGGAAAAAAATAGTTAACTAAAATATAAATTATTATTAATATGAACGTTGCCAGTACTGAGCGCTAGACATCAGCTGTTGCAGTTAAATGGAATCGCTGTTATTGAAATTGTTTTTTTTTATTTCTTTTTTGTTTTTTTTGAAGAGCTGCATACCTATTTACATTTAGCGGCAGCTTTAATTCTATCATCCCTTTCTCCCTCAACACCATTCTCGCACCATTACATTCAGCACATTGTAGTTTTACTAAATTAATTATTAAAACTAAAACAAACAAAAAACCACACTCTAAACTAAATTGTCTAATTGCGGTATTGCTGTAGCATTAGTTGCACGAGAGAAATGCATTTTGAAAAATCGCAAATTGGTAGAATAATTAGCTGCTGCTTTTGGGAAAGAAAAAAATAAAACACAACAACAACTTACTCAAATGAATAGTTATATTATAGTCAGTTGTAATTGGCTGATGATGCTGTTGGCATTTCCCGGTTGGCTGTGTCCACGTTGTTGTTATATTAATTGTATTGCCTTTGTATTGTCATTGCTCATTGCGTGCTTGTACTTTGTATCTATTTAATCGAATATTTGCATGAGTATGTAAACTTGGTATTGTTGTTGCATGCATGAAATTACAATACTGAAATTACTAGTTTGACACCGCGGCATTGTAATTGGCGCTCAAAAAGTACCATAAAATAATTGCACTTGCCATTTCCATGCATTTAAAATTCGCCTAATTAACTAAGCCTTTATAATACATTTTTTTACACAATTTACAAAGAGTATGACTATAGTTTGTATGTGGGTATAAAATTTGTACAGCACTCAGCACTCACTTGAAACACTAGCTTCGAAAATTATAAATATTATAATATTTAACAAAATATCATAAATTTTAACTGAATATTAATTGTTTTTTACGATAAGAAATTTTTTTTACAAGTTTCGTGCGCTATTTGTTACTAACTAATTTTTTATAAAACACAGTTCGTTCGTCAATAAACCCGTATTAATAATTTTCAAATTTGCATCAAAATTTCAAACTTTTTAATCAGAAAAATTGGGTTGCATTCATATAGCCCATTCAATTTTAGTAAAATAAAGTGCTAGTTTTACTTCAATTTTTGAAAGTTGATTGTAATTTGCTTCTATATGAAAAAATCACGCACTCGTTATGAAAATGAGCAACACCGTCAGAAAAAAATATTAAAAATCTGTGGGACTTTTAAACTTCTAGAACTTTGTACTTTATTGAACTAAAATTGAATTTCCTAACAACTCTGAATGAAATGTTCCACGTTCCGATGGAAATTTATTGAATTTTATCAATATTTGCACAAATTTTAGAGCTTGACTCTCTACGGATTTTATTTTATAATGAACAGTATTTTTATAAAGAGTTAATTAAAAATTTATTATAAGTAAATTAAGTATTTGTCGTATAGTTATGATAAGCACTACAGAGATAAACGAAAATCTATAAAAACTTTGAATATAAAAAAATATTTAACTATGAGTTCACTGAATTTTTAGTATACAAATTTTTAATCTTATATATAAAAATCTCTTGTCATGGTTTTGTGGTCGAAACGGCTCAACCGACATTTATGAAATATTGTAGTTATATTTGGTAGCATGAGAGTAGGTTTAAAGTATATTTTAAGCGGGGGGAGGAGGGGAGGCGGGATTGGATGTTGTTCCCTGTTTAAAAAGTCAAATTTAACCAAAATATGCACTAGTTATATGAAATATTAAAATATGGGTGTTAAGCGTTTCGTCTCGGCAAGAAGGTTCATAGCTAACTATATGACGGCTACCACCTTCTTGAAAAATCGAATTCAATTGAATTATACCTTAGGATATAAAATATTAATATATTAGTGTCAACCTGATCAAAAAGAGCAATTAATAAACAAATAGTGGCAGGACAAAGTTTGCCGGGTTTTTCTAGTTTTAAAATAATATTAAGGTTTTCTAATCAATACTAAATAACACCATGGAAATATCGTGTGTTACATTCACTAAGCTTCGAAACTATTGAATACATAGATTCTCATAACCTCGCACATAACTTTGGGTATACTTTATCCATATATTGAATGGGACAAAACAATTTTTCTTAGAAATGGTCAGGAATCATATTGTTTTAAATTACATTTTAATTTTTAAATGGCGTCAACGTAAAATAAAAAGCTAATATGACTCCATATAACGAATGCTTGTAATTTTATTTTATTTTTTGTATGAAAGAAAAAACCTGCATACCCGAAAAGTTTTAAGTATTTAATTAAAAGGTCTGAAATTTTGATGGCAATGTTTTGAGAATTGAAGAATTTTTGTGAGTTTCGTAAAAAGTTTGAAAATTTTGTTTACATGGTTTGTGTTACTTTTATAAAACCAAATATAAAAAAATGAATTAATAAACTTCACGATAGGCACAACACCTAATATAAATTCTGTAAAAAAAATACCTTGAATTTATTATTTAAAAATCCCATTTAGAACGAATATCAAAATTATACTACTATTTTTGCTAACCTTGAGTTTCAGCGCGATCTTTCGTATAGTTCATTCACAGTACTCAACATTGTTAGATCACTTGAAGAATGTTTCACGATTTTAAAGTACGCTTATATCCAAATTCCATTTTTTGGCTATAAATTTAAAAAAATGTCTTCCAAATTTTTACAAAAACAAAAATCCCAGAAACCAACTTTTATAATAATGTAAATTGTCAAAATATAAAAAGAATATGCGGATACTGGGAAGTAAGTATAAATTTAAAGCCTTCCGAAAAACTTAGCCATGATATCTATATTTTAATTAAATTAAAGAAATGATTCTACATATAGACCCTCTAGAATCCTGTTACTTGTGTAAATTTTTGCTTTTACATAAAAATCTAAAGAACTAAGATTTTGATTTTCTACAATTGAAATACCTAATACTTTCTGTAATTGTATTACTTTGTTTATCGATAATCGGGTTTAATACTTTTGAGTCTTATTACGCAATGGTAAGTTAAAAGTTAAAAAATTAATGTATATGTATATGTAAAATACCATGAAGCAGCATTCAAATGCAGAAGAACTGCGAGTTTTTTCTATCACGTCATTTTTTCGAGAAATTAACCTTTAAACTTTTTTCATAAAACACATAATTTTTAATGAACTGTTCAAGCATCCATATTGAAACTACACGACAAATAATTGTATTGAACACTTTAATCCAAAAAGGTTAAAGTTTTAAGGCCATTTTTGTCCGTTTGTACGTTTTTCAAAAATTTGATAGAAATCATATTCAAAGTAAAGCCTTCGATTTCTCGAGATTGCACGAGAAGCAATTTCTTGCGAGGATCGATTTCTTGCGAGCTTCTCGTGTATCGAAAAGTTCGCGAACATCTCAATATTCTACTCCATAAAATAACTGGATTGTTTGTATTAATTTCAACTGCTTACCCTACACATTTACTTTGTGCTTATGCGAGCTGCCTGCTTTTTTTTACATTAAACAATGAAATAAACCCATCTCGATAAATACTCGACATTTCTTGCGAGAGTGGTGATATCCGAGATTGTATCGAAAACTCGATTACCGCTCGAGAATGTGTGGGCAGAAGTCGAAAGGCCAAATTTAAAGGAACTTTCTCGAACCAAATGTTTCTATAAAAATGTTTAAAAAAAGTTAACTATGTAAGGTTTGTTTATCAACCAATAGAAAACTGTTCGGCTTAAGCCAACAATTTAAAATATTATATCAGAATTGTTTAATCATTTTGAGTGCAATAGTTGAATAAAACTTTGTAAGCCAGTAGCGAATTTGTAGCGTATGATAGCTTTTTAAAAAGTCAGAAGTAAGATTTCTAACTAAAATATTTAGTGCTTTTAACTTTTTGTTTTCAATATTGTATCATGAGATTATTTATTTATTATTGCATTATAACTAATACGCTAAAACCCTGGAATCCATTTTCTTGTTACACCATTTTACGCGAAATTAGTAGCTTCGGATAGTTTCCACTTGATTGAGCATGATAATTAATTTTCAAATACATAAATAAGCAACCTTGCTCAACACAGGTACACATATGTATATGTAGTTATGTATGTGCCTTTCTGTTTCAATATAGATATATCTACATACAAATACCTCTATAGATATTGAAGGCAAATCGACCACAACCAATTAACGAGCGACTACTGTTCTTGGAAAGCCTAAAACATATACATAATATATGTATACAACTATGTAAATATATAAATATGTACATATATGTAGATTCATACCCTCGTACATATGTGAATACACCGTAAAAAATACTGGTTTACTTTTAATTTCAGTTGGTATAGAATTGGAATTTTAATCCCAAAAAGTTTTATTTTTATTGCACCTGAAGTTAGCTTTATGCCATAGTGTTGGCATTCTTGTAAAACTATGAACTTACAGTTCTATTAAATACAAAATGGTATGAAACCAAAACTATAATCAGTGTTTAGTGTTTTATATTCTATATATTGATACCTTTTCATTTTAAATTAATAATAAAAAATAGGGACAGAAAATTATCGTTATTTTGATTTTTTCGGATAAAAAAATTATTGAGAAGAATCCGTATAAAATAATATTTCAATATATCGATCTAAATCGTATGTCATATGCCATGCAAATCTTATCTGGGTTTTATTTAGAAGATTTTTTGTTTTAAATGATTGCATAATAGTTATTTTGTGATTTTCGATAAAGTTTAACTGTTTTTTTATTATAAATTTTTTGATCAAATTTAATCGTTATTATATGAATGTCGTTTAAATCAAAAACCAATCGTCATTTCGACAAATACGTATATTATGATTGCAAAGTTTCAAATGCAAAAATAACGATGATATTTTAGCGAAAAAATAAAAACCTCAAAATATCGATAAGAATTTTAAATCCAAGAATAACGATTGTTTTTATCGAAAGAATAAAAAATGCAAAAGAACGTTCAAACTTAATCGAAAAAAATAAATATTAAAAAATAACTTAAACTTGATTGAAAAAATAAAAATAGCGAAAATAAAAATAAATAACTATTACATCAAAATTTGTTTTATAAAAATTTTAAGCCTTAAGATCTCTGTTAAAAAAATCATAAAAGTGATCTCTCTAATGTGCTAAGTATTTTTTTAAGTTGGGATTTTTTTTTCACTCTCAATTGCACTATGGAACAGCGAATAAATCAAGTAAGTATTGTAATAAATAATTACTCAAATTTTTTCTTTTGTTTTTATTTTCAGCATATATTTTAGAACTATGATTATTATTTTTTAAACAAAATATCAAATTTAATAAAAATTTTGATTGCATTTCTTATTAGTTTTAAATAAAATGTGCTATTTTTTATTAGTGAGCTTGGAAGTTTGTTGAGCATTGTATGCAATAAAAAAGACCTTTGACCCTTTCCGAACGCAACTCAGAGATATTCGATTTAAGTAGGCATAAAAAAGCGCAAAAGTTTCAAAATGTGGTTTTGGAGACTCTGCAAATATTTGGAAAAGTTGGTTAATATATTAACCGATTTATTTGAAAGGTGTTAAAAGTGCAGGAGCTTTTAGTATTGTAAAAAATATTTTATTATATTCACAAATATGACTTAGAGAACTAGTACAACTTTAATGAAAGTAAAAAATATAAATACATACATACATGTATAATAATATATATTTTAATTTTTTTGCAATTTTTAGAGAACAATACAAGATGGTTTGCCACTGCCATGTGAAAATGTAGCAAGTCCATTATTCATTTTTTCGGAATATTTTAAATAGCACCGTTTTTTTCAGTATAAGCCACCAAGAAGCTACATCAAAGAAATAAGCCTAAATTTATATTTAGTTGACTACAGAAATATTATATGCTAACTTAATATTTGATCCAAAAAGTCAACACCGTTCATAGATGCATTATATCTTCGAGCCATTTCTGGTCTTTTTACTTCTAACATTTTCTTTGACTGCTTACAATCTTTTAACTATGTATTCCAAGGAAATTTGAGACAATAAGTATTGGTTGTTATCTTGCCATTTTATATGACATTTTTCACAATCGTTGCTCATTAAATATAAAGAAACCCCGATTTACCACAAAAAACGTAGTTTTTATTTCCCATTTGGCTTCCCTTTGTGATCAACTTCACAAGAAAGTCTTGCTTTGAATGGTAAATATAATCTGTATAGTTACTATGCCGAATGTAATTTAAAAGCATTTCAAATAAAATTTGTGCAATTTTTTTGTACATTAGAGTTGAATACATTTTTAAATTGTATTGCACCATCCTTCGGAGCCTAAATAACTTTTTTATTCGAAATCAAGTCAAGTGTTAAAGCTTGTTCTTGAAGAGCGAAATATTGACTCATTTCAATCACACGTTCATAGAAAATGGTATTCAGTATTTATTTATAATATAGATTTTTGGTCGAGCCCTTGTAGAAATTTATAATTTATCTATGATCCTTTTTACAAAGTTACATAAAATCATTAATCTTTATACTGTGTTCATAAGCTTTCTAGTACTATGAAAAAGAGAAAGTTATAGTTTCCAAAACCTCGATTCTTTTATTCAAAACCATAAAAGTTCAAAATTTTCAGATCAATGGCAGACTTTTTTTGTACAATATATTGACCAAATGTAGAGAAAGGGTTAAGGATCTACTTTCAAGACCAAAAACCAATAATCCAATTTTCAGAGAGATTCAAAACATTCTCAGATGATTTTTAAGCCGTCAAAAGGAATAAAATTTACTACCATGGTTAGTTTTTGAGAATAAAATCTTCTTTGAAATGATTCCAACGGCAGTATTAATTTAATATTAAGAATACTTACGCTCTCAATTTTCTCTTTCTCTTTTTTGCTTAATTCTTTAGGGCTCCAATCCAAGAATGATAAAACAGAAGATCGTGGCTTCCGCGAACCGCTAGCCTTCCCTTTGTCGATTACACAGCATCTATCCATTCGCTGACGAAACAAAAGCAATTTACACAAACAATAGCTATGGAAACTTTTCAATCATTCTGAGATTTATTTGCTTCTTCTGCGCTTCTTTCTCTTTTTTTTTTGTTAGAAAATTTTTTTCTTTGCTCTCTCCTTCTCCTTTTTCTTCGGAAGGCGCAATCTTAGTTTATATAACTCTTAGCTCTAATCTAATACTTTCAGGAATTGTTTTATTACTAAATTACCAAAATGGTATTAAAATTATAGTAAATTTTTTACTGTGTACATACATAACTCACACACATATCTCATCTCACACATGCACATAAATACTAAGTAAATGTAACTGGATATTCTATTGCCGATATATTGATTAATATCCATATTATTCTACCCGTACGTAGCTAACACACCACCAGTGGTAGAGATGGTCACTAAAGGTGGCAGAAGTGGGCATGGCTGTGCCACAACTACCTTTCCTCTGCGCACACGATACGCCTGAGCGGAGAGGCAACCCTAATCCAATTCAACCACAATTTACATAATACATTAGATAGGTAAGAGCATTCGAGCGAGCCTTCAAATTAGTAATAAATAAATTATGGCATACAAAATGACAAAATGACAAAATGATAGCTAAGCAGGGTGGGCTGCGTGTGTAGCTTCTTGTCGTTACTTGTAAAGCCATATACATAAATACATACAGACATATAGACATAAAAGTAGTTATAAATATACATAAATTTGTATACAACATTAACATCGATATGTGCACGTATGTATTAATTTATTTAGGTACTAAGTAGAGATAATACAAAACATGTGTAAGCAATTAAAAATCAATATAAAAAGCTCAATAGTTTAATGGTGAATCGAATGTGGTTGGTGGTTGATGGTTGTGCAGCGTAAAATGGGTATAGAGTATATGAAGCATGAGATACATAAATATGTATGTATTTTTTCTCGATTTTGTGATTATATCAAAATGAAAGCAAATTTAATATGCACCCAAAATATTTAGTTGCTGAGTTCTACTTTACTAATAATCCCTGTAATAAATGAATATCAGTTGCATTAAAAGCTCATCCGAAATTTATTTAAATTGTGAAGGCGTTAAATATTTATGTACATATATATGTTTTGTGTGCGTTTGGACAACGAAACTATGTACCCATATCCCAATTGACAGCTGTTAGGAAACTCATATTACTATAATCCGCTTAAATTCCAAGCTTCTAATTTAATTAGCTAATATTTATGATCCCAATGTTTGTGCATTAGCGGCTGGACGATCACTCCGGGCGATCTCCGAAAACATACAGAGAACCCTAGATAAGACTGATGCATGGTGCACTACACAGGGTCTTGCGGTCAACCCCAGCAATACAACCCTGGCACTGGTTGCACGAGGAAAAGAAAATTGGAAGGCCTCAGCCTCCCGGTGCTTAGGGGCGAAAACGTTAGCCTTTTCTAGGAAGTGAAATATCTAGGTGTAATCCTTGATAGAAAAATTACATGGAGAGCGCATGTCTTGTGTGCTTATGTAACAGTAGATAGGTTAGGTTAGAATGGGGGCGAAAGAGCTCAACGCCCAATTAACCACTGAGTGCCGTTTTGATACCAAAGAACCTCGGATTATTTCGTTTTAAAACCAACTAACGGAGTTGATAAATTTTAGGATATTGTTAAGGCTATGTTGGCGCAAATCTTGTAGAGAATTATACTCACAGGTCCCTTTACGTTTCCTCATTAGAGCCGGACATCTGCACAGAAGTTGCTCTACTGTCTCTTTTTCATTTTCGTCTCTGTAGCTTCTGCAGTAATCATTGCAGGCAATACCAAGTCTTCTAGTGTGGGTTCCGATCGACCAGTGTCCCGTGAGAATTGTCACGAGTCTCGCGACGTTTGGCCTACCCTTCGCCAAAAGAATTGATGTTCTCTTAAAGTCATATTCAAGACATCTCTGAGTAGATTGCTGAAGATGATGGAAGTAAATCCTCCTGTTAATTAAAGCTATTAGGACTGGAATCGGCACCTTTTTTGAGGTTGTCACTGAACCGAATATAAGGTAAATCGAGTATTCAAAGTTTTTGGACAGTGTCGGGGAACATCTTAGAGAGACTTGGGGTCTGAAGTCAGCTGTGGTACTTTGGGTATACGCAGCCCTAATCATACCAATCATTCCGTATTCTGCTATAATTTGGTGGCCTAAAACTATGGTTAAATCCTCGGCTTCTGCGTTAAACAGGCTGCAGGTGGTGTGGGATCACGGGTGCCATGATCACGACATCAGAAGCGGCTCTGAATGCTCTGAATGTTGGACTTGCAAACCTTGGATTTAATGATCCATGAGCACCCGCTTGAGAACCAAGTGTCGGTTACGTTCTTTTGGATTGTGGCACAACGATGAGAACTCCGGGCATAGAAAGTTCCATCGAAGGTTGTCAGAAGAATACCCTTTATCTTTGGCCCCAAATGACACACTGATACCGAGAGCCTCATTTGGTAGGAATTATACCGTAAGCTTTCCTATAGGAGCACATTGGACACTGACGGGCTCAAAACAGAAAATAGGGCTGAAGCTAATTGGCACCTTGGCGGAGTGGATAATTGGCGAAAGGTGGCGTGGATACCAAGCTGCACTAAAGGCCTTGGGGACTGCTCGCACCTCTTCAACAAATGTCCAAGAAACTAAGTTGAGGCTGAACTTTGTTCAGAAATGGAATAAGCTTGAAGTCATGTGGACGCCGGAATACAGCGATGTTGGCAGAATACCGAACAGGGTAGGAAGAAGTTACGAATCCTGGTTGGACTGATTACAGGGCACAATACATGACCGATATGCAGATCTTGCCTATAGAATGAGGATAGTACAAAGCATTTCCTCTGCATCTGCCCTGGTTTTGCCAAGCTGAGATGGAGTATAGTTGGGTCAGATGTATTGAAAATGGATAATGTCCATTCTCTATTTTTCGACAAGCTTCTTAGATTCATAGAAGAGTCTGGAAAATTTTTCGACGATAAATTAAGTCCCTTTAAATTTTGTCATTTTCCGCTTATGATTATAATCAACTACTTACTCAATCGGTAAAATCAAAAAGTAACAAATCGATATTGAAATTAAAATCATAGGCTAAATTTGTCTTTAGGCCTTGAAGTATTTTCCGATAGACGACGCTTGGGTCGGGTGTAAAAAAAATCATTTAAGTCCATTGCAGTTTCGGCAGCTTAAAAGCCTGGACGCATTACAACGTGAATTACTTATTTTAGTCCAAATTACTTCGCATAAACCAAGTGCGCCCACACTTGTCATTCATAATTTGTACTGGCAGCTCTGTAGGCACAGGGTTGCCTAGTTCTTTGATCAAAGGGAAAAATGTGAGAAGTGGGGTACATTTTTAATATATTTTAATTTAATTATGAAATATCTTCTTTTTTTACTTTACGGTTAAGGGAAATGCTTCCAAAAATTCCAAATGCATCTTTCAGTTAGATTATGGGAGAACACGGCACCGATTTATTCTTAATTTGGTTCTTAATTTACTATAAATTACCTCATTTTTCATGTTGATTTATTGACAGATTTTAGAAGGCGAATTTACTACAAGGCGAAACTATTTAGTTTCATTGGTCTTTAAGATTTTTATGTAAATAATTAAAAATGAACCAACTGAAACTTATTTATATTACGTTCTCCATAGAAGCAATAATTACAAAATTTTGACTGCAGTCATTTGAGCAGTGATTTAAGTTATTTAATATTAAACAAATCAATAAGTGAAAAAAGTTTAACACATGGAGGGTCAAGTGGATTTGACGAAAACCTTCATCGGTACCCAAACAGGTTTTTTGTCATAAATTAGTGCGAAAGTAGCATATATTAGCTTTTGAGTAATTCCCGAACTATTTTTTTGGTTTATTATGGCTTTTCAACGTCATGGCACCGTACGACGGAAATAAAATCGAAAAATCGTCGTCGTTTTTTCAGATTTATTTGCCATAGTAAGTTAAAAATAGCGAACCGAAACCTTAAAGGAAGTAAAATAATTCAAGTTTGGGACGGCAGAGATGCTGGTTTTTCGACCGATGATATATGAGCTACAATTCAACACTATATTGTTTTTGTATCAACAATAACAATTATTTGTTGATTGATGAAATTATTAATGATACAAATAAATAGGCCGGAAAATTCATATACATATCTATATATATTTCCTCAAGTACCGAATGAACTTCAATAAATTATCAATTCCAAAAAGCACCTCACAGTTTTTATTATAAAAAAGTACGACAGTATCGAATTCAAAACAACTTCTGTTCTACGCTTTCGTAAGATGTTTCTAATCAGAAAGTATTAGGTGTAGTACAAAAACGTGTGGCAGTCAATGTGTTAAAATTTAATATATTTAGATTTTAAACTTATAAGTACTTTACGTATTTGCAAAAATATAGAGGATTTCCTTGTTTCAAGTTTAAGCCAATAACTTTAAGAACAAAAAAAAATCAGCACACAAAATTAACTGAACAGTTTCAGATTATCATAGAGGGCATATCTTCGAAGATTTTTTTCAAAACTCCTTTGCAATATGTAAAGCACTTTATTTTTATCTCAGCAGTTATAAGGCTAAAATATTTATTTTTCAGAATATATTCATTGCGCAAGTGTGCTAATATTTCAATATCATTTAACTTAAGTAGTTACAATACAATAATCGTAATTACCATGTGCCGCAATTATAGTTACAAACATTCGATATTCGTAATAATTATATCTCATATGCACAATGTATGCCTATATAATAAGTATTACTTTTGTCAAATAATTCTCAACAACGCGCATGGAAAACACAAGCATTTGGAAATTAAAAATAAATTGATACTAGATATAGTCATGATTGACATTGTAATGATTATACAACATTAAATTATTGCCTTTAGTTAATACAGGAGCTGCCGAGCCGGTACTTTTTCAAAGCTATGCTCCAATATTAAATTTTTCTCCGCACCTCGCCTCCACTAAAAAAACCAATGCATAAGAACATACAAACAAATTTCGTTTGTGAAATTTTACTTTTTCCTACTATGTATGATTTCGATCGCTCATAAAAAATGCCAGTATTAAAAGTCACACTCTATATGTGAAATACATAGTATATTTGTTAATAAAATCAGTAGAACTATTTTAAAACATATATGTATGTATGTACATTAGACCGTACCAAAACGCAAACGTGGCACTCAATTGAGTTTTAGGGTAATAAAAACTGAGATCTGAGAAGTACTAGAACGGGATACTTGCGCTCAATGATCTATGGAGCTAAACACATGTCTTATAGAGAAAAATATCGAAATAGGAGTATAATAAAGGGTGATTTTTTAGCAACACTGGTTTTGACAGCTCACGCACATTTCATATTTTGTGTCACTGTCAAATATCTTCAGTTGGTCTGTAATATATCAATCGCTGCAACTTATTGAACTTTATTATCAAAATCAGTGCTCCATTTCATTGTCATTCTAATCGACCTACTTAGGTAAGGGCTATTGTGACTAAATTTTGCACTAAATTTACATTGTTGGACATTAAGCCACGAACACCCTTACGTAGTGGGCGAACTGAGGAAAATATCGCAGCTGTATCGGCCAGTGTTAGTGATGACCGGGAATTATCGATTCGGCGCCGTTCGCAGCAATTGGGCCTCTTTTACTTCACTACGTGGAAATAGTTCCGGGAGAATTTAGGTGTGAAGCATTTCAAAATACAGCTGGTGAAAAAATTTAAACCGGACGGCCTACCACAGCGCTAAATTTTTGGTGAATGGGCTCTTGAAAAGTTGGCCGAAGATGAACCAAAACCATACTCTATAAGTCTCTTACCATGCCCGTGCTATTGTAGGACGCCGAAGCATAGGAACTGGCAGCATCGGATGAGACGGCCTTTGGAGTGTGCGAGAGAAAGATTCTCCGTAAGATTTATGGACTTTTATGTCTTTACGACGGCGAATACTGCCGACGATGGAACGATGAGCTGCATGAGCTTTACCGCGACATAGACATATGTAGTAGAGCGTATTAAAATGGAGCGGCTTCGTTGGCTGGGAGCAGCACATCGTGCGAATGGACGGAAATGATCCAGCCCTGAAAGTATTCAACACCGGTACCCGCTGGTGTGGGCCGAAGAAGAGGAAGGGCCTGGTGGAGAAGGACTTGGCTTCACTTGGTGTCTTTTATATGCGCCAGTTAGCAAAGCAGAGAAGCGACTGGCGCGCCATGTTGAAATCAGCCAAAATCTCCTAGGCGGTTATAGCGCCAATTAAGAAGAAGAAGAATGCACTTAAGTACCTACACTCGTACGCCTGTTTGTATGTATTAAAATTATGTTTTCCTCTATATGGCATAATAAATAATAACAATAACCATTGCGCATTGTAAGCATTTTTTCTATTAAATATTCAACAAATGACAAGCAAACGCTTGTTTGCCCCTAAAGACTTTCGTTCTGCGTTGTCATAACAAGCCAAATGCTATTTTGCATACAAAAAGCCAAAACCAATTTGTTGCAGTCATTTGGTCAAGCAAATGCCAATGATACCATTACAGTTGAAGTAGAGTGCATGGCAAGAAACTCGATAGAACCACCATTGTGGTAAAATTGCAGTGCGACTCTGCAACAGAAGAACACAAGGATGTAGAGTTGCACGCATTTGCCATATTGGAAAGCCGCGGCGATCGGGCAGGTTTTGAATTTGCTGTCAGCAATTGCGTATAAGTAGATACTTTTATTTGTAGACTTTACTTTGAGAGCCCAGCTAGGTAGGTAGGTAGAGTATTGTTGAGTTTTATGGTATCAAATTTATTCGCCATTCTGAGGTTTGTGAGTTTGTGCGCCTCAAAGTGGATTTGCGTGGCGCTGCGTTTAAGTATATCAATGTAGTAACTAAGTAAGCAAATGCTGTCAATTTACTATATTTAAAAATGTTGAGCACAAATCGTAGTTAAATTGCCATAAATGCGCAGCAGATGTGATCAAATGGCCGCTGGTGTACAAAAAAACTTTGTCGCTTGCCAAATGTGGTGACACTTATAATCCTGTGCAGGAATATTTTTTTATATTTTATTTAGACAACTTTCAATAACCTTGTATGATAATAAATATTTAGTGTTAAACAAATTTTTCACAAATCTGTTGTGCGACTCACTAACTTATTCACATCGTTAACTCAACTTAACGAAAACTTTGCTGCTATATAGCAGCCATTTTTTAACGATTTTCGCTATCGCCGAATCAGCTGCTGTCGTTTGCTAGTCGATTATCGAAAACTAAACGACAACAAATTTGATGTTGTTAACTCAATCGAGCAAAGAAAAATTCGTGATTTCAACTTAAATTAAAGATAAATTTAAAATTCGGTGGTTTGTTTTCTTGAAATTAAAAAAAGGAACATTAAATATTGTCGTTTAAATATCTAGAATAATATTTAGCATTAGAGACAATTCGCTCAAATTTAATACGATGGCTACACTAGCAAACACACCAAATCAAAAAAAAATTGGAAATGGGCGTGGCACCGCTCAATTTAATGCAAATAATTATATCTCCGAAATAATACCGCAAACTCTATCAAATTTGATGTACACTTCACATTTGATGTAGGTTAGCAAAATTCCAAAAATTGTACAAATTGCATTCAAATCACGCCCACCTCCCATATAACGTAATACACGGGAAAAAATGGTAATAAGCGTGACACCACCCACTTTCGAACAACCAGGTATATCTCAAAAACTATACCACCAAACTTCACCAAATTTGATGCACACATTGCATTTCAAGTCGATAAGCCAAATATCGAAAATCATGCCCCACCTCTCATATATAAGGTAATTTGCTCAAATTTGATAGACAAGATTGATTTTTAAATACTTGGAATCATAAATGTTGCGAATAGCCATGGTATCGCCCACCTAAGAGCAAATTGGTATAATTCCGAAACTTGTTTTCAAATTCTACCACATTGCGAACACTTTGCATTTATAGTCAGAAATCACAGTTTCGAAAATTATAGAAATTTGACTTAAGCCGCACTCACCTCTCATATAACAGTAATTTACATGAAATCAAAATATTTAATATTTTACTGAATCATGTAGCGAATTCTTTCAAATTTGATATAAAGAAGTTTATTGTGGAGAGAAATAATTAAATTCATGCTAATTTCCCTTCTTCATTTAAATCAATAAACGTCGTTTAAAATGTGAAAATTTCGTTATGCTAGCAAAACCAGCATGCTTTGATGCGCCAATAAAGACATATTTTTTTTAGATATTGTACATTGGAATTGTGCTTAAAATATGCTTTATACCTTGCTCTTAAGGAAATATGTACATTTATGTCGAATATCGAATATCTATCTTCGTCAAATAGCTGGAAAGATATTGTGAAGAGAAGTTTCATTATAAATGGGGGCATGAGTCCGTATTTTTCGCCAACAAATAATATATAGCCCCATATATAGGATCTGGGCGTGGAATGGTACACGGTTTAATCTATAGGGCACACATATGTACAATGTATATACCCAAATAGTATTCATCTGCAACGAATTGTTGCGAATAAAAGACGAAATGAAATTGTCTCTTCAATGGGGGTGTGGCACCGCCCACTTTTCCATACTCATATACAAATTACGTTCGGCCCGCAGACCACATGCACCTACTCTAATAATTTCATAAAGATCGGTTCAGTAATTTGGACGCCTATAAATATGTATGTATATCATTTTTATATAAAAGATTAACTTTGAAATAAAAACCTTCACCTGATATTTAAGATTTCATAAAGAAAGCGATTTTAATTCGCTGTTAGGTCTAAAATGTTCAACTACACGTGCAGGGATGAAAATTGACTGGGCGTTTTTGGATAATATGGTTATTGCAGTTAATTATGAAACGGTACAGAAGTTATCACCATAGTACAGGGTGGGCCAAAAGAAACCAAGGGGTGTAAGAGTTTAATAACTTTTTCGTTTATTAATTTTTTTTATTTTTTCTTTCAGATTATATAATATACAAAAAGGAAACTTTTTTACACTAAGTATGAAAAATGATGTCTCTTAAATGACCACCGTCTTCAGCTTCGCACTGATGGGCTCTTTTTAGAGCATTTTCCATAACATCTTTCAAAACTTGTGGCTGTAGCGTTCGAATTTCTGCAACAATGTTTGCCTTGAGTTCAAGGATTGTCTCTGGCTTATTCACATACACTCGCTCCTTCAAATAACCCCAAAGAAAATAGTCGGGTGCTGTCAAATCTGGCGATCGCGCTGGCCAAATAATTTCCGAGTTTCTGGAAATTATTGGCCCTCCAAAAATTTTACTTAAAAGTGCCATTGTGTCTCGGGCAGTATGGGCAGTGGCTCCGTCCTGCTGAAACCACATACCAGGTCTGTTTTCAAGAGCAGGGCGTAAAAAATTTTCTATCATAAACCGATACCGCTCTCCAGATGTGATCCCACACCATACTGTACACCTGATGGGGTGCAATTGGCGTTGGTGAATGGCTCTTGGATTTTGAGAACCCCAGAACCTACAGGTTTTCTTATTAACAAAGCCATTCAAATGAAAATGAGCTTCCTCACTCATAATCAAATTTTTAATAAAGTTGATTTCATTTCTGGCCAACTCTTGAAATTTAACAGCAAAATTTAGATTAGAAAATTATAAATTCTCCAAGTGTTGTCTATATAATCTGAAAGAAAAAATATAAAAAAATTTATGTCTTTGACTAAATTCCCCTGTTTTAATTTTAAGAATAGTATTAGTAAATTTTATATATACTTATACTTTAGAAGAAAAATAAGTACTTGTATTTAACAAGCATAGGATGGAATTCGCTTAAAATAATAAAGAATAAATATGTACATTAAAAAAATATATTAAATATAATATTTGAATATAGCGAGAAGAACAATACTTTTCTAAGCATATAACTGTACGTTAACACATACATGCATACATTAAAAGCATACGAATTCATTTTAGTTTTTATTTGAATAAAGCAAAGCTCATTTAGTTTTTCAAAATAAAACTTATTACATTCACTTGCGCTGAGTATTGAAAGTTCGAATTTAGACTCTTCCTTACTTTTCCCCTCTCAATTGCTGTAGTGGCAGTTGAAAAATTTAAAATTAAAGCACTTGATTTGAAATATCTCTTTACTTCCAGCCTACAAGGTTTATTTTCAATCATCAAGGACTTGTGAAAATTTTAATTAAGTGCATTTACATCCGTGTTAAACGCATACTGGTATAAATATTTCTATAACTATGTATGTATAAGTAAAATAATAACAAATGCGAGTGCAATTCAAATTCGTTTATCAATTTGCAATCGTTTTGATATTTGTAATTAGTCGATGGCTTTTATTCAAACCAACAACACCGAAATGCATTCAAATGCACCACAATTATTTATTCATATACGAAGATGTCTGTGCAAGTGTGAATGTTTGTGTTTTTATTAATTTCCTAATGTAAATTAATGTAAAACAAATACAAGTACAACAAATGAAGTAAGACGCAGTGAAAGCATAGAGAAAAGTGCGAATAAGAGAGAGAGAGAGAGAGAGAGAGAGAGAGAGAGGACAGAGGGCAGAGGGAGACTTGGGGATAAAATGCTGCCAATGCATTAGTAGAACAAAAGCCAAGATAGTCGATCGAGAGAGTAAATGCACAGAAATTAATTTACATTCGATACGGTTTTATAGAATGCATGTGCGGGAGTATATGTGTGTGTGTATATGAAAGGGTAATACTTGAATAAGTATACCGTTAGATTGTCAAGCATCACATAGACATAATAATTATTTGTTGCGTACGGCATTTAGCCGAAAATTTGGCCGAGGTTCTCCTTCAATTTGTGCGGCGCATCTTGATGTTATACTATAACTTAAATACAAATTTTCCTTTTCCTTACTGTTTTATTGAAGTTACAATAAATATGAAATACAATGATTATCATATATTGGTGGTGTTGCTCCCTGCACAAACCCCTGTAAACCCAGTTCATATAAATTAAAGGCCATAATGATACTTTTGGAGAAATATTCGAACTTCGAAATTTTTTATATGATTTCTTTATATGAAACATAAAATGATAGATATTGCAAACAATAACCGATGAGCAATGTAGAAAAATTTAAGAAAAATAATTTCGATTTTAAAATCTTTTGGACACAGACTTCTTCAGTAAATTTTAATAATTATGACTATTTAATTAATTAGGAATAATTATTAATAATTATTATTATCATTATTAATGAAAGCGTATTGTTTTATATTACCGTTTTTAGTTAAATACCATTATTTGTTTATTTTTAATGATAAATAATTAGTAACTTAAAGAAAACTTATTTATTTAATTTTTTTTAATTATACCATGAACATAATTATTAGCTAATTTTCGATTATCTTCTATATTTCTATTTATATTTTTTTTTCAATTACATGAATTTTCAATTATTTTGTGATTTTTTTAATAATATTATTTTTCAACCAGACCTTTTAAATAATGGTTAATTATCATATTATTTATTTTTAAATAAGTGGTCTTTTTTAAATAACCGTTTGATAATTAAGTACCATTATTTCCAAATGTTTAACTATTTTTTTAACTACAAATAAAATGCTTTGTTATTTTTAATGATTGTAGCCATTCTTTTTAATTATATTAATTAACCAGAGTTAATAAATAACGATTAATAATTATTAATATCATTATTAATTATTTTTTATCTCATGATAACAGTTATCAAGGCTTTGTACCCGCTTTAAACACAACTTCCAATGAAAAATGTCTATAAAACGCCTCGAATGAGACAACTTAGTGAGGTAGAGGTAGAGAGACTTCGTCGCCAAGTACTGTTGTTGTTGTTTTAGCGACTAGTCACGCCCTGTGAAGAACGGATTCACCCATGGCCGTTGTCGTCAAACTCATCTAGGGGGAGGCCCAGGAAACGTGCTGTTTCGACGGTGTCGGACCAGAGGGAGTTAGCTGAGTTGGTTTGAGAGGGCATGCGAATAGGTGTTTGTTATCGTGCGGAGAATTTCCACACGCTGGACATGTGTTTGTCGGTGTTGGTTCTGCATAAGTTGGAGTTAAGTCTACTACAATATCCAGATCTTAACTGGGCCCGAGTTGATGGTGGTAGTGACTGTCTCTTTGTGGATGTCGCTTAGGACCCACAGCTACGCCTCCGGATACAGCGCTTGTGTTATGTATGGCTGGATCTCGTCCTTCAGTTCGAGGAAATCCCTTCTGATGTGCATGGGAGGTGGCTCATCTGCAAGCAGAAGCCTATTTGGGTGTCCCCCCAAACGGTGACACCCAACAAGGAACATATTGCTGAGCATGAGGTTGTGCTCCATAACGCAGAGCACATTTACTTCATGGTGTAAGTGCTCCTTAGCGACATCAGCAGACACCTCATCACTGTGCGGAGTGCGGCGATCTGGCAGATCTACATCTTCATCCACTGTGTCCTACTAGTTACCGCGCTCAGTGACACGAGGAAAGCTCAACGTCCAAAAGCTGAAAACACAACAGATAGCCAACCGTTTCGCCACTCAACTTGCTCACCAGCTCTCTGAAAGCCTTGTTTAACAAGCAGATATCTGTGCTCAATCTGACCACATTTCTCGCTCGTTACGTACCGCCGCTGTAGAGGTAATTGGTTTTCTGCAAACCCGAAAAAACGACTGGTACGATGCGGAGTGCCGCGCCGGCATGGAAAAGAAAGATGCCTCCTATAGGGCAACGCTGCGCTCGGGCGCAACGCGAACTGTGCGGCAGGGATATCGGGAATTGAAGAAGGAAGTGAGGCACATTTCCCGAGAAAACAAGAGAGAGGCCTAGATGCTACGAGGAATTTGAGAAGCTGCGAAAGGAAAAACACACGAAAATTTTATCAGAAGGTACGGTGGCTTACAGAAAATTTCAAGACCGGGGCGATTTCATGTAAGAAACTATTTTTTACGGCAGCAGTCCACTTAGATGTTAGCCATAGCCTGTCGAGAAGCTGAAGCGATTTCGGAAGGAAAAACTTTTCCTATAATTTGATACCTCACATTCTCCGACCAGTATTTGAACCGCGGCATTTCATCGAGATAGCACGCACATCCGACAGAATTGTCTATGGCGGCACCCTCACAAGCACCTGCGTCATTATGTGAGCGCATTAATTTTATAATGACTTCTACATTTGGTGAATAGATTGAGGACATATGTACATACACACACATATGTATACATATTTTTGTATATTGTATTTATGTTTGTATGTGTACTTATTTCTTTATACGCACATTTGCAACATTACATCTACTCGTAGCATAAAATAATGTGTGTAAAATTATTATGTTTACAAATTTAGTTGGAGTTTGTGTTTACAATTACAAATACATATCAGATATATATTTATACATATGTCGAATCATATGTAGGTATTTGCTAATGGTTTTTGCCATTGTTTCGTTGGTTGATTTGCCTGTTTGTTTAGTTAGAGGGACAAATTCCAGTAGCGATTGTCCAACGGCGATAAGCCAATAGCCGCAACCATCATTCTAATTACAATAATTCTAATTAAATTCTAATGAAATTAAATTGCCAAACGCATGAATGCTCACATATGTATCTATGTATCTTTGTATGTATTTGTGTGCGTATGCTATTTCATATTTTTACATATACATGCAAACTATGTGTATGTACACTATGACTTTTGTGTTTGTATTTCCTTATTAACACAAAAATGCATCCAAATAATATAACCTTACATTGTAGGTGTGTTTATTTTATAATTTTATTTTTAAATTCGCTTGATTTGCAACTATTAATTAACAAAATTGCATTTCTACCGCATATGGAATTTTAGAATAATTACAAAATTCACCGCAGCACGAACGAATATCATCATATGTTAGTTGTCACAATTTGCGGAATATTTTTGAAATATGTAGCTGATTACTTCGCTAGCGCTCGCTTAGAGTTGTGAAATTCAATTTGTGTTAGAGTAGTGGAATGGAAATTTTTGGAAACAAAATAATGTGTGAAATATTCGCAAGCTTTGAAGCAATTCTAAAATCCAATTTTATTTACATATATTACATCGGCCCTAACTCAGGCAATCAGGCGACTCCAAGTATCACTTCTAATCCCTTCTTTATTATTCGAGATGTGGTATTGAAGTTGACAGATAGTAAGACTTTAGTTCCATATTTGATATGACTAAAAAGAACGTAAAAAGTTAAATCTATATCTATTTCTATATCTATATTATCTATATTTTATATATAAAGTTCACAGAGCTAAAAAGTTAACCTATAATTAAAGAGTTCGAGCGAGAGATAAAGCTTGTTGGCCAAGAATAGCGAGAGGAGGCGAGATTGATGACATTTTCGCTGGAAAATTTTCTTCACTTTATTTTGAATTTCTTCTCAAATTTATTGAAAAGTCAAACGGCCGAAAACAAGAAATTCCTTTTTGTGAAATTTCGTCTCCTTGTTTTTATTAATAAGGAAAATCAAATTATATAAGGCAAATTAATAAAGAAATTCACTTATTTTTACTAGAATCTTATTGAATTTATAGATGAGGAAAACTTTTTATTTTTAAAAGAGCCCATTTTAATTGAAATTATGTACTTTGTGAATAATCTGATTTAATTAATATTATGAATATTGTTCTTTGAATTTTTTTTATTTTCAAACTAACAATTTTTGATTTATTTATTTCTTGTTCTACAAGTTTTTTTTTTGCGCGTTACTGACGCTCTTTTTGCTCTCGCTGTCTTTCTGGTTGAGCTCAAAAATTAATATTGCCGAAAATAATTTACTTAAAAAAATGTAGGTGTCATTAATTACAAATTGATAAGATCATCGGATTATTGGAATTAAGGGGAGATTCCAATGAAATTCCGAATTCCCTTCTTAATTACATTGCAGAGGATTTCATCTTAGTTTTAAAGGGTATCTATTAGTTTTTATTGAAAAGGTTTTCATCTTAATTCTACGGGTCACCCTCCTAATTGCAATGAACAGTTTTCATTTTAGTTTTACAGATTACCTTCTTGATTTTATTGAAAAGACATGCCCAGTCGTAATAAAAAGGGTGTGTTATTGCAAAAATATCATAGAGAAATCCGCTAAATTTTGGTTCTGATTTATAGGGAATTTTAGGTAGCCTTTTCGCTCTGTGTACGGCTAAATACATATGGACCAATAAATAATCCATTGAAGTTGTCGAACATGCAAACCATCTTACAAATAGTGATTTCATTTATATTTTTCATACTACAAGTAGTGCTCCTTCGGTAGCTTCACTGATTTTGTATTTTTCAAAAAATTCTTCACCATGATTTATAAACTTTTGCGAACGCTCAAACCAATTAGTGAAGCATTTTTTAGACAGTGAAGTTGGTACCTCAAATATATGAGTATTGAATGCGTGCACAGATTCTACTGGCGATGGAAATCGTGGTTGATGTTCGGAAACAAAAATAAGTTATTGCATATCATGTTCGAAGTTTACCTATTAATTCGATAGAGGATGAGACGTCGCCTTTAGTTTTTGTTCCTAATACCTAGGAATGTCAATATACATATGTCCCATGACGAGCTTCCGTTATAATCCCCTATACAGCGTGGCATACAAATCGATATTACAAAACTTTTGAATGCTCTCTGGCCCTTTAAATTTGGCCCTCGAAACACAAGACATGCCTAAGTAATATAATAAAAAAAAAGGACATCCGGGAACGGCAAGCAAATTTATCATGAAAAGTTTTTTAAAAAAAATTGCAGTACTTTTTTTTTTTTGTAAAAGGGCATGCGCTAAATCTGCAACTGGATTCCAACCTTTGCTATAGCTAAAGGCTAAAGCCAAATTGTATCCGATTTTTTTTTCGATCTAACTTGACGCTAAATTTAAATTTTTTATCCGGCCGCATGGGGCGCTGTGCATTAGCAGCAGATACCAAGATTTTTTTTTCAATTTAATAGAGATAGATAGTGAAAATAAAAGTAAGTAAAAGCAAAAATAATCGAAAGCTCAATTTTCATCATATGTTTACTTCTGCATCGTGCCCTAGAGTATTTTACAAAGACATGCGCGACGTATTGCAACAGATTCCCAAAGAACATTAAAAAACAGCCTTCGCAAAACCGCAATCCTTTACGATAGTCTATGGATTCTTTCAGCATTTCGGAAGAGAGGTTTGTGGAGCTGTGCACGATCTCAAAAAACGTTTGTAAAAATGTGCAACTTTAAGAAGTTTCGCTCCAAATGAAAAATTAAGTTCCTTACAGGAAGTTGCTAAAACTATAAAAGTTAATTTTTTTCAATAAAGTTAATCTTAGATGCAATGGTATAAAAAAATGAAATATTAACACATAAAATATCGACGGTGTGCTAAAGCTTTAATTAAAAATCGTTGTCCTATACATATATTGACTATAAATTCGAAATCTGAATTAAATATGGTTTTTCATATGCCAGCGACCAATTATTTTTGCAGTAAATTATCCAATTTTTGTGCATTATCAGCCAATCGCCAATGCGACGACTTTTCTCTCCTTTTTAGTTTCTATAATCGGTTTTTCTTTTTGTCAGCACAAGCCTTTGAAATTCTATCTGTACCGTTTTCGTGTTTGTCGTCTTTTCTAGGGGTGTTTTTCT
This sequence comes from Anomoia purmunda, assembly GCA_951828415.1. Taxonomy (NCBI): domain Eukaryota; kingdom Metazoa; phylum Arthropoda; class Insecta; order Diptera; family Tephritidae; genus Anomoia; species Anomoia purmunda. Next base: position 156,436,186 of record OX639993.1, read on the forward strand.
TTTCGAATCCGATACTGTCATTTGGCAATTGATCATTAAGGTACATCCGCTGGCAAAAAAGTTCACACACTTTATCCGTTCCATTTCGTTGATCGCTGAAATCTGTCAAAAAAGAACAATAGTCTACTAACACTAGTTTACAAATCTTTAATAAATTAGTTAAAAAAAATATTTTTTAGACGAATTTTGGGTTTCTGACCACGAAAATGAGTTTTATTTATTTTTCCAAAGAAGCGTTTTCGACATATAGCAATCATCTTTGAACAAAACATTTTTAATTATTTCTTTTACACACTTTGCCCACTAAAAAGAGTGAACGAAAAATAACAGTTTTCGAAAAAGCTCGAAAATCTCCTTGTTTTTTGTATTTATACGACAGTAACTCAAAAAGTACTATTCCTACTTACATAAAAGATATACCAGCACTGTACCTTTAAAAAAATATCCATAGAAGGTTAGGTTTGTTTGCTATTCTGGACTTGTTTGGCAGTAACTGCAAAATAACCTCGAAAACAGGGTTTTTTTATCTACATATATCTCGAAAACGTTTCATTGGAAAATGAAACTTATTTTCATGTTGAGCGCCACAAAATTTGTCTTAAAAATTCTTTTTGAATGAAGTAATTTTTTCGTTTAAACTAATGTAAATGGAGATGCTTTTTTAATATAGAGTGATGAAAATTGCTAATCATAAATTTAGTACTTTTTTGGCATCCACCTGCTGAACTCTCTTCAAATTCATATACCTTGCCTAACATTCAATACCAGAATAATAATTTGCCGCTTACATCATCGCTTGATGTTTGGCCGAAGTTCAACTAGGATTTGTGGTAAGCGTCTTGGTGTTTTACCATAAATTGAGGTTGCTACAGTTTTACGCCGACTCCGGTGTTTGCAAATGACATTTGTGAGAAGTTATTTTTCATGACAGAAGCACATTGGGTCGTTTATTATTGACTGCCAAGAGACGACCGCGAAAAAACGTTTTTCTATATTTTTTTTATTTTACTTGCCCCGGCTAGGACTCGAACACTTGGCTACGGTTCAAAACTTATCTATGGCGGCCGCCCATTCAATATCATTTCCTTCGGCCAGAATATTTTGTGGCACCGGTCTAGATACGCTGGTATCAAAATCCAGCAAATTAGTAAAGTATGGTTAGAATCAATTATGAAGAAACAAACAAAACTCACTTATTTCCGTTTCTACGAAAGCTCTTTTTCACAGATCACTCAAAAATTGTACGTTTCCTAGGAAGATGATTTTTGAAAAACAAAAATATTGCATTTCAGGTAGCACCGCTATCTGTTATCGCTTTCAGCATCTCAGTACTGATCCACACATACGCCATTGTATACAAACACATCTTATATTTTTGGTTCTCGGTTACTCGGCATCAGGTTTTCATATTAAATTATCACTTGCAACATAATTACAACAAAAATTACGAATATGTTCATAATTTGCAAGAAAACATTGCAATTCAAGTTAACAACACAATCATACACACACTCACACTTTTGAAATACACCACCTTTCGTATCGAATTCTGCGAATGCAAATACCTTTCGAATATCTCTCGGATTGGTGCAAAGCGCTTCGAGTTTATCGCACGAGATCAATGCAACTATGTAACCAACCGACTGGGCAAGCAAGCAAAGGATCACCGATCGGAGCAGAACCAGTCAAAAACAACAAAAACAAACGTAATTCGATGATGAAGAACTGCAACAGCAGAAATTGTCAGCAGCCATGCAAAACGGCAACATTTCATAATATTTACAACAAACATGCAACTGTTGTTGTTTTTATGTGGTATTGTTAGTTGGTGGAGAGTAGGCTGAAAAACAAACAAACAAAAAATCCATCCAACAATGACAATAACAACAAATAGTAGCAACGAGCCATTATGGTTTGTTGTTGTGTTTTCTTTGAGTGTCGTTGGTGTTGAGTGGTGTTCGCCAATCGCTGTACTTAATACGCAGAACTCAGGTGAAATCTGACACCTATCAAGTAGTAGTGACCCTGTGCGGTGGCAGTGCGCGGGCTCGCGGATAAATGCAAGCATAAATATTTACTACACAAAGGTTCCTACTAAAGCAGATGCATTTTATTTCTGCATTTTACCTCACAAGGACATTTGAATAAAAATAACTTCATAATCGCTTTCTGTTCTTTTGGGATGAAAATTTCGAAACTAACCGTGATGCATCATAGAGGGATCATGTGCTGAGCTTTTCTTTTGTTCTCACTCCAGTAATGGCCACTAACTTAGCTTATTGAATCTCCTTATGCAAATCATTTCAATACGAATCAAATAAATACCTTCTACAACAAGCTCCCTATTTAATCAAAAGCTCCGAATCATAGAAGACAGACCTTGTTCTGCTCACTAGGAAAGACAAGTACCGGTTTGGAACAAACCTATCCTGGAAGGGGTAACGCCGCAATTGAAGCGAACCACTAGATATTTACCTGTAGTGCGATTCATTAGATTATTTCAACGATATTCTCATGGTTAACTCATCTTAACGAAAATTTTAACAATGTTGCCATTTTTTAACGATTTTCGCTATCGCCGAATCAGCTGTTGTCGTTAGCTAGTCGATTATCGGAAACTAAACGACAATAAATTTGATTTTGTTAACTCAATCGAGAAAAATAAAAATTCGCGATTTCAACTTAAATAAACGATAAATTTAAAATTCTGTGATTTGTTTTCTTTTAATTTAAAAAGGGATATTAAATAATTTCGTTTCAATATTTGGCATACGAATATCACGACAATCCCTTTCATTTGAACGCAACTGAATTTCAGAAGCTCCTGATTTGGCTGAAGACTTAATTTCTCAGCTTGACAGATTTCCTATGGCCCAAGTGGAGGGTCAAGCTGCTCAAGAAATTTTTGCCTCAGTGTCGTCACCTTTTGAGAGAGGCCAAATATTCATGAGGAGGCTACCATTCAATTAATGTGCAAATGGCAAAAGCGAACTTTTATCAAAGATTCAAGTATAAAAACAGAAATAAACTTTATATTTAATATATAGATAAATGATTCCAATTAAAAAAGTTTTAAATATAAAACCTTAGTACCCTAGAGCAGAACACGATTCATAATGGACCAAATTTTGAAAACGAAAACCATGGCGTATTTGAGGGTAATTCCGGATATTCTATAGAGTCGAGTTTATGACTATTCTACCAAATCACTCAGCGGAGAGTACGAAATTCCGCTACAATGGAACATTGCAATATATAAAAACAATTTTAAATATTTATAGTTTGAAATAAAATTGTATCTTATTTCACATTAATTAGATATAATAAAACCGCTCTCAAATTTATATTCGCTAGCATCCATTCATTTATTTTTCCCCATTTCTTTTTGTGTTTGTCGCCCATTTTGGCACAAAAATATTGGAAAGTGTATACAGACTCGCAATGATTAGCATAAGAGGATCATTCCGAACAAATAGCCACACTCTACACACCGCATATACCACCGGCAAACCTAACAACCAGAGACCTAGCGTTCGCAACTGCCTCAATACTCTATGCCTCGAGGCTGTTTGCGCTCAGAACGTACGGTCACCCCCGAATAGCGTCCACTCTGACTGGACGAACCGACTAGATGAACCCTTTTCAGAACTTCAAAAGGTCTTTTGGGGCTGCACTAGAGATCGATGGAAGGAGCAGGGGCGTGAGGATGATACGAAGAATGGCACACATAAACGCGGACAGGTCTAAAATGGAAAAGGGAGTCGGGGCTGCGGGCTACTGTCCAGAACGAGATATCTGTAAATCTTACAAGCTGTCGGATCAATGCAATATTTTTCAAGCGGAAATCCAAACAGTGATGAAAGCGGCTGAGCTGATATCAAATTTTCACTACTGGCTCTAAAGCCGTAGTCTTCGTCGATACTCTGCTCCACAGCAGTAATAGCGTTTTTGGTGCGCATTGTACGGCATCTCTGAGGATGCGCATTATCCTCTAGAGTAAACCTCGTGCAAACCCGATCCTTGGTTGCTCGCATGAGTCGCGCGAACCGAACCATTATTATGGTAATAAATTTGCACAATTTACAAACGTTGTTCCGTATTAAGTCTGTTTATTATAAAATGACTAACCAAACTGAGTATAAATCAAGTAACAGCTGTCAAAATGGCCAACTCAGAAAAAAGTGTTGCCTCATTGAAAACCACACGTCTAAAAAAACATCCTTTATATACTAATATTCAGATTGTATTAAGAGGGAATTGAAGACCTTCTCCGAGCTAGAAAGGTCACGTGTAACAGAATTGGCGCTTGTTTTACGTTATAACTTTAGGTGTGGAACTTGACACATATACCTTAGATCATGACGTTGTCCATCACAAAGAAGACGAAGGAGTTGCCAACAAATTTTAGTTTTTATATAATTTGTAAATCGTAAAATTTTTTAATTCCGAAATCAATTTTTTCGGTCTTTTCGTTTTATATTTAGCAACTAGCTAGAAACTTAAAAACAGAAAAATTAAAAGAACACAACGCAGCATTAACCCTTTAACCTAAGGGCGGTCAATGTGACAACAGACAGCAAACATAAAACACAACACCAAAAACAAGCGCTGTGTGAATTATGCGCGCCCACAATGCAATAAATTTTTTTCTTTCACCACGCAGCCAAGCACGAACGAAAAACTTAAAAAAAAAAAAAAATGAAAGCGGTGCGGGCGGAATACCAACCGCGGTTACAGCGCAACGAAATTCCAACTAAACGACAGCCGAATTCTCCGCCAACAGCAACAATAAAAAATTATTAAAACAATAATAACAAAACAAAAAAAAACAAATGCCTTTGCAATGTGAAAGGGTGAAAACGTGTGGCCAGAACGCGCATGCGCAACATGACCAAAACTTCAGCCAACCATCCAGCCACCAAGGCAGCTAACCAGCTAGCCAACACGTCGGCATTGTTGGCCAAAATGCACTGGAGATGAAGTTGAATCGAAAGCATCTGCTGCTGCTTCCTCTCCCATCGCTTTCCCAATGCACGGCGGGGCGGTGCTTCGAATGCCAACGATGATTCATTTCATGCGCCTGCCTCAAAACTGCGACCAACGACTCATAACTCCAATGTCCAAGCGTTTCTTGGCGTTATAGGTATGGCTGTCGCTCGGTGTCCACTGACTGAAAATTTTCTTAGCCAAGTTGGCATCGGACGCGGGCATTCCTGGCCCGGCCACAATGCAAAAGTAGCCACAAATACAAATGAACATTTATTTATACTATTATGCCGATGTTTGCTTGTTTGTATCATTGTCGCTTTTGTGTACGCGCAGACTGCTTGGGGTCTCTAAGAAATTCCTCAGCGCGCCTGCCTTACCCCAGCCAATACGTCGTCCGTCTCAGTATGGCAAGGCTCAGATATCAAAGGAGCTACTAACTACGATTTCGAGGCCCGTTTGTCTGCCTCGTTGTCTCGTTGTATACAAATACGTTGGATGCAAGTGCGCTTATTTCCGTTTGCTTGAATAAAACAAAAAAAGCGTAGAAATACTGAAATTGCAACAAAAAAAAAACAACGGAAATAACAAAACTAAAAAGAGTGAAACAAACTTAGAGATCTACGTTTACTTGGAAATCGAGTGCCTAGTTGCAACAATTGTTAACCATCTAAACAGCAAACAACCCAACAAACAAACAGCGAACAACTAGAAATACAACAGCGATCAGCCACAACTAGGAAACTATAGAAAACAACAACAATTCTGTAAGTTGCAAACAAGATTGCATGCAATTCTACGTGTTGGTTGCCAGCAAGAAGATGTCCCAAGTAGCCAACACGACGTCAATGATGTACAGTGTGCGGGAAAATGGATACAACTAAAATATTCTCGAACTTTATTTGGTTAGTCAAGAAGATCCAATCCTTTGAATTTTGGGGAAGTTAGTATGACATTAGCAGCTCCATTTGTTCAATCCAATGAATTCAACAATTAATGTAAACACTTAGACCTGAGGTAGGAATATGAAGGTATAATCTGATTTATAAGTATTGAGCATTAGACAAAGATGGACTTTATCACCGCCGCATTCAAGCTGTCCTATAATGATCAATCCGCCTCAAAATTGGTCCCAGTCACTTTTTAACTTCATGTCACGTTGTCCGTTGTCTGTGTGAAAGACTAAAGAATCTCTTCATGAATCGAATAATTTCACCCTATCAGTGTGAATTTAGACCTGCAAAATCCACAATTTACCAGGTATTGGCAGGTCGCCAAGTCATGGAGAAGGCTCTAGATAAACAAATCGACACACACCACATTTTCGTTGACTTTAGAGCCCTTTTTGATAGCACGAAGCGAAGCTGCCTCTACAACGTGATGTCTAAGTTTGGGATATATACAAAACTAACATAATGGTGGAATGGAATAGAATGGAATTGAGGCAGGCCGAAACCCTGAAATCGGGTTTCCAAGCACTCAGGCATAGTAGTGCTTAAGGCTTGAGAAGGGTGAAGAGAATGAGTGCTAATGGAAAAGGATAGGGAAGAAGGTGGGGATGGAAATTCATTTATTCTCAACAAATTTTCCAGATTATTTTATAAATCTCAGAAGTTTACCGGATAGGGAATGGCCGTTTTCCATTCTCAATAAATCTGGCCCAAGTATATTCCATCTTTACCTAGCACAAGCAAAGCAGATACAAATGAAATAATCTGTGCTATCCTCATCCTCCAGGCAAGATGTGCATATAGGGCCATTGATGATGCCTATGGTGATTATGTGTTGTCCTCATGGATTGTATCTTGTAATCCACCCAACGCAACTTCGTTTCCTCTCCGTGTAAGAAGGAATTTCGCCTTTTGGTATTTTTCGGTCTTTTGGTTGTTTTACAGGTGTCGGTAGTGCACCAACGCTCTTCATGCGTTTTATGCATGCCAGCCCGAATGTACCTAACCGCCTCTGTTATGCATGGCCCGGTCCAATGGGGTCTGTCAATAGCCGGCAATTAGCCAATTCGTCAGCCAGTTGTTTATCTTGAGCGCCGCTGTGTTCCGGCACCCACATGAGTTCAAGCGTATTCCATTTTTCAACAGAGTTCAGCTTAAACTTAGTTCCTTGGATAATTTTTGAAGAGGTCCGAGCAGTCATGTCTCCAAGGTGTTTAGTGCAGCTGGGCTATCACTGCAGACTATGATTGGATATCCACGTCACCTGTTGCCAATTATCTACTCCGACACCTTAAGTAGAGCAAATATCTCCGATTGGTAAATCGTTGTCATTGTACCTAAGTCAGAAAAGCATCTGAAATCGTCGTCCAGGTGCCGATTAGCCCCAGTCCCATATTCTGCATTGGAGCTGTCAGTGTAAAAAGGTTTCACCGAGTTTCCCAAGAGATTACATGGATCTCTCTATTGTTCTATTGCAGGGAAGCTTACGGTATACATTCTACCTAAAGAGACTCTCGGTATCAGTATGTCTTTTGGGGCCAAAATAAAAAGGTATTGCTCTGACAACCTTCGAAACAACTTTCTGTGTCCGGAGTTCTCATCGTCGTGTCACAATCCAAAAGAACATAATCGACACATGCTTTTCATTGCCTCGTATTGGATCGTTAAATCCAAGGTTTGCAAGTCCAACATTCAGAGCATTCAGAGCCGCTTTTGATGCCGTGCTTATGGCACCCGTGATTCCTATACATCCTGCAGCCTATTTAATGCAGAAACCATAGATTTAACCGTAGTTCTAGGCAACCAAACTACAGCAGAATACGTGATGATTGGTCTGATTAGGGCCAAGTATACCCAAAGTACCATAGTTGTTAGGTCTGTCTGTATAACATTCTCCAGCTTAGACGATTACAAAAAATTTGCAACTCGTCTTATCTTTTTGATAAACAACCAAAAAAACCGAAGAAATAAACTCAGATTATTTTGGTGGATATCAAAGTATTCGAAACTGTTGGTGTTTGCTGTTCTCGAAAAAACATGTTGCCTTCTTATATTTTAACATTTTCCTTAGGGTACCTGATCGGCGAGCAATGTTTTGAGAATGATTTCTTTTATCGAAAAACATCAAGCACTGTATCAAGTTCAGTGAAAGCGTTTGCCATCAGAGTAACACTAGTCGTTAAAAAAAAAATGTAATATTATACATGTTAAACAGACACGCATTGTTCGAACTTTATCTATACTCAACGCAAACAACCCAAAAAGAAATACTCTTTGAGTGCAATTTTTGATATCCCGATAATAGTCCCATTTATTCGTCATATTTGAAAGAAATTACTGCAAAATAAAATTTTCGAAATTTGTCAACATACATCGAATTTTTTCACCACCATGCAGCAACACACTCAGCCGACCTGCAGACCTGATCCCAACAACCACAGATAGCGCGGAAACTGAGCTGCTGCTAGTTACTTACTTACATCTAGTTATATATATAAAAAATTAAAAAAAAAACAGCAAATATCAGCAGTTGCTTGGTGGCTTATCTTACCCAAAGCCAACTAGCCACTGCCACGACTCTGATCAACAATTGTTGCTATGTATGTCGACGATGCAACAACGGCTATAGCTGCTGATGATGCTGGTGAAGCTTTTGTTGTTGTTGTTGTTGCGGTGATCGCCTGTCTGCAGCACCCCATCAGCCAGAAACTAGCAGCGCATCTGGCATTTCAACTTAGATCACATTTGCCATCTTTGCCAATTCACAACTTCCACCAACCAACCAAGCAACCAACGACCACCTACCACCACCCTTCCACTCAATTGCTGTTGCTGCTGTTTGGATTGCAGCAGCTATTTAAGCCAAATACTGAATATTTCTGCAATTTAAATTCGTAGAATTGCAAATTCTGTGGAATCTAGCAGTCAGTCGTATGATTATTTGGAAGTCGTCAGTGTTGTTTGTTGTTGTAATGCTGTAGAGTCGGATCGTCATCGTCCTATGTACTCCTACTCCTACCTTCTATTTTATTATGTTAATTTTTTTTGTTTGTTTTTATTTTGCTGTTTCGATTGCTGCGCTCGTCAACGCTGTTGTTACTGTTATTATGTATTTTATTTATGTTGTTGTTTCAATTTCAATAAGGGAAACTAGGATTTTCTCTCTTTCTTCTGTTTTTTTTTTTTGTTTTATCTTTATTGTCATTGTTGTTGCTGCTGCCGTTGGTTGCACTTATTGTGAGGGTGGGGGGGCCGTAATTCTATGCGCTGCACGAGTTCTGACCAAAAGCTCAAACTATCGCGGCCACAAGCCGAATAATCGTAGAAAAATAGTGCAATTGTAAGTAATAAAAACTTGAATGAGAAAATAGAAAAATTGCTTGCTTATTGCTGCAATTGTTAACATTTTATTAGATCCACATGCCCGATTATGTTTCACACTCATTTCAATAGTGTGCTAACATTCTTGCTACAATGCTATAAAAGTCCTTAGGATATACATACATACACATACAAATATTTTAATATTTTAATATTGGTGTGTATGGATATGCAAGTGTTGAGGTCTCATTATTTCTGATTTTTTTAGTACGCGAAATGGCAAGTCGAATTTTTTGTAGCAACTAAGCGGTTTATAGCAAATTCTTATTATTATAAATATATATTTTTGCATTCCTTCTAACCCAAAAATACCAAAACAATTACGCCGAAATAATGTCTAATAATTATAATAATTTGACGCATACGTTGTATAGCTTCTTCTACAATATTTGTTGTGTGTCTTGATTCTGATCAGACAGATGATATTTAGGAGCAGTTCTTTTATACCAGAAATTCACTGCGAAGCTTGTCAAGGACTGCCGAGGGATAAACGCTTATAAAAAAAACAAACCCTTCTCGCTTAACTCCCTTCTCCTAAATGCTTGCAAGTTTTGCCGTCAAAAAATATTTAGGTTCCACTTTTATTTGAAGGTCAATCTACCAAAGTTCTATAATTTTAGATTTATTGTTCCAAATAATCTAAGATTTTAATAATTCTTTAATAACTCGACTTCAGCGCCCCCTTTGTCCAAATTTATACCAAAGGAAAAAACACGCATTCTAAACTCGGAATAAATGAACTGCAAATATATGTAGATTTGAAACACTTTCAACTACAATATGAATATTTTTTTTAACATTCTTTCTATGCAAAAACATTTTCCCTAACCCAGCTAACAAATGCATATTATGGTACTGATGCATATGAAAAAAAATATCGGTACTATTTCTATCGGAATTATGAAATGAATTATATATATTTTAAGACCGTGGTTCGTCGATTTGAAAATAGCTCCAAAAGTGGAGTTTTTCATCAATAAACGGCCCCATCGAGAGAGCCGTCCTAGTGGCGTTTGAACTGCCAAGGACTTTTAACATGGTAAGCTAGTCGATGCTACTAGCTGACGTGGAGACATCGACTCTCCCGCAGGGACTGAAACGGTGGGCCGCGAATTACCTCTGTGGTCGAAAACCATCCGTATTATTTAGAGGCTTGGCATCAAAGTTAGGAATAGTTCAAAAGTAAACGGTTATCTGTCAGACCTTACTCCATTTCTGCGCTCGCCGGTACCACTGTGAGCAAAGACAAAGAAACTTTGTTGGCAACATAAAAGCCGACTGTCCGACTGCTATTAGGTTGTGCTGCACCAGTATGATCTCTGGGGACTAGTAGAACTCAGTGGCGGGATTCCTTCTGATGTCCCCTGAGGCGCAGAAAGTAGTTGCTTACTGGTTGTCAACGAGGCATCTACTTGCCGACAAGCCAACCCCTAGACACATCAGAAGGTATCTCCTCGAACTCAAAGACGAGATCTAGACATACACGACTCAATCAGTGGATCTGACAGCGTACAGAGAAGCCTTGAACGGCATTCACAGAGAGGCAATCACAACCTGCATCTAGTGTCGCCCTGTCATAGGAATCCAACCACCACCTATCGCAGATGAAGTGCCCCAGCTGCCTCGCGAATTCCGCGCAACTCTGACCCAACTAAGATCTGGGTATTGTAGTAGACTCAAATCCTACTTATCTAGAAATCCAATCACAGTTCCGGCGCATGTGGAGATTCTCCGCACGATACCAATCGCCTATTCATATGCCCTCTTAAACCTACTTATCTAATACCTCTCTCTCTGGCCCGACCCTGTCGAAACAGCGCTTTTTCTAGGCCTTCCCCTAGATGGGTATGACGACATCGACCATGGGTGAATTTGATCTTAACAGGGTGTAGCTAGCCACTAAAGCAACAGGTACTACACGCACTAAATAACCACGGCATCCTGCATTCGTTTTTACCGCCCTATCATATATCGACCGCTCTAGCTGGGCTTCATCTGGAGTGTCTCGGGTTCATATATCGGCCGAGGCAAATTACATCAAAAAAAATGTTGAAAAATCTTTTTTCTAATTGCTATCGCACGTTAGCGGGTTATAACAAACAACCAAATGATATTCTGCCATGAAAAAAGTTATCGAAAAAATTAGCTGTCGTTCGAAGTCGGCGTAGAATAAAACGCACATCACAAACTGTGGGAGAAACTCTTCCTTACAGCGTACACGTCACAGATGTCATGCCCCAGGAATAAAGAGAAGAAAAAGACGGTGATAACTGCACTTGTGGGTTTTATTTTCACTGCAGTTGCCATAATAAATAAAAAGTTCTGCACTCCACATTTATTATTCTGTTTTTAACTTAATGTAAAAATCACTCAAAAGTTATAAAAATCAACTTTTTTTTGAGTCTTTAATGTCGTAAATCCTTCAAACGAGACAAGTACGAAGTAAAATATATATGTAATAATAAAAAATGCCTGATCGATTTAACTCCTCTGCAGGTCAAATAAATTTCTCCAACATCAGGTTAAATAGATCGCATTAAAAGAAATGTCATTGGCTTGAGAGGTTATTTTCAATTCTAACGGAGCTAGAGCTGTGTGCCAGATTCTTTTACATACTTATATGGTATGTTGGAATATATGCAATTGTGACCTTGATAATGGATATGTGTTGAGCTTCAAAATCGGTTCAAAATGCATACAAATTCACATTTAATTTTAATACATATACACAAGTGCTAAGAGTTCGTAAGAATCTTCAGTCTAGTACATATATTGCATTAGTATGTAGACATGTGTGTGCGCGAATGCAAGCATAACCCAATAGTATTTGAAATACGCGAAGTGAGTCGCTTATCTTTTGTAATCTTCATACTTGGCTACACGCAGCCTTTTTTAATTGCTTTAATGCGACAACAGCAAACGGCCAAAAGGCAAATAAAAAATTGCTAAAAAAGCGAAGAAATTCAACGACAAAACGTGAGTGGATCAAAGGCAAAAAATAGTAAAGCTAAATATCAATACATTTTTGGGGTAAACTTTTTGCGTCCAGAGCTCAAGAGTGGCAAAGAACTCCTATGTACATATAAAAACCGTGTAATATATAATGTAATTAAAAAGACAAGTTGATTAAAACGTTATCACAATATGCAAATAATTATTAAAGAACTCCAAAATATGCACTTACACTAATATTTTTTATTTTATTCTTAATTGCGAAATGCTGTGTTGAGCGTAGTCGTATAAATTTTAATTCAATGAGAAACATTTTTGAAGTAAAACATCTTTTTATATCGCGTAACAAAAGTCGCATCAGAATAACACATCGCGAAAGTCGCTCAGAATCGCTCTACTAATTGCTACCACTATTTTTACTAATGCTAATAATAATTTCTACCACTATTTATACTACTTACTATCATTTATGCTATTAATTTCGACCACTATTTTTTACTGCTTATTTTTTCTACCACTATTTTTACTAATATCTACCACTTTTGCTACTAATTTCTACGACTATTATTTACTAATTTGTTCCACTGTTTTTAGTAAAATCTGCCATCTGGAAGATAACGTCAAACAGTTTTTTTTAGGTGCACAGTTTATTTTTGGATTAAAGCATTTGGGCAAAACTTTGAAAAATTAGTAGTTTCAGCAAAAAAAAAGTTACAGACGCTTACTTAAGACTCAACTAACTAAACTACGCAAAGTATACACAATCAAATTATAGCTTTAATATTTGTGAATAAACTAGAATTTAAATAAAGGTGAAATTATTAAAAAAAATAATTGGTATTTTTTTATTATTTTAAACTATTATTTCGAGTTGTCAAATAAGCATACGTCAAATATTTATTCCACTTTGATAAATATTTTTTGTTCGAATGTATTTAGGTAATAAATAAGTCTAAGTAGTTTTGAAGGATTTTGTTTTTTTCAGCCACCTCTTACTTCCGGAGGCCTTTAAGGCGGTGATGATATGCTGTCGGAAATGAAATTAATTTTAAAATAATTTAAAACTACTTGCTTCAATGACAACTAACTGCCATTCCCTACAATAAACTGATTTATTTAAAATGGCGGTGTGTCATGGGAAGTAGTAAATTACCCTACTTTATTTTTAATTTTAATTCAACACCTTAAAGATGTATCCATTTTAAATGCGCCCGGCAAATGGCTCACGCTACATTTGCATTCGATTATTTTAAAGTAAGTTCACAAAAAATTAGTTTTTAAATATGTTATTTTTTTCATGCAACTCACCTATTTTTTCCAACAGGGTATATACATGCATACATAAATAGGTACGTACTTATGTACGCATATGTAAACATATGTATGTTTGTTTGAAGGAGTAATTAAAGTGGTAAATTCTAAAAGAAAATGACATATAAAAAAATTATATAGGCAGGAGACAAAAATGCATTCAGTACTGCAAATTATTGCCACAGGTTTACCTTGAATTTCAATTTTTTTACTGTATCTTTTTGTAAAGTGCTCATTTTTCATCATTTTCTCATTCACACCTTGGTATTTGTTGCATCTATTAAATATGTACATACATATGTATTGTGCATCTGTATGTGCCCTCAGTAATGACGCTACTCCTGCGCAGAAGTCTCGCTCACATTACAAATAATTCGTATAATTATGTCGCTTCGTGTCACCCGCCGACGCTGGCATTCAGAGAACTTGTGGCGAAACCAACAGAAAATGTAAGTATGTATACAAATATAGAGTAGTCTGTAGAAAGTATGAGTATTCGCCGTGTCCATGCCACACTATCATTAGCGCCTTTGAATGACGCGCGTGATTCCAGACATTTTGCCAGCAGCATGTCAAGAGAACAGCAATAACCACCCTGTCGGAAAAAAGTAGACAGTCTAAAAAATTAACCAATTTAAAAAGTAATTGGAAGTCTACTGGTAAAATATATTTTCAATAAACTATAAGTATATCTTTATAAAAATATAATTAGTATTTTGTAGATAAATGCTGGCTATAGGTAAAAGTATGTATCTTTTTGGAATTTTTAATATTTTATGTTAGTTATTATTTTTAACATAAAGTTAGATTAGCTTAGGTTAATGTGGTAGTCCCCGCAGAAGAAACGCACTTAGACATAGCACTTGCTGTTAGAACGGTAACGTACACCGCAACCAAGAATAGTTAATTGGAGAAATGCTGCATACCCATAACGAAGTCCCGCGTAATACTAATTTCCACCCCAGAGACCTTTTCTGGAGTGCTAAAGAAGTAGGAGCCCAGGTGCTTGAACCTCAGTCTCGTAAAGGCATGGCAGCTGCGGCAGAGACTATATTCAGCCTAACCGCATGATTACCCATCGGACAATGTCGAGTCAGAACTCCTACGAGGATCGAGAGTTGCCGCTTTGTTAGCGACCTCAGCTTTTCCAATGCCCACGGTCCACCATCGGCCAGAGGGACCTTGCAATTCTGCATGTCGTAGTAGTTGCCCAGCGCTCGCTGAGTCGACAGAGAGCCCATCTATTCAACAGTGGTTCGTAGGCAGCCAAAGGAGCTCCCATCTTCACCCTGCATGGAGTAATGACTTCATCTTAAGGCCCTAATACTGGCACTGCAGTGGTCCGGAGGCCAAAATTTCCGACTGAGGGAGAGCTCCTCGGGGAAAATACTCCCCGACCTTTCCGTCCTGTTTCGAACCTTCCGTGGAAAAGGAGATTGAACCACCATGGGCTAGAAACGGTGGACAGCAATCCGTTTCCAGAGGGACAAAGTCGAACCTGGGAAGAATTTTAGAATGTCCATTGGGCCGAATTGAAGTCGTATCCATTGCTCTTTAATCGGGTTTCAGCACGGGCAACAGTAATCTTGCTGCCAATGTCCACAGGTAACACATTTAGCATAACGTTGAGCGCAAGAGTGGGTGTGGTATGAAGTGCTCCACTAATTCAAATGAGCGCGGTCGTTGCACACGCTCTAGCTGCTTAACCAGACAACCACTCCACAAAATATTATAGGCCTAATTATTGCTTCATAAATCCAGTGGTTTACCTTGGGAGAGAAGCCCTATCTCTTCCCAATAGCACCCCGGCAACAGTAGACATAAATCGCTGCCGTTTCATGCTTTCCGCCATATTTGGCCCCCAGGAGTGCTTCCTGCCCAAAATCAGCCTCAAGTAACTAGCCCATTCAAAAAGCACAAAACAGTTAAGACAAAATTAAAAAAAAAAATCCTTTTTGGCCAACTATATATTTAATGTCTTAAAAGCGTCTTTCGAACAAGATACGGAATGATGACACTTGTCAAATAAGCCATACAAAATTGTTAATGAAGTGATACGCCGTCTATGACTGAATTTTTGAAACTTTTTGCGTGTAAAGCTGTGTAATTGAACAAGAAATCGACACTCACAATACTTTCGAGTATTGATGCTCGAAATGGTGGTGAAATTATTTTTAATTTGTATACTGAATGGAAATTAAATTGTATTTTTGTTTCACCGAACAATACAAATTTTATGGTTACGAGAAAAGAGACTGCGCATATTTTTAATTAAGTAAAAGTAGTTGGTAATTCGACTAGTTTTAAAACAGTTTGAGAAAAGTAATTGAAATCAAATGCAGAGTCAGATAACTGGACATCGCGATATTAATAAACATAGTTAATAATAATATATATAATTTGGCACTTACACCATAGCTTTGATCTTTGGTCGAGCTTCTCCTACAAAATGGAAATGATTTTAGTGATAAGTTGTGTCATGGCCGAAATACACTTCTCGGTCGGTGATTGATTCAAAGCAAACAAAAAGTTTTTTTTCTCCTACGAGTTAAATTGCTTTTAAAGCCGTTCTATTTCCGACAGGGTAGATATGTATGTAAAACATATGATTGAGGTATATTGCATTAAACTCCATTGCATTCCAGACGTCTAAAATTATTTCAAACACACGAATACATTTTCTCCATACTTGTACTACTCTTACTTTTTTATTATTATTATCATCATTTGCAGTTAATTTAGTCTCTTTTTTTTCAAGTTTATTGTATTTGTTGCCCTTCGTGTTGTCTGTTGTCGCATGTATCTATAATTATTTGACATCATTCAGAATGGCAATTATGTGCATTTGTATATACATATATTTTTTTAACGTCCATTCTTTCCATTGCATCGCGCCTGCGCCTGCGCCACCAACGCAACAACATAATTTCCTTTTCGTGTTGTCAATGGCCAGCAAGCCATGTATTATTATTGTTAGAGTAACACAACAATTAACTAAAGTACGCCGACCTTTGTAACATTAGCATGCACTGTTAAATTGTAATACATTTCATTAAGTTATTTTTCTACCAACACTGTTAGGGTTTTAAAGCGTTGTTTGCATTTTTCTTTTTATAAATAATTATTACATTTGGATTTTGTTTTATTTTTATTTAATATCTATAATTAATGTTCTAACATATTGTGTTTAACATGCCATTTTTGTTTGTGTTAAATGGTCTGGAATCTGGTCTATTATTCAAGCGATAAACATGTGCTGTCCTTTGTAGTTAGATTATAAAAGCTTTAATGTTGCATTATTTTATCTTAGTACATATTTAATTATTTTTAACAAATATTAACCAAGTAGATGCTTTTGCACATAATATATTCAGGATTTTGCTCAGTGGCTCTACAGGATTGTATAAAGTAAATATATTTCTCTGAGAACGGAGTAGCTCAAATGGAATTTTGTGTTTCCATTTAACTTTGGTTCGATATTTGTAAGTAAAGAGTGTTTTTTTTAGGGGTATAGAACTTCGAATTGAAATAAAACACAAGAAAATCGTTTTAAGGTCCATCAATTTGGCTTTATTGGAAGGATAATTTTATGTCATTAATGTTTAAATATGATTTCGGGCATGTGGCCGCCGCGGCTGGCTCGAATAAAGCCAATTCTACAGGTCCAATTTTCAACCACTTTTTCGAGCATATGGGGCCGTATGTCGGCAATAACGCCACGAATGTTGGCTTCCAATTCCCCTAACGTTTCTGGTTTGTTGGCGTAGACGAGCGACTTCACATATCCCCAAAGAAAATAATCCAATGGTGTCAAATCACACGATCTTGGTGGCCAATTTACAGGTCCATTCCGCGAAATTATGCGCTCATCGAATGTTTCCTTCAATAAATCGATTGTGACGTGCGCTGTGTGGCATGTAGCGCCGTCTTGTTGGAACCACAACTCATCCACATTCATGCCATCCAATTCGGGAACAAAATAGTCGGTTATCATGGCTCTATACCGGTCTCCATTAACGGTAACTGCCTCTCCAGCATTATTGCGGAAAAAGTATGGCCCAATGACTCCACCAGCCCATAGAGCACACCAAACAGTCAGTTTTTGTGGATGTAATGGCGTTTCAAGGGTCTCATGTGGATTCTCTTCACTCCAAATGCGGCAATTTTGCTTGTTGACGTAGCCATTCAACCAAAAATGAGCCTCATCACTGAACAAAATTTTGCGATGAAAATCAGCATCGAGATCAAGCTCATTTTCGGCCCATACACCAAAATCACGACGCATTGCATGGTCTCGCGGCTTTAATTCTTGCACAAGCTGGATCTTGTAAGGTCGCAAGCCAAGATCTTTGCGCAAAATCTTCCATAAAGTTGATGGACAAAGCTCCAATTGCTGTGCACGGTGGCGAATCGATTCATTCGGGTCCTCTTCAACACTTTGCTCTACAGCGGCAATTGTTTCTTCGGTGCGCACTGTTCGACGTCTCTGCGGATGCGTATTATCACATAGAGTAAACGTAGTGCGAAAACGATCCATGGTTAACCGAATTAATTGCTCTGATGGACGATTATGTCGACCATAAAATTGACGGAGCTCGCGGTAAACTTCGCGAACTGAACCATTATTTTCGAAATAAATTTGCAGATTTGCAAGCGTTGTTCTTTTGTCAACCTGTTCATGATGAAATGGCAAACCAAACTGAACATAAATGACATTAGAGTTGCCAGATTTGACCACAAAATGCCAGTTTTATCTCTATTCGAAAAACAAACCTGTAAAAAAAACACCCGATATAAGAAAAGGAGAAGATGTACCCATAAAATTATATTCGGCCTTATTCTGAATTCCGCCCGAAAAAAAATCGCTCGTAATTTTTTCACCCGCCCGAAGTGAATACTTACTACTATGAGTTTCGCCCGAAATAGATTCCATTTGGAAACAGCTGGTACAATTCGAACAAGGAAATTATAACTCTGTATTTTCTTTACAAAGTGTAAAATTGGGAAAAGCCGATTAGAATAATTGAAATTTTTAAATCCCTGTTGATAAAAAAAATTTAAAAAAAACATGAACTCTATAGCAATGCGACTTTTGTATGAAGAAAGAGACAGCGCAGATCAACGGGTAACTGGGAGACACTTGAGAGACAGTTCCAGACCTTTGGAACTACCTGAAGCTTTGTTAGTATAACGAAAATTTATTTATGTATTTTTTTTAACAATTGACATAAAGGGTGCTTTTTTTAGACTGATAGAACTTTAAATTTAAATAAAACACATAAAAAATGAAGTATGATGCCAATTTTTTTTTATTTGAAAGATATTTTCATGACATTTAATATTATAGTCTTGCGGTTTCAGTTCTTGAACCAGTTGGATCTTGTATGGGTGTAGATCAAGATCATTGCGAAAAATGTTCCATGTTGTGGATGGACCAAGTTCAACTTGTTGAGCACGGCGGCGAATAGACAAATTCGAATATTCTCTAACACTATCACTTACAGCAACAATATTTTCTTCTGTACGTACAGTTCTTTGTCTTGTTGTTGGTTTTTCATGGAGTAGAGTAAATGTTGTTCGAAATTTATTAACAGTTCGACAAATAAGCTGCTCTGATGCTCGATTATGTGAATCATAAAATTCATGAAGTGCTCTATAAGTTTAGCGAACAGAACACTGATTTCTAAAGTAAATTTCCACAATTTGTAAACGTTGTTGCGGCGTCATTCTTTCCATGATGATTTGTCAATGCTTACTAAACAGAAATGTCAAAACGAAATGTCATTTACCAGCTGTCAAGTGACAGCTATCCCTATCGAAATTCCATCAGTCCAAAAAAAAAAACACCCGTTATTTATCGAGCGTGCTAACCAATGTATTACCAAACTCAAGAGAGAATTTTGTTATTCCGCTAATAGTTGAGCTTAGCAGTTCTTTGCGTTTTATTTTGCGGAGGGAGGCTAACAGAATTGTATTGGTAAATACTTTGAAGTTGGTCTCGCTACAATGTCAGTTGCTTCCAAAACTCTGTCACCTTCTCTTTATTCTCCCTCACAAAACTCCTGGCAATGTCCGATTTTTCCTGCATTCTACTTAAAAAAATATCACTTTAGTTCTTATTTATCGTTTTACTACTAGAATGAAAGTAATTTCCGTTGTTTTTTATTGCAATTTAATAAATAAAACCATTACCTACATTTTGAATCTGTTTGTTTCGCCTCTTAAATTTAAATGAAAAACAAAACCAGTGAAATTGGCTACTCTTTTTGCCTGAAATTAGTGAGGCCGATAAGCGGAAAGTATGTTCGAAAGCGAAAAATTTCCGGCCGAAATTTTAAAATGAGGGAAAAGTGAAACATTTCTGGCGAAAGTGAAACTCAGGATAAGGCTGATTCTAAAATTATCAATACAAGGAGCTGAGCCACGATTTAGCCATGACCGCCAGTATATAAATAACCTCTGTCGTTTTGTTTTTGCGTCCCTTGGTTTTAGAGATATATCATTTAATCATTTGTTGGAACCGACAATATCGGGTCACTAAAACATCTGTTTGCTTAGAAAAGATTGATTTTTGGCATATCTTCAGCACTAAACTCAAGATTATTTCGCATATACTCTGTTAGAAATGTGGCAATATTTTTTAGACTTTGCTTCGGTTTTAAGGTAATAATTTTAAATTTTAAAAAGTTTACGGTTAAAAGTATATATTTAAGCCTACATAAAGCAAAATTTAATTTCCAAAGCGTAAAGTTTAGGTCTTCTTAGCTCTAGCAACCGTATTTAAAATCCTGTAGTGTAAAAATAAAATTTCTTTTGTATTAAAAATAGTATTTTCTATTTTCACGTATTAATTCCTTGATTTTCTCGTTTTGTTTGTTGAGTTTTCTACACTTTTTTGCAGTCTGTTGCTCTGTAGGCTTTGATTTATTTTGTCTTCTGCCAAAGGTAGTAGGCTTTGATTATAAGTGAAGAAATTATTTCAAAAGCTTTTGCAAAAAGGTCAGTATTTCATAACCACAGGACGGGATTTGAAGCATATCTGCGAAGTGGCGATTGTTCCCACATTTCGACAAAATATATGTAATAAAAGTGGCACTCACACAGACCGTTCTAAAAGATTGTTGGTTCTCCAATAAGGCAGCATTTTGGAAATTATCCTACAAAGGAACAGAAAATCGAAAACGCACAGGCGATCATTGGCCTTTTGCCAAATTATAAAATTGTCGGATGCGCATTTGATGGAATCGTAAGTATTTTATTTGATAATAATGAAATGTTTTTAATGATAACTGTATTTCTACCAGACCTATTGCAATCCAAATTTTGAATTTGTATAAAAATTAAATGCTTCTGTTTTTATGCCAGGCTATAACGTGAACTTTTTGGTTTAAGTTTTAGAAATGTAATGTCTGTGTTTGATATAGTTTCACACTAAAAAGTAAACCCCAATGGTTTTAATTTTAGCAAAAAAAAAGAATTATTTTTAAAACAATTTCAGGAAAAAGTTTAAACTTCTTCAGTTTTGGATGTTGTATATAAATGGTGTAAAATAAAATAATTTCACTATTTTTAGCATGGAAAAGTTTTATAATTAAACCTTTTAGGACTTAAAAAAATAGTCAGCATAGAAAGCTAGGCGATAGAAGTGAAACTTCATGGATCTCGATGGGCACTTGAAATGAAAATACTCACCTTAGCCAGCAAGTTTTATGAGATAGAAATATTTCCTCGATAACAGAAGCCACTATTCATTATTCTGGAATTTTTAACGGTGTTACGCTAATGAAAAAAGATAGTTAATGTTTTCGCCTCCAATTATAAAAAATCTATTCATTCACTTCCATACTTTCATGTTCAAGAAAAGATACGATTGGTTTGTGGTATGAAAAATATGGAATAAAAACTCGTGATTGTAAATTATTTAAATATCTTGAGAAAATTGCATCTATTGTCGTGCCTGATCTGGTTGTTGAGTCTGTGGGATTATTATTCCTTTTTAAGTTAAATTTACTTTTTAAAAATTGTACAAGTGGTTGAGCTTGTTCCGAGGCAAAATTGGCATTAAAATCACCGCTTAAAATCATTGGCATAGTGTGCAAAACTTCTCCTAATTCTGCTGCACCAGAGGGAGTATATGCCAATAATGCTCTATGTATGAATTTTATTATATCGTTAATTCATCTGGAGTGATGTAGCGAACAATCATTGCCACACTCTGTCCGCTTTGCTACCCCTCTCTCGTTTTTTCCTACTCCGAATCTGTCGCGTTTTTCGTTTCTCTCCCATGTCTTCTTCCGTCCGACTGCCCCACCACGCGCGCCATCCCCTCCCTTTTCCTGTCGCTTTTTCGTTTCATTCGATATTGGAATTACAGCCCAACGAGCGCGAAGAAGTTTCACTTCAAAAATACTCCGAATCTGGATTGAAATTTAAACCCTAAAAGACTAAAGGATGTTTACATTTTCTAAAGTTTTTTTTGTCCTATGTGCATACAGACCAAAAAGATCAAATTTAAAACCAATATTTTTAGGCGAATGCAGTGAGTGATATCAATCATACATATATGAAATCATAGATTAAAGTTAAATTTTATTCTTTCCATAGAGGTATTAGTAGTCGCCGCACAATGGACTGAAATCGGCATATAGAGATTTAGGTTTGTAAATGTCGATTTTCGAATTATATCATTGTCAGTCATAATTTTATGCTATATAACTTTCTTTAGTAAAAACTACATTTAAATATGGATGTATATGTATTTTTGTAAAATAAAAACTTATAATTTTGCATTAAAATGGATTTCATGTTATTTTTATGGGAGAGGTTAAGTATTTAACTAATAAATCGACATCCAAGTAAAATATTGTATGAAAATGTATATGTATAATAATTAATTGGGTGTAAGTACTCAGCAACATTTCTCCTAAAAGGTACAATTAAAAAAAAGGAGAACTTAAAATATTTTTTAACGCAATAGAAATATTTTCATACGACTAAGATTACCATCTGACTGCATCTCTATATTGATCTCAAATTGTCGCCTGACCTTGAAATTGTTTTATAATCTTCCAGCAATATAGGTAGATAGAAGGAGCGATAGATCTTTAAATTTTAAAATCTTTAATGCACTTTTAAGAATAAAGAAAATAGGTGCATTTTATAAAAAAAAATCTATATTATTTGTTTTAAATACTCGCTTTTAATTTTTCCACACTTTTGCGTCCGGTGCAACCAGTTGTCGAAAGACTTATCCCACTATGAAGTTAGTTACTCAGAATCATTATTTCAGATTGTTTCAAGGCCCTCTTCAGATGTTTTATAACGTTCAGCATGGCTTCATAATAAGTATTTCCAGGAATATGTATTTTCATGATAAAAAACAGAGGATAGTTGAGTTACTATTTCTACTTTCTTCTTCTTCAAATAATCAACTGTTCCATGCGCTGGGTGAGAGCTGGCATTGTCGTGGTAAGGATGATGTGACGTTTCTTGTTATTTTTATTTTATTTTTATTATTTGTTTATATTTGGTCGATGAATTCACAATTAAGATAAGTAAATTTTTCTATACCATTCAGCATTATCTATTTTTCGATATTCTAAGAAAACATTTTTTATTGGATTGGCTCATTTTGAAGCACCCAGTGAATTGTTCTTTTGTTTCGGCCTCATATGATGCATAGTTCCAAGTTTCTTTACCTGTAATGATACAATAAATGTTTTCAGAAGTACATTGTGTGGACTTCTACTGCTGCCCACTTTCTATACTAATGAATGCTCATATAAAATCGTTTGTATTTGGCTTTTGCCAATACCTGCAACAACAACAGTTTATAGACGCCCTGCCCCTGCGGAAACATCACCGAAACTGAAGCGCACAAACCAGTGGTTTTTGGTGGTACTGCATTAGCAAAAATCAAATGAAGCCATTTCAAGCTTTGTTTTTGAGTAAATCCGCATCTTCCTTTTTTCAAAGAATTTAATTGCTTTGAACTCCTTTTAAATCAAAACTACTTTACGGATTTTTTATCTGGCAATATTTTTTCCCTTAACAAACAAAAATCATAGTGTGACATTTAAAAGCGCCATCGTTTTCGGTAATTTTAAGGGATACCCTTCTATGCATGATATTATCCACTAAGAGGCTTTTATATTATATTTATCAGAATAAGGCACGAAGATTGCTTTCATTCTGGAGAAAAAAGTAATAAATTTCAACCCAACTTAGAAATTATATCGGTTTAAAAAAAATTGGTATAAAAGTATTTTTGTTGAATAAAATTGAATGCATTAAGTACAAAAAATAGACATATACATAGTAGGTAGGTATTTAGATATAACTTAAAAGTAAAGCTACATAATGGATAAATATCTCCCTTCATATCGTTAGAACGGCTTCCCTAAAGTTTTTGACTATTTTTCATATTTTTGAAAGGAACAACTTTGACTCTTTTATGGCTCTGACTTTGACTTTTGACTTCTGACTTTTATCATTTTTTAGCGACTTTAATTACTCATTAGTAAAACTTTCGAAAGTGTAAATACTTGAAAAAGATTATTTCTATTCAAAGAATAATAAAAAAAGCTAAATCCACAAGAGAATAAATAACACCAATTCCATATGCTCTTAATGAAAAATTTTCCAACTACAATTAAGCTTAAATATTTTTCTATATTTCTTTTTGCTTGAGCTCAAGGTCAGTAGTTAATCAAATTTTATAAATAAAACTAAATTAAGTTTTTCTTCTATTCATTTTATTTTCATAGATATTTCAACTTCAGGTCTGGTCGACCAGGCGCAGTCAATAGTTCGTGAAGATGACTTTAAACTGAAGTCGAAATATCACTTGAAAACAAAAAATAACTTAATTTTGTTTTATTTATAAAATTTGATTAACTACTGGCCTTGAGCACAAACAAAAAATATTTATACCTTTGGAGGGCGAAAAACGACCTCAATCATGTTAAATATTTAAAATAAAAAAGTAAATATATTAGAAGTATCCAAAATTTGTATTGATCAATATACACATTCGCAAACCAAAGCTTTTAAAATTTGTATAGAAACCGCTACGCAGGATTGGGTCATCAAGGAATAGCAAATTATGTAAATTAAAAAGTATTATACTTCTTAAAAAAACAAGTTTTTTATCAGTATGGAGTCTTGTCTTTTTTTTTTTTTTTTTTGAATACACTTTGTTCAAAGGTCACTCAATTTTTTTTCATATCCTCAAAATAGTACGAGTTTTCGGGTATCTCAACATAGAGAATACGCTGGATGAGCGGTTCAGTCATTTTAGCATTGCGAATTAATCTCGAGTGTTGTGCCTTGATAAACAGAACATTTTTGATGTGAACAATATGATTTTAAATGTTATATATTTTTATTTGAAACTCTTAAACTGGAATTATATAACAGATCTGGTTGCAACAAACGGTTTCAAATTAAGCGGCAACAAATCCTCCCTCCCCTTCATGCCACAACAATTAAAGCCTTTACAGTTGCTGTGATGGTGGAATATGGAAACACCTGATTTGTTGGGGCGGAGCATAGTGACAACAACAGCAATCTGTTTTGAGCTTAAATTATGATTTAAGTTGTATGCGAAGCGGTAGCATAAGATATTACTGGTTCTACATACAACTGGCACGTAAGCCCCTAAATAATAATAACAAACACATTGACAATACCACCTACCTATAGCAGCGGCGAATGATCTATGTATGTAGATTAGTGTGGATGTATGCATTTACTTGTAGTAGCTAAACGAGCAGAGACAAACACAACATCTGTGATCTGTATAGGAAAACATCGAAACAAGAAATGTAAAAAAAACAGATAACAGAAATAAACAAACAAAATGAGAAATATTGATGCAAAGCAAAGGAGGAAACGAAAGACTTAAGACACAAACTTGGGAAACTGGGAACGAAATAACTAAGTAAACCAGAAATTGTGTTTGTTGTTTCTGTCTGTGTGTGTGTTTTCCTGAGTGTGTCGTTGTTAACTTATTTTTTTGCTTGTTAACGATAACTGCCAACCAGCATGCAGACGATGGGTAGCTTTACAAATATACGACGGCTTTGGAGTGGAGTTAAATGCACTTGGATTGTATTCGAAGAGGCTCTATTAAATGAAAGCAATATTTTTATGAAATGGAAGTTATATTTTGAAAGTATTTTCTATTTAATTCAACACTCTACAAATTCCCAAAACTCAATTTTACTACAGACTTTGAAAATAAAAAAAGTTGAACCGTTTTTCGAAAAATTAGCAGAGATCCAGAATAATAATTATTTGACCGTTGAGTTTTAAAAAAGTCATCCTAATTTTTATAAGAGTTACACAAGTATTTTGATAACAGTTATGAGTCAGACAAATTTTTTAAGTTATCGATATATTTATATTTTGAAATTTATATTATTAATGGCTTTTCGTAATAGTTTTGAGTGAAAACCATTTTTTAAATCAACAATTGGTATTATTTTGAGGCTTACATTATAAAAATCTTTTCATAATAATTATCAGCGAGATAATTTTTTTTACATATTTCAAAGACTTTTATTTTAGGAGTTATGTAACAATAGATTTTGCTTAATAATTATGAGTAAGGCAACTTTTTTTAAGTCTCGAAAGGACGTAACTATTTCGAGACCGGAAATTGTACCTAACAAGTTCACAAATGTTCCCGAAGCTCCAAAAATTATTTCGAACATTTTTTGGAAGTTGTCAAGAATTAATGCCAAAATCGTCCTAAAAAAGTCCCGTCCTTCAAAACTAAAAAAAATTTTCTTACTCATAACTATTATGAGAAGACTTTTATTATCTAAATCTCAAAATAAAAGTCTATGAAGGCTTAAAAAGGTTTCTCTCGTTGATAATTATTATGAGCAAACTTTTATAACATAAGCCTAAAATAAAAAGCTTTGAAGATCTAAAGATATTTACCTCGCTGATAACTATTATGAAAAGACTTTTATAATATGTACAAGTCTTCGAATAATAATTATAGATTACTAGAAAAATTTGTATCTTACTAAAATAATTATAGATTAACTTTTACTCTTTTCTCTTATAATAACTATGTCTTTGATAATTAGTTCTAACTTTTTCCGTAGATGGGATCAAATGTACGCAGTGTACTAAAAGGGGCAAGAAAATAAGTTATTTCTACCAAAGGTGGGCAATCAAATGCAACCCCATGAAACAAAGAGTTGGAGGGATCTGACT
Organism: Anomoia purmunda; assembly: GCA_951828415.1. Taxonomy (NCBI): domain Eukaryota; kingdom Metazoa; phylum Arthropoda; class Insecta; order Diptera; family Tephritidae; genus Anomoia; species Anomoia purmunda. The sequence continues at coordinate 156,462,996 of OX639993.1, forward strand.
TGTGAATAGCTCGGTGTTCTCTTCCAAAGTTGCCGAGAGCTGAGTGATCGCAAAAGGCGAAACCCTCATCCGAGGCGGGTAACAGGACTCGAGAAAGAGGAGACAAATTAACGAGTAACTGTTACCATTTGCACATTACATAAACAGAGAGGATAGATCCTCTTGAATGAAGGTTTATAATGAGGATGCGCGAATGATAGGAATCGGAAAATTTAGAAGTACGCAAGGCAAATTTTAAAAATATTTTTTGAAGATTTTCAATCCTATTGATAGAAAAATGGATATAAGGCCTTCAAATAAAAGCGGCATGAACGGACAATAGTTAAAAATCCCAGTTTAAGGGTATAAGGATCCGAAAATTGTGAGCTGTTTCTTCCCACAAAACCTAGAATTGAATATGACTTTGCTGAAATAAATTTGTATGACTACTAAACAAAAAATGATTTACATGACTACGTACGGCCCCCGTAGCGGAGTGTGTAGCATGTGCGTGCTTCATTCGGTGGGTCCCAGGTTCGAATCCAGCTCGGGGCAAGTAACATCCACAAATTATAGAAAAAGTTTTTTTTAATAGCGGTCGCCCCTAGGCAGGCAATGGCAAACCTCCGAGTGTATTTCTGCCATGAAAAAACTTCTCACAAAAAACATTCGCCGTTCGGAGTCGGCGTAGAACTGTCGGTCCCTCAGTTTGTGTTACAACATCAAGACGCACACTGCAAATTGTAGGAAAAAGATTTCGTCAACAGATCAAAGCACATTATTAGAGATTAAAGAGGAGGTTTTGAAACAGTTTGACTTTTAGAAAAAGTTACATTAAAGTAAAATGTTAACATATCTTTTTAATAGAATTTCAGAAATACTTCAAGCCATTTTAACTATAATAATAAAATAATGTAAAAGCTGAACAAATCATTGCACTTGGAGACGTTCAACTTACAATGAATGCTTAGAGATGTCATATTATAAACAACATTACATACACTCAAATATATTTTATTTGTATATATATAAATATTTATTTGCATTGTTAAATTTTCCTATAACTACAAATTTGCTATTTCTAAATGTACTTTACATAACTCTTTTTTTTGCATAAATTAATTGTTAGACATAATAAGATGCATAAAATTTATTGCAAAAGCAATACACACGACATTCATCTTAGTTAGCTGACTAGCAAACTGACTTGTATGGCTCTTGCCCGCCCAGTCTTGGCCTGTCATCGGTTTCACCAACGAATAACGAAATGTCAATTTTAATTGAATTTGTGTACGATATGCAATCGCGCGAACCGCCACTGTTCGAGGTACATATGTATGTAGTACTCCTCGTACTCGTACTCGTCGATACATACTAAATATTTATGCGATGTGGCACGTTTGGTAATAAACATGTCACATTGCCACACATCGCATCACAATGCGTCAGAGTGGCTTGGCGTCGATCGTCGATCGTCGACCGTCGTAGCGTAGCATTAGTTTGACTTTGCTGGTTAACCGGCAGGCGCACATGACACGGCAGATGCGGTCAAGCGATGTAGCAAATTCAAATTGTACAATATATGTACAAAAACAATGCCAATGACAGGCAACTAATATAAAATTTTGCGAATAAAAACAATGGAGAAACAACATGTTAATTATATGTAAAACATCGTTAGACAAGACATTGGTAAATTTTTTACATAAATTTCGAAACATCGCAATTACGTGTGCACTAAATCATGCCAGTTGCTGCAATATTTTTCAAATACCTTTGTATATGGAAATTGTTTTTTTGTTTTGTTTTGTTTTTTTTTTTTTTTCAATTAAATAATATTGCACAATAGCATTGATTTTGAATTTGGTTGTAATTTCAAAACAAAATTGGCTCCAGGAAAGTGGCGTGCAAATCTATAGATAAACAAGCAAGAATGATGGAATACGCCTTCCGCGTATCTCTAGTTCTCTTTTTGGCACTTTGACAGCATCTACGTATTCGTTGACGCAATAAAAGCAGTTTGCTTTTATTTTACAAAATCAATGCTAAAAAAATTTTTTGCCGTTCTGTCGTTTGCTCGCTTCATCTGCGCCTAATACTCTTATTTACTGAGATTTTTTTATTTGCTCTCTCATTGTCTATCTTTTATTACGTCACTATCAGTGGCTCTCAGCTCGGAAGACGCAATCTCGTTTTCTAACATTCTTGTTAAGCAATCATGCTTGTGTGCGACAGCGCAATCTTTTTGTGCACGATGCAGGGAAAAGAAGGTCAGGATAACAGCACTTACATTACGTGCTTGCCTCGTTTGAAGGATTTACCGCATTAAAGTCTCGTACAGAGTTGATTTTTCCAAGTTTTCAGTGATTTTTGCAAGAAGTCAAACGCAGAATAATACAAAAACAGTGCCGAGTTTTGTATTGTGGCAACTGCAGTGAAAATAAAATCCCCAAGTGCAGTTGTCACCGTCCTTTTCTTCTCATGTGGCATAGACAACTGTGACGTGTACGCTGCCAGCGTTGTCATTATCTGGTATTCTATCATTATTGCATTTTGTGTGGTTGGCAAGCAGTGTTGTCGTTGTACAACTAAAATAGCAATTTGTTTATTCTTTGCCCTTTTGTTTGTTGTCAACGTTAAAGAATTTTTATAAAATCATTATTTTCTACATATATCAGTGCATATTAAAATATTTAAATTAAATTAATAAGTTCCATAAATTCGCGTAGCTTTTAATACATTTCCTGACTGAAGGATAGCGTCAATTTCGCCAATCCTTATAACAACTCCAAAAATCGATAGTTGATTTTTTTTAAATGATTTAACACAGATCAAATTTTGTATACAATTGTCGCATCCGGAATTTCCCAAACCCAAAAAAAGATATGGTGAGCATTTTTTCATCCATGACCAGAAAGTTTTCAACACTACCGAATGTCATCGTTCGTTAGTTCTATTCACGAAATGCAATTCACGCTTGAATAGAAAAGTCAAAAATCCCCGCCATTGGAACTGTATTTTTAGGGTATAAAAGAAAACAACCCAAACTTTAGTGTTCAATGGCAGCCGAACCTCAAGAGGACTTAAACCTATTCACCTCGATGTTTTTTATCAAAGGGTTAAAGGCCCCAACCTTAATGACTCCAGTAGCTCTTGCAAATTAAGTTAACTGAAGAGCAAAAAATTTTACTAATAATACCAAAGCTAAAAAAGCTTTTGAGAGTTAAAGGGAAGACATAAATCATATCAAAATGTGGTAAAATCTTTTAAATAATCCGTGGTGGCCCATGTTGGGGTTTCTTAGTAATATGTTATTTTGACAGCACTCTCCCGCTGAAAATCTTGTCAAAAAGTCAATGTCATATCTCTGCGGAACAAAATGAATTACTTTACGCTTAACATTTTGGTTCGGATATTGGAGAGATGGCATCATTGACCTATTTTTCTTTTAAAATTCTGCTGGAAACGTCATTTCGGTCAAAAGTGATCACTGCTGGATTTTTTTTGTGCTAAAATTGTCACATTCGATCTTTGGCAGACCAAGCTCGGTAATCGTAATATCAGCCGTCTCGGCGGGATCAATTGATCTATTCTGTGCTGCGATTTGACGTCTTTAGACTTTTTTTGGGGTACGATGAAGGATCTATATTAAAGGAGCAATTCATTAACGGGCCAGGCCCTTTGAATTGTAAAGACAACAAACATTCCTCATCATTGCCTCTTTCCAAGAAGAAAAATTTAAATTGATCAAACATTTTTAATATAAATAAGAAGGCAAAAAAATTAAATTATAAATATAACACAGCATGACACATGTTAAATGTTAACAGAATATGAAAATAGGCTTAAAATAAAGAAATACGTGTCTCCGTTTTGCTGTAGCACGTCAGAATTTTGAGAAAATCGATTTTTAAGCTTCAAAGAACCGTGGAGGTTCACTTCTAATGTTTTCATTTTTACTAAATTTTTTTTTTCATTAAAAGCGAACCTCCACGGTCCTACTGTGTAATAAGTGTTTAGTATTTTACGTTCCACTGGTCGATGCGGAACATTTTAAGAATCTGGGTGCCAATGAAAATTTAGAACTGATTGTTTTTAATAAAAGCAATATGCACAATTTTATATATATAACAATATTCAAAACTCAGATACCCAAGGTCATTAAAACTACAAAATAATATATAATAATATATAAAATAGTATACAAATATATTTTTTTTTTGAAATTTTTAAAAACGCAATCAGCTAATTATATCGAAAAAACTCAAGCACCTAAAACCTCGAACCTTAAGTAAAACTACTTTGCCGACTTCATAAAGAGATAGAGAGCTAAATATGATAGTGGTAATAGTAATAGTCTTTAGTAGTAAGTAGTAGTTGCACTAGTTGTGGTAGTAGTAGTAGTAATAGTGGTTTTTAGTACTTAGTAGTAGCATTAGTAAAAATAGTAGTAGAAATTAGCCAACATAGTAGTAGAAGTTAGCAAACTAGTAGTAGTAATTACAAGTAGATTAGTAAGAATATTAGTAGGAATTAGCGAAAAATAGTAGTAGTAATTAGTAGTAGCATTAATAAAAATAGTAGTAGTAATTAATGGTACCATATAAAAAATATTAGTAGTAATTAGTAGTAGCGTTAGTAAGAATAGTATTCGAAATTTGTGAAAATAGTAGCAGTAATAAATAGTAGTATTAGTAAAAATAGTAGTAGAAATTAGCCAACATAGTAGTAGAAGTTAGCAAAATAGTAGTAGTAATTACTAGTAGATTAGTAAGAATTGTAGTAGAAATTAGCGAAAAGTAGGAGTGGTAATTAGTAGTAGCATTATTAAAACTAGTAGTAGTAATTAGTGGTATCATATAAAAAATATTAGTAGTAATTAGTAGTAGCGTTAGTAAGAATCGCATTCGAAATTTGTGAAAACAGTAGTAGTGATAAATAGTAGCATTAGTAAAACTTGTAGTAGAAATTAGCAAAAATAGTAGTAGTACTTAGTAAAAATAGTAGTAGAATTTAGCAAAAATAGTAGTAGTAATTAGTAGTGGCTTTAGTAAAAATTGTAGTTTAAATTAGTAAAAATAGTAGTAGTAGTAGTAAGAGTAGTAGAAATTGTAGTTGTAGTAGTAGTAGTTAGTAGTAGTAGTAGAAGTGATAGTAATTAGTAGTTGCAGTAGCACTAATTAGTAGTAGTTATTAGTAGTAGTAGTAGAAGTTGTAGAAGTAGCAATTAGTAATAGTAGTTTTAGTGGTGAACCACTAATTAAATGGTCCCGAAATACCTAGTTTGAAAATAGTCCCGAAACGGGTCATAACTTATCCTCAAATGTTCCTGAACTATTACGCAAATAGTCCCAAGCTACGCGATGTAAAAATCACACCCATGCCGCTAAAGAAGTTTTACTACAAAAACAGAAATATATGACTTAGAGCATTTTCAAACTTATATACACATATGTATGTATGTAAATGATGAATGCTGTATATTTCAACAGCCGTCGGTATTTGAAATTGATGTGCTGAATTCACAATGGAAACTCAAATTAATTCTAGGCGCCTCATCGGCTTAAGTAAAGATTTAAAAACTTTTTCGCTTCAATTGGTGTCAACATAGTTTGCGAAACGAGATAAAGAAGAACAAAAAAAAAACCTTAGAATGTGACAACAAAAGCCATATATGTACATATGTATACACATTACATACGAGCAACAGAAAAAAATAAACCAAACCGTGATCGCTTTTGAAATTATCGCACAAATGAATGCAGTTCGATTCCAAAAAAAAAAAACAGTAAAATGAAAAGCTGAATGCAACCAAAATGCAGTAAGGCATGTGAATGCGGCTCAAGTGGCATGCCAATCTATCTAATCTGTGGCAATATAATCGCATATGTCCATAGTTACATACAGCCATACATACATTTGTACTATATATATATATATACATATATATGTATTGTGTGGCTGTGTATGAATAGCGAATTGCCTACATATTTATGCCCATCAAATTCACCATATGTTTGTACATACGTGTGTGCATTTGTGCGGAGATAAATTTCGTATTCCCTCTTCGGTGATTTTATGGTTCGTAGCGCCGCCGCGCATGCGCAACAATACCAATGCGTCTATCTAAATGCTAACAATTGATCCTCCACTCGCGACTGCATAAACGTAGGTACGTACGTACATATGTACTTAATTTTGTTCGAATGTAACTGATCGGTAACCACAGCCACTCAACCGCACTGATCGGATTTGCAAAACAATTTAACAATTATTTGTATCAATAGCGGGGTTTTTTTTTCAATTGACAAATCGTATTTGAGTATTTGATTTGGTATATTGCGTTACTGATTTTTTACCTATTTAGTATACTTATCTATATATGTGTGTACATATGAATGTGCATTAGATCATTCCAAGTTTGTAGCGGGAAATTGGAAATTCATTCTTTTTTAAGTTATTGCGTCATATTTACGTTTGTAATTTGCCGAAAAATTTAATTTAGTGCTGATAAAAAACTTTATGATCCATTTCTTCAGCTGCTACAGTTACACACAAAAGTATTTTGGTATAAATTTTTGTACGTCATTCAAAATGTTTTTAATGCAAAATTTTTTATTGATTTTTTTTATTTTTTTTTAATATACATAGTTCATTTTATAACAATAACCATGCAAATTAATGTTTCACATTTTATACAATATTTCTTAATATTCAACAAATTTTCACCTGAGTTTTTTAAATTGTCTATTAAATCTTAGTATAATAAGGAGTATACCTGAAGTAACTCAAAATTCCAGTGGACTTTTGATATTTTTCTTTTGATATGTTTTTTCATAACGATTGCTTCATTTTAGAAATTGGGCACAATCGCCAGCAAAAAGAATAATAAAAAATCAAAGAGACTTTTTGGCCACTAAAAACTTACACTTTAATAAACTAGAATCGAATAGGCTGCATACTCGAAAAATTTCTAAAAATTCTAATTACAAAGTTTGAAGTTTAGATGAAATTTATTGAATTTTCATCAATTTTGTGTAACTGATTTAAATTCGTTTCGTTATAGAATAGCTTTATTTCAATTAAAAATCGAAGAAAAAATGGACCATAAAAAACATTTTGAATGTATGTAGTAACAAAATGTCATAGCAAAAAAACTTTTGTGAGCAACAGATAGTGACATAAGATATTTCAAATATAGACAGATTGTAAGCGCTGAAATTGAACGGATTTACTGCATGTTTTGACTGAACTGCAAAAATATTTTACATTTGAGAATTATTCTATTATTTATTGTAATGCGCTCGGGGCTATCACTGAATTCACCGTAGTCCGAATTTCCGGGATGCTTGGGAAATTGCGATCACTGAATCCAATTTGTGAATAAGTACTTGCGTCGTTCGAGCTATGATAGATTGGGTGATAGTTTTTTTGTAGATTTTATAAAAATTTGGGCTATGATGGATTCGGTGAAAGCTTCGACTGTAAAATATCTAAAACGGCAACGGATCCAGCCATAAGAATTATCTTTGATTTAGTAAACGTTAAAATAATAATTTAACTTAATTCAATAATAATTATTAATTACTGTATTTCATTTATAACTATGGGAGTATTACTCAGCAAATTTTCGAGAGTAGACTCAATGAATCCAGCTCTTTTTAGGGAGTCGGCTGAGCGCTGTGGAACTTGGCTAAACTGTGACTGAATAGAACTGGTAGCACTAACTGAAGATATTTATTTTAAAAAGGACTGCACCCCATGCCATACAACGCGTCGAACTATCGACTTATTGAAGATAGCATTCGGTAATCGATTGGTCACGGAGAGTTACGTGAAGTCATTGCTGTATGCAAATCAACTTGTGACGTTGGACGCCTTAGAAGGCAAAATTGCGCGAACCATTGTCGACCTGCCGATCCAAAAATATATCTCCTTTTACGGTGGCTACACACCTAATATTATATGCAAATACTAAATTAAAAAAATATGTTTAAATAATGTAAAGTTTTTAAGAAGCAATGCATTTTATTTAACATTTGATTTTACCAAATTTTCTTTGTTTACATTGGCTGATTTCAAAAAATTGCTGAACCAGTTCGGACGGAGTTTCCACTGTTGAACAGAAAAGATTATACATTACTTCGATAAAAATTCAGATTTATTAAATTTGCCAAATCCTGTTGAATTATACATAATGAGGGATATTTGTTAGTATTGTAACTGTTGTGCCACTTAGGTCTCAATTTAGCCCGTTTTGAAAGCTAATCCTACTGTCAAAAATTTTTTAGAAGTTTTTCTAATTTGGCCCTCTTTTAAAATCCATACGAATTTCGCCCCCTTTTTATTTACACTTTATATTGTTTCAAAGTATCTATGTATGTACAATATATAAGGTTTTTAGGTTTTAAAGCTTTAAAAAAAAAAACAATATTTAATATAAGCCCGGGTGGTATGGCCAAATTTTTTTTTTCGTTTCACAATATCGTCCTAAATAAATAAGATTTTGTTACAAATATTAAATGGAAATTCTTTTTATGAAATTTATTAATATATTCTGTATAAAAAACATTAAAAATTAAAGCAGATCATTTTTTGAAATGTGGGAAACAAATATATTAGGACTTAGGTGAAATGGTGAACCCTATAAAGTAAATGCTATACTGATATTTTTTCAAACCACATTTGCTGCAGATGTTGATATAATACGTGCAAATAGCGTGTGACTTTTTCTTACAGATCCTACCCAGTCATGTTTTTTAGAGGTTATATTGTAGTTCTTTTTGCGCTATTTTACATTTTTAGATTTAAATGCCAATAGAACAGGACAGAAATGATCTAAAGCTTTCCCGGGGGTGATATCAGAAGGCTATGTGGCAAAGAGTCGACTAGACCCTGCAAGAATAAAATATACTTGGGTAAAAAAAGTGTTTATTAAAACGTAATATAATAGATAAAGTACCTACCTGCGGTGGTGCCATTTACCTCAGAATCAAAAATAGTCTATATATATTTATCCGTCCATTAATATAAAAGCCTATTCGAGGAACGCAATTGATCCAGGCCTCGGAGAGTAAATATTTAAATTCATAGCGTCAAATTTTGCGAAGCGATTTATTGCGAATAAATAAATTAAACGCAATGCTTTGAGAAAAGGTTATCTACATATATCATTTTTCGCTGCAAAAGCCAGCATTTCGAGATTTCTACAATGGGAGCAATGTCCATTTAGCATAAGGAGTACTTTACCCTCTGCTTCTGCCTTGCATTGCACATTTTTTTATGTGTGCAACCATATCCTTTCGTACTAAAATATTTTCGTAAATTAGACTGGCTTACGCCGGTCTGAACTCAGATCATGTAAGAAATAAAAGTCGAAAAAACTTAACATTTAAGCGGCTACACCTAAAAATTATCTTAATCACACTTCGAGGTCGCTAACTTTTTCATCGATATGAACTCTCCAAAAAAAATTGCGCTGTTATCCCTAAAGTAACTTAATTTTATAATCGTTATTAACGGATCAAAAAATCATAAATTAATAATTTAATTTAATTAAAAGTAAATTAAATTAAACAATTATACTTCGCTCAACCATTCATTCCAGCCTCTAATTAAATGACTAATGATTATGCTATCTTTGAACAGTTAGAATACTGCGGTCATTTAAATTTATTTAGTGGGCAGGTCAGACTTTTTATAAAGTTCAAAAACACACGTTTTTGTTAAACAGACGAGTATATAAATTTGTCGAATTCTTTATACAAACTTGTCATATTAAATTATATAAAGAATAAAATGTACTAATTTTATCATTATATATTTTCTTGTCTAATTTGAAAAAATAATTTTATAAAAAATTAAAATATAATAAATAATAAAATAATTTATAATAAATTTTTAAATGATTGCTAATTCTACACATACATTTATATTCAACTATTATTAATTTTTAATAATTGATTTTAAAGCTTATCGGTTAAAATATTCAAATTAATGAGTATTTTATTTAAATAAATAAATGAAAAATTAATTAATTAATTAAAAACGAATAACATTTCATTTCTAATAATTTATTAAAAATAGTTTTGACACAATAACTTTTATAAATTATTAACTCTTACAAAATCGAGATAACTAAATATTTAATAATTATTTAATAACCCCGTACACAAGGTACAATAAATAAGATTTTCTTTTTAAATAAAAATTTTTCAAAATATTTCAATATTCTTTCACAATACATAATAAACTATTATAAAAATTATTTTTTCAAAATTACTAAAACATTAAATTATACAATTATTTTTAATAAATTATAATAAATAAAATAAAAATCATATTGGGAATATTTGTTTGACAGCATAACGGAAAGTGAAAAGATTTCTATTGCAATATCTGATTTTACCCTAAAGACAAGTATCATAAAAATCAAGAAATATTTTTTTAATCAAAAATAAATGCCGTATATTGGCAAGCTTTCGGTAATTTTCTTGAATGCGGAACTGTTAGAAGTTAAAGAGTTCGATATGCCTAGCTCATATTTTCTATTTCTTTTATTGAAAAAGTTATTAGAATTTCTTTTTTCTGTGCAACCGCCTTCTTTGTTTGTATCATAGTTATAGCCCGAACAAGCTTCTGGTTTTCTTTCTATTTTTTTTTGTATTATAAGTGTTTAGAACTGCTCACTAAAATTAATTTTAAAGTATTTTAAAGATACTTTTTTCAATTACAACTAATTGCCACTTTATACAACAAACTGATATATTTAATATGGCGATGAAATTACTTTATTTTTTGTAATTCAAATTCAGCAACTTCAAAATTTGTTTATTTCAAATTATTACGGCAAAAGAGAATTGAAAACTAAGCTACATTTGTATTAAATTATTTCAAAAGTAGTTGATAAAAAATAGTTTTTAAATATGTTTCTTTTTCATGCAACTGACTTACTTTTTCCGACAGAGTGTAGACATAAATTACAAAATAACAAGTCTATCTGGTGTTCTCTTAATTTAAAAATCAGAAACCGACTGTGTGATAATTTGAAGGCACCTCACACAAGCACGGACTAATAAAAATATTTGAGCAGAACATTTGAACCCAGTAGCTCCCATCTTTAAGTATCATTTTGGTTCTTACCTCAAGAAGCTTCTCACAAAAGAAATTTAAAGGTTGCTAGGGGGTTAAAATACTCACATAGGTCTTCGCAGTCAACGTCTTTATGCGCATGGAGCGGAATTATAAATCAAATAAAATAACAAATAGTTTCTTAAGGAAATTAGATAACAGTTCTGTAAACTTGCAATGTTAATATTAATAAAGAAGAGCATGAATAAATTTACATGTTGCAAGACTACATATTTACTTTTTTTTCTACCTACTTCTGCGTTGTTTATATAGAAATTTTGTTTGTAATGAGCTGCTTGGGGTAAGGGTCAAAACGACACTTTTAAGTGGGGCGTAATGGGTTAAAATATTATATACAAATATATATCGGGAAATGTTATTGAAATGTTATCGTATATTATTTAACCTCTCATTGCGCTCAGTTATATATTTTATGCATTTTTCGACTTTTTTGGAAACAACTTAAAAATCGTACAAATTTTTATAAAACCGTCAAGATTTATTACTGGATAGAAAGAGTTAATAAAGTCCGGGCAGGTGTCGATGATTGCACAGAATAATCGGCCAGTTGGTATGCTTAGCTGAGAAAAAAAAAATTTGCTAAAGTATTTTTCATGCTAAATGGCCAGAAGGAGAAAAGAAATTCGAATTTTAAATTCTTTGTACTGGTCTAATGTACATACATACATACACACACACATTTCCACATTTTTACAGGCATCCATTTGCGGTTTTCATCACATAGATATCTACGATTCCATTGCAAAAACGATTTTCGAGTTGCCTTTTACGGCAACTTAAAATGTATGCCAATTTGCTTTTAAATTTGCTTTAAGTAAATATTTATTTATTTTACGATTATGGCGCGCTAACTCTCTTTACACTCACTTAATCAATAAGCATTTATATAGCAGACATTTGTATGTGCGTATGTGCATTTCTAAATTAATACTTGCCATAAATTTTAATTAGTATCGATTTTAATGTTTCATTATTCATCAATGACGACCGAAACGCTAGCGATAAAATCTTTATGTCCAGCGAAATGTGCTCATAAATTTGTTAGCGTGCAGCTTCTTTTTAATTTATTGACAACTTTTTTTCTCGCACTTTTATTCCATTTTGCGTTTGGATTTAGAGCATTTAGTAAAAAAATGATCGAAAAAAAGCATTTGAGCACATACGCACATAAACTCTATATATATACAGGTACGTATGTTTTCGTTTTTATATTACAGTAAGCGAAAATAACAATACGTTTTTATGAATTCATTTTGAGAATGCGAAAACCAAAACCAATGATTTTTCTGAGAAATTGATTACAGACTGTATTTGCTCTGTTAGCGCCAAATTACCACCGTTGTACTGAAAAATTCTAGGATGGGGAAAGGCGAAGTTAAATGTGGGATGACTTTTTTGCAGTGAGTTTTCATAAATGTTTTTAATACTTAAAAAGTTGATATGACTTATTAATATCATGATATTTTAAATGTAGTGGATATATCAGCCGCCGCGTATTGTAATTGCAAATCAATCGACAGACTTCAATTTGTAGTTAACGGAGATTTTACCTTCTTACTATTTTATTCCATGTAGAGTTCGAATTTATTCGCACACAGGTTTTGTATGTATGAGAAGACCCCTACTAAAATTGCCTGAAGAATAATTATCTGGAATATTTTAACCCTCCACCGGCATTCCACATTTGTTTTTTGACAAGTTTCTTGAAGTAAAGTGAAAACGGCAGTTTCGGGTGAGAGCTATTGCATTAAAATGTTCTAAGAAAATTAGGTAAATAGAATAATTTAAAAAGATCAAAGTCATTTTTTATGTAGCAGTTATATGTAAAAGCAACAATCAAAGCTGTTGAAGTTATAGCTCTTTATCGCACAAACTATTTTTTCAGGATATGAAAGGAAAGCACAAGACTTTTAGTAACTTCCAAAAGCAAAAATCTTCTTGAGATCAATAAAGTATTGTTGCTATAAATAAAATCAGACCAAAACATGAATTCATGAAAATATTTATCGTGGAATTTTACTGTATATGGCCAAATCGTACATTTTGCTCTGGCATATATTTTAACAATTATTTTCACTTTTTTGAAAAGAACTAATGCAGAGACGTTAAAACTTTAGTAGTCGAGTATTTTACTGCCGGATAAGTGTAATTACTAATAATAATTCGGCGTTATATAACTCGTTCTTTGGGAGAACTCCTCCTGCAATTTGTGGTTTTTTTGTGGCAGAAATACCCGCGAAGGTTTGAAGGCTTGCCACTGTGTGGCAAGAGGTGTCCGCTGTTAGAAAAAATCCTTTGTACTTATTTATAAGATGCATACGCTACATACTCGGTTGCGGCGGCTATTTATTTCTTAAGCCAAAAAAAAAAGCTACATTAAATCTTTCACCTTAAAAAAACGTATGAATTTCGAAAATATCTGATTAAGTTTTCTTACTCATACTAACCTTAAATAAGGAATATTGTTGATTTGATTCCCATATATTTGGTATGCCCTTTAAACTGTTAAAATATTTCTTGGTCAGTCAGTTAGAAAATAGTTTCTGCATCAGAGGCATGCATTTGGCTGACAATTGAGTAAAGTCTGAAAAACAGCACAATGGTAACGCTAGTTGCTTGCCACAACTGTCATAAATTAATTGACTCTATATTTTTGACGTTAGCCGTTGCGGCATAACAACAATAAACTATAAATTAAACTATAGTTATGAAATGGTTAGCTTTTTATAACGAACAACATTACCTTAGGATCAAAGCTGTAGCACTTCAAATTTTTTGTTCTTAACCGCAAATAAAAAAATCCCCCGACGTGATGGACTATAGATTTGTTCAGCAAAAATTATCTGTACGACGTTTAATATATTAAAAATATATAATGTTTTGATAACAGAAATATTCAGTTATAATGAAGAGTTTAATTCAGTCCTCTGGAGTTCATTATAAGCAGTCTGCATTTTATATACAATATAAGTATATTAAACATACCAATACTCAAATATAATGATAATATCTGTTTTCGAAAATCGGAAGAAAGTACTAAGAATTTTTCACTTCTTCAGTCGCGTTTTCATTGGTCATTGAAATGTCAAACATTTGATTGGCACAGCATCCACAAAGAATACATAGCACTTAATGGCGATTTATTATGTCATTATGGCTACTTCTTTCTGACATCCAGTTTGCTGTTCCAAAAATTTGACATGTGATTGACTTAAATAAAGGTTAGAAAATGTACTAAAATAAAGTCAGCAAATTTTGTATAAATTTCATTTTTTAATTTTATTTCATACATACAGTGCCGGGGAAAAAATTGGCGTAGTAATTTTTTATGGTATTCACACAGTTTTTCAGGCTAAAACTTGTTCGTTAATTTCTTATCCAAATATAGCAGATTCTATAACAAAAGCCTGAAAATATTGTAATAATAATAATAATGAATGGTTTAGAATTTGAGGTGCGTATTTTGATTCTGTTTGTTGCCCAGAATTCGAAGCTGGGACACACCGAATGAAGTGCTCGTACGCTACACACTCGGCTACGACGGCCGCACAAATTTCAAACTTTGTACAATATTCAGCATATGAAAAAAGTATTCGTCGAAAGTTCAAACTTTGTAATTAGAAAAAAATGTCTGGGCTAACACTTTTATCTGGCACTGTATGTTGTACGTCGATTTTACCATACAAATTGAAATAAAAACCCTATAAAAAAACTATGTTGCTTTTATAACATACCAGGCCATTTTTTCCCCCATGTCATAAATATTTTTATATTAAGTATAATTGGTTAATACTCAAAGGCATCTTCATCTGATCAGAAAAGCTTGAATCAGCATTAACGTTTTAAATAGAATCTAAAAAAAGCAAACGAATCTGAGCTTATTTTTATTTAGAAGATTTTTTAGTTTTAATCATTGTAGGATTGTTATTTTCTATTTTTCGATAAAAAAAAAATAATCGTTACGCTTGGTTAGGCTGAAAATAGTCTCTGACCCTTTCTGCCGCAGCTATATGGAGGAGGATGAGGTGGATTCATCTTGTCATTTTCTGCTCAGCTGCCCTGCATTTGCGAGACTGAGGTTCAAGTACCTGGGCTCGTACTTCTTTAGCTCTCCAGAAGACCTTTCTGGAGTGGAGATTGGTAATTTGCGTGACTTCATTCGGGGCACGCAACGTTTCTCAGGTTAATCTTTCCTGACTTTCCGATTCACGTTACCGTTCATAAATTAGGTGGTATCACAACGGACTCCTACTATGTCTAAGTGAGTTCCTTTTGGGAACTAACACAGTAACCTAACCTAACCTACGCTTGGATTTAAATTTTTACAATTATATTTTATCGATATTGTGTGATTTTTAATTTTTCATATGAAAATTGTTGGTGTTTTCGCTATGATTGTCATCTTATCTGAGTCGTTTTACGTTTGATATGGCCGATAAAATTTACATAAAATTATTCGTTTAATTACTTTTTAAATTCTCAGACTTCCACCCAAAACTCTATGGTTTTGGTCGCATATGTCCACTGGATCGTCATAAATTATTTAGATTAAATTTTAGAAAGTATATATTTTACGTAATTAGAAGAAAAACTTTACAGTAAAATAGGATAGAAAAAAGTCACGAACCTTGCACTAAAACTCTGAAGCTAGAGAACAACAAAAAAAACTGTTAAATCTCGCATCGAAAAGGCTAATCAGGCTACACTTCATTACTTTTTAAATTTTCAGACTTCCACATAAAACTCTGTGGTTTAGATCGCATATGTCCCCTGAATTGTTATAAGTTATTTTAATTTATTTGTAGAATGTATATATTTTACTTAATAGAATAATCCAAAGTTTTATAAGGAAAATAGGATAGAAACAAGTATAGAACATAAAACAGTTAAATCTAGCATCAAAAAGGCTAATCAGGTTACACCAATGGCGTCTTTCAAATAGCACAAATTTTTTATATTAGTTCAAAGCTATTCCAAATTCAGCGATTACTCGGATTTAAATTTTGATAAATTGCTATTAGTGGGTTGTTTCGAGTTGTCAGCAATTTTTAAACCAAAAAAAAAAACGCTGAACAAGATTCGCATTGCTACTCCATTTGATATGAATATTAATTAAAAATTAATTGTTATTGTCGAACGGATATAAATAAAATCTACACTTGAATGCGCCAAACCGCTTCAACTATTCTAATTGATATTAATTTACTTTGAAATATGGTTTGTGAATATGCAGTTATATGTATTTACTTATTTGTATTTATCTGTGTGCGTGTGTGTATTTACAAATCTATAGTCAGTCGGTTGTACTATGTATTGCCGGGTATTTGTATTTGTAAATTGCCTGCATATAGTAACTATAGCTGGTTTTTTTTCTTTTGTGTGTGCACTATGCGCTGCTTTACTGCATGCAGCTTTGATGATTTGATACTTTGCATGGTTTTATCTCATTCGCAGATTTGTCATTACGTCTAACATTCACGTCAAATAAATGTCATTCCCAATTGATATGAAGAAATTGATAGATTATTTAATTAGTAGCGTTGAATACATCAGATTGATTAGTTTGATTAAATTGAGTGGTTTTATTAATTGCGCGTAAAATGGAATTGTAATTGGTAGCCTAATAACTTACATAGATAGTATGTGTTATGTAATTGATTAACTAATTAGTGTGTAATTGTTAATATTTCGAAATGTTAATGATAATGTAAACAAAAATTTTCAATTTGATATTCGAAGCAAATAAAAAAATCCAAACAGCTGTTCTAGTAACACCACTTTCCATAAATTTGCCTTGGAACCTTGCATTACTAAAAATTCGATGCACTTTTTTTAAAGCAATTTTTGGAGGGTGTCTTTTCTGTAGTTAGTTCTGAAGATTTCTCGGTAACACTCTTGCGTCAATTATCAAATACCACTTGAAGTGTTCCATCACTTTACCGAAAATTAGAACTTCAGATTTAATGATATTAGCCATAGTTACGGTCAATATTTGAGATTGTTAAATCTTAAATTATATGAATGATAATAAAGACTTAAAATGTGCATAAAAATGAATCGGAATGCTATAGCCACTGTACTGCAAAGGGCAGTGTGACCAGACTAGCCTTTCGAAGCTACATTAGGCATTTATATTGTATACTGTCGATGGTATTGTCATAATTTTTTTAGCGATACAACTAAATGGACATAAAAAAAGCTAATTGCTCTATTAGTTTTTTTCATAAAAAACATTAGAAAATAGATATTTCCTACATCTAGTAACAAATTGAAGTTACCTTGCACTCCAATGTCATAAGAATAAGAAGAAACCAAGGCGAATTCATAAAAGGTGGTGTTCAACAAGCAGCTGAGTGAATTCGCCTGCTGGACTGAACCTCAAAACTATGTATGTAGGAAAAGACTCTTCACTCGCGATTAAATGTCAAAGTTACTTTTATTTATCAATATATAAAGATAAAACCACACAATATTAACACAATATTAATGCTTATAATTAAACAACAGTTTGACGACTGTGATGCGCGCGCTTCGGCGTGTCGTTACATTCTATATGGATACTCGCACTTCTACACTACTCGTTAGTCAATTTCGTCCTATCTTCGTTCATTCCTTCGTTCACCTGCTTGGCGTTGCCACCTCTTCCTGTATCCCATTTCCATCATATTCCCACAATCGGCCGTCCTGACAATATATTCGACTCTGAATATCTAGCTCCACGGCTTCATATTTTCGGCTATGGTTGTCGTTTTAACCGGGCCCTCTTGGTTGCCAACTTTCTTCACCTCATATCTACCGTGGTTTAGCTTAACGGCTACCCTATACGGTCCCAAAAATTTTGGTCTCAGCTTCATAGCGGTACCAAACTGAGTCTTTTTGATGGCTACTAACTCCCCGACGTTGTAACTAACTTCCTGCTTTCTGTTTCTGTTAAATGTTCTACAGTTTTCGTTTTGAATTTCCCTTATACTATCTTGAGCACTCTGTCTAATAACGTCTCGTTCCCTATCTAGCTCATCTATCGTTACCTCATTTAACATTTGTCTCAAATCTGGGTAGTCGTTTATTCGCATGTCTAATCCGGTAAGAATTTTAAAGGGCGATGTTTTCGTGCTGCGCGGCACGGTGTTATTCAAAACCTGCTGTATTTTTGCCACATGTTTGTACCACTGGGTGGGGTTGCCTTGACACTTTTTGGAGATAATTGGAATAACTGTTTTGTGGACGCGCTCCACTTGTCCGTTGCCGCGAGGTACACCTGTTGCTATGAGCAGTTGTTGAATGTTTTCCCTGTTGCAATAATCTTTGAATACGTTGGAAGTGAACGCCGCCCCTCTATCTGTTATTACTCGTTTAGGGTTGCCGAATATCGAAGCCTGTCTTTCAAGCCTATCAACCACTTCGTCTACCCCCGTAGATTTTGTTGGGTATAACCATGTAAATTTCGAGAACCCGTCCACTATCACTAAGATGTGGTTGTATTTTTTCCGAGTTTCGGTTAATGGTCCCACGTGGTCTATGTGGTAGGTCCCTAACGGCTCCCCTGCCTTATCTATCGGCGACAAAAAACCTTCCTTTTTGCCTCTTTTTGCATCAACGACCAAGCATTCTACACATCCCTTTATCACCTTTGCTACCTTTTCGGCCACGTTCAGTATGTAGTAGTTTTTCTCTACCAACTCCTGTGTTTTTTTCCTAGCGAAATGATTTTGATCGTGTGCAAGCTTTATTATTTCGGTCTCCATACTGGATGGCACTACCAGCAATTCTTTTATGGGGTCGCAGTAAACTATGCCGTTCTTCAAAAAAAAATCTTCATAATTTCCGGTTTCTAAAATTCTCCTCACTGCTTTAATCCAAGTATCTTCCTCTTGCGCTTCTCTCAGTCTATATGTTAGTGCATCTTCGGCTAGTAAACAGTAAACGCGACTCAAAGCGTCTACGTGCCTCATGCGTGATCCAGATCTATGTTCGACCACGTAGTCGTATTCTTGCAATAGCATCGCCCACCGCATTACCCTATCTGGCACATCCCTTTTCTTCACTGTCATGGCGAATGCATTGCAATCGCTTACTATTTTAAATTTTCTGTCTTTCAGGTAAATATGCCATTTTTGCAATGCTTTGATCACCGCTAACACCTCGAGCTCAAATGCGCTATACTTTTCTTCGGCCCCTGAAGTTTTTCGGCTCATATATTCTACTGGGTGAAACAAACGATCTTCAGAATTTTTTTGCAACAACACAGCTCCGAAGCCATGCTTAGAAGCGTCTGCGTGTATTTCCGTTTCTGCAGACGGGTCGAAAAGTTTTAATGCCGGTGCATTTACCATTGCTCTTTTTAACTCTTCCATGGCTAGCAACTGATCCACCCCCATTTTAAAACTTGTATCCATCCTAAGCAAATCTGACAGTGGCTTCGCAATAGCTGAATAGCCTCTAATAAACCGCCTGAAAAATGATGTTAGTCCTAAAAACCTTTGAATCTCCTTTTTACTTGCCGGTATAGGAAAGTTTCGTACGGCCTTTGTTTTCTCTGATGACGGTAAAATTTGGCTGTTTTCTAGGATAAACCCCAAGAAATTTATTTGCTTTCTTATGAACTGACATTTCTCCCACTTTATCCGTAACCCATGCTCACCAGCCCTTTCTAGCACTCGTCGCAATTTCTCAAGAGACTCGTTCTCATCCTTGGCGGGAATGACGATGTCGTCCATATAAATAACGATTGTATCGTCCTTCAGCATATCCTGAAAAACTGCCCGTATAAATCTGCAAAACACTGCAGGTGAGTTTGTAATGCCAAATGGCACAAAACAATACTCAAATTGACCACTGTGCGTGACGAAAGCCGTATACTTTCGCGAGTTGGGTTCGACTGGTACGTGGTAAAATCCGTTTTTCAAGTCGAGTGTTGTAAAAACTCTCGCGCCCTGCAACTGATCCAACACCTCGTCGACTAAAGCCATGGGAAAGTTGTCCCTCACGATTTTCTCATTAACTTTGCGAAAATCGCAACAAAATCTCCTGGTCCCATCTTTTTTCTTCGTCAGCACCACCGGTGAAGCATACTCAGACGTGCTGCATTGAATTATGCCGTCCTCAAGCATGGCTTGAACCTGTTTGTCGATGTATTTTCGGTCATCATGTGACACTCGACGTGGGCGCTGATATACGGGTTTGTCGTCAGACAATATAAGCTTCATATGCACCGGTACGCTTGACGGCTTTCCGGGTACATAATCCGTAACCAAGCGCTCTACTTCCCTAGCAATACTCCCTTCTAGGTGCGATAGATCGATACCCTTCAACCCTCTCTCAGGTTCTTCTCTTTCAGCTAAGCACAACGACCCAAATTCTTTCAGCAGATAATTTTCGCGTTCTAAATCGACCCGTTCGTCGGAAACCTCGCCCTGGGTTACACCTGTTAACCCCGCTAGCCTACGCTTCGATACCCTACTTTCAGTATCCACCGTCGCGTCTACACTGCTCCTAGCAGCTACCGTATTCTCTGTAACCTCATACTCTGGCACCGCTCCCGTGCGCCCGTTACCACGCTCTGGCCCAACCTCTCCAGAGCTTCCACCTCGGGACACTGGCTCTTCCACTTTAGCCTTCCCATCGGTGATACCGCTCCGCAATACGGCTCGTTTGCTCGGTTTCCTAAACGTTACTACTCCTTGTCCAAAAACTAATTCCACATCTTTGAGAACATCGCACCCTATAATCGCTGCATACGGTACGTCGCGTTCCCTTACTACGTGGAAAGTAATTTTTAAGACCACCTCGTCGATCTCGATCTCGGCGTCAAAGCTACCCAATGTCGTGAGTTGCCCCTTGCCTATGCCATACAATTGCCGCCGCTCCTTACTAAGCTCGACGTCGCCTAGCATCATGAGAGTATCGTATCTCATTATGCATGCATCGCACCCTGTATCCACAAGCGCACTGAAAGTGTAATTAAACATTTCCACATCTATAAATATTAAGCTACTTCTCCTTTTGCTATGCTTATGTTTGCCTAACATGTTTATTCGCTCATTTTTTAAGTTTTTATCCGTTGAACAATCTTTAGCCATGTGGCCTCTCTGCTTACATTTAAAACACGTGACGTTGCTTGACCCTGGCGCCGGACAATCCCTAGCCAAATGCCCTTCTTTGTCGCATTTAAAGCACCTTCTCTTTTGTGACACTTTATCATTAAAACTTTTCGCTGCACCTGATTTGGGCGTGGACACTCTGTTTGCTGACGATGGTCCACCCCTAATCCTTTCGTATACTCGGATCTGTTCCTTTAAATCCCTCAGGTTTCTCGCCTGATATAGCACGGACTTACTTGAACGCGTATCTGGTACTCCCTCTACAAAATATTCTACAATACTCTTTTCATCTAGATTGATTGGTTTCCCTATTTCGATAATTGCGTACAAGTACTCATGAAGGCTTTCTTTATGCTCCTTCCTTCGGTTTCTCAAAGCGCGGTGAATTTCAGCAGCGCACAGCTTTTCACCAAACTCTTCTACCAGAGCATTTTTTAAACTATCCCAATCTTTACACCCTACTAAACCTCTAGCGAACGACCGAGCCGCACCTTTAAGCAACTGTTTAGCGTACACATACCTCTGCAAGTCGTTCCAACCCACCGTGTCCGCTACATCTTCGAACTCCCCCACCCAGTGACCCACATCACGGGCCCCGTCACCATTAAACGACGCAACAGTATCCTCTATGTCGCGCAGTGTAAACATTGCTCTTTGCCCACCAGAATTATCCGCCGGAGCCTCCTCGTAAACTGAATTTGTCGATTCATCGTTACTTAGCTCATCCCCTTCAAAAACCATATGCTGCAACAATCGCATCTGCAATTCTTTTTTCCTACCCACTACACTCAAATTCAGTTCCCTAAGCTTTTCCTTGAGCATCTCCACTGTCATTTCCCTTATAGTGTCGGTATCCATTTTACAAAATCACTACCAAAAATTTACACTTATACTAAGGACAATATTGTTTTAAATGTCTGAAAATTAAATTTAATTTCTTAACTACATATACGGGTGTCGGATACAAATTTAAATATTTAATTTCAGATGTCAAAGATTTTAATAATTGATAAAATATGCGGAATTAGTAAACTAATAATCTTATCTGTATATTTCTCCAAGCTGCACTTCTCTGCTTTCTCGCTGGGTTCTGCTGCTACTCCGCCGTCGCTGCTTCTGTTGTTCGCGCTGTTGCTGCTTGCGCTGTCGCTGCTTCCGTTGCTGTTGAATTCACCAAGCGACACACGCTTTCCCTCTCTACTCACTCCACGCTTTGCCTTGCGCCGTATATATGTCGATGCGTATGTACGTACATATAAGCAGATAGGGATATCCACCTGTGATGCTACTTTGTTCCATATACCGGACCGTTGTTTGAGTTACTGGTATATACATACACACGTTGATGAGTTAGCAAACACAAGTAGTGTGAATATGTTGCTGTTTATTTTTCGGTTCCCGACTGCTGTTTGTCGCGCTGCTCTGCGCGGTATATACTCGCACATATGTTGATGCGTATAAACAAGCAAACACACGAAGTGCGAATATTTTGCTGTTTCTTTTCGGTTACCGAACTGCTGTTTGTCGCGCCGCTCTGCGCGGTATATAATTATGTGTATACCCACACGCACCCAAAGAGTGCACTTCTAATTTTTGTCTTTTCCCGTTTTACACTACCGCTATTTGAACGCCAGTTTAACTGACTGTAGTTTTCTGTTCAAACGGTATTATGTCCGTTGGAGCACCCAAAAGATTTTTTGGTTATGTTCCACTTCGCGCATCACGATTCGCACAATTTTTTTGTGTCTTTTCCCCCAAGACTGTCTAATTTTGACTATGCGCACATTCGACTGTTTTGCTTGCGCCACTGCTTTTCGGATGCGCTCGTTTTCGCGCACGTCTGTTTGACCGCTGGGCCTTTGGCAAAGTCACGCTCGCCCTTTTCCTTTCACGCGCACACGCACACGTACAAGCTTTTGAACGCTTGTTTGCACATCCCGGTTGAGCCCCCAAATTGTAGGAAAAGACTCTTCACTCGCGATTAAATGTCAAAGTTACTTTTATTTATCAATATATAAAGATAAAACCACACAATATTAACACAATATTAATGCTTATAATTAAACAACAGTTTGACGACTGTGATGCGCGCGCTTCGGCGTGTCGTTACATTCTATATGGATACTCGCACTTCTACACTACTCGTTAGTCAATTTCGTCCTATCTTCGTTCATTCCTTCGTTCACCTGCTTGGCGTTGCCACCTCTTCCTGTATCCCATTTCCATCATATTCCCACATGTATTTGTTGTAATTTTCACCGATTCTCACTGTCATTGTGCGTATGAATTGTTAGTGTACAATTTTGGTTGTTGTACGCTCAACATCACCTGGTATGAGTTCGCTTCGACCACCGCCTTACTGAATACGCCTTGAACAAATACATTCAAAGTATATGTTACCTTGAACCACGATGGCTTCGGGGAGAGTTTCCCCGTAGATTGCACGAGAATTCAGACTACGATGAACAAGCGTACAACAAGTTCAAACCCACCTGGAATGAATTCGCCTTGAAAATAAATTATATTATTTACACAGAAGTATCGCAAGTTTCTTCATCATCCGATGAGGTGGTATATACATATACTGGAATTATTCAATAGTTGATTTTGTTAGCACTTTCTTTCTTTTTTAAGTCCGTATCCCACGCGTTCCCGTTGAGTTAGCGACTTGTAATGTTCACGATGGCAATGCAATGTAGTCGCTAGGTGGCGCAGGAGTCGAAATAGTCGTAATAATTGCCGTTCTTTCGGATTCAATTGAAATTCAAGACATATATTATTAATATGAAATAAAAAGGTTTCCAATCAAAAATACCCTCTAGATGGCGCAGGGGTCAAAATATTCGAAAAAAGTCTCATTTATGCAAGCATACATATGTACATATGTATGTATTTATTTTACAAAAAAAACAACCAGGATAACAGTTAATTTTTACCCCTGTTATATAGATGATATACGTAAGAGAACGTAAAACAGATAATAAATTAGAACCATATAATAATCCATACCTTCAATTATTTGCTACATTTCATCTACGCTAAATGCAGAAAATTTCAAAGTTAAGTCAATACCCACCAACAATTCCACACTCACCATTCCAACGCAAATATCCACCTTTATTACTAGACAATCCTCTACACTTATTACAAATATAGCCATTGAACCCTATCCCTATTCATATCCTTTTGACCAAGCGCGTGTCCAGCAGATGATAAAATTGTGAAGAAACTTGAAAATGTCAAAGTAATAATAAACATAAGAAAAATTGCAACCACTCAACCTGAAGAATTGGAATTTATTTTATATCCCATTTGATAGAAAATCCACAAAAATAAAGCAAAAGTCATTTGCGAGCATATTAAGTGTTTGGGTGGTATAGCTTAGAGCAGCAGCTAGCCAGCGGCGATGTGTCACCTAATCTCGATGAGCAGCAAGCCATTGAAATTTATGTGGCGCACACAAATTGCCAATTGAAAAGTAAAATTCACATACTCGCACTCGTAACTCCCATCATCCAAAAGCAGGGTATTCAATTTATTTATAAACAACAGCAGCGCTTAACGGATTCCAATGACGCCCACCCACCACCACCACTGTCGCTACACATAAGTAGCGCCTCGTGCTGGTCAAAGTTGTATTGATATCCGGACACTTTCTTCTGCCTCCTCACAATACAAACTCGAGCAGTCTGTCGCTGTTGACCAAACTCGCATAACTGCACGAGCAGCTGGATTCCTTTCGCTAAGATTTTATTACTTAGGATTAGTGTTGAATTCATGTGAAGGACTTTGGTTATTTTTCTGTTCAATGCGCAGATAAATTTTATACGATTTGCAACATCCGAAGTTTTAGTTGACCAGTCTCGTTATCCGATTTGTTGTGCTTAGCCGATTCGTTAAAGGGTTGATGGTATTTTCAATGTTTGCAATTTCTTTTTATATATGGAGGGGTTTTTTTATTGTTGTCCATCAATGACTATGGCATTATTATAAATACATATAGACATCTATGGTATATGGGTAGATAACTGAATATTGCAAAACAATTTATTTACACGTGCGCAACTAATTTGCTTTGATGCGTTGATTGGATTTGCTATTTTATGTTAATATGCAATCAAAATTGAATCTTTTTAGCACCTTTTTGGCCTAATAGCGTGAATGATTGATATATAAAATGTAATGGGCAATCTAATTTTGTTGAGAGTATTTTAATGCTAACTTGGACAAACTATCTTAAAAATTATATAAATACGAATATGAAAATATTTGTATTACTCAATTAATGAGAATTTGTAAGTTTGTCTGTCTGAAATGTTACATTTCGAAAATTAGCACACTACATAGGAAAGATTTCGAAGAGGCACTTTTGGGTAAAAAAATATGGTCGAATGGTGATTTTTATACAATATTAGCAAACCAAATTTTGCCCATTAATTTTATATGAATATAAATATCTAACTTTTTAGTCGCTTTTGATTCGTGACAAAGTGTGATTTCCCTTTGCCTAATATATAACATATATCAATTAACATTGCATTTTATTCTACGATTAATAAAACCAATTTTCCTGAAAGTGTGACATGGGGGGGAGGGGAGTCTAAAACTATCAAAAATCGCGTTACGTAATATGTGCACGACCCCTAAGTAATGTCAAACAAAATAAAGTAAGAACGATTTATTTCAAAACTTAAATTAAAAAAAATTAATTAATAAAATAATACATAAAACGTTACAAAAACAAATATGTATTAGATTTTATTTATTATACATGTATATAGAAGATTGTCATCTATTTATAAGGTTTAAAAGTATATTACAATAAAGGTGTTAATCGGAAAAGGTTTAAGAAAACTTTATTTGAAAAATATTTTTGGAAAGTTATTGAAAAGAGTTACTTAAATGAATCTAGTTAGTTAATTGAAATGATACTATACACAAAAAAAAAACTAAAGAGATCTCGGAAAGTTTAATGTGGAAAATGTTTTTGAAGAAGATTGCCATTGCCGATTTGGAAAATTCAATTAGTTTGTATTATCTGAAAAAAACGCCATCGCCAAAAAAAACCCACACGATTCATAATAGTCTTATTATTATTTATTTTTGTATTGAAATCTTCAAAAAAGATATTTCCAGCGAAAATAACTATTCTATCAGCTTCACATAACTTGCCTTGGTTTTTTTAAGATTTTATCCTATTTGTTACAACTTTTTTATGGCGACATAGCTAAAAAAATCGAGCTTTGGCCAAACATTTGTAAATTCTAATAAATTTAAAAATTGTCGAAAAAAAGTCAAAGTGAAAGGTAGAAAGAAAGAAATTATTCATTATCCAAGTATGTCTGTCTGTCTGCTCGTCTATCTGTTTAAAACGCAAACTAGCGAAATCTGGCTGAAACTTAATAGGCAGATGTATTTTTATAATGTTTTAATCACTTGTATGATACGACCAGATCGGACGTTATATATTTACCATACAACTGATTGTTCAGATATAAGGTTTTGCGTTATAACTAATACACTATTAGTATTAAAACTGTTTCTCATAGTATTGTAGTTTTATTACCTAATTTCACTTACGTTAATAATAAATTTGTATATACATAAGTTTCGAAAAGGTAGGTGGCAATCCCTCCACATTTTTAAGTTTTCCTAAACCTTAATCAGTTCAAACCACTACAATAATGAATATGAGTAATTTAAACAGGTGGCAATCCTTTCATATTTCATATTTTTTGACTGAACGTTCCTTAAACCATTTCCATTTGACCCCATTATAGTCAATATCAATTAAATTGAATAAATATTTAATATTTTTAAACCGAATAGCTCATTTGAGACCCATATGTCAATATTTGATATGATTTTAATTAATTTTTTATCATATTGTAAAATGTCATTTATATTTTGCTTTATCTTATTTTGCATTTAAACAGGTGGCAACATTTTTTTAAACATCTGGGAAATAAAACTTCATTAAGCTTCTTTCATTTGATACCCATATTGCAATATTTCATTTCATTCATTGTTTTAATTGAATGTAACCTTTCAAACAGGCAACTGCCAATGAAAAAATCAATTTTATGATAACCCATAAACGGACTATATATGTTCATATGTGCCAAATCTTATTCATATCTAACAAGTCGTTATATAGCAATATGAGATTTAACTTATTTATTTAATGGACTATAACTATGACTATAACCTTTTTAATAGGTGGCAACTCTCCATATATGTAGGATATGTAGGATTATTGTTTCTATAAAAATAAAGTTTATTTTATCATACTTTCTTTATTGTATATGCGAAAAGTAAATACAGTTTTAAAATGTGATATTTTTTATGCTAACAATTCAGTTGTTTGAACTATATTTTTTTATATTAATGAAAGATATTAAGGTTTAGGCAGCACCGAGGACAGACTTCTTTACATTATTTACATAAATAAATACAATTATTAAATGCCGCGCATTAAAAATGTAAGTTATTTATTTTTGTTTTTACAGAAAGAGACATGCATATTTATGTGATTAGCTGAAATGGATGTGATTCAAACTAATACTAATATGCATGTTTTAGTATAGATAATAAAAATCTAGAATTTTGAAAAATTTATTCTAGACCGTAAAAATGTTCGACTAAATTGTTTATACAACTATAACTCACCATATTGCACATATTCATATTATGGTACACACCCTCACATATGTACATACATTTATAAACTCACGGTTATATACATACGTATTTATATATGTACATTTGTTTTGTGGTATGTATTTTTAATCGCCTTAACAGCGCTATGAACTTGGCATGATTATCAAACAGTTTATTAACATGATCATTACCAAAGTGTGCATGGATGAATGTAGATGTTTGCCATTGTTATTGGCAACCTTTAGTGCTTTTTGGCTTTTGTAGTGTTGTAAGTATTGTTGTTGTGAATTTTTATACGCTCATTGAGCGCCCAATTACGATTTACCCACCTTCGAGCGTTCATTGCGCTTCCGGAGATTCAAAATCTTGATCGCAATCCCACAACATAATGTAGTGCGTTTTTTAGCACATTTCGCTATTTTTTTTTTCTTACTCTTAATGCACATTTCGAATTTTGTTGTTGTTGATGTGTTGTTGTTTTTTATCTCTTCCCTTATTGCACGCCAACAGCGGCAGTTATTAATTGCATCGAGATCATCGCCGTCATTATTATCGATTGACGCCGCTGCCGTACTGCTAACACCACACACACACAGATATACATCCGCATGCATGCAAACACACACACACAACTGCAGTGCACTGCGAGGTTGCAACCTCATACGCCGCTGGGTCGCACAGCAATAAGTCAGCCCGTTCGTTGCTGTTGTAGAGTTGTTGCAATGTATAACAAAAAAACAAAAAACAAAAGTAGAGTGGATCGAATGTTGGCCGCATAATCGCTCAAAGTGATCTGTGTTGTTGGGCAGTGCATGAAAGTGGCGTAAGCGCCTCCACTCTCTTTTACACAAACACACACACACACATGTACATACATACATCAATCTCATACATGTGGTAGGACCCTTACAACAAAATGGGCGCATAACCCATAGCATTAAAAAAATTTCACAAATTATGAAAGTAGGCAGGTGAGGGAATGAGCTTGATGGCTTAAGTTTACACATATCGGACGACTAAATATTTATGTGTATGTGTGTGTGAAGGTGTGTGCCAGTCCACACATACATACATACATATGTATATATGAAGTAAAGAATTTTGCTAATGAGTATTTGCCTTGGCGGCTTCGCCTCCCATAGTTCAATATCCTGATCGTACAAGACACAACTTGAATGGTTCATTTGAGGGCGCACGCACACACACACACACACACACATGCAACTGTGTACTAAATGCTTAAAACTAGATGGATATCTTTTATTGTTGCTGCCTCCACACTCGTTGCATTTGTGAGAATGCCCGAGTATTAGCCACCACAGAAAACAGAAAAAGCGCTGCCTCGCTGCTTTCCAGATTATCACAAATTTCCAATCGATTGTGGCAATTTTGTTGTTATGCTTAAAATTAACGAAAACTTAACGGCTGATCGCTCATAATTTTAATCAATCTGCTGCGGGCTACTGATGGGCAATAAAACGTTTGTCTTTTGTATGTACTATGCACTTTTAGATACATAAGTTTGAGTGTGTGTATGTAAATGCGGAAATGCAATAATATTGTAATATTATTGCCCTTTGTATATAACCTCATGCATGTTCGCAACTATTAAAAGGTCTATGACACCGATACATTTTTTTTGGAAGAAAAATAAATTCCCAACAAACAAAAATAAATTTACTTTAAGCTTACTCTAAAGCTACATCCGCCAAGCACACGGTTCGTTAAATGTTTACTCCAAATTTGTAACTTATTTTTCAAAAATTATGTTGTACTGGAAAATTCCGGCATTCGTTGTTCTGTCTATGCGAGTGGGTTTGTTGGGGCATCTGAATAGGAGGTTGGTATCGTGCAAGGATTCTCCACATACTGGGCATGCATTTGCGATGTCGTGGTCGAGTTTGGATAATAAGTAGGAGTTCAGTCTACTTCAACATCGAGATCAGAGTTAAGCGGGACACGCGAGACAGCTAAAGCTTTTCGTTTGCTATGGGTGGTGGTTTGACTCCAATGACAGTACTCACAGGGCGAGAGTTCATGAAGGTGGTAATTAACTCTCGCTGAATGTTGTTCAGACCCTGTAATTGCCTGGTTAACGACTGGATTTCGTCCTTGAGTTCACAAGAGATGTCCCCTTATGTGCCTGGGAGGCGGCTCGACCATTTGCAAATTCCTGTTTGGGTGTCCCATTCGGTGGCATCCAATCAGGAACTGCTTGCTGAGCGGAATGTTATGCTCCTTTACCGGGACCATGCACATCTGCTGATGAAGGTGTGCCTCAGGTGACATCAGAAGACATCCCGTTACAGTCCGGAGTGCGGCGTTTTGACAGATCTGAAGCTTCATCCTTTATGTCCTACTGGTTCCCGGCATCCAAATTGGAGCAGCATAGTTTATAACCGGCCGACCAATCGCCTTGTATGTTACCAACAATGTTTCTTTGCCTTTGCCTTCGGCCAGCGACTTGATGACCTTGTTGCGGCTCTGTACTTCGTTGACGATTGCTGTTGTGTGCGCTGAAACGGAAAGCTGGTTGTCGAAGGTCACTCCCAAGATCCTCGGGTGGTCAATCGTTGGGATGGGAGTGCCATCAACATTAATGTTGGGTTCCAGCGGTGAATGGGGTCGCTGAGAACTTAGTACGGGATAAGGCTATATTCCGCTCAGTGAAGGAGTGAAAAAGATCAGAGATCAGCTTTGAACACATTTCATCAACTACATTGCCGGTAACCACAATCGAACAGTCATCAGCATGTGAGACGATGGTGACTCCCTGTAGCGGTTGAGAGGGTTAAGAGAGGTAGAAATTAAACAGCATCGAGGAGAGGACGCCATCCTGCGGGACCCCTGCTTAACTCTTTTATGTGATAATTTCCTTTGCATACAAAATGATGTATTTACTTTCCTAAAATTCATTTATTTATTCAATGCCAATATTTTTCTTAGAAAGTTATCAGATATCTCAAATAATAGTTAACAAGAGAACGCATTTCGACTTTTCAAATACTACTTGAAAGTAAGTACTCGAGTTCTTCCACAAAAACCGGGTATTTTTTGGACTTCGATACGTGTGTAAAAGTACTTGGTTACTTAGTTACTTAATTCTATCAAAATTACTCGGATAAAAAATATGAACGAAGTTTCTTATTTTTTAGCAACTCCTCTTTCTTTTCTTAAAAGCAACCACATTTTAGAGTTGGAAGACTTAAAAGTCCATTCCCCATTCGGTTCCGTGTGAGCGTGTAACGGCGCGGTTGTTGAGACCGATGATGTCGATATTATCAGCATACACCAGAAATTGCACGCTCGTATAAAATGTGGTGTCTGAACGGTTTAACTCTACAGCTCGTATTATCTTTTCTAACATAGAAGCACGAAGGATAGTCAAGCTGTCTGAAATCTCGTTTAGTTTCAAACGACACCGAAAGGTCCATCCCGATTCTGACGGAGCTGGTGGTGTTGCTCAACGTCATTTTACATAGCCGTATTAGTTTCTTTGGGATAGCAAATTCAGACATTGCGGCAAATAGGCAGCTTCTTCTTGTGCTATCGAAAGCGCATTTGAGGTCGACAAAAAGATGGTGTGTGTCTATTCTTCTTTCTGGGATTTTTTCCAAGATTTGACGTATCGTGAATATTTGGTTGATGGTAGATTTGCCACTGATAAGGTCCAATCAGACGCTCGATAGAACCTTGTATGCTATGCTAAGGAGACTGATCCCGCGGTAGTGCCAACTGTTGCAGAATCGCCGTTTTTGTGGATTGGGCAGAGTACACTTAAATTCCAATCAGCAGGCATGCGTCCGTCCGACCATATTTTTCAAGTGGGATGATGCATGCACTTTACCAGCCCCTCGCCGCCGCACTTGAAAAACTCTGCTGGCAGTACGTCAGCAACAGAGGCCATATTGTTTTTAGCTGCGCTATTGCCGTTCGAGTTTCGTCCAGGTTGGGTAACGGTACTTCGACTATTCGTCTTCATTGATTTGAGGTTCGGGTTCATCATCTTCAATGTGTTTCACGCCACTACCATTAAGCATTGTGAAGAAGCGCTCCCTTCAGAGTTTGAGTGTTCTCTGGATATCGGTCATTTGGTCGCCGTTTTCATTCTTATAGGAAAATGCTCCGGCCTTGAAACCTTCCGTAAGCCGCCGTACCTTCTGATAAAATTTTCGAGCAATTTTCACTGTAATTTTTGCAGTAATCACTAAAAGTTTTCTTGTAATGCAAACTAAATTGCATTATCAGTAAATAAAATATACGTACTGCATTTTTACTGGTACTACAAAGAGCCAATCTATGTAGTTTATATTTATGTTCAATATGTAGCTCCATCACTTATACAAACGTTCCCTATTTGGATTATAGCCAACTTTGACATTTAAATCGATAAAAAAAAATAAAACATATGTCACAGATCTAATAAATTGATTTCAAAGGCGATGTCGATGTCCGCTAAGCTCATTACTGCATTTGCATAACGCTTGAAAAGGCTCACCCACACAACGCACTACGTTTGACCATACAGACATACAAATATATTTACATACATACCCATACATATGTATTAACAATCGCTTGAAGGTTCATCAGTGCACATCACTTGTGACCACCCATCAGCAATGATCTACACTGAATCGCTCATGTTGACAGCTTGTTGCAAACGTCACGGCAATAAAGCAACTTTGCTGATCTCGTCGATTTTATTTATATGTGCGTACAAACAGTAAATTGACAGCGAATGCCGACACACAAATTGTATATGAATAATAAAAAAAACGAAAGGGAGAACAACAACAACAATGATATAAAAACTGCAATTGCAAGCCAAGCGAAAACAATACTCGTACCAAGACTCGCGAACTCAATTTGAATACATACGAAAATTGGATAATTTCCCGTGGCTATCACAGAAAAACGTATGGCGAAAAGGACACTCCTGAATCTCACAAAAAGGCGGTTTTTGTTTACCACTTTAATTTTGTTTTTTTCTCTTCTCTTCGCTCCGGCCGAAATTGCCTACTTTGATTTTTCAGCTTTTCAGCTGCTGTGGTTGTAGTCAGTCGCCAACGATTGATATATGCTGGTGAGGAGCACATTCCCATGAGCATCATTTACCCACAATACAATAAGATCCCACAGGGTGAAAAATAATTTTAAAAAAAACCCACCTCAAGCAGTAGAGGACTGTCGAAAACAAAGGCACTTGCTGCTACCCCTACCTCCCGCCCCGCTGGCCAAAGAGACTTGGCTGGCTAAACACGAAGAAGGCTAGCAGAGAAGACATTTGCCCACCACAAGCTGCATACTTTGGTCAAGTAGAGCGCACCAGCGTTGCAAAAGCGTCGATGAACTTCGCGGCGAAACCGATGCAAAACTGCAACCACATGACCAATATGCAAAACAAAATTTCACTTCCGAATCACACCGGTGCGCTTGATATTTGTATTTGTGTATGTATGTTGGTGCGCATGCGCTTGCACCTCCACCTCCACGCGCATTTTCTGCTTGTTTTACATGTGTACGCACCACGCGAACGTGCTCTGCTGTTCAACGCTTTTGTTCCAATCTATGTAGTACGGGTATGTAAAATAATTCGAAACAATAGCCCCAAATGATCGGTGAAGTTTGTTGGCTACGTCTGCTGCAGTCGCTATTGATCGCACATCCCCCAGAGACGCGGGCAATAACTTAAATGAATCCCTTAAAAAGTAAAAGGTAAGCGTCGCCAAAAACCTTGCTACTCTTTTGTTTACTGCGTGTTTCTCTACAAGTGTGTAAACATTTATGTTTGTTTGTACAATGTGGATATTTTATTGTGTTTTTCAACAATTCAAACAATGGTTTTCCTGAAATTCACTCGAATTAACTCTGTATGGCAGTGCGAGTAAACAAACTGGTAGTGAAAGGACCACACGAACGTAATTAGCTTCGTGGCAGCTTAATTTTCAGGTGGTCTCAGTGATCAATACCGCAAAATGAGGCGCCTATAATTGGGTGGAATGTTATCTAGGTTTTATAGATGTAGATTTGGGTATTTTAGTAGCTCTAACCTAGCGCTGGAGTGCAATGGGATAGAGTCGATATTCTGGGTACGCAGTTACAGTTGAGCGGCTACACTCAATCCCGACTCTTACGTCCCCGTTCGTGCACTCTTGGCAACTTGAGATCAGGTCTCCACATAGAAAGTTTCACCAACCTACGTAAGTGTCTCCATATCAAAAAACGCGAAACCAAATCGATCATATTGCGATAGACGGAAGGCATTTTTCCAGTGTGTTAGACGTACGGAGACTCTGAGGACCGAATATGGACTCGGATCATTATATTGACGCTTCTGTGCAGCAATAAGCTGCGTCTAAATACACGAGAAGAGCTTGACGTCGGAAAGCTGCAATCGCAAAAGAAAGCTACCAACGTGACTTCTCGACTCTCACCTCCGCTCACTAAAGGCACTTTCCAGCAAACTGGAATTCGCGAGCATTAGGAGCACATTTCTCTCTCACTACGTACCGCCGCTGAAGATGTCATTGGTTTTCAGCGACCCGCGATGGTACAATTATGCATCGGAAAGTTAAAATGCTATTTACAGGACCATGCTGCGATCGGGCTCAACGCGAGCTATATGAGAATGCTACCGGGAGTTGAAAAAAGAAGAGAGAAGCATAAATGCGAAAAGAAGAAAGAGTCCGATATGCGAGAGTGCAATGAGCTTGAGATGCTAGCCGACGGGAAAAGTGTTATCAAAAGATGTGGCGAATAACCGATAGTTTTAAGACATTAACATCCAATCACCTGACCTGAAGTTCGAATAGCAATAATGCACCTATGGAACAACAAAGCCGCTGCCGATAATGGGTTACCAGCTGACCTATTCAAGGATAGTGGCGATGAGCTGGTAAGATGCCTGCACCAGCTTATTTCCAGAACATGGTCGAAGGAATTTAAGAGTGCTCTGCCCAACCCACAAGAAGGGTGATCCTGCAAAATGCGCCAACTACTGCGGGATCAGCCTCTTTAACATTTCATTTAACGTATTTTGTGAAAGACTGAAACCCACCGTCAGCGAACTGATTGTATCTTATAAGTGCGGCTTTAGACCAGACAAGTCTACCATCGGCCAGATATTCACGATACAACAAATCTTGGAAAAGGCTCGAGAGAAGAGGTCCGGCACACACTATATCTTTATCAACTTTAAATCAGGTTTCGATAGCAGAGGGAGAAGTTACCTGTATGCCGCAATGTAGGAATTCGAACTAGAACGGCTATGTAAAAATCGTTCCCTCTACAGTCGGTTCTACGACACCGGAACGACCCGGATTTATATCCGTCCAAGGACTGTCACTTCAGTAGCATTCCCAATAATTTGATGGAAAATATTTTATGCTGTTACAACAACAACAACAACATTAACAACATCAAACGAATTCTTTGATATTATGCTGTAGTAGAAAATTCGAACTACAGAATTAAACCAGGCATCATCTTTTATAAGAGTTTTCAGCTGCTGGTGTATATTGATGGCATCGATATTATCCGTTGATTTGGCCCTGAGTATTGTGAAAATTGTTGAACAAATTGGCATAAAATATAAGATATTTAAAGGAAGTTTTTCTTGAAGCAGACTTGTATTTTTTTCTGATAAAAAAATTAGTGAACGTATAATCTTCTTCCCAATTTTATAAATCCAATTACTCCAATAAAATCAATGTACTATTTTCCAAATGTCCATATAAACTTTATCCTAATAATTCAATTAATATTCCAGTAATTTTTTCTGAAGATATGTATGCTATTTTACCTAACAATTTTTAAAAAATTGTTTTCTTATCTGCCTTTGTTCAATTTGACACTAAAGGAAGGCATTTTTTCGTCAGCAGTCAGCAATCTTTTATGGTCGCTATCCATAAAGCTGCGAGTAGATCTTCAATAGAAAAGTACCAGGGGATCGCAAAGCTTTCCGCAATTCCAAACTTATTCTTCAGTCTCTAAATATTCGATCACTTCGGCAATTTCAAATTTCTTTTGTAGACTTGTTTACTAGAATTCACAACTCATGTTTCAAATAGGCATCGAGAAAATACTCCAACATACATTATATACACGGACTTCAGTAAAACTAAAATCTTAATTTTAATAATTATGTTAAGGCTATCGCCAATAAAGCTTCAGGTGTATTTGCCTTTATAAAGCGATGGTCTAAAGAATTCAAGGGCACATATGTAACCAAAGTTTGGTTTATAACATTAGTAAGACTTATATTAGAATACCGTTCGATAGTTTGGAACCCGCGTTCATATAGACGTTCTGAAATCCTGTCATTAATAATTCTTACTTCTTAAGAGATTTTCGATTGTCATTCTTGGTTTAATCTTCCCCATTATACTAATCGTTTCCAGCCGTAGACAACTGCTAGGTATTATATATGTGGGTAAATCACTCATAGAATATAAGGCAAGTACTTTACTTCTAAGGTTTCAAGCACTTTAAACCTCTTTATTTAAAACAGTGTAAAACCAATTATGAATTAAATGAACCTTTCCGATGTTTGTATCAAGATTTCAACTGTATTTCCAGCACTTTTGCTATTTCGGACTGTCCTTTCCAGTTTTATATCTCGACCCTTAACAAAATCTTCCCTCTTGACGACTCGGCACAAAAAACAAAAGATCCGCTCCTCGTCTCGGTAGGGTGTGAAAGAAGGTGGTTACCTTATTTTTATTATTATTATTTTTATTATTATTATTATTATTAATATTATTATTATAAATACTTCAGTGAATCAACCACACCATAGTTTCCAACAAAAAAAAATTAGTATGTAAAACAGAAAGAAATGAAATTTTCACAAAAAATATATAAGATTTTGCTAACGATGGCAAAAGACTGCAAAAACTCGGGTAAATTTACATTTGTAATACCAGCCCTAGGCGCATCTTCCGCAATACTTACATATTTATTTCCGGATGAAAAATCAAGACCTTTAGTTTCTGAATACTTATAAAACCGCTTTGTGTAATCAAAGAAATAAAGTTCAAATTAAACAAAATTAGGAAAGTAATATGAAGCCATAGTTGTTGACACTGACTTTTTTAAATGTCAATATTCAGTCTATAAGGATGGGTTCGAGATCATAGAAAAATATCTTCATTTAATTTTTCAACCGAGTTGGCCCAATTAGCGTATATTGCCATTTTCGCAACTCTGTTGCAGGGGAATGCCATTATTTTGATTTTAATTTATTTTCATATTGCACCGAATCAATCTAATAGTAATTATTTTCAATATTCCTCAGGTTTTGTTAAAGCGCGCCTTTGTTAGAAGAGCTCGTGAATATCGATTTTAAAGCTTTCTAACTCAATATTATTATTTTTAAATATTCCAGTCTTCCAACAAACAAGCTAAATGAAGTAGAAAATTCAAATAGGGCCCCATGAGGTTTCGGTTTGAATTTTAACTACTTCATACTTGAATTTTAACTACAAATACTTTTCGTACCTTTAACTAATTTCCAATTTTGCAGTTTAAATGGAGTTATCATTTGCTTACCTAGCACCATAAATATGTAAAATATCACTATTTTGCAATGAACAGGAACTTTCTACTCCTGACCTATCACACTATTTTTAAATAGCCACAATAAATCGAATTATTTGTATCTGAGCCAAAGACATTGAATACACAAACATACGAATGTTGTAAATAAAATAAAAATTTAGAATACTAAAAATTAAGAAAAAAAAAAAACACATTGAGAGCTTTAGAGAGATGCACGTATCCTTAATTGATCGGATTTCGATCTGGCAAACAGCAACTTAGCTGCTTCTTCGCAATAGTCAGACCCTGCGCAGGCGTGCGATTGAATATCTTTGTCGCATCGCATCGCATCGCGAACTGCTGAGTTTCGTGCACAGACAGGAAAAGTAAGCAACAGCATCAAAACCTTACTTTACTTTACTAGCCACGTCTCCTTCAATTGTCTCCTACGGAAATTTTGCGCGCGATTAATGTTTACTGCTCTGAATTCGCAGAGCTCAATACCGAAGTCGAATGAATGCGATTGAATGGAAGCTGAGATGTTGGCTATTTGAATACGGATATTCTTTTGTTTTTATTCGATTTGCATATATTTCGGTTTTAATTAGTTAACAAGGTGCTTTTCGTTTGTTCGCATTGCATGTTATATCAACATATTGATGTTGTTGCTAGTTGTTTTAGTTGTATTGTATTGTTTGGCATGTTGTTAACTGTAGTAGCAAAGCGAACAGAAGCAAATCGATAAAAGGAAACTACAATATATTTATATTACTAAATGTCTATACCCAAAGGACCCATACGTAACATATGTATGTATGTAACTATGTATATTAAACCTACATACATATAACAATTTAAGGATACATACAAACATATAATCACGACTATGTATTTTTCATTTGAAATTTATATAAATACTTATACCAACCAGGGTAGTCCCAATTATTCGGGATTCCTGGAATTTTCAGCAATTATATATATTTAGTACACTATTGTTGTTAGTATTAGGCTATGGAGTTAAGCTTCGTGAGGTGGTACCGCGTTCTCCAGTGATAGCTGGTGCGCTTTCCCTAATGCAAGTTCGCGGTCGACTTTCTGATATTAATTTTAACCACAAAATAAAATTTCATTACAACACATTACAAAGACATCAAAACTGTCATATCTTTGTTATGCATACTTTCAGGCTATTTGCAATAAAATTAACAGTTTGAGCTGTACGTGTTGAGGAGTTGGACGCTTGGCTCTTATATATATAAGTATTAGATTATTAGCACCTCTCCAAGCCGTTTAATACCTTCTTTAACGGAATATTGGAGAATATAATGATAATTCGAGCTGTAAAATTAAACTGGTCGGACACCATCTTAAAAACCGCTCCATTAGTTCTGCCTTTTCCAACATGGACATGAAAAGAAGCGAATGAGGCTGAAGGAGAACGAGGGCAACAAGTCAACATTTTTTCATCAGGGCACGGTTACAATTTTTGGCGATAACTTTAATGGGGTCCCTTCTCTGCGCCGAACCAAATAAGGCAAGAATATTTTAGAGAAAGGGAAGCTTTCAATGTATGTATATTCGATTCAGTGGCATGAAAAAACGAACGAAATTCGTATAAGTAGTTGGATGTAATTTATGCAAGAGCCGTTTATTTTACAATAGAAGAAGAATAATTTCGATCATACTGAGGCTAGGCAGTGATGTGACTATCGTTATGCTTCGTATATATTCTTATTTGTGAAAGTCACAAGTTGGAATTAGTTGTAAATGATTTAAAGGATGTTCCAGGAGCATACAATTCTATGTGTTTAATTTATCTAGTGTTAGTAAACTAAACAAATAAGTTGCGAATTTTATATCTGTTTTCAAGTAATTTTTCTAATTTCACAAAAAGTGGCTAGCTGCAATTTGGATTCGGCTAATTCGATTAGCAATACCTCGAATATTTAAACTGATTTCTTGAAGTGTATTTATTTGACCCTTTACAAACTTAACTAATTGTGTACAACATATAATTTTTAAGAAAATACGAATACAAATATTCTTTTTTATTAAATCTGGAAATAAAAGAAAATTTTTTAATCATTGGGGACCTCCGGAAATTACGTTTAATTAAAGTTGGTAAATTTAGTTCAGTCAAAACAGCTATTTTAAAACAGGAAGTAAACGAAGTTTTCCATATTGAGGTCTTTGTTTATGATACAACACCTATATAAAATGAATAAAAAGTCTAATAATGCAGTGATGTCATTTTTCTCGGCTCAAAATGTACGAAAATTGCTGGCGTTATTATCAATGCAAAATGTTTATCCTCACAAATTGTGGAATAGTGACGATTTTCTTTAATAATATTTCGCATTGTAATCGTACCCTACTGCGGCATTGCGATATTTAAAACCCATCGGTAGAATTCCTTTGGAACCCCAAAAGGATTTATTCATAATGCTTTTCTATCACTAGTGTTCATATTTACAAAATATTGTACATGCAAAACCAAATTATTGCCGCACTCCCTTCGATAAAATCCAATTTCTGGCAGATTCGTTACTTATTTTAGCTTAGGGTTATTCGGAAAAGTCAAGTTTTTTAGTTCGCTTTTCCAGTATTTATTATTTGCAATAATTTTGAAAATTTCCAGTACATATAGTAGATGGTAAAAGCGTGTCCTAAAAAATAAAAGCAATACTTTAAAAGAAAATTCTAACACAAGGCAGGTAATTAGTTAGTTTCCCACTTTCATTTATATAGTACTGGCTCTGACTTTTTTGAGAAATTTAAGTATCTACGACTTTACCCACATATTGAGCCTTCCAACGAGAGAAGTTGAATTTAACAAAAGACTTAAGTTCATGTCTTAATTTCTTCATAATAGCTTCATAATCTGAGTTGTGATAAGTTCATTAAAAATATTAATAGGTAAGTGGCAAGGATATTCAATAGTTATATGCAAAAATCAAGAACTTGTATGATGTCTTCGAATTCTGCATTTCTGCATAACGTCGATATTTCCGGATAACCCAAATGTTAATGTTTTCAATATTACCACAAATTTTACTGTCAAAGGTCCAGAAAATAAAAAATATTCTCTTTGTAAATTCCTGTTGAAACAAGCTGTTAGTCTTAAATAAATTTTAAAACTAAATTTTAAATATAATAGTCAACTACCTTAGTAAGTTGAATCACCCAACATTTACCTTCCTTCGTAATGGAAATCGTGGCTATGCTCATGCACCGTGGATAGCTTCCTTTTCTATTGGTAAAGAAGATAGTTTTACCAACGCACATAACGGTTCACACATAGATACATGCATACATTTTTATTTTTCTTTTAATGTTAGCAAATTTTTAAGTTTCCTGCAAAATTAATACTAATATTTTATTAATAAGTGGGTTTCTATTTATACCACTGGGCTAACAATGGAAAAATTAACATTGGTAATTGAAGGTTTAATTGTTTTGTTTTTCAAAACATTCTCTATGGTGATCAATAAACTTTTGCATTCATTTGAACGAGTTTTTGACCGATTTATTTAATTGAGTGGGATCCAACGCACAAAATTATAACACTAAAAATTGAGTCGTCATACTAATGCACAGCATCGATATTTTCTGGTACAAAAACCTATTTTTGAAAAAGCTTTACGAAATTTATTGGTGAGCGAAAAGCGACTACGGGAAAATTAATGTTTTATATGGTGCTAAAAGATGGTGCTTGTTCGCTGTATTCTTCGAAGCATTCTTGTCTTGGTAATCTATATCGAAAATTGCGAAAAATAATCGCGAGAAATTTTCACGGTTTAATTCGATTTTTTTGCCAAGATTAGTTTTTAAAGCCGATGCAAACAACATCAATGTAGCTCAAACGTCTAAATATTCAGAGAGTATTTATAGTAAAATATTTCACACTCTTCAGTGAAACATCAGATGGCGCCTGACAGCA
The DNA here is from genome assembly GCA_951828415.1 of Anomoia purmunda. NCBI lineage: Eukaryota > Metazoa > Arthropoda > Insecta > Diptera > Tephritidae > Anomoia > Anomoia purmunda. The sequence continues at coordinate 156,504,366 of OX639993.1, forward strand.
CTACAATTCTCCAAGACCAGAAATATAAATAGGAACCCTCGTACATTAATTATTTTAACTACCCTACCGTAGGATGTTTTTTTTCTTCCAGCACCTAAATAATTCGCACTACAACCGTACACGCACCCTCCAAAAAATATAAACAAAACATAAATAAGAAAATTAAGTGATTGCAATCGTCTGACGTTGTACAAAAATCTGTTTCACAAATACCTCACAAAAACACTACAAAACATACAAAAGCAAGAATACATTTTGTCACAAGCATAAAAAGTGTTACCAACATTCACTGCGTGATTTTGCCATGGAGCAATAACGAAAAACACCTACAACAACTACAACAATAGCAACAACAAGTGTTCGCAAACCAATGGCACAACACATAAAGGCGACGTTTTACGAACTCTTGTTGATTGTAAAACACCAACTGAATGCCATTGGAAATTCCACAGCAATGTCATCAATTAAATGCGAGCAATGAAAACGTTCACACCTGAGAACTTTATTTAGTTTTTAAAATAGCTTGCAGTTACAGTTGTCCAGTTGATTAAGGAAGTGAGGAATAAGGGATTGCTTATTTAGCGTGTGAAATACTTACTATATTTTTAGTACATCTTGAATTCGAGAATCACAGTTGAGGATGATAGATAGATAGGAAATCGAATATTTAAGATCATCGATTCATTTGTCGTTGAATAAAAATAATTGCCAAACCTTCGAATGTATTTTTGTCATGAAAACACCATTTGCCATTCGGAATACTGTAAGTCGCTCAATTTGTGCCACAACATCAAGATGTACACTTGAAATATTAGGAGAAGTGTTATTATTATTATTTTTATTATTTAAATATATCATTCTTTCACTCTTCAACTTAATATATATATATATATTTGTAGACTTTTTACAAAGCCTGTTATTTGACTTAAGGATTTATTTTTTAGATCAGTAAATACTTTATATAGAAAGAACTAATCTGCTATACCATAATAAGTCTATAGAAAAGTAGTAGATTTACATTGAAAGTTTCTTTAAAAGAATGGCCGAAGTTGACGTAGATATCACATATGTACCTTAAGGCAAACATATTAGCTCGAAAGCACTGGATCCTGTAAAATCTTGTAAAAATGTCAAATAGTAAAACTACTCTCTAGAGTGAGACTAAAAAGAGACTAACAAGCAAAAAGTACGGGAACACAAAACAACATTTTTCCAATAAAAACGTCGAACATTTTCTTTCAAATTAAAAATAAATTGAATTTCGTTCAAATGCTTCAAAATTATTAAAATTTAAATTAATATTTTTCGCTATAAACTTGACAACGTACAAATTTTATTTTCTTTTGATCGTTTGATACCTTTCATGATTTTGTCCGAAGAATATTGCAACTACATTCTCTACACAACTCCAAACCAAAAATCGCTCTCATTTATAGGATTTCGATGTACGGGAACATTTTTCCTGTAACTTCCTGTAAGTTCATGGAGTACAGGCACATAACTCTATAATGTTAATGAAATTTTCTTTTGTACATATCAGATGCACGAACGTACGTAATGAAAACGAACGTACGAAATTTGATGTGACAGACAGATACAAGGCAAATTCACATAAGGTAGTAACGGTAGTACTAAAACAAAAATTTACCTATATTTTGTTATTGCTTTTGCAGTGTGGACTGGCAAATAATTAAAAAAAAATTATATCGCAAGCCAAGGAGAACAATCCAAATATAAATAAAAATTTAAATTTGACATTTTAAGTCGTAAGATGGAAAAGCAAATCAGCTGTTTTAGTAACACCACCTTATATCAATTCGCCTTATACAGATAGAATCATTTTTTATTTTGTTTGTTATTTTATGTTTCAAGAATGCCAAGTGAAAAGTAATTTCATAATGGATAAAATACTGTGAATTTGACAAGGAGTTGCAATGTATTGGAAAAGTGGCATCTGCACACGCAAATACATGACGTGTAAAACTAGTTTAAGTAACATAAATAATCTAAGTAACCTAATTGTTTAATAATTTCATGATCATTCATTTACCAAAGTAGAATAGATTATCATTTTTTTTTAAATGTGTTCTTTTGACATTAAAACATTAAGACGAACTTGCGAGAAAGCAGTTTATCTATTTAACTCAGAGTTTAACGGTTAAATTGGTAAATTTGCATGCACAGCAGAATGTTAGGCATCAACTCAGGGTTAAAAATGAAAAGATAAAAAACCTAACAATTATTCAATAAATAATTTTAAAAAATAATAATTTTGTTAAACAATTTTTTTTCCAAACAAACGAAAAAATTGTTAACGATCGCTTTTTACGACAATTATGAAAAAGCCATCATATACATACGTTGGCTTCAACTCCTTTAACAGAGCTGTGGCAAAGTGAAGCGATCATTTCCACGAGATTACAGATCAAGCATACCTAGCATTTCGTTGTTGTACCAGAGCCTCCAAATATTATTTTGATTTTAAATTTCAATAAATTCATAAAATTCAAAGAATATATCAAAAAAAGAATGTACGTAGGCCAGGTTACTGGATTTATTTGATGCAGGAAAATGTCTTTACTTATTACTTTATTTATATATTTAACTCTGGATTTCCCGCAAGTGGGCACACGACAGTACAGGTGAATCCGTAAAAGCTTCAGCTTTTAGCTTAATTTTAAACAGGATTGCAGTATTTGTCGAGCTTTTATTGTTTTACTTAGGTCACACAGTAGTTCGGATTAAAGGCACCCGCACTTCTGCGCAATTTTACCGGCCATGTTCTGCGCGGTAACGTTCTTTGACTTTTCGATTGTAAACTGCTAGGGATTGGAACTTAAAAAAACGGTCAAATAATATTGAAAGCTATAAAAGTTGTGCATAATATTCCCGCTGATAATATTCGCAAGGCATTTCTGTGTCAATGGCGAAGAGTTCAATTTTGCTGTTGAAAGAAAAAATTAATTATTTTACGGTTAACAAGGTAATTTTGCTTATACATGTGCTGTGGTTGTTTTTTTTGCATATTGAAAAATCAATATTGGCAGTAATAAGTATGTTTTAAATTGAAAAGAATTTATACAAAATAAATACATAGATAACCCGTTATTTAAAATTTTTAACAGACGTGTAAATTTTCAAAACATAACTATAATATCGAAAAGTAACTATATTAGTTGATATTTCTCTATTTAGATAATGTTAGCTAATCTTTAGAGAAATATTCACATTTTTAACAATATTTTCACAACTTCTCTACTGAAATGCCAAATTAATTTCACATGGCTCCCACCTAACAAACAGTGAGGTTAAAGAACGTTTTGAAAACGAGAGCAACTCTATTCTGTTTTTCTAAGGTAGCAGATTAGAAGATGATTAGAGAAACTGAAGATAACTATAGCATTCTCTACAAGAAGGAGACTCTATATCGAGCCTATCTTTAGTGTATTCTAACTTTTAGTTCTAATTAGATTCTAACATAGATTTTAAATTGAATGTAGTTATAAGTTAGAGCTTTAATTTTTTTCATATGGTATAATTTTCGGGCAATTCGAGAAACCTTAGGAACCAACATTAGAATTCTATAGTAAAATCAATTGTTGGTTTAATGTTAGAGACTCTATTTTCAGGATATGGATAATTTACTATTTTTCTCCATTAATGTCATTTGCTTATTATTTTATTGAATTTGTATTTTTTTTAAATAATCTATCTAATAATTCAGGCCCGTGCATACGAGAGTGTTATGGGGATTCAATCAACAACCGCCAACCCCCCATCTCAGAGAAGTTTTAAATTTAAGTTTACATTGCAACTAAAGGTACAGTATGTTAAAAGTGAAAATCTTCTAGATGATTCAAGGACTAAATGAAAATAATCCTGTACAACGAGGTGGGTGTGACGTCACGAATCAGTCAAAATTTATCTCCACTTGCAACCAGCAGTTATAAGCGCCTTGGAAAACATTTCGAATACCAGGACAGATTCAAAAACCACTGCTGGAGCGTTGCAGCTTCCCACAGCGATTAAAGTTTTAGATTTTCAGATTTCGTTGCAAGTTTTCGATTCGATTCATTCTCTGGCTTTACCATTGAGCCGAGTTCTGCAAACTGAAAATCTAGAACTCGATGAAGCAATAAAGTTTGCAGATGCAGAAAAGAAAGAATTAGTAGGCAGCAGTGAGAATGCAGAAGAATATCTCAGAATGGTTTTCCAAAAAGTTGGCCAGATTTGTAAAGAAATCGATATCGAAGTGAAGAGACTCAAAATAACTTCTCATGATGTTGAATCGGTGCAATATGTAGTCTAGCGATATTGAAGAGTATTATCGGATATCTACTTACATACCAGATCCGGATTTATTCGTAACTCATCTAGAAGTCCAATTTTCAAAGCACCGTAAAATACTTTCGAATTTCGTATCTTTTTTTTCGATCGAAACTCCAACTCTCGATGAAAAAGCCTGCAAGCAATTATTTGAAAAATACTCTTTAATTTTTTATGGCAATTGTGCTGTATTATTGGTCGACAAAGTTAAATTTTAACGAAGACGAATTTTTGATAAAAAATATCCGCAATTCTATTAAAGCACTTGATGTTGATGCTTTCCCTAATGTACATCAAATCTTGCTTATAATGACTGCTCTACCAGTAACGACATCGATGAACGAACGCTCCTTTTTAACACTGTGTAAACTGAAAAATTATCTCCGGTATACCGTGAGTGAAAATCGACTAAAGGGATTAGCTTCACTTAACATAATTAACTAATTAACGAATTGGCTGCACTTAACATTCATCGAGACGTAAAAGTTTATGAATTATATAAATAAATTTTTATTCACATTAATAGAATATAGGTTTTCTTGGTGGGACTTTTTCCATTTTGCAAAATAAAATGAAAGCCCCCAGGAACAACCCCTGCGCACGGGCCTGCATACATTCCAATTTTTAATTAATTCCAACCAAATCCTTTTCTTTTTTTTACATTTTTTAAGTCGCCCAAAAGAAAACATAGGCAATATTTTAAACACATTTGGTATTTTTTTCGAAAAAAATTCATTAAACGAAGACCTACATAGTATGTGTCAAAGTAAATCAAGTTCGTGTCATAAGTCTTGAGTTTACAAGATAGGCACGCGTACTTGGCAAATACAACATCAAAAGGGAAAGTGGAGAGATGAAACTGATTTACTTAGAAGTAAACATATAAATTTATAAAGGGTGCCTTATGAAACTATTTATGTGCATGTGAATTAAATTGCTAAGATTAAGATTGCAAATTAATTTCTATAAGAGGCATAATAATAATATTAATTTTTAATATTAATATTTTTCTTTTACTACAGGCAACAGCCATCCAAATATAAAAAAAACTTAAACTTTTATACAGCGATATGTAGAACTGTTAATCCACCCTGTATGAATTATACAAGCGCATAATATTTGAATAGAAATTAGCATTTGAAAACAACTCCACTCGCACCAGAGTGAACAAGATTTGCGAAAAAAATACTCATTATTTTTTTCCTATTGAAATTAACAACTACATTTAAGCGATAAAAATCTCAAAGTGTGACCACAATTGTACCAGTAAATTTAATATTATTTCACGGTACATTTAAGACACAAGCTAAAATCATAAGAACAGCAAACAAATGAAAGGCATAGTCGTACTTATAAAACAAAAGAAACACAAACCACATACAACTGGCAAAAAAAGTATGAAATAAAAATTCAAACCAGAAAGAATTATTAAAGCGACATAAACTACATACACCCGACAGTCACGTAATTTTTATACGATTTTTTTTTATTATTACTTTATCTCGTTACGGCATAGAGCGCTTAGTATTAAAATGTTGTATGCAAACTCGCCAAAAACAAAAAAAAAATAAAAACATTACTAGCATTTAGTTAATGATATATGTAAACAGAGTAAAACCTCAGCGCATGCGTATGCTCAAATTTTTTGTATGACTCAAGTACCGAGCTGCAACAAGCATTAAGAATTCAAAATAAAATGTTTTCCAGCAAATTTTGCAAACACAAGCGGTGACATGTAAAGAGCGCTGGGTCAGTCGCTTTTTACAGCCGTGCGGCTTGTGCGCATGCCCGATACTCAACGTCCAGCACACAATGACGCGCCTTCCGCCAAATTTTCGGTGTTTTCTTTGACATTTGCGGATAAAAATTAGCAGTGCTAATGCAAATAAAATAAACATTTTACATGCACCGAACGTACTATTTTGCCACAGCTGTATGGTCGGCGTCCGCCAAAGCTACCTATGTACATCAAAAGAACAGTAGCGCCAACTGGGTACAAGCCGAAAGGTAATCGTACAAGTTCTTTGGGCGCTTCTGCCGCACTTGGATGGCTGCCAAATTTCTTGTTAAATACGCATTAAATGTGCTTGAATAATAATAAGAAAGGCGACTAACTAACTGCCTTCCCAAGATTGTTGCAAAACCACACAGCTATTTCATAATTTCTTCTTTTTTTTTTGTCTTTTGTGCTTTTATTATGTTCATATGTTTGTACTTATTTTCTTTTTCGAAACGCCAAGACTATTTTTGTATTAACCACTTTTCGTGTACCTTTTTTTTAGTTTTATTGTTTGCATAAAATTAGCAAACCGAAGGCAATGCTTGTGAAGTTTATTAAAAAATGTCTAGCCGTCCAACCAAAGATTTAGTGAAATTAGCATACAAGTTTTTGGTTATCGCCGACACTGTGTTTTTGGTAATGTTTTTTTTTCGCGATTATACTTGCACTGCCGATATATTCAAATAACTTTTTTTTATAACTCACAAATACCTACTTATGTAGTTTTGGTTGCTGGTATTTTGGTACTATTGTAAAAAAAAACTGTTACTCTTGCCGATTTTGACAGCGATTGCGTGGGTTTGGTTGTGGTGAATTAGCTAGTAATACAAACCTGCTTGTAATTATATAACTATGCAAGTAAATAGCATTAGAATTCATGTAAATTTACAATTTTCGTTCTTCTTTAAAAACTGGCCGGCAACTATTAGAATTTTAACATTATTCACCACATCTGTGTTGTGTTCATCAAAAATATAATGAAATATTAAAATAAAATAGAAAAAACATACAATACAATAAATTTAAAAAATATTAATTTTAATAAAGTACAAAAAAAAACAAAAAAATAGGTAATACAATAATATGATACAATATAAAATAATATATTGAAATAAAACAAAATATAATCAATTATTATACATATAAAATACTGTAACGCAATATAGTATGACATAATATCGATAAGAAATGCTTGTAAAGCATTCAGATGCATTTCTACATTAAAACAAAAAAAATTTAAAAAATGTCGCTTACGTTTCGTTTCGTGGTTAGGGCTCAATATAATAAAATGGAATAAAATTAAATTAAATCAAATAAAGCAAAATAAACTAAACAAAATAAAACAAGCTTAAGTTTGTTACAAAATAAAATAATATGCATTAATATAAAATAGATTTACAGGAAATAAAATTATTGGACATTAATAAAAAAGGCAATATAATTTAAATAAATAAAATATAATAAAACAAAATGAAATTAAATTAATGCACTAAAATACAATAAAATAAAATAAAGTAAAATAAGAGATGATACAATAATAATAAAAGTTGTGAATAAATTTAATTCAAAAAAAGTGAAGTAATTTTTTTTATAAATTGATCAAAAATCGCGTTAGGTAAAATTTAAGATAACACAAAATAAAATCAAAATAAAATAAAGTAAAATAGCATTCCATAAAATAAATTTAAAAAAAAAATGCAATAAAGGCAATATAAGGAATGTAACATAATAAAACCAAATTCAACTCAATAAATTTAATTCCAATAAAGTGAAGTAAAATTTTTAATAACAATAAAGTAAATTAGAATATAGAATAACATAATGTAATAAAGCAAAATAACGTAAAATAACTAACATGAAAATAACAAATACAAAAAATAAATCATATAATGACAATATCAAAGGATTTCCGGATTTCCGACTCGGAATAAAACATAATTAAATAAAACACATTCAACATTCAACATTCAATAAAATAAATCCTAATTATAAAAATTAAAATAAAGCAAATATAAGAAATATTACATAATAAATTCAAATAAAACTAAATTAATTGAATTCAAATTAAGTGAAGTAAATCTTTTATTAACAATAAAGTATATTATATTATGGAATAACGTAATGTAATAAAGCAAAGTAACATCAAATAAAACAAACTAACATAAAAATAATAAATAAAAATAATAAATCATATAATGACATAATCAAAAGTTTTCCGAATTTCCGACTCGGATTAAACAGAAATAAAAAAACAGAACTAGTAAATCACAAAACGTTTTACTTTATAAAGGATTAAAATTATTTAACGAATTGCCAAATAGTATTAAAAAAGAGAGAAATATCATTGTATATAGAAGATTATTAATCGATTATATTAAGAAAAATATTGTATAAAATTAAACTCACATTTAATGTTAAGCAAAGCACGATGTAATTATGGAAAATAATACTAGTGTGAATTTGAAATAGCAGGAGCTAAATAAACTAAACTAAACTAAAACTAAACTAAAACGTAACATTAAATTAGATTAAATAAAACAAACAAAAAATACAGTAAATTAAAACAAATTACAATAAAATAATATGAAAATAAAATAACTTTAATCACAAAATGTATTAAAAGAAAATAAATTGTAATAAAGCATATTAAAACATAATATGTTAAAGAAGGTAAAATAAAATAAATTAAAGGATTAAATAAGGAAAATACAATATAATATAAAAAAAATAGATTATAACAAAACGAAGTAAAATAAAATGATACAAAAAAAAAATGCAATACAATAAAAGAACAAAAAAGAAACTAAAATAAAATTACTTCTTAATTAAAATGAAAGAATAAAGCAAAAGAAATGCTATAAATATAAAAACGAAAATGTAAAGTAAAAACAAATAAAATAAATAATTTAACGCATGAAAATATAATAAAATTAAACTAACTTAAAATACAACAGAATGTAATGAAATTAACTGAAATAAAGCAAAAAATTAAGTAGAGTGATAAATTCAAATATAAATAAATAAAATCAAATAGATTAAAAAGAAGCAAATCAAAATTAAAGTGAAATGAAACAATATAAAACTAGTAAATTGAAAAAAGTAAGTTAACAATATTAAATTATATAAAATGCAATAAAATTAAAAAAGACCTACATAGCGTAAAACAAAATTTAATAGTTAATATTAAAATAAATTGATTATCATAAATTTGATAATTGTGATACTTAATAAATATCTGTATTAATAAATTGTATGAAACAAAAATTTAACATCCTCAAAAACTCTTCAACAAATTATAATGAAAATGCAAGATACTTTCGAAAGATTTTTAAATCACGAAAACAAAGTTAAAATAAAATAAACAAAAATAAGTATTAAAGACAAAGTTAAATATTTCGAAATTTTCACCACACATTAACTCTTATTATATTATATATATATTATATTTATATTTTTACAATTTAGCAAAATTGAAAGCAATCATTCTTCTCTGTTTCAAAATTTTTGTTTACTTTTACTTGAGAATTGTCACTCGCCGAAAGACAACTATAATTTGTATTCTATCATTCGCTATACAAAAAAATTCAAATGGTGCCCACAGTCACCGACGTGTAGGTATGCCGTGTCTGTTTGACGGGAGTTACACAAAATTGAGCAAAACTTGTGCCCGTGCGTATGTTTTGTAAACAAACTTTGCGTACATAAAACTGTGTTTGCTTGCATCAACACAATGTTGCCATTCCTTTGTTTGCATACATACTTTTACACACATCCGCGTTGTCAATTACAATTTTTCATTGTATAATAAACCAAAGCCAAAAACCAACAAAGGCAAATAGTTCATTTATCTATAATTAACATTATTAAACATCGATTTTAAATTAATTTAATAAAAATTTAAATTTTTATAAGGTTATTTTGTTAATGATTTTAAAAAGTTCTGCTTGGCAACACTGTGCGGTGAGAGAGCACTCAGCTGACACGGCTTCACGGCAAAAATCTAAATTTCTCAGATTACACACGTACACGTCGCGCGTAACCATCACACGTACACGTTGATGAGTTTTCATTTACATGGCGCTCTCATAAGTTTGATCGTGTCAGCTGACACGTAACGTACGTTTGCGTCGGTGACTGTGGGCACCAAAACACCTAGAAATTTTTTGATCAGGCAACTCTGTATTGTCAGCTGTTTCTTCTTTTTTCACAAACCACAGCCAACTTCACTAGAACGCAACCGCCATTGCAATTTAAAAAAGGAAAATCGCGCTGCATTCATTCGTTTCGATAGTTTTCACTGCATAAATAAATAAATACGGAAATAAATTTGCTAGAAGTCATGGGAGCTAAACAAACTAAAATTGAAGGCACCTACTTGTCTGATACGTCCACACTTTCTGCTGATAATTCGCAAATTACTAATCAAAATACTGAGGCACTTGGAAGTGAAAAGAATACAGATGTGCAGGATCCGCGTTCGCCTAACATCTGCAGAACACCCATAAGTGTAAGTTAAAAATAAACTTAACGTTTTAATAGATAGATAATTTAATGAACTACTTTACAGATCTTTTCAGCTTCATATCAGTTCAGCGAAGACGGACGAAATTCCAAAGTCAACCAGCCCGAGAGTGCTGTTTATCAACTACGTAAGCGATTTTTTAAAGGATTTTCTTATAATATGAACGATCCTCGTTCACCTGGTTATCAATTTAACCGTACACCGATTTCCTTTGACGACTCGCAAGACAAAATCCTTGACTTGGATGATACTTTTGCTGATTTATTTGCTGAAACTCAAACATTCGCTCCGATACAAGAGCAGCAAAAGTTAGACCAAGATTTGGAAACCAAACTTGTTGAAATCACTGAGGCTGAAGAAGCTAAAGAAGAATCAGGTGAAGTTATTGAGAAGGTCATTGAGGATTTTGAATGTCGTATTGAAAACATCACTACCGAAGAGGTAACACAAACTCCTACAACTATGGAGCCACAACCGCTAACGCCAAAGATTCTACAAGATGAAATTGATCCACGATCACCGACAATAGGTGTCGATCGCACACCAATAATATTCAACGATGACGAAGATGAAAGCCAAGAGAGTGTATTGTTGGAAAGCATCTTAGCTACACTTTCGCTTAATATGAGTGACGGCAGCATTTGCTCCATTGGCGCAAGTAATCAGAAGGAAAATTGTCCACAGCGACAAAGAGGCGACGCAAATAAAACAGATCGGCAGGGACAATTATTTAGGAAAATTACACATAGACGTATGCGTCGGACACGGGCCAATGAAAAAATTCCACTAACACCACGTCGCACACCAAAAGATCCACAAATGTCGGCACAACGTGTTTTGGAAGATTGTGAAAATGCTGTACCAAATTTGAGTATGGGTAGAAAGTTAATATTGAAGCAGAAGGTCAAATGTGATAATAACATTAAAAGAACACCGCTCAGTTGCATAAAGAATAATGGAAATTTGCATTCAAGGTCTATAGAGAAATCGACAAACTCACGAAAAATGCGCTTGGAACACGACAAGGATGACAGTTTCACCAATATGATCGTGAAAAGCAACTGCGACATGTAGAACGCGCGAATAGTTAGCTATGGATTGAAATTTTTAGCGAATTACTTATACAAAGTAAGGTATTAAATTATATATATATATTTTTTTTTTTAATATTCACTCATAATAAGTTGCACTTTACTTTTTGTCAGTACTGTAAAGTCTGAATTGGCTTATTTTTATACATTTTTTCTACACATTAAAATGAAACAAAAAAAAAACAATTAGAAAACTATCGTTTATGTAAGATGTTGCCGCTAAATTTTAACCACCCAAGCGCGGTGCGAACATGGGCATGATTTATGCAACCTTTCTATTATAGTAACAGCTACAAAATTTATGCAACCTTTCAATGTAGCTTCGATAAATTTTTAAATATTTTAGTTTCATTAATATTTGTAAACTAAGAAGAAATTATATTTACACTTCCACAATACATGGCTCTACTTTATAATAAAATTAAATATAAAATGGTTCGTTAATAACTTCAAACACGTTTTCATGTTGTCTGCATTCAAAGCACTGATTTGACATGCAATTTAGTAGGCGATAGAGAATAATTCTAGGTTGATTTTTTTTAACAATAAATTTCAATCCAAACACCAAGTGTACATACATACTTGCTTAGGAAACCGTTTACACCTTCATCAAACTAATACGTGCACATATTTGGTATCAAGTAGAAATAAAAAATGAGTTGACACGGCTGCTACTGCAAGGACGCAGAACGGAAATGCCTTCTACTTCAAATTCTTCCATTAGAACATTACAAAAATATTTATGAGCTCGCTTAAGCACGCGCATACATACAAACAAATGCATAGCACATTCAATTGCATAATACAGAAAATGACTGCTTCCTGGAAACAGGCAAACGCAACTCGTCACTTGAATAATTAATTAGTCGTGTCATCAGGCTCTTGGGCATGGCAAGGCAAGGAAGTGCGAATGCATCTCACTTTATGTCAAATTATTGTTTGTTCTCATAAATTTAAAGTAATTTTAGCTATCAGCTATGTGGGTGGCATTTTAAGTGATTTGAAAAAATAATTTATTCTCACCTCTGGTATTTCGTATTCACTTGTTTTTCTAAAATATGTGGATATGTACATATGTATATGTATAATATATTCGTCAGTTACAGCGAAATACAGCAAAGCATTCGTAGGAGAATTCTAAAAGCGAAAGTCTGACGATATCGTAAAAAACGCGAAGCTATTTGCTTGAAGGATTCTTCACGCATCTTCTATACAAAAGTTATGAGTTCATGAGGGAATCGAAACCAATTTTTTAGGTGGATTCCTGTTAATAACCAAGGTTCAATTAATTTTCTTTAAAAGTGGCATAGTCATTTTTTTGATGCATTGTTGTCTTTATTTCTTTAATTCAAGATTATTTTAATTCCTCGGAATGTTTTCAAGTTATCAAGTTAACCAAAAAAGTTATCAGCGAACCAAAAAATTTATATATGTACATACAATATATTTTTTGACAATAATCAAAATTTGGGGATTCACAAGATGTCAAAAGTCATAGTCATAGAATTTAAAAAATACAAAATTGCTTAGTTTTAATTATTAGCTTCAATGCAATCCAAAAACATAACTTTTGAAATCTAAAATTTTTTGACTTTGATGTATGACACATTATGACACCTTGTGAATCACACAAATATTTTTCATGTTAAATTTGTTTCGATAAAACGTATAAATATAAATGCAAACAACCTTCAAACTATTTAAAAAAAACACATCAATGAATTTTATCAAATTTTCACACTTTGCTCAAAATTCTCAAATGTTTTTCTGGTGCAATTTAAAAAGCAAAAAAATTTCGATCACAGAATTTATCAAAAATCACCCAACATTTACAGTCATTTCAAACTCGATCCCAAAACAATAGCGGAATACCCCGAAATAGTACCCAATAAATACTTGAGATATTTTTGCCGTTACAAAAACATCCACTTCAAACCAGGAACGATTTTATTATTCTTGACTTCAAAACCTGCACTGTTATACTAAAATTTATTGGCCTATGAAACTGAAACCTAAAAATTTAAACGGCTGATTGATGATTTAATGAAAATTGGTGAAATTTATTTATTTTTAACCGTTGATGATGTTGAAAAAATAAAATTTTATTGAAAAGAAAATGATTATAGACCCCTTCAAGGAAAAATTGTTTTCTCCCACTCAATATTTTAATTTGAATTTATAAAACTATATCCTATTGTTATATCAGAGGTTATACATTCAGTAATGAGTTCAAAAAAGAGTAAAAAGTACTAAAAATGCACATTTTTTGTAAATGTTCCAAGTAAATACACGACTTTTCTACTGTTCTATTATAGTACAGATGAGCATAATTTTTATTAAACATTTGCGAAATAAATTTGAAGTCAAAAATATTGGGAATATTGTAAAGAGCTGTGCGTAAACTTTTCTTGAATACCATAATTTTTTCTATGTATCGTTTTGACCACGCATAACAGAATTCAAACAAGATTCAACTACCAGTCTTATAACTAATTTTCTTTCGAAAGGTCACTCAAAGACACGAGCCAACCTAATAAATCAAAGCCTGGCGAAGACTTTGAAGTGAATTTAAATTCTATTGTGTTAGTGAAAAATTCCAAATTCTCTATTCAGAAAGCATACAAATAAGCACGCCATCATGAGGATAACACAAACAATATTATGTTAAACAGCCGTGAGACAACAATTAATTAGTCGTAAATTTGAATTGCAAATGCAAAAAAAAAATATGGAATTTGTTGCATCAAAATAGCTGGGTATTAGTACTTTCACTAAGCCTGACATTAGGTGCCTTAAATTACGGTACAAGATCGTTAACGCATTGCTTGAACATTGAAGTACATAAGTCAGGTTTTTGGTATTTATTTAAAGTTATTTATTTCACTTAGAATTCTTCATATATAATCATTTTTTTTGTTGTCACTTATTTGTGTTAAATTTTTTTTTTTAATTTTATTTATTATTATTAAGCTTTACAGTTGTTTCAGAACTTCGCAAATTTAGATCGTTATACATACTAATAATCATGTGTGGAATTAGAAAAATGTCGACAAACTCAATACACGAATAAATATTGTAGTGCATATGTTTGCAGTTCGTCAAATATCAAACGATAACTATATAAAGAACTATATATAAAGCACATATAGTACCTACCTACAGTGCCGGAAAAACGTATTCGCACATCATTTCGTTTATAATAATATTCGCAAAGTTGTTCTTGCTAAAACTGGTACGTTAATTTTTTTTATCAAAATATAGCTCATTCTATAACAAACTCCACATACGTAAATACAATTTTCAAATATTGTAAATAATTTACGAAGATTCATTCAGCACATCTTACAAAGTGTTCATCAAAATTTGAAACTTGTTAATTAGAATTTTTAAGCAATTTCGGATATGCAGTTTTGTAAACCATTCAATTTTAATGAAACTTTAGTGTGGCTGAAAATACCGTTGATGTTTAATATTAATGTCATACTACCGGTGAAAAAAATTATCAAAAATCATGGGGAATTTTTGACCACTTAAAATTTACACCTTATTATACGAAAATTAAATAAGACTGCGTACTTGAAAGTAAAAAAATGTTCAGTTTTTTTTAATTAAAACTTTTTTAAATTTGCAGAATTTTTTAAATCTATACATACATACATACATATATGGTTTTAATTATAAAATGTACTATATTTTGATAAAAAATTAGCGAAAAAGTATTAGCATAAAAAGTTTTGTGAATACGAATAAAATTACTGTTACTCAATACTTTTTTCCGGCACTGTAAATGTACACATATGTATATCATATGAAAAAGGCTTTCTTGAGTTATTTTCTTTATTACCGCATTTCAATACACACACACACACACACAAACAATGTAGCGTAACGTCCAAATACAATACGTTATATATGTTTCACATTTCGATATCATTCGTTAAGTAATGCACTTGGTACAGTATCTTGCGTTTACAATTGGCTGTCTTTCATTTCAATTAGTTCTTTTATTATGCACCAATTCACGCTTATTATATATGTAGCTATAAAAAAAAATTACGTACATACATATTTTCAAAGCTATGCTCAAAACCTTTAAGAGATTCTAAGCTAGCTTTTGTGAAAAGAGAGTTGTAGCCTACAAATTCGAAATTAAGAAATATATGTATGTATATATGTATCTGTGATGTCGGGTATAAATACGGACATAACACCATTTCATTTATGCAAAAAATCATATTAGGTTTTGGGCAACCAAACTTCGATTCTATTTAAAACGCGTTCAGGATTTTTTTATTGCTGCTATTTAAGTAGTAGCTATCTTAGACAGCAAAATCAAAATTATTATTTATTAAAAAATTGAAACTTACGCAAAATGGAACTGTCATTTTTTATACCTGACATCACAGATATATTGTAAATGTTATTACTAAGGATTAGCGCATAAAAAAAGGTTACATATATGTAATTTTAAATAATATATAGTAATAATCACACCCATCGCTAGAAATATATATGTATGTGGTAGGTGAAAACTAAAAAGCTTTGAGACAAAGAAACTAGACAATTCAATTTTTAATCAAAGAATATATGTAAAAAAATGTTTTCAAAAACATCGCTTTTTACATGCATTCAGTTCGAATTTCATTTACTGCTGTTTACTAATTTTGCTACGGACTTTGTACTAAATGAGCTAAACATACAAAAGCAATTTCGACAACACATTTACAAATCTTTTGGTTTTTCAAATTCCTACCTTGTGTTGTTATGTTTGACAATTTATCAAATCGCATTCAGAGACTAGTTTCTAATCACAAATGCACTATTGGAAATGTAACATCATTATCTATGTATGTGTACTATATATGCATCTATGTATGTAGTTTGTTCTGTTATCATTTAGTTGAATTCCGAATGTTTGCATGAGAAAATTTTTCATTCGAATACAGCGTTATCTATACGTACTGTACATACATAAATAGTGTTTCCTTGCATACATTTATCTCATTTAATTCATACAAAGTGTAGCAATGAAAGTTTTAATTTCTTTTTTTTTCTTTTATAATTAAAATGTCTAATTCTTTTGTTGTTTTCGTGCACTATACTCAAACTGTTGTTACTCGTTCGCAATTGAATTTATATTTTCATTGTCTTATATATATTTATGTTTATGCTCACGCCACATTAATTTGCACTTTACAGCACTAGTAACCTATTGGCATATTTATTTTAATTTTTTATTTTAACGGCTTTGGCTTTTCGAGTGTGCTATCAACCATTGCAGCGTTATGTCGATGTTGTCCTTTTCCTTACAAGAAATACTATAACAGCAAATTTCTCTGTCTTGTATACTTGCTAGGTTCCTGTAAAATTGAAAAAAAAAAACCCAAAAACAAAAATTAGTATCAGCATGCTTAAAAATTTATATAAAATTTAGTTGCTCACATTCGCTCTATTAAGCCAGTTTCATCAAGTGCACCTGGAAGATCACGTTTGTTGCCTAGCACAAGAACAGGTATGCCCGCCAATTGTGGTTTATCCAATAATGAATGTAATTCATTTCTGGATGCCTCCATTTTATCCAGATCAGCCGCGTCCACCATATACCTAATATAAATTTGGTTTTAGTAAATCTTCGTGTCCTTCATTTTAATTAATATTTAAACAAATAATTACACAATAGCATTCACGCCACGACAATAGCGTTCCCACATTGATCTGAATCTTGGTTGGCCGCCGATATCCCAAACTTTAATGGTAACATTGCCTTTGGTAATTTTACGCATATTAAAGCCGACAGTGGGTATCATGTCCTCGGCGAATTGTCCTGACTGAAAAAGATTAGAGTTTAACAAAACCAATTAAAATTAGCTGTGTAAATAGATGTAAAAAGATTTTAGCTAAAAAAAAGTGGGCAGATTAAAATTACTACTATTATTTTAACTTTATAGGGTACTAACTTCTATATAAATATCAGTCCCTACTATATGTCCAAGTTTGGCAGACAGATGACGAAGTTTGTATAGTTTGAGTCAGTAAAAACAAAACTACAAGTACCCTAACTATTTGTAGGGGTTGCCGAGAAAACAGGAGAACAAAAAGGTGTACGAAAAATTTGTTTGACTGTTAAAAATTAACTTAAAACGAGATTTTCATCTTTCAGAAAATTCTAACATGTATTTGTGTTTAGGGGCATTCAGAGTTCATCGTGTTTACTTTATATTTATACCAAGTTTATTAGTATTGTTTTAGATGTCTGAATTTAATTTATACTTCTTTTAGTACATTTTTATTTATTAATAAGCTAAGCGTGCCCTGCTAGGCTTTAATTTTCTTTTTTGCAGATAATAAAATTGGAATATCGCACGGCTCCGCGAAGCAGAAATTAGTCTATCATTTACTAAATAATACTTTTGGAATCATTTGCGCTTTTAAATAATTTGTTAGTTTATTGTACGATACGCACGCTCACAAAAAATGCAAATTTTCAAAGTTGGTTTGCTATATACTTATGTACTTAAATAAATAAATTTAATTATAATTTATGGGGTTTTTAATGCATATTTCTTTTTTGCAAAAATTTTGAAAGTTGTAAGTCTAATACGAAAAAAGAATATTTACAAATAGAAAAATAATAATCCAAAATAAAAGACAAGATGCTGCTCTTTTTACACACACAACTGTCTGTAAATATAAAGCAAAAATTGTGATCACCTGTTTAATCGTATAAGAACAATTACATACATATTTATTTGTATACAAAATATTATATTACAGCAGATGATTATGCCCATTAAGGCATTTGATCGCCATTAAATGCAACAAAGGCAAAAGCAAATGAGTCACTTGTAAAAAAAATCGTTCCCAACAGTACACTAATCAGTAAATACTATAAGTATTCGGAATAAAGGCAAACAGCCGAAAAAGAAAATAACCATTTACAATTATTGAATATATTTTTTTATAATTCAAATAACAAAACTTTTAACTATAACTTTTCGTCAATAATAGATTTGAACACAACAATTAGCAACACTGTTCAAGTGCAGCGTCATTGAAAAGGCAGAAGAGTTCTTGAAGGGGTAACCTGAGGAGATTGTCAGCGATCAGATGACAATTTATTGATTTCTATTGAAACTGAAATCCTCACGCGCTTCATTTCATTTTCATAATTATAACATCAAATCCAGACGTCTGTTTGCTGCAGCTGTAACAATGCTAATCTTCAGACATACATATTTATTACATGTGTAAGTTGTAACAATGAAAAAAAAAAATGGATCAACAAATCAGTGAACAATAGCCACGAATATTTGTAGTTTGATAGCCACAAAGTGTAATGACTGTTATGGGGGTAGTGACGCAAGGCACTGACAGAATTTTCGGTGGGGAGTGGCGTTGCAAATTATCACTTTTCGTTCATCGCTACGCGGAAAAGCGACAACCACGGGGAGAGGCGCGGCTTACGCACGCTACTTATGCGGTGGGCATTGTCCGATACTTCTACGTAGGTTTTCAACTATTGGTTGACGCCTGTGGGTGGCAGGGGAAATTGGTTTAAAGCACGCACAACACCACAATACTCACTGCAATAACATTCACGAACGTTGTTTTGCCCGAAAATTGCAGTCCCACCAACGTTAATTCCATCTCTTCTTTCCAAAAAATGCTCTTAAACCAATCCAGTATTCTGTTGATTAATGCCAACATTTTGGTAAATTTTTCCTTGTAAATTTATATAAATTTCCACTACTAATTGCTTTTTCGCAGCCTTTTCACTTTTTCCTTCACACCAGAGACAAACTAGCAATTTTTTCCTTTCTTCAACTGCGCTGTTGACTTATGGAAACAAAGAAGGAGAAGTGGATAATTTGACAACGATGACATTTGTGTGTAAGTGTTGTATCCCTTTTATGAAAAGGGAAATTGGCGGTTACTTAAACCATTCCCAATGACGATGAATTCTACGGCAAAGACTGTAATAATAAAAAAAAATTGTGGTAAAATACTTTGCTATTACATTTTTTAAGCTTTTATAATTAGGAAAATGCACGGCATTAGTAAAGTTTAAAAATAAAATATAGTCAAAAATAACACGGCGAATTCATATAAGGTAGTGCTCAAGCATAATGAAATAACCATAGCAACCGTATACGAACATATTGAATGTCAAACAAAAGACAGGTAGCGTGTTAATACAATATGTAAATTCATTTACAATGGCGCGAATTTTACAACTCCAAACAGGAAGGGTTCATACCAGGCAGTGGCATTACGCGAAAATAAACATCCCTAGTGATATTATCACCTTCCTTTTCTTTACATTATTCTTGTGGTAGTAACAACTGTGACGTATA
This sequence comes from Anomoia purmunda, assembly GCA_951828415.1. Classification (NCBI taxonomy): domain Eukaryota; kingdom Metazoa; phylum Arthropoda; class Insecta; order Diptera; family Tephritidae; genus Anomoia; species Anomoia purmunda. The sequence goes on from OX639993.1 coordinate 156,524,439, forward strand.
CACTGACATTGTTGTATTCTATAATGCTGTCATTCTTGTGAATTTGCCTGGATTCGAAAGTATATAGAAAGTGAAAATGTAAACAAAACAACCAATTTTTACATCAGCTGATGGGAGGATACCATCTTCTATGAATTCGCCTTGTTCTTGAATATAGCGCAAATAAAAGTTTTGGCAATCAGGCACCAATCAGATGATTAAAAAACAGCAAAACATATGAATTCTACTTGTGATAACGTTGTGAATGTTGATCCAAACCAAAGATTACTACAAACTTCAAAGCGTTCCCACCACAGTCGGTTCTAAAATACCGGAACCACCCGTATTTATAGCCGCCCAGGATTGTCACTTTTTGTTAACCGTATAGGAAACATTAAAGCAATAATGTTTGAGCAAAATATACACAAATTTTATGCCAAGTTAATATAAATCATGATCCAATATATTATATGTATATTATCTAAAACACTTCTTTATTCCGTTCCAACATATTTTTCTAACAGCTCTTGCTTTCGTTTTTTCAATAATGCCTCTTCAATATCTTTCTGTGTAGGTACGGGTACATGTGCTGTGAAACGCGGTGCTAACATTTCCATTGGATCACTTCCAATTGTTATATTTGTTGTCGATTTGCCACCATCGTCCTCAGTGTCTTCTTCATTTGCCTTTAATGCACCATAGATTTCCTCTTCCTCCTCTTCATCGACATGCCCATCTCGGGCCATTTTCTCTTTCCACTCTTGTAAAGCCTTTTGTAGGGCTATTCGTTCAATACGTTCTTCCATGGGTATTAAAGTGCCATCATCATCGTCTCGATAGCCATAGTATTCAGCATCAATGTCTCTCATTAGTTCAGCACGTGTTTTACGTTGAGGTGCGGGTGGCTCTTGTTCAAATAGTTCCCGTACACCAGGTAAGTCCTTAGCAGCACCAAAATATTTGTAGCCACGATTGCCTGGCACTTCGCGGCCTTCGGCGTCGAACATTTTTGGACCATATCGACGATAATGAGGACCACCCAATGCAGAAATTTGGTTTTCCCAATGACGTTTTTCTCTCAGAAGCTTATTTATTTCATCATTTAAATCTCGTATTCGGAATTCACCTAAACCGGCTGGGAAATTGAGGAGAAACAGAAACAACATTAATCATCTGAATTATTGTAATTCGACATCGATCAGGTTACCATTTTGGATTTGTGCGACCTTTTTGGATATTTCACGTATAATCTCTAAACGGTACTTTTCACACTTGGGTAGACTTGTACATTCTGATGCTAAGTATGGACGTCGATCCTTCTCCCCAGATTCTGCTTCTTTGGCTGCCCGCCAACGGGCCAACGTCGTCCTGCAAGTGCCACAAATAATCTTTATTTACATTTGTATTTGGAAATCTAGCTAGGAAACTACTTACATCGCTTTCTCCGCATTACGTGCCTATATAAAAAAACACATTTTATTAATTCATTAATATTGTTTTACTGCAACTCAGTATATTTACCATTTTTCGATGTCTCTGGAATTCTACTGCGGTTTTATTAAATTCGCCAAATTTCGGCAAGTCTGCTTCTTTCACCTATTGCTTTAATTCACAATAGTGTAAGTTTAAAATATTCTAAATAAAAAAATGGCATCTGCCGGACAGTGGCGAAAATTATTTTTTAGCACTTCGAACGAAGTTGATTCTGCATTTCACTCTAACACATCAATATTACCAAATATTATAGCAAATAGCTCAACTGCTCATTCTTGTTTTTGGAACATCAGTGGTCAGCGTTATTTATATATATATCGGACTTGCGATAGCCTTTTCGTAGATTTCACGAATATTCGAAGCACGATGGATGCAGTGATAACTTTTAATATGGAATTTCTTTAACGAGTTTTACGAATCATTTACACCAATGCTGGATATCTGTTATAAAGAAAATACATTTTACGCTCTACGACTGCGTACCATATAACATCATGTGACTAATTGGGAGGACACCCTAATGCAGTAGAAAACATTATTGTGAATTGTTATATTTTTATTCCCGCCTGTTTTAAAATCGATTGGCAGCGTCTGCAAAAATTTCTATTGAGCTTGCAAAAATCGTTTTGATCGTTTTAGATTTTGTCAAATTGACAGACTAACACAGATTATAAATTTTTTTACAAAAAGTTCTTTATATCTTAATAATTGAATAATTCATTTTATCATGCCGGGAATCGTTCCTTTGTCCGCAGGTGTTATTGAGGTAAAGCTTTAAGATTGTGAAATTGTTGGCAACAAATATGCATCTTCTTTTTTCTCGTTTCAATAGCGCATAATGCGAGGTGAGGAGGTGGAGAAGCCCGTTTTGCAAATCCTAGGTACAAAGAAGATCGTTGGTGGTGAAACGGATCGCCTCCGTCTACTTATTTCTGATGGCAAGTTCATCAACAGCTATTCTATGTTGGCAACACAACTGAATCACTTGCATGCCGAGGGCAAGCTTGCCGAGTACACTATAGTTCAGGTGGACAAATATATAACATCAGTCGTTAATGGCAAGGATGCTGGCAAGTATGGCACTGCATTTAATAATGATATTCCTTTGCCCTATCGGATTTTCTTAATTCAAGACGGGTTCTAATTATATTGGAGCTGAGTGTTTTAAACCCGGGCGCTGAAGTTGGCAGAAAAATTGGTACACCCGTTTCATATACGGAAGAGGCGGCCGCACAAAGTAATAAATCTAACACCAATAGCAGCAGTTCTGCTCCGAAGCCTAGTGCACCATCAAATGCATATAAAAAAGATACAAAGCCAGCACTTTACAACAGCGATAATAACAGCACCTTGAATCAATCGTTGAATTCGGGACTAACACATCCCATCTCCAGTCTGAGTCCCTATCAAAATAAGTGGGTCATTAAGGCGCGCGTTACAGCCAAAAGTCCCATGCGTTCATGGAGTAATGCCAAAGGCGAAGGCAAACTTTTCAGTATGGATTTAATGGATGAATCTGGAGAGATACGCGCAACCGCTTTTCGTGAACAAGCTGAAAAGTACTATGACATAATTGAAGTGGATCATGTATATTATATATCTAAATGCCAGCTTAAACCGGCAAATAAACAGTTTACAACATTGAAAAATGATTACGAAATGACATTGACTGGCGAAACGCAGATACAAGCGTGTGAGGAGGAGGACAATGATATACCAGAAATCAGGTACGACTTGGTACCTATATCACAATTAGCGAATCTTGAGCCACGCACAACTGTCGGTAGGTGAAGATTTACAGTAAATATGTAAACAAAAATATATATTTGGTCTCTTCTCAGATACAATTGGCATTTGCAAAGAGGTTAGTGAATTGCAGACATTTACTTCTCGTACAACCAATAAGGAATTCAAAAAACGTGAACTGACACTCGTTGATTCCAGCAATGCTGCCGTAAGTGACTGCTACATTTCGTTTTAAATTTAATATATCTAAATAAAATTTTGCAATTTTAAGGTGAATTTGACTTTATGGGGAGATGAAGCGGAAAAATTCGATGGTCATGTACAGCCGGTGATTTTGGTGAAGGGTGCCCGCGTGACGGAATTCAATGGTGGCAAAAGCATAAGTATGGGAAATGGATCTGTAATGAAAATAAACCCAGACATACCGGAGGGTCACAAATTGCGTGGCTGGTTCGATAATGGTGGTGGCGAACATATTTCAAATATGATTTCCACTAGGTATGTGTTAAAAAATTTCAATCATTGTCCTTAATTTGTATTAATGAACTGGCGAAATTCAGGACCGGCGGCGCTGGCGGTGGTTTCAGCACCGAATGGTTAACATTCCATGAGGCACGCGATCGAAATTTGGGTGCCGGCGATAAGGCAGACTACTTTCAGTGCAAATCTGTTGTGCACATTGTGAAAAGTCAAAATGCATTTTACAAAGCATGTCCACAACAGGATTGTAATAAGAAAGTTATCGATGAGAATAATGGACATTATCGGTGCGAGCGTTGTAATGCCGTTTTCCCCAATTTCAAATATAGGCTTTTAGTCAATGTAAGAAAGATTATTTGTAAGCATAGATTATTGGATAACATATTTATATATATATTTGTTACTTATATTCCAAACAGATGAGTATTGGCGATTGGACCTCAAATCGATGGGTTACTTGCTTTAGCGAAGTGGCTGAGCAAATGTTGAAACGTTCTGCCCAGGAGATTGGTGAACTTTTAGAAAACAATCCACCAGAAGGTGAAGAGGCGCTCTCTTCAATCAATTTCAATTCGTACATTTTTAAATTGCGCAGCAAAATGGAAATATTTGGTGTAAGTAAACTCAATTGATCATTAGTTTATTTTTGATATATTTAAAATGATATGTAATGCGGATTTATATTTTTATTTTATTTAGGATATGCAACGTAATAAATTGACAGTACAGTCTGTGGCACCCGTTGATTACAAGGAATACAATAAATATTTGATAAATAATCTCAAAGAGTTAACTGGTATTAACAAAAATTGAAGTACATAAGCTACGTGCATAAATTGTTTAAATTATATTTATCTTTATTTTTGTCTATTCATGTTATAAATGAAATTTTACAATACACAACACGTTTTTGTTTTCTTATTAAAAAGGGAAATATGGCTTACGAAGTTTCAGAATTACACAAAGCATCGTTGAAGATATGAGAAATTTAATATAATTGGAACAAGTCTCTAAATAAGTTGAGTACCGCAATGTATGAAAAAGAAATTTGAGATTGCTTGCAAAAAGAGAAAATGCGTTTTAATCAGGTATCTTAACGGTTACATTTTTTATTATAAATAAAATCATGATTTAATCGTTATTTTGTGATTTTTGTTTTTACGATCAGACATAATCATTATTCTTGGATTTTTATTTTCCCAATCAAGTTAAATCGTTATTTTTTTATTTTTATTTTTTCGATCATATTAGATCATTATTGTGTAATTTTTTCTTTTTTTTGATCAAGTTTGATCGTTGTTTTTTAATTTTAATTTTTTCGATTAAATTTAATCGATATTTTGTGATCCTCTCCAGTCAGATTTTTATAGCATATGGCATAAGGATTAGATCGATATATTTGATTTTTTTTAACCAATTCCTCCCAGTAACTTTTATCGGAACAAATCAAAATAACGAGTATTTTCTTTCTCTGGTTTTAATGCTGCCTTTGATCTACAGAAATTATTTAGTACGAATATTACACAGAATGATGAAATTTGGAGGCGAGTTTGGTTAAAGTTGAGCTCTGATTTCAACAGGGTTCTGAAAGAGGTAGTTTTCAAAATTCCAAAATTTTAAAGGATTTATTTTAAAATATTCGCAAGGCACCCGATTCTGACCAAGCCATTTGTGATTTTAATTTTAAAACAAATATATTTTTATATATTAATGAAATTTGTTGTAGGATCCGACAATTGTATTGGGTTTACCTATTGCAAAATTGTTTAGGAAAAAATGTATACAATTAGTTACGTTACGAAAATATAATTTGAAACGAGAGCGAATCAAAAGAATTTACTTGTAAAGGATTAGATCTACAATGTAATACGTATGTATTTATGAAAATTTAGACTGGAACTACGTAATCTTTTCTCGAGCTCGGAAAAAAGTAACCGAATTTCTCCTTTTTTAATTTTCTATTTGAAGCAGAAGTGCTCTTATAGAACCAATAGCTGAATTTCTGCATCATAAAGAGATTTTTGAAAAAAAACGTTGATTACGTTGTTTTTCGCGTTTAAGGCCCAAGCTTTTCCTTCAATTTGTGGAAAGTGTCGTATTGTACCGCAAATTGGGCGACCAACAATTTCACGTCGACTCCGTCCTTTATCCAACAAATTCCCTTTCTCGTTCTTTGGCTTAACCCTGCAAGATTGGGCGTTTAACAGCTAAACTCGGACCGCATAGTTTTAGGCGCATTAGTTAAAACAATTGTCCTGCGATGGGTTTTGTCATTGGCGTGGGAATAGGTAGGTAAATCTAAAATATGTAGTATATGTGAAAAAATGATATTGAGCGATGAAGTAAAATTCGTTTAAAATATTTGGCGTTGATTGATAATACTTTAGACATTGACTTTTATAAAGGACTGCTTAGTTATTTTGTGCTTACTAAATCTATTCGGAACTTAGCTTTACAAGACCTTAGTTTGGGGAAAAGTAATACAAACTATTTGCGCTACAAAGTGGCCTATTAGCTACATAATCAGACTGGCCTCATGTACATGCATATGTATTTTTGAATATTTGCCTCTTTATCAAATTGAAATCATGTACTATGTAAAATCTAGCTCGTTGGACTAAGCTGGCACGATCGAGTCGTTGGGCACCACTGATCTCTTTAGTCCTCATTTATGTGGAGAATTTTCCTGTGGAGATTAAGGCTCCGCGCAGTGCAAATATGGCAAGACTATGAGCACTGCCAGTAACTTTCTTCCGGCCCATACTAATCACCTGACAATCGTCGGCGCATGTAGGTCCCTTTGCTAACAGCTCCTGGCGGGAATTAGAGATTAAACGGCATGTTTAACCCTCAACTTCAATTAACAATGAAGTGGACGAGTTGATTGATGATTTTAAATGTCTTCAAAAGGTTCCCAGTTTAAGGTGTAACAGATGATTCACAATTCTCATAATTTGTAAGAGCATTTTAGGAAAATTATTCAGCTGGGCATTTAGTAGTCCTGTAACCAGGGATCTAACAAATATAACTTTACATGCGATGAGTGTACAGGTGACGTCAAATCTATGGGTAATGGACCATAATTGTAGAAAATTAGGCAGAATTAACTCAATGCCACTATCGAAATCAGAAAGGAGAACTTTTCATAGCAGGTTATTGTCGGCCAAGCTCGCGTAGTGTCATATTCTAGATCGGAATTGATATTGCTGTACCACAATAATTTAATTTCAGAAAAGTTCTCTCGACAGCCCTGCTTGGGACTGACTACCTTTGATCACAAACGGACCCTCAACTCCCCCAATTAATATTAGTCATCAAACAATGGGGGAAATGTTAGAATTACACAAAAACTAGCTCAATATATTTTTTTAATATAAATTATTTTGTTGTGAATACCATTTTACAATCGAGTCGTATCCCAAAAAAAAATGATTTTATTATATTTTCTCAACTTTATGCTGTTAATATCAGTAGGTTTAGATTTAGAAACTGAACGTCATAACGATAAATTTCGTGAAAAATGTGCACACAAACTTGCATTGGTATGGCAAGTTTTTTAGTGCGATTTTAATTATGGTGAATTTCCTAAACACTTCGCTACAAGTCAATGACTAAATTCATTCCATGACTATTCTCTAAACTCCTGCACCTAAAACTATGACAGTGCACTTGTTATACCGCCCTATTCACACACAAATGACAAGTGCCATCGCATGACTATTGCCATACCTACTGCCCCTAAAGCTATAGTTTCTTCGATATGACGTACGCTGTAGGTCCTAACAACTACTAGTGATGTTAACTGTCATTGTAGTTGTTATGAACTGTAGTTATCATCACTAGTAATTGTTATGACCTACTGAGTACGTGACAATGTCGAAAACTATGTTCATATTCCACGTCTTACCCCCCTATTGCGAATGTCAAGTGACAGTAAACTGCCTGGTAGTAAAACTACTTTATTAAATTCTTTAAAATTTGGTTGTGTTTATGAAAAACAGTGTCGGGTGTAAAAAGATAGGTTCCTACCGAGTTTTACGCTTCTTGTTAAATTATTTTTAGCGGTATTCATTTGAACAAATCAATAAAAAAGTAATCAGCGTCTACGCCTTTACATTGTTTTTGTTTATTTACTATTTTTATAAAATATACCCTATGCTATGCCCGAGCTTACTGGCTACTCATCAGTTAAAGTCCCACTAAAATCCATTGAGTAGTTTTAGAGATTACTGCGTTCAAACCGGCAAACAGACAAACACAAATTGGGTAATTTGTTTAAAGAAATGTTCACTGCTCATACACTCTCTTTCTACATTTTTATTTATACCATAATAGATCACTATAAAAGATGTCAAATAAAATTTTAAAAAAATTTGTAAGGTGACATTTTAGAACAGGTTTGTTTAAAAAATTTTTCGCATTCGTTATTTATATTATGATTAACGAAATTAAAGATTTGCCACTCCACCGACCTGACACGAAAGTGTTCTTTGGTAAATATCTGGTAATCGCCGTTAACATTCGAACTAAACAAGAAAATAAAACAAAAGAAAGATGTCAACATATTCAAAAATAAAATTGTATCTACCGTGTTCGCCAACAAAGAGGTTTTTCAGAATTTTTTGAAATGTTGCCGCGTTTACTTACTTACCTCAAGTTATTTTTTATTGAACTCCGATCGCAAACACGTTTTTCTTTCGTTTTACTTTGGATTATGATATATTATAATTTTTGGATATAGTACATACATTGATAAGTTAAATAATCTATTTTCACATTGTTTAAATTAATATTATTCCACTTAATTTAAATTAATATTAATAATCTTTCGAAATCATCGTAAATTTTTTATTCGTTGATAAAATACTATCTCCCCTTCGTTTTCGATTCATGTTAAAAATACCAGTAATCGATCTGCCTTCAAATCAAAAAAATCTTGACTAGCCGATATATATGTATATATAGTATTTATATGAGAACAGAAGTAGATTAAAAAAAAAATTAATATATTACAAGAAAAAGCAGATACAAAAAAAAAACGTAGAAAACCCATCGCGACTACAATATACCATTGAATTATACAAAAATCATAAAAAAATATAGAATATGCCTAAAAATATATTTTTAAACGAATTTACGGGTTATATATAGTTTGTATATATTTTTTTTTCTTAACACAAATTGCCATGTGCGTATGTTTACGGCAAAGGAAGTGGGTATGTTTTTTTTTTAAGTTTAGAGCTTTTCGATTTACAATAATATGTTTGGCCTGTAAACAGCTAAACACTTGCCTGTCTGTATGTATATTTATAACTTTTATAGGTCTGCTCAATCCCTTTTTAGATGGTATTCTATTTTACAATATCAATAATACTTTTTAATATTTATTCAATAATAGATTTTTTTTTATTTATTTATAAAAAGTGTTGATTGGTGTTTTGATTACATTTCCACTTTTTAGAAGTATTTGTATTTTATTTACTTTTACTTTTGATTTTGTATTGTTTACTTTCTGTTTTATGCTTTTCTTTTCTTTTTTTTTTTTGCTAATTAGAAGAACTTTGATTTCGTTACTGCAATAATTTGCATTTTTCACAACTTTTAATTTCATTGTTTATATTCATAAATATTTTATAATTAATTTTTTGTTTAACTAAGTTTCATAATTCGCATTGATATTTTGAGGTTTTTTATTACAACTGTAGAACAATTTGAAGTTGTTACGCAATTAATAATATTTATAAAATTCCATTTCACAATTCTGCGGCAGTTGAATTTTTTTCGACAAATAGTTCGAATAGTTTTATTTTTCTGTGTATGTTTGTATGTATGTATGTATTTATGTGTATTGTTTCATAAAATGCAATATCATAAGTTAAATGGTCGTTTATTTTATTCATATCGCTACTGTTGAGGGTTTAATTTTTTCTGTATTTTTTTCCAATATAATATTTCTTACTTTTTAGTGCTATTGTTTTTATTTTGTTTTTCTTACCGCTCTTGTGCCTACACATGTATGTATGTATGTGTGCTTTGTTTGTACGTTTAAATCTTGCTTTTTTGCCGTTTGCGCAATTAGTAACTCAATGTTTTATTTCAATTCTGCGATCCGCGCGTCGCCTTCACATTTTCTTCACAGGAAGTTTACTACTTTTGTTTTTATAAAAAACGATTGCACTTTATATGTATATTGTAGATTTCAAAATATAATTTCTTGAAATGACATTTATTTGTTTTGAGTATAAAAAAAAAATTAACTACTAAAAAACACAACCACAAATTTGTAAAAAATGTGTAATTTTTACTTTTCGTATTCAATGCTGCGAAAGCGCACATGCCCTTTATTTGTAGACTTTAATATTTGAGTAATACAGACTGTCCCGGCCCTATTTGTTATTTATTTATTTTTTTTAGTATTTTGTGACTTGCACTCAAAAACACAAAATGACATTATTGGCGAAGTAAATTAATTACGTATAAATTCTGGTGTTCGCAAAGGCTCACAGTGAGAAACAAAAAATTGGTCAAGAAAATATATTTGTTTTTTAAATTTAACATTTTTTTTGTATGCATGTATATTCGAGATCCCTCCGATTTTTTTTTTCAAAAAACAGATTTGAGAAGTTGACGTAAGTAAATATTTTGTATACGTTCAATAGAGTTAGATATAAAGTAAACAAACTTAAATCACTTTAATTGGCTTTAATTAACTAAACACTTTACTCTACATGCCTCTGCATTTCAATATCTAATTGGAAATAATTACTGGTTAGACAAATAACTTATGATTTGGTTTAAGTGGGGACATCCCACTCATCCCGCACAAATATTCGTTTTTTAAAGTGAAATATTCAGCGTAAACTAATCGTGTTCAGGGGTTGTATGACCATTTTTAAATATGCAGCAACTAAATAAAAAAAAAAAACACAATACTTATTCTGATTTGACTGATTTTTCCTTAAGTTATTTATGGAAAACTATTTTTTTGAAATTTGCACTTTTCCGCTAAGTGTACAAAATATTTCAGACATGATTTTAGTTTCTAAAAAAAATTTTTAAACTTATCAACGCTCACTTTAAAAATACACAAAAAATTAAAATCTGCCTCAATAAATTTATTTATAGCAAATTTTGTGTAGCATAATTTTAGGCGAGATATGCATGACGATAGTAAAGAGATTTCCAACATTTCAAGATGTTTTATCTACCTACAAATTTTACGATCGATGTAATACAAGGGCGCATGTAGTAGGTATTTGACGAATGCCACTTTTTTTTTTGCGCCCAGGTTTTACTCATCAAATCGTACAAGATTTGTTTTAGCTATTTTAAGTTCAAAATCACATATTTTCGAACAAAATCGCATAACTTGACCTAAGTATATGTGTTACAAAAAAATCATTTTATATATTTTAGTTCGTTGTAAAACATTCTTATGCAATTTTTGTTATGTTATTAATTTTCTATCTGAGGACTAGAGGGCGACTATTGTAATTTCGTTGTTGCAGAAATTTAAATTTTCTTAACGAAAAAACAATAAAAAAAACCAATGACTTAGAGTACTTTGGAAACTATTTTTCATGTTTTCGCAGACCAAACCTAATCAAATGTGCAATCGACAAATAAAAATAATTAAAATAAAGTTTGATCTTTTCGGTAACTTAGTAACTACATACAAACGTTTAGCGATTACCTATCGCCAATATCAAATAAACAAATAATTTTCATAAATTTGCAAACAAAACAAAAGCAAAATGGGGAAAATTGTTTTTCTTACGCTTGTAAATTTGTGGGAATATTTGTTCACATGAAATTGTCGATGTTTTCTTATCTCTCCCCTTCACTTGCCCACAAATTACTTTTGGTATAATTTTGATTTAGTAACGATAAGTTGAGTCACAACTTTATTCTTACTACATTGAACTCCAACGGAATTCTTCTATCCCTGTTCCACCTTCCCCATCCCCCCCAACACTTATTATGTTAGAGTTGCAGCTATCGCTGTGTCCGCCTTCAAGTCCATACATCATCGCTGCTCGTATGAAAATTCAGTTTGCGCATGCGCATTGGAACGCGCATGTTGACAACAATGCGCATGAATATGAGTAGTTTGTGTTTGGCTTCGACTCGCCGCATAATCCTCACTCGAATCATTCGTTGTCGATTGTTCATATTCATACATATTACTACTACTACTATATACACTTTGACTGCCATATTGTGTTGACGGCAAGGGTGACTCAAAGCGTACCGTGGGCGGTGGCAGTTCGTAAACAGCCTCAGGTTCCACAGTAAATGTCAAGCCACAGGAACAATGCTCCAATAGGTGTGCTGGTGGTGCTTCATTTTGTGTTATTGGCATGGATAGCGGCAGCAATGGTGGGAGCGGTGGCGGTGTGACCAATGAGGACATAGATGAGGAAGCATGCACCACTGCCTGTTCGGTTATGGTGGCCGCACTTGGCGGTGGTGATGGTGAGGAAAGACAATCATGGCAATAATGTGTGGCATGATAATGATTGTAGCGAATGCGTTCGTATGGCGAAAGTAATTGAGATGTGCTTGATGGTAACGATAATGAAGTGGCAGTTGAGATTGTATTTGGTGATTGGCATGTGCGACGTAATGTTTGGCCAGGTGAGAGTGCGATGACATGAGGTGCATGTGTGCGGAGTAAGGGCGGTGGTGGTGGTGTTGGTGAGGGCGTTTGTGTTGATGAAGTCTCAGTTTCGGTTTCGGTTGTTGTGGTTGATGGTAGCGACAGTGGCGCTATGGGTCGCAGTTGCGGTTGATGGCAGCGACATATTGCAACTCAAAAAGTGCCGCCATCATTGTGCGATTCACTGGCGTTAACGTTGTCGCCGCCGCTGGCCTCACTCTTTTTTGGTATTAGATAATTATCGTTAACGTTAAGGCCATTCGGCTGATGGTTTTGATTGTGATTTTGACTGTTAATATGAATCGAATGTTGTTGCAAATGATTTGGATGATTTAGTGTATGTGAATGCAACTGATGGGCTGCAGGGTGATTTTGATTTTGACTGGCATTGGGAATTGGCGAATGCTGGTTTTCAAGTGAAGATAATTCTGCTGTGACAACAATATTCAAGGATTTGGGAGGTATAGGAGGTGGTGGCGGCATTGGTAGATCTTCCATGTCGAAGGAGCTCGCCGAATTTTCACGGTGATTTATATTGAGTGTTGTATTGATGGTGTAGGCGCTATCCCCACTACCATTCGATGCCATGCGACAGTGATCGCGATGATGTACGGTGCTCATAGAATTAGACGATGACTCTTCACTGAGATTATTCAAATTATTAAGATCATGCGAACTTGTTGTTGAAATGCCAGAATCACGAAAATCATTTGGTCCATAACTGACAACATTCAATTGCGCCGTCTCGCCAACACTTGCCAAGGAGTGTGGCGCCGGCTGATCGGCTTCGGGATCATCAAAACTTATATCTACTACTGAATACTTTTGGCCATGCTCATGTTGCTGCTGCTGCTGCTGATGTTGTGGTTGTTGTTGTTGTTGCTGCTGCTGCTGCTGATGATGATGTGCAGATAAAGGACGTCGCGGAATGGAACCAGATGAGGGATATTGGCTACCCGAGAAATCATTTATGGCAATGGGATTTGAAGAGCGTTTGTCGGGTGTTATGCCACGCGGTGGTAGCGGTGGCGCATTTGGTGAGCCAATCTGATTGGGATTACGCTTAGGTGGCACTTCCGGACTATCTGTGGCAGACATAAAATTCTGCGAACGCGGACGATTTGGTATAGGTGGCACTTTATCACGCGTGATTTCCGGTATACTCACGCTCTCATTGCTCAACGTTTGATAAGAGTTATTTATTAGCAACGCATTGCCAGTTTCCACTGGACGCAGGGTATCACCAGGTCGTGTGTAAATATCATCCGGTTCGTAAACGCCGTAATAATTTGATGAGCTCGTATTCATGTTAGGATTACCCAGACTCATTGTGCGCTTTTCTGTTGGCAGTGGTGGCAGCGGTGTATTTACTATACTCTCCGAATGTTGACGCTTTAGCCGACCCAATCCCGATAGACTTTGTTTTAGCTGTGAGAAACGTTCGAGTAAACGATTATGTAGCGGCTGTACGCCTGGTGGCGCTAAAGTGCCATGCAACTCCAAAGCTTGTTCGAGCACTTGAATTTGTTCCAGTATTAGCGCTTTCAATTTTTGCACATTTGCTTGCTGTCCGTGTCCTTGTGGCGATTTTAGGAACTGCTCCGAAAAAAATGCCTCTTGATATTTACTTATGCCGCCCATAACATTGGCATCGATTATGCCTTGTAAGCGCATTGAAAATGGATTTATATTGCGTTTCGGTTCGCTACGATACTGTACAATCAGATCCCACAACTCTTTGCCGACATTATTCATTGTCTCGCATGCGAACTCGACTGGGGTGATTTCGTGCACTGATTTGTGTTTCACTTCGAACCAACGTAGGATGCCGGGGAGTGGATTAGATATTTCGATTTTGGTGCGTTCGATCCAGAGTGATTTGAATTCGTTATCTTTATCGATGGGTCCTTTATAGATGGGGCGATCGTAGACGAAGCGTGTTACGTCGTTGACCTTGAAGAAATCGTAAGTAATTTTTTTGTTTGAAAATATGAAGTAAAAAGATTCGCAAATTTTTCGACAGTATAAAACACATGATTAAATTTTGAAGTGGAATATTTGCAAGTTGATTAAAAACTATAACATTCAGGACGACAATATCACTCTAAAAATATACTTAAGTTTTTTGCACCCCGAGTGCCCTTCGAATTCGAGATTTTGGCCAAAATTAATTTCTTCTGGGCTACGAAAACCCTCCAAATTAAAACCAAATTTCAAAAATTGAAAATGGCGGTTATAAGATGGTGGAGATAAAATATAAGAAGTTAATCGATTGTCGTAAAACTTGGTATTGAAAGGGTTTTGGCGCCGTTAATTACGAATCCAAAATCAAATTTAACAATTCGAAATAGCGGATCTAATACAGACTCGTTTTTTTATTCCATTTCATTTTCAAAGCGCAGAGAAAAAACTAAACATTTTAGCAATTCAAATATCTTAATTTTTCAAATTATATGCAAAGCTATTTCATGAATATATAATACAACCCATTTTAAGTATTTTGTGGACAAAAGTGTATAGAAACACATAATATGAACCTCATTCAAATTAAAATTTTTTTTTTAAATATTTGTTGGCCAAAATATCGAGTCAATAGCCCTTGGGGGAGTGAATTAAAAATTTGTATCTGCAAGTTATTCTTTGTCCATAATAATATAACGCATATTCACCTCATAGAATCTAGCAATTTTCTCAGGTACCGGCACCATTGCCGTCTTTAAGGCCTGCGCATCACCAACAGGTCGCACATTGCTGATTTGTATAAATTGCTCAGTAGCAGTGAGAATAGAATTGTCTGGTGGACTATTGTTGGTTAAAATCTGTGCTGCAGGAAATTCGGTTTGTAAGCGTTGAGTAAAAGCACCAATACGTTCATACTCTAAGCCACGATAGACAAATTGTTTATTCTGTAATAGTAAAAAGAAAAATATATGATTATTTATATCAAAATTTTTGCAGGAAACTACGGACCGTAACAAATGATTTTTTTTTTAATTTCAACTACAACTCATTTATAAAAATTATTTTATGAGTCGAGTTTCTCTAATAAATCCATATGTAATAGCTAATTTAATTAACAAAAACTTTTGTTCAAGCAAAAATAAAATTCAAAAATGAACTCTTATTTTTAAGGCAAACAAAAAAAACTCAATAAACATCTTTTATTTTTTACGCACCAAATATATGTAAATAAAAAAAAAATCTTACATTGTAAGCAAAAAAATAAAACTCAAAAATTAGTTTTATTTTCAAAGAATAAAACTCAACAAATAAAAAAATAATTAAATAAAACTTATAATCGTTATAGTCGATGCATAAAATTTAAAAAAAACTTACTCGCACAAAAAGCGGGAAGCCCAGGCCATAGAAGCCAACACGAAAATATTCCGGTTCCGGGCGTAATTGTGTTAGAATATTTTGGAAAAATTTCGCTTCGAGTATAAGTATTTCACTGAGTTTGTTGTAGTCGAAGCGGCGTGTTTCATAGAGTACAGCCAATTCTTTGCATAAAGGAATACCTTTTTCCCAACATTTGCCCTTATCGAAATATTTTAAAATCTGCAAAAGTGATTAAAACAGAAATTAATATTTAATAATATAAAAAAGATTTCAATTTATAACAGTACCTCATGGTATAGCCGCTCTTTGCGTTGCCATTCAGGCTGTCCTGTATTATCGTTCGGTGAGAAGCAGAGCGATTCACGATCCCAATTCAACATGTTGGCATAGAGTTTGAGCGTATAACCAGCCTCAGTGTAGTTTTCGGCTTGTAGGTGCAAGTCATGGAGCTTGTAGATATATCTATGTAAAAGGCAAATAACAAAATTAATAAATTTAAATTTTTTTAAACAAAAAACAAACAAAAATTAATAAATAAAATTTTTTTTAAACACTTTAAAAAATCTATAAGGATATAAGTTATGGTCTTTTGCTCTAAAGTAAGAATTATTGAGGAAATGTGACACAAATTAATCAAATATAGTTTACTGAATTTGGTTATGTGAAAATTATGGGATCTTACGATAAGGTCTCGCAACAATTTCCACCAAAATTCAGAGACGAAGCATTTTCATATGTCATCTAGTCATTTCCGCATGCCTTAAATCTCTGTAGGCGAAAAATTATAATTTTTTAATTTTTTGTGTTTATGAAAAAAATTACAATAGTTTTTCAAAATATACAATGTGTAAACGATTCGCTAATGGAACTTTTTGCACAGTATGACATTCGGGCCTTTTAATGTTGAAAACCTGAACCTCAATCTGATGTACAGAATGCTACAGGTACTTGCTGTTCATCCTTATTCAGGTGATTATATAAATCAAGACAGTATTTCAGAGTTAAGAAAGTCTCAAAAGACGTATCCCAGGATAATGACGCCGTAAGTACCAGTAAGAAAAACTCGTCTTTCATGCTAGCCTTCATACACATACGTATGCATATACTTAGACTTCTTGTGAATTTTGTATGGTTGACAATTCTGTTTAAAAATGTATCCCTTCAATCCCATGTCGTAAAATTTCTTTTAACTTCCTAATTTAATTTACTTTTCTAAGCAGGTTGCAATCCTTGGCAAATGAAGCCTTCTTAAATCTCCTTCGCTTGATATTTCATTATTATTTAATTTAACTTTAGATAGATATTGTTGCTGTGGTTTGCGCTTCGACCTTAAGATCCATTGAGCCATCCGTTCTTTATAATATCTCGTTTAGCCCCAACGCTCTTGCATATAAAGTCTAAGATGATGGTTGGTGGTAGCGAGCGTAGCAATTTCTCCTTGTGGCTATATATTAGCCTAGATACCCCTGCCGTCTTCACATTCGGAGAGCAGGTTCATCGGGGTCCCCGGAGCCGAGCCACAGAAGCGACTGGACTCGTTTGACCATATTCCGAGCTTGTGCAGATGACAGTCTGCAATGAGTTGTAAAAGAGGCTCTAAGTATTCTTAGAGAGATCGATAAACTGTTTCGATCGTTTACTATTCCTAGTAGACACTTGGCATGGCGTAACCTCGTCATCTGTTGCCAGTGCCTTTCCTTTAAAGTAATTTCTTTTTCCCTAAGCACCTCAGTAATATTATGTTCTCCTATCGTCAGGAAGAGCTCGGGACTTATAGGGCTTTTAATGTAACTTACAACTTTGGATATTTTTTTTAATAGGTGGCAGTGCTATAAAAAAAATATTTTTGAAATTAAGCTTTTTAAATATTTTTAGTTTGACACTCTACCTCACTCACTCACACTCATTGTAGAATTTAGTTAAATTTAAAACTCTTACAAACTATCACTTTTATCAGTTTACTTATACAGTTGGTTTTTTTCGTTTATGAATCTCTCAGCTTCTACAAGTTATCTGCCAAACGAAACCTCTTAAAATTTGTCCATGTACAAATTAGCTCTTAGAGTTATTGAGGAAATAAGAAGCAATTTATTAACGAACAAGCTGAAAAAACCGTCTGTATAAGTAAAATAATTCAAAAGCATAAATCCTGTTCGCGTTAAACTCAGTAAGTTTCAGTCTTTGAGAGAGTAAGACGCCTTATTCTCTGAATTATTTTACTGGTTAATTTTTATTGGAATCTTGTAACGAACACTCCTTTTATTATGAACCAATCATGATAATTTCGAAAACATCTAAGCTTCCGCTGTGTTTTCATAAGCAACTCCGTGTTCGATGACTTTTTGTCAAAAGAAATCGATAGTTAGCGTGATAAAATCGGGGTGGGGAAAAACTGAAATATTTACAAAAAGCGGCACTGTTTGGTGTGCACAGAGCGAATCTTTTATTTTGATTTGGCATTTTGGTTACAGGATTTTTTTTTGACTTATATAGAGAAATATAATCGAAAACAAGTTACTAAAAAATAACACTGTCTGGACAGTCACGTTTAATATTGAAAACACCTTCTGAAAACAACTTATTTTCATGGCCGTGTGGACATGGTACTTCATGGTAAATGGTTGCTTCTAGCAAAGGTTTTTTTTTAATTTAGTTTTAGTTTTGATTTTGTGCAAATCCAATTAGCTGTTGGTAAAACTTGCAAAATGTTGTTGTCATGTATTGACGTACTTTTACGTATGATTTTCTCTTTGAGAGGCAAATTTTATTCATATTTCATATAAATTCGGCAGTGACTTCACACGAAAAATGCGAGATTGGTTTGACAGCACTTTCATAAAAAAGAAAAGCAGACACCGAGTAAATTGATTTGGTTTTTGATAACTGCCAACGAACTACGCAAATTTCATTTGCCAAATTCACTTCTAAACTTCTTCAAATACTTTTTGTGAATTTACTCGGGAAAACTCAAATTTTTGAAAACAAAAATTACCGAAATTATCGCCGCCAGCTTTTTCACAAGTACTGTCTCATTTAAGGGAAATGCAGTCTAGTGTAAATAACATTTCTAAGGTCGACTAACTGTTCTTTTGTCAACAAAATATTGCTTCAGCTTTTTATTAATTAATATAAAAATTGGCAAATTTTTTGTTGTTGCACTTTTGAAGAACATACATACATATGTGAATTGTATAGGGAAGGCGTTATGAGGCATAACATTTCTTGGATATAATTTTCTGTTAATGAATTAACCAACTATTTGTCCAAATTATTTAAATAGAAGCATTTTTGTTACTTACCTTAAATACATCTCCTTGCGATTTATTTCATTTTTATAGAAATTCAATAAGTTCACTGTGCATGACATGCGCTTATCACGATTCTCTTCTCCCTGCATTACACTGCGATAATCCAATAGACGCTCCAATAAGCGCGTTACCGATGCTATAAAAGCAGTACCAGCTTCCCTCCAACTGGGGTTTTCCGTTTGGACTTTTTCTAGTAAACTAAATAAGAATTTACGTATATCAAATAGCGAAGAAATTATTGTTTTGTAAAAAACAAAAAAATTATCAACAGCAATTAAAAAAGTTGCATGTTTAAAAATTGTATTTTGACAACAATTTGGGGTGAAAATACAAAACAAAACACAAAAGCTTTTAATATAATGCAGATAATGGGTATATACTATATAAAATAAAGAAATTAAATGTTAAAAAGTTTTAAATTTGTCGCTCGATTCAGTAAATAGTTATATAAAAAGTGGCGTAAATTTCTCAAGAAAGATTACATATATAACATATAGTTTACACGCTTAAATTGATTAAGATATTTCTTTGAAATACCGCTGTATACTAAAGAAAAATTGTTAGCAAGTTACCTGTACAGAGTTTCATCCAGTTTGATAGCGATTTCTAAGACAATCGGATTCAGCTTTAATCAAAGCAATTAAATTGACTTTCTGTGTATATTTCAGCGACATAACAGTTATAAGTTTCATCGCAAAAGCATATTTTTTATTCCACCGATAAGAGTTATATTCTTAACGTTTGTTTTTTAAGCCACCTGATAACTATTACGCAGGAGAAATATTTTTTTCGTTGGCAATAAGAGTTATTTTTCAATGTACATTTTTACCGTTGATTGATAATATATGGTAAATATTTTTTACGTTGTTAATAAAAGTTTTTTCACAACGTTTATTATTTATTTACCTTGTCCGATAACTCTTAGCAGATGAAATATTTTTTCCATCATCAATAAGAGTTATTTACCAACGTTGGAATGGAAGCATCATAACAGAAAGTCGTCATGAAAACAACGATAAATATACAACCAAAGATGAAGAAACAGATAAGAGAAAATATTAAATAACTCTTATCAGATAATGTATATTGGACCATTTTTTCGTTATTGCTTGTAAAGTTTGGTTTGGAGACAAGCCCGTTTCGGTATTCGGTGTCATTTTTCTTATCAGATAACGGCAACGGAAAAAATATTTCTCCTGCGTAATAGTTTTCGGGCAAACAAAAAAATAAACACTTATATTGTATAACTCTTAACGGCTATATAAAAAAAATTGTCTCGCTTAATAACTGTTATGAATCCACATTTTCTCGTTTTCAACTTTTCAATTTCTAAATCAAAATTTTTAATATGAATTGTTAGAGAACTTTTGGGTATATAGTTTTGAAACTCACTTAATTAAGCATAATAAATTATAAATCTGAAGGAGCTAAAATTTTCGGTTGATTTCTGAATTTTGTTTTAATTTTGATGTTTTTTCAAATAAAGGATTTTATATATAGTGTCGGACAATTTAATAGGGTCGCTACATTTTGACAAGTTGAGAATAAGTTTCTTCTGTTTGTCTAATGTTTATTAACTTCTTGATAAACTTATAGTTCACTCCCTAAGAGAAACTATATAGATCAAAATTTTAGGTTTTGTGCAAAATTTAAAAAATTCTGCAAAGTTATATCTAAATTGCAAACTTTTTAATCAGAATTTGTAGAAATAATTTTGGTATGCACTTGTATATTAAGTTAAATTTTAGTACAATAATGTGTAAGTTCCAATTAGCTGAAATTTCCGTTAATTTTTCATAATAGTCAAAATATCTCGACGCTATTAAATTGCCCGACACGGCAAATACGCGTTGATTTTCATTTAAATTTTTTTTGCGCGGGTGGCCTTGGACATCGTCCGCCATATAAATGTGCATACGTTAAATGAAAATTTCCAAAAACTTTTAAAAATCAACGGAATTTTCTAGTCTCTTGAATCTCACCAAAATTGGATACCCAACTGCAAACCCAAAAGTTCTGATTAAAAAGTTTGAAATTTTGATTTATATGTTTTTTGTTATAGAACGAACTATTTAAAAAAAAAAAAAATGTCGATATATGTAAACCTTAACATGAAAAACATTGAGAGTATTATAAAAAATTTTTTTGTGGTTAATTGTTTTGAGTAACTGTATATATCTAGTATATGAAATAAAGCAGGGATTTCGATACATTACTTCAACTTATTCAGAAAATAATAATAAATAAATAGAGCAAACAAATTGCTTAATACATACTATAGATTTTAATATATAGGGTGGCATTAAGCATATATTTATATTTTCGCTATTTAATGTTAAAATTTACAATGAAATGATAGCAAATCATAATTACTATAATACAAAAACTAAACCGAAAGGTGAGTGCTTATGAGTTGAGATTTTTCACTTACACCAAGCTCAGATGTTCCCTTCGTTTGGTTGGTTGCATTTTGTATGAGTTAATTGTATGCATTATTAACAAGTTTTTTTATTGTTATTTTTTTTTTGAAAGATGTGATTTGTAGGCGATGAACAGACATTTAACATAATAATGATTAGTACAAAATATGCAAATGTTTACATACGTATTTACAAATTGGTAAATATACAAAATATTTTTAGTTAAGCGAATATTAACATTTACAAAATATAGACGCACACACAAGCATACAAATATTTAGCATCGCACATTAGGCTGGGGGTATAACTTAGATTTTTACGATTTAATGGCTTAGATGCTTCCCAAGAATGATAGAATACAAGAATCCGACTTTGGCGGATCGCTAATCATAGAAAAAGTTGGGCTTCTAAACTCTAAATTTATCTTCATTCTCAAGAAATAAAAAAAATAAAAGGGAACTCAATCTCTGAAGTAAAGGATATCTGCAATCTTTTGGGATTTCGACGAGGAAAACTGTAGCGAGTATTGCTGTTCCTTCATCACAACGCGGCGGTGTACATATCGAATGTCTTCAAGGCTGCTATTAAAGGATGCGGTTTCAATGAGCTTCGCCGTCCTCCGTACCGGCTTGACCCCAGGCGCCTAATATACTATGCGATAAATTTTGATGAACTTTCTCAGTCCCGAGAAATTTTCAGCTAATAGTAATTCTATAAGACCCCCGGAACACATCCCTCAAGGCGTTTGTTAGGTTAGCTCGAATAAGCGAGATATTTGCAAATAATTTTTTTTATAAATAAGATTTCTAAAGCAGTAAGTGTTTACCCGATTTTTGAAATTTAGAAATCATTTCTATAATAGTGGAGAGCAGGAAATTCAATTCAGAAAATTGTTGCAAATGCCTTTTGGTGTCCATTTGATTTGGCTTGACCCCGACAATCATTGCCCATTAAATTGTTACAGGTAAACATAAAAGGAAGAAAGAGGATGTATCATTCTGTTGAATCTTTAAGACTTCAATGAATTAGGGCCGGACCCTGGATCCGAGTGAGAATCAGGTGAGGAATGAAATTGCGATCTCAGTCGAAATGTCACGGTAGACACAAAATTTCTAATATTTCTTTAAAATTTTTATTTAAAATTTTGAAATTAGAAATGCAACTTTTTGTTTATAAAAAAAATTAAAAATGTTTCGCTTATTATAGCTAACATAGAAAACGCATTTGCAGATGTGTTCAGAGGGTAATTTGCTCTCTGAATTGAATTGAAAATTAAAAATAGTGGTTTGATATTTGCACAGTTAAAAAAAAAAAACTTGAGGGTTTCAGTATATCTAGGGTATAAATTGGCTGCATAATAAATCTTTCTTGAATATTATTCGTTTCCAGCGGAATTGAAACCATATTTTTGTATTTTAAAGCCTCAATGACTAAGTTAAGTTTTGTTAATCTCCAGTGGAAATCTGGCATTATAGAAACAAATTTTTAAATTATTTTCGTATTCAAATATTTGTTAATAAGTTTTTCGCGGCACCTTTTCCTTGGTACCCATATTGTTTATTTTCCATAACATCGACGTTATCATTACATTGTTGTTGAATATTTCAAATTCAGCGCTATTCTAGTCAGTCGAAAAATGACTCATAAACATTTCTAGATATGCTTACAACAAGTTATTACAATTTTTTGAGATTTCAAAGAGTACTCTTTGAGTTAAGCTGCCACAAACAGGTTACATTTATATGAATAAGATTTGTTTGCTTATTTTATGACCCGTAATATATTTAAATATTTTTTAATATACTTCGAGTATTTGTATGTATGTACATATGTATGTGCATTAAAAGCTAACCGGAATAGAGTGAGTAATATAAGAGCTTATGCAACTCAAGCAAGAAAACATCGAAAAGCAATTTATTTATGTTAGTAGTTTTCCCCAGCCTATGGCACATGTCAAATAAAGCAAATTAAGTACAATAAGTTTTTAATTTAGAAAACTTACATTGTGCTAAAAAGTTCACGATATTCATCGTCACCCTTATTTTCGCTGATAAGCAAATCCAATTTGTCGATAAGTTCGCTCTCCACCAACCGGAAGGAACCGCGTGCGCTCTAAAAATTGATTAGTACTTAGTAAAATGCAAACATTTTTCTGGTGTATTTATTTTCATATTTTCTTACTTGTTCACACTGCATCATATCGTAAAAGACCGTTAAGGTTGCCTTCCTCAGCGCAGGTTCTGGCACGAGGGTTACTTCCAAGAATGGCCCTACCATTGAGGGTATAAAGTGTAACTTCTGTTCACCCAACTGCGACCACATGCTGAGTATTTGGAAACCCATTAGCACACGCATATCACCATTAGTATTCAAAATCTTTCTGCGTTTCGGTTCACGATACTTTTCCAGTTGTAGTGAGGGTTGTGTCAGAAATGTGACAGCCAAACTAAAGTAAGACCACCAAAGTGGCGAATCGAAGGATTGCGGGCCAAGAAAACGATATACCAATGGTTTTGCAAACTCCTCCAATGCTTTGCGCAGCACATCGTTACAAGCTAATTTCATGATTAGCCAATCGGTGGGAAAGACTTGCCAATCCTGCGAGAGTAGCTCCTCAAAAACCAATAGGGACTTGCTGAGGAAATCTTTCAAATCGCGTGGATCTTTATTGGGACTCAATTCGTCCCAATAGTGTTTGTAATGCGTCTCATCGAGCAGTTGCAGTAAACCAAGTAGACAGGCGACAAGTTGTGGCAGCACGGCGTGAGCGCCTTCCATCATTATGCTAATGGTTTTAATGAGTATACCGAGTATATTCTTACACAGCGAATCGAGATCGTGCTGCAAAGTATTTGTTACTTTTTCGCGTTGTTGTCGTTGCAAATCATAGAGATGATTTAGAATTTCTGATATAATTTCAGCGCAGAGACGCAGTTCGTCGCGCCGTCCCAGATGCATGCGCAGATGTTTGCAGGCGACTGACAGAACTACAGTGCGGGAGTCTACAAAAAAGCATAGGGAAATGATAACAGTTTAATAAAAATAATGCGTAGATATCGTAGTGAGAATAATGAAACAAGTTAACTCGCAGATCATTAAGAGAAAACTATTTCCCCAATTATTCAAAGAATATCTTCCGAACTACAAATAATCAGTTTGGTAAGCTCAGTACATAGGTTTTGTAACATGCACATTAGGGTGATCCTTAAATGTAGGAAGAAAATGTGTACATCAGATTTCCTAAACCTCTGCCCCTACTTCAATATTAACATATTAGAAGATATTTCATAAAAATTTTGGTCCCGATTGGTGGCGGCTAAGACGTGATGCACCACGGGCAAAGTTCAGATTATCTACCTATGAAGAAAAAATGATCAAAAATCGCACGACCCCTAATGTACATTTGCAATTTATTTCACAAAAGACTTTCAATCACCTTTTCGATAAATAGACAAACTACTTAGAACAAAGACTAAAGCAACAAACCTGATTAGTACAATAGACTTTACATTACTTAAAATGCATTGATGCGAAATCTTGCCAAGTCGGATATGTAAAGTGAAATATTTGAAGTACACGATATCAAAAACACAGGGCGGAATCACGTGGTGTATCCTTTTAGATTGACCATTTTATATACATAGAAGTTACAATATTTATTGCCAAACAAAACCGATCCCTATACGCAATCGTTGATGCAGTATTACAAAAAGATATACAATTTTGTGTTCTTCGTTATACAATGTATATACATACATACATATGTATCTTTACAGAATGGGCGCGTTTGTCAGTAGCATATTCAAAAAAACAAATTTCAAAACGAAACCAAAAAAAAAATAAAATAAAATGTTTAGATTTTTTGTATTGCGATATTTTAGGTCATGAGTATATGAGTAGGAGTAGTAGTATGATAGTTGATTGGCCGGTGGTGCACCGTAGGCGTTCAAGGCAACTACGGGCGATAAAAAAGCAACAACAGGATTTCTGACCGGGCATTGTCCGATAGGAATTCATGCGGTAAGGCTTAATATAATTTCGATCCTCTTTGTCGCAGTTGCTTAGAGAATGACGACGTGGAATCATCCTTTCATATTCTACTCAGCTGCTCTGTCCTGCCTATGAGAGGCTGTGGTTTAAGTACCTAGTCTCTCACTTCATTAACGCCGCGGAAAAGCTTTCAGTGGTGGAATCAGCAGCTTGCAGGAATTCGTTATGGTGACACAGTGTTTCTCCCGTTAATTTTTGTGTATACAGTGTACGTTAGTGTTCAAACAGTAAGTGTTATTACAATGGACTACTTCTTTGTAAGGCTAAGTGAGTCCCCTTGAGGGGACTATCCCATCAACCTAACCTAATCTAATCAAGGCCATATTGAATTATCAAACGAGCTACTGTGCGGCGTCTTCGCAATGATTTTTTTGTATGCATATTTTAACCACATAAGGACTGTATATAATTTATTGGTATTATTACGTAATTTTGTTCATATACTTATATGGGAATATATACTGAAATTTTCGTGAACAAGTTACAGAGATATAGATACATATGTGTGTATATTTATGAAGTTTCTACACCTACATATTTACCATGTCGGTATCACTATCGATATCTATAGTTATCGTCATTATAACGTTTCTTTATCGAGCTTGTATTTATTAGTGTTGGGCAATAGCGATGCCAAAAGTACTAAGAAATCGATTCTCAAAACGACCAACAGCACTCGGTTCTGGGTACCCAAAAGCACTAAAAAGTACCTAGAACTAATAATCACTGATACATTTACACAGTGTCGTCAAATTCGATTTTTACGGAATATAAAGTGGTTTGACTAAATTTTATCTACATGATTTAAAAAAAAAATTTCACGAACTTTTTACCCAAATCGATTACCGCTACACGACAGAAATTGATCGATCGATATTTTATTGATTCAAAATTTCAAACAATTTTTCCAGAATTTCTAGGAAAATTTCGGGTATGCAAACATATAGTCGATTAAATTTAAGTATAATATTGTGTAATTTTGAACTAGCTCAGTAGTTGTTTTCTTCTATATAAAACTAAATTTTGTTCATGCGTTACGAGTATATGGAAGATACACCAACGTCCGCAAAAAAAAAAATTCTAAAATAAATCAACGGTAATTATTAACTCATTAATCTTGCACCTGGTTAAACAAAAACTGAAAGAAAATACACCATCTTTCCATAAAAATTCATATACTTTTTGGTCATATTCAAATTGTATGGAAACTAAAAATAGATCTACCCAGTCTAATCGATAATACACTTACCATCTTCGTGAAACAGTTCGCCGGACACCAGATCCTTCACAGCATTCAATTTCGCTTGTATTAATCGCACCGGTGCATCTCTGGGTATAGCATCGAGCATATTACGCGCCAGCATACCCAGCTCAGGTGCGGGCAATGTATCCTTCAATTGTTCCAGCACCACACCAGTAGAATTCAACAACGCCTCCTGGGTTGGTATGATGACATCATAGGATGGCACTGCCAACATACCATTGAGCGCTGTAAAGAGCGAATGCAAATCTCTGCGGAATGAATCCTCATATTGGCCGCCTGTAGCGCGTGCAAACAATTTTCGCGATTGTATAAGCAATTTGAAAATATACTCCAATGAGCTGAAGCATTTCTGGAACGGGTCGGGATGTTCGGCCTTGGTCATAAAGACGGCCATATGCTCCACGGATGTGATTAGACCTTTATAGACGAGCGCGGCGGCAAAGTGATTTTCAATGTACGCATTCATGACAGGACGAAAATGTTGGAATTTGTTGCTTTGCAATACACTAAAGATGCTTACGAGCACATGGAATACCAAACCCGAATGCTCTGTGCTATTGCCCTCTTCGTTGGAAAACATGGCGAATAGTGCATCGAGTACATCTTGCAGAAACTTAACCAACTCTTCATCGTTCAGTCGTAGCACGCCTGTGAGAGAGTCTTGTATACTCTCGGGATTTGTACGCCATTGGAGTAGCGATAGCAGATCGGCATTTTGTGTTAGTTTTGTTGAGCACAACAGCGATTTGATGACAAAAACTTCCTTCGAACTACGATGAAATATTGAACTGCAATCCACTTTGGCGTGTGGATCTTTTGGTTTGCTTGGCAACTTGAGGTAATTGCCAGCATGCAGCTTTCCCACATCCTCACACTTGTAAACGTACAATTCATGTTGGCCATCGGTGAGTGTCGCACCACTTGGGTCCATTAGGCGCGCAAAGCTAAAGCCGAATAGCTTTGGATCCGATTTATCGCGTGTGGAACAATGACGAAACTCGAAGCGTACATGCGCGGTTGAGAATTTTTCGATTGGTACACTCAAACGTAGCATTTCGTTCCAACAGGGTGAATTTTGATGGTACAATATCATGGATTTATAATAGTTCTGCGAATCCATGCCGGAAGCGCCCCACAAACATTCTGTTAAAATATTGCCACCTATGTCGAGCACAACCACCGTAGTTAGGATATTTTTGGCTGTGTTTTTACCACCACGTTCAAATTCAGCACGCTCCAAAGTGATAAAGAGATCGTTACGTACGTCGCCGGGCATGATGACATCAGGAAAACCCATTTTGCGAGTGATTGTTGTGCCTTGGAAGAGAAGTGGTTGCTCTTGACGCGCTTGACCGAGACCGCCATGCAGCAGCTTGAGTGAAACTACAATGCCCTGTGTATTTTGATTGCCTGAGGTTATTGGCGAAAATTTGCCATTTGATTTCTTAATGATTAATTCGTGCAGTTGATGGAAGTCTTTTTCTTCGCATTGGTAAATCTATGGGGAGAATGATCAAGAAGTACAATGTTAGATAATTAAATAAATTCAGTGTGCGTGTTGATGATTATTAGTTGAATTCGCGTGTCTGTGAATTTTCGATAATAACGAAAAGCCAAGAAGTTTTGCATTTCGTTGGGAAGTTTTTAGTTTACAGCAGAAATTTGCCAGTAAGAGAACAGTTCATAAAACAATAGTCCATCGTAATCCCCCATGGTATAGATTTGAATTTTAGTTTTGGAGCAAACAAAAAAAATATGGAAGGGTTGGATATTTTGCTAAATAATATAATTATTGGTAATCGGGCATGTTCTACAATTCACTTCATACGGCATTTTCAGATTGGCACATAACGCGAATGCACTCGGAAGTGAATTGCAGAACATACCCGACATTTTATAGCAGCTCCTAGCCAGTGGTGCCAAATGTGGAAAATTCTTGGGTTTCAGAATGAAAAATGATAAAATTATGCACTTTGGATGCAAGCAAAAGCCTTTGAGTACTACTCTATCTATTTACCATTTGCTTATGAGATTTTGGGCATTCTGTAGTAGTTCGCTCGGAATCTGAAGACGTTTTCCTGTTGCTGTAAGGGCTATGCCGTCAACGTTAATGGTTAGATTATAGAGTATAGGGGAGAGGACGCCCTCTTAGAGGACGCCCTCTTAGAGGGTGCCCTGTTGTAACAAATTTCGTTCCAAATGCCTTTCTCAAAGGAAGTCTAATGAATTCCACTAAGAACCGATATATCTCTACTTATAGTAAGGATTCGATAATTACCTCCGGATTGGTGTTGCTAAAAGTTATCTCTAAGTCCAGAAATATAGCTAATGTTAAAGTTACGTCAATATCTGCTGTGTTGATGCTGTGAGAAACTAACTCTGTCGAGATAGCCGTTGCATTTGCCGAGGCAAAATTGATGGTCCTTCCCCCTTTGGTTATGAAAACCCCTTTTACCCTAGTACATTTGCTTGGAATATGGGCGAGGTGTTGCCATGCCTTATAGAGTTTTATAAGCAGGAGGCTGTGACGTTAAAAAAAATTATCATCAAAATCTCTAACTTCTAAACCCAAATTTTTTAAAAACTTTAGGGTAAGGAATTTTGCATTCCATTATATTTTACCATAACAAAGTACAAGTTTTAAGTAACTAAAAATTCTGATTAATTAATTATGATTTTTTTTTTTCAGCCGTTCAGAATTTTCCATACTAAAGTTGTGTTATAGGGAAGAAAAGGCGACAACAAAAATTATCAAAAATCAGCAAAAATGTTCAGCACATGAAACATGTACTTTATTATAGTAAAATTGACTAGTTACAAAACTGCATACCTCAAAATTTTCTAAAATTCCGGATTAAAGAGTTGAAAATTTGTATAAGCATTTTTTTTTTTATTTTGATGAGATTCTATGCATTTTCTAGAAAAATTATCAATACATTTTGCTACTATTTTCGCGAGCACAACTGTATGTACATATGTATATTTATATAATATGCAACTATTTTTCCATAGCAAAGTATACAAACCTTAAAGTTAAACTCTTTCTCCTCCGATTCCACCGAGCTGTCGTAGTGTATAATTTCGTTTAGCGGCAAAACCCCCACACCAAAAGGTCGACGATATGTGGGACCCGTGCAGCAGGCGCTATTATTCTTTTCCACTTTTTTACCCGTTTCCGAGGGAATAATTTTACCAACACGCATCACCACAGCCACTAAATGTAAATCTTCATTCAAATCCACAGCGCCTACGAAAAATAATTAGACATGAAAGTTTTTAAACATTTTAGAATTCGTCACTTAGTATTAGGTCTAGTAAAAAGAACTCGATTATTTTGACATTAAATTGAAGGTTTTATTTAGCATAGAATGAGATAAACCTGTTGCCATAAACAGGAACAGGTAGTAATCACTTTGTGCCAGGTCCGAACTAAATAGGGGCGTTTTGGGCTCAACCCCTACCAAAATCTTAAACTTTTTTAAAGCAATTTTCTCTTTACTGATATCCATTTTTGACGCGTGTCTGTCTGAAAAGTGTTTTTCGTAAAGAATCTTATCTTTCTAATGCCATATATGTAACGTACCCCGATCGCATTTATACAACGTGAGATATTGGAAAACAATGGATTTCTTTTTACTAGACCTAATATATATAAAATTTAAATATTCGGTTATAGTTAAAAGTACAGCTTTTTTTTCTTTTTTTTTTTTAAACCTACCCAAATCCGTAAACACCGTACAATTGCTATGCAACTTCTCTATATAATTCGAGAAACCATCTTTTGAGATTTTCACTAAAAATCTTTCCGATAACGCACGCATGCGCAATGGATTGGAATCGTATAGGAAGAAATAGACCTCAGCATCATCGCCGCCGATACGGTGACCAAAATCGCGCATACAAAAATATAAATGATGGGTCAGTATTTTACGCTGAACTTTACGGCGCAATGTACCGCGACTCTATAAATTAAATTAAATAAAAGATAGATTAGAATTTTTAAAGAGTTTAGCACACGTTTACGCAAATCTTACCGATGATGCCTTTGCATTATCTGCACTGCTCACATGCACATTGTGCAGTCCTACAATTCCGATATTGTGCGGATCCACTGCTAATGGACCGATACGTGGCACTTGATCCAAGCCAAGCTTTCTGTAAGCACAAATAAACAATAAAATCAACGTTTATTTGAATATCGGGTAATCTTTTGTATTTTTTTTTTTTACTAAATATCAAAATTACAATAAGTATTAATACATTCTTGTGGACATAATTTATGTAGCTTAAATAAAAATCCTTCTGTCATTTGGATTTCAGACTGTCATAATAATAAAATTGGGAGTATTGGCAAATAGTGTTGGGATGTATTATATTTACATATTCGCTTAAAAAAAAAATAAAAAGAAATAGAATTTTTGCAAAAAAATTGTTTACACCTTTGGCTTCTGTAACACTTTTTTAAATTGGTCTGAATACCAGGTTCTCCTTGAAACTAGACTTGACATAACCGGATCTTTAAAAAGTCGGAACCACACATCACTAGCTCCGATATGAGAGACTACGAGTTAATACCCGATATTTTGTCCCAGTAATGAATACTTTTTTGTGATCGAAACCATTATGCAAGTACATAGGTCGGTATCGAGTACGCTATTACCTACATATTTTTAAAAAATTAATTTTTTTTGATATTAATTCAAATAAAATATTAAATAAATAATTACATTCAATGCACATCAAATCGTTCTAAATTTATTTAATAATTTCCGAAAAATGTATGATTATTTTCAAAACTACTCCCCATCTTTAGCTTTTGACTGCGACTGTGAGCTCGTTTTTCTCGAAAAATTGCCGTCCCTTGGGCAACTTGTGATTTGAACTGTTGGGAGAAGAAATTACAATCTATTGGTTGAAATCTGGCTTCATCCATGAGCTGGCAAATACTCTTTACAGAAGTGAAAACGGTATTTCAGCGCCTCAGCGTTTTCTAGATTTTCTTAATATGCAGTGAACGTAACAAGGAGTGCTATTGGCAAGAGCGCGAGTCTTCCGCCCAAGACGATTGATACGATTTACACAACTATTTTAAAACTCACAATATTTTATGACAATCCTTTAGAAATTTTGACCATTGAACCCATAGAGGTTTGTGTGAAGCTTCTTGAATTAAGGCCCAGTGAATAAATGCACCGTTCGAATATTACCGTTGACGAGAGCTTCTTCTGCAAGGATCACTGCAGTGTTCAGAAGCAGCAACAGCCAACATCGATATTGTACTTTGGCAACATTCCCGCAGGAAATGAACATCTATGCATGCTGTTAACAAACGGCAATTAAAACTCTAAGCTCACTATTGGCCACTTCTCTATCTAAACACATACTTCGTACATACTACTAGTTGGTGGGGGTCTGCTCTCGAATAAATTGACAATAAATTAGTTTAGCGCGCGCTAAACAGGAACCCGAGGTTGGAAAACTTTTCTGCCTACGAGTCAATCAAAGGCGGTCAATGGAACTCCAAATGCTTACCAAGATCCAATCCTTACATGACATGGTAAGAATGAGCTTAGTCTCAAATTTCTACCGCGGGAGCTGTTTATAGATTGATTACCTTAGTACCTACCCCTTACCTGCCATTTTTTTCGAGGCTAATAATTGTTTTTGGGTGACTTTAAGTAACTCTCCGCTATTTTCGCGGCATTGATTTACATTTAACATCAACGGTATGTTGCATTCTTAAAAATGATTTATTTTCGTAATAATACGGCCGAGACGAACTGCTAGACGAAATTTTTTAAATTTTTGCTTAAATTGTGTCTTTCTGTACTATCTGGTTAAAAAAGAAATTTAATTGAGAAAACGAAATATGAGATTGAAAGAGCTATACATCGACATAAGAAATTTACAGAGATATATTTCAATTTATGGTTGCCACATATCTAAAAAAAAAAAACTTGGAAACATGGTGTTGATAAACATCTAAGATATTAAATTAATTTAAACGCAACGTAGAAAATACTTTTCACTAAGAATGTATGAACAAATTCAAAAGAGGAAACACTTTGGATGGGGATGCCACTTTTCGGAAAAATTATAAATAGAGTATTTAAATAAAACTACTACATATACAGTACGGATATCAATGGGTGTTAAAGGGTTTATTCTGCTGAAAAGATGGTTTATAGCTATATTTTGAAGAGGGTTGCCAACTGATTTTATTTTATTATACACAAGTTGTATAAAATATTTTACTATAGATGTCAAACAGTTATATACATATATTTGAGGAGGGTTGCTACCTGTTTGAAAAATCAAATTTAATTAAATTATACACAAGTTATATGTGAGAGAAACCGAAATGAATTTGCTGGTTTCGTATGAAAAGGCAGTTAGTTAATAAATAAATATAGTAGTCGTTAAAAATCGGCAAATTTAACTAATCTTATGTTATTTATGTATTATGTTACGTTTTATGAAACCTAAAAGTCGATCAGCGTATACTCAAAAAGTTTCTAATCTTGGTGTCGAAAACACAACATAGCATAAAACGGCTAAAACGATGACATCTCTACATACAACTACATAAAGATGGCCACAGCTAAATCAAGTTCAAAGTAATGCGACCAACATTCGGCAGCGACGTCACATTCATTTCGAAGTAAATCACCACTGCCAAATACAACATTCAAATAATAGTCGACAATGATACGAAAGCGAAAAGCATTCCAAAGGTGGCAGCAGCAGCACAACAACTCTGTCGGTGCAGATCAGTTCACTAGGAACATGTGGCGACTGCTGTTGGTGTAGATTTGTTGGGCGACCACTATTACCACGCTCAACCAGACCACCATCGCCACCACCACCACCACCAACGCTGACACCACTAACGCTCAGGCGGAACGAAAATGCGATCGGCATTCTCCGCGTAAGTCACTTACATACAGCAGCAGCAGAAGCAAGCTCGCTGTCGCTGTTGTGCTACACAGTGGGCTGCCGTTCTACGCTTACGTCGTCTACCTGGCTTACGCAAAGAAAGAGACGGCCAACTGGCCCAACGAAGACGGCGGTAATGGTAATGCTGGTAGCGTTGGCGACGAAGATGAACGACGTGTACACATGGCGAAGGTGCAGACATACAAGTTGGATCAGGCAGGCGGACCGATCGTCGCGGTAGACGTTGAAACATAAAGAGCACAAACAACAATGTTGCGACTGATGATGATGATGCGATGCGCGTGCGTGAAGCTCTCAGTGCTGATGATGGCTCTAACGAGGTAGAAATGTGCAGATGTATATTTTATATATGTATACTATATCTATCTACATACATACATACATACGGATATGACCATGTGCAGACATACATATCTATGCACTTCTACTCTTCTTACGATACAATTGTATGTACTATGTACATATATGCCGCCTCATGCAATTCATCACGTTCCCGTTTAGGGTTTAGCGAGCATTTTTCAAAAGCTTGGAATGCATTCATATCATTTTTTGTTTTTTTTTGTTTGTTAATTTGCTATGCTTGCTTGAAGCACTCATTCGTTTTATATGAAGAGTGACTTGCTGTTTGTGCAATTCAGCAAGTGTTGGGATACTCTCATGGAAAGTGCTGCTCATTCACTCAGCTCAGGTATGTATGACAGCAATGCTAGTTAATGATATGTACATAACTCATTGATTTTATGCGAGAACAGTGCCACCTTGATACTCCCCAGCATTTGTGGTAACAGGTTATAACTTCATTTCTCTGGCTTTAAAGGTAGATCGCATTTGTGTGTGTGTGTTATGGGGTTACAGCTGCTTGCTACGAGATCAATGAGTCATTTTGGCTAAACACAGGCACAGACATACATACCTACTATGTATGTATGTATGTATGTAAGTATATGTAAATGGATATACATATATGTAAGAAAATGTGCTATGAATAGGCAATATCTGTGCGGAAGAGATACCTTCCAAGTGCTATCGTGAAAGAGTTGCCAAATTTCGTATAACTAAAACATAAATAAACAATTACCAATATCATAGCTACTTATATAAAAAGTAAAAATGTAAATTTCAAATTGGTTTATTTAAACTCATATACGACGGCTAAATGGGTCACATATCAATATGTATATATGTATGTATGTATGTATATATGCATGTGTGTATATTTATGTAAGTATATGAGCGATAAATGTTAGATTAGGTACAATTCAGGTGGCAGCAGACAAGATGGAACAAATTAAGGTTTACATAAAGATCTAAGTCAGTTTTTATGCGAGGATAGGAAAGTAATTTAAGAAAAAAACAAATGAAAATAAGTGGAAGAAAAAGAGAAATGAGGAGGGAAGAAAATAACATAAATGAAAAGAAAAATTAATAAATCAACAATTAAACAATAATATAAACAATAATAGGAAAATAAAAGAAAATAAAGGGAAAGAAAAGGAAATAGGAAATCAAAGAAAGGGCAACAAGAGAAAAGAAAAGAAAAGAAAGGAAATAGAAGACAGCGAAAAAATGTTAGCCGGATATTTGCTGCGAACTAATGATGTTTAAACCAGGAACCGTTACGGTTGTTAGCTTTATTAAAAATAATTAATTTTTAATAAAATAATATATTTTTAATAAAATAATTAATTTTTAATGGTACTGTTTTACTTTTTGAGTTTTATTTTTTGCTCAGAAAATAAGTTATTTTCTTTTGTTTTATTTTTTGCTTAGAAAACAAAAGTTCATTTTTGAGTTGCATACATTTCTTAATTCGAAAATAAAAGTTATTTTTTGCTTAGAATATATAAATTATGTGTTTAAAACCAAAAGTTATTTTCTTAATTTTTTTACAGCGTGCTTGTAACACAAATCGAAATAAAAAATGCGATTTAAATTCAAATGTATCTCCAGAATCTTATTTGTTAAATTAAATTGAAAATAACTTATTTTCTAAGCAAAAAATACAAACGAAAAAGTCACTTCCATTGTCTAAGTAATAAATAAGACTCGGGAAATAATTATTATAACTGAGTTTACGCAAGTAGCATTTCAATTTTAGTAATTCAATTTTCTTATATGATATTTGTAAATAAAAATAAACATTATTCTACGATGCTTCATTGTTGTAAGGCTTCATTGAACGACTCCTAAGACTTTACATATGACGCCAAAACTGACTCTGAGTAAAGATTCTGAAGTCTATGACGAATAAAGTTAGAGTTAGTTGCTGGAGAGCTCTACTGCATTGCATTGATCAGAAATGCCCCGTCATTCGGTTGGTTTCCTAATATTAATTGGAATTAATATTTATTCGAGGCGTCATTAAGCGATCAATCTGTTGAAACATTGGCCAGAGCCAGAATTTTATAGAGACGTACGCCCATTACAAAATAGGAATCTCTTATTGGACTATCGAAGTCATCATTAGAAAATGGTTCTATTTTGGCTATTTCAATTTTCACTTGACCAGCACAAGAAAGCATTTTATGGAATTCCATGCTCTAATAATAATTT
Source organism: Anomoia purmunda (assembly GCA_951828415.1). Taxonomy (NCBI): domain Eukaryota; kingdom Metazoa; phylum Arthropoda; class Insecta; order Diptera; family Tephritidae; genus Anomoia; species Anomoia purmunda. The sequence goes on from OX639993.1 coordinate 156,560,688, forward strand.
AACAATAGGTCCGTTCTTTGCACCCGAGTTGCAAAAGAAAGCTCCAACTCGGATAAAATGTCCTTCAGTTGCAAAAGCAACTCTGTTCGCATCTTTCTTGAATGTTGCGATTTGTTTAGTGCTATCGGATATCATTTTTCCGAGTTAGTGTTGTTGCTTTGCATGCTATTTCTTATCCTAATTAGTGTTCTTTGTAAGAGTGAAGGCCAAGATACATATTTATGTACATATAATATATGGATACGACCGAAAATCTGAGCATGCTCTTTTAAAGTTCCGATCACTCTGAAATCCAGAATGCCATGTTTTTTTTACCAGATCGTGACCACCCTGTTAAGATTATCACTATTCGACAACCACTTTATATATTTTTTTATCAATTATATCTGATTTTAACAGTAAGAGATATTTTTATGAAAAATAATATTATTTTAAAGCATATTGTTTAGGAAGCACGAAAGGATGGCAGTTCTACATAAAGATGCATACATACTTACTTGACAAATTACATACAGACAGGCACATTTATATTCATGAGTAGTTAGTTGACTTTTTGATAAAAACTAGTTTTAATCTTGAAAAATGGCTCAATAATTAAGTAAGTGTGGTGAGCACAGTTAACACCTACATATACAAGTATTTAAAAGAGAGAGATCGAGAGAGAGAGAGCGGCTAAATGGCTAAGAGCATAACCACTACACACACACACACACACACACACACTTGATGATCAATACCACTTGCTAGAGTTGGCCAATACAAGCAACAGGATTTTAGCTGAGAACGATCGCATGTTTGTAGGCTGTGCTGGGCTCCGACGAAGAACTAAAACAGTAGCAGTTTAAGTAATGAACTCTTTAAGTCGCTTTTAATTGGGCGCAGCAACGGAGTATTATTTTCGAATAATTTCAAGGTATTAAATTTTAAATAAGAAAAAGTAATCATAAGTGAAATATACTAAACTACAATATAAAGTGGAAGGCATTGCAAATAGGATAATCGAATATTGAAATGTACAGACTTACAAGAAGTATAAACATATGTTCAAATTGGAAATGAAAACTGTAATATATGTATAAATTATATACAGTAATGTGAAGAAAATAGGCACACGATATTTTGAATAGTTTTGGCTATTCTCCTCTTGTTTGTTATTCTTTTTTTAAAATGTACCTCATCAAGTAACAAACATTATATAAATCCGCATTGCAAAAAAAAACTGGGAAATTCCAAAAATTTTAACACAAACTTTTTCCTTAGAATTTTTAGAAACATTCTAACAACGCAGTTTTTTTGACACATTAAATTCTAGTATGAGAAAGTGCAAGATTCAAGTAGCTAAAAATTACCGTTAAGATTTTAAAATTTTTTTTTTGCTGACACTGTCTGATATTTTCTTCCATTCTTGTGTTCGACAATTTTTCTTTGTATGGAATAAAATGTGTGACAGCTTCAGCTAAAAATATTATCAAAATCAGCGGAAATTGTCAGCTACTTGAAACCTGCATTTTCTTTTGCTAGAAATTAGCGGGCTATAAAACTGCGTAGTTAGAATTTTTGTGAAAACTCTGAATAAAAAGATTGTTGTTGTACACATTGCTTGAATTTTACTATTGTTTCAACAAAAGTTTTAAATGTGCACTTATAAGGTGTCTCCTCTTTGATGAGGTAGTTTTATAAAAAAATAACAAGCATACAACAAAGAGGAGAAGAATAGCCAATGAGGTAGAGTTTTATAAAAAAATAACAAACATAAAACCAACAATAGCGTAATAGCCAAAAATGTCGTGTCTCTATTTTTTTACATGACTGTATTTTTACGTCTACCTATGTATGTATGTGAATTTAACAAAGTTGAAATTGAAGAAGTTACGCAGATAACAAAAAGACAATTTCTTTTTGATAAGAAAGACCGTGCAACAATAGTAAATTATTTTTTGTTGTTTTGTTTTATTTTTTTTTTCAATTGTATAAACTAAGCATACAAACAATTTAAAAAAAATGTAGTATGCGCTGTGCAATTGCTCACTCAACTATATCTCTGCATGTCAGTGTGACTTTAATAGAGCCGATTTTTGTCGACAAATTCAGTGTTTATCTTTTATTTTTTGTCAAACCGTATCCCTGGATTAGTAAGCCAAACAAATAAAGTGCAAATAAACAAAATAAAATGTGACAGTTGAAAAATTGTGAATAAAAGAATGCATGCAGTGAGAAGTGTTGATTCGTTTGCGTCTGTCTATAAGTGATCTGTTATCTGCACATCGCACGATCCTATCTGTTACAATGCAAGTGCAAACAGACACATTTAATGGTTGTATGTATGTATGTACATATATAAAAAATGTATGTTTGGATCTTTAGAGAACTTGTCTGTTGTCTGCAGCCGGCACCTTCGGCTGGTGGTGCCAATGGTTGTACTTTTTCAGCAATGCTGAAAGGCGACAAGTTTTCAGTGGTGATATCTTCTTTTCTTGACTGTGTCGAAAGCTGCGACGTTGTCGTTATCCGTCGACATCTATTATATGTACTTTAGGAATGAATAGATGGGTATATGGGTATGTGCATATGTTTGTATGTACGTTAAGGTGACTCACCAAAATATTTAGTATTACGCTTTTTTCCACGTGAGTTCTAAAAGTTTTGTATATGTATTTCTCAAGCCAGTCAAGAAAGTATTATGAGTTAACTGATCGAAGGAGGTACTTAAGGTTATGACTATTTCGGAACGCAAAGAAGTACAACATCTGAGCACCAAAAATGGCACAAATCGTATGTATAATAAATAAACACTTAACTTTTCTTCATTAGAAATACAAAAGTTTCATATATTGTAAAATAAGAAATTTGGAGCAGTAAAATGAACTTTCAGCTCCAGGGATTGCTTCTGGCTGAGTGCATTTTAAAATTATCAAAGACCGATCTGACGATGTAAAACTTTAGATCAGCTTTAGTAAGCTGACATCCTTTAACAAGCAGATTTATTCAAATCAGATGTGGAAGAAAAAAGTTATAACATATGTATACTTGTATTGAAGTACTATATTGCATTTTTCACAACGGACAACACCTTTCCGAATTAACTTTCTTTATAAAAACGTATTTCTTTGGCAGATTGCCACTCAGCACGTTTTTCGCTCTTTCCTTTGCCACCTTGCGTTAAAGAAATTAAACACATTTTAATTCTCTTTTACAGAACAGCCATTTGTAATGAGTATCACCAGCTAGAGAAGTGGAGTTATGTTGGTTTTTAACTGAACTTAAAATCATTTTAAGATTTTTCGAATCCCTTAAAGGAAGATTCGACTGTACTGCGTATTACAAAGTGCAACGTCCTAAAAAAAGTACTTTATTCCAGAAAACAGTACGGTTGCTTACGCTAGTTATGAGTGTCATGATCATGGAGGCATTTTTGTACTCGAAGATATATCTACCCAGTATTTAGAAACCAGAACACAAAAAAAAACATTCAAAGTTTGAATAAAACGAGCATTTTCCCAGCACAAACTCAATACATACATATGTAAACTTAGCTGATTTCTTTGTTACAACTTGGCTCAAAACCCGATGTCTATACTATATTTTAATCCATCAGGTTGCGCATGGGTCAAATTATTCAAAAAATCTGTATTTATAATCCGGTATTAATGATATTAGAAGGGTATGGTGATGTTGGTGCAATAAAAAAATACTTTTATAAAAAAAAAACGCAAGGTGGCGCTAGAGGCGAGTTATTTAGAAAATCTGCATTTGTGATCGGATTTTGATAAAATTTGAAACGTAAACAGGAGTGCGACGAGAAATACGAATTTTATTTTATTTATAAAAAAATGATCCACTAGGGATCATATTCGCCATGTTTTTCATGACAACTATTTTTTTTATACTTTTTATAGAAATATAGTTTGTTTTATAAAAAAGCATGTAAATTAAAATTTCAAACTTCGATCAAAATTGATAAAAATTTGTAGCAAAATCTTAATTTTATTTTATTTTGATTTTTAGAAAACTTTGTAGCTCATTCAAATTCGTACATTGCACTAAAATTGAAATTAAAATGTTTTGAATTTTGATCAAAATTTCTTGAATTTTTGAAAATCTGGTACTAAGTTCGAGATATTGTTTTATATACTTTTTGTTATAAAACAAACTATATTGTTATAAAAAAAGATGAACGAAAAAAATTGATCATGAAAAACCTTTCAAAGATTGTAAAAATTGTATCAACTATAATATGTAGGGGTCTTCACACTAAGCTCGTTACTTCGTTAATTGTCAGTTTTACGTATATTCTGTTTTTTTGTAAATCAAACGAAGGCAGCGAAGCGAAAAGTAGCTAACTTGATCGCAAACTGGCAAAATGGCAATCAGCTATTTGACACTTGAGTTTTATTGGTAGATACCCCGTTTTCCAGACCAATATAAATAAGTAAAAAATTGTTCAATCGTAAAGAAAGAAAGGCGACAACAAAACATATGACTTGTGGAACTTCCTACTTTCTCTACATAAATTTGATAACATTACCATCAAACATCGAAGTTTTGTTATCTAAACAACTTTAGATAAATGGAAGTTGTTAGCGCAACTGCTTTCTTAATACGAAAACCGAAATACATTTTTTTTAAGTTAAAGCTAAATCTCAGAAACTCGTCAGAATTTCACTGAAATGTAAGTAATTAAATTCTATACAAATTCTTGTTACGGTGCTTGCGAGGAAGACCAGCGCGAAACTAGCCACCATCTAACACTCTCCTCCCTTTAGTTTAACTCCAGCAAAGTAGCATATTCTTCGCCTTCAATGAAGTTCCCATAGACTTCCAGCCGTATATGCACAGCATGAGCAGTTACCGTGTCTGGAATATGTAGGATCAGACAATGTGTGCGACATAAAAAAAAAAAATTATACAACTAGTGCAAAGACCTAAATGACAACAAAACGAACTTGGCAATATCAACAAAAAGCGAATCAACAACAATAACAATAATAGTAACCACAATATACTGTGAATACCTACAGACAGATATTAGTTATATGTAAAATTGCCGATAGTGGCAATGGGTTCAGCAGATGTGGAATTGTCTATAAAATCATTTTATGACCTGGTTCTTTCTTTTTTCACTAATATGACATTAACGTACACTACACATATGCAGAGATTATGTTGCATTTCACCGACTTTACGACTCTACATTTAAACGAACAGTGATCAAAGGGCCGATACGAGCGCTACACGATCATTTTAAGTGATCGTTAATATTCGCACACAAAAAAGAGTTCGATTAACTGGTATAAAACATATTTGCATAGAATGGTTGGAAAACGGCGAAATTAATAAAGAATATTGAAGGCAAATTATCCTAAAGGTGAGCACAGCTTGAAATATAAAGCAATAAGGACGACTACAACGCTATGTTGATCGTACCGCAAATCGACGACTATAGTAATAATTATACGAAATCGATCATGACAGCTATTGATAACTGGTCTAGGTAAATTTAGTGGTACCTTTTAAATATATGTTTGAATTTTGATTCGCTTTATTCACTGTCACAGAATCCGATCATTTTGGTACCTAGCGATGTAAATCCAATTTTATTAAGGGTGATTCAAAGCAAAATGAAAGCAATAAGTTACCAAAGACCTTCAGAACCTTAAAAGCTATGAAAACATAGAAGATAGTTTTTGAAAAATGAAAACTACTGAAATATCAAATTCAGTTTTTGTTTATATTGTTTTGTAAATGTAAATGTCATGCTAGAACTACCCTCCGTTTTTAGGATTCTCATTTCAAAATTAATCAATAAATAAACTAAGCAAATAATATCTACACACCCGTATTTTTTTAAATAATAACAAACAAATTAAAATGGTAAAGTTTGTTATATTATATCATTTTAAAAAATATTGGTGGCGGTATAAAATTATCGAAAATATTTAATAGAAAAAACACAAAATGTTGTTCAAATAAGATCGAAACATAGTGAAAACAAAAATTTATCGGACTGAAAATAGAATCTGAATAATTTGGTATGCGCCAAGAAGGTCAGACGACTTTCACGCCATTTTATGACACCACAATGTTCGAAAATTTGTTAAATTGAAGTGTGAAGCTTATTTTTTTTGTTTTACTTAAGTATAAAGTTAAGAAATGTTCATTTGTTTTTTAAGGAAAACAAAAAATAAAAGGAACTAGGTTTGTTAAACTTCAGAATAAGATATATGAACTTTTTAACTTTTTTATCGTTTTTTTCGTATACCTGTCTGGCTGTTTGACAAACAGCTTTGTCTATTTGAACTCGCTAAGTAATGTTCGAAACTACAGTAACCTTGGACATAACATAGGGTATATTTCATCAAAATATTAGATTAAAAAAACAACTTTTCGTAGAAATGGTTTGAAATAATTTTCATTGATTATTAAAATTTTATTTTTTCCAACGGCAGCAATGCATGCTTATATGTTGTTGTTGTTTAAATATGATATGGAAAATAAAAATTACAAATGAAAACTAGGCAATGATTTTAAAAAATAAATAAATTTTCAAAATGAAAATGTCAGAGTGGACAGAAATAGACAATTAAAAATAATTGGTTTTTAGAATATTTACTAAAATGTAATAAAAACTATATATAAGTATTCTTACATGCGACTTCACAAAATCTTTAAATTTAAATTTAAAAAAATTAAATTTAAATTTCAAATGAATTTTTTCACAAATTTTTTTATTACACAGAAAAAATCACAATTTCTGAAGTTAGAAATCTAATTCATTAAAAACAGGGTTGCTTGGATTTTGATTTTATACCATATCCAAACGAAAAGTTTATCATAATAAATCAAAATTAATCTACATCACTAACTGTTGCTGTCCACAGGGTGGTTTAAGATTTGCAATTTATGTATGTATGTATATAAAATGGTAGCGTCAGTACAAATACAAGAACTCCATGTATACTTTTTTGTTTGTTTTAGAGAAACTATGAAATATAACCTTAAAAAGCGGTCGGAAAGTCAAAAACCAACAAACAAAGGGGGTGTGAAATTTCCAATTGGAAAACATAAAACATAAACAATATTAGTTTTATCTAAATTATCTAAATTATTGTACTTTTTTTATTTAAATAGGCAAAACCGAAATAAATTTTTGAGAGTGGAAAAAAGTTTGCTAAGATCGCTCTGCGTTTTAATGATTTATGTTTAAAATAACTTAAATGGCAAAAATTGAGGTGAAGGTCGTTTCCAGAGGGAGGATGTAATTTTTTTTTTTTTTCAAAATAGTAAAATAGAAGCATGGGCAATTTGGCGGATTAGCGCAGGTCTTATCTTTATCATCTTTTCTGACAGGGATAAAGCATAATATCAATTATTTGAGTTGGAGTTGTGTATTTTATTTGGAAATATTAGAAAATTTTCAAAACTCTATTTAAAGAACAAAACGTATGTATGTAAGATTTACAGCAATTTAAATTTCATTATAATATACGAAAAATGGACAGTATCTGTATAGATTTTTTTTATCTAAATATAAATGCTTTCGAATATTGACACACATACATACATATGTATGTATGTTTGTAAATTTCTTTTGCATGCAAATTAAAAGAAAATAAAGTTCAGCTCAGACAAGCTGGAATCAAACAAGCCGCTACAATCAGCATACAGCGAGTGTTTCCCAGCAATACGTAGGTAATGAAATTTAAGGTAGCAACAGGCAATATATCCCCCTTAACAACAACAATTTACAAAAACAAAACGATGATCGTTTAAATGTTCGAATTGAGTGGAAAAAATCACAGGAGCAAACCAAGCAGGAATTTTATACGGCCAATGATCGGCTCAGGATCAGCGCCGCTACAGATACGAATAAATTTTATGCTTGAAACATAAACACATACAAAAATATATGTACATACATATATATGTATGTATGCACTTTTATGAACTCGCTAATTTAAACATGACTTTATTTATGTTAGTGCTGTGAGAGTGAGAGCCTCTGGTGAAGTTAAATATGGAGTTCATGCGGTGAGTACGCAAGCGAACGAAATGCAACAATGCACATTTCTCCTACATTTCGTTTCTTGGATCTTGCATTTGTTAACTGTATTGCCAAGTTAGCGCTGAATATGGGAGATAAGCGAGCTCAATTTCATATAATAGCGAATACGTATGTTTTTGTGTACAGAGAGCGCGAGAGTCTTGTTGGTATTTGTAGGCGAACTTCAGTACCTATATGAAAAATATACGAAATAGAGTTGCCAAATAGCAATTAGTTGATGTCAAAAAATTTTCCGTCGTCGGTGCGATAGATACAATTCAAACTTTGGTGTTTTTAAATTGCAATAACTTTTTTCCTGAAAATTTGGAAAACTGAATCTTTGTGAAATTTCTACACTTTTAATAAGCAATATATTCGTAAAATTTTAAACCAAATGGCCCTCTATTTCTTAAAGTAGAGTGCCCAATTAGACCCTCGTCATGGCGCATAGGTGCAATTGTTCTTGTATTAAAACCCATGATATAACATTTTTTAGCGTGTATATTGATCGGATGTTATCAGTTGTTTATAAAAGAAATTCTCATAAAATTATATTAAAGTAACTTTGGGCTCGGTTAAAGTTGGAAGAACGTGGACGAGGGCTCGCTAGGTGGCGCAGAGATTGGTCCAAACTGAAATGTTTTTCCAAAATACAAAGGGATAGGATTAATATGAATTATTATGATGGCCGAAGATCGGAAGGAGCGAGAAGCAATATGTACACCATGCCAATTTTCCAAAAGTTATGTAATCCATCAGCTTTATTAGATAGATACTGAAATATCCCATTTTTGGTATTTTGATAATGGACATTATATGGATTCCGAAAATTTAAATTGGAAATAACCCGAAAATTTAGTTTCATGAAAAATGAATAACGCAAAATTTTCCCAGTAAATGATCTAACATGATAGAGAAATATAAACTGAAATAATTTCAACAAGGCTTTAAAAAAATTTACCGGCATGTTAAGAATAAAGATATGCTGCTGTCCCTGTCAAATCAGAAATAATGATTTTTAACAGACACAAAATTTTAATGTTTTCTGAATTAATAAAAAAAAAGGAAAATATCTCGCCGATCGATATTATTATTAATATTATCTTAATACGAATCTTTTTACAATTTTATTGAACTCGAGGCCAGTTTTTGTTAATAATATGAGAAAGCAAAGATATTTCAAAGACATCACAACATTTCATCATCAGACTTCCTTTTTTTTTTAGAATTTACCAGGGAGCGAATCATGGTACACGGAGTTGCTCATTATCTCTATCTCCAACCAATTATTAATATGAATCTTAAAATCTTCTTGGAGAAATATATGGCAACTCTACTCGCAGCCATTAGTAGCTGAGCACGACTGTCGATGTTGTCGCTGCTGCCGCTGCGACTGCTGCCAGTGTGGTCGCTGGGGTTTTGCATTCAGCGTGGGTTTTGTGAGCCGCTCATTGAAAGTACATTCACATTCAGTGTGTTTTGAGAAGGCGAAAAGATTGGTAGAATTAATCGGACGATAGGTATAGTCGGAAGAAGGATCAAAGTGGCACACAAAAAACTGTGAGCCCGTAGTGTCACCAGTAAACAACAATAACAAAAACTACTAACACTACATTACCAACAACTCCATCAACATCACTCACTCAGCAGTAGTAGAGCGACAAAAAATAGTTAGCCTAAAAATAAAACAAACGGACTAACCAACCAACCAACCAACCAACCAAACAGCCAAGTCAAAGTCAATTCAGGCACAGTAGCTAAAACGTCCATTTGTAATTTTTTCCATATGTAATTGCAATACACACACGGCCGGAGTTTTCGACAAGCGACTAGGCTGAACAGAAGTTGCAGTGAAATAAAAATTTAAGTGCAGTAGCACAACTGAGGGAGGGTGTAATGAATGGAAAAAAGTGAATGAAATAAGTGTAACAAAATTGAAAAAGTGTAACAGAATTTAAATGCAATTTTAAAATAAATCGAAAATAAATACACATTTTTAAAAGTAGAAGAGCATAAGCTCTAGAAATTAAATAATTTTGTACAACTAAACTACTCGAAATTAAAAAGGTAAGGTAAAAGTCAGCTACAAGATAAAAATAAAGATATTTTAGTTAGAATACGGTAAAAATCTTGTAGACAGTTTGAAAAATTTCACAACAAGCAGGCCAAAGTAGAAATTATGAAAGGCATACATAAAAAATTTGCATAAATAAAACAAAGTAACACAAAACAAAAAAAAGGCTGAATAACATTAATATTCGATAAATCTAAAAAAAAAAAAACAAAAAAAAAAAACAAACAGTGCTAAAACCGTATAAAAGCTAAAAAATAGCTAAAAAGCCATGCAAAGCATCAAGAACATCTCGTTTCGAGTTTGGGTCATAAACCACTCTAAAAATGCACACACACACACGCGAAAAGTAGACTCCACCACTACCACTACCACCAAAGAAGCAACAAAAGCGGACTGCGAAAGGTAGAAGCTGCGGCAGAGGCAGCGCAGATTAGCAGCAGCAGTAACCCTGGCGGTCACAGACAGTGTTGCCAGTTACAATTTTTGTTTGCACTTAAAACCGACGAAAAAATATCGAAATAATATTATAAGAAGCTAAAATAAAGAGCAACATTTTTCAAAGTTTAGCCTTTATAAATCTAAATATGCTTATAGATTTTCTGCAACTTCAACAACCAAAAAAACAATTTCATATATTCAAGTTTTAAAACCCAAAACCCAATCATACAATTGACCACATGGTGATAAAAAAATTCGCAAATTTATCCGTAATTGTTTTTTTTTTTTTTTTTTATAAAAATATAGTATTATTAAATTTCAATTACCAAATTTTTAAACTTTTTAATCAGAATTTTTAGAAAACTTAGATAAGCAGTTTTGTAGCCTATTTAGCTCAAGTTTTAAGAAGGCAGAGGTTGTTTGTTAGCTTTGTTATTGAAAACTTTTTAGCACTAAACAATATAAATATCAACGGAAACTTATGTATATAAAAACCATTCGTTATACAACAAAGGAAAAAATTACTAACTTACAGAAAACAACTGAACATATCTGGAGTTAAAAAACTGATAAGTAATTTTAAAGTGATTTAAAAAAAATACCTAGAGCTAAAGACAAGGTTTTTAAGCTAAATGGAAAAATAAGTAGTTAAATCTAGTTCCAAAAACGTAAAATTGGCAACACTGGTCACAGCCGACCGACGACACTCCAGAATCAAGAATTAAAACTCAAAACCAGTTTCAAAATTGTGGCGAGGTAAAAAAAAAGGAAAACACATGAAACAGGCCACAAGCAGTACAAAAAAGTACTCGCATTAAGCAATGCGCTCAAAACTCATACATATGTTTTTAGGTTTCGTATTTTGTTTCCACCACTTTCTACCTAAGACACCCAACTTCGTGGTGGCAAAGCTGCATGCGTGCATTCAAAAAAAAAAAAACAAAAAAAAAAACTCAACTGCAACATGTAGCATAAAACATAATTGAGCAATTTCTTTATGAGCAAATTTATGTTCATGAAAAATCTTGTAAATACCAAATATATTATGTTTGAGCCACCTGAGACATCAGTGTGTGGAGCATAAAAGTGAGGTAGCACTGCAACAGCGCCCGTATAGGTTCCGATGGGGAACAAAAGTCGTGAATTTTAATTAAACTGGAAATGACACATCTGCTATGTCACCTTCTAAGCGAACGAAAGAGTTGGTTGCATGCTCTGAAGGTTCAAAAGCAGCGAGTGTAGTGAAAATTTGGTTAAAAAAAACATTCAAACATGTATGGTTGATGTTTGTGTGTGTGTGTGTGGAAATGCAAATTTCTGGCATTAAAGCACACAACAATAAATTAAAAAAAAACACACACACAATAGTTAAATAGACGGGTTAAGAAACCCATATAACCCAAATAGAGGCACACATGTTGTGTTTCGTTACATGACTTGGTAGTAGTATCTGTGCTTCAAGTCAGCTAAAGAGAACCACGTTTTCGATTGATATTTAAATTTGAAAATAGATACATTGAGGCAAACAACTGACCACATGGAGAGTTTTTTTTTACAATATTTACAATGTGGTTCACGCTAAGTCGGTGAAGCGATTTAAAAATACCTCCAAAAACGGTGTTTTTTATAAATAAAAATTTGTCAATATTGTATTCAACAATAGTTAGCCTACTGCAAAAGCTAAATACGATGTAGAAAGCAACCTTAGAAATTGTATTAAAAATAAAAAATTTATGTATTTTCGATTAAGATCTTTTGAGTTATTTTTTCCCACGTTCTATTGAGTTCGTTGTAAGAAATAAACAGAGATGTTTGTTTACTTAATTGGCGCTTTAATCGCTTAAGCGATTTTGGCCGAACTTCTCCTACAATTTGTGGTGCGCGTTTTGTTGTTGTAGCACAAATTGAAGGACCTGCAGTTTTACGCCGACTCCGAACGGCGAAATGTTTTTTGTGAGAAGTTTTTTTTTCACGGCAGAAGTACACCCGGAGGTTTCTCATTGCCTGCCGATGGGCGACCGCTATTAGAAAAAACTTTTTTTTTAATAATTTTTTGATGTTACTTGCCCAGGACAGGATTCGAGCCCGGGACCCACCGAATGAAGCGCGCACACTCTACACACTCGACTACGGCGGCCACCAATTATTTACAAGTACACACAATTGTGAAATTACGCCGAGTTCAAAAAACGAGCTTTAGGTTATCAATTATAATAATTACTATAATTCTACCACATAGTATTGTAAATGTTATCTAAGAATATTGAATTTTTTTGGAAGTAGCTTTCCTTAATCTCACTTTTTTTCCAAAATTTCAAAGTATTGTGTATTGTAATGTATTGTGTTTGAAAAAATGCCTGCTTATGATGCTACAAATTTCACAACGAAGATTCATTATTCCAGTTGAACTTACTTAGTTCCACATACCAATTTACACGATATCGAATCGAAAGTATCGATATTGAACTCATTTAAAGTATCGCTTTAAAAGTATATCGGCCTTTACATGATCACTCTTGTATTCAAACATGTGTGATGGTACAGCAAGTACGACAGTGTGAAGGCACGAAAATTATGTTCGTTGTAAGTTTTAAAAAAATTCTGATTTTTCCGGCGGTATGACACACATGTTTCATCGTATGAAGAAGGCCTGCATGTTGCAAGCAATGACTTTTTTTAAAATCAAAACAAGACCACGTTCTGTGTTGAGTGATCGTGTTAATAAGAATTAAACATATTTGGGAGTCGCCAAAAAAAAAAGAAAAGAATATTAAGAAATGAAATCCTAGCTCTAGCAAACCATCTCTTAGAATACTTTTAAATGAGCATGGTCTATAGGAACCGAAATTCACATCAAATATCTTTAAGCAAAATGTATGTATTCACGTAGATTCAAATAGCGACAGCCCTCGTAAATGCCAACGACTTTGAGACCAAAGAATTCGAAGATCGCGAACGAGACAATGTTGTTAGGCTCACGCTATGCTATTCCCCTCGTTTTTATTGCCTGACTTGGAATTCTGCAGTTGATTAATATTTCTCTCATACCTCTCGAAAATATTGTTTCCTCAAACAAAAAAAAAACAAAAACAATATTCCGTTAGCGCCGACTTATTCCACGTTTATGAATATTTTATGCCAACTCAGTTATCTTATTTCAATGCACCACCACAAAAGTATTCATTTTTATAGCTTACCGTGGTGTCTAACATAAAATGAGCTTTCAGTTAAAAAAAATAATTTAAGCATAAAAACCACAAGTTTCGCAATAAATTTATTCAGAATTCAAACCGCATTATTTGACTGAAAAAGTAACACATATTTTTTTATATTCTCTTTACTCGCAAAAAAAAAATCGAATAGTTTGAGTGAGCCAGCTGCTTTAGAGTTAATCGCATTAACTGACTTCATTATACAAAAGTCAATATGCTGTCATGTTTAAAATTAATACATACAAATGTATGTATGTATGTACATATCTATGCAGGTAAATATGAATTTATCAACATAAATACATACAAAATTATATAATGCGTATGGTTTTTACATCAAACCATCTGACTCATAATATATGTACATATATTTTAGCTCATAAAAAATACAAAAAAAAAATACATACATATATACATTAGGGTGGTCCAAAAATGCATGGGAAATAAGTAAAGTCGAAATGTTAACACTCTCACTCCCTAGGATTGTTCTATATCGAAAAAACAACTTCTTTTAAATCAAAAAATATTCTGTCAAAGTTTGGATGGCGAAGTAAAAAAATTATGTATGTATTTTTTAAGATTCCCATTCAGAATCGTTTGATTCAGGCGCCCCCAAGAGGGTTAATTTTTTGTAAGCAAATTTTTACTTACTTACGCCACCGAATATGTATTCTGAAATTCGATTTTGAGTTTTGTTTGCAGTGAAACACCGTATTTATTCAAGAAAGCGCTAAGCCGACCTTTGTGTGCACAAAAAGTTTGCTGGCCACTATTCAGAACATTGCTTTTTTGGCTATTAGAATCAAATCAGAAAGTTTTATTTATTTAAAATGCGGCAGTTTACTGTTTTTACATACCATAACGTTACGCTAAGCGCAACCTTAACCAGCTCAAATTGGTTTTGATGAAAAATAAAAAAAAAACTATATATATCTATGTATGAACACAATATTTTTTTTGGCTATTAGAATCATTTAAAGTTATACCGCGAAGAAATTTTAACTTGTACCCATTTGATCCACCCTAATTACAAAAGTGTATGTATGTACATAAATTTGTAAAAATCATTGCCCTACGTAATGGTACTTGTTACTGCGATTTTCTCATTATAATTTCATGCTTTTCATCTGTGACTTCATATACGTATACATATTCAAATCAAGTGTAATTACACTTGTTACAAATAAAAGGTAATAATTAATTACTGGGGCATAACGCAATTATGTATGTACATATATAAATATGAGTATATATATATATATGTAAGTTTAAATATAGATGTATTAGCATAACACTAAAATGAGTACCATTTTTTTACACTGCTAATTCTGTTGGATGTGTTTAAAGTTTAAATAAAAGGGTAGATTTTAATGGTTTTTTAAACATTGTCCTCAGATTTACTTTTTGATTATCGGAAGGAATTTCATTTATCCCCGGTACAATTCGATTTGTACACAAATTATTTTTATCCTTGTGAAATTTTTATTATGTTCCATTCTTCATTCTCCTTCTTTTCGTAGTGTAAGTTTTGGCCTCCGAGTGCGAAGAATAGTCTACAGCTTGAATTGTAAGAAACGTAAAAACGTCACTGAATTTTATCCATTTAATGTAAAAAAGAAAAGTCAATTGGATAATTTTTGTATATCTCTGGCAATAATGATAAAAATAATTCATTAACTTAATGCGATATAAAAATGCTTTAGGATGTTTTTTCCAAACGAAATTTGACAATAATCACGACCTCTTATTTTTAAATACTTCACTTTCTACTTTTTAAGGAAAATTTGTGGGAGAATACTCTTTTTTTTTTCATCCAAAAAGCTTGCCCATAAGAACTTTCCTTAGTAATAGAGTTAATGTCTTTTATTTTAAAAGTATTGATATATATTTTTAAAATTTATAATCGATTTATTTATGGGCGCTTTTTGTGCTCTGGTAACGTTAATTTGGATACGGCGAAGCCATCATATAGCTCCATACTATTATTGTATATTTACAGTTACGCAAACAATTGAACACTTGGCGATTTATTTATAATATTCGCAATGTTTTTCATTATAGTTTTTTTTTCCATAATTTTTCATAAAAATATAGTTCGTTTTATGACACAAGGAGTATAAATCAAAATTTCAAACATTTTAATCAGAATTGTTAGACAATTTTAGAAAAGGGAATTTATACAAAATCCACACTTTATGTGAAAAAAGTGTAAAATTCAATTATAAGAAATTAACAATAAAAGATTTAGCGCGAAAAACATTGTAACTATTGTTTTTCATTTTTGATTTAATCAATATGGAGCGCTAAGAACTAAAACAACAAAACAAAAAAAATAACAAAAATTAAACAAACAACTTCAATTGTATAATAGTAGACCAAGTATTCTATGTAGACCGTAAACTTCACCTCTGATTTGAAACTTCATGCCACAATATTGAAGTTGGTTACATAGAAAAGCAGATATCGCTGTTGCACTTCATTGTAATCTTAGATATTTACACAAATGTTTTGAAATTATACATTCCCACAGTTGAATATTAAATGTCATCCATCTTGCCAATGTGTGAAAAAAAACAAAAACAAATAAAAACTTAAACGTAAAAGCACTGTAATTATTTTGCCTGTTTTGAGCGGCATTTAACTATTTATTGAACGGTTTCAATTAGCAGTACAAACGAAAAGTTTGTGCACCCATACAATCACACTTATTGAAAAGCCGGTAGTGGTAGTATTTATATGACGCGGTCCGCCAACAAACAAATCGCGTTAGTAAACAAATTAATGAAATTAATATGTATGTAGTAATGTAGTATATACAAAGGTCGTAATTGTTTAATTGTTATGCAAATAGTTTACGTAATAATTAATTTAACATTTCCTTGCGTTGGCTATTTATAGTTAATTATCTCTGTTTGCTTTTGTTTGGGTTTTTACAGTTGAAACGCGAACAAAAAAAAAAAAAACACAAACGCAGGAACTAAACACAATTTGTTGAGAATAAAATCATAAAACAGTCAAGGAGTTTACGGAACGTGATTAGTGGCTGAAAAGTTTAAGGCATCAAGATGGCCGTTTTTGGAATGGTATCAGCCGTTTCTGGCTTCGTGAAAATTCGGAGTCTTATGGATCGTGCAGTGATCGACAATATGGTTTTTCGTTGCCATTATAGAATTACAACAGCGATATTATTTGTTTGCTGCATTATTGTGACGGCGAATAATTTAATAGGTGAGTAAGAAATTGGAATATTACAAAAAAAAAAGATATGAGATGACTTATGATTGAAAAGCGGGGAAAGTACAGTAAAGTAAACAAATTCGTATGTATTAAGAAGATAAAATAAAATGTGTAAAATAAAAAATTACCTCAAATAAAATAAAATCCAAGCAAATAAATTAAAACCAGACTCGAACATACAATGGTGAAAACGAGCTGATAAAAACGATTTCAAGTAAAAGCAAGAGAACTAGGCTACATAAGAAAATCCGTTAAGATACAAAGCTCAAAAAAAATATCCTATCCAATCTCCAAAAATAATTGTAGAATTTGTTTGGAAAAATGTTTGAATAAAGCGCATAGGAGAATCATGTATAGGGCTATATTAAGGTCCGAAAGAAATAAAAAATAGATTTCGTGAATATTTATATCAAACAAAAAGGGATCGAGTAGGTTTTTTCACACACATATTTAAAAAAAAAAAAACTTTAAATATTTACCTAATACCCTGTTTTCAGTCGCAACTTTTTTAATGACATAATTTTAGATTAGATAATTTCCCAACAAGTTGCAAAATGATCACAAACTGTACCAGAAATAGTCCCAAAATGGTCCCTAACTACACCGAAAGTAATTCTGCAATTTAAGACCTAACAAATAGTTGATTCTAGTAGCATGGTAGATAAAACAAATTTAGAAGATCAAAATATATCGTTTTATAACAAAAACGCACACAACCAAAAATATTTGAGAAAAGAAAACAGTTAAAATGAAAAAAAAAACAAATAAAAAAACAAAGTCCATGCAGCCCGCTAGATCCCTAAAGAAAGTCCACAAGTCATTCCAGAAACCACAAAAGGGGTAATAGGGAGCCAAAATTAAAACGTATTGGATTGGTCTTCTTTTTCATGCCCGAAACAGCGCGGATTTTTTCCGGGCACAAATCGACAAGGAGCCAAATTGCTCACATCAGAACGCAGAATCTCAAAAACAAAAATAATTGTAATAACCGATTTCCTGATTCTTTGCGAATTTGGTTTTTCGCTTTCCTGTACTCTCGGGCATTTTCTTCTCTTTGAGAGATAACGTTTCGCTCAAGCTCAAATTTTCGAGCCCTGCCCAGATTGGGTACAAATATAAAACAAATGCATTACTAAAGATAAGCTTTAAAATCAATCAATAAAAAAATTGTATAATTAAATACAATGCCAAAATGGCAAAAAATTACAACTTTTGAAATACACGTGAGTAAGATGAAAACTCAATATGAAGAATAGCAGCACAATGAAGTAATTTTAATGTGTTAATTGAACGATACCTCGAGCAAACATCTGTGTGTGAATGAGGATCTAAATAGGGCATTCTTTGTCATATTTGCAAACAAAAGAGTAAAATTTCTTTATTTGTACTATGCAAATATTAATTAGCAAGCTCATATATTAAATAATCAGTTTTTAAATATAACGAAATATACAAAATTGCGAAATATATTCAGTTATTCCAACAATTGACCACAAGTTTTTCATGATAATTTTATCATTATTATTCCTTAAATATATGTAGCTTTTTGTACAAAATGTATAAAACTTCAATAAATTTCACTTTTTATTTCCATTTTTTGGTAAGCAGTTTTGAAGCCAATTCAAATTTGGCATAATTAAGCATAGCGCGAATTTAGCGTTTCATGTTAAATACAAATACAAATGGCACGCCGTGCAAAGACTCACAACATCTTGGCAACATGATGCCAGAGAGATCTTTTCACATCTTTTAAAATGTACATATGTATGTATGTGCCATTTCAAATTTTACGGCAATCCAAATGCATGATGCTGGCGAAATTTCACGGCTGTGAAAGCTTAATATTCTGAGTGGGATTATTATTTTTTTAAATATAGTTCGTTCTATAACAAAAAACAGATATGTAAATACTAATTTCAAACTTTGAACAATATTTATAAAATTTCAATAAATTTCTAACTTTTTATTTAGAACTTTTTGGTAAGCAGTTTTGAAGCCAATATAATTTTAGCATAATAAAGCATAGTACTACAACTATTTCACGTAAACCCGAAGTTAGTACTATGCTATATATGGAAAAATTAGTGTAAGACCAAAATTAAAAAAACCACCAAAAATTAAACGAAATTTCCAGCCACTTTAGACTTGCACATTATTATGCGAAAAAAATTAGCTATAAAACTGCATACCAAAAAAAAAATATTTTTTTTCTTAATTCAAAGTAAAAAGTTAGAAATTTTGAAGAAAAATCGTTGGACTTTTTTAAATTGTGAACAAAGTTTGAAATTGATAAGCTTTTTATTTTATTAAGAAGCTAAAGTTTTATAAAAAATTAGCAAATAAAAATTAATTCTTAATTTAATTTTTTGAGTTGTGACTCTTTTTTTATTTAGTTTGCGATATGATGAAAAGCGTGACACCAAGTTAATTCATTTCGAGAAAAAGCCGCTATAATAGAGCGGGTATAATGAATTCAACGACGCGTGTCAAATTTGTGCGAGACAATCAACTTTCACCACGACACATACAAATATCCATTGCATTTACACTTTTTTTTTGTTTTGGGAGCACAATGCCCACACCTTCCACGACGCTTGCAGTGATGCAGCATTGCACCGTGCATTCAAACTTGTTTACACCATTTTACAATATCGATACACCTTTGTAAGGTATTAACATGTATGCATGTATTTAGCTTTTAAACGATTAGTCGTTGGGTGTAAATTGAGTAGCACACGTTTTTCGTTACCTTGTTTTGTAATTTTCATTCGCTATACTAACGAGCTTGCGAAAATAATGTGCATAGTTAGCGAAAAGTCATTTTCCAAAAACAAAGAAAAAACTAGAAACGAGACATGGGAGTGTGCGCGGAGTATTGTGTAAAAGGTTATTGATTTATTGCATTACTTTAACGTTTGTTTTTTTTTTTTTTTTGTTTGCAAATTTATTTTTACAATTAAATTTGTGTTAAGTGCCGTCTTTGTTAGATTTCATATCGTTTCAGTTTTTTGTGTGTATTTTTTCTGCTGCTTTGCATGCAAGCTGATATTAGAAGGGTTTGAAATGAGCAAGCTTTGAAAAACGAAAAGAAAACAGTTTAGATATTAGCTTTGCTAAGCAGCGCGCTTGAGTGGAACCTCCGTTTCAGCAATAAGTACATATACATACATACATACATAGTATATGTAATATGATAAGTTATTCTTTGTTTTGTTTTTACTTAGTTTTTTTTTTGTGCTGTTTTCTGTTGACGAATCAACAAGTTGACTTGACTGTCACGTAAGTGGCGCAAACCACAAACTTGAGCGATTTATCTGAATTATTTTTAGTTTAACGGCGTTTATACCACGAATTGAATTGTGAATCATGTAGAGCGAGCGTAGTTTAAGAAAGCCTGAGTAAATCCTGAAGACATTTTTTTGTAATTCAATTTTATTTCAGTAACTTTTTCGAATGGGTGAGCAATGCTAAGTTTGAAAAGGCAATGAATGCTAAAATATAAAATAAGTAGCATGAAGAAGACCAAAGAAATTAAGAAGAGATAGAAAATGTGAGCTGTTGACGTTTAATACAGAAAATTAAGCAAAATTTTTTTTTATTATGTGGCCACAAAGGCACAGTGATTATAATTGATATTTTTTTTTGGATTTTATTTTTATAAATAAAGCCACCCTACAAGTTAAACTATTTAGTTTCCTATTCTAATTATATTTCCTATTCTTTTTGTATGCAAAATTTAGGGAAATTCGACAACTTTTGCTCAAAATTTCAAAATTTTCAGTCAGAATTAAAAAAATCTTAAATATCTGGTTTATAGCTCAGTATTTGACCCATCGCTTCCCGCTGCACCCAAAAAATTTAAGATTGCAAATATCATTTAATATGTGGCCCAAATCAACATATACAGTGTTGTGCATAACATAAGCACCAAAATTCATTATACTACTTTTTGACACTTGCCACTTATCTTTAACAATTTTGTTTTAAAGTATAGCTAGCTCCATAACATAAACCATATAAATAAAAGTTTAAAACTTTTTAGAAAATGTATAAAAATTCGATACATGTAAAAAAATGCTCAGCAAAACTTTTATTTTTTATTCTATTGAAATTGAATTATCTACAAAACTGCATACCCGATTCTTTTTTTTTTAATTCTGATTAAATGTTTGAAATTAATTTTTGTGAATTTCGTAAAATGTTTGAAACTTGTATATACATATGTATATTGTTAAAGTTACAGAATGAGCTATACTTTTATACAAAATTATTAAAACAAAATTAATAGACATAAGTGATGAACATATATTGAATACGGTTAATAGAGATATCTGTGCTCCAGCGCCACCTATCAAATCAGACTGTAAATTCTGTTTTTCGAAATATCGCGCCACCTATCGGATTTGTGCACAATATACACTATTGCAAATACCCCTTATGAATTTAAGCTGAAACTGTTCAGTATTTCGTTTTCGAATCTATACATTACATACCAAACGTGACACACAACCTTTTTCTATGCATATACATAAGAAGATTCAATTGTAGTACGATTTAAAAGTTTTAAATGGCTACAAATTGCCGTTGACTTTTTGCGGACGGTATCGGTGTTTTTCCCCCAAAATTATTACAAATCTCACAACACAGCACACCTTAAACTTTTCCGTAGATGTCTTTGAAAAGTCTAGACTGATAAGAGCAACAAAGGGGGCTACATTCAAATCTATGCTGAGAAAAGAGCTTTAAAACTCTATCATACAACAGATAGTTCAAAAATGGATGATCATAACCTCAAAAAAAGGTCGAAAGAAATTTTCTTTATTTTGATGTAATTTTTTCTACATACTGTGATATTTTCTCCTGATTGATTGAAGGTTTATTCAAAATGAATAAACATATAAAAACTACATGAAATCTCCAAAAGTAGTAAAAATAATTGTAAATATTTATTTACCGTCAATTCATTCCCTTTTTTTTTCTTCTTTTGAAAGCGGTTTTACTTCGATCCAGATAATTTTTATTTTGTTTTTTTCTGGTTGAGCCAGTTAGTTAATGTAGGGACTTCGGAACAGCACAACTTTATGATGGTAACTTCAAAAGCAGTCTACTTTAAGACACATACTGGCTGACTAACCGGTCTTAATCAACCAGTTGGGAATGTCTATCTAAACCGATTTCCAACAACGGGCTTACGGATGACGAGATGTCTCAATATATTTTAAATCTATTGCAAGCTTTGGGCGAATTAATTCGAGTTGACTTTTGTTATTTTTTTTTTTTTTTTGTTGAGGGTTTTGGTAATTTTTTTAATTTTCACATAAAAAAAATCGTGCTAACGAATGCAGACGCCTGTCTTATAACTATCGGTTATATTAGCGGAAAAATTACCTCAGTTTGGCGGTTAGTTTTAAATGGGCATCGGGTATCAAATGACCACTTCCTTTTTTCGCTTTTCTGCATTTGTGAAAAAGAATTAACAGAATTCTTTATTTTCTTGTAATGCACACACTCTTTGTCAGTTGTGCTTTAGCCAACTTTTCTTTGATCTATACTTACAAACGTGCGGAAGCATAGACAGTATGAATTGGATTTTTGGTGTGTACAATGGATAACTTATTTTCGATATGGTTAGACATTCTTTGCAAGGTATATGGAAAAAATCACCAACACCGTCAGCAAAAAAAAAATATCATTATTAGCATTTTAAACTTGCACTTTATCTTACTAAAATTAAATGCGCTATTGCATACCCAACAATTTTCTAAAAACTCTAATTAAAAAGTTTGAAATGGAGAATTCAATAAATATTCGTTGAATTTTTTTGTTAGAATTTGCACAAAGTTTGAAGATTTAATTTATACAGTTTTTATAAAAAATTAGTAGGTGGCAAATAAACGGTCGAAGCTTGTTCAAAAGTCCCTGCCGTATATATTTCTGATAAGCACTATAGTATGAAAGTTCAAGCTGAAACTTTACGAGATATTGTTCAACGCAATAAAAAAACGACTTTTGTTTACATTTATAATCAATGCAAGAAAATATGGAAATGCATGCATATAAGACAAATGAACATATATAATATACATACATACACATATGTACATACATACATAAATGGACGTCGTGTATTCCCCATGGAGTGGCACTCCCTAAAATTCAACACGCATTTACTCAACTCGGCTTGAAATGTATCAAATAAAAATAAAATAAAAAAACACCATAGGGACAAGTGCTAAGCTTAGGTTCCGCTATGTGCCCTAACTTTGGCAGCTATGCAGATACAAACTTTATATATTTACATACATTTTGTATATCTGTATGTCACACTGGGCACACATATTTTCCCAAGTGTTTATTTATCATTATTTTGTTTCTTATCTGCGTATGTAAATGTGCGAGGCAAGCAACTCAAACTCAAAACTGGATTTTTTTTTACAAAGCATATGTATATAAAAATATAAAAACAAATATATAATCATATACATATGTACATACATATACATTGTGTATGTAAAAATCTACTTATGTATGTATGTATGTATGCTTACATTACATTTCGTCATCAGCATACTTCATACAAAAAAAATCAGTAGAAGTTTACCACGCAAATATTCTAACTAGCAGCAACTAAAATAGGCAGAAAGCAAGTGCACTTTAGGCTCTTATCTTTTTAGAACATAATAGTGGAATTACGCTACGACATAAAAGCAAATAAAAAAATCACAAAAAAACAAAAAAGAAAAGAAAAGAAAACACAAAAATTATATGCAATAAGAAATGAAATTACAGAAACAAAAAGCCACTCCAAATATAAAGCTCGGGCTCTAGCTCTAGCGAGTTTTTATGTCATTGCTAGACATACAGATTTTAATTTCCATGTTTTTTTTTTTACATTTTTGAACTTGCCAGTCATGTATGGATGTAGTTGTTTATGTGTTGTGAGCAGCATGACAATCACACGCCCACATAGCACAGCACACACTCACGCACGCACGCGCAGCGCAGCGCAGCTCTCTTAGCATACCAATACCCAATAAACTTTTTAGTTTGATTTTATGTTGAGAACTAAGTAATATTCCAAATCTGCTTAGCTGTTTCTGAATAGTGCAACAGATGGATAATTATACCGTTCCCAATAAAAAGTGAATTTTTTTTTATGTATGATAGTAACTAAGTATATTTTTTAAAAACAACAACAACCACCGGTTTTGGTGTAGGTGAAAAAATGAAATTTTATTTAAAAGAAGATATCTACGAAACATTTTTGTTCCTTAATTAATATTTTTTTATAAAATATACCCTGAGTTATGTCCGAGGTTATTGTCTAGTCACCGTTAAAGCCCCAAGAAAATCTATTCAGCAGTTTTGGAGATTAGTGAGTTCAAACAGGAAATAGACAGATAAAAATTCTAAGAAATTACCCAAATTTATTCTATTACAGTTTATTTATAATTAGTATATGTAGACAGATAGATAGACGTTAAATATTTTTTGAAGTGTAACTTTTTATAGGGCTTGGGAGTAGGTACTCATTCAAAGTATCGTTCAAAAAGAATCGGGAACCCATAAATATCGAATTTCAAAGACTCGATACCGAAAATATCGATACTAAATTAAAAATGAAGAAAAGTCACAATTTTCAAAAAAACTTCAAAAATACTAAATTAATGAATATGCTAAATTTGAATACACCTCTTTTGATAAACTGGTACTCTTTCCGGTGCATCGTTTTATTTTACCTATATGATTATTAGAACTTGCTTAAATAGCTCACATATATTCCTTAATGCTTGTTTCATTCCTCCTGATTGTCATATTCATATATTCGATCCCTGACCAGGACAACATGTTAGCGACATTTCTTTCAACACTTTTCAGATTTCTGTATAAAAAAAGAAAATTAAAAAAAAAACTGTCGCTTACGTTTTCTTTCGCGGTTCGGTTCGTATTGCCTTGTAAATAATTTTCTTTGCGAATTCGATACGTTTCAGAAGCATCGATATGGTAACGTATCATATCAAAATTCGTGCCCATACTTGGGAGATGATAGCGTTGAACGAAACAGCCGAAATAACTGAAAGGATTTGGATAAAATTGTCCACAAATGTAAATTGCATATAACTTGGGTTCATATGTAAGTAGAGCATTTTCTAAAGCGATTTACCACCTGTTTAAAAAGTCTCAACAAAATGAATCGTTAAATAAAAGATTGCAATATGGCTGGCAAACGAAAGAGATTAAGAAATATTAATTTCGAAAATATGTTCAGAGAGAGGGTTACCACCAATTTAAAACATTGTATTATAAATTTAATAATAAATTTATGAAAGATTACAATACTGGGGAGAAACGAAAATATTTTTGAAAGGCTGCCACCTGTTTAGTTAAAAAAGGTGAAATGCTACTATATTGCTGTAAAAAAAAAAAGGTTTAAGGTTTACGAAAGCTTTACTTGGAAAATATCTCTGGTAAGAGTTGCCACGTGTTAAAAAAAGTAAATATAAATTGATAATTTAATTAGATTAAATAATACAATGCTGGTATAAAACAGAAGAGGTTTCTGAAGCTTAGTTTAGAAAAAAATTTTTGAAGACGGTTGCCATGCTGTTGGAAAAATTTAATTCAAAAATTAATAACTACATATTATGTTAGAAAATATCTATATCGTAAATCTTTTCCTTTCTGGCAATTCTCCTGGGCGTAAAGACTTCACGCACTTAGTTTTTTTTTTTTTTTTTTGTTTGTTGGGTGGAAAGATGCGTCTATGTTACATGAATTTGAACTCTTTGTTGACTAAGTGCTGTTGATTACCCTAAACATGCATTTTCCATATAAGCCGAGTGGGTGGAGAAAATCACGTACATTTTTGTAAAGAAAAAAAAAACTAAATTCAAATCATTATTAGCTACAACAGCAGGCATTAGAGGAAGTGATATTGCATTTAGTTTTTGTTTTTAGTAGATACGAGTCTGCCTAATTAATGACAAGTTGCATTCGTAATTGATTTTCAGGTCAAGTACTTACTTATTTAAATTGGTACTATGTACATGGAAAACCGAAAATGATTATAAAGAAAACAAAATTTGAAACACTTATTTTTATTTGATTACAATAATATAGTTAAAGAATAAAACATAAACTGAGATTAAATAAAATATCATATATGTAAGTAAAAAAAAACTATACAAATTTGAAAAATAAATCGAAATAAAAAAATTAACAAAAATAAAATAAGACAAAATATAAGAAAAATAAATTAAAATGCAAAACGAATATAATATGATAAAATAATTCAATGCGGAAAAAACTTTATTTGAAACGGTTTAGAATAAATTTTTTTAAACAAAATTTAATTTTTCCAGAGGCTTCAACATGTACTGGTAAAAGTTGACAAAAGAAAAAAAAAGTGAACAAGGTTTTAATGCACATATGTACATATGTATATATTTTCTTTCATTTGAAAATATTTAAGCATATTGGTATATTTTATTTTATCTTAAATTTATTTCAATATTATTTCAATTTTGTTAAACTTTTAAATTTTATTTTAATTTATTTTTTATGGGGTAAAATAAAATTAAAAAAAAATTTAATCAACAAAAATTAATAAAGAAATAAAATAAAAATATAAGATAAAATAAACAATCATGAAACAAATTTATTCAAAATAAAAAAAAACTGCAAAACAACAAGATAAAATAGCGCAAGCTAAAACAAAAAAAAAAAAACAAATAAATAAACAAAACAAGATTAACTAATACACATAAAATAAAATAAAAAGTACGATAAAATGAATGGAAATTAAAAATTATAAGCAAGAAAAAAATATTAATTTAAAAGCTGGAATTAAAGAAAATGAAATGAAATAAACAATAAAATAAAAAAGATTAAATTGCTAAAAAAATAAATTAATCAAAAAAGGCAATGAAATAAAACGAAATAGAGCCTCTGATTTCTGCAGTTTCATCGTAAATTTCGATTTCAAATGATAACTTTGTTTCATTTGGAACTGCTGCAATATTTTCGTTTCTTTGTTCGCTGCTTGTGATCGTAACTCTCCCAAATATTTGTTTAAACATGATCTAACTGTTAATTTGAGATAGAAATTTAAATAACCAACTATCTCGGAAAAACTTACGAACAATAGGTGGCGGGCTAAACCCACTTGTCAAATTGCTCTCACTCACTTAGTGCTTAGTGCACGACATCTCTTTCTTCTCTGCTGAAGGAGACAAAATCTCAGATTCATTGAGAATAGAAGTCTGGCAGAAATCTTACGGCATACGAAGTGGCTTTAGAAGGACAGTATCCCAATATCTCATCAGTTTCAGCGAGCGCGCTGTCACAAAAGGCCACGAGTCTAAGTGAGCTCTACTGTAACCACCAGAAAAGGGTGTGAGATCTCTTAGTATTTAACAGTCGACCGCCTTTACACTTAGTAATTGAATTTCGAGTGTTAAAATGTAGATTTTTCAATGTTTTAATTCATTAGACTCTTTGCCTTGTTCTAAAATTTGGGTTAGACTTTCTTTTTCTCACAATATTAGAAATTATAAAAACTAAACAAATCTCCCTTAAATTTTTCTTGTCATCAACATCAGGTGATCCAATTGCCTGCATCAATGATGGTTCCATACCAATGCATGTCATCAATACGTTCTGTTGGATTACGTACACATTTACCATACCCGGACAGCAACACCGACAAATTGGCACCGAAGTGGCAGCACATGGTTTGGGTAATGAACATGGGCAGGAGAAACGTTATCATAGCTACTATCAGTGGGTGCCATTTGTATTATTCTTCCAGGTATGTGTGGCCACATAGCTTTCTTTCTTTTTTTTTGGTTTCGTTTTAAGCAGTTTATGGAAAATCAATATTAAAATTTGCTTATTCTACAATTAAAGGGTCTCATGTTCTACGTACCACATTGGATTTGGAAGAATTTGGAGGATGGTAAAATGCGTAATATCACCGAAGGTCTACGCGGCTTCATTACCATACCGGAGGACTATCGCAAGGATCGGCAAGCGCGCATCATTAGATATCTTAATGAGAGCTTGAATTCGCATAACAGTTACTCATTCGCTTACTATTTTTGTGAAGCATTAAATTTTGCTAATGTTGTGCTGAATATTTTCTTGGTGGATAAGTTTTTGGGTGGCACTTTCTTGACCTATGGCACGGATGTTATAAAATTCTCGAATATGGATCAGGAACGTCGTTTCGATCCGATGATCGAAATATTTCCACGTTTAACCAAATGCACTTTTCGTAAATTTGGTCCAGCTGGTTCACCACAGGTGCACGATACCCTCTGTGTGTTGGCATTGAATATTTTGAATGAGAAGATTTACATTTTCTTGTGGTAAGTAGAGATGGTAGATTTACTTGACCAACTAGGAAGTTATTTTAGTAAAAAAAATAATAATAATAATAATAATTTCATTACAGGTTCTGGTTTATTATTTTGTCGGTGATCTCTGGCGTAGCTTTGATTTACTCACTCGTTGTTATCATGATGCCCACCACACGCGAAACTATTATCAAACGTTCATATCGCTCAGGACAAAGTAAGGAAATTCAAAGTTTGATACGCCGTTTGGATGTGAGTTGGAAGCGAATGAAAAATAATATTTATTTTAGGGTATAATAATTTACGCTTAATTTTTCACTCCTTTGCTTTCAACAGATTGGAGATTTCCTTATTTTGCACTTTTTGGGTCAGAATGTCAACGTAAAGTATTATGGTGAAATGGTACAAGAATTTTGCAACATCATAAACACTTCACGCTCTCCCTCGGCACCATCCACTATGGAAATGCGTCCCATATATCCAGAAACAGATCAATTTGGCAAGGAGACGGAGACATAAATACATTTCGAATTTTAAACTTAGAAAACGAATTGAAAATAGAGGCAGAGCAGCAGCAGAAGAGATAAAAATAAGAATCTTTAAAACACTTTAAACGCCATTAAAAAGTAAATGAAATACAATAACAAACAAAAAAAAAACAACAAGAAGAAAACAGATGAAATGACGTAATGCAACTAGCATAGAGCATAAAACAAAAATATTGTCTAATGATCTATTTAATCCTGCCAAATTGACGGGAGTCATTACAACTTTCTATGCTCCTTTAAACGATTCGCCTTCATTTCGCTCAAAACCTACAAAAACGCCTGCATCAAAACTGGTGTACACCTAAATTTAAGACTGTATATTTCGGTGTTCAACAAACAAACATAAAATAGTAGCATAATATTGTATATCGAACGGCTATGTGCATTTGAAAACACAAGAACAATATACTTATAGTATAGAATAAATATCAGCAGAAACGGAAAGTCCTTATTTTTTTCGGAATTTCAAAATTGTTTGGAAAATGTTATTCATAATGAGACAACTTTCACAAAATGATTGTAGGGGTAAAAGGCATTTCTCATCCGTTTTCATTTCACTTTCGAAAAAAAATACTGCTAACGAAAAATTCGGATATTCAGATATTTTTGAAGATTTTTATTTCTCATCAATGCTCCTTACCGTTATTTTTCTATTTCATATTTGCAATTATATTTGATAGTTAACTTTAAAGATGTAGGGGATTCCCAATCTGGCTTAATGCTAATTGCTACATTTTAATTTTTTTCAATGCAATTCAACAGCTCAACTATTGAAATTTTAAATTTTATACCTTTATGCTTTATAACACATTATAATATCTTGTGAATCACCGAATAATTTTTTCGATCGTTTCTAATAGCTTGTTTATGATTTCTTTACGATTTTGATGCTTAATTTCCGATCACATTTTCCCGATATTTTGAAATCGTTATACTCGGGTATTAATATTTTCAAAAACCTCCATATTTACTTGGCGTTCATTACGCTTGATAAAACTGAAATCTAAAACTAATGATAAAATATAATCAATACTGTTGCAATCTAAATAGCGCGATTAAAAAAGATCGAAAAAATTATAACAATCAAATATACACATTGACAAGTTTTGACAACTTTGTCTTTCCTTATTTAATTTTAATTAATAACCAACTATGTATGTAAGTAAAAGTTTCAAACTTTCTAGAAAATTTATAAAAACTCGGCAAATTAAAAAAAAAAACTGAAATCAACATTTTTAAAATTTGTATCAAAGTTTTTACAAAATTTTCGAGTATGGAATTTCATAGCGTATTCAATTTTACAGCAATAAAGCTTAAATATAAGAATGCATGAACAAAATTTACTTTTGCCTGGGAAAAAATGCTGAACACTATCAAAAAAAAAAAAATATATATATACATATATTTTAAAAATTAGCATGAATTTTGAACTTAATGAAAGTTGTTCTTGTTGCGTACTCGATTTACGATTTTTAAAAATTCAGTTTTAAAAGTTTGAAATTTTGATGAATTTTTTTTTCAAATTTGCCGATTTTTTTTTTGTGCAAAGTTTGAACTATGTTGTTTATTATAGAATTAACTATATTTTTATATAAAAAAAAATTAAATTAAATAAGGAAATACAAAATTGGTAAAGCTTGTCAATTAATTTGCTATAGTTTTCGTGATCGAAAATCAAATCTAAGATTAACGATTATGATTAAACAATTAAATCTCACAAATACTCGTACAGATCAAACCAACAAATGAAATTCAAAAAAAAAAAAAATATCGAACTATGATGATAAGCAAAATTGAAGTACCTATATTAATTATTTTATTGCTATAAATTTTAAAACTTTATAACGGTTACTGTCTCTGGCTAAGCGCGATATTTTATTTGACACAAAGCTAGTATACATAAATATATTACAAATTTTTTTAATATTAAACTCTGACGTGCCAAACGATGTACTTTTTGTATACGTTCTGAAAAACACATTACTTTTTCTAAATATAGAAAAACCTTCCGCACATAATTTATAAGTAAGTAATATATGGCAATAATTTATTTTCAATAATATATTTCGAATTTGTTAAAAAACCGATTCGGGCAATATTAACCTTCATATATCGGTTTTATTTTTATTGTCTTACAGTTTAAATTAATTTTTAATTATTTCTACATATTTTGTGAATTGACAAATAAAAATAAATTTTCAAAAATGCTTGAAATTCACTTCTTTTGTAGACTTTAATCAGTTACATACTATATAAAAATGAAAAGCGAAATTATAAAGTTTGTGGCAATAAGAGTAAAAATACTTTGGCTCTTTCGCTCCATTTTTTTTAAGAAAATGTAATATTTGTTTTGTCCCCATAGCTTAGTTCACTTAATGCAGTTTTAAATTACTTTTTTTTTAACTCAATATTGTTATATCATTTTCATAGCTTACTTAAACTAGACATATCGTTTTATTCAACGAATATATCGTAGGTGCGGAAAGTTTTTTTTTTTATTAATAAACAAAGGAAACGTGTTCTCCTGGAACATTGTACACCGTTTGGTTTGCTACTACAAAATTTCGAAACAGAGCGAAAATCTCATTCCCACAATTTGCTTCAATTTTCATATTTTTACTTTATATATATATCTACATATGTATGTGCATTTCTTAAATTTATGACTTTTTAGTACATAAATAAAATATTTGTAACTTTTGTGTAAGACTTTAGTAATTACTTAATTAATCTTTTACCATGTACGAACATATTGAAAAGCTGAAAATTTTGTAAGAAAAAATTTAGTAACAAAAAAAAAAAATTAAATACATATGTACGTTAAAATGCGTTTAGATAAGCTAAACTTTAGAAATTCATGTACGAAAAACGTGAACATTGTGATTATTGATAGGCAGACTTCTTTAAATAAATTTTTTCTATTTTGTGAAGCGATAATAAATAGCTATTGCGTTGTTGTTGTTATTGTTGTAGTATTGGTTATCACGCCCCGTAAAGAGCGGATTCACCCATGGTCGTTGTCGTCAAACTCATCTAGAGGGAGGCCCAGGAAACGTGCAGTTTCGACAGGGTTGGACCAGAGGGAGAGCGGGGTTAGGTGAGTGGGTTTGGGAGGGCATGTGATTGGTATCGTGCGGAGAATCTCCACATGCCGGACATGTGTTCGGTATGCCAGGGATACTACAGTATCCAGATCGCAATTGTGCCAGAGCGACGCGGGACTCGCGGGGCAGCAGGGACTCCTCATCCGCTGCAGTTGGTGGTTGGGCTCCAATTACAGCATTTGCCTGGCGAGACTCGATGGTGGTGGTGACTGTATCTCTGTGGATGTTGCTTAGGACCCGCCGGTACGCCTCCGGATCTCGCGGTTGCGTTATATTTGACTGGATCTCGTCCTGCAGTTCTAAGAGATGCCTTCTGATGTGTCTGGGGGTAGCTCCACTGCAAGCAGTTTGGGTGCCCCGAGCGGTGACACCCAGCAAGGAATTGCTTGCTGAGCATGAGGTTGTGCTCCTTAACGCTTCATCCACTGGGTCCTACTGGTTCCCGGCGATCATACTGGCGCAGCGTAGTTTATTACCGGCCGACCAATCGCCTTGTATGTTGCCAACAACGTTTCTTTGTATTTGCCCCAAGAGCTGTCGGCGAGGGTATTGAAGACATTGTTGCGGCTCTGTACTCTATTGGCGATTGCGGTAGTGTGCGCGGAGAAGGAGAGCAGGCTGTCAAATGTCCCCCAGAATCTTCGGGTGATTAACCGTCGGAATGGGGGTGCCATCGATGTGGATGTTGAGATCCAGCTTGACCTCCTTCGTCCAGGTGGTAAAGAGGGTCGCCGAGGACTTCGCAGGGGACAACGGCAGGTTTCTGCTTGTAAAGAAATGGGCAAGGTCGGAGAGATATCCGTTCACTTTCGAACACTGGCCAACAATACTACTCCAATACTACTCCACTTCGGTAGTTATTGCGTCTCCTTATTTGGTTATTTATCTTTTTTACTGCAGCGCAGTTTGAATACAAAATTCTAAAACATAACTTTATTATTTTGCCTGTTTTCGAGAGATTATTATTAGCTTAAGTTAGGTTAACTGGTTTGAATCAGAACTAGCCTCACATGGACCGAATGCGTCAATAGTGTTAGCAGAAAATAGTTACGAAGGCGGCAGAACAAAGGCTCATATGTGAGTCAAGGAAATAGTTGCTATAAAGTTGATGTAGAGGCTATGCGTCTCTTTCACTGCGAGGCTCGGGTTTGCAAAGGTTTGCAGTAGATGACATTTCGAGGTTCAATGTTTGGATCTTGTCGATGATCTAACAGATATCACCCACCACAGCTCATAGGGTGCTGCGTGGCGGCCGCCGTATCTGAGTGTGTAGCAAGTGCCTGCTTCATTCGAGGTGGCCGGGCTCAAATCTCGGCCGGAGCAAATCACAAACAAAATTATAGCCGCTCTTCGGCGGCCAATGGCAAAACTCCGAGTATATTTCTGTCATGAAAAAACTTCTCACAAAAATCATCTGTCATTCGGAGTCGGCGAAAACTGTGCTTAGTTGGACACATAAATGGCGCCCTATAGAGAAAGAGGGAAAATTTACTTAATATTGTATTTTTTGCATCCGTTTTGGTCGGTGCAAACATTGCGTTTGGGAACGATTTTCCGTCATCCCTTGTTAAATTTTGTTTGGCGTTGTGCCTTCTTCAATGTCATGTTTTGAACGCGAACGCGGCGCATACTTTCTACGAGCTTTCGACACTTAGCTTTTGGCATAGCGACCAATCTTTTTTTTAACGGTATATCAGAGATCATACATGTTATTATAATTAACCTTTGCAGTTTTAACCTTCACAACATCAACATCAACCTTCA
Organism: Anomoia purmunda; assembly: GCA_951828415.1. Taxonomy (NCBI): domain Eukaryota; kingdom Metazoa; phylum Arthropoda; class Insecta; order Diptera; family Tephritidae; genus Anomoia; species Anomoia purmunda. Next base: position 156,594,463 of record OX639993.1, read on the forward strand.
TGGGATTTAAATCAGAGTTGCCGGCTGGCCAATCCAAAACATCGATCTTCTCGCAGAAACCCAATTTTTTACTAGCTGTGAACCATGTTTCGGATCGTTTTCTTCCATTCAATTGGCATGGAATCGAAAACATGTAATTCCGTATAGTTTTGTAAAAGTTTTATAAAGAGAGTACAAAGAAAATGCTTAACAAACCATAATATTCTCATAACCGTGTTTTAGCGTCTTCTAGGTGAACCTAGGTTTATATTATTGGCTCCTAGGATGATGGCCAAATATTCTAACATCTGCTGCTATTCTAATGGTCTTTGTTTCGCCACTCCACAATACGTTTTTTTTTTAAATGTAAGCATTTTTCTTGATGACAATTGATAATTTTTTTTAAATATTTTTTTACAGCAGTGACTTCTTACTCAAAATGCACCCACACAAATTTTGCCTCATTCAATCCTCCCCGACAGACTTTTCAGGATATTTTTAAACCCAATGATTGGTTAATATTTGATTGGGTATTCGTGTTTTTTTCGGTGCTCTGACGGTTCATTTGTCGGCAGTTCAACAAAGGGGTTTCCTGTAATCGATCTTGCTCGCTTATTTATGTTACTCAGGCAAAGGGGATTTCTAACAACCAAACTCAAGCGATTCATATAAGGTCGTAGCCATTGTGAATAAATACAAGCGAAAAATCTTAGTCCATAGCTGTCAAAATTCGGCACAGCTGAGATCACCTGATGTAGCAACCCTCCCCTTTCTTCTGTCAATCACCGAGAGAATTTCTATGTCTGACAATTAGTGATGGCAATTTTTTACATTTAATATCAGCCGCCGCCATCCTTAATTTAGAAGACTTGTAACTTGTATTCATTCACAATGCTGATAGCAATCCATGGGCTGAATGCTTGTTCTTTTGTCCAAATTCGCTTGTTTGTTTTGTTTCCATAAGCAAAATACATGAGGAATACTGGGCAAATTCAGATTTTGACATTTTGACCGTCAAAGCAAAAACAAAGTGCATTTAAAATGTGTCGACTTTTAAGTAAAAGATAAGAAATGGGAAGTTTGTATTTGTACTTGAAACATGACCTTATATATGAATTCGCCTTTATATGAGCATTTATTTCTTGCGAGCTGCAAACAAGGCGAAATCATATAAGGTGGTGTTGAGCAAGCAGCTGAGTGAATTCGCTTGATATACTGAATATCAAAGCTATGTGTTCGTTGTAATTCTCACCGATTTTCACTTTCAATGTGCGTACAATTTGTTAGTGCACATTTATGTTGTTGTAAGCTCAACACCAATTGGTATGAATTCGCCATAGCTGCAAACTTAATCGTAAACAAATTTGATAGAAAAAAAAATTTTGTTTCGTTTCTTTAGCGCATTTTTTTAAAGATTTTTTTTGTTTTTATTGAGAGTTAGATACTTTAAAGATAAAAACGTTTCGGACTCGATTCTAGCTCCTATGATGTCAAATAAATGGTATTGTATAAACAATTGCATTGCTATATTGGGACTTTTTGCGAACTATGGTATTTTTCATTAATTTCATTTCAGTAATTTTATTCAAGCATACAATATTGATCAAAAATTCACTTACCGATTACCCCAATCAATGCGCGACACAACCAACGTTTGCAATTCCAATGTTTGATCCTGCGTCAATGTCGCACCCAACAATTCGCGACGGCAATCTAATATGGATAGCATCACCTTGCGCAGCGTGTGAAATTTATATGTTTCTCGATCCTTTAGCCACATAAATAATAAAAAAAAAATTACTTAGCTATTAATATTTTTAATAAGATTAAAACTAATACAAACCACATAAAGTTTCTTCCATATTTCCGACCATTCTCGCAGCACCTGCGTACATTCGGCAACAACAGGATCAATTTTCGATAGATCCTTAATGTGTATATAGGTTTTGGGGAAAATGCCGACAGCACGCGATTTCCGCGCACATGTGCCACGATACCAATTTGTACATTCTTCTAGTATTTCGACAGAATCGCCCACGTCGAGCGGAAGACCGTAACGGGCATCGCCATGCCAATTGTGAATGGCTGTAAGAGAGAACGGTGATTAAATTTGGAGCACTAAAATTTACTGAAATAAAATAGGTTAAAATAAATTAAATTTGTCCGCAAAGTAATTTGTTAAATCAAATCAGCCTCCTGGCAGCAAAAACGATTGCGATATGGATAATGATAAATGACTATGATATAAGTGATATTTACTATATCGCTGAAAATGAAAATGTAGATGCAAACAGCGACACTTATTAAATGTACGAATGTGATCAGCATTCATGTGAGAAATTATCCAATCGATTTTACCAATAATAAGGACGCAAGCAAGAATTTTTGCATTCGCGAATGGGAAAGGGATAGAATTATAAGTGCCTGCCGTTCAGAGTCGACACAAAACTGCAAGCTCCTCCAATTGTACGGAAAATTTGTCATTCATTTACTGTGAGATATGAGTTTGTTTCATGAATATACTACTTATCTAAAATAAAGTCACTAGACCGAAAAAAAAATAGGTTTGACCAATATAAACTCATTTCGCACACACACAACAAAACAAAACTCTTTTGTAAAAAAGGCAGGTAGGCAATAGGTAAGTTCAATGCCGGTTCTAGCCACAGGCTCTAGTGATTAATTTTTAATATAGCCAAATAGTTACCCAAATAAACGATTTTTCTATTCAGCTTCAGACATTCACAGAAATTTACCTAATATTTCGGTAAACCATCATTTATTTACAAGTTTGGAAAAAGTTCGATACATTTTCAATTAACAAAATAGAGACAAAATAAATATACAGAATTATAGAACTCAAATCTTAACCCTTCTTTTTATCCCAGATATCATAAGCAAGGTCCAAATATCAAATACTTTGCAGTTTTTCCACAGCTCCCTTTGAAAGAAATACAGAACATAATTCAAATGCGTGTAAAAAAGTTTTTAAAATACTCTTCCAGTTGACAACCATTTATCAATTCATTTATAACGATTGTACTAAAAACCTTGAATTTATTCTCTTTACTTGTAATACTGTAAAATAAAGCACAACAAGAGTGACCAGCTGGGCTAATGAACCGATGATGAAAACTATATGGAGGAGTAAAATGGCATAGATTTTGAGGAACAAACAACAACGGGGGATTCTTAGGTAAAGAAGAAACTCCACAGAATATGCATGCAGTATCGACCTCAAATAAAATTCCTGGTATTATACGAATTCCCAGATACAGACTTTTTAAGGTGAGGAATAACATATTTTACAAAATCATGTCACTCTAATTTTTTACGAAGAATTAAAATTAGAGACTGAAATGGGTAAAAATGGGCATGTTGTGTAAAAAAATCATACTAATTTTGCTTTTGTTTAAATAAATAAAAGTCGTTAAAGTTTCAAAAACGAATGAACTATATTATATTAACTGGTTTGATTGCATACAAGTCCGTTTATTTGTAATAGAAGCATGCGTCGGGTATTTAAGGTATGGTTTTTTTATCTGAACTTAGACTCTTCTTTATTTGGTTTGTTTAAATTCTTTTATTGTATTTTTAATAAAAACCCAAATTATTTTCTCTTGAGCGAAGATTCGAGCATAGGATGTATCAAATGGAACGCAAGCAACAAAATTTGAATTAATTTTTTATAAAAGTATACTAGTTCAATCTACAATACATATACAAAATAATTCAAGCATTCGTTATATGGAGAAAATGCGAAAATTCTTCAGCAAAAAAAAATATCACATGTTAACCACATCGAGTCACTACAAACCTGCCAACAACTTTTTGCTCGGAAAATTTCTTACAATTTAAAAGTTTTTATCAAAATATGTTGACTTTTTTTTATTTGCTCAAAGTGGGAAACTTAGATTTATAAAATTTTTGTTGTAGAATGGCGTACCATTCATTGCACCGACCGTAAAATCGAGAATATTTGTCGATATTTACCCGTTGATGAGTTCGTTACGGAAAACAAAAGAACAGGAACTTTTGGTTTATGTAAACAGCGTTTTTTTTGATGTCACATAACTCGGTCAAGATTTCAAGCCGGGGCATAGTCGCAGATGCTGTGTTTATAAAATGTTACAAAATATTCACTTCCGCAGTGTGAAATCCATTTTGTAAGGAACTGTAAAGAACTCAATTAAATTTGTTTCTCCATTTCATAGTTTCAAATATGAATCAGGTTACGGGTATCAACAAATAACACCACCAGCCTCTAGGTTTGATCGTTATAAACTCTCAATCATTATGCTAAAAGTTATATACAAAAAAAAATCGCTTTATTGCAACTGGTTGTCAGCAACGATCCGATCCCATTCTATTGCTTGCATTGAAAGTGTAAAATATTCCTTTCAAGCAGTAATCCATCGAAGCCTCCTTCTACTGCGACGCTCTGCGACTGGATATCATCTTAATATGATGAGTTTGGGCAAATAAGTCACAGCTTTAGAAAACGATGCAACAGATTTTGCTTGTCAATAATCATTTTTTGATCTGTCAAATTGGTTTTTTTTTAATAACCATTGAAAATATAACTCTGGGATCTTTTTGGAGGAAAAAGCTAGACCAGTAGCTGCCAGCGGGCTTCTGTCAAGCAAGCGGGTCTTTACTCTATAAATATATCCTTATACACCGGGTATGGAATCTGCTACATACCAACGATTTCTAGCAGCAGTACAACGCCTTCATTGACGATCAAAGCAAGGAATCTCACCAAAGCATTTCATAGTAATGAATACTCGTAAGGTTGTGGAAAACGAAGTACTTCCAAGGCAATCACTGAGGATTCTAAGCGTTTAATAAAAATAACTATTTTATTTCATATTATTTATACTAAATCGACAATATTAATTTTTAAGCTCAAGGCCAGCATAAGGAAAGTATTTGGAAAAAGGGATGGTAGAAATTATAGTTTTTTCGGAGATCACCACATATCTTTCCTCATCAGATTTCTTTCATGACTCCACCGGTATGTGAACCCACAATCTACGACTTGCTGAGCAAATACGTCCATTGGCTGGACCACAGTCGGTGTGTGAGTTGATGTTGCTTTTTACAACTTTCCTAATCTAAACTTGTAGTACTGTGTAATTATTAACTGTATAATTATTAAGAAATTGGAATACAATTTAAGGGAATAAAACACCATATATTACATAGAGAAGAGAAATAAAGATAAAAAACTACCAAATCAATTCGGAATAAAATTGGCCAGAAATAAATCGAGCTCACAACATTAATTCATATTATTACGGTAAATAATGTAGTTCCTTTGGTCAAATATTATTAAAAAAAATAAAAGAATATCTCTGAAAGCTGAAGGTTATTTTCTTTGATTTACACTAAGTCGGGCTTATTAACCTTTACACGATTAATTAAGGAAACCCAATAGGGCAACATTATTTTGAGAAAAGACAACACCATTTTTTTTTCAAATAATATATATTCTATTTATTTGAATAGCAACTGAAAAAATTAGTTTCGATTTAAATACAGTACTTCTGAATCCATAATTTGCCCCGCCGCTTCCAAGTTTCCACTAAGTTTGTATAAGTAAAAACCAACCTCATGGCAATCATTTTTTGTTTTTTCATATTATTGCAAGTTTTTTCTTTTACTTGGTTATTAAAGTAAAACTTCTTTAGTGACTGTGATTTTTTACATCTCGTAACGAAAGTCGCATCAGAATGGCTTTACTAATTTCAACCCTTATTTTTACTAACTTCTACAAAATATTTTTACTATTTTTACTTTTTTCTACCAATGTTTTTACTAATTTCTACCACTATTTTTACTATCTCTACAACTATTTTTACTAACTGTACTACTAATTACTACCACTATTTTTACCAGTTTCTATCACTATTTTTAATTATTTCTACCATTATTTTTTATTAATGCTACTACTATTTATTAAGACTACTTTTATTAATTTCTACTACTACCAAGAAGTTTTATTTCTTGCCCAGTTAGGTGCCATTGTGAATGAATACAAGTTACAAGTATTCTAAATTAAAGATGACGGCGGCTGATATTAAATGTCCCAAATAGCCAATATTAATTGTCAAACATAGAAATTCGCTCACTCACTGGGAGTGACACAAGAATGCTGAGGGTTGCTACATCAGGTGATCTCAGCTGTGCGGAATTTTGACGCCTATGGGCTAAGATTTTTCACTTGTATTTATTCACAATGGTTTTTGTTTTCTAATACTGTCATATTTGCATGTTTTTTTCTCTCCCTTTACAAAAAGTAGTGCTGACTTTTGCCCAGCTGATTTCAATTTATTTTTGTATACGAGTTTCATATTTTTCACAAAAGTTCAAAGCGAGAGTTCAAACTTTTAGATTTTTACAATTGTCGGATTAAGTGTTTAGAAAGTGCGTTAAGTGTTAAGCTTACGACAAGTCTCGCTTCTGATTAGCAACTAATTATCATGGGTCGAAAAACCGGAAGTTATTTGATAAATTCTATTGCGTTCGATAAATAATAGCGATGAGTGAAATTGGCAGACATGCTCAGATGAAAAATGCTGCTGTAACAATTTTTTCAAGAACAGAACACGCTGATGTCTTTGAAATAGAATTCCCGCCAACCCATCTCAAATTTAGTATGGAGCTACAACGGTTTCGTTTGTAACATTATAAACTTCTGGTTTCTATTTTGATAGAACAAAGATTTAGTATTAACACCCCAGAGTACCAGAGATTTGAAACTCAGAAAAGAGATTACAAGACGAAATAAGAGAATTATTCTAAAGAGCTGGTTATGCCTTCCGCACAGATCTGTACCAAATGTAATTATTTTTTTGTTTCTCTTTGATCTTCTGTTTTTCCGGCAAGGTGAACAGTTGATGTATATTGGCACGTTATCCCTTGTCAAGTTCTCGGGTGAAAAATGACACTGAAGATGGCACAACGGCGAAATCGGTTTGTCTCCAAACCAAACTTGACAAGGGATGACAGAAAATCGTTCCTGTATACATCGATTTTTTTTTATTAAATGTGGGTGTGCAAGAGATAAACCAAAGTGGAAGAGGAAAGTGCCTTGGGAAAGTCCAAGTGTTAAGAAGAAGGGGATGACTGCAGTGAAATGTTAAACCCGACTAAATTCGCCTAGGCGGTTTTTAGCGAGAATTATGAGTATATATACTTATATAAGCTTATCGTTGTCGATTCCAATTGGCATTCTTTCTCTTTTTCGAAGTACATTCTTTCGAATAACTAGTTGCAAACTTATTGTTGTGTTGTTTTTCGAAAACAATAGTAATAGTTATTTGAAATCAAGTTGAGCGCGAAAAAAGTATGTAAATCGATACAAAAGCGAATGGAAGAACATTTTTATTGACTTGAATGAAACATTTAACAAGTAATAAATGTTGTGGCGCATAAATTGAAATGAGTATGCGAAAAGTAGGCGCCAGGATGTATGTATGTATGTATATACATATGTACATACGTAATTGTGGGTGTTGTATAGTAAGCCAATATTTACGGTCATACATAAGTATTTATGTAAATGGGCAAGTATTTACGCATAATAGCTACCTGGTAACACTGACTATTAACTTTGTGCATAAAATTCTAAGTATAAACATAGAGATGTACTCGTACTAACTAAGCACACGTAGACGGAAAGTGATTTTTAAATAAATTCTCTTCGTTTTTTTTTTTACTTGCTAAAACCCTTTAGCAGCGTTGCCAATTATGGATTCAAAGCGCATACGCGTCATTGGCAACTGTAGCCAGCGAATTCAGCGCAAAATAAATACAGAGGAAGGCACAAAAAAAACAAAAACACAAATTGAAAAAGAAAGAGTAACGACGTAGCCGTGCAAATGATATGACAAGAAACAAATGCAACTCCATGGAGTGCCATAAAGCACATGTGAATGCACGCGCACACACACACACGCACAAATTTACTTGCACGCTTCATGCATTTGCAAAGCGGAAAAATTTATAAAAAATATTGTATATAGTGACTCAAAGAATTGTTCATTGGGTGGGTTTTTTTTAATATTCGCAATGTTGGCATTACAAAATTTGTTTCGTTAATTTTTTATAAAAATATAATTGGCAATAAAAGGCATATAACCCAAACTTTCGTAAAAAATTTATATAAATGATCATCAAAATTTCAAACTTTGTGAAATATTTTTAGAAAATTTTGGGTATGCAGTTTTGTGGCCAAACAAATTTTAGTATTAGAGGCAAAAAATTCCGGCTGATTTTTGAGAGTTTTATGAAAGTCCGGTCTTGGAAAGTTTTTTTATAAAAAAATATCAGAATTTCAAACTTCCACAAATTTTCATCAACTTTTCAATTTTTAGGTATGCAGTTTTATAACCAATAAAATCTGGATTTTGTTTTTTTGTAAAAAATATAGTAAGTAACATAACAATAAGCATATAAATAAAAATTTAAAATTTTACAAAATTTATGAAAATTCACAAAATTTTAAATTTTTCATCAGAATTTGTAGAATATATACGAGTTTGCAGTTTTGTAGCCAATCAAGTTTTAGCATAAAAGCCTAAAAATTCCGGTTGATTTTTGAAAGTTTGGTCTTGAAAAGTTTTTTCCTAAACAACATCAGAATTTCAAGCTTCAACAAATTTTCACCAACTATTCAAATTTTTAGGTATGCAGTTTTATGACCAATAAAATCTGGATTTTGTTTGTTATAAAAATATAGTTAGTAACATAACAATAAGCATATAAATCAAAATTTGAAACTTTACAAAATTTATAAAATTTCACAAAATTTTCAATTTTTCATCAGAATTGGTAGAACATATTTAATTTTGCAGTTTTGTAGCCAAATCAAGTTTATCATAATAGTATGCAAGTCATAGTAAAGTGCCAAAAAATGTCTTATAATTTTTGATAATTTTTTTTTAAATTTTGCTCGTGGAATTTTTTTGCCGCAGTTTAACACAAAAAAATATTAAAAATCAACACAAAGTGATATAAAATTTATCCGTTATGTGGAAAAAATGGCGCATATTAAACTTGAATGATCTACAAAATTGCACCACAAAAGTTTTCCAATAATTAAAATTTTTATAGATTCTGTACAAAGTTTCAAATTCAAAGATTTTTGTTATACTTACTACCAACTACTTTTTTATAAAAAAATCTACAAATGTCGAATATGAGAAAAAAAATCAACATCTCGTCAATTCCTAGAGTCACTGTAGATACACATACATACTAAACATATAAGTTCGTGCATATGTTGGACGTTTGCAAAGCAAAATGTCGGGAAGTGGAGATAAAAGCAAGCAGTCAGTCTGTCCGCCAGTCAGCCGGCAATCACCGAGGCAAGGCATGAAGAAGTGCAGTAGCATTAAATGCTGCGAACAAAAGCAAAGGCAACAACAAGCTTACCAAATGTGAAATAGAAATGAAAAGCAAAATATTCAAAAGAAAAAAAAAACAATAAAAAAAAAGTAAACAAAAAGAAAACAAAGTTACAAAGAGTTGAAAAAATGCGGTTTCCTGTTTTGGGACGAGCACTTGCGAGTCACTCAGTCCGCCAGCCAGCCAACCAGTCAGCCAGACGGGCAGCACCAACGGCTTTGGGGCCAGTAAAGAGAATCGCCAGCCCCATCTGGCTGGTGAATATGGGCTTGGCAAACAGTGTGGCACTGGCAGCAATAGCAGCGGCAGGAGTGTTGGGTATTTTTTTTTTTAACAAAAGCCGAAGGAGACGGCAGTCGACGACAATAAAGGACAGTGAGGTGTTTATAAAGGCGACACAGACAGACAGACATTTTTAATGATATTAAAATGTTTTATAGCTCTTAATTATAAATAATAAAAAAAACACAACAACAAATAAAGGAATAAAGGAATGAGGTAATTTCTTGTAGGAATCTGTGTTAGGTTTAACATTAAATAAATGAGGGAAATGTGCAAAATAAGGAAAAATTTAAATATATGTATGAACTCTTTGGTATATACTTTTGATAACAATTCAACTTCAAGTTATTTTTATTTTGGCATGAAATATTTTGCTGCTGTTAATGAATGGAACTACTACACCTTTTTCAGTTTTAGTTCAGAAACTTGCAATTCATATTCAGAATTTCCATTTCAAATTCAGAAAAATGAGGTTCAGAAAATTACAATTTAAGTTCAGAATTTCCACTTTGAATTCAGAAAATTAAAATTGAACTTCAGAATTTCCCATTAAAGTTCAGAAAGTTACATTTCAAATTCAGAATTTCCATTTTAAATTCAGAAAACCCAAATTAAAATTCAGAAACTTACAATTCAAGCTCATAATTTCCATTTCAAATTAAGAGTTTTCACCTCAAATTTAGAAAATTACAAATCAAATTAAGAATTTTTATTTAGAATTCAGAAAGTTGCAATTGAAATTCAGAAAGTTACTATTCTAATTCAGAATTTCCATTTCATATTCAGAAAACTACAGTTCAAATTCAGAATTTTTATTTCGAATTGAGAAAGTTGCAATTCGAATTCAGAAAGTTGCAATTCTAATTCAGAATTTCCACTTCAAATTCAGAAAATTACAATTCAAATTCAGAAAGTTACCATTCTAATTCAAAATTTCTATTTCAAATTCAGAAATTTTCACATTTTGACTGGAATGCTATTGAATTTATTGAGGAGGAACAATTTTTAAAAGAACCCTTTTTTCATTAAATTTCGCTTTTAACGGCTTAACATTAATATGCACTTTGTGAATAATCTACTAGTTTAATATTATGAATATTCACCAAAAGTCAATTATTAAAGGTTCTCGCCACCTCTTGACGAAATCGGCTCTCTTAGCAAGACGTGATGTTACTAAATCTTCAAATTTACGTGCAAATTGGAGTGAAAGCACAATTTGTGGAAGACATATTTCTATGTTTTCTTTTAATATAAATTTAAAATTGCATATTGGATGAAATTCATGAGCGTTTTGTCTTAGGTAACATTAATACAACCTTTGGTAAGGGAGTGTCAAAACTCTAATGTCACTATCGAGCCAACCTTTAACAATTGAATCTTGATGAAAATTCTTCTTTGGACTTTTGTTTTGTCAAAATGAACATTTTTAATTTAGTTATTTATTGTTCCAGAAGTTTTCAATGACTAAAATTATAAGTGTTTTCAAAAATAAATATCTTTACTTGATAGCGATGCTCTCTTTTTCTTTCATTGCCTTCCTCGTCGAGACGCCAGTTGTGCAATAAAGGTCCAGTCGGAACTTGTATTAATGTTCAAGAAATGGCACGTGCCATACTACGATTGTTATTCTTACTTTAATTATTCTTATATTATAAACAAATATGTAAAACCTATATATTGTGATATATAAAATGAATTTACATTTTGATTGTAACTATATAACTCAAGAACCACCAAACCGATTTCGATAACAATTTTAAAGTATATTAGGGCATACATATAGATGGTTTTAGAATACTTTTTTTCCGGGAGGTGGACCGGGCCAATCTATTCGAAAAAATCGTATTTATATTTTGGTTTACTTGAAAATAGGTTCGTTGGTCATCGCATCACGAGAGCAAGGTTAACCGATTTGGCTAATATTTTGACTCAAATGTGAAACGGAGATTAATTAATGGATAAGAAGTGTTTGGATTTAAAAATTTTCTATAGAGATTGCTCACCATTTTGCCTCGCTGATGAATCTCAACAGGCAATTAACCTGGGTGTTTGAAACCACTCCAGAAACGGCAATCCCAGATAACGCACCCTGTTTTTACTCAGAGCAAGACACTTGCACAGTAGATGCAAGACCGTTCCCTCCTCTTCATCATTCTTGCAGCAACTGCAGAATCTTCGGATGGCAAATGGCATACCAATGCGTTCTTTATCCTGAAGAATCTGCTTGGTCGTACCTGTGACCACGGTCCCAAGTGAGGTATAGTCTGTTCTACTTGGCCATCTCCTGTAGAGATAGGTGAAAGTCTAGCGCGATGTTTGAATTAAACGTGAAAGAACTAAGAGCTTTGATTGCAGCCTGGCTATCACTATAAATGAAGATGTCTTTTCCTAGAATTCCGTTTCCCATCTTCCCTACTGCTCCCATAATAGCTGAGACCTCAGCTTAGAAAACGTTGAAGTGATCTGGTAACCTAAAGGAAATTCGCAAGAAATTCCCTTACTTGGAATTCTTGTAATAAAGTTACTTTCAAAAAGTGATGTCAAAGTGCATCGATCCGTGCTGCTCGGGATAGAGCAACACTTGTTTAAAATACAGGAGTGCTCCTTGGTTTCGGGATGTCACTGGGATGTCTCTCTTAGTTGCAAAGCAGTAATCGCTGCCATCTGTTGTCCTGCGTAATCTAAAGGAAGGGAATCTCAAAAAACCGTTCAATGCAATTCAAATGTAATTTTTTTTCGTACAGAAATCAGTAAGCCTGAATTTTCTTCAAGCCTTTCAAGAGCCCCCCTAGATTGAAATGGGTCCGGGCTATGTCTTTCACTGGGGAAATGTCTATCGGGCAAAACTACTAAGGTAGTTTGACAGACGCTGCGAATCTGTCATAAAATCTCTACAGGAAAAAAGTAACTCTAAATGAATAGCCCGATATATACCTATGTATGTACATATACATACACATATAAAAATTCATACTCGCACTTGCAGTAGTACTTATATAGAGATTGTTCGCTGTTCTTAATTTAATGTGTTTATAATTTAGTGTTGTGTTGTGTTATGTTGGGCTACTGCAATTGACGCAATTGATGCTTATATTGCACTCTGCTGCACTACAGTGCAAACCACACCACTATAGGTACACAAACAAAAAACAGATGGACGCCATGGAAAATGTTGTGTCAGTCGTATGAAATTAATGTTGCAGCATTCTGTTATCAGCCTGGTAAAATTAAACAATGGTCCCACTGATTTAAGGCATAATTTAAAGTGTTGATTGCCACTAAAACAAGCAGATTATTGAGTGCGATGGCAGAACATATTTCACTGTAATTTGACAAAGAAATATTTTCTCCGAATGGTCTCGGTTTTAGCAGAATTATTTTTAAACTGTTTTCGCACTTTAGAGTATGCAAACCGAAAACTAATTCAATTTTTCCCGAATTACCACTTTTAAAATTATAAACTGCGAAAACTATTAGTATAAAAAAATTATCTAAAATCAACCGTGCATAAACTTGCATTTTATTTTACTAATGATGACTTCGTTTCCACCTAAAAATGTTGTAAAAATGCATACATTTCCCTTTCTCTTTTCGTCAAAATAAAATGTCAAATTAGCACATAAACATTGGTATTACATAAGTATCTATCCTTGCATTTCATAACATATTCGATTTAAACTATCAGCTGATTTTCAGGGCAATCATCTCCCCTGACGAAGTTTCGCGGGGTAGAAAATGCGCATTTTTTCATTTATTTCAGCGTGACATTTTAAGAAACGAACACATAATTTTTTCACCTGCTTACATTTATTTTAGAAGCGAACGCGAAAGAAGAACATATGAAATTTGCTTGCGAAACGAAATCACCATAAAATTTAATGTTCTACAGCATACTTCGATTTTTTAGGTTTATCGAATTTTTATAAATCTTCTAGAAAGTCTGGAACTTCAACTTACATGGCTCTTTGTTATAAAATGAACTATATTTTTGTAAAAAATTATTAGAATTAAAAAACGAAATACACAATTGTCAATACAGTTTGCTACTATTTTCGCGACCACAACTGTATGTGAAGCTTAAGAAAACTGAATCATGAAAATATGTTTAAAGTGTGTTGCCAGCTGTTTAAAAAAAATTAATTTAATTCATATTCTTAGTATACTGAAATATATATGTACAGTCATGTGAATAATAATAGAGACATATATCGATATATCATACAAATCCAAATAAAACAAATATCTTTATTTATTTCTGGGTAAGTTTTTTTATTTTGAAAATAGCTAATGTAGGTACTTACAATCAATTAATAAAATAATTGGGTCGAATTCTATTCACAAAGAAAAAACAAAAGCTATTTCAATCGTTCATTTCATTTTAGGCTGTGAAAAAATAGGGACATTTACAAAAATTTAAGTTATATTAAAAAAAAGTTTAACTATAAATTTTTTTAACATTATTTGATTGTTTAATATTTGGTTGTTAAGCCCTTATTATGTATAACGATCCGACATCGACGAGGCATAGAGTCAGCCAAATTTTGGCATGCGGCCTGGGGAATAGCTTCCAATACTTCCTTTACCAGTGACCAGAGGGCATTTTTATTGGTTGGTTTTTACCCCTCAAAGCTACTTTTACCTCTCGCCACAAATTCTGAATAGGGTTTAAGTCTGGCGATTGAACAGACCAGCTCAAAGTGCTAATGTTGTTATCTGAGAACCATTTTTTTTACCAGCTTTGATGTCATTGTCCTGCTGGAAGACCCATCGAAGCGGCATATTATTTTCAGCATAAGGTAACATCACTTCACTTAAAATATTGCAATGAGTAACTGCTGTCATTTTATCCTCAATCCGATATATCGGACCTATACCATGGTAGAAAAAGCATCCATGTTTAACGGTTTTAATTGTGTATTGTGGCTTGAAAGTGGTGTTCATTGCTCTTCGGACATGTTGTGCATCACAGTCACGATAAAACATGTCACATTTAGACTCATCTGACCACAGGATATTACGCCATTTCTCCGCTGGCCAGTTGGCATGCTCTTTAGCAAAAAGTAGCCTTTTAGAAACATTTTGTTTTGACAGATAAGGTACTTGCCTCGGCTTCTTCGATTTTAAATCCTTTGCATTGAGCTTTTCGCGAATGGTGGAAGTATCAACATTTAAAGATAATTCACGTTTTATGTATTTTGAAGATGCAAAGGGGTTTCTTTTCACAAACTTCACTATATTCTTTTCAATAGTTTGTGTAATTTTTGGTTTCCGTTCGGGTGTTTCCCTTTGCTGTTTATATTTGATTGCATTTTCTACCATTCTATTGGAGCATTTCAACGTCTCGCCTATTTTTCGGTACGAAAATCTCTTCTGGTGAAGGTGTTTTATTTTTTATCGAAGCTGAACACTACAATGCCGTGCTCTGCCCATTTTGAATCACTAAACTATAATATTTCGTTATTCGTTTAACACATATGTATGTAATTATATTCCAACATATAGAATACCTTTACCGATTTTAAATGTTTAAAAGCCACAAAATTACAAAAAAATTATTTAGTCAACTTTCGCGTCCCTATTATTTCGGACAGGCTAAACTGAACTCACTTCACAAAATGATCAACAATTATGAAACGACGCAACATTTTTAGTCTTTGATAACGGTACTTTGCTTTTTCGAAATCCCAGCAAGAAATTAAGTAAATAATTTCTGACAAATTGTTACATTTTAAAGCAGAGCAGGGTTTTGAAGTGTTTTAATGTAGGTGTCCCTATTATTTTTCACATGACTGTATATAATAATATTTATATAAAACGAAAGCGTTTATATGTAAACATTTTTGAAGAGGGTTACCACTTTTAATTTTTTTAATTATAATACTATACTGGTGTCCAACGTACAAGGTTCAAAGAAGCTTTATTCCAGAAATATTTTTTGAGATGGTTGCTACTTCTTTAAAAAATTAGAATTGAATTAAACTTAAAAGCGCTTTAGGAAAACTTAGTTTCGAAAAAATTTTGGGGGTTGTCAACGGTTTGGTAATGCTTGGTAATTATATACATAATTATTAATACCGTTAGATATTATATATTTACCGCATATATTTATATTTTGCCAAAATTTTTTTGAAAGCATTCAGAGTGGCACTTTCCCAAAATTAAATTTCTATGAAAAACAGCTTTAGCATATGTATTTCTAAAGACTCATTTTCGAATAGAATTGCAAAAAAACTTTAAAAAAACCTTTATATGTATTAATAAAAATTCGGGCTGCAAATACCCGTAGCATTCCGATTGAGGTTCAACTATTCAACACTAGAAGGAGATAATGGAACTTTAATTTTGTTGAACTAAAACCGAAAATTTTCAGCAACCAACCGTAATCGGCAATTATAAATTCGATGTTTTAAAGTAATAAAAAATTAAAAAACAAAGATAAAAATGAATTAAAAGTTTTTACTTTTTCTGTTACATTTGAAATGATAACGTCAAACCGACAAAAATAAATTGAAAGAAAATATAGTAAAATGAAATAAAATAAAACAAAGTAAAATAAGAATACAAATAATATTTACAAAATAATTTAAAAATGTGTAACAAAAACTAAAATAACTAAAATATAATGTTATACAACCTATACTATTATGATTCGTTTTGTTGTTGGTTTTTTTTTGTCAGAATTGTTGTTGGCTTTCATCATTTCGTAATATAGATCGCAACCCGATCCTTTAGAGAATTGTTTAATCGAATAGGGTAAGTAAAGCACAGGAATATGGATATCAACCGAAAGGTGCTATTGAAAATTATTTAGTCACGATATACTCTTGATGAGCGTTGTCAGCTGTAAAAATTTGAAAAAGTAAATAATGTACGTTTATGTGGGAAATTTTAGCGATAAAATTAAACCTTATAGAATAAATAGAGTAGTTTGATTTTATGAGATATTTTTGGTCGACTATGTTCCTGAACAGACACGCCTCCTATTAAAACGTTAAATATATCAAATATTTTAACTGTGCAAAATATAGGAAAAAGAGTGTCAGATGAAAGAGTTGAATACGTCTAAAAATTTAAAACAAAAAAAAGCAACCATTCCAATGAGGAACTCAAACAAAATTTTTTGAGAATAATTTAGTCACGTTATCTACATATGTATGTATGTAAATCTTGTAATATTTTATATTTATGCCGTGTTTTGTGGTTTTAAAGCTTGTTTGTTTATTAAAGCTCCACTTGCTGTGCATTTGTTGTTGTAATATGATAACAGTACATTCGTTTTGTATTTTTAGTTAATTTTTTTGTTGTTTTTTTTTTTTATATGTTGATTTTTGTTTCAGGGGATCGATTTGAATTATTTTAGTAGGCTTATAGTGATTACTACTTTCTTTTGCCTTCGTTTCGATTTTTTTTTCGGAGTCTGTTTTTGTTTAGTGAGGTTAAGTTTTGTATTGAGCGATTAAATAATTATAGCTCGTTTTTTATTTCCAATTCAGGAGATTTTTCGATAAGAACTTTTCGATATGGTAAGATATCGACAGTAACCGGCGTTCCTAGTGTGAATAAATATCGAAATGTAATTTTATTCAACTGTAGTACAAAAAAAAAAAAAACTTTCTAAAAGTGCGAATTGAATTTGTATTCCAATTATTATTTTCAGCACTAGGTACCTACTTTTTAGGTCATTTTAACAAACCATAATTCACATGTAGCACTTGAAATTTTTCAGGTCGCCGCATAAACTATGCTCGCTCGACTCCTTACTAGCAATAATTATTTTGTTTAACATAACAACAAAGAAGGGCGCCACCTAAGAAATGAAAATAATAATAATTTTCCCACGACAGCTCTATGCCAGGATCACAAGTTCTTTTGCCAAGCGTTGCGGTAAATGTGAAAAGCTAATAACACGACCAACGAGGACGGAAAATGGCACAAACTACAAGGGCGAGAACGTAAGTATTTAAGATAATTAAGTGCGTTCCCTAAGTAAAGTGGGTGTGTAATACGCATACTTAGCGCGTAAATAAGTATCAGTGTAAAAGGCGACGCCGCACGGCACGGTATGCCCGGCATTTTATAATTAAAACATACCACTAGCGCTAATTGCAACAACGCCGCCGACCGACCGACCGACCGACCGACCGACCGACAGGCTGCACCACACGCTGACAGGCAATTACGAATTGCGCAACTCTTTTTCGCCGCCTTTTCTTGTTTTTTTGTTTTTTTGCATAGTTAGGAGCATATGCAGAGCACAAGTTGCCGCAGATAGTGCGGGGGAAAGTGAACTATAAAATATGGAACTGGCAAAAGTGCCAACAAATACTCGCTAGCAGCACTTACCTACAACTGGAAAATGGTAAAATCAAAAGCAAAAGCTTAGCCAACACAACATGAGCAAAGCGGAGCGCAAGTGGCGCAACTAAAACGCTTCTAAATAGGTCAGTCACATTAAGATAAGAGCGTGGTTGGTTGTAAGTGCTGTTATACACTTAAGGTTGTAGGGTTGGCGAGGTGCTTGGGATGATACTACAACAACAAAGTTGGTAGGGTATCCTACAAGGGAAGGCATAACAGTTATGACACTCCAGAGGATTTTTCACTTAAGGCAACAAAAAAAAAAAAGAGAAAAAATAACAACAAAAGGGAATATTCTTGCTGGGCATTTAGTGACAACATCCACAATGGCGCGCAGCGTACTATAGCAAAATGAGCTGGGCACATATGTAGGTACACATACATAGCGCGTGTTATAACCCTATAGAGAAGTAGAGTGTTTCCAATTGGGAATGGTAGCAGGATTACTAAATTATAAAACAAAAACGACCTTGACCATTACTTGTCCTTTTATTGAGGTTGCCTCTATTTAATTGTTTTTGCAATTAATATTTAGTTAATTCAGTCACCGGAGAAGCTGTTGAACTGTTTAAATTCGCATTAAAAAAATTCATATAAAAAGCAATAACTAACATATTTTTTCTCCCATATCGGTGGCCGCCGTAGCCGAGTGTGTAGCGCGTGAGTTATGTTCCCACATCTTAACTACATATATGTAAGACATCATGTTCAACTGACTCGCCACATTCCACACAAAAACTCAAAACACATTTCCATATAAAAAGATACATACAAACATACACATATTTCAGGCATCAAATTTAACTAAACGCTTACAGTCCAACACTCCAATAAGCATATGCACTTACATACAAACACAAACATACATTCGTTCGAACATACAAAACATGCATAATTGCATATTTTGCATTCAAAGCTGAGTTGAACGCAAAAATAGCTCGTAAGAAAAAACAGTCTTAAGACATAAGTGATAGAATAAACATCAAAACTGAAGTTTGGAGTTTTAATTCTGTTTCTGGCGCAGTCGCAGAGGATTTTTTTTTGGTTTTATCTTAAGATAAAGTGAACCTACTTGCAGTTTAAAATAAATATAACTTTTAAAAGAACACCAAAAAGCGAACAATAGTAGGCAATTGTGAACAGTGAACTTATGAAAAATAGACAAAAGCATTTTGACAAAAATCGAAACATGTCGAATGTACAGGAACTTAGTGATGTGATAAGAAGGCAAGAAGAGGTAATTAACGCATTGCAAGCACAGATGCAGCAGCAAATGCAACTACAGCAACAGCAGCTAATCAACCAACAACCAGCGCAACAACTCGCTCTTAGTGATGACAAAATAATAAGCCACTTTCGCCACTTAAAATCGTATGGTGGGGCAAAAAGCGACAATTTACTCGCATTCGTCAACGCCGTCGACAGGGGATTTACTTTGTGCAACAATAGGCCCCATGTAGAAGAATTCGTAACCCAAATAGTCGTGAACGAAAAATTGCATGGCGACGCAGGAAGATGCGTTCAACAGCTGATAAACCGCAGCAACTGGTCTGACGTGAAGCAGCGACTGAAGCAGAGATTCCAACCGCAGGAAACGTATGGGCAAATATTCAATCAGTGCAGAGAAATAAAGGTTAATAATTTAAGAGAACTTTTTGATTTCTTCTTAAGCGCTAGTTATAAAATTAATGAATTATACGAATTTGATGAAGCAAAGCCTTCAATATATACACCTGTAAATGTAGACCGAGACCTTAGAGAAATATTGTTAGAAAAGATTGATGGAAGTTACCGAACTCATCTAGATGAAAGTGCTACCTTATTAGAAATGTATAACAGTTACTCAAAATTTAGGTTATTAGATGAAAAACGAGCTATTTCATATAATCACAGAAAACAAAGTTTTTTTTCAAAGGATGCGACAAATAAACAAAATCGGTTTGAAAATAGTAAGTCTAACATTAGACGAGAAACAAATAATCAAAATTCGCAAATTAGTAATAGTAATTATAATTATCAGAATTTAGCGCAAAGTAGACGCTTTCCGAATCGAAATAATTCAGAGCAACGTTTTCAAGCTCCTATACGTAATAATATGTACAATTCCTTTCAAACGAGGTCGAACTCACATATGAGTGTTGACAGTCAAAACAATAGACAGAGCCAGTCTGGTTCATCCAGAAGCTATCAGCCGATGGAGGTGGGTAATGTACAGGAAGACGTAAATTTTACCAAAACGCCTCCACCTGCAGATTGCCCTTAATGACTTTAACAATTGGCGGTAAGGAAATTATATGCCTCATAGATACAGGTTCCGATACAAGTTTAATTAAACCAGATATTTTCAAAAACCATTTTCCCAAACAAGAACTGCAAACACCCCTTTGGTACAGAACTATAAATGGCATAAATCAAGTAACGCACAAAATAGTTACTCCTATACCTGAAGAATTTAAAGTCTCAGGCACTTTCTCATGGAAAGTGATTGATTTTTACAGTAAAAATTACCAAGCTATAATAGGCCAAAATTTTCTCGTCCCTCTTAAAGCTAAGATTGATGTAGAGAATAGATTTATTACCATATTAGGAAAAACAATACATTTTGATACAGTTAGCCCGTATAAAAAACAGGAAATTTGTGCACTTGAATTCAGTGATATGCAAAATTTAGACTTAAAGCATTTAAATTCCGAAGAAAGCCAATTGATTAAAAACTTATTACAAGACTATAAAGATTTATTTTTCAAGGAAGGAGATAAGCTTTCCTTTACACATGAAATAAAACATAAGATATTTACAACGGAGGATAGGCCTATATATTCAAAGATCTACAGGTACCCACAGGCTCACGAATTAGAAATTCAGAGGCAAATAAAAGAAATGTTAGATCATAATATCATTAAAGAAAGCAATTCTGCTTATAACAGTCCCTTGTGGGTAGTCCCAAAAAAGGTAGATAGAAATGGAAATCAACGATGGCGCATTGTCATCGATTATAGAAAATTAAATGAAAGTACAGAAAGCGATAAATTTCCCATACCTAACATTGATGGTATCATGGACAAATTAGGAAAAGCGCAATATTTTTCCTCTATTGATCTTGCTAAAGGATTCCACCAAATACTGATGGACGAAAATGACAGAAAAAAAACTGCATTTTCTACCCCTTTAGGTCATTACGAGTTTTTGAGAATGCCATTTGGCCTAAAAAATGCTCCTTCGACGTTCCAGCGTCTTATGAATTCAGTGCTTCGAGACTATATAAATAGAATATGTGTCGTCTATTTAGATGACGTCCTGATTTTCAGTACTTCTTTGGTGGAGCATATAGAAAATATTAGAAAAGTCTTCCAAAAACTAAAAGATGCAAAGCTGAAGATCCAGTTAGAAAAATGCAGTTTTCTGAAAAAGGAAACTGAATTTTTGGGCCACATATTAACACCTAATGGAATAAAACCTAATCCAAAAAAGGTGGAAGTCATACAAAAATTAAAGTTGCCCATTTCCCAAAAACAAATAAAATCGTTCTTGGGTATTACAGGTTTTTATAGAAAGTTCATCAAGGACTATTCTAAAATCGCTTACCCGATGGTAGCATGTTTGAAAAAGGATGCAAAAGTTAATATAAATGACCCAAATTATATAGCTGCATTCGAAAAACTTAAGGATATTATTACAAATCCTCCCATTCTAAGATATCCAATTTTCACCAAAAGGTTTAAATTGGTTACCGATGCTAGTAACTTCGCTATTGGCGCAGTCCTGACACAAGATGATCACCCAGTTTCATACGCTTCGCGAACACTGAATGATCATGAAAAAAATTACTCCACTATCGAAAAGGAATTATTGGCGATAGTGTGGGGAGTAAAGTATTATAGACCTTATTTGTTCGGGAGAGAGTTCGATCTAAAAACAGATCACCAACCGCTTAAGTGGTTGCAAACCAAGAACTCTGGCAAGGATATAAATCCCAGACTACAGCGTTGGCTAGTACAATTAGGAGAGTACGACGCAAAAATTGAGTATATTGCCGGCAAAGAAAATAAAATAGCCGATTTCCTAAGTCGAATTGTAGACGAGGAAATAAATATGGTTAATTCCGACAATTTGGGAATGACTATAGAAGAAATGTTAGAAATTAAAAATTTAAACACTGGGGAGCAACAAGATCAAACAATGGTTTCCATGGAAGTTCAAACTAACCACTCTCAAGAGGAAAATTCTCAAAACCACTTCACGACCCTCGACACAGTTGTAAACCGTTTCAAACAACAATTAATTTTAGTTGAAACGAAGAAAAACGAATTAGAAAAAATCTTTAATAATAAACGTGTTTTCGTAGATAAGCAGGATATTAATTGTGAAAATGTAATTAACATAGTGAGAACACATTTTGACAGAGGAAAGGTCGCTATATATTCTGAACTTAGTGACGCTGAATATAAGGAGTTAGAACGAGTTATTCTAAACTCTTACCCAAATAATGAACACATTTCTTTTGTAAGATGTACTTACTTTCCCAAAGATATTGAAGAGGAATATGCACTAAAGAGGCAGATATCGTTTTTCCATAAAATTGAAGTAGGACATTCAGGAATTATCCCAACTTACGAGGGAATGAAACACAAGGTGTATCACCCTCAGCTAAAAATTAAAATTCACGAAATAATAAATAACTGTGACATATGTAGTGGAGGCAAATACGATCGAAATCCCATCAAAGCGAAATTTCAAATTACGGAAACACCCAACACAGTAAATGAAATTGTTCACATAGATACTTACGTTAACAGCAAACACTCTTTTATAATTTTTATAGATAAGTTTTCAAAACATGTCATATGTTTTCATTTACCTGATAGAAACAGTCAGACAATTATCGGTAAAATTAATGAATTTTTATCAATTAAGGGACATGTAAAAAAGTTTGTCTTCGATAATGAATTCAACTCGAAAAACGTTTGCGATACCCTGACTAAAGAAGGCATAGAATTTCATGTTACCAAGCCAAATAGTCATACCGGGAATTCAGATATAGAAAGATTAAACAATACGCTTACTGAACGTATAAGAACATTAAATTTGGAGGAAAAAGTTCCAATAATCACTCAAATGTGTAAAGCCGTGAAATTCTATAATAACTCGTATCACACCACAATAAAAGCTTCACCTTTAGACGTCCAGAATAACAAAATTGATCATGAAATAATTAAGAAACGGTTAGAACAAGCAAAATTGAGGACTATTTCCAAGCACAACTTAACGAAAGAAGATTACTTAGAAACTAGAAAACAGGGGTTTATTAGAAACTATAAAAATGTTAGGCATAAGGAAGAGCCAAAATTTATAAAAAAAAATTTAGAAAACATTCATACTTCAAACATTAAACGCCCTTTTAAATTTACAGGACGTAATATTGACACTTATACTGGCGATGATGGTAACGACAGCGGCAGGCTTAATGTCGGTGAATCCAATATCGGATCAACTAGGTTTTACAGTAATACGGTTGAGGGAAGTAGAAATTGCGAATGAAACAAATACCATACTGCACATGGTAAAAACAGAAGAGATTCAAAATATTTTGGAAAATTTTAGAGAAAACATAAATATGTCAAACATGGAAATAAGCAAGAAGGAAATTCTTTTCACAGAACTAGAGTTATTAGCAGCAAAAGTTAAATCAATTACCCCGAGGAAAATTCATAGAAATAAGAGGGGACTATTTAATGGATTCGGATCATTGTACAACTGGTTATTCGGTTTGATGGATGATTCAGACAGACAGGAAATTGAGGAATTTTTAAAAGTAAATAGCGAGAATAACCACAATTTGATAGTAAACTCTAATAAACAAATTATTATTAACAGTAACTTTAACAAATCAATAAATACTCTGAAAACAATAGTAGAAAATGACAGGAAAAAAATTTTAAAATCACTGAACGAAGTCAATAAAGAGCTTAAGGAAGAAGCATTTTTCTACGAAAGCTTATATAAACTCTCATTTATAGAAAAAAAGATAGACCAAATTCAAAATAATGTCGCATCCGCTAAATATAATACACTTTTTCCAAACATCCTAAGCAAAGAAGAAATTGAATACTTTGAAATTGATTTTTACAAATTGAAGTTGGCTAGAATGGGTCTAGTGATTTATAATAACGATACTATTGTCATTTGTATAAAAATCCCAAAAAGCTATGTCATTGCAGAACTGAATCTAATAACTGCACTACCAAACAAATTTCATATAGAAGTCGATCAGCCAAACGAACTCATAGTAAACATAGACAATAAAAACTATATTTTCAAAGAAAATGCTTTACTTAAGGAATTAGAAATAAGTAAAAATTGTGTTTTTTCTAACTCATGCCGTTATAAAATAAATAATAAAACTGAAACTGTAGCAATAGAGGATGATACTCTACTAATCAAAAATGCTGTAAATGAACA
The DNA here is from genome assembly GCA_951828415.1 of Anomoia purmunda. Taxonomy (NCBI): domain Eukaryota; kingdom Metazoa; phylum Arthropoda; class Insecta; order Diptera; family Tephritidae; genus Anomoia; species Anomoia purmunda. The sequence goes on from OX639993.1 coordinate 156,618,955, forward strand.
TGTAAATCAAAATTGCACTAAACGAAATGTTACTTTAAGTGGTAATAACCTGATTAACTTTGCAAATTGTAGAATACAAATCTTCAACATTAATTATGTTAATAAAAAGAAAGAGTTTTATGAAAAATTCCAAATTCAGTTGGACAGCAACTTTGAACAAAAAGAAATAAAATTAAATCAGATAAATTTGGAAAAATTCGAAAATATAAAAGAAATAGAAGAACTTCACTTCCACAAAAAAGTTTCATACGGAATAAGCATAACAATCATTGTAGCTATTGTAATATTTATAATTGTAATTTATCTGTACAAAAAAAAAAACCAAATTAAAATTGTTAACAAAATTGCAAAAACAAATTCCGATATTGAAATACATCAAATAAAAGAAAAATACGGAATTAAGTAACGAGATCCAGGAGAATCTCGAAGCAAAGGGTGGAGGAGTTATGTTCCCACATCTTAACTACATATATGTAAGACATCATGTTCAACTGACTCGCCACATTCCACACAAAAACTCAAAACACATTTCCATATAAAAAGATACATACAAACATACACATATTTCAGGCATCAAATTTAACTAAACGCTTACAGTCCAACACTCCAATAAGCATATGCACTTACATACAAACACAAACATACATTCGTTCGAACATACAAAACATGCATAATTGCATATTTTGCATTCAAAGCTGAGTTGAACGCAAAAATAGCTCGTAAGAAAAAACAGTCTTAAGACATAAGTGATAGAATAAACATCAAAACTGAAGTTTGGAGTTTTAATTCTGTTTCTCGCGTTTCGCCGCGCAACAGGATAGTTTTTATTTTTTTATAACTTTTTTCAACAATTTCAGGATGTGGCAGGCCGTGGCATTGATGTGCCTGCCGTTGATCTGGTCGTTCAGTATTCCCCACCGCAAAATGTTCAGGATTTCGTGCACCGCGTGGGACGTACTGCGCGCGCTGGTCACAGTGGTCAGGCGCTGTTAATGCTCACACCATCGGAGGCACAATTTGTGCGTTTTCTAGAGGACCAACGTATCAGGTTTGTTGTTGTTGTTGTGACATGAAAATTGCATTTTATTAATTATCAAATATATTACAGAATATCACAAGTAGATATGGAGACTTATTTGAAAACACTCAATGAAAATGACGATGAAGCGAACACATTGCAAGAAGCAGCATCAAATCTACAACACAAGTGTCAAGAACTGATTGCGGATGATAAGGAAATGCATAACAAAGCCTGCAAAGGTAGGATGATTATATATTTTAAATATTGTTGTTGTTTGCATGTATCGCTGGTTGATTTTTTTCATGGTAGTAGGGGAATTCGATAAATTTCGTACTAAAATAAAATAATAGAACGGCAGTGAATTCAGAAAATATATTTCAGGCATCAAATTTAACTAAACGCTTACAGTCCAACACTCCAATAAGCATATGCACTTACATACAAACACAAACATACATTCGTTCGAACATACAAAACATGCATAATTGCATATTTTGCATTCAAAGCTGAGTTGAACGCAAAAATAGCTCGTAAGAAAAAACCAGTCTTAAGACATAAGTGATAGAATAAACATCAAAACTGAAGTTTGGAGTTTTAATTCTGTTTCTCGTGCGCTTCGTTGGGTGAGTCCCGGGTTCGAATCCTGAAATTATAAAAAATCAGTTTTCGAATAGCGGTCGCCCTTCGGCAGGCAATGGGAAACCTCCGAGTGTATTTCTGCCACGAAAAAACTTCGCACAAAAAAGAAACATTCACCGTTCGGAGTCGGCGTAAAACTCTAGGTCTCTCAATTTTTGTTACAACATCCAAACGCACACCACAAATTGCACGAGAAGTTCGGCCAAAATAGCTTAAAAGGTTATAATTGGGTATGGAGGTAATATTCGCAAAATATATATATTTTAATTTTTTACTTCACAAGTAAATAGAAAAGACGTCACACGACAGGATCTAACCATTTTTGATGCACGTAAATAACAGATTACAATCATATCAAAACTGTTATAATTTTTTAACCCATACTTTAAAGATGCAGGCAAAGGCATTAGCAGCTTGAGCGATATATGGTGAGTAGCCGGAAGTTTTTTTTTATAGGAACCACCATATTCCGACCTCCATCACTTACTATTCTCATACCTACAGCGCCTTAAACAAATTTACGTCGTTGTCACGTGCTTACCAGAATATAACAGCTGTCCACAAGACAGTTGACATAATTATAGGCATACAGCCCAACCATTTGGGCGTTAGTCTCTGCCTTAGCTAGTGCGCCTAAAACTCGGGAAGAAAACTGTCACTGTGATTGTCCTGTACATTTATATTCTGCGCCATAGTATCACTTCATATACTTAAGTTGGTTTCTGTACTTGAATTTCTTTCAGATTCATAACTACAGGCCGCCCCATAAGGGGTTTCTTTTGACAAAAACTTAAAAATATAAATTTTTCCTATATATGGAAGAGCAAACACTCCCACTATTTATGGAACACGATCTTATTTATGTGGCTTCGCAGTAGCGCATCCTGCTAACCTAGTTTACCAAAACTTTTGAGACGGTTTCAGGCTCTATTTCACGGAGGGCGTGCTCGATATTCACCTCAAGGCCCTGTCTCGATAATGGATTGTTCGGATAGTATCGGCCCTTCACCCCACAAAAAATTCTAATTTGATCAAATCGCAGCTGACATCGCCGAGATGGCTGATAATACGATTCTCTGAATTACCGCGATAGTGTTAAGGGCCGTGTGACATGTTGCGTCATTCTGCTGAAGCCAAACCACATCCAAATGCATGTTTTCAATTACGACCACAAAAAAATCGTTTATCGTGTCTCTGTAACGCTCCCCATTGACCGAAATGGAGTTTCCAGCAAAAAAGTTATAGTTATATTTTTACAATGCCCGCAATGTTATATGACACATATTTTCGTTAAGTATAGTGCATACTATAAACAATAAATCCCTATTGGACTTTTTGTACCCTATGCGCTGCACGGCATTGCAAACACATCCTATGAGTTTGAGCTTAATCGGTTCAATAGTTTTCGAGTCCATAAACTGCATAACAACATGCATACCCCGTATTTTTATATCAGAAACCAACGGTTATTTATAACAGCATCAAACAACCGAGATAGATATAGAGATATGTATACCAAAATCCGTAGAATTAACAGCGATATTGATAAAGCTATGTCTGTTTGTCCGCCCGTGCAATGGATAACTCGAGTAAATATTAGGATATCTCAACGAAACTTGGTACACAATTGATCTTGACCCAATGTTGATTGGCATTAAAAATCATGAACATATGATATTGTTGCAAAAATAGCCCATATCTCCGAAGCTACCAGACCAAACTATCAAAATTCAGTAATCACTTTACATTTCAATCTAAGCACAATGTCGAAAATTATAGAAATTGTTCTAAGACCACGCCCACCCCTCATATAACGATATTATACAAAAATCAATAAAGTATCAGTAACTACAAAGGGTAATCTTAAAGTGGATTAGAAATCAGGCAAAAACCACGCCCGTCTCTATTGTAGCTACAATTTATTTAAATAAAAAGAAAATGCGATATTTCAGTGATTGTAAAAGGTAATTTGTTCAAAGATTAATTACAGAATTTCATTTCGGAAAGCGTATGCAATTTTTTTTGTTTTTGGAAATCTTTAACACACTTTGGACTTCAACTTTAGCACAAATTAAAAACAAAAAATACCAAAATATTCGAAATTTTATTAAAGCATGTATCAAATTCAAATTTGGTACGAAGAATTTTGGAAAATAAGTGTCCCGCCGATAAAATTTTATTAGTTTCTTTCCGTTTTTTCCAGTAATTCAAAAGTCATTTAAGTTTTCAAAATGAACAATATTTTATTGAATGATTTTTTTGCTTATAACAAATTCTATTTATTTGAAATAAAAATGGTAGGCTTTAAATAGTTCGCTTTCACTCACACTTGGACTCCGCTTAACTTGTTATCGATGATGTTGTGTTGTATGCGGCAAACTGATCCATGAGATCTCAAATCCAGTGTATATATATATATTACGTTACTAACGATTGCTAACTTACTACAGCTAGTTTTGAGCCTTTACCAGCCACTCAGGGACATCTGAATTGTGTAACAAGGATTTTACAACTACTAGCAGCTTGGAACTAGTTCAAAACGCATAAAAACGGATGTCTACTCTTTTTAATATTACATATTATATTTATTAACACGAAACTTGTATAGTGCTTTGTGTTCAGATGGAAATCATGGAATACGGTAGGGTGTAAGGAATAAAGGCAAAATATGTTTGTATATGTGAATAGTTAGTTGTGCGTGCAGAAATTCATACAGAGCTGTTGGCAGGAATGCAAGAATTTGTTAGCCCTATAATAGAAAACTAACACCTAACTACAGAGATGCAAAGTGTGTTTGGCTGCACATTTTCTTAATATGAAAATACTTGTGCTAGTTGAATTACGAAAAGTTACTGAAATGACACACATATTTATCGTTAGATATTGTAGTATATACAGTGACTCAAACAATTGACCATATGTTGGTTTTTTTTTTTCTTATATTCGCAATATTTTTGATGCCATATTGTTTTTGTTAGTTTTTTATAAAAATACAATATGTTCTTTACCAAAAATATTGTGAATCAAAGTTTCAAACTTTGCACAAAATTTATAAGAATTCAACAAATATAGGAGATAAAATTTTTAGTTTAAACAAATCGGCCGAAAAGCTCGAAACACAAAAATAGTAAATGTTCATTACATTTTCTAACTTTTTTATTAAAATTTTGGCTATGCATTTTCCTACTCCGTTTAATAAAATTTTTTTGAAACTTTAGCCTTTTAAGCCTTTTTTTCATCTAAGGCGTGCAGTTTATATGACAGAGGAGTCCTGCATCTCCAGCGAAAATAAATATTAAAAATTAACGAGAATTTCTGTAAAATCTATCCGTTATAACACATTAGTCCCGTTTCTTTGTAACCGAGTTGCAAAAGAACACTAGGTATGATAACGTATTCCATGTAAAACAACAACACCAACTCGGAAAAATAAGCGAGTTGAGCCAACTTTGTGAAATGATATCCGACCTGAGATGTGGTGTTGGGAAGTGAAAAAACTGCGCTGCTGTGAATGAGCCGAAAGAAAATACTTGGGAAATTTCAGTTTAAGACCTATTCATTTTTATTTTCATAGTGTTTGTAAATAAATAACTATATAAACCTAAAAATTGCTGGCACAACTATTTTCCGTTCTTAAATAGCACTAAACAAATCGCAACATTCAAGAAAGATGCGAACAGAGTTGCTTTTGCAAGTGAAGGACATTTTATCCGAGTTGGAGCTTTCTTTTGCAACTCGGGTACAAAGAAACGGGCCTATCATTACGCTCAAATAAAATGGATGACAAAATTCCATACCTTAAATTTTTCTAAAAATTCTGATTGAAAAGTTTGAAAAAATGATGAAAATTAATTTCATTTTTATAAATTTTGTACAAAGTTTAAAAGATTGACTTACATAGATAGAAATTATATTATAGAACGAACTAAAGTTTAATAAAAAATTAGCAATTTTTTATTAACTTGAAACACATTAAAAATATTGTAAAAAATTACCATTCGGTCAGTTGTTGGCGTCACTGTACGTAGTAAAGTCCAAAAGTTGCTGGTCTGAGCTATAAAACGAATAGTAAATTACAAAACACTATCATTATTTTTCAATATAATCTCCATCTCGCGTTGCTTTACTTCAATACCGGTGCTAAATTGTTTTCCTTGAAAGTCGGATTTCAGTTAAGAAAATAAGCAATAGCAGATTTGAGCCCAATCCAGTCCCAGTGAAAGTGAATTCCTTCTGAATGGGAGCCTTGGAAATAACCTACACGTGTACCGGCGCATATTTTCCTCAACGTTTTTCTTTATTGACATCTTGCAGTTGATGTAGCAAGGAGGCATTGAAAATCCATCCGTAAAATTCTTTTGGATTGTTAAACAATTTTAGGCATATTTTTTTCTGAGACTTCATTACTTTGGCTTTTTTTTTTTGTGAGTCGCGGTGAGCTCGGACTCCATCGATCGCTTTTTTGACAGAGGTACCAAAAATTTCCTCTATCGCTTTAAAAAAAAAAAGTGCAAACTGTGTATGTACAGCACTCGTTCACTAATTCTGGTTTTTGAACAGGGGATAGTACTTTTAAACTCTTTTATTTTTGAAATTTCAGTAATAACTGCTAATTCTTTAGTTTTCAAACTTTTAACTTCCAGTACTATCTCCTCCACCGTTGCGGAGTTTTCATCCGTAATGACCTTGGATAGTTGTCCTGGGTGCGGTTCATCATCCTTTGATTCTCTTCCTAAACGAAATTCTTTTTCCCATTATTTTGTTATAGTAATTTATATTGTCAAATATTGTATCACTGGCAGATACTCGATTTTCTATATTTCTGAATTTATTTCACCATATTTGGATTTGTAACAAAATGAAATAATTTAATAATTTTTTGTTGTGGTTAGGTACCGAACATTAAGGTTTTCTATCTCTGATAAATCCTATTTGAATAAGCCAGAAACTTTTGGAAATTACTATGCACTTGTATGAATATGCATATAAAATAATTTAATACTGCTGAGCATTAATGTGTTGAGCAAATTGAGGGGCGCATACGAGGAAAAAATACTTACAGAGTATAGTTATAAAATCAGCAAGCAACAGCATACCGGAACGGAAAAATGAAGAAAAATTATTTACATAGTTAAAATGAGATGTATGCGAATTAAACGATTGGCGCCTATGCTAAATGCTACAAGATAATAATCTGCACACATTTTTTAAATGAGTATATAAAGTAAGTACATATATGAGAAAAAACAAACATGCATACTGAGGTAGCGACATATTAATGTGTTTGTATGTATGTAGCTTGGGACCATTTCGGCACTACTTCCGGCCCGTTTGATGAAAAGTTCTACTACTCCTACTTATACTACAAGTACTAATTACTACTACTACTAACCACTAGTACTACTAGCTGCTATTACTACAACTAATTACTTCTGTTATTTTTACCAATGCTACTATTAATTATTATCACTATTGTTTTTTATTAATTCCTACTACTATTTTTTACAAATGCTACTACTACTTCCTACCACTATTTCCATTAATACTGATACTATTAATTCTTATAACTATTTCTTCTACTAATTTCTACCACTATTTTTAACTAATATCTATCACTGCTTTTACTAATGCACTCTCTTTACTATACTACTATTAATTACTATATTTGTGCTAATTTTAACTACTAGTTTTACTAATAACTTCTACTATTTTGTTTTACTAATAATTATCTTTACTTATGATAGTACTAATTACTACTGCTAATTACTACTGCTATTTCTAATAATGCTACTATTAATTATTACTACTATTTTTACTAATGGTACTAAACACCAATACTACTTACTACTAACGACTACTATTATATTTAGCTATCACTCTCTTTATAGAATCGGCACAGAAGTTTTACTTTTATGGGTTATACAATGGTAACATTTCATCTCCCTGTATACGGCACTTCGTTTCTTAGAAAAGAACCAGAGCTATACTTTTTGTTAAAAAAATCTAAATCAGCATCAAATTAGTTAATTTACAGATGAAAAATGGTTGCCAAACTTACAAATAAAATATCTAGTATTCTAGTATTCTGACAATAAAAAATAAACAAAAACAAATTGTTTGTCATACAGGTTCTTGTTTTTTTTTTTTTGGAATTTAGTCAAAATAAAAAGGGGCTGGTTAAGTTGTGCGTTTTTCACAGTGGTGAACGAAATCATCCTAGATATTTACAATCTTTTGTTTTAAAAGCCTCATGTATAAATTTGTGGACGTATGATTTTCTTTCTCATTCTAACTTAAAGAAAGCTTGAAGACATATAGAACTGGATATTTTTTAAATATTATTTTCATACCAATTTACAAACCACGCGGTTTTTGTTCAAAACTAATTTAGGTTTCCTAGAGTAGTGATATTTTGTGTGCATTTACAATAATTCATTGTACGTTCTTGACTTATATAACCGGTTCGATTAAAACGGGTCTACCTGGTAGTCCCCTCCGAGACATTATCCGAGATACCGAAACAACTTTTTATTTTCCAATTTAAAAAATTCGTATCTATTAAATTTTTGAGTTTGAACAAAAGTATCAAGAATTATTTATTAATGTCTTGAACTTGCTATACATTCATTAAATAAAATTTCGAAGTTAAAAATATATTTCTAAACATTCAAAATAAACTCAAATTTTTTTTACTCTCATTGCCCTTTTAAAACCATATACTATAGGAAACCACCACAAACCACAATTTTATTTTTGTCCGAAGAAAACAACTCGATAAATCTCACTCTACGAAATCAATTATACTGGATTTTTCAGTTGTGATTCGATTTGTGAATTGAACCAGGAACAAGTTGCTTAATTACATCTTGTCAGGCTACGTATCAAAAATTCTCTAATAAAACCACTCTAGTTTTAAGGACTATAATTTTAAGCATGCCCAGGAAGGGTTGGTTTAAGTCCTTTGGGAATCTGAATTCTAGCTGGTTTATGTACCTTGGGTGAATGGTGAAAAAGTAAAAAAAAAAAATACCTTACATTGCGTCATTTAATACAGCAGTCGTGTAGGAAAGAAAAACTTCTATATCCTACTGGCTGCAATCAATTACCGTTTCATGAGTGCCTTTGAAAGAAAAAATTAGAAAATGATCTAAGATCCTAATAGCGAAAAATTCAGCAATATGTATGGCGTAGAAACTTGACAGGTGATAAAATCGGTTCTATATTGGCAGTTGGGGTAGTACGAATGAATACAAATGCTTCGATCTTGATGTCATTCGATACGTTACCCTTTGCTGGGGAAAGTGACAGGGAAATATCGCATATGTATGCGTTGATAATATCAAGAAAATTAGTACTTGGTTTTACTTCGTAACTCGTATTGTCGACGAAAATAAATTTTTCGCATCTTAGTCGAAAGCATCCATTAAGAATAGGAACAAAAGACTCGTTTATCAAACACTATGCCACTTGTCAACGCGGCTTTTGCCAAACACTTTTATTATACATATAATATCAAAATCTATAAGTTAAATTAAAGTTATACACATTAAGTAGTTAGAAGATGATCACTCATCTGCAATGAACTTAAAATATAGCACAGCAACCTTAACTAAATCGAGTGAAAACTGGAAAAGTCACACTTTGTAAAGCCTTATGTAAAACTTCTAAATACATACATATGTGTGCATATTAGAGTGGGCCAAAAATTCATGAGAAAAAAGTAAAGTCGGAATTATAAAGTCGGTAAAAATAGTTTATATTAAAAAATGGTTACATAAATAATTGGATATTATTGTTCGAAGTCTCCTGAACAGAAACAGAGTTTGCCGATTGGAAAATATAGATTTTCCTGGTTTGTATACTATTACTATGTAAAATAGTGTTTTTGAGCATTCATGAAATATTTTTATTTAATTAATTTTAATGTTTTTCACTTTCTAAAAAGAAGCATTAAAATTCCGCCTTTACTTTTTTTTCTTACCACCCTAATGTGCACGCATAGTGTGGAGTCGTTGAACGCTTGTAAGCAAAAAAAAAACAACGAAAACGCAAAAAACAACAAACAATTTACACATGATTGGCATCATCTTCGAAAATGCACTGCCACCAAGAGGCTTCAGCTTTCTTGTGCTATATTTGACCCAGAGTCGGCGATTTAGTATAGTACATATGTACTTGTCGTTTGTGCTGTTGTTGTACCTACTCATAAGTCAGTTTGTTGCCTTTGTCAGCTTTGTGAGTTCAAATCATAAATTAAATTTGTGTAATGCGCGTAAAACACATTTACTTACTTATATATAGAGACACGCATTTACAAACCAACCGACAAATAGGATGGCGAGTAAGGCACAAGGAAAGGAAGCTCAATTTCACTATGTCGTTCAAGTGTACGAGTATGCATACAAGTGTATATACTGTATATACATATGTATATAAGTACAAATACACATGCGGTTCTAAGCGCATTAAGGTGCTTCACGCTCTATAGAAAAAAATTACCAGTATTGTTTTCCACGAAAATAAAGTTAAAAATTTGTTTATAAAAAAAAATAGATTACAAACTAGCAATACCCAGCAGGCGTCGCGACGCTTAAATTTTTTTTGTCAAAATCATTTTAACGTTATCCACCGTCCGTTATTATTCGGACAACTGACATTAACCTTCTCATCGCTCGAAAATCTTTAAAAAAAAAAACTCAGCAGCAAAAGGTAAATACCAAAAAAAAAAAAAAGTTCTACGAAAAATTGGTTTTGTTTTTACATTTAATATTTTGATAAAATAGTCACTAGGTAGAGTCCAATGAAAATCCATTCAGTAGTTTCGGAGATTAGTGAATTCAAACAGAAAAACCGCCATACAAAAATTCTAAACATTACCCAAATGTATTCTATAATATTAGTCGAATACTTGGCATTCGAGTATCAACTATCAAAGAAGTTGATAATCGACTAGTCGTATAGTCGATTTTATGTAAGAGCTCTAATAGATACGACTTTTCCACAGTTTTACTATAGTACTAGGAGGAACGGTAAGGGTTATAATTAAAAAATAAATTATGATTTAATCGTTATTTTGAGATTTTTATTTTTAAATTTTTCGATAAATTTTTATCGATATTTTGAACTTCATATTATTCCGATCAAAAATAATCGTTGTTCTTGGATTAAAATTTTAACTATCATAATAAACGCAAACAAATTTGTTGGCTATGATAATAACAGCAACAACACTAATAATACGATTTATGTTTTGATATCGAAAAAATTAAAATCACAAAATATCGATCAAATAAGATAGGACGCGATAAAAAAATAAAAATCATAAAATCGAATCGTGATAAATAAAAATCGCAAAATACCCAATAAATGTGATCGAAAAAATAAATATCACCAAATAAGGATGATTTTAAACGAAAAATCTTCTAAATAAAAGCATGCTCAGATTTGCATAGCGCAAGGATTTGTTCGATATATTCAAGGTTGTATTCAACTATTTCTTTATAATGATTGTTGTTTTATCCGAAAAACTTAGAAAAACGATTATTTTTTTAAGATAGTCCTGATATTCCATTAAAAATCTCGTAAATTTGAAGTGGTCGGTAGATTTTTGTTTTATAATTTTAATTCAGGTCACCTTAGCTGCATTTTTTACTATACGAGAATAAGAATTATATCAAAATAAAAAATTTTTGTATGAAATAATCGAGCATTGCCCGCCCTCGAATAACTCGGCTTTGATCCAACATATTATGTTCAGCCGTAAATATTTAACTTTTTATAGTTTGGGTTAAATAAAAACCAAGATTTTTATTTTGGTGAGCCATCTTAATGCAAATAGAATATGAGAAGACTCAAAATTGTATGCACATATTTGTGTTAGTATGCGTTAATTTACAACAAATAGGCACGTACATTGTACACTTCAAAATTATCGTAAGCTCGGTTCGCCGCAACAAGGGAATTAATTAGGTTAATTAGAATAAAGTATGCCGCGACCACCGTCGATGATATATTGAAATCGCCGTGGAATGGAAGGGGATAGAAGACGGCAGTTGTGTGTTGTAAATTGATATCATGCAATGAAGTTTTGGAGCACTTACTCCTGCTCCTCTGGATTTCTTTACGATCGACCCTTTCAACTTGAGCTAATTTGGCACAATAAAAGCAACGTGTGTTTGAGGTTTTTGGATTGCCATTTCATCGGGTCGAACCAGAAATAACTCTCCCGACTTCGATGAATGGTACATGTTTAGGCGATAGGCGTGGGGTTTCTTCATTAGGATGTGTGTCTAAAAAAGGGCATTTTTCTTGGTTTAAATTGTCAGTGGTCATGAGACGACGTAAAAATTTGGTTTGAATTTTGAAATTGTGGCTTTGACTCCATTTCCAATCTCTGAAAAGCACAGATGTTTTATTCAAGTAAACAACCGTTAGGTGCGGATGGGCTTTTTATAATTTCATAAAGTAAGACTAAAGTCCATGGTTTGCTAACATATGACTACAAAACTGAAAAAATGTGAAAAAATACTGGAAGCTCTGTTTATGATACTGTTACGAAGGAATGACGTTTGTAATTTTACACTTTCAATTAAATTCTAGTTCATTAGGCTCCTGCTTTTGAGAAATATGTATGTACATATAGTATGTATGTATGGATGGATGTACATATGTGTGTTTACTGATTGTTTAGGAATTTGATACTTGGTTGGAATGGTATTATATCATAGAAATTTATAATTTATTTTGACTATAGTAATATAGAAATTTACATAAATACATATATAGGTTTGTACATATACAAACATACATACATATGTTATGCATGTATGTTTAATATTAGTATACTCGTTAATCAATGAAACGACGCACAATAGTAATTCATCTAACTAAATTTACGCATAAAGCATTTATAAATAACAAGCGTTTGGAAATAGCTTAAATTATTCAAGGACGTACAAAACAAGCTTCAAATTTTCTTTCCAACGGAAGCGGCACATTATTACTGTTTCATAGCCGAATTATTTGAATATTCTCCTTTTATAGCTGTTGAAAATAAATTGCTTCTAAATTGTTTGCTTAATATACGCAGTTCAGACTAGCAGAATGACAATAAAGGACCATAGCTTATCCAGAATAAATTAAAAATATCAATTAGCAGCAACCGAGCAAAAGTTGATTTCTTTTCGAAAATCTCATGGAGTGCTGCTGAAAATTTAATCTGTTAGTCATGTTGCCAGCGATAACAAAGAATTATTATAGCATTGCAAGAAGTTTTCGAACATGAAAACAAAAACGTAATTTATATTACTTTATAACCCAAAACCTTGTTCGATCTCGTTACACTGTCGTAACGTAAAAATGTATAGGGTCCTGAAATAGGTTGGTTGGTTGGGTTTAATGTATTAGATTGTCACCCTGTGGGCATGCAATTAGCAAATTAGACATTTTGATTCTACAAAGTCGGGCAACCTAAAGTCATTCGGCGGCTTTAATGAATTTCAAAATGTCAAACATGCCTCATCCCAGCGAGAGATGGGCACTCGCATAGTAGGTGTTCGACTGTCTCTCTTAAGCCCTGGGATCCTCGCAGCTGCGAGAGAAACTGTTGTAGGGTAAGTCGATTCCTTCGATATGCACTCCAAGGGCGAGTGCCTTGTGTAGACTGCCGTGAGCTTGTAGGTATTTTTTTTGCTAATTCTTAAAAGTGCCCTGGACACCCAACACTGTTGGGTAATCCTATATAATCTTGTACGGTTCCCTCTTTGTTTAGCTTTTGCGTAAGAAAATTCGGAAATTTTGTTTTTGAACTCTCTAAGCGAAGCACTCATGTCCCACACTTCGCCAGTCCGCTAATTCATTACCGCAAATGCCCCTATGCCCCGCGATCCATATCAGGATAACCTGGAACGAGGCCAGCTCCTCTCTAAACTCATCTAGTTGGGATCTGACCTCAGCGTTCTCGCGGGAACATTTTTCTTTATACATCTTACTGTTTCCTTTATTGAAAAAGTTTTCGGTTATATTTCTCAATTAAAATCCTTGCTCAGACCCGTAAAGACAGCTAAGCCATCAAATAGTTGGCCCTCGGAATTTTGGTTTAGTGAAAGTAGTATTCTCAGTTTAGTTCTATTGCGAGTTACTGACCCACTAAGTTTCTGATTTTTATTAAGCTCATTTCATAAAACAAATTGACAAATACTGTTCAGGACCAAACAATTCTACAAAAATGTTCCCAAAAAAATGTCATATAGGGTTACCGCACAAAAGAAAACTTTACTTTAAATATCCAACAGTTTTGGTAGTTGTTCATTACTAGACCACATTATACAAATCTCGATTAGCAATAGGTGCCGTAGGACTTGTTTTGTAAATTCAGTTCTTCTTAACACTAAGATCAGACATCCAGTGACACTTATGGACAAAAATGGCCTTAATAAAAGTTAAAGTTTTCTGCAACAGCATTGCTGTAACATTTAATGAGATACGCTTGAAAACTGTATTTAAGAAATAAAAATTATCGTTTTAAATTTAAGATTAAGATTTTCTGAAATATTTGGCATCGGGTACATCTCCTTTTTGGTGCCTAACATTAGTCTGCCAACATATTTGGACTCTATTTGCGATGGTACCGTTTTTCCATTCTAGAGATATGCTGATGGCACCGCACACTAACGGTACCCAAATTTTCAGAAAAAAAAAATTAATCGATTTAATTTAATAAGTGTATCTTGAGCGACATATTACGTTCCATATTCTTGCAGGCAGTAAAAATATTGCTGACCAACTTCTCATAGTTTTTGGCTATATGGTTTCCAAGAAAGTTACGAACATCATTTCGCAAACATTTGCATTCGATCGGACTAAGTTTTTCTTCAAACTGTTCATCACCCAATATGCATATATCTAATTTGTGGCCCTACAAATATGCCCCCTTTTGACATTGCTGATTTTTGGGAATTTCTGTTTTAAGTAACCAAAACCATCTCCATTTTTGTCTAGAACTTTGCCGAAGTTTTTCATTAATTCTAGTTTTATATGCAATGTAGGTATTATGGCTTGGAATGGCATTGGAATTTTTCGAAAATACGGATATATTTTCGAATACTGAAATTAAAAATTAAAATAATATCCGTATAATTGCTAGTTATCCGGATTTATGAAGATTCGGTCTATATTCGGAAATCCAAAATAAAAATCAACGAATTCATGCAATTATCCGGGTATCCATACTATTTTATCCGTGTCATATATCTGGATATCCGAATATGCGGATAGTCCCAATAGGTATCAATGGCGCATACACATATTTTCAAAAACTACTTATGGTCCGGTTTGGTTGATGCGCAATATGTAAAAACAGGCCAATTTAGCAGTGGGCCAGATATCTGGCTTATATGAAAATATATTTTTAAAATTAAAAACGAATTAAAAAATTTCAAATCATTCATCTCTAAAACACGTAGATCTTAGATAGGCCATTTGTGAATTTGAAGTTAAAATAGTTTAAAAAAATTCTTGTATGATTTAAAAGTAAAACGTGGGAGCGTGCAATAGATAATTCACATAACATACATATGAAGCTATTTTTCTATGCATTTTCGAATGCTTTTACGACTTCAATGATATAAGAATTGTTGTAGTTATTTCAACTTCAAAATGCCAAACTTTCAGGAAAATAACACGGAAAAACTAGTTTATATTTTTTAGTTCGTTTAAAAACGTTTAAATTTATAAAAAAGACGTTAAATGAATCATTTTACATGCTTATGATCTTTCTTATCAAAAAATAAAATAGATTTAAAACGTTTTATAAAGTGAAATTTGCATAAAATTTTTCGATTTATAAAGCAATTAAAGCCTGCTTTATTTTTATGAATTTGTGTGTTAAACTAAACAAAAAGCTAGTAAGAATTTTAGAAAGCGTTGAATATATTTTCGAGTTAAAAAATTAGAGCGTTTCTAAAAACGTTATAGGTAACTGTATACGTAATTCCGTGGTGAATTTAAATAATTTAAAATGTACAGTATCGGAAAATTTAATAGGGTTGCGACATTTTGACAAATTTTGACTGTTTTTCTTTCGTTTGTTTAATTGTTATTAATTTTTTTTATAAAATTATAGCTCATTATTTAAAAAACACTATATAAATCCACATTTCAGAAAATATGAATATTTACCAAAATTTCAACAAATTTTCAAACTTTTTAATTGGACTTTTTATAGTACATTAAATTTAAATATAAAAATATTACAGTTCAAATTAGCTGAAAATCAAGATTTGATAATTTTTATACTGTCGGTGTTTTTCTAACATACAAAAAAAATTGTCGAACGTCAAAGTACGGAGAAAAAGCGTGATATCGCAGTAAAAAAAAATATTAAAAATAAACGGAATTTTTCAGCACATTATTGTACTAAACTTGAATGGGCTAAAAAAACTGCATCCCAGAATTGTTTCTGTAAAGTGTGACTAAAAAATTTGCAATTTACATACATACATATATAGTATAATTTTTTAAAATTTTTGCACAAAGTTTGAAATTTGGATCTATATAGTTTTTAGTTGTTTTTGAAGAAAACTTTTATAAAAAATTAATAAACAAATAGAAGAAAAATATCAAAAATTGTCAATCCTATTAAATTGTCCGGCACTGTATGTACATATGTACCTACATAGAGTATCTTTCTACTTACTGAATACAAAATTCACTCAAAGCGGATATTGTGTTTATAATAGTTTTTTGTTTTCTTAGAAGTTAAATAAAAAAATTGCCTCAATATTGTAGCGGGAATTTTCTTATGTTTTTACTGCGTAAGGATTTTTACTTTTTCTTTTTATATTTGATAGGCGATTTCACTTTGTTTTCCAGGTAGCTATGTACATATGTAGATAGATCCAAGTGCAACCATACATACATATTTTATATTAATAGCCACTTACTTAAATCGCTGCAATTGTGCGCTCAATGTTCTAATCAAACATGCAGCTCATGAAGAATTCACACACACACACACAAACACCCAATCACGTGCCAATTGAATGCAGTGCATATGTATACATTTATGCATGTATGTACATATGTACATATGTGTGTGTGCATTAAAACATAGTATGTAGACAAAGATTTTTTAAAAGTAAAACCTCAAAATCGTAGATGGCAATGGGATGTACTACCGCTACTTCTGCGATTTCCAACTAAATATGTACTTCCACTTCCAACAACAATACTTAGATACTACATATGTACATATACATACATACAATTCATTGCCTTCATATCGGCTACTCCAACAATTGGCTATTCCTATTTGGATTTGGACATTATTGCCATCGGTATCTCCCTTTTTCTTTTATGCAGCTATTCTTCATCCGGTTGTGGAGTGTTGCGTGCCATGCCATAAAGTCAATAAAGATTCTACGCATATATAGAGATGCACACATACATATGTACATACATACATATATACAAACATGGACCTACATACATATGTACATACGTACTCATACATCATAATCGCATTAATAAATTTACATTAATGTAAATAATCAAATGCGGTGGCCTCTTGACACTTGTCAACTGGCATTTGGATAGGATTTGCTTCTCGAAATGTTCACATACATACATATGTTGAAACTAAGCAAAAATCGAAAACGAAATTCTTTTCACATACAGCATGTATGCAGGTTAATACCACACACTCGTTAAGTGTCCAATGTGATTATTTACATATGTACGTAGAAAACGTTTTTTGTGTGTATGTATTTGCGTGTCAGTTATTCATCCGGTAATGCTAAATTAGCTGACAAAACAGGAACAGAGCCCGCATTGTCAATAAAAATAAAAATTAAAAATAATGACAGTAGAGTTAAGTTATGGGACATGCAGAATTTTCGGAAATGGCAATGCCAATGTACATATACTTTATATGTATAAATATTATATATGTATGTATGTATGTAAGTGGTGAGGTGAAAGCACCCAAATTAGTTGCGTTAAGCATAAATTAAAATATGATTCAACTTGCTATTAAGTAAATAAACGCCATGTATAAATTAATGGAGAAGGAACTAAGTAAAAAAAAAAAAGTAAAGCTTTATTAAAGTTTGGAGTGTAAACAAATTACACTGTGCAACAATTTTATGACAACTTCGATCAGCTCGAACTTTGTTAATATTTGCTGAAAGTGTACGAAAATGTAAATAAAAATAAAAATATAATATAAATATATACAGTGTCGGATAATTTAATAGGCTTGCGACATTTTAGCAAAATTTGACTATTTTTCTTTTGTTTGTTTAATGTTTATTAATTTCATTTTACAAGTTAAATTCATTGCATAACATAAAACCACATTTCAAACTTTGTAAAAAAATTGGAATATTCAACAAAATTTCATCATATTTTCCAACTTTTTAAATAAAATAAAAAATTCTAAGTATGCAGTTTATAGCCAATCATCTTTTAGTATAATAAAGTGCAAGTTCCAATTAGCTGAAGACTTTCGTAAATTTTTGATCAATTTTTTTTACTGGCGGTGGCACTCATTTTTCCCCATACAAAAAAAAAAAAAAATTGTCGAACGTAAGAATCTAAAATAAACGGAAATTTATTATTTATTTCGTATGTAGCTAAATGAAACTTGCATTTTATTATAGTAAAATTAATGGGCTATAAAACTGCATACCAAATTTGTTTCTACGAATTCTGATAAAAAGGTTTGCAATTAGATGAAATTTTGCAGAATTTTCAACAAGTTTCAAATTTGGATCTATGTATATAAATGATGTTTTTTTTAGACATGTGATTTTCAAGAAGAAGTAAAGCGCATATAAATTAATGTTAGCCAAGAATTTAGCTTTATTATAAAGATCAGAGTTTGCCATAATGTTTTAAAAGTGATTTCGGTCAAGTGACCGCAGCGGCTGGTACGAATAAATTCTAGCCCAGAGCCAGCAGCAATTGGGGCCGTATGCCAGCAACAACGCGCCGAATATGCTCTTCCAAGGCGTCAATCATCTCGGGCTTATCTGCCTAGACAAGCAACATCATATAACCTCACAAAAGATAGTCCAGCGATCTTGACGGCCACGCCACAAGCCCACGACGGGAGATAATGGGCTCACAAAAAGTTTCTTTCAATATATTTATTGTTTCGTTGGTTGTATGCCATGTAGCACCATCTTGTTGGCACCAAAAGTCGTCCACATCAACATCCTCCAATTCAGGCACAAAAAAAATCATTAATCATGGCGCTATAGCGTTCCCTATCCATTGACTTTAACATTATAGCGGGCTTGGTTTTTGAAGATATATGGGCCAATGATTCCCTCTGCCCATAGATCACACCTAACAGTGACTTTTTTAGGATGTAACGGTGTCTCAACAATGGCTTGTGGATTATCATTACTCTAAATACGACAATTTTGTTTATTAACAAGTGAGCTTTATTGCTGAACAAAATTGTCCTGTGGAAATCGGGATCGGTGGCCATCCCGTTTTGGGGCCATTCACCGAACGCACGACGCGCTTGAAGGTCGTTCGGCTTTAATTCTTGTAAATGGCAAACCAAACTGAGAATAAATCAAGTAACAGCTGTAAAAAAGACCAACTCCGCAAAAAGTATTGCCTCTTTGAAAACCACACGTCTAAGAAAAACACCCTTTAGTTTCTGTTAGGAAATGTGTAAAATTAAAAAAAGAACAAAACAAAAATAATCAACACTTGTCAAAATGTCGCGACTTTATTAAATTGTCGAACACTGTATAAATAAATAATGGCGCTTACATCGTATAAATAGCTCGATGTTTAGCCGAACTTCTCCTACAATTTGTGGAGTGAGCCTTGATCTTGGAACACAAACTGAGGGATCTACTGTTTTACGCCGACTACGAACAGTAAATGATTTTTCTGAGATATTTTTTTTAATGTGAGAGTTACAATCGTAGATGCGCCAATGCCCGCCGAGAGGCGACCGCTATTAGAAAAACCTTTTCTATATTTTGTGATGTCCCTTGATATGGACAAGATTTGAACCTGGGACACACCGGGTGAATCGGGCTCACGCTAAACACCCGGCTCCGACCCCTATACAGGCGATGAATTTGCAAAAGTTAGCTCAAGTTGTTTTAAAAAAAAAAGGGAAAAATTGTTAAAATATATTGTACATCGGGAAATAGAGAAATTTTCCGGAGAATAATTCCCTAGACGATTTTGCAAAATTGTTTTTTGAGAGGTTTATTAAAGTAAGTGTCAAAACGACATTTTTAGGTTGAAATTAATGGGTTAAAATTATCTACGAAAATATTTGCCTATAACGTTTCATTTCGCTCTAACATATATGTATTTGAAAATCTGGCTCTACTTATTTGAAAAGAACGTTGACCGGGACATGAAAATTTTAGTAGGCCATGCAAAAAGTACGATGTAACTTTTGCAAACCTCTAGAGAAAAAGTTACGGAAAACTAAATATAAAAAAATTAAAAAAATTCATACGAATTTAAAGACTTTTGTATTAATTTTAAATTAAGAAACGTTAAGAATACCACAATCGTAAAAGCCCACACTAAACCGGACAACATAAATTACGTATTTTCGTCCAAATTACTTCGCAAAAACCAAGTGCGTCGCCACTTGTCATTCCTAATTTATCTTGACAGCTCTTGAGCCACAGGGTTGCTCAGTTCTTTGAACAAAGAAAAAATATGAGAGATGGTCACGAAAGAAAGCAAGATAAGAAAGGAACATTTCAGTTAAATGCTAATATTTCGAAATGCACCGCCAAGTTTGTAAATTCAGAGCCGATACTGATTTGTTTGCAATTTGGTTCTTGATTTATGATAAAATACCTCATTTCATTTTAATTTATTGATAGATTTTAAAAGGCGAAATTACTTAGATTCATCGAAATTTGAATATGAATTAAAAATGAGCCATAAATTACGATAGAGTGACCTGGCTTTAAGGCTTATTGTTTGCTCAATTTTAAAACTACTTGAAAGTAATTTTGTTTAATAAAAAACGAAGTAAAAGCAATTTGAAAGTTAAATTCAACCCTAACATAATTAGTCTTGAATTTCATGTAATTCTATCCAGAGGACACATACAGCTCCCTAACAGCAAAACTTAAAATATTAAAACTAAAAAATTGTTATAGTTTCACGTTTCCCGGCGATAGATTTCTCAAACATCTGCTATTTTTGCCAATAATAAATTCAAATAGTATGAATTCCCTGGTGCACAATTCTAATGAGGGTCGTAAAAGAAACTAAAAAACAAAACAAAAAAACAAAACAAAAAACAAAAAAAAACTATACAGCACAAGTCAAATTCATTGAAAATCACCCTTTTCATTTCCACGCTACAGTGCAAGCATCCATTGATTTTGACCTTTTGTGTGTCTATACGACGAGCATGTAGTATTTTCTTGCGCAATTCACCATGAATTCGTATTGTTAAGCTGCACAGGAAGCAACAGCCGACAGACCGGCAAAGGAAGCGACTGCGATGACAAAGTTGCCGCTGTGATGCAGTTAAGTGAAAATAAAAGCATAAGTAATTTCTAAATTGAATACAATTGTAGGAAGAGAATGGGGAAAAATGGGTGAACGTGCTGCTCACGGGCAGACACGTGAATGAATTCCACTTTAACGAAGACGAAGACGAAGGCGAAGGCGAAGGCGAAGGCAAAGGCGAAGACGAGTGTAATCAGAAGCGATTGAAGAGGTTAAGCCCCAACCAACAACTAACAAAAGCGAACCCACAGAGTTCAACGTGCAAGTAGTGTACGATTTCAATTCACCGGCCACTACAAATCATTTTGCTGTAAAAGTGCTACAAGTCAAAAGCTTGTGAAATATAGAAACCACACCAAATAATCGTTATTCACTTGCCACACACAATTTACAACAAATACGAGGGGTAGAGAGGAGGGGCGAAAAAAATAGAAACAATGGTATAAGTATAAAGTGACTTTAAAGTCTGTGCATGGCTTTGCTTCGCCGAGTCGCCACAACCCCGAAGCTTTAAGTCAGTAGTCAGTCGTCAGTCAACAGCCCTTGGGCGTTAGCCTAATGTGACACAGGCGCATGGGCTGTACAAGTGCGCCTGCCCGGCAACCCCCTGCCAGCGTACTACGTTGCGAAACAGTTGAATTGGTAAAAGCACAAAAAAAAACAACAAATATTAAAGCCAACTCCCTAACATAAAAGAGGCAATTGACGCCGGTCCAAACCGAAGCGAATACAAACATAAAGTTGCGTCAATTTCAGTTTTTGAATATACACTAGCCGCACAAATAATAGAAATACAGCGATTTGACACTATTTCATTCTTCATTTAGTTGTAATAATTTTTTTTTATAAAAATATACAAATTTCATTTTATAACAAAAACCATATATATAAATGAAAGCAGCCAATTTTGTGGAAAATTAAAAAAAAAATTTGTATTAAAATTTCAAACTTTTCAATCACAATACTTAAAAATTTCACTCGCGCGGTTTTTAAGTCTTTTCAATTTTATTACAAGGCGAATCAATATAAGGTGATGTTATTTGTTTGCTGATTTGTGCTTTTTTATTTCGCCTCGCGAATATTTTGTTTTTGCTTTCAGCTGTTAAAGCCCAAAAGCAAAAAACACAAAAAAAAAACAGATCACTTTGACAATTATCTCACAAAAACTATAAAAAAATACAAATTACATTGGATTCTTGAAAGGCGCAATTCATATAAGGTGATAGCATCTAATGGGCCGAATGCTTGTTCTTCTTTTCCAATTCGCTGAGTCGTTTTGTTTAGACAAACAAAATACATCAGCAATATTGGGCGAATTCAGACTTTGACCTTTCACTCACAAGAAAATACGCAAGTTTTCACAGCGGATTTGACTTGGTTATCTTTCTTGCATCTTCTATGGGTCCACCTTGGACTCTTGCTGTTATCATTTGGTATGAATTCGACTTGATTTTATTATAAGAAAATACAACTATGAAGTGTCTGCGCAAATAGTTTAAGATCAAGGCGAATTCACATAAGGCGACATTATTAAAAAAGCTGATGTCTTCTTCTTCTATTATTATATTTATATTTTTCATTTGCCCATGACATTCTGAACACGAAAACTAATAGCTTATTTCTACGTCTCTACATTGGGAAGATTTTTTAACTATGAGTCTTCTGACAGATATTAGAGCTATACTCCGAAAATAGGCGTAGCCGGGCTAAGGAAAAACGTATTTTCCTAACTAGTGCAATCTTTAGCTGTTTCTTTTTGATATTCTTTTTTTCCGACAGGGTGAAAAGATGATTTAAATTGGAACGATTTTTCGTCACCCCTTGTCAAGCCTAGTTTGGTGGCAATCCGGTTTCGGCGTTGTGCCATCTTCAGTGTCCTTTTTCCTTTTCTATTTTCAAAAATTGGTGGTTAAAAAGCTTGAAACTTTTCTGAAATTCGGTTTACTAATATTTACATAAAAGTTTAAAGACTGAATGTAAATTGGTTTTTTGTACAATGAAATGTATTTTTGTAAAAAATTAACTAAAAATCAATCAAGAATAAATTATGTTTCCAAACTTGCCTATTAGTCCCAGTCATATAGTTAAGATAAGCACTATATAAAAATTGCCTTATTTCCTTTTGAACACCACTGTACGTCGTGGTTCTATTATTTGTGCCATAAGTAGGTAGACATATGTATGTACACATGTATTTACTTGGTAGTGGTGGGAAATATGGGTTACTTTTGCGAATCGATTACTCAAGTACAATTCTTTAGTTTAACTACTAATATCTTCAAAATAAATTACCTAATAAGATAAAGAGAATGATAATAAACCATTAATTTTCAATGCAACTTCCCGTTTAACAATTTTTTCTGGCAAACTAAGGCATAACAAAAAATGTGTCAGCGAATCAGCTGTTCCAAGCACGAAATGTGGATTCTTGGATATCTGGTTATTGTTTTTTATATTTAGTACAAACATTTTCGCTAGCTCTATAATTACGAGCTCTAAAATAAAACTGAGCATTTAGAATCTATACCGAGTAGATGGCATTAATTAGATTCTTTTAAAAACCGGCTACTAAAGATTTTCGGGAGGAACGAGTACTTACAACATTCAGTATCGATTTTGCCAAACATCACTACTTAAGTATTCATATGATTGTATGTATGTATTTCTTTGCATGTGTTGTCAAAAATGTGCGATCGCATAGTGGGAGAAATTAGACGAGTGTCCGATGATAGTAGTAATTTACGTACATACATTGCAGTATTAGTAGTAGTGGTAGTAGTAAAGGAAATGGCGAGTGGCGTTGTGTGGATAGTGGGCATCCATTTGTTGAAGGCGGAAATGCAAATAAGAAAGAAAATCGACTAGCTTAGCCGGAGTCAATACAAATGTTGCCAAAGCGAATAGATCCAGTGGCAAATATTCGTACTCGAGATTTACTCGGACAGAGTAATGGTTGCACAAAGGGTGGAGTAAAAAGTATTAAGTATTGCGATAATGTAGTTGTTCGAATTTAGTACTTTATACTTGATACAATACAAATGAAATAATTCACTAGTGAGAAGTTTTGTTTTTTAATAAAATTTTTTCTCGGCAGGCAATTGTAATTCTACAAGATCATGCCGGCTATGAAAAAATGTATTCCGGTCGGAGTCGCTGCAAGTCTGGCTCGTAGACAAAACATTGATTTTCATGTATAATATATTAGATAGCCTGCCGGTCGTAAGGAAAATAACATGCATACTTAATTGAACAAGTATAGTTCTTTCTAACAAGTTTATCGCTAATTTAACTTAAAAAAAAAGTAAATTACATTTCAAGATAGTTCTACTGTTTTAATATATTGGGAGTGATATGAACTCTAAAAAATATTGACAAAAGGTGATGCGGGGAATGTAAATTAATATATTTGGAGCATCAGTTGATTTAAGCTATGATAACGTTTCCAAAACGGGCATAGACTAGGTTCATATTTATTGCAGAGTAGTTGTTGATGTATCCTCTGCAGTATGATAATAATTATGATTTGCATTTTATGTTTTAAAAGCAGATAAATGTCGTAAAAGCCTTGTATTTTTGAGTTATCAAGAGTCTACATTATTTTGATTGTCTGAGCAAATTGCAAATTTTCTATTGAGGAGACAGCAAATATAAGACCTTAGAAGAATACTTCTCCCTACTCTGTTAAAATTGCATAAGAGATCTGAACTGACTTGGAATCATTAGTAAAAAAAACTGCCAGCGATTAGATTTGTACACTCAAAAAAAAAAAGTTGTCTGGATTAAAGAAAAAAAGAATCAAAAGAAAGAAATAAATGGGAATGAAACGGCACTTAAGAAATATTTACTACGAGCGGACTAACAAAAGTTTGCTTAGTTTAAATAAAAAAATACCAAATCCTTTGTTTTACGACCTTCTAAACTTCAAAACGATCGGAGACGAGAAAACACAAAATAGCGAAATTTCCGCAACAATAGCTTTGTAATTCTTTTCGGTTTTGCACCGATTCTATAGACTATTTCCAATTGGTTTTGAAAATTTCATATGGAGAAGTCCCGAGAAGGTCGACCAAAATCTTTCACTAATGACGAAACTGTGGCTCTGGTGAAGTTCAAAGTTGGCGAAGATTCACGATTGACACAAGAAATGATTGCTGATAAATTGAACTTAAATGTCACGGCTGTATAACGAAATCTGCTAGATGGGTTCAACGATTTTCAAATGAAACCCAAAAAGAGGCTTAAGTGAATTTTACTCAATTTTTCTCAAATAAATTCGAAAGTTGGCAGTTTAGCAACTTTAGTAAAGCCGTTTCTGGTGACGAAACTTGGTTTTATAAGTACGATCCGGAAACCAAAAAGCAGTTCAAGGTATGGGCCCAACAGGAGCAAGCCCACGCGTAAAAGTTAAGTAAGTAAACTCAGCGAGAAAAGTAATAAGCCAGTTTACTTCCCAGATCTAAAATCCTAGCTGATATTCCCTTGGAAACAGGTCAAACGGTAATGGCAAGATGGTATACCGAAGACTGCTTACCAAAAGTTTTCAAACATTTCTCGAAGGGAATGGTCTTTAACGCGGTTAATACCGCAACTTGATGAACTTGATGAGCTTAAAAAGCAAGATTTGGAAGACTGTTTTGAGAAGCGTATACATAGGCTTAAGAAATGCATTAGTGTTAAATCGCTCGAACTTTCGAAGAAAACCGATTTCTGTAGGTTTTTATTCGTTTTGAGGAAACTTTTATTTAATCGGGAGAAAATATCGGAATTTGAGGGAAAAATTTGCGAAAAAATAAGGAAAAGACGTAGAAGTATTCGCTTTCCGCAAATGAACCAGTTCGTTGATGAAAGACTTGCATTACTCTTTGCTTTAATGCTTAATGATGGCTTATGTGAGAGCACCAGCTACTAATCTTTATATAGAATAGATTTGAGGATAACGAAACTTTGACGTAGACTTTTATTAAATTGTGGAAACAAAAATAAAACAATGAAACTGCACATATTGATTACACACTAATTTTTCGTCCCTCTGTTTAACCATCACTCGTTAAAATTTTTTGTGACTTGAGACTATTTCGGTATTCTGTAAGCAACACATTCTCAAAAACTTTCACCAAAGACTGTGATGAAAAGCAGTAGAGACAATCAGCTGATGGTATGTTCAGCTAGAGATGCAAAATCAACCTCAATGAAAATGTGTTCATCGATAGCAAACAATATACCTTTTAAATTTTTTGTTAGCAGCATTATTGCTCTTTAAAAATTTAAACAGTACGGTTATCGTAAGATTAATGTTGATATTATTCGTTCAAATTTTTTATTACCGCATTTTATGTGAACCAAAAATTAAAACAATCAACAATCGATAAATGAAGCTTCTCAACGATTCGCACATTCGATCGAAATGGCAGAAACAGATAGGCAATGTAAACAATTCGTGTTTTTTTATTATGCGCTATGAAAATTAAGTGTTATTTTTTTTTACAGATTTAAGCAGAATGTAGAGTCAGACCAAGGGGCAGAGCGAGTACTACTTCATTTTCGCGTTTGTTTAATACTTTTCCCAATTTCTTTGTGTAGTGACCTACTCAGGACCAGCTGACAAATTAGTGACTTTATTTTGAGACTAGAGACTTGAGACGGCGGACTGAATTCCGAATAGTCTCAAAATCAATCTCACCACCGAAAAGTCTCACTTAGTGACTGAATACTGCTTACAGAATACCGGCATTAATATAGTAATAATAATATGGCGCTTACACAATAGCTTGATGTTTAGCTAAACTTCTTCTACAATTTACGGTGTGCGTCTTCATATTGTAAAACAAATTGAGGGGCCTACAGTTTTACGACAACTTCGAACGGCACTAAAAACATTGTTTGTATGGTTACATTCGAAAAATTTTTGCTTATATGGTAGAATACAACTTTGCTCGAAGAGTCTGAAGTTTGGGCCCAGGTGCAGATGCTGTGTGATTCTTATTTTTTGAGTATACTAGCACATCGTTAGTATGAAGTTGGTGCTTAATAGTCGGGAATTCCGATAGAAATAAACTTAATTCGTCAAACGTTATAATGAAAAGATTTATTGATAGGAGCTTTGAGGAGTTCCATTATCAATCTTCCCACACAAGTAATCAGGGAAATAGGGTAGATTTGGTTTTGCATGCTTGGGGAAAACACCATATTACTATACAGTTTGAGGAGATGTTTGAATAAGGGATGGGGAAGGTTTTTTATCATAGGGTATGAAATTCCATAACCCAAGAACGAAGATTACTAAGAAGTAGCACACTTTCACCGGATATGACAAAAGAATATTTTAGCTTATTTCACCATACCAGAACTAATTTGAGGTTCACTGATTGATATTAGAATGATTGGATCTTATTGGTAACACTTCTTACCATAGGATAACTTTACTAATGCAACTTCTTTATAATCTGCGTTCTTTCCTATTACTGCCAAAGAGGAGACTGCAAAAATAAGTCGTAAGTTAGGAATATCGATCTCTAGGTAGGTAGTGGGTGAGCGCCTGCGAAATGCGGATCGATCTATGAGCGCTTGATGTTTGTAATAAATAAATTCAGGTTAAAATTTATCCTCAGAAGATGAGAAAAAGAAGTAGGAGTCGAATGCTTCGAAGGATATAGAAGCCATGCCACTTGGCGAATTTAGAGCGGAGATGAGAGTGCAAAAGTATGTAAATGGAAGAAGAAGAAGAATAAGAAGAAACGTTAAATCCATAAATAAGTTTACCGAAACAGAACGTTAATAATAGTTCGAACTAATACAATAAGGATAAATGAATAGTCCTATGATTAAAAAATTCCCAGTTTTCTGAGCAACTTCAATTCTACTTAGTATGAATATTTTTATAATGTGCATTTGGAAAATTTTTTCGAAACCCCCTCTCAATGGCATTTGCAAATTGCTGTAGCTTCTGGTTAATTTTTTGCTCTTTTTGTTTTTGTTTTTGTTTTTAATATTTATACAAGCGATTAAAGCTGCTGGCTGAAGGCACGGTATGTGCATACTGTTGCAAATATGTATTTTTTATTGCTGTTAAACTTATATTTGTTGTAATTCTTGTTTTTTTGTGTTTTGTTTTGTTTTATTAGACATTGTTGCTGCTGTTTTATTATGGCCATTGTTGTCATTTGCAGATGTATTAAACTGGAACAAATGTTGACCATAGCTATGCACATACATACATACATATGTATGTGTGTGTGTTCGACTGCATATTTGTTTTTGTTTTTAGTATCTGTTGGCTATGTGTCTACATAACTGGCGGACAGATGCCGCAGTTGACTTGATGGCCCAGCTTCTGTTGTTAAATGGAGTGAAAATAGACAGCTTAAAGTCAAAATGTAAAACATGGCAAAAACAAAAACAAAGAAAAAAACGCAAAAACGAGAAGGAAAGCAACAGACAACAACAACAACAAAATGTTGTATAAGTACAAATCATTTATCAAAACAAAATGCTAAGAATGATAGAAAGAGAAATTTCAAGCACATGTGTCAACAGATTATAAAGGAAGTTGTATGAAGTTTCAACATTCATATACACACCTATACAATGTAATATTTGTGTATGTGTATGTGTGTGTATCGTATAATATGCACATGGCTGTCCAACCGCAGTGTTTGCTTTTATGAGCCCTTAGTTTGTGGTTGCTTGAAGTTTAACATTTTTAGTTGACTTTTATGACTAATTTAATTTAGTTGTTGGACAGCAATTAATTTTTGGCAAAATGTTTAAGCCATTTTATATATATTTCTCTTTTTCTTTTTTGAAAGTATTTACTTATTATTTTTTCAGTGGCTTGCGAAATTGTGTTGGAAAGTTGAGGGGATGATTTATTTGAAAAAATGTATATTCAAATTTAACGGCGTATAGGCGACCATAGTCAAAGCACATTATGGTAAGAGAAATTTAGGAAATATGAATATTAGGTTATGATGATGCTTTTTGAACTAATACCAAGTGATTCGTAATATTCTGTGAAGACAAGTTGAAATTAATGTACATGTTTTCGCCTTGCAAAAACTGTCGAACTTTATTACGTACCAATCATGATAATCTCGAAAACATTTAAATTTTCGTTGTTTTCATAAGCAACTTTGTGTTCGATAACTTATTGCCTAACAAACTCGCTGATTTACCGCCACTAGTTTAGAATAAGAAATAAGAAAAACAAGAAAAAATTGGTGTGGATAAAAGCTGAAATATTCATAAAAAGCGGCACTGCTTGGTGTACTTTCATTTTGAAGCTCTGGGCCGCATTTCGGTTACCGGATTGCCTTAGAGTAAAAAAAAGTAAATAAATAGAGAAATGTCATCGAAAACCAGTTAGCAAAAAAGGAGTGTGCTCTGAACGGTCATGTTTGATATTGAAAACATTTCCAGAAAATAACTGGTTTTCATTGCCGTGTGAACATGGCATAAGCTACAACCAAGCAATCATAATTCATGCCCGTAGAATGGAAACCCATGTACTTTGTCCTATCCACAAGAAGTGTGATCCTACCGTTTGCGCCACTTACACTGTGATACAAAATGGAGGTTTATGGCTCTTTATTTAATGAAATCAAAACTACATGGGAGCTTTCACGCCCCAAAACAAAATTTCGAAACACTTGTTAGCCTATTGATCTAGTTTTTTTTAGCTCTGCTTATTTAAAGTTGGCGATTTTTAGAATACTTGAGCCGATATTTTGTATGCTTATTTTTACCAAAGGTGGCGTTTAATGTTTGTGATTTTTTATGGGATTTCATTGACAAAGATGAGACGGCTTTGGAAGGAGCCTATCTATGTGTCTGTCCGCGAGGATTTGAAGAATATTTGATTACTACTGCACGACCTCTATAATGGTATGGGCATAGTCAAACGTTGATGCTCCGGTGAAAATAGCTTTCGACTCAACTCTCATGGGTGGGCAACGAAAGCAAGAGCCGCCATTAACACAATGGAAGGAGCAAGTGCAAAAGAACCAGCCGAAACTTGGTGGGAATAGTTGGCGGAACTTCGGAAAAAAGAGGGGCAATTGGCCAAGTTTTGTGGTCTCGGCCCAGGCCGGCAAAGGGTTGTGGTGCCAAATAAGAAGAAGAATGATGAATGTAATGATCGAGTTAGCAACATCAAAGTTGTATTTCAAATGCACATAACTTGTATGCATTTAACTCTCTATTCAAATTCTTCGTACAAAATTTGAGTGAAATTTCCACTTGATTTAATATTTCGATATTTTGTAAATTACTGCTATACGAACATCGCGTGATTTTCCCCGATTTCTATAAATTTCAAAATTGTGTTTAATGATTTGAAGTCTATAATGTAGTAAAGTAGTTTCGGATATATGACTATTTACTCTACATAAAAAGGGCTGTGGCAAGCCTATTTTCCAAAAACAATTTAAACCACGATTCCATTCCCCAACCCCATCCGGTATATCAAACTAAAATATCCGATTTTTGTTGTTTTTGTAAACTACAGTTATATGTGAGGTGAGCGTGGGTTTTGTCTAACTTTAACAATTTTCGAAATTTTGTTTATTGGCTGGAAATGCAGTGTTTGAATTGAGTAGTTTGAGAGAGTAGTTTCTGAGGTATAAATTTTGGCTATTTGCTAAATATTTATCTACATATCTACATATATCATTATCCAATCTCATACTTCACATTAAAGTGGAGAATTTTCTTTTTGAAATTTTGTAAATACAGTTATATAAGAAGTGGGTGTGGTTTTCATCCGATTTGTGATGTGTTTGGTGTGATTATTTCGGAAGAATAATCCAGATGACAAAGAATTATATATAAAAAGTAGAAACTAAGTAATTAATTCATTGAGTAAATATCTTAAATGGATTTTCGAGTAGAAGAAATCAGGAGCAGAGTTCGGAGTATTAAATGCGTAATTAGTTTTAACGATATCCAAAGAGAAAAATGCATAATTTCTTAAGTATAAATGTGGCACTGTGAAATCGATGAGACCAAGCAAATATGGGCTGTCAAGGATTGGTGTTATAAGTTTTAGACAAAGGTAAGGGAGAAAAGACTTCAGCTACAATCTAGTGACTTTCGATTTAAGAGTACGACATCTAATTCGATAGGAGAGAATAGGATGAACAAAATACAGAGAACGAAGAGCATGACCAACAAATTTGTATAAAAAATATTTATAAATAAAAAAAGATATTAAATTTCTGATCTTGTGTTACTCTAAGATTTCACAGTCCCAAGGTCCGTGCTCCCATGGCGAAAGAAGTTCAAACTCTGATACACCGTACATATACCCCGAAAAAGCATTAAACAAGGATTCGATCCGGTGCGCAGAATATGAAATAAATTATGATTTTTGCTATATTGTACTTATATCTCAATCTTGTTTAGCCGCTTTTATAATTATTTAATACAATTATAATCAAAAGAGAGCTTATCACCGCCAAAACACTTTTCACAATGAGTAAATACAAAAGAATGTATGTATGTATGCAAATGTAAATATATATGAACATTTAAATAGATTAATATAATAATAAAATTTTAATCGCACACGTTCACGCTTCGTTATCAATTTCCTGACTTGCAGTTACAATTTGTCATCAATTAAAGCAAGTGATAATTTATATTTATAATTATGTAGATATGTATGTTTGTAGGCGTATATTGATTATGAAAATGTAGTTAACACCCTCTGATGTAGTCATATGTGCATGTTTTAATGTACATATGTTTGTATTTGTGTAAGTATATATTTATTACAAAACGACAGCGAATAATTGCACTGATAATGAATTTTAAAACAAACAAAGCTTTTATTGATAAACTCATAAATGTAAATCATTACCATTATGCAGGTTGATGTATTTATAAATTAACGAGAAGGATAATCGTAAATAATTTTGCTGGCATCTAGATATACTACATACATATGTAAAGGGTGTTTTTTTTTAGACTGATAGAACTTTCGATAGGGATAGCTGTCACTTGTTAGCTGGTAAATGACATTTCGTTTTGACATTTCTGTTCAGTAAGCATTGACAAATCATTATGGAAAGAATGACGCCGCAACAACTTTTACAAATTGTGGAAATTTACTTTAAAAATCAGTGTTCTGTTCGCCAAACTTCGTGAATTTTATGGTCCACATAATCATCATCATAAGCATCAGAGCAGCTTATTCGTCGAACTGTTGATAAATTTCGAACAACATTTACTCTACTCGATGAAAAACCAACAAGACAAAGAACTGTACGTACAGAAGAAAATATTGGTGCTCAACAAGTTGGACTTTGTCCATCCACAACATGGAAAATGGTTCTTGGTTCAAAATTGGACTGATCTCATACGATTCACCAAAGCTAGTCGTGGCGGACATATGCCAGAAATCGTTCTAAAATATTAAATGTCATGAAAATATCTTTCAAATAAAAAATGTTTGGTGATGCCTTCATTTTTTATGTGTTTTATTTCAATTTAAAGATCTATCACTAAAGTTCAATTTAAAGTTCTATCAAAAAAAAAAACACCCTTTACATGCATTATATATGCATTTATACTAGCAAATGGAAAGGTACTTGAACCGATGATGTGGATATGCTCATAACACGCAATCAACATGCTGTGGTAATACGTCGATTGCATTTACTTCTAAGAAATCTCATTAACGCTCAGAAAAGGCATTCGCATTTACGACCTCTTCACAAGATGATGCATATAAGGTGTAGTCACGATGCAGAGAAAAGAAGGTGACAACAAAAGCACGTCCGTTACTTCGTACTGGCCTCGTTTGAAGGATTGATGCCATAAATGGGTCTTAAAAAGTTGATTTTTCAGAGTTTTGAGTGTTTTTTACAAAAAGTTAAACACAGAATAATTAATATGAAGTGCCAAGCTTTGTATTGTAGCAGTTGTAGCAAAAATAAAACGCCCAAGTGCAGTTATCACCTGCCTTTTCTTCTCGCTATTCTTACGGTATGAACATCTGTGACGTATACGCTGCCGGCGTTGTCGTAATCTGGTTATCTATCATTATTGAGGTGTAGTTCAATGAACAACTGAGCGATTTAGTCTCACGGCTAAAAATGTCAAATTACATGTATTTTGATTTGGCTTTTACGGCTTGAAAAGCTGCTGAAGCTATGAAAGCAAAAACAAAATTCATATAAGCTTTGACTGCTCAAGCCGTAGAAGCAAAAACAAAATACATGTGAATTTCGCTGTTGAACATTCGACACCACCTGAATGAATTCGTCCTGAGGGCTTTTAAGAAATAAATGTTCGTAGATATAGTGGACGAAGTTACAGATCACACAAAAGGCAGCACTCCCGACGGTGACATTATGACTTCTAAGGAAGCATAACTTTATGCGCTAAGCAGTTATTTGTGGAATGCCACCATCACAAGGTCATCCCAAGAAGCACCTGTTTGGAATGGAATGAAAGTGAGATGTGTCGGAAATCAGAAATCGGGTTTCTAAGCACTCTGGCATAGCTGCCCATTGCATTTAAGGTCAAGGAAGGACAAAGAGAATGAGAGACAGGAGAAAACGGTATGGAAATCGGTGGGAATGGGACTTCATTTCTCCCCGACAAATCTACCCGACTCTTTGAAGAATCTGAGAAGTTTGTCGAAGGAAAGATAATGAATGCTTTCTATTACCACTATACGTGACCTAAATATGTAAAATATTCATCTCAGCCTAGCAAAGGCAGGACAGTTGCAGAAGAAATGCTCTGTGCTATCCTCATCCTTGAGGCAAGTTATGTACATCGGATTATCGAATATGTCTATGGTGTTGTCCACTTGGTTATTTTGCAATTTCGGTTCTCATGCGTATTCTTCGCATGTACCTGATGTACCTAACCGCCCCTGCTATGCTAGACCCTATAGTAAAAGCGGTCACCTCAATGGGCCAATAGCCTTCAGTTCGTTTATTGAACACCGTAGTCTCCCAGTACTCACATATTCCATTTTCCAAAAGTGTTCACTATCAACTTAGTTTCTTGGAAACATTTTTAAGAGGTACAGTCTCCAAAACCATTCTGATTTGGTATCCACGCCATCTTTCGCCAATTACCCAGTCCGCTATCTTAAGTATAGAAAATATTTCTGATTGGAAACTCTTCGTCATTGTACCTAAGGCAGAAAAGCATCGACATCCAACCAGCTCCAGTTCAATTTTGTGTCTGGTGTCTGTGTGTCTGTGTCTGGCACTGGTGTCTCCACTGTTCTCTTGTAAGAAAGCTTACGGAATACTTTCTACCAAAAGATACTCTAGGTATCAGTTTGTAATTTGGGGCCTCAGACAACCTTCCAAATAATTATCTGTGTCCAGAGTGTCTGTGTCTGTATATACCCAATGTACCACAGCTCGTCTCAGCGCCCGAATGCATACAGACTGGTCTTAAACGACACCCTCCAAGAGACCATCACCACCTTCGTCAAGTCAAGCTCCGTGGATGCCGTTATCGGGGCAAGCCACCACCAATATCACAGGGAGAGCTCCAGCTGCTTCGATAGGCCCGCGTCACTCTGGCCCTATTACTTATTGGATATTGTAGCAGGCTCAACTGCTACGTATCCAGAATCAACGTAGGCATTCTCAACGTACATACATACATATGACCAGCATGTTAATAACCTCGCACCATACCAATCATCTATTTACATCCCCTTTCAACCGACTCATCTAACAACCCTCTCCTGATGGTACAGCTCGTAGAAACTGCGCGCTTGTTGGACCTCTCTATATATAGTTTTATAATAACGGCCTTGGCTTTGCCGATATTCTGGCAGGGTCTGAGTAACCACAAGAACAGGCAAAATAACCAATTCCTGGGTTTCAAAAATCTAATCAAGTTTGATATACTGCAGTACTGCATATTAAATTTTATGAGGTCAGCGATAAAAAAAACTCGCCAACACACAAGTCTAAAATTTTCAGCAACATCTCCAGTTTAAGATGCTGATAGAAAACAACAAAACCTGAAAGGTGTTTACTTTTCCAAACTACTACACGGTCACATCACAATCGAAAACAAACAAAAAATCACAAGCAAAAAGTGCGCACATGCAAAAGCAAAATACGCTAGAGCAGATATGCAAAGAAACATTAAACAAACGCATAAAAGCCGAACGCAACGAAAGGCGGAAACAGAGTAGCTGATGACTGAACGCTTTTCCGGGGCCGGGGCCGTGGCTGCGCCTGCGACTGCGGCTGTAATGGCAAACGCCTCATCAGCATTCAACGTCACTGATTCGCAGAAAGCAAACGTGATTCATAAGAAAATCCGAACGACATGGCACAAAACACATTTCCATAACAGATGCACATGTGCTCCACACCCCTCAACACCCCTCAACACCCCGCACACAACATCTATAGTAAATTTTTATAAGTACACACAACATACATACAACCACTGTACAAAGTTCAATGCATACACAACCGATGAGTAGCGCAAGTGGGTGGGTGGGTGTGTGGGTGGTTGTTTGACACCGGCAGCCATCACCATCAGTGCCACCACCACCACCTGCGCATTTGGGGGTTGATGGTGACCGACCGCCCAGAGTTAGTGGTCATACAGGGTATGAGAGAAGTCGGCTTTTGGGCGCGTTCGCAATACTTACCAACGCCGTATTTGTTGTTGGATGATATCCACATTTTGGCACTGCTGTAGTAGAAACAGCGACAGTGACAGCGACGTCAACTCCAACAGTTCCCGCTTGGTGTTATCTGCTTATCGCAGGGATTTGGTAAGCCTTTGCTGGGCTTGCTTTTCACTTTTTACTGTTAGATTAACTTTTTGATGTTAAATAGCACTAAACATTTTTTTTAATTTTACGTAGTTGCATTACTACTTTTCGGTAACTTTGAAAACATTTTAGTAACACAATTTTGTTTTTTTTTTTGTTGATCTCTATGAATTTTTGTTCTTATTGGAATTTTCACTTTGTGTTGTTACTCTGCTTTCATCGCTTTATTGCACTACACAACGTTTACCCCTCGCACCACTTGCACTTTGGGATATTTTGCTTTAATGATTTTTCGTATGATTGACAATTTTATTTTCACCCTTGGATTTGCGCTAAGGTTGCAACTAGTAAATTATTGGCTAACGATTGATTTAAATTTTATTAAGCATTTTTCTACTCGACCCCCCACCAATACCGTTACAACCAAAATCTCTTTCAGACTTCTCGCTCTATCGACAAACGGCCCACCTAGTGCTGTCTGCAAAACGCTCACCAATTGCCGTAAATTACGTCGCCGCGCACAAACAACAATGACAATAACATTTGCTCTTATTTCCAGCTACATCTTTTTAAAACACAATTGACCGTCACAAGGAAACAGATTTTCCACTCAACTCGCTCGCTGATTGTTGGGTTTGTGTGTAAGGTGCGCGCTCGGTGGAAAACTAATCGATAAGTTTCCCTATTGTGTCTGCTACCGCAATAAATAATGTTTGTTGCTGCAGTAGTAGTTCTCCTTTTTGTTGTTGCTTAGTGTTGAAAATCAGCAGCCGCGCACACAGGAATGCAAATGGATAATAACAACAGCACCAACAATCATATGGAATTTCAGAAATTATATATTTAAAATCAACAATCAACCTGCACGAACGCGATGAAAAGAATTACTGAAAATGCAAAAAATCAAACAGTTTGAAGAACGAGTGGGCTACGAAAATGAGTAAAAAGTGGACAGCGAAATGACAGCAGCTGTTTGTATGTGGGGTTGCCACTTGTGTGGAAATGAAAATTCCAATTGGAAATGTGCAGGTTCTTGCGGTGACTCATGAACCAAATATACCACATTAGGTACTAAAGCGACCGGGTATTTTAAACTGGTTCCGTGTTTACATGTGTAAATTGCATTAATTTTACGAAGACACCGCTATTTTTCACTCTTACATAAGTTTACTTCCCTCTCGTTTTACATATAAACACATGATATTACGTGATAGACAGATTTTTTACACAACACTAATTAATTTTCAAAAATGATAGAATACAAGATTGCGCCTTTCCGCGGCGAAGTGACAGTTGTCGCAAGAATGTGGGAGAGAGTAAATTAAATAACTTCCAATATTTCTGTGAAAAACGTGTTTTAATTGTTCTAAAGTATACAAATATGGATTTATAGGAAGAGATTTAATAAATATATGTATATGCAAAATATTAAAAAAGTGGCTCATTTTCCTAATTTGTGAAAAAGCTTTGTCTAAATGAAGTTGAGAATTGTCAAACTCGTCAAAACAAAAGTAGCGGTACCTTTGAAGGCGTCACTTTCTGCATTCAGCACGCAGTGATAAATTTTCCATACATTAAAAGTTCCCACAAGCATACATATATAAATTTAAAAGAAAAATACAAAATTGTCTGCTTATTAGAGCTTCTCATCCGCTTATAGAAGATTGTTCCCATCAGTAGATATGTTTGTGTGTATAAAATGTGTTATGAAATCGTAATACGAATAAATGGTTTGAATTGTTAGTTTAAATGATTAGTCTTGAACAAATTTTGCTTCAGCCTTTTTATTTTGCCTGTTTAGCCTTATTTAGTCATTGTAATTGGTTTTTCTTTTGCATTTTGTTTTCAAAAGTTCTGTCAATACTGATTGTAACAGTTTCTATTACAAGAGAATTCGTTAAAAGTGGAGTTCAATGTTATCGACATTATCAGAGAACGTAAATATAATAATAGCTTCTAAGTTCTCTGGTATGATGTAGTACGGGTATTCATTAAGAGAGCAAATGCATAAACCTATGATAAACAGTTAATTTCCGAGGTTTGAGCATTTAGATGAATATCCATATTATGCGCCAAAGAACGTAAATGATTGAAATGATTCATTTACGTTCATGAATGAATCATTTCAATCATTTACGTTCTCTAAGACAGTTTCGAAGCAACTGGAAAAAGTTGAATAGCACTGGATTTGGAGTGGAAACAAGGTTTCGCTAATGTTCACAACGCACTCAAAACTGTTCGTTAGTATAAAAGCGCAGGGGTGGACAAATTGCATTAAATCGAAACTTTCACTACCACTATATGTTTAGTAATAACTAGAGACGACCGAACTTCGGCTTCGTCTATGTTCGGCCACCAAAGTTCGGTTCGGCTTCGGCTAAAAAAGAGTCTAAATGTTTTGTATTTGTAAATTTTTAATAATTTAAAAATTGCATATAATTTTACTTTCTATACGTTTTTCTTGAGAAAAAAGTTCGGATTTATCTACTTGATAGCGATTTGATTTGCAGTAATATTACTAAAAGAA
This sequence comes from Anomoia purmunda, assembly GCA_951828415.1. Lineage (NCBI taxonomy): Eukaryota > Metazoa > Arthropoda > Insecta > Diptera > Tephritidae > Anomoia > Anomoia purmunda. The sequence continues at coordinate 156,657,424 of OX639993.1, forward strand.
AATATTCATTACATAACGTCTTTGCCGATTTCATTGAGAAATAGGGAGGGGGAAATGAAAGACTAAGCCCATTTTTGGCTTTGAAACTGGCAATACTGCTGATGAACATTCAGTACTAGCGACTGCACTCTAGTAACTGAGTAACAAAAAAGTCCCAAAGTAGTTCCAAACCCATCCCGAATCGCATTTAAACTAGTCCCATAGTTGTCCCAAACCAGTCCCGAAACTTTGTTGAACGAGCCCCGAACGAGATCCAAAGCAGGCCTGAACTTGTTCTCAACTGTGCCCGAAGTCATCCCAAATTAGTCCCGAAATGATATTAAAAATGGAACCCGAAATAGTACTCAAATGGTCTAGAAATAATTAGTTCCAAAATTGTTCCGAAGTGATAAAACTAGCAAGGACGGCATTTACCATACCGCGAGATTCAGTTATCCCTGGGTTTGCTTACTAACGGTAATTTTAATAAAATGGAATTGACTACAAGACTCTGTATGGACTAATTTCTAAAAACTCAGATTGAAATTTTTGAAAATTCTATGATTTTTTTTATTTGTTGAGTTTTTGGGAATTTTGTATTTAAGTTTTAAACTTTGATTTATATGGTAAATGTTACACAATGAACTATATTTTTATAAAAAGTTATGAAAAAAATGTTTATGAAAATAATACTCGCTAGCTTTGAATAAAAATTGATAAAAAAAAAGTTGAAAATGTGCCCTTCGAGGGGCGACCGCTTTTAGAAAAACTTTTTCTATAATTTTTGATGTTATTTGCCCCGCCCGAGATTCGAGCCCGTGACACACCGAATGAAGCGCCCTCACGCTACACACTCGGCTACGGCGGCCGCCATAAAAATCGGAGATCAAGTAGAGGAATTTTAGGAAAAACCGCAATATAGCTGTTTTTACAGGGTGACGAAACATTTTCAACTTTTTTTTAAACTCAATGCATCGGTACACGAGACAAAGCACATATTTTTTTGTTATCGAATATATTTCAAATGTAATGAATTAAATACTATAAATATCATAAAATATCACATACGATAACACACAAAACTGCGAGGCAAGCCAATTGCCGACAAACCAAGAAGTATTCGTAATTTATTTTTTCACAATCTTTATACTGGGTTTCATTATAAATCTTTTTGTAATGATTTTGTAGAACATAAAAATGCGCATGCCAGAAGAAACTCGAAAGAAATATTTAAAAGATTTATCATAGCTTCTGATCCTTTGGTACCAAGCTTGCGAGCTGCGAACCAATTAATGAGTTGTGCAAAAGAGTTCCCAGCGGAGGTGGTTATACCAACACTATAATAGTAACGAATAACAATTTCTCTAGACACAACATTTGTTTTATTTTACAAATTTTTCTTAAATTTTTTTAAATAAAAATACCGAAAAGTCTTAAATTCAAAGCCTGAGGATGATGCAATAATAAAAATGCGATGTACGTGGTGACAGCTCGTTTTGTTACTGCCCTTGCTCAACGTTGTATTTTCGAACTGTTGGAAAAATGCGGAGAAATTAAGGCCGATTTTGGGGAAAAGTTCTATTCAAAATATTTTTTTTTGTATAATGCTAATGCAATAGTATACATGTCATAATACGATAAAATAATTAGTTTTCTGGTATATTAAGAACCCAAACATTTTTAAATATGCTAAGGTTGCTTTTATTAAAAATTATGAATATTATAAAGCATTTACAAAATGTATGAACTAAATTCAATTACAGTTTTTTTTTCTTTTTTGAAACAATATAATTGGGTTATTCATGATTATTCGATTTTATGTTTTCTAAAGATGTAAATATCATTATATGTAAAATTTTCTTTTCATGATAACTGCCGTAGTAAAGCGATCTTTCGGAATAAAGATATTTCGGTTTAACAAGCCTTCAAAATTATCTCATTGATGTTTCTATATCAGGAATGCAAACGATTTTTCCTATGCGATTTAACGAACACTGTTTATGCTTTTAGCTTAAACTTCATGTTCTTCGAACAACAATGGTCTTATTAACCTGGGTAGTATCAGACAATGTTGAAAAACTTTTGGTACCAAGACAACCAAGGGTATTGGCAGAACTACATTCGGGGGTTTCCATTTCCTGCCGAGCGGCGACCGCTATTAGATATAAAGGCCGATATTCGAACCAGGGAGACACCGAAAGAAACGCAATTGTATAATATATGTACATATTTAGATTTAAAAAATCTCTAGATTTCGAGCATTTTTCGAATTTACGCATTAGGCGCACAACATAATATGCGTTATCTGCGTTATATTGGGCGTCCACAGTATTCGGAAAGTATCTTATATATCGATGTATTCAAAGAATAATGCACTCACATTCGGGCGATGCTGAACTTGGAGCACCACACAAACGAACTAAAACCGGCAATTGAGCTTCCTATTAAGTTTATTTTTTGTAAAATATATAAAGGCTTACCTAAAAATAAATAAAAGTAAATATTCCAGCCACCATTTACATATGTACGTCTAATATTATAAATAAAAATTTGTAATTGTAAATTGTAAAACAAATATCAGCGAATAAAGGCAAACCCAACTTTGAATAATGAAGCTGTAATGGTACTCTGTATTTTGTTAACTTTTATATCTTCCTCAAAATTAAGCCAATCAACATGTCGGAATTAGAGCGAGAAGTTGTATACGTATCTACATCACCTGTCATAATTGCATCATGGTCTGGAATTTGAGTAAGTATCTAGTAGAAAACAAAAAGGAGATAAAAGAGAGCGATTGATTCTGCGAAAAGTTGCATTAAAAATATCTAAATTTTGCATCTGTGGCTTTTATAATATAGATTTTATCGTATAAAATAGACAATGCGAGTTATTTACAGTGTTTCCCCCAATATGCGATTCATGGAATGAGCCACTTCATATTTTGACAGCTGGCATTTTGAGGAAATTGTGTGTTCGTCCAAAAGTCCAGCAAGAATTATCCAGCAACAAATTTTCTAAAAATTTTGAAGTCTCGAAGTTCTCGCACAATGATAGGTGCTTGCAAATTTTTACGCAAAATTTGTAAAGGCTTGCAAAGTTGACAGCCAGCTGGCCAAGTTCTCTGATATAACTTTTGTACACAAACGAGTATAAATAAGAAGGTATGAATTAAAACAGGCAAGTAGCATGTACATACATCTCTATGTACGAATAGTATGTCTCTGAATAGGCACGAATGCTTCGTGGTGTTTGTTTGCTGCGGAAATGCGTTATTTTCCAAAAAACAATCGATGAATTTCCGGTGTTGATAGGTCGGTGTGCTGTAACGTTGATGTGGGCTGCTGTTGCGGTTGTGCGAAATGAATATGAGTATCGATGTATGTGCACTTGTGCATAGGCTTGCCATAGCAGAGTAGTATATTGAGGTATAGACATAAATACATACATACCTAGGTGAAACATGTGAGCACTTTACGGCACTAACTCGAGTTAGCGTGTGCGTTGTGGCATTCGCCGTTTCCTTGAGTTTTTCTGTGATTTCCTTTTAGAAAATTGCCTGAAGTTGTTAGGTAACTGGAAATCGATTTTGTGGCAACGCAACGAGACTCCAATCAATTTTTACTTTCGACATGACATACTGCGGACAGCAACTAACACAGGTGCTTGCTTGGCTTGTGTACTGAGGAGAAGAGGTATGCTTGTAGAAGAAGCGATGGCAATAAATTTATATACAGTCACTTTGTACTCGTAGCACTTGGGTGGCTATCGAAGTATTCCGTTATGCAATCCGTGCACTTACCTATGTTGTGTCTTTAAGTGGATACATTAAGGCAGGTCTACTTTTAAAGTCCGGACACAGTATCGTAATTTATGACTCATTCTTGATTTATGAGCAAGTTACGATGAAACTAAGAAATTTGGCCTTGTAAAATTTAAGATGAATTTAGGTATTTTATCATAAATCAAGAACCAAATCTATAAGAAATCAGTGTCGGCTCTAAATTTTATAGATAATAAAAAAATGTGTTCTCCCACCACTAAACTGGACGATGCATTTTGATATACTATTAGCATTTCACTCAACTGTTCCTTGATGTTTACTACCTCTAAACCTTTTTCAGTTTTAGTTCAGAAATTTTCAATTCAAATTCTGAAAGTTCCAATGCAAATTCAGAAAGTTACAATTCAAGTTCAGAATTTCCATTTCAAATACAGAGTTTTCATTTCAAATTCAGAAAATTACAATTCAAATTCAGAACTTCCAATTAAAGTGCCAATACAAATTCAGAAAGTTACAATTCAAGTTTAGAATTTCCATTTCAAATTCAGAGTTTTCATTTCAAATTCAGAAAATTACAATTCAAATTCAGAACTTCCAATTAAAGTGCCAATACAAATTCAGAAAGTTACAATTCAAGTTCAGAATTTCTTTTTCAAATTCAGAATTTTCATTTCAAATTCAGAAAATTACAACCCAAATTTAGAATTTCCAGTCAAAGTTCAGAAAGTTATAATTCAAATTGAGAAACCCCAAATCAAATATAGAAAGTTACAATTCATGTTCAGAATTTTTCCATTCAAATTCAGAAATTTCACTTAAAATTCAGAAAACTATAATTCAAATTCAGAACTTTTACTTCAAATTCAGAAAGTTGCAATTATAATTCAGAATTCTCAATTTAAATTCAGAAATTTACAATTCAAATTCAGAAAGCCCCAATTCAAATTCAAAAAGTTACAATTCAAGTTCAGAATTTCCATTCAAAATTCAGAAATTTCACTTCAAATTCAGAAAGATACAACTTAAATTCAGAAATTTCCATTTCAAATTCAGAAATTTATAATTTAAGTTAAGAAAATTTCAAAATTATGTATATATGTTTACAACCTCTCACATTTTTACTTTTGATCAAAGGACTAAGCAACCCTGTGGCTAAAGAGCTGTTCCTGGAGGGTTAGCTGTCGAACCAGCTGTCAAAGTAAACACATGCGTAGGATACTTTTAATGGTCAAATTATCTCCAGCGATGGGGCACGTTTCCTTTTTAACCTCAGTACTGTGGAAAATATCCATAGAACGTGCATTCTAAATTAAAATAGCAGGTTTTCGATTTTATTAAGTTCGAATGAAAAAAACGGATATGTATTTGACATTTATTTTATATAATGTACGGTCCATAAGCAAAATTGACGTATTTGGAGTGCGAACAATAATAAAGAGACTTTCCATACTGCCATGTATCCACAAAAGTTACTTTTTGGTACCCCAAACGTCAATATCAATTGTCTAAGTGCTAGATGGATCGAAAGCAACGGTACAACAAAGCATACAGCGCGGCGCGTGAAACCATCGCCTAATTGGGAAAGAATTAAGCCTACGAATTGATCACCTAGGTTATGTGATTGGACTACGTTAGACTACTTCGTTATCGCGGTGCGTGCGAGTAGGCGCGTTGTTGGCGAAATAAGATTGGAAAAAGTGGTGCAAAATTGGAACGTCTCCATAAGACGCCGTGGCGGTAGCCATATGATCGAAATTCAAACAAAAGTTCAAACACTAACACTTTTGAAAAAAAAAAATTATAGAATAATTATCTAAATGTTTAGCAATAAATCGCATTTGGGGTTTTGTTACTATTTTCATTTTAAAGTGTCATCGTTTATCTATTGTTCGCATTATGATCCGTTTCGCTATATGTAATCGTTCACAGACGAACGTTCGATTACACGTTCGTGTTCGATTATTCAAATATTCTAAGTACATAAATTTTTTTGTAGTCCATATAATATTATTAGTATAAATTTATAGACTTCGTGTGATTTTGAATTTGTAGTTTTCATTTATCAAATGAGCGGAAGAACTCTAACCTTTCTTCCGCTCATTTGATAAATGAAAACTACAAATTCAAAAGAACTCTAACCTTTCTTCCGCTCATTTGATAAATGAAAACTACAAATTCAAAATCGCAACTATTTTATGTCGCATGTTAAACTTTCAGGAATTTCAAATTAGTCAAAAATAACACATTTTATTTAACAAACTCTGTGTATTTAACCGTAGACATTCATATACTACGTTTATACGATGACGGAACCAAACCAAAAATGGCAACATCATACGAAATGCTCCCTTCACATTTGAAGTGTGCTTTGGACATTGCACAGGAGGGTCACCGTTCTTGTTCTTACAGGAATTTGACCTAGCCTTAAAACCTACCGTAAGTCGCCCCTCTTTTTGGTAACATTTTCGAGTGCTTTTCCTGTCGGCTAGCATCTCAAGCTCTTCTCACTTACGTATTTCAGCCTCTGCAAGTCTCTCTTCGTTTCTCAACTTCGGGTAGCGTTCCTATATAGCGTCTTTTCTTTCCGTAGCGGCGCGGCTTTTTCGTCATCGTATCAGTTGTTTCTTCGGGGTCCCTGAAAGCCAGTGACTTCCTCAGCGGCGGTACATAGAGAACGAGGACTTTGCTCCCAATGCACGCGAATTCCGGTTTGCTGGGAAGTGCTATCAGTGAGTAGGAGAGTCGAGTAGCAAAGTTAGTAGCTGCTTCAGTCAATTGGCGGAGGTTTCGTCGTGAATACTGTATTTTCCGACAGTGTTCCTTTCCTTACCCATGCTGTGATTGAAGTCGCCACGCACGATTTTGACTCTTGCTTTGATGCTGTAGTAGACGTCACAAGTTCCAATGGTTTCTTAACTTGCCCCGTCTATTTGATTTCCTGGAGGGCGGTAATGCCAGCCTTTACTCTCGCGAGTGCATCAAACAGCCGGACAGCGGCACACTCGCCTTCTCACTTTGGCTCACTCACAAACGGATATTCGGGAGCTACCCAAATTATACTTGGGTGAAATCACCCGAAAATCTTGAGCTGCTTGTATCGTATGCAGAAAAATCGTTCTTGCCACACACAAGTAAAGTACTTGCGTGGACTTCTACACAAGAAACCACCACCATCCTCCATTTTGGAAGATTAGTTTAAGAAAAATTTGAACAACTTCACCGATTTAGACTTATGATATACCATTAAAAAGGTATTTTCTTCTTTTTTTATCTCTTCACGTACCATTTTTTTCTCTTTGATTCCGTTAAACAAATATTTTTATTTTTTTAATAAACCTTTTAAGCTTGTGGTACTCCTGAAGAAATATTAAAAAAAAACTATATTTATTTACAAAACAAAAACACCATTTTTGAAGAAGTTTTCAAATGGGTCCAGCTCACGTTAATCTTAATATTTTTCCAAGTGTTTTAGCCAAATTCTTAATACTAAAAAAATTACTTATACTTATATATAATTAATTAAGTTGAACTCAAGTTTTTTTTAAATAAATTGTTTTAGCCAAAGGCGCGTACAGATAAATATTTTGGAGGGGCTTACGCTGATTTAGTTAACGTAAATTAATTCCAAGAAAGTATTACAACTGTATGATTTTGGGTGGGGTTTGAAATTCTAAATCACGCCGCCACCCCTTGCAAATATGAACAATTTTGTGAACAAAGTACGATGGGATTCGCTAATATTTAATATACAAATTTTATAAAAATACATAAATGTAATTTTTATTTAATTATTGTGTTATACTTTTTTCAAGCGCTAAATTGAGGAATTTTTGAGTAAAAAGTGAGATTCAGAATTAATAAATAAAATTTACAACAAAGAATATTTTTTCAGTTCAATACCAATTTTTTTCTTTGGAAAGTGTGTAACGGATGAGCACATCAACCTTAATAGATTTTAACAATAATAAATAGATTTGTCAAAATCAACAGCAACCAGACATTCATTGTAATTGACTGACTGCTGTACTTGAATTGTGTTTGGAAAACTGGCTGCAAACTGGCCCGATAGGTTGGAGGTTGTGAAGTCAAACCCGGGCATAGTCTAGGAAAAAAACTGATGAGGCTATTTGGTGATCTCCGAAATAGCAACTGTTGTTGTAACAGCATAAACTTATGTGGAATGTCGCTGAGTTGACAGTCCTTCACCGGATGTAAATCCGACTCGTTCCAGTATCGTAGAACCGACTCTCGTGGGAACGCCGAAATAGCACCTATTTCTACCGCTTTGACTATTGTTACCTTTTTGCAATACTCGCCAAATAAAAACCTGGCCTTGAGCTTCAACATTATTACTTAAATAAATAGATTAGACCAAAAAATTAACATGTATATCAAATTAAGTTAACTTGGAACGCTAAAGGTAATGCTGGGAGCATAAATATAAGTCGCACATTTTTTTATGTTCTAAAAGTTTATACGTTCTTCGTATAAAGTGCTTGTCTGCGGATACCCCTAGCGAAATTATCAGGCAAATAATTTTCTAGAACATTTTAATCTTCTAACGACTTTTCAAATTTGTTTTTTTTTTGTTTTCTTGGGGGATTTTTGGAAGTAAAGGTCTAAACGACCTTTTAGGGGGCTGCTAATGGGCTAAAATGTTCTACGAAAATATTTCTAGCGAAATTTCACTTCACTTAGAAATATACTTTAACCATTTTTTTTTAAATTTTTTTAATAGCTTTTTGTATTCTGGCACCTGGTTTGAAACTGTATAGCACTTTACCAGTACAGGCGAAACCGATGAAGGCTGACTTTTCCGGTCCTTTCATTACCCACCAGTAGGCTCGAAATCCATTCGAGCTATGCTTCTATACTTTTTTGTTCCATATTACCAGGAAAATATTTCAGTCGCCGAAACCAAGTAGATTTTTTTTTCTTAGAATAAATTGATCCAGCCTAGTGTGTATGTATACTATCCACATATATGCAGGTGTGTATGTATGCAAATGCGCGCGTGTGTGAAGTGGCATTTTCTAATTTGCTCGTTGCTCATACGCACTGTGGTTGACTGGTTGGTTAGCTATCGTGGTTGCACCCATTGCGATATTAAGTTGAATAATGTTTTCAATTTCCAATTTAATTTCTATTTTATGTATATTTCAATATGGCGGCTGTTGTTTTATACCTACACTAGAGAATGCATGTTACTTTTACGAATGGATATTAAAAAAAAACCCCATTAAAATATCACAGCTGTTTGGATTAATATTAAACTTTATCTATCAATGCTGCAAATGCAAACGCAAATGCATTTACATATGCACGCACACACACATAGATACATGCATAAATAAACAAATGCTGCACCGAATTTGAATTTTTTAATTTAATTTCACTTGCAAACTGCAATACTTCTAGCAAAGTCGAGGCAATCGAGCTTCAAAACCAATTTGTGGTGGGCCATCTGGTGTTGTTTCGCAAATGCAGGAATTTGCAGTTTTACGCCAATTACAAAAGGCACTCATACCCCGATGCCGGAGAGGCATGATGTGATCAAAGGCCGAAGCTGGTGGGTAATGAAAAGGCCGGAAAATCCAAGATTCACTAAGAAAAATCCATTAATGGATTGTGTCTCATCTGCTTCGCCTGGACTTTTAAAGTGCTATACAGTTTCAAACTAGGTTCCAGAATACAAAAACTTATCAAGCTTTTAACTCCAAATGACAATGTGCTACAACCGAAGTCAACCCAGACTTTGTTGACTTTTTTTGAAAGTAAACATATCCAATATTTAATCGCAAATTTTGCAAAGTTATTAAAAAAAAGTGGAAAAAGTGTTTAGTGGTATTAATTCCTAATAAGAACCTGACCTCAAGCTCAATAAATTACAGTGGTTAAAATGAAGTGAAATTTCGCTAGAAATATTTTCGTAGAACATTTTAACCCATTAGATCCCTCCTAAGAGGTCGTTTAGACCATTACTTCCAGAAATCCCTCCAAAAAAAAAAAACAGCAAATTTGAAAAGTCACTAGTCATTAAAATGTTCTAGAAAATTATTTGCCTGATAATTTCGCTAGGGGTCTCCTCAGACAAACACTTTATGCGAAGTACGTATAAACTTTTAGAACATAAAAAATATGCGACATATATTTATGCTCCCACCATTAACTTAAGCGTTCCAAGTTTACATAGCTCTAATATAAATTTTATACAAAATGTGTTGCTATTTTATTTTGTGTAGAACTAGGCTTTAAAAGCACTTAAATGTTGTTTGGGAAAATCCCTGGTGGAATTTTCCAGCGCGTAATTCTCTGAAATATTTTAACCCTATAGTGTCGTTTCATATTTGTTTTCTGAGACGTTTCTTCAAGCAAGAGTCAAAACGACACTTTTAGCTGAGAGCTAATGAGTTAAAATGTTCTAAATGTAAAATTTTATTGAACATATTTGTCTGAAATTTCAGGTCCATTTCTGCAAGTATAGGTAATAAAAATCATCTGACTTTCGGAGACGGAGTAAAACTATACACCACTCCATTGTGAAAAAACTTTGATTTGCTCATTACAAAAATAATTATTTCGAGCAACTTTTGATGATGCACTTGTACCCATACTCGAAAACTTGAAGTCGGACTCGTTTGAAATAAATTCCATAAATTATTATCTAAAACCAAAATAGGTTTTTTTTAGCTTTGGACGAGTCGTAACTCTAGTCGAGTAGACAAAAACTGCATATTCAGAATTTTGAATCAACACTCACAAATAGCGTGAGTGACATCGGACGAAAGTATCGATATGGTATTAAATTATAGTATCGCTCTTAAAGAATCGGGCACCCACAAATATCGAATTAAAAATACTCGATGCCCAAAGTCGATACAATCGATACTAATTTAAAAATAAATTTCAGTCACAATTTCTTTCAGTTTAGATAGCTGGCTCAGCTCTCCGAATTTGCACGTTCTAATTTTGCTAAATAGGCACCCTTTTGATTTTTTTTATTGAATCATTATTTTTTATTTGAATCATTTCGATACTCTTTTGACCCATATTAATTTTTGTTTGAACGTTAACTTTTTTTTCGCAAATTCATTACGATATTGGTGTTCAAGTACTTGATTCCAAAAAATAGGTATTAATAATGATATGTTATCCCTTCGTATTCCTACTGCCAAATTAAGATTGAAACTCGCATTTTCGATAGGATAGAGCCGAAAAAAGCATTGGCCAGTAATTTTTTCCACATTAATCGTGTCATGCTAAAACTTGTTCGCTAAGTTTTTTTTTTATAAAAAATAGCTCATTTTATAACAAACACCATATAAGTCCAGATTTCAAAAATTCCAAAAAAAATCAGCGAATTTAAAAAACTGTCATCAAAATTTAAAATTTTTCAAATTTTTCTTGCAGTTCATTGAATTTTAGTATTACATGGTGTAAGTTTTAAATGGTTAAAAACTTCCGATACTTTTTTGATAATTCGATAATGATTATTACCCGTTTTCTTAAATATAAAAATTCGCAACACGGTTGGCAACAGAAAAAGATCAAAATTCAAGGGATATTTTCAGACACCTACAACTTTCACTTTATTTATACTAAAATTGAATGGTCTACAAAACTGCATACCCTAAATTTTTTATTAAATATTTTTTAAATTTTCTGAAGCTTTGTGAATTTTATACAAAGTTTAAAATTTGTACTTTTGTTATAAAATTATCTATATTTTGTTAAAAAAAATAACGAACAAATTTTGGCACGAAAAATTTAATGAATATAATAAAAAGAAATGACTTTGTCAATACTTATTTCCGGCACTGTAGGTATACTTAAGATCAAAATAGTAGGAGTGAAAAATGTTGACCAGTTTTGGTTAATGTCCTTTAGTTTGTATAATGTACATTAATTTTTTATTTTTGTAAAATATTTCAGTGCTTTTTCATTTTGAATCGATCCGAACCAATACTTGGAGTGGTTTAAAGCTGGCTCGGTTCAAATTCAAAAAGTTTTATACTACGCTTGCTGCACTTGGCAATGCGGCGCTTCGAAAGAGGTAATAGTTATGCGCCCCGCACTATACATGATATATGTATATCTTTTTATTAAATTCAAGCAACAATTAAAAGAAATAGAATTATGTGCCTATTGCCCCATCAAAGTAACGTACGCAAATATTTGCAAACTAAAGCCTCGTGAGTGCTTCGCAAACTCACAAATTTTCATGAATTTTTAATCATATTTTAGTTGACTCTGAAATAATCCATTCATCGTTTGAAGCAAAGTCAAATTTGATGCCTACTGCTTGTTTGGTACATACATACATAGATTTTTATTATTTCACTCACACACTTCGATCCTAATCCTTGAACAGAATGCACGTTCGAGGCTTTTGTCAATCATATTCAGCGAATGAATACCGCTGCTGAGGTGGAATGACGTTTAGAGCATCCCAAGGAAGCCTATCTATTTACATATACACATGCATATATGTATATTACATATTCTAAATGTACATATCCTTAGTGTATGTATGTTTGCACTAACAACTTCCTCAAATATGAAGACACAACTACTAGGTTCTCCTCATAGCTGAAAATCTAAAATGGCTGCACTTAGTTTTGAACAATTTAGCCATGCAGGTAATTGGCGTTAGCTACCCTTACTATACTTACTTACCAGGAATCGACATTTGTATATATGGATAAATATTAGAGATGCAACGGAGATGAGTTAATGGGAATTGGAGTTTTTAAATTTGATTTATCGGAGTCGGAATCGGAATTGAAAGCGGAGAACACGAGTCATGTTTTAGTAAGCTACTAGTGGTAGATAAGTCGAATAAAATTAAAGTCTAAATAAATGAAAGTCACCGCAAATGACACGGTAGTACAAAAAAAAAGTTTGTGTGCACTTTTTATGCCAACTCAGGTCTAAAAAAAAATGTTTGGCATTAGCAAAATTTCAAATGCAACACCAAATTCTAAAATTTGTTGCAAAAATTGAGTATGCAGTTTTGTAGCTCATTCAGTTTTCTTATAATAAAGTATAAATAAAAGTTTCAAATGGCACGCATGCTTGAATTTTTGTTAAATGGCGTAAATTGCGTAACTGCGCCATTAAGAAAATTAAACAAAAAATCCACTTGCACATTATTATACTAAAATTGAATGTGCTATAAAACTGCATACCCAAATTTTTTCAAACAAAAATTTTATAATATAGTGCATAGTTTTTTGAATTTCGAAAAGGCTTTAAGCTTCGAAAATTTTTGTACAATTGTCGTCAGTGATATCTTTTTTTTTTACAGAAGATAAAATGTAGTTTGTTTTAGGCAAATAACTAAGAGTTAGTTTAAAACAGGAAATAGGTGTAATTTTAACCCAAAGTCACCATAAATGTTTTTTTTTAGGATTCTTTTCAAGCTTTTGGGTTCACAAAGCCTCTGGTATTCAACTTAACTTAAAATTTTGAAAAGCAACAGAAATACACAATTTTCCCCTTTTAAGAAACAAGATTATCAGAATCAGTTGAAAACTGTCCAAATTGTAACCGCTGCTTTGAGTCAACGTTCTGATTTGCAGTTTTTTGGTCATAACTAGGGGGTGTATTTGAAGTTTTTCTAATGTCAAAATTACTTTTTAGTCCTTTTCTGCTACATCTACTACATGTTTTTTGCAGCACCATGTGAGATTTAATTCAAAACAAAATTTAGCTATATCGATCTAATCCTTTTCACATCTACTAAGCAAAGTTTATCTTCCCAGAACCAAATTTGCCGAGGACTTTCCTTCATAAGATATCACAGGCAATATGTTCAACAAATAATGAAAGTTACAAATGCAAAAAAACTCATATGCAAAATGCCTTGCGAATGGGCCCCATTTCATATAAAACAAAATTAAGGCAATTATGCAGATGGTAAGGACGTTCACATTCTAGAGAATGGCCGCTGTAATTATTTTGTACTCCTGTTCTCTTTCCTTACTGGGTTACTGTTGCCTATAGGTTTTTGTTTTTTTTTCATAATCTTTATTACACAATTAAATTATTTCGATCATATTTGATAGATATTTTGTTGATCGATAATTTAAAATTTCTATTTTTTCGATAACATTTTATCGATATTTTATAATTTTTCTTTTTTAAATAAAAAATAATCGTTAGTCTTGGGTTTAGATTTATTCGATAACATTTTACCGATATTTTCAGTGATATAAAATTTCATCATAAATCGCATTTAAAATTTCTATTTTTTCGATAACATTTTATCAATATTTTATAATTTTTGTTTTTAAATAAAAAATAATCGTTAGTCTTGGATTTAGATTTATTCGATAACATTTTACCGATATTTTCAGTGATATAAAATTTCATCATAAATCGCATTTTTGCTGTTGTTGATTTTATTGAGTTTATTGCGGTTTTATAATCGATAAAAGAGAAATTCAATTATAACGATCAAAATGTTAGCAAATTTCTAAGGATAACCATTATTTTTTATCGAAACAATAAAAATCTCAAAATGTCGATCAAACTTGATCTAAAATATTCCAATGTAAAAAAACTTAATCGAAAAAAATAAAAGTAAAAAGATAACGATAAAAATGTTATGAAAATAACTTAAGTTATAAAATAGCTACCAAATTTAGTTGTAAAATTCCAATCATAACGATTAAATCGTGGTTAAAACTAGAGATGGCACCAGCAAATAAAAAATATAATTAACCGATATTCAAAAATTTTTTCGACAGTTCTTAAGAATTGCCTCGATGAGTGAATTTTTTAGTAACGATTACAAATGTATAAAAAGTATTATTATTATTAAAAAAATTACACTTCTGTTTAAGCTAATCTGATTATAATTTTTTTATTTTTTATTATATTGAATATATTTCTTGTATTTTATTTTTATGTTCTATACTACTATTATTTATTAATATGCAGATAATTTTTACTTAAGAATTTTGGAGCTGCAGTGCCAGTCTAAATTAAATGGAATCAAACAACAGTATCAAAAATTAAATAACAGTTGAAATTAGTCGATAGTTCCCAACACTACTCAAAAAAACATTAAACGACTAAATAATGGCTCACCAGCCGTTGACCATGGAAGATATGATAAATATTGCCTTGTGATTGAAAGCAATGTTTGAAATTTTTTATTTGCTCTACTATATAAAAAAAAAACTATATGTCACTTAGCTGAAAGCGAATACTTTCTACTAGGAGCAGCAGAGCAATTATCTGAGAGATTAAATGATAAATTTAAATTAATTTGGCATTCGAAGAAGCCCATTTAAGTTAGAGCTTTAGGTTAGGTCGACCGATTTGGATTTTTGTTATAACTCTGTTTCTCAAATATATCGGAACTGAAGTTGGATTGTACTTTCGAAATCCAAGTCGAAGCTCCGTAACATCCCTAGCACACATTTGTTTGTAAATATATTTGCATGTGTGCCGCAAAATTGGATTAGGCAAAGGTAAGGATGTGAGCAACGGTAGCGTTGACATCGCCTTGGTTTCCTGCCTTCTTTCTTTCCTGTTTACTATTTGAAGCCGTACGCGGTTGTTTAAGTAACGGACACATGGGATTCCTGCATACAAAATATAATATACATATGTAAACGGACGAACCGAACCTTTCCCACATCATCTCTTCTACCTTTTATGCGCTTAAATTTATGCGAGTGTGCGTTGTAGTGTTTTTGGTCATATTGTATTTTCGTGAATCCATATATGTGCATAATATACATACATACATCCGACCACATAAATTTTCCGACTATTGTTGCTATTGGAGTCTTGCCAAGGCCACTTACTTTCACCTGCACTTTAGTTAGCATGTGTGGGATGTTAATATTTGTGTCCTATTTATTCACTATGGACATTTTTAAGTGAGCCCCATTCACAAGCGTATGAATGGAGGATTTAGAGGTAAAGGTGAGGTGAGAATTGGAGAGGTTTCCGACAATAAGTTAATATATGTAGGTTTTTGGAGAATAATTTTGAAAGATGGTATTGTAATTGGCCGTGCGGTTGTGACGGGAAGTTTTTTGTTTACGAGTAAAAAGCTTTTAAAAGACCAGAGGCATATCATTTTATTTATTTATTTTTTTTTTTCAATTTCTTTCTGATGGAATAGGTATAGCTATGGACCTTTAACCTCTTCGGTATAACAATAACTCATTATTGGCAATTTAATACGTTAGAAATCATAACGCATCATTTCTGATGTAATCTCTTTTGGTCGATTCCAAAATCGTACGCCAGTCGCTCCTTCGCTTTGTTAACGGGAGCCTGCTAGATACTCCAAGGGAAGCCAAGTCCTTCTCCACCTGGTCTTTCCAACGTAGAAGAGGCCTTTCTAAGATTTTTTTTCGATCAAATTTGATCGATATTTTGGGATTTTTATTTTTTGATCATATAACATAAATCGGTGCTATCGGTAATGTTGCCATTATTGTCATCGCTTTTAGGTCAAGCATAAGGATTATTTTAGATAAAAAAAATTAAAATTTTTGAATTTATATTTAAAAATATCGATTAAACTTGATCGGAAGAATCACAAAATATCGATCAAATATCATCTGAAAAATTGAAATCCAAGAGAAACGATTATTTTTGATCGAAAAAGGGAGAATCACAAAATATTTTTCAAACTCGATTGAAGCAATTAAAACAAACAAAATTGACCAAAAAAATAAAAATCTCAAATTATCGATTAAATCAAGACTTTTTTAAATGAAAATTATAACCGTTACGGTCACTGCTTCAAGTGTATTACGTGTGCCCATCTAAAGTGATAAACTGCGTCTAAACTTATAAACCTCTTAAATAAACAGGTTTCCATACAAACTTTTATAAACAAATTAACAATGGAAATGTTGCAAAAACCCCTGGATCATTTTTTGCTGTGAGTCACTGTACCAACAAAGATATAATTATACATTTTGTTTTAGAAATAATATATTGCTGCTATCGTTTTTGTGTTTTAAGTATTTTAGAATTAGCTTCAAAATTTTGTTGGCTAAAAACTATGAAAAATGTTTTCAACACATAATCTTTAAATTTTAACATATAAAATATATAATTTTTTTAACATATTATTTTCTAAAAACCAAAGCTCCTTTCAATCGTTCTGATATCCCTTCGTTGTTTTAGTTTTTGTTTTTGTTTGCGTGATCGTATTATAAAAAATATGTAAGGTATTATGTAAGCGCTATAGGGGGGGGGGGCGGGTTGTTATTTTGGATGACATGAGAAGTAGGGGGTATAGATGATGATTACATCATACGTAGTCTACTTTTTTACACATATTGCCATCCACACCTTGTCTATGCTTAAAAACGAAACGCATTTTCTGGGATTCGCACAAATAACAGTGCGGAACAAAATTTTGCGGTCGGAGATTTTTAAGTCGGTTTAAGGTTATTTTGGGGGCGCTGATTACGAAAATAATATCAGTTTTGTCGAATTGGCTCTAGTTTTTCAGATAAAGACTTTTAAATATTTCACGAAAACCCCCAATTAAAAATACCAATATGGATTTAAATTATATTTTTATTGCGCGCCTGTATAAAAATAATACAAAAATAAAAAAAATATATTCTTTTCATTAATTAATTTTAAAAAAATTACAAAAAACTTTTTTCTGTAGGACCTCCTATGATGTCGTTGCTCAGGACAATCCCGTATTAAGTCCCAGCAGTAG
This sequence comes from Anomoia purmunda, assembly GCA_951828415.1. Classification (NCBI taxonomy): domain Eukaryota; kingdom Metazoa; phylum Arthropoda; class Insecta; order Diptera; family Tephritidae; genus Anomoia; species Anomoia purmunda. The sequence continues at coordinate 156,674,895 of OX639993.1, forward strand.
TCTGCCATCATTTGATCGTCCCATCGACCTTGGTATCTTTCTTCCATTATTTTTATGTCCTGGTGGAACCGTTCACCTTGTTCCTCACTGTAATCGCCTAGGTTGTCCGGGAATTTGTCCAAATGACTATGTATAGTCTGGTCTGCTCCTAGTTTGCGAAAATTGAGAAACATATCAGCAACTAGTTTTGTATAGTCTGGTGATTTGTGATTTCCCAAAAAATGTTTGACTACATTAACAAAGCTTAGCCAGGCTTCAGATTCAAATTGTGACATATGGTTTAAGATGGCGAAGTCGTCGAATTAATGTTTAGTTGGATTAACTCACCCGACTTAACCGGCTGCCCTTGCTCTCTTGCAAGCGAAATAAAATATTTAAACCAACGAACTACTTGTTTTAATAATTTATATAACAAATCTTATTGAGGAATAATTAAATTAATACAACTGGAACTGGGTCATATAATTTTTTTTCCATTAATTTCTTAAGTTTCGTTTATCTCAAGAACTAGAGCCAATCCAAAAAAAAAGTATAAACACAGTTCGTAAGCCTGCTATAAATGTTAATAAAAACTATTAACAAAATCATGACCGCAGGTTTTTTTAAATTTTTGTTACGCAGTGTAATGTATACACCAAGTAGGGGAATTAACGCGCGCTAATCACTGGTCTAAAACAGTTTAATGAGGTATCACCGTACTCGCGATCGCCAAATCTAGCGAGCTATCGTTGTTGTTGCTTGTACACACAAATTTGTTCGGACGCGAGCAGAGCTTAGGCATCGCGAGCAGAGAAGTGCCGAATCGAATGTACCAATAGCTTAAGATCATAATATATGAGCTCTGCTTACTTTTGAGGACAAGGAAGATGGGGAAGTTAAATAATTGTAATGAATCTGCTTATGTGATACTTCAACGGTACCTAATACGAAAAACGGCTTGCCCAAAAAATCCCGTTTTAGTATTTTTCCATCTAAATTAACTGTTCGAAAACACTTAAAAATTAAAATTTTTGTTTTTATAGTAACCTTCCGAAACCAAATTCACGAGATAAATTTTGTGATACTTCAACAGATGTACCGCATCCGAATTGATCGAACCCAATATCATTAAACTGAGTTATGCGATTTCAAATATCGTTGGTTTTTTCCTGTATTTTTAGTTGGAACGGATATATATTTGCAATGTAATTCAAAACAATAGAAATAGAAAATTATGCGCATACCACGATATGCTCTTCTGATGACAAAAATATCGATTTCCTCTTAAAAACGTTATGGGAATTCTGGCTCTGTGGTGAGCATATTTAGCTAGTTACTTCGGGCTGCTTCCGCATATGCAGAATAACTGGGGATTGAAAGAATTTTAACACTGTACTGAGTTATATTTAGATACCGATAAAACTAGCATCTAAGTTTTTCTTCTTTATTTTTAAAAACACAATAAGGTTTACTCTGTTTATTTAATTATCAGGCAGTTCATAAGGTGTGCGAAAAGTGAGAATGGAAATACCTTCTTCATTGTATTAATTTAAATAAAACTGCGTTAATTTTGTAAAGTGTTATATAATTATGATTGTCCAAACCACAATAATTATGCCTTATTTTATCTCCTTAGTAAAAATAAGGGAAACCCCACTTTTTCACAATTGGTAACCTGTACAAAAAACATTTTTGAAATCATCGTGGTATAGCACTTTTAGGAGTAAAGTTTCAATCAATTCCGAGCAATTCTTTTATTTTTATTCATTGCTTATATGGCGCTGGTGCACTGTGAGCCGCGGAATCCACTAAATTCTAGGAAAATCTTTAAAAATATAGGGATGGGTATATACCCATATATCGATATATTGTTTAACATTATCGGTATATGCACAGTGAAAAATATCGATATTTTTATCTCAAGTGAAAAAATAATAAATATTTGGGAATTCATTAATTTTTGTTTACCCGGCGTACTTTTTACGCCTCCAAAAGTGCAACACACTAAATTAGTATTACTGAAATAATTTATTTATTTCATCTAAAAATATACATACATACATATGTATGTACAACAAGGTGCCACTCCAAGAAAAGTTGCAGATTTTTCCACCGGAATTATAGAATTTACTATATTTTAAGACATCCGTCAAAATATTTCGAAAAGAGCTGGGCTCATAAAGACCTTCAAAAATATCGAATTCAATACAAATTTCATGCTCGGAAATAAATATCGAATATCGATATTTAGAGATTTGAAATATCCATTATTTACTTTAAAAAGTATCGATATTTAGAATTATCGATATGTTTTGCCCAGGTCTTATAAATGGCGATTAAATAACACCACTCAATTAACTGTTATACTTTTCTCCAATTATTGGTAAAAAAATTAAGGGATAAAATAACGACAATCTCAAAGCAGTTGCAAAGATTTTCACTCATATAAAAAAATTACACCCAAAGAATAACTGGTGACAACTTTTCCGCCACCATGCGCATTAATATATCAAACTATTTCTTGAATTAATTGCTGTCACCGCATCATATCTACGCGCACCTCAATTCAAAACGATCGACCTCGCTACATTTACACAACTCGCCAGCAATGGCAATCCAGTATTGGAAAATTCAATTTAATGCGATTTTCGCTGATTGCCAGTGGTTTGTATTGCAATCGTCGACTGATTACTCAACTGACTTCGTAGAAGGCAATGCAGCGTTGCGGTGTTGATGCTGATGATGATGGCAAGCCGTGTGGTTGGTACTCGGCTCTGCTCTGCTCTGCTATTGCCATATTCTTATACGAATGCATCGGAAACGAGTAAGCTGATTCTTTGCATGTATGGCACGTCCCAATCGGGCCAACTATCGATTGCCCGTTCTGCGCGCTTTCCAAAAGTTTATTACCAGCGATTTTGGTGTTTGCACAGAAGTGTGTGCTATGTCAAATATTGGATCCTCTCCATATAGTACGAATATTTAGTATTGTGGTTATTGTAAATTCCCGCTTTGTTTGCATTTCGCTTTTGGTCGCGCTGTTCTGACTAATCGGCATACGAAAAAAAATGGAATAAATGCAATTTGGTTTTTGATTGCAGCAAATTTAATTTTTTCATTTGTCTGAGAGATGGCAAGTGGAGGTAGGTGCAGGGGCAATTTTGTGTTTGTGCCATGAATTCGATAGCAATCGTAAGCGTTTAGCGGAAGTGGTTGAGTGATTGAGTGGAATGTATGGAAATATAAAGGAGACTTTGGAAGATGAGTTGGCTGGACGCCATCTGCTCAGCCGTACGTGCAAATCCAATACTATTAGCAATTTTCCGCTGCAGGTGGTGCATCATCTTGCACACACATATGCACATACATATGTATATCATATAAAGTACATGTTTACATAGTCAAGTTCAGAAAGAAGTGAATTTGTGCGCTATAAACTATAGCTCACTAACTCCAAAAAGGCTTTATAGAAATTGAGTCCTTCGAATAAAACAAGAGCTTTTAGCGAGTAGTCTATTTGTGCCAATAGTGAGCTTGAATTATATTCCTTGTGTGAGATTTTTTTTTTTTTTTTTGGTGTACTTAATGAAATTGGAAAAATGTAATAGCGAAGCAAACAACTGCTTTAAAAATGTCCGTACTTAGTTTGTTAGAGGTAATAAAGCTAAATTTCCTTAATGTTCGAACAATTTCTACCTCAGAAAATTGAATTTACAACATACTTGTCTGATTTTTGTGGTCAACTCTGGTAGTATACACAGTGGCGACGTAGTGTTTAAATTTTAGTTTGTTTTTATTTTTTTTTTTGTATTACTGTGAACAAAAAATTGACTAATGAAAATAATGGGGAATGTTTAGTTATTTGTACAAAGGTTTTAAGGGTATTGGGTGGAGGGGGCAGGGCGTGGAACTTTTAACCCGCCCCATTAAAAAAAGCACAGTCACAGGTTTAAGAAAAATTAATCATCGCCAGACCCCAGGGCACCCATTTTAAAATGGGGTAAAATTACAGTTTTTCGTCAACGAAATTGTAAAGTCCAAATGAGTATTCAAGTTGGCGTTCTTCATCCGAGGGTCTTCATCATAAACCTTAGTCACCAGGATTCTCCTTTTTGGTTTACGACAGAATAGGGGTCCCCCGCCAGTTACTGTTTTCTAGGGAATTAAATATTTCTTTTACAAATGAATATTTACGTTCTTTCAACTAGAACTAAATAATTTAAATAATTTTATTCAATATATGGCAGAAAAAAATCGCTTATAATAACATTTAAGAATATCATCAAGAAAAACAATATATTGAGTATCCAAAACTATTAATAATAAACTAAACTATTTATAATATTATACGAGTAGAATTATTCTCAATAAATATAATTGAAAGTTTTTTCAGGATATAGCAGCGTGCAATATGAACCTCATTGAACTTAAAATTTGTTTAAAAAATACCTTTTTGGCAAAAGATTCGACCTGCTTGCCCAATGTGAGACGGGGGGTAAAAATTGTAGAATTTTGGTCGAAAATATCATGTAACAAATAATATTCAATAAAATTTCTGTCTTCAGACTCCTAACTCCTGCTTAAATTGAAATATTTGAATATTTTTAAAAAAGGCGGAGGAGGAGGGTTGAAATGTTTCAGAAAAATTCCAAACACACAGCTTTACGACGAGTCGCTGAAGATAAAAAAAACTCGTACGGGTTAAGATATGAAGGCAATGAAGCGTAGTTAAAGCTAATATTTAGACATTATAGCATGTTCACATTATCTTAATTTATGGTTCATTCTTAATTTATGAGCAAATCATGTCTAAACAACATAATTTAGCCTACTAAAGATTTTCAATAAATTAAGAATAAATGATTGACCTTATTAGTAATCACGAACCAAAACAAGAACAAGACAGTTCCAGTTCTAAGCTGTATCGATAATAATCGAAATGAGTACTTATTCATGGCCAACATGACATTGGGTATGCAAATTGTATTGACTTATTTGATTAAATTATGACATTACGTACCATTTGTAAAAAAAAAAAACTAAAGTAATGCCCAAAATAAAAAAAAAAACGTCAGTATAAATTAGGAACAAGAAGTGTGAACGCATTTAATTTCCATAAAGTAATTTACACGAAACCAAGTAATTTACGCTGTAATAGGAATGCAGTTTTAGGCAGACTTTTCTCATATTTAATAATTTAAACTTGTTTTTATTTATAAAAAACACTTCATTATTGGAGAAATTTTCAAATCGATCCAGTTCATGTAAGTCTTAACATTCTTTAGAAATATTTAAGCTTTATAATTCCGATAGAAAACTCGCAACTTTTTGTTGTGAGGCAACCTAATGTTTCATATATATGTATATTTTTTTAAGTTTAATCCAAGGGTTGTTTTAATAAATTCAGTACACAAATACATCAAATTTAATATGCTGTATAAAATAAAAACAAAATTTGAACGTCTCGAGCAAAAGTTAGTTATGTGAAGATGCCAGCTTGCGTTCGTTCGGGCAGGTCAAGTGAAAACATTGCCGCTGAAACTGAAACCCTGAGGTTGTCGACGATAATACGAATTGGGTTTATCTTAAAGCAGTTTTCGACACAGCGAAGTAGTATACGAGTATACTTTATGATGATAGAATACAAAATTAAATTTTACGCGGAGCGCTCGTCCTCTCTTTGTCGATTTGAAATCATCAACCTATGCGCTGACGCAATAAAATTATTTTTCTTTTATTTTACGCAAATAATGATAACAAAACTTTCAAATATTCTGCGGTTCGTGCGCTTCTTCCTCTTTTTATTTAGAATTTTTTCTTAGCTCAATCATTATCTTCCTTTTATTACGTCACTTTCAGTTGCGCTCAGCGCAGACAGCGCAATCTTGTTTCCTATCATTCTTGTTTATTCTCTGAGTATTTTTTAAATTTGAAAATTAAACCTTTACTGAAAGCCTCTTTATATTCGTGACATTAAAAAGTAGAAAAAATTACACATTGCTCCATATGCTATCTTAAAAGACGCTAGCGTACATAATAAATTCATATTTTTACTTTTTATTCAACAGCAGCAAGCGTGGCTAGCTTTAGGGCTGCATTCGCAAATACAGTATACTCCCACATAGGAAAAAAGTTCAACTGCGTAAACGATGACAGCAATTTAGCCCATTTTGTGGAGGCTAAGTTCCATGTACAGCCACATTTAGCGTTTATAGCAATATTGTACTCGTAGAAACCACTACAAAAGCTCCCACTCAACACACGCTGCCATAACATTTAATACATAAATAAGACTTTTACTTCACTATTTGACTAAAATAAAAAACATTTATTACATTTCTGTGCGTTTAAGTTTTTGTAACTGCGCATTCTGGTATCTCTTTTGATATTTGATTTGCAATTGCCTTTGCATTTGAAAGCAGCATAGAAAAACGCAGCACTTCAACTTTGTGCAAAACACAATAAAAGTTGTGCCAACTAATTTTGCTATTATTATTTCTTTTTTTTGTTTTGCTTTGTTTTTTTTTTGCTTAAGAAAATAAAACACAAAGAAAAGAAAGCGTTGCATTTTCTCCATTTACTGTGCACGTAGAAAGTAAGTTTACACATTACCTGGCAATACTTGGCCCCCCCCTTCCAACAGCCTTCCTCTCCATCTTCTTCTACTTTCCTTTCCTACATAACCGCGCGGGCGCACGCTACTTCATCACGTTTAAATGGATTTTCTTTCGCTTGTTTCCGGCGTCACGTATCCGCAACGTAATGAAAAATTTCCCCCTTGGTGATACTGCAACGTCATCGCTCAGTTGGTGTTGTTGAGTTTCGGTTTTGCCATTTTGCCATTTTGCCATTGCTCACTGCTGCAACTTGCTGCAGGTTAAGACAATTTTACTTCCTATCCACGCGAAATTGCCTGCATCATCTGTACAAAGCGCCAGTGTCTGGTAAATGGGGGAAAGTGCCGCCTCAAGGGGATAGTGACGCTTGGTTGGCGGTTTGCAATTGGCAGTAAAAGTGCAGCCGACGACTTTCCTCCCAGTGATTGCCTGGCTGAAAATGTGTGGGGGGAGCGCGGATGTCCTTCGCTACAATGGCATATAAAATTTCATGTTTTTACTTTTATTTATTATGCGCTGTCAGCATTTCTTCAATGTTCTTAGTTTTTTTTTGTTTTTTTTTCTGTTTTTAATATTTTCCGTTTTGCTTGTTGTTTGTTTTTTGGCGCAAATGGCTGATAAATTACACACAATGATGCAGTGTACGAGTAGGTGTCGAGTAGTGTTGAACTTGTATGAGTAATTGTATAAATAAATACATACGTATATACATATGTATGCAAATGATATATATGTATATATTAGGGTGACACTTAGCTATATAGTGAATTTAAAAAGTCAGTATTCTATTGTGCCCAACCCCTCATCTTATTTGAATACCAAAAAAATAGGTCGGACAATTTTTTGTCATCCCTCGTAGACCTGGAAATTTTTCTCTTGTAATAGCAGAACGGATTCCAACCAAATTTAAACAGTATATTCCTAGGCCCCTTGGGACGGTCACACTGTATATTGTAATCCGTTAGGTGGCGCACGAGTCGTTATATTCAGAAAGTTTGTATTGATAATCAGATGCTACTCGTGCGATAAGTAATATTTTTATGAGAAACTAGCGGACCCGACGTGATTCGCTACGCATACTTTAATTTTTTTTAAGATGAAATTAGAAAATGAAAAATTATTATTTTTTTAAACTTTTTCTCATACGGCAAATTCATTTTATTTGAAAACAAGAAAAAGTCAATTCTCAATTCAACACATTTGGATAAACAACGTTTTTCGTTTTTCCATCTGAATGAACAAAGAACTTGGAATGCCAACTCTTGAACAGGTCACGTATACATACATACCTGCCCATGCGAAAAACACGGCTCCGCCAAATACAATCCGCAAACTTGAAGTGTTTGTCCTTGCGCTATATTGATGGACATAGCAAATGACAAACGCACTGGAAATTTCAAACGCTTGAATTCAAAAAATTGAGAAACGCGGTATGAGTGCAATTTCACCTTTTGCTTTGCCAGTCAATATTATGGCTTCATTTCAAATTGGCACACAATTTTTTACTGCCAGTCTTGTGCCATTACACAATTTAGGCACATTTAAATTTCGCAGTAATATAGTTAATGAGCCGATCTTCAAATTTAAACAATGCGGTGGCATACCATTGCGTCATCTTGAGTCATTGCGCTATCAAGAGATTTGTATGACGTAACTGGACCTGGCATTTTTTCTTGAACTTGACAGTTGACTTCATTGACATGAACGTTTTTCGGTACCAGATTGCACGTTCTTTCAAGTAATCGTGATTCCTGATATTTTGAACAACACCTACGTACCCAATTTCAAACACATCGAACCATAATAAACATTTTTTCAAATAGATCGGTCCTTAGTCCACTTTCTGAAAAAAAAGAGTTCCGCATGCTAATCTAGGTTAGAATAGATCAGCCACTGGTATATTTCTCGGAAAAAAGTATTCTTTCTTTCCATAAATACGATTTTTTCGAAGGATGTAATTGATAGATCTTCAAAATGGCATATCTCTCGCCGAACTCGTCCAATTTCGGGCAAACTTCACTAAAACCATCTACAGGTACTATACTTTAAATTTTTTATCGAAATCGGATCGGTGGTTCTTGAGTTATAGAGTGACAAACAATGACAATGTAACTTCTTTTTATAAATAAGATGAATCCGTTAGGTGGCGCTGGAGTCATATTATTCAAAAAATCCGTATTCATGCTTCAATTTGGATGATATTAGCAATGTGTGCTGCTGGTGCAAAAAGAAATACATTTACGAAGAATGGATGTGCTAGATGTCGCTAGAGGAGAGTTATTTAGAAAATACTATTTATGATTCTGTTAAGATGAAATTAGAAACGAATAATGGGGGTGCGACGAGAAAGAATTTCACGATATTGATAATATTAGAAAAGTGTTTCTTGCAGGTCCGATTAGAAATACGTTACTGTCCTATTTAGATGACATTGAAAATTTGCTTCTACAGTGTGACAATGGTACGTTGTTTTTAAATTTCAGAAAATCTGCATTTAGATTTAAAAATCAGCTGAAAGTACATACATACATATATGGAAAGGAGGTAAGCAACGCTGACGAAGTCGCGGGTATCAACTAGTTCAGAATAAAGGGAATTCCAAGTAAGAGAGGAAAACCTCATAAATTTCCAGACCTGAACTATTTAGATATTATTGGAAAGGTATTTTCTAAGCCTTGCCAATAACCCACTTCACGCCATATTTTTTGCATAAATCTCATTATGGCTTCATTGAAGTTTTTTAAAAATATTTAAGTTAAGTTTATAGTTTTTTAGCATCTGCAGTTTTTGTTGTGAAAAAATTTTTAAAAATACTATATTTGAATTTAAAAAAAAACTATATTTTTGGAGGTCGTTTCAAATTGATTCAGCATACGTAAATATTAATACTTTTGTAAAATATTTTGGCGGAAGTCTTAAAATAATTAATAATCGTTATTTTGATTTTTTCGGATAAAAAATCATTGGGAAAAATTCGTTCAAAACAAAATTCGAATATATCAACCTAATCTTTATGGCATATGCTATGCAAATCTAATCTTATTTAGAAGATTTTTGTTTTAAATCATTGCATAATCGTTATTTTGTGACTTTTATTTGTGATTTCATTTTTTTCCATTAAATTTGATCGATCTTTGTTATGTTTATTTTTTTGATAAAAAATAATTGCCGTTATGGGGCTTAAAATGTTCCGATCATATTTGATCGAAAAATTTTAAATCCAAAAAAACGATAATTTGTTATCGAAAAATTTTTTGCATTAATAAAAATATGATCTGAAAAAATTAAATACAAGAATAAGATTACTTTTGAACGAAGAAATTAAAATCACAAGATATCGATTAAATTTTATCGAAAAAATGAAAATTTAAAATCGAAAAATAAAAATCGAAAATTAACGAATAAATCATGATTTTTTTAATAAAAATTATAACCCGGCTTAAAACATAAAAAGTTGTACAATTTCGGTGGAAACCCGCAAGTCTTTTTTAAACAAATTGTTTCAGTAGGTACACAAATACATACATTTAATATGCTATACTTTTTTAGGCGTAACAAAATAGTAGAGAATAAAAAGTGTACTATTAATGAAATGTTACTCAAAATTATGTAATATACATATGTGAAACTTCAAGGTCGATGAGGGCCCCCTAAACCTTGTCCGCATGATTGCCCAAATCATTTTTATATTGAAAAAATAAAATTACGGCTTGGGAGCTAAATATTTATTTATTTTAATTTAAAAAATTAAGGGCCACCCATATTTATGCATATGTGTGTGTGTAATAGTAGTGGCAAAGTAAATGCCTCATTTGGGAATTCAATTAATAAAAAAAATACATCGCTTCATTTCCTTATTTATTAGCACATCTCAAACAGCAAATGGATTCCCCGCCACCACGAGCAGTATGTACAGATATGGGGCATAAGTACATTATTTATTTTTAAGAATGATTTTCCAGGTCATATGCATAAGTATCTGTTTCATTTTATCTGCACACAATAATCATTTAATGGTAGGTGTAATATGAGCAATTCTCGCTCTGGGAAGCTGGTTGTGGGGCTTTCTTGCTTTTGCTTTTGCTTTAGCTTTGGCTGCATTCAAGTGTTTTCACTGGCGCCAAACGGGCAGCTATTCATAATCAGAAGTGTGGCATTCCATTACGAGGATGGTAAATAAATCCTTAAAACTTAAATCAAGAAATGTTCTATTGCCCATAATCTAAATTTTTCTTGTTACTCCAATTTTTATACCCGAATGCAGTAGTGCCCAGGGGATTACAATTTTGTACGCATAACGGCTGTTTGTAACAGTATAAAACAACCGATATATATATATATACATATATATATATATGTATACCAAAATGTTCGGAATGAAAAGAGAAATCAATTAAGTTATATACATTTGTCCGTCCGTCCGTATACCGAATAACTGGAGTAATTAATGGGATACGGTTGACCCCAGATTGGAGTTGAAAACGGGCGAAAACAGATAATAGCCAAATTTGGAACACATTGTGTATTTCAAATCAATAAGCACATTTTCGAAAATTATAACATGCGAACAAAAACCACGCCCACTTCCAATGTATGGGTTATTTTCTAAACTAATAACTATAAACGGTAGAAAATGCTTGGGGTTAAGCTTTTTTGGAAAATAGTCGTGGTAGCGAATTCGTTGAAATTTGGTGCGAAGAATATAATTAGGGAGAGAAATACGTAAAAATCAAAACGTTTGAAATAATTTGTTTTTTTTTTAATAAATAAAAGTTGTTTAAGTTGATAAAATGAAGAGTATTAAATTAACGGGTTAATGTATGCTGAAGTCCACGCAAGTGGATTACTGTTTTGTCCTCTGGGTACCTTTTAAATACCCATTTGGCAACGAACTAGAATGTGAAGCCAAACTCTGTCGAGTTTTCTCTGACGCATTCGATTTATATGCTTAGTAGGGCTTTCGTTTTATAGCTTGGAATCGGCTACGTAAAAAGTAGCAATGAAAATACACAGCATGAGTAGCAACGTATCTCCTTTTTTGACGAGAAGCACTGCCTACGAATATTCGATTTGTTATCCATTAGTTCGATTTAGAATATTTCCCCTGCAAGAAACCTAACCTATAACTGTGGATTAATTAAATTAAACTATTATGCATTTTGACCGTTACTTTTGTATTGGCATCGGGCATCAAATGACCACTTCTCTTCTTCCCTTTTTTACATTTATGAAACTGAATTCTTTGTTTTTTTATAATACACGGACTCTTTGTCTGTTTTGATACAAATTTTTCCTTGTGGTAACACAATGGGCCTCCTAATATTGGCCTAAGTGAGCCGCTGTAGGCGGCTGCCACTCCAACCTACCTACCTACTACCTTGTCTGTTTTGCGTCAAAGCTAATATTAAACTCTAATTTTCTTTGATGCGCATACGTACGTGTGGAAGCATAAATAGTATGCATTGGCTTTTTCTCATCGTTTGCAGGAATGTGTATGTACAATCGATAACTTATTTTCGATATGGTCAGGCACTTTTTGTAAGGTCATGGTCCAGTAATCGATTATTTTATCGATATTTCCCGGGTTGCTATGTCTATGGAAAAGCAACAAATAAACACAATGAACATAAAGAGTTAAACTCGAGATGTATTTTGGAGCCATTACAATGTTATCAGAATTCCGAGAATCATTAGTGACCTAGTGATTCACCGGAAAGTTGATGAGCAGAAAGTTGGAGTAAACATTCGGTAAAAGCATTGTAAAAAAGGGTTTTTTATGTAGATTCCTTTCATATACAATTTTCCGATATCTAGATTGTACAGATTGTATATCGACACATCGATTTCACTTGTAATAAATTATATCGGCTTTGATTTACACCTACCATATCCGAATGGGCTTTAACGACTGCTTGGTGTCCTTCAATCAGGAAATCAAATGCAGAGAAAAGGAAGATAAGAAAACCATCGAACCAACATCTAGAATTTGCAATTTAAAGGAGAAAAAATCGGTGTTGAATTTTTAGTGGGAGTGGGACATTGTCTTAGCGCTTAGAGCGCGCTGAGAGCACTACTCCTAACATTTTTTTTTCTTTATTTAAAATCTGTCTAAGGACAATAAGCAAATGAGGTGAGTATCTAAATATCAATTGAGTTGAAGTTCCCCAACGAGAACAGCAACTATATACAATTATATACATATATACAATCTTAATCTAAACTAAAAATAACATTTATTTTATCTGAACGGCAGATCGAGAACATAAAAACGCTTTAAACGCGAGATCTCATCACTGTCATCCAGCAGTTCTATGGCAACTGGATTGCTGTGATTGCTTAGCCTTTCTAGGTACCTCATATTGAACCTTTTAATTTCCTCTTTGACCCTTGGTACGCTCAGATCGTTCATTATGGTTTTGTTAGAGACCAACCATGGTGCATTTAATATTTTTCTTAAAACATGATATCACAATAGTGCTTGGTGACGATTTCAACGCCAGCGTGGGCAAGAAAAATTTAACCACAACCTCGAAACCTACGCTGACGAACTAAAGCTGCTAGACTTCAACGCGACCCAAAAGCCTATAGGACCTTATCGATGCCCACAACTATAAACAGAATGCATGTCTCACGCGCTTTTAGCCGACTTCTAAATAAACATTTCTCCAGTTCTGCATTTTTAGATTTCAGCGATTTCGAAAAACAGCTCGTGGAAGCTACAAAGGCTGACTGTGCCATCGGGAGTTGAGAAAGGAAGATACATATATATATACATATATATATTATTCGTACAATAAAATAGGCCGAAATGGAGAAAATGAGACGTTACATGAGCTGCTACAGCGTATACACAAGCAGAATTTGGTCCGATGAATGCATTCTCGTCGATTGGAATTTAAGTGAGCTCCTGCAAAACGGGCCTACGCGAGTTATGTGAAATACAACTTACACCCCTTCGGCTATTAAATCAAGCTTTCTTAGTTATACAAGTATATATAGTTGGCGGTGAAATACTACCGAAAATTTCTACTAATTTCGCATTACTATTTTTCGATTGATTTACGAGCGAAATGCAAGTTGAATAGATGAATGCAATTTTCTCAAAGTCTTGCACACAAATAAAACCCATCCTTGAATGCCATAGTAGCCACCTGCCGCCACGACGTTGAATGTAGAGGAATTTAAAAAAGCCATAATGTAGAAAATAGTAAAAAAAAACTATATATTTTACTGCTCGTACTAAATGTGTGTGGCGTATGTATGGATGTATTTATATACAATAGTTTTTATGAGATTCAATAACGATTTTACTGTTGCAAGTAGATGTGTGTATATATAGGGTGTGGCTGATATTCATTTATAATACTCCCAGATTTGTGCAACGCCGCACTTTCACGCTTTCAAAATTTTTATATTCTTTATATCATAAATAAAAAAATAATTCCGGAAATAAAGAGGGTGACAATATATTTTCTCATATATTTACATAGTTAGCTTTTTTTGCATTTAATTTTTCAAACAGTTGATAGTCCGATTCAAAAACATTTTCGAAGTTTTCCTAAACCTCTTCTGGTTCATGTCGGTATTGTAATATTTCCTTTAACTTATTAATTAATTTGTAGGTATCTTGCTTTTTAAACAGTACTTTCCGAATATAGCTTTCCTAAACCTTTCCTAATAGTACAATAAAATTATTACTTAAATAAATAAAATTCTTAAAAGAGATGGCAAAATATTTTAGAAACCAAGCTTTCTATATGTCTATATACATACATATGTATATTATCAGTTAAGTCAGCTTCTCAGTTCAACTGAAATACGCTTTTAATTCGGTGCCACCGCTCTTCAAAATTATTTTCGTATAAACCTCAGTCGTTTCATGCTATTATTGTAATATTTAGGTTTACTTACAAATTGCACTGAATTAACATTTTTTAAAAATTGGCATTGCATTTTTTTTTAATTTTATTTTTGTTTTTTCAAACGACTGATAGTCCTCTTCAAAAATATTTTCGAAAACAAGCTTTCACCGTCTTCGATGTAAAATTTCATTTCACTTATTACTTAATTTTATTTAGATTTTCAAACAGGTGGTAACCCTCTCCAAAATTACTTTTTCAATAAAGCTTTTTTAAACATTTCTGTCTGACAAACATATTGCAATTGATCATTTATAGGGAACTTTATTGAATTTTCTTTTAAAACAGATGGCAACACTCTTAAAAAATATTTTCGGAATTAAGATTTGCGAGAACTTTTTTGATCGACACATATCCACATTTTAGAATTTCAGTAAACTTATTAGTTTAATTGAATTACCCTTTTAAGCAAGTGGCAACCCTCTTTAAAAGTATTTATATTCTCACATTTTCGTTAACTTATCAATTTAATTCAATTAACCTTTTTTAAACAGGTGATAACTCTACTCAAAAATTATGTTTCAAATATTGCTTTTCTAAACCTTTATTGCTTGCCGCTCATATTTTAATACTTCATATATATTATCATTTAAATTAAAGTGAAATTTCCAAACATGTGGCAACCCTCTCCAAAATATTTCTGAAATTCGATTTCATGAACATTTTGGGGTGAAACCCATGCAGTGCCATTTCAGTTATTAGTATAATTGAATTAACTAGTAATAAATTTTCTATGAAACATAAACAACTAATTTCTATAATTTATAGAATAAATTTTCTAAGAAATATAAGAATTCAAGTATCAAAATCGATTTATTCTGAAATGCATGACGCACCTTGTTTATTTATTTAAGTAAGTACTTACACACGCAAGTGGTTTAAACGTGTATTACGTGCAAATGCGCTTACAATTACGAGTTCTGAATATGAATTTGGCTTTCTTTCCATTTCACAGTAATTTTACTTAGTTGTAAACCTATTGCTTTGACTAAACTATCTCTATATGTAATCAAATATTTTTACATATGTACATGCTTATGTATGTATACAGAATCGGAGTGCTTTTTTTCGATTCGTTCTGTTAAAATATTTCATTATTTAAGGCATTTTGAACCACAAAAACAAATACTCTGATCGAAAATTTAAAGAGCTGGCAACTCTCTTCGAAAATATTTTGCTCTAACCACTTTTGTTTCACACTAGTATTGCTATATTTCATTTATTTTTTAAATTTATTTTTATTTAAATTTTTAAACAGATGGCAACCCGCTTCAAAACTATTCTCTAATAAAGCCTTATTAAACCGTTTCCATTTAACACGCACAGCTTAATTGTTCATTAAAAATATTTTCGAAATTATACTTTATGAGACCACTTTTGTTTGTTTGTTAATTAGCCCTTTTAAATAAGTAGCTACCCTCGGTAAAATTATTTTCATATAAAAGTAAAACCTCATATCTGCAAACTCAGTGATACGAATTTTATGAAAGCTATAGTTTCAGTGACCCTATCTTAGGGATTTTCATTATACAATGTGGGATGGTAAGCGGGTTAAAGGGGAGTGACATCTAGCAAACCAAACGCGAAGCCAATTGAACAAAAGCTAATAAGAAACACTGACTTAACGACACCGTTTGAACTTGACGAGCAAAGGAGGAGAGCGACAACAACAGACAGACGAAGAAACAGAAGTTCTGGAAACGGCAAAGCGGGCGGGCAGTGGTTAATCCGATACGTCTCGCAACCGCATTGACGGCTTAACCTTAAATTTAAAACTACGACTTAATTTTAACTTAAATATCAAATTTAAACTTAAGGCTCAATTTTAACTTAAAACTAAATTTAAACCTAAGACCTAATGTGAATAAATGTTAATTTAGAAACATAAATATCAGCCAACGGACGTTTTACTACATACAATTTATATTCAAAAAGGGCGCCAAATTTTAGGTTCATATCTACTTTAGTGTAGGAGTTACAAGTCAAAACCTCATATCTGTTGTATGAGAGTTATAAGTTATAGTAACGCAATCTATGTGATTTTCATCCCAAACCTCTTAGTTTTGATCATTTTGGTATACTTGGGTATGGGCCTATTTTTTCTTTTCTTGTTCTCATAAACATCGGTTCAAAGTGAACGGCGTTGCCGAGCATATAGGGTGGCGTGGTTCATTTGGTGAGTTCCGAATTAAAATCCTGGCCGGGACAATTAACATAAAAAATTATGGAGAATTTTTTTTCTAATAGCGGTCGCCCCTCGGCAGGCATTGGCAAACCTCCGAATGTATTTCTGCTATGAAAAAATTTCACAAAAATCATTTGCCATTCGGACAACATCAAGACCATCACCACAAATTTTGGAGAAGTTCGGCCCAACATCAAGCTATGTATATAGTGCAAGCGCCAAATTATTATTATTATTATTCTTTTGAACTATTTATAATTTGTAATTTCTCTGAGTTTTGTTTAGTGATATCCGGATATCCGGACCCACGGAACCGCGGAAAAAATTTGAAAAAAAACGTCAGGATGACCGTGATCGGGACTCAAGAGTTGAATGTCAGTATGGGCAGGATTGAGATCGAATATTTAGTCCCGCGCCTAACACTACTCTAAAGTCAAGAAAATTTCGAATTTCCTATTCAGCTCCTTTCTATAAAAAATAATGCTCCCGAATTTTGTAAAATTGCATTTTGCAGAATAATTTCTTTGCTATTTCTATTTGCAGTTGTTGCACTATGTACACACACACACATGCATACAATATAATATAATATTTCCACAACAATGTTGCTGCTGCTATTGCTTGTGACCGCATTATGCTCGGCACGTTTCCTAGTTATTGATATACATTTCATGTACAGATTAGTAAAAATACTTTAAGTTTTGTGCAGACTCCGAGGACTTTAGTTTTTGCCATTTAAACGCCATTTTGTGCACACGCGCATACTTAAATACTATTTTGTGCTTAGATAGAAATACATAGATATACATATGTATGTACATATGTATGTACATATGTGTTCTATAAGTCTCCACAAATACATACATATGTACATAGGTACGCTAACACTTTTTTGCACGTGAGTATATCGTTTTGTTACAAATGACAGCACAACGAGCACTGTATCCAACTTAATAACAATTTAAAGTGTTCAAATAATGTTTTTTTTTTTTTGCTAGTTACCTAGTACTTCTTATTGACTTTCCTTAACAGATGAAAGCTTTGCAGCACACGTGCCACACAATTGCATACACACGAGTCGAGTATTTAGTTTCGACCATAAAGCTGTGCTTAGTTTAAGGAATGCAAAACTTGAAGTGTAAGAATTTTGGATCAACCAGCTTACGATTGTCGAAGAGTTGACTTTAAAGGCGAATATCTTATCAATATATGTAAAGAGAAAAGTGAAATGTAAAGGTACGTGTATAAGCAGGCAGCAAGCAGTGTGTACTTGGTAAAAACTTAAACAATTAGTTGTCCTGACTTGAATTTGTCCTCTTGGAAAACTTTCAGATATTAATTTCTAAGAAAATCACGAGCTTTTATGGGTTTTCCCGCATAGGTATTGCTTTTTTTTTTAATGTATATCAAGTATTAAAATTGAAGAATTTCTAATTTACCTGAATGCGAACGGAAAACTCAGTCTCCACGACGAACCTCTGTCAACGAACTGAGACTTATCGACTTTGCTGGGGCCCGAAATATGGTAGTCTGTAGCACCAGCAGATCGAAAACACGAGACCAAATCGATCATAGATGCGGTAGACGCAAGGCATGCTTCCAGTATATTAGACGTACCTACACTCCTAGAACCGAACACCAACTCGGATCATTATCTTGCCGCATTATTTTCGCTACTCGACTCTCACATCTGCTCACCAAGAGCAATAAGCTTACTTGCTTACTTAAATGGCGCTATAACCGCTTAAGCGATTTTAGAAGATTTTCGCCTTTAATTTGCGGTGACCGTCTTGATGTTGTATTACAAATATTGATGGGCGTACAGTTTTATGCCGGCTCCGAATGGCAAATGATCTTTGTGAAAAGTTTTTTTTCATTACAGAAATACATTTGGAGGCTAATCGATGTTATTCGCAGAGAAAAAAGAGAGACCGAAATATGTGAGGGCGAAGAGCTTGAGATGCTAGCCGACAGGAAAAGCTCCCTAAAATTGTATCAAAAGGTGAGGCGACTTACGGAAGGTTTTAAGAGCGGGGCAGAACAAGAACGGCGACCTGGAGAGTGATGTCCAGAGCACAAATGGGTCTGCCATCAAAAAAACATTGAGCGCATTAGCGTCTTGGCTTCAACATCACTGTTGGACAGAGGAGTACTTAGTTGTTAGCCTCCAAAATCAACGGAGGATCTTTCTTGCCATCAAGTGCTATTTGGGCTGAGTAGGCCCAAAGAGAATGACTCCCCGAAAGGTTTTTGAACCCCTACACTTGCCTTTTGCGACGGCAAATGCGCGACAAGCTCTATATCGACATTGGCATAGTACTGCAAAATAAGATTCAGCGGCTACGCTGGCTAGGTCAGGTTGAATTTATGGAAGAAAATATTCCAGCCTTGAAAGTCTTCAACGCGGTACCCAACGGATGTGGCATCATTACTATTCACTTTTCCATTTTTTCCACTATTTATTCAATACAAAACATATGAATGCTATGATTTGTAAATTTTTTATCTCTATACTCATATTGTTGACATTCACACCTAACAATGTTTTGTGCTCAATGCATTCGTTAGCGATAAACTAAAAGTGAACAAAAACCAGGAAAACAGTGAATGCCAACAAAACGATATGAAGAGATGAGCACAAAATATTTATTCACGCGCGCGCTGCATGCCAACCGCATAATAGAATTCTAAAGACACAAATATTTATAAAACTAGCAAGTGATATGTGTATTTGTATTAGTATGCACATACATACATATATTATATGTGATGTCAGGTATAAAGATGATAACTCGTTTTCACTTTTTGCAATAAATAGTTTCATTTGAATTTTAGTTTAGATTTAGTTTTGTTCAAAGCTATAGAAAGCCAAGCTTTGCATAGTTCTATTGAAAATGGAACTCTGGATTTATAAGATTTGCTAACTCGGGAAATAAAAGTTAATTAAAGGGGACTTTCCAAGCAAATGCAAACAAAACACCCACAAATAAAGTTTTACCTTCTGAGCGGTAAATAATACTATATTTGTATGTAACTATTATTTTGTAAGCAAAACATAAAACTCAACAAATGGCAAGTAAAAAGAATTTTGTTAATGAAAGTTATAACCGTAACGGTCTTTGGTTTAAACAAACTGAAAACGTTTACCCGGCCAAGGCCAGTTGTTGTTTTGACAATCTAACCCTCAATCAGTAATTATCCGCCAACAGAGCACCCAGCTGCTTCGGCCAGTCTTTATATCTTCTTTATACTTCGTGAGGTGCAATACCTGGAGTAGACTCCATGGTAAGTGCCAACCAACACCTCTGACTATTATATTGCGGCTATATATCACAGCTCTGAATATAATATTAGACAGGTTCATTAACGGGAGTCATTTGCGGATGTATTCTAACCTACGCATCACTATCGACTTTGTTGAACTCTCTGCAGCCGCAATTGTCTCTCGAGATCCTGACTCCAAAGCATGTTGATTCTAAAACATTTGGGACCCACGGGAGTTATATATCTCACAGAGGCCGTCAATGCGTTGATAACCAGCCTCACCATGACAGATGTACGGAAGGCAGGCAGGGCAATGACACTACTGAAACCAGATAAAGAAATGCGGTAGATAATGAATTACGGTAGATAAAGGTCAAGTGGTCAGTGGTCAAGAAACTTGCGGCCTTGGTGCTCCGACGCACTACTTCATGGGAATGGGCAACTAGTTCCATTTGTTTTTTTAATCTTTAGCGTCTTCTCTTTGCATCGGCAATATATACATATGTATATGGCTCTCCGCTAAGATAAACACATATTCATAGCCTAACTACTACGCCATAAATACCCAGATAGAGGTAATCGAAGTATTACGACACCGTTAGGCAAGCAACGCTTCTAAGAGGTGAGATACATCCATTCTCCCGCTGTCTCTGAAACGGTGGGCAGTGATTTATCTGGGTGGGTAGATGGGCTTTAGAAATAACTAAAATGTGTTCAACGAGAGGCTCTACAAGGTGGTGCCCTTTCCCCGTTTAACTACTATATATCGAAACTTTCTCAGCCATCAGTGAGAGTCTTCATATTATTGTATGCTGATGATTATTTCATAATCAGTGGTGGGTATTTTATCAAATAGTTTATTGCTGTGTACTGAATTATATCGGTATACGAAGGAGAAGAATGTCTGTGCACATCAATCAAAGTTGCTTGATTTCTGCCGAGGTCTTGCACTCTTTTGTGTAAAATGTAATCACAACTCGATACTAAGTTGTATGCATTTCTTATATTTAATCGGCAGTCTGAATTTATTACAATACATTTAGCATTGTAATAAAATGAAATAGTTTACATTTTGTTTTGTACATTTATAACGAAAAGTCTAGTCATTTAATATCAAAAATGTTTTGTATATCCGACAAAGCTAATCTGGGTAAGCCAGAAACTTTTGGAGCCTACTAAAAATGTATCTATGTAAAAAAAAAAGTAGAGTGCTACGTTAAAGGAAGGAATTGCACTACATACGAGTATAGTATATACAAAGGGATATTCGCATACATACATACATACGTAGAAATGTTGGAGTACATACAATGACTTAAAACACGGTATTGTTTTTTTTTAAATTATTTAAAACGTTTTTCACGATCAATTTTTTTCATTAATTTTTTACGAATTTCAAACTTCTTAAACTGAATTTTTAGAAAGATTTTGTGCACGCAATTTCGATGCTCATTTATTTTTAGTATAATAAGATGCAAGTCTGAAGAAGCTAAAAATTCTAGTTGATATTTGACAATTTTTTGATATTCTAGTCTTATGTACATTTTCCATGTAACGAATGATTTTTTATAAATATTTAGTACTTTTGTGTGCTGACGGTCTTGCACATTTTCTATATTCTATTTCTTCGTATAAACTGGATGCGTTAAATGAAAAAAGTTTTCATTACCGCAGTTTCAAAAATTTTTTTAAAATCAATATAAACTTCTAGCCTCTTAAACTTGCTCTTTAATATGGTAAAATTTAATCAGCTGTACAACTACACAACCAAAAATTTTCTAAAATTTTTGAAATTTTTAAAAATTTTGTACAGAGCTCAACATTTTTATTTGAACAATATTTTTTTTTTTTTTAATTAACGAAGAAAATGTATCATGAAAAATAGTGCGAATATTATAAAAAAAATTAAAATTTTTTCGTTTGTTTGAGTCCCTGTATAATATGTAAACCTTTATAAAAAAAACGTATGTGCTTTAGGGTGATCCAAGAAGACGTGGGGAAAAAGTAAAGTCGGAACATTAATATCGCCTGAAGAGCAATTTCTATATAAAAAAAAATAAAAAACTACGCCTATAGTTTTATTTTTAAATACAAAAATATTTATAGTTCACTCAAAAATCCCGTTGTCATTTATATGAGGAAAACCCATTTTTCGTAGAAATGGTACGGAATGTAGAAATGATTGAAAATCATAATTTTTCAATCACCAAACTCTGTTCCTCTGCAGTAGACTTCAAAGAATAGTATCCAATGGTTTGAAAAATATTTCTTATTATTATGTGTGCCCCTCAAAAACCCCAACAAAATTCAAAAAATTACCCATTTAAAATACTTAATATTAAAAACTGCTTAATCCAACAATTGGGTCTTGTTCTCTAAAGTCTCCTGAAGAGAAACCGAGTTTGTCTATTAAAAAATATTGAGTTCCAAGAGTTCTATGCTGTTTCTAAGAAAAAATCTTTTAGGCGACTTTGAGCCACCTCTGAATAATTTTGATTTAAAAAAACCCATTGGGCTATTATTTTTTCGATATAGAACAGTGCAAGGGGTTCGACTTAACATTCGACCACCCTAATATACATGTCCTGCGGAATAAAAAGGAAACCTAATACTGTTACTTACATAAAAAGGAAAGTAGTTTTTTCTTGTGTTTCCCACACTGATAGCGCCCACAATGTCTCGGGTTCTTTATTTTAAATGCAAATGAAGTGACAAAAAAAAAGTCGTAACCATTCTACTCTATACCAAAACTATCTGCGTAGACAAATCAAGTCGGAGCCATTCATGTGCATATCTGATAAGACAAAAAATCCGGAAAAATATTTTCAACTGTCGATAAAGAAAAAAATAAATTTTACGCACGTAAATCTGCCAACAAATACCTTACAAAATACTTAGTGTTATAAAAAGGGAAATTTATGTACTTTAGAGAAACCCAAAAAGGAAAAGGATGAAGTCGTAATATAATTCGTATGGAAATCGCTGATTGTGTTATTACACTGATGCACAGATACAAACATTTAAAAAAGAAAATGCTGTGAGTATATTTGTTTATGCTTTAGTTTGTGCGCAATAAATTATCTCGATTATTTGCACGCATTTACTCAACTGATATTGCGTCTTTTTAGAACTATATGGGTACAAACTAAATTTGCATAGAACAAAGCACACATCCGCAAACATATCGACAGAATAACGGATGATACGTTTAACATAGATTTGTGGGCACACCGTCGCATATTAACGCAGTGACATTGCAAATGCATAAAAAAATTTCAAGCAAGAAGTGCTAGAATGTGAATGAAATGCAGTCATCCACATAGGGAGCCTGAAAAGGTATATATGTAGAAAAAAAAACAAAATGAAAAACTACATTGAAGCAAACAGTGAATTTTGATTGCATTTTCAATAAGCAACGTCACCAGCATACACTCACACACACACACACGGGGACCCTCAACACGGCTCCAGTTCCACAGCTAACTTGCAACATTTGCTTGCATTCCGTTAGCTCAAATACTACAGAGCGTATTAGCCGAGGAGGCCGATCTGAATAAATATGTATGTATGTAAATATGTGAATCCATTACTCGTATTAGGATTATCACATCTGTATAGTCTAAATAGAATGTGGCATTGTGTGCTCTGACACGCCAACATTTGTGACCCAATATCAAAAGTGAAAACAATGAAAGGAGTAGGCGGGCGAGCGGTCGAGCAGATGGACGAAATCAAAAATGTGAATTTGTGAATGTGAAAACGAAATTCAATTTCTTTACTCCCACATGTCGCATATAAATCATCATCATTTCAAGTAAAACTTTTGTCAGCAGAATACATATGAAAGGATATACACAAACATACAAATTTGTTTGCATGACTGAGTTGTATTCAGTTGTATTCTATGTATGTAAGTACATTGATGGGTAGCTACAGGGTGAAGTGGGAGAAATGGATTACAAAACCAATGTTTTACTCACTGTGAAAATTAAACTGAATATTTTTCAATATACTCCGAGTCAGTAAACAGTTTTACAGACATATGTGGCCTGTTACAATATTCATGATCATACGATATACTAAATGTAGTTAAAATGAAATGTACATATTTAATTTTTAATGTAAAATACAGCAAATGCAAAAGTTTTTGGTAGTGCCTTACTTTTATAGTAAGTTAAATCAATATTTCTCGGTTAGCAGGGCTGCCTTGTCTGTAACTCATTATATTTTAATGAAAAAAAGGCCGTTGAAAGTCCGGACACACTACAATATAAATTACTTATTTTCGTCCAAATTACTTCGAATAAATCAAGTACGTCCACATTTGCCATTCCTATCTTGTATTGACAGCTCTGCAGCCACAGGGTCGCTCAGTTATTTGATCAAAAGAAAAAATGTGAGAGTTTGTGTACATTTTTAATATATTTCAATTTTATTGTGATAATAACTTTTTTTTTATATTTACGATCATGAAAGAAATCTTTTGGAGGCAGTAAATAAATCTGTTTTCTCCAAAAGTAGTCAATTTTTCTTAAGCGTCATTTCATTTCCACTTTTCTTTATTTTTATAGCTGTTTTTAATAAGTATAGTTAAGTTTTTTTTGATGCCTGAGGAAAACTTGTTACTTACAGAAGGTTAAGCATTTTGTACTAATGTTAATAGTGTCCCATATATCAAAGATCGTACAAAGATGGGTATGGGAAATATTGTACTTACTAAAAGCTTAAGCTTTGAAAAAGGATGATAGGGTTTATTTACAGTTATCTGTCCAGATAGCTAAGAAGCCATTCAGGATCTTTACAATAGTTATTCAAAGCAATAAAATTGCCAAACAAATAATTAGTAGCAACGACAAAAATATCGAAAAACCCACAAAATATCGATGAAACATGATCGGAATAACGATTGTTGTTGATCAAAAAATAACAATAACGATCAAACTTGATCGAAAAGGTAAAAATTACAAAGTAATGACTGTGCAATGATTTAAAACAAAAAATTTTCTAAATAAAAATAAGGTCTGATTTGTAAAGCGTATAGCACACGGATTAAGTCGCTGTATTCGAGTTTTGTTTTGAACGAATTCTTGCTAATAATTTTTTGATCCGAAAAAATTAAATAAAAAGGTTATTTTCGTTCCCTGACTGTGGCATCATTGGCAGCCGCTGTAGCGGAGTGTGTATCGTGTGCGCGGTTCATTCGGTGGGTCCCAGGTTCAAAGTAACATCAAAAATTATAGAAGTAGAAGCAAGTAACATCAAAAGTTATAGAAAACGTTTTTTCTAATGGCGGTCGCCCCTCGGCAGGCAATGGCAAACCTCTGAATGTATTTCTGCCATGTAAAAAAAAATTTCTCACAAAAAAAAACATTCGCCGTTCGGAGTCGGCGTAAAATTGTAGGTCCCTCAATTTGTGCCAACACGCACACCACAAATAGTAGGAGAAGTTCGGCCAAAATCATAAATAAGCCGTTATAGCGTCAATTAAGGAGGGAAGGACTGTGTTATCAATAGGGGAACTTCCTTGGCAGGCAATGGCAAGCCTCTGATTACATTTTTGCCATGTACAAATTTGTTGGCGTTTACTACGATCGAATAAAGATTATTTCTGATCGAAAAAGAGGGAAGTGGAAGTGTCGCAAAATGGCGATCAAATATGCTCTGTGAATTTAAATTCAGGAATGACGATTATTTTTGATCGGAAAATAAAAATCATAAAATAAAGATTAAATCATGATTTTTTAATAAAAAATTATAGCCGTTACGGTCCCTGAAAATAATCCTTATATGGGTTTTTTTGTTAGCGATATGGTAGAATGCCGTCTTTAAAAGTTGGCAGCTTTTTGTACTCTTTTAAACTTACCCTGTATATGACGATGTGCGAATATGAAATTGCACTTGTAAACTTGGCAGCCGTAGCTTTTCATACATTTTGTTAAGATATTCTACTTAGAAGTGGCCACAGTTTCCCCTAAAGTCCACATCAATGTAACCTTAGCTGAATACAATTTCTATTTCTTTTACTATTTTTTGCTATGTTTTTGTTTCAGGAAGTGTGAATTTAAATAACGTAAAAGGAAGGATAGAAATAAAATGTGGAAGTGTTTAAAAAAACAGATATGTACATCTTTTATACAAACTTGTGCATAGAAATTTGTGTGAATAGTTTTTTTTTATATCACTTCGTGTTCCCTCTGTTGCACATACATAAATATTCTTTGAAAGAGATTGAACGAATTTCAGGCATTAAACTAACCAAGTAGAACTAGCAAGTGGGTTCTTTGATGTGAGAAATTTCAATTAATTTTGTTTAAGACAGCTGCTGGCCGATATCGACGATACGTGCTTCTTTTTTTAATTTTCTAATTTAGTTAGAAAGGAAATTTACAAAGTCATGAAGATAGGTATGGCATGAAGTTATGTGGAATTTTGTACGAAATAAAAAAAAATTCAGTACATTAAAAAAAATTGCGTCAAAATTTTACACTTTTTAATTCGAATTTTTAGTTAAGCAGTTTTGCAGATCATTCAATTTTATATTTTTGATTTTTGATAATTTTTTCTGTGACGATGTTGCGAATTTTTTCCATATCATGCGACATTTTTTTGTAAATTCTCTTTCTGAGGGATAAATACTTTTTGAGAATCATGAGTTTGAATTAATTTTCCAGAAGCATTTCTTTTGAATCTTCTTTTACGACAACTTTTAATTTTTATCCATATTTTTTAGTGGATAAATTTTGTAAAAAAAACTCATAGAAATTGTTTTATTACAAAAGAAATCCATAACGAAAATATGGAGTGTAAGGGCGCGAAGAGAAAAGGTAGAAGTTATCACAAATTAAATAAAAGCGTACTATTTAAATTTTTACTACATTCTCTTTTTTAGTTGAAAATCTGCCAAAAAGTTTGCATTACAATAAAATCGTAGAAAATCAAGGCGAATTCATATAAAGTGAAGTTACTATAGCAGCCGATTTGACTTTTTTTTATTCATCAACATGTATTTTGTATTTGCTTTTGCGTATGAGCTTCCAAAAGCCGTAAAAGCAAAAAACAAATGTATGTAAATTTTGGCAACTCTTACGCAAATGCAAAAACCAAATACATAGGAATTTTGTATTAGAACTTATAACACCACCTTATATGGATTCGCCTTGGTAGAAAACTTTTAAATTTTTTGATTCAGAAGTTATAGCTAAAAAATAATTCAACAAAGTCAAAAATTCATTTTCAGAATCATTCATATAAAATATGATATTAGATCAAGGGAACATTCTACTGCATTCCACCTTGAAATTAATAAAATTTGGCATATTTTCAACCGAAAAAATGTTGCAAAAATTTAAATTGCCCGCTTTTATTTAATTTTTAATAACTTTTACAGTTTCTGTACGATTTGTTGTGTTTTATTTAAATGTTTTCAAATATTTTTTTACAAAGGAATGCAAATAAACAAATTTCGAATTGATTGCCAAATTTGTACCAGGAAGGAGTTGATATAAAGGTGACCCAAATATTTTTTATTATCACAATACACTATAAATAAATAGAAAGGCATGTTACAAAAATCCGTAGGACTTCAGAATTGAAATTATATCAGTTTCATAATAAAAATTTTTCAGACTTAAACAAATTTATTATAATTGATCAAAATGATTATTTGGCCTCCATATAAGTAGATATTGTGTATAAGTTTTCGAGCTTAAGGCCGTGTTGAATAAAACAACAGTTTAGTTATTTTAATTATTTTATTCGTCGATTTAATTAAGAGATCGATATTTCGATCCCAATTTGAGGTCATGTTCTGGAACTCTTGACTATGGCTGGTCGACTAGGCCTGGAACCTAAGCTCGAAAATTTAAACACAGTATCGCTCATAAATATTGTAAAAGATCTCATATAACTTCAGTCTCAAGATAATAATTACCGATAACTTAAAAACTTAAAAACTGCTTAATTACCATAATACTTAAGTATGGTTTTATTCTAATAATAGCTATTTGTTGATAAAAAAATTGAATATGGTAACAAACATAATTTTGAGCAATACTTCCCTCGGTATGTAATACAATTTAAAATGTAACCCAATAAATCATTTGAATTGTTTTTTAATTTTTCAATCGAAATGCATATTATTCTGCCATAAAATAACTCTTCTTGGAAAAGGAACCACATACCACTTTCATAGTCGTACAAATTTCATGCAATAATTCCGTTGCGGTCAACAGCCAAGCGATAAATGTCACCAAACAACACAAATTTAATGTGTGAATGTGTGTGGCAAGAAAACCCTTTTCATAATTTATATGCGAAAGCTTTCAAAATCGTCAGTGTAAACAATCAGTATTATTTTTTTTTTTTGTTGGCTTAGGTGGTAAAACTGTACATTATGTTAATACTTTCATTACAACCCAAATTAACCCAACATTTACTTTTTTCTAAAGTCTATTAAAATTTAAACACTTACATTGTTTGTAGCAACAGCATAATAGCAAATTTATTTAAAAGGTAAGTATTTGGTGGGTTTTCTATTTTTTTTTTTTGTCTTTCTTTTGATAGAGAAGAAAATGATGTTTTGTGCGAGCTAATTTGAAATCCTCTCGTTAAAGTTAGCTCAGAGATTTTACTTATGTACAAATATGGTATGTGAAAAAGTGTTTTTGGCTCCATTTACTTTAGCCAAAACACATACCCAGCTAACATTTTCGGATCGCTATGAATTTTTGACTTGGAAGTACTATGAGTGTCAAGAAACCGATGTTAGATTGTTGTAGAAATTATTTGACTCTAAAATTAATAAATTATTAAACTCCAAAAAAAATACCCGTTGTACTAAAAAGATTGCAATCTTATTGTTTTAATTTTGTATTTCCCAATAAATGAAATGAAATGAAATATGGAGCCAATATAAAAATCTTACGCATAATTGCCTCATTGAACCCAAGAAGAAAAATGTAAATGAGTCGTTTATGAGTTCAATGTGTATTATTTATATGTAACTCACGGTGTACTGACGCCTTCAGAGGTATCGTTACTTTAGTTTTGCCGAGTTTGACAATTCCCAACTTCAACTAGACAAAGATTTGTTCACAAATCCGGAAAAATAGCCAATTTTTTTAGTATTGTGCAGATATAATCATTAAATCTCTGCCTATAAATCCATATTTTTATACTTTAGAACAATTACAACACGTTTTTCATTGAAATATTGGAGTTATTCAATTTTCTCTCTCTTCCATATTCTTGTTTACTAAAGGCGAGATCTGTCACTTCGCCGCGAAAAGGCGCAAACTTGTATTCTATCATTCATTCTTATTTGGTGAACAAATTAAGGCTCACATTAAAGGTCCTTTTGCCTTCGTTTTGAACTTTGAAATTAGCTCATTATGAGGGTATTATGACTTTAAATGTTTACTGGGTAGTAGATGTACATAGCTCATACAAATAAGTACTTATAAATAATTACGAGTATTACGTAAGTATGAGTGTACAAACAAAATTTAGTTAGTTAGTTCACTGAAAGTTGGCTTTTAAATCCGATTGTTATTGTTGCCCTCGCAAAACTCTTCGCACGAACGTGTGTATATAGTATGTATCGTATGCACTAAATATATGCGTAAAATTATCTGCTGTAACTCAAACTACTTAGTTTAAAGCGAGCACATATTAGGGTTTATCGGTTCATGCTTTTCTATTTCATTAGGCTTGGATTTTTCGCAACCAAGGACAACTTTCATTACTATAATCATGTTTAATTTATATTATTATTTTCTTGTTTTAATTACTATATAAAAATATTTTTATGTAATATATAATTTTTGATCAAACAAACAAAAAAATATCTAAATGAATCAGGATCACAACATTTATAAGTTTTAACGCAAAAACACTGTTCCATAAAAGTTATTAGATAATATATACTTAGAGAGTTATTTGTCAAGCTTTATTTTTCACGTTGTTATGCGATATAAATATTTTATCCGTTGTCAATAAGAGTTATCTCTCAACTTTTATTTCTCACTTTGACTGATAACTGTTATACGAGAGAAATATTTTATTCCTTGCCAAAAATAATTATTTCTCAACGTTTATTTTTACGTTGCCCGATAATTGTTATGCAGCAAAGATTTTTTCCCATTTGCCAACGCTTTTTTTTTAATGTTGTCTGATAACTATTATGTGGTATAGAGTTATTTCCTAGCCATTATTTTTCAGATAAAGATAAAAATGAAATAACTGTTATTAAATAGAAGTTGAACAATAACTCTTATTAAACCACTTAAAAATAAATGTTGGAAATTAACTCTTATTGGGAACGAAAAAAAAATATTTATTTTGCATAACAGTTATCAAGCAATGTATAAATATTTCTCTTAGATTTCAGAATTCGGGCAATGTTTTGAAATTATTAATTCAGAACAATATAGTTATTTTTGGTTCCTAAAATAAATAAAGAAGTACAAAATTTTTAAAACAAAACCAAGTACTTTTAGAAGTCTCTAATATAATTAAACTTATTACAACGCGTACACAGCGTGAATACTGGTGGGGGGAAAAATCAATAACCCATGAATCGGTTAATAACACAGTACAACAACAGATATTATTTTGCAACAAATATGCCATGGTTACATTTTTCTTAAAGATGACAACGAGGAAATCATTTTTGCTAGAGAAACTTATAGTCTAGCTTGTCTGAGTATTTTATTATTTGCACTTAAAGATTAAAGGCATCACAATAGGGTATTTTTACTGCATAAACAAAAACTTGAAGAATTAGAGCTCTGATGCCTATGGAGTCTTGTTCATTATAAAAGGCTAAGCATTATATATCTGCACTTTAACCATTTTCCATTTCTTCATCCGCCACTTTTCTTCATATTATTTCCGAAGCCATTATAAATCTTTTACTAATATTGGTGGAAAGATGGAAGGAGGAATGAAATTTGAAAATTGCAAGGTTACTCTATTACAAATTTGGTGTTTTACAATGTAATTAATCGAAAGCATTTGATTATTAATTGCGATCAATCGTAAAAAATTAACCGATTAACCGGTCATCTCGTTAAAATCGAAAATAATGGAAAGATATCTAAAAATTTATTTTAAAAAAAGCTGTCTGCTTTATTCATCCTATGTTGAATTAAGGAACTTACGGTATTTTAACCGCTTATCGAAAAAAATAACCGGTTATAGCCATTGTTGTGAACTAAGCAAGCGTAGACGCTTTCTACAAAGAACTTAGGTTATAAAGAATTTGCATGGCGTTTCGGCCAAAATTTTCGTCTAATTTCAGCACACCAGAGATCAATTGTATCTAATCAGATTCAAATATCAATCAGCAAAAGTCAAATTACTTCTGGTATAGTGAAAGTGGAAAAGATTTTCTATTAGAGGAACGATGGGAGTGTTGCAACTTTTTTGAAATCTACCTTCTTTGCTTTTTCGTTATACATTTTTCTTACAGCACCTATTTGAACTTTAGCTGAAAAATGTTTCAACAATGGAATCGATAAAGGAACTACTCCAGAAGTGTGGTAAATCAACAAAAATTATTATTCAGGCGCGGTAAAATCTAGGTGTACAATGAAAGTTTGTTCAACGTACTGTGCGTGTCTCGACAATTCGTAGTGTCAAAAAAAAATATCGAAGAAACCTGATCGAAATTGAATCGTCAGACTTTCAGATCTGATGAAGGTCACCCCAATAAAGAGCAATCCGTAACAGCATCAATACAAATTTGAAGATGAAGTACTCTAAGAAAAAAACCGATTAATGGCTTTGCGGAGCGACGGAAGCAAATACAGAGAGAAAACTGCTTTTCGAAAATGAGACGCTATTCGATTTACCAAATGACTAGGTTTTTGCAACCGCTATGTCTGAAATGCTACTGCTGTTGTGGTTTAGGATGCCATATGTGCAAAAAGAAAAATTTCAATTTACGGAAAATAAAAAAATACCACCCCACACAAATATTTCAAAACTGCACTAGCGCTCTTTTGCAAAAAATTTGAGAGGAAAACCCAGAAGAAGGCAAGAGTTTTCAAAACCGTGTAAAACTTTAAATCTATATTCTTTCAACTATGTATATTTGCAATTTTGAGTTTAAAAAACTGACACAAATTCATAAACGAGCCTAAAACCCTCCCAGTATCGAGTTTCGATCGAACCCCGATCATTTTCATTTTTTTTTATTTGACAGCCATATTTGAGTCGCTCTTTGGAATTGTGATAAACGTATTTTAGTTTCGTAATCAGCGACCCCCAAAAACAGAACAATAAGCAAAAATCTCAGTATCCGTATGCTAATTTTAGTAGTCGCTTTCTCGAAATCTAGTTTTTTTCTAACTGCCAAAGGAACTTATTATGTATAAATTTTTAGCAAGCTCAGTAAATTATAATTAGTGTGTCGACAAAAAATAAAGCTAAAATAAATACCTTTTATTTTCGAAGCACAAAATAAAACTCAAAAATTGCCCTTATTTTCTGAATAATAACAAAAGTTTGAAAACATAAATATTAAGAGAAAATTTTGTTAACAAAGCTTATAAGAGTTGCGGTCCTTGATTTTAATTTTTAACATGATTTTTTCCAGGAGGTGGCGACCCATTTCTAAAATATGTCTAACGTTTTCTTAAACAGCTTTTATTCGAAAAAATTAGAAGAAATATTCTCTGCGAATCTATAACAATACTCTACACTTGAAGGATAATTATAAATCAAAGTTCAAAAAGAAACAATTATAAATCCTTTTCCATGTTGCACAAAAAGATATGTACGATATTTAAAATTTATTGCCGGACTAACTTAATGTGCGCACACATACATAGCTATATTTCTGTTCGCAATTTAATGCTGCTAATCTGATATCCCACATACCACTCGATGTTTTGAAGCATAAGCTTGGAAAAGAACTTTTAATTGCATAAATTTGTGGAATTTAGTTAACTCATTGCTAACACTGAAAGTGAAAAAGTGCAACGCACTTATTACAAATCATTTGGGATGGAAATATGCAAGTACATATGTAGTTAATTGGCGCTGTTGGTGGCTTGATTCGCAACTCTCGTCCAAGACGAAAAACAAAGTGAAAAATAGAAACAAGCTATGCTTACAACGGAGTTTTCGAACGTAAAATCGAACACGTTTCAAGTAACTTAGTATTAACATGACAAAGAAAGAATTGTTTCATGATTTTGAAAGTATCGTTAGTATTTATTTATTTATTCATTTCAATTCAGTCAAAAGAACCCAATTATAAAATAAATTACGCACTGTTCACCTTGGCAGAGATGGATAAAGGTTAGTTATAAGATTAATTTCCGAGAACTGCTTCAAATTGCGAAAAGGGATATGTAGGCGAGAAAGGCACTTCGCCTATTTTAAGTCATTAAGTTCAAGAGCAGGCAGCGAGATTCGTAAGCAGGCAAATAATCCCTAAATTTTAACGAGCGAAGAGCGAATTTGATAAAAACTTGTTGGATGCGCTCTATACGATTGATATGCGAGACTTAATGGGGACTCCAGATAAGAGAGGTGTAATCTAACCTAGACCTCACAAGAGTTGTATACCAAAATTTTAGTGTATATGGATCAGAAAGGACTATGCTATTACGGATATGTATAAAAGCTAACATGGCATAAGATTTTGGCACAATATAACTAATATGCGAAGAGAAACCCAGTTTTGTATCAAAGTAAAAACTAAGTCCTTAACTTCGCATACGCATTTAAATCGTGAGCCAGAGATAAAGTAAAAGCGCAGTTTGCACATTTATTAATTTTCCAAGATAGACGATTTTGTGAACACCAGACAGAAAATTTATCTAAGTCCGATTGCAGAGCATGAGAGTCATCATAGCTTTTTATTACTGAATAGATCTCACGGTCAGCTGTATATAAACGAAATTTGGTTGAAGAGAAACAGGTATAAATGTCAGTGATAAACGAGTAAAAAACAGAGGACCTAATATGCTCCCCTGAGGAAGACCCGAAGTCGCAATGAAAGGGCGTGAAGTAATATTGTTAAACGCATAGATTAAATTCCAAACAAGCTAATTTCATGATAATTATATCTTCTGCGAAAGCCTGCGAAAAGTCAGTATAAATTGATTCAACTTGATACCCATCTTGAAAGGACACAAAACAGTCTTTGGTAAACACAGCAGGTTGGTAACTGTGGGTCTGCCTTTAACAAAACCATGCTGACAGAAAAAACCAAATTTTCTTTAATGATACATTCGCAAAGTTTATAAACCGTAGATAGTTTAGAAATAGGCCGATAATTGCGAACATCGTTTGTAATTGAGGGTAACTGAAGTTTTTTTTCCACTCATCAATAAAATCACCAGAAGATAGATTATTATTAAAGATTAACAATGGAGGTACAACAAAAGCAGCACACATTTTAAAAAATACAACTGACATCCCGTCAAAATCCATGGACTTAGACAGTTTTAGACTGGATATACCTCTCAAGACATAATCCTCCGTTATCTTAACATATTCAAAATGAAAGCGAGGAATTGGAGGCAAAACTATCCCCAATCCCATTTTCAGTGTGTGTGTCGAAATTTGCAGTAAAAAATTCTGCAAAAAAGTTGGCCACATTTTCAGCCGAGTTAGCGTGCTTATCTTTGAAAAAAATAAAAAACTAAAGAAGAAGAAATATTAGTCTCATTTCTTGGCTTTCAAATATGTCCAAAAGACTTTCGGATAACTTTTAATAGTGGCTTTATACTTCTTAACGTACTTTTTGTACAATGCTCTATCCATTTGGCCTTGAGATAAAAATACTAAGACCATATAAATTTCTCACGCTGTTTTCGAATCTGTGTAGATTTTGAAATGTTTTACTTTTTGAGAAAAGTTTAGCACGTTTTTATAAGCACTCAATTTAATTAGACTGAGCAACAGCTAGATGGGGCCGTCTAGTTCTAGCAAATTAATATACCTACTTCTACTCGAAGGTATATTTTCTCATTGCGACTGAGTCCTGTGAGTAACGAGGTTAAATTGAGGAGGTCGGAAATTTAGATTTTTGCTTTAGCAATGGATATTTTCCGTTGTTCATAAATTGCAACAAACTGGCTACAAAATTGGCTATCTCGGCGTCAAAAGATCAGATTAAGTACTAAAACCAAAACGAACAAGCACAAGAAAGCACAAGGGGCTTATTAAAAATAATCAGAAAAACCGAACCGAATAAATAAATAAAAACGACTCCACGCACGTCCGCATGCACAGAAGAATTGAAATTTCATAGAAACAGCTTAAGAAAGAAAAATTGCTAAAATCTGCCTTTCCGTTTGACTACAATTAGAGTGAAACAATTACTACATTTAACATGAACCATCAACCGCGTATGAACAAAATTCTTTTTTCTAAGAAAGAAAAAGCGCCACACAGCTTGATCTGTTTGAAACCTACACTACATTATTTAATTAATTTCACTACAATATTGCATACCCGAAAAGTTTCTAATTATTCTGTTTGAAAAGTTTGAAATTTTCATACCATTTTTTTAGTTTGTTTTATTTTCGTGTGGTTTGTACAAAGTTTAAAAATGAGATTTATATGGTTTATGTTATAAAATAAACGGCATATATTTTTATAAATAACTAGCGGTGTTAACCACACGTTTTTATAAAAATATACAAAACAAATTTTAGTTGGTAGTATGATAGCCGCCACGACCGCTTTACCTTTGGTTGAGACTTTTCTCTATCCTTTCAGTATTGAAAACATAAATGTTGGCAGGTGAATTATCCCAAATACTTCCATAAAAATGTATAAATCTCCCACGTGCATGGGATGGGGCACGCATCCTTTTGCAATAACTTCGACTTTTCTCCATGGGCTTGTACAGGGTTTGTTTTTATTTATCTGCATATTCAATTTCATACAAGGATTGAATTAAACCGAACGGCATTCTTTAATTATACTTTGTAGCAAGTTTTAAAAACCTTTGGGTACCTCTCAGTCAGATTAGCTTACAAAATAAATTTAGTGAGCTGTAAAACTGATTACAATATAATTTCTAATAGAAAGGTCTTTCGTTTGACACGAGTGTTGTAATATTACACTTAGCCTCTACTAATTAATATTTATTTAAATTTTTAAACAGGCGGCAACCTCCACCAACAATTGTTTTCCAATCAACCATTCTTAAACTTGTTTCCTTTGAAATCCATTATGCAGCATTTTATCAATATTATTCATTTAATTTAAACATGTGGCAACGCTCTTCAAAATATTTTTGTTATTAGGCTTTTATAAGCTCTTTAATTTGGCAGCAATTTATGTATGTACATATGTACATGATAGCATTTCTGTTCAATTATTAATGAAATTGAATTACACGCTTTAAAAAGGTGGCAACCCGCTTTAAAAATATTTCCATATAAACCTCTTTCGCATCACGCTAGTATTGTGATATATCCGAAATTTTATTAATTAAATTAAATTTAACTTTTTAATTAGGTGGCAACCCCTTTAAAAAGCATTTTCAAATTTAAGCTTTCTTCTCCTACGATTTGAAAACATAACTCAATGTTTGATTTAATTTATTAATTTAATTGAATTTAAATTTTTGAACAGGTGGCAACTCTCTTTAAAAAATAACTTTAATGTTATATTTCAAGTTGAACGTTTAACGCATCCATCTCTCAATTCCCACAAGAAGTTTCACTTCAACAATGACAATCAATTTCTATAATTTCAAATAAGTTACAAAGTGCCCCTTAAAAAATATCAATAAACAAATGTCCTGCAATTGAGTTAGAGAAGCTAAGACGTTTGTGGAAAAATTGAATTTCATTGTACGCTGTGGCGGATGAGTAACATGAAATACGATTTGAAAAGAGTTAAATTATTTTATGACTTCTGTGACTGCCTGCTTCCTTATTTGGCATTGCAGGAGTAAGTAATTTTATTGCATTTCTATATAATCGCAATTTTTTCAGCAAACATACATACATATGTATGTACATATACAACAACATTTCTGCTACAAAGAATTAATAACTGAAATGTTCAACGAAAATGATAACTTTTTACCTTACATTTGTATGTTTACCTACACGTGTTCGTTTTCTGAATAAAAAACATAAATGTGGGTGTGTGTGTGTGTGTCGGTGAATGGAAAGTCAATAAATTTGACTAGTTTTCCCACACCTACTGCCATAGCAGCATCAAATATCTATTGCAAAAATTTTTCAATCAACAAAAAACATACACCGATCGATCATTGTATAACGGAAATAGCTTAGCGCGAATGCCAAATGTGAATGTTAATAAAAATTCTGACAATGTCAAATTACTACATGAAATTCGCTGATAAATGATCACTTTCATCATCACGCCCACTGTACATAGGTACACACAAATGTATGTATGCAGAACAAGCAAAACTCGGCAGCATTTTAAGGTAACTGATGCCAAGCATATTTTCGAAATGTAGAATGGAAATGTTCGATTCAATTTACTGATACGACTCGACAGACATGATTATCTTTCAATAAACGGCAGTGAATTGACACTCTGCATAGTTAGAAACCAGCTAACTTATGGAGGTATGTATGTATGTATGTGTGAGTGAGTGAGTGCATTTTTCAGATGCATAACTATTATAAGAGAAAGGAATAAAAGTCAATCAAAAATTATTATAGCACTCGTTTTTTACCGCGACTTTGCTAGCGCCGTATTCGGTTTAATATTGTGTATTCGAATATAGAAAAAGGAAATAAATAATTTCACTAAAGGTGATAACTTTAAATTCCTTTTTATTTTTTGTAAAATCAAAACCAAATTCTATTCGGAAATGTGTCTTGATAAATGCCTATAATATAAATGTATTTTATAACAGTTCAATTTTATTAAACTTTATTTAACTCAAACAAAATTTTCTTTAAGTTTGGAAAAGTGGCATATTTTTTATGAACCGCTTTCAAAAAACTTTTGTGTAATAGTCAAGACCTCACAACTTTTTTTTCTAAACTTCTATCAGTTCAAACCAGTATTGTAATGCTTAGTTTTTCTTAAAAATTTAGTTGAATTCCAATTTTTAAATATGTGGCAACCCTCTCCCAATATATTTAGCGAATAAAACTTTATTATAGTAAAATTTCAGTTACCATACCAATTAAATAATTCAATATTTTAAACAAGTTTGAGTCTCATGGCGTAATATTTGCGTTAATTTTACCATTTAACAATTTACTTTTTTCAGCAAGTGGCAACTCTCTTCAAAGGTATTTTTAAAATCCATCCATCCATCGTTTGAGACCCGTATTTCAATATTTGGTTGAACGCATTATAATTGTAATTAATTTTTTAAACAGGTGGCAACCCTCATAAAAAAGTTTGAAATGAAGCTTTCTTAAAGCTTTTGTGTTGACGATACCATATCAAAATTTAATTAAATTAAGTAAAGCAACCTAATTTACTTTTACTCTTTCGTATTGCAATATTTGAGTTAAATTTTTAACATGTGGCAACTATCTATATACATGTTTGTTAAATCTTATCAAAATCTTACTCTATATGTTAACTCATGTCATAAGCTAATTATGTGCTAAATTTCATACAAATCCGTTCAGTTGTTTTGGCTTCAACGGGTAACAAACATACTCACCCACACACAAAATTTTACATTTGTAATATTAGTACGATGAATAAAGATTAAGCAAATTATTTGTAATGAATGATAATTGAATTTTGATAATAATTCTAAATTAAACATTTTAATACGGAACCATTTTGAGGCTATTCTGGCGAAGTTCAAGTACCGAAAAAATCGTTTTTTTTTATGCGAATCTGACCTATGTTGTTACTATTATTGTCATCGCCGATAAATTTGTTTGAGGTTATTATGATTGAAAAGACATAAATCCAAGAATAACGATGGTTTTTTGATGGAAACTCAAATGAATTTTGCTATCGCCGATAAATTTGTTTGAGGTTATTATGATTGAAAAGACTTAAATCCAAGAATAACGATGGTTTTTTGATGGAAAATCAAATGAATGTTGCTAAAAGAAAAACAAAATATCGATCAAATTTGATCCAAAATATTTTAATTAAAAAATACAAACAAATTTGATCCAAAATATTTTAATGATATCGAAAAATAAAAACCACGACTTTTTTAAATCATAATTTTTGTTTTATAAAAATTTTAACAGTTACGGTCACTGCTCATAGTAGTTGAGTATTGTCGATGGCTTCAAAAAATATTTCTCACTGGTAATTATTACGAAGACTTTTATAATTCCTACGATAATTTGGATTACTTTTATAAAACTCAACCATCAATTTACTAAGTATCTGGCATTTTTACTTCGCAACCATGTACATACATAGATATACGTTTTTGATTCATGATTTCGTTAGCTAATTGAAGAAATTATTTCTCATCTTACTAGTAGTGTAAAAATAAACTTCTATTATTCCTCAACGTCTCATGTTGCTTTTAGTTTCATTTATTTTTACATTTCTGCCATTAGTCATGCGAGAAGTAGTGGCTTCAAGTCCCCTTAGAGTAATAAACGTTCATTTTAATTGAGTACATGTAAATCATATTAATACACCTGAAGCTAAATCATATACAGAAATATATTGAACATCCATCGATTACTTTTGAGAGATATGGACGCTTGTAATTTAAACAAACATATGTACATACGTTTGTATGTATGTATGCGTGTATACTACTTTCTTTCTTAACTACTCGTAACAGCAATGAAATTTTAGAAGATGTTAACAACACTGAAATAACAGAAATACTAACATTTCACTCAATGTTATACTAGTTAACAGTAAATTGAGTGTTTCGCAAATTCCAACAGTACGTTTTAACAGTAACAGTGAATTACGGATGTTAATGTTAAGAAATGTAAATAGGTACATCAATAAGCTGAATATTTGGGATTTAGCATCATATTATGAAATTTGAAACTATCAACTTTTAACATAAGTATATGTATATGCAAGTGTGTACGCCGGATGTAAATGATATCGGTAACTGCTTGCAACAGATGGCAAGGAGAGTTTCTGCAGCACTCTTCCACATAATTTATGCGACTGCTTATGTACATGTGTACTTTGGGTCTACCCCACTTTCGTTTTTCTACTTATCACGCTTTAAGGTTTTGTTATATTGAATTTATCAAATTAAATTACACACGTAGTGTTCGCTAGAGTGAAACATTCACCATACAAAAAAAAAAAAATATTGGTACAGGTTTTTTTTTCGGAATTATAAAATCTTTTATGTAAAAAGGCCGCGTCTGTATGAGCTCAAATTCATAGGATGGTCTCTATTGTGGTTAGGGGAAAAAATAGAAATTCCGATAGGTGGCGCTGGAGTAGAGATAATTCAAAATACCGTATTTACTGTCCGATTTGGTCCAAATTCAGAACATGTATTGCCCATATAAATATAAGTATTTTATTAGAAAATTCAACTGACAGGTAGCGCTTGAGCCGATATATTGTGCATATCATGATGTAACTGAGTGGCATCTCGTTTTCCTTTTGCTTGCCATTATTTAGCTTTAGCTTTGACTAAGTCGTTTAAGTGCGGAAGAGAAGAGTAATGAAATTGAATTACGAAGGCGCTACAATATCTTTAAAAACTTAAAGCTTAATTTCCTTCAAATTCGGCACATATGTACATCTATCAATTGAAGGGGGTGTAGCGAAGCATGACGAGTCAGCTAGTTTTATATAAATATGATTGATGGAATTACCATCATTGAAACGCACCGTAATTGAACTATTTTTAAAGTCAGTCATTACCAACAATGAAATTTGTATTGAATGCGAAAATAAGCAACTCAGGCGATCATGATCGAAGATCGATGACGACTTCAACGCTTGGATTGATGCCAAACAAAATTATGCTGAGTATTTGGTTGGATTAAAAGGAAATTGTTCATTATGAACTGATCTGCTGTGTACAACTCGACAGTTGTAATGAAGTAACCAAGAAAGAGCGACCAGAATTTTCCAAGAGAAAAGGAATATTGCTCCATTAATACCAAGCTATTTTTATATTTGATGACTCGGGATCAGTTCAAGACGAAAGTTGGTTGGAAGGTCTTAATTCATCCACCTGTACCTTGTACCAGCTGACTAATATTTGTTTCGACTTCGGCAAAACTTTTTAATGGCAAGAAATTGGTCAACACTTTGCCCCGTTTTTCACCGATAAACCACATTGTTGGAATTTCGAAATTACCAGAAGATTAACCGAAGTATTTCTAAGACTCAGGTTAAGAAAAAAACACTTAATGGCTGGTAACAGAAACCTGTATTCCAAGTACTCAAACATAGTAACACGCCTTGAATAAGAATATGGGGTAAGAAAAGGGAAGTGGAGAGGTGCTCTTTCACATAATTATCTCAATGGTAACCATGTCCTGCCTCCATGAGTTGTGTCCTGTAATCAACCCATCCAGGGCTTGTAACTCCTTCCCTCTCCCTGTCTAAGAAGGAACTTCGCCACGGCCCTATTCGGTTTTATCAGAAAGCATTTGGTCGTTTTATAGATGTCGGCAGTGAATCAATGGTGGTAATTGGCTGCGGCGGTCCAATTATGAATTCCAAAGACTCGCAGTTAGCTGATTCACTAGCACGTTCAAGAGTACAAGCTTTTTCTATTTTGCAACAGAGTAAACTCTGAACTTAGTTTCCTAGCCAATCTTTCAAGAGGTACGAACAGTCTCCGTCAATTATCCAGTGCGCTACCTTAAGTAAAGCAAATATTTCCAATTGGAAAATCGTTGTAATCGTACCTAAGGTAAAAACCTTTTGAAATCCCCATCCAGGTGTCAACCAGCTCAAATTCCATTTTATATCTTGTAGCCGAGCCTCCTAAGAGAGTGAATGGATCTATTTATTGTTTCCTTGAAGGAAATTTATTATTTTGCAAAGAAGTAAAATGCCTAAGTAAATACGTTTGTCATCGCACTGTTTTTCGTGTCACATTTTCTTTTTTATTTTTTTTATAGAAATATAGTTCATTCTATAATAAAAAGCATGTGGGGTCTCTTATCAGTGAGGTGTTGAATCAAATTGCGGTCTTGCGAGATGTTCAACAGCATTAACGTGATTTTAGAAAAATTCCTGTCTATTTCATTGGAAACTCGATATTGTCATAATATATATGGGATTGTGTATTATATTTAATGAAAACGAAGTTTAAAATGACAATTCAAGAATTTTTAAGGAACAAATTAATTAAATGAAAGCTTTTCTGTATGCACACGACCGTCTCCGTTGTAATCTAGAACGCAACTCTCCTTGCCCGAAATTCAGCCTCTTTCCCTGAATGCCGGTGTTGCCAGAAACAAGAGTTGCCAGGATGCAAAGGTGATTAGGGATTACACCATTCCCACATATATAGACGTGAAACATATGATTACCAAATAATGTTTTTAATATTTTTATCCTCATAAAATTTTTAATCAAACAAATAAACTTTTGTGCTAGTTTCTGCTTTAAAAATGGCGAAACTAGCCACTTAAATAATATTTTTTTACAACTGTGCAGCTCAAGTCGATGTAACTCAACCAATTCAAATCAAACCACGCAGTTAAAATCAACGGCAAAAATAATGTGGTCAATTAATTTCGCAAGTGAAACGAAATTTTTATTCACTGAAAACTGGCTGAACGGCAACTGATAAATAGAAAACTGAAGTAAAATGATGAAGGTTAATGTTATGAAATTTAAATCGTTTGTTAGCCTCTGCGTACTTTCACATTGACAAACATAATTAATATGTATTTAAAAAATACGTATGACTAATGTATGCAGAAATTTGAAAATTTGAAAATTTGAAAATGATAATTTTAATGCAACATCAATACGTTAATCAGCTACAAAGCCGCACACATGAACCCATTTATTTGTAGCAAAATGTAAGTATGTATTTATGTATGGATTTAATTGCAGATTGAAAAGTGTGCCGGGCATATAAAGTTAACCTCCCACGCAAACGCACATGAATGGCAAATTTAGTGCGAGCAGACCCCTGATATTGCATTCAGGTTGATGTTAGGGAAATCCCGCTTGAATTGTGGCTGACAACGCTTGGCTTCGTGCTTTTCAATGCGATATTGCATATGTTCTAAATTCAAATATGTATGTATGTGTGTCTATTATGCTGGGTCGAATATTTTTTTTAAATTTTGAATCGAATGAGGATAGGGCTAGAAAGTTTGTTTATGCTATATGAAATATACATACATACAAGCTCTCGTAGAGAGTTCACTCGATAGCCACAGGGTTCATTGTGATGCCCAGAAAGGGATTATCCCCTCAGCATATCCTTACACGTTCACAAACTATCTCGATCTTTTGGTAAATTCCAACATCTCCACTGTGCAACCGCACCTACATAAGTCATCTCGGTCTCCGAAGAAATGATGATATGAAGCGCTTTTCTCGAAGTGCAGGACATTCGCCCAGGAAGTGCTTATAGACTCTGCCTCATCCCTGTAGCTCCTACAGAATTCGTTTTACGAAGCTCTAAACCTGTCATGTGGCCGATGGGCAGGTGCCCCTGGGCAGTATTCCTGTTAGAAGCTTGACATTCGGGCTCGTGTTCTTTGCTCAGTGAGCGATGACCAAAGTGAACGTGTCTACTTTGTCGAAATTGTAACTGTCAAGAGTGACGCGGGAGCCGAAACGCGAATAGCGCATGGTTCATTTGATGACAGGAGGTACTTCTTGCCCACGTTCACCCCCGGAATTCGCTTCGCTTTTTTATCCAGTTTAAATATGGCGGAACTATCGGCGCGGTTGTTGAGGCCAATGATGTCAATGTCATCGGCATATGCCAGTAGTAGCACTTTCTTATAAAAGATAGTAGATTGAATTCTGCAGCTCTAATTATTTTTTCCACTATAATGTTAAAGAAGTCACACGATAAGGAGTTCCCCTTTCTGAAACCTCGTTCGGTATCGAACGGCTCAGGGAGGTCTTTCCCAATTCTGACGAAGCTTTTGTTGGTGCTTAGCGTCATTTTACATACCCATATTAGTTTTCTTATTCTCGTGGTGTCAAAATCTGATTTTTTAAAGTCGACAAAGAGATGGTGAGTGTCGATCCTCTTCTTCGCGGTTGACTACACTTAAATTCCAATCCAAACCAATTCCAAACATCCATTCTTGAAGAGCTCAGCTGGTAACCCATCGCCGCCAGTGGCTTTTGTTATTCCGTATCCGCGTTATTGCTATTCGAACTTCATCGAGAACGGCTGATGGGATCGGCTGGGATACCAACATCAGCGATTTGGGGTCATCTTCCCCGGCGACGTTTTCGCTTTAACAAAGTAGAGAAGTGTTCTCATCTTAGTCCTATGGCGGAGGTTTCGTCATGGTGACTGAATCCTCCGACAGCGTGACCAGTCAGTATTGGCGGCGATGCCTTTCTCTCACATCAAATCTAACACCGAACTTGCGCAACTTTCAATGAATGGCAACGAATGGCAGCTGTAGTGGGCGTCACAAAGCCGAATGGTTTTCTTACTTTGTCTCGTCAATTTCATTTCCCGGAGGGCGATGATGTCAGCCGTTACTCTCACGAGGGAATCAACCAGCTGGGTAGCGGCAACTTCACCATTGCAAGTTCCGACATTCCAGATGCAAGCCCTCATATCATATTACTGTGGTCGTCATCAAAAAATGGAGATCTCATATTGTTGAAAGTTTTCATTGGCTATAAATTTTTACGTAGCGGGTCCCAAGCCCAGCGTACAAGCAGACACTGAGACGTTGTTTTTTTGAAGACACATGTATGTACAAGAGTCAAGATTCAATATAGCCGCTCAACTTTAACTGCATAACACGAAGGTCGACCATACCGCATTGCACTTCCAGAGAACAACATAAAAAAAATGGAAGATAACTCTCCACTGAGAGCGTGGATTGGAAAATAAGCATTTCGAACTACCAAGACAGCGTGACT
Organism: Anomoia purmunda; assembly: GCA_951828415.1. Classification (NCBI taxonomy): domain Eukaryota; kingdom Metazoa; phylum Arthropoda; class Insecta; order Diptera; family Tephritidae; genus Anomoia; species Anomoia purmunda. The sequence continues at coordinate 156,719,837 of OX639993.1, forward strand.
GAGTGGATCGGAAACGAGACCTTTCCAATCAACCAATTAAATATTTATAATAACGATGTATATATAAAGCTAAATTTAAATTTAACACTAAGTGATATACATATTTAATGTACTGGACAAGTCTTATAGATGGTAAAAAATAAAAAAAATAAAAAAAAAATTGATAACGTGTATGGAAAATCAATCAGCGAACCACCCTAATGCACGCATGCATTAATATTTGGGTGAATGCATTTTTTGACGCGACATGGCAAATAGAAAATATGTTCATGAATACCAAGCATCTCATGTCATGCAAAGTATATTCGCAAATAAATATTGATGCGTGTGTGTTTATGATGTGTCAGCAAGTAATTAGCATACATACACATACTAAATACATTCACACCAAATTACACACGAGTCATTTAATGATGTTCATTACAAAATGTGAAAATTAGTAGGTAACGGTTGCAACGGAAACTCACGTTCTATTCACATTTCTATTTGCATGCGTTTGTTTGTGTTAGTAAACTTGGCAACTGTTAATTCCGTTTCCGCAAATGCACAATGTCGCATTTAAATTTATATTCATACATACATACATAAACACATACATGCATACATTCATACAAATGCAACACGCCAATGTTCAACAGAATTAAATTAATTCCATTGATGTTAATGTGAGAATGAGTTGAACAAAAATTGTACGAATGCGAGAATTTAAATGCGATTTCGGTGTCAATGCCATTAAGGACATCAATGTGGGCGTTGCGCGCGTTGTACAGTTGTGGTCATAGAAATAATATCAAAGACAATTGGCAAGCATTAACAATTCAGTATTTCCATATTTAATTTTAAATATTTTTTTAATAAAAAAATATAGATAATGCAAAATTCAAAACAAATTCAACAAATTTTAAAAATCAAAATTTCTAAATTTTTAATACGATTTTTTTTTAATTTCTTATTTTGTCTGCTAAATTTTTTTTTAAATTGATTTTTTATAAAAAATATAGTTCGTTTCAATATCTTAAAGCATAAAAGCCAAAATTTTTTCTTTGTAAAAATTTTACGATAGTTAAAAATAAGTTTAATAATTTTAATAAAAACATCAAAAAAAAATTGTAAAAATTTTACGATAGTTAAAAATAAGTTTAATAATTTTAATAAAAACATCAAAATTTCTAAATTTTTAATTCCATTTTTTGTTTATTTCTTATTTTCCCTGTTAAATTTTTTTCATTAATTTTTTTATAAAAACATAGTTCATTTAATATCTTAAAGCATAAAAGTCAAATTTTTTTCTTTGTAAAAATTTTACGATAGTTAAAAATAATTTTAATAAAAATATATAGCATAAAATTGATAAAACTTCAACAAATTTAAAAATGAGAAATTCTAACTTTTTAATACGATTTTTTTAAATTTTTTATTTTTTGTGCTAAATTCTTTTCATTGATTTTTATTGAAAATATAGTTCATTCCATATCTTAAAGCATAAAAATTTAAATTTTTTCTTTCTAAAAATTTTACGATAGTTAAAAATAATTTTAATAAAAGTATAGATAATTCAAAATTCATAAAAATTCAACAAATTTCAAAATCAGAATTTCAAACTTTTAATACGGGCTTTTATTTTTTTTCTGCTAAATTTTTTTCATTGATTTTTTATAAAAATATAGTTCATTCAATATCTTAAAGCATAAAAATGAAAACTTTTTTATTTGTAAAAATTTTACGATACTTAAAAAGTCAAATTTTCTAACTTTTTAATACTATTTTTTTTTTAATTTTCGGGTGTACAGTGGCTCACAGTTTCTATCACCTAGTTCTTCACTATATTGACTATATTTTTGGTGCAATGTAGTTTCGTTGATATTTTTCAAGAATATAGTTTATTTCAATATCTTATAGCAAAGTCATAATTTTTTTCTTTGCAAAAATTTTGCGGCAATTTAACAAACTTGAAAAAAAATTACATTACAATTTTAATGTTTCCTCTCAGAATTCGTAGAAACTTTTGCAGTTGTGAAGCCCATACAGATTTTAATATAATAAGAAAAATTATGAAAAACCAATGGAAATTTTTAGAAGCTGGAAACTTACACTTTATTAGACGAAAATTGTATGAGCCACGAAACAGCAAATTTTAAATTGTAAAGTTATTTTTTTGAAATTTCTTAAATGATGGGAAAATTTTTACACAAAAAATTTGGAAAGTATATTTTTATAAAAAAAATTAACGAAAAAAATGTATTGTAAAAATTAAAACTGCTTGAGTCATGCTTTGAGCCACTGTAGGTTATTATACAACAAAAAAGGTGAAAGTCGAAATTTCAAGCTTTCTAGAAAATTTATCAAAGTTCAACAAAATAAAAAAACAAAAAAATTGTCGTGAAAATTTCGAACTTTTACTATAAAAAAATTTAAGTTTTAAGTGGCTAAAAATTATTGCTGATCTTTGATAATTTTTTTTTTTTTGCTGTCGGTGTTCATCACTTTCTGTCATACAAAACTAAATTTTGTTCATGCGTTATATGGGAGAAAAAATTCTGATTAAAAAGTTAGAAGTTTTGATGACCTTTTTGCAAATTTGTTTAATTTTTATAAATTTTCTGGAAAGCCTGGAACTTCGAATTACATGGTTTTTGTTATGAAATTAACATTATTGTTCTAAGAAAAGATGTGAAACTAAATAAGGAAAGACAAAATTGTCAAAAAAAAAAATGTTGCTACTATTTCCGCGACCACAACTGTACATTCAATTGTTGGCAGTGCTGGTGGTGTGCTGACATGAAAAGGTTCCATATAAATTCGCTCATTTGTGAGTGTTAATTGAAAGTTTTTCATACATACAACACTACTTACGAGTATCTTTCTTCAACTCTTCAAGGCGGCACGTGTAGGTATGCATTTTAAAAGTTGCAAAAGTAAATAATACACACGCATATAATTAATACAATGTGTATCTGTATACATAGCAGCAGATGTATTTGTGTCAATATGGAATTCGCTTTGTATAAAATTTGCTCTTTTATTTACTTACATACATAGTAGATACATATATGCAAACTTAATTATGTATGATTACACCTTCCGTTGAAGTGCAAAAGTTTATCAAACGCCTGCAGTCTGTGCATATCTACATATGTATCTAGGTACATTATGTCACGCACTGCTGCATGCCCCCCGCACTATGGTGATTGCATCGGGTATGTGTAAAAATGATAAATTAATGGCGATGTCTACCCTTGACTCTAAAATGAGTTCTTATTTCTTAATTATTGTAAGATGCCCAATCACGGATAATATTTGAATTAAATGATTTTCTTGTAAGCTCTAATACAAAGTAAAAGCGTAATGCCAAATAAGAGGGTTTCGAAAAATATTGTCGGATAATAACGTAAAACCGCGCATGAGCGTTTTGTAAATATCAAGTGCCTGCAAAAGTAGCAAAATTTAAATATCCTGACTGCAGGGGCTGGGCTGTGATATGCTCGGGTTAGTGCTCTTTGTTTTTTTTTTTTAATATTTATATTTTATTTTGATAACATCTTTTTTAAAATTTACGATTATAGAAGAAATCTTTTCAAATCAGAAATCGGTCAAAGAACATTTGAGTGAAATGCAAATATTTCTAAATGCATCGACCAGTTTGGTTACGGGAGTACACATTTTTCGATTATTATCGACAAAATTTAGAGCCGACACTAATTTGTTCGTGATTTGGTTCTTGATTTGTGATAAAATACCTCATTTTATCATAATTTATTCATCGTAATTTCCTAAATAAATTGGCAGACCTATTCTCAATATTCAAAGATAGTTTACAGTATTTCGAAGTCAAAGACTATTTGGAAGACTTTTTGTATTCTGCCGCAAACATCTTACACAAAGAGCTCTCCCTTGAACATTCATGGTGAAAAGCTTTTTTACTGCATATTTTTATGCTTATTTTTTAGCAAAAAAATGCATAAACATTCGCAGTCTACTCATGATTTACAATAAGCGAATTAAGAGCTCTGTACAGACGTACATATACCTTTTACCAAACAAACATCACTCATATGCCTGGATATAGATCCAAAAAGGCCTGCCAAATATTTTACTCCAGACTCAATACTTTTGTTCTTTCGAAAGACTATGGGGAGTTGAAAGACAGTTGGCAGAATAACCCTGTAATAAATTACGATAGTGTATCCGGGCTTTTAGAATTAAACTAATGTATACTAAATTAGAATGCCTTAGATTTGTATAATGGAAATCTATTCGTCTTTCATTATTCAGCTTTCTGATAACGCCCATCTCTAGTATACAGTTTTTAGACGCGAAAAGGACTGATTGAGGATCGATTGAGCTTATAGCATTTGTTTGCAATGGTGTCCATTTTGCATAAGCCAAACGAACTCTGAATGGAGGTGCTGAAGTCGAGATATTTTTTGTAAAAACTGTAAATACGTCCGATTATATAATCGCCACATACCAATAAATATTTCAGTTGAAAAAACACGCTTACACCAAAATGCGCGAGGTCTCGCACTACTTTCGAACAGCTCCCAAAGTTGTCCAAATCCAGTCCCGAACTTGCGCCGAACAAGTCCCGAACGAGATTCAAAGCAGTCCTGAACTGTTTCTCAACGGTGCCCGAAGCCATCCCAAACTAGTCCCGTAGTGGTCTCGAAGCGTTGCCGGTCTTAAAAAAGTCGCGAAATAGTCATGATACGGTCCCGAACTAATTAAGTCCAAAAATTTTCTCGAAGTGGTCCAGAACTTTCCCTCAAATGATCCTAAACTAGTGTCGACATAGTACCAAGCTTCATATGTACATATGCATTTACCCATTCACATATCGACATATAGGATTCGATTGAATCTTTTTAAAGTGGAAGAAATCGTATCTCTCTCAAATTGTTTTGTAGGAAGTACACTTCTTAGGCCCTCTTCTTTTTGAAATTTTCACAAATGACATATCCAGCTGTTGATCTGAAGATTTACTATACAGTATCTTGTCATTCAGATTCTCTCAAAAATTATTTTTTTTTTCCTTTTCATTTTCATTTTTGTAAATTGTGTGATTTCAGCTTCCATACAAATTTATTTCAAACCGAATGAAAAAATTATGCATTTAACATTAAAAATTACACTGTTTTATCATCTCAAGTGGTTTGTTTTTATATATTAAAAAAAAAAAACATATTTTGTTTTATAAATCACTTAAATCCTAATACTTTTCGAAATATTCTGATGGAAGCCTAAGAATGTAATAAATTTTATACATATTTCCATTCAAGGAATGCAAAGAGGCTTTGGGGTTCAAACGCCTCCCAAAATCTGAAAACTGTAGCACTATCTTGAAATAAAGCGAGAGATTTTATATGTTCGGTACAACATTAAAATGACATGTACGGAATTTTTCGAATTTATAGGAAAGCATCTTCAAATGTTGAAAGAAATCGACACGAAAATTTTCCTCATACCACATATAAGTGTGTAGAAGTTTATACGTCAAAAATATATTTTCAAAATAGTTTTTAAAATTTTATATTGAATTAAAATGCAAACTTTTGTATACGTAAATGGGCTCTTGGAAAAATGGCCACACTATACATATCTGCGTTTATATACATAAGTATAGACAATTGCACCACCAATTCTCTCTCTGTGCAACTTCAATACCAATGCAATTCTCGTAGCATGCATTTAATTCAATTGGTTTTGCTTGCGAGTATTTATTGAACATATAAATTCTGATAAATTCGTACATGCATTTGGAAAGTATTAATTGCTATAAATACCCACACGAGTATATATGTATAGTACACATATAGATATATGTGTGGTAGAGAGATCTAAAATGATTCTAAGAACTAAAGGTCACATTAAATGTCAATATCCACCTATTAAACTTTCATTCTCTATTTTACTAGCAATTTCAATTGAATTTTTGCTCAAACCAGAAATTGTAGATTTTAATAGGAACTGCCTTTATTATTTGCTCTTCGTAAAAATGTTTTACATACAGGGCATTTCAAAACTGCGCAAATTATATTTGAAATTGAAAAATAATAAAATTTTGAGTCGTAAGTTTTTAAGTTGGAAGCTGGCCAAGCAGAACGTTGTTTGTGGTTGTCAGGATTTAAATTAATAAAGAAAAAACGACAATTTGAAGGGAGCTTTTTTATTTTTATTTTACTGTAACCTAACTATCATATAGTTTTTACCAAAGCATTTTGAACCGTTTCCCGAATTTCCCGAAGCTGTTATGTCTCAAGGGAGTCTAACCTAAGAGTTCGCACAGTAAATTCAATGCGGTTTCCTCGCTGTCATCTATGTCGCAGTAGAATAATATTCTACTGTGTGGAAGTTATATTTTACATGCATGCTTTCTTAGTGACCAATGATCGGTGATAGTCTCTAACTTACTAACTTAATTCGAGCTATAACCACATAAGTGGTTAATTTGGCCGACCTCAAAAAATTACGCTAGTCGTTCCTTCTCTCTACTAACTGGCACCAGCTAGATACCTCAAATGATATCAGGCCCTTTTCCACCTGATGTGTCCGTCACAGAGAAGACGTGAGCGGAGGCAGGACCGTGCGCAGGATTTGTTTCTGGGGTGGCTTCATTTCATTTTTATGTTACAAAACTTCGAGAGGATTATTTATTTACCAAATAAATGAGGCGTGGCAAAGAAAAAATGTCGTCCAATACTGCGTTTTCATTAACTTTTACATCTCGATGAATGTTAAGTGCAACCAATTCGTTAATTAGTCAATTTTCACTCATGGAAGACCGGAGATGATTTTTCAATTGAAGCAGTGTTGAAAAAGAGCGTTCGTTCGTCGATGTCGTTACTGATAGAGCAGCCATTATTAGGGAAAGCATTTTCGTTGCAGATATGATGTGCTTTAATAGAATTGTGGATATTTTTGTCAAAATTCGTCTTCGCGAAAGTTTTAAATTAGATTAGTTTGAGGTGGCAACCGCGTCTAGGCTATTTAAAAATCCCGTGCCCAGGAATTTCTGATGGCTCTTGCAAAGTGCGGGGCAATCTCAAATTAGATACCTTATGGTTTCTGGCGGAGACTCCTATTCGTTCGGCGTGTCTCCCTATAGGAATATGCCTTGTACGTACTACCATAGCTAGAGAAAATTCTCTCCTGCTTAGTGAGAGGAGTTCTTGGGATGTTCTTATATCCCATTTAGGCCACATAAGTTTCGATGTTTTGCAAGTCTTGCTGCATTTCCATAGCATACTCACATCTTTGAGGAAGGAATCCCTAATCTTCCAGGCCTGTGAAAGAGGTACGGAAGTACTCCTTCTTCCGAGCTCGTCTGCCTTCTCCCAGACGATAATCAAACAGCTCTGGCCTCACGTTAAGTGATCTGCGGCAAGTTCGCTACTGTCTCAGAATTTATCGTCACCGAGTCGGGGGCTTTTAGGGCAGCTTGACTGTCTGAGTAGATATAAACTTTGTTTGTACTGCTTCTTGTTTTGGCGCTACTTCGGCTTGGAAGACACTACAGTGGTCCGGCAGGCGGAATGACGTTTTCGTCCCTAGTTGTGCTGAGACAACGCCCCACTAACTCTGCTATCCAGCTTAAATTCATCAGTATAGAATCGTAACGAGTCTTTAGATCCAGGGACTCCATCTATTCATGCTTGTTTTTACTTCTGGTTTTACTGCCAAAGTTTTATTTCTTCGACAAATATTGCATCAATCGAAGAATATTTTTCAAATAATTGCTTGCAGGCTTTTCTGCTAGAGTTGGAGTTTTCGATGAAAACGGACATACGAAATTCGCAACTATTTTACTGTGCTTTAAAAATTAGACTTGTAGATGAATGACGAATAAATCCAGATAAGGTAAGTAAGTAGTAATTCGATGCTGCTGAAGTGACAGTCCTTGGCTGGATATAAATCCGGGTCATTCCAATATCGTAGAACCGACTGTCGTGGGAATGAACAATTTTATGGGGAATATTTTATGTTGGTACAACAAAAACAACAACGAGAAGATATTCTGAGCTACTTCACCTCGATATCGTATTCTTTACAAATCTGGCCGACTTTTTGGAGCATCTTGCTGAAATATTCTTCTGCATTCTCTCTCTTGATTATTAATTCTTTTTTTACCGCATCTGCCAATGTTATAGCTTCTTTGAGATCTTAATTTTAAATTTGTAGAACTCGAGGCAATAATAAAGCCAGAGATTGAATCGAATCGGGCACTTGCAACGAAACTTGAAAATCCAAGATTTTAATCGCTGTTCGAGATGTTTTCCAGGTATTCGAGATATTTTCCAACGCCCTTATACCTCGTTGCACAGGATTGTTTCAATTTAGTTCTTGTATCAATTTCGTTTTAAAAAATGGCATCTTGCAGTGTGAGCAATCGCTTAGGATAATCTTGATTTTGTAACACAAATTGAGGGATCTATATTTTTACGCCGATTAGCTGAATGTTAACTGCACCATAAACTTTTTTACCCGACGGCGAATGGCAGATGATATTAGTGAAAAGTATTTTTCAAGACATAAATACACTCAGAGGTTTGCTATTGCCTTTCGAGGGGCGACCACTATTAGAAAAAAGTTTTTCTATAATTTTTATGTTACTTGCGCCTACCACGATTTGAACCCGGGACCTACCGAATGAAGCACGCATACGCTACATACTTGGCTACGGCGGCCGCCTGGTTTTATTGCATTCATAAAGTATAATTTGAAATAAAAATATACGCCAGGTTTCACCCGAACTTAGTCTCTTCTTCTTTATTTATTAATATTTTTTTCATTCCGGCATCTGAGTCAGAAAGTACAACCAATTGAGTAGGCAAATAAATGAAGAAGAAAACTTCAACAAATCAAGTAAATTCATTTAGAATAATATAATGTACAGTGCCACAACGATATGAATTAAAATTTCACGAACAACCGTGCGCTTTTGCTAGCCACTGTAAATGAGTGTTTGCATAAGCCTGCAAATGCATATCCATTTAGCGTATATTTTATCTAAATTATAGTTTTTCCCATGGGCATTATTTATGCATCGCTTCAGTCGGTTGAGTACAACGATAAGTAGAGAAAGCACTCTACTAATACACCTACATGATATAAACGTAGACGGCAACTTACACAAACACACAAACACTCAAACATACATACACATTGGTATATACAAAAATAGATAGATATATACATATATATACATATATGTTCGCACTATCATAGCTTATCATTCGAAAGCTTTACGAGGGCATAGCTTCTAACTGGAAATGAAAATGGACGAGTGACTCAGTTGATTGCATGTTGGCGGAAATTGTGATTTTCATTTTAAGTGCTAAACGGCCACATTTCCAACTAGTAGCTATGTACGTATGTATGTCTTTGCTAGCGGGTGGAGTGACGTGGAGCGATAAATATCGGTGGGCTGACGTGATAAGTGCAACAGCTGAGTGCCCGGTTATGATGCTAGCATTGGTGGTATTTCTATTTTCAAAATTCCTTCTTTTTTTTTGCTTTTGTACAGCAAGGTTATTTTTGCTATCACTCTTTCATCATTTGCACAAAACTAATTGGAGCTTTGAAAGATTGTTAGCTTTAATGTCATTCGGCTCCCATTCACTTGCATTGCTATTGCATATCTTTGATATTTAAATTTCGCACATACTTGATAAGCACTCACCGGTGCATACTCTGCATTCCATTTACAATTCCATTTATAATTTCATAAATTGTCGGCAATCAGAGGTGTTTGCGAATTTGTCTCACACTTGCATGCCCGCATTATTATGCTTCGGGTGCAACATTTGTATAGCAAATGCATTTGAGCATACAAGGAATAGCATTTGTTTGCATTATTGCATTGTTGCACTGGGGCTGCATTGTTATTGTGGCTGCAAAGTGCATTTGGATGTACAATACATACATATGTATATAAATTTGAACATATATTATATATAAAACACTAAGCTGTATGCATAACCATTTGCTCTACATAGTTGCCTCTTGTGCGAATATCAGTCATACGCCCTGGAGCCGAGAATGCATTGCATCAATTAGTATTGCACACATTTTAGTCAGAAATTTTTAGTAATGCAATAGTGAATATAAACAGGGACTGTAACGATTATAAGTTTTATTTCAAAAAAAAAACATAACCAAAATGTATAAAACAAAGTGAAATCAATGTATGACACATTTTCTTTCGATACGCTTATTTTACATTAACCCATTTGGCATTACCAAGGCGAATTCATACAAGGTGTAGTTACTATAGCAGCCGATTTGATTTTTTTTCTTTCACTTACATGCAAGGCGAATCCACACAAGGTGGTGTTATAAATACAACTACAAAATTCCTATGTATTTTGTTTTTATTTCTGCGTAAGAGTTGTCAAAATTTAAATATATTTTGTTTTTACTTTTACGGCTTTTGAAAGCTCATACGCAAAAGCAAAAACAAAATACATGTAGGTGAATAAAAAAAAATCAAATCAGCTGCTCTTATGACATCACCTTCTATAAATTCCCCTTGCTTACATGTATTTTTTTTTTGCTTTTGCGTATGAGCTTTGCGTAAAAGCCTTAAAAGCAAAAACAAAATGTATGCAAATTTTGACAACTCTTACGCAGAAGCAAAAACAAAATACATAGGAATTTTGTAGTTGTATTTATAACACCACCAATTTTCCAGGAAAAGGAAACTGCCAGGAATAAGAGCAATCTCATTGTCTAGGATTGAAGTCGGCGTGGTGAGTAGGGTAAAGTAGCTGGGTCTCATCATCGAGCCTGGTTTCTCTGGAGAAGCACGTCGTTCAACAGCATCCAAAGCAACTAAAGCAATAATGGTGTGCAGACATCGAGCGGGAAAATCCTGGCGATGCAGCTCCACGCTCTCAACGGTGAAGAAATCGGTGTCTAAGCTCAAACGTCTAGCATGCGTATGAAGAACAGGAGCCGTATGAACGTGTCCGACAGGACGTTGGAAGTGACTTGACACCGCTTCACATAGCAATAGAGCATGCAGCCAATCGAACCCTATTCAATATAGCTAGGGCAGCTCACGGAAAAGGGAAGATTATTTAATCGAAGAACATGGAAACGCTGAGCACAAGGCTCCCACTGGCTCAGCTCCCCGGGGATGATATCATCAAAGTTAACAAATTCGAAAGAAGATATATAATTGAATTAGGAAATAAAGTAGCATGAAGTGGATCTTCCCTGGAAATACATGACCAAGAACGAATTTCACTACTACACGGACGGACAAAAATCTATAGGGTATAGGCGCCGGGGTGTTTGGTCCTCAAATACGCATGTTTGTGCCAATGGGAAGGAACTCAAGTATTTGCCAGGCGGAGGTAGATGCCACTCTCCTGCGGGCAGATGTTACCTTATGTGAGATTGAGGTCTCTAGCAACGCGGAATCTTATTCAGCTGCTCTGGATTCTGGGCCACGAAGCCATCGAAGAAAATGAGGAGGCTGATAGATTAGTTAGGGCGAAGAGTCCATTGGGATGGTACAATAAAAAAAAACACTTCAAAGCTTATGAAACTCTCAAAGAACAAATTGAGGATGATAACAGGTTTTCTGACAGTGACCTGATTGCGGAAAAATCTCCACAAACCCCGAATTCGATCGACTGAGTTGTGTCGCTACTGCGCCGACTCGGCTCCGGGGATCCCGATGTACTTAATAATCGATTGTGACGCCATATCGAGGATACCGGAGTATATATCTCTAGGCTCGTACAACCCTGGGAAGGAATTGGTACGCTCGCTACTACCAGTCACCAACTTAGACTTTCTAAGGGCGCTGGGGTTAAACGAGGTACTGTAAGGAGTAGAGAACGCAATGGATATTTTAGGTCGAAGTGCAAGCTTATATAATACTTATGTCGATCTCCAATGCCGCGATACTAATTTGGTTGCACGAAGCTTATAACGAGTAATCGGACTTTTATTATGGAACTGGTACAAGTTTCTATTGCACAGGAGCGAGAGTGGTGCGTTCTTTAATACTGTTTGTGCTAGCACAGAAGTTCAATCCGAGGGAGCGGATTTTGTACCACTATTTTACAGTTGTAAACAATAACATATATAAAGCAAGTAGCTTTGTAGACTGCTGATTCAAAATGATACTTTATTTACAACAAAAAAAAAACGGGTTAATTTATACAACAACACCAACTGTTTATTTTCATGTTGTCAAATAAGCATGTAACATTTTGATTTGGAGCAAGGCGAATTTATGTTCTAACGACTTGCCAAAAAAAAAAAACTCATACATAAAAATCCGGCACTACTCAAAGCCCTCTTCCTTAAACTTACATTTTACGTAGATTGTGGCAATTTGTTCAAAGAAGGGGTAAAAAAAATTATAGAATTCAAGATAACACCTAGAGTGAGAGAATGAGAGAGCAAAGAAGAAGTTTTAAAAAAGAAAAACAAGAGGCAAACAGATGGCAGCACTTTTTAAAGTTTTGTTAGTTTTGTTTATATAAAAACATGTCAACTTAAAAGAATAATACTTTCATTTCATCAGCGAATGGGTGGATGCTGTCAAATCGGAATAGGGAGGATTAGCGGTCCGCGGAAGGAACAATCTTATATTCTATCATTCTTGCGGGGAGAACCTGGCGGCAAAGTGTCGGCGCCTACGCCCAACTACAAAACCTACATCAAATATGTGCACCCATAAATTTGCTTAAAAAACCCCTGCGTGCGCTAAACTGGCTGCTTTGCTAACACAAATCTTGCTAATTCTTATTACATAAATACAAAAAAAACTACTATTATTTTGCAAAGCTTAACGAGTATTAGCTAAAGTGCAATTTTTAAAGCCATACCAATTTCAGACAGACACATTACAAATCGTTTGCACATTTGAGGTTTATTTCATTTCAATCTAATTCTAGACAAATTGGTAAACAATTTAGTTTTGATTCTGGTACATGACCTAAACCGCTATAAAACTTGACCCGCCGATTTCCCTCTACACACAGACACACACCACATTCGCATCAGCTCAATAAAATGACAACAGCTGGATGCGGCATTTTGCAAATAGCTTTCCACCGTCCCCCTTCGATCAAAATACGACATACACATTTATTTACATTTCGCCAACGGTACGAACGTATTTGTACAGCCATTTGTTGTGTAAACTTTTGTGCCTTTTTTGCTCTCTTTACCGCTACCGCTTTCAGCAGTCAACCTCTTTTTGTCAAACACACAATGAAAAGCGCCTGGCGACAAGTGCAAGTATTTGTCATTGTCGTTCCAATTTTGCTTTTCTTATACAGTCCTTTCAAAGTTCGAAGTTTAATTGAGGGCGGCGGTTGGTGCTGAGGTACAAGGTGCCCGGAGCAGAGTTGGTGTGGAAAAGGCGCCAGCAGTTTAAAAAAAAAAGAATTTAACTTAAGCCAAAAGAACAAAATCATTTCGCCAATTTTGTCATTACTTTTCTCTTCACTTTTTGTTTCAAGGTTTCAGTTTACGCTCCTACTTATTTATTCATTTTATTCCCCTCACAATTACTTCTTTTTTTTGTTTTAGCTAGTTCTGCTGATTTGCTGTGTTGACTGCCATTGAATGACTCTATCGGTTTGGGGCAACAATACAAACATCAAACATCGATACTGTGAGCTCGTACCTATCAGCAGTTGCAGTTTGGCAAACATACAAATCACTATATAAACTGACAGATCGCAATGAAAGCTCAAATGCAAATAGAAATGCCGACTAACTGACGCGTACCAAAAGGATTTGCACAACAAAATTTCGCTTCGTCCTGCTGCCACGTTGGTTGTATACAATAAGCGCTGGGGCATTTGACAATTTCGCAGGCATTTGGAAACTTTGGTTTTGTGATTTACACAGTTCTACAATTAAAGTAACAACAATAATATTAGCAAAAAGCATTTCGACTGGCAGTGCATAAACAAAGAGCGTTACATGAATAAACAATGGACACAGGAAGCAGCACAGCTCAGCACAATTTGGGTGTAGTGTTCTACATGCTTTTCGACACCTGTTTTTAGTTGAGCTTCTGAATTTTAATATCTTGACAGCCAATTGCGAGCAGAGTACGATAAGTTAGCGCAATTTTACAGGATGGTTGCAAATGGGAATGGGCGAAACTGTTTTGGATTGTGAGTAGTTTTTCCGTATATAGTCCAATACGTCAAAGGAGATTTCAAACGGGATTTCAAAATCAAACCATATAAAATGAAATGATTTGAAATGAAATAAATTAAAAAAAGCATGTTAAATAAGAACATAAAATAATATAATATAGGTAAAACAGAAATATGAAATGAAATGAAAGAAAATAAAATAAAATGAAGTGAATAAAAATTTCCAAAATAAATAATGTAGTTAAATTAAATTAAATAAAACAAAACCAACTAAAATGAAATTAAATGAATTAAAATATGTAAAATAATCAAATAAAATACATGTGATAATGAAACAAAATAATATGAAACAAAATAAAATAAAACAAAGTGAAATAAAATTAAAAAAAAATAAAATGAAATAGAATAAACTTAAAATAAGTAATAAAACCAAACCAAATGTAATTCAATAAAATATGTCAAGTAAAAATACAACAATAAATCAAATAAAATGAAATAACATGAAATTAAACAATCAAATGCAATGAATATATGTATATAAATAAATAAATAATAAAATTAAGCGAAATAAAATTTAAAAAAATGAAATGAAATGGATTAAAATATGTAAAACAAATAAAAAAATAAAACAAAATAAAATAACCGTTAATAAACTAAAATTAAATAAAATGAAATGAAATAATATATTTAAAATAAAAATAAAAAAACTGAAATTAAATTAATTAAAATACGTAAAATAAATCATAAAACTAAATAAAATGAAATCAAATAAGAAAAAATAGTAAAAAGAAATAAAAAACAAAGTGAAATAAAATTAAACAAAGTAAAAAGAAATAAAAAAAATAATAACATCAAATCAAATGTAATTTAACGAAATATGGCAAGCAAAAATATAAAATAAAATAAAATGGCCTTGAGCTCATAAAAGTTATTGTTTAATATAAATAAATAGGCCGAAAAATTATATATATATATTAACATATACTTCCGATCAATAAAAACGCACCACCACTTTGGTAGACTATATTCAGCTGTAAATATGATAAAATACTTCGCATATTGGCATTAGATGAAGAAAAGCTATCTTCTCGGCAAATAGCAGCTAGAATTGATTGTAGCCATTCAACTATTGTTCGTCTTTTACAAAAAAAAAGATAATAGGGATGTGTTGGAGCGTAAAAAGGATCAGGTCGTACTCGAAAGTCAACTGAGAGAATAGGCAACATACTGCGGCGGATAAGTTCAAGCGACCGCTTTAAAAAACCCTTTCTATAACGCGAAGATGCAACATTTTCACCAAGTTGATTTAAGTGTCGAAAACATACGCCGACGGGTTAGATATGGACGGGTGTATATGGAAGACGCCCTGCCAAAAAGCTACTATGAATACAAAAAATTAAGGCTGCACGAATTTCTTGGACTAAAAAGTACCAAAATTGGGATCAAAATGATTGGCAACAGATTATGTGGTCTGACGAAAGCAAATTTGATTTGCCAAGCTCACAAAATTTGCTTTACGTGCGTCGTATGAATGCACAAAAATATGACACAGTGGTTAACAATTTTTTAGTACCCGCAATTTATTGTTATACGGTTCGCCTAATCTTCCAGGATGACTCAGCGCCATGCCATCGTGCAAAATGGGTAAGTTTAGATTGCAAACAAATCTTGTATAAAACATCTATACAATATTGGTGTATATGATCCTATTTAGCTCGAATTTTTATTTTTAGTTGACCAATACATTTAACGATCTAGGGATTCAAGGCTTGGATTGGCCTAGAAACTCTCCAGATTTAAACCCTATTGAGCACTTATGGCACATAATTAAGGCAGTTATTGAGGCTAAAGGAGGAACGACTCGTTATTAGGAAAGCCTATTGTGAAGTCTATATTTCTACCGTTAGTGGTGAAAATGATTTAGTCGCTTCAAGTTAACTTCACTTTGGTCCTAAGAAAAATACAAATTAACTTCACATTGTTTTATTTTAATTAATCATGAATATCATCGAATGTACATTTTTGTTAATTTTTTTAAATTAATTGGCTATTCCTTATAAAACCCATTTTAAAGAAAAATTTTTGTGGATAACTAATTTACACTATGTGACCAAACAAATAAAAATTAACCTAATATTCTAACTTTATTATCAAATTGCTCTTGTGATTTTATTTCAATTATATTTGATGGTGCGTTTTTATTGACCGCAAGTGTACATATGTATAAAATAAAATAAAAGGCGTTAAATAAAAATATAATAATAAATCAAATGAAATAATGTAAAATAAAAAAATAAAATGCAATAAATTAAAAAAGGGGAAATAAATAAAATAAAATTAAATAGAAAAAAATTAAATGAAATAAACATATAAAATAAAATAAAATGAGTTGAAACAACACATATATTTAAAATAAAAATATAAAATTTAACGTAGTAAAGTTAAATAAAAATGTAAACTTTAAAGCCAAATAATAAAAAAAATAAAACAAAGCAAAATTAAATGAAATCAAATAAAATAAAATTAATATAAATAAAAAAGAATTAAATTAAACAAAATGAGAATATAAATTAAAATAATATAAAAACGCAAAATATAAATATAAACTGAAATGAAATAAAATGCAATGAAATGAATTAAAATCTGTTAAATGAATTACACAATTAAATCATATGAAATAAAATAAAATAAAACAAAACAAACTAAAAATAAATCTAAATGAATTAAAAAGTAAAATAAAATCTAACAAAATAAAATGAAAAGAAAATATATGAATTAAAATATGTAAAATAAATCATAAAACTAAATGAAATGAAATCAAATTACATGAAACAAAGTAAACTAAAACAAAGGGAAATAAAATTAAACAAAATAAAATGAAATTAAAAAATAAAATGTAATAAAAAACTATACGTTAAAAAAAGAAGGAAATAAATAAAATTAAATTAAATTAAATAAATTAAAGCAAAATGAATTGAAATGGATTAAAATATGAAAAACAAATTATAAAATAAAACAAAAACAAAAACCTTAAATAAATTTAAATAATATAAAATAAAGTAAAATTAAATGAAACAATATATGCATTTAAAATAAAAATAAAAAATTTAATGAAGTAAAATGAATTAAAGTGAAACAAAATAAAATAATATGAAGAAAGTATATAAAATAAAGTAAATTAAAATAAATTTAAGTGCAATAATGTGAAATAAAATATAAAGGCATGCAACCTATATTATAATGCTTCGCTTTATTGTTGTTATTTTCTGACTGAATTGTCGTTGGCGGTTATTCAGCTAGCATAACGCACTTTGATTACGGGACGATTTCTAAAAATTATGTCGAACCGCAAACCGATGATAAGTTTTTGTTTTTAATTATATTAATAAAAAAATCAAATCAAATAATAAGGAAAACACACAATGTGAAGAAAATGAAAGTTTAAATATAGTTTAAGTTTAAACTTACTTGCACCTACCTAATTCAGATTAATTTTACAATAGAAATTTAAATAAATACGATAAGGATGTTAAAATATGAATGCATATAAAGGGGTTTTCAATAGGGGCGCTACAAAAGTAGACCGATAGTGACAGCAAACGACGCCATATTTTTCCCGCTCTTTTGACATTTCTCTTCAGTAAGGTTTGCCATTTCATCATGGAAAGATATACGATCCAACAACGAGTCGAATTTATTAAAATTTACTACCGAAATTCGGAGTCGATGGCCTCAACTTTAAGAGCGCTACGTCCAATTTATAGTCGTCGTCATTTCTGGCTGAATGGCTTCGTTAATAAGCAAAATATGCGTTATTGGACAGGCAGCAATCCACACGTACTCCATGAGTCAACATTGTATCCCGAAAAAATTACGGTTTGGTGCGGTTTATGCGCCGGCGGCGTCATTGGGCCGTACTTCTTCCGTGATGATCAAGACCGGCACGTTACTGTGAATGGGAATCGCTACCGCTCTATGATAACCGAATATTTTTGGCCCGAATTGGATGATATGGACTTGGACAATATGTGGTTCCAACAGGACGGCGCCACAAGCCACACAACGAATGTCACAATCGATTTATTGAAAACCAAATTTGGTAAACGTGTTATCTCACGAAATGGCCCAGTCAATTGGCCGCCTCGGTCGTGCGATTTGACGCCGTTAGACTATTTCCGGCGGGGCTACGTCAAGTCTATGGTCTATGCCAAGAAGCCAGCGACGATTGATGAACTTCGTACGAATATCGAACGTGAAATTGCAGCAGTATCGGCCGATTTATGCTTGAGAACCGTCGAAAATTGGGTTCAGCGTCTGGACTTCTGCAAGTGTGCCCGTGGTGCCCATGCAAAAGAAATCAAGTTCCATACACAATGGCATCGAATGTACTTTCACAGGCATAAAGAATTTAATTCATATCACAAACCGTTTTTGGTTTATTTAAAAAAACTTTTGTGCGTTCCTATTGCAAGACCCGATACTATGTACATATGTATGTACCTCCCATCGAGCTCTTCATACATATTTTATAATACTTTGGTACGTATGGATTGGCTGTATGGGTATCTAAAATCAGTGACGTTAAAAATAATAACAAAAAAGTCATTAAATTCGTTTCACATAAATTATTTATCCAACGTCAAAAGCCATTAAATATTTTTCGCTTCATCACTTATAATACTATGGCATTCAATCCTTTTCGAAGTGTTGAAATCAATCGGCATCAATGTCACATAGTCAATGTGATCTACGTGCTCAAATAGTTTTTAAAAATATTTGTTTCAAGTGGAAATGAAAAACTTTGCTTGCGGAAAATAAATAGAAGAGTGACAAGGGCATGACGCTAAAGTAGAGATGCAATCCCAAAAGCACAGACGCGATGTAGTGGCGCACGCAAAAGTTTCAGTAACGAAATAAATATTGTAATATTAAAATAGATACACAAGTTATATTTAATTTCAGCTGTCATGACATGGCGAAAAATTGCAGTTAATGGCACAGACATTCAAAAGCTAATAAATTTGGATGTAACAGAATGAAATGCAGAAGCAATGAAACGGGATCACACAGTTGGAATCCCGGGATTGGAGAGTATAATTTTTTTACATCAGATGCAATTAGTAAATCAGTAAAGTCAGTAACTTTGATTAAAGAAATTTAAATTTTTTTTAATGGTGGTGATAGAGGCTATCATCTGCAGAAAGCATTTCATTATCTATCCATATCAGCCGGCTTTGTAAGCAATAAGTTTGGGTTACGTTTGGAGGATAAGACTCTCAGTACTCTAATTTTTATACAAACAGGAACAAGAAGTCATTTGTTAGTATATTTCAACACAAAAAAATACAGTTATTTTTATTAAACATTTTATGGGCAAACATTGTATAACTTTCGGAAATAAAGTTATTTTATATCGATCTGAAACACTGATCTAAAATAATTTAAAAACACCAGTATCAACTAGTAATTTTGTACTTATGGTACAAACACTTTATTGCAAAATATAGAAGGCTTAAGTTTGTAAAAATTTTTTTTGGCTTTTTGTTTATAAAACAATGTATTTGTTGTCTTAAAAAATATCTGAATTACTAAAACTAATATTTCTTTCTGAATTTCAGATTTGTCATAAACCTATTACTTTGTTCTACTTCTTATATTTTTTAAGTATCAATTTTATTTTCGGGCCAGTCCTGGGATCTCGGGACTACATAAAATAATCCCGAAACCCCGGGATCATTAAAATCCCTAACATTAACATACGCCCTCAATACGCATCTTAAATGCAAAACAACAAATGAGGAACAGGTAAGGATAATTAAAATTGGAGTATTTTACGCATTTCACGAAAATATTTTTGGCTCAATAGCAAGTCATTGGCGAGTTGTAGATCTGAAATTCCACGACTCAATTATTAAAGGTTTTATGAGGAGGCTCCTCTCTCGGCCTAATGTTATTGGCTAAGGTCACACCTTACTCTTAAAAAAAACAGTGTTATTTCTTTCCAAATTTTTTCGAATTTCTAAGCAAATTTTTAAATAGTAGGTAGTGAAAATTTCCTATTCACACACAAAAATATTAATAGCAATCACTGATTTTTCGTTGATTTTTTTACTCATATTGGTAAGTAGCAAAATAAAATGCATTTTTTTTTTAATATTTACAGAGCGAACGTGTATCTACTTACTGCTGCAGATTTTGAGCGCTATAATCATCTATTGTAAGACGCCAATATAGAAAAAACGCCATTCGGTGCTACGAGTACTATTGCGGAACAGCCCGGATTTCTATCCGGCCATGACTGTCACTTTAGCAACATTCACCAATAATTTATGGTAAATTTTTTATGCTGTTACAACAACAACAACACCAATTTGGGGAAAAGTTTTGACTACTTTTTTCTTCGTCTAAAATTTTAAAATTGAAAAAATACGTACATATGTATATAGTTCATTCTATAATTAAAACTATTTAATTCCAAGATCCAAACTTAGTTTTAAATTAGCATTTGAAAAAACTTCGTGAATGCGTTATATGAAAAAAACGAAACGGAAAATATGCCAGAAGTCAACGGGTTTTCTAATAACGGTAGCCTCTTGCCACCCAATGGAAAACCTTTGTATTTTAATAAAATTTTCCATATTTTTAATTTGAATTTTTAAAATTTTGTGTATACAATTTTGCAGCTCATTAAGTTTTAGTATAATAATATACGTGGCTCCAGATGCAAACCCGTTATATGAAAAAAATGCGTAACACCAAAATTTCAACAAATTGTTAGCTTTTAGCTACTTCAAACTTGCATATTATTCTGCTAAAATTGAATGAGCTGGAAAACTACACACTGAAGTTTTCCAAAAACTCATATTAAATGGAATGGTTTGAAATTTTGATGACAATTTTTATATAGAATTTTGTTATATTACAAACTTAATTTTTATATAAAAATAAACGAAAAAAATTTATAAAAACATTTCTAATATTATAAAAAATTAACAATTTATTGACTGAAAACAAAAAATTGTGGAAAAATCTTTCTGTTGCGACATTGCGCTTCAAAACTAAAAAATGTAATTTGTAAATGGCTAAAAATGAATATATTAAAATAATTTGGTGATTTACCTCTATTTTACAAAAATATAACTTAACATAACATGGGTATTTATTTTCAGAATTCGTGGACCCAAAAGGGCACATACACCAAACACCTCCTTCTGCCAAATAAATTACCATTAAAGCGCAAACCACACCAAAGTCCACCGACTGATGTTATGCCCGGCCGACAACTTTTTATTTGCCATTTTCTGTCATTCCGTCATATTGTATTCCTCTTTAACCGAATGCTATCAAATCTTATTCCCACAAAATTTGGTTAATGAATCTCCCTGATCTGGAGGTTTATAGCTTCTTAGTTATCTGTTTTTAAAGTGGCAAAAATAATAAAAATTAACCTCACTTTTTGCTTTTTTGATCAATTGTTGCTTTTTAGGGTATACAACATTTTTTGTGCAAATAATATTCAATGTGGCGTTGTTCATCCGCTGACCTGCGGCCCACACGATCAGGATCATAACAGAATTTTCATTTCTGTTAGTGTAATGTGCCTCAAACTCTTTTAAACCTTCACTGACTTTACGCCCCACGAAGTATTTTTGACCAAGGACACATTTGAAAAATTGTGTCGTTAATTTATTATGCCTATATTAAAATAATTTGCAGTAAATGAGGAAATTTTAACAACAAATAACTTGAAAACTAATATTTGGACGCAACCCGTAAAATATCCGTCTGTTAGCATACCCTAACACCACCTGGGAATTTTATTCTCTTTGGCTAAAGAGGGTAATGCTCTTCCATTTTCCTTTTTAAAACAGGTGGTAACCTGCACAAAAATACAGGTATAAACCTTGCTCTCCCCGAGACGAACCGTTTGATACTTATATTTTAATTTATATATATATATATGTACATATATATATATATATTATATACATGACTTTTCAAACAATCCTCTTCAAATATACCTACATATAAACTTTCTCCTACCGAAACTAACTGTTCGGCACCCATATTTTATTATTTTATATAACTTATGTGCAATTAAATTAAATTAAACTTTACAAGCAGGTGGCGGCCCTTTTCAAAAATATAGGTATGCAATTTCTCGCCGAGACGAAACGTTTGAAATCCATATTTTAATTAAATTTGACTTAACCAACAGGGGGTAACACTCTTCGAGATATAGCCAGCTATAACCCTTCTCCTCAGCAAAACGAACCATTTGACACTCATATTTAAATCATGCTACTTAATATTATGGATGTGAAAGTTTGTATATGTGAGAGTATGTTATTACTATTTATACCCTACATAAATGTATAGGCTATATTTCAAAGAGAGCTGCCACTTGCTTAAAAGTTAAATTCAATTAAATAAATAAGTTAAATCACATATTGATATATTACGACTGAACAGATCGGGATAAGATTTGATCCAAACATAGTCCGTTAGATGAGTTACCATACTAAAGGGAGTTTCCATTTGTTTAGAACGTTACAGTCAATTAAAACATTTAATGAAATCAAATACTGCAATATGGATACATGTTTATGTGCAAATTCAGTTAAATTAAAAATTTATGATATTATAAAACGAGAGTGCCAAACTAAATGTTTTAAGAATGCTGTATGTATATCAAAAATACTTTTGGAGCGGTTGTCACCTGTTTAAAAAATTATTTAGAATTACAATAAGTTAAAACATATAATGATGTATGGGGTCATGCAAAGTTTTAAGAAAACATTATTTTGAAAATACTTTGGCAAGGGTTGCATTCCGCTTAATAAAGCAAATTAAACTTAATTATTAAGTTAAAAGGATTATAACGGCATGAGATTCAAATGAGACTTCTCAATATCAACATATGTATTTTGATTAAGTTGTGCATTTCTAACAATAAAAAGCATTCCCTAAACCCAAATGGCAGACTGCGCAGTTGCCAAGTTTCAGCAACCAACCATAATCGGCAATTATAAAGTAGGAGTCGATTTTTTGTTTTAGATAATAAAAAAATTAAAATTAAAACTAAACATAAACTAAAAGCTATTAGCTTTAGTGAAATTATTTATTTCCATTCTCTCTTACATTCGAATTCATAACTTTAAACGGAATGGCGTGCAAGCGAAGACGCAGTAAAATCTAGCAATTCATGTACTTACATATAAGTGCATATGTACATATGTACATATGTATCTATTATGTATGTTTCTACGTAAGATCTCGCCAGCAGCCAGCAACAATTTTCATTTATTTGCATATAAGTTGTGTAAATATAGTTACAGAGATATTTAAAATTCTTCCACTTACTGGAAATGCTGGTGTTTCTTGCAGCTACGTACCAAGCTGAGGATTACCGTTCGGCAATTGGCTGCTCTGCAACAACCATTAGCCTTAGCCCATATCCGCTTTCCGTATTAATTCAGTAATTTCACATTTCACTCTAATATCACTGCAACATTTTTCAAATATAGCCACAAATAATGAAAATAAAATAATTATTAATTTTACTGTAGTTACCCCACGCGCGAAATTAAAAATTTATTTTCAGAAAACGCGCGTTTTTAAAGGGAAATGTCAAAATAATACGTTGTGAATTTTAGCGGTTACAAAAGAAGCAATTGTGAACTTAACAAAAGAACACATTCACAATGCTGGATGTGCGGTTTTTAAATTTCTATGGTTTTGAGGAATTTTTCCAGCTATACATTAGTCCGCATATGAAACTTACAGTTAATTAGTTTTTAAAGAATTTAAAAACGTAACACATTTGTAGTTTGTGCAGGGTAGTTTTTTATCAGCGAAAATCGATTTTATCGATACCATGCACATTTGTGTTTTTCTACCATTGTGAATGTTACGTAGAAAGTAGTGGTCAAAACAGAAAAGCGTGAACACATGTTGACAGACACATTTGATCAGGAAACGAAAAAAAGTATTTCAACAATATGGATATCGCGTTAAATATAGCATCGACGCCTCCTTTAGCGCCTAATAAACAGGTAAGTTGTCGTTTGCCCTAAATTAGTAAAGATTAAAGTTTTAAAAAATCTTTATCCACTCAAGCCAAATTCGAAAAAGAAGAGTACGGCTGCTCGAACTGCATCTAGCAACGATGGAGGATTCACATTTTCATTTGGAGGTGCACAGCATAAAGTAAAAGCGATTGTGGCAAGGAGGCGACCAGTTAAAAAACCTCAAACCAATGAAAATGGCAAGAATAGTGGGAAAACTACCGCAATTAAACTCGACAAGTCGAATAAGGAGATGGAAAAGAAAATAAACTTGGACAAGGTAAATGTTTTAGAACAGAAGGCGGAGGAGCATATGCCTTTAAAAGCTGATTCTAATAAGGTTACAAACATCGATAGTGGGCTAATACTCAATATCACGAGCGATATAGTAGCTAGCGTCCGCCCCAAACCAAAGCCTAAAATAAGTCGAGCAGAGCGCCTGCAAAAAATGGCAATCCAGGTCAAAGAGCATTCAGCAAATAAATTTACAAATAAAAGAAAACATAACAACAGAAACTACTCCACCGAACAGCAAAGCAACTTGAAAGAGAAAGATGAAGATCATAATCAACAGCAAGGTGGTGCAAATTTGGCAGCGCGCAAAGTCAATGCCTTCCGAGTAGTGCGCCCGGGAGACAAGTCGGTGAAGAAGGTTGGATTGTTTTCCAAAAGCCCCGACACACCTGTTATGGGCCAACGTTTTGTTAAACCAATAGCAGAACGACTTTTTGACGGAACCAAAATTGATACGCTCAAAATACATCCACATGCAGTGAAGAATTTGGCCGACTTGCTGAGTATTGTGGAATTGACGACAGTGCAAAAGAAAACAATACCATTGGCACTTGAAGGTAAGTAGCTCAAATATAAATATATATACTAATTTAAATACATATTTGTTTTCGTTATCAAGGTAAGGACTTGCTTATACGCTCCCAAACTGGTTCCGGTAAGACCTTGGCCTATGCGCTGCCCGTAGTCGAAAAGCTACAGGAGGTGCGACCGAAGCTAACACGCGAATCGGGCGTTTTAGCTGTTATCATTGTGCCCACGCGAGAATTGGCTATGCAAACATATGAACTTTTTCAAAAATTGGTAAAACCATTTAGTTGGATTGTACCGGGTGTGCTGATGGGCGGTGAGCGGCGCAAGGCAGAAAAAGCGCGGATACGCAAAGGGATAAATATCTTGGTTGGTACACCAGGTCGCGTGCTCGATCACTTGCTGCACACAGAGACATTTAAGGTGCACAAAACACAATTTTTAGTATTAGACGAAGCGGATCGTTTACTGGAAATGGGTTATGAACGTGATGTTAAGCAAATTGTTGAAGGCATTGATACACAGCGCAGGAAATCTGCTGAAGATGCTACAATTACCGTACCGCAACTGCAACGCTTACTGCTGTCGGCCACGCTCACCGCCAATGTGCAACGTTTAGCCGGTCTAACACTTAAAGAACCCGTTTTCGTAGACAACAGCGAGGCAGATGCATCAAGTGCTATCCCGAAAGCTAATGGCTATACAAAAAGTGACGTTGATGCGCTAACCTCAGCAATGGCCGCGAATGTTGAGGAAGATGACAAGGGTATAATGACTATACCAGATCATTTGAAATTACATTTTGTAGTTGTGCCACCGAAGCTGCGCTTGGTTACGCTGTGCGGCATCTTAGCACATGAATTTATCGGCAAGCAACGTTTAAAAGCAATCGTTTTCTTGAGTACCATGGAAATGATAAACTTTCATCATGATTTACTAAATGAATTGCTAACCGAAAAAGTACTCGACGACGATGACAAAGAAGTTGTCAAGGGTGATGAGGAAAGTGAAAGTGACCATGAAACACCGCTGTTAAAAGGTCTAAGGTTTTTCAAGTAAGTCAAAATCGCAACAAATTGCCTTGGAACCGACATATATTAAGTTTTAAAATTCATTTATAAATTAGATTGCATGGTTCCATGACGCAGACTGAGCGTCAAGGTGTGTTCAACGGTTTTCGCGCATGCAAATCTGGTGTGCTGCTAACTACGGTAAATTGGCGTGGCGCGCGTTTCGCCGCGCAACAGGATAGTTTTTATTTTTTTATAACTTTTTTCAACAATTTCAGGATGTGGCAGGCCGTGGCATTGATGTGCCTGCCGTTGATCTGGTCGTTCAGTATTCCCCACCGCAAAATGTTCAGGATTTCGTGCACCGCGTGGGACGTACTGCGCGCGCTGGTCACAGTGGTCAGGCGCTGTTAATGCTCACACCATCGGAGGCACAATTTGTGCGTTTTCTAGAGGACCAACGTATCAGGTTTGTTGTTGTTGTTGTGACATGAAAATTGCATTTTATTAATTATCAAATATATTACAGAATATCACAAGTAGATATGGAGACTTATTTGAAAACACTCAATGAAAATGACGATGAAGCGAACACATTGCAAGAAGCAGCATCAAATCTACAACACAAGTGTCAAGAACTGATTGCGGATGATAAGGAAATGCATAACAAAGCCTGCAAAGGTAGGATGATTATATATTTTAAATATTGTTGTTGTTTGCATGTATCGCTGGTTGATTTTTTTCATGGTAGTAGGGGAATTCGATAAATTTCGTACTAAAATAAAATAATAGAACGGCAGTGAATTCAGAAAATATAGCTCTGGATGTGTAAGTGGTTATGTCCTGTGTAAGCTTAAAGCTAAAATCATATTATTCACTATAATTATAACTAGACGAAAAATAATCACCATGCGTGCCAAATGGTTCACTTCGGCGAGAAGAGGGTGAAAGAGAGTAGCCACCTGTTTGAAAATTCGAACTTAATTAAATTGTACACAAGTTATATGAAATATTAAAATATTGGTGTCAAACAGTACGTCTCGGCAAGGATAAGATTCACGGTTTTATTTTGAGGAGAGTTACCGCCTGTTTTAAGAGTGGAATTTAAATAAGCTATACACAATTTATAGAAATATTTAAAAATGTGTGTCAAACGAAAGTTTTAAGAAAACTTTGAGTATTACATTTAGAATATTTGTGTGGTATTTGAAAAGAGTTGTCACCTGTTTCAGAATTATATTCAATTCAAATTATTTAATAAGTTTAACTAATTTTACATAATAAGTATCAATCGCAATGGTTTTGAAAAACTCTCTTTTTAAACTATATTTAGGAGAGTTGCCATCTGTTTAAAAAACAAATTCGTTTTGAATTGAGGGTATTAGGTAATTGAAATTTGTAGCACAATATGGGTTTCAGTCGAAAGAGCTTTAATAAATTTCGAAAATGTTTTAAAAGAAGGTTGCCTCCCGTTTAAAGGTAAGTTAAGTAGACAATATGTTAAACGAAATTTTCCAATATGGGTGTCAAGCTGAAAGGTTTAAGAAAACTTCATTTTAAAAATATTAGTGCGGAGTATTGCCACCTCTTTTAAAAAATAAATATAATTTAATTAATAATTAAAACAATAATTACACCATGGGTATCGAGCGAAAGAGGTTTGGTAAAGCTTGGTTTCAAAAGTGTTACTTTTTATAAAATATATTGCCATTATTTGTAAGTTAAATACCGTTTGGGTGTAGCGAACCAGACCGGGGGATTATTGTGTGCTAAAAGCCACACAATTTTTCCATTTTCTCGTACCATTTTTTTTAATAAAAAAAAACTACGTCAAACAATGCTATTTAAATTTAGGTTCACATAGAACGTAATTAATTTTATAAATCGGGCGTAAGCCTCTACTAGGATCTCTACACTAAAAGTCTGCGAAAAATTAATTTAAGATTTCGCTAGAAGGTTAAATGCTAGTAGAAACAAATTTTATATACAATTTTACCAGGCGCCATTTCTCTGTCAAAATCTGTACGTGATGGACGTAAAACACCACATAAAACAATATCGAAGAAAACTGATACAAAATTAAATAACGGCACTCAAAGCAGCGGAAAGTAGACGAAATGGGGTCTTATTTGGGTTCAAGAGTTAATTTTGCTTACGATGAACTGAAATAGTTGCGATATTTGTCGCACTTAATTGGAAAATGTCGTAGTGTGTTTCATAGGTTTTTATATTTTAGGCAAGTGCGCCTAAAAACGGGTGGATGCAGAAATGGAAGTGGGGTTAGTTTAGGAAACCAGCTGAAATAAAGTAGGTATCAATTCTCATGTCTGTGCCGTTCCAGTGTTATTTTTAATTATTATATATTTTTCTTAATTGAATTTAATTGCATAATTTCAATTCGTCTTTATAACTTTTTATTATTTATTAACCCTAACAAATGGTTTATTTGCATCTACAATCTAATAAAAGTAAAAAAAATGTTTTAAAATAATCAATATTTAACGTTTTGTAGTGATAATAGCTCAACATAAATAATCGAGGGAAATCAAAAATAATAAATAAAAAAAATGTAAAAAATCGATAGTTGAAAAATTCCATACTTAAAATAATTTAATTTAAAAAAATCAGGTAAACAAAAAAGTATGACGAAGAAATTCAAAATTATTCAAAGACTAAAGTTGTAAGAAATACAAATTCAGTAAAATAAAATATTACACATTCCAGTGAAATTAAAAGTATTTAAACCATTAAAAAGAATTAAGAAAGCTATAAAATTATCATAAAAAGAGCTCTACTAATATATACATAAGTAGTATATAATCAACAAATAAAATTATTCAAAAATTTTAAGATTACCAAGAAAATCCCAAAATAATCGCATAGTCACAAATAATCAAGTAGTACACAATTAATTTATTTGGTTCATGGTACAAACACACTCCTCGAAGAAACAACCCAATAGTCAAAATAATCAAGAGATATTAAAAATAGTCACATAATCGAAAATAATCAAGAAAATAATCAAAACTAATCACAATAAATCAAATGTGTTATAGCAAAATATTCAAGTCAATGATTTATAATAATCAAAAATCTAAGGATAATCAAATAATCACAGATAAATTAAAAATAGTGAAATAAACAACCCCCTAAATAATTACTAATCAAATTTTTGCATTTGTCTGATTACTTCTATTTTTTGTGAATCGGAAATAAGCTTTATTCCATTTTGATTAGTTCTATATAAAATATCTTGGGTATGAAAATTAATAATTAAAGAATTCACGGCTTTTACTACTAATCGTAATTTAAGTTCTTTTTAATTTTTAATGAATTTAAAGTTGCTGGTTTTTGCTTTTCGTTATAATACGTCTAAAGCTTGATTAACATAACCTAACCTAACTAAATTCGATCTTTTTATTTTGAATTTTTATTTTAAAAAAATTGTCAAAACTTCAGAAAAATTTGTTGTCACTTACACCTTATACTTATTATACTAAAATTGTATGCGCTACCCCAAAATGTTCTAAAAATCCGGATAAAAAAGTTAAAAATTTTGATGAAATTTTTTTAATTTGTCGAATTTTTATAAAATTTTCTAGGAAGTTTGAAACCTCGACTCATATGGTTTTTGCTTTAAAATAAACTGTATTTCCATAGAAAATAATTAAAAATAAACAAGGGAAAAACAAAATTGGCAATACAATTTGCTACTATTTTCATGAACCCAACTGGGCATGTGTATCTGAAACAAAATGAAATTAACTAATTAATTAATTTAAAAAAATTTTAAACTCAATGTTCTTTCCTGCATTGAAATCTACTCCTCATCAGCTTTCGTTTCCTGGACCAAGTTCTACTCTACCTTCCCAAAGGAATTAAAACCGATATTTAATATCAAAAACGCACATATGGGACATTTTGCGAAGAGTTTCGGTTTAAAGGATCAACCCAAAACATTCACCAAGAAACATTCGGAACCTAAACCACAGCCGCCCACAAATCGTTTGACCTACACAGAGAGGTAAGAGAAAAAAAGTTAGGCTAAAGTTAAGTGAAAATTTTTAAATTAGTGTCCAAAAAATTTTTTTGTTTATAAAACAATTTTTGTTTAAAAAAAAATATATATATATATAATACATATATCACTACTTACATATGTTTTTAAAAATATATGACGCTTAATTTTGGTTTTCATAACACTGTGCAAGAATTTTATGGCAACTCAAATCAGCCCGGAATTTGTTAATATTTTGTGAAGATAGCTCCAACTTTTTTTATGGCCTACTAATGTCCCGGTCTAAGTTTTTTCAAAGAAGTGGAAAATTTTTCTACCCTTTAGCTCTTAACTATCAGTGTCGTTTTTACCTCTACTTCAAAAAAAAAACGTTTCAACTGTGTTTTGAAATTTATTTTTTGATTGGTTTCTTAATGTAAGGACCAAAACTACACTTTAAGGTGGGAGATAATGGGTTACATTGTTCTACGAAAATATTTCTCGTGAAATCTATATATTAGTATAAAAATCCTTGTCACAATGTTTGTGGTCGAACTCCTCCGAAAAGGTTTGATCGATTTTATGAAATTTTTTACGTATATTTGGAGAATATGTCCAAAAGTATATTTTATACTTGAAATGTCGAATTTAATTATGTTATAAACGAGTCATATAAATAGTAAAATATTTTTTGCCAGGAGAAAGTGTATACCTATATTTTGGAGAGGGTTGCCACCTATTTGAAAAGTCGAATTTAATTAAATCATGCACATGCTAAATGCAAGAATGATAGAATACAAGATTGCGCCTTCCCGCGGTGAAATGACAGATCTCGCCTTTAGTAAACAAGAATACGGGAGAGAGAAAATTGAACAACTTCCAATATTTCAAAAAAACGTGTTCTAATTGTTCTAAAGTGTAAAGGTATGAATTTATAGGCAGACATTTAATAAATAAATTCGCAAAATACTAAAAAAAGTGTCTCTTTTTCTTAATTTGTGAAAAAAGCTTTGTCTAGTTGAAGTTGAGAATTGTCAAACCCGGCAAAACCAAAGTAGCGGTACTTCTAAAGGCGTCACCTTCAGTATTCAGTACACCTTGTGCTAAATGAAATATGTAAAAATAGGTGGCAATCTTTTGGATTTGCTGAGGAGCAGGCTTATAGCAAATAGAGTTACCACCTGCTAAATTAATTAAATTATACCCGAGTTATATAAAATATTAAATATGCATAAGTTATATGAAATAGTAAAATATGGCTGCCGAACGGTTCGTTTTGATGAGAAGAAGGCTTTCAGGTTACATGCGACAGGAAATGAAATGGACTTTCTGGTTACATAAGCAAAGGGCAATTAATAAAAAGAATATAGGAAGGACAATGTCTGACGGGGTTTTATAGTATTTTATATATGTATTTTAGTTCCAACATATGTATATCTTGACATTTTTCCCCAACTTTTCAAAACCAACTTAAGGCAGGAAATATATATGATGTCTTTAGTAGATGATGAAAAAAACTCGAGCTATCTATTGCAAATCCATTGAGTGCTCTATCACTAGATAGGTATACTTTCAAAAAATATTAACAAAGTAAATTAAGAAAAAGGCGTAATTATTAATTTTTAGTATAAAAATTGTGGTTAAAGAATAATTGTTTAATGTTTTTTTTTTAATTTAAAAATTTCGAATGAGGAAAAATAGGAAAGTTAAAAAAAAATTGCAATACTCATAGCAATAAACTTTTTTTTTAGAATTTTTAGAAAAATTCTAGAATTCTGTGTCGACGGTGTAAAATACAAGTGCAATGTTTTTTGTATGACAGAAAATGTTTGACACCGAGAGAAAAAAATATGTATTACGAGTTATCAAACAATTCTGAACAAAAAGATTATTGTTTTAAAAATTCGTTTAAAAAATGCTAGGCTCTTATAAAAAATAATAATAAACTTAAAACAACGAAAATAAGAAGGATCACAACTTTTTGTTAATGTAACAATAAAAAACATTTTTTTTGGAATTTTGCTGAATTAACAGTCATTGGGCGGATATGAATCCGAGTCGTTCCGATTCGTAGATCCGATGGTCGTAGGAACGACGAGCCAAAACTGATTTAATGTTGTGCTCGTATGTTTTTCACATGACTGTACATCATAAAGAGAAGTGTCAATATCAAACCGATTTTTATTTTTGTTCATACGTACATATAAAAATCGGAAATAATTATTATACCTAAGCTTTTAA
Source organism: Anomoia purmunda (assembly GCA_951828415.1). NCBI lineage: Eukaryota > Metazoa > Arthropoda > Insecta > Diptera > Tephritidae > Anomoia > Anomoia purmunda. The sequence goes on from OX639993.1 coordinate 156,752,106, forward strand.
TCAAATTTAAAATGGGTTTTTGATATAATTTACATAAAAAATAAAAACAACTAAATCAATCTGTCTTAACCTATACGTTTGTACAGCAAAAATGATTGTGAAATGTCCGCTTTCAGAAAAATACCATGGTTAGCCTGTTGCAAAATTGCTGTTGCACAGTGTTATTATTTGCCTAGTTATTTTATTAGATCCTCCCGTTGGGTTTAAAATAGCCAGGCCAATAGGCCGTGAATTTTTGTTTTTAAACATTTTGCCGCCATAATATTCTAATTTCAAATTTTCGTCTTGTAGAGATCCGGAGAAAATCAAATTAGAAAAAAGTGCCAAGAAGCGTCGCTTCGCCACCACAGTCACCAATGATGTACGGAACAGAAATCAGCCGCAAAACAATAAATTGGTAAAAATGTTACCAGCGTCCCGAGCACTCACAATATCCGAGTTTGATAGCGGTATGCCGGCGATGAAAAAAAAGAAAAAAGCCTAAGGTGATCCCGTTAATTTTTTGATCGTGTTTATTGTTACTAATTTTAAGAAATGTATTTTTTTTTTTAATTGAAATAAATAGAGGTCTTCTACGGAAATTTGCAACTTAAAGGAGATTAAATGTTGAGGCAACTTTCCCAGCTATCCTTTTTGTACTGAGCATTTTTTTCAACTTGAAAATTTTAATTATATTACCTAGACCCACTTTATACCTAGCAAATAATATTGCTAAAATTTTTTTCATTTAATCTTTCATGCAATTTATTTTTCAATATTCATTTGTAACTTTAAAAATTGTTAAACATCAAGTTTCTGAGAAATAGCGATGACCAACTACTACTTCAAAATACAATATTAAAGCTCTGGCCATTTAATTAGCTGCTACTTCTGGCGTTAGGTCGCGCTCCGACCAGTTGGTAGCCAATAGCTACAAAATTCCATGTTTTTTATTTACATATTTTAGCAACATACATATATATTTACAATAACTCTGTGGCATGAAGCCAGTTGGTCGGGGGTTCATCGGTAGATTAACTCAACATGACTGCGTTGCGAAGTAGTTTTGTTTTCCACTTACTTGCACACGCGGTGAATGTAAACACAGGACTAGTTTTAACTGCCTCTTCCGCACTCTTCGCTGATTTCGTGGTATACACACATACATACATAGATTTGTTTGTAAATATGTACCTGTAGTGCGTATCGTAGAAAGCACTGTTGTACTACACATATACATATATATATATATATATGTAGTATAAATGTAAATGCACTTCGCACAAAAATGCTGAGCAGTAAATAATTTTCCATGAAATCTGCGCAAATAATAAATTCCTCAAAAATATTAAATACTCTACAGCGTTGCAAAAAATTTACTAGTAAGTAAGAGTAAAATCAAATACTGTCAAACGAAAGATTAAACCTTTATATGTTGTTGTTGTAACAGCATAACACATTCCCCACAAAATTTTGGGGAATGCTGCTGAAGTGACAGTCCTCGGCCGGGTCGTTCCGGCATCGTAGAACCGACTGTCGTGGGAACGAACCAATATGTGTAATAAAGCTTTATTTCGAAGATATTTTGTAGATCGTTCCCACCTACTCGAAAAATTAAACTAAATTCAAAGTTAACTTTAATATTACGATATGGGATTCAAACGAAATAAGCTTAATAATGAAAATGTTTTCAAAGGGGAGTTTATTGAGTATTATTGAGCTAAATTAAATTGATAGATTGTAGTTACTCAAAAAATTGGCCATACGGCGATTTTTTATAATATTCAAAAATTGTTTCGTTATATTTCTTTTTTTAAATTATATATGTAGTAATTTATTGAGCTCAAGGCCAAAATTAAATTAAACACAATTTTATTTTATCCGGTGTATTATTAAATTTGTCGATATTTCGACTTCAATCTGAAGTCATCTTCAGGAACTTTGGACTATGCCTTGTCGAATGGCCTTAAGCTCAATAAATTACTACGTATATAATTAAACTATTGAAGTCCATTAACAACAACTAATTTTTTAGCAATTTAAAAAAAAAAATATATATGAAACAATAATTTTTTTGAGCTCAAAATATTTTTTAAAATAGTAAAAATTAAGAAAAAACCACAATAGTAAAAGTTATACCTATTACGGGGATCACCACATCTCCTCATCAGACTTCTTCTGGGGATCGAACCACGGCCTCCACGGCTAACTCGCACTTGTACTCCTTAAGGCAGCGCCTTAACCACTTGCACTAAGTAAGCCGTGTACGCTGTTATTGCCTTTTCATCTTCCTATTTTTGTAAACATTGTTGTTTTTTTCTAAAAAATTGTCCTATTAAGAAATGGCCTTGAGCTCATAAAAACTATAAAATACAAACACTTGCAGTTTATATCGCAAGACCGCCAGCACACAAAATTTTAAGAGTCAACGGAAATACAAAATCTATCTCGTATATGAGAAAAAAAAGTGCGAGAGACCAAAACTTCAAAATATTCTCAAAAATGAAACGGAATTTAAAGAAATTAAACGAATTGTATATCCAAAAGTTTCCTAAAAATTTAAATTAGTTTGAAATTTTGATGAAAGATCCTTGGATTTTTATAAATTGGGTACAAAGTTTTAAATTTTCATTTATATGCTCTTTATTACATAACAAAGTGCCGAGTGTGTACCATTTGGGCGCTTCCTTCGGTGTGTCGTGGATTGGAATCATGACCGGGGCAAGTAGCATTAAAAATTATAGAAAAGTTTTTTCTAATAGCGGTCGTTCCACAGAAGGCAATGACAAACCTCCGAGTGTATTACTGTCATGTAAAAACTTCTCACGAAAAACATTCGCCATTCGGAGTCTGCGTAAAACTGTAGGCCCATCAATTTGTGTTACAACAGCAAGACGCACACCACAAATTGTAGGAGAAGTTCGGTGTGGTTGGTTGGTTGTTGGAATAAGGGCTCCTTCGTCCATGCTCTAAACAATATCGCCATGGCCTAAGTAAGAGAGAGGAGAGAGTCAAGCTCTTTTAGATGTAATAGTAGTGACAAGAGGACGCCACTCTTTAGAATCTCTTAATTAACTCTCCCTAGCCTCGATGACGCGTCTCTAAATCACACCGATAATTGTCGATGATACAGATAATTGACAGTCCACCATTTCTGTAACTTTAAAAAAGGTGATATCTGCACGTCAGCTAGTGGTGGCGCTGTTTGGCTTGCATTGTCAAAAGCCTTTGGCAAATCTAATGCTACTAAGACGATTCTCCCTCGCAGGGGCGCTTGCGGTTGATACCGCTGTTCATCTGTGTACTTATGACATTGAGTGTGGTTGTTGTACATTGTACACCTTCCGGAAGCCAAGTTGATGTTTAGCTGGGCCCAAATGGTAGGTTAGATACGGGGGTACCTCGCCCACCTCTTCCCAAGCGAAGGTAATGCGTACGTTTTGGTTAATATGCGCAGCCTCCTGGTCACCTTCCGCTTGAATAGTTCGGTCATCTCTTCAGGTACGACGAAACGCAATTTTCGAATGAGATTTCCACTCGGTCGTCACACTTCGTCGGGTTGTGTAGGATCACCACGCTGAAATTTCTGATATGGGGATTACGAGCAGAGTGACGTGGGCTAGAAATTGTCAACAAATTTTAGGGACCCTTACAACCGATACGAAGCGAGCCGTTACAGTCATGACTACCTTTCGCAAATTAGGCGCTCTCAATAAAATGCACGAACCTGTGCCAGTCAGCTTTTTTAAAATTGATGTCTGGTGGTCCGCGAAGACAAAGTTGGCAGGTCTATTAATCGAGATGATTACGATTAGGTAGGCTGGTAATATTTATCTGGCCCGCGTTAGCTACATATATCAGGGTAGGTAAATTTTCGTGCTATGCCCTATCATTCTAGTATAGTATCCCTGCGGTTAATGTCATCTTCGGTACGACGATTCCGAGAGCCATGTTGATGCTTTGGTGGGCCCTCTATCATTTTCATATCTACATTATTACCGTTTCTTCCTCGTCCGTTTGCCCTACCGAATGCAAAGTCTTTTTGACTCAAAGATTTTTTAATGTCAACAGTTTCCCTCCTCACTTGCCGTTTTGATTACATAAAAGTAATAAACTCAAATTTTCGACTCTTAGAACAACAGATACAAAATTCAAACTGGAAGTCTTCCCCAAACTGGGTGTTAAGAATATCTCGCGCTTAATGTCGTTTAGCGAAAGTTAATAACCACAACACAACCACTGCAAATTATACGGATTCTGTTAACATACATACACACGTACATTAGGGCGTGCAACTCTCCATAAAAAAAAAAAACTTTACTGTTTTTCCATCGGAATTTTAAAATTCATTACATTTTATTTTACGACATCAACCTAATTTATTTGTAAAATACTAAGAAATTTTAGTAAGCAAGACCGATTTAAAAAGCGATTGATTGACCATATTGTTTACTGTAGTTGATAACATAATACGAGTATAAACTCAATATACGGAAAGAGTATTTTGAAAGTAATTGTAAATAATTCGGTTTTCTATGTAGTATAAGTAAAGTAATACTCCTATTCTTAGATATACAAAAACTTGGTAAATATTGTGGAACCTTTTGCTGTAATCAAAGAAAATATTAAAATACATCAATGTCATTGGTGTAGAAATTTAGGAACAGCTTTAAAATTAATTTTATTGAAATTAAATTAAGTTAAATTTTTAATATCACCATAAAGCAAATTTGTTAGGCTATAATGTAAACTAAAAATCGCATGATTATATTTCATCGCTTAGAATAATATTTTCAAACAAAGACTATTTTATTTTATACCATACGAGTTTAGTTTGAAAAAAATACAGATTTTTCGGTTCTAGTTGGAACATTTTCTACATTTTCCTCAATGGGTTTTATTTACTTATTTTTCGGGGGGTGGGTGGAGTCTCGCAAAATCAAAAAAATTTTAGTTTTTTTTATACAAATTACGGTCACTCTAATGTAAGTACCTACAGCAAACAAAAAGCATGCAAGCAATTGCTACATTAGCTGCCTAACGCCTCGGAATTCCCTCGCTGAGAGCATACGCTTGGCTTCATTGCGAAATATGCATCGGATTGCTGTTCGTAAGCTTTTAAATTGTTCAGAAACTTGTTAACAAACTTTACGAGTAGTATTACTTACTACCAGTATGAATACACTTGCCAATGTAAGTACACACTTTCCTCTAGAGGCAATGATTCTCCACTATCGCTGCAACATTTTGCCTTCTTGTTTTGAGAAGACTGCAATGAGACAATTAAATGCCTTCAGTCGCGTCAGGTGTGCACAAAGTTAGATAAGATATAAAAAAGTACTACTTTGCTGCACTCAATGTCACAGTAATTTTCTTTCATAGCCATATACATACCTACTTCTAACTTTATATACATATAGTCTAATACTGGATTTGTGTGTGTGGATAATCGCATTTTTGCTCGATGTGACCATTTTGTAGCCGCAGCTGTCGATAGAATTGTGTTGCAACTGGTATTGGGGGGAAAATTTAGCTTTATGCATGTTTGACTATCACATTGGCTTATATTTTTTGGAGCGTTAACGCCTTTAAAAATAATCTGGATAGAGTTTAAAATAAATAAAGTACTTTGTTCTTGAAGAAAACAGGAAATTTTCTACCTGTACCTGTACTAGAAGCCCATGGAAGTGTGGAAAGTTGTCGAACGCGACTCAATCAAGCGGACTGAGATTATTCTATGGTAAACTGTCCGGCTTTAGCAAACTAGTTACTCTAGACTCTATTAACTTAACTTGAAAATCTGAAGCATTTGCTTTTCAGGAAATTTATATATGTCATCTAAGCGTGAATTTATATTTGGAAGTAACATATCGCTAATACAAATAATATAAACGTGCTCGGAAAAATTGCATTCGTAAAACGAATTCCACGGAAAAATAGTTGTATATAAGTATATTTCATTTGAATTGGTTTCGCCGCATAACGTATCAAAATTTCGTTAATTTACTGATACGGTCACATAGCACAGACGGTCGATGTTATAACGCTTTTTAGTGGAAACTTCTTCTAATGTACAGCGTGCACTTTCAACCATACATAAATTATATTTTATGAATTGGCCACCATAACCGCAAGAGTATTTACATTTACATTTAAAAAAAATCATATTTTATGTAACTTGATCGTTTAAAAACTTTATATATGTTTATCACCTTACTTTCTCCATATTGTAATCTATTTTAAGAAAATTATCCTTAGTCCATGAGGTCATCACGACCGCAGGCGTTTTCTTACGTAACCAAAATAGGGTTCAGGTGATTATGTTGTCGGTTTTCTACAGTATGGAATAAAAGCAAAGCACGCTTGCCTCTAACGCAAGCCAGAAGTAAACCTTCTATGCTGATTCCATAAAGAGATAGAGACGCGAATGTGTGAAAGACAATACCCATTTACGGCTTTAAATCTGGCAACACTGCTGATGAACTTATGCATTTTATGTATTTTCATGTCTGCTCATTCGGAACTAGTTTAGGTCTGTACTCTCGAACGAGTAACTAACCGGTCCTGAACTAGTTCCATACCAATCCCAAACAACTTTCCCACTGGTTCCATACTATAGCAACACCAGTCCCGAACTAGATCCAAAGCCGTCTTGAACTAGTTCTCAACTATGTCAGAAGTCATTCAAAACTAGCCCCTAATTAGTCCAGAAATGGTGTTGAAAAATATTCCGAAATAGTCAAGAAATGGTCCCGAAAGTATCCTGGAAAAGTTCCAAAATAACTAGTCCCAAAACTTTAATTCATTCTATAGCATATGCTTAAAATTAAAATTTCATTCTTTGTAGAAAATGTATAAAAATCCAACAAGTTTTCATGAAATTTTCAAACTATTAAATTAGAGTTTTTAGAAAACTTTTGGTTATGCAATTTAAAAGCTAATTAATTTTAGCGTAATAATTTTTATATAATTTTCCCATATAACGGTTGGACTTTATATAAATTCCCCGTAATTGTGGTTATTTTCAAGACAACACTTTTCTTCCTTCTTCAAGCCATATCAAATACTTAAAATTGTATTTAACATTCACCACTAATTTTATTTCTCTGTTTTGCATAAAACAAAATGCATTGGACTTCTGCATTGCTGAATTCAAAAATTAAAGACAAAACTACAAAGGGTAACAAAGGGATTTTCGCCAAGCAAGTTTTTATATTCTCGAACATCTGTCCAAAATTCTACAGTAGATTGCAGATTTTTCCACTGATGTACATACGTGTATTTTATTCCATTGCATTTCGATGGCATTAATTTCATTAGTATATTTTTAAAAAAGAGGCAAAATTAAAATTTTCCAGCTAAAAAAAAGTAAAAAAAAGTTAGATCTAGCAGGAAAAAGGCTAAAATAGCAACACTGGTTAGAAGATGCAAAGTCCTACCGTTTGTTAATTAAACATTTTTGAATTAAAACTTCCTTAGCGACAGTGATCTTTTACCTCGCGTCAGGAAAGTCAGGTCAGAATCGCGTCGCGAAGTGAAAACATGACGCTTGTATGAGGAAAAAAACAAACATGCATACTGAGGTAGCGACATATCAATGTGTATGTATGTATGTACTATTTATGTATTTTCATTAGTACCTGCATACATAGTACATACCATTTCGGCACAAGTTGAGGACTATTTGGGGACAAGTTCTGGACCGTATTGGCACTATTTTCCGACTAGATATTTCAGAACCGTTTTTTAAGACCTTTCAGCAATTCGGGACTGGTTCACCATTACAATTTCTGCTACTCCTACTTCCACTACTACTACTAGTTACTAGCACTACAAGTCCTAATTATTAGGACTACTCCTACTCCTACAATTTCTACTACTACTGCTAACTGCCACTACTTATAATTACTACTACTACTAACTAGTTGTACTAATTACTATTATTACCAATTACTACTACTACCTCTACACTACTACTGCTACTATTTTTACTAATGCTACTACTTATTACCACTACTATTTCAACTTATGCTACTAATAGTTACAACTACTATTTTTAGTAATTTCTACTACTAGTTTTACTAACATCTACTACTAGTTTTGCTAGTGCTAGTATTAATTACAACTACTAATTTTACAAATTTCTACTACTATTTTGACTAGGGGTACTACTTAATACTACTATTATTTTGACTATATTCTACTACTATTTTTACTAATTTTACTACTTTTTTACTAATTGCGCAATGATGAAAAACTGCATGAAATGCTACTAATATTTTGCATACATACAAACATACTTACTCATACAAGCGCAGATGTTTGGCTAACTAGCTGGCTTTCAAAAGGCCTGCCGGCGCTAGTTTATGAAGTTTGTTGTGCACCATAAGGCACTTGAAAAGGACTTTCACTTGGAATACCTTATTGTTGTTGCGCTCGTTGTACATAATTTTTGTTTAAATTATTTGAGCACATAGTGATGGCCGTTAAAAAGCGCCTTTGAAGAAAAATGTGAACCCCTGAAAATTCAAAGGTATTTTATTAGAAACAATAGTAGCATATAGAAGATGGTGTAAAAGTTACACTTAAGATTTTTTTTTGTTAAAGAGTTGTTCTTTCAACTGTTACTATTTTCTTGTTATTAAAATGGGCTTTGTGTGCTGCAGTGAACGAGTAAGCGGAAATTATGTGGCATGGAGAGGGATAAGAAAAAGCAAACTGTTTAAAGGCTACTAACGCAACGACAAAACAACAGGCATTGAAGATGTGAAGGAAGGGAAGAGGTATTTAGTTGGGGAATGAGGTAAAAAAGAAAACTGCGTAGGTATAGCATAGGAGAAATGTGATTTTTTTTTGGGTAGGAAAATTGGAAGGGAATGAGAAGAACATTTCCCAGACATAAATAGCTGCACTGAGGCAAATTGTACAATGTACATATTTGGTAGGAATAAATACATACATACATATGTATGTATTTGTTAGAATGGTGCTTTCAAAATATATGAACGTTTGTATGTTGGTATCCTTTTCTCTCGCATTTTTACTGCCATTAAGCGTAATGGCTTCGCTTAATATTCACGCAAGTTTAAATGTCACAGCTCTCAGGGCTTCATAGTTACTAAAGATAACTAAAGATAATATCACTTGGTTCAGTTACGAAAACAAACAAACCAGACCTTTTTTAAGAATTCGCGTTAAAAACACTTTATCCATTATCAGTGACTTAGAAAAAAAGGCCGTAAAAGCCATCAGAAGTATTAACAAATTAAGGTGGAAGGCCAAAGGACAACTTTACAAGATCTGCTTAACTTTTAAGATATATAAAACTATGTAGTTATCCCCAGCGTGTGCCCCTATGTTTAAAAATAATAATAATAACAAAAAATAAACATCTGCGTACGTTGATACCATTGAAAAATTGTCTTCAAAAGAAAAAATTGTCTTGTTTTCCCGCATTTAACATTTTGATAAAATATATCCTATGTTATTTTTGAGATTACTGTGTAGTCACTAGTTCGGTAAGCAATTAGGTAGGTATGAGTGGGTGCAACCGCAATTTTAGGCCATAGATAGAAGACCCATTGTGTAACTACAACACTGACATCGTCTAAAGATTACCCCCTGTTGAACCATTTCGCTTCGCAGATTAATCTAATCGGGCGCCTTACCTCAATGTACGAAGCCTCGCTAAGGTTGCCCCAAAACAGTGATCCCAGATACCGTAGGTTACTTCTACATAGTACAAGACACTTACACAGTAGATGTAAGACCGTTTCCTCCTCTTCGTATTTTTTACAGCATCTTCGGAAAGGCACGCTCAACCTTTCAGCATGTTTCCCTAATAGACAGTGCCCAGTTAGAGCCCCAACAATGTTAGAGTATACACTATGCGACCGTTTCCAGTCCCATTTAGGCCACGTCTGCCAGCGAGATGTTTGAGTTAATCGTGAAAGAACTCAGATCTTTGATTTCAGCAAGGCTATCACTAAAAATGAACATGTATCTTCCTAGAACTCTGGTTCCAAGCTCCTCTACAGCTTCCATAATAGCTGAGACCGCCTAAACACGCTGCGATGGTCTGGTAACCTAGAAAAAATTTACAGAGGAGGCTGGAAGCATATCGATCCGTTCTGCTCGGAATAAAGCACAACTTTTTTGATATACAAAAGTGTCCCTGGGTTTTAGAATGTCATCTATCTTAATGTCTTGATGTCTATCTTAATCGCCGAGCAGCTATCGCTGCCATCTGTCGTCCTACCAAATCCAATGAGAAGAAATCCAAAGGCCACGCTTATGCAGATCTTTTCACCTTGGTGAGTGGCTTGATGTTAGCATCTTTTTCAAATGCAGACCACCATACGATCACTCAATACAGGAGGATTGGACTAATGACTGTTGTAAATATTCACCGACAGATCCGGGAATTAAAGCCTAATTTCATGCATATGGCTCTTTCACAGGTATAGTTGGCTATAGAAGTCTTTTCATAACGTTGAACTATATTCTCTTTCTCGTAAAAGGGACGAGCTCCACCTTGCATGAGTGGATCCCCAGTCCACAGGGACTGAACTACTTGGGTACATCCCGTTTGCGGAAACTTTCCCCTGAGTGTGTTTTGCGCCTCCCCGATCCGTTTCTCGCAGAAGCATGTTAACGGTTAGTTTCGACAGAAGTGTAGAGTGAACACCTCCTTGGGATGCCCCTAGTTGGTGCAAAAATTCCACCTGTGGGTTATCCACCCCTGGATCCCTAACGGCTCTAGGCAGATAGACAAATATACTCTTAAAAAAATTATCAATGTGCATAATCGATGTTCCTGCAGTTTTAGTATAGAATACAATATAAAAAAATATATAGTTTTTAAAATTAAGCCTATAAGGCCCACTTCCAGGAAACAGGTTATCTATTTAACTCAGAATTTACCGAGTAAATTGATAAATTTGCTTGCATTGCAGCAGGGTTGATATTAACTCGGAGGTAATTATTGTGGTCTAAATCGTTAATTTTTTTAACAGAGTTTTTTTTTATAATTAAACAAAACCATGACACGAATCGCTTTTTCCGACGTTGGTGCGGAAATCATTGAATACTTTGTCTACAACTCTTTACACAGAGCTATAACAGAGCGATGCAACCATATCCACCATCTGAGATATCTACCAAGCATTTGTAACTTTGATGTACTTAGCCTAGGACAAGTTTTATTTATAAATTTAAATCTGGATGGCTTAGTCTTCTGAGCGTACAAAACCTGTAGTTGAGTAATCAAAATGTTGCAACCATGGTGGGTTTCACCCGGCAAACTACCAAGGGTACAAGTACAGTGGCATCAGTTTTTATACCGCCTTGATTTAACTGTAAAAAGAAATGAAAATTAATGAATTAAAGTAAACACAAAGTAAAATCTGATAAGGCATTATCTGTTTTATATTGGTTTAAAAAATTATTAAATGGTTTCCATATTTTTTTTTTAAATTTTAACCGAAACGAAATGAAATGCAATTAATTACCCGATTAACCGGTTATTAATGTTTTTGTCATTTCTAGTTTATAGATATTTTGCTATTATTATATATTATAAAACTATTGAAATCATGAAATTAGCATCTACATGACAAAAATTGAAGAAATGATAAAAATTGTACAAAATTGGAAAAGTGATGAGATCTAAGTAAAATTTGTTAAAAGGAAGTTATATTCTTCATTTAAATCCAAGTTTTAGATATTTAATTTCCAGTAATTCAAATTAGCACTTATTTTGCCTCCCAATTCGAAAAAGTTGGTGGGCAAAATATTGTCGTAGAAGACAGTTTTCGATATCCCAGTGATACTCAGTACCTCCTCTTCCTCAAGAATCCGGGTAATAACTTTGTATTTCTATACAATTAGTATTAGTTAAACTTGGCTTAATATTTTTTTACACTAAAATAAAAAATCTTATCTAATAATGAACAAACCACTAAATTCGAATCAAATTTCGTAACAATCGATTGCTTTGGATCCATATTACGTATTGTATAATTTAATTTTATTTTATTTTATTTCACCGAAAATAAAAGTTTTTTATGACTTTTATTATAAATATTATATATGGTCGAGCTCCTGATGATTTCTTCAGAGCTGGTTTGAAAATCAAGTATGCCCATTGAATTAAATTCAAAAGTCGGGTTTTTTAACTTTTAGTTAAACCAAATTTTTACCAACAAGGCGAACTATGAAGTTGGAAAATCTGAATGTTATTGTTATTGACAGTGAAAACCTTGCGATTTCAATTTTTTAACTCTACATATTTTCGATCTTTTGCCTAATATTCTTGTACATTATTTAAAAATCATTTGTAAAAGAAAATGTATTACTTTTGCATAGTATGATGGATTTTTGAAAAATTATTCGGCTTTCCATATGCTGATAAAATGAAAAATTTGGTTTAATTCGGGCTTAGATAATCTGTTTTAAGTTTCAAGTATTTAAAAAGAAATTATACGAATTGGTCAAAAATGAACTACTCCCGTATTTATTAACAAATTGTGTCAAAAATTTTCCACAGTAAGATGTAATGAAAATCTTTTTTACTCGACTATCTTTTTGTTTTCTGTTTGCTTTAATATTTTCTTCCACAATCGACTTAGGCAACCTGCACGCATTAACCTCACACTCGTACATACATAAAAAAAACAAAAAAGTTCAGTAAAAGAAGTGTAGCTTTAATTAAACCAAGCATTTTTTCTATTCTGTCCCCTTTTATGTGCAGCACAACCAACCTGTTCACTACCTGTAACACCTTTTGATAATAGCAAAAAACAAGACAAAACAAAAAAACAAGGCAAGAAAACTTAAAATAAAACAAAAGGAACTTCTAAGAAATGCTTTGCAGTAAAACCACAAAAGCCAACTAAGCATATGAACAATACGAGTATGAGGAGTTCAAAGTGAAGTGTGTACACTTCGGTGTCAAAGCAAAAAGGTGTTAATGTGAAATGTCGCAAGGTACTCACTCGTTGTACTTGCAAATTATAATATTTAAAATGCATTCACATTTGCATACCACCAACACGCCAACAAAGCAGTCAGCAGTCAGCAGTTAGCAGGCCAACAACAACCACTCCACTTACACAGCACCAGTAATATTGTAATAAAAAGATTTTGTTACAAAGGAGCCATCAACAGAGCAAAGCGTACACCACCACTGTAAGTGTATATGTGTATATGTGTATGTGTGTGTGCGTGTATGCGGATAAGTGAGTGTTGAGCGGTATTACAAAATACAATAGTTGCCGACAGCAGCGATGTCAAGCGCTTAGAAAAAAACGAAATATGAAAATGTGGCACACAAAGCAAAGCAATGGAGGAGATTGTTGACGTTGTGAATTGTAAATACTTAGTTAGTACAAAATTGTCGAAGCGCGTGAAAAAAGGAAGAATATAAAAAAAACGAAAATATATTTTGATATATACAGTGTCGAACAATTAATAGGGTCGCGACATTTTGTCAAGTTTTAACAATTTTTTCGGTTTATTTAATATTTACAATATTATTTTTTTTTTATAAAAGTATACCTCGTTTTCTAACAGAAACAGACATTTCTCTTCAGTAAGGTTTGCCATTTCATCATGGAAAGATATACGATCCAACAAAGAGTCGAAATTATTAAAATTTACTACCGAAATTCGGAGTCAATGGCTTCAACTTTAAGAGCGCTACGTCCAATATATGGTCGTCGTCATTTCTGGCTGAATGGCTTCGTCAATAAGCAAAATATGCGTTATTGGATAGGCAGCAATCCACACGCACTCCATGAGTCAACATTGTGGTGGCGTTATTGGGCCGTACTTCTTACGTGATGATCAAGACCGGCACGTTACTGTGAATGGGAATCGCTACCGCTCAATGATAACCGTATATTTTTGGCCCGAATTGGATGATATGAACTTGGACTGTATGTGGTTCCAACAGGACGGCGTCACAAGCCACACAGCGAATGTCACAATCGATGGCTCAGTCAATTGGCCGTGCGATTTGACGCCGTTAGACTATTTCCGGTGGGGCTAGGTCAAGTCTATGGTCTATGCCAACAAGCCAGCGACGATTGATGAACTTCGTACGAATATCGAACCTCAAATTGCAGCATTATCGGCCGACTTCTGCAAGCGTACCCGTGGTGCCCATGCAAAAGAAATCGAGTTCTATACATAATGGCATCGAATGTACTTTCACAGGAATAAAGAATTTAATTCATATCCCAAACCGTTTTTGTTTTATTTAAAAAAAACTTTTGTAGCGTTCCTATTGAAAACCCCTTTATAAAGAGCCAAATTTCAAACTTTGTACAAAAATTAGAAAATTCTGGATTTCTTGAAACAATTCTGGTATGTAGATTTGGACCTGTACCAAACGGTAGCAAGGTACATTACAACAGATATTTTTGACAGTTATGAGGTGAATAAAATTTGCCAGCCTGATAGGCCTGATGAAAAATTTGACAAGCAATTGAAAATTTTTGACATCAAGCAGAGTAAAGAAGAAAATAAAAATTAGTACCTATTATACAAACGTAAATGATGCAAAAGTGCAATAACACTACTCGACAAAAAAAATCTCCAAGAATAAAATAGGCCTTTCCTAAAGTGAAATTTTCTCCTGATTCCGAATATGACTTTCATTTTCTTGTGGCAGATCTAGTTTTAGAGATATCGGCGAAAATATGAAAATTCCCATTTTTGCAGAACACTACTTCATATAGGTACGGCAAAAATTTGTATTTTTCATTTTTTCGTTTTAAACTGTTGAATTATGCATTATACTAATTCCCATAAAAATTTCTTGCCTTCTTCGCCCTCAAGTATCTTCAGTAGTTTGGCCACTATGCCAAAAAACGTTCAAAAAATGTTGAAAAAAAAAACGAAATTTTTTACACAATTTCAGATTTAACCACTTTAAAATCGGAAAAATTCTATTGACGAAAAAAAGTTAGCCCTCCTATGTTGTAGGTAATGTAACTACGAAAATTTTAAGCATACCAGTACAACAATCGGACGTGCCATTGAAACTATAGCCCCGTTAACTTGCAAGCGTCTATCCTACAATTTTTTTATAGAGAAAATTTTTATTCAAACTAGGTTTTTATTTTTTTATAACGTTTTATTATAGACATATGTTTGCACGTTAAACTGTATTCAATTGAGTAATATGAGTATAAATCAGCAATTCAGTAAAAAACAACAACGACAACAACATTAAATACATACATATCTACATCTAAAAAAGTCAAATTGAGCGATTTTACCGTGGTGGTCAATAGTGAGGGACGTGGGTACTTCTAACTACCCGTTTATAATTTTCTGGGTTTGTCTCCCGTATTATTGTCCAGCAATAATCTCCCATCATTTCTTCATTCCAAAAACCTTGGTAACGCTTTTCAAAAATCATGAGGTCTTGGTGAAACCTTTCACCCTGTTCATCACTTTCAGCACCTAGGTTTGCGGGAAAATTATCCAAATGTGAATGCAAAAAATGCATTTTGAGGGACATGTTGCATTTCATAGCACTGTAGTTTTTCAACAAGGCTTTGACCATCTCTCTATAGTTGGGATCTTTGTTGTTGCCAAGAAACCCACTAACGACTTGCTTAAAGCTGTCCCAAGCCGCTGCTTCTACTGATGATAAATGATTCGCAAAATTTTCGTCTTTCAGCAACTTTCTAATTTGCGGACCAACAAATATACCTTCTTTTAATTTGGCTTGAGTTATTTTAGGGAAAAATTTCGTTAGGTACTGGAAGGATGGCGCGTCCTTATTTAAAGCCTTTACAAAATTTTTCATTAATCCTAATTTGATGTGAAGTGCTGGCAAAATAACTCGTTCGGGATTTACTAAAGGCGGGTTTGCGATATTGAAGGCACCTGGTTCGTACTCAGCTCTTGGTGGCCAGTTTTCCTGAATATAATGGGTTTCTCTAGCACGGCTGTCCCAAAGACAGAGAAAACAGCAATATTTAGTGAAACCTCCTTGAAGTCCGAGAACTATAGCTACAACCTAGGATGTATTTCATATACTATTTATTTTAAACTGTACCACCGAAACTGCTTACCTTTAAGTCCGCACAAATTTTCCAATTAAATTGTTTATATTGAATGAGCTCAAGTAAATTTGATATGCTTAAATAAGTTTCTTTAGTATTCTCAGAATGTGCCACTGGTATTGACGGTAACGAATTTCCTTTATGGAGTAATGCTGCTTTTAAACTATGCTTTGAACTGTCTATAAACAAGCGCCAATCATCCACTTTATTTTCTAATTTTAGTGCTTCAAATAAACCTTGAACATCATTGCAGTAGCAAATATTTTCACTTTTAGTAAAAAAAGAAGAGAAAGTCTTGTGTCTATTTCGAAATTTGGAAGTACTTGTCGAAGGGCCCAGGCTGCCCCATTGCTGCAAACGAGATCCTAGAACTTCGCTATCAAATTTCGATAGTTTCAAATCTCTGACCAAGTCATTAAGTTCGGCTTGTGAGACTCGATGTGGGATCTCTCCTTCTTGTCCACTTTCTGAATTATCTGCTTCGGAGTCACTTTCGCTTGAGGCTTCAAAACTTATAGGCGGTCTAGGTATGGGTAAGGTATGGTCATGTAGTTTTGGTTTTTTAGCTGATGCCACATTTGGATAACTTATTAATTTCCTCTTTTTTCTCGTTTTACCTTTAAGGTCTATCACGCAAAAATAGCACTGGTCGTGGTTAAAGGGTTCAGCCCACATCATTGGAACACCAAACTTCATGTTATGACCTTTACCCGATAACCATCTCATTAAAGTTAATCTACAGGAGGCGCAAATAAAATTAGGTGTCCAAGATTTATCGAGATTTTTTACACGGAAACCGAAATAATGAAAGTATGCATCTCTGACAGAATTAGTTATTTTCCGAGCTGAGTTTCCGAAAATATAATGTCCGCAAATAAAGCAAAAATCATCCGGATTATTTTTACATTTAAAATCTCTTTTGCAACAAGCCATTTCGTAAACACATCTACCGATATAGTATGTATAAATTTGCACTACAATTTGCAAAACAAAATTTACAACAAACAGTAGTGACAATTAAATACTTGATGTCTTTTAAATTTATTAGACCCTAAGGTAGAGTGACCAAATGAAATGTCTCGCCAATTTTATCAGAGTAATACTAAAATTGTAGGATAGACGCTTGCAAGTTAACGGGGCTATAGTTTCAATGGCACGTCCGATTGTTGTACTGGTATGCTTAAAATTTTCGTAGTTAAATTACCTACAACATAGGAGGGCTAACTTTTTTTCGTCAATAGAATTTTTCCGATTTTAAAGTGGTTAAATCTGAAATTGTGTAAAAAATTTCGTTTTTTTTTCAACATTTTTTGAACGTTTTTTGGCATAGTGGCCAAACTACTGAAGATACTTGAGGGCAAAGAAGGCAAGAAATTTTTATGGGAATTAGTATAATGCATAATTCAACAGTTAAAAACGAAAAAATGAAAAATGCAAATTTTTGCCGTACCTATATGAAGTAGTGTTCTGCAAAAATGGGAATTTTCATATTTTCGCCGATATCTCGGAAACTAGATCTGCCACAAGAAAATGGAAGTCATATTCGGAATCAGGAGAAAATTTCACTTTAGGAAAGGACTAATTTATTCTTGGAGACTAAAGTTGATCAAAATTTGTCGAGTAGTGTAATATGGCACTACTGATAAAATTTAAAAAAAAAAACTTCATCATTATTTTCTTAATAATTACTGTCGTATCTGGATATAGTGAACTAATTATTGCAAGGCCTGTTCACATTATTGAGGTCGTTCCTCATATCAAGGTTAAATTTGTTGCGCAAAATACTCTTTATGTTTAAATTCAACGGATCATTTAAATAAATTAGTAGGAAAACATAAATGTATACTTATTGAAAGAATTTGACGAATAGACGTTTGCTTCTTGCGTTTACAAAGTGACTTTTGAACAGTAGAATCAGTACTGTTGCCCTCAAATCATGCGATAACTTTATCGAAACTTTCAATAGTTTCAGTAGCTTAGCTATGTGGATCCCATTTTGATCAATGGGCTGAATGAAGGGTGTGACAAATGGTGGCATCTAAATCACGAATATAGCACCATCAGCAGTTTGAAGCTAATTTTCAGACGGATAAATAATATTGCAGAATTTACTTATGCTTAAACGGTTCAACTCCTTGGGTATCGGATGACAGTTTTTCGCCGGACAATTTTAACAGTCGAGCTGCAAAGGGAGATTTAAATCCTGATAGCCATCCGGAGCTGGCATGAAAATTCTCCTCTGTTTCCTTAATAATGGCGATGGCGAGCAACTTTTTTGCTTTTTCTCTCAGCATTTCCCACTGACAAGGCTCTTAGTTTCTCCACTTGTCTGGTGAGAAATTAGGTTATGTTTCCTTTTGTTTATTCCCGACAGTATTGGTTTAACCACTCCATATATTTTTGCCAAAGATGAAAAGCTAACTTCTTTTCCAATTTTTCCAACAATTTTCAACTTTCCTTTAACGAAAGGAATTTTCTCGAAGTCATGATTCCACTGCGATTTTTTTTTTTTTGCACTCAGAAACTTTTAAGTGCATATAAAAAAGCCTACTTTCAACACAAGCGGTTCGCGCGCTGTAAAAAACATAACCACCAAAGACAACAAACAGCTGATTTTCTAACAATCAACAGCAAAAATACAAATCGGGGGAATACCCTCTTTCATTTTTGATCCCGTCTTGTGTTTTTGCTTAAAATTGCTTTCAAAATTTTGTTCATTATTTAGAGTTTTGATTATTCTCTATTTAGAGTACTCCATGTAAAAATTTAGCTGTTATAATGAACACCTAAATTTAGGGTGTTCACAATACCCAGATTCGACTGTACTTATAAATTTATAATTAAATTAAATACGTTAAGTCGTTATTTGAGGTTTAAACATCTTACCAAGCAACTTGTTTGGAAGTTTGTACGGCTATTGGTTTTTAAATTAAAGTTTAAAAGTCTATTTAGTGCATTGCCATTACTTCTAAAATATTTAAAATTTATAACAGTAGCATTTTTTATATATTTACTGCATTTTCCTTATATGAACTTCGTTTTCTCCTACTCTGCAACTACATAGCTGTCAAAATTTTCCTGCAGTAAAAAGCTATAGATTGGCACAGTAGAAAATGGAAATTTTCTCACTATAGTAAAAATATACTCGTATCTCACCATAGACCTTTCTTACCATTTGTCAGAGGCTCTTTATAGCCCATTAAATTTTCGTATAATAAAGCTAAGCTGAAGTTTGAGGTTGCTGAAAAAACCACTGATTTTTGATAATTTTTTTAAGCATTTTCGAAAAATATTTTTACATGGAAGAGAAGGTTGGGCAACGTCAGTCAGACCAAAAATCAACGGAAATGTTTAGCTACTTGCAACTTGCACTTTATTATACTAAAAATATAGGACTATAAAATTGCATACCAGAATTATTTCCACAGATTTATAATTTTTGCACAAAGTTTGAAATTAGGATCTTTGTAGTTTCTGTTAGAAAAAACAAATAAATATTAAACCAACAGGAAAAATGGTCAAAACTTGTCACAATGTCGCGAACCAACTGTATTGTCCGACACTGTATATCTTTGTATGTGAATATAAAAGTGTGAGGGCAAAAATTTGAATCAGAAAAAAATCGTACACTCTAACCGCTCTGCATATTTGCACGGTAAAGTTTCACTTTTCTTTGGTTCACACGCAAGCACAGACACGGCGGCTATGAGTTATCGCTCTGACGGGTGCAAAGTAGTTAATATCGTTAACATTTAACGCTATGGAATGTACTGACTATGAAACCGAGACCAAGCATTTAATTCACGCCAGAAGTATTTATGTTTTGTATATAAATAGTTGCGTTAACTTGGAAAATTAGCTGCAGAATTGTACATAGAAGCAAATTACTCATACGCCATGTAGCATGCAAAATCAAATTTCCGTTGAATGCGCGAAATATGCGATTGTTATCAAAAATTATGCCAGCACTTGTAATATTAATTAACACTCTTTTTTTTGCATATTGTGAAACAAAAAATTCATTAACTTTAAAATGTACTACGACTCTGCAAAAAATGACTTTTTGTATACCACAGTGTGGCAGGAAAAATTTCATATGGATATGAAACTATAGACGTTTTTAATTTTTTCATAAATTTGTCAGGACTTTAAAGTTTGAAATGTTAGCTACTTATGAGGATATATCCAGCTATTAAAAAAGTTGGAAATTTCCTAATGGCGACCATCGTTGCCGAAAGTGTGGCGTGTGTGCGATTCATTCGGTGTGTCCCGAGTTCATATCTTGGCCAGGTTAAGTAACATCAAAAGTTATAGAAAAGCTTTTTTCTAATAGCGATCGCTCCTCGTCGGGTTATTATTGCCTCCGATCGACTTTGTACCATAAAAAAACTTCTCACAAAAAGTGTCTGCCGTTCGGAGTCGACGTATAACTGTAAGCCCCTCAATTTGTGGTTCAATTTGTGAAAATTATGGGACAAATTCGTTCAAACAACAGCCAAATTATTAAACATATTTTACTAAGCTTTAGGCACGGCATTTGGTTTAAGGTTATGAATTCGAATGGAACAGAAATGGAAATAAACTTTTAATTAATTTTTATTTTCTGATTTTGATTTTTAACTTATATAAAAAAAATCGAACCCTGCTTCATAACTGTTAATTACAGTTAGTTGCTGAAATTGTTTTTCCAATGGCATTCTTGTTTAGTGCATCCCAATATATTGGTAGAAATGCACAACCTAATCAAATGATAGTGTCATTTAGAAGTATCTGGTATTGAAAAGCTGAACCTTAATCTAATATACAGAATGCTACAGGTATTAGCTGATGATCCTAATGCACTTGCTCATCTGCTTATATAAATCAAACAAGTATTTTTTAAAATTTGTATAATGTTTTTCATAACAATTTAATTGCATTATTATTTCTTTTCGAGACTAAGTTTTCCTAAACCTTTATCAGTTTCAACTAGTATGGTAATGCTTCATTTACCTTATAAATTTAGTTAAATGGAAACTTTTTAACAGGTGGCAACCCTATCGCAATGTATTTCTCTAATAAATCATACACCCTCGTTCGTTTGACCCCAGTAAAAAAGAATTTCAGTTACACTACCAACTAAATTGAACCACAGTTCAATAAAAGGTGGCAACCCTCTTCCAAAATGTTGTCGTAGAAATGCATTCGTTTAATGTTGCATTTGAGTAAACTTATAAATGTAATATTAGAATTAATGTTTTTAATCACATTCAACTTAATTAATTTTTGTAAGGAGGTGGCAACCCTCTTAAAAATTATTTTCAGAATGCAACTTTCCTAAATCTCCCTCGTTGCAGACGCATATTTCAATATTTGATCTATGTAAGTTATTATAATTTTAATTAATTTTTTATACAGGTTGTAATCCTCTCCGAAAATATCTTTGTAGTTAAGTTGTTTTAAAAATACATTTTTCAATGGACTTTATTGCACTAAATATATTTGCCCTGACGAAATGTAAGCAAACATTGTTTATAATAGTTTGATATATCCTTTTTGATTTGATATCCATATTAATATCATATAATGAGAACAAGGATTTAAAACCACTTTTTTTTTAATTTATCCTTTGAAACTTTAAAGTCTTTGAAAATACTAAATTGGTGGGAAAAATTTTTGTTATTAAAATATATGCAGTATTTTAAATGGCATTAATTTCTGTTCACCATATCGACATACATACAACATATGTACGAGACATAGTTTTGTAAAAATAAAGAAAACTCATATTTTTAATGATTGAAATTTAGTAATCGATCCCCAATATTGGTATGAAGCTGACCTGCAGTACTGAACAGTTGCTCACTAGACACACTCGGTGGAAGAGCAAAGAATTTTTTTTTAACAGAAAATATTCAAAAAATCATAATTTATTGGCAGCGAAAATCTGTTCGTTGAGAAAAGTGTCCAATTCGTTACGTAATGAACAATTTCTTTTAGTATTATTACCATCTACTATTATTCTCGCTACCATGTACTTGTAAATTTGGAAGACTTTTTCCAAAGGGAAAAATATTAAATATTTCTTTATTTAATAAAAATTGGCAAATATTCGGCCAAAGTTAGCTTTTCTTCGGCTGAAGCTGAATCGAAACGGGACCGAACTTTGGTGCCCGAAGCTAAAGCCGAAGTTCCCTCGTTCTCTAAAAAAATGTTCCAGAGAAAAACAATTGGGCTTTTGAGGCCAATTTTTTTGGTTTTATATTTTAGCATTTATCTCATTTCTCAAATCTCTGTAAATATCCCAATCAGTTAAAAACTTATTCAAATTAAATGGCAATACCTTTTCTATCATGCTTTCAAAATCAGCTGATTGAAAATCACATTTGTTTACAAGGAGGCTTGCGATATTCAATAGAAAATATAAAAAATGTTAATGAATAATAGTATAATAAATTTATAGCATATGAAGTCTCAATAAATATTTATCAAGAGTATAGTCAAAATTTGGCATTTTCAGTGGAATACTTGTGATGGGAATTTGGTGTACACAAAATACTCATACGCCACGTAGTACTCAAACCGGAATTTAAGTACTATAATGTGCGTAAATATGCGATACTATCAAAAAGTATCCCTTTTCTTTGGAGGTATATTCTAATTTCAGGCAAACCTTCTTCCAATAGTTGGATGTAAGCACTAAGCTCTTTCTTGTTTGAAAAAAAGCTTAAATTACTTTTGCGTATTATTAATAATCATAATTACAGAGTACATACGTACATACTTGTCCTGCTATATATACCAGGGATGGACATTATCGAAAAACTAAGAATGTATTTTCATTCGTCATTTAAGTAACTTATAATACAATATTTAAACAAATAATTTGGAATAACGAATAGATTTTCATTTATCAGATTTTTATTCACCATATAAATAAATTGGAATAAGGAATAGATTAATCAGTTTAAATTATGCCATCAGTTTAGAATCTATTCGTTGAATGCTTTATGGACAGTAGCATTTCATTCTTGTCAATATGTACAGAAATATATGGAGTCCGATATAAAAGTGATAGCATCATTTTACTTCTTTAAATAAAAATCATTTAGACTATTAAAAATTATAAAACATCTAGTTTTGGTACTATTAAAAACTTGGTCTGGATTATTAGACGAGGCGAGCACTGGAGCTACCATTTGTATCCAAACAAAATAGAATTAAATAGATTAAATTATTAAACAGAACTATTTTTAGTTTCATTCACGACACTATTAGTATTTATTTACATATATTTTGCTAAAAGGAATTTGAGATTTTCCCATAAATTATATGAAGTTTTTTGTAAAATTCTTTACATGAATTTATGATAAAATTGCTACAATTTTGAGTGGCTGCTAATAAATAAATCTTGTTAAACAATTAGACATTTTCATGAACTATAGACTACAGTAAACCAACACTTTTTTCATCTCTTATCCGTATTTATTGATTCAAATACACACATACTATTTATTGGCCTTTATTTATTGTCTGACCATCCGTAATTGCTTTACGCATGGGCAACGTTAATTTTCAAATACAAATACTGCACAAATACATATCTGCAATTCAACAAGTTTAATGCAAACAAGCTCACCTCTACGAACATTGTGCGAAAAAAAGAAAATAATTTACTTCGAAGTATAATATGTAGTACGCAACGGTTGAGTGAGATGCCAAGTGAAAGCATCAATGTCATCGATGTTGGCATAATTGAACCAATCTATATCTGAATTCCACATATCAATGGCTAGATCAACCTCGTCATCGTCACCACGTCACATTCAATGAGTATTTGAAAAAGAAAGAAAAAAAGAAGAAATATTTACTCGTAACACTTAAAGCGGTGTGTGTGATGAGTGAATGGGTGCAAAAATGCTATAAAGATTCGCATGGGTTGACACAACACAATGATGTAATCATTAAAAACGGCAGCACATTTTTACAGATTGACTACGGACAACAAACAAGTTGCCCACAACAACCACATAAAGACCACATGAACTTTGTGGGTTTTGCTCATCTTAACCACCTGAGAGCTCATTGTGGCATGTCGATGGCTGTTTGCATCGGTGTAAATAAATGACTATTTGTTGATATGTTTTTCGATGCCCAGTGGTAAAAAAAATTCAGAATCAAAGATGGATTAGATTAGTTTTTTTGTTGTAATTAGTTTTGCTACCGTATCTCAATTTTTGTCGAGTTTGTTGTTCCACATATGGCAGAGTTGAAGGAAGTCAATTTTTTTGGTTTATGGGAGGCAAGTGTTGTTTTCCCCAATTTCAATAATTGTGTTTCTTGATTGAATTAACGCATAAGTCTTAAGTAAATTATTCGTCTTCTTACATTATCTATTTATGACTCGATTTTCAACAAATTTTTAATTGTTTCCACCTGGAAAAAAGTCCTTATAAAGCAAATACTCGTTAAATTATGTTGCAATAAGGATATTCAAAGAAATAAAAATTGTTTTCACAAAATTAAAAGAGACGTCGAGATATTTAGAGAAATAGTATATATATTGCGCCACTACACAAATTCAAAATATATACCAACTACCTAAACAAGTAAAGACTATTGTTTTTAGTTTGTTATAAAAACATAGTTTGTTCTATAAGAAAAATCATTTCATTTAAAATTTCCATTTTTGTATAAAATTCATCAAAATTCAGCAAACTTTAAGAGGTCGGAAATGATCGTTGGTTTTTGAAATTTTTTTTAAAGTTTGGACTAAGAAACTTTCTTCTGCACAAAAAAATACTAAAAGTCAACGTGAATTTATGTATATATATAATATTCATCCGTCATATGAAAAACAGTACGTAGAACCAAAATTTAAAGAAATTGTCGTAAATCAAGCAAAATTTGTAACCACTTCATAAAAGTTACAGAACTGAATATCAAACAAATTTCTAAACATTTATATTGAAAAATTTGAAATTTTGACGAGAATTTGTTGAATTTTTATAAATTGTGTACAAATTTTGAATTTTTAATTTCTATGATTTTTACTATATTTATAAAAAATTAACAAAAACGATGTAGCGTGAAAAACATAGGAAATATTGGCATTATTGGTTTCATATAAGTAAACAGTGTTATCAAATTCGACAAAATGCTTACTGAGTGAGTTAAATAGCACTAATGACGGATTTTTTTAATTTTACGTACGGTAAGTTGATAGATCTTTTTATCATAAAATTTTTTGTATATAAATCACCAAACTAGTACTGAAGAGCAATGGATAAGAAAAATGTATTAAGGATATAACCAGACTGGGAGGAATAACAAATTTCCCGAAGGCAACTCAGCCCCGGTGGCAGCAAGGCTCCTGCTTTTCGTGAGTGGCGTTGTCTCAAGAAGACTAGAGCGACACTTTGGCTCACTTAGCCCTGCGAAAAAACACGAAATCTCGCCATTACAAACGGCCATATTACTCTTGCTAAGTGTGTTAAGGTTAGACGAGGTACTGCAGCGAGCACAATGAATCTTTAAGATCGAAACATCTATCTATCTTAAGGACCAACTATTGTACAATAAAATTGCAAATAAAACGGAGCACAATTGATAATAGCGTTGTCAGATCTGATTAATTGTTAACAGAAAATGAAACCTCTGAAAAACACCCTTCATTTGGTGTGTTTGGGAACGAATTTCCATTGTGCCTTTGATTAGGGTTACCATTCTTCAATTTCAAAAAATAAGTAAAACTGATACTGCTGTGTAAAATGATGTTGAGCACCTCCACCAGCTCCGTCAGAATCGGGAAGGACCCCTCCGAACCGTTTGAAACCAAACAAGGTTTCAGACACGGTGACTCTCTTTCGTGCAATTTCTTTAACCTTATGTTAGAAAAGATAATTCGAGCTGCAGAGTTCAACCGAGCAGGCACTATATTTTATAAGAGCGTGCAACTTCTGGCGTATGCTGGTGATATCGATATCATCAGCCTCAATAATCGCGCCGTTACTTCTGCCTTTTCCAAACTGGATAAAGAAGCGAAACGTATGGGTCTTGAAGTGAACGAGGGCAAAACTAAGTACTCCCTGTCATCAAATAAACCGTCAGCACAATTACAATTTCGACAAAGTGGAGGACTTTGCTTATCTGAGAACCAGCATTAACACCTACAATAATGTCAGCCTGGAAATCCAACGTAGAATCTCTCTTGGCAACAAGTGCTACTTTGGGCTGAGTAGGCAATTGCGCAGTAAAGCCCTATCTCGACGTACCAAAGCCACACTCTACAAGTCTCTCATCATGCCCGTGCTGTGCTATTGCATGGGCACTGTCAGCATCGGATGAGCGAATTAAAATACAGCGTCTACGTAGGCTGGGACATGTCTGGCGAATGGACGAAAATGCTCCAGCCCTTAAAGTATTCAACCCGGTAACAACCTGGTGTTAGTAGAGGAAGAGGACGGCCTCCTCTGCGTTGGAAAGGCCAAATGAAAAAGGACTAGACGTCACTTGGTATTTCCAATTGGCGCCAGTTAGCAGGAAGAAGGAGAGACTGGCGCAATTTGTTAAACTCGGCCAAAATCTCTTAAGTAAGTAATTGGCATATACAATATATAAATACGAATATTAAAAGAAAATAATTTGAAATAGCTATGTACCATATTTTAAGTTAGGGTTACTGCATATCTAAATAAAAAAAATTGAAAAATGGTGTTGCCATGTCTAAGATATCAAAGAAAAAATGTTTAATGAAGCGCAATGATGGCATTTCTTTGAGAATGTATGAATAAATTCAAATAAAAAATATCTGGATAGGGCTGCCAACTTTCGGAAAAATTAAAAAAAAAGTATTAAAATATAATAACTGCGTTTATAGTACATATAACAGTACGGACGTTAAATTAAACTTCGAATTTAATTAAAAATAATTATTTTCCTAATAACAATTAAATTATATAGACGTTACATATATGTATGAAATATTAAAATATGGGAGTTTAAATTTCGATTTGCGGAAAACATGTTTAGTTATATTTTTATGAAAGTATATTTCGAAGAGGGTTGCCACCTGCTTGAAGAGTAAAATTTTATTATATTATACATAATTTTTATGAAATATAAAAATAGGTACGTCAAACGTAAAATAAGGTTTATAGAAGATGGTTGCCACCTGTTTGTAAAGTAGAATAAATTATGCCCGAATTCTATGTGAGAGAAATAAGTTTTATGGTTACATATGGTAAGATAATTTTTAACTAAATATAGGCAGAACATCGTCTGGCCCAGAAGCAAGGATCGAAAGGTATTTTTTTAAACAAACCTAGAAAATTTCCATTTTTACTCAAAAAAAGAACTTCACTTAAGAATTTATAAAACTATAGATTTTTTGGTTTCTAAGTGAAATTTCTAAGTGCAAAGAGAGTGGCGAAAGAATCATGTTGCCAAATAATTTGTTCACCTAGTTTTAATAAAATTCTTCCAAATATGCGATATGACGATAGAAATCATTTCTACGCCAGAGTAATCATTTCTGAATATCTATATAAGTCAGGCCAAGTGGATGTCTTAAATAACCGGACCATTAATAGCTCATTTCGACATAGTTAAATTGATATTTTTTTAATAAGTGTGACGGTTATCTTTGCGTAGTTCTCTCGGATGTAAGTAATAGTACCACACTCTGTAGACATACATCGCTACATGAATAGCAAAAAGTTTCGCAATTTGCAAATTCACACTAGTTTTGAACCGGAAACTTATTTTACTGCATGATGATTGTTTGTCCATAGGTTAACAACTCACAAACGCACCAGCGCGTATGCAAAGTTTTTCTCAACATTTCCAACTTTTAATCATGTACATAATCTGTTGTGTGATTTCGTTCATACGAGTGGACACTCACATGGGCAGTCGACCAATCAATTGACTCGTAAATGTCAGAAATACTCCTTGCCCTACTTTTATTTCTTCTATTATCTCTTTTTTCTCTAACAATCATACTTTTTGTCTTGCCATTTTGCATTTACCTACTTTAATTTCCCAGTTATTTCTGCACTCAAGGCTCGTCATATTTTCTTCAATTTTTTTTTTCATTTTTCTCATTTTACTTTTTATTCGCAATGGAAATTGTAATTTCATTAAATACTTTGCTATGCTATGACAAACTGTACGATTGCAATAGCACAACGCACTGGGATTTTAGGTAAAAAAAAATATAAGAACGCAACTAGGATAGAGCATAGAGCAGCCTCTAAATGTGCAACAGCTGTCATGGTACTCAGATTTTCACATTGCTTGAAATTCGTTAACTTTTCACTTCCTTGCTCTTCTTCAGCTTTTTTTTATGTTTTGTTTGCATATCCGCATGGAAATTCATTTGGCTCTTCAAAGTTTGTTTCCACCTTACTGCTATTGTACATTTCGTTGCATCAGACATCGGCATTTTAAAAGCAAACTTTTTTTTTAACACAAAAATTATAATGTAATGTAATGGTTGTGTAACAGCTTTGCTAAAGGCAGTCAGGAAATTTTCAATTTTGCATTAGCCATTAGGTAGAATACTCAACATGAAAACATCAAAAGTTATGCCCAACCCCCTCCCCCCCTAGTTTCTATTTGATCTCATTCAGATTTATGTTATGCGAGTACTCGTCCACTTCTTTCATTGCGTATTCTTTCTGCACAGCGCGGCTACGCAAAAACTTTTCACAAAGTGAAAATTGAAATTGTTGCTTGATTTATATAGAATTTCTGTATCTGTAGCCTAGTTATGACTTTTGTATATTACTCGCATTGTTTAATTTGATACGTTTGAAACTTGCCTTGCGATGCCAACCAATAGATGTGGTGCATAGTGGCAACCCGCCGAGTGTATTTTTGCCATGAAACAACTTTCCGTTAGAAATCCTCAAATTTTGGTACAACATAAAACAGTGCACCACAAGTTGTAGGAAAAGTTCGGCCAAACATCGAACTACACGATGTAAGCGCTATATTATTATTATTATTATTATTACTGAGGCGGCTGGAATTAAAAAACTATTCAAAACTATTAATGTGTGCTTTAAACAATGGCTACTGCTTATTTAACAGTTTTAAATTGGAGATTAGAAATTTTATCAATTCAGAGTATCATGCTGAGTTAAATTCCTTGTTAAAAAGGAAACGTCACCGTCTCTTCAGGATTTTGAACCTTTACCTTATTGTTATAAGGTAAACCTTTATATAAAATGATAAAGAAATCGGTTATTTCAAAAGTAGACCTGGTAAGCCGATACCCCAAGAAAACGCAGTGATGGTGGCTACCGAAGAAAATTTATAAAATTAGCAATAGAAACATTAGAACTGCCTGATAGATACATTAAACTGTGGTAGATGGCAAACAGAAGAAGATCTACACTGGACAGATTCTGTCGAGGTTTGCACTTCGACTTTAAGTGCCATTGTGCCCTAGAGATATTAGTGAGTTGAGCCTCTTTATAGTTAATGAGCAGTTTGACTATCACTTGAGATGACGAATACTCACACCAGCCAATAGCCGCTATTAGATAGTTTTAACGATTTTTTTCAGTTTTGTCAGAGTGATTTGGATGGGATTCCCAACCGCGGCTTAACTGTTAATCAAACACGGACGCAGAAGTATTAGTCACCCAAAGAAGGGACGCCACCACCGAGAAAAACCACCAAAGAAATTAAAAGTGAAAAATTTGGCATCAAAAACTAAAGCTAACATTTTCTGGGATATGGAGAGCATTTTATTGAATGATCCAAACTGTCTAAGATAAACGGCCAGAACTACGCTAATTTACTGGCTCAGGTAGTTATTCAGAAGAGTCTTGGCGATTTGGCGCGGAGTGTGACTCAATGAGGTCGGCAGCGAGGGATTCCCTAAAAGCCACGGGATTTACAAATACTGACTACCCAATCCACATTCCGGACCTGGCTCTCACTGACTTTTTAATTTTTTGTTTTGTTCAAATTTACAAAAGAAGTTAGATTTACGTGGCTGCTCATAGGAGCTCGCATACATCCTCTGTGGTACATTGTGATGCTTACATATATTGAAAGCAAAACCAGAACGGCAACTTTCTATTTATAATCGGAATTTCGGCGCATACTTATAATGAAGCCACGACGCTGGGTAATTTCACTCCCGATATAAGATCTAATCCCAGATACTAGGGGTTTCCCCCCACATCCTCTATTGCCGCTGATATTTACGCTAATCCTATTGATTCCCATTGTACCCAGTACCCAGTCAGCACATAATTCTTGAGAGTTGTGGTTTAGACAACTGTAGAAACTTCTTCCTCCTGTCCATTTTTGACAGCTGTCTAGAGGTTACTAAGCTGATTGCAAACCTATTCGTTCAGAAGCATCCGAAAAGAAGCCAGAGGAACCCAAAAGTCCCCTTGCTTTATTTTCAGGTGTACCGTGGTTAGTTAACTCGTTTGCTGCACAATTTCCTGGGATGTCGTTGCTTTGTCGTTGACAAAGAAATATTCCGGAGCTCTCGAAAGAGAAGTCGAACAATCTATAACCACTTTCGAGCAACCGTTATTGAACCATGAGCTCCAATTGCTGGTTGGCTATAAAAGTAGATATTTAATTACATTGCATAGGTCTCGATAGGAAGCAGCCTAACGGCCGCATCCTTGATGGCAGCTGTCTCCACTTGGAACGCACTGCTCTAATCTGGTAGCCTAAATTTTCGTTTCAAACAGAGTTGTTGGCAGTACACTCTAACCCTTCAGTTTCACATACCACACTTCCCCAATCCGGCCTAGAAGGAATGGCGCTCCCAAAGTCTTCCGTCGGAGCCATGGAAAGTGCGCATTGACCCGTTATAGCCGAAGTGAAGTCGAAACTTTGCAAAATCTTCAAATGACCACAATCCGAGAGCAAAATTTATATCCAATCCCCCGCAGCCTATCAGTGCCCACGGAAAGGAGTTATGGAGACGTAGATTTTCGGGCGACGGTGAGATTAAGGAATAAGCTGGAAATAATTTACAAGAAAAATCTAAAGAATATTTTGTCAAAGGCATAAAGGCAATACAATAACAATGAAAATATAAATTATTTAAAGCTAAACTTTTCATTCATTTCTTAATGTAGTAGTATCACGATAATACGAGCCCTGATAATTAGAAAATCGCACAAATTTTTAACAATCCGTTCTCTTTAAAAAAATTAATTAATTCGTAAAAATTCCACACATTTTGATTCTATACTTAAATCGTATTTTTCTGACAATGGAGTTCAACCTCTAATTGGTAATCGTAATTGGTTATAAAACGCAATAAGGTAGAGGAAAATTCTATGGAGCTATATGTTAAGAAAAAATCATAATACGCTAGGCGTAAATATTTATAGCAACATTATTGGAGAACCCCCATTGTTTCGATTATTCTTATTTTGACTTCGTTAAATCGAAATCTCTCGGAACGAAATACAATAGTTAATTACTGTTAGAATTCTTAAATAAATTGTTAGCCGGATTGTCGGAAAAGGATTAACTCTATTCGACTAATTTCATATTCAACTAACTGGATTAATACACCAACCGAATAATAATAGATATCAACCACAAATACAAAGTCAATTGCAGCAACTTAACGATGTACTTTGCTCCCACGGAGTGCTCCAAGCCAACACCTCCACCGTCCCCATCCCATCCTTCAACAATCTTTCCGTTGCCGTATACGGTTGCTTAATGCTGTCAAAAAGTTTCCATTGTTTACATTGCCACAATTAATGGTTTCGCTGCCATAAATTCGAAGTCATAAGGAAAAGAAAACATTAAATTGAGTGAAGTGTCAGAGAAAAAGACAGAGTTAAACGAAAAGTCGCTCAGCATTTAACAAAAACAAAATACAAAATCAAAAAACAAAACAACAATAAAACCCCAAATAGCAGCCGAACTTGCTGCAGCAAAGTTTTGGTTGCAAGAACCAAGAACCATAAAAATACTAAACTTATTTGGCATCCGTTTAAAAGGTCAACCACCAACTTCGGTGTGCTGCTAGTGCTGGTTTTGTTGTAATTCTTATTTGCTTGAACGAATGGATTTGTCATTGTTGGTATTAGATATGATGCAATTTCTTTGAAAACACTGCTGTTGCTAAACTTTCTCTTGTAAATTTTTGTGTGTGTGTTTTTTCTTCTTCTTCTTTTATGCTTATACTACACTTGATTCAATTTCGGAGACTGTTAAAAATAAAGTGGCAATGAAAATATGAAACCATAAAACTGATAATATCGAAATCCAGCACATATGCAAATTTTAAATTCGCTGCAAGGCTTTTATTGCCTTCCATTCTGTGCTATTGAATGCAATTTTAATTTTTGAGTATTGAATACCTGATTTATGAACTTACGTTTTTATGTGTTTAGTCTGAAAGTTATGACACAGTGTTTTTTTTTACCTGAGCACACTTTTGCACCAGGGTATTATAACTCGTTTCACATAACTTTGAACTGTAAAAGTCTAACGATATCGGAATTCCAAATTTTGCAAATGGGCATGTCCCCGAAACTATGTGTAAATAAGTAAGAGTATGCCACTTACTTAACCTGACACTCAAATGTAGTAAATACAGAAAAAAAAATCGGCCCTATTTTACTTCTTTTTGAATACTATTTTTAAGATGTTTGTATTCTACAAATAATTAAATTTTCCTATATTATAAATAGTTTATTTATTTCGTAATTATAAAATGATGGTGGCCGCCGTAGCCGAGTGGGTAGCGTGTGCGCGCGTCATTCGGTGGGTCCCAGGTTCGAATCCAGCTCGGGGCAAGTAACATCCAAAAATTATAGGAAAATTGTTTTCTACTAGCGGTCACCCCTCGGCAGGCAATGGCAAACCTCCGAGTGAATTTCTGCCTTGAAAAAACTTCTCCAAAAAACATTCGCCGTTCGGATTCGGCGTAAAACTGTAGATCCCTCAATTTGTGTTACAAAATCAAGACGCACACCACAAATTGTAGGAGAAGTTCGGTCAAAATCGCTTAAGCGGTTATAGCGCCAATTAAGTAAGTAAGTAATTATAAAATGATTTTCATTCAATAGCCTTAGTGATCATATTATGTATTGTATTGATTAGTGATGTGAAGTAAAAAAAACTGCGCTTTTTTGAGTAATCAATTTAATTTAACATCTAATCAGTTTTTAATTATACAATATTTTTAAATATATAACCAAATCAACCAAAAATTTGCCATCGCAACTATTGTCCATTCTTAAATAGCACTAAACATGACGCATATTTCATGAAAGATGCTAACAGGGTTGCTTTTGCAGCTGAAGGAAATTTTCTCTGAGTTGAAGCGAGTGTTCTTTTACAAGTCGAACTGACAAAGAAACATACCTACTTCTAAAATTAATTTGAAATTATTTTTAAGATCGCAATCATCAATCAAAATAACTGAACAAAAAATCAGTACTATTTCTATATAAATTTTTTCCGAAGATTTCGCTAATTTGAAGTTTGAAGTTGACGGTTTTATTGAGCGTGTCGGGAAACGATTGTTTGTTCTGTCCGAAAATATTTTTATTGCTAGTTTTTTCTTGATAAATTGAAAAAACTCAGTTGATTGAAAAAAAAACTTTTTCTACAATTTTTATGTTCATCGCCAGGACTATACCACGGTGGGCTCCCACTATAAAATGGACAAATGTGATACTTCAATAACTAATGAAGTAAATTCGCTAAAAAATAATTCAAAATTTAAAAATATTTGAAAGTATACCTCTTTAAACCAAAACTACGTACATTTCTTTGAAGCTACGTTATCGATTCTACCCGACTTGGAAAATAAGTTGCCGTTGACTATTATAGAAACAGAAATCACGTCCACCTTCTCTGCAATGGCTTTTTTTATACATCTTCATTTTTCCCACTTTAAATTAAAGGTTTTTTTAATTACTTACATCTTGGTACATCAATAAAAAATGGTAATATTTGTAAGTAAAGAAGAAGAAGATATAGACACATGCCAAAGTATACCAAAAGACGACAAACTGACTCAATTTAGCCATGTCCGTTTGCCTTTCTATCAATCTGACCTTCTGTCTGTTTGAGCTCAAACTTAATATTACCTCAGTTTTAAAGATTTCTGACTGAAATTTGGTAGGCAGACATGAAATTTGCCAATCCGTTCATAGAAAAGTACAATGAAAATCGTCAAGACCGAACTTATGGGTCGTACAAAGTCTATACAGAAAATGCCGTATACTCGTATTGGTGCTCTAAAAAGGTATAGCCCCATATCACTGATCTGTTCAGATGTGAGGCTTTACTTTAAAACTTCTTAATTTTTATGTACTTCATTTCATATGAGTAAAAGAAAAAAGTTTATTAAAATTTAATATTTTTACGCTAAAAATGCAGTAATAAAACAAAGTTAAATTTTTTTAAATTCACGAAAGGTAAAAAAGCTTCGGCAGGATTGAAAACAAACCCATTATTTGCCTCTGTCTCATTGCCCCAGTTTCTGTTCATCAATATAATTTACATTGCCCCTTTTGTATTTAAGAAAAATATTCATAAATGTGGTATATAAAAAATTTTTCCCGTTGATTTTTCATAAAAATATCCAAACATATGTATGTACATAGTTCATTTTGGCAAACACCATGTCAATCAATCAATCATGTTTATGGGATTTTGTACATAACCTTAGTACAATTCTACAAAATTTCAAATTTGTTCCACAGAACTTGTATACATGGTGTCTCACAAAAAAAAAAAAAATTTTAACACTTATGTTAGCTGAACATAATGGAAAACTAGAGTTCTTTTTATAAATAAAAATAGTTTTTTTTAATATTTCTTCAAAACAATTACCTCAGATAATTATAACATTGACGTAGTTTAAGCTTTAAAAAAATTTTTCGGCGGAATCGTAATCAAAAACATTGGGGCATGAGGGATTTTAAAATTACACCTTTATAAGTCTAAATCCGCCAAGTTTCAAGTTTTACTTAAACTAATCTTCCAAAAACGGGCAAAAACAGCATTAAAAATAGCATTACTATTATTCCGTTGAAAAATTGATCAAATATTTTTTTCTAGCAGACATACGTTTATTCTGTCTTTCTTAATATAAAAAAAAACTATTTTTGAAGGGATATTCAAATCGATCCAGCTTACGAAAATGTTAAATTTTTCCATATATTAATTTTTTTAAAAGACCTTGAGCTCATACAAATTATTGTTAATATTTTTCCAAAATATCTTGGTGGAAGTCTTAAAATGTAATAAATTTTATAAATCCGAAGGAAAAACAGCACCGATTTTTATTTCTATGTGCAGTGTTGCACCCTAATAGATACACATACAGTTTTCGGGTTTGCAGTAATAAATTTTAGTTTGAAACTGGCTAAAAAATTTTGTTTTTCCATATAAAATAAATACGTGCATTCATTATATGTAACAAAATTCCATGAACTAAAGAAAATATTAAAATCAGCAAAAGTTTCCAGGCATTTTAAGCTGGCTATTTGTAATATTAAACTTAAATTACCAAGAAAACTGCATTTTGGCTTAAACCTCAGTACGGTGTAAAAAATAACCTAGTAATTGTACAAGCAAATTCATATAAGGTGGCCTTACTATAACTACTAATTTAATTTTGCTATTAAAATCAGTGTATGGATTGTGAAATTGTACATTTTGGTTGATTTCGTTGTCATGGGAACTGATTTTTCATACTTTCTGCCATGATTCAATTGTGAAAGGTTTGATATATAAACAGCTTTGCTCCTCACTCTTCAAATGCCATCTCCGTTAGCTAAAACAGTGTTAGTTCTTTGGAAATTTAAGTATGAATCTTATCAAATATTTTTAAATAGTAGTAAAATACGAAAAAAACAAAAAAAAGAGTCGGTTTCACTGATTAATTTGTGTGGTTTTAATTCGCGATTTTATTTGCAGTTCATTAAGTAATTTGTGCATCTAGATCGCGATTGGTATGCTGAGTGACCGTTTCCCTGCATCTTTGCCCGTTAAGCTCCGTGTCCTCTAGCTCATTTTTAACTTCACCCGAGCGAGCGTAAGTTAGCAAGACCTTTGCTATTCCCTATCTTTTTGGAACCCGTAAGTACTAGCAATCAGTCTGTCACAATTACTAGTGAATACTTTTTTATAGTATTTCTTGCCAAAGTCCGTTGCTCGTTAGTGATCGTATCCCTTCTCTTCTTCACCTCCAACCCTGAGCCACAGTGCACTGTCGCCCGACAGTGGGCATTTCGAATTTCAAGAATTTAAGCTAGTATTTTAAAAAAAAATCAAAAAAAGTTAATATATATCTTTCTCTAGGTCCTTTGAGTGCAATATTAGTGTAAACATTAGTTGTTTATTTGTAGGTTGCCATTAAATTGTGTTACCGTACTTCTCTGTCGCTATTTCGGAGTGCTTTTCGGCCCAATTCTATCACCTAACCCGTTTGAATGTAATTTGCTTAAAGTGTAATTAATCATCAAATTACATTTCCAAAATGTATAACCTTATTTTATTTAAATTCTAAATAGATAATACAAGAACAAAACATACCTAAACGAAATGTAATCCTGTGATTACGTTGTTATTTATGGTAATGTACTTTTTGTATCATACATTTTTCTGTACGAAACCTAATTAAAAAAGAACTTTACTTTGTTTGTTTTTGTAATTATGTGGAAGGTTAAAAACTCGATTTACGTCGTTTTGACTTACATCGTGAGTCTTAGGAACATGTATGTTTCTTAAAGTAATTTTCTACAATGTTTGGAAATTTCTTTGATACATTTATTTTCTTTAATGTATGTACATCCATTTTAAAAGTAAAAATAAAAAATTACCGGTATTCAAAGTCAAGACATTCCAAAAATTGTTTGTTTTTTATTAGGAAATGGATACTCAGTACGTTCTCCGCTAAATTCGCGCCTTAGATTTAAACTTTGTTTTTAAGCAATAACTATCACAAACTTTTATCTAGTCAAGTATTTTGAAACATTAATATTTATATAGCAAACGAAATTACTCGGTGCTGTAATTCAATTGTTTCTCCCTTTTAACAAATTTTAAGCAATTATTTACATAAATATTTATGTACGTATAATTATCAAGGGGCTCACAATAAATCGGTCATCGTTAAACGCCAAACTATGTACTCAACCCGATTGCCTGTTTTCTTATAAATATTCATTAAATTTTGTTCCGCTACTGAGAAGTAAAAAAGTATAATTATCGCATGCGATACTAATTTCACTGGTACCACGTTCACTGTCGAATGTTATGCTCTGCTAGATTTTTCACAACTCTCATATAGGCCATAGTGTCCTTTGCAGCTCACTCTCTTTCTAATGCTCACTCTCAGTTTACTCACAAAATGCTGAATTGGTTTGTAACGCTCCCTGGCTACAACTCTCACTGTTGCGATTATTTTCCATCACTCTCATTGAGTTTAACATTGATAGAGATATTTGCATACATATGTATTGTATTTACATAGTAAATATGTATGAGTGTATGTATTTACTTAGTTCCAGGACCATAGATTATTAGAGTTGTAAGTAGAAGAACTATTTGTATTCTAGACCACAATAAATGAAAAATGTGAAATGTATGTTTGTTTCGCCTTTTTCCGTATGTGTTTGTAATATTTGTCGTGTTACCAAGTTTTAAATGAGTATGTGATGAATACATATCCATATCCCTTTTATTATATTTTAAATTACTTCTATGCTGCTATCCATCCTCACGTAATAGAGTAGTGTAGGATTTTTTGTCGGATTAAATAGAAATGTAGTTGGTTCGCCAATAATCCTTTCGTTTGAAGTTTTCTTAATTAACTTTAGTACACACTTTTAAAGAATGATGTTGACAAACAAAAATTTAGCTAAGGAGAAGAGCGAGAGTAACTTTTTGTTAATCGCACTAGCTAAATTTTGTTTTTAAAAAATATATACATACACAAATGTATGGATGTAAAAATTATAAACCCGAAGGAAATAAAATCGCACTTAGTTGGCAACACTGAATACATTTTTGATAAATCAAAGAAGCACGCCAGTTTGAGGAATCTCATTACATCCTGTTGCATTCGCTTAGGTATTAGATATACAAATAAATAGTGTGGACCCATAGCCATACAAAACGAGATGCTTATACAACTTGACCGGTTTTTGCATTTCCCTATTTAGCTGTTATACATACATAGATATAAGCTACATTTTTGGCGTAGAATACGTCTTACCTTACGGTATGGGCACCAATGCCAGGTTTTTATTGTTGTAATCTCTATTTCTTTAATTATAAGAAAACGGCTCGATTAATTTTTTTTTTTTTTTTTTTGTAGTCAAATGAAGATGTTAGCTTTCGTTTGGCATACATTTCATGTTGGTTGATATCTTCCTAATATTTAAATTTCTCAATGAAAATTGTATAAACACATGCACACAAATATGTGTGTGGTGTTTGGTTGAGTGTTTGCTGTTGGGCGATTTGTATTGCATAATTTTAGACGGGCAAGTTAAAGTAGAGTAAAAGAAGAGAAAATGCTGCCAAGCACTGCAAAGCTTATGTATATCATCCAAAGTAACTATCAAATAAAGAAATTAATTTGCTTGTATTATTTATCATTTATTGTTACATATGTTTTCTGTCTTATCGGATGGCGTATTCTACGTTAAACTTAATGGCCGTGTCTCTGACACAGCCTGCTTCTTTTTATGTACTTTTAGCTTGGTAAATAACGTGGTGAATAATCTGCTGAAGAAAGTAGATAAAATGTGAAACATTTAATGTACATAATTTTAAATACAATACTGTAACAAATAAAAATATTTGAATTGTGCATTCCTTATCTAAATTGTTACAGTTATTTTTTAACTTATATAATATAACTTTATATAAATATATACGAATTATCTATAGAATTAGGGCAAACTGTCGGCACAAACCCATAATGGTACCCATACAAAACTGCAAGTTGGCTATAAAATCTTCCTTTTTTAACGAAACAAAAGCAGCCGCCTTAGCTGAGTGTATAGCGCGTTTGCGTTTCGTTTCGTGTATTCCGGGTTCGAATCCTAACCGGGGCAAGTAATAGCAAAAATTATAGAAAAGTTTTTTCTTATAGCGGTCGCCACTAGGCAGGAAATAGCAGACCTCCAAGTGTATTTCTCTTATGAAAAAACTTCTCACTAAAATCATTTGCCCATCGGGGTGGTCCTAAAACTGCAGGTCCACACACCATAAATTGTAGAAGTTCGGCCAAGCATCGAGCTATGTGGTGTAAGCGCCAAATTATTATTACTATTGAAAGCACAGTGTAGGTAGGTAGGTAGGTTGGAGTGGCAGCCGCCTACAGCGGCTCACTTAGGCCAATATTAGGAGGCCCATTGTGTTACCACAAGGAAAAATTTGTACCATCCAAAAGGAAAAATTACCCCTCACCAAACCATTTTGCCTCGCTGATGAACTTCAACAGACAATTTACCTCGGCAATTGAAACCTCACTAAGGTCATCAAAAAACGGTGATCCCAGATATCGCATTCTGCTTCTACACAGTGCAGGACACTTACACAGTAAATGCAAGATCGATTCCTCCTCCTCGTCGTTCTTGCAGCTCCTACAGCATCTTCGGAAGGGTACTCCCAACCTTTCAGCATGTTTCCCTATCAGACAGTGCCCTGTTAGAGCCCCGATGACGTTGGAAATGTTTTCCCTACTTAGAGAGAGAACGCTGCGCGACCGTTTCCGGTCCCATTTAGGCCACATCTGCCTTGAGGTTCGACAGGTCGTATTTTGCCTCCATCTATTGTCAGCTTGCTTATATGTACAATCTCTGAGTAGCAGTTTGCAAGTGGCAAACGGCATACCAATGCGTTCTTTATCTTGAAGAATCTGCTTGGTCGTACCTTGTCTTGCAAGTTCGTCTGCCATGCAGTTTCCCTCTATGTCCCGGTGACCAGGGACCCAAATGAGGTACAGTCTGTTCTGCTTGGCCATCTCCTGCAGAGATAGGCGGCAGTCCAGCGCGATGTTAGAGTTAAAAGTGAAAGAGCTCAGAGCTCTGATTGCAGCCTGGCTGTCACTAAGAATGAAGATGTCTCTTCCTGTAATCCCGGTCCCAATCTTCTCTACCGCCTCCCTGATAGCTGAGACCTCAGCCTGGAAGACGCTGCAGTGATCTGGTAACCTA
This sequence comes from Anomoia purmunda, assembly GCA_951828415.1. NCBI lineage: Eukaryota > Metazoa > Arthropoda > Insecta > Diptera > Tephritidae > Anomoia > Anomoia purmunda. Next base: position 156,792,337 of record OX639993.1, read on the forward strand.
AAGGAAATTTGCAGGAGAGGGTTTCGTGAGAAAACGCCTCCTCCTACCTTATTATCGAGTTTCGAGCCATCTGTATAGATGACAATGCTATCAGGTGGAGTATGAAACTCAAGTTTCCACTCCTCCCTGCTTGGAATACGTGTAGTAAAATTACTTTCAGAGACCGATGTCAAGGCGCACCGATCCGTGCTGCTCGGAATAGAGCGGAACTTATAAAAAATACAAGAGTGCCCTTGGCTTTCAGGGTGCCACTGGGATGTCTCTCTTAGTCGCAAAGCAGTCATCGCTGCCATTTGTTGTCCAACCAAATCTAAAGGAATAAGGTCTAAAATGACGTTCAAGGCCTCATTTGGAGTAGTTCTGAGCGCCCCACTTATGCAGATCATACTAGATCTTTGCACCTTGGTGAGTAGTCTAAGGTTACCCTCTTTTTCTAATGCAGGCCACCACACGATTACCCCATACAGGAGTATTGGTCTGACGACCGCTGTGAAAATCCATCGACAGATCCGGGGATTTAGCCCCCATTTCTTGCCTATGGCTCTCTTACATGTGTAGAGGGCTACAGAAGCCTTCTCATGACGTTGAACTAGGTTCTCCTTCCAGCTCAACTTCCTATCTAAAATAACGCCTAGAAATTTGGCACTTGTAGAAAGACTTAACCGGGTACCGTTTAGTACCGGTGGAGTCACAGAAGGCACTTTATACTTTCTCGTGAAAAGTACAAGTTCCACTTTACTTGAGCTGACCCTGAGCCCGCAATGGGTGGACCACTTGGATACCTCCCGAAGCGCTCGTTGCATCAGCTCGCATAATGTCTGCGGAAACTTCCCCCTGATTGCAATCGCGACGTCATCGGCGTACGCGACGACTTTTGCGCCACCCCATGCCGTATCTCGCAGTAGCGTGTTTACGGTGAGGTTCCATAGGAGTGGGGATAGGACGCCACCTTGTGGCGTCCCCCTCGACACGTGCCGTGACAATTCGCTCGCACCCAGCTTAGCCCTTACTACTCTGCAACAGAGTAGCTGGCCGATAAAGTCAACCAGTGAGTGTTCAACCCCTAGATCCCTAACGGCGCCAGTTATAGCTTCTGGAAATACGTTATTAAAGGCGCCTTCAATGTCCAGGAAGGCTACAAGACAGAATTCCTTAACGCTGAGAGACTTCTCAATATAGCCGACCAAGCTATGGAGTGCAGTCTCAGTAGATTTGCCTTTGCGGTAGGCATGTTGGTCATTAGACAGTAGTCTACTGTCGATGGTATCGGACAGGTAGCTACTAATAATCCTTTCAAGTGCCTTAAGAGCAAAGGATGATAGACTGATAGGCCTAAGATCCTTTGGATTTGTGTGTGAGGCCTTACCGGCTTTAGGAATAAAGACAGCCGTGACATTTCTCCATGCCAACGGTATGTGATTTAGTTTGAAACAGGCCCTGAAAATAGTACAGAGCCATTTTGCAGACAGCTCCAGTGTCTCAATTAGCTGGGCAGGTATTATCCCATCCGGCCCAGCAGATTTGTATGGTTTAAAGCTTTGGATAGCCCATTTAACCTTTTCTTCCGAAACCGGTATGTTAACGGGGTTGGAGGAGATGAGCGGAGGAGTTCCTTCCTCCGCAATTGTACTACCAGGGAAATGGGTATCTAATAACAATTCAAGGGTTTCCTTTCCCGTTGAGGTCCAGGAACCGTCTTGCTTTTGCAAGAAACCTATCGGGTTAGGGGATCCTGAGAGAATCTTCCTTAGCCTGGCCGTCTCGGAAGCACCCTCGATGCCGCCGCAGAAGTTTCTCCACGAGGATCTCTTTGCCTCCCTTAAAGCTTTTTTATAGGTCTGAAGAGACTTTTTGTACTCTAGCCATACCAGCTCGAGACTAAGTCTCTTGGCTTTGTTGAAGTTTTTCCTACAAGATTTTCGTAGTGAGTCCAACTCGCGTGACCACCAATGGGGTTTACGTTTGCCCCATTGTTTTGGTTCAGGGCAAGCCTGATTTAGGGCATTTGAGCAGGTCAGCGTAAAAACGTCCACCATGTTCTCTAGATCCCCGATACAATTAGGTTCAATAAGAGGTTCGCTGTTTAGCCTATCCTCAAATAACATTTTGTAAGAGCACCAATCTGTGTTTTTTAGGTTTTTTCGCACCTTTGGGCTGGTAATAGAAAAGTTCAATACGATTTCAATATAACGATGATCAGAGAAGGAGTGTTCATCTAGAACCCTCCAACTCTCGATCAATTCAGATAGACTATCACTGCATAGAGTTATATCTAAAACTTCTTTACGATTGCTAGTAATGAAGGTGGGATCCCTACCTTTGTTGCATATAAGTAGGTTAGTAGTTAGAAGGTAGTTGAAGAGTAACTCACCTCGATCATTGATGTCCGTGCTCCCCCAGTTGACATGGTGAGCATTTGCGTCGCTGCCGACCAACATGTGTCCGCTCTCAAATTTGGACACTAAGTTCCGCACCATAGAGGGAGGGGGGTACTCGGCTTCGTACGGCATGTAAGCCGATGCCAGCACCAGTGACATTCCCCCTATCTCCGCAAGAATTGCCGTGACGTCGCCATCACTGTAATTAGGTAAAAGAAAGATATTTAAATCTGCTTTAGCCAGAATGCAGGCTCTAATTTTACCTTTACCGCGCTCCACGAAAAGCTTAAAGCCGGTGGCACTCAACCCACATACCCTTGAGTTACAAACCCAGGGTTCCTGAATGAGTACCACCGTAACGTCGCCTTTGCTCAGGCGACCTAGGAGAGCAGCTGAGGCTGCTTTAGATCGATGGAGGTTTATCTGCAGAATTCTCATGCGAGAAAACCGCTGCCTCCCCTCCAGCCACGACGGTGACATCAGCCACGCTCTCTCCGTCGCTGAGCAGCAGCTCCTCCTCCGCAAACATCCTGTGCATTGTTGGTGCAAAGTTTGTCTGAGAGGAGACGCTGCCTTCAGCGTCGGAGAGTTCCGGTTCCGGCTCCGGTTCGGGTGCCTCAATGTCCACGTCCATTGCTGCACCCGCACCAGAGGCACGCTGAGCGTCCCCGCGGTACACCTTAATGATGACCTCATCGAGGCCATAGCAGACGCGGCCTTGCCTCTTCTCAAGGAGTCCGATGGACTCCTTGTTTAGGGACAAGACCACTTGTCTCGAAGGGCCTTCCGCGTCCTCGACCCGGACGACCCTCCAATCACTTGTTGGGAGGGCCGGGTTCATCACCTGAAGCATCTTTAGGATGCTTTCCGGTGCCGATGGTGTCACCGGAACCCATGCCCTCGCCCGGGGTCTGACTGGAATGTCCTTCCAGTCTACCACCTCCAACTTAGCCCCTGGGTAGACAGGGCCCACCTTTGCAACGGCGGCCTTATACAGCGCCGCCGATCTCAGGTCTTCACAGGCGACCACCTTAATGTGGCCCTGGTACCAACCAGCGTCCTTACAGGCAGGGGGGGTTCCAGGGTTCTCCAGCAGAACGTCAAAGATGACGTTCGCCAGAGCTGCCTTCACCCACCTCCACTGGTCCTTTGGTATGGACCCGAGCTCGTTGCCTCGGTCCAGGACCCCAATAAGGATCCTGTCCTTCGCAACCTCGGCAAAGCTAGGCCTGCCCACCCACGAGTGCGGCCGGATTCTTTTAGAGGCCGGAGTTTGTTCTTCCGCCGATCTTTGTCGCTTTGACGGAGGCACCCGGTTTTCCACCGAAGCCCCAGTGACCCGGAAGTTAGGCAGCAGGGCTTTCGCCCTTTCCACCGCTTCCTTCGCGCTCTGGGACAACGTTTCCAACGGGACCCCGTCGTATCTTTTTAACGTCTTCGCGGCCTTACGCTTGTCAGCGAATTTGAACCGCTCCGACTCCAACATCAGAGGGGCGTGGCTCGTAGTTTCCATCGCTGCCACGCCCTCTATACTATCTTGTGCGGCTACTTGTCGCCTTAGTCCACTCGGGCCAGGCCGTGAGACCGTTGCCTTCGCGAGACTAGGCTTCGCAGCCGCGCCGGTGTTTGACGGGCCCCTAGTGCCTAGTGCCACGGAGGGATCTGCCGTTTCCAGCACAATCCCCGCAGCTTTGCTGGTGCTAGGCCCCGCCATAACACCCGAAGTCACGGGCCGGCGTGCAACACTCACATCCAGCCCGGAAGAGCTCCTATCGGAGCGAAGCGGCGCGTTAGGCGCTTGCGCCTGCGCATTCTTACCCCGAGATGGGGAAGAAGAAAATTTCATGCTTGTCTTACCCCGAGATGGGGAAGACAATTTTTTTGTGTTTTTTGTTGTTGTTGTTGCTTTATTCATCTTGGTCGTACGACCACCTGCTCGACGAGGCAAGCGCAGCGGTCTAGAAATATTGAGGGGGAAATGGGTGGTACACCACGACAGCGCCCCTTGCCGCGGTAAGGCCAAACTTACTCCCTGAGGTGGCCCGGTGTCAGGGAGGCGCCGTTAAAATACAGCCGGAATTTAAACCCCCTGGCTGCAAACCGACCAATGGGCACGGTAACGCTTGACACCCTGGATTAGGGGGGGGGGGGGGGGGGGGGGGATTAGCTAGAGAGGTAGGAGAGCTGGGAGATACTAGGAGGGATACAGGGTATGCGGACCAGAGAGATGTTGGTACGGTAATCTCCACATAAGAATCAGTGCAAGAACGAATCCTACACTGATTCTTATATGGAGCCTCCCTCTTAGTTCGTGGTGGCATGGAAGACCTCGAAAGGAACAACCGTGCCAACACTTAAGCCTCATCCCCACGCCAAGGAGACCAACGATGATGAGGAAAGCACAGTGTAAAAGTCAAAAAAATAAAAACGAAATTAAAACAAGTAAGTTAGTTTCTAAGTTCGTGCAACCGAATTTTAAATGCCCAACGCAAAAGTTAATTTTATATATAAAAATTAATGTGAGCCCTTTATAGGCGTCCAATTACTCCACCGATCTTTATGAAATTTTTTACAAAAGGTCTCCGGGCCCAACATAAGAGATATATAAAAGTGTCCGGGTTACGCCCCCATTGAAGAGAAAGTTTTAATTTCGTTTTATATCCGGTGGGTATATACATAAATACTTATGGCTTATGGATCAGTCTGTGTATCATTTGAAAAATGGGCGACGTCACGCCCTACGCAATAAAAATACAAATCCGCTACCTATACTTCCTATATATCAGACTATATTAATTGTTGGGAAAAAGGCGCACTCCTATCTCCATTTAAGACGAAACTTTCCCTCTAAAGGGGCGGAGTCACGCCCATAAACCAAAAAAATAATTGGAATACGTACATATGTATTTATTTCTTCAACTTAATTATGTATATATAAAGTTTGAGCAAATTATCATCACCGGTTACTGAAACAACGCATTCTTTTGATTTTCACAAAACACCGTTATGTGACAGTGGTATTATCCGATTTCGCTCACCCGCAATGCCAGTCTACCCTGGGCCCAGGTCAATGTACTTATATGTACCAAGTTTCGTTGATATAGCTCAATATTTACTCGAGCTATATAGTGCACGGACAGACAGACAAACGTGACTTGATTAATTCCGCTATTAATTTTAAAAAATTTGGTATATATAGTATATGTCTATTTCTATCTCGGTTGCTTTATGCTGTTATAAACAAAAACCGCTTGGGTAAAAAATATTCTTAACATTCATGTTAATACACAAAATTGCCGCATAAAGATTGAAGGGAATACACGAGACCCATAGCTGATGTCGTTGTCATCGGCATACACCAGCAGTTGCGCACTCTTATAAAATATGAGGTCTCAGAGGTTTAATTCTGCAGTTCGAATTATCTCTTCCAATATTTTGTATGTCTGTTGTATGAAACCTTGTTTGGTATCAAACAGCTCGGATAGCTCCTTCCTAATTTAGGCAAAGCAGATGATGTTGATCAACGTCATTTTAGATACCAGGGAGAGATTGTGTGTGTTGATCCTGTTCTCAGAGATCTTTTCCAATATTTGGCATATCATGAATATCTGGTCGATAGTAGATTTACCAGGTCTAAAGCAACACTGATAACTTCGAATCAGTTCGTTGACGATTGGCTTCAGTCTATCGCACAATACGCCCTAGACATAACGTTACTTCCACCCCACGCCGGAATCTAAAATGCAGAGCTATAGTGCGATTCACTAACTTATTTTAACGATATTCGCATGGCTAACTCATCTTAACCAAAACGTTGACGATGTTGCTATTCAGTAGCCATTTTTTAACGATTTTCGCATTCGCCGAAAACTAAACGACAACAAATTTGATGTTGTTAACTCAATCGAGAAAAGAAAAATTCGTGATTTCAGCTTAAATAAAAGATAAATTTTAGAATGCGGTGATTTGTTTTCTTGAAATTAAAAAAGGAACATTACATAATGTCGTTTGAATATTTGGCATAGGATTTATTACGAGGTGACGCAGAAGTATGCGCTCCAACCGTGGATCGACGTTTACTCTGGAATGTGGAAAATTCCTCTCGTTTGAATGCAACAGCATTTCAGAAGCTGTATCGGTTAACTCCAGACTTGACTGAATACCTAATTTCTCAGCTTGACAACCAAATAAGAAGCTCCATAATAACAGCAAAATCGACTGAGAAACAAGTAGCTCGTGTAATCTTTAAGGCTGGATGTAATTTTAAATTTTACTTTTATATTGGTAGGTTCTAGCGGCTTTGAGATTCTTCGTAACTGGTTGCTATCAACGACCCGTAAATTCTGAATACGCTGGAGCGCAACGCGAATTTTGAAAAGAAAACCATAGCATATTTACAGGTGATTCCGGATATTCCTTCGAATCGAGTTGATGACTATAGCAATAAATATGCCACTCATAATGGAAGTGCCATGCTTAGACCCAATAGTAACTTTAATAAAGCTATGGAAAATAAACAACAAAACTCTCTATGACAATACTCCACCTCTTTCTTAAAAAACACACAATAACCAACATATAAAACTGCACTACAATAAACATTTCAGCAGAGATAACTGCATTACATTACCAAGAATGAGATTTGGAGTAACAAAATTCACACTACAACATCACGTCACTCTCCGTATCATCAAAGACTGTACTCTATCGGGAAGCCAAACTAATATAGAAACAAATCCACGAAGTCTAAATCACAGGTGGGGCAAAATGGTCTAGTAGCCCAGCCCCTTTGTATACTTTATAAATAAAATATAATTAGAAATAAATAACCTTATATGAAATGTTAAGGAGGCTGATCCTGCGGTGGTCAAAGTCTAATCGGTAGGCATTCGTGCCACCATATTCTGCAAATGTGCAAAATTACACTGTACAACAACAATTTTGCAACAAAGTAAGATAATTGTTGCTAAGCGGACTTACAGTGCAGCATGCCAGGTCTTTATATATATGTCCACCATTTTTTCACTTTTAATCAGGGACCGTAACTGTTATGACTTTTTTTTCGAAAGAGTCAATAAATAATTGTTATTTTTCCACCGATATATTTTCAGTCAAAAATAAAAGTTAAAATTAGACTTTTATTTTTTCAGTCAAATAAAAAAGTTAAAATCTGACTTTTATTTTTTCGATTGAAAATAAAATTTACAATTTTATTGCTAATCTATTTGAATGTAACTGTTTAAGATAAAAACATTTTGTTGCTACGTATAAACAAGACATTTATTATTTGTTGTAAAACTAAACTGACTTTTTTTGGCTTTTATTTTTTCGGTCAAATATAAAAGTTAAAATTTTACTTTTATTTTTCCAGTCAAATAAAAAAGTTAATATTTGACTTTAATTTTTTCAGTCAAAGAAAAAAGTTAAAATCTGACTTTTATTTTTTCGATCGAAAATAAAATTTAAAATTTTATTGCTAATCTATTTGAATGTAACTGTTTAAGATAAAAACATTTTGTTGCTACGTATAAACAAGACATTTGTTATTTGTTGTATAACTTAAACCTTAAATTAAAGAAATTAATTTATTGTCTAGGAAATATATTTACAGAAGACGGAAAATTCCAATTAAAAGGAAGTGAGTTTTTTACTTTGATTTTTTTTTTAATTAAAACATATTGAATTGTAATATGTAAACTGCTATTTTTGACCGAAAAATTAAAACTAAAATTTTAACTGCTATTTCTCACCGAAAAAATAAAAGTAAAATTTTAACTTTTATATTTGACCGAACAAATAAAAGTCAAATTTTAACTTTCATATTTGACCGAAAAAGTAAAAGTCAAATTTTAACTTTTATTTTTGACTAAAAATATATCAGTAAAAAGTAACGGTTAATTGCTGACTTTTTTGTAAGAAGTTAAAAAAATATAAATCATATAGGATTAGCATTCCTTGGCTAACAAGCATCACATTGGTATATACAAATGTTAAAAAAACAAATTCTTTCCAGCTAACTTTTTAAATTGAAATTTCGAAAATAACTATTATTTTCGATCCCTGCTTTTAATCGAATTTCTATAAAAAAAAGTGGAAACGCTAAGTCAAATATTATTAAAACCTTTTTGATGCGTTCGGAAAAAATTTCCTTTCTAAAAAAATAGGAGGGGTGGCGCATCAAAGTGTAGAGGTGAGATGTTTAATAAGGAACAACATTAATTACAAATAAAAAACTTGGACGCGCAAAAATTATCTGTACGATGTCCCCTACCAGAAAAATGCAATGCTTACTCTGTTGCAAAGAAAATCTTGTACTGCATTATTGAACGAAAAATAGTAAAATAAATTATTTAAAACAAAATCAGTATAAAATCTCAAAAAATCGTTATAGCCTTAAAATACATACATACGTACACATATGAAACTTGTATTTGACTGTTGTTAAATAAATATAAATATGTAGATTTGAATATAGAAATGTCAAAATCTACATAATTCGCCACAACCACAATGCAACTATGAGGATAACAAAAACATCTATTTAAGCTTTGAAACATAAACCACAATACAACAACTACACAAATGCGCTACAACATTAAGCGCACCAACAATTCCACAATAACAGCAACCACGTTACTTACATCTTTGCCGCAAGTCAGACATTGCGCTAATTGACTGAAAACTCCCTTTTCCGGGCTATATTTGTGGAAGGAAAGGGGGAGAAACCTGGCTGCCGCACAGTTGGTAGTCAGTTGAGTTTCGATTGACGTTACTGTGGTAGTAGAAATGCACTTCCCTTCTCTTCTTCACTTCAAAAAATAAAAAAAAATAAAAGCAAATAGCAGATGATGCAAAATCTATGACAATTACAGAAGCAAGTATCACAAAAAAAAATTACTGCAAATGTATGCAACTTTTAATAGTTGTCATCCAATATTTACATTTCTCTACAAATATGTACATGTTACTTGCATTTTCAAGTGACTATACATAAACCCAGTAGAAAATATTTCGAGCGCTCTCTAATTGAACAGAAATGGAGAAATGATTCGTTTTTGCCGCTTTGGTTACCCATCAATATATTCTCTGCTTTAGGAGCAAAATGTGATATTTGCATATCAAACTCGCATAATTACGCGACAAATAAAAAATGATCGAAAAATAACTGTTATTTCGATTTATTCGTGCATAAACTTAACTATGTTTAAAGAGTAAAAAAATTTCATCGCCGGAAATTCGACATGCAGATAACATTGCCTAAACTTATAGAGAAGATGAGGTAAGGACATTTTATGCACTTCAGTCACTATTATGTAATATATTTATTTTTATTTATTGAAGATTAACTTTTCAAATTAAAATTCATCAACTGCGATTTGAAGAACATTTTTTTATGAAATTCTTGGCAAACCATTTATTTTAAGCATTAGTTGGAAGGAATACAAAATATTTTGTTGAGTGCTTTTTTTAGTATAATTTAATTTTTCGTTTACTACAATCTTTCGATATTATTCGAATTCAATATTACACTATTTTTCACATCAGTATGAAAACTACACTAGAAAAAACAATTATCTGGATTGAAGAAAACCCATTATTAAAGTAAAGAAAAATGGGAAAAAATTACGAAATTTTCCCACTTTTGGCTGCAAAAATTACATCAAAATAAGGAACATTTTTCTTTGGTTCTTTTGTTTTTTTTTCAGTATATACAGATTTTGGAGAGAAGCCTTTTGCCACATGCTCTATAAACTATTGACTTTTTTCATTAAAAATAAAATAGAATTAAAGTGCTTTAGAAAGTAAAATTTTGATACTAATTTTCGATTAATTTTTTTTGAATTCGGGTGTTAAAGTGTGAAGTGTACTCGTATAATAAAAGAAAATAAAACTAAAATAAATCTTTAGAGCACTCAATTTTTTGTCTTTGTTTCAACATGTGAAGAATGATCTTGTTTTGCCCGTTTGGATCCTGAGACATACCATTTTAAAAGAAACATTTTGGACAATTCGGAAGTACTCCATGCTCTTGATTGAGCGCTCCGAAATTGCTTCCCAGCATGATCCTTTTTTCTACTGGGTTTATGTTTCTTCTTACAATTCAATTACACTTTTGAGTATACACAAATGTATGTTTTGTTTCAAAATTAATTTTGAACTATATAAAAACCAACGGTGAACTTGCTGCGGTAAGGGGCTCTGCGGTAGACGGCCCTCTCTTTTCCCCCTTTCCCTTACTTCCGGCCACCGAAAGGTCTCATCTAAATAGGTGACTAAAGAACGAGATGATAATACACAAAAGAAAATAAACCTCGGGTTCCTGCACGGGTAAAAATGCCGCAGATGCAGATTGAATTTGCGCGCTGCGGGATGCCACCCAAAGTCCTCCACGGGCTATCAGTTTGTCTCCAGGCTTGCGTCAAGCCCAACTCTACCGGGAGCAATAAGAGTGAATGATCTTAATAAGCGCGCCTGCTGCTGGAAATTCTTGAATAAGGGCATCTTTCCTTCAAGGCAAGATGTCCTCGGACAGAACCAAAAACTATAGAAAGCGGATGCGGATTTGTCGGAGTAGCAAAAGGCCTCTTTGAAATGGGGGATGGAAGTCATCGCCAAAAAGTGTGCACGAGTACGTGGAAATGGTGGTGATGAAACCGCTTTTGACCCACACGCCGAAGAAACACACCCTTAAGAGACCGATATATCAGAATAATACGAAAGAGGTCAAAACCTTCGGCGGCCAGTTTAGCGCATTGCATCCAGTCAACATGATGGCAAGAAACATAACAAGGGGTTCGCCTCAAGCGTGTATAATTATATTTATAAGCACTTTCGATCGTTATTAGGAAATTTTGTATAGGCCGCATAGAGTAGCAATTTTATAGAAAAAACACAAAAAACTTAAGAGAGTTTTGTTAATATATTTCATATTTTATTAAACATATTTTTTCTTTTGTATGTTAGAACAGAGGGCAAAACACCTTACTTAGTTACCGCATCAGATGATCTTTTGTAAAAAAGTTAACCCAATTCACAAGAAAAAATTCGAATAGCATTTACCTCAGTTTGAGTTCGTGGATTTGGAGTAAAAACGAAATTTAAGTAATTTAAATTTAAAAATATTGAAACACCAGAATACCACGTATAAATCAATCCTCCTTCGATTTATGGAGAAAAATATCCAACGCCATCAGGAATAAAAATTACGAAATTTTTCTTGAAAGTGTCTTTCTCTAACTTAACAACAACCCATTGCAATGCAGCCATCCATCTCTATAGCTTTTGTGCGTGCTCGTCAGTTGTAATAGTTCCGGAATGGATTTTTTTCACAACGTCCAATAACATAGTAAATGTAGTTTTGTTGACCTGGTAGCTAGACACAAATCAATAAAACTTGTTTATGAAAATATTTGCACTAATTGCGATCACCAATAAACATATCTAAATACTTACACTAATTCAAGCGCATCTAAAGGGTCGGAATGATCCTCCGTCTAACATTTTCATTCTTCTATTTTTTCCAAAAAATTGATTACTTATTTTGGATAAATTGACAACTGTCAGCTGTTTATTTCATTTCTAGGGTGAATCAAAATCGAGCTCTAAAATGAACAAAAATTTCGGATTTGAGTGCACCAAAACTAAATTCACTCGGTTTTAGATTAATTTTGATATTCACTTTCACTCCGATTCCGGAACCTGCTTGATGATTTTAATACATTTTTTTATACTTTTGAAATTAAAATTTCAAAATTAAAAAAAAAAATCAATTAATTTTATTGATTTAAGTTAAAATATCTTTCAACTTTCTTAATCCTCATTCGTTCGATACCCATATTGCAATACTTGATTTCACTCATTGGTGAATTTGGCTTATTAAATAGGTGGCAACTACCTTTAAAAAATTATACATACATACATACATATGTGCCACATCTTAACCAAATCTGTTCGGTCGTATTGTAGCTATATCTATGTGATTTAACTTATATGTAATTAACTTTAATTTTTTGTAACAGGTGGCAACTTTCAGTCAAGTGTAGCCTGTAATTTAATTTAGGTTATGTTATAATATATCGATGTGCCAAATTTTTTACAAGACGTTTGGCCGTGAAAACCTAACAAGCACACTCACATTAAATTTTTTGTGTTCTTTGATAAGTGTAATGCAGTGAAGAGAGTTATTTTCGATTATTTCTGTTTTTTATAACTGTTATTTAGGAGACATATTTTTTCCGTCGTTAATAAAAGTTAAAGATATTAAAATAATAATATTGTTGAAGATGAAGATGAAGATTGAGAAGAATATAGAGATGATGAAAACAGAAGTGATGATGAAGATAAAGTGAAAGATTAGGGTAAAGACAAAATAACTCTTCTCAGACAGTGTAAAAGTAAACTTTGGGTGATAACTATTAAGAGACAACGTAGAAAATAAATATTGGGATATCCTGGCAACAGAAACATTATTTCTCCTATCTAATCAGGCAACGTAAAGAATAAATGTTGTAATATAACTCTTATCATTTCGAAATAACAGTTATTTTTGTTCCCTTTAATATATATACATGTATATATCGATTCCCTTGATTTATCTGTAAGAAAAAATCGCCAAGTGAACAAATTCAAAACCTTCAACATTGTAGTCGCGCCGATCATAAAAACTATAAAACACAAAGTACGATTACGAACAACATACTATTTACTTACATTTCTATGCACGAAACTTAGTACGAAATTCCCCGTTTATTTGCAGTTTTGTTGATCCGTGAAAAGTTTTGAGCATTGCACAAAAGTTATGCATTTTAGTTGCTACACTTTTTCGTTTACATTTTCACTTATTTTAAATTTATTTATTTTTTTCCTTTATTGTAGATTTTCATTTCCATTGTAAGAAGTAACGAAATGAACGCTGCAACTCAAATTTGAGCCAACAAAGCAGAAAATATTTCATGAACAAAAAAAAAAAAACAAACATACATAAAACTTCAGAAACACAAAAGCAACAACACAAGTTCAACAAAATACAACGAAATACATAACACATCCCCGCGCCTGCATAACAATGACATTCAGGCAGCTCCCAGCTACAACTAGACGCCATGCAATTTCAACAACTTTCTGCAACTTTTGGTGCTCTACACTGGCGCTATCTTTGTGCTGGTGAATAACAAATCATCCGCCACTCCCACAAAATGATTTTACCGCTCGCTAGATGACGTTGAAATCCAACATGGAGCGAAGTAGCTGGATGGGGAGGGAGGGGGGCTGGTGAACTACTAACTCTGACTGACAGTATACCTTAGAGACTGCATGCTTGTCTCTGTCTTGCTGACATTCTCAGTGCTTAGGTTTTGGTTTTTTTTTGATAAATTTTTTTCCGCCTCTTTTTCTTTGTGCGACTGCCTAGCTGCTCGTGTGCCTCCACTGGTTTTGTTGTTGTTGTATCCAGAGTGTTAGTAGCTGTTTTGCGCGTTAGGGAAAGTAGTAGTAGGTATGTATGTAGCCAGTACCGCGACTCGTACGAGTTTGATAGTAATAAAAATACATCGTGTAACTGCAGATTAAGTAGCAGCAGCGTCAATGGCAGGAAATTTTGTATAGCAAAACTTTTTCTACTACAACTTGAAATTTTGTCATATTTATGGCTAATGTAAAGAGTTTTTGACTTTCCTTCGCCGGATGTTCTCTCTAGCGGCTACGATTGCTATGCTCTAATATATTTTATGTGCTTGTGTCTGTGTGTGCGTGGGTTTGTAAATGCTAGTTAGTTATTAAATTACAAACAGCAATTTATTCCTTCGAATTCAGTGCGATTTTCAAAAAATTCCGTCATAATGCGAGCATAAAATAGCATTACAGTAAGTAGAAAAATGGACTCTATTGTCAAAGGAAATTTATTTGAATTTGGTGCATTGAATGTTTTTGAAGTTTCTTACAAAATGTTTAGTTTTGTTACTAATGCTTTCATGAAAAAGGAAGAATAATGGAGGGACTTTAATGCAATTGGTTTATTTATTTGATTTGTCGAGATAATTTTTGTTTGTCTTTTAAATCACTCTCATTAAACTTGCCAACTCTCTCAACCGAGTTCAAGCACCTTGGTGTTATGCCAGATAGGAAGCTCGAATAGTAGCGAAACATCGAAGACCGTTCCAAGAAGACCATCACCGCCTTGTACTTTTCTCTTCTACAGATTTCACATCTGGTGGCCAGCTCTACTCAAGACTTTATCCAGAGCCGAGGAGAACGGGTGCATCGTATGGCTTCCATGCTAGCCACGGGAGCACTACCCTCTATACCATCCAAATCTCTGGAATTAATTTTAAGCCTTCCACCGGTGGATCTACATGGCAAATTTCTGGTCGGCTCTAGTGCTGCAAGGGAGCCAAGATTCGGGCACGTAAGGGTTCTGTAAGCTCTTCCGAATACTCTAAGGAAGCTAGCTTGCAGTACTCCTCTACTCTGCATAGACAAAAAATTCTCCATAAGTATCCCAAAGAAGAATGAAAGGGAAAGTGCGAAGACCTAGACCCAGAGTCGCGGGCTATTTATACAGGATGTTACAAACACAACGAAAGAGTGGGCACTCCAACGAATATGCGTTGTATCTCTGCTTACCGGACCACAGCACTGTTTTTCAGCCAGTGCTAAATGTCATAATGGAGGCTAAATTCTGCTCTAGACGTGGGCATGCCTATAATCTCCTGCAAACACAGTTTAAAGACGAAACTCGGACAAGTTTGGCCAAAGGTTAACGTAAAGCAGTCCAAAGCTCTCATTCGCCTTGGCCGTCCTTCCCTCAGGCTAATGGTCGGGGTAATAACTGAACACTGTCTTCTGGGCATACCTGGGAGAGATTGGGATGCCTAGCCAAAGTTTTCTGCCGCAGTTGCAGAGACGAGGAGGAAGTGGAGAGCATCGAACACTATCTCTGCCACTACCCCGCCCTGGCCAAAGCCAATTCTCGATTTCCCGCACTCGGTGGTACACCTTCTAAGGGTTGAAAGAAAATGCATGGATACCGCCAGCGGTATCACATCGGGCTTTGTTAGTTTACGTGTGCCTCCGTGGTCTTGCACGGGAACGGCCGCTTTATCCTAACCCAACCTATCCTAAGTATAATTTCCTATTACTACAATTCTATTAATTACAATTTCAGTCAATATATATTTTTTTAAATGAACTATTTATGGGGATATGGATTTCACGAAAAGTATGCGGGATTGTTAGTAAAATGTGTGCCTTAATTGCGATAAATTTTGATACGACTTGGCTGATTCTATGTTCTAGGTTTCATGATCCGTTTTCCCATCGAGAATTTCATTTAGAAACATAGGAAAATTATAATAACCGAAAAAATTATTTTAAATACACTACTCCTTTCATATATTAATGATAGTGTACAATGAATATTATCAACATCCGGTCACCTTAACTTGTAGCTTCCATGCAACTGGTTGTTCAACTGTGAGGTTATTTTTTAAACTTCTTAATTTAGGCAGCTAAAACTGTGAAATTTTGTAAGCTATTTACTTATTAATCATAAAAGTTTACTAAGAAAATCATCAATATTGGTGCTCTACAAGGTATAGGCTCTGATGCCACCGATTACACTGTGCAACTATTTTATGGCATAGCGTTAAGTAAAAACGTAAAAGCAAAGTAAAATAGTCCATGGGAAATATTTTCATAGAACATTTCAACCCACTAGCTACCACCTCAAGAAACCACTCAAAAATCAAATTTCGAAAGTAGCTAGACGTTTAAAATGTGCTAGGGAATTATTTGCCGAAAAATTTCACTAGGCGTCTCCTTAGAAAGGGAAAACCAAATATCAAACATTTTGATTTTACCTAACGTAATTTTCAATTCTATCAGTTCCTGTTTAAAATGTGGGAGTTATGGAATCAAAAAGTTGCATTTGCAGGCAATTAAGTGAAATTGTTAAGTTGTTGCGGAACCGAGATTTTTACTGAAAAAAAAACAAAAAAGCTAGAAAAATATTCCTAATTTTGATGTAAGTTTTTTTGCAAATTGCGATATTTTCTCCCAATTGAGTAGGGTTTCTTCAAAATAATTAAAAACCTACATAAAATGAAATCTTTTTTCTCCAATTCATTCCCATTTTTCTTTCTGCTATCTCTTCAATTCAGATATTTTTTTTTTGTTTGAGTGTTAACAGTAGGTTTGTTAAACGTAATGTGGTTCAATTTAAGAAAGATGGTAGTTTCTGCAATTTGAGGAGGGAAACTGACTAATTACCACAGCGTGAGTCGTATAGCCTTCAGAAATATAATTTTAAAAAATTTCAGAATGAATAAACAGGTTCATGGTTTAACAGAACGGCTAGAGAAAGTGAGGAGTGAAAGAAGTGATTTGCTCCCATTGCAACGCTTGAATTGTAATATTATGTTTTCTAAGGAAAAGCTTCTCGTATTACAGGCAAGAGAATGGCCGCGTTTATACAACCAATAGGCCCGATATTCTAGCTGATATAAAAACCATATCTACGAATGGAAAGTTGTGTCTGCTTTTCATTGGTAAAAGCGTAAAAATTCACGCAAAATATTATTTGGAAGAAGTGCTTGTTAGGCATTCCTCCGATCGTAGATCCAGGCTGCTTAGCAGTAACCTAAAATCTTAAAAACCTGATATTTTTATAAATTGTAAACAAAAACATGAAACAGTAGTCGACACTATTCAAATTTTTGCTTTTATTCCGAATAAACGTAGCTTGCCTACAAAAAATATTCCGTAGTTTGTTACTTAAAGGTAGTGCTTTATGTTGATCTGAATTTCATCAAAAAATTATTTAAATAATCTGTGATTAAGCCAAGTTTCTAGATTTTACGAATTTAAAATCGAACAATATAAAATTTTTAGTTCCTAAAAGTTAATAAAGTCCACTTCAGTGAGAGTATCAATTTGAGCAATCACTCATGATTATCGTTTATCGTCGAAAAGTAAGCTCTGGTGAAAACAAATCGACAGCAAACAGACTCAACAAGAGCGAAACGTTTAGCTGTGCCTTTATGAAATTAAAAACGAGCATTCAAAAAATACTATAAAGGAATTATCATATTGTGCTAGGTTTGCATTTAACTTCCGCTAGACAAATCGCTTACGTTCGATATATGTCATGCATCCGCTAAAATTTGCCTGTGACGTGTCTTAAACTAATGCTTTAATTTCAATTTTACTACGATTGATTTCCAAATGATTTATTTCTTCAATACCTTTTAAGCAAGAAACTTCCAAACTCGGGATGTGGAAATGAAAAAATATATTTATATATATCGTATAGATATTTTAAGCATTATCGGTTATTTGTATCGATGTAGCGATATTTTTCATTCATAATGACGTAATTACCTAAAGTCTTGTAAAATATTCGGTAGTGAAAAAATAATGCATATTGAGCAGTTTTATTATCTTTATTTATTACTAGGAAATACTCGGTATACTCTGTTACCTCTCCAAAAGTACAGAAAAGTAAAGTATAATGCATACAGCATAGAACAATATACATACTTTGGGATACCTCACAAAAACAAGCTGCTGTTTTCAAACGGGAATTATAAAATTTATAAAAAAATCGCGAATTATATGAAGATTTATACTGTAATATTTGATACTAGCGAGTAAAAATCAAATATCGATATTTCGAGATTAAAAATCTCCACTTTTTTATCCACTATTTCCTACAGAAAAACATATTGATACTTTTTCCCCAAGCCTATACTAAACTTTTAAATTTACTAATGCTTGCCTCTCCATTTATAAAAAGTGGCAACTAAACAAGCAAATACATACCGTGTAAATCCACTTTTACTGAGAAAACAAGGTAGATTTGTATTAAAAATATGAAAATCACGCATAGGTCCGTACAGAAAATCACAAAATGGAGTTATGTCGACAGAAAGACGTGATCTGTATTTGTAAGACTTTTCTCCAATCCATACGACAAATTTGTACAGCGAGTAACTTCACTTTTACAACATAAGTCGAATTGGTGATCAACACCCTTGAAATATTGGTATGGTTTAAGGTTTTACATATGGCTTTTGTCGGCAATTGTATGCAAGATATTAGTTACGTATACGCACTGTATCCACACAGGTAACAATCCTACATATATGTATACATGTACATATGTATGTACGTATGTACACATGTATGCATATTATATACAAAACATTAGTTAAAATTTGGGCATCTATTAACAGTTGCAGCTTTTTACATATATAAAATATACTTAACTCTCCAAATTCAAGAACACGAGATGAAATATGAAATACTCGTACACTTAATATTTTCATTCCAAGGAAAAATAATTTAGGAATGTTCAGCGAGTTATTTAATTGCTTCCGTCATATATGCATATCTGGAGTTAGTGTATGTAATTTTGTTAAACTAATGTTATATATGTGCATGATATGTGGAATGCCAAAGGTAATTACTTATGCTGCTTGCATATACAGTTGTGGTCGAGAAAATAGTAGTAAAATGTATTGACAACTTCTGGCTTTCCTTTTTGTAGTTTGTAATATTTAAACAAAAAATAAAGTTAATTCTATAACAAAAACCACGTATGTCTAGAAAGTTTATAAAAATTGGAAACACTAAAAAAAAATGTAATGAAAACTTACAACTTTTTAATTCGGAGTTTTAGAAAATTAGAGGAGTACACAATTTTGTAGACCATTAAATTTTAATATAATAAAGTGCAAGTTTCTTGTGGATAAAAAATGTTGTGGAGTTTTGATAATTATTTCATATAACACATGAACAAAGTTTACTTTTGTGTGGAGAAAATGTGCTAGCAAAAGGAAAATTATCAAAAAGCAACCAGAATTTTTAGCTACTTCAAACTTGAAATTTATTGCACTTAAGTTCAATAGGCTACAAAACTGTATATCCTAAAATCTAAATTCGGATTAAACAGTTACAATTTTTGATAAAAAATTTTATAAACTTGTCGAATTTTTGTAAATTTCCTAGAAATTTTGAAAGTTCGAATTACATGGTTTTTATTACAGAACTAACTATTTTTTTATGCAAAGCTATTAAAATTAAATAAGGAAACATTTGTCAATATATTTTGCTACTATTTTCGTGATCACATGTGTACGTATATTGGCCATTGGTAACCAAATTGCAATAACTTCAACACAATTTGTAATGTAACCCCTTTGGAAACCAACAAAAGCATATCTACTCACAATACTTAAACATATGAGTATATTAGGGTGGTCGTTATTTACCCTATGATTTTTTTGTGGGCGTCTCCTCAGATCTTTGAGTATCTCCTGGAACTCTATATCAAATATAAAAAAAGTTGTCATTTTCAACTACAATTGTGCCTAAAAAATTTTGTATACAAATCCCATGAGAAATATGTGCGTATGCACAGTGTAGTTCAAATAAATATTTTCCTAACAAAATCTAGTTTTTATATTATTGGTTTATTCAATACTAGCTATCCGAAGAGTGTGCCGCTAAGCTTAAAAAAATCAACAACAAAATATAAACACAGGCATACGTTGAAAAATAAAATTTCATTCAAAAGAAGTGAATTCTAAGCCAATTCTAAGAAAAATAGTTTTTTCCCCATTTAATATTCCGCTAAAGTATCCCCGAGGCTACTGTCTTGTCGCTGGTTAAAGCCCCATGAAAATCCATTCAGTAATTTTGGATGGCAACCCTCTGCTCTCAAAAATATAGGTATGATTCTTGTCCTCGCCGAGACGAACAGTTTGACACATTTTCAAGCTTTCTCGAAAACTGTTTATTATTATTCATTATTTTTAGAGGATAAACTTTGTAAAAAAATTATAAAAAATATTTTATTGAAAGAGAATCTCATTAGAAAAATTTGGATTGCTAGAGCATCTAAATCGGATAGAAAACGTAAAAGAGATTACAAATTAAAAAAGGCGGTTAATGTAAATTTTTGCTACATTCACTTTTTCGGTTGAAAATCTGCCAAAACCTTTCCATTTCACGGTGCAACAACCAGAATGCATATTTGATAATATCACATTTTATATGGATTTAAGCTCGCTGATTCTAAAAACGGCATTTTTCCACCAAGTCTAGATTTTGAGACACGGGGTGCTGAAGGGTTTCATGAATTTATCCCCACATGGATCGACTTTTTCTCAATGTTTTCCATTATTTTTTTACGAATCGCAATTCTAAAAACAGATCTGAATTTATTATAAAATTATGCAAATTTTGATATAGAAAGCGTTTGCATTGTTTTAGATCTTTCAGAATCAAGAAAGCTTGAATGTTTGTAGTTTATTAATTACAGAATCTAAAGCTCCAAGACTCTAACATTATAGTATTTCAAATTATTTATTTAATTTTGTATTTTAGTTTGAATTTAAATTTTCCCATCTTGTCTTGGACAGGTCTAATGAACATTTATTTATTTAATACCCCTGATATTTCTTGCACCTTTACACCCAAACATAAATATGTACATATGTATCTACAAGCAGATATGCACAGACAATTGAGTGATAACGCCAACATCCGCCCGTTATTGTATCATTTTAAATTATGACAGGAAGCTGTATGCAATGACTGACGTTGCCTTTGATGGTTGGAGGGGCCCTGGAGGGAATTCTTATTGCTCCGTATTGTCGCTCTTCCAACAGTGAACTCATAGTAACTATGTGTAGCTTTTATTTCTCTTTATCATTCAAGTGACTAGTGGTAATGTTTGTAGAAATTTTCAGTGTTGTTGTTGCAACAGCTTTCCTAACCATACGAATATAAATTTTAAATTTGCGAACAAGTTTTACAAAGTCCAAAAGGATATTTTTTTGAAGAGGGTTTCACCTGTTTGCAAAATATAATTCATCATCTATTATATATGTTGAGAATGTGTTGACAAATAGCTGACGAAAAGCCGGAGTAAGAATGGAGATCTCGTTATATTTGTTTTTTTTTTTTGACGTTGATCAACAACGTAGCGCCTACTCTTTCGACCAACTATGTAAATGATTGAAAATTTGGCAATTCAGCGACTTCTTGATATGGAAAAAAATCGAATCAGCTACTCTGATGAAACTATTTATTAGATGAGCATTGGTTTAAATTTAGTTTATGTAATAATAAGCATTCACATAATAATTATTATCGATAAGAGTTATGGTATTAATTTTTAACAGTTAACTGAACTGAAAAAGTTAATTTTTATTGAACCATGTAGAAAATTTTATTATGCTAATTTTCGAAGTAAAATGCGTACGTCACTTATTACCACATACCATACCAATTTAAATAAAATACTGAACTATGTATATTGGCAGAGCTATGGAAAAACCCTCACTTATATTTTGCGCTTATTTGGCGACTTATTCCTATTTTCTTTTAGAACCTTTGTCACATCTATTTCAGTTTTTCAGTGCACACTAGGTACATTATAATAATAGTTGTTTACGTTCAAAACAATATTTCAACTTTCGCAATACAATAGTAGCCTATCTATGTACGACGGTGCGTTACCAATGGTGTTGCCGTTGAACTTCACAAAGCCCGACTCAAAATGTTTTATTGTCCCAAATAGTCAGTCTTTGGATTCAGCAGACCGCCGACCCTAGCGACTCTAGCGACCCTCAAAACGTAGCTAATTTTTTATTCTTACTCTGCAGCATTTATCCGAGTATATTTCCAGTTTACTAAGGTGACATTTCAATCTATATACAATGTCTAGTAAGAATTCCCGTAAGAATTTGTAGATTATTCTTTGATAAGTTAATGCTTTTCCCATAGCAATTTAGGTAATAGGATCCTAGGATTGCCTTAGAGTCCACAAAACCTGGTAGGTTGTCTCAGTACGATTCCTTGAGGGTTTCCTCTTTTCTATTCCGCAGAAAGGCCATATGCACATCCCTGGCATGTATTGGGGTTGTCTGGGTTTATTCTGGCTAGGTAGGAGTTGAAACTACTACAATAAGCAATAATCGTAGTTGGGCCTGAATGACGCGTGAGTCACGAGTTAGCTGGAGTTGGCGTCCCACGAGGAGCTGCTTGAAGTGCATGAATCCCCTGATAGGTAGCATTGAGTTCTCATGGTGTAAATGATGTTCAGGCGATATCAGAAGGCATCGGAATCCGGAATGCTGCATTCTGAGTGGTCTGCAACTTCGTCCACTGTGTCCTACTGGTCCGAGGTCCAGCATTGTTTAGAGCCGCCGGCGAATCGCATTGTATATTGCCAACCACGTCTTTATATTCTATGTACCTTATGGACATCTGCGGTCGTGTGTGGTAGAAGGAAAGCAGTCGGTTAAAAGATACACCCCAAATTTCAGGGTAGTTGATTGTTGGGATGTGTGTGCCCTCCATATAGAGGTTTAGATCTAGCCTGCCTTACTCTTACTTAGAGTGGAAAATAGTAAGGTTTCGTTCAGTGAAGAATTGAGCAAGGTCGGATAGATAACTATTCTCCATTGAGCGCAGACCATCACTTGCATTGCCAGATACCATTATCGAACAATCGTTACATACTCGTATGAGAGATATACGAGTAGTAATTAAACAGCACTTGGGAGAGGATGCCATCTTGTGATACCCTTTGTCTAACCCTTCTCGATTTGAATTTCGCGTCTCTGACATATACCGACGCTGCTACGATGGCTATCTCACAGGCAGCCTTTAGCCGAATATGCGAAAATGGGGGCATCCCGATATCGTAGAAGCGAACTCAATTGTTTTCACAGCTAGTGAAAGGAGGGGATCGGTCAATAGGATTTAACCTTATCGGCTGATCCCCTGGTTTCACTAGTGGTGTCACCATGCCAAGGGCAGATTTAAGATCTCTGTCAGGTATGCTTAGCACAATGGCTTTCTTACCCTCACTGCAGGTGGTTTTGATTAGCATTCTGGTCACCTTCCGCTTTGTGATCCCGCCCACCGAAGGATGCAAGACACACTGCTGAGCCAAATAGCTCGCGTGTATCCTCGGGTTCGATGAACCGCGATCGCTGAATGAGATTCCCACTCGATCCTCGTACTTTTCCGGATTGGACAAGAATCTTACAACCACAGGTTACCAACAAACGCGGCGAG
Source organism: Anomoia purmunda (assembly GCA_951828415.1). Classification (NCBI taxonomy): domain Eukaryota; kingdom Metazoa; phylum Arthropoda; class Insecta; order Diptera; family Tephritidae; genus Anomoia; species Anomoia purmunda. Next base: position 156,815,802 of record OX639993.1, read on the forward strand.
GGTGCTGGACTTTGGGTGATCCTCCCATTTGTACCAGCAAATTGGTAATTAGCAAATTGGTAGCTAGCTAGTTTAGAGCTAATAAGTTTGACTGCAGTGTAGGTATTCCACATATGTATGCCATATCACAATTCTATGTATTCTCATGTACGGTGTACCTACTAAAACTTTCCACTTAACCATAATAAAATTGTCAATTCTAATTTTGGTGCTCCCAACGAACGAGTACGCATGCAGCAAATAGTAAAGTAAACAACAAAACAAAAAAAAAGTTATCTGCAATGCAATTTCAAAGCGATGTCATCTGGTGTTACTCAAAGTGAAAAAAAAAGTATTAATAAGAAAGACTTGACAGCAGCCAACCACTTTTGTGGAGCAGTCAGATGGCAGGCTGAATGCCTGGAATGCAGTTGGCTTACGTTGTGGTTTTATTGGTATGAACGGAGGTGGGAGGAGGTTAGTTGGCTATGCGGTGGACAAGTGTTAATAATGCACACACGAATATTGGAGAAGCATATGCTAACAATATGTTACAAAAGTACATACACGTGTTGCTTGAGTAAATAAAAACTTTATTATTTTTCAATTTCACATTCAATTTAAGTTTTACACGACAGTAGAAAAATTGTATGTTGGGAAAATTGTGGAAACAATGGCCAAGATAGCACATATATAAATAGTTATAGCCAACGTATTTAAAATGTCAACAACTGTAGTATGGATTGGAAATTTTTCATTGAATTTTGCAATATTTATTAAAAAATCTAAAATTTATTTTAGATTTCTTAAATTTTCCTAAACAACACTTCACTAGTGTCCTACTTGCAAATTAATCATCACATTTACCGCAAACTTTTGTAGTTAAAGTTAGCTAAAACCACTTCTAAACAAATTTAAATGAAAAACAAGTAATACGATTGAGCTGATTTATCGATATATCAACTGTGGGTAAATACAAATATGTACATATGTTTTTGTACAATAAGGGTGTTCTGATTTTTAAATATTTTCGAATTCCTGCAATTAATGACTATATAGAAGATTAAATTTGAATGTGAACGGCTTAGGTTTATTTGGCTTCATGTAATATAGGAACTGAAAAAAAATCGTTTTAAAAAAACCACTGCTTAGCGACATATCGTTTGTTTTTGTCTTTTAATTTTTTATTTATTATAGTAAACTGTTGTTGTTGTTGCGGTTGTAAGAGTATAAAAACTGTCCCATTTACTTTTTGAGAATGTTGCTGAAGTTGCAGGTTATACATCCGAGTTATTTCGGTACGTAGAAGCGACTGTCGTGGGTAAATTAAAGTAAATTGTAATAAACTTTGTTTAAAGCAAACTTAATAAAACTTTGATTCAGTAATTAAACTAAATCTGATATTTTTAATCATCATTGTTCCTTTCTGACATATTAAATTTTTGCATTTATTTTCATCACAGTGGTCAGGTTTTAATCGTCGTGAGTTGTTTAAAAAGTTGTAAATGTCTTTGCAATTTTTTCAATTTCAAAAGAAACTGACCCTTGACCTTTCTTCATTCCGATGTTCGTTACCGTTCTAATTAACAGGTGGTATCACAATGGACTTCTTTGCTATGTTTAAGTGAGTTCCCTCTGCGGGGACTACCACAATAACCTAACCTAACCTAACTTAACCTAACCTAAGATTAGCCGTTGCTGGCGGGTGAATTTCGTGCTAGTATTTTTATATATATGTACATATAGATTTTTTTTTTATTCTATTAGTTGCAATCCTTACAACAAACGAGAAATTTAATTTTATTATGTATAGGTACTTAGTATAACTTAAATAAAAATTTCTTTAGTTTTCGAAAAGTGACACTCTTTTCTGAACTGCTTTCAAAACACTTTTATGTAAACATATGTATGTAAATGTATGTGCGATATCCTGAATCCTGACCTCAAAAAATAGTTTCGAGACAAATTTTTCCTAAACCTCTATCAGTTCAAACCAGAAGTTTCCTTTTCACACGTTTTTTATTTTTACTTGGTGTTTTGTATAAATTCGATCGCTATAGGCTGATTTGCATGAAAATTTATTTATTTTTACGCGAAAATCGTTTGGTCCCAGATAACGGCGTAAACAAAACCAGGCGTATTTTAATAATCTTTAAAATGTAATAAAATGAATACTTTTAAACAGGTGACAACACTCTTTGAACACTTTTGTGTGATGAAGTTTTCTTTAGCCAACTTGATTTGATTTCCATGCCGTAAAATCCATGCTTCAATATTTGACTTAACTTATTATAATTTATAATAATTGTTTTAACAGGTGGCCACCCTCTCCATAAATATTTTTGAAATTCAGTTTTATAAAACTTTTATTATTATCTTTCAACATTTTGGAAATTGAGCTATATTAAACCATTTGATACTCATTTTACAAAATGTGATTTCACTTATTATTTTATGGAATTTTACCTTTTAAACAAGTGGCAACTTCCTTTAAAAAACTTGTTTAAATCTCCCTAGTCGTCATATAGCGATATGTAATTTAACTTATTTATTTAATTGACTATACCTTTTTTAAAAGATGGAAACTTTATTAAAAAAATATGTATACCCTATGGGCAATTTGTTCGATAAATCATATACAAATCCGTGAACAGTTAACAAACATACACACCCACAAACTTTCACATTTATAAACAGCGATATCGTTAAATCCACCATAGCTCGATTTTCGGAAATTTTACGAAAATGGCATCGCTGAGTCTGTCGTACTACGATGGATTCGACGACAGTTTTTTCAGAGATCTCTCAAAAATTCGTACTACGATGGATTCATCATTAGCCCGGAATATTAGTAGGAATGAGAAAATGCGGGCAAATGAAGAATTTAAAGAATTAACGAATTTTAAAATTTTTCCTACACAATTTGGATATCTCTAATGCACTTGTGTGAATGTAGGTATACATATGCATACAATGCTACATAAGACGTTTTTGCGGCCGAAACAATTGAATGCAAATTGGTTGTTTGCGTGCAACAAAACCTTTATTTAGGCGATTGGGTTTAAACTTTGAATGCGCTTGCATGCAGTGGGCGTGAATTAAGCACAAACACCACAATTTCGCAATTCGATTTGGAATTTTCACGCTAATTCCATAAGCACTAGCTATGGGCTGAAGTTGAAGCATAAAATTTAAATTAATTCTCATTTCTAATTGAAGTTTCAATTAAAAATTTTAATTTGCAAGAGAAAAGCGTTTTAAATTTCTATATAAAATTCATACATATTTATTTAAATCAATTATACTCAAGTGTATAACATACTATGTACTACATAGTTACTCCGAAAAACCAAAGACTTTAAGATTACCCGCTTCACGTCTTCGATCATTGCCATCCTTATCGTCACAAGCATAGGCGAGTAAATATTGTTTCGGATGCCAAGCAACTGTAAAAGTAGCCGCATCTACAGTAACATCTGCAACTTTTTCGCCCGTTTCCGTATGCGATATATCTATAAGCAAATCTTCGCTAGCCGACGCCAAAAGTTTACCATCGTGACTAAAGGAAATCGTACGTACAGGCCAATCTAGGCGAGAAAGCACCCGCAAGCATGCCAGCTCATTTGCATCCCACAGCGAGACAAGTGCATCTGCTGAGCCCGTTGCAAAATATTTACCTGCGGACAAAAAAAAAATCGATTAAAAAAATAAAAAAACACACACCCACATAGAATGCGCGAAATTAGTTTGTTCTTGCTTTGTACTTACCCGTAGGATCAAATTCAATGCAAATACATGTGGCTGGATGCGCCTTCAGTACGTGCTGCAACTCCAGACTGGGATAACTTAAAATATGCACACAACCCATGCCGTTTGTCAGGAAAAACATGTCACTTGTATTATTCCAAGCAATTTCGTTTACCTAAGTAGATAGAAATTCTCTTTATTTACCTGCGTTCTCTAACTTCATAGCAACTATGCAGATTACTTACCTCAAAATTAAACTGTTCCTCAGCGCGTATTTTATTGGTGCGTGTATCTATAAAAGTGACCAAATCCTCTTTATTGCCCACAGCAATAGTTTTGCCATCTGGAGACCAAGTTATATTTATATTCTCGCCCTTTGTATTGGTTACGGTGGCACATTTACCGGCGCGTATATCCCATATGCGTACAGTTTTGTCACCGCTGGCTGTGCTCAGCAGATCTGAATTTGTTGCATGCCAACAAAGCTGATCCACCGAACCGGTATGACCACGGTATGTATTCTCTTTGCTCTGAATTAAATTAAAATGTAATATGTTGATTAATTAAAATACTGAGAGAGGAAGCAAATGCACACTTACCACACGATCGCGTTCTAGTGTATAAACTGCAACAGTCTTGTCAAAGGAACCAGAGGCCAATCGCCTGCCATCACAACTCCAGCCGACAGAGTGCACCTAACGAGAGGAAGGAAAATTTTATTTACTTGGAATCGCTTTAATTGTTATTACAATCTACACTTTTATTTGATATCCTTTTACTAAAACTCACCTTCGATGTGTGCGCTTTCTGTTCACGTATTTTACCGTGTGTTTTAAAGTATGTTCGCAAATCTTCCAAATTTAAATTCGTTTGTCCCATTTTATTTATTTTTTATTAAAATAAAGTCGATATTCTCACAAACAGAATAATATTTTCTAAATCAATTAAAAAACTGAAGAGCCGCACACGATGTAAACAAAAACACACTTAGATTGTGATTAAATACAAGTGAAAAATCTTAGTCCATAGACGCCAAAATTCGGAACAGCTGAGATCAGCTGATGTAGCAACCATTGTGAATAGTTATTCACAATGGTAGCAACCCTCAGACAGCGTTCAGACAGGGAAACTTGTAGAAGAGAGAGGGACGGGGAAAGGGGAAGGGCACCGAGTTGCTTGTGCTCGGGCGACACGCTTTGTGTTCTTATTCGTCTCAGTCGGCAGCTAAGAAATTTGACATTCCTTTTCATTTATAAATTCTTTCAGTGGTTGCAGTTTTGTTGAGTTTTAAGTAAATACATACGGTAAGTTGGGAAATGAAATTTTGTTCTTATTTTTTTGCGATTAAATATACAGATGTGTATGCATATACTATACATATTAACCTAAATTATGTTAAAACTTCATTTTTCAACACCTTTTACTTATAATCACAAAATTTATCAGAATATGTAAATGCCGCTTAAGCGAAGCGTACAGAAATTTGCGAAAATGATATAAAATGAAATGCCAGAAAATCGCCTGTACAGAGTTGCTCTGTGTGAACGCGACGAGCAACACCAAAAGGGAAATCGCCGATAATAAGCAACAAAAGTTTCCCTGTCTGAACCCAGTCTCAGCATCATTTCATATTCATTCACAATGCACATTTATTACTATTCTTCTTCTGCCTTTTCGTCAGCAAAGGCATTCACAATGAAGGCTAAATGTCAAATTCATAACATATGGTGTCAGGGCGAAAACAGCTGATTGAACTCGCTTGGTGAACAAAATGGCGATGTTTTTGTTTCTGCGTTTTCGTTAGAGTAAAAGTTTGTTTTTGCACTTATGTATAAAACCACCTGATATGAATTCGCCTTGGGTGGTATTGAGCAAGCATCTGAGTGAATTCGCTTGCTGTACTGAATGTCAAAACTATACGTTTGTTGTAATTCTCATCGATTCTCACTGCCATTGTGAGCATTTTTGTTGTTGTACGCTTAGCACCGCTTGGTATGAATTCGCCTTGGTGATAGCGCTACACTATTGAATTCGCCTTGCGAAAATACGATCATTAAATCTGATTTTCTACCACCGAAAACTTTCGAAGTTACGTTTTATTAGATTTAAAGAAGATTGGGACTACGGTGAATTTAGTGATTATTCCATTTTTATGAAATCTGCTTTAATTGAATAAAATGGTGACGGGCAGAATATTTCTGTAGACCGGTGTATTAGGGTAATAAGATAGAACTTGAAATTTTATAATAGATTGTATTTGAAAGTATGCACTAAAATATATGTTGGAATTTAAAAAAAAGTGTAGTTTTTGTAAAAGCATAACACATATTCCACAAAATGTTTTGTTCTTTAAATTATTGCTGTAAATTTGGACTGTTTCCGTGATGCAGATTAGACGTTCGTGTTAACGAGTATGTTTCACTTACTTCATCTGTTTTGCGACCCAGGGTCAGTCTATATATGTACACTCAACAAAAACAACTTGGCCATGGACTCTGAGGTATAGCCGGAAGGGCACAAGGTACGTAGTTAATTTAACCAAGAGCAAACTGATAAGCACAAAATAGATTCTTCAAATACGCTATATGTATTTTAAATGTAGGCATGTTTGTACATATATGCCGTTTACTAGAAGAGGGAGGTATTTCAAAAAACTTAAGTTTACAAAATTAGCGGCACCTCTTTCGCCATACAATGCGCAGTCGTATCAATTAGCAGTAGCTCAATAGAAAAAATGGGCCTTCAGTTCTACTTTCATACGTAAAGATCCCATCTCATTATTAACGTAATGGCTCTTAGGAAAAAAATTAAGCTATAGTATATTGCATATGTAAAAACTAGGAGTGTAAAAAAGGGAAGCATTTTTTAATTATGACACTCTTCCAGAAAACGTGTGCTTATTTTACTATATTCACATATACATATGTACATATATACATTCATATGTAAATCTGTTTACTCAATAACGATTTTTATTGCCTCAATTCGAATTCGCACATTCGTTATAGACTGAAGTATCTTTAATCATCGAAAACCACCATCCGTCTTCATACAGTTCTCATTTTTAATCTGAAGCTTAAGCAAGCAAATATTTTTAATAATGCGAATATTTATTGCATTTTTTGCTTTTATTTGGCTGGCTTTGGACACAATTGATTCAGTCCCTGTCTTCGATAGACTGTTTGGCGGCTTATTAACATCGCCACAGCAGTACCCACCAAGCTACAACCGACCATATCAATATCCTGTTCAGCCAGTTTACTATGGAGGCTACAATGGTGGTGGTGGCTATCAATACAGGCGTCCCGCACGGCAACGTCCATCAGAGCATACAAGGTCTTATAAGGATATCTGTCGTGTCGTGAATACAAATGGATTTACAAATCCAGGAAATGTACCAAAGTGTCCGTACTAAATGTTCATTGACAACGTTTTTAATGTAAATTTAAAGATTATCGTTAGATTTTATATTATTTATCTTATAGATTTATTTAAAGTTTTGTAGTATGCGGAACAATTTTTTTATTTTTCTATTTTTGATGTGCTTTTTTGTTCATATTATTTTTCCTTAAAAATCAATTGGCATTTTGCCGTGTGTTAAAAATTCGAAATCTTCGCTAACAAAATTATTCTAAAAAGAAATGGCAAAAAAGTATTTTACCCACGCGTAAGTTTGTATTATTATTAATATAATAACTAGATGCTTACTTAAATTGTCTAAATCAAGCGTAAATGCGCACAACAGCTTGGATAAGTTTGCCTTGTTAACTGCTTAAAATATACAAAAAAAAAAACTAATTAATAAATAACATTAAGGTTTGGCTTGAATGTTCAATCATTTAAAAAAGCTCCACCAATGTCTTAACTAAGGGCACACATGCCCTTAACTATACTTTGCCTAAAATGTAAATTCCCTAAACAAGCTATTAATAAACATTCACTTAAGGTTGCCAAACAATCTCCTCATCTAGAACAATCGCTTTTGCACAATATACAAGACACAAGCCAAGAAAAAAGCGAACGCAAAGAAGAGCAACATCTTATCTGTACACTCACGCCGCCCATACTTCTTTAACAGCTTCCCTGACTGCGAAATTGAACCGGCTGTATTGTGCAATTCATCGCGCGTAGCTTCTACATTTTGTGATGACGCTACCAAAGTTTCCAGTGTAATAGCACTTTTTTGTGTGGTTTCCGATAGATGCCGTGATATGGCTAACATTTTCTCCGTCACATTGTTTTCCTGTGACACCAAACTACCTCGATTATGTCGTGAACCTCCACCTACAGTCCGCTGTCGCAATTCAGTTTCTCCTGTTATGGCCATTAGTTCCTCCCGATTAGCTTTTTCGATTTCAAGACGTGTAGCAATATTTGCTTTGCGAAATGCCTGCAAAGTATTCGCAAATTGATCTCTGTGTGAATCCACCTCTTTGGATAGCTCAGCATCGCCAGTGTCTCGAGCCCAATCATCCAGATACTGAATGCTTTTGCGCAACGCCGCCAATTTAGCACGTCCAGCTTCATTTAATTCCTCCAACTCATGTATATTACCACGATATGCTAAAATGTCCTTAAAATCATACACAAATAATTTACATGAAATCGGGTATTTCGATTTGTAAGCTTTAGGGTATAATTACCTGGATTATTGCTTTGACTTGCAAGTTGTTATCAATCAAATCTTGTCGTATTGATTGTAGAGTGTACCTTTGCATATCCATTTTAGCAGCAGTAAATTAATTTTCTTAACTATTCAGCTATCTAAATTACTAATATATCTGATGCAAATTAAAGAATTTTTGCGTATCTTCTTTTTCTTGATTGTTAGGATGGCATTCACAATATTTACAGTGCTGTGCTATAGCGGCTACCATAAAGTTCTAAATATATTAGGGTTTGTAGGTTTTAAGGGTTTTCAAACCAGGTAAATAGTTTTACAAAGTTAATGCTTGTTTTTCAAAAGTTTCTTGTTTTTGTTTATTTTATTGGTTTTGTTGAGAGAATTTTCCGATTGAAATTTTTAACAATGTCTTGTTTCTGTTATTGTTATTGCAAATTTTCATAACAACTGATTTCCAGCGCTTTGTTAAAAAACCAACAGCTGTCGATGTTTTTAAAAAACCCCTTAACTTTTTTTGTAGGGTGTATAAATAAATAAAATAAATAAAAAATAGAAGCTTTGATAACGCTAAAGTCAATGTGTACCTATAAAGTTGGAATGTGTCAAAAATTAAAATCTTTTGTCAGCACCCTGTAAAACAGCTAAATTGGGGTTTTCATAAAATGTCTCTATTTGATCTTCAATTTTTATGAATGGTATGTACATAGTTGTAAAGGTATTAACGAAATACGCATTTAGGAACCATTAATCTGTCATGCCAAACTCAGTTTTTATGCAAGCTTTTTCTAAAAATCCAAGTATTCAGACATATTACAAAAGTAAGCTCCAAGAAAAATTTTACATATAATTTTAACCAAAAGAATATTTATAGCTGAAAAGTGACTTTGGTTAATAAATAAATGCATATGTGTATATAGCAATTATAGGAAAACCCCAAATGTTTTTACAGGGGCCGAAAAAAAGTTTCCACGTTTGAAACCTTCACAAGGCTATTGTTCAAATTCCAGGGGCACATTTTCAATTTTTTTTTAACTCCATACATCGTGATACAGTCTAATGTACTTAAATACATACATATGTACACACATACATACATACTTTCTATATAAGTACATGCTCCAAATTTGGGGAATATGCCATTTATAAGAAATGACACAAAATACAAAATGCAGAAAGGCTAAGCAAAACAAAAGTGATTGGCCGACAATCGAAGTAAAGGAAATGCCAAAGCTTACAATAACCCGTGTACATAGTATATACATATGTATGTACATATGTATGTGAAAATGTACATGTATGCTTTGCTCTCACTCTCAATAGGGTATGTCTCGCAAAGTTTTCGTGCAGAAGAATACTCTCTCATCGAAGGATGCATGTTGGCAGCGACTGGAATGTGCGCTACGTCACGTGAACAAATTTTTTATTTTTTTATTAATTGAAAAAAAATACTATCAATTCGACTAAAAATAAAAAATATTGCATATTTCATGGCGCAATGTTGTCACCTTTACATGCAATTTATGCAAAATCAAATTGTAAATAATATTGAATTTGTGTTATAAAAACTTTTTATTGTTATTTAAAATGCTCCTATTTTGTTGTAATTAGAAACGTATATATAATAATATAATATAATATATTACACTATATACATACATATTTAAAAAAATTCAGTGACTTTTTGAAAGCTTTTTTTCTTAATTCTTACGAAAATATAGCTCATTAAAACATAATTTTTCATCAGAACTGAAAATTTTGTAAATATAGTGCAAGTTTAAAGTATATAATTAAAATTGATTCTTAATTATTCAATATTTTCATTTGCTGACGGCCTGGCGCAACTTTTTCCATAAAACTATCATATACGTCAAACTTCTGCCAGACTCAGAATCAGCTTTTTTATGAATAAAATGACAATAACTGAGCAGGCGTATGTATAACTTCCCACACTTATCTCACCTGTGATTATCGCAAGTAAATTATGCATATATAAGTTGATAAATTCTTATCAATAACTTATCCCTTATCTATACAGCTGATATCGCTGTCAGTATTTAAAGTAGCTCACTGTCAAGAGTCAAAAATCCTGAGAAACATATACAATGTAGTAAAAAAGTATTGGTACAGATTTTATTTTAAGTAATATTCACTAAGTTTTTTATGCTTAAACTTCTTCGTTACTTTTAAAAAGAAAATCCATATACATAAGTACAAATTTTATACTTGTAAAAAATCACAAAAGTTCAGCAAATTAAAAAAAAAATCCATCGAAATTTCAGACTTCTTAATTAGAGCTTTTAGAAAAATTCTGCTCATTTGAATGAGCATCGGTGATTTTTATTCAATTAAAACTTGCACATTATAAAAAGCGCGGACTCGAAATTTATGTAAAAATTCTGATTAAAAAGTTTGAAATTTTGATAAAATATTTTTTTTTAATTTCTGAATTTTTGAAAATCGGACTTATATGGGATTTGTTACAAAATATTTTGGCAAAAAATTGGCATGAAAAGTATTGAGTTTCAGCATGTAAAATATTGTGAATAGTAGAAATAAATTAATAACTTTCTGTGCCAATACTTTTTTTCGGCACTGTAGATTATTGCAGATACTTGTAATATCTCGCATTCGTGTTTCTGTTTATACTTTCAAAGTTTAGCGTTTGGCGTCGCCAATTGTTTGTTGGTTTGGTGCTTTTATGTAGCTATTTTTATTGTTAGTCTGTAGTTACATGTGACAACCAAATTTTGATAGCGGACGCAGTCATTTCGTGTATTCACTTCAAATCGTGCGGAAAGGTGGTGGCGCATTTGTCAAGTCGGAATTAAACCAGTTTTTTCAGCAGCTGATTGTTTTATCGTTGGCGGATACCAACAAAAGGGGGCGCATTCTACCTTCACTAGGTATTGACGTTTTTTTTTTACATTATTTACGGTCTTAACGTTCTAATACCAGCACACATATAAAGTATAGGGAGCAATTATTCAGTTCATTTGTAAAAAATGTAAGAAAATTTCACTTTTGCTTCAATTAAAAGTAGTTCGTATATTTAATGCAATAAAATGATTGACGTGGCAATGGGAATTTAAAAGTAAAATTATATGAAACTGTTTATAAGCAACCTTAAAATACTTGTAGCATTCACATTCTTGCATTCACATCAAACGAGTTGGCGAAAGAAGTAGCAAAACAACAGAAAGAGAAATATACATAAAAAGCGGCTACACTAACAAGAAGTGCCAAGTGTGTAATAGTGCAATTATGAAAACATTTGTATTCACATACATATGTACCTGTGGTGTCAGGTATAAACATGAAATGTAACTATATTTTTTATGTACAAAAATACCTTAAATATTTCCAAAACCACAATTTACAGATATGTATGAACAGTGAACCAAAAAAAAAGTTTCACACCAAAAACGTTTACATTCTAAGTAGAGTATTTAAGTAGGAATTTCCGCATTTTAGTTCAACCCAAAAATAATTCGCAGGCAGATCCATTCACCTTCCATCAATAAGTAAAACATATGTATCTCAATTAACTCAGTTAAATAAGAAAATCTGTACTATTCCCATGTATTTTGTTTTTGCTTCTGCGTAAGAACTATCAACATTTACATATGTACATACGGTTTCTGAAAGTGAAAGTGAATAAAAAAAATCAAATCGGCTGCTATAGTAACTTCACCAAGGCGAATTTATAGAAGGTGATGGCATAAGAGCAGCTGATTTGATTTTTTTTATTCACTTACATGTATTTTGTTTTTGCTTTTGCGTATGAGCTTTCAAAAGCCGTAAAAGCAAAAACAAAATGTATTTAAATTTTGACAACTCTTACGCAGAAACAAAAACAAAATACATAGGAATTTTGTAGTTGTATTTATAACACCATTCGCCTTGAACTTCATCTTATATGAATTCGCCTTGGGCTCCTGTTATTTTTTCTAAATTTTCAATTGCGCTTCATAATTTAACAAAATTTGTAATAGAATTATTCAAATGCTACAATTATTGGAGAAAGATAACGAGCGCCCATGATGACTGCCAAAAAAGATATCTACATTACAGGCGGTGAGAAGAATTGCTAGATATGTACGTACTTATATCAAGGAGGATCTAAAGGAAAAACGCAGAGGTTGAGATTAGTCCTGTCCACCCACATACATACTTCTTGAGTTTTTTCATTTATTGGATTTTAGAGCACTCGAACGGGTAGCTATGAAAAATTTGTACCGCTAACCCGCTAATCATTAGTTATTTGAAACAAATCTTTACTATTGAAGTATATTGTAACGATTTTCCGTCAGACCTTGTCAAGTTTAACAATATACATCATCTTTTCACCCTGTAGGAAAAGCAGAAGATAAAAAGAAACTTCACTATCGGTATATCAGAAGTATCTGTGTTTTAATTATTTTTAGTTTTCCCCAAAAAGCTTAAATTACAACAGAGATATTCAACGTAGAAGATGAATACCTTTCGTGTACAACTTTTTCTTTGCTCACTGTAAATTAATTCAGTGGTCCTATTCAAACCATGCAGAAAATTTAGCAATCATTTTCATAACACACACCACAGGTATGCGTTCTTACAGTTTATTCAACTAAATATTGAGAAAAAAAACTTTATCGACATGCATGACTAATAATTAAATAAATATAATACTTTGCAATCAAAAATGCTTAGCTAGTCTCAAACAAGTAAGACAATTCCGCGAAGAATGCAATATATTTTGCAATGCTAACCACTTTTTACTCTATCGACCAGTCTTCAGGGCCCTAAGCAAGCGGAGAATGGTGGCATATAACAGCATGCATGCACGTTGTACGAGTACATATCTACATATGTATGCAAATAAACGTACACAAAAATTTTAAATGCGTGTTCATAGAGTTTGAAAACCTTCGCTTTCAATTAAGTGCGAAAGCTTAAGATGTCAACTAAACAAAAAATTGTAGGTACGAATAACATTGAATAAACTGATAAACTCAAGCACCTGAGAGTTTTTTGTTTGTTTAATAATTTGGTAATTTTTAATCTATACAAAATCGGTGTGCATATTATATAACATGTAAATCTGACCACCCATAATACACACCCTTTCAAATATACAAAGATGCCCGTCTGTTTCTATGAAGAAAATGCGTGACACCGTCAGTAAAAAAAGAAAATTATCGAAAAGCAATGAAATATATAAATATGAATTTTATTTAATCGTTAAACGCAAGCAAATGCTATAAAAATCAACGATAACTCCGAGTAACAGAAACTTGCACTTTAATATAATAAAATTTAATGAACTACAAAACTGCCTACTCGAAAATGTTTGTAATTTAGCTGAAAATTTTTTAAATTGTTAAAAATTTCGCATAAATTTTAAAACTAGGGTTTGTATGGGTTTTGATAGAGTATGAACTGTATTTTAACCGAAAATTAGCGGAAATTAAATACAAGAAAAATAAATTAGAGAAAATTGGAAATAACGTAGTATAGACGTCAAATTTTTGATTTGTTATGATAAAAAATAATTTGGAAGACTGCGCTCTGTTTTTAATATATTATTTGATTAAAATTTTGAAATTTCTCATTTTGGATATTTAGAAATTTTTCGTTCGTTTAGATTCACCATTTTCGATCATATCACCTATGTACGTGTTTTTTGGGTTTGTTATGGTTGGAAAATATTAAAATCTGTAAATAAAACTTATAGAAAATAATACATTGAATTTAATGTTGGCCAGTTATTTTATATATGTATATGATTGGTTTGGAAGTATTCCTTTCCTTTTGGTTAAAAGACTTTAGCAAATTGGCGGACACCACATAATTTTTAGCAAATACGAATATCTCTGAAACTGCTTTATCAAACTCTTGTAAGTGTTCGTAATAGTAAATTTTAAATAAATCGAATAAAATAATAATTTTCGTTCATCTACATATGTACATATGTACATTAATATCTATAATTGCCCTTTTGTGATATATCACTGAGATACAAATTTTAATGTTAATGAATGGGAATTTGTATTATGAAATAGAAACACTTTTTTTGTAACAAAAATTAATCACAATTTACGATACTTTGCTAAATGGCCCGGTTGTTTTCGGTCTCTGATATAAAGTTGAGTAAATTTCCTTTTATAGTTAATGAAATATCTCGTTTGTTTGATTTTTGAAAAAATACCGTTATGAGGGCGTAGTTTTTGTTTGATTTCTATAACTCTCAAATTGAGTGTGCACTAAATTTAATTATCTGCAGTACTTACCGGACCCCAACTTTAAGCTCTCTTTCGTCATGAAATGCAACACAGTATATACTATTAAAATGTTTGAAGTCAGTAAAAAAACACATAGTACACAAACTGTAAATACGTAATTAAAAAATGTACACATACATATGTATGTAGTATATAGTTATCCTATTCTATTTCTTTCAGCATTTTGTGAACGCGCAGTTTTGATATTCACGAGATTTACTTTTGGCTGACACTTGGATACAAAAACAAAAAAAAAAACAAAAATGAAATATTTCGGCGGAGTTGAGGGGTGAGTTTTATTTTGTGTTTTGTTTAACTAGCAAAAGTTAAACTTTGTATTACATTACAAAATTTGTAAAAATAATATTGAAACTGATATTTTTATTATTGGAACAACATTTAACATCTGTCATAAATTATATTTTTCATTATGGGGTTAGGTTGGCATTATGTTTAGGATAGAGAGGCTGAACTTACTCAGACATCGCAGAGGCTAATTACGATTCCGATTTAGTCGTTTTTTCATCCGGTTTACTGAAGGCGAAGATGTTAATAATCTAGAAGTCTTACCTTTTTTAAATCTCAAAAAAATGAAACTTTAAAATACAGTTCTATTTTCACATTATTTTAATTCGGTTCTGAAGCAAACCTGAAATAATTTTAGTAAATAAAGGTTTCATATTCAACATCTTAAAAAAAAGTTGTGGAAATTTTTTTATATGGTGAATGAAAGTTTAATCATTATTCAATTTTATTTGAACAACGAATGAAAATTTATTCTTCATTCACTAATTCAGTTTTCTGATGATGAAAATCTCGTCCAATTTCACCGCACCAGAACTAATTTCGCTTGTGCTGATTGATATTAAATTCTGATTAGATGGAATTAGTAGAGCTCTTGTTAATCGACTAGTCGACTAATCGATTAATCGATTAGCAAAAGTTAACTTTCGACTTTTTTGACTAACCGCCCATAAACAATTTTTCGATTACTTGTTTTCTTTAAATAAAATTTTGTGTTTTATATGTGTTTGAATGTTTGTGCTTACTGGCAAAATTTGTTTTCAACTATAAAAGAGTTTTTATGAATTTAGTGTAGGTAACTTTCACTATTCGAATAATTTCAGTTTGTCGATTTTCAGACTACTCGATGTTGAGCGGTTAGTTGAAAGTTGTTATTCGACTATCAACCGTCAAAATACTTGATAATCGCCTAGTTGATTAGTTGAATAGTCGGATTGTCGATTTTGAGCAAGAGCGCTACCAATTGGTTTCCGGTGTGGTGAAATTGGATAAGAGTTCTTGCTATAGGAAACGAAACGCCTTGCAACTTCTTTCTAATCTACGTGCCTTTCCCATCCCTGGAAGAAATTACGCAACACCGCCCACAAAAAAAAAATCCAAAAAATAGCAGTAATTTTTAACCACTTGAACTTAATTATAATGAAACTGAATTGGCTACAAAACTGCATACTCGAGAGGGGTTTAAAAACTTGAAAACTATGAATTATATTTTTTTAAGTCAATAAAAAAAAAATCAACACGGGAAATATTGTCAATATTGTTAAAAAAAACTCACTGCATGCAGACTTGTGCGGGTGTACATAGTACATATGAGTGTAGTACAAATATACATCTGTATATCATGTCAATGCCAATTAATTTGAGTTATCACTAAACGCGCACCTAGGATAGCTTTGAACTATTTGAACTTGTTATGAGCACTTAATATAAAAATATATTCTAGTGCAGCTGCATTCAAAATAAATCACAATAGATTACAAGTTGCACTTTAATAATTTAGTTGCGAATCACTAAACAGAATTTACGACAAGTACCTATACATTTAAAAGATTTACAAAAAATTTATTGCGTCTATTCTGCAAATGCACAGTTACATATTATTTTTATGCACTAAGCTCAACGAAGCACTTGCATATATATGGATGCATGTCATAACTATAACACCACTGTGTATTGAAAAGTTTTGACTATTCATTTTTCTCATATTAATTTTAGTTATATTTTTATAAAAATAAATGTTCATTCTACAACAAAAGCCGTTTCAATTTATGTACCAGCAGGGAAACAATGCAACAAACTTTACTCAAGATTTTAAATTATACATCAGAATTTTTAGAAAAAGTTTTAATTTATATAGGATACTAACTAGTTGATACCCGCGACATCGTCTGCGTTGCTTTGTACTTTTCCCCATACTTAAATAAGTAGATTTTTAAAGCTAAATGCAGCGTCGTTGAAATTTAAAAACAATGCTCCGTTGTCGCACTAAAAATGAAGAGGCATTGTTTTTTTTTTAATAACTCGATTTTAGCGCCACCTACCGCATCCATTTTTCGTAAAAGTAGAGACCGAAAATAATCGCTATTTTCATTTGTTCGAACTCGAATGTGTCGATTTAATCCTTATGCCAAATGCTAAACAAATCTGACCTTTTTGTTTTTAAGAAGTTCTTTGTTTTAAGTCATTGCATAATCGTTATTTTGTAATTTTTATTTTTTCGATCAAGTTTGATCGTAATATTTTAATCTTTGTTTTTTCGATCGAACGATCGAAAATCGAAAATAATCGCTATTATTGTATTTACAATTTATCTATCATAATAAACACAAACAAATTTGTCGGCGGTGATAATAATTTGTTTTAAGATCGAAAAATGTCACAAATTATAGATCAAATTTGATCGAAAAAATAAAAATCCAAGAATAACGATTCTTTTTAATCGAAAAAATAATAAAATTAAAATAACGATTATTTTTGATGGAAAAAATAAAACTCACGATTAAATTACGATAGTTTTAAAATAAAACTTATAGTTATATACCTATTACTTTCATCAATATCGGACTAAAAATACGGATTTTATAAATATATCTCGACACATACGCCACCAAACGGATTAAACTAGAGTATATGGTCGTGTCATGAGTCTAAGGAATATACTGTCCTAATATGGCTGGAATCCGTTCATCGGTTTATGAGCCAAGCTGTGACAAAGAAAACGGCTGTACTTAGATAAAGATATAAAAATAATTATGTATAATTATAAGTCCCGGCAATCCAGTTCCAAGAGGCCGTAAAGGAATACCAGGCCCTCCTACAGCTAGCGGTGGCATGGGTCCTCCTGGATCCCCTGGTCGACCTGGTTTTTCCTATCAGCCCGGTAATAGCGAAAAACCAGAAAGAGGCGATCAAGGCGATGCTGGGGAACGTGGCGAACAAGGTGCTATTGGTAACCGTGGTCTCGATGGAAGACCTGGTAAGTATGGTACAAAGGGTGAAACAGGACCGCGGGGTGATTATTAGGAATTTCAAGTAAAATCCTTAAAAATTATTGCTTACATATTTTAATGAAAATAAACATCGCTCCAGAATAAATAAATTCACGTTTATATTTATAGATATATACATATATGTATATGTATGTACATTTATTTAAATTAACGACACTGCACAAGTTAACCTTTTTTGGTACAAATTAAAGCAAGACATTGACTTTAGACGTCATGAATTAGTATTGATTAGCGGAAAATTCGCTCAATTAAAAGATGTTGAATACTTGCACCATATATACTATGCATGTATGTATGTGCGTATACATATGTAAGTGAAAAAACCTATGCATGGATGTCCATAGGCTCGCATATTTGAACTCTCATTGGAGGGCATATTTATTACTAACATCTTTCATCAATTAATAGAAACAATTGACATCACACACAAGCATATTTTTATGCTTTTTATAGGCTCAATTTTTCCATACCAAGTATTGTCGTGCAGTTAAATAAAAATAGAACTAGTAAAGGGTGTTTTTTTTAGACCGATAGAACTTTAAATTTAAATAAAACACATAAAAATAAAGTATGATGTCAAATTTTTTTTTATTTGAAAGATATTTTTATGACATTTAATATTTAAAAACGATTTCTGGCATATATCCGCCACGACTAGCTTTGGCGAATCGGATGCGATCAGTCCAATTTTGAATTTCCATGTTGTGGATGGACAAAGTCCAACATGTTGAGCACGGCGGCGAATAAACAAATTCGGATCTTCTCCAACACTATCACTTACAGCACCAATATCTTCTTCTGTACGTACAGTTCTTTGTCTTGTTGGTTTTTCAACGAGTAGAGTAAATGTTATTCGAAATTTATCAACAGTTCGACGAATAAGCTGCTCTGATATTCGATTATGTGGACCATAAAATTCACGTGACAGCTATCCCTATCGAAAGTTCTATCAGTCTAAAAAAAACACCCGTTACATACTAGTGGTGGTCATATATTTAGCACCAAAATTCAATATAATGCTGTTTCCACACTTACGCTAATTAAACAAATTTTAAATATTTAAAAAATTGCGATTAAATTCTCACATTTTTTTACTATATAAAATGTAAGTTCCAAATAACTAAAAATTCCCATTGATTTTGGATAATTTTTTTACTCACGGTTTGCACATTTTCTTTATACGGAAGAAAATACACAACACATTACAAAAAAAAAAATTAAGATTTTGAAAATTTTATTTCGTTATACTCAAATTTAATTAGATACCAAATTGCTATCCACAAAGTAGAGACATTCTGATAAAAAACTTTGATAATTTGATGACAATTTTTTAGAATATGTTAGATTATTGTAAATTTTGTACAGTTTTAAACTACTATTATCTGATTATATTCAATAAAGAATGACCACCACGGTATGCACGTTGGGCGGTCCCAAAACTCATGGGGGAAAGTAAAGTACAAGTTCTAATGCTGTCACAACCTAAGAATGTTGGTTTATATTTCACATTTTTTATTTGATTATAAAATAATTATTTGTAGGAATGTTATATATTATTTGAAAAACTAAAACACTGTTTGTTTATATATATTAAAAAAAAAAAAATAATACCCAAAAGTCCAAAAAAAACATATAAACACACAATTGGATATTACGAGTATTATTTGAAGTCTCCTGTAGAGAAAGAGAGTTTGTTGCTTAAAAGATTTATTTTCAAGGATTCTATACCATTATTATGAAAAATTATTTTTCTTCATATAAAATACAATATATGCAAATAAAATATTTTTAGATTTAAAAAAAAATATGGGTATTGTTATCTTCGCTATAGAATAATTTTAGAGGGAAAAGGCATCAAAATAATTAGAAAAAACTTGTTCAACAACCAAATGTCATTGGTTGCATTAAAATCTCCAAAGCTTTTTGTATTCTCAGCTCAAAAGGTCATTTTATGGCGAAATTAATTTTGAACTTTTTACTGTGTTTTTTTTTGTTTTTGTTTACATAAGTGGATTAAAAACGGTTTAAATGCATGTATGCTCGAATACTTAGTTTGGACTTACACAGTAGGATTTCTGGACCCCATAACGCACGCACAAATGGGTAATTTTGACGACAGCGAAAGCGCGATATCGAAAATTGTTTGAAGGTTAGATAGAAACTATTCGAAAGTTTCAGTGGTATTCTCAGACAAATAAAGAGTAATAGATGTTCACCATTCCTATCAAAGTTTTGAGGGAAACTTCTTTTTATTTTATTCTCTATAGAAACAGGTAGGTAGTGGATTCAGTGTCAGCGGATTTTACTTGCGCAAAGTAAGCGAAATTTGTGAATTTTACACCAAACGAATTTGCATGAATGATGTGACCCCATAGAAGTACGTAAATTTTGCGACCTTTCAATTACTTACATATTTATTACCTAGTACAAAGAACTTTATACAGTTTACACCGATTGCCTATTTTTAGGTAATTTTTTAATAAAATATGTTCTTTAGACTACTATTACTTTATGCAGATCTTATAGTATTAAATTATTGTAGAAAAATATTTCTCTTGAAATTCTAGGCATTTATTATACTTTAAACCATATTTTAAATTAAATGAGCCTATTAAAGATATATGTGAAAAAGGTTTACAGATTTTAAAATAAGTAGTCTAATATTTTCATTCTGAATTCATATGTCGGGCATCAAACCCTGTACCCACTGAATAGTAGTCATCCCCCTCAATCCTAGCGTCTATGAATGTGCCAAGCCTTTAATTATAATTGTATTATTTTGTAAATATCGCAATATATATGTACTTACATACGTACATAATTTGTATATCGTATACGAGTATGTTTTTTGAGCAACATAAAACGCGGGGATAATGTTTCATTACGTATGTATGTATGTATGTATGTATGTTTATTGAATTCATTAGATACATAAATAGACAAGCCCCTTATTTGCGTTTGCATGAAAACAAAAATGTAACAATAGTCAAACGTCAATTATAGTGGCAAAATAACACAACAACCATTCGTTTAATTTGTGTGGCATCCTAACGGATTGTATCAATTGATTGATTCTTTTTTGATACACAATGTACAATTTTTGATAACGATTGTAGACTTTGACCACAAGAACATTTTAGCATTGTCCATATGCCTAATTGTTGCGGCTGTATTTGGTTGATCTTTCTTGGACTTCATGTCTGAGAAGTTGTTTATGAACTGGAGATTAACGGACAATATGTAGGTTTATGTAGGTAGGTATCCTGAATCAAATTTCGGTATGTAATATATCAAATCATAGGAAATTTTCATTCTAAAATCGGTATCATCTCTGCAGGAAATGGCTAACCTCTGAACAGATCTCTGTCATAAAAAAGCTTTTAGATTTCCGACATCGAGCTATGCATACACAGACCTTAGACCTTATCGGTACCCAACTGAAAGGAAAAAGTATGCAATTCACATTATGGACGCAGCCGAAGTCCTCCATGTAACGAATTAATAAAATCTACTCTTTTATAAAAGAAAATGCTGAGCATCGTCAGAAAAAAGTTACGCTTTGTTATAGTAAAATTGAATATTCTACAAAACTGTATTGCCGATGTTTTTCAATTTGTAGAATTTTGATAAATTTTCTAAAAAAGGTTTTGTTGCTGAATCTTTATTTTTATAAAAAATAATTAAAAATATATTCATTTGTGTGTCGGTATTAATGATTATTGCCTTGTTAGTTTGTGCGCCGAAGAAAGCTGCAAATTATTAACTCATTAATTTTGAGCGAAAAAATAACTTTACAAACAAAAATCATTACTGTGAACCATAAATAAAAACCATAAAGATATAGTTGCTATTACTGAGCATGAAGTAAAATTCCAAAAATGATTCGCCCGTCTGATAACAGATGCTGAATATTATCTTAATTTTTATTAATTTCTTAAAAAACAAGAATTAAATCAATCGTAATTTTCGTTTGCTTATATTTATTTTTTTATTTATTTATCTATTTATTTATTTAGGAATGTCTAACACTAGTACAGAACAGACATTTAATACATATATAACAATACCAAAATCTTACTATATTTGAAATAAAAACAGTGAAATATAATTAAAATTAACTAACATAAGAAAACAATTAAAGACGAATAGAGATTTACAAAGTTTATATTTAAAATCAATTAAAGAAACTTTATGTAATAAAACAATTGTGTATTCAACTTAGCTTTTACATGAAAAATAATTTTCTAATTGCGTTTGAAATAAATGTTTACTACCAGAAAGGTGTAAATCCAAAAAATTTAAGAAATAATTAAACACACTATATACTGCCTTGCAAAAGCCAATACGAAAAATGTTAAAACGACGAAAATTTCTGCAAGGAGTATTAAAACCTAATCTTTCTAGTGAAGCTGGGCAATCAATTTTACCATTGACAAGGTCAAAGATAAATTATAGTGGCAGAAGAGTTCCTCTATCACTTAATGGAAAAAGACTAAAATCCATTATCCGTTTTTTGAACGTGTTAATCTTTCGTGTTAGAGTTTCTAAAATAATTTTTATCTTCCATTGCTTATAAAAAGTGAACAAATGTATACAAGAAATTATAATCAAAAATTTACACTTATCGACAATGTAAAAAGTCGTCATAAAATGATTAGATAGGAAGGTCTCCTCTCCGTTGCAAAGACAAGGGGGAATAGGGGTGTCTATGTAGTTGGCGTCAGTTAGCAAGACAAAAACCAAAATCGCCTAGACGGTTATAGTGCCAATTAAGTAGAAGAAGGAATGTCTCCAAATAAAAAATCTGCTATATAAAAATAAGGCCAGATAAGCTTAGTATTTGATTTGCGTAGTTACTCTTTAAAGTTTTTTTCAAAGTAATATATTTACATAATAAGGTAGGGATTTAGATAAGTGAAGCTAAGTTTTGTTTTAGATTATTTTTTCATTGAGAAATACAACATCATTTTTCCCCCTTTCGTTCAAACATTGTTCTTCCTCTTCTGTTTGCAGTGGTGCCACACACTCGCGTCTGGTAATCTGTGACGAGGAGGGGAAAGCGCTTGCTTTGACAACTGGTCTTGGCACGAATCATTGGATGGTAGGTATACCAGAAGTGGCGCGACGTATATCCGATATGGTGGAGCGAGCCAAGGAAGAAGCTGGCATACAGCCAGAAGCGCGTCTAACTAGTTTGGGATTAAGTCTGAGCGGATGCGAACAGGTAAGAGGGATATGCAGTTTAATCAATAAATTTCATATTAATTGAATAGATGTATTTTTAAGTACTCGTAGAAACTTTTTTAAAAGGGTAATCTTATATATAAAAATCTGTTGTCACGGTGTTTGTACTTGAACTCCTCCGAGGTGGCTTGACCGATTTTTGTGAAATTTTGTATATATGTATATTTGATAGAGAATAGGTCGTAAAGTATATTTTATGCTTGGTAAAGGGTTCCCAACTGTTTTAAAAGTCAAATTTAATTAAATTATGTACAAGTTATATGAAATAATAAAATATGGGTGTCAAACGGTTCGTTTTGAAGAGGAGGCTTATTGATTGAAAAGTTTAATTTAATTAAATGATACACAAATTATTTGAAATAGGAAAATATAAGTGTCAAATAATTCCTTTCGCCAGGAAAAAGTTTATTGGCATATTTTGAAGAGGGTTGCCACCTTTTAAAAAAAGTAAAATTGAACTAAATTATACACAAGGACAAGGTTCATATCTATATTTTTGAGAGGTTTACCACCGGTTATATGTGACAAAACCCGAAACGCGTTTTCAGGTTATATTACCAAAGGTCAATTAATAAATAAATATAGGCAGGGATTTTCTGGTATTTTTATATGAAATAATATAGAATAAAGAAACTACGAAGTAAGGTGAGGTGGATAAAGAGTAATTTTAACATCATAATTTATTGTATGACTATGATTTTCTACATTGATTATTTTTTAGTTTTCCCCTATTACCTTGTAATGGAAAATTATTATGCAAAATTATCCTTTCAGGAAGCAACAAATCGGGAGCTTGAGAATGAGATGCTTAATGTTTTCCCAGATATTGCGGAAAGTTATGTGGTGTGTAGCGACACGATGGGCAGCGTTTTCACCGCCTCACCAATCGGTGGCATGGTGGTAATTAGCGGCACTGGTTCTAATGCTCTGCTACGTAATCCCGACGGTAGCACGCATACTTGTGGCGGTTGGGGGCATTTTATGGGCGATGAAGGCAGTGGTGAGTACAATATCCTACACACACCATAACAAAATACCTGATAGGAATGAGAGCACAAAAATACTGAAAAATACAAACACATGCAGGCACATTCATAAAAATTATTCCGATTCCTTTGGCTAGATTCAGCTCTCGGAGAACGACAAGTTCAAACGACCCCTAAAATTTTAAAAGGAATATAGTATGTCATTTTTAAATATACGATATGTTAACAAAAATGGTACAAACAAATTTCTGGTTCCGTCCCTATGAATCTATAGTGGTGTTTTCAACCGATTATCTCCTGCACTAAAAAATCAGTTTTTAAACTAAACTTTCGCACATAATATTTAACATATTATTATTTATTATTTTTGGCGTTATCCTTTAACCCAAATGGCATACATGGGATCACCGGTCAATCGGGTCAAATTTTTTTTCAGATGACAATTAATTTAAAAAAAAACAACACCGTCACATGTGTACATATGTATGTTGTAGGGCTGGGGATCCCATGCGGTTTTTTCAATTATCCGGATATTATCATAGCGTCCGGATATCCGGATATGAGTATAAAATTCGAATATGCGGATATTGGAAATTAATGAATTTTAATATAGAGTAAATAAATATATCCGGATATTTCCACTAACGATTATTAACCGCATATACATTCTATCCGGATTTAATCCGTGTCAACGGATATCCACATAGATATCTGGATATCCGAATATGCGGATAGTCCCATCCCTAGTATGTTGATGCCGTTAAGAAATAAAATTTTATTTAACTCTAAACCGTTTCTACGAAAAGTATACCCTATGATATGCCCGAGGTTACTGTCCAGTCATCAGTTAAAACTACATGAAAATCCAATCATTGGTTTCCTAGATTAGTGAGCTCAAGCAGACACACAAAACTTCTAAGAATGGTCCAAATGTGTTCTATTGCATCCCCTGCATTCATTTGAAAACATTTTTAATGTACAGACAGGACTTTTATACAGTTTTATTATAGTAGATTGTCTTCACAAATTATATTCATTTAAACTTATGACCATAAATAAGTAGTTTGACCATTTTATATTCAAAGAAATATAAACATCGTGTTTCTCCAGTACTAAGATAAATCTATTCTGATTTAAGTCTTACTAAGAGTGGTAAACTCATTCAAAACGGCGGTTGAACTTTGTACAGTAAAAATTATTCTTTATTTACACATCATCTACCTATGTAATGGAACGCAATTTTTGTAAAAATGGCACTGCTCATATACATATGTATATACATTTGTATGCAAATCATTTTCTTAAATTTCTTTTCTTCGACTTTTTATATCAGATTATTCTGATAATCATCCCAAAGATATTTAAGTTTAATATTTTTTTTTATACTTTAAAGTGTATACACTTTTTAAATGTTCTATACATATTTTGAAAACACGTTCCATTAAAGAAAATACATACATATGTGTGTACTTTTATGTAATCTTCCTTAACTCGATCACTTATGTATAGATCACCCATAATTTGTCGCGTAGTTTAAATCAACGAATTTATAGCAAAACTTATTTTATCTTTAATTTCTCTTTCTTTAGCATTTCACATTGCCCACCGAGCCATGAAGATTGTTTTCGATGACATGGACAATTTGCAAAAATCTCCCTACCCTATCGAACGCGTCTGGGAACTGATCAAAGTGCATTTCAACGTCGACACGCGCTTCGATATACTGACACATTGTTACGCCAAATTCGATAAGCCGTTCTATGCTAGTCTTTGCAAGAAAATTGCACATGCTGCCGACCAAGGAGATGCGCTCTCCAAATCCATTTTCAACGAAGCCGGCCGTTGTATTGCCCGTAGCATAGCAGCATTGACGCCCAAAGTGCAAGATGAATTGGTCGAAAGCGGCGATTTGAGTGTGGTATGTGTGGGCTCTGTGTGGCATAGTTGGCATTTGCTGAAGGAGGGGTTCGAGTTCGAAATGCGTCAACATGATATAGCATTCGATTTGAAATTGATCACCATTACAAAGAGCATGGCATATGGTGCTTGTTATTTGGCTGCCGACGCTATCGGCTTCCGATTGCCGCGTAACTATTTGGATAACTTTGATGTCATGTATCATTATCGGGCGAAAGAAAAGACAATGAACGGGCATAGCAGTAGCAGTCGTTGTCAGTGTGTTTCGTCGGGGGAAAGCATTTCATTACGCGCGTAAAACGGAGTTAAGCATCAAGTAACTAAATCAAAAAATATCATAGGAGCGAGTGTATACTTATGTGATTAGTAACAATATTAGTTAAACTTTAAATATACTGTGTAACTGATTTGATTAGTAGCTCTGCATTCCATAGGTTAGTTCAAATATATATGTAGATATATAATGCACCATAAACTCGTATACGCCTGCATATAAAGATATATACATATATACATATGCACATAATGTGTACATTAACAAAATTTACTGTTTGTATTTATAGCTTTAGTTAATAAATAAATTTCAATTTAATTTGTCATGAAATCCAATTTTATTTGTTTTGTCTCAATGTTATCAGCTGTTGCATTTTTCGTCTGGCTACGTAATTCTTAACATTGAATTCCATGAATGAAGGTTTCAAATATGTAGTACCAGTACTGCGTCGTGCCTCCAGCAATTACGATAAGAATGAATGTGATTGTTACAACTTAGCACAAGTACAGATACGTCATTAAACACTAATGCTAAAAAAAATAGGCGCACGACGTATTGAGAATTTCTTTTGTTTTTATTTAGTTTTCGTTAATCTCTTTTCTCTATTATTTTTCTGTCCATGTGTTTTTGAGTGAACTTCTCCTAAACGGAAGTCATTAGTAAATGTCGTATTTATGATCCGATTTCGATTCGAGATATATTGGTAACGCTAAAAGAAATACTATTGCAAAAGAGCGGCTAGGTGGCGCTGGAGTCTAGTTAATACTAAAAATTATATTGAAGAACCTACCTCCGAACCGCAAATGATTTTGGAGAGAAGTTTTTACATGGCAGAAATATACTCGGAGGTTTGCCATTTCCTGCCAATGGGCGACCATCGGCTCGGCCAGGATTCGAACCCGAGACACTCGAGTAAAGCACAAACACGCTACACGCTCCGCTACGGCAGATTTTCTTTATATCAATATGTAACATTGTTTGCGTATGTTATTGACTTCTTTCTAAGCGGATGGACCGATACATTTGAGTGCTTTCTTAGATGGCTAAACCTCCTATGCTGATGACCTGACAAAATTCATCACCCTGCTCCTAAAACTATGCGGCCAAAACGGGTTACAGCACTCTAATGATGACAACAGTCATTGTAGTTGTTATGTCCTACTGAGTATGGGATAACGCCGTTATATTCTGCGATATAGTTTTAGGCGCACTAAATCTGACAACTCACTGGTTCATAAGTTTTGGCAGGTATCATAAGCATAGTCCGGTAAGACTCACAACTGGACTCGATAGGTTGGTAATTTAGATATAGCCTTAAAAATTTATCTAACTAGGGCTCGAAATTCTGTCCGGATTTTTTGAATATGTGTAAAAATCCGAATATGCAGATCTAATAATAATATCTAAGAACTAATAATAATATAACAATTATTTTTATATAAATTATAACTATATTCTACTATTTATTTTGCAACCCATTTGTCGTTCAAAGTCTGTATAGATTGTCCGTTTATGCGGATAACCAAATGAATGGATATTAAATGCATATCAATAAATCCGGATAACAAAATGAAAGCATACTGATAGAATTACTGGTTGGCGAAATTAACGAACTGCAACCGTAATGAATGGTATAACATAAAAGAATTTCAAATTTCTATGAAAAGTTGTGGATTTTTCTAATTTGAAATTTGGATTTATGTGGATTTGCTATAGAAATAGATTCACTTTTTATGAAAAAATAAATAAATAAATAGATAAAAACTATTTTGGAAACTTGTCAATACGCCGTGTTTCTATTATATTAACCGTAGGTTTCCTCGTGCATAAAAGTAAGTACATAATTGCATGTTCCCCTGTGGGTGTGGAAGTACACTTGTACAAGGAAGGAAGGATTCAAACTGTCGAAGGTTCCTGTATGGGATATTAAACTGAATTTTACCTATAAGGAAAGGGCAATTAATAGTTCCAGTAATGATTCTAATAGCAAATGAGCACGATAAAATGTATTTTCTGCTTTCAAGTGTATTTAGGTCAATCAACAAACATCGAGATCCGTACGGTGGTAAGGGTTCTGAAAAGTTTAAAAATCCGAGCGTAAATCGTAAAAAAGCTTTCTGTACTCTCTCAAGGCAGTTGGAGACACCTATTTAGAATGGTCCCCAAATGACAGCGCCATACTCTAACCTCGATCTAACAAAAGCGCAATATAGTGTTTTTTTAATAGTGTCCAGTTAGCGAATGCAGAACAATTTCGACGTACGAATGGAAGCATCGAATAAGACCGTGTTATGACATGGCTAGTGAAACTTAACTAATAATCGAAAATAATGCCTAACTCCTTAATTTCATCAACGGATTTCAGGTGAGAGCCAGCAGCACTATACGAGGTATGTAAAGTAGAAGCCGATTTAAAGCGTTTTTGAAAAGAAGCTGAAAAATAATTCAGTATATTTTTGACGGCGACAGAAACGGCAACAGTGGAGGCTTTCTCCAGCAATATATGTAGCTGAAATTCAAAGTGTGTACCATATTGAATAAACTTTCGATACAGTATATTCGCAGATATACCTATTTGCTCTGAGCTTGGTGGTGTCATGTCTATTCCCAATTTTTTTTTAACTACGTGTTGTTTTTCAGCCCTATCCTTTATATCAAATTTGAGTGAATTACCTTTTAATAATAATAATAATAAAAATCATCATATGTTTAGCCGAACTTCGCCTACAATTTATGGTGTGCGTTTTGATGTACCACAAAATTGAGGGGCCTTCAGTTTTACGCCGACTACGAACGGCAAATGACTTTTGTTCATTGCCTGCCGAGGGACGACCGGTACTATATTAGATGTTACTTGCCGCGGCCAGGATTCAAACCCGGGGAACATAGAATGAACCGCTCATACACTATATGATTTTTATCAGATTTCCATAATTTCAAATCTATAGTGTGTAATAAATTTGGGGGAGTTACGGAGATATATATATTTGCTTTAAAGGAGTGCTCCTTTTCCAAAATTTATTTAATCCATGTCTTCCTCTTACCAAAAATTTGAACAAATTATCGTTTAAAGTAAAATATTTTGATTTTCTCAAAACACAATTATATGGGCGTATGTATGTAGTTATTATCCGTTTTCGGCGATATTGAATACCTACCTGGGGTTGAGGGCAATGTATGCACCAAATTTCGCTGAGATATTCTTTACTCGAGCTATTCGATAGACGGACGATTTCTCTGTTCATATTGAACAATTTGTTATATATGTATGTACATATATGACTATATATCGGTTATTTTAGGGTGTGCCAGACAACGGTTATGTAAAAAAAGTTGTAATACCATGGACATTAGCGCGCTCGGGTATAAAAAGTATTTCTTTGTTAAGTTAAAATATTATTTAATTAAATATAAATGTTGTTCCAATGAATTTGGGGTGTTTCCTCTTGGAGGTCATGATTCAATTTGCCACCCACCGAGTTTATAAATATAAGGGATTTTTTTAAATTAAATTAATACAAGGTTTATATATATATATATCGATTCATAGTATCGATAATTTTCTATAAATATAACCTACCTAAATTCAATATAATGATTCCATTTTTTCGAAAAAAAATAAGTCACAAAAACGATGTTCGAACGTTTGTTCGAAAAATTTTCAAATGTCATATAGTGATTACGGTTCATCGAACAAATAAAAATCACAAAATAACAATTAAATATAGTCGAAACAAAATACATAAACCTGAAATATGGTCCATGTAAAAATAAAATTCCTTTCAAATGTGAGTGAAAAATTTGAAATCCCATATATTAGACAAATACCATCGATAAATTAAAATCCAATTATAACAATTAAATTCTGATTTTTATTATACAAATATTTAATAGTCCTAATTTACAAAGATTGTGGGTAATTTAACTACATAACTCTTTGTGACTCCGGGCGACTCCTGGCCATCACAGATTTAAGAAAATTTGTATGTGTCCTTCCATTCACCAAATTCAAAACACCTTTGCTTTTGTTAGAAAATGTGTAAAATGTTTATTTATCAGCATTTTTAAATGTATGGAATATTGTTTTGCCTTCTGAGACATTTGCTAAATTGTCGTAAATGCAATTCGAATTCGCAAGCGTTTTTATTGATTTCTGTTTGTTGTTTTTTTTTATTTTCAATTCTTACTTTGATCTGCGATACATATATATGCAGTTTAAACAATTCCATACAAGCGAATTAATAGAATATAATATTTTTGAACTTACTTCTCTTTTCCACCATAAAGGGTGCTACTTAAAATATGTAAATATTCGGATATTATTGTAATTATTGTAAACATTGTTTGCTATTTAAAGCCAAATTCAATTTTTTGCGCCTATTTTGTTGCATAATCTTTGGCCTACTCACTCATTTTACTTTCGCATAGCGCACAATAGCCAATTGTACACCAAAAAAAAAAAAAACACTTTATTGTTAGATTTGATTTTCAAAAGCTACAATACTATATAGCTTATTATTAGAATAAATAAATATGTTGGCAAAATACATAAATATGTAGGTAATTTTTGTGAAAATTCTTTCTTGTTTGAGAGTTTAAAATTTTGATTATTTCATATTGTATTTAGCTTTAGTTAAAGTATGAAAAAATAAACCAAATCTACTCCTTAAATAATAAATACATATAAATTTAATAAATGTACTTATAAATGTACTTAGAATACAATTTCAATAGTTTATATTGTAATTATATTAATAATAGATAGAAGAGATATTGTATAATAAAAAAGTGCATTACGCCTTGCCTTAATTATTTGTCATACTCTGGCGCAATTTATTCGGATCTTGGTAGTGTGAGGAAATCATTGTAGGGTGTTGTGGCGGTGGGAAACAGCGTACATGTTCCACATTAGAGCCCTCGCCATCACCACCTTTGAGATATTTATTGAGTATAGCAAATATTTGTGAATTTAATACTTGAAAGCGACGTATGCGGTCAACCATGCGTTTCAGTTTCTGTGAATAGTAAATAGAATATCATTTATGTATGTATGTATGTACAGTTACTCAAAGAAGTGACCATATGGAGATTTTTTTATAATATTTAAAAGGTTTTTCATGATAATTTTTTCTAAAAATCAAAATTTTTTTTTTCAATTTGAATTTTTGGAAAAATTTTGGGTATGCTTTTTTGTAGCATCTTTCATTTTGTGACAGTGACTAAAAATTCCGTTTGGTATTTGACAATTTTTTTGAAATTTCTTACGCAAATTTTTCCATATAACGAAATAGATTTTATATAAATCCGGTTGATTTTTAATATTTTTGTGTCCATGATTGTCTCACGTTTGCTGCCATATAAATACAAATTCCATGCATTAAAGAAACCAATCCAGAATTTTAACTAATTTCTAAAAATCTACAGAAATATTTACGAATTTTTCTAAAAAAAAAACAAATTAGAAAGTTTGACATTTGGATTTATATCGCTTTTGTTATATAACGACCAATATTTGTATAAAAAGAAATTAAAGAAAACAAATTATCATGAAAAGCATTTCAAATATTTATTTTTTGCCCTAATTTATTTAAATCAACAATATTAATTTTTGAGTTCAAACCCAGCATATGGAAAATATTTGGAAAAAAGACAACAACGTCAGAGCAACAGAACAGACTGGCTTAAAAATTAATACTGTTCATTTTAAATATAGTAAAAAAATTACCATCTGGTGAGTGGTTTGAGTAACTATATGCATAGAAAAGCATTTTCAACTTACAATTCCCTTAACATCCTCGTCTTTGCCATCAACGCGTTGTACGCGCAAAATGTGATAGCAAAAGTCCAAAGCCTCGAAACGTCTTTGCTGACCTAACAGTACAATCATGGCACAACCAGCCCAATTCAAGCCCTCACCAAAGAGTTCCTCAATTGTGTACTCGGTACCGCGTACTGGAATGCAATAAACAAATTGCAACGCCGACCACAAACGATGGAATTCCGAACATTCGTCAACGTGTATAATACCGTTAGCTGGTGGTGGTCCACTCCACACGGGATCATCTAAATAGCTTTTAATGCGATTGAGTATCACTTCGAAAATACTTAGGCCACAACAGAGACGTTCGCGTGTGAGTAAATCGCCTTCACGGGCAATCATTGCTTGCTGAAATGAAAAGGGGGGAAAACCGGAACAGGATTATTTAGAATTATTGAGGATTTTCTTAAAATGAGATAGGCATAATGGAGACCAGTCAATATCAAATTGTTACGATTTCTTATAAATCGTTACTGAAAATGCGTTCAATAGACCAAAACAATGAATAAAAGCGAACGAAAATGAGTGCATAGTTCACTGGCAGCGGCTTGGAGCTCACAATTGATATAATACAAGATTGCGTTATTATAGCGAAATTAGAGAGAGTCAAGAATGAAAACTCATTCATTGAGAACCGCTAAAAAGTGAGGTTAGGTTGAGTCATGAATGAACATCATGAATTTTTGCGAATCGAACGTATTGAAAAACAACCCAGTACTATGCACCTCAGTTCTGTTGCTCTTTCTTTATTAAAATTACTTAAAACCAAACTCCAATGAGACAAAAGAGCACAGAGAATTATTTGCAAAAACACAACAAAATAGGTCCGTTTATTATAATTTTTTACATATTCTAAGCAGCAGTTGAAAAGCAAAAACTCAAAACGTCGCAAGAGAGAGCAAAACCGGATATCGTGAAAAAAGTAACGAGCAAAAATTATTATAACTCAAATTAAAGGAGAAATAAATAGTTTGTTCCTTGTTTTTTGACAGTAAAAATTTCCTCAGCAAGAATTTGCAACTCTAAACTGTAATTTGTGCTCTCAATTATTTATAATAATTTGTAAAAAAAAAATATCAGCAAATCGAACAAAGCAAAAGTGTTACAAGTAATCTGTACAAGTAGCTGTTTTCTTGCAAGTTTTAACTGTTTACGCGTTAAATAACTGTTCCTGATAGTTATCCCTTTCGCCAATTTTACTCTCTTTTTTCCTTAATTTTTCTTAATGAAAACCACCATTCTACACCGACGTAGAAGCGCAACTGATTCTGTAAAATTTACTGAGAGTGCTAAGCGGTCCGCGGAAGCCGTAACTTCTGTATTCTCTACGCTGGGAAAGTATGTGAATTTCCAAACATGATTTCAAATAAAACATTTAGGTACAAGAAACGTGTAGAAATGAGTAAACAAAATTGTTGATAAAGAATTCATTGGAAAAATATACCGAAAAGAAATTATCATAAGTTCGGCTTCGGCTTCGGCCACATTAAAATTCGAATCGGTTTCGGCCAAAAAACAAACCGACCATAGAAAATGCTGAAACGATTTCGAATTTCGATACGATACGATATCATATCGACGCTTTTGCCATTCGATACTAATATTTTGTACTAGTATAGTTTCAATATATTCTGGAATCGAGTACTTGAACCACAGTATCGTATCGAATTAGCGAAGATAAATTACATATAGAAAATTATTTAAAAATTACAATATTTAATTTTTTTATTATTTTCAAATCTTATGTACATATGAAAGTTCACTCACCTTTGCGTTGCCAATTTTCTCAACATTCGATACGATTTGCAAGTTTGCGAACTGTGCCTCCAAACGCTTTTGCTTGGCTTCAGGTTTTTCATTTTCTAAAGATATATAAATTTTAAAATTTAATTTCTTTCGACATAACCTAAGACAAACTAAAAAGACGCACCTTTACAAAATGGTCGCGGGAATATATTTTGAAAAAGCGCAGCATGCAACAAATCGCATACTTCTTCCTGCGACAAAGCTTGCTCGATAAGCAAACAGAAAATAATACAATTTCCCAACTCGCGGAACGACTGAAATAGATCGGTTTTCGTATCCGGATACTGTACAATGTCTGTGAGATGCGCCTGATAGTAGCTCAGCACACCTGGCGAGCCATATTCGCATCGCGGCAATTTGCAAGATTTCGGCATTGCACCCATTAGAGTTTTGGTGAATTGCAAGAGGGTACCTTGTATGAGTGGCTTTACAATATCCTTCAATATAATATCCATGACTACAGCTATGCCCTGATAGCCAAGCAAACGACACATTGCATGAAAATGTGGCGCGCCAATAAAACCGGTATACTGGCCATATTGCGTGGAGTAAGCGGCATTCAATTGCTTCGAGCCCCACAAATAGAAATGTGCCATTTGTGGTGGCTTTTCACGTTGTATCGGTTGTGATGATGCCAAATTCACTTTGCTGCGTACAAATCTAAATAAAATACAAATTTCATGTTATAAAGATGGCAGTGCATAATTAGTTAAAATTAGCAGTAAATACATTACCGATTGGTTGCTGCATTATAACAATAATTAACCAAGAAGTCGTAATTCAATTCCACAAACACATGCAAGGTAATGCGACCATAAGGCGCTAATACGTTGTGATTTGCCTCTTTTACCATGGCATCGAAATTGTCCAGCGCCAAGTGTTTGCTGAGTAATTTGTGACAAATGCGATTAGCTTCCAAAAGACCTTCGAGTTCCTGTTAGAAGAGGCATTTACTTATTTTAAAGCAATATTTGCTACATTTAAGTGTTGAAAATTAACTTACCACAATGCCCGTTACATCATTCCCTTCGAAGCGACAGATTGCCAGCTCAACACTTTTGTGCATATTTGCGTTGATTCGTTGATTTATGAGTTTGTTTAAGTCAATAGAACGACCTGTTAAGAAAATTGTATGAATAAGTTAACACACATTTTTTATTTACTATATTTGCAATACGTTAGAAATTCGTTAGCTGCCAACCATATTTTTGACTTATTTCTATTATGATAGTACTCAGAAACATATATCTAATTTGCGATGTACAATTTTATTTAATGAATTGATTTTGAGTTAAGAATTCATAAACTGACGCCCGTCTATAGTATACAGTCTGAAAGATATTAAATTGTTCGGAAGGAGGAAAATATCCTGCTTTCTTATATTATAAAAAAAAAAATTATATGAAACGTAAGAATTTTTTAAATACAATTTTTTTTTTTTTTGTTATTTATGTATTTTTACTTAATTTTTATAACTGGTATATTTTTTTACCCTACAAAATTCTAATAATTTGTGTATGCATACTTTCAGGCTGACGGCAACGGAACTAACTGTTTGAGGAATACCAGAGAACGTATATTAAATATTAAATATATACGTTCTCTGGTATAACGTTTCATTTTAGTTTTTTTTTTTACTATGTGTAGTACATTTACTTTGCTTTACTAGACTTTTTTAGCCTTACTTTAATCTATTTTCTTTTAATTATTTTGTTTAGTTTCGTTTACATTAGTTTGATGTACTTTCATTTCATTTCTTTTTTTTTTTTGCTTTTTATTTTATTTTTACTTTTACTTCTAACAAATAAAGATAAATTGGGCGGATTTTTCTATACTGTATCATTTAGTAAAATTCTTTTTACTCTAACTCAATAAGGGTAATCTTATTAAACTTAATTTAATTTTTTTTAATTTTGTTTAAAATTAAAATTCGAACCTAATCTCGTAAATCATAGATCTAAAATATGGGCCATTGGAAAGACACAGTAAGTTGAGCCATTTGTTTGGCAAAAAATATGCCTTGTCTCATAAGTGCCACAAATTTATTAATTCTTCCAAAAAGCAAAAAAATTAAAAGTTCTGCAATTACAAAACAATATCTTTTTAATTTTGAATTACCTCTTTTAAATTTTTTTTATTTTATATGTGGCGCAAAGGACTAGAAATCCCGAAAAGTCGCATTTATGGGCTAAACTGCTTGATTTTCAGAATATAAAATATCCAGAGCGAAAAATAGTTATATACATGAAATTCTTCCGGTAGGTGGCGATATGATCGATATATTCCAATAACGTGAACTTACAGTACGAATTGAACGAAATTCAGAACTAGGATTAAATGCAAAGAAGCTATCAAGTTACAAAAACAATTTGTGTCGTTAGATGGCGCCGACAGTCGCTGTTGTTAGAAGGGGATTAATATGATCAATACAAACGAAACTAGAAAGCTTATATTTATACGAATAAGAAAATTATTTAATATAATTTAAACGGACTGAAAACGAGAAAATAACTTTTGAGAGACCCACCTTTAATTATTATAGAGGATCTTCTAAAGTTTTTATTTTTTTCACTTTCACATATACACATACATATGTATGCATGTATGTATGTATTACTTGCGTCATTTATAAATTTTTATTTAATTTTCAAACAGTTGGCAACACCTCGACTTTTTGTCGAACCTAAGTTTTCCTAAAACTCTGTCAATACAAACCTATATTGGTAAGCTTCATTTATTTAATAAATTTAATTGATTTTAAGTTTTTGAATTTAAATTTTTTTTTAACAGATGGCAACCCTTTCCAAATATATATTTCTCAAATAAAGCTTACTTAAACCTTTTTCGTTTGACAACACTATATTAGAATTTCATTTACCTTATCAATTCAATTTAATCAACGTTCTTTAAAAGGTGGCAACCCTCTTCAAAAATAATTTAGTATAAACGCATTTGATTAACTCATAGAGGATGTATTTACATTTTTTTTTTACTCAGCCTAACCTAACTTTTCAGTGCTTATTGATTCTCCCTCATTTATTATAGATTTTGTCTGATAATCTCCCATTGCTGTAACAGCATAAAACATTCTCCATAAGCTTTTGAGGAACGTTGCTGAAGTGACAGTCCTTCGCCGGATATAAATCCGGATCATCTACTCTCATCCTTTTTACTGAGAAAGGCACTAACTTTAACTCCTTGATTTTTGCCCATTAGGTTGGAAGCAGCTAGATAGTTGTGAATAACCCTATTGCATTTTCTGTTAGCTCACCTAATAATTGCACATGCCGTTGCTTCAGTAGCGTCTCATAGCGATTATTCCGTGGATATGAATGGAAGTTAAAACCTAGAACTTCGCATTCTAAACGAAAACGTTTGTCTAGAAAAATACTAAATAAAAAAGGAGATATTTTTCAAAACTGTTTTAAATTTTATAACTTCTATTACATACCTGCCGGCCAATTGTTTGTAATGCGCAAATATTTGTTCGCTTAACTTGTAAACAAATTGATCAAAACACAAATTTACTTCTGCCTCCACTTCATCATAGAGAAATTGTTTGCGAAACACAGTCAAAGCATAATGTGCCGAGTCGTTGTACAAATCCAATGGGTATAAGACAAATCTATAAATTAAAAAAAAAAAAATGCAATTATATTTAATTAGAAAAATCACTGTTGAAATTTCTCATCCGATCAACTCACTCCATCATTGATGGTTCCTTCGTTTGCAATATGTGATCGGTCAATATCCATGGCATAGACATTTCAATCGGAAATTGTATGCGCTTCTCCATAGTAATCAAATCTTTGCATTCTTCATTATGTTGATGTTTCACCAAGCATTTGTTCACCTTGCGCCCCATTGTCATTTCCAAATAGAATTCACGATACCACAATTGCGAAAGATCGCAACATTTTTGAAGTGTATCGCTGAAGTTGAGCAAATAGCTCCAGTAGAATGAGGTTTTGTGAAATGTATCGATTTGCATAAGGCAATTGCCATCGATGTCTTTGCGTAGCGTACGCTTGCCACCGCTTTTATCAGCAATCAGCGATTCCAGCATAGTACGCACCATATACAGTTGAGTGGACGAAGGTCCGACATTCAAACGTGGTACTTGTATACGAAAACCGCCATCGGGATCCTTCTTACCCTTCCCAGCCGGATCGTCATGCGGCTCATGACCTTTCTGCCAATCGGCAGCCGTTTCACGCACCGACATAATTATACTACGTATCAAATCCTTTTTATTTTTCACTGCTTTACGCAGCGGTTCACGCAATGTTAGTTGTGCAAAGTCCTGCAACTCCGAGTAGATATTACGACGAATCGCTTCACATAGCACTGTTTCGATGCGTGCCATTAAAACCTGCAAAATAGCAAATTGTAAATTAAATTTTGTAGCTGAATTTTATTTAATTTTCTCTGTTTAGATTATTTATACCTGCAATCCTTTAATCATAGCAATCACTTCGATAAGCGCAAATTTTTCTTCAGATGTATAATTGTAACGCGTTGCACGCTCATATTCCTCCGCCTCAACTGGGCATTCTTTATTTTGGTGATGATCAGTTGGATGCAAAAGTTTCCACGAGTACAATTCCGTTACAACACTGGTCCATTCCGATAGCAATTGCAGTCCGCGCAGCGCCAAATCAGATGTAGCACGATTTTCAGCATCTGTTGGATTTTCTTTAACCGTTGTAGTAACTTCGTTGGTATAACGTGCCAACTCCGAGATGTACTTAACATGATCTTCACGTATTTGTGGCAAATGTACCATTAAATCAGCTTGCGGACTAATTGCATTTGAGCTAGACAAGGGCCATTTGCTAGAATCGAAATGCTTGCTACGTTTAATATAATTGAAGGGGGCAATTTGCATATCGCCAAATAGAGGTACCACTTCTAAATTTTTGAAAATGCGATCTATACGATCTAAACGTATCTTTTTCTTTTGATCCAATTTATTTATGTTACAAGCATCGCTGTCCATTAGAAAGAGACCAAAACCCATTACTTTCACCAGCATGTGCTTCTCCTCTGGTGTCAAATACATTTTCGTTTCGAACATGTGCACACAAATGTTTACCACATCCGATAGCAAGTCTTCGTAGCCGACAATTTTTTCCAGCGTATCTTTAACCGTATCGCGTATTTTATTTTGCGTGGCAAGAAACATTGATAAATTCTGCGATTCCTGTAGTGTGTGCGAATCTGACATAACTTTCAGGAATTGTGCCGCACGTCGATATGTACTGTAATCATTTTTAACGCTCGATTTCATGTTTTTCAATTCATCTAGCACAGCAAACATGTTGATGAATTTGCCCAAAGTTAACAAATATGCTTCCGACACGAAGTCCTTACGCTTCTCAGTATGACAAAGGCGTTTCACTTCACCCGAAAATGCTTCAATAGCTTTTCGCTATAGAATAAAATTGAAAATATTGAGTTTTCGCTGAATGTACTAATTACATATAAAAAAAATAACACTTACTTGAAAATACATAAAATTGAGCAATTTGTTAACCTCTGGGGCTAGTACCTCAACTGTCTTTTCATAAATTTCCACACGATTGGGCTGCTCATTGGATTTTGGTTGTGGTATAGCGCGCGAGCAGCAGCGCCAAGTGTAAAGCATAACAGCATGCTTTTGACCTTCATCGAGCAAAACATTCTGCAGCGTACATTTAATTTTAATATTTAAAAAATTTCTTATCAATTATAGCTATGCACCGCTTACTCACCAGATTAGCATGTGTTGTGGCCTCTTCAATATACTTTGCTATGCCCGTAACAAATCCATTGCGATCCTCAAAATTCGTATCAAAGTTGGCTTTGTATATAATTGAACAGGGTTGCGCTTCAATGCAAGGCTGCTCATCTGGTAGCGACAATTCATCGAGCACCTCCACATTGGACAACGCATCGGCCAATGTGATCTTCTCTGTCATTTTGCAAAATAATTCACACTGAAACGAGGTCAGATAACAAATAAAATTAGTACAATGATGCAAGCAACGATGCTGTTTGCATTGTTTGCAACAACTGCAACTGTGTAAAATTCATCGATTGGAAACTGGGCGGGTCTCGCGTCGCTCACTACTGAAGACAAGTGTTTACGTTGAGGCAGACCCCAATTGTGTGCCTGGTTTAGGCACTAACTTTTAGTTTTTGGAAAAGATTTTAACTTTAAATGAAAATTCCAAGATTGTGACATTCTGTATAAACATTTTTCACGATTTCAACTCACATTAAATTGTCGAAAATAGTTATTTATTTACGCGACTGCCATTTGATGTGTAAACGCAGAACTGATAATTTTTTGACTTGTACAGCACACAAACACACACCCACAATAAGCATAGTGTCAAATTAGAAATGTCATCAAG
Source organism: Anomoia purmunda (assembly GCA_951828415.1). Lineage (NCBI taxonomy): Eukaryota > Metazoa > Arthropoda > Insecta > Diptera > Tephritidae > Anomoia > Anomoia purmunda. Next base: position 156,856,169 of record OX639993.1, read on the forward strand.
ATGACAGCGGCTCTGTTCATGGCGCGTGAAATTACACTGTGGAAAATAAAGCAATAGTTATTTGTTTTTCCGTGGGTATTTTAAAATGTATTATATTTTTAAACATTAATTAAACTATTTGTCAATAATACTAGGACTTAGGTTAGCTGGACTGATTTAAAGTTATCTCCAATTTTAATGTATTTATAGTTTTATTGAAATCTATTTTCGAAAAAAAAACAAATAAAACCAGTCCATTAAAATGTTCTGCATAAATATTTCATAAAAAATATTTGTCTTTTCAATTTCTTTGTTAAATTGCAAATTATAGAACATTTCCATACAAGTCCCTAGGGGTCTGTAAAGGAGGCTTAAAAAGGAGAGGTGATTTTTACGAAACCCACCTCTGTACTCTACCTAATGAAGAGGTCTTGGGAACCACGCCGCTTTCCCTCCGTCTATTCAACCGAAACCTTTGCATAAGTAACTAAACATTTTTGGTACGACACCCTAATGCACGAAAAATATTTTTTTTTTAAATCGATCCCAAGTTTATCTAAATAAATTGTTTCAGTAAACAAATACACAAACCTTCTACTATATATTGAGGCTTAACAAAATATAACGGGTATTTGCAAGTATCATACAAATATTAAAAAGGCATGAACCGAGTACTTTGAAGAATGAAAAGCATAATTCAATGAACACCGTCAGGTTTACGCGCTGATTTCGTACATATACTACTAAAAGTTGGCATACTTTCAGGATCACAATGTCGATTTATCCACTAGTGTTTCTTCCTCGCCTATAATTGCTGCAGAAAATTAATAGCGCAATTCAATATCAAAAAACCTTACATATTCTTAAATATCTTTTATTTACATACAAACATCGCAAGACTTGATGCAATATCATTTACAAATCGGAACAATTAATTATAATTATAAGTGAAAGAAAATTGGAAAAATGGCAAAGAACAAAAGTACTGTCTACCTTGGCTTTGAGGATGAGGAAATCAGTGGCAAACACGGCTCCATTTTAAACAGTACGGTGAACAAAGTTGGTGGAACGCCGGTGAGTATCCATGACTTTGTTTTTGGGATACTTTCGTTATAGCCATGAGGAAATTACACAGGTGAAATTTACTCATAGCATTCAGATAATATTACAGAATTAACCAACTCACTTGACACTTCCGCCGTCGCGCCACATGCTATGTTGCCCGAAGTGATTCTTTGCGCTGACGCATCGTTTACAAAGTTAATTAAAATTGATTTTTCGTTTGTTAGTAACGTTTTATTTATCTTCTCACTGCAGGACTGGCCGACTGGTGAGATAAAAGTGCCTTCGTGTCCGCTCTGTGGCACAGCACGTTCGTTACTCGTACAGCTGTACGCGCCATTGGAGCAATCGCAATTCCATCGTACTTTATATGTATTCGCCTGTTTAAATCCGGCTTGTTCCCAAAACTCAAAGAGTTGGCTATGCATACGCACCCAACATCTGGATACACCGACAGAAGCGGAACTAATTAGCGCTGTACCACCGCCACTGACAGCTGGTGGCGGCGGTGGTAAGAAAAAGAAGGGCAGTAATAAACAGGCTGGAAATGCCACACTACCACAAAAAATTACATGGTGTAGCGGTGCCGATGATTGGGGTGAAGTTTTAGAGGATTGTAGTGCTGGCATTGGCCATAACGGTGTGGAGCGTATGGATACAGGTGCAGATGAGTTGCAGAATCAAAACGAAGAGAATGGAAATGTGATTGGGAAGAATGATAACTCCCCCACGCGTGGTGTACATTTGCCACGTGCCGACTCAGGTAGTAGTGATGCTGACGAAGACGACGATGACGAAAGCAATTCGATGGATAACGAACTAGTTTATGGTTTCGGTCAGCTCGATATGCACTCACCGCAAAATGCGGTGGAGGATCCGAATGCGAATTGTGCAGCTGGCAACATGGCAGCTGCGGTTGCAGCTGACGATGGCGCTATGATGGGATTCGGCGGGGCTACAGCTACTATTTGTGCCGAAATCGAAGGTGCAGAAACCGATGTAGTGCTCGTAGAGACACCTCAAAAGCCTGAGCGTGACTTAATTGCGCTCTTGAAACATACCGCAACGCCAGCGGCACTTGGACCGCTCGCTAAAATTTCGGATGTCACCATAAAGCCATTTTTTATAGCAGTAGACATAGAACAGAAACTTAAAGGGGGTGAATATGAAAATTATGGCGGGGCGCTATCTGCAGATCACATACGTGAATTATACGCGGAATATAAACGACAAGATGAAGCGGCACATTCACCAAATTGCGCTGGGGCGATCGGTGGTGCAGGTGGTGGCGGTATAGCTGCTGGTGGCGACGATCAAGAGGCTTATGAGAACACTCTACCGGCGCATGGTGATATAGTTTTCCATCAATTCGTTAGTACTATACAACAAAATCCGGGGCAGTTGATAAGGTAAGATGTTTGGCGTTGTTGCTTGCGTAATATTGTACTATATTTAAAAATTCTATTGTTTCAGGTATTCACGTGATACACTACCCTTGTTGATGGCACCACTCTCCGAACCATTGCCGAAATGTGCAAATTGCAATGGCGAGACCATATGTGAGATTCAAATTCTTTCTACACTTATACCAAAATTGCGTTTACAGCAGAACAGCGAATTGGCGCCTATAGAATATGGTAATGTTCTCGTGTTTACATGCCTCAAATGCTGTTGGGATACACCTGATAAGATGCGCTACGAACGAGTTATCGTGCAAGCCGAACAATAAACAATAATAATATGCAGTAGTCACTGGCATAGAGAGAGAAAAGGCAACTGAAAATCCTAGTATCTAGCAACTATGCTTGATTTTGTGTGAATTACATAAGTTTAGCTTAAACTTGAAACGAACCAAAGTACCCGCGTCTTTATGTCTGACGACTTACATTCAAACTATTAAAGCGTTAAATTAAATTAAAAAGTATGTACCTAGATGCGTTTACAAAGTGAAACTACTTCAATTATATAAAAAGAGAATAAACAAAACTCTAAAACACCCTTTAAATGCATACACAAAATACTATATTAGTCCTTTCGCTAATAATAAATGATGGACTTTTTAAACTACTATAATGGCGAGCAGCCGCAAAGCTTATTTACCAGTTAAAAGTTTTAAATAATAACCAGCAATAACTTGTGTAAAAATTATTAGACTTAGAAGATGAAAAAATAACGGTAAATGCAAGGATGATTAGGTAATAGGGTTCTCTCAGCGAGTTAGTTTTAGGAGTAAGGCAAAACGCGAACCTTTTTTAAATGTTTCATTCCTTTAAAAAGTCACCAAATAAAAAATGTATATTATTTATTAGAATCAACTGACAATTATAATAAAAATAATATCCTCATTGTTTGCAGATAGCGCTCAGTATGATTCAAGGCGAATTTATAGAAGGTGATGGCATAAGTGCAGCTGATTTGATTATTTTTAAATTCACCTAAAAGCCGTAAAAGCAAAAACAAAATGTATTTAAATTTTGACAACTCTTACGCAGAAACAAAAACAAAATACATAGGAATTTTGTAGTTAGATTTATAACACCACCTTGTATGGATTCGCCTTACATAGAAGTATGAAAGTGATAAATGTGTTTTGGTTCGTACGCTAATATATTGTGGTTAGTTGTTGTTGTAAAGTTAATTTCTAAATTAAAATGAATTTAATTAGCATGCTATGTATTTTATGTAATCCCGATTTTAAAGCTAAGCACTGCAAAAAACACGGGACGAAGAAATTAATCTTAGAAAAGAATTGTAATGCACGAAGATTAGACAAGTAAAGTGGAAATAAAAGATGAGAAACTGGACAAAGTTGTATTTAAATTTGCATTTAGGGTTTCACGCAGATAAAAAAATATGTGGTTAAAAATACAATTTCCCTTTTGAGAGTAACGCGTATTTTCTGAATAGATCGATTCTAGCGTCATCTAGCAGAATTTCGTAAAAGTATTTATCATCCCACCCCCATTATACAATTCTAATATCATCAAAATCGGACCATAAATAAAGATTTTCTGAATAGCTAGCCTCTAGCGCCCCTTCTAATTTCATAAATACATACATACTTTCCGAGTTCTGGTTGTTTACATCTATTTGATTAGCGATAGTTCATCAAGAACTTTGTTGGATAACGGATCCTTTAGGTCTGAATCACAACTTTAGATTTATAATTTTACAATATTTTATATGCAAGGTCAATTAATTATAAACTCACATAACTCAATGGGTAGACATCGCCCAAGATCGATTTTTCGTTTCCACGACAGTCGGGTTTACGTAAACGGACGTACTCAAACACTTATTTTGTGTTTCTTAGTTTTTAATTAAATGTAAATTTTTATTTATAACTAAAAAGCAATCAGCGCACAAAAGTTTTTTAGGAAACATTTTTACAACCATTTTCATAAAAATAGACTTACAAATTAATTTTATCGTATAAAGTTATTTTATTTATTTAAAAAAATAGCAGTTCGTAGTACACCAAGCTTTAAGCAAAATTCCAAAATGTATTTAAATGCATGTGGCCAGTTATATATTAATTGAATATCAATGCATGGATGTACAATTTAAAATTTTAAAACTTGCTAAGCTGTTTGCATAAAAACGCCGCCAAATTTAATATTATTATTATTATTATTTTATTTATTACGGTCATATGACCTATTTATATGTACAAAGTATTTAAATACATAACATTTATTGCTAAATTCAATTTTATGTACTAAATAATTAGATTAAGTCTTATATATTAAGCACTATATTAAACATTATACAAAACTATACATAACAACTAGAATAGAATAGTATGTACACGCTTTCCATGTGCTACAAATTTCTTCTGTTAAGCGGGTGGAGGGGTAATTGTATGGGGCTTTCGTCGCAGTGATCGGGAAGGACGTGTTCCCGAGTCAACTCGCCGCCAATTCTTTTGGATATCAGATGGTCGGAAAGAACATGTTCCCGAGCCATCCGTTCGCTGATGCTGAGCTGGTCGAGAAGGACGAGTTCCCACGCCAGTCGCTCGTCGTTTCTTTTTCATGAGCAGACGGTCTGAAAGGACGGATCCAAAGCCGCGCTGCCTGGGCCGTCGGAAAGGACTGGTTTCCGAGCCGCGCCTTCCCCGTTCATGCTGCAGTGACGGTCGGAAAGTACAGGTTTCCGAGCCGCCACCCGTTGCAAGTGGTCCCACCTCTTTAGTCATTTCGTTACTTATAGATCTAGAATCACACTTCCAGTATGGATGCAAAGGACTAGTTCCCATCCGACACTTTCCATGTACTACAGGACTAGTTTCCATACCACCACTTCAGTGATTTTCATCTTATAGGCATCGTTCTGCAGTAATTAGATAGTAGCCTCTTGAAACTTCCGAAATTCTCGCTAGTTTTTATTTGAGTTGGTAGTTCGTTAAAACATTTTAATCCTTTGTAAAATATATTTTTCTTGTCTACTTCAGTTTTATAAAGCGGTAGCCTAAAGCTACTAGTTTCTCTAAGCAAATATGAGTGGGTTTCATTAATATACCTTAGATTATTACTCAGGTAATCTGGTAGGATACCATGTTTTATATTATAGATGAATTTCATAGCATGAAAGTATATTTGTTGTTTTACACTTAACCAATTTAACTTTGTTAGCATTTCCTGTATGGGTGTATCGTACCGCGTTTTCAGAATAAATCGCAAAGCTTTGTTTTGCATTTTTTGCAGTTTACAAATTTGTGTGTCGCTAGCAATGAAAAATACTGTTGGGCAATATATGAAATGGGGTTCTACCAAAGACCTGTATACCATTGTTTTATACCTCCTTCCTAGGTATTTACATGATCTTTTCATGATACCAATTTTGTTCGCAATCTTATTTACTGTATATTCAATATGATCCTCAAATTTTAATTTGTTATCGATATATATACCTAGATACTTAATAGTTGTTACTTCTTTGATTTCTGCATCCTTAATTCGTAAGTTGTAACTATTGGAGGTATCCCTAACTTGTCTAGATATGATCATAAATTGTGTCTTAGTCACATTCAGTTGAAGTCTATTTATGCATAACCATTTGTATAGGCCATCAAGATCTTCTTGCATCTTTGTTATTGCATTAGGAAGATTCCTGTCGCTGATCGTTAACAGGGTATCATCAGCGAACAGTTTTACCTTACAATGTTTCAGAACAGATTTTATGTCATTGATATATACATTAAACAGTATTGGAGATAAGACTGACCCTTGTGGTAAGCCAACATCGACTGCTACCTTCGTTGAGAGGGAATCACCGATCAGCGTTTGTTGTTTGCGATCTGAGAGATAACTGCGGAACCAGTTATGCTCATTGTTTTCTATTCCAATATTTGACAGCTTTTCCAACATTATATCCCTATCAATCGTTTCGAAGGCTCTTTTAAGGTCAATAAAGACTGCCACGATATTCATCTTGGAGTTCAGATCCTCCTTCCATTGCGATAATACCAAGTTTAGCGCAGTCTCGCAAGAGTGCTTAGCTCTGAAACCTGATTGCTCTTGTATGAATAACTTATTCGACTCAATATGGTATATTAATTGGTTTTTAACCACCGTTTCCAATATTTTTTCTAAGTTAGGTAATGTATTTATTGGTCTAAATTCCTCAGCTTTTATGGTATTTTTAACCTTTTTCACTGGTACTATGGTGGAAACTTTCAATTCAGTGGGTACTATTCCTGTCCGGAGACTATTATTTACCAACAAGGCATAGTAGTGGCCCATATATTCTACTGAGTCTTTTATAACACCTTCAGATAATAAATTATGTCCGCCAATTTTTCTTTTAAATCTCTTAGCAATGTCCATAATATCATCTACATTAATTTCTTTAAATCTAAATGCAATTCGTCGATTTTCCGGTTGAATCACATCCAAATTAAAGTTTTGTATGTGTTCTATACTTCTATTTATATTGATTATACTATCCACAAAGAAATTATTTAATTTATCAGCTATTTCTTTACTATTCCTGTATACTACGCCATTGACAATCACCTCTTTGATGTTATCTTTATCATCCGTAGTGTTAGCAATGCTTTTCAGATACTTCCACATTAAGTGGCTATCACTTCTATTTGATTCTACCTTGCTTTCCATATATTTAATTTTTTTAATTTCAACCATTTTTTTATATACTTTCCTTATTTCATTATACTCCCCCCAGTCTCCTACCCTTATGGCTTTTTGGTGCATCTTAAACTTCTTCTTATTGATGTCCATTAGTTGCCTATCATACCATTTATTTCTAATTTTAACTCGAGTTTGTACCCGGGATGTTAACTGATTCATGCTTGACATCAGACCATTATTGATACGATCAAACATACCATCTACACTGAGACTATTCAGGTCAGTAAAATTACATTGCCTTAAGAGATGTAACAGGTTTTCTAGACTATATCTATCCCAGGAAGTGACTTCCAGCAGCTTTTTAATTGGTATTTGTTTCTGAATGTTGCATCTGAACATAATAGTTTCGTGGTCCGATATTCTATGTTCCTCCATTTTTTCACATATAACATCTCTGGTGTTTGAGTACAACAAGTCAATCATGGTTTCGGAGTATTCCGTAACCCGAGTATTAAAATTGACTATCTGTATCATTGCTTGTTGAGCAAAAATCTCATTTAAGCCTCCGGGCAACACATCAAATTCTGATTGTCAAACAGCCGGTTGCCATGGCAATCGGCTGTTTGACAATCAGAATTTGATGTGTTGCCCGGAGGCTTTAGCTTCTTACTATATGTAGATACTATGTTCATGTTTATGTTGTAGTCGCCAATAAGAATAGTATTTACTAGGTTTTCACATATTTCAGCTAAAAGGGTCTCCATATATGTAACAAAGTCGGCGTCACTAGAACTCGGTGAGTGATAGATTACACCAATTTTCCATCTGGTTTCGCAGTTTTTTAGCTGGATAACTACACACCAAACATTTTTATCAATAGCTTTGTTTAATATTGTTCTAAAGTCTATTGTACTTCGTAGGATAACGATTACACCGCCCGTATGTCTACTGTGCGAGTCACACCTTACTATTTGATATTCTGGGAACTTTATTTCTATGTCTGCAATTTCCTCTGTTGTGCATGTTTCGGAACATAGAACAATATCCGGGTCTACACTCTCAATTAACCGTTCAAGCTCAGCTTTATTAGATATTATACTATTTATATTAAGATAAACGCATTTTAAATATTTGCTTCGCTTTTTATTTAAGCCTAATTGCTAACATCCTACTCTTTGTTTTTCAATTTTCAGTTTCCTGATATAAACAGGACACTCGTGACTAAATGTGTTGTGTTCAATGTCTAGGTTAAGTTCTAAATCTTTATTTGCATCATAGCAGTTACCACAGATGGGTTTTTGGTTAATCTTGTTGCAACTCTCGGATTTATGTTCTCCCATGCATTTACTACACCTCAGTTGTTTGTTACAATATTTAGAGGTGTGGTTGAAGCCCAAACACTTATAGCATCTCTTTACATATTGTCCATCGTAGACGGGACAGCGATCCCAACCTATATTTATTTTCTTTGAGTCCAAAGTTTGTAGAAAGAATTTATGTTCTATCTCTATTATTGCACTAAACGTTGGAGATGCCTCAGTGCTCCGCTTCGATTTAAATATTTTTACGCATCTCATATCTGCCTCGGTTAAAAAGCTATTTTGTGCCTTAATCTTTTTTATGAGTTCCGTCTCATTATACTCAGCGTTTATATGTGCCAATAATATTTTCGGCTTATTTACTTTCGGTTCGGTGACCTCATAATCGTCTTTATTTAAATTACTTGTAAGAGCAGATTTTATTTTTTCTTTTTCTGTGACACTATTAGCACTTATTACAATTGCCCCATTGTTCTTATTAGATACCCTATCAATTTTCATGTTCGAAGCATCGATCTTATTTAGGTCCACCCTAGTTTTCTCAACCGTTTGTTTATTTTTCGGTTTAACAATTATGGGAGGAATACCCTTTAGTGCGCTGGCATACGATACACCCCCTGAACTCTGCATTTTATCTTGCTTTTGGGTTGCTACTTTCTTCACTTCATTTATTATTTCTTGCTTTTGCTTACATAGCTCACTAGTAGACGAATCAACTATGCTTATTTTCTCTTTATTTGCTATGCATAAACCCTCTACTCTTTTTATTATTTCTAGCTTTTCTTTATTATTATTTTTTATGCTATCCACTAATACGCTAACCTCTTTGCTGTGACTAGTCAGCATTTTCTCAATGTCCATTTTTTGTTCTTTAATATTTATTTTATTTGTCTCAGCTATTCTCATCATTTCTTTGAGAGCTTCATCGACATTACATATGTACATCACGCAGTCGTCGCACATGAAGCGCAAAAACGGGCAATTGTCTAGTGCTTGTAGGCTGTATTCGTCAGCCGATGCGCAAGCCTTTGTGCTGTGATACACTTTTCCACATACACCTTCACATCTTACTCCCGACTCTCCTCTGATGCCTTTGCGGCATTTTCCACATTCTGACATCTTCGCCTTCACTAATTAGCCGCTATATTTGGGCTGAACACACCAACAACTAATGTGAAAGGTTTTCTTTCGTTTATTTTATTATTTCTATTTATTATTCTTTTGTTTGCTTAGTAATTCCACTTTGTAAATTTTTCACAATTTATGGTGCTGTTATAATGTTATTGTGATATTAATCATAATAATATTTGCAATAAAGTTAAATATTATCAAAACTTCACAGAGAATTAAACACGTCCGTTTCGTTTGACAGTTTCAAGTAATAAGCGAGATGCCTTGATTCCGATTTATTAATTTAAAAAAAGCAATAATTTTCAATCCTAATTTTAGCATGTACATATGTATGTATAGCCCCTATATCCACATAATTTTATACTTTAATACTTGTAGCCTATAGGAAAATTTTACAATTTCGTACTGCAGCATTCTAGTTTCATTATTCATTCATTATCGTGGCTTCCGCGGATCATACTGCTGCCATTTGCGATGATTTAACTTATTGAAGTCGTCGCAATGGATAGCAATATCCTGCAGGTACTTGGAAAGCTTCAGCAACTCTTTGTCCGATCGCCGGCTCAAATGTGCCTGGCGGAAGGCTCGAACACGCAAACCCGAACGCGGGTTCATCAAAAAATTGCGTTGTATATCATCAAACATGATGGTGTTTTTGGAACTGTACTGCGGATAAATACCCCAAATAAGACCGAGTGGCTTCACATCAACTACTCCCCGTTCAATTGTGTACACCGAAATCATGGCAGAGGAGTCCAGATAGAACATTATTTTGTAATTTGGATTATTGCTTACGCCCAGCAATTTCATTTTTTCATGAATCCAACACATACCTGTGGCCGACCAAATAACAATGTCGTAATGTTCGTAAGCAGATTCGAGAAATTCATGTAAGTACGGTCGCATTAGCTCCGAAGCAGATTCGGCAGGAGATCGATGATCGAAAAGTGTGTAGTCGATGTCGAGAACAAGTAAATGTTTGCCTTTTCGTGGCGGTGATATCTCGGTAATTCTGTACTCCCTTACACGTCGTTGCACTTTCGCCAAATAAACGGGTGATTTTTCAACTAAATCCTCCTCTTCGGCGACATCGAAATCATCAATTACTTCAGCAATATCGTCGGGTAACTGACAAGCAACCTCAATATCAGCCTCGGTGGAGCCTACCATCATTATCTTGAAGTTGGGTTTCAACTCCAGCAAACATAGTTTGATATCATCAGGAGCCACTTTACCTGTCCGAAAATTAAAATGGTTATGTTTTAGGTGCAAATCCTATACCGCCAAGGAGGGCGGCCAGTCACTAACCTTTATATTTGAGATTTATCAATTTCTGTCGATTGGGGCGCACCTGTGTGAGTTTGAAGATTTCATGACGCAGCACAGCAACTGTGTCCTGATCAGTCAGATCCGTTATGGGATATTCCTTACCACTCCATTTTACAATTATTGAAGCTTGGAGTATTTCGTTTGCTTTTTTGGAAGTTAATGGTTCTGGATCCGTTGCCATTGCGATGCCCAATTTAATGTAAATTCTGTGCACCGGGAGAAAAAACAAATCCACTACATAAGAAACAAAGGCAAGAACAGAGTTGCCTTTCCATTTATTGCTTAAGTACCTAGTATAAATTGCAATTTAAGAAAAGGCGACTACCGTTATAATCAGCATGGTTATTTATATTACTATATTCTTATTCATGGATTTATTAGGTTATTAAATCTAATAAAAATACAATTACTTTTTTCGCAAATCACGACAGATTATCAAATCCAATAAATGGACAGTTACTCTTTTTTCGCCAAACCCGATTTTCTCCTAAAGTGTAATTACTGCCGGCTTTTCCCGCTTTATCACCTGTCAGCTGTTCGTGAAGTCGCAAACGTCAAATGTTGTTGTTTTGTTTTGACCGAGTCGAATAGTCGTAATCGGGCATAATAAAAAAGATATACAAAATTCCAATGCAATGGATTCAGCGTTAACTGGACAACAATTTACCGCCTACCAAACGCAACTACAACAATTGTAGTGTGGAAAATCTCCCGATTTGTACGAAGTGCCGACGACTGAGTGCATTGGAAAGGACATGAAGTAAATGTATGCAAACATACATGTGTACATATTTATAGGTGAAAAGTGCAAATGCGCATTAGCTAAGCGCATGTGAAAGGAACGGACAATATTACCCAATAAATTGTACTATTATCAAAAAAATTGTGCTATAAACTTTAAAAAAGAAATTAATGTACATTATTATTGCTGAAGTGCTAAGTTACCAGCAAAGAAAACATTTGAATTAAACTTGCAAGTGAAGTTTTCCATAAAGAACGCGTTCCGAACGCAAATTGTTGTGTTCCCTTTAACCTTGACATTGATTACTTGCCGCCTATAATGGCCAATTGTTTTGTGATTACACCTAAAGCGTCGCCGGTTCTGTATCTTTTCAACGCCAAGTTCTCCAACGCACCAGTTGTCCTAGCCACTGCAGCCTTCGAAAACACACAATTCAAGTTTAAGTGCCGCCGCCTCCTGGTGTCCGCAGTGTGCCAACAATATTCACGCCCTTTCATTATACGATACAGCGACCGTGAACTAGCCGAACACGCATAAATTGTAACCGGGAATATTACGTCCAATTAAGTTGCTCTCAAATTGGCCAAAAGTAAATAAACGTAAAAATTACTAAGCACATGCACATAAGTACATAAGTGTTAACCGGTGTGGTGTCGATATAGTATGTATGTATGTATGTACATGATCGTATTGATAACAAAATAATTTCACCATTACGCATATAATTCCTGAGGTTTGTAGTGTTATTCCATATGTTTTGAATGCTTATTTAGAACTTTTTATTTATTTTTTCGATTAGAAAACATCATGTCGAAGGCTAACCCTACACATGGTGCAGAAGTTGAGGTTCCGAGTCATGGCCGCCAGCCGACCAATTCAACACAATCGACAGTAGAGGCAGTTGTGGGGTCCCCTTTACACACATTTCCCACTGACATACGCACCGAACTAAAAGAATTTCGCGATAGTTGGCAACGTGAACTGAAGAGTCATAGTGAGACTAGTACGCCTACTAGAACAGTAGAGCCAAAGCAACAATCATCAAACGTGGCAACAAGTGAAAATGAAATCGATCAGCATCAGCTGGCAGAAAGTCTCTTCCGCAGTGCCGTCGAGTTGGAACAGCGAGGCAAGGTTTATGATGCATTACCACTCTATCGCAAAGCCGTGCAAATCGTACCGGATATTGAATTCAAATATTATGAATTGCAGAAGGTGAATTCAGCAACTGCTGGAAAGGAAGTGAAGACAATTTTTGAATCTACTCAACCAAAAGAAATAGAAAAGCCAGAAGAAAATTCTGATGTTGAAGAGCTCATTAAAGATTTATATGAGAAATTTCAAGTAGATTTAGTTAAAGATGGCGGACGTTTACTGCATAGCAGCCGGGATGCAAGTGTTATTACTACGGAGACACACATTTCCGAGTTGCCGCCGGAAATTTTGTTATACATATTACGTTGGGTTGTATCGGCGCATCTAGATATACATTCGTTGGAGCAATGCGCTGCCGTTTGCAAGGGATTCTATTTGTGTGCGCGTGACGAGGAGTTATGGCGCTTAGCATGCGCAAAGTAATTTAATCGAATTAAATATTTACTGAAAAATTTTAATAATTTATATTCATAACAGAGTTTGGGGTACTAATCTTGGCACTTTGGCCGAACCCGCAGATCACCACCAACTACAAGACAACTTAATTGAATCTTCGGAGATCACACCCATTGTATACACATCCTGGCGTCAGATGTTTATTATGCGCGAACGCGTAATTTTCAACGGCTGTTACATTAGCAAAACAACCTATTTACGTATGGGGGAGAACAGTTTCCAAGATCAATACTATCGTCCTGTACAGCTTGTAGAATATTATCGTTATATACGCTTTTTAGGTGATGGACGTGTGCTCATGATGACCAACGCCGATGAGCCAGCGCAAGGTGTGAATAAGCTCAAAAATATATATCAATTGCGATCAGAAGTGCTAAGTGGCCATTATCGCCTCTATGGTGACACTGTAACAATTATACTAACTAAGCAACAACAGTCACACAACAGTAGCACACATTTGTATGCACGACATCGACGTGGCACATTTAATGAAGAGCCAAATTATACAAAATATTGTATTGAATTTCGTATTACGAATACAGCAAAACGAAAGTATGCACGTCTTTTATGGACGCATTATTCGATAGTACAGAAGCGTAACAAAGTAGAAACTTCATCACAATTTGAGCTTACACCATCCAAATATCCGCCATTATGGTTCTCGTCAGTGCGGAGCTACCACTTGGATACCGATGCGCCACTCTCTTAAGATGGTGCTGTCCAACTGGCAAAAGTAGAAGTATGCGTTGGATGATTTGGATATAAATATGTATAACGTATAGGATTTCAAGTCTTAACAAATTAGTATGCAACAGAATTATAAAAAAAAAAGAATTAGAGCATACATACAGAATCTAAATGGTTGCTATAAATTTACACCATACATAATCACACTGTTTGTAGAGGCTAGTGCCTAAAATTTGATTTTAGGAATTTTTCTAATCATAAGTGGCTACATAGTATGCCTGTGTCTCAGTTTCCTGGTGGCTGTTAATACTATTAAAGTAATAAAAAAAGAGTCCTAACACAAATCTTGTCATGCATTTTTAGAGGATTAAAGAGGTACGCATTTGAATAAAAAATAATTGATTTTATTTAAATATTAACTTAATTTTTAGCGTTTAAAGTAACAAGCCGAAATTCCTTTATCAAGTAAACTAAGACACCTTTGTACCTTGGATCGATACAAAAAAAAATTCATTTGACTTTGCATCAAAGTGTGTAACCTCCTTGATCTGCCCAATGCACGCGTCTACTTTCGAGATAATCTAGACTCTCTTTGATCTTACGATGTTCCTCATCCGTCACCGACAAACGTTTGTACTTTTGTATAACATAGCAACAACTGAACATCAGAGCAACTTGGAAGATCAACCAGAAGATCAGTAGAGCGATGAGTAGGCTCTGGTTCAAGCAAAAGCTGTCCAATTGCATGTGATCTAAAAAAATTAAATAAAAAGAAAAAAAATTACATACCAATCTTGATCATCTATGTTATTAGGCACATACCAATGCCCGCAATCAGCAAAACACCACGCTCGCCATATATGAAATTATTACTGCTTATCTGATCTGGACCACGTACATGCAAATTATAATTCAAAGGCAGTACGCCCAAATCCTGTAGCGTCATATTTCCCGTCTTCAAATCACGTGTCAAATTCAACTGCTCCACCTGGTCCTCAGGTACATCCATTACAGTTGATATGTAAACGGGATTTTGCACTTTAAAGCGATCTGAAGGCGGAAAGTCTGATTCCTGAGCGCGTGATGGTCGTGACCGCACTTGACGACGCCTCCTTGCAGCGCGTCCCACACGATTGGCAGTTGTGGTACTAAAGCTATCACCCTCGCTGGCACTTCCACCACCACTACCATAGGGATGGCAATTATCTCCCGTACAACGATGTGTGCAAAAACGAATTTTAACATCAAAGTTCACCAAAGAAGAGCCTGCAAATTTGAACGCGTGAAAACGTGCGCGTAACATATTTTGTGTGGTCGAGTGTACACGCTCTAGCGCAGGAAATACTGTGACATCAATGGGGCAGCCACGTTCATCGATGAGTTGCACAAAATTTTGATTATCCTGCGTTTTGGCGATTAATGAAGTTGCGCGAAATTCGGGCAATGGTGGCAGTGCATAGTTGACCAACTGTTGTTGGTGTGGTGAGTATTCAGCAATTATTTGTAGTTCCAGATTTTGTCCAATTTGCACATCATTCGTTTCGTGTTGATGCGAGAGATCGACAATTTGTAGTATGACTTTGGGTAGAAGTGGCACATCGGTGCTATTGAACAGCAACGATCCCTCGTTGGGTAGCATGCTGTGGAAAGCAAGATAAAATGAGGAATTCAATGTTAAGAAATATACTATATACGATAATAACATTATTGGCGATTTGCAAGATTTTATAAAGAAACATATCTAGATTTAACAATTTCCTATACCCAGCGCTCACAACTACGTTAAAAAAGTCAACAACAAAAAAAACAAAAAAACAACGCCGATATTCAAAAGAAAATTATTCTTACCCTTTTATATGAAAAATTATGCCTTCCCATTTAATATTTTGATAAAATATACCCTATATTATGCCCGAGGTTATTACCTAGTCGCCGGTTAAAGCCCCATGCAAATCCATTCAGTAGTTTCGGAGATTCGTGAGTTCAAGCAGATAAGCGAACATACAGATATACAAATATTCTAAAACTTGCCTATTACATTCCCTACATCACCTTCATCATTCTTTTAAAGAATGCACAGATTCGAAAATGTTTCTCAATGAAATCGAAAGCTTTCTACGTGCAACGAATACATTTAAAATGAAAACAAATGATACCTGTTTAATGTGCCTATGTGCATATACTAGCTTACAGTAGTTAAACCGCTTTACTTTTACGCAATCACAAAACTCCTCGCATCTACATACATATTATATTGAGTTATGTCACTGCGAACAGTGCGGGGGCTTGGTATAAAACACGCCACAAAACAGAAGGAAGTATCCCATCAAGTTGAAATCTAACGCAGGCCACTTTTGCTTGTTGAAAATAAGTGTGGTCAATCAACTTTGACGCCCACCGCCCATACAAAGCTTCTAGCAAATATGAGAGCTATACAAAAGTTATTGTCTCTCGGTGAATACTATTTAAGTCTGTATGCAGTCGGGCTCAGTACGTTGGTGTATGTCTGGATATCGTTCGTCAGTTCGAGGAGAAGTCTTTTGAATGATCTTGACAGTGCCATCCCACGAGGAACTCTTTGCAGAGCATAAAGTGATGATTCCTTACTAGAAGCATCGGAGCACTGTCCAGAGTGCTGCATTCCGTGTTGTCTGTAACTTCGTCCACTGTTTCATACTAGACTCAGGCGACCAAATCGGCTCAGAACCGTCCGGCCAATCGCCTTGTTGAATGGTATCTCCCGCTCCAGTCTTCCAAATCTCTGGAATGATGAGGGTTTCTATTGGCAAGTTCAAAAATTCTGTCCGCGAGTGAACGTAAGTGCCACGCATGATTTTGGCGTTTTCTTGCGTACCTGATTTGGACTTTAGATCGAGTAGTTTCTGGCAGACATAGTAGAAGTATTGCACAGTTTTTAATTTTGGTTCGATGGCAGCCGCCAAAAAGATACCCCTAAACACGGTAGGGCCGCTGAAGGCCTGGACATTTAAATCAAAGACGGGTATTTTCTGCTTCAATACTATATGAAATACTTCATATACCATGAATAAGGAAGAAGTGTAAAAAAACACATTTAAAGAGAGCCAGGTTAATATAAAAATCATTGTCTAAGTTTTCAATAAACTTCAAATCGCTGCATATATCAACTTACTGTTGTGCAAACTCCAATGATGATTCTAATGCAATCGCATTTGGAACATCTTCGCCCTCAATCGCATTCTCATCGTTGCGTACATCGGTGTGCTCATCCTTGCGCATCGTCGTTGAATTGCTCATTATGCAACCGACTTTAATGAGCCGGTCGCCCTGCGTTTGCACATTCGGATTGTTTTGTATCACTACCAGTGCGGATATAAAAATTCTGCAAATTCAAATTGTAAGTATTGTACGTATTCACACCTATGGCCAAAATAATAGAAACCGGATATATTGACAAGTTTTAATGGGGTACTCTGGCACAACTACGATCTGGATACTGTAGCAGGCTCAACTCCTACTTATCCAGAATCAACCCTGACATACCCAACACATGTCCGGCATGTGGAGATTCTCCGCACGGCACCAACCACCTATTCACATGCCCCCTCAAACCCACTCAAATAACCCCCCTCTCCCTCTGGTCCAACCCTATCGAAACTGCACGTTTCCTGGGCCTCCCTCTAGATGAGTTCGACGACAACGACCATGGGTGAATCCGCTTTTTATGGGGCGCGACTAGCCGCTACAACAACAACAACAACAACAAGTTTTAATAATTTATTTTCTCTTTATTTAATTAAAATAACTTTTCTTAAAATATAGTCAATTCCATAGCAAAAAGTACAGTGACTCAAACATTTTTTTTTGTAATATTTGTCATGTTCATGATCAATTTCAGTTATATAACAAAAAGCATGACTCAGCAAAATACAACAAATTTCCATTACAATTTCAAAATTTTTAATTTGAATTTTCAGAAATCGTATGGGTGTGCAGTTTTGTAGCTTATTAAAAAATCCGGTTGATTGCCGAATTGGTTTTTTGATTAAATTTAGTATTTCCATATAATGCAAGGATTTTTTATAAATTCGCGTAGATTTTTTATATTTTTTTTGTGCTCAAGGTTGAGCAAAAGCTCATTTTCTGCGATATAAACTGCATGCGTTAAATAAGAAAAGGTGCCAAGAATAAAATTAAAAAAAAATTGAAATAAATAAAAAAATCAACTGAAATTTTTAGATTCTTGAGACTTGTGTATTATTAAAAAGTTAGATATTTTACTAAAAAATTGTTGAATTTAAATAAAAAACTTTGTAAAGTTTGAAATTTTATTTAAATTTTTTTTATTATCTAACGAACTATATTTTTTACTTTATAAAAATTAACAAAACAGATTTATCGTGAAAAACGGTTCAAATATTGTTTTTTTTTTCGCGGTTAAGTATCGCTATACTAAAATACCATACAACAGCATAATCGAAAAATCTCTACAAACTATGACTAAGAAACTTGAAATATCGTTAACTGAATGTTTAAAATTTTGGGCAAGCTCGAATCTTGGATTTATATCTAATTTTTAGTAGGAATTAATAATATGGAATGAACCATATTTATACAAAAAGTTTATTAAAAAAATAAATTCGAAAACTTCTCAACACGTCGTGTTTCTATTATTTTGGCCATATGTGTTTCGTAGGTAATCAATAATTGTAAAATAACTAAATTATTACTTTGCTTCAATGATTGCTCAAAGTAAATTCGCTTACCTTTGATATGCCTTGGTGACTTCGTAGGCACGTAATATGCCGCAACGATTCTCTTTGACCTCGGTGCCGATCGGCAGACGTAACACTGTGCTACTTGTGCCATTGCCCTGCACCATGCACTGCTTCGAATGCATACTAGCATACATTTTGCCATGAAACCAATCTTTCGGCGTATACTTGATGGTCATTTCATCTTGCGTGCACAGCACTTGTACTGTATGAGTTGGGGGAGAGAATGAAGTCGGTTATTGGCTGTAGTTTTATTAGTAATTTAAAAGTCAAATAATCAAATTACCGTCCAAGCACTTGACGCGACGCATATAGACGGACTTTTCTCGTAGCTTCAAACTGCGTGGTCCCATCGATATTATATCCTCTGAGTGTAGTAGACATTCCGAGTTGGTCAAATCTCGTTCGAAATGGAATGAAACGCCTTGGCAGTAGAATTTCGTCTCATGCGTACAATATGATTGACACTTTGAGAAAATTAATTTATTAAAATATGTTTTGTATATAAAAAGTACAAAAATTCATACTAAAAAATACAATTCATTACACTGTGCGACAAATTTAGACTTGTTTTTTGTGGTAATAGTGTATTCCTGATATTTTTCGGAAAGAAAACGTTTTAGGTTCTTTTCTTATTCACTAAAAGGTTAAGAGGGAGCACAATGGGTATTTCTGCAACCAGTGCCAAAAAATTTAAGAGTTACAGCTTTGATACCTAGGAAAATGTTATTTCTTATAAAAAGCTAACCATTTCATATCTAAAAAAAAAAACCAAAAGCGCTCTGTTGCGAAATTGTTGTTGTACAGTGTTATATGCAATTACTGAATTTCATTTGAAATGATTCAAAACGAAAAATGTTTCTAATAAAAAAAAATGTGAATACAATTTTTTGTGTACTTTATGCAAAGCTTCCCATCAATTGCATTACAAAAAGTAGTATTGTGGTATGAAATTTCTCTATTTTCATTACATACAATTTAATTCCCTTGTTTTTCTCTACAAAATTCCAACAAACATCACAAACACACCTCTTTCTGGGTTAGACCCAAATATTTTGCTTCCGCATAAATGAAACTACTATTCGCATACAATTCGTATGAACAGTTATCGTTTTCGATCGGTCGCTCGTAACATTGATTTTCCATGTACTCCTCATCGTAGGGTGCAGCGCGAAAAGCATCGGGTTGTATCATTTTATCTTTATCACTGAGTATACAACGTCCCAATGTGTTGTGTTGTGACTGCTGATGTTGCTGATTGTTGTTGTGTTGATCTGCTTGTGGCACATGTTGACTAAATCTGATCGAGTGGAGAAAGAAAAACAAAACAATATTGTGAGCTTTGGATTAACATGATTTACGGACATTGACATGGCATTAAAATCAATCAAAATTTTTGGTGACAAATTTAATGACAGCCTGTCTAGTGAAGTCGTGACTGCTTTAACTAGGAGATATTTTTAATTAGCTATGTATGTAGTTGCCATTCTGAGCGATGATGTGTTCCCCATCTTCGATCCATAATTTGCGCAAGCTTCTGCGTAATTGTGATAGATGAGCAGCTCCCAATCAACGGAACTTCCTTAGAAAAGATGTAGCCTACATTTATGCTTCGCTTTTTAAGAATGCCAATTAAAATTTGACTTCAAATTTGCTGTTCTTCACCTCTGCGCACATTCGGCTTTGAGATTTTGAAACTTTGCCTTCAAGGCTGACCCTCACTTAAAAAACCCGTTGAAATTGATACTAATACTGCTTTATGCCAACAAGTTTTAGGACCGAAATAGTATTCGAGTTGGTGCCCACTGTTCTTTTGAGCCCCTTAGGCCCGCTCCGAGAAGTTGTCGACTTTCCTTGTATGCAGTTCTTGCAGTTTTGGAAAAACTTAAACATTTTCGCGATCCTAAAAACTTGCACAATACGTATTGCCAAATTGTTGCCCCGCAGATATAGTCAAAATAAAGTCTGCGCATCTTTTAGACAAAATCTTTAGTGGGATATCTTTCCATATGGGCTTCAACTAACTATCAAGACTTTTTCATGATCAATTCATTGCAGTCCTACTTACTTCCTTACTTCATTGGCGCCATAACCGCTTAAGCGATTTTGTTCGAACTTCTCCTACAAATTGTGGTGTGCGTATTGATGTTGTAACACAAATTGAGGGACCTACAGTTTTACGCCGACTCCGAACGGTTAATATTTTTTGTACACACTCGGCTACGGCGGCCGCCATCAAGTTCCTAGACGTCTTTGTTTTATGGATATCATTTGCCATTCGAAGTCGGCATTAAACTGTAGGCCCTTCAATTTGTGGTGCAACAACAAGATGCACACCACAAATTCGGCCAATCATCGAACTATTATTATTACTATTCGATTAGGCCGATTCCAATAGACCAAATATCAGCACTATAACACCTGGCAGCATTGACTTTATCACTTAAATGTTTTGGTTTGTTATTGATCAATTCTAGCTTCTTACGAAAATGTTTTTGAACTAAAATCTTCTTATTATGGTGGTATAATTGTTGAAATCTCTATATAGAATTTGAAAAATGATGGCATTAGACATTAATTGCCGATAACATATTCAACACAAAATGATTAAATTTAAAAAGATACATCACATTATTTGAATAAATGTACTAAATTTTAAAACACGATAAAAAGCAGTATTCCATTTTCTGGATTTTCCTATTAACTTTGGAAACTGAACGTTTCTGCACTTAATTTTTATATAACAAATGTTTTTCATGAACTGCATATTCGAGGGGAATTCATATAAGGTGGTGTTACGGGTAAAGAAACAAAAAATATACTAACAAATTATACGCACAATGACTGTAGTTTGACATCTGCTGTATCACGGCTTACTGCCACCATCTTATTCAATTCGCCAACACATTTTCCAATTCGCCTGATTATATTAAATGCAATGTACTTCTCAAAAGTTTCGGTGAAATTGAAAAATATATCCCATTTCTCTTATTTTATTAAAACGAATAGTGTATTTAAAAACGTAAATTTGTTATAAAATCTGCATATTATCAGCTTTTCAGAAATATGTTAATTATATTAATTCACTTTTAAAGAGGTAAAGCGAAAAGGGTTAAACTGAACAGAGAGCATGCCTGCCTGATAGCTCTGAATTATAATAAAAATGAATTATTAAACTATTAAATAAAATTAAAAGTCATTGTTAGCAGCGACATTGAAACATCCTTTAATCCTTTCGATTGTTTGACTACTGCATCTCGAAACTCGATGCTGTAGGTGTGGGAAAATTCAGCAAATTTGCACTGTGCCAGCAGCGAGTGCTTCTGCAGGCTACAGGTGTTATATAAACGCGGATGCCAAAGCCCAGGGAAAAGAGAGAAAATTTGGACGTATGATCACGATTCATAAAAGAGAGTAAACATAACAGCTTGATAGTCTCACACAATTGTTTGTAATAGCAGCACATGTGCACTGACAACCAAGCCATAACAATCGTTGATATGAAATTATTTTTAGTTAAGTAAGGAAAGTTATACAAAAAAATATTATTTACATCATTTAATTACATGTACCATGAATTCTGCACTGAAAACCTATCATAACTCTTAATAGTAATATGAATAGCGGAGTCTAAATTAAAAAAAGACAAATTTCAGGCTTTGAAAATGGAAAAAACAGTTCTGATTATATAAATTTATCCGTTTCACGAATTAATCGTCATTATGAATTTGAACAAATAAACCCGAGTTTGCAGTACAACTCTTTATGGTCTGTGTCGACAATTGAGTCTCAAAATATGTATTTTATTTCCATTTTCGTTTAATTAAAACTCTGAAAGTCTGAAAGACTTCTAGAAAAGTCAAAGAATATTTCCGTAATCGGCGATTTATAATTATCATAGAATGACTACTGTCGTAATTGCCTTTTTCTGAAAATATTTTGTAGCACCGCAACTTCTGCTCGGTTTCGTATGAGTAAAGAACATTCAATTTTATTTGTGTTCGAAAAGAAACTACTGCACCGTTAGTTACATTTAACAAGTTTAATTCGCTTTTTGTTTCATTAATTGTACAAATAGGCAGTGAAATTGGCGACATACTTAAGTGAGATGAATTTTTTTGTTTAAATCAGGCAATCAGATAAAATCATAAAAAAGCCATAACTTTCTTATTATATTAGTGTAACTATTCGACATTACTTCAAGTCATGCTTTTTCATGATAAAAAATAATTGAATTTCCTTGCCAAACAGTTCCCGCAATCGGCAAATAATACACAAGTTCTATCCATTCATAATTATAGCGTTATTGTTGTTGTTACCGGCGCTGATATCATTGAATTCTATTTTTACTGTTTCCTTCATAGATACCTACATCGACCTTTATTATTTCATATTCATATTTTTTCACCCTCCATTTATTTTCCTTTTTTCGTTTCTAAATAACTTGATATGATGGAGCGATATTTCTATGATGTGAAAAACGACTGACGCTATTCTTATAAAAGTAACTGTTGTACTTTGTTTAAACTAATTAATTTCAACTACAAAAACCTTAACTATATACATACATACATACACCGTGTTTTTCTGACATGACATCACTTGTCGTTTAAATCAAGCTAGCTTTTGACTATTTTTGTGGGCGTTGGAAGGCGCAAACTAACAGTATGATATTGCCGACACGTGATGGATTCGTGAAACGGCTCAGCGGGAAAGAGTGTAAAATAGTTTTTTTTTCAAGCACGAAGTATGAATTCAAAAACTAAAAAAAACCCTTTCATTGTTTCATTTTATGCTCGGAATACCGATTCGATTGGCTACATATGGAATAATATAAGAAACCACTGTTGCCGATTTTCGTAAATTTCCACCTTAAACCACATTTCGCAATAACGTTTTTTATTTTTATTTTTATTAAATTTTTATATTTATACAATTTCCATTTAAAGTTGGGGTAGAAGCAAATTGAAGCGTTAGCATCAGTAAAACAAATGCAATATTCGCATGTTTTTTTTGTTGCTGGTTTGTTTTTTGCAGTTAAAGCTCGATTATGTGTGAAATTTTTTCTAAAATATACATTATAATTTTGGAGATACATATATGTATGTATAAGTAAATTGCGCCCAAATTTTAATTTCCATTCATTCGGTTAGTGAAATTTTGTATACCAAAAATAATCATCGGCGTAAAAAGGCAGAGGTTTTATCTACCTACCGGACATTTTTTTATCCATGATAAATGCGGTGGTCCCAAATCGAGGTTTAACTTCATATATTTGCTATTAAATGTTGTAACTATTTCATGGGCTGAATGACTTGGCAATGTAAAACTTTAAAAAATATTGTGTTCTGTAAATTATTTATATTAGTTTGCTTTATTTTAATTGCTGCCAGTTTGGTAGTACAGACAAAGCAACTTCGTTAAAATCCCGCGCGGAAGTTCATCTGTAAAATCTGCATCAAATTCGGTCCCCTAAATAAATGATCGTCCCGCAAATCGATTTTGAATTCTCCAAAATAGGGTGAAATCGCCATAATCGGCAACACTGCATGACACGTATTTTTTGAAGTCGTGTAATAACCATGCCCACATAACGGTATTATGCGAAAATCAAAAAAAATGCGATATTACAGAAAATAAAAAAAATTGTATATACGGGCAGGGGGTTGGTAAAAGGAAAATCTGAGTTAAATTGGTTTTTCGAAGATGTGCACGGCTTGGCCCACTTTAGAGCAAATAGGTATATCTCCGAAACCACTATATCAAACTCCACATGGTTTCGAAAATTATAGAAATGAGACAAAAACCACGCCCACCTTTTACAAAAAGGTAATTTACCAAAACTCAAAATATCGATATTTTTTTTTTTTGGAAAATGGGCGTATTACGTTAAAAATATACTATTTTTTTTTGTTCTTTTAAATGAATAAAAATCGCTTAAGTTTTCAAGCTTAGAAATATTATATTAACTGGTTCTATTGAAAAAAACGAGTACTGTATATCTGAAATAAAAACATGCAGCGAGTATTTAAAATTCAATTTCACCCGAACTTAAACTATTCTTTAATTGTATTATTTACAAGCAGGTGTAGTATTCAAATTTTTATTTGTTTTGTTTTTATTAATATGAACAACAACCCGACTAATTAAAATAATTGTTCAGTGTAAAAAAAAATTTAGGAGAATGAACGTCAAACTAGAACTGGTGATAAAATTTCATCAGAAGGGTGCAAAACCAATTAAAAGTCGTAATTCTATGAAAAACCGTAAAGCTAAAAGCATATTTGTGAAGATGTAAAGTGGGGTCTAACTTGTTGCCATTTTGAAGGTAATTGGCAAAAAATTGGTACGCTCGATTTTCACAAGCTTTTCTTGAGGCGAATTTGTCACCAGCAAAATCAATCGCCGTAGCCAAGATCAGCTAGTTATCACTTGGTGCCAGAGTCTGACTATATGGTGGATGCGTAGAAATCTCTCAACCAAGCTTTCGGAGCTTCTGGCGAGTTTCACATCGATGTGTGGCTGAAGCTGGGCGCTTCTGGGCGATCGCTGCTTTCAGACGGTCCAATTGTTGACAGTACAGATCCAAATTAAGAGTTTGACCGTAGGGGAGCAGCTCATAGCAGATGGTTCCCTGCCAATCCCACCAAATCCTTTCTCACCGTCAACCCTGGCTTTGCCACCATTTGCGTCGGCTTACCGCGATTCGATCACGACCGGTTTCACTTCACGTTATTGTAAGTGACCCACTTTTTATCACCAGTAGCCATCCGTTTCAGAAATTGATCGTTTGCAGATTGTGCAAATTTATTACCAAAATAACGGGTCGGCTCGCGCGACGAATCACGCGCTGCGTCCAATATTCGATGAAGCTCACTTTTGGTTGAATGGGTACGTTAATAAGCAAAATTGTCACATTTGGAGTGTTGATAATCTACAGGCCATTGTTGAGACACCGTTATATGCTCAAAAAGTCAGTGTTAGGTGTGCTCTATGGGCAGAGGGAATCATTGGTTCATATTTATTCAAAAATCAAGCCGGCCATATTGTTAAAGTCAATGGATAGGGAACGCTATAGCGCCATGATTATTGTCTTTTTTGTGCCTTAACTGGAGGATTTTGATGTGGACGACTTTTGGTTCCAACAAGATGGCGCTACATGGCATACAACCAACGAAACAATAAATTTATTGAAGGAAACTTTTTGTGAGCCCTTTCTCTCGCGTCGTGGTCCTGTGGCGTGGCCTCCTACAT
This sequence comes from Anomoia purmunda, assembly GCA_951828415.1. Taxonomy (NCBI): domain Eukaryota; kingdom Metazoa; phylum Arthropoda; class Insecta; order Diptera; family Tephritidae; genus Anomoia; species Anomoia purmunda. The sequence continues at coordinate 156,882,129 of OX639993.1, forward strand.
AGATCGTGCGATTTAACACCGCTGGTCTATTTTTTGTTACCCTATTTGAGTGAAGTCGCTTGTCTGTGCAGATAAGCCCAATATGATTGACACCTTGGAAGAGAATATTCTGCGCGTTATTGCTGCAAAAAGTACTCGAAAATTGGTCCTCTCGGCTGGTATTTATTCGAGCAAGTCGCGGCGGTCACTTGCCCGAAATCATTTTTAAATCATAATGGAAACTCCTTATCTTTATAATAAAGCTAAATTCATGGATACAACAGTAAACTACATATATGCCTTTTATTTATTCTTAAAAACCACATGTCTAAAAACAACACCCTTTACATGAGGATCGGACTCGACGATTTTCATTACTTTTACCGATATTTTCGATTTCTTCCAGAGTGATATCAAAATTACCGAAACGAAATCGGTGAAACCAAAATTGCGCATGATTGGATCGGTCAGTAATAGCACGATAAACACTATACACATTTTCAGCCGCCTGGTTTACATTTTCGTCTTTATTAGAGAAAAACTGTAAAAATGACGTATTTTCTCTTTGATGGTGTCCACTTTTGACGCGTGCTCAAACAATACTCAGTCAAGCAATCACAAAACAGTCTGAGAAGTGGTTTTAGTACGAAATTTTATCTTTCGAACGCCATATAGCGTAACCCCATCGCACTTATACAACGCGAGATGCAGACTATTAAAGCCATCTATCGGAAAAATAATCGATTTCCTTTTACTTAACCTCTCTTTCTTTTCACATTCCCAATCTGTTTAATTAAAAAAATTCAAAATAGTGTAACAGTTATTCGTCATCACGCTGTATGTTTATTAAGAGTAATGCAAGCTGTAATCTCTATAACTAATTACTTTATATTTTACCGAAAGTTTGCATTTCCCACTGGGGTGCAATGTAATTTCGTTAGCGTATAGGTACTCGCGTATGTACATATGTACATACATACTTAGATATAATGTATACCTACTCATAAGTAAGTAGCACTTATCACAACTTGGCATCAATTAAACTGTAAACAACATTTCATTCAGGAGGAAATAAAAATAAAAAATGTAGAGAATAACAAAAGGGAAAATGCAAAATAGTATACTCTAAGCGGCCTAGCGAAGATGAGCAAATATTTGCAAATAATAATTATTATTTCATTTTGAATGAAAAGCAGCGAAGCAAAACAAAACTGAACAAAAAAAAAAAAAGAAGAAACAACGATGATAAAATGATTCATATATCGAATTTAAAATTCCATATCGCGTATTGTTCGTATTGAATAACCGCAGCGCTAAAAGCAGCTAGCTATGTGAATATTAAAATTGTAATTGCAATGAGCTCATACAACTCTACAGCGCGGCGCATCATTTTACATTTTCAGCAACGAAACGCAGTCAATAAAGCTATAGAACTCCTATAAGGAATTTATTTGGATGGAATTTAGTTGAATTTAGAACCCCCAACACCTCCAGCGTCCACCACCCACCACCCACAATTTATAATTAGCAATTACAAACACATAGACATAATTGCATGAGTATAACTCACCTTTCACGATTGTTGCGATACGATGGCGCAAATGATGCGGACAGACATTTGAATTCGCTTTCGAAGAGACATCTCTCGGCGCATTCACGTCGCGTGACCAGCGTTGCTATCGTCTTTTTTCCCTGAAATACCAAACTTGTACCGGGAATTTTTGTTAGCGTCCATTTGCGTTGCTTGCAAACTTCGGGCACTACAAAAGCAAATAATAAAAAAAAATAAATAGAGTTTTCAAGTTAATAAGGAAAAATAAGCGGTAAAAACTGCTCGCCCACTCCCACCCACCTTTTAAGCAGGTTTTCTCATAGAAAACCGCCTCAGCATCCGCCATCAATGGCAGTTCATTGGCTATTGCCTGATAGCGTGGCGAACGTTCGAAATACGAATAACCATAGCATTCGTTTGTATCCAACAGATGAACGTAGGCAATACAATCGCTATCCTCATTACATATCCGCCAACAAATGGCGCTCGCTGTTTCGCTGGCAATTGCCAGTTCCTGGCTTTGGCCGTCTGTGGCGCCCACTATGCTGTAGCCGTCACGCCTATAGCGATTACGATCCTTAAAATTGTACGCTGGTGAGTAGATGAGGTTTTGTGTGGTTAGAAATTCCAGTGGTGGCCGGAAGCCAACAATTTTCTGTAGATGCATTTGATAAAGTGGACATTTCAGTAGAAGGGCATCTGTATCTGGAAAGAGGCAATTCGATAAGATTAGGTTGTATTGTTGGAAATAAAAGAAAATAGGGACTAAGTATGTGCGTTTGTGTGTACCAGGGACGGCAAGTAATGATTGGTTTTTTTTGTTTGCTTTGAACCTTCAACTAAAAAAAAAAAATCATACAGAAATGTTTCCATAAGATGTACATCAAAATAATAATTTTTGCACAGAATTAAAACTATTTTCTCAATCTCATTTATTACTCAGAAAATAATAGTAATTTTTTAGATTTAATTTTCCTGCTTAGAAAATAGTAGTTGTGTTTTTAGTTAGGTTGTGAATTCAAACCCTGAGAAAGAAACCAGATGAGGAGATGTGGTAATCTCCAAAATAGCAGCTATCATTTCCATCGATTTGACTGTTGCTGCCTTTTTCTAATATTTTCCAAATAAAAAAACTGGCCTTGAGCTCAAAAATTATTTGTTTATATAAGTAAAATTTTAGATTTCAAATGTTCTTAAGTTGCTTGACCAATTACTTGGTAATATGTACAAAATACTTCTAAAGTAAAATATAAACATTTCATGAGAATCCTCAAATGTGGACAAAAACTTTATACGATTCAAGAAGTGGACCAATTTGCGTTCCAAGTTGCTTTAATAACACCGGTTTACAAAATTGTAGCAGTAGAGAAAAAAACAACTACTGCATTTATTGGGTGATATATTTGGATCAAACTGACGTGCATTTGAAAGGTGAGATTTATAATTCTTCACTCAAATTCATTTGCGAGCGAATGAAATATCTGAAGGAAACCACTATGTGATGATTTTTTACTATAAAAAAGGTAAGTACCCTGCAAACACATTTCAGGGAACAAATTTCGTTGATTACTCGAAACAAATTGGCAGAACTTGGTTGGGAAATTTTAATGCATATCCCGGACTTTGCATTGTCTGACTGTGCTTTTTATCCGATAAGCCACAGAACTGCTACACCGATGGAATTACGAAGCTAGCCGAAAAATGGCAAACTGCCATAGTTAATTATGACCAATATGCACTTGATTGAAATTGATTTTCAATAAAGAATTTTTTTACCTGATCGCACTTGTGTCCCGAGTAGAGCTCGCCCATAAATACTTATACTTATCACTGAGGAGTAAATTATCCATCCCTCGACCAATACACCTCAACTCAAAATATTAGGTAGGGATAATTTACTCTGGTTCCAAGCTAAATGCTAAAAAATTTTCTTTTAGAACAAATTAAATAAAAGTTAATTTAAAAATATAAAATATGATGAAGGGAAGAACTACAATCAATTTTAATAAATAGCATCAATAAATTTGAATTTCATTTCTGGAAATGAATTATTCTCATTATTACCATGGTGGCTTGCAATGGTAAAAACAATCCCTCAATGCGACGGCGATTGAATTTGGTTTTAAGTTTGTCTTCCATATAAAATTACTTTTTGTCCACACACCAATATTTCAGTAGGATTGGGTTGGATAATGGAGTGGTTTAATCATACACTGACTTCGCCTCCGCTATCAACGATAATGGGGGCGAGGCGTATGAGTGATTTTAACTAATTTGGCTTTTGTACTTTGCTTAGAATGGTATAGTTATTTAGATAATACCATATACAATATATAAGGCAGAAAATATTGAAAGGCACCTAAATCAAATAAATATAAAGTTGCAATAATTGTATTATATGCAATAAAAAAATATCACTCATACGCAGAGGCATACCTTCCGCTTTACGAGAATTCATGCCAGTTTTAACTACCTTCGACTTTTCAAATTAATTGGTGTCCTCTTAAAAACTATGAGCCCAGGTGCTTGTTAAGATCATACTCTTTTAAAGTTAAATTTTCTAGATTTCTTACTTACTATTGGAGCTTATTTCTTTTCATTTTGATGTAGACTGAAACTATTTTGGGGGACGTACATAAATTATAATAAATAAAAGGATGTCGAGGAAGGACATACAATAGCATTTAATGTAGATATTTATAACGAGGTCAACCCGAAATTTGTTTTTAAAAATAACTATTATGTTCTAAAGCTAAGCTCTTTAATTAATAAACAGTGCGAGATACATATGTGAGATTTAAAAAATTTAGAAACAGTTTGTTTTGTTTTCAAAATTACATATCCATTAAAAATTTTGAAAACTTCATTATTGCAAATCTACCTTTCCCTCTTTGTTTTGTAACTAATATTACAGTGAACAAATTAACGAAAATTAGTGTATATCTAAAAGTCAAGACTTCCATCATTTGTATATCAATCGATAATGATCGACATTTTTTTTACGAACTGTATAAGTATATAAAAAACAAAGTATGTAAAGTGTGCGCTTTGAGAAAATGATTATTTGTTCAGAATTTTCGGTATTCAGGGATGTTCCGCATTTTACTTTCACTCGGAATGGTTTACTTCCGCCTTTTAGTTTCAGATAATCACAACCCGCAAATTCACTCGGAAGTGAAATACAGAACATAACTGATTGATAAACCTTGAGTAGTTTTGATTTGCAGTGTCTGAAAAATATCGATTTTGTGAAAAAATTTGACTTCTTGGAGGAAATTTTCGTGTGATGATTTTTCTTCTATTTTATGTAAGTGCGGTTTAACTAAAAAAAACAAAGCTTTGCACGATTTCATTTGGTTTCTGGTAACGAAACCCCTTCAAAAGCCACGGGTTTACAGAATTCGAACGGAGACGTATCAGTGACAGCGCCAGTCTCAGTGGTGTTACCCGTGAAGGTCATCCATCAGCCACTGTTTTTGTAGCACAATATCGGTTCGACTTGCTTGAGATGGATTGATCTTTGCAATGATATTGTCAGATAATAAGCAAATAAGGTATTACCATATTTAAAAAAAAAGTTAAAAATTGGGGATAATTTGTAGATTAAAAATTAATTGATATGAACATTCAACTTTTTTACAAAGTCGTTCGGTTTTCAGTTCGGATCAAATATTTGTGGAAAAATTGGCTTCAGTCAATGGTTCAATTAATTAGTTGCAAAAAATGGATAATTCACTTTAAAACTGATTTGGCTTAATCCCGGTTCAAATCCCTGATTCATATAAACTGGTAAAAGCCAAATACAACAGATTTTGTATTTCCACACATTTTGACCGGAGCTCAAAAAATGCTTGCGTGGACTAGTGCAAAGAAATGTTCAAAAAATTCAAACGGGCTGGTTCTGAAAACATTTATAGTATCGAAACAAACATGGATGCATATGAACACCATGAACACGAAACAAAACAACAATTAACTGTCGGGGTGTTTCAGATCCGACAAAAGTGGTTCGCTCACTGTAAATCTCGACCAGTTGCTACAGTGGCTACCGAGGATCGACGAACAGCCTGCCCGAAGATATTGACGATATCAAAAACAAAAATATATACATATAGTACATAAAACAGTTGAACATTTGAAGGTGAACATTTTTAAATAGCGACTCCTTCTTCTGTTTCCGTTTGTTAAGAACGAAATTTGTTTTGAGCTTTTTTCAACATCTGATGTGCGCACCAACCATGTTTCTGAGGTGCCCACTTCAGAGTGGAATAAATGTTTAGAAAACTAGTTTCTTCCAATGCAAAAAAGTATACATTTTAAATGCGAATATTTTGAAAGCAAAAAATAATAACGCGTTTCTTTAAATCAAACTTGATTTTTTCTTTCTTTTTTGTCGTTGTTTTTCTGGAAACTTTCTGGCTCGGTTGGAATAAATACCCGTTTTGGTGCGAGCGTTGTGCAACTATTATTACACATTTTCCGTTTTTGTATAAATTTCGTAACACAATTTTCTTCTTATTGGAAACCAATTAAAGACATATGCTTATTTTTGGGTAGTTTCATAATTCCATCGTTGCCGAAGTTTTGTAGTTTATAGGCGAAAAAATTTATGAATTATTATTTAGTAACTGAATAATGAACAATACATATTTAATTGTTGTTCAACATTATTTGTATGATGAATGAAAATATATTTGTTTTTCAAAACTTGTATGATGAATGGAAATCTATTATATATAAATTTTTTGTATGATGAATGAAATGCTATTCATTATTAACAATTCATTGTATATGAATGAAAATCTATTTATTGTTCAAAACTATTTGTGTGATGAATGAAATTTTATTTCCCATTTAAAATAATTTGAAAATTTATTCCTATTTTTCCGTCATTCAATTATTCCTATGCCTATCCTTCCATCTCCAATTATTTTCCATCGAGCGAGCTTTCTTTGTCTTGATTTTCAAGTTTGTGCTGGCCAGTGAAAATACCCTATTGAAAAAGAGGACTTGACCAATAGCTATTTCGAAATAATAGACATTAATGTAAGTTACTTTACATGAGTTAATTTTTAAATAACTGCTCCTACTTAATTTTGCTCGACGCTTGGTAGAATTGGCTACTCAATTTGTACCGCAACTGAATGACATATTGATTTTGTAAAATCGCTTTATAAGCTAAACTACTTAGTACTCGAATTGTTGCCATTCCCCACAAAAGAATGACCGCTGTTAGAAAAAACTTTTTCTACTATTCTATTGATTATTTAAATTTGCAGTGCCTCGATTTAAGTTTTGGTACGCTATAGAAAATAAAATAATAAGCAGGAAATGCCAAATTTCCGAGTGCATTTCTGTCTTGTAAAAACTTTTATAAAAAATTGCTTGCCTTTCGGCGTGAAACGACGCCGCGTGGAGAAGGCCGCATGGCATTTTGTTTGCCAGCCTAAATTAATTCTGCAAAATGAAATTAACACGCACTCTCCAATAAAATAAGACCGCGACGGCCTAATTTCATTTCATTTTTTTATTGTGGCCTTATTTCATGCGGTCTTATTTTTATTCCCAACACGGGCTATGTGAGTTAAAACAGAACTCCTTTTTGAGTAGGCGGTTTTCGTACGCGCATAAAAAATATAACCCTGCTCGATCCAATACCGGCTACGCTATCCATAGTATTTTTGCGTAGAACTCGTAGCTATTTATATAATATCAAATGTATTACACTACTAAAAATTGTGAAAAAAGAAAATATATATTCACAACCAACTCAATTAGTGCTAATGAAGTGGAATCTAATAGTGTATTCGAATTTTTGAATATTTTACAGATTTAAAACTAGTGGAGTTTCAAATTTAGTGTACCTCTATCTCTGATATTCTCAATTCCTAAATGTTTGGCTATGTATTGCCGCTCACTCATTTAAATCTAACTTATTTCTCTGATTTTACCTTCAACGTTTTCTATGAATACAAGGAATATTATTGCGAAGTTCAAACGTTTTTTTGCCTGAACTAAAGTTACTTTTTGTCGAATATCGTGCAAACAAATTAGGTGCAAACAATTAAGTGAGATCATGATAATAAATTGACATGCCGACAGAGATATGAACTTTATTCTGTATGTTATGTATGTATATATATTGTAAACAAAAATTGCACAATAGCATTCACATACATATGCCCTTTATATTTCTGAGCGTTTACAAAGTTTGAGTTCATTACTTTATTTGAAACTTTAAATATGCAAATAAAAAGTACTCACACACATCTGTTTCGTTCCAGCATTTTAATAGGTATAGAACCATGTGATTGTAAAAAACTAAAAGCATACCTAAATACATTTGTATGTACTTACATTTACAAAACAATTCATTCTAATATTGAAAATTGTACAGAGATTTTCTAATTCAACTAAACCGTATTGTTTTGCACACACATTTAGCATTTTTATTTCAACTCAAAGTTCGATAAAAGACTGATAACTTGAAATAGTTAATACCCAGATATTTAATATTATGATTTGAAAAAAAAAAAAATCATTTCGGGAAGAAAAAAAATAGAATAATTTAGTTCTGAACCAGATACCAAAAATAATGATTATTATATACACATATTTGTCCTGTAGGAGTCTGTTACTGTTTCAAAAATTTTGAGCAATATCTGTAAAAATTATAATTAATAATTCTTTCTCGCTTTTAAAAAATAACCATATATTGTGTAAAAATCTGTTGATAAAAAGTAAGTAAGCCTTTCTGAGTGCTTATTTTTCGCTCTGAACTGAACTGAACTGATGTATTGAGCTATACTCTTTTGATCAAAATTACGAGTTGTTTTTTCGAATGTTATTTCTTCGCGCAGAAATAATGATTACTTTATGAGTTTTATTTTTTTTGAGTTTTATTTCTTTTTCATCAAAAACAATCATTCTTTTTGATCGAAAGTAAAACTCAGTTTTTGAGCTTTATTATATATCTCACAAATAAAAATAAATTTAAGAGTTTTTGTTTTGTTTTTGGCAGATCAAAAATATCAAAACGCCCCTCCGATCTTTTAATAACTGTTTGGTGGTAATTCCTTTTTGATATGCCATCGACGAATTACACAAATAATATAATAAATAAATTGTTCTTGTTAATCATATATTTTTAATTAATACATGCACAGATATGTTAATATAAATATAAATGTATTGCCATATTTGAGTGCACATCATAAAAAAAAAAAAAAAAAAAATTGGCCTCCAAACGGTTATGAGAAAAGCCGAGCCGTGTTGTGTTTTGAGTTTTTCGATCTGGCAAAAAAATAAATAAAACTCACGCATTAATTTTTTATTTCTGAGAGATAAAACACGCTCACAAACTTAGTTTCACTTTCGAACAAAAATATAAGACCAAATAAATATTATTGATAATAAAAAAATTTAACTAAAAAAATTATTATAATTCTTGATCAAAAAATAAAAAAATAATATAACTCATAAAAAAATCTTATTTTTAATAAAAAAAAAAAAACAATTCATAAAATAATCATAATTTTTGGCGCATTTGAAAAACGAGTTGTATTTTTGATTAAAAGAGTATAGCTAAATACATTACCTCTATTTCTGAGCAAAGAAACTAAAAATCAGCAATTTATTATTATTATTATTGATTATAAAGTTTAATATCTTCAAATATTGATTAAACAACAATTTATTTCCGATATAACTTACGGTCCCTGGTATAAACATCACGTGGTGGAACTCATGAAGAAAATCACAAATTTTGTATATGTACATATGTAGTTGCAAGTGGACCCTATAAACGCGTACTATGAAAATATTTTACTAATGTTTCTTTGGAAAAGTAAATACTTCTTTTTTCTTTTACAGCAAAATAATTTAAAGTCTTTTCCAAGAAGAAAGAATATACTAGAATACTTTCTTCAATATTCTATTTCATTCTTTGTCAACATACAGAGATGGTCAAAAGTATTTACACAACGAAGTTTTTTTGTATATTCCACTGAAATAGTTTTTTCTAGCTGTCGTTGTTGTTGCTGTGCAAAAACATGCTATGTTGTTGTAAACCTTGATCTATGCGCAAGCGACTGAAGTGAATTTGGTGAAGGTACATATATAGAACCGACAACAGAGCACGTAAACTGGTGATTAACGGTAGTCAAAAGTATTTACACAATGCGAATTAGGATTTATTCTTTAATTTTGTTTGAGTCAGAGCAGTGGTTCATATCTATTGTATTCTTAATAAACTAAACGTGCTTCCAATTTTTAAAATTATAAATAAAATGCCGAAAACAAAGGAAGTGTCGATTGAAACTCGATCGGAGATTGTTACCAAGTTTAAAAGTGGCGTTTCAGTTTCGGAGTTAGTAATTTGCAATAAAATTTCAAGAAAAACGGTTTACAATTTAGTTAAAAAGAAGGAGAAGAATAATTGCTTTGACAATTTCAAGAGGACTTGGCGGAAACCGGTGATGACTCAAAGAGAATGTCGAAAATTAATAGGGACAGTCATACAAAATCCAACAATAAGTCCCATTAGGATTGCAGCAGCATCAAATCAACTTATTGGGGAAAAAATTAGTGATGCTACACTTCGACGGAGATTAAAAGAGCCTCTCATTTGCTTTAGAGTACACCGTGTTGTGGACAGATGAGGTGCATTTCAGTTTCAGGGCTCGTTTAGTAAACGCTTTATGCATTTACCACTTGAGAAGAAGAAAGATGCAGTTCAGCCGCTAAACAGATACGGAGGTGGCACGGTGATGTTTTGGGGATGTTTGTCTTACTACGGCTTTGGAGATTTGGTACCAATTGAGGGCACTTTAAATCAGTTCGGGTGTACCACAATTTTAAACGACCATGCCTTTGTATCGGGCAATCGGCTTTTTTCAACTGTCGACTGGATTTTACAACACGACAACGCTCCATGTCATAAAGGATGGTTACAAAACTTTTAAATGTAACAAATCAAATTGTACTTCCATGACATCTGCAGAGCCCTCCAAATTGACTTCTGCCGCTTGCGCATAGATCAAGGCTTACAACAATATAGAATTTTTGCAAGGCAACAACAACGACAGCTAGAAAAAACTATTTCAGTTTAATATGCAAAAAAAGTTCTTTGTGTATGTCCACCTCTGTATGTATCTATGGAACAGAGTTTGCTATCTTTTTTGAAGTAGTTGTGAAAAGTTATGCTTCGTGAAAATATGTACATTTTGAAAAATAATTTACATACACAACTCTATTCTGAATAGAAACCCCGGGGAATTTGTTTCCATCTCTCATTGCTTTAACATGGGAAAGGGAGAAAAATGACCAAAATAGGGCTGAGCACCTCTAATTAATACCCATTTCCCAGGCTGCGACCAGAGATCAACAGCGTTGACCCAAACGGGTTGCCCACAATCCTCGGAAGAGGTACTGAGCTCGATCGTTGGAAAGGAAAAAGTAAAATTTGCAATAAGGAATTGTTCTCCCTAAAACCCCCGGCCCAGATGACACTATACCCATTATGCTGTGAAAGATAGAGGAACATATCACCGCATCGAAGGACCCGGTCTTCAAAGCCAGCTTCCACATGTCCTACATTTCACAAGACTAAAATACAGTATAGATGGTCTTAATTCCCGGAAGAACTAGAAAAATTTACGAGAAGCAAAATATTTCAGACCAATAAGTCTTACATATTGTCCGCTATCAAACACTGGAAAAACTTTTGGAGATGAGCACAAAATCCCTTCGGGGAACATCACAATTTTACGCCGACTTCGAACGGAAAATGATTTTTATGAGAAGTTTTGTCATTGCAGAAATACACTCGGAGGTATTCCATTGCCTATCGAGGGGTGACCGCTATTAGAAAAAAACCGAAAAAGCGCTACACACTCGGCTAGGGCGGCCACGTAATATGCGCTCAAAACTAGTTGCTGATATGCTTCTCAATATTCGCAAACTAGGCGCTAAAATGAGCATTAAATTACATTATTCACATAGTCATTTGGACAAATTCCCGGACAACCTAGGCGATTACAGTGAGGAACAAGGTGAACGGTTCCACCGGGACATAAAAATAATGGAAGAAAGATACCAATGTCTATGGGACGATCACATGATGGCAGACTACTGCTGGAACTTAATACGGGATTGTCCTGAGCAACGAAAGAAAATAATATATTTTTTAATTTTTGTATTATTTTTATGCAGGCGCGCAATAAAAATCTAATTTAAATCCATATTGGTATTTTTAATTAGGTTTTTTCGTGAAATATTTAAAAGTCTTTATCTGAAAAACTAGAGCCAATTCGGCAAAACTGATATTATTTTCGTAATCAGCGCCCCCAAAGTACCCTAAATCGACTTAAAAATCTCCGACCGCAAAATTTTGTTCCGCAGTGTAGGTGATTTATAGCTGTTTTGAACAGATATTCTATTGGAAACTACTACTAAATAGACAGATAGATATATTATAGAGGTTAGCACTTCGACCCCACCCAACCCCAGCGCTCCTAGAAAGTCAAAGATGGTGACTGGTGGTAGCGAGCATACGAGTTCCTTCCCAGAGCTGTATGAGCCTAGGTATCTCTGTCGTCTTCTCGATAAGACATCACAGTCGAATAGCAAGTGCATCGGGGTCTCTGTAGCCGAGTCACAGTATCGACACAGCTCAGTCGACCAAATTCCGGGTATGTGTAGTGACCTTTGAGAAAACCTGTTATAATCCTCAACTTGCTCATTGGGAGCTTCATACACTGTTCGAAGCGTTTGTTATCGTATCCCCCAAATAGACACTTTGCCTGGCGTATTCCTTTCATGAGGTGCCAGTGTGTTTCTTTTTGTGTGCTTTCTTCTTTCCTAAGCTCTTCTCTAATTGAGTGTTGCCCTATCACCACGAAGGGTTCGGGTTCAGCCTCCTCATTTTCTTTGATGATTTTGTGGCCCGGAATTCACGGGAGCTGAGCTGAATATGATTTCGCGTTCCTAAAGTGTTAAGTTTCTCTACTAACTTTAGAGTTTAAATTTAAATATCGAAAAGTAGTAAATTAAGCAGACGTAGTCGCGGGTATCAGCTATTGCAGCATACTCGTATGTGGATGAATGTAAATTTTTATTGCCACATAAATACTGAATTCGAGCGATAACAAACTAATATTGTCAAATTAAAATCCAATATTTTTCATAAAATTCTAATAATGTCATATTTATAACACCAAAATTAAAATAAAATCAAATCAATACTTACGGCAGTTTATATGCAGCGATTGCAGGCAGCAGAAGAGGAGTACTGTGGCGAGTAGGCGGTTCAAAAGCTGTGAGAAATTCTGCGAAAACCGCTGTGACATTGGTACTGGTGATGGTGCTGCTGGTGCTGGTGCTGGTGGTGATGCTGGCGTTGACGATTTTGACATTCTGTTGCTTTTATTACTATTATTTGTGTGCATTTGATGCATTATTTTTGTTGTTGTTGCATTACAATTTACGTATGCATTCAAGTGTTTTGGATCAGCTTTGTCGATTTCTGTTTTCCCTTCAAACAAAATTGATTATTGGTTAAATTTGCAATTTGCAATGCAACTGATTGATGATGATACCGATAATGATTTGTAAATAAAACTACATAAACACATACATATGTATGTACATACATAGGCAAGGGCTTATAATACATGCTGAAAAAATACACAAACATATATACATACATACATATATTTGTAATAGCAATGTCAATGAAAATTAGTGCTTGTAAAATTCTATCTATGCGAAAACCTTTTAATGCGCACAGGTTTGCATTTACATATGTATATATGTATGTATATATGCATGTATGTGTGTGCACGCCTATTTGGCGCAATTAGCACTATGCACAAAAATTTCGCATAAATAGATTTATATGCAGCCATAGGAATGTACATATGTATATTATTAGGCTTTGTTTGTATGGATTACGTTTTACTCAGATTTTCTAGACAATAAAATTGTATTAGCACTTTTCGCTTGCACTGTTGTCATACACATGTATGTAAAATGTTTTCCTATATTGCGCGGATGCTTGCGGTCAGTTTGTAATTTGCAGTGATTTTGCAAATATTGAAATTAATAAAATTCTATGGGCAATTTGCCATTAGCTAAATCGCATGATTATAAACACTTGAGGATTAATGAATTAAATGCATTAATAATTTATAATTTTTTAATGGTAAACTTTTCCTGCCCATTGCTGTTAATAAAATATGGCGAGATACACTAACTCAAATAACTGACGAAATATCAAACTTTGTATAAAATGTATGAGATCTCAACAAATTTGCATAATAATTTCAAACTTTTTAATTTGAATTTTAAGAAAACTACTGTGTAGAAGTTTGGAAGTTCATTCAATTTTGGCATAATAATTTGCAAGTCTAAAAAGGCGTAAAATTCCTCTTGATTTTTTTCCATTTCTTTAAATTTTGGTTTTGGAAACTTTTCTTATCATTTAGCGCATACAATAAGTGTACCAGATCGTTAGTACAAAAAACCAATTTCTGTGTTTTTGAACAAATTACCTTTTATAGTTACTGAAATATCAAATTTTTTAATTTTTTAGTCCGATTTTTTTTAAATTTTGAAATTATGCTTGTGAGAATATTCCCACAACTTTTGCAACCCAAGTCTGGCGCTTCCAAACCAATCGTGTAGTTTATCCAATTTGAAAAATTACACTTCACTGTTACTGCAATCTCGCATTTTTCTGTTTTGTTGTAAATAATATAAGAGGTGTGCGTTGTTTATTCTTTCCAAAAATTTTGAATTCCATGTACATACGTACATATATCAAATTTAAGAAAATTATCTTTAAGCCGTTATATGAGAGTAGGGGTGTGGTTTTTATCCGATTTTTACAATTTTCCGATTTCCCCTTATTGACTTGAAATGCAATGTGTGTATCAAATTTGCTTGAGTTTGGTTACATAGGTTCGGATATATAGCTTTTTTCCACTAAAGTGGGCGGGGCCATGCCCATTTTCCAAACACAAATTTACACGTATTCTTTTCCGTAACCTAAACCTTTGTGTAAAATTTCAGCAAATTATCTTTACTGGTTACTGAAATTATTTTTTATTTTGATTTTATTTGAAAACACCGTTATGTAGGCGTGGTTATTAACCAATTACCATAGTACCTCGGGTCCAGGGCAATGTGTATGCTAAGTTTAATTCAGTTGTGTGATTTACCAACTTATTTTAACGATATTCGTATGGTGATGAGTTATCTTAGCGAAAATTTTAACTATGTGGCTATTCAGCATCCACTTTCGACGAATCAGCTGTTGTCGTTAGCTGGTCGATTATCGAAAATTAAACGACAACAATAAAAGATAAATTTAAAATTCGGAGATTTGTTTTCTTGAAATTAAAAAAGGAACATTAAATAAATGTCGTTTGAATATTTGGAATATGATTTATCACGAGGTGTCAAAAAAAAAAAAAAATGGAAAATCCCTTTCATTTGAATGCAACAGAATTTTCGGAAGCTGTATCGGTTAACTCCAGACTTGGCTGAATACCTAATTTCTCAACTTCACTGGTTTCCTATGACCTAATGAAGTGTTTTGGCTTCATTGTCGTCTCCGTTTGTGAGATATCAGGTATCAATTTTGGCGCCAAAGCATCACGAGGAGGCTTATCAACCACCATATCTACTATTCCATTAACGTGCCAATGGTAAAACCAAACTTTTATCAAGGATTCAAGAAATAAAGTTTATTTTTAATATACATATAAATGATCCTAACTAAAATATTTTAAATATAAAACCAAAATACCCTGGAGCACAACACGATTCATAATGCAGTCCAGTTGGTCAAGTTGATGACTCTTCTACCAAATCACTCAGAGTAATATATAAAAACAAATATAAATACTATCATATTTCACAATCAAATATAATAAAAACGCGCTCTAATTTATATTCGACAGCACACATTCATTTGTTTTCTTCCATTCCTTTTTGTAGTTTTCGCCCATTTTGGCATTTAGTTTGACCAAGGTGCCACTCTTTAGTACTTTGAATAAATACAATGAGACAGCTGTTAAGTGTCGTTAAGAATAAGTTAGTTAGTCGCACATTCGTTACTGCACACGACAAATATAAACAAAGTTAAAATACCCTGGACACCAGTGCGCTTGAGTATAGACATTTTAATTTTTTACAAAGTTTGAAATTTTGTTTTATATGCTTTTTCTTGTATAACGAGCTATATCTTTATTCAAAATTGTCGAAAACTATTTATCATACAAAACAAAACGCTTTAAAAATTCAATCGGGGTGTTTCTGAAAACGCTTCAGTGTCTGAACAGGTAACGAAACTTGGCTCGATGCATATGAGCTCGAAACAAATCAACAGTTTACTGTCTAGGTGTTTCAAAATAAGCCAAACCCCACTTAAGTGGTTAATGCACAGAGCAGTTCGGAAAAAAGTTATCGCATTCTTCTGCCAGTCAATTAAGCCAGTTGCTACGGTGGCTCTCGAGAACAGGCAATGCTGAAAGCAGAAATTACGACGAATTCAAAATTAGTTGGAAAAGTCACGTCATCCTACGCCAAGCGAGTAATGCCAGCTTTCACACTGCTCACGGATCAGTTGTTTATTTGAAGGAGAAAAAAGTCGAAACATTGATTCATTGTCTACATTCACCTGATTTATCACCTAGTGACTTCTTCAAGTTCTAGTCTATTTAGAAACAAATCTGTGGGAGCATTTTTCAACAGCTGAAGAGGCGGTTGAGGCTTTTAGAATCCATGTTTCTAAGGTGACCAATTCAGAGTGGAATAAATGTTTCGGAAACTGGGGTATTGGCGAATATTTTGAAGCGTTTTTTATATAAACTTTTGACTGTTTCTCCGGAATATTTCAGGGTTCCAACGTACAAGATGTATTACTGAATATACAAATGTAATTCCCGTGTCAGTGGTGCGAATTTTCTGTTAAATAATCTCGAATTGATTTTAAAAAATTTGTTACAAAATTCATAATTTCCAAAGTTTTTAATAAAGTTTATTTGGCATAAATTTCTTCCAAGTGATTACTGAAAACAAATACTCTTTATATCCAATTTTACCAATAAAGAAAGCAACTGTGCTTGATTTTAAAAATTGTTTCCACTTACTTAAAATATTCTGACACAAGTAATTGTTTCTTGAAAAAATGAAAATTTGTTTCATTTCACACGAAAAATAAAATGTATTTAAAAATTATTTCCACATACTGCAATAGTAGTTATTTCTTGAAAAAAAAACGAAGATATTAGTTCCAAAAGCTTAAACTAAATAAATAAAAAAATTGCCAAGCGCATAAACGCTTTACAATTATTTTTTATGAATATGTTGAGAATTTAAAACACTATTTATTTACTGAATTCCGCGGCAAAACGAAAAAAAATTGTGGAATATATTACGGAAATATAAATTTTTATATGGATTTTGGTCAGCTGATTCCGCTACTTGCCACTCGCATTTTTGCTTCACTTCTAGTTTTTAAAACACAGGGTGATAAATATTGTTCATGACTTTGCCCCAGCAAAGGCTGATTTTTTCCAATATTTTACCACACTGTTTTATTGTTGAAATTAAAATAAAAACTAAAAACTAATCCGAATTGCTTAAATTAAAATAGAGAAAAAGTCAAGCTATATTGGGAAAAAATTATGAAAAAACCTTCAACCCTCTGTATCTCAAAATCTAGACGTGATGGAGAATTTTCGAAATCATCCATGTAAAAAGTGATATTGCATCAAGTGTACATTCCGACGGTGTTATATATCCTTCGCATAAAAGGGCATAAATAGAGTTCAGATTAAATACAAAAAAGGAAGTCTAGAAATCTGTAGGCTTCTTTTTATACATAACCCGAACTATAGTCTTGCATTTTTTTCGCTTTTTATGTAGTACTGTGCTATTTGATTTTTTTTTTAGAGTTTGAAACTATTACTTTTTTCTGCACATATTTTTGTACATATCAATCACTTTACTTTATGGTATTACTTCACTTTCTTTCCAAGCACTGATTATTTACTTAGCATTTTTTGTTACATAATTTTTAATTTTCTTTAATAAGTCTATTTCAATAAATTATTTTTTCACACTCATTTTAAGATTTTTTCGCACAAAATATCTTTCGAGCACTTGAATTATTTTTATTATATTATGCACTTATATTTTTATATTTTCCTTTAAATTTTCAATGCAGATCATTCACATTTTTGCCTCGAACAAACATTAAGAGCCAAACGAATTTTTTAAATATTAGCCTGCAGTTCTTCACATTATTTGCTTAACTCGCGTAAATCGTTTCTTTTTGTGGCATAGGTCATTAAAATTATGTAATATATTTATTTATATTAATTTTCTTCTCGTTTTTTGCTTTAATTTCATACTAATTATTTATGTAATTCACATTGTTTAATTATATTTTTGCATTGCAAAAAAATTTAACTTCTTTACAATACCCGCACTTCAACTAATTCGCTTGTTAATCGTTGCGCTTTTAACTTGCAAATAAAATTGAAAATATACAAATACAAATTTTTCTAGTTGACAATTCAAATCAAATCAAATACTCGCGCGCACTACGCTTAACTACATATTTATTTATATATCTAGATATGCCGGTATGTTTGTAGCAAAACGCAAATACTATAAACTCTCAGCTCACACTCACTTTCATTAGCCACAAACTGCGCTCCCTCTTAACAGCGGTTTATATTTTTTAACATTTGTATGTTTTCGTGTGTACTCACATGATATGCATGTTAATATTTACATACTTATGACCCTACCTGTGCGGGGGTATAGCCAGCCCAGCCCTGAGTAGCATCCGGCATGCAGCGAGCGTTATGTTTGCGTTACCTCGTAATTTGTGTCTCTCTGGCGTTTGAGTACTAAATATTCTCCAGTGGGAAATGCAAAACAAAAAAAAAAAAGTTACAACTATTCTAATCTGTATTTGATACTACAGCTCAGCTGGTTGAGCTCAGCATCCATTTGTGTCAATTAACCCGCTCATCAAATGTTCATGCAATTTTAATATATCCGACAAACATACATACATACATACATAGACACACAAATACATCTGTAAATATGTAGGTACTTTATAGTTGCTTTGTGTTTTTCTAAATAGCCGAGACTAAATAAAACCCTGATGTTTAGCGCGGGTACGGGTGATTTTATGTTTTAGCGATTCTAAAGGGCATTAAGTTAGTTAATTGTGTTTCTTGCTTTATTTGTAACAATTTTAGATTTTTGTTGTTGTTTATGCAAGTATGTAGTTGCGACAATGCCATGTACAGTGGCGTGAAATAAAAAAATTAAGTTAGTTGTAATGTTTTTTTTAAGAATGGTGTATATTAGATTGTTTTAAAAAAAAAGTTGTAAAAGTTCATCCCTTAGCTTCTTAGATTGAACGGATTTCGAAAGCAAAGTAAAAATCATGTAACTTTAAAGAAGTTGTAAAAATAGAGTGAACGTGGACCAAACCATAATTCTCTTTTGGTAGTCTACATTGATTTCTGGTTTAATCAAATAATTTCTTAGGCATACACATACTACCTACCTACATATAACGAGAATGCTTCCTTTTCTAGGTAATGAAAGTATTGTAATAGTCCGAACATACTAGCGTAAATTAGGGCTCATTCTTAATTAAGCGTAAATTATTCTGAAAAATTAAAAATAAAATTATAAATAAATTGAAATATAATAAAAAGATAAACAATTTCTCCTTTGATCAAGCAGCTAAATAACCCAACCATGTGTCAAGATATTTAACGTGCGAACGCATTTAATTTATGTAATTTACCTGAAAATAATCCTAGTAACATGTTTTCGAAGAATATTTTTTTAAGCTGGGAGCTACTGGGTTAAAATCACGAATCAATTCGTTCAAAACAAAACTCGAATATGTCGATATAATACTTATTCCATACACTATGCAAATCTGCATTATTTTTATTTAGAAGACTTTTTGTTTTTAATCATTGCATAGTCGTTGTTTTGTGATTTTTATTTTTTCAATCACATTTGATCATTATTTTGTGGTTGTTATTTATTCAAGTTCAATTCAATCAGTTGAACGTTATTTTTTAGCTTTTATTTCATCGATCAAATTTGATCAATATTTTGCGATTAGTATTTTTGCGTTCAAAAGTATTCCTTATTCTTGGATTTGCAATTTCCCGATCATATTTGGTCGGTTTTTAGCTTATCGATCAACATAAAAAATATAAACAGTAAAAATAAAAGTTATTTCTTTGTTGAGAAATTATGCATTTTGAATTTAAATGGTCTTAGCAAATTTTTAACTATTAAAGTAGGACCGTTTACACGTTTTAAATCCGTATTTTACTTCCCTTTCATTTTCATCTTAGATTAGGTTAGGCTAAGCTAACTGGCCCATCAATAGGCCTCACATAGACCGAGTAGGTCCTTTCTCGTCAGCCGACTGCAGATTCTGTTGCTGTGCAATGCCCCGTATTATAAATCGTTGCCTGCCCAAATGATGGGCATGCATTTTCTGTATCTTTTATCCCTTACGAGACTAAATTTATAGGCATGCGCCACCTGCCCCGTCAGTAGCCCCACTAAGAGTTAGGAACAAGTAAGAAGCTTGTGATCTTCGTATCGTGATGATTTTTGCAACTCTACAGCCCTGTCTATTTGCTGATAAAAATTGTGTATTTTGGATAGACACCCTGCCCTTTCACTTCCTTCTACATCCTTTTGCCCCGAAACCCAATTAGGTTGCACGGTTTTGTCTGTATCCATCCTTCTCAAGTCTTCTTTACTCTCTACTACGGTCGTAGAGCATGTGATGTGCTAAAGCAGAGCCTTAAGGACAGATGTTAATCCGCCCGCTAGCAGGTTGAATATCTGACATTAGCTCAGTCGCATTGTTCTCGGCCATGATTTCTGCTTGAAAAATATTGTAGCGATCCGGCAGCTTCTAAGACTTACATATCTCTGACTCGGAAGCTTCAACTCGTGTACATGTAGATCGTTCTTCTTATCATCCTCTATTGTAGGATCAGGAGATGTATCAAAGCTCAGGCACGCGATCACGTAGTCGGTTCGACCAGTCAGAGAGTACAATAGCCAGCTGTGACCACACGTTCTGAACTCAATATACCGCGATGCATAGAGTCTTGCGGCAGTTGCGAACTCTAGGTTTCTGGCTGTTGGTTTTGTCGGTGGTATATGCAGTATGGTGTAGAGTGCTGCTGTTGGTGTGATTCGTAATGTTCCTGTTATGCTAATTGTTGATAGCCTGTATACGTTTCTAATCTATTTATGTAAGTTTTCTTCTCCGTGACCGTCCACCACTATCCCATAAAATAATATTGGCCTAACAATTGCGGTGAAAATCCTATGCGAAGGACTGGAGATAGGCCCCACATTTTGCATGCATACATATCCACGGAGGATGAAAAATCCTCGCTTCTACATTCAGTCATCACGATAGCTTACCAGCACGATCTCCAGGTATCTAGAGTTTTGGTTCAATAGTAGGTTTCCTCCAAACCGGTATCTTGTATTTCCTAGTGAATAGAACTAGATCCGTCTTCTCTGCAATTATGCTTGACCCTACTTTCTTGGCCCAGTTATTTATGACTCTGTGCTTTCGGTTCATTAGAGAGCTTATTATTGAGAGACATTTAGCGGTCATGATGACCGATACCTCATCTGAAAAGCGTTAATTACCGCTACTCCTCTCTCCAATGCATTGAGAAGCTTCTTTATGATAAGGTTTCGCAGTCGCAGTGATAACACCCCTCCCTGTGGCGTTACCCGTACACTCTCCGTTATTGCGTTCGTAGTCAACCCAACTGAAGTGACTGTAAAGTGTGCAGTTATTTGTTTACATAATTTGTAATGAAATATTTGCCGAAAATAGCTGCACTTAACTTACGGGCCAACTTTATCTCAACTTTGATTAAGGGGCATTGTTTTTAACGACACAAAGCTTATTCGATTTGAACTGAGCCAAACCATAAATATGGATTTTCTGAAAATCACTACTGCATAGCCATCCAATGTATTTGTATACATATATTTTTTTTTGTGGAAATTTTCACTTCCAGAGCCATCTAGCGGATTCATTTTTTTTAAAACTATTTCCCGACAAACCCTTAAATCGGATCATCAGAAACATAAATTTTCATGAAAGTATTTTTTATTGAACCAGTACCATACCTTTTATATATTATCAATATGGGACCATAAATACGAATTTTCTGAGTAAGGCGATTCTAGCGCCACCTAGCGTATTTATTTTTGATAGAAGTATATCTCATTGTACCTCCTTTATGGGCTTTTAATTACATCAAAATCGGATCATAAATACAGAATAACTGAACTGAATAACTCGCCTCTAGCGCCACCTAGCGCATTTTTTTCATAAAAGTATTTTTTATTGCGCCAGCATCATTCATTTCTAATATCATATCAATAACTGACTATAAATACAGATTTTCTGAATATATCGATTCATTTGCCACCTAACGGTTTAAAATACAGCCTGTGTCCAAATCACGGGACTTAATAATATACTATCCACATCTGATTGAGATCCGTTATCAGTTTTCGAGCCAATTTGTAACAAAGAAATCGGTACCATTTAACTTATATATATAGATACAAATCGCACGTTTAATAATAAAGAGAGTTATTTCAAAAATAAAATGTTATTAGATTTTGCGATATTATCATCTAAAAACCAAAAAAAAAAAAATAGCGAAGCTCAACATAATAAGTACATATACATATGTATGTTAAAAAAAGAAGTGAATTACTGCTTTGCATTACTAGACGTATGGTGGGCCTTTGTAACCCTTTCGTTCGATACTAATTTAATATTTAGTTTTATTTATGTTTTTTTCATATTTTTCCATTTCTACGAAGCTTACTAAATTCTTCAGGTTCAATTTTATAAATTTGTGATAACACAAATATTCATACATATCTCCTTTAGCGTGGGCAAAATTTTAACTTAAAAATAGTCACGCATTCGATTGCTATGTTATGACAACATTTAACAAACCTACAAATGTATAAAGTTTTTCTTGACAGACGATTACTCTAATTCTGTCAAACATTATCACTAATTCAGTACATCACAAACGCATACATAGCTGGATCGCTAGCGCATTAAATTTATCAATGATCTAGTCAGTTTTATGGGGATGGGCTACACATGCGATTTTTTTTTTCTATCTTATTTTTTAATTCAGCACTAATGCGATGTCATGTAAATGATAAAAATCAGTATGTATGTTCGTATGTAAATAAGTCTGTATGGATGTGTGTGAAGAGGTGGCATGCGACAAATGCGGTAGCTATCATTATTATATCTTGCATTGTGAGTATTTATTCAATTGCGACGATACCGCTGACTGAGTGTGCGATTATAGCTACAGCTACATATGTGTATAGATTTATGTTTAGATGCATGTATGTACATTCATACCTACTTAATATACATAGATTGATGACATTAGTATTGCCGATATGTTGACATATGTTGGTGATGATTACAGTTGATGATAAGTAATCGGGGGAGACAACTAAATTGGGGGAGTACCTGAAATTGTACTTTTTACCCGCTTCAGTGATTTGATCGTAGAAAAAACAATTAAATCAATGTACAAAACAAAGTGCACATTTATTTTCATTACATACACTATTGGATTGTTGATAGTTAAAGTACATGGCACATTTAGAGGCAGCTACTTCTTACCATTTTGGTTATATAAGGAGGGTGTGTGCATATTTCTCTTATTATCAAGAAAAATTATTTGAAAGTACACAAAAGACGAATGTTTGTTCAAAAAGAAAAAAAAAACATACTCAAGCATATTTGAAGGTATAGGTTGAATAAGAAAATGTGTTTAATTTTTTTTCCAAAAAGGAATTTTCGTGATATAGGCAAATCCCTGTCTTCTAGGTTTTGCGTTAATGCCATAAACTCCAGAGGAGTGAATAAAATTAACTTTTTATTGATACCATTTTCAGCCTACTTGCGCTGATATATATCATTCTGTCAGTCTAAATTCGATGAGGGAAAAACAGCAAATTTTTTTTCACACGGTGAAATTTATTTACAACATAAAAAACGGATTGTCTAAGGACATGTATTAAATTTGACTACGAGACATACAAAACAGAAAACTGATTTCAAATTGCCCTTTATAATTGCACAGAATCTGAAAAAATAGTATTTTTTTATAAAGGATTAAAATGTTTTAATGAATTACCTGTGATAATACCTTATTCAATAAAGGATTATATGAGTACACGAAATCGTTGAACATAAGATAGATGTTGTGGTTTGTGTTGATTTATTGTACATATTACAATATTTCATATTCAAATACTGTACATATTGTTTATTAATGTGATATTATTTTTTAAGAGTTTTGTATGATGGAGCCTAAGAAGTCGTAATAAATAAATAAGTAAAATAAATTAATAAATAAAATAAATGAATATACAATACATCTTGCGCAATTCGGAAGGGAACTTTTTGAGTTACAACCATTAAAATTAAAAAAAAAATGAATATATTTATTCGAGCTGTTTCGAAAGTTACTGATATTTATAAATTTTGTTTAGTGACAAACTTTGTAAAAAAAAAATAGTTCAAAATGTTTTAGTAAAACACAATTTTATTACAAAAATTGTGAATGTAAAAGTAGATAAATCAGTCAGAAAATGTAAAAGTTATTACAAATTAAATAAAAGCGGTCAAGGTTCCAACTTCAAAAATCCATTTTGAAAGAGCGCTTTTTATATGGACTTGATGCCGCTGATTCCGAAAATGGTAAACACAACTTTTCAGTATGCCTGGATTTTGAGATTCAGAGCGGTGAAAGCTTTGCAAACATTGTTTAACTATTTCACTTTTCTTTCAACATTGTTTTACGAATCGCAGTTCTAAAAACTGATCTGAATTTTACATACAATTACGCAAATTTTGATAGAGGAAATATTTTAAAGGTTTTCTCACGGTTACAACTAGTTTCCTTCCCAAAAAAGGTGTACAAAATCTCAAAAAAATCATAAATTTTTTTAACTTTTTTTTGGCATAGAACTGGCTTTAACAGTAAGAAAATCTATACGAGTGCAAACGTTTTGGAAATATATGAATCAGATTAGTTGCGAACAGTGTTCGAAATAATTCGAAAAAAGTCAATATATGTTGGGACAACTCGTGAAAAGATGTCATCACCCTGTTTCTCAAAATCTAAACATGATAATTACATCAAATGTACATTCTGGTTGTTGCAGTGAGGAATGGCGTGAGTATTTGGCGGATTTTCAACTGAAAAAGAGAATGTAGCAAAAATTTAAATTTACTGTTCTGTACGATTTCGTAGCTCATATGCTAAACATTTTCATAATGAATTTGTAAACATTTTTAATAATAATAAACGTTTTTCTATTTAATAGCTTACCAAGTAAAAATAATGAATAAGAACTAGCTATTCTCGGAAAAGCTCGAAACTGAATGAATACTTAAAACGGTATCCAAAGAAGGTTAGATTTGTGGCAATAACTGCAAAAAGGCTTAGAAAACAGGGGTTTACCTTTAAATATCTCGAAAACACTTCTTTGGAAAAGTAAATAACGGGGTACCACTCATTAATATCAGCTGCTGCTAATCGCTACATGAGTAAGAAAATTAAATCGGAAGTGGTAGATGTTCTAGATCAGAACGAAACTTTTTATTCCATTAGAAATTAATAACAATCTTTTTGCGCTGTGCTATCAAGAGCTTTATACATATGTATATTAGACCGTAACATGAAAAAGTTGAAAATTCGCCCCTCAGGTTTTAACAACTGCATATCTACCTTGTGATGAATTAAAGAAATGGGCAGAATTTTTTTTTCGGCACCCTGTATAAACATCTAAATTGTTTTTTTTTATAGTTTCTATATTTCTCTTCGATTTTTATGAATCGTATATGGCTGTAAAGGTATTAACTAAAGGCACATGGAAACCATTAACCTGTCATGTCAAACTCTGCTTTTATTCAAGCTTTATCTAAAAACAACCTGTGTTCAAGAAATATTAATACAAAATAGGACATCATGAAAAATAATACATACATATAATTTCAACAAAATAATGTTTACTTATATTATACATATTTATTTGTTGTAAATATCATCGCTGCAGGAAGTGATGGTAGCTTAAACCAAACTTTAGTTTTTCACGGAAATACTAGTGTATACAAATAATATATTTTCTTTGAGAAAAGCTAACTATTTTTGTATGGCGATGGCCGAAAAAAAGTCAGCCATGGTTACCTCTGTATTAGTTGACAGCTAACTACCATCTAACTAATACTTGACACAAATTAGCCTTTTACTAAAGGTAAACTAATTATTTATCAACAATTTGTATGCGAAATTAAAAGCTAACTAGCTATTACCACATCGACCTATTTATGTATTGCCTGTTTTAAAGTAAATAAAAGATCGAAACAACGCATATAATATGTATAATCAAGTTAAGTGACAGTATTTATTTATTCAAATAGTTCATAAAAATTCATTTTCCTTAAATAATTATAGTTATTGTTATTACTTATTTAATTTTTTTTTTTTAATTTTCTTTTTATGATTTGATTAACGAACGCCAAACTTTCGACAGCTGACGTTTTTTGATTATTCTGCATAACTTTACAATTAATTAAAAATGTGTTTCTGGGTGTTTGAAAAAATGGGTTTCTATTTTGAATCACTACAAAATAGTTCGTAAAAACTCATCTTGTTTCCGCAATTGATAATTTTTTAATGCAGGGACACAAAAAAAAGTTGAAGATAAAATAGAGAGAAAAAATTGTTCACATTTCTCCTTGCAAGGTAATTTTGTTTGCACATTTTCAATCTTTTTCAACTCCATACATCGTGTTAGGGTCTAATATACATACATATGAATTTCACTTAATGAGTTTGCTGTGCATTTATTACTATTTAGTATTTGCCTTTTCTCACTTACTGCTCACTTTCTCTTTGCTCCTGCTCCTCTGCACACCGTGATTTGTTTTATTGATTTTGTTTGAGTTTGCATTACATACTTAGTATAACTCGCACAAACGACTCTAAATTGCAAGTATTTGAATTTTGCCCTACTCATTTATTGTACTTAGTTTTCTGCACTCAATTATACTCGCTCTATATGTGGTGTTTAAAGATTCAGTTGGCATGCGATTCAATGCATACATGGATACATGTGTATGTATGTATTGCCGTAGAAATAACACAAAAACACATAGTTACATATAATACTTCTCTAATAATTTGTTTGGGCAGTCTCTGCTCAAGGTTAAACATTTGAAACTCACGACTTGCATTACAAATAAAAACTTGACACCCAAAAAATGTTACAGCTTACGAAATTTACACTGCACACATACATAAAGTATGCTTATACATAATATATAAGTAATGTGCACATATTGCATTTAAATATTTAACTACATACAGACATACATATATTTATATTAACGTGTATACTTGCAAATTGTGAACTATAAATTGATTTCTGAACAATAAATATTTAGGGATTTGTAGCAAAACTGAACAATTGAGTCAAATATGTATAGTGAATGTTTTTACAATTAAATGCGTCTGGATGTACACGAGTATTCATAATAAATTATTTAAAAAAAACGAATGCCAAGTGGTTGGGGCATGTGAATAGGTGATTGGTATCATGCGGGGGTTCTCCACATGCCAGACATTCATTTAAGATGTCGAGGTTGAGTCTGGATAAGTAGGAGTTGAGCGTAGTCTGCTATGGGTGGTGGTTTGACCTCAATAACATCATTCACAGGGCGAGAGTTCATAAAGGAGATAATTTACTCTTGGTGAACGCGGTCTATACGCCATCGGATCCAGTGGATGACTGGTGAACGGCCGGATATCGTCCTTGAGTTCACGGAGATATCCCCTGACATGCCTGGGAGACTGCTCGGCCATTTGCAAGTTCCTGCTTGGGTGACCTGAACGGTGGTCTTTAACTGGGAGCATACATGTCTCCTGATGGAGATGGATCTCAGGCGACATCGGAAGACATTCCGTTACAGTCCGGAGTGCGGCATTTTGACAGGTCTGTAGCTTCGCCCACTGTGTCCTACTGGTCCCATGCGTCCAGATAGAAGCAGCATAGTTTACAACTGGCTGACCAATCACCTTGCATGTTTCTAACAACCCTGTTTAGGTCAGCCAAGCCCATAAATTGTTCTAACTGCAGTTCAAACATTTCGGTTTTGCTTCCATTTTGTTTCCAAAATATATTTCCACATTTTCCTAGTTTTGCAATAGGTCTTGCTTTCAGCAGAGAAGATAGACTCATGCTATAATGTGCATATCAATTCCTTACCATCATTTACGCCTTAAGCAACATATTTAGTATCGTGCTTTGTAAAGCATCTATACTGCAGAAAATTGATAAACCCATAAGGCAATAAAAAATAAAAACGGATGAAGTACAATAATTAGAATCATTATCATTATCATTATCATTATCATTTTCATTTTCATTATCATTATCATTATCATTATCATTATCATTATCATTATCATTATCATTATCATTATCATTATCATTGTCATTATCATTATCATTATCATTATCATTATCATTATCATTATCATTACCATTATCATTATAATTACCATTATCATTATCATTATCATTATCATTATCATTATCATTATCATTATCATTATCATTATCATTATCATTATCATTATCATTATCATTATCATTATCATTATCATTATCATTATCATTATCATTATCATTATCATTATTATTATCATTATCATTATCATTATCATTATCATTATCATTATCATTATCATTATCATTATCATTATCATTATCATTATCATTATCATTATCTATCATTATCATTATCATTATCATTATCATTATCATTATCATTATCATTATCATTATCATTATCATTATCATTATCATTATGATAATCATTATCATTATCATTATCATTATCATTATGATAATCCTTATTATTATCTATGCTTCTGCATTGCCATAAATACTTAAATCTTGATTACTTTTTAATTCGTGAACGGTTTTTACTAAAGTTTAAAGAAGACCACAGTGGAGCTGTTATAAGTCCTTCGAATCGAAATGTGATCAGAAACAAAAAGTTATGCCTAAATATTCTTATATAAGTTGGGTTAGATTAAACGTTTACTCTCGTAGAGAGTTCAGTCGGTGACCACAGAACCCATTATGATGCCCAGAAGGGGATTTCACCCAGACTATTACAACATGTACTTAAACCATTCCAATCGCTTCGGGAATCTCAACAGGCAATCCGTGGCGACAATACCTTAATTTTCAGGTCTTGCTAGAAATCTGAAGCGCATTTCTCGTAGTGGATTCTACTTCTTCTTCATCCCTTTAGCTCCTACAGAAGTCATTATGCGGAACACCAAAACTGGCGGCCATGTGGTTAATGGGCAGATATCCCGTCAGTATTGCCGAGAGATGCATGAGTTTTGGTTTGGAAAACCTTAGCAGACTCTATGTTCTTCATTCATTGAATAAATTGAGTCCAGATTGGTACAGCTGATGTTATTAACTGAGCTATCCTTTTCCTGAACTTGAGAGATCAGTAATCCCAACCTAGTGCAGGTAGAGAATGTGTTGCCGAAGAAATTCTAGAGACTTGCGGCAGTTCCAAACACAAACCGAGTTAGTCGTTTCCTACTTTAAATGTTTGATCGCTGGTTGAATCGCTTCAGACATTTAATTGAAGAAAACTCCAGATTTTGCTTCAATGATCATTTTTGAGCCGCCCGCCGGTGTTTAAAGCCATGTCAGATTCCTAGCACTTCTGGTAGGGAAGTAAGCCTTGAAATTGTGGCTAAAGTCGATATCCGCGATTTAATAGTCATACTTTTCTATTCGCGTTCTGTCGGTCACAGAATGTTAAACGCCCTAAGCTATAGAACAATATTGACTGCAGAATATCTCAAATAAATATGTATGTATATACATACTGAGTACCGTCTCCTTTTGAAACTGACAAACTAAAGCTGATAAAAAATCATTAAACTTTTTCATAGGAAATACTTCGATAGGAAGTAATCGAGAATTATTAAAAAAATGTATATCCGAGTGTAAGGTGTTTTAAATAATTTTTGTTATAACTGGCATAAGTAATACCTTTACTACTCTTCTATTTACTTTGTTTAACAATTACTTTTAATTTTACCAATGACTTTTGGAGCTAAAAAATCCGCTCGAGACAAAAACATTGATATATCATGCTTTAAGATCCGACTATAAATGGAAAAGATATCACGAAAACTGCAAAAAGGTGACCCTGGGGTGGCCAGAAAAAAACATTTACTTCTTTTGAAATGGCTTGCAAACCAACTTTAGATTGGGATGTGTACGGCGAATTTTTTTTGCTTTGGACGGGCGTAATTTAAAGGAAAAAGTTGAAATTCAGAGGAAATGCACATTAATTGTTGAATATTTTTATATTCATTCTATATGAATATGTTGGGTAGGTTATTTCAGGTATTTCAAGGAAAAATCGAATGTTTCCAAAAACTTGATTAATTATAGAAAATTAATAACTCTCCAAATTTCCATATGAATAACACATTAACAATCTAAATAGTAGCAAAATAATGTGAGCGCCAAAAAATGCCAAGTATGAAAAATTAGCAATAATTTTAGAATTCATTATTTGTGTAATTTAATTGCCCATCTCATGCTACGTTTTTCGTAGTTATCATCCGAACTGTTGGCAACTGAAATGTGAAATAAAAAGGGTCAACCTATGGCAACTATGTCTAGCGTGACTTCCTAAGTGCAAATGTATAAAAACAATAACAACAGACAAACAATGCTCAAATGACAGTAAGTATTAAAGCACAACATTAAAACAAAACTTCAATACTACGAATAATAACAATAACAAAAAGCGGAGTTCACTTGAATATTGCGAACTGAGCGCGGTGTTGCAAATCCCCATACAAATAGTTATTATGGAATAGTAGAGCTCAGCAGTAAAACAAAAAAAAAAAAACAAAAATTATGTTAATAGAAAAAGAAGCGCAGTTCAGGCGAAATGAAGAGTAGACAGTAGAATTCCAAAAGGCAACCACCCAACACACAGGCCAAAAACAAACAAACGCCTGTCGTTCGCTTGCTAAAAAAAAAGTTTACCATTTCACCTTGAACCATAAAAGCGAATAACAAAATACGAAATGCTAACCAACGAATAATAAGTAGTCCACAGAGGAATTTGTGCAAGTAGTGACGCAGCGCAAAATGGAGTGATGTCAGAGGCGGTTGGAGGTCGGGTCGATGGAATGGCAATCGTGAAGGACGTAGCGGTCTATTGCACTTGGCAACCGCCCATAAATAATACGTCCAGGTGTTGCCGAAAGGAGGCATGTAAAGGTGGCATGGCATGTGGCAAAATGTAAGCACACTTCCGCTGCTTCAGTTCGTGGAACGGCCAAAATAAAAAAATGCAAACAAAAAATGCAAGTTGCCACAAAAAGATTGTCACTGCAGTGGCGATGGTAGCCGCCGCAGCATCAGCCTAATTAAAAATGCCAAAAAGTCAGTAGTCAGTTGTAGGCAGTGAGTGGCACGAAAATCGGCTGCCGCCGATCGCTTGTTGCCTGTGCGGCGGCGGCGGCGGCTTTTACCACAATGTAATTGTTAGCGCGAACGCACATTTAAGTCAAAGTTGAGCTGTGGCTTCTGCTGCTGCTGTTGCTCACCGTCCCGCCCTTGTCATCGTTGACATGCGCGCTCGCTTTTGTGGTAATGGCATCGTTTGACTTGTGACACTAAATGTTTGACATCTCTCTAATGAGTGTGCATTGAACTCGATGTCAACTCTGATGGCTCTTTGCTACGATTTGAAATGCACGTATGCTGTGGAGCAGTGTGTAAAAGTTTTGATAGAAAAATATTGTTTACGAGACAAATGATATTTGAGATTGGCAAGATAAATATTTGGGACAAAGTTAAGAGTCGCTACTTTGGCGGATACTTACTTCGCATTTAACACGTTTTATACCAATTACAATAAGTTTGCACTTTTGATAAGGATTAGCATACAGCGTGACCTTGATAAGGCCTATATATCTTAATACTTTTTTCATTCCGGCTAACTGTCATATGTATATATTCTAGCCCTAACCGAGAAGAAATGTTAGCGATATTTCACACGGTTAGCGTGGCTGAGTGGTTGCGTGTTCGACTAGCAACTCCGTGTACCATGGTTCAAACCTTGGTAAAGTCTAGGAAGAAAGAAATCTGATGAGGAGATGTGGTGATCTCCGAAATAGCAGCTATCACTTCTAACACTTTGACAAATCGTTGCTTTCTAAATTATTCCCTAAATAAAAACCTGGCCTCGAGCTCAAAAAATTATACTGGTTTTCAAATATATACGGCCAAAACAATATAATAATTGTTAGCGATATTTATTTAAAACATTTCCAGATGCGCTAGGAGCATTCCTGTATCCAAAAGAAAAAAAAAATGTGCTTACCCTTTTGTAGCGATTAGGAGTCGTGTTCTTGATTAAAAAGTATTACTTTAAAAGTATCGAGTAAAAAATATCGCTATCGAGCGACAGAAGTATCGATATGGCATCATTTCAAAATTTGTGTTACTACTATTTATGCGTTATGATTTCCCTCAGAGCGAAGTTTTAGAGATGGGCAAATGAGAAAAATATATCGTATAGATATTTTTCAACAATAAATATCGTTATATGCTGGTTCAAAATATCGATATTTTGGTATATCGATATTTTTACCTCAAGGCGCAAGGTCAAAAAAGTTTTTAAACAATGTTTTATTATTCAAACTTGTAATCAAATCGGGATTCGTTAAATATGGACATCAGAAGCACTCTTCATTTCATTTGTTCACTTGTTAATATGTCCAGCACAGCCTTTCGAACGATTCTGAGGAAGTTTAAAAGGTGAAATATTTTAAAACAATTTCTGAAAAACCGACGTGAAGTAGCTACAATTCACCCAAAACTTTATTGCCTCTGATTTCTCTCTAGTACACTGAAAAAAAAAAAACAAAAGAACCTAGAAAAATATTCCTTAAGTGGCTGTAATTTTTTCCTCAAGTTGGAATATCTTTTCCCAATTGAGTAAAGATTTCATCGAAATAAAAAAAATGTACATGATTATCATTGCTTATTCAATGTGACGTTAGACACTACATTTGGAGAGGTAAAGTGGAGATGATTGAATCGGAGATCTAATATTTTAGCTGCGGAGAAAAGTATTTTTCCGAGTAAAGTCTTTTTAACAGTTTTTCCTAAAATGTTCGATGAAGTCGCTTAGATCGTTACATTGCGAAGTAAAGTGGAAAAGGGAAAGGGTCAAGAAGAGTATTAAGGTATCGGATTACTTTAAGCTGCGGAATTGTACATGGGGCTATGAATTCTTTTACGAGTACGTACAGTTTTGCTTTGTTTAATAACCTTTAGACTCAATTTTTGGGAGCATTTTTGTCCGCGTCGAAAGCAATAGAAAATAATCACTGGGGAATTATTACGATTTACAAAATTTCAATTTTGATCAAGACAACACACAAATATCACTTGCGTGAACAAAGATTCTGCGTAAATTTTCAGATTGAAAATGTAAAAGTTTACGATGACAATGTCAGATTTGACATAGTCAGATTAGTGATGACATATATCGTAAATATAAAAAATGGAGCCAGTACAAACGATCCCATAGAGACCACAACAAATATTTTTATATTTTTATCCGATCAGTTCGTAATTAATTTATTTCTAGACTTGTCTGGTCTAAATTATTTGTGCAAATAAAATTACAATATTCCCTTTTTCAACCCAACCATTCGCTAAAATCTTTTTAGCATCTCCAGCGGTAATATTTTATTCCTCTTTCACAAGCAATGCACAACATAAATTACATTATAAACCGAAATACTAAGTTTAACATACACACATATATAGATAAACATAAAAAGGACAAAAACAAAATATTGAATTAAAAATCAATGATTTACTTTGACATTAAGACACCAAAAAACAAATTTCAATACCAACCTGATTGTAGTTTTGTTAATACTGAAAAGTGAATTTATTATCATAAATATGAATTGTAGACGGTCGCAGTGTTGTTTGTGTCTCTTTTTGTTTGTTTATTATATTTTCTCTTTTTTTCATTATCCTAAGATTCTCTATTGTATAGCGCGTTGACTCTCTTCTTTCTTTTGCGATAGTTTTTGTATTTGCGAGGTCAGCTATTTGTCCATTTGTTGTGATAATGCTGTGTTGTTTTTTTTTTGTTCCCTAATGCCCGCTTCATGTTCGCCTAGTCGAACAGTCGAATACCTAAAGGCCGCTTCGTTGTTCCAGTATATATTTTCCCGCATACTTTATTTCCATTTCCTTTACATTTAATTTCATACACTACATTGTTTCGTTGGTGGACATCTACAGGACACTTTTTTTGTATATAACGGGTGTTTTTTTTTAGATTGATGGAACTTTCGATAGGGATAGCTGTCACTTGACAGTTGGTAAATGACATTTCATTTTGACATTTCTGTGCAGTAAGCATTGACAAATTATCATGGAAAGAATGACGCCGCAACAACGTTTACAAATTGTGGAAATTTACTTTAAAAATCAGTGTTCTGTTCGATAAACATATAGAGCACTTCGTGAGTTTTATGGTCCACTAAGTCGAGCATCAGGGCAGCTTATTCGTCGAACTGTTGATAAATTTCAAACAACATTTACTCTACTCGATGGAAAACCAACAACAAGACAAAGAACTGTACGTACAGGAAGGTGCTGTAAGTGATAGTGTTGGAGAAGATCCGAATTTGCCTATTCGCCGCCGTGCAGAACATGTTGGACTTTGTCCATCCACAACATGGGAATTCAAAATTGAACTGATCGCATCCGATTCACCAAAGCTAGTCGTAGCGGATATATGTCAGAAATCGTTTTTATATATTAAATGTCATAAAAATATCTTTCAAATGTGTTTTATTTCAATTTAAAGTTCTATCAGACTAAAAAAACTCCCTTTACATATATAGTCGAAAGAGTGTAATTAGATTTGTAAGTAACAGCGGCGTTTGCTGTTATTGCTATGATCAAAATTGTCAGTTAATTTAGTAATACATGCTACGCTGGAGAATTTCTTGGTTTTGTGGTGTCTGTGTTTTGTATCCTATTTTTCGTTATTTCTTGTTTTATTAGTTCCCGTATTAGTTGCTGTCCTTAAGATTATTCTTATTCTATCTATATTAGCGTCATGGAACTGTGTTTGCCTTATCGTCAATACTTTATGGATCAGGTGTTTGGCTGTTTTGATTTTGTATTTTCTAGGTTGCGATGAAAAATAATTTATCAGGCGTCAAGTAGAAGACTGTTTTTATTTTTATGTATGCAAACGTCTTATTTTATACATTATTTTAGAAAACAAAAGTTGAATTGTAATTTTCAGTGTAATCTTTGTACGGGAACCTTCATGGCGTATACATAATATTTTATGCGAAAGGACTTCAGTATCGGCATCGTAGAATTTTTGTTTGGTGTTTACATTGAAATGCAAACTTATAGTAATACCAGTGTTCCTACCCTCTAAGGACCAAAGCGCAGTAGATTTGAGGCAAAATTGCTGTTGATCTGAATCTGGTTTTTATTTGACGACGGGTACATATTGGCCCTAAATAAATTTATATTTTTTTTATAAATTTGTTGAATCTCTTCTAATATATTTTCTGTTAACTTTAACTGGGTTTTATTACATTCACCTCTGATATTATGTTAAGCAAAAACCGCCTTAATAAAACACTAAACCTTTTCAATTGATATTTGCCTTATTATTTTGCATGTAAATAAATAAGAAAAAGGTTATCAATATGAAAGCACAATGCTGACAATATCGACAGTGATAAAGGAGACGATTTCTATACCCCCAATAAAGACAAAAAAACCGATAACGATAATAATTGTTAACAACAAACGTAACAATATAAATTGCAAAATCGAGAACGATTGATTATAATGGAAGAAATAGGAGAAAATCAAAATCATCAAAAGTGATATTGATAACGAATATGATTGCAGATACGATAATATGCACATATACAAAAAAAGCCAGCTATCGGAAAGCTATGATTTTATTAGAGCTCTTTTCAATCGACTAATCCACTAATCGGTTAATCGATTAGCAAATTCTGTGCGAAGAAATAATCGACATCACATAAATGACTAACCAAAAAACGTAGAACACAAATAAGTTGCATTACTCCCATCGTTTTTCTTACAGAAAATGTTGTCTTATTTCATTCGTTCATGATTTTTGTTGATTGATATTAGAATCTGATTTGATACAATTGGTTTCTGGTGTGGTGAAATTAAAGAACATTTCTTGCCACAGGGAAAAAAGCCATGTCTGACTAGCCGTTTTCTTTCGCCTTTTTCGACAACAACTTATCGATTCTTTCAATAAATATTTATTTTTATTATATGTTAGAATGCTTTTGATTATTGACAAAACTCGTTTTACACTTTAATGAAGTTTTTATAAATTTATTGTGAGTAAATGCAATTATTCGAATAATTTCGGTAAGTCGGTTTCAGACTCAGTCCATTTTCAGGTTAGTCCAAAGTGAACGAGACGACCACTTCAATAACTATTCTGATTTTGGCAATGATATCTAAAGTGAAAATGATAATCATAATAGTGCCCCTAATTCCAATGAATCGTAAAACACGAACGATCTCTGTTAACAGTAATGCTGGGGCTATCCGCATATTCGAATATCCGTTGAGACGGATAAAATCTGGATTTCCCGATTTACGAACATTCCGATTAATATTTGTATAAATAGATATTCAAAAATCAACGAATTGATGAACAATAAACAAACACTTTTTGTAAATAATTGTTCAGTGTGTGCTATTCCACGACTATCAATAAGCGCACATTCCGTTAGTGTACGAATAGTATAAGGCAACTCGTGAATGATGTTTGGATAGTAATCTTCGCAAGAAAAAATACCGCGGTTTATTTTCTTGACCTGCGATTAATACCGAAATTTTGTTCAAAAATCTCGTTTATTTATTTGCTCCATGTTGCATTTCATTAATTGCTGCTATCCGGAATGTCCATATGACCGAATATTGGGATTATCCGGATAATTGAGAAATCCGTATGGAATACCCAGCCCTAG
This sequence comes from Anomoia purmunda, assembly GCA_951828415.1. Classification (NCBI taxonomy): domain Eukaryota; kingdom Metazoa; phylum Arthropoda; class Insecta; order Diptera; family Tephritidae; genus Anomoia; species Anomoia purmunda. Next base: position 156,918,972 of record OX639993.1, read on the forward strand.
TTTTCAGGAAAGTAAAAGTACTCGTAAAACTTGTAGTTTCATAGAAACCATTACCACGTTTAAAACTCAAGAGCGCGAAGCACACTGACACCATTCTTTTTAATCTGTTAATTAACATATTAAAAATATCACAATTTAACGAAATGCACCACTGTTCATTGCAAAACATTGGCAACTCCATAAGACGCGAGCGCACGGCCGATTCATACAAAACCCCACCTCAAGCACCTGTAGATGAGGATTGGTTGTGGTTACGGTTTTGGTGAGGTTGTGGTTTTGTCATACAGCAAAAATGTTATTGCCGCTTTTATCGACGCGCATAAATGTACATTTTAACATTTAGTTGGTATCGTTGGTTATTGCTATTGATGGTAAGTGGAACTGATGTAACGACTAATTTGTTACTGCTGCTTGGTTTTTTTTTTGTACATTAAGGGCGCCCCAAGTATTCCTTTTTCCTTTACATCTACGATCCTTTGGTATTATTCATAAGAAATAAAGTATATATAAAAAGCTTTATGAACTGGCATCGATTTTTATGGGTTTAAATATAAACTTTAAACCCGATCATTTGGGGTTAAATGGACTTATAATCACTCGCCAAAACACCAAAAAAAAAAAAACAAAACAGAATAATAAGAACAAAATATATAAACAAGGGAACCTAGCGGTTCAATTTTTATTCAAAAAATTATAATTTATGGTTATTGTGTAATTTTGGTATTTTCGATAACACTTACTCGATATTATGTGATTAATTTTTCGATAAAAATAATCGTTATTCTTGGATTTAAAATTTTTCTTTTATAACACAGTACAACAGTGTTTGGTATACATGAGAAATGTTAACAAAAGTTAAAATAAAAGTATTACATTAGAAGTGAATCTCCACGGTCCTTTGAAGCTTATTCGATTTTCTCAAAATGCTGACGTGCGGCAGCAATACGCCGAGACACGTATTTCTTTATTTTAAGCCTATTTTCATATTCTGTTAACATTTAACATGTGTACCAACCAATTTGATTTTGTCGTACTGTGCAATAAGCGCAAACAAATTACATGACAATAATAACAACAAAAATAACGCGTTTTATGTTTTATTATCGAAAAAATATTCATAAATCACAAAATATCGATCTAATATGAACGGCAAATTTTTAATCAAAGTATAACGATTATTTTTGATCGAAAAAATTGAAGTCACAAAATATCGATCAAATTTGATCGAAAAAATGAGAATGGAAAAAGTAACGATAAAATTTGATTGAAAAAATAAAAACCAAAAAATATCGTTAACGATTATTTTCCCGTATCTGGTATAAACAAACTGTTTTTGATTAACAAAATAATAACACTGTGTGACAATTTCATATTTCATTTTTTCTGAAAGTAATAAAACACTCGATGGATTTGCAAACGTCAGCTCGTTTTTTGCGTGACCTACTAAAGTTTTCATGCCCCGGCCTAAGTTTTTAACCAAAAAGTGGAAACAAGGCTATACATCTATACAACTAACATTTAAATTTTAAAGGAAATATTTTCCTAGAACACTTTAACCCATTAGCTTCCACCTAAAAGTGTCGTTTTGACCTTTCCATCAAGAAACTGCTCAAAACACCAATTGGGAAAGTTGTTAGAGGATCAAAGTCTGCTTAAAAATTATTCTTTGAAAAGTTTTACTCGGGACCCTCTTAGATAAAATCTTTGTACAAAGAACTTAAAAGTCCACAGAAAAACACAAATATGTCTGCTTGAAATATGCAACATTTATTTATGCTCTCCATCATTAAAACGAACATTGGCTAGTTAACAGAGCTGTAGTCTAATTTTTGTATGAAACTATTTGTTATTTTATTTTATATAGAATTCGGTTTTAATTGGTCTTAGAATTTGTCTGCGAAGGCCACTAGTGAACATTTCCAGTAAATAATTGGCTAGAACATCTTCACAGGGTTTCTCGATATAAGGACAAAATGATACTTTTTGGTGTGAGCTAATGATTTAGAAAGTTCTAGGAAAATAGCTACAGCGAAATTGCTCAACTTTTTTGAAAACAACTTAGTAACTGCAAGGGAAAGTAATAATAACGGTCGCCCCTCGGCAAGCAAAGGCGACCCCTCGAGGATATTTCTGCCATGAAAAAAACTTCTCACAATAATCATTTGCCGTTCGGAGTCGGCGTAAAACTGTAGACCCCTCAATTTGTATTGCAACATCAAGACGCATACCCCACAAATTGCAAGTGAAGTTCGGCCAAACATCAAGCTATGATGTAAGCGCCAAATTATTATTTATTATTATAGTTAAAAAAAAGTAATCAAAAGTTATATTTCATAACCAATGGAATACTCTACAAAAATTAGTAATCCTATTAAGTATTTCGGACTCAATCTCCTTATGATAAATTTTTACATGGAGTCGAACCAATAAGGCTTGCGAACCCAAAATCGGAGCTAAATTGCTCCCATATTTTCCCTTATCAACTTGGACCTCTCTAATGTACATATCTACATTTAAAAGCATACCCAAAAAAAACTCCAACCTTTTACATATATCCATACATATGTATATACATTAGATGCGTTGATGCGTTACAAACCTGGCTTGTCACATTGTTATCAATGCTCAGACCCTAACTAGCGAATAAATGACGCAGCGAGTAAGCGAGCAACACATACCTATGTTTTTATATTGTACGTAGCTATGTAGAAGTAAATATGTTGACATTGGCAACGACCACGTTGCGCCGAAAAATAATAAAAACGTTATGCAAATCAGTCGCTCCTTTATTGTTATGTTAAAGCGCAGTACTTGTTTGTTTGTTTGTTTGTTTGTTTGTATGTAAGCTGTTGGCGGTTCGTTTAAGAGCAACACCAAAAATGTCATGTTAACATCAAGAATAATAAAAATGTTTTGCAAGCATTCCTATAACAATGAAAAGGAGCAACAAAGTGTATTAAGTACAGATGTATCAAATATTGTACATACATATATATTTATTTACATAGAAAGGTGCAAAAGTTGCTGGCCTGAGCTATAGAATGAAAAGGGTAAATCTCAAACCACAATTATTATTTTTCAATTTATTCTACCTTTATTTCAATACAGTTTTCTTATCGCCGCTCATACCAGGTGAGAGCGGCTATGCATTTTCGTGGGATAATTGTCAAGGTTGCCTGTATGTTATTTTTGCTTTTAAGACTTTGACAACTATACCTCTGAAAGCAAACACGTAAGACGAAAAAAAAGATCAGTTGACTAGAGTAACATCCACGGTGTACTGAATGCAGATTGTGATGCCTACTACTTTGGTTTTGCCGAGTTTGACAATTCTCAACTTCAACTAGACAAAGCTTTTTTCACAAATAATAAATAATAAAAAGAGCTACGTTTTTTTTTAGTATTTTCCAGATTTGTTTATTAAATCTCTGCCTATAAATCCATATTTTTACACTTTAGAATAATCAAAACTCTTGTTTCGCTGAAATAATGGAAGTTATTAAATTTTCTCTCTCCCGTATTATTTTTTACTAAAGGCGAGATCAGTCACTTTGCCGCGGGAAGGAGCAATCTTGTTATCTTACATTCTTGGGTATATAAATTCGCCTTGGCTTTCATGGTTTTTTATCAAAATTATTTTTTGCGTTATCCTTCAACCTACATAAATGGCACAAATGGATTTACTGTTCTTATTCGGGCAGCTGCCCTTTATTTTCATTTCCGTTGAAAACTAAAAAAAAATCAACAGACAATAAATACGGACGTTGATGCCTTTGAGAAAATTAAATTTTAGAAAAAATAAAATTATTCTAAACCATAAATTTTTTTTGTTAGTTTTCATTAAAAATTTTGATAACATGTTAAAGTTAAGGCGGATGTTACTGTCTGCCCTATGGAAATCCATTCAGTAGTTTCAGAGATTAGCGAGTTCAAACAGGCAGCAGAAAAATTTAAAATTGGTCCAAATATATTGGGCCCATTTTTTTGTAACCGACTTGCAAAAATACACTCCAGCCCGGATAAAATTTCCTTTAGTTGCAAAAGCAACCCTGTTAGCCTCTATCATGTAAGTTGTAATTTGTTTAGTGCTATTTATGAATGGAAAATAGGTGTGCTGGCAAATTTTTGGTTGATCTGTTTATATACATATATAATAATACTATGCAAATAAAAACGGATTAAGTGTTAAACTAAAATTTCCCATGTATTTTCTTACGGTTCATTCACAATAGCGCAGTTTTTTCACTTCCCATTTCTATATCTCAGGTCGGATATAATTTAACCGAGTTGGTTCAACTCGCATATTTTTCCGAGTTAGTGTTGTTGCTTTATAAACAATTCGCTATCCTACCTAGTGTTCTTTTGCAACTCGGTTACAAAGAAACGGACCCATTATATAATTCTCTCTAAGAAATTTTTAATTTACAGTATCGGTACAGTTTTATTAAAGTATCCATATATATGTATATATGATACCATTTTACAATTTTTTTTGTGTGAACTTTGACAATTTATATTGCATATATGGGCTCATAGATTTTAATACAGCTTGTTAGACTTAGGGGTCAGAGATGCCCGCAGCTTTAGGCCGGAAAACTACCTGCACTCATATATCTGCTAAAACGGCGCTGATCTTTGTTTGTATGTATGTATGTTAATTTGAATGTAAGCCAAAGACACGTAATAAAAATTAAACAGCTCTGTGTAAATTGTTTACAAAAGTGCCACCAATGACTGACATTTTGCGGTGGCGTGTTAATGGCGACCCATCGCATTTATGGACATTTTGCAACATAATTTTCGCGCATTTTAGTCACCTTCTTTTACCTACTTTCCGCTCGCTGCCATTCATTGCTGGTGGCTTCCGGTCAATTTGTGCGCGACTTCGAAGCATAAAAAAATTATTTGTTTTTATTATTATTTGCAAACCTTGCGCTTTGTTTGTTGTTTGATGCGTCATGGGTCATGACATGGTGTCAGTAATGGTGGTTTTGCATTATTACTTTTTGTTTTTGCCAATTTTTGTGTGTGGAATGGTAGACACTTTCGGAACCTTTAAAATGTTATTATTATAATAGCCATCATCATGATTCAATAATTAAAGATTTGTACGGTAGACATTTGACTAGTTTGCTGTTGAAACATCAGCTTCATTGGTAAAGTTTCAAATATACGTGCAAATTAGAGGAAAATAAAGTTTGTGAAATAAATATTTCTCCGCACTCTTTGAACAAAAGATTAAAATTGCAACACAGATGAAATTCTTTTGTAACTGAGTGTCGAAAATCAAATAACACTAGTGAGAAAACCTTTGATAATTGAATCATGAGACAACATCATTTAATTTGTTTAACACTAATTACTACTACTATTTTCTTTAATTAATTTCTACTACGGTTTTTTACTAATGCTACTACTAATTACTACTACTATTTTTACTAATGGTACTACTAAGTAGTACTTGCTACTATTACTGTTAAGTACTACTAACCACTATTACTACTAGTACTACTACCATAACTATTACTACTAACGATTACTATCACCACTACTCCCATATTTAACTCTCTATCTCTTTGTAGACTAGGCACAGAAATTTTACTTCTGGTTCGCGAGCTTAGGTGCACGCCTATTTTTTCCTTATCGAAAAATTGAAAAGGGTACCGAAATCGTCATCCAGTTTGTATTATGACTGATTGATCCCGTTATCCGAAAAGATATTCCATTTTTTTGGAACACTGCCAAAAAAGCTCTAACAACTCACGATAATCCGCTCAGTCACATGCTGCTGTTCTACATATTGTAAGGGGGATTCACGAGGTATCATAATGTGTCGTAAATCATAAAATTTTGGATTTCAAAAGTAAACTAAACAATTTTGTATATTTTAAATTTTATGACTTTATGACTTATGACACATTGTGACACCTTGTGAACCACCCAATCGTTTCGTAGCGCTAGCATCATCTGAAACTCCGGATTTACCAGTTATGGTGAAAAAATCCTACAAATTAAGTTTTATTTGCTGACCGATAAATAAAACTCAAGAAAACCCGATGGTTTCTGTTCTGTTTTATAAGATTTTTTGAAACGAAAATTTTATGGCTTAATAAAAATTAGATTTTTCCTGGAATCAGGATGTCTATACATTTTTATTATAAGATAACATTTTATTTGATATATTAGAGAGAGGTTAAGCAACCAAAAGCAAAAAAAAACACAGCAAAAAAAGTCAAATTCATAAAAGTTCAATCTGATACCAACAATCGCTCCGGATATAAAACCTAACCAATCCAAAGGAAAAACTATCCTATGTAACGACAGCAAATTCTGCCTCGAAGCCATTGAATCATCAATAAATACACAAAACTAAATTATTTCGATTCGGTATAAGTATAACACTATCTCCAAGAAAAATCAAGATCATGTAGATTCCCGGACATTTTGACATGCGTCTGCTGATGACGCAGTAAAAAGTGCCACTGTTCACCTTCTAGATGTTCTTTTTTTCCATTCTCGAATCTAATCGATTGTCTAAAAGAGGTTTCAAAAAGTAACATAACAACAATACATATATCCTGCCATAAGTTCTGTAACAAGTTGAGACCGTTATAAAAATTAAACTATAATAACTTTTTTTAATAAAGTTAATTTTATTTAGTAATGCGATGCGCAACATTTTATTCGAAATGGTCACCGTTTACTTTCACACAAGCCATTGATCAACAGCAGCACGCACAGTTTCTATTGGTATTGACGACGTTGCTCGAACCAAAGATTTTTAGAGACTCTCCAAATTTCTGTGGTGTTCTCCAACTCTGGCCACAAACTGTAGTCCAATGGATTCAAATCTGAACTTCCAGACGGCCATCATCATTCTAAAACTGCCTGCTGGTATACTTTTCCCCCAGTCTTAGTCCCTTTTTCAAAAACTTCTCTAACAGTGAAAATTTTCTCATCTGTAAAAATGATACTTTTATGACTGTTGACCGCGTGCCACTGAAGAAGCCGCTTGCATCTGTTGAGCCTAATTTGCTCCAAGCGCGCTGTCGAAAGATGACCAGTTGGCCGAGGGTAGGCTTTCCTGAAAGGTAAATGTCATTTTACCCGACAGCCATCCAGCAACGCAAAGAATTGATAGAACCATAATGAACCTTATAATTGTGGATATGCTGCCATACAACTCGGTTCAAAAGATCAACAAAATAGGCGAAGTCAAATTCACGAAATATTTTTCATATGAGAAAGTAAACAAATTTCACTTCGCATTTGATTAATGCCAACCGCAAATAAAAGTTTGTGCTAGTAGGTCAAAACATTCCGAAAAAAATGAACGATTTAATTAAAGAATTCGACATGCAAAACAAAAGACATCTAGAAATTTCAGACAGCGCACCAAATATCGCGGCTGCGACAGAAGGATTGACGTGCTATTAAAGAAAATGTCACATGTACATTGGTTCGTTATATAAAAAAATATAAGCAGGCGACTAGCAATTATGGAGACTTTCAAGTTTTGTGTGGCTTGCCACAACATAGTTTATTGCAAAGATGTCCCAATCAGATGGAATAGTGTTCACTTGATGGTCGATCGGCTAGTTGAACAAAAACTTTCTTTTATACCATGCCCACACGGCAATGAAAACAGGAGATGTTTTCAAGATTAAACATGACTGTTCAGACAGCTTTGCTTTTCACTAATTGGTTTTCGATGACATTTCTCTATTTATTTACATTTTTTACTTTAAGGCAATTCGGTAACCGAAATGTCCCCTGAACTTCATAATAAAAGCTTCGCTCAGTTTTTAGTTTTCGCCACCCCAATTTTTTTTTATTGTTCTTATTCCTTTTTTTTTAAACAAGCGAAGGAAAATCATCGATTTTCTTCGGCAAAAAGTTATCGAACACAGAATTGCTTACGGAAACACAACGCAAAGTTCGATTGAGATGAAAACGAAATCACTGTGAGTAAACATCTGAAATTTGAAGTGCTTTAATTCGATAAAAAACTAATACAAATTAGTTTGTTACTACATTGATTGATCCCCATTTGAAACAAAAGTATTTAACACAAAGCCATATAGATCTTTGTAAAAATGTCATTAGCGACTATTTCAATTATTATTTTCTATCGCAACCTGATTGTGTAGCTCCTTCAGAAAAAAGTAATAGCAACCTTTAGGGTTACACTGCGTAACAAAAATTTAAAAAAACCTGCGGTCATGATTTTGTTAATAGTTTTTATTAACATTAGTAGCAGGCTTACGAACTGTGTTTTTACTTTTTTTTGGATTGGCTCTAGTTCTTGAGATAAACGAAACTTAAGAAAGTAATGAAAAAATATTATATGACCCAGTTCCAATTGTATTAATTTAATTACTCCTCAATAAGTTTTGTTATATAAATTATTAAAGCAAGTAGTTCGTTGGTTTAAATATTTTATTTCCCTTGCAAGAGAGCAAGGGTAGCTGGTTAAGTCGGGTGAGTTAATACAACCTCCTTGTCTACAACCTGGTGTTGCTATTACAGCCTTTAGGAACAGAGAGCAACACCCTCTGCCTTACTTCACCAAAGAAGACAATCTTGTATATTGTAACAATATTTCTGGACTCTTGAGTGCTATGGCCATTCCCGAATATAATCCCGAACATTCGAGGCTTTTTATAGATAGCTCAAAAAGAAGTCTGAAATGTGTGTTGCTACACAATGGAAATAAACTTGCTTCGATTCCAATCGGTCATAGTACCAAACTAAAAGATGAATACGAAAATATAAAAATTGTTTTGGCAAAGATTCACAACATAAGAAGTCAGTATACGTGGACTTGAAGACGGTGAATTTTTTATTAAGCCAATAAAGTGGGTATACTAAATACCCCTATTTTATATGTTTATGGGACAGTCGTGCAAGAAATGAACATTGGATTAGAAATGACTGGCCGGTGAGAGAATATGGAGGTAGGAACAGCAAATATTTGGGAAATCATAAATCACCAGACTATACAAAACTAGTTGCTGATATGCTTCTCAATTTTCGCAAACTAGGAGCTAAAATGAGCATTAAATTACATTAATTACAAAGTCATTTGGACAAATTCCCGGACAACCTAGGCGATTACAGTGGGGAACAAGGTGAACGGTTCCACCAGGACATAAAAATAATGGCAGAAAGATACCAAGGTCGATGGGACGACCACTTGATGGCAGACTACTGCTGGAACTTAATACGGGATTGCCCTGAGCAACGACATCATAGGAGGTCCTACAGAAAAAGTTTTTTGTAATTTTTTTTTTAATTAATTAATGAAAGGAATATATTTTTTTTTTATTTTTGTATTATTTTTATACAGGCGCGCAATAAAAATATAATTTAAATCCATATTGGTATTTTTAATTAGGTTTTTTCGTGAAATATTTAAAAGTCTTTATCTGAAAAACTAGAGCCAATTCGACAAAACTGATATTATTTTCGTAATCAGCGCCCCCAAATTACCCTAAATCGACTTAAAAATCTCCGACCGCAAAATTTTGTTTCGCAGTGTTATTCATTAAATAATGAATTGGACACTTTCTCAAGGAATATCTGTTGCAAGGAAATTGTAGCCGGAATCGGTTGCGAAGTGTAAATGAGGATAGGCTTTTATTTTTACATTACAATGAAAAATTATTAAATTTCGAGTGTTAAATTTTTAAGTTATTGATTGTTATTTTTACTAACATATGTAAGTATGCTTATGTTATGAACTGAAATGTATATTATTTAAACTGATGCACCTTATTTAAAAATAGTAATAAATAAGTGAAATTTATATAAATTCTACGATTTATTATTTAAACTTTGAAAATGTTCGGCTCGGCCTTAAATGTCAAAGTTCGATTGTTGTTTACTTTTAATCAATGGTTAATCCACCAAAAATTTCCAATAAAATCTCCATTCTTCTATTATGATAACCTGTCAATTATACTTACATTATTATTGCAAAATTGATAAGACAAATTAGCTCATTATTTGTTTTTGTTTTTAGCATTAAATGATTTTTATTAATTTGAATTTTCATCAATAAATCAAACACATCATTAAAAACAACTTATTTTGGTAACTGCAAATGCCATAGCGCACCAACAAACATAATTTACATAAATGCAGATGTGTGTGGCTGTGTGTATGTATGAGAAACACACATAAGCGCGCTTAAGTTATCATTGTACATATGAATGTATGTATGTATGTTTGTATTTATTATATGTAGATGTGTACACATGCGTGTTAATTTGTTGCTGTTGTTGTTGTTGTATTGTATGTAAACATTATGTACACCCACGTAAATATACTACGATTCGGAAATGATATGCGAAAAATGTAAACCAAAAATGTAAATATTCTATATATATATATATGTACATATATATGTATGTATGTAAATCCATAAGCAAGCAAATTATGGCGTATGTATGTGAATGTTTTTATGTATTACTGGCATGACCTTTTCACGGATGTATGTACATATGTATGTATTTATGTAGTGGCTCGAATGTAATTAGTTTCTCGTTTTAGTGGGAAAACGTACGCGTTTATAAGCTCCTTCAATGTGTGGGTGTGTAGAGGTTTTCCACATGCCCATGTACAGTTACTCAGAAAAGTAAGAATGCGGGGATTTTAAAAACTTTCCAAAAATTTTATAAAAAAATTTACAATAATTCACATTATTTTAATCAAATTAGCAAAAAAAAGCTCAATCTTTTAACTACCAGCACACCAAAAGCTGTAAAACTGCTTAGACGAAAAGTTTTTAAAAATTATGATTAGAGTTTGAAAATTTGCTGAATTTTCGTAAATATTCTTAAAATTTCGTAACTTTAATTTATATGATTTGTGTTATAAAATGAGCTATGTGTTTATAAAAAATAATTTAAAAAAAAAATTTTCATGAAAAAAGGGTGAAATAAATATTTTAAAAAAAACTTTACGTACGTAATTTTAAGAGTAACTGTATATATCTACATATATATATGTACTATTATAATATTGATTGTAGTTTAAAATTCAATTTAATTTACTAAGCTATCAGAATTTCAATTAAACACTTGTATAGCATTAGTAAAATTGTTAAAAATACATGAAAAGGATATGCGAATGTAGGCTTTCAAAACTCATTTTGCTCTCATGTTATTATAAACATAAATTTTCCTATGTACGAGTATAAGTACCTGGCTGCAATTTAATTTAAATATTTAAATTTTGCATAGTATAGTTCTTTTACATATATTTTTTTTAATACTAGTGCTGTGCTTTTTTTGGTTTGTAATTTACCAGCGAATTTTATTGTATTTTCTTACACTTCGTATGTATTCGTGAGGCATGATGATGCCGGGTCACCAAATTGGAAGTTGTGGTAGATAATCTTCGAATAGCCGTAACATTCGAAGGCGTTGCAAACGAAATTCTATCTAAAGTAAATTTAAAGGGGTTTCCCTGTTTTTTAAGCATTTTTCAGGAATTTCGGCCAATGAAAATTTAGAACTTTGATACTTTTTATTATAAGAGTATATTTTTTTACTATTTCAAGAATGTATAACTCAAATTTGAAGTGAAAAACTTTATTATAACTTAAATTGTAACACTCCGAAGGCACCTACCTCCAAAAAACGGACACTCACTTCCTGCACGGCTTCGGCTAATGGTATAGGAAAAAACAAAAAAATTACGTTAATATTGAAGCCTAAATGCAACACTTCGCTACACCCTATAAATCGACAGATGTATGTTCCAGATTTGATTCAAAATGAACTGTGGTATCGTTGTATGAGATAAATCAGCTCCAGCGACATCTATTGGTCCGATTTTTGAATCAAATATTTAAATGTAACGGCTAACAAGTGTTTGGAATTTAATCGGACTGCCAATAGTGGTTTCAGATCATCTCGACTCTAGAGCCACCTATCGGATTTTTTTTGCCTGAGTAAAGATATCTTATGAATTTGATTTCAATCAACTCAGCAGTTTTCGCGCCTATAATATACCAACAGACAGTTTGGGGGTTTAGCAGACTTCGTTACCAAAAAAAAAAAATTGTAGAAATATTGGAAATTTTTGAATGATTCTTTTCTACTCTGAGCTTCTATATGTGGTGAATCGATCAAACTGTTGTCGAGATATTGTAGAGAAGAGTTTGCAAAATACGGGTTTGAGAAAAGCGGGTCTAAAGTTTCAACTACGATTTAAATACAATTCAGAGCTCCGAAACATCTGCTAATTGTCTATGTCTTTACAACGACATTTAGTTTTAGAGAATAACTTTACTATCATATTCTCGACATGTTAAAAAATCAATTTATGCAACAAAAACATATATTCTTTGGAACTGAAAAAATTAAATTAAACGCTATTATCGTCGAGTAATACCAGAAACTCGGATTATGTTATTCACAAAAAATGTGTGTAGAATCTAGCATAAAGGTATGAATGTCGTTGAAAAACTGCAAAAAAATTGGTTCTGTCCGGTGCACAGTGGTAGAGGTTAGAAATCTAGTGTGACAAAACTCTAAAATGAAAGTTTACAAATCAGTCGTTGAACGGAATATAAGTTTCTAGGAATATCTAGTAATAAAGCACGACCACTCTAGGATTTACATGAGTGTCTAATTTGTACTCCTGTAAACGCCGCGGTCCTGTGCGTGTCCAGAGCTTGCTTCAAATTCCAAAGTTCGCTAGAGCTGAAGATTTTAATATTTAAAATTATATAGAAAATACAACAATGGTAGAAATTATAGCTTCTTCTTATTTAATTTGTAAAAACATATACTACATACAAAAAAAAAATAGTCAAATATTTTTTTAAATTTCAATTTAAGGAGAGATCAAATTTTCTAGATAAGACTGCATCGCTGATCCAATCTTCCGCAGAATCAAACTATTTATTTTTTTTTGTTTTATTTAAATGATTCATTGAAATCGTAAATATCCAAATAAGTGGCTACTATCCCAAACTTTAACAAAATATAATTTGTTAAGACAATATCGTCTTCCAAACGAGATTTGTATTTTGCACGATTGCTTCTAAAAAATGTTGTGCCATGGTGAAACACATATTTGCTGATAACTCTTTTTTTTCAATTCATAATTTTTTTAATTTAATTTCATTATATATGTATCCAAGAATACGCCACAGAAAGGATTTCGTGGAAATCACATTCCTTTGCATGCTCCTGGGCTCCGTAATGTACCCGTCTCCGGCCGTTTTTGAGAAGCTGAGCGTGGCGCGCCATCTTTAAATTTTTTTTAGCTGCCGAGTAAGACTTTTCATAAAAGTATTGGTCCGATTTCAAAAATTTTTATATTTAATTAATCAGTGAACATACCGCTATGTTTTTCCGAGTACGATTTGCGAAATTTTATTTTGCTCCATTTTTTGAGTCTCTAATATGTTAAAAAATAACGTGAAAATCGAAAATCTTAATAAATTGTTGCATAAATTTTACAATTTACAAAATAAATAAAAAAAATATGTTTCGCGAAAACAAAGCCAACGTAACTGTGATTATAAATAATATTTAATTTTTGAATACAGATTACCCAACGGGACCCACGCAATTTCAACATCAATTTAGTCAATGACGTTTCAAGGTCGAGAATTTTTTTTTTTTTTTTGTTGGTATTCGATACAAGAATTTTGAAGTCAAAACATGTACCTTTTAAATAAAAAAAATTGTTTTTAATCCATTCAGTAGATCCCTCGAAATTTATTTCCAAAAAAACCGCTCGATTTCAACAAAAAAACAAAAAATAATCCCGCAATCCCTCTTTTGCAACTGGGTTATTTTGTGTAATGTATGCAAGCATGTACATATGTGTGTATGTATGTGTGTGTGAGTGATTGTGTGATCTTTTATGACATGTTTTATAAGTGCATGCTACCTAAAAATGCCAGTGCTTTTAAATTGATTTGCGATATTCAATTTATGTAGATTCAAAGCCAATTTCCGTCGGAAATAAAAATTCTGCCTTCACCATTTTATATATTCTCTTTTGTTTAATATTATATTAGTACTCATAATTTCAAACTAAATACAAATATTTGTCTCAATCAATTTCACTACACATTTGCTTGCCATCGCTAGTCAGCATTTCACGCTGCATATAATTAATTCATTATCAATGCTTTATTCGTCATATTCGCCAAAATGCAAAAAAACCACAGAAAGTAGATAAAAAACAAAACAAAGCATTATCCTTAATACTTAATCATATACATATTTTCAATTTTACTTATTTTGCTTTAAACTATATATTTTTTTTGTTTAAGTTTGCTTGTGATTTCTGTGGTGAGTTTTCATTCTCATGAGTGCACAAAAGATTACAGGTAATTATTATTTTTTTGCCTTTACTTATGTCTTGTATTGTATTTGCTTTTTTATTTTATAGGGTTGTCTCTTATTACTCGTTCTCGTAAATGTAAGTATGTATGTATGCATGTATGGGTTGTTTCCGCTGAAATTTCTCATCGCAAGTATTTATTTGCTAAATTTATTTTTTCTCTCTCGAAGTTTATCAAAGTAGCAATTGTTGTAATATTATATTAGCTTATAATTGATAGATTCATGATGCACCTGCTGGTTTTTGTTTTACTCCTTTCCGTTTTATTGTATTTCTTTTTTAATATTATTTTATTTAGCTTAGTTTAATTAATCATCAGTTTCAATATCTCCGATACTAGAGAATAATTTTTTTTTAAATCTATTACATAGTTTGCTCACCAATTATCGCCAATCGTTGCTATGCATTTTTTCTCGTTCGCTTTTTACTTCTACGTTTTGCTGTTTGTTTTTCATTTGGTATTCGTTTTCTTTTTTGTTGCTTTAGCAGCGCATTTATCATTGCTCTTACCTTCGTTTTTTGTTGGTTTCGTTTTCTTCAAGCACACCAAATTGTTTTCATAATATACATCGCTCTTTAAATTTGCATTACTTGGTGAATTCTGCTTTTTTCTTTTGTTTTTGTTAATTTTTACGGCATGCGTAGCACAAACAATTTCAATACTAATTACAAAGCAAGCATTGATAATTTCTTTGCATACTTTGCATACGCAATATGCCTTTCAACAGTCAATCTTTTAAAATTGTTTTAAATGCAATTTCCATAGTACAAAGTGTAAGATCCACACTCCGTAATTGCGCCGTTTAATGCTTCAGTAGATGAAGCGTAAAAATATTGCAGCTCAAAGTAAATTGATTACATTATTTATGAGTCTGTGTTTGCGTGTTCTGAAATATTAAAAAACTTGTAAGGGAGAATGATTCGTGTTTCAACAGGGCTGTGCGATTGTTTATGAGTACTAATTTCTGTTACTGCACAACATTGATAATTGAAAATATTGATACTTTTTCAAAGTCCATATTAAACGAGCAGCTTTAGTTTAGCTTAGTGTCTAAACTTTAGACCAATATAAAAAAAAAATTATTCGAAGAACAGCTTTTTCAGATAATCACGATTCTTAATAATTTGATTAAGAAAACTCTGATAAATCGAATAACTTTATTTTAGACTAGTTTGCTTGCAACTTTTCCATATACTTGGAGCAGATTTTTAAAGCAACTTTGATAAAGTCGACTATAAAGTTAGTATTAAAAATAACTGTGACCAAAGTAAAATTACGTCAAATCGCACTCTTCTATCGGGCTCAATTTTCGTTATAGTAATTCTCATCGCACCTCTAGTATTTATTTGAAGTCAGCGCCATCTATCCTATAATTGAACCAAATGCGCGAGAAATTAGAAAGATTAGCGTGAAAGCAAAATTACCCAAGTTACTGTCGTATTTGATTAAAACATAACTCTTGATAAATTGTTTAGATAAACATTGCTTGGTATATAGTACATTTTGTGGTTAAATTGCATTTGCATCATTGAATTTTATATCCAAATTTTTGGTGGTGTTAAAAGTTAGGACTTTGAAAAATTCAAGCATATCGGTATTATTCGACCAGTATTTGGAAAATGATTCAAATCAACGACACTTCTTACAAAGAGATTGAAGATCATTGCCACTGATAATAATGCCGCCCGTACAGTTCATGGGAGTTTGAAGCAAAATTCGTGCGCGTGTGGTTTCACCTCAATCAGCCATTTCACATACACGCAAAGAAACTTCGCGGTATTTACCCCGCGTTAGTCAGTGAAAAATGTCAAAATGGACGTCATATGATTGTCAATCAAATATCAAAGTTAAGTAGATATTTCTCTCTTGATAAGAGTTATCTGTGTGTTACGCATACATACACAGTTTCACTAACACACTCTTGCGTGCAGTTCAATCGAGACCGAAATGTATGGACGGCATTAGAGTACACCTCCCCGAACGATGAATCGTTTAGTCAAGGTAAGGTAAGGTTGCAATTCTTTTGATAATAAAATTCGAAATTCTGTGTATATTTTTGAATTTCGAAATCGACATGACACTATCTACTCAAAAGCAAAAAAAAAAAACAAAACAACATTCGCCTTGCATTTTGTCGTTTGGTAGAACGTTTGAGGACAGCAGTCCCAAGTCTGTCATCAAATGATAAATTCACCAATATTCTGAAAAAATTGTTAACGATTTTTGTTTAGAAAAATACTTCTCTTGGTAAATATAAAGTTTGATAAAGAGTATCTAATTTACATACTCTTGTATGAAAATTAAGATTGTTAAATCTTTCTGTTTAAGTTTTGTGAAAGCTCGCATGAAAGCTCAAACTAGATTGTAAAATATTTTAAAATTTTCTGTATGGTGATAGTTGTGTAGCGTACAAGAGGAATTGCTGTTTGAATAAAAGCTTATGTTACCTGAACTTTCCGTTCAAGTTTTTGTGAAAGGGTAGATGAAAGTTCGATGCCTTGTTCACAGCACTTTTGCGTTACATTGAATGAAAAGTAATATGACAGCTAAATTGGGTTTACCAAATCATTTAAAAACTTTTCTGAATACACTACTGTTATTTAGTTTAATAAAATAAGTGACTATCAAATCAAAATTTAGTTACTGAAAATTTATGTCCCAAAGCTTTAATTTTGAATTGTGCACAAGGTTAATTGTTATTTTAATAAAAGCTTGTGTTATCAAAGTTTGACACTCAAGTTTTTGTGTAAACTCAGTTGAAAGCTCAAATCGCATTAACTTCACTTTGATTGAAATTAAATTGTTTTCGATGCCTTGCACTTTCACATTTACAAATTTGAATACACTTTCTTGAATACACAACTATTATTCAGTTTAATTAAATGTATTACTAGAGTCTTCCATCTAAATTTTGTGAAAGCTCTTATAAGAGCAGAATTTGGTTGTGAAATTTTCTGAATAATTCCCTATACTAGTATTATATATGAAATAAATATTTAGATATTGAAAATTCATATTAAAACAGCTTTCGGTTCAAATTTTGTGAAAGCTTAAATTAGGCTGTGAAATTTTCCAAAAGAATGAAGAATTGTAGCGCATTAAAGTACAATACTTTTTAGTTTAATAAAAACTTGTGTTACCACGGCTTCCGTTCAGTTTTTTTGTGAAAGCTCAGGTTGTCGAATCTTTAAGAAATGGTGACCTAACTTTAGTTGTAATTTTCCAAAAGAATCAGAAGCGTTGCGTACTAAATTACTTTTTAGTTAAATAAAAGCTTGTGTTACCAAAGCTTTCACTCAAGTTTTTGTGAAAGCTCAAGTAAAAGCTCTAATTAGGTTATCGAACCTTTAAAAAGCTCTGCATTATTTTTATTGATGTTTAAATTAAATTAGTGCAATAAAATAGTATACATATATTTTTTTAATATCAATTTATTTTTATTTCACTTCTACACTTTTTCAGCGCTGCATTTGACAAAGAGCAATTACCAGATTTCTTCACACTTGCACTACTTGCACTATAATTACCGTTATACACTTATAAGCTTTTCTTCTTCTTCTTTTCGTTAAATAGTACAACTATGTTGGCAACTCTTTCCATTTTATAAGGTAGGTAGCAGTTTCACATTGATTACCATGTGTTTTTTTTTTGTTTTGGTTTTGTATGAGTTTATAAATTTATTTATAATTGTTCTTAATTTAAGTTTGCAAAGCAGTTATAGCAAGTTCTTTTCGCGCTTACTCTCTTACCGCCACATTTCTATGCACTGTTTATTTATAAGTTATACATTTTTTTTTGCTTTTTTTTAAGATACAGTCAAACAGAAATTAAAAAAAGAAAAACATATCTTAAGTGTTGCTGTGTTAGAATTATGGTTTCAATTGTTTTTAAGTATTTACTTTATTAAAATTTTTGCAATAAATGTTGTATCTCTTTCGTCATTTTGCTCTAAATATTCATTTACTTGCATTTGCTTTTATTTTTTTTTATTTTCAAAAACTTATCACAAAATTTATTGGGCGGAATTTTAGCGTGTACGTTACATAACTCTGTGTAATTAAAATACAAAAAAAAAAAACAGAATAAAAACGTTTATGTGAACCATTCATAAATACACAAGAATAATGTATATGTACATATATACTCGTATATATATATATATATATATATATATATATAAATATATGTATATTTGTGTGTATAAAGTCTAAAATGAGTATGCGTGTGCTATAAATGTGATTACCAACAGCTTAGTTGCTAATTTGCTTAAACTTTTCAATTTCATAATTAAGTATGTATGTATGTAGGTATGTCATTATGATTTAATTTTAGTTTTTTCTTCTAATTTTCTGCACTTTACAAGCTAACGTGACGGCATGAAAATTTAACCAAATAAATTAATCGTATTACGAGTATTGCTTTGTGTTGTTTCGAGAAGTTTTCCTATGTGTTTATTTAGCATTCACTTTTTCATGTTTTGGTTAAAGTGTAGGGTAGTTGGCGCGTGAAATGTTTTATTTAGTGTAGACATTAGTGATGTACGGAATCAAGGAACCGGATACGGAGAATCGGGTGCTTTAAACTGATCTTTAAGGGACTTAAAAAACCCGAAAAACGGGTCTAACGGAAACGAAACTCGATTTTAAAAAAGCCAAAAAAACGATTCCAGAACAACCGAAAGTCGATTCCAAGAAAGCAAAAATCGGGTTTGAAACACCGCCCCGAAATAAGCAAAAATGGTTTCAAAAGAATAGACAACATCGAAGAAATCTTGTGAACATTAATTTTTTTTTAAATTCTAGTTCATGTATATAAAATTTTTGTCACACAAATATTAACTGAAGAATCAATGTAATATTGCAATTTATTTTCTTTACTTTATAATAAAAAAAATATTTGAAAAAATTGAATTTTTGTAAAATCTTTTTATTGGCTATTTTGAGAGGGCCTATCTTCATCATAATACAAACATTATAAGGTAAACCCGTTCAATTTGCCGGCCATGATTTTTTGTTGAACTTTGCCAACATTACTATTGAGAAATATTACTATTGAAATTATTCAATATGTTTTTGTTTCACACGAAAAATTAAGTTATATGTGTGAGAATATGTGTTTGACATTTTTTTTATATTATTAGGAAATTTCATAAATATTCAGACTGGCTCTCAACGGTTTTACCATATAAATATTTGTATCATAATTTTCATTACTCATCTTTCGAAAACCTTAAACGATCCAAATACTCGGTTCTCCATGACCCCGTTCCCGACAGAACCGCACATCACTAGTAGGTTTTGTATTTACTTATTACATAGAAGCTTGCAGGTATTTATGTACTTTTGTTTTTGACTGTTCGCGTTTCTATAAAAACAAAAAAAATATCAACATATATTTACTATTCGATTCATCTTCTTTTTCTTTCATTTCTACAATACTTCTGTGAATTTGCATAAGCATTTAAAATTCTACAGCGAACTTCCGTTATCTCTTCTTCTTTTTTCTTCTTATTATTGTATATTCTAACAATATGCATGTATGTACTATGTAATTGCGGCATCTAAAGTGTGTGCCGAATGCTAAAAGGCGTATGGAAAAACTTAGAAACAAAAATTAAAATTTGTTTACAATATTTGTGATTGCATGTTAGAAAACGAGCAAAATTATTTATTTTGTTTTTGAATTATATTTTAAATTTTTTACTCTTCATTATAAAAATCAATTTCAATACAAAGTTAATTTTTCATTGCAAGCTTTTATTTTTTACTTGTTTTTGCATTCTCTACACGCTTTTAAATACAAAGGTTTCTTGACTCTACTACCCATATATTTTTTCTTTCTTTTACTTTTACTTCTTCTCCTTCATCTTCCATCTATTATTAACGTTTTATTTTTACTTTAAATATATATTTACTTGTGTAAAGTAATGCATCAAATAAGAATCATAAGTTTCAGATATATTTGCTTTACTACATCCGTTGAGTTCGCGTTCGTTTTGCTCTCTACTGTATGTCTCCAGCTGTATCCATTTGCTCCTTTAATTCGTACTATAAGAAATCCCTTTTCATCTTCTTCATATAACCATCTAGCTAGCTGTTGAGCGTTTTCAAACTCTGCCATTTAGTTTTATTCCATTTAGAATACCAGCATTTGATCGGCACTTCCTTCCGCACTGTCATCGTCGTCGGTCTCCTCATCTTCATCGTCGGAGGTGAGTGAAGAGGCATTATTCACAACGGACTCTATGTTAGCAAATGAAATAGGAAAAATGGGGAAAAGTGAAAAAGAAAAAGAAAAAGAAAAATATTGTAGTGATATAGAAATGACGAGAGTTAAAAAGTTGCACTCAAACATTTGTTAGTCAGTTTGACAGATTTGATTGGCTTAAAAGTTGAATTCGATTTTCCCCAATGAGGCGAAAAAAAAATATATTTTACACCTGTACGTGGATACTCTAGCTATGCATATCTGTGTATGTGTGCATCTAATAAAAACTTAAAGTTTGCTAACAAAATAGCAAATAGTTGGAATGTCCATTGAAATGCCGTTGAAATCGTTAAACAATTCGGTTTTGTATTTATAGCACTCTTAATCTGCCCTTTTTGTGAGAGAACTGTTTGTTTTTTGGAATTCGAGTAGAATCACGAATCGAACGACTGCTTGATATAAATATATACAGTGTCGGAAAAAAATATTGGCACAGTAATTTTTTCTTTGTAATATTCCCAAAGTTTTTCTCGTTTTTTACGGTTTTTTTTTTATCAAAGCATAGCACATTACACAAAAGGCACATAAGTACAAATTTCATTTTTTGTACCAAATTCACGAAAATGCAAAAAATTAAATTTAAAAAAAATCATGAAAGTTTTAAATTTTTTAATTACAGTTTTTTAGAATAGTTCCGGATAAGGAGTTTTGTACACCATACAAATTAAGTATAATAAACGGAAAGTTTAGCTTGAAAAACTGTGTGAGTAATATGAAAAAATTACGGTGCTAATATTTTTTCCGACACTCTATGTATTTAATTTGAGCATAAACAGAAAGCTGTTGTTTGTTGCATAGTTAAAAATATCTCAGATACGCTATTTTGAAGCGTTGCAAATTGAGCCGATAAATCCAAAACTTTTGGAATATATCGTGAAATTGCCTGAAAGTATGAGAAGATCTCGTCTTCTATCAGTTTTTTCGATATTATCTTATACCACCAACACCTGCCCTGCCTCCTAGGATGTAAGACAAGTGGTGCAATTTAGTGAAGCTCATTTCACAGGGTTGAGTTAACGCAAGATCAGCAGTTAACTGGCTGACATAATGACAAACATTTAGCGTGTATTTCCCAATCTTTCCAGAGAAGCACTTGTTGGCTAGCGTGATTCCCTTCATTGTTATTGGTGTTAATGATGGTTGCCAGATAAAAACTGTTAACTGGGACTTATAAAAGTCCCCCACTTTTGATCTCAATTCTGTAATATTTTAGTTAAGTTTTTAAACAGGCGACAATCGAAAATATTTTCGAAATAAAGCTTTCTTAAACTTATATTTAATTTAATTGAATTTAATATTACAAGCAAGCATCAACTGTTTTTAGAAAATATGCAGTAATCTACTATATCCAATAATCCATGTTAAAAACTATTCACGTGTATCTATTCAAACCAATTTGGAAATAAAGCTGTAAAGTTTTTTTTTACTAAAATAGCACCTAGTCGTTTAAAGGCATTTTTTGAAATTTGAAAACTACACCTTAAACCGACATCTCCTAACATTTAAGCGGCTCATTCGTAAAACGGTTAAATCAGGTATTTGGTGGTTTCACAAATTTATCAATTCGTATTATTTCTTTTACGATTTTTTTTTATTTGAAAAATATATAGAGAAAGGATTGCTTTCATAAAAAAAAAACTTAAGCAGGTTGCAACCTTCTCCAAAATGATTTTTCAAATAAAAGCGAAACAGTTCTTTTAACTTATTAATTAAATTTTATCAAGCGTTTTAAATAGCTGGGAATCCTCTTAAAAAGTATTTTCGTACATAGCCCTTTTGTCACATACCAATATTGAGTATAACGTAGTAATTGAAATTGATTAAACTTTTGTAAACATAAAAAATATTTTCGAAATTTAGTTTTCTTGAAACGAATTTTTTTGACACTTGCTAATTTAATTTAGATGTCGTCTTTAAACAGGTGGTAAGTCTGTAAGAAAATATTTTCAAAGAGAACAGTTCTTAAAACTTTTTCTGTTGACACTGTGATTACAATATTTGATTTAATTTACAATTTTTATTTCATTTTACATTTTAAATATGTGGCAACTCACTGCAAAAATTATACTATATATAAAATCGGGCTGTTGGCTATACCAAATGTTATTCGCTTAGCCGTTTCGGTTCGATAAGATAAAAAGCGTACTTACTCATTCAGAAATATCTATTAAATCCCGTTAGAAACCTATTCCAAATGTTTATAATTTTTTTTAGAAACACCATGATTTAATCGTTATTTTGTAATTTTCATTTTTCCGATCAATTTTTGATCGACATTTTACGATTCGTATTATTTCGATCAAAAATAATCGTTTTTCTTGGATTCAAATTTTTCCGATAAAATTTTATCGATTTGTTGTGATCTTTATTTTTTTGATACAAAATATTCGTTATTCCTGGATTCAAATTTTTGAGAGCATATTTGATTTATATTTTGTGATTTATATTTCTTCATTGCTCATCAATTTAAATTTTTCCGATTAAATTTGATAGACATATTATGATTTTATTTTTTCGATTAAAAATAATCCTTATCGATCATAATAAGCGCCAAAAAAAATGTGTCGGCAAATATGACAATAGTAGCAAAAACACCTATAATAGGATTTTTGTTTTATAATCGAAAAAAAATCACAAAATATCAGGGACCGCAAATAAGTGTAACATAATCCTTGTAACAAAGACAAACTTCAGTAACATTGATTTTTAGTTAAAAAACTCAATTTTAGTCGTTATTTTTTTGAGTTTTATATTTTGCTCAGAAAATAGTCGATATTACTTGAGTTTTACTTGTTCTTTAGAAAGTACTGTACTCCCCAAATAAGTACATCTGGCATGCCTACTCTACATTCTCATTCCCCAGTGGTGTTCAACTTTGAATGCAACCGTTCGTTTTTCATTCACGGATTCGTCACCCTGGTGCTAAACATTTAGCACAACCATCTTCGAAGTATCATGAGAATTATTTATTTATTTTTTATTTTCAGAAAGTTGGTGTTGGTGTTCGGCACACTTATATCCTTATGCCAATCACATGCACTATTTTCCATATTTTCTAACACTAAACTTACATATTTGTGCGTAGATTTGTAATCAATTCGAAATTTATTTAATTATTACTTACAAGCTGACATACTTCAATCAATCGTACTTTACCTCCAAACCCGCTTAAGAATTCGACAACCTGCAACTCCCTTGCGAAAACAAACAAATTTCCTTTGCACAAATCACATTCATTTCAAAAGGGACATTTAATGAGTTTAGTGTTATTGACCTTCAGCATCACAAGCCCACTAATTAATGCCCAACGGTCAGTGGACAGCCTACTGCCAGCTTACTGCCAAGCAATTACCAATGCAAGGACTTCAAATAATTTCCACTATAATACCACCGACTATATGTAAGTTCGAAGACTCCCATTCAATGCTTGAAGTATGTAAACGACTCGAGCGTTGCATGCAAATTGAACATTATATGTTACCACGTGTTCATAATGGGTTATTTTTGTTTGTGGTTGTTG
Source organism: Anomoia purmunda (assembly GCA_951828415.1). NCBI lineage: Eukaryota > Metazoa > Arthropoda > Insecta > Diptera > Tephritidae > Anomoia > Anomoia purmunda. Next base: position 156,943,133 of record OX639993.1, read on the forward strand.
TGTTATTAGTGACGTTCTTGCGTTCGTGTATGCTAATGTTGGCTACATGTAACCCAATCAAACTGCGAAGATTTGTACGTTCAAAGTTACTAATGTCCTTAATGCATAGCTACGAAGCAGAGTGACCAGTAGATCTAAAAAAGTGTAGCTAGTAAATTGGCTTAAAAAACGGTAAGACAATGTAAGAAGCTCTGAAGAACAGATGCTAGAAAATGTCAGCAAGTTTTGTAAATTGAAAAAAAGGATATTCTTCTAACAAAATTTAGCATTTTTCATGACTAGGAAGCAAAACATTGTCAAGTGTGTGAGTATGTTTGTTACCTTTTCACGCCAAAACCGCTGAAAGGATTTTGAAAAAATTCGATACAGAAATAGCTATTGATCAGGATTCAAATATAAGGTGTAATATGAACAGACTTGCTACTTGTAGTTATTGCAATTTGGAGAAGGTACAGATTTCGATTAGATAATGAGTTACCATATTTTATAAAAGGGTTTACCACCTATTTAGAAAGTTAAATGCAATTATGTTAATAAGTGAAATTAAATATTGAAATACGGGTGCCAAACGAAACAGGTTTAAAGGCATATTTGTTTAAATTAATACATTTTTGTTTAATATTTTTTGAGAGGGTTGTCACTTTTTTAAAAAATTTACTAAAATTATAAACCAGATATTGTGATATGTTTCTCAACCGAAGAAAGCAGGTTAAGAAAGCTTTGTTCCGGAAAAAAATTGGAAAGAGTTGCCCCTTGCTTTAAAAAGTAAATTAAATTAAATTATTAAATTATGGAAATATTATGGCGTGTGATTCAAACATAAGAAAACTAAATCATGAAAATGTGTATGCTCAGTGTTGTGACCTGTTTAAAATCATTGAATGTATATATTAGTATTGTTTTTATACAAAAACGTTTTTGAAGAGAGTTGCCACATTTTTATAAAAGTTGATTCAATTTAATTGATTAGGTAACAGAAATTATATATACAACACTGATGACAAGTGAATCAAGCTTAAGAAAGCTTAATTTCAATTATATTATGGCGAGGGTTGCCACCTGTTAAAAAATCTAAGTTCAATAAAATGCATTAGAGAAATGAAACATGGCAATAGAAGTGTGAGCCGATAGGTGGACTTAGATTAGAATGGCGAAGAAGAAACTCAACGTCCAATTAACAACTGAAAGTCGAAACAAATTTTTTAGAGGAGTTACCACCTATACAAAATTTAAAAAAAATGTTCAGATAATTCAAAAATTAATATTTTATTGATTATCCATAATTTCCGGTAGTCGTGGTTGTAATTAAATTATCAACTCGATAACATATTTTCGAAAATTTTTTCATATTTTTATTTAAAAAAGTCGATACCCTCCTCTCTATTATGTGCACTTGAAAAATACTCAATCTTGATTATTAATAATGAGTTTCTATTTATCAAGGTTTCGGTATTCTGTGTCAAAAATAAAAAGTTCTGTTCTTTATAAATTATCAATATGCGCTGACAAATAAAATATTTGTTTTACTGTTTGTTCAAAATTTTGAAAATCTATTTGTACTGAAACTTTAAATTTTTTCCAGGTTTGTACAGAATAAACCAAAGTTTTTTTGCTTGATAATCATTATAATAAAATATAAATATTTCGTTAATAAGGGGGTTAATGTAATTATAAAAATAATATTTTTACAACAACAATTTTTTATTTTTTTATTTGGTAGGCACGGGAAAAAGTAGGCGCTGTGAAATTTTAAAAATAATATTTTAACCACATTAATTGTTGAGTTTAAGCTCAGTTTTTTATTTGGAAAATGTTGGATAAATTAGGCCAAAGAAATTAAAAATATTTGAGTAATATTTTAATTAAAAAAGGAGAAAAAACAGGCACGAAAGTAGAACTAAAATTCCGAGGCTTGAGAAACAAAACTAAATGCTAAATCAGACCTCGAAATGGCTAAGCTGGCCACACTGCGCCGAAGGTAGAAGTATGAATGGCTCTGGCTACTTTTGCAACAACTTACCGCAATTGGGCTTGCCGCGGGTACGTGTGTTGGCGAATTCGACTCCATGCTTGTCCACACACCAGCAAACGCCGACAGAGTTGTGACATTGGGTGGGCTTATAGAAACCCTGAACATCGCAGTCCGGTGCATAGGCGCCTTGAGTGTTGAAGTTGACATCAAGTGACAATGTAACAACGTAAAAGATGGGTGGGAAATGTCAAGGGAAACATTAAATAGCAATTAGATTTGTATTTCAAAATTATTATTATTAATTAGCTTCAAGTGAAGTTTTGATTAAATTTATGTACGTAATAATTTATGAATATAAAGCACAAGCGGATAAAAAATGGTTATAAGAAAATTGAATAACTAAAAAGGCGTTAAGTGTGCTTAAAAAAATTTATATTGTATTTCAAAACATTGTACATAAATACATACTCGTAAATATGTGTAGTATATAGTCAAAATCTTTAAAATTAGCTAACATATTATTTTGAAAAAAAAATACGAGTATATGAAATAGCAAGTACGTTTGGTTATAAATACATTAAAAATTATAGTATTTTTTATTATTAAGCGTTACTCGAAAGCGTCTAAAAGTTTTTATCTATTTCTGAAAAGTGAATGCGTCATAGTGCGGTGTAAAGTGCAAAAAAATGTTAAGCTTCAATACAAATTTTTAAAAAATTTACTAAAATCTGTGTTTGATTGTGTTTAATATATATGTATGTAGTAATTGGTGTTTCAACGTGAGACTTTGCCTCTTTCAACTTATTTCGAAACAAATAATTTATGCATCAAACTCTGCAAAAATTTTTAAGGTTTTTGTATTAAAAAATAAGTTTGGCGCGAAACGAAGTATAAGATCACTTTGTGAGACACTGCCCTGTAGAAATTCGCAGAAAACGTTTCTAATAAAATAATATGGAGTAAACAAGAAGGGTTCATAATGCGATGAGGAATGTCGCGCCACTACGTAAAGAAAAGATGCCCTTGTAGGCAGCGAGCTGTGAGCTGTGTGCTTCAGAAATCTCCGGATTTGAAGAAGGAAACGAGACATATCCTTCCAGAGAAGAGGAGAGATTTCAAGATGCGCGAGTATGAGGAGCTTGCGTTCCTAGCCGATAGGAAAAACGACCAAAAATTCTAATTACAGAAGGTTTCAGCATCGAATGATCAATATCCCGATTACACTTAACCAATGTAGAGGGAACATATCGATGTTGCTAATAGTAGCACGGAAAATGTCGCATATGATGCACATACACCTTCAATTAACAATGACGAGACCGTAAACAATAATGGTGATCCGCCAACTACCGCGGGATCAGCCTTCTTAGAATAGTATAGATGGTTCTATCGAGCTTATTGTGTGAAAGACTGAAGCCCTCCGTCAACGAACTGATGAACCTCATCATTGTGACCCTAGCCTGGCAAGTCTACAAACGAGCAGAAATCTTTGAAACGTTAAATCTTGTAAAATACACAACAGAGGCGAAAATGAAGTTGAGCAGCACCACCACCTCCGAAGGACCTCCAGAGCTGTTTGATACTAAACGAGAGTGAGCAGGGTGAGTCCATATGGTGCGACTTCTTTCACCTTATGTTGCAAAAAATACTTCGAGCTGCAGAATTTAAAGTTGCTCAGACACCATCTTTTCTTAGAGTGTCCAACTGCTGGTGTATTCTGTTGACAGCGACATCTTCGGACTCAACAATTGAACCATTAGTTCTGTCTTTTTCAAGCGAACCAGGACAAAACGAAGTACGCCCTGTCATCATATAAACTGTTAGCGCATCCACATCTTGGCATCCACATCACTGCTGAGAAATTTCGAAAAGGCAGAAAACTAGAAAGTATGATTAACACCAACAATATTGTCGCCTCGAAATCCAACAGAGAATCACTCTTGCCATCAAGTGGTACTTTGGGCTGAGTGAGCAGCTGAGTAGTAAAGCTCTCTATAGACGAACCAAAAGTGTACTCTATAAGTCTGCCAACGGTTTTGGTTCTGTACGCTTCTGCGATGGCGAATACCTCAGACGATGAAGCGATAAGCGATAAATATTCAAAGACCAGGTCTAGAGGGACTTGGCTTCACTTGGTGCCTCTAGTTCGCGGCAGTTAGCAAGGCAAATTAACCACTGGGGTGCTATGTTGGAATCGGCCAAAATCGCCTAGGCGGTTAGGGAGAAAAAGAAGAAAAAGCCGAGTATATAACATATTAGCTCAAATTGAAGATCAACCATGGCACCATCTAATTTCCGAAAAAAATCCAAATCATTGCAAACAGAAGAAACTTAGAATTTCAAAAGCAAGAACCGATATCAGTAATGAAATGAATAAACTATTTTGAACCGAAGATGCTTCCGTGAGGAACCCATGAGAGGCATTAAATTGCTTGTCAATAACCACAGCATTATTTCCTAGATATATTTTGGTGTGACCTAGTACACTTCAGGTAACCCGATAGGCGTAGGAATTGGTGGAAACAATGCTCTATTATTTCCTTTAAATCTGTGTGTCTATGACATTAAAATTATATTTTATTCATCATAACCTCTCCGAGCTCTTACAAAAATGAAACGAACAAAGCTAGCGATTCCATCTGGCCACCATTACATTCGAAAGATAATCTAAAGGCGAAAAGCTCGTTGCATTACTGGCTGAATTCAGCAAAGAGAACTCAAGATGACGAATACTTCTTCATCTTGACTATGCGAGCTTATTTGAAGAGCGAAACCATTGAATTAATGAGGCATCCACCGAACAGGTGTGAGTTGATACCCAATTACTTGTTTTTAGTTCCGAATATCAAGGATAAACTGCACGGAAAACGATTTTCATAGCTAGAAAAAGCAGTTGGAGGTACCGAATTCTCTGTGGGTTCCCTCAATTGGTACGGTGTTCTCAGATAAAATCTGTGTGCGGTTAAAGCTGAATTCTACGTAAAATATACCAACAAATAGTTTCATATAGAAATTAGATAACAACTCTCTGGTAATGGTAATATTAACGAAGGTGGACATAAATAACCATTCGATATTTCAGGGCGACATTTTCGTTGTTTATTTTATTTATTTATTATTTATTATATGTGTAAATTTTTTTCTGATTTTCTGAGAAGATCTCTACACTGAAACAACAAAATAAGCTAGGTAAGACAATTTTTATTTTGATGTAATTTTCTTCCCAAATCGCGATATTTTCTCCCGATTGAGAAAAGGTCTCTTCAAAAACCTAGTAAGGTAAAGTTAAAACTGTTTTCTCCAAAAGTATTACATCTTTCTTTATCGCCATTTCATTCCCAGTTTTCTTTCTTTTGATAGCAGTTTCTCTTCAATAATTTTCTCAGTTTGTCTTCAAATATTTTCGTAAAATTTTCCGACAAAGAATTTTTTAGAGCATTTAACCCCTTAGTGACTTTCTACATTTGTTTTTTTTTTGAAGGCTTTATTTAAGTAAGGGCCAAAACTAACTTTTTGGGTGGAGCTAAGTACATTTTGTTGTTCATCGATAACTATTATTTTAAGACTTATATTATAAAAGTATTTTCAATGAGTGAGACAATATTAGGCCTTTCAAACACTTTTTTCTTGAGACTTATATTATAAAAGTCTTCTCATAATATTTATGAGTGAGACAATTTTTTTTTAAATCCTTGAAATGTGGAACTATTCCTCGGAGCCATTTTCAGATTTAAGACTTAGAGGATATTTTGGAACTATTTTGAGCAATTTTTAAACTCGTTTTGAATCATTTTGGCACCAGCCCCTTAATAGTTCTGAACTAGTCCCGAGAGAGTTCTGGAATACTTTTTTATTTGTGTATTTTTTCTCACTCTTAACTTTATGGAAAGCCTTTTAAGTCTCAAAATAATAGTTATAAATGACTTAAAAAATTTGTCACACTCAATAGACTTTTATAATTTCTATTCTTTCATCTATGTAGGGTATACGACGATATATTTGGGAACGGTTTTCCGTCATCGCATGTCAAATTTAATTTGGAGACAAACCTTCTTCGGCGTTGTATCATCACCAGGAATGACGGAAATTCATTCCCAAACAGATCACTCTTTTATAACCTTAGTCCCAAAATAAAAATTATCAATGACTTAAAGTTTTTGTATTATGCTACATTAATATTTCATTGACTTTTATTTTTGTTTTACACAAAATAAATACGCCACTGGTTTCAATATCAATTTAAAGTCAAATCTCCTGTTGAAACACCCTTTAAATATTATATATATATATATATATATATATATGTAAAAATGTATTGATCTATGCTTCACTATTTACTACTAGCCAGTGTCTCATCGTACTGTTTTTGTGTTGTTTGTTTTTTTGTTTTTTATTGTTTTTTTTTTTTGCTTTACTCTCTTTTCATTTATTTTCTTTATGTGTAGCAGTAAAAAACGAAGAATCGAAAGAAATAAATCATTAAGGAAATAAAAGTCCACCTGTACCTATCTCACCTGCAAAGTCGCCAGCGATTCTTCGTCGAACCGCGGCACATGGACGATCGGTCTTCTCGAAGCAGCGACACCATTCGCGTGTATTAATCGAATTATCCTGATCCAAATCGCAGGTATCGATAAATGGCTTAATGCAACGTTCATTCTGATCATGTTCCAAATCGTACATTTCCTGCAGCGACAAATAGCCATCGTTGTTCAAATCCAAATGACCAAACATCCATTTAGCTTCGGTCTTGCAAGCGGGTGGGAAATGCGCTTTGGACTTTTGGCTATGTTGGCGGCGTTTCTTGCTGTCGGCCATAATGACAGAGAACCAGTCGAGTAAGCGATTTCCGATGGCGGTCAGCTGTTGTGGCTTGCATTCGGGTGATTTGGATGGGAAGCCTATGTAGAGTGGAAGGGGAATTAAGATGAAGCGATTTTAGTAAATGTGTTCTACCTGATTTGTCATAGATTGTGTGAGTGACGTGTATATGTGTGAATGTGTGTGTATGTGTGCGTGTGTAGATGTGTGGGGGAGTGAATTTGAAAAGATCACATTTACTATGAGAAATTATGCTAATTGCGCTATTGATTGCTTCAGATTGAGTGTTGTAGCTATGCTTTGTTGGTATGTGTATACTAGATACATACAGATGTGTGTGGGCGTGTGTTAAAGTATGATTACTCACCATTGTTCATGCTATTTTTGCTATACTTTTGCGGTTTTTCGACAACTTCATTATAACCACGAATCTTGTGTTTATCTTCCGGATACTGGCTGTCCTGCAATGGGGAGATGGGAAGAAAGCAAAATTAATAAAGTTTAATTGAAATTTAGGTATGCAGCGGAATGCAGAATTTCATTATAACTAACTAGTATTTTTTTAGCGCATATTTGCAAGATTTTTAAATTACTTATTTTTTTTTTGTACATATGTATAATCGCAAGTATTTGTGGTGCCAGGTATAAAAATTATAACCTCATTTAATTGCCATAAAATTTATATTTATAGTCATTTTCGGAGGGTGTCTTAGCTTGTTTTGTCGCAAGTGAATTAACTCTTCACGGGGAACGTATTTTTAACACTTGAGCTATGACTTACAGTCCAACCAAAATATATTTTAAACAAACCGAAGTTGTGAAAAAGTAAAAAGAAATGGTGGTAGCATTTTTTATATTTTGTATTTTTACATAATTAATATGCCATATACATCTCTATTAGTTGGACACGATGTGAACAGTGGCGGCCTCATCAACCGCTGGTCTGCCACCAACATTTCATATTTTATACCCTAACGCATTTGTGCCTAGGGCACTTGGTATTAACACCGCCCTCGACCCAAGTTAGTTTGGTATTGAAAATGGGTGAATTCGGATTCTAATCTCGCCACATAACGGTGTTTTATGAAAATCAAAATAATGCGTTATTTCAGTAACTAAGTTTGCTATACAGGAATACAGTTGGAAAAGAGAATACGAATGGGTTTTTTTATGGGAAAAATGGGCGTGGCGTCGCCATTATTAGAGTAAATATTTATATCTCTTAAACTTCCACACCAAACACTTTCATATTTTAGCCCTGTAGGCTTAATTTCGAAAATTATAGAAATCGGTCAGAAACCACGCCCAACCCTCAAGTTACGGTAATTTACAAAAATAAAAAAATAAAAAAATTATCAAAAATAACTTGGTCAAATTTGACATGCAGAATTAGGCTGGGGGAGAAAATCTTCGGAATCAAAGATTTTTGGTAATTGACCAAAGAGCAATATTTCAAAGATATCTCCGTAAAACTACCAAATTTGGTAAAAACATTGCATTTTATTGGGTTAAAATGTTAAACTTGTAAAAATCAGACAAAATCCACGTTCAGCACTAATATAACAGGCATTCGCAAAAATTAAATAAGAATCTAATATTTCAGTAACTAGCAAAGATAAGTTACTTAAAATTGAAGTGCAGAATTCGGTTGGAAAGAAAAATACGTGGGTTTGAAAATTTTGGGAAAAGCCATGACATTATTAAATTTGGACCAGTAAGAATATAAGATTTTTAAAAATATATGTACTTATATTTATGTTACAAACTGAGATATGTAAATGCGATTTACACTTATGTACCTTGTTTTAATAACAATAATGGAAGTTTAGAATTTTTAAAAATTCTGTGATATAGTATTTTGCACTTTGAAATTCGGTTCTGCGTTGGCCCTAAAAATCTCTATGCTGTATAGACAATAAATTATTTTAAGCCCAAAAGTATGAAATTTTGTATAATTTGTTCAAACTTTCTAGTGACTTTTCGTTATGTGAATCAAAGTTACGTAAAAAATCGCAAATATATGTAACTTTTTTTTGTCAGAAATCAAAAGAGAGATTCAGGACTTTCATTTTACAAAAATTAGAAGACGAAGAGAACAAAGTGTTTGCAAATCAAAATTGTTAAAGTTAGCCTTAATGAAGTATCATTTTTCGTTAGTTATATTTGTTAAAATATTTTCGATATTTTAATATGAACCTACATACAACAAAATCAATAAAAAGCAATGTAATAGATCAAAAATCTGAATCTTTATTTTATTTAAAATCTGAAATTTCGTAAAACGTTATAAGGAATTTTTCTTATTCAAATATTGCTTTATAAGGAAAAATCATTTAAGGGGGGATGTACAATAAGGGACCGAGAAAAGGGTATTTTTTACAGTTGATTTGTAGGAAAATGAAGATAGTTCTTTTCAAACAAGTATAATATTTATTTAGAGCGTTATCTGAAGTTAAAATAAAAATATTTTTTACAAGAGTGAAAATTGAGAACTGCAACCGATTTGCCGACAAAGTAGCGCTTGCTTTATTTTGTCGGCTGATGCTTTTGGTTGTTTTTAGAATGGACTGGCGGCTTTTGTGGGACAAACATATTTCATTGCGTTTTAATAATAAATCAATAACAATTTTAATAAGTAAGCAAAGAATTTGCGGTCAGGCAAAAATCGGTTTTAATTTTAACACAGTTCGGACGATCATAGCGGCCTATTAAATTTGTTCGGTTTGTCGGTTGTAGTGTACGCGAAGCCTAAGCGATGTTGACCGCAATTTTCATCTGGAATCAACAAATTGTACATTTTCTTTCTCGATATTCGAAAAGTAACCCTTTTAAATAGGAACCCAAAACAAAAGTTACGATTTTGAAAAAAAAAATCATACTTGCTGTCAAAAGGAGTCTAAACATGATCCGTTTGAAATCTTTAGTCTATACAGAACAGTTTTTATGTTCTTTAAAATAAATGCTAGATAATGAAAATCAGTTCACTAATTTTTCTTTTTAACACTTACACAATTTTGAAAAACATGGTATCGGGAAAACCCCGTTTAAAGTTTGCGGACAAGAGCTCGGCGGGCTTGGCGCTAGCCACTTCCGAGAAGCATCTCTTCCAGAATTTCGAGAATTAGCTGTTGAGGCTTTGACACGATATTCTAAGGCGATAACTTATCGATTACAACAATAAAAAAAATTTGATTTTTCAAATGTCTAAAACTTGTACTACCCTCCTTAAGTATACGAATTCAATGTTTAAAACCCTGTACTTTTTCCGTCAAATTCCACTGTGCAAGAAACGTGAACATGGTAGAAAAAAGGGGTATTCTTGATGCAAGAAGCTATATTTTGTATTCTAAGTATGTACATATTTAGTAAATAAGGAGCCCATATAAAAAAGGATGTTTTAGTACCTAAATCATCTTGAAAACATTTCTTTCTATTTATTTGTACAATCTAACGGTTATAACTTGTATTAAAAAAACTTACTTTTAATCGTTATTTCGTGAATTTTATTTTTTGCTCAGATATGAAAACTTAATTTGTGAGAAAAAGCCTTAGGGTACCTGCAGAGTGTACGCTGAAAGCCGAGCCGAGCGCAAAGCTGATAAATGCGAGAAACAAGCTTCAAAAAAGTATGCGTGCATTTGCATACGAAATCGCACAGGCAGCCAGAGTGGAAGCTGACCGAAGCCGCGCGTAAAGCTGATCGATGCGAGAAAAACAGTTTTGAAGTGTTTTTCGGCGCCGACTCGCGCTCAAACGGCGTATATTATTCACTTCTATACTCAACAGTTTCAGCCAAACTCTATTGCTTCAATTGAATATGTAGACGCTCCATCTAGTTAAAAATCTTCTTTTAACTTTCAGTAAATCTTTCGTTTGAGTGTAATTGCGAGTTGTTACTTTACATTGCCAATTTAAATAAAATGTAAACATCTCACCTTAAAGTTACTATAAGTCGTTCACATGGCGTAATTGGTATTTTTATAAAATTGGTCCAATTTTTATTTAATTTGGATTTAACCTTATCAAGAATGTAATCGAATGTTTCGATTTTCATTCGGGTATATGTATTCAAAAAACTTTTGCGGATAACGTCTTAATACTTTATACAAATGGTGAAATTCCCCAAATTCATTCCGTTTTGTATTTGTGGGATGCTTTCCATACTCTTTTTTCTTTAAAAAAATTTGTAGCACAGAGCTGGAAGCAAAATATTCCAAATCTGAAAAATCCGTGTCTTCTCTTTTCACTTGTATAAGCACAAATAAAATTACCAGTTTAAAAAGCAAAAGTACACTTGTACGAGTATAATAGCAAAGTACGCGCGAGATTCAGCGCTGATTCTCGCATCCACTCTGCGGTACCTAAAATTGATCAGCGCTAATCGAAATCAACTTTACACTCGGCTCGGCTTTCAGCTTCCACTCTGCAGGCACCCTTACAAATAAAGTTGTATTTTCCGAGGGCTAAATAAAACAAACAAAAACTAACGACTATTTTCTAAGCAAAATATAAAACTAAAAAAAAAATAACTATGAAACTTGATTTTTTCTTTAATAAAAGTCAAAAAATTAAAATCAATGTCGCGTAATGTATTCCATGTTACAAAAGGAGTAAGTTGCTTTAATCCTTATATGTGTATCATTTCTCTTTCCGCATGATTTTTTGAGTTGAAATTTGGACAATAATCGTTATTTGCGGTTCTTGAAAAAACCCATACAAAAGAAATCTGATACGGACAAACATTTATTCTGATAGTCAGGGCGCTATTAAGGCTTTAGGATCTTTAATGGTGAGGTTAAAACTTGTCGGGGAGTGCCTAACTTCTCTCTCAGCCGCATCGGAATACCTTGATATTGGTCTAATTTAGGTGCTGGGTCATAGCGGCATTGCAGGGAACTGCATGGCTGATGAGCTCGCTAGGCGGGGTACCTTGGAAGCCATCACTCCATGATGCAGGGAGAGGGTGGGGGCTCCTTTTATTGCCTACGGATTTCTGTTGGATAGATGGGCTCTCTGTCGACTCAGCGAGCACTGGGCAACTACTAGGACATGCAGAATTGCAAGGGCGTTCGAAGGAACTGAGGTCGCTAACAAAACGACAACTCTCGATCCTCGTAAGAGTTCTGACTGGACATTGTCCAATGGGTATTCATGCGGCTTAGCTGAATATAGTCCCCTGTATAGTCCCTGACCCTTTCTGCCTCACATGTATGGAGGATGATGGGGTGGAGTCATCTTTTCATTTTCTGCTCAGCTGTCCTTCCTATGCGAGACTGAGATTCAAGTACATAGGCTCCTACTTATTTAGCACCCCAGAAGAGTGCTTTTAACCATTCTTGGTTTCGATGTACGTTGCTGTTTTAATAAAAGGTGTTGTTAACCTAACCTAACCTAATCTGATACAAACCCTTTTCCATAGAAAAATTTCTCAAAATTTAGTTGGTTTGGACGCAAGTAACCGTAATACTTAGAAAAATAATAGACTTGACTTGGCTATAGTTTTGTAAACCTTACGGCTAAACCTTTGAGGTTTATCTAAATTAATCTCGGTTAATGCAAATTTATCTTTCGTTGCATAGTAAATTGCTCACAATTGTGGCCGGGCACGTCGCGTGTGGGAATATTAAAATTTTATAAACAAATTCAAAACATATTACACGTACCACTACTTAAGTATTAAAATATCCTTAAAATATCCTTAAAATACCCTTATTATGCTATACCCCCACATCGACGTTGGCATGTCATAGAAAATATTAAATAAATAAAATATGCGTGATAATAACTGCTTGCGAGTAAAATTCCTTTCCACTTCCATAAACCGATCCGAAGCAACTTGCATTGTGCGAGTAGACAAAAATGCGGCCGTAATTGTTCTGTTGAATATACAACAAAAGGACAAGGACAAGACGGGCAGTGTGAAAGTAGGACTATCGAATTGTTGTTGCTTGCTATTAAAGCTACTACTTCAAAATTCATATTTACATGCTTATTTGCATTGTAAGGACATGCATTGTACTCGTACCAACCACATTCGAACATTCCAGTTAAATCTAAAGCATCTCTTGAGAGCGTACGAAAGGAGAGTTGTGCTGCCACAACGGTAAATGTAGATGCTGTAGTTAGCATTCGAGCAATTTCATTGTACTTGTATTATTGCAAGTCACACAAGCGTTGGATGTATGTATGAGTGTAGGTATAAATAGTTAAAGCGAGAATTTCGCGCCGAAAAGTCTCATAAATTGTTTGGAATGTATACACATAAATAAATTCATACATATATACATATATAATATACCCATCTATCTATCTGTATATAGAGGTAAAGGATAATACTGCAAATAGACAAAACGGCATTCATTATGTTCATCCGATGTAGCATACTTTCGGTTGATTATGAAACAAACCTCCTTTGGGCTTCTCTTTTTTGCACAAATGCTGAGAATGGTGGAATTTTACTGGTGGTTAGCATATTTAATATCTTCACACCTCAGAAGGCATAGAAGCCATAACTCTTTTGAAATCAAAAGGATAGATTTTAAGAATTTTTGCCTGCTTGCCTGTTTGAACGCAATAATTTCCGAAACTACTGAACGGATTTTCATGGGATTTTAACTGATGGGTAGACAGTAATCTCAGGTATAACATAGGGTATATTTTATCAAAATATTATGGGGTATAAATATCTTATCGAAATATTAAATTCAGAAAAACGATGTTATAGAAATGATTTTCAATCATTTGCTTTTAAAGAATTTTTTTTTTCAGTGACACCAATATAGCTACTGAAGTATTACTTTTTGTTGTTGATTTTTCTAATTCTAAACTTAGAATGAAAATTAATGTCAGTGAATCTGCTTAAGTCATTTATGTATGTTTTGTAGGATTTTGACAAAAAAGGAAAAAGAAAATCAAGTAAAGAAGTGCTACCATCGGCCTGGCCAAAGCCTTCCTGCCTTTCATGAATATATAAGAATTTAATTTAAACTACTGCATTGTTTGCATAAAAAAATATTAAATTTCAAAACACTATTTACTTTTTCTCAAAAAAAAAAAACATAAAATACACTAAAATAAATTAAATTAACTATGATAAAGGAAATTGTATTCTTCTCGAAAAATTTACATATTAAGATACTTGTAGAAATGTAATGCTGGTAAGGGTTAGAACTAAAAACTATTCCGTCATGTTCACTGTAGAAGATTTCATATGGGTTTGCCATTATACTATCTGCCGGAAAACTCGTCAATAACCAATCAAATGCTGTTTGCTGTTTTTGAGTAGGAAAATGTTTTAGCAATGCATGTAGTGCGAATTGGCTCAATTGCATTTCAAGGAATGTTATAAATTTTCTTGATGATTTTCTCAGTAGACCTGGTAAGATTTGATAAGTGAATGGCGTACACAGTTTCATGGTTTTTACTGTCTAAATATATGTAATGGCTATCAATTGGTTTTTCTCAGTGTACATATTTCTTGTAGATAAACTAAGCTTTACTGCTTTCACTTTGCAATAAAAGGAATGCTGTAAGCTCCTGCTCATACATAAGTACGTATGTTGATCTTGCTCATTCTCATTCAGCTATGTTGCTATGTCTAATTGCTTTGCAAACGCATTGTTTATACCCCGATTTCCAAAAAAAAAAAGTTCTAGTCGTTGGAAATCAGGAGTATGAAACCGAACACGTGGCTGCAAACGGTCTTTTTCTGCTGTTCTGACTACGCCTCTATCCACACACTCCACGCAATTATTTCTTTGAGACGTGAAAGGTTTGTTTTAAAATAAAACTAAATTGAGGCTTGTACCTACAAGGATATAGTGAGTTTCACCCCGGAAATAAGGGCGTCTGGTTAAGCAGAGTGCAGCCAACGCAGTCGTACCCCACATCAGGGCATCTTTGAAAAGCATTCAGTGACCCATCCATTGCGTCTGGTGTGGATGCTACAAATTTCGCATTTCATGAATTTTGGAGTATAATTCTCAACGTGATGTAGCTTTTGCAAGTACCAGCCGGGGTGCCGGATAAGCACAAAACCCTTGATAGCATTCAACCGTCCCGCTTGAGCCCGGATAACCTCTCCCCCGCTTAGTGCGAGTGATCAGCATTTAGTAAAAAGCCAGCGATTTCAGCAAGGAAATCATAGCTGCCTTGAAGCCAGAACATAACCTGGCCAAGCCGCTTCGACTTGCATGCATACATTGCATCCTAGTGGTGATAGTGAATTAGTGGTGTTGTTGTGTAAAATTTTGAATTTGTCATTAGAAATTAAACAAAAAAACGTAGCTAGAGAAAAAGAATTGAAATAATTAGTTTATCTAGTTATATCTCGTATAAAGTGAAAAATTGTAACTTGAGATTATTCTTGACTAAGATCCTATTTTTTTTTTCTTACTCACGTAGCAAATTTCCCATTTATCTTCAGTAGGGGATCCTGAATTAAAGTCTATGTGGACACGGTTAAAGAACGGCAAATCCCCACCCTAAGCTGAAAAGCTAAGGCACCAGGGGATTCCAACCGCATCCTTCTTTAACTGCCTGGTGGTAAGGTTGTACGCTGATTCTCAGTTAGCAAAAGTATAAAATAAAAGATACAAATCCATCATCAGTTGTATGGGAGTTATAAGTTATAGTGGCCCGATCTTGATGATTTTTGTTGTGCAGTTTTAATTAGTTATATGTAGGTGAGAGAAGTGCCAAATTATTATCTACCTTAATTCAGTAGTTATAACGCTAAACTTTATATCTGAACAATCAGTTGTATAGCTATATAACGTTCGAGCTGGTCGATTCTAACAAATGATTAATACATTACAGAAATACATCTGCCTACCAAGTTTCATTTAAATATCTCTAAAACTGCGGGGCTAGTTTGCGTTCAAACAGACAGATGGGCAGACGAACATGGATAAATCGAATCTGGTCGTGGACCCTGTCATTTTAGTCTACTTGGGTATGGGTCCATCTCTTTTTCTTCTTATACATACAAACATCGGACCAAAGTTATAATACCATTTCATCTTCATAAAAAGTATGAAAATTAAAACGTAGCAGCGCGTGCTGAATATCGCTTGTATAAAATAAAATAAAAAATTTGTATATTTTCGGTTCTCGTTCATAAAACAAAACCCACAGTCATCAAGCAGGTGTTATTGCTGATCTTAGTTTCTTTCTCTTTCAACATATATAATGCTTATCATAACTACATTCATATATGATATGGACATAATGACGAGGTTTGACACTTAATTTATTTTTTGTTAAATTTTTATAAATGTACGCTCACGCCACAAAAACTCATATAAAGCTTTAAGCTTTGGGTACATTTTAAAAAATTCAATACTTTGTCATCAAAATTTCCAACTTTTTGAACAGAAATTGTATAGAATCTTTTTGGTAGGCTATTTTATAGCTCATTGAATTTTAGTGTAGTACATTCCAGATTTCAAGAGGTTCAAAAATCGCGTTTATTTTTAATAAGGTTTTATGCTACCGGTGCTGCTCCTTTTTTCTGTTTAACAAATGCATGTATTTTACTTTATATGCAAGAAAACAAAAAGTAAACAAACAAAAAGTGAACAAAATGGTTAAAAATCAAAGAAAATGCGTAGCAAATTTAAAATTCTGCAATATTTTATAAAAGTTCATTCCCACAAATTTTCTAAGAATTGTGATGAAAAATTACTGGATTTTTTTTTTGAAAATTCGTTGTATTTTATTGACATTTGCACAAAGTTTGAAGATTGAATTTGTAGGGGGTTTGTTGTAGAATCCCCTGTGTTTTTTTTATAACAAATTGAAAAGAAATTAGTAAGTAATAAATAAGGGGTACACAATTGTTAAAACGTCTTTGTCATATAGTTATGCTAAGCACTATAGAAAAAAGGTTGGAGATGAACATCAGTACAGTTAACCTTACGGAAAAGGGCCTCTCAGTAAAAACAATCTGCAATGTTATAATTCCATTCATAGAACAACTTCAAAAATTTAAAAGGATATTTGAGTTTTCGTCAAGCCACATTGGCGAAAGTATAAATCCAATCATCCACGCTTAGATTAACCAAAACCAGCCTTAAAAAGGAGTGAGGGAATCAATTGAGCCCACAAGTAATTATCTATTAACGTTACAAAAATTAACCTGATCCTTATAAATGGTATCTGGCAAAGAAAGTTATAGTTGACTGAATAGACTCTTGATGGTGATAGAATTGGGGTTTTTCAAGTAGTCAAATGTCGAATATCCAAGTAGTCGAAGACCTGGAATGCACACTTCGGTGAGGTTATTGCCGAGCCGATGAGAGCTTTCTTGCCCTGTACTATACAACAGGGACTTATTGACAAGTTTGGATACTTAATTTATTCCTAATTAATAGAACAATAAAAAGCGTATAAATTCAAGCTTTAAACTTTGTTTAAATTCCGTAAAATTCAACAAATGTTCACCAAAATTTCAAACGTTGATTTTTGATAACTTTTTGTGCTAATGGTGTTGCTCATTTTCTCCGTATAGAGAATACATGAAATTGTTTTTCGTATGGTAGCAAATGACCAACACCTACCTAAAAATTTTCTAAAAAAAATTTTGATGAACAAGTTTGAAATTTTGATGAAAGTTGATTGAGTTTTATTGAAATTTGAATTTTTTACTTGGAGAATTGAGTTACCACAGTTTTTGTTATAGAATGAACTCTATTTATATAAAAAATTAGCAAAAGGGTCCAAACATTTCAAAAGGTTCCTGCCATATAGTTATGTTAAGCGCTCGCGCTGCGTCCAATAATCAGTCCACATAATCGCCCAGCAAAGCCGGTAATTCGAGCAACCATGGACATCACGTTTACTGTAGTGGATAATGCACATCCTCGGAGAGGTCGTACAGTGCGCACGGAAGACGCTATTGCTACTGTAGAGCAGAGTATCGGAGTAGACCCGAATAACCCATCCGCCATCGCGCGCAACAATTCGACCTGTGCCCATCGACTTTATGTAAGATTTTGCGGAAGTATCTTGGTTTGCGGGCTTACAAATTCCAACTCGGGCAAGAGTTGAAACCGAACGACCAGCAAAAAAAATTTTGCAGCGATGAAGCTCACTTTTAGTTGAATGGGTACGTCACTAAACAAAATTGTTGCATTTGGAGTGTTGGAAATCCACTAGCCATGGTTGAGACGCTGTTTGGTGTGCTCTTGGGCAGAGGCAATTATTGGTCCATATTTCTTTAAAAATAAGCCGGTCATAATGTTTCATTCAATGGGGAACGCTACAGAGTCATTATTAACGAATTTTTCGTAGCTGAATTGGAGGATTTTAATGTGGACGACCTTTGGTTCCAACAAGACGGCACCAACGAAACAATAAATTTATTGAAGGAAACTTTTGGTGAGCCCATTATCTCGCGTCGTGAGTCTGTGGCGTGGCCTCCAAGATCATACAATTTAACACCGCTGGACAATTTTTTTTTTGTGAGGTTATGTTAAGTCGCTTGTCTACGCTTACCTGCGAGACGATCGAGGCATTGGAAGAGAATATTCGGCGCGTATTTGCAGACATACGGCCCCAATTGCTGCAAAAAGTTGTCGAAAATTGGGCCTATCGGCTGGAATTTATTCGAGCCAGTCGTGGCGGTTTCTTGCATTCATATAAAGCTCAATTCTTGGCCATAACATTAAATTATGGGCGCTTTATTTTTTCTTGAAAACCACATGCCCAAAAAACACCCTTTACTTGCTGAATTGAGCTAGGTTGTGATTCCGGTGGTAGCGAAATTTCGTCGCTCAAATTCGAAAACTTTGTTTATATTTTATAACAAACATAGTTTCCAATGTTTCGGTCAATATCAATGCGCGAAGAAGGCGAATCGAAGCGAATTTCTACAATTGTATTGCGTTATTTGTTTAGTATCTCTTTGAATTTCCATGAAAACAAATTTACCTGAACAGAAAGAGTAATGGGGGTATTAAACTAAAAACGTCAACCTTCCTCAGCTGCTCAATATGCCTTATAAATAAGAAAAAAAAGTTATCCGAACTTAAACTGAGTTAATATTGTAATATGGCGAAAAACTGGTGAAATGTATTCAAAGTTTTAAAGGTAGCTTAGATAAGATTTTAAATTAATAGTTCTTTATCAAATTTAAAATAAAAATTTAAAAAATTACTTAATTTTTAGAAGGTTTTAGAAAAACAGCCGTTTCAGCCAAAACTAAGTACACATTTTATACTTTCACCATTTTTGGTCGCTTGTGTTCTTTCGCTTGCCCGGCTGCTAAAAAAATCTATGTAAATAGCATGGAATTAAAAAATTCTCTTTGTGTAGGTATTTTGTAGATTATAAGAAAGACCAAAACAGATGGACATTTTGTTTTGAGTATCACAACAGATTTTGTCTTACACAACAATAACTACATACGTGCTACAAAAAAAAAAAAAAGCACTTACCTTCTTGTAGGCGGTATATTTGAGGTACTTATAGTGTTTATTATCGTATTTGATTTCCTCCGGTGTGAATGTAAATTGCGAATTTATGTGATTGTAATGCCGATTGTTATCATCCTTATCCTACAAATCGTCGACCGGACGTTAGACGACAATGGTGATAATGGTGATATAGGTGCGGTGTACGGCGACAGGCACGTAAACGAGGTAGTACCAAAAGCCAATGGAAAATGTATGCAAGTTGACCCGTGGAAGCGGTGCGACGACGAGTTATGGTGTTGAGTGTAAAATGTGAAATCAACGATCCGCACGAATAAGCACAACAACAAAAAGCAAGCAAAAATGTAATGCCGATGTTGTAGCCGTTGGCAGCGGTGACAATGGCGGGTGTTAAGGCGGTGCGTCGGTGCGGCAGCGGTGCAAAAGAAATGAAAAGGAAAAGCAAAGGAAGCACAAATTATTTTAGAATAATAGAAAAATAGTAAAAGTGAGTGAAAATTGAAGAAATTGAAATAAAATTTACGATAGTTATTTATTTTAGGAATTCCACAAAAGGTACCTACCGCCAATTCGATATGCTCTATGTGCTCTGCTGTGCTACCATTTCGAATTTATGCTCTCGTAAAACAATATTGGCTTTTTTTACTTACTTAAATTTAATTCAACGTTTTTTGCATAATGACAACCCAACAAACCATTTGTAGAAATTAACTTGACATGCACTGAAATAACTTTCTCAAGCTTTCTCTGTTAACTCTCAACTATAACTAATAGGAATATGCTGTTCTTAATTTAACAGCAGTATAGCGTTTTTTAGTTGTCAAGTTGAAAAAATGTCACACTCTGCCTTAAGTTGTAATATTGTTAAGCTCGCTAAAAAATAGCTGCCGAGCGCTTCGCAGCAGAGTAAAGATGTATGTATGGCAATCTCCTCTTCCACGGCGCGACAACATCTAGCGGTATCTACACCTATTAATCGCTGATCGGTTAGGACTGCAATTAAATGTTCCGTATCCTGAGGTTGCGGAGAGGTTTTATTTTTCATTGATAGCGAGAGTGCTCTTGCAATTTGGCAAATGATGTGTGCCTACCATTTATCAACAAATTTCTATTCAATCAATAACTTGTATATTTGTAAGTGAAAGCCAAGTATACCACCGATATCATTGCCAGGCAGCGTCATAACTTGACGAGCAAGCTCATCAGCTTCGCAGTTACCCCGTATGACACAATAATTGTAAACCCATAAGATATATTATTGGAAATGTCTAAATCACCTTGTTAAAAGCTCGGCGGCATTCCGCAACTACCTTTGATAATAGCGATGTCTTCCGTAGGGTTTAACATCTACTTGGCTCAAGGTGCAAATATACCTAGATTTCGTATGACAATGTACCAGTGATTCGGCCTTTGAAATTGTCATGAGCCCTGTCTGCCAAGTGGACGAATGCTTAACGACATGCCCAACTCTTCCGAAGATACCACGCAAACAACTTTCTAGTCGCGCTTAGAGCCACCCATATAAACATAATTGAATCTGGTTATTCTATTCGCATCCAGTCGCTACTACACCTTTTCGGGCAGTGCATGCCCCATGCATTTAATTTCGGCCGAGCAAGTCGGAAGGCCGTGGTCGGTTACCGAGGAGAATTCAGTGCATTCGGTTCTTGTGCCCGATGTAACCATTTAGCTTTTTTACTATTGAGTTTGGTCTAATTGCAGCGGAAGAAAATTATGTAGTAGCTGGAGGGAAGAGGTATTTTATGGGAAATATAACCAGTTCCGATCTATTAAGGTTTACTCCCATATCTCGACTGCTGCACAAACGTGAGAACTTATTGAGTAGTACTATCTTAAATTTCTTATATCAGGCTGTCGACAGTAATATTCCATAGTATAACTTTAAAAGGTATAGTTCTTCACTTCTTCCATCTCCGTAAAAAGATCCTGATAGGCCACGGTGCTGCATAACTCTAATTGTGAGGCGACGAAATATGTAACTGCCCTGAACTGATATTGTTAGAGATATCTGCTATAAGCAGGGAGATCGCGAAAGAATATTTTTTATAGTGCAAACCCGTGAGGCTATGGAGGGCGGTTGTCATTCCTTTACCTTTAGTCTACGAGAGTTCTGTCGACACTGTATCCATTATATTAAGTTGAAGATTTCATTTAGCATCGTTAGAATGATTCAATTGAGGACAAGTATACACCGTTTTGTTCGATAACTTGTTGCCATTTTTAAGGTAAATTCATCATGCCATTCTCAGAGAAGCCCTCGTCTCTATAGGCAATAACTGGGGTAGTCGATTTTCACAAACTTTTCTTGAGGCGAATTTTGTACGAGCAAAACCATTCGCAGTAGACAGGAACAGGTAGTAATCACTTGGCACCAGGTCTGGACTATAAGTTGGATGCATAAGAATCTCCCAACCAAACTCTCGAGTTACTATCGATGTGCGTGACCTAGCGCTGTCCCGATGGAACACAATTCCTATATTATTGACCAAAACTGGTCGATATCGAGCCTTATTTAAATGGTAGCAAACGGGTTTTTATGCCAGTCCACTTCATCATCTTCAACCCAACTACCTCATTTAACTCGATCTTATACTTAGCTTTATCCAATGGATTTACACTAGAACGCGCCCGAGTTGATGAGACTCTGAAGTCCTCCTTCGAGCGACTTGAAGCCAGTAGATATCAACAACTTTACAATTCAAAGGTCGCGGATAGGACTGATTACTTCCCCCACTTAAAGGTTCATACCCAGCTTACAATGGCATTGTTTTTTTGCAATAAGTTTATAAGGTTGTGCTTCCTATAGTTTAAGATGACATCTTGGTAAAAGTCTTATTCAAATATTAAGATTTTATTAAGATAACTCTTAAGGCTTAACTCCAAATTAAGCCTTCCACGCTTTGCTTTTCGAAGAGATTTAAATTTAAAAGTATTTCAAAGTTTTAGAACCGCAATATGTTTACATGTTTCGGGAAATAATTATTCGTTTAGTTTTACAAAATTTACGAGCATTCATTAAAACAGATAGTAAGTAAGAATCATAGAAGGAACTTAAGGATTTCCTACATATGTATACGTCTGTGTAGAAGTGGAGAAATAAAATCTTGGATATGAGAACTTTTCCAAAATAGGAATTTGATCGATTTTTAAAATACAATATTTTAAAATTTAAAACTAAGAATGCGGAAAATTTAAACGAAGTCACTCGTATGAAACTGGAGCTATTCGATTGCCTACAAGAGCTGCTGAAATCGAAATGAGCAAAACAGCCAGACGAGCTTTTATTTGGAGTTTAAAAAACAAAAAAAAAAAAAAAAAAGAAGTCAAATCTATACAATACATCCTCGCCAGCTTGAAACAACATTATTATGCCTGAACTTCGACGAGGAGTGTCTTGCCCAGATCTTTCAGTAAGTATAAAAAGAAGTTTGATGAGGTGAGCTGATCTTCGAACGTTTAACTATTGTTGATACAAATTAAAAAGGTAATAAATAAAAATGTGAAAAAATAATATTTAAAATTTAACATGGAATGCATTCCAGACATTTAGAAAAAATCTGTATATGATTTTTTAAGACTCTAAGCAAGTGAGACATTCCCTATACTGCTCCTAGCATCAGCTCGATATATGCATGCATATTAGGGTGAGCCAAAAATGCAAGGGGGGAAAGTAAAGTCTCAATTGTAATGCTGCTAGACCCAAGAATGGAATTACGAGTATATGGGGAAACAATAACCATATTTTGTTAACCCTACTTCTTTGATAGAGTTATATTTGACACTATTTTTTGCTTAGTGCTAGATGTCAAATATGGCCATATAAATTATGCCATCATAATTCCTTTTTGCCAAAACTATTTTGTAGATTTTATGCAGGAACTGACAAAACAAATAAAACATAATTAAACAAAGAAATTAGAGGGCTATTATTTAAAGGAGTAATTTTTGCACTATCAAGGAAGTAAATAAGATTCGTCTTTTAACAAGGAATGAGGTTTACAAATTTATAAAATTATTGAAAATCATTATTTATCAATTAGTAAATTCTGTCTCTCTTTTAAATAATAATACTCAATTGTTTGTGTAAGCATTTTTAATACTAACTATTTTTGATGTTTCATAAAAAATCCAAAAAAGAAGCAAAACTGAGACCATACAAAATAGTAAAATAATATATTTGAAGTGTCCTGTAGATAAACAGGGTTCGTAAATTGCAAATTTATGATTTTCCAGAATTTTTGACATATATACATCTAAATAATTTTTGATTTAAAAAAATAGGGCATTGGTTTTTTCGATGCAGAGCAATCCTAAGGTATCAGAGCATTCAAATTCCGACTTTAATTTTTTTTGAGCCACCTTAATGTACATATGTATACTTATACATATAATAATTTACATATTCGCGATCGCCTGATTTAATTTAAGGCAAGTAGAAAAATAATTCGGAAAAAATAAAATGCATATCTACGAGATCTTTAACATCTGCGGGCGATGCCACGCCAGGTATGAAAGCCAACTGCCTTACCATAGAACTGGGTGCAATAATAATGCCACGTATTATTTTCGGAAAGTTTAACCAAATTATTAATGTTGCTAATCGAAAATTATAGTTACCGGACCACTTAGCATAAGTCTACACAGATTTTCAAGCCTTGTGCTTTTTATTGGCAATGCCAAATTTCAGATGGCTACCCTACGGACACTCTAATTTATTTATGTTTTTCAGTAGCCGAAGCTTTCGTTCCTTTTACATTGCTCATCTCTTTTATATGTAAAATTATTATCCGCTACTAATAAAGTTATTACATTCTCTTCCTTTCTTCGCTCTTCTCGATGGGTACTTACATCCATAATAGCATTAAAATTGTTGCTATTCAAAGTGCTGTCCAAATTGTCGTTTGAGTTGCCCAAAATATTGTTGTTATTGCTGTTATCCTTGTACATTAGTTGTTGTTGCATTTGCTGTTTCTGCTGTTGTTGTTGTAATTGTTGTTGTTGTTCAATAGTCTTCTTATATTTGGCATTGAAAGCGCTTTGACGTTCGTTAAGACGTTGCAAACGTTTGCCATCCGTATTTTCTGAAAAGACAAAGTAAATTTAAAAAATGTGCAAGTCGCAAATGTATTACAAGATAATTACATACAAATATATGCATATATTTGAATAAAAAACGTGAAAACTTGCGAGATATTAGGTAGTTATTAGTAATACAAGGTATCTACGAAGTATATCCACTCGTTATTTAGATATGAGTGTTTACTTTAAAACTACTTAATTTTTTTTTTGTATTTTATGTGAAAAAACTAAAGGGTATTTCTTAATTTAATATTTTTCGATAAAAACGTAAATTCAAGCGAAATTTTGTTGTATTCAGTTATAAAATACTTTTCAGATATAAAAAACGGCGTGTCGAAGATAGATGATAGTTTCTTTACTTGTTCTATTTTATTTTTAAAACCATCACTTCTGGCGTTTCGCTGTTAAAAAAATATTTGAAACTTGTCAAATAACTTGATTGAGGTATGCCAGATATTAGCTTATCATATTTTCGATTAGAAAATTGCACCAAAAATAATCCTCTCAAACATGATGCGCGCCAAAAGAATGATGTTGGTTTTTGAATTTTAAAAATGAATAGGTGTTGTTTTTTGCTAATCACAGTTAAATTCGCCGATTATCGGACGTTTTCAACAGAGTTTGTCAACAATATTTTTCGCGTATAGCTAGGTTTACTTATTCGTGAAAGCCAATTCAGATAAACGTCACTCATACGCCCCAGCATAGCATTGCGAACTTCCGATAGTTTGTAATATGGGGCGTATGAGTAACATTTAATGCATATTTTTTGAACGTATTCGAACATTTTTTAATTTTGTCAATCGGTAAGACACTCATAATTTTTTTTATAGTTGTATTTGTGGATCACATTTTTCACACATGTTGTATCGATATGTGATAAATATTCGACATAATGCTTTGGATATTTAGTTTGTCATCGATATTGCTAATCTCTTAGTTCCCAAACATAGTTTTAACGTAATATTAATAGCGATATTTTATGTAAAAAACTGGCTCCTATCTGACAACTCTCGAACTACCTTCGGTGGCACTGTAGTCTGCAACTAATGGCATTTTCGGTTTTGCATTTTTATTATGATTGAGAGATGCAGGTTTTGCGGAGCTTCGGCATAACAAGCAGGTCCCAGCCGTGGTTTAGGTGAATAGCAAATTGGCTAACGAAACCACTACAGTGGAGCATGTGACACCGAGAGCAAATAATGAAGAAGAGAACGAAAAGGGAAGGAACTATTGGGGTTAACTCAATTTAAACCTGGACAGCTGTAAAGCAGATATTTTACAGTTTCTTCTGGAGTGAGTTGCAGCTGCGGAAGTAGACGTAGTACTTCAATCGCATTCGGACAAGATGAGTATCCAGTTCCAGTGCCCAGTGCCCTGTTGAAGCAGTGGTAGCCTGAAAACGTCCTTCTGATTAATTTTAAGGAGGATAGAAACCCTGCTGGCAGAGGGCCACAGACTCTTGGATATCCTGCATTGTTGGAAGATCTATCCCCTCATGAGACTCAAAGACCTCTACGGCCTTTGGGACATCTAATGCAGAACCGTTTCGAGCCAGCTCGTTGGATTTTTCGATACCTTGAATGTTACGGTGCCCCGGCACCCAAATCAGGTTGACGCTATGCCGACGAGCGCTCAGCTCGCAATATAATTCCTGTACTGGACTCGATGTCACCATTCTGGAGCTGAGAGCCCGGATCGCTGCCTGGTTATTTGAAAAAATAGCGATAATAAACCCATGCCGCTCTGATGCCATAAGAGTTCTCTCCAATATTGCAAAAACCTCTGACTGAAAAATCCTCGTCGAATCCGGAAGACGCAGAGATGTCACTATTTTAGGGCGCACTGGGAATAAAATATCCTTCCAATCCCTTCTATAGGGGAGCAAGCAGCAGAAGTTTTTGGACAACATATGTAGTTCGTTTTCTTGTAAATTTCCGGATTTGTGACAGATTGCGGTATGCGCCCATGACCAAACGCGCATTCTCTCTAGAGTTTTCTTGGCCAGAGGGCACTCTGAATAGCAGACTGGTGTAAAGCGTTCAAACCGAAAATGGTTTTGTTTTACGATTTTAAAGTCAAGGCAACAATGGACCTCTTGTGTAATGTTAATGTTATACATTTTGTTATGTGCGAAAAATATTTGGTTTCAGTCACGCAGATCAACACATGCGAGCGTTCCAAGAGTAGACGCCGTGGAGCGCCGAATATGATAACTCTTGATAAAAAAAAAAAAGAAAAAGGTTTGAATTTCGAAAAATTGCATCATAAGAACCGAAAAATTTCATATTTTTATAAAATTTGCTCACTTTTTTCAAAATAAAGGGGGTGAATTTTTTTTTTTTGCTTTTCCGTGGTGCATCGACTGACTACATACCGTTAAATAGTTTTTGAGTTATCGTGTGCGACAATCTGAAAAATACGGTTTCAGAAAAAATTCTATTGAAATTAATTGACAATCGATCTGCGGCTGTGACAGCAAATATGTGCAGGAAATATGTGCGAGGAATACGTGACTGTTTAAAACAAAATAAGGTCAGGGTGGCAACCGCGAATCCGATTAAGCGAATAAAAAAATCCAGATGTCCGCCTTAAATGCAAAAGCCTTTCGGCGGCATGTGACAAATCATGTTCCAGGCCTCCATTGGGCACGATTTGATTGCCTCAACGGCTTGGCAATAGATTAGCGAATCGTAAGAAATAACTGGAATATCGCCTGGTAGATTCCGGCCATAAGTTCCGGAAGTAGACCCCCTTTCTTACCTCGCATTTTTTAACCTGGTGTTTCGTATTCACTTTCTAGTTTAACTTAGGAGTCACTAGGACTTCCAAGATTTCACACTAGACGAAAGTCAGCTTGCTACTCATCCAACTAATGAGAATGAGATATATTTTGATCTATTCTGAAATTGTGATATCGCTACTGCTTACACCATAATCCTGAAAGTCATTTATTTAGATTTTATTAAATGAATGCCGTGCATCTAACTTTGACTAACTAACTAAACTAAATTAATCCCCATAAAGATAGGCTGCTTTCCTACTCATTCTTTCAACTAATTAGTTACTTGAACCGCGGCTACGACCAGCCTATTATATTTCTATTCTCAAATTAACAAAATATTTCAGTTTAGTTAATCTAACTTAATAAAAAATGTCCGAAAAGCCACCAGTTTTGATAGAAAACATTTATATTTATGAGTTGTTGTTAAAATGTAGCTTCTCTCCTAGAAATATGACTAGAACAATTTACCAATTTCTGAAAATATATTTGCAGATTATTTTTTTGTTTTAAATATAAGGAACTTTGTACAAAAGTGATGTGGAACATTTCAGGCCACAATTTTTAATAGCCTTAAACTGTTTATTTGCTTTTCGTTTAATGTGCTTTAATTTGGCACAATACAAATAGGATTTAATTAAGTAGCTTATTGTCTCAGTTGTTTTGTTGTTGTGGACTTTTTGTTAAAGGCAAATGGGCATTACTGTAGAATTGGCTTGAATGGGTTTATACTTGTGAGTATTTACGTATATTAGGGCAGTTCAAAAGTTTCAAAAAAAAAATGGTATTTATCTGATTTCTATGTAAAGTCGATCGATGAGTTCAAAGGTGCCCTCCATTGTATTTTTTGGAAAGTAGTTTTCGAGATACTGCTGAATATCAGGCTTTCGAAGCATCCTCAATTTTTTTTTATGTAAATATACTAAAATAGCTTATGGTATTTTGGGAAAACAATATGAGTTTGAGATTGTTTACTTCATTTATTTCTCGAATCCGAAGAAAAGAACTTAAATGAATTTAAAGAAATTCAATAATGAGTGCAAAAGCTAGTCATATAAGGCCTCTAAAGTTCTATAATTAAAATGTATCATCGGCAATTTGACTGGAAGACGAACAGCTACATTTCTTAGAAAAAATTAGGAATTATCATAGGGCTTCAATATTTCGTACTTATCTGACTGTTTTGGGTATAAATAAAAAATAAAAA
Source organism: Anomoia purmunda (assembly GCA_951828415.1). NCBI lineage: Eukaryota > Metazoa > Arthropoda > Insecta > Diptera > Tephritidae > Anomoia > Anomoia purmunda. The sequence goes on from OX639993.1 coordinate 156,971,449, forward strand.
AACCAAAATATGCCTATCTCCCATAGAAACGAAATGTGAAAAATGTACCAATTATTAAGGAAATGCACAAGATTTCGTAAAATGTTAATAATTTACCCACTTTCCACTGCAATCCAACAATAAAAAAAATTGAATTTTAAGTAAATTTAAAATTTTATAACTTTACGACACATTACGACATCTAGCCAATCCCATAGGTTATGAGCGATTTTGTAAGAGCACAAAAAAAAGATAACTGAATCCATCTTAGTCTAAATTCTTATGAGATCTACAAAAAAGCTGAATCAATTTTAGCTGAAACGTAACATATACTTTGAATATATTCGTTCAAATCTAATCGGACTCAGCGATGATATTTTCGTGAAATCTCCGAAAATTTAATTCCGATGGATTCAGCGATATAACTGAATATGTTTTGCGTTCGGATTGCTTATAATAAATACTTGAAATTTTGAAACTCCATTACTTATATACTTGTAGTTACGAAATTCAACTTTCAATAATTTCCTCAACTGCACCAACTCATTCTATAAAAAAGTTATATGGATCTAAAGCAGGGATGGACATTTTTGAGTGAACTATTATTAAAATTTTCTGCTATACTATAATAAAATTGTAGAAGTTACTTTAAAACAATTTCGAAAGGTGAGGCAGGGAATCTAATTGAAATGGCTCACTTTTAGAACTTTTGTCTGTCTGCTTGAGGTCGCTAATATTCGAAACTACTGAATGGATTTTCATGCGGGTTTCACTGTTTCACAATTTTTCTTGGAAATGGCTTAGAACCAATTTTCTTTTGTATACAACTCTTGGTATAGAATACATTTTCATTCACCATTTAAATAATTTATAGTGCCGAAAAATTTTCAAATGTATTCGTTATTAAAAATTACTCAAATTACGAATTAAAATATATTCCGTCATTCAAAGTTACATACTTGAATAATTATTCTTATTTTTCCGTTGAAATATTTTATTTTCTAATATTGCCCCAGACGGTAAAACATACGAATTGGCGCAAATTCTAAATTGCTCCCTAAAATTATGCCAATTTCTCAACAGTTAGCCGAAATTATAGTAGGAAGCTAAGAAAGTCGTATTGTTATTAGAGCGTTTCAAATTTGTGCTGTCCAAGTTTTATAAAAACCGAAAGTAGAGATTCCGTGTTGCAATCTAAAATAAGTTAGAATACAGAGCGCAACGGCTAGTAAAAGTTCTGCCCCTTCTAATTTAAATAAATATTAATGTTATTATTGCATTAAACTAAATTAAAATTAACAAAATTTTAACAACAGTTAAGTTTTAAATTTTTATAGTTTTTTACTAAACTTTGTAGCAAACCCTAAAACTCTGCTAAAATATCACTACTTATACAGATACTGTGTACGTTTTTGCCATGTGGAAACTTATGAAAATTTGTCCAACCAAAAAATTCAAAAAAAAATTCTTGAAGCGGCCTAATGTATATGAGTATAATCTAGTATTGTAAAATAAGTGGTTTAAAGGGATAAAGTCATAAATATTGCTTTCTCTATTTGTTGGTGTCGGCAATATTTTTGTAGTCCTTTGTTTATTTTTTTATTCGTGTGTATGTAAGTACGTAATGTACTTTAAGTTAATAATTTCAACTTTTTTTTGTTATTGTTGCTGTGGTATTTTTGCAGATGACTTTGTACGATCATTATTGCCATGTTTCTTCAATAATGGTGTTGCGTACATATATTTGGGGTAGACCTCATACATGTCTGTTTAGTCACCTGCCTGATTGGTTTTTGCAAATTAGAAGAAGATAGCAAAAAAAAAAATATGTTCAACAAGATCTTTGATATTAAAATTAAAAAGGATGCAGCGAATATATGACGCCCTTCGTGGTCTTAAGACTTCAATTCTTGTGTCAGCTGAATTTGGTAAGCTTTTTATATCAAACTGGGGCACAAACTGCTTTGAGATAATACCGATCCTTGTGATACTGTCGAAATTGGGATACCCATTTCTGTTTTTAACTCAACTAAATTTACTGCCGAAGCTGTAAATATTGGCCATATAAATAGTCTATGCAGCTTTTTTTTTGTTGGTTTAAGAAAAAAATGTTAAAGCAATTTTAGAATACGAAAAAAGTACTATAACCAAATGCTCAATGCCAACAACAATTCGGGCAAAAAAATTCCAATAAGCAATTATATAATTTTTGTAACGGCAATATTGTAATATTTTATTATATTTAATTTAATTTAATTAAACAATAATTAACAATAATTATTAGAGCTTTCGATTTCTGCTCGCGCGTTCCCGAGTAATTCCATAATCGAGAAACCGAGAAATCGACTTCTCGACACAATCTCGGGTAATGGACATTCTTGCCAGAAATGCCGAGTGTTTATCGAGACGAGTTTATTTCAATGTTTCATTGTTTAAAGCAACAACAACACAGCAAAGTAACAAAGTGTACACAATGAAAGTGAGTGTTGAGAAGCTCACGAGCCTTAGAAGATTCTCGCTGACCGAGAAGCTCGCGAGAAAGCGATATTCGCGAGAAGATTCTTCTCGGTCAGGATCGAGAACACTAAGACTCTAAAACTTATTGATTTTACTGCTTGGCTCACTGTACATATTGTGAGGCAATAATGATAGGATACAAGATTGCGCTGATTGATCTGAAATTCAGAGAGTGACGTGATGTGATGTCACACCAGATTTACCAGTGGAGAGAACTGAGAAGAAACTCGTTGGTATACATGTTAAAAAGAATACACACTATAATTGTTAAACACGTTGGAAAGAATACACATGATTGCGAGTATACATACATACAGGTTCTTTGTAAACAAAATCTATGGTGTCGTATTCTGTCAAAATTTTAAAGAGAGGGTTAGCGGTACCGCAATCTGCGCCACCTTCTGTATGCCTTTCACCATGATTGTGGGGTATCCTACCTAGATTAGTTATCTTATGGAATATAATATAAAGAGGCTCGCCAGCCCTACGAGCTTTTCGATATACGAGAATCTCGCGAGAAAGCGATCCTCGCGAGAAATCGAAGAACCTAATAATTATTGAGCTTAAGACCAGTTTTTTTAACTATTGGAAAACCCACAACAGCAAAAGGAGTAGAAGTTACAGCTGCTATTTTGAAGATCACCACATTTCCGAAACAGCGACAGAGCAAATAAATACAACCGCTGTACCACCACTATAACTTTACTACTAATTCTACAACTACTGTTGATTACTACTACTGCCACTACTACAAGTTCTAAGTATTACTAATACTCCTACAACTTCTACTACTAATAATTACTACAACTACTAATTGCAACTACTATCACTACGACGAGTACTGTTACTATTTTTACTAATGCTACTACTAAATTCTAATACTAATATAACTGGTACTACTAATTACTACTAATACATGGAACACGAAGATGTCTAGAAAGTAGGCTAGTAGTGCCAAAGTTTTTAAACAACTATACCAAAAATTCGCATTCAATATTGCTCCCAATACTTTTTAATGAATTCCCAATAAATTTAACGAAACTACCAAATACATCCAAAAGAAAATATTTAATTAAAAATCATATCAAAAGCTTATTGTAATAAATTTCTAAACAAATGTGTAATGGAATGCTTAAAATTATTTAATATATTTAATATATGAAATTATTTAAAGCTATTTAGAATTCAAGATTATTTTAAATTGAAATTAAGTCGGAAAAATTTTACGAATCTTCACATATCGAAATGTAAGAGTAAATGTAAATGTCAAATATTGCTACTGCTATTATTATACTACTACTATTTTTTATGACTTTTACTACTATTTTTTACTAATCCTTCTGCTATTTTTACTTGCTTTAGTACTAATTGCTCATACTATTTTTACTATTTTCTACAAACATTCTTGTGAATGCTACTACTAATTACTACTTTTTTTACTACTATTTTTATCGATGCTACTACTAATTTCTACTACTATTTGTATTAATATTACTACTATCTATACTAATTTCTGCTTCTATTTTCACTCATGCTAAATCTAAAAAAAAAGGATGTTTTATAGAACTCTCCCCATATTTAATTCTATATATCTTTGTAGAGGCGGCACAGAAGTTTTACTAAGTGCGTGCGTTTTTTTTTCTTGTTTAACATCACCTGATAGGAATTATTGCCACCACCATTCGTTTTTATGAATAACGAAGAATAAACATCGAAATATAAACTGGCACATCTAAAAAATCAATCAATGAAATGAAAAATTTAAAAAAATCCATAGCTTTTTTTTATTTTTATTTAAAATACATACATACAACTTCATTTACACATTTGAAAAATGTTTTCGCTTCACATTCTGATACTCATGTTGTATGTTGTAACCGTAAAATGAAACAAGCACGAAAGGATGGAGATAAGATAGAATGTGAAATAGTTAGATTGATTAGCAAACTGTTAATAAAACAGTTTCAAATTACTTATAGGAAGTTTCACTGCAGGTAATCAATAAAAATTGTAATAACAATTAAAACATGTAATGAACTTAAAATTGATGGCAGTATTTTTCAAATAGTCAATCAAGCGAACTCTGGTTATGGATGGATTATCTACATACATACATACATACATACATATGTAAATACTCGTATGTATACATCTAATTTAATAAAAACTGATCGAAGATACTTCGCAGCATTAACGTTATACTATATAAATGTATTAAGCTTTTAAATGCAAATGTGCGCACCTGGTAAAGTTTGTGTACATATTTATGCATAAATAAATAAATGCATGTCACTCATAAATTTATCAGCTTAAATGTAATTAAACTAATTAATAAAATAAAAATTATGTGAAGCCTGTGACTGTTCCAGCCGCTCCGAACACTTCTCAGCAATGATGGTGAAACTTAATTTATATAAAGTAATTGAATAAAAAAAATTTAAGTGCAACTATGCTATGAAGCTGTTACATTGTGCGATTGCCCCGATACGAAAAGCAGCACTGCATTTGGGCAGAAGAAGCTGTTCTGATGGCTGAGGCGGCGGTAGCATTTAAAATGTCCATAGAGGTACGCTAAGCGTTGGATAGTACGAATATTCGTAAATAACTGCCCCGAAAAAAATTGTGCGACTAATTTCTAAAGAGAGTATTCCGCGATTAATCTCAATCGGGTGCAATTGGGCGTCAATTAAAAAAAATATTTATAAAGAGCAATTCTGTCCTTCGTTAAAGGTTAAAGGCGAAAACGCCAGCCAAGTGGCTTAAAATGGTAATAGTGATTATGGTCCTGATACTGTAACAGCCAATCACGGGAAATTTTGGTTTCGTCGATTCCGTTCCGGTAATTTGGATATCAGAGATGATATCATCGAGTCCGATCGTCATGTGAGCACTGTTTCGATTGCCCAGGGACTGAACATTGCACAAAAAACCGTTTGAACCATTTAAATAATGCACACATCGATAGGGACTCGTCTAAAGCTCCAGGAGTTTGATTGGAAGGTTCTTATGGCGAATGATTCTGATAGTTAAACATTCCCCTCAAGAGAAGCTTGCGAAAATCGATTATCCGAATTTGTGGTCAATAGGGACGAGGGTTTCTATGTGGGTGGCATTTTTAAATTACCTTGAAAATGGAAGGAAGCCTGTAGACAACCATTGCACATGCCTGATTTGTTTTACAAAGAAGGATATATATATAATTGCATTAAATAAAATGCATTAACGACAAGTCTTTAAGAGAATAGACCAATTGGGCATACTTTTGCGACCCACGTAGATTTACTAAATGGCACAAGTAAACCGGAATGTTCTTTTTCCGAATCTACTGACTTTAATGTAATCCACATTCTTGACACCTGTCCGGAATTACAGTAAACTCGATGTACGATATTTGGGAATGGAAAACCATCGGATCAACTCAAACTCACCGACGACACAGTAACATTAATCTAAATGCTAAATATGTTTCACTAGTTATGTAAACTAAAAATATGAATCTGCACTTTTGCTTATAAACAGCTTATTTTTTAATGAACTATACAATACCAACCATATGCCACCCAGTTCCGTAGTACATGCAAAATTTTTCTTCCCCTTTTATATATGTATCAATCCCAGATATGTTATTCTAGATATTAGGTTTTTTAATTAAATCCGAAGGCCATGTCAGCCAGTGCTTTATTAGATAAGTGATTTGATTATTTATAATTAATTCTCTTCTTAATAAATAAAACACTTATTTCTCTCCCCAATTAAGTTCTTTATACCAAATGTGAAAAAATGCGCGACCAAAGTTTTTGTGATTTCGGTATTTGTTTAGGCAACCAAATTCTCTTTAATTCTGACTTAAATATCGCGTTTTCTTAATTTTTTAAAATTACCATTATATGAGAGGTGGCCGTATTTTCAGTACCATTTTTAGAATTTTTGGAATTTTGCTTACTAATGTGACCAAATTCGGCGATTTATTTATTTTTTTTGCTCTAACGTGGGCGGTGCCAGGTCCTTTTCCAAATTTTTTTGATTCCTTGTATTTTTTAGAGCAGCTCCATTCTTCATATTAAATTTGAGCGAATGGCTTTTAATACTGATTTAAATATCGCATTTTATTTTATTTTTATAAATTATCGTTATATAAGAGGTGGGCATGGGTTTGCCCGATTTTTACAATATTTGGAATTTTGTTTATGAACTTCAAATAAATTTTTAAAATTTTCGAAATTTTCCTTACATATGTACGTACCAAAGTACCTTGGATCTAGGGCAATGTGTATACTAAGTTTCGTTGAGATATTTCAATATACATACACTCGAGTTATCCCACCCACGAGCCGACGGACTGACGGACGGGCAGATAGACAGACATGGCTTAATCAATTTCGCTATTTATTCTAAGAATTTCGGTATATATATATGTATATATATATATATATATATATATGTATATGTATATATCTATATCTATCTTGGTTGCTTTTGGACGTTACAAACAACCGTTAGGGGAACTTAGTTATAATACCCTGGGTACCACCAGTGCGCTCGGGTATAAAACAAAATAGGCTTGAAAGTAATATGTTAACTCGGCGTAATGCTATAACCAATGTAAGTTTGACTTAAAACGCTTGGTTTCTAAATTTAGCATCAAAACGTTTTCATTCTAATTCTCCCATTTCGATTCCAATAAAACTTTTAAAAGCGCAGTGACATTTTCAATGCAAATTAGTTCATTCTTAGCTTCTATTTCAGTTTCTTGATTTTTAACTGCAACTTTTCATTAGTTATTTTCACTTTGTCAACGCAATGTTTGTTGCGCTTTTATCTATTTGTAATTTGGAAATTGCAGTCAAAGCTTCCTTTACAACTAACCTCTTTACTTTGCACAGAATATTAAAACAACTTCATTTTGAAAATTCACTCTATTACAATCTTTAGATGACGCAGTTGATGGCCACATAGCAACCCAATCGCCATTCCAGTATGCATTTCGTTCAAAGCCGAGTAGCATCTTTCGCTTGACTATTTCCCTTTCAAGTGCTACTCTTATTCTGCGGCGGAAATGCTACAAGTTATTGGCCGACAAAATTTATAAAGAGCATACCAATAATAATGCCTATTTTTTTTAACTATTTTTTTTGACTTACCCTTGCATGGACAGAATCCTTTGCATGCTATCCTGATGGATGTTGAATGTATACAGTTGTGGTAATCCAATCTGCATAGCGATGAGTAGGTACGATTGTCGGCGCCGCATAAGAAAGTCGGCTTAGCCACCGGGCATGGTTTGCAGTTCCTGCACAAACACAAACGCACACACACACATAGAATCACATAAAGATAGCAGCGGTTGGTTGTTGTTGGCATTTGGCGCATCAGCAGCATGAGAAGTTGTTGGATGAGAGCAAGGATGTGCAACGGCATGTTCGGTGGTCACACAGCAGCAGCAGATAAACGGGATAAACGTTGAGCAGCAGCAGTAGTTAGCCAAGCGGAGTAGCATAGACGAGGAATAAAAGAGAAAAGACGGGAAAAAGATATAGAGTTATTGAATAGTTGAAATTTGAGTGCAGGAAATCGCTGTGGCTATGCCACACACACACACACACAGAGAATATATATGTATGTATATGTATTTATCCGCAAGTGGGCGAGTGTGCAAGTGAAGTAGTGGAAAATTAATTTCTTATGCAAATTATATTGCGCTTCCAGGCAGTGTTGGCAGCGCCAGTCAGCTGCCAGCAAATTTGAAAAATTACATATACTCGCTATATTTTATTTTTATAAATTCATCTCCATCTCATGTGCACAAAGCAGTAGCTGTGCATGTTGTACTTTATGCTGGTTCTGTTCCCACAGCAAAACAAAAACCAAAAAAAAAACTTTGATATTAAGCCACAAAATACCCCACTTTCTCCTTCCACAGTTTGAAAGCCTGCTTGAAGAGAATTTTAGTGTCACAAAAATTCCCAAAATAACTATGTGCTAAAAATAACTAAAATTGGCAGAATAATTCTAAACTTTTTGAGCAGTCCAATGAAGTTTATGTACAGTAGAGGTATACAAATTGAGGCAGAAGATTTTAAAGTTCTCTCGATTTTCAATTCTGGTTAATTTACCCTACGTGATAGAAAGAAAAAAATAACCACAACATTTGATGCTCTCTAGTACAGTCAATAGGGGAAACTATGGCAATTTTTAGCTGGTGTATATTTTATTTATTTTTTTGATTTGTTGATGAGGTTAGTAAAACCCGGCTTGCAGGACTCGAGAGGTTGTGTAGTGATCTTAAAAATAAGGGGTGGTAGTTTCTTTTTTTTAATTTACCACCATACCATAGGTTGTTTTGAAAAAATATTAACAATACTTTTTCGAAGGGAATGAGTAGACCTACATACGTATTAATCATTTAATTTTTTTAAAGCATTATTTCTGTTTACGAAGTATTTAAAGAAAACTGCTGAAAAAATGTAAATATTTTTTTAGTTTTAATATGACTGCATCCTAAACAATTGGTGTTATGAAAAATTTACAACAATAGTCTTTGCAGCACACTTCTAGACAATGAAAAATAAGATTACAGTCGACAATTCCATTAATTATAAGAAAAACGAAAGAAAGCGAAAGAATAGTGCTTCTTGTTTCAGGAAGTTGGAGACTAATAAGAAGTAAGCGTCAGTTGCAAGAAAGTATAGCAAACTTCAAAGAACAGAACATATTTTGCACAAATTCAAGTCTGTCTATGGCAATTTGGGAATAGAGTACCCAAACATACGCAGCATATTCCAGTCTAGATCGAACAAAAGATGAAAAAAGTAGTTCTCTCGTGTAAGGGTCTGTAAAATTTAAACTGCTTCGATAAACTAAATCTAAAACCGAGTAAGATTGAGAAATATTAATTAAATTGATGTGATCATTAAAAGAAAAATTACAATCAAATATATAGATAAAAACTTGTCTTCGAGTCATCGAATAGTCACGATTTGAAAATTTGGAAAACAGCGACTGGGTTGCAAAATTTTGTAATACCAAATTACTCGCGCACAGTAGGAATGTGAGGCTTTTAAATACTGAGTATATACTGGTTCTCTTGATATCTTTTTTTGCTTAGCTTGTTGACGAGCTTTAGAAGCGACCTTGTTGCTAATTTTGCTGAAATATCAACGCGCGTGTTTCCCAGTATTTCAATGTGACTGTGCACCCAGACTAACTCCATTTTTATGTTTATATATTAATATATCTGTTATTCGACAAATGGTTGTAATAGGATGTATTATGCTGAAATCAGCCTTTAGAGAAGATAAAGAATCGAAGCAGGTAATGTATTTTTGTTTTCTCTCTTAGTCAATATTAATATGAAGTTAATGTCAACAACGCTGCAACCAATTTCAATCTGCTTTGTTTTTGATGTTGTAAGTGGAGTAATCGACTCTCCAGCTCTTCTAGAGCGTATTTACTTCCATATTCCTCGAAGAAACTTGAGGAGTAATGATTTGTTCTTCTTGGAGCGTGCCAGGACTGTTTATGCTTCTTATGCACCTTTTCTTAGAACTTTGAAAGAATTTAATCAAGTCTCAAATTCTCTCGCTCTTGATTTTTCGTTAACTAAGCAAAATTTTAAGCTATTATTAAATGAATTAATTAGATAAACCTTATTTTGCAAAACTATTTATATTCCCGTAGTCTTGTATAGTCTGTAAGAAATACTGTATTTTTTAGACTGAATAAATAAATAAATAAATAAATATAAATAACCCTATTATGCTTTCATGCGTTAGTATATAAGGTTTTTCAATTAGCATGTGCACCACAAATATCGTGAGCATATTTTCTTTTTTATATTTGGAAAGTTTTAAGATGATGGAGTTTATTTTGAAGCAAACAAGGAGGATTTCACAGGAGAGGTGTGAAAGTCATGTTGATGTTAATATCTAACTATTTTGGCATAGTTAGTATCTTATATAAGGTTGATGTTCCTTTGTCGCTTTTTCTTGAGTTTATTTTTTATAAAATGGCCAGCCGTCTGGGCAGATAAGCTTTGATATCATACTCTCGGTGACGTATCTAACACGATATGTGAATTGAGAAAGCGACTTCAGTTAAATGTTGACGGACGGTAGATTGATGATAATTTTGACAAATTGTTTTTCGATGTTGATTCGAAGATGGGAAACATAAATCTCTTTTAGACAGAGTTGTTGATTTAACTATTTTAATTGAAGGATTGGTATTATCTTCGAATTTAAGATTGCCTAGACATTTAATTATATTTAGTCTTTTTTTGAAGTGAAGTAAATATGTATTTGACATGATCTGCCCAAGTATATTTGTTACTAATTACAAGACTAAGAATTTTAGAGAACTAACATTTAGTATAATAATATTGTTAATACTTATTGCTTGGTTACTTCATGAATGTTTGTTACATATGTGTAAAGGGTTAGATTTTACAAATGAAATTTTTGCACCACTAGTTTGACACTAATTTAAAAAATAATTTATTAAGTTAGTTAATTGATTATTAAATTGTGCCTCATTTCTGAATTAGCGACTATATAAAGATCATCGGCATACATTATGTGAAACTTATTCGAAATACATAGAGTTACGAAGTTTTGATAAGGCAATATCAAAGCATTTTTGTATATTTAGTGAGAGGTGGACTTCTTACACGAAAGAAACAGATTATCTATCTCCGCTTGAAGGTTCGTCATATCGGTTGCATTACTTAAAACTGAAAATATTTTAAAAGGCGTTATGCTAGAAAAAAATATATGTATACAAATTTGCAACATTTTAAAGTTTACAAAATTGAATAAACCAAAAATTAACAAATATTTGAGCTACATTTTTTGTATGAATATTTTTGTATGTGCTTAAAAGATACCATAATTTTCAAAGAGGTGTTTTTGGCAAGATATGAATGTTTGAATTGTGTAAAAAAAAATAAAATCATTTCTTCCGTCATCTCTTAATAAAATGATTTCATTAATATTCAATTTTAAATTTTTGAGCAATAAATATATAATTGCCGGAAAAGCAATTATTTTCTCCTTTTCTAGAAAACAGCCGAGCTTCGGCATCGGCTTCGATAACTTTATTAACTAAAAAATTTTAATAAGGTTTAGTTTTTTATGTTCTCTTTGGAAGAAGGACAAAGCAGCCTGTCGGATCTGCGCATTCAAGCGATATGATTTGTAGTACTTTACATAATGCACATCTGTTGTCCACCTTGTTTGAATACTGGATAGAAAGCTAAGTTTTTCTGGTGAAAAAAATTGGTATTTTTGTTTCCACCTATCGAGCAAAATTACAAAGCTATATAAGTAAAATATTTACATAACTAATTTAACAGTACGGATATTAAAGAAAAATAATTTCGCAGCGCTATAGGCCGTAATTAAAGTAAGGTTTGCCAGCTGAAAAAAATAAAATTGGAAAACAACAAAATTAATTAATTTAAATGCTGCGCAATAATGTGGGTCCAATGAGATAAGTTTGAAGTAGAGACAATTGTGGATAGAGTTGCCACCTTCCGGGAAAATTATAAAAATAAAATTAATGGACGGATATTAAACCACTTGTCGAATTTAATTAAAATATGATACAAAATATCACAATATGGTTGAAAAAAACGTTGATAGGCATATTTTGAGGAGAGTTGCCACCTGTTTGAAAATTTAATTCAATTAATAAATAAACATAGTCAGAGCAACATCTGCCGCGGTTTTCTAGCCATTTATAGAGCTCTAGTAATAAATTGTGAATGCGTAATATAACAAAAAGCATACAAATCAAAAACTCAAAATTTGTACAAAATTTATAAACATTAAACAAAATTTATAAAAATTAAACAAAATTTATAAAAATTAAACAAAATTTATAAAAATTAAACAAAATTTAAAGCATTTTAATAAGAACTTTGGGAGAACTTTTGGGTAGGCAGTTTTATATCATTCGATTTTGTCATAAGAATGTCCAAGTCTGAAGAGACTTAAAATTTCGGTTGATTTTTAACAATTTGTTTTTTTTTTAATTTTGGGTTTGACATTTTTTTCATTTAATGAATGCAGTTTATAAAAATCAACAAAAAGCGGAAGAATTCGTCCAGTCTTATGGGAAAATTTGCGTAAGACCAAAATTTCAAAATGAGTAGCATAACTTTGTACCCAATTCAAAAGTTTAAAATTTTGATGAAATTTTTTTTAAATTTTTATAAATTTTTTATGATGTTTTGAATTTGTGACTTATATGTTTTTTGTTATATTACGAAATAAAATTTTATAAAAAATGAAAATGGAAAAATTAAATGTGGTCAATTGTTTGAGTCATTGTTTAGTAGTATTTATGTAGTTTTACTCATCTTATGATAGATAAAACTGTAAAACCACAAAAATAAATTTTAAAACATAATTAATTTATCTTCATTTACATTTCTGTTAATGGAGAGTAATTTTGATTTCACAGTAAGCGGAAAATTGAGATATGAATTATTAACGTTAAATAAATCTTTTCATTTTAAAATAAGAATACATCGCATAAATGGGCCAAGTGTTTCTCTTTCTACCTACTCATTTTGTGTTCCCGCCCATTTGATCTGATTTACTATATTTAATACTTAACTACGCAAATACATACGAAACTTTACATGAAAATATTTTTCATTTTTTCACGACTCACACATGGCGCCTAAAGAAATCTACATAAATTCATACATACGAGTGCATTTCCAATTACACTGAAGCTACAGCACGGACTGGAGTTAAATGCCACATTGTTATATTTTTCCATCACCATATTGCCTGGTAAATTTAAAATTTATTATTGTTTTCTTTTCATGTTTCATGTTTGCTTTAATCACTGCATATATGCACATATATTATGTGTAGAGAACTTACAAATTTCAGACACTTTTCACTAATCTCATTGTAGCTATAAATTTCTTTTCAAAAAAAAAAAATAAAATACACAGAATAAAACTATAACACACACTCATTGCCATCTCTTACCATTGCTACCATTTCCATGTTGTAGCCATTTATTCAGTTATTACCACCGTAAATTGTTTTTTGATTTCACAAAAAGGCAGTCGGTTTATTTCCAGCTTAGTTACAGTGCAATTTTACGATTTCTCTAGTCTTTATTGCACTTTTCGATGTTTTTAGTTATTTCGAAAATACCCACTCGTTTGCATTGAATGTATTTAATTGAATACTCGTAAAACCTTAAGAGATTATTTAGAATTTGTGGTGGATTTTCGGAGATTAAGTTAATAAAATTCGGAGATTAAGTAACAAAAATGCTTTCGATAAGAATTAGTTGAATGAAAAATTAGATCAAAATTGAAGTCTATCTAAAATGCTTAAATAAGTGATTGGCTTTTGGTGTGGATCATATTTTGTGAACACAGATAGTGCTTTGACAGCAGTAATACGAATTTACATATTTAATTAGGATCCTTTAAGTAATCATCTGAAGAAAAAATGTTAAACCAGAATTTATTTATGAATTCAAGTTAACGTTGACAAAGAGTTTTTTTTCGAAATGTACCAGCTTCGAACTTCCAGTGTTATACAAAATGAAATCCACAAATATTAATACGAGAAGAGTACGGTGACGAAAGTAAATCGCAGATACTCTACAAAACAGTATTAAGTCAAAACATCTAGTTCTTAGGCAAACGCAAAAAACCATTATCAAACTAATTCAAATTATATTGTGAAAAAATGCTTAATTCGCATTTTTAGCAACAAATAAAACCAAAATATTGTTTCAGCTTTTGCTGAAAGTTAGATGTGAGAACTATGAATATGTTTAGTGCAATCTTCAAAATTAAAATTTTTCTGTTAACGTTCTTTTGTAGAATGTGTGCGATATGGCGAAACGTATGGATAACGATAGATACTCGTTTTAAATAATAATGCATATAAGGATATGAATATGGATATGAGTGTGATTAAAAATATGAATATGAATACGAATATTACAATAAATTTGAATAAGTATGAATATAAGTATTATCAATATGGATATGACTGTGAATATGGATATAATTATAAATATGAATATGAGTATTAAAATGAATATTAATATTAATATGAGTATGAGCATAGATATGAATATATTGATATGAATATAGGAATATGAATATAAATATAATTATAAGTATGAATGTGAGTATGAATATGAATATGAGTATGAGTATGAGTATGACTATTAATATGAATATGAAAACGAGTTTTATTATGAATTTGAATACGAATATGAATATAAATATTATTAATATAGATATGAGTTTGAATATGAATATTAATATGAATATGAGTATGAATATGAATATGAAAACGAATTTTGTTATGAATTTGAATACGAATATGAATAGAAATATTATAAATATTATTAGTGTGGATATAAATATGAATATGAGTATCAATATAATACAAATATTAATGTGGATACATATATAAGTATGAATGTGAGTATTGGTATGAGTATGAGTGTGAATGTAGACAGCAAAACGAATACGAACATAAATATGAATATTAATGTGAATATGAGTACCTATGAGTAATGGATATGAATACGAGTATGAGTACGACTATGAATATGAGTACACATAAGTATAAATACTAAGACAAGTAGATTTTAATATAAATATGGGTATGAACATGAGTTTGAACATACATAAATATCAATACAAATATAGATATAGATATGGATATGAATTAGATTTTTTTTTACCACTATCTGGAGTGATCCAAAATAATTTTTTTTTTAAATTCAAATAATTTACACAAACTAATTTTGTTGGGTATATTATTTCTTTATTCGAAAGGCAAACGTTTTCATTACTTATAGAGCATAATTTCATTCTTGTGGCTGTCTCGGCTCTCGCATATTATTAACCCAAACTTTCCAAGGCATAGATAGTGCATTCTGACTCTATTCCATGAATAATACACTCGTTTTTCGCCTTAAGGACTTCAATCTTTTATCGACATTCGCATAACATCGGTCCCACAAAAGTTAAACGTATAACTTCGCCAAATCGCAGCTTCGTGGTGGGCAATTGACATAACCGAGACAGCTGATGTCACAGCTGTGTATCGATTGCATTGTTTCTCAACGTTGCTGAAACGTAAAGAGATCTATTTTGCGGATATATAATACTGACTTTCTGACAAGATTTAGAGCGGAAAAGAGGTATTACTGTTAAAAAAACTCCGCTATTTAAACCTTCCTGTATAAAGCGAATACGACGAAGGACAAACTTGATAAGATTATGACATTGTAAGCCGATTTAATGATGAACAATGAGAAGCAGAAGTGAAATATTCATCATTGCACCATTCGACATAATGTCATAAATTTAAAAGTATAAAATACGTTTTTAAAACTAAGATATAACTTTTTTCTTAAGCGAAATAAAGACTTGTGATTTTCTTAAGTGTATTTAAGCATACAAAAAATTGTCACATATTTTTGAGAGATTTTGTTCCGAAAACTAAACAATCATCAAAATCAATATTTGCTGAGCTTCCATTATTAGAGCACTCTAGGCCCTCCAAATAACTTTTTTATATAAATTTATGCAAAATCCTAATGATAGAGATCGAACTTATGAGCTTCGATTAATTTTTTCCTTTCATGTAGTTTTTATATTAATACAATTCAGAAATATGTAAATGTTTGTAGCAGATTGAAATAACGGCGTATTTCAATCGACACCTGACATTAACGCAAATAGCATAAATATGAAAAGGTGAATTACATAGATAAGTAGATGAAAACGGTAGCGAAGTACAAATTGATACCCAACAGAGAGGAGGAGGCAATAAAAAAGGGGGAAGGGAACAAAGGAGGGACAACTGTGAATTGTTAAAAAGTTTTTTTCGCCTTCAGTAAGACGGGAGGGCATAGGGCAGCTCCATTTACAGTTTATTTGGTTGTAGTGAGTAGGAAGTGTAAAGCAAAATAAGCAAAAAATAAATAGATATCAAAATAAAATGAAATACTTGAACAGCACTAAACTTCTTAATAAATGTATACAAAAAAGTTGTGATAACGAATTTCCATTATTGAATTTCGGTGTTTGCTGTTGTGGTACAGAATTTGCTAGTAGACAGGCTACAGGAAGCAGAGCTGGTAGCAAAACTGTGGGGGTAAAATGAAGCGACAACATAAAGAACGAACAGTGGGTAAGACAGCCATTTCTCTGACACAAAGTTGAAATGATTCCGATCAGCGGGTCTATACACTACGCAAAAGATAACTGACCAAGGAAAAAAATTTAAAAAATGTAGGATATAACAAACAACAATAGCACATATATGCAAATATGCAAACTAATATACATATATACATACGTATTTATATTTATATATGCACCATGTCTAACAAATGTCAACATGTTGTTTCACTATATATTCTCTGGTTTGTTGGTGACAGCAAAAAAAAAATAAAAAAAATAAGGCGACTTGCGCATTAGAAAAACTAAACAAAAATATTATGTACAATATAATAGCAAAATGCTCACAAACTGTAACTGAAATTGCACACAAACAGTGGAAAACAACAAAAAAAACAAAAATGGCCACAATGTTCAAAGCAGCCACTAACATTCGTAATTGTCACTATTGTTGTTGTTGTGTATTGTTGAGTCGTCCTGTAAAGGGCAAATCATGGGTCACGAAGGAACGCAGCCAGCCACATGTGGAAAAGATTATGGGTCAGCACACATAACGGTAGTATACTATGCTCCTGCATAGATATGTATGACCGAGTTTTTTATTTGTTTGTCTATTGAGTCTGTCCATAGAGATGGTCTGTGTTTGTTTGTTCTGTTAGTTGGCAGTAGGTTGATAGTGTTAAAATAACAAAGATAATGAAAAAGAAATATCATTACAAAGTTGAAAAATTGTTTTCTATTTTTTTCTTTCACTTAGGCATACATACATTTGTATTTACGTATACATATGTGTGCATGCATATAAAGAAGTGAGCTGCAGAGCGGTGTTAATATAAAATTTGATATGCTATTTAAATTTTACGTATTTCTGAGAGTATTAATAGTAAAATAGAATTTTAGTACTGCCGTAAGTTCAGGACGTTATAAAAATGAAACTATAATAAATTTTGAATGAAGTTAATTTTATTTAATATGAATATATTAAATGAGCGATTTTATTCGAAATGGTCACCTACTGCTTTCACTCAAGCCCTCACACGATTCGGTCATTGATCATTAGCGACACGCACAGTTTCTATTAATATTGACGACACTGCTCGAACTAAATATTTTTTGAGACTCTCCAAATTTCTGTGGGGTATTCGACAGACTATGTTCTCCAACTCTGAATACTGCATTTAATAAACTGTTGGTTGGTTTTTGCCTTAAAACAGAAATCCCACTGGAAGATCCAATGCTCTTCATCGAAGACAATTTTCTTCAATTAATAAAGTTTTTGTTAGTGGTACCTGACCAAAGAACTTCAAGTTAGGTTAGATTAAAGTGGCTGTCAGAGTCATCACCGGCACAATTAGGACCGTAAATTTCTCTGCTCTGATAGCACTTGGACGCCTGTTCCTTCGCATTTGAATCATCGAGTGAAATCTGTAGCTTCAACCAAACTAGATTGCTTATGGTGTGTTCTTTTCTCGAAATAATGTTGCCTTTTTTGTTTTTCTCAGCCCCTTCAGGGTTGTGTGTTCACTTCTCAAAACATTGCCTTTAGAACAAGCAGAAGTACAACATTTTCTACTAATTAAGCCATTTTGCAGGACAGTAGGTAACTTAGCGCAAATGCTACAGTATGAGAAGGCAAAACTTTTTTTTAACCGAACCGAAATTTTTCAAGCTCTGAAATGCTGAATAAGCAATGAATTTTGGAAAATTCTATATTTTCCTTATTGTTGATAAAAAGAAGGTGCATTAGTACAAATCAAATTCATTTCAGTTTATCCCATATACTTTAAAAAAAAAACTGCAAAAAGCAATGCTCCAAATTAAGTAGTTTTGTATTGTAATGTAAAAGTAAAAACCTATCATCATTTCCAGCTTGAAACTGATTTCGCATATCGGTATAAAGCTGACATGCAGCACAAAAAATGGCGCTGTATACGCAGAATGATATTTATTCAATAGAAAATAAAAGTGTTCAAAACTATCGCTAGTTTCTTGGCAGCAGATTTTCATTGAGAAAACTGTTCAAGGCGTATTCAATAAGGTGATGACAATACCAACAGTAAATTCATTCCCATAAAAATTTTCAATTTTTTTTTTTCATTTTTGAAAATTTTTTTTAAATTTTATCGAGCATGCAATTTTATAGCTTATTCAATTATAAAAGTTTCCAAGGCCAAAATTAAAAAAAGTATGTATATATAAAACCAGCGGTAGTTTCTAGCTACTTCAAACTTGCACTATATTATACTAAAATTAAATTGACAATAAACTGCTTCTCCAAAAAATGTCCAAACATTCCTCTAAAAATTTAAAAATTTTGATGCTAATATTTTATTTTAATATTTGATTAAGTTTGAAACATTAGTGTACAGGGTTTTTATTATGGTATGAACTATAGTTTTATGACAATACAAAAATATCGAAAAAATGCATCATGAAAAAGTTTGCTAATATTGTGAAAAATTCACCATTCGACCGCTTTTGCACGCCAGTGTAAACAATTTTTAATTACAAAATCGAAAGTTTTATTGTAAACAAATATTCAGTTCACCAATTCTCACACAACCGCAAGGCGAATTTAAATGAAAAAATTAAATCAGCTGTGTTTTTCACATCAGCCTTGAAAGTCGTCAATTAATCATGTAGTGAATATATTTTACCCGTATTATTACAGCAATCGTGTTAATCTAAAAACTAAAAGTTTATAAAATTTTTAAATTAATAAAAATTGAGAAATGTTCAGCTAAAGTTCGTTTTTTTTGTATGGCCGAACCCGAGTCGAAACCGAAGCGAACTTTAATGGCCGATCATGGGCAAAGCCGGAGCCTAAAACCGATCCTTCTCTAAATTTAACAACTAACTAAGTAAATCAGCAACAATTAGAGCCAAAAGACAACAAAATTTGTCACCCATTAAGCGTCGCGCCAAATTTTAAGTGATTTATTAAAATTTCGTAGCATCTGCAGCACCTTAAACGAAATCGCATCTGACTAAGTTTGCAACAAAATCTTCAGCTCGTGTAATACAACGTTTTAAGAAAGAATAAACCAACAAACAAATAAACAAACAAAATCCTATAAACTCGCTCGACTTCCGTTCGAAGGGGTGAAAATCTGAAAGGAAAATAACAACAAATTTTGTGGCTCACCAGAAGTCAAACTGTCTGATCGGTAAGATTTCAATAGACCAATTTTTTG
The DNA here is from genome assembly GCA_951828415.1 of Anomoia purmunda. Classification (NCBI taxonomy): domain Eukaryota; kingdom Metazoa; phylum Arthropoda; class Insecta; order Diptera; family Tephritidae; genus Anomoia; species Anomoia purmunda. The sequence continues at coordinate 156,991,321 of OX639993.1, forward strand.
TCTAATGTGTTTGTAATTTATCTTGATCGATGAACGGTTGTAGTTGAGAATATTGAAAAATATCACTCATACGCCCTGCCCATTGATGTGTTACAATATAAAATAAAACAAACAATAATTTTTTTGAGCTCATAAAAATTATTGTTTGACATAAATAAATACGCCGAAAAATTAGTATATATATAAAAAATACAACAAATATATTTTTTTATAACACAACCAAGCAACTAAATCTACTTGGAAATACCTGTATGAGACTTCTAACCAGGGACCTCAAATAACGATTATTGTCCAAATTTATTTATTTATTTATTTTTTATTAGCCAATAATTATAAAAATTCTTACTAGCTAAAAAGACTTAATTATGTTTTCTTAAAATTATGGCTTAAACATAAAGTTACAAAACCTGTTAGGAGCGAGATATGCAGACCATTGCAAAGATTGAATTCTGTCAATGTTCTAACTAAGGCAGCAATAAGAGCATAGTTGGATTTAGCATTTGGTATACTGAAGATATCCACACGTCTAAGGCTACGACAAGGTACATTAAAATTTATTCTGCTCAGAAGTTCAGAGCAGTCAACATACCCTCCTATGAGATTAGTCACAAAAGAGCACGACAAAAATGCCCTTCTGCTAACCAAGGATGTCAGGTATACAACTATGCAATGGAATTGGTTCAGTCGATTTTAAAGAAGAAAACACAAAACGTTTAAACGATTTCGGAATATGTTCTATAAGGTTAATGTATGTAGCACGGTGAGGTCTCCAAATAAAAGTGACATAATCTAGTCGTGATCGACCAAAATCAGTTTTATTTTCTGAACAAAAAAATAAACCTCAACAAATAATGATCAAAAAGTAATTTTTTAGTACAAGTTATAGCCGTTGAGGCCCCTACTTTTGAACATTTTTTTTCTCCTAACCCATTTTTAGTGTCATAAACTAAAAGTGAAATACAACAAGTAGTGAAAAATATATTAAAACACCGAAAATGAGTTATAGGAAATCTTAACTTTCCACAACTTACAAAAATGAGACCACTCAATAGTTTATGTAGTTAAGATCCGGTGGATATATTAAATTACGCAGCGAAAAAAAATCTTAAATTAAATTACACATCTTTACATAAAAAAAATGTATTTTATATTTTCATAACCTCAAAATAATATTAAAAATTGTCTTAATAAGATAGCTCAAAAAAAAATTGATTCTTTTGAGCCGTTTTTTTTCAGGTTATAATAAAACTTGACATGATGACGCCAAACTAACCGTTCATTCGTTTCGAATCAGCGACTCAAATAACATATCATAAACTTGCGTCTGCTCAAAAGAACCTATATTTGTTTTTTGTGGAGCTATGTTAGTGAAACAATTTTTCATATTCCTTACACCTTTATGTAAATAAAAAGATTTTCCAGATAGATTCGACATTCCAAATAAGCAGTTAAAGTTATTTTCGTGGCATTTTCACTTTTTCATCTGTGCGTTTTCACTTTTCACTTCATCTTGCACTATCTTAGATCACACCAACCGCTCAGTCGCACAAATCCAACTGAGTTACATAAAGGCTATCTATATTTTGCCATTGGGAAACCATGGCGCCAAACGCAAAAACCAAAAGTAGCTTTTTTTTGCTTTGTGCTTGCGTCATTCGCATTTGTACTGTTTTGGCCAGGTCACACACACGTACATACATACACCTGTACATACATACATCTCACTTTTGGCAGACATAGAAATATGAATGCAGTTACATAAATGTTTACATTTCGCATTTGTACTTGCTTTTCATTTCCTCTATGATTATCCTTTGTTTTGCCATGGTTTGTTGTTGAAGTGTTACAGCAGCATATTTGTTGTTGTTGTGCAAGTACTTTACACTCTCATGAAAAATGTGGCAGAAGTGCAAAAATATCACTTTGCGGTTGAGAGGAATGCAGGTGACAAGTGAAAGTGAGTATACCTAACGTTCGTTTGCTTTTGACTTACTTTTTTTGTGTTTGACAACTTTGGTATTTATACTCTGAGCTGCTGTGGGGCTTTTTTACAGGCTTTGGTGTTTGATAACAAAGACCCACAGCTAAAAAAAAAAACCAAAAAGTGTCAGTAATCATTTTAGGTCAATTATGCATCGCTGATTGTGAAAATATTCCAAATTTTTTCTCAATGAACTTTCGCTGATAAAGTGTTTTAGGTAAATTTGAGGTTTGCAGTTTGTTCGTCTTTTTACAGCTCTAATCACCATCTTGAGCGGAAAACTGAGAATTTGTTTTTCTCAAACGTAAAAGAAACGAGCTATCGAAGGCAATGCCGGAAAATACACCGTGTGCATCAAGTTTTATATAATTGAAGAAACTCTACGTGCAAAATTAGCTGCATCTTGAAAATCTTAAAGCTTTTTGAATTATATGTACTATTTTATTTGGCATTATCCGCCAAACTGAGAAAGAATATCTGTTTTAATAGGTGTAAAAATATGCCATGTTTACTTATTTTTAAAATTGAAATAATGTGTATTTAAGGTTATATGTGTGGGCTGCCCCATTATTTTAAATTTCAAAATAATTTAACAATTAAATTTAATAAGTAATTTTAGAAAATCTTGAGTTTTAAACATTTATTGTTTTAACTTTTTATTTCTCATATACATATATGTGGCAAATGTTTAAATTTTTTCTTCGTCCACACGACAATTTTATTTGTCAATCCTATTATGATTGATGGAAAAACAATAAGCAGAGGTATCTACAAAAATTATATGATCACACTAGCTATACGTCATTTTTCACACCTTTTCAATTGTTTCGCTGGTAATTGGAATTATCTTGCGTTGAGTGTTTTTTTACGATACAATTTTTTATAAAAATGTCGAGACCTTAAGTATCGAGTTTTTCTTATTGTATAATGATAAATAAATATATAAAGTATATGATTACTAGAGTCAAAAAATACCGTGCCAGCTTTGAGGGACACTGGACAATGTTATTATAAAAATAACAATTAAAAAAAGCTTTGCTCGGCTTTTATTTATTGTTGTTCGTACTGGTTTGTGGTGATAAGATTTTAGAGCTAATTTGTTTGTTGAACACCGAAGGAGATCCAGGTCACATTGTTGTATTTCCTCCGGAGGATGGTCTATAGTGGTCGACGAATACAGTGGGAAAGAAAACAAAACAAATGACTCGATCCGAAGTGGAATAACAAAGTAGATTTCCTTTATTTCGGGAAAACTACCAGCACAAAGCAGATGAAGAAATTGACGTTCGGGCCCCGAGAAAGAAGAAAAACTAAATTACCCTAAAAAGGTTCACCAATACTTTTACCTGTGAGGTGGCAAGGAGACTGAGACAAATAAGTGTTTTTAAAACATACAAGAAAACATGGCTGCCGTTAAATGTTTCGAATTAATGTACCGATTCATGATTGTAAACTTTATTGCAGATATGATCGATTCGCATGCCTTACAGAGAAGTCACACCCTCAATGTACATAGAGTGAAAATACCACCTAAAATTACCTATAAATACGAACAAAACTTTGCGGATTTTTGCGACTTGGTATGTCTTTCAATAAAATCAAGAAGATGAATCTATAAAACTAAGATGGAAACTGTTCAATGTTTAATTTAATAAGCCGAAGATCTTATCAATTTAAAACTATTGGCACATGCATTGTTTTAAGTTGATTGTAGATAATTATAATAAGTATTTATAATAACTAGTAATGCCAAATTATGTGTATAATTAGTATGGAACGTGCCATTTCTTGAAGGCTCAAAGCTTACTAAATACCCGTGGCGAGTTGCTGCTGTCCAAAACTTGCAATCAAACATTATTCGATTTCCGTTTTGTACTGTGCTTTCCAAAATATGGTACTATAGTTCCAGCAAAGGAAATATGTAATGATTTTTTTTGTTTTAAGGACGTATTTTTTTGTCACAGAGGTGAACTTACTGCTGAATCTAGAAACATCTATTTCGTCGCAGACTTATTGTGGGTGTTATACTTTACTTTTTCAATTTCATTGTAACTTGTTATTAAACTCTAATTTCATCTAGATATTACACAGAACTAAAACGTTCACCTACATATAGTTAAAGTGATCGACGTCTAAAAAAGCTTGACGACCAATGAGTGCGAGAGGGGACAAAAACGAAGAAATTTTCACTAGAAAATCTTCTTAATATTTGTTTGAGTTTCTTCTCAAATTCATTGAAAGGAAAAAACGCTTGAAAATAAGGAGATCACTTCTTGTTTATTCATTTTTATGGAATTTTTTTCAAAAATATGCCACTGTAAGAGGAAATCTCTTAATTTTTGTGTTAAAAATCATATAAAGGAGATTAATAAAGACTCTTTCATTTTTACTAGGATGCTATTGAATTTATTAATGAGGGAAACTTTTTATTTTTTTTTTCATTCATTTAATTTTTAATTAAAATTTTGCTTTTAAAATCTTAACATACATATGCACTTTGTGAATAATCTACTTTATATTGTTTTTAGTTTAATATGATGAATACTCTTCTTTGGGTTTTGTATTTTTAAATTGAAAATTTTTGATTTACATTTTTATTGTTCCAGAAGTTTTCAATGAATAGAGTTTCAAAATTTTCAAAAATAAAATATGATTTACTAAAAACTTTTTTTTAAAGTAAATATGTTTATCTGTCTAAACTTGTATTAAAGTTCAAGAAATGGCACGTGCCATACTACTCATATACATATTTTGGCATTACTAGTTATTATAAATACTTAAAAAAAATTTTGGTGTAAATAACTTTAAATTGATAAGATCTTCGGTTTATTAAAATTAAGAGGAGATTCTAATGAAAACCAAGATTCCCTTCTTAATATTATTGAAAAGTTTTCATCTTAGTTTTACAGATTGCCTTCCTGATTTTATTGAAATGGCATACCCAGTCGCAGTAAGGTCATCTTATTGGGAAAAAATCATAGAGAAATACGCTAAATTTTGTTCTGATCTATGGGGCATTTTAAGCGGTCCTTTTGCTCTGTGCAGGGTTCGAATATGGTATTTTTTGTACAATGGGTAGCCGCGGGCAATGGAGAACTAGTGTTCAAATATTTCATGACTTGTTTATTACGTTTTTTTCTAACAACGATCGCTTCTACATAGGCAATAGCAAATTTGCATACATTAAAATAGCGACTCTCCAAAATATTGAGCCTATTATAACTATGACTGTTAATATCAATTAAAACTCGTACATATCTATTTATATCTGTGTCAAAATTGTTATTGAAGTGTAAGTTCTTATAGGAGTTGGGAGATGGTTGCCTTAAACGTTTAACGCCACGATTTATTAACTGTTATTGCCAAAATAGATACAATTTTACACAAAAATAATCAACTGAGAAACTAAATTAACGTATAGAATATTTTGTAGAAGGCATTGTCACATTAGGAAGCAAGCGAGATGTAAAGATCGTTAGGTAAGCCATTACCGATCGCAAAGCGAGCTCCCGCTTGCTTTCAACTGTCATTTTTGTACTTAGCTTGGTAGCCATTTTTCCAGCAACATCGTGTATCGTAACAGTGAATAGCGCGCCTAGAACGAACTTCTTACTTTACGATATGTTGTAAATGAAAAAAATATGCTTTCAATAAACAAAACTTTATCTCGGTTACGAGAACAAAACACAGAAAGCGTTCCATTACACTACTGGTATAAAATGGAAGACACTTATAGTAAAATAATTTTGAAGAGGGTTGGCATCTTTTTCAAAGAGTGAGATTAATTTAACTGTTTTCTTTTTTAATATAAGGAGGATTAAAAAAAAACTTATTTTAGAAAATATTTTTGGACAGGGTTGCCAACTGTTTGAAAAATTAAATTTGGCATACTTAATAATACTCGTAAGTCTGAGATGTAGTGTTGGGAAGTGAAAAAACTGCGCTATGCAGAATGAGTTGGAAGAAAATGGAAAGTTTCAGTTTAACACTTAATTCATTTTTTTTGCATAGTATTTTTAATATAAAACTACGTCAACCTAAAATATGTTTGCATAACTATTTTTCATTCGTAAATAGCACTAACAAATTTAATGTTTTATAAAATATGCTAACAGGGTTGCTTTTGCAACTTAAGGAAATTTTATTCGAGTTGTCTGACAGAAAGAAACGGGCCTTTTATTAATGAAATATTACAATATGTGTGTCAAATAATAAAAGGTTTAGCAAAGCTTTATCTGAAAAACATTTTTTGTGAAAGTTTCGACCTATTTAAATAGTGTAATTCGATCTAATTCTTAAATCAAACGAAATACTGCAATACTGGAGGGAAACGAAAAGATTTACGGAAGTGCAGTATCGACAGTTTTTTATAGAGGGTTGTAAGCTGTTTGAGCAATTAAATGCAAAATAATGATAATGAACTGTACCCTTTTCTTACGACTAGGTATGTACATCTCGGAGAAAATAAAGGTAAAAAGTGCATTAATTTGCCTTTCGCACAATTTCCATATCCTTCACTGGTGTTAGATAGCCGAAATTGTGTTAGAAGTAAGATATGGGTGTAGAAATATGCTCAAAAATATCGGCCCACTCACACTCTTTTTTTACCCTAATATTCTTCCTTGAAAATGTTAGTTTTATAACTATTGAAGCGTGAATTCCGGAAATAGTAGCCGCATGCCAGTTTTCACTTCCACTCAAAACACAACAAACCCTGAGCTGACATTCATCTATTTGTCAATGCTGTGCTCGAAAGACATTGTGCTGTCATTTACTGAAGGCAAATAATAAAAATAGAACAGTGGCATAATTGATTTGTAATACAATAATCGCTGCTCAATTACTACCAATATTCTTCTCAAGTTTATATTTCTGCTCTCCATTTGATATTAACGGGCTGTTATTAGCGCCGTACTGCGACGGGTAATAATTTAATTTGCAAACTTTGAAAACTATAAATTAAAATGCTTCAATGCTGGCATTTAAATCTAACCGCAACTGTCCCTCCACAGTTCAATTAACTTATTTGTGCAATATCACAAAATACGAGCTTAAGTTTATATTGATGGGCTTACACACACACACACACACATATTTATGTAATGCATGTGTATGCATCTACGTACGGGTACTTATATATCTACATATGTGGATGTGCATATCACACGCCCAGTGCTTAAACGCCACTTACTCGATTATAACGCAAATAAAACTTTTCACATTCTCGTTTTATACGACTTTTCTTAAGCAAGCACAACAAAAAACAAAAAAAAAACAAAATCCTATAAACTCATTTCAAGGATAATTTACTTCAAAATCGCTCGACTTCCGTTCGCGGAATTAACTGTACAATCGCTTTGGCTTGTCCTTAACACACTTTACTGCCGTTGTTGCCATTCACGGAGGGGGAGGAGAAGAAGGTGCAGGAGTGGCGGGCTCGGAATAAACGTAGAATATAGTCAAAGAAGTGCAGTAATAAAACGAGCATCAGAAAAAGAAAATTCATACAAACTTGCTGCTGCGGTGACGAGCCATAAATTTTTCGTAAAGCGCTCTTACAAAAATTGAACTCAATAAAAGCGCTTAAATGGCAATAAAAGAAAGAATCAAGCAGAAATAAGTAAAAAGAGAAAAAAACATACAATTTTTGTTTTCCAATAAATTCAAATGTGTTTTCGGTTTTCTGTTTTTAATGTGTTAGCTACCGTGGGGTTTAGTTGTTATTATTTTTTTTTTTTTGTTAAGCAGCAACGCGGCAAACAGCACCAGGGAGGATACCAAATAAAAAGGACAAGAGGTCAGCATTGTAATCGCATGTTCAAATGCAATTTGGGTTTAGGTCAGACGATAAGGTTAGAGCGTATGTCGCAGGAAGACAACAACACGCACACTCACTCATTAAACTGTTGGAATATTTCATGTAGCTAAAAGCCAAACTAGTCTGCAAATATTCGATGTAATTTTTATGTTGATTTTTACCTAAAAGTTATGCTAGGTGCAATTTTTGCTATTTTTAATGGGCTTCAAAGCATTTATGTAGGTTATAAATAAACATCAAAAATGAAATTCTTGACCCCAATAGTTCCACGAATATCTAGAAAAAATCCTTGGAAAGACATCATTTGATCGAATTTCACTCAATCGTTCCTGTATGAAAAGCTTCATCTGCAAATACATATAACAAAGAAAAAAACCGATCTATAGGCTAAATGATTTATAAACTGGCATACATTTTTGGTTTTATCAAATACATAGAATCTTGTTGCACTGTTGTATTAATTTGTTGTGGATTTCTGTCAATGGCTATTATCCTTAAAGGCTTAGAGAAAGTAGACTGGGGCGATTAAATATGGGAATCTTTGCAGCCAAAAATATCGCGAAATGTATCACCGTTATTAAAATATCTAGAAGAGTTCAGGATTGTGACTTATTTTTAAAAAATCCAAAATACATAGATAGAAAAATAAATTTGTTCGGTATATAATTTAACTATTCGAGAGAGTAAATATTCTCGCTATTTATGGTCCTTCGCGGCACTCCACAATGGGGAAGTTTAACAGCGTCAAATCACAACTCCTCAGTGGCCAATTGCCATCGCCCAAAGGGCCGATAACGCGATATCGAGTCACTGTAGTTTTAATGCAGTTAAGATAGCCGTCGATATGATAATGCGCTTCGTCAGAAAATATAATTGTTCTATCAAAATTATCATCTAAGGCCGAAACTGAGAGCCTTCAATTACCACAAAAATCGTATAAAGCTGGAGAGAGAAATTTTCAGTTCATGAGATCGATAGCGAGTCAATATTCCAGGACTGAGTCGCATAGTTTCGTGTGCGGTAGTCACATTCTCATTCCGTACGATGGCAGAGGCCGGGAGCGTTGTCTACACCCTCTTATAGCGATGGACGCCTCAATTTGACCATGGAAATTTGATACTAACTTTCAGGCAATATTTTTTTTTAGCGGGAAAGAGCAGTTACTACCAAAATAACGTATGATTAAAAAAATACCAATATAAGGAACATCTTTTATAGCGTTCTGTGGTTGCTTTATAAGAGTTCTAACTATCTAAATCATCAAAATACAAATTTAATAAATGAACTTACATACATTTGCCGACAACTGTAAAAATTATAGCATCTTTCCGTAGTGTTATGACTTTTGCCCCTCCCTGTATCACAGAAATTGTTGGTAATCGACGCCCATTCGGTTATTTTAAATCTACCCCCTTGTATAATAAGTTTATGTCAACAAAGTAGCATGCTTTGGACACACGATTTCTATACTGGTGTAAACGAGTAGACTATATACCAAAGACTTGCTACCCTAAGATTTAACTATCCAAGAGGAGGCAATGAAAACTTTGTGTCGACTAAATTTTTTAGAATTGCAACACTACGACGAGAACTCCAGACAGAGAAAGTTGTTTCGAAGGTTGCCAGAGCAATACTCTCTGTGTTTGGCCACAAAATACAAAATGATAGCGAGAGGCTTATTTGGTAAGCATTTCTACCACAGAACAATGTAGAGATCCATGCACTCTCTTGGGAGGCACGGTGAAAGCTGTTTACACTGATGGCTCCACGACTTAGGAAAGGTGGAGTCGACGTCAAATCAAAGTCCGGAGTGATAGCCAAGCTGCGCTAAAGATCTTGGAGACTGTTCGCACCTCTTCATAAACTCTTCAAGCAATTAAGTTGACGAAATGGCTAATTGCAACCAAGAGCTTTCTCAAAAGCCTAGACCGAGTGGTGGCTAAATTCCTTCTTCGACAGAAAAGGAAGGAGTTATGAGGCCTGGTTGGGTTGATTTCAGGACACAATCCATGGGGACAACATATGATCACCAATGACATCATCGGTGACCCGATGTGCACTTCTTGCCCGGAGGATGAGGATAGCACAGAGAATTTCCTATGTATCTGTCGTGCTTTTGTTAAGCTGCGATGGAGCGTGTCCGAGTCAGATACATTGAGAATGGAATCGTTCATTTTACATATATCGGCAAGTTCAAAAAACCTGGACAATTTTTCGAGGAGAACTGAAGTCGCGTACCCACCTTTTTCCGTATTCTTTTCCCTTATCCCTCATTCCCTTCATCCTTCCCACGCCTTTAGTGCAATGGGCAACTTTGTCTAAGTGCTTGACAGCCCAATTTCGGATTTCCAGCCAAACTTAATTCCATTCCATATGGGCGTAACTCTGGTTTTTAAGCTTACTTATATAAGCCGTAGTTTTGAAGCTCAGGAGAACATACCTAATAACTATGCACATTAGAGTGTCTCGTCAAACAAAAAAGGATGCAGGTTTTTCGAGGGAATTATACAACTTATTTAGCCCTACCGCAATTATCAATCATTGAAACAACTCATTGCCGTGAATTTACAAGCAAAACAAAAACAAAATGGGAAAAAATGAAAGGAAATGTGCTGATTTTGTTTTAAGATTTCCGTCAAGATATTTGAGAAAAATATTAAGATTTACGTGAGCTGGGCCGATTTCGAAATTCCTCCGAAAATCTCATTATTATGATACCGCAGAAAAATTGTTAAATATTAACTTAAACTCTTTTAAATCCTGAGATGGTATTTGTTTATATTTTTAGAGTTCGATCCCTGCAAGAAGCCTGATGAGGAGATGTCGTTATCTCCGAAAAAGCTATAACTTTTACCATTGTTGTTTTTGTCTATAATTCTTCCATTTAAAAACTGGCCTTGAGCTCATAAAAATTATTGTGTGATATTTTTAATTATAAAAAATCAAAATTTTTGGGGGTATATTCACGTAAATCTTAATATTTTTCCGAAGTACTGGCTCGGCAGTCTTAAAATATAATAAATGCTTTACCTAATTCCGATTGAAAAGCACAACAGATTTTATTTTGCACGGAGAGGCGAATCCATATCAGGTGGTGTTAAAAGTACAAACACAAAAATTTACATTAACAAATTATACGAACAATGATCGGAAGATTTACAACAAACACATCATTTTGACTTACCGTTCATCAAGCGAATTTAATCATCCGCTTGATCAACTTCACCTTATATGAATTCGCCTTGGATACACCCATACATATTTGTGTAAATCGATATTTACATTTCTGTAGCAATTTTGTGTTTATTGTTGTCATAGTAACCCTCTTTTATTATTATTGTTTTACTGGTATTCTTTTCGAACTGGAAAAACACTCTACGCGTTGCGTGTCGCTTTTTATGGCGTACTTTTAGGCTGATTACGATATTGCTGGCATTTCGGTTACAAATACTCGTAAATTTATTGTATCTGCATTAATACAGATGAGAGGATGTGCGAGTGCACATAAAAAACCCACATTCAAATCAGTAATAAGAAAATGTAGGTAAAACAATTACTAAGAATAACCAATAAAATATCTCACACATACTACAACTATAAAGTAGTATATTTACATAATATATACATATATTTGCACTCCTATATAGACTAACACAATTACAGTTGTGCATTTTAAAGTACATACATTTTTTGCACGCATACATCGTGCACAGTTATTTGTATTATTTATTGTAAAATTCCCTGTAGATGCGTCATGACCAGCTATTTGTTTCACATATTTCACTCATGATGGCGTTCTGCACAAATTCTGTACAAAATAATTCGCCAAATCAGCTGCAAAAGTTCTTCGAATTCCGCAACTTGTGCTTTATGTCGACGGTGAAATTTTTTATGTCATAATTTTCACATTTTCATGTTCATATTTACAAAGGCATCTCAACATTTTCGTAGGTAGAGTAATTGTATTCATGTTATTTATTATTATTATTATTTTTTTTAAATTATTTTAAAAGATAATTAATCTAGTAAAATAAACAAATGCTGTCTGTCACAATGCAAACGCAATTAGTTGAAAAAGTTTAGCAATCGCGCTTTAAAAATAAATTTCTATCACAATAAATCTCATACAAATCTCTCACGTAAGTGTTTTTTATATTACAATTCTTTAGATTGATCTGTACCTCTTGGAATATTTTAGTGGCTTCATAAATGATGTCCTACTCTAAGGCGACCAAAATTTAGGTCTAATAATCATTAATATGTGATTACAAAGGGTTGCTACCTGTTAAAAAATATTAATATAATATTGCTGGTGTGAAAATAAATCGGTTATACGAAAACGGTTTTTAAGGTAACTGAATTTCTACTATACTCCTATCAAACGAAAAAGATTTATGGAAGCTTTTTTCGAGAAATTTAAATTAACCTCAATTTATAAGATAAACGACGCATTGAAATACTGGTAGAGGTACTGAGAGGGGTTTATAAAAATTTGGGTTCGCAAAAATTTTGAAGGGTTCGCGACTTATATAAAAATTCATTTTAATAATATAAGTGAAATAAGGATATATTTAAAAAAAAAATTGTGTGGAGGCAATTTTTAAAAAAGTTAGCAGTTTTTCAAAACTAAAGAAATTTTTGTCTATGTTAAATAAAGTATAATAAAATTAAATTGTTATGAACAACAGTTTTAGTATGTATTTATCAAGGCGTATTTTTGAATGGAATTGGCACCTCTACATTTTTTTTTAAATCTATATATGTAGGCATAAAAATGTTGGCAAGAAAAGCCTATTTTTCTGGATACTCGTACGTACATTGCCAACATACTGGAATATAATTTTTGAAACTTCTTAACACTGATAGATTTATATAACCGCTTGCATAAGCTCATTAGGAAGATCAGGGAACACATATGTATAGCATTTCGTGTATCAGATTGAGGTTTTCCGCACTCGAAGGCAATAATGAGACTTCTGTGCATTTCTAACAATAAATTGGCACCTAACCACAGCACCCCAATGGCAGGCTGCGCAGTTGACAATTATAAAAAAGTATCAGCTACCAACCGTATTCGGCAATTATAAAGTAGGGGTACATTTGTTTAGATAATAAGAAATTACCGCTAAAAAATAAAAAGGAATCAAAAGTTATTGCCTTAAGTGAAATTATTTATTATATTTTCTGTTATATTAGAATTCAGAACGTTAAACCGAATGCCATGTGAGCGAAGTCGCAGAATTGCCAGAAATTTGAAAGAAATAATTTAATGAGTAGTTCGAAAATTGAGAAAATCAATTATTAAATTACTTTAGAAACATCTTTTGGTCGCTCAGGTCCAAAACACATTGTTTCGAATGCGGACAATTATATTGCACTGTAATTTGCTTACTCATTGGGGGCATTCATTAATTTAAGCAGATCCAAAACCAAAAGCCAACCACACTCTTGTTTCTTTTCACTTGTTTTTTTCTTTCTTACTTTTGTGTTTTGTTGTTCGCATCGCATGGGTACAATTTCATAGGTGACCTGTTTTTAAAGCCGTTTAACCTTTTCAACTGAATAGCTGAGAATATCATCGGGTCAAGCTGGCATTAACCAACTCAACACTCCAACTATTTATATATTTCTATAGTCACGCAAAGCTTAGATTGGAAAAGAGACCAACCATTCGCTTAAACTTTTAAATAGAACGCAAATAAATTTGTGTGTGTGTGTGTTTGTATGTTTACATACAATAGATCTTATAGATAGTATGTAGTTGCCCGAGCGGACTAATAAATGTTCGGTAAGTTAGGCGGAGTGAAAGTTACAAATACTTGTCGCTACTTATTTTAAGTTCTTATCAAATTTTTATCTTCTGCAAATAATCAATATTAATTCCAATACTTTTTTACCAAAGATCCATTTCTGAAAACAGCACATAAGCATCGTGTTTTATAGCTTCTTAAGTTCTACGTTGACCGCGTTAATTACCCCTGCATTGCTACCGAAAAAAATAATCTCCTAACTTTTCCTTAAATTTTAAGAAATAACCACAAATTAGAAGTTACCAGATTTAGGGAATATGGCTGTGGGCAAACTTCTTCGATGCCTGACAGTGTCTTTTGATTTGTGCACTAAGAACTGGGGTAATTTCATGTAGTCAGAAGAGGATACACCGTTTCTCTGTTATTTTTAGGGATCGCAACGGTTATAATTTTTATTTAAAAAAAATCATAATTCAAGCATTGTTATGTGATTTTTATTTATTCGATCACTTATTGTCGATATTTTGTGATCGTTAATTTTCGACCAAGTTTGAACGTTAATTTTTAGTTCTCTCTTTGTATGAAACTTGGTCAAAAATAATCGGTATTCTAGGTCGTAAAATTGTTCGATCACAACAAAAGGGGATAAAATTGTGCGTGATACCAATATTAGCAACACCATCAATATTAAGATTTATGTTTTATGACCGATAAAATAAAAATCACAAAATATCGATGAAAGCAATTTAAGTCCAAGATTAACGATTATTTTTTATCGAAACAATTAAGTCACAAAATATCAATCAAATTTTTTTTAAAAATAAAAATTTAAAATAACGATCAAACTTAGGCCAGATTTGCTTAACATATAACATTAGATCGGTATATTCGAGTTTTGTTTTGATCGAAATTCTTTCCAATAATTTTTTTTTATTTTCGGTCCCTGGTTATATTTTTTTTTGGTCTTTGCAATTTTCTTAGAAAATATTTTGCAAAGAGAGCTGTAGATCATCCAGTCTAAACTTTTTAGCTGTTGCTGGGAAAAGGAATTATGTAAATTACATTTTCTCTTTGGCAGCATTCACACATTTAGCTGGCGTTATAAAATTATTTTTCTTTTATGCTGAAGATTTTTTACACAAACCAAATCTTCAATCATTATTTTCTCTGTTCGTTTCTTTCTCTTTATCTTTCGAGTATTTTTTTTACTCTCATTCTCTCGCTTATAGTAAGTCACATTTATTTTCCCTGAGCTCTATTTCCGCAATGTGTATTAATTCGTTCTTGACCTGGTCCATATTTACATCGTTCATAAAAAATTTTAGTCATCCTACCCGAGCATCGTCCTCCGCATTGAAATGTTCTGTGTGATAGTCCTAAGCAGTATTGCCAGTTTAGCTGTTGCTATATTCTTTATTTTCTGAGTTTAATTATGAAAATTGTGTTGGCTCTTTTTAGCTATAAAATTAAACCTACTTCATTGATTGTTGTTGTCCTTTTTACAATACATTAACTTATTCCATTGGAACATTTTCTACAGGTTCATTATTATTTCGACAAGTTGATTACATTCAAAGAAATTTTAAACGTAATTGATAATTATATGCAGTGTAAAATATGTCAGACTTTTCCTAAGAGTTACGGATTGGTGAGGAGCAAAAGTTGTCGCGTACGCTAATGACGTCACGATCACACTCAGAGGAAAGTTTCCCGAAATACTATGCGAGCTAATGCATCGATCGCTTCGGTAGGTATCCGTTGCGGGCTTAGGGGCAGCTTAAATAAGTTGGAACTCGTACTCTTCACGGGAAGGTATAAAATGTCTGCGATAAATCCACCGGAACTAAACGGCATCCGGTTAAGTCTTACTACAAGTGCCAAATTTCTAAGCGTTATTTTACATAAGAAGTTGAACTGGAAAGAGAATATAGTGCAACGTTATGAAAAGGCTTCCATAGCCCTCTTCACCTCACCAAGAGAGCCATAGGCGGGAAATAGGGTCATGCGGATCTGTCGGTGGATATGTACAGCCGTCGCCAGACTAATTCGCCTATATGGAGTGATGGCATGAAATCTTAGATCTCCTGCGGCTTTGGATTTGGCAGGACAACAGATGACAGCAATGACTACTCTGCGATTAAGATATAGATTTCAGTGGCATCCCAGACCCATGGTCACTCTTGTAATTAAACAAGTTTCACTTCACAATCAATTTCTGAAAGTAATTTTATAACGAGAATTCCTAGTAGGGAGGATTGGAATCAAGAGTTTAACACTACAACTGATAGTATTGTCGTCTATACAGATGGCTCGAAACTCGACAGTTGGGTGGGAGGAGGCGTCTTCGCGCGAAACCCTCCCGTGCAAATCTCCTTAAGGTTACCAGACCACTGCAGCGTTTTCAAGACTGAGCTGTCAGCTATTATGAAAACGGTGAAGAAGCGTGGAATAGGAATTCTAGGAACAAATATCTTCATTTTTAGTGATAGCCAGGCTGCAATCAAAGCTCTGAGTTCATTCACGTTTAACTCTAACGCACTGGACTGCCGCCTATCTCTATAGCCACTATCTCTGCCACTGGCAAACTGCTATTTAGAGAATATATATATGAACAAGATGGAGTCAAATATCGACTTGTCGAAGCGTATACTCTCTAAAAAGAGAAAATCTTTCTGGTGGGAGCTCTAACCGAGCACTGTCTAATAGGAAAACATGCTGAAAGGCTAGATGTACCTTTCCGAAGATGCTGCAGGAGCTGTAGGAACTATAAAGAGGAGGAAACGGTCTTACATCTACTGTGTAACTGTCCTGCACTGTGCAAAAGCAGGCTGCGGTATCTGGGATCACAGCGAGGCAAAATGGTTTAACAAAAGGTAATATTTCGGAGGGTTTTGTGGTAACACATTGGGCCTTCTATTTATGGTCTAAGTGCGCTGTCGTAGGCGGCAGCCACTTCTACCCACCTACCTACCTATCTTAAGAGATTATGTATTCGTTTCAAATCCAGTTTGGCGTAATTTCTACCGACCCTGCATTATTAATTTTACGTTTTCTCATCACTATTGTAACTTGTTCATTTAAAGATGGTTGCAAAGCATGTATTGCTTTTATTTGTATTACCAACTTATATATCAACTTATCGAACTTTTGTTAGGCCACTCGTTTGCCAACAAAACTGCTGTCTATAACAAAATCGCACGCACGTACCTTGATGAGTGACACCATTCAACACATAGACACATCACAATACACGCACTTATAGTAAAATCAAAAGTAGGACTTCCACCCCCGTCCACTAGAATGGGTGACCGACACGTGCCATAAGCTCGCACATACATTTTTACCTCTCACATTAACAACTCTTTGTACCAATGTACACATGCATAGTATGCATTTAGGCGCTCAACCCAATAAACTGTATTATTCAAAAAACCCCTTTGCCTCTGCACTACTCCACCAATCAAAAATTCCGTAACGATGTTAACTAATGAAATGTGAAAAATCTCATTTTTAATCCGACGGTCAACCCAGTCGTTCATACTACATAAATTCAACTAATTTCATTCTCTTATGATCTCTATAAACTCACTCTTCATCCTCATCGTCATCCTTATCGCCAGCTGTGTTATTATTCTCATAGAAGACATCATCCTCATGGGTATCCTCATCTGAGCTAAAATTCTTCGCATCTTCATCATCATTTTCATTGTCGTTGTTGTTATTATTGTTGGTTACGATGTCCTTGTTGGCACGTCGCTTAGCCGCTTCCTCCTCTAAGTATCTGGCTTTCGTGATTATTTCATCACTATAGATCGGTGACGAAAGATAAAGCAGATAAAAATAATTAGTTTAACGACAGCAAGTAGCACAAAGTTGTTATTGTAGTTTGAGGTAGAGAAAGGCGAGCAAGAGGCGGGGGCGATGTATGTATATTTGCAGGCGTATGCCAAAAGATTAATGGTGTTGGTGAATTGCAGAAATAATCAGAAAGGATAAAGGTGAGGTAAAAAGGAATAATTAAAGTTTTTGTTTCAAGAGTAGGCACTCGTGCGACTGAAGTGCCGGTAGTTTTGGTGAGAGGAGTTTTTGTGGGGGGTTTGATGTTGAAGTTATTTTTATAGCATAGAGATGGCCAATTTTGGTGGTAAAGTGATAGGCTGAGGAGGGCTTGTGGACAAGTAGGCAGGTTAATTTAATTGAGTTGTACGTGTGTATCTGTATGTGTATGTGTGTATGTATGTGTGCAATATAAACTTACATAGTTGGGCGTACCTTGCAGTGAAAAATATACTAACTAAAAAACACGCTAGCTCACGATCTGCTAGTTATTGGTGTTTTTTTTGTCAATTTATTTATTTAAAGAATACCAGCACAGCGAATTTTATGGTATTTTTGTTTGGATGTTTGCTATACTTTCCCCCAAACACTACTGGAGGAATTTGTATGAAACTTCACACAATTATAGCTTATATTACACAGTGCTACAAAAAAGAATGAAGTCGAAATACCTGGGAAGTGATGTTATTTTCCTTGTAGGCCTTATCGAGTAGAACGAGAATCCAATTTGAAATTTGTCAAACAACCCCAAAATCTCGACTTAACTTTAAAAAACCGATTTTTCGTGGTTTTGCGCACTTCTTAGCCCATATCTTAGCTAATTAACAACCGATTTTCATTCTAAGAACGGTTTAAGAAAGAAGAAACTCAGCCCTTTTGAAAAATATATAGACGTCTTAATAAAGCTGAAGAAATTTACTTGTTTTTGCACAACAAACTTAAATTTTGCTACCCTTTTTCTTCAAAGAGTACGTTCGATACCGAGTTCAACGAGTATTTCTTATAAAAAGCGGCCAAAAAGTGACTGAGTTATTTTACTTTTTATAAGAATGAAATTTTTGCAAAAATTTGCTTCTGTTGTTCCCAAGGAAATTATCACTTAATTTTTTAGTTTTTACTCAATTTTGAAGTCTTTATAAATTTCCGTTATACTGAAGTGCACGTGTTGTTTATCTTTTGTTGTTTTTGCTGTTAAATTTAATAAAAATCGTGGTAAAGTAAAACTAAAATGTGCGACAAGCGTAATAAGTTTTGCTACATTTGTGGCTTATTTACGGATACAAGTCATCGGCGTGATTTTAAAAATAATATTGGTGTTGTAAAAATATATAACAAGATTTTCGAAAGGTTTTATAGTGCGAGTCGCTGGTACGAGCCAGAATTTACTTGTGAATATTGCTGCACAACATTAAAAAAATTTAAAGTTCAACAATCAATTACTTTGCCCTTTTCTGTGCCTATGACTTGGCATCATCAGGCATATCGTAAACAAGACGATTGCTATTTTTGCAAAACAAACGTTTCAGGTCACAATTTTAAATCGCGGAAAAACGTAAAGTATGCGAATGTTGTCCTTATATCCTTCAAAAGGTCTGAGTTTCTTCTGTCTTAAACCGTTCTTAGAAAGAAAATCGGTTGTTAATTAGCTAAGATATGGGCTAAGAAGTGCGCAAAAGCACGACAAATCGGGTTTTTAAGGTTAAGTCGAGAGTTTGGGGGTGTTTGACAAATTCCAAAATTGGATTCTCGTTCTACTCGATAAGACCTACAAGAAAAATAACATCACTTCCCAGGTATTTGTGAGTGTCACACTGTGTTATGCTTTAAAATAAGACATGTACTTATTTGGATTTTGTAAGCTTATACTTTTTTAATATATTGCCAGAGTTGATTCCTCTGTGAACATTTTTGATTATTTAAAGGCTTAGTATAATTCAACTTTTATATAAAATGAAGAAAATAAATTTATTTAAATAATAAAATACATATGTGAAATTATTTACTATGTTGCGAAAATAATCCTATTTTATTTCTCCTTTCGAAATCTTTGAAAAAAATGAAAACATAGTTGAAAATTTCCAAATGTTATGCTAATTTAAATGTACTCAGAAAAAAAGGAGTTACCAGCTATTTGCAAATTTTAAATATTTTTGAATTGAAACGGACTGCCGCACTCAGTAATTCATAAAATTTGTAAAATTTCTCTTAAAGGGAATTTAACTGATTATCGTTAAACTCAATAATTAATTCTACACCTCAGAGTCCCAATTTAAGGGATCGTTTGTTAAAGAATTGTTAAATATGTCCCCATTATAACGGTCCATGTGAAATAAAAATTTCAATTCGTTCTTTTTTTGGTCGTTTTGTCTGGTGAAACTGAAAAAGACGAATAGCTCAATGCCTTGGGTTCAAACCTCGGTCGGGATACCGAATATTTATAATTTTAAAATTTGAAAAGTAAAAAGGATCCAGGGTTCTTGTAGAGGAGGGCATGAGAATAACAGGGACTCGGAAAATTTTCTTCTATACAGCGCTAAAAAGTTCTATAATTAAAGTGATTGACGTCTAAAAAAGCTTCAAGCCCAAGGAGTGTGAGAGGGGACAAAATCGAAGAAACTTTCGCTAGAAAACCTTTTTAATATTGGTTTGAAATTCTTCTCCAATTTATTGAAAAAGAAAACGACTGGAAGTAAGTAGATAACTTCTTATTGATTAATTTTTATGGGATATATTAATAACGACAACTTTTTTCTTTTAAAAGAGCCTCTTAATACAAATTTTGCATTTGTGAGTAATCATTATTTTTAGTTTAATATTATAAATATTGTTCTTTGGATTTTTGTATTTTCAAAAATGAAAATTTTTGATTTACTTATTTATTGTTTCGGAAGATAATAACCAGTTTATAAAAACAGTGTGAATTTTATTTTAAGAAAATAATATCCGTAAAAAATGTAGGTACCAGTAATTTTAAATTAGTAAGATATTCGGCTTATTAGAATTAAGCGGAGATTCTAATGGAAACCAAGGTTTACTTCTTAATTATATTTTAATTATATTGAAGAGGTTTTCATCTTAATTCTACTTTCTCAACTACTTTAAAAAATCATAGTTTCACATATTATCTTCTTGATTTTATTGAAAATACATACCCAGTCGTAATATGAAGAACTTCTTAATGAAAAAAAAATCATGGAGAAATCCGTTAAATTTTGTTCTGATAAATAGGGAATTTTAAGAGGTATTTTCGCTCTGTGTAGAATATTATATTGCCCTGTACTTTTTTGAGCTCAGAGAAAATCACAACTCTTCACAAAATATTGATTTTTTTTAACTTTATAATTAAACCTCGTACTGTACATGTTATCGGTTTTAAAAAAAATGTCATTAGAGAGTTGTTGAATCCAAATATATTTATATTTCGGGATGTAATTTATGTGAACATTTTATTCAATTATAAGTGCTGAATCTAAACATACTACATAACATAATACTAAGAGATATATGTTCTAAAAAATAAAATGCATGCAAATTTGGAGTCTTTTAGTGTAACTCTAAAAAAAATAATTAATTAGTGATTTGATATTAAATCCAACAAAAAGGGAGTAAAATTGAAATATAAAAAAAATATTTGTGAAATTTTCTACTATAGGAACAATTTTAGGGTATTACCAAAGTGTTTCAATAAATTTAATTAGCTGAGATGATCAAGAGCAACTTAGAAATTAGTTAGCAAGCGGAAGAAATAAAAGTATTAATTGCTGATTCGTTCGACAAATGACACTGAAGATGGCGCTAGGCCGAAACCGATTTGTCTCAAGCTATGTCAACATTTCACCCTGTCGGAAAGGCAGAAGATCAAAAAGAAACAGGACTAATTGTGGTGGAAACTAAAAAAAAAATTACATAATTACATGGTGTATGATCTTCGCCCAAAGGGACAGTGTCCCTTACTTTAAAGTATTAATATTTTCGAAAAACATATCCGATATAAATATTTTCTCTCCAAATAAGTTTGCCTACACAAGAGCAGTTTAAATTTAAAAATAAATTTATAGAAACCGAATTAGTTTCGTTGCCTGGACACTCTGTAGCAATAGGTTCGACTACAAGGTACAAAGTATGATGCTGTTGTTGTATATGTTGTCATTTCTGTTAAGGTTTTTGCTTTAGTGATTTTTTGTTATTGTCTTTTTTTCTTTTTTTTTTTTGCTAACTCACCGATTCTTATGCAAGTCACGCTTCGAAACACACACAGCACTGTACTCATCCTCCAGCAAACAAATTTCACGCTTCTTGCAATTTAACGGCCGGCAAAGGTCACCTAAATGAAAAAGAAAAGTAACAGAAAGTTTAAATAATCCACTTTGTGAATAAGCAATTAAAACTTTGTTACATTTATACAAATTTTTATTCATGCAAAGACTTAACAACTACACCAAAAAAAATATATATATTATTGCAAGGTGTATAAATTAAGTTAACTCCGCATAATTAGCGGTTGTACTCATTGCCTCTGTCCTGGGAAATTACTACTTACCTTTTCTACATCATTTCATAAAAAATAAGTGTAGTAAATAAAGTGTTTTTTTTTTGTCTTGAATACATATGAAAAGCAAACACTCTCCTCGTTTTTAAAAAACAAATAACGGGTGCCTATAAAAAGTTACATTTATTTTTATTTTTATTTTTATATTCATTTGTACACAATAATAGTCAGCGCGGACAATGGCAAATAAGAAACAACAAATACAGCAAGCAATTTCCAAGCTTCAATCGAGCAGTAATCCTACACGTAGTGCCATTATTGTATTGAATATTTTTGAATTTTATTGAAGGGAGAATGTACTTTCGCTGAAATTGCTAGCAAGCATGGTCGTAAAGTAAGTCAAGTTATAGATATGACTTTTTGAAAAACAAAAATAAAATCAGCAGGGTCAGAACGATATAAAATTTATTAGTAACACAAAATTTACTCGCGCTTTGAACAAAATTCATTGCAGGATGGAAGAAATGAGAATGATATCAATCAAATAGTAAGTAATAAATTTATGTGAAAAAACAGATTTACAACTACAACGAGATATTTCATAATTATATGAATTATAGTAACTTTTTCCAGAAATTCCAAAAAAGCTAATTAAATTCAATTTGGGCATCAATAGAATTTTGAGCTGAGCATGCAAAAAGCAAGAGTTTTAATATACTTAGCTAATTTTTAATAACAAATTACTAAATATTTAATGAATATTATTATTCAAAAGAACTGCAGTACTGGAATGAAAAATTTATTGTAACATTTTTGAGAAATCCGCTGAAAACTTTAGTGCCCAATAAATGATAAAACTTTCAATGAAATTGTACATTTCGCGAAAAAGTTACAGCTTTTCTGGCATTAGGTAGAATTAATTCTAGCTACGAAAATATTTGCACAGCAAATTGCTTTCACTTCTATGTAAATAGGAAAGTTCAAAGCTTTTTGGACTTATTGGTTTGAAAGAAATAGGGTAAGTTTTGTGTCTATTATAAATACAGCAAACTGTGCATATGTTAAACCAGGCTCTTTTTGAAAGACTAATGAGGAAACAAAAATGATACCCAATATTACTTGAAGGCTTTAAGAGAATTTCGAAAATACTGTAAATATTTTAAGTGAATCTGGAAAGGAGAGAAGAGGCAGTTGGCAGGAGATGGCAAGCGACAATTACGAGTTAGAGAAATTAGACATTCCTTTTGTAGCTGGTTTATTTATCGAATTGAGGGGTTTACAAGGCTTAAAGATCCACCCAGTTAGCTATTTTGTTGGCTTCGGAGACATTTCAAGATATTTGTAGTCAAATTATAAACACCATTGCGGATGTACTCACATAAATTTTCTTTTTTAAGGTATGGCTCGACTGAAAGTCGTACATGAGACCTCAGTTAGCTGAAAACAAAAGAGCACAATCAGAAACCTCAATCAACTACACATTCCCAGCTTAATAATAGAGGTAATATATTCAAAACTGCTGAAAATGTTTCTTGCGCCTTTGGTAAATTTGCTCCGCCATCCACAAAAAATTGTATTACTGAGGTCAATTTATGATTCTTATTCGAAAATGCTTAACACAACTGTAGTTTACAGTTGGTAAAACTATGCCTATATTTTAGCAAACAAAATTTGTTCGTTTGCTTTGTGGCAGCTGTTGTAGATACTTCCAAACTGGGCATTTCAGTTTCATAGTACTTTTTTCGCATTCACATGGTTTCTATGATAGAAAAGTGAGCACAAGTGGGTTGTAAAACAAGAGCCTGTTTTGATACCACTGCTTACCTTGGAAGGTGAACCACCGAATGAGAAAGTAGAGAATGTTCTCTGAGTTCAGGTCTGCTAAACAATCTAAAAAGTACTTACTAAAGAATTGGTCGTTCGTCTGGACCAGGGCGGGACAGTGACAATGATAGTACTCTTCTCTTCTTCCTCGCCCTGCAGTTGCTAGAAAATTCGTTGGCAAAGTATCCCACCCTCTTTATTCCTCCGACTGTTCGGAGCGGTCAGGGCGAAAGAGAGGTTTGGATAGATTTACGTCAATCTTTCGCCCAACCTTACGGATAGTCTCGACACCTAGTATTACCTTCTCAATGAGTTGCGAATTAAATCTGTGCTTTGACAGTCAGATTACACTGCGGAACAAAATTTTGCGGCCGGAGATTTTTAAGTCGATTTAGGGTAATTTGGGGACGCTGATTACGAAAATAATATCAGTTTTTTTGGCTCTAGTTTTTCAGATAAAGACTTTTAAATATTTCACGAAAAAACCTAATTAAAAATAAAAATAGTGATTTAAATTATATTTTTATTGCGCGCCTGTATAAAAATAATACAAAAAAAAAAAAATATATTCTTTTCATTAATTAATTTTAAAAAAATTACAAACAACTTTTTTCTGTAGGACCTCCTATGATGTCGTTGCTCAGGACAATCCCGTATTAAGTTCCAGCAGTAGTCTGCCATCATGTGGTCGTCCCATCGACCTTGGTATCTTTCTTCCATTATTTTTATGTCCTGGTGGAACCGTTCACCTTGTTCCGCACTGTAATCGCCTAGGTTGTCCGGGAATTTGTCCAAATGACTATGTAAATAATGTAATTTAATGCTCATTTTAGCTCCTATGATTTTTTCTCGGCTTATCAGTTGGTCATGAACCACATTTGCTGTTCCTACCTCCATATTTTCTCTTTCTAATCCAATGTTCATTTCTTGCACGACTGTCCCATAAACATATAAAATAGGGGTATTTAGTATACCCACTTTGTTGGCCCAATAAAAATGAAGTGTAGTGCGAGTTCGATGGGGTGAATGCCGTAGCCTACCCTTCCGCTTAGCTTGGAACATCCCGTACAGATAGCTTTCAACTCTGGTTCTAGGTTTTAGAGATCTTCCCTTTCATTGCTCTCTGGAATTTGGTGTCTAAGCAGCGTGTGTGCCAGAGTGTCCGAATCTGAGTTCTCTCCATGCCTGGATCGACAGATTAGATTAAGATTAATTCTCGAGATTTGGTGCGTATAGAGGGTTGTGCATGATCCGAGATTGAGTATTATGACAGCTATGTACTTTCCAATTTTTTGCCTATAGTGGAAGGTTGTGTTCTGAATATGAACTGCACCGTTCTAAAATATAAACAATGGAAGTTCTGAATTTTAATTGTAAATTTCTGAATTTAACGGAGAAATTCGGAATTTCAAATATATTTCTTGAATTTGAATTTGAATTCTGTACTTGAATTCCAACTTTCTTAATATGAGTTGCAACTCTCTAAACTAAAAAAATATTTAAATTCTGAATTTGAATGGCAGCTTTCTGCAGTAAAAAATGGGAATTCTGATTTTCAATTGTAACTTTCTGATTTAAAAGAGAAGTTCGGAATGTGAAATATAATTTTCTGAACTTGAGAACAAAATTCTGAATTTGAAATAGAAATGGAAATTCTGAACTTCAATTCTAACTTTCTGAATTTGAATTGTAACTTTCTGAACTGAAACTAAAAAAGGTGTAGTGTCTTCTGTCACTTTTTCATTAAAGTCACAGCTAAAATTCAGTATAACTCCAAAATTACAAGAACCAATAACATTATTTTTGAGAAAAAAAAAGCAAACACAAGATTGACGTTTTGTGGTACTTGGGGTGCGGAGCGCAAACTTCAAACTTTTTTCTCGCAAATGACAAGAAACACCTCTTTAAAAATTTCAGTATATTTTAGGAAGAGTTCAAATTTGATGAAAATATTTTTTTTTTTTCGAAAATCAACGATAATCCTAGCATGAATTCTGATCAAAAAAAACTATTGTTTTTAAATTTATTTCTTAATAATATAAAAATTTGACAATTAACCAACAATTTTGCTTAAATTACTTTTTTTTAGGACTAATAGTTTTCGAGATACAAATGCTTAAAAAAGTATTTTTTTCAAATTCAAATTTAAAATAAAAAAAATGTTGCGAAATTAATTTGCACAGTTATTTAGCACTCCAAGTACTACAAAACAACAAAGTTAAAAAAAAAAATCTATGATCCACCATTACTTTATATGTATAAGTCGGACTGGTTCGAAATATTTCATCTTTTTTGTAGCTGAAATTTTTATGCAGCGCACAGTTTATTTTCCAATAAATCCCATATTAATAATATTCTGCACTTTTATTGCCATATTCTTATAATCAATAGTTCAATAGTTGCAAACAAGGATTCAAATACATTTTACGAAAATGTCTACAAAAATATATCATACTTGCCATCAAATGTGGACGCCAGTGCAATAAATATCATAGCCGCATAAACAACTGAGCATAATTTTTTAATTCGATCGCTCCGAATGGGCAAACAAATCAATCAAAACTATCTCAGTTACATAAATAAAACACCGCCGCTAAAGAGTTAGAGTAAATAAAAGTACAAATATTTATCGCGCACAATGTATGAAAAAAATATGAAGTGTTATTCTGCAACGCTCGCTTGCTCGCATGCGTTAATTTAATTAAAATATTATATTCAAGTAAACATTGTTTAAACATCATTCTTTAATATAGATACATATATATATATTTTTTTTTAATCTGCCATATGTGTATTATATGTTATCTACGTTTTTACGAGGCTATATGTATAGCCATGCATGGGCAGTTGTATTATTCTGCTCCAAGCACATCTACCTCCTCGGCACTTTATGCGCGCTGGGCGTGTGTAATAAATCGCGGTCACCTGCTGGCTTTTTACGACTACGCTTGTGTGCGCACCAAACAAAAAAAGAATAATTTACTTAAGCTTGCAAGCACAAAAACAAACACACACACACACACACCCGCACTACATTGTGAACAAATTTATAAACCATTTACCTACATATGTACATACATTCATATATATGTGTATATATATATATGTTTAATATGTGCACATTTTACGAGCACAAAATACTCACTTGTGGGATCATGGATCCAGCGTTTGCGTTCGCCGTTGCTGCTCTTCGATTGCATTTGCGAATTTTTATTTATCTGCAAGAAACAGATGAAAAATAAAAATAAGAAAAAAAACATATTATAGAAAGTGGTTACGTAATAAAATTTCAATTACATATGTGAATTCAAGTGTATTAATATGAGTACACGAAGACGGAGGTACTTATGCATACAAAAATAAAAAGTGAAATTAAAACAGAAATATTGCAGAGAAAAATGGAGAATGGCAAACAGTGATAAATTCATTGTAGGTAGAGCTTAAATTAAATACAAAGCAAAAAAAAAATGGTATAATGAAAGTTGAATTAATGAAGGCATCACAATCAGACTGAAAATTGCAGCACATTGTAGGTATTGTTGTTGAATAAGTAGGCACCGAAGCAGAATTTTTTTGCAGACCTACAGGTGATACATGGCGTATGAGTAACATCGATTTGTCGATATCGCACAGTGAAAAGATCATATGAGGAGTTGGAGTTTAATTTGGCGTTCATTTTTCGTATGTAAACTTTATGGACATAAATAAAGAAAAACAAGGAAAAATGGGCGTGATCGGATCCACTAGAAACCTAACCCCAAGAACTGCTTCAAATCAAGCACACCGATTAACATACTTATAAAAAAGCTAAAGTTTTGTCCACATGCTTGTAATAATATTATAAGGAAACATCCAAAATACAAGCGTGATGTGTGTATTTTAACCAGAGTTATTAAATAATGAATATAAATTCCGATGATTACCACTAAAATTAATTATTTTTTAAGAACCCATTTAATGATTGTAATTACCATTATATTTACTTTTTAACTTTCAATGACCGGTTACCATTAAAAATAATGAAAAAATACTAAATTTTTCAACCATTCGAGGAAAAAAATCAGTTATATTCAAAAATAGTCAAAATCCCCAATGCAAATTGTCCAAGAAATTTTTTTTTTTTTGTTTTTGATTGTGTTGAATTATTTTTTGTTATTTTTAACGAAAGTAAATATATTTTTATTACAATTTAAGTAAGCTGCAATCTAATCTAATTAAACAATCTCATAAAATAGCCTTAAAAATTAGCATTCGCTTGTAGCAATACCAAATTTCCGAAGGTAAAGTCGGCTAAGGAATGGCGCCTGGGCGTATTTATGATTACCGCAAAAGAAAAAAACTTTTCGACAGAACCTGACGGTGTTAACGGAGTATTGAATAAAATAACAGCTTCTTTCAATAGTTCATGGTTCTACTCCCGTCACTAAACCACTTAAATAACTACAAAATTGACTTTAAATCAAATTTTTTATATCATCTTTGCTTGGGGAAACTTGCTCAATACTAGAACCATCTTTATCATCTGAAATTCAAACAATTTTATATTTAACATAACATTGTTTAGCGACTTAATTTACCATCATCATCGAAATTAAAAAATTTATATCGCTTTGGCAAATCTCAAAATCAAATCAAATCAAATACAAGTTTATTCAAATAAAAAAAATGTGTTACATTTGGTGAATACAATAAATGAAATACAATAGAGATTAGAGAAAATATTCTCTTTACAACTAAATTATAAATGTTTAATAGAAATACAAACAGGATTTTGATTACGATAGCTATTTACAAGGATAATTTTAAAAAAACCTTATTTACTAATTACTTACAACAAAAACTAAACACTAGTGCAATACAAATCTCAATAGAAAGTCTTCCATTTTATGTATATACAAAAATTGTTGCAGCTATCCGTTCAATAATTCCATCATCAGTCAATTCGAGGTTGGTTTTCTGTAGAAACTTGACCCAATTTCATTTGACATCTCGAATCAAACCAAATATGTCTGAACCTTTGCCTCAACTTCATCTCTAGCTTCCAACAGCAACAGGGGCAGGTGTGGTATGTATGCTTAGATATGCGCAAACAAAGTACCTAACGTTAGAGAAACATTTGATTTTATGTTAGAATTTATAATTAACTTACAAGCAAGTTTCTCTAATCTTCTAGCCTTCTACCTTAGGCCAACACATTAGAGTTAGACTCGTTTTCTAATAACACAGTACGACAAAATCAAAGTGAATCTCCACGGTCCTTTGAAGCTTAAAAATAGATTTTCTCGAAATTCTGACGTGCTACCGCAAAACGCTGAGACACGTATTTCTTAATTTTAAGCCTATTTTCATATTCTGTTTGCTCTCATGTGTACCAATCATCAGGATAATTAAAAATAATCAAAAAATAGTTTGATAACTTTTTGATTTTGCAATTAATCATGATTTTTTGTTTTTTGATTATGTCATACTATAATTGATTACTAATTTTTGATTACCGAACCCAAGTAATTTTAACTTAACAGCTTTGATTTTAACGCATACCTTTTATACAAACCTAATCTCGAAAACGCCCGAAAAGATAAGCAAATATTCTCGTAATTAACAAAATGCAAACGTATGCAAGCTGGATTATAAAAAATAGAAACTAAGAACCCTATACTTTATTTTAAGATCGTATAAAAATGTTACGTTACTTTGGGTAAAACTGCTTATCATTCAAAGTTAAAAATGTTTAGTCTTCTAAAATATCTGAGTATACATAGTACATGATTTTTAAGTATAATAAAGCGTAAGG
The DNA here is from genome assembly GCA_951828415.1 of Anomoia purmunda. NCBI lineage: Eukaryota > Metazoa > Arthropoda > Insecta > Diptera > Tephritidae > Anomoia > Anomoia purmunda. The sequence goes on from OX639993.1 coordinate 157,020,814, forward strand.
TTGAAGTGTCTAGAAATGATCGTTAATGTTTCACAAATGGATGGCAAATGATCACCTACGTCGCCACCATTTGGGTAGATAGAATCACTAAACACAAAGCCATTACGGCGCTCAACAACCTACAGAGGCTGGCCTGCGTTTGCATAACAGGAGCTGTGAGAACTTGTGCGACGGCAGCCATGGTGGTTCTGTTGGAGCTAACACCACTTCACATTGACATCCAAACGAAGAAAGCGGAGAGGGCTATCTTGAGGATGACTAGTACCAACGACGGAGACGTCAGGGTGGTATATGAATCGCGAGATAATTGAGAATCTTACAAAACAATATCCCGAAATTGCAATACCGAGATATACTATGCAACCAGAGTTTAGATTTACAAATAGATTCAAGACAGAATTCAGTAACAAAAAGGATTGGGTAAGCATATCTGAAACATATAAAATACCCGGATGTACAAGGATGGTTCATTAGCTGAAGAAGTTAGCGGGGTAGGAGTAAATGGTTCGGGGTTAAGATACTCGGAATCCATGTGAAAGGGAAAGATGTGCGCACTTCAATACTTCCCGCAACTTACGCAAACGGATTATTGTCACACTGACCGACAACCAAGCAGCTATTAAAGCCCTCAAATCTCGCCAGGTAACTTCTAAACTGGTGATGGAGTGACTAACAAAACTGAACACACTTTGTCTGACCAACCATGTGTGGATTCTCTGTGGTCAGTGTCATACTGGTATTGAAGGTACCGATATTGCGAACAAACTAGCAGAGAAATGAACATCAACTCCCTTCATAAGCCCAGAACCTTTCTCTGATTTAGAAAAGGGGGCGATATCCACTTTGGCTAACTAAGAAGAAGAAGCCCACAGGGAATTATACTGGGAAAATCTATCAGCTCTGGAGCTCTCCAAACGCTTTTATGTTCCTACAAACTAAAATGAATTATTACGGGAATTCTTACAGGGCGCTGCAGGCTGAACTATCACCTGACTAAATTGGAAATTTACTCGGATGAATGCTGTAGAAACTACAGAGTAGAAAAGAAACTGCAAGACACATTCTGTAGCAGTGACCTGCACTAATACATAAACGTAAAAGCAATCTGGGTAAATAACTAATAACATATGGCAGTATACATTCCAAAGATTTAAGATCAATAATAAATTTTATCACGGATGCGGGATTAAAGGATCACAATAGATCTCCAGGTCGCAGTACTCTATCCCCAACAATAATAATAATTCACGCATTTTGAAATATTTTTAAGATGGAGGAAAACGTACAATTTCATTTACAAACAAAATTTTCAAAAATCAACTCTCATTATTTCATAGTGTCTTCAAATTTCTAATTTATTTTACTTATAAAGTTTGAAATTTTAATGACAATTTGTTGAATTTATTTAAGCCCTGTAAATAGTCTACAAATTTTATTAATATATTTTTTATTTACTATGTTATTCTTAGAAAAAATTGCGGTTTGATTAAAGATATATTATAGAAATTTATGTGTTTTAATACTAAAGTACCCAAGAATTGGAATTCTTTTCTAAAACATGTTTGTTTTTGAAGTGAAACTTCTTTGCGCTCGTTGGGCTGTAATTCCAATATCGAATGAAACGAAAAAGCGACAGGAAAGGGAGGGGATGGCGCGCGTGGTGGGGCAGTCGGACGGAAGGAGACATGGGAGAGAAACGAAAACGCGACAGATTCGGAGTAGGAAAAAAACGAGAGAGGGGTAGCATGCGTGGAGGGGCGGACAGAGTGTGGCAATGATTATTCTCTACATCATTCCGAACCAGAGAATTAACGATATAATAAAATTCATACATAGAGCATTATTGGCATATACTCCCTCTGGTGCAGCAGAATTAGGAGAACATTTGCACACTATGCCAATGATTTTAAGCGATGATTTTAATGTCAATTTTGCCTTGGAAGAAGCTCAACCACTTGTACAATTTTTAAAAAGTAAATTTAACTTAAAAATGAATAATAATCCCACAGACTCAACAACCAGATCAGGCACGACAATAGATGCAATTTTCTCAAGATATTTAAATAATTTACAATCACGAGTTTTCATTTCATATTTTTCATACCACAAACCAATTGCATTTTTTCTTGAATATGAAAGTATGGAAGTGAATGAATAGATTTTTTATAAATGGAGGCGAAAACATCAACTATCTTTTTTCATTAACCTAACACCCTTAAAAATTCCAGAATAATGAATAGTGGCTTCTGTTATCGGGGAAATATTTCCATCTCATAAAACTTGCTGGCTATGAAGTTTCACTTCTATCGCCTAGCTTTCTAGGCTGAGAATTTTTTTAAAAATAGATTTACACTTAGCTTACATCTATAAGATAAACACAAACTGCCTGTAGGTCTATAACGAAATAAAATCGAGCTTTGGCGTTTTTTTTTTCTAGATATTTCATCTCATAATTTCATCAGCTGTAATTCGATTGTCACGATACAGACACGATTGACACGATAAGAGCAACTAAACCATTCAAGCGATCCTGCGATCAAAAAGGTAAGAAAGAAATGTGAACATTTTATTTTGCCCTATCTTTTATACGGTTTATATTTACCTCCTTGATTTTTTGAGATATCTAACACAGCACTAGTAGTAATACCGTGAAAAACCTGCAAACTTCTAGAACAGTTGCACCGATTTTTTTTTTTTAATTTTGGTATTGGATCCTGCATGGGTTCTACATATTTTAGGGGTTATCAACAAATACTACACTAATGAATCAGAATGGCAGTTCTGCTAAGTTAGAATGGAATGAAAAAAAAAATTGGCCGACAGGTGGCGTCGTAGTTGCGTTTTCGGCAAATGCTACGTTTATGAACCAAAAAATAATCATATTCATAACAGAGGTAGATTCGAAAATGCGTTTAATTAAAATCTCTAAACATATTTACATATGTGTGTAAATAAAATAGCACTATTTAGTTGTTTCTATTCCAAAATTCCAGAAACTCTTCACCAATTATTTTGAAACGTTGTGCCTCTTCTGGGATGTCATTTTATCTAACTATTCCCTATATAAATGAAGTAAAATATTACGTTAAGGAATCGCCCAAAAAGTGTTTTAGAATATTTGAAATCTAACATGATTTTTCAATTGGGTTTGCTTTTTTTCTTAAAATTCAAAAGTAAATATCAGGTCTAGTAAAAAAAATCTATTATTTTTGCAATAGACGGCTTTAGTAATCTGTATCTCGCGTTTCATAAGTGAAATAATAGATGGCTCTCTTGACTGAGTATTTTTTGAGCGCGCGTCAAAGATGGACACCAGCAAAGGGAAACTACGCCATATTACACAGTTTTTCTTCGCTAAAGGCGACAATGCAAGCCAGGTAGCTGAAAATGTGAATAGTGCTCGTGGTCCTGATACTGTAAATGCCAATCCTATGCCATTTTGGTTACTTCGATTTCGTTCCGGTAATTTTGATATCAAAAGTGCTCCACGCTCTGAAAGGTCAATTGTCGAAAAAGCTGATAAAATAATGGAAATCATTGAGTCGGATCGTCAGCACTGTTTTGATTGCCCAGCAGCTAAACATTGGACAAAAAACTGTTTGGAACGATTTAAATAAGACTGGATACCGGTCAGAATTGACCAATATGAGAAGAATTTCAATTTCCAGGTTCTATTAGCACAAGGCCAGGCTACACACATCGATAGTGACTCATCAGAAACTCCAGACCTAACACCAAGTGAGCGCTACGTGTTCCTGACTATGGTGAATGATTTTGCTGGTGAAAATTTCGCCTCAATAGAATCTTGTGAAAGCTGAAGGGTTTCTGCGATATTACTTTTAGAATGGCAAGAAGTTATCGAATAAATCGGCGCATATTTGATCTAAATCAAATGATTCTAGCTATATTAAATAAAGTATTCAATTTATTGCTAATATAATGGATTTCTTTTTAATATACCCATTATAAACGCATTTACTAGCTGGTCCGGAGCGCTTCGTTACATCCTACAAATTAAAAGATTACGGGTGTGATTTCATATGCTAGTCAACATATACTCGTATCATATATATCAGCCCTTATACCCGCCACCTATCCGTCCATTTATCAAATAAAATATTTTTGTTAAGCATTGGACAATTTAATATTTTTTTCTATTGAATTAAACCGACCAACAGCTAGGCTTGACTTGATGTCTCTGGTATAATAATATATATACATTATATTCAAAATAAGCCATAAATCACATTTGTATATAAGTTTCAAGATTGTTTAGATTTTGATTTGTAACAAATTGGCATAAACACTTTTAACTAGAAATCTTATCAAATTCCAATAAAGGACTCTTGAATGGGTCGCCGAAACATCATCGGAGTTAGAAATTCATTCGTGCCCTGTTGGAAAAATAACAACATATAAAACTAGTAACACAATTCGGCCAATACCAGCTGAATGGCTGTATTCTGTTTTTATTTAAGGGCAGTAATCCATTATATAAGGTAGACAGACCCCTGTTCTTAGCCGTGAAATTTTGCCGGCAAAATCATTTTATTTCACGGTAAAATATTACGGCCGCCAAAGTTAGTGAAGCAAGTAAAATATGTGTTATAAACGCAAATTTTAAGAACAAAAAATATGCATTTTAAAAAGCACTGAAAAAATGTTGCTCTCATCATGTTGCCAGGATATTGCAAGCGTTTTTACTGCGTGCTCGAAGTACTTAATTGACGTGGAAATGCTGTGGAACTTCACGCCTATTTAAAGGCCAAGCATTTTATTTTGATAGCTAATTTCGCGTACAATGGGAACAGAGTATTATGCTTAAGATTTGGGATTTATATGTACATATTTAAGAAATTGTAGATGTATTTCTTAATGAACTAGAAATTTAGTGAATTTAAAATCGACTTTGTGCTAATCCTTATTCGATTTAAGTTATTACATTTATGCTCATCATCATTTTCATATGAATTAAAATATAAAAGAGTACATATTTTTCACTGACAAAAACTACGTATACAACGCAGCCTAATAATGCTAGAAAATAGCTGAATTAAATACTGAAAGCGAGATTTTTCATATCTAAATAGCGAAATTTTTTACCAATAGCAAACCACCAAAATATAAACATTTAACCTATTTTTACGTTATCAAACATTATGCAAATTGGATTGCCACGCAATGTATGATAGCATAAATGCATTAAAAGTGCGTATTATAATCCATTATCGATTATCATAATAATAATACGATAAATTGCATAACTTTACAAGCCCATCCATATACTATTTTAATTGTATTTGTTTTATTTAAATAATTTGCTTATAACCGCAACTGTGCTGTGCGGTTTGACATTTGAATTACTACGTATTAATTTTAATATAATTTTCTAAACAAGCATAACATTTAATTGATTTATTTTAATATGGCATTTTAATATTAATATTATTTGTTTTCGGTAGTTGGCTACTAATAACAAATCAAGCAAATAAATTTTAGCTGTTTTTTTTTAATATATAACACATTCGTCTAAATATATGTATACACTTCTGTATATTAGAATTTCATAACATTTAACAGTAATTGTGGCTCTTGACAAATTTCGAATTCAATTAATTTCCATAAAACCTACGCCAATTCGCTTTTGTAAATTCTATATGTATGCGCAAATGATTTCAAGCGGATAAATTTATTATAACGAAATCTTAATTGGGGATAAAATTAAAACCAATAAATGGTACTGCAATGCAACAACAAATGCATGAACTCACTAATATTACCCTTTAATGGGTGTTTATATTTATTTATAGCATTTACAATATAATTAAATATTACATTTTGGTTTGAATGTAGTCGTGTATTATAATTATGATATACAAAGATATACTGTGGATGCGGGAATAAGTTAATCCACAGCTTCACAAAATTGTCTGAGGCAGTTATCGTCAGCCTAGTACAAAAATCATGGTATAAAAAGGAAAAATACTGAACTTTTTTTTCAAACAAAAATTATTAGTTTTGTCGAAATTTTTACGATGCAATATCAGGCAAGTAGATTAAGATAAAATTATGTTTACTAAGCTAATGCTCAGTTTATACTGGGTTATATACATAAGATAACTATTTTTAGCACAACTGCGCTCCCAAGGGATGATCATTTTGCGAGGCGCAGCTTATAATCGAAATTTACCCATATATTTTTGAAAATAGTTTGTTCAAAATCTAAATAATAACTAAATTTTATGATTTTATGATGTTTTTTATTACATTAAGTTAAACATAACTTTCTTTTTCAACAACAAATACAACTAAAAGAATAGTTTTTATTTTTCAAGAAAACCAACCAACTAAAGCAAAGTCTAAATTCGGATGAAAACGAACTTGTTTTTTTTTTTCAAATGAGCAGTAATTTTTCAAATATACAATAGAAATTTTTGAGTTTTATATAGTAGTTTCGGAGATACATATATCTATTTTTGATTTTAACCAAATTTTTGAGGACTTAAATATCGAGTTTTTAATTTTTTGTAAATTACCATTATTAGAAAGAGCGTGGTTGTTGTGCAATATCCATAATTTTCGAAGTCATGTTTATGTAAGGGAAAGTGTGTTGGTATAGTTTGATAAAATAGTTTCGGAGATTTATCTATTTTCTTTAAAACAACCCATTTTCCAAAATTATAAACCACGTATTTCTTTCTTCCACCCAATGTGTATCAAATTTAGACATTTTTGTTGTTGTTATTTTTCTGAAATATAAAAATGGTTTAATATTTGCAAAACACCTTTATTTGGGTGTGGTTATTATCTGATTTCGATTTTCAATACCAAGTTGCCAATCATACAAATGAGCTAATTCAGATGGCTCTTAATATAAATAAAGCCAGTTTTTCAGCTTTTCGGAAATTTCAATAATTATAATCCAGGATATTGGCAATCTATGTACCAGATTGAAGAAGAAATTGCTGTTCGTGTTAGTTTTTAATACATACATATCAAACACTTTTTTTCTTAATTTTTGTTAGGTGCCAACTCTGATCATGCAAAATATATATTGGTAAATGCATATAATATATATATACATATGACTACTTTACATAAGAATTTAATTTTATTTTATTTAATGTTAACAGAAATTTCTTTAATTTTGGAAAAGTGGCTACTCATTTATGCGCAATTTTCAAAGAACTATATATATAGATATGCTAATTTCACTTCCGTTATTTATAAGTTTGTATTTACTTTTCAAAAATTTGGCAACCCCACAACATTTTTGCGTGATTAAATTTTCCTAAGCTTGTCTCAGTTCAATCCAATGCTAATATACTTCATTTATGTTATAAATTTAGTTTAATTTAAGTTCTTTTAAGCAGGTGACAAACCTTCTCCAGATATATTTCTCGAACGAAGTTTCCTTAAACCTCTCCACTTGACACTGGCATAGTAGAACTTCAGTTAACTTTTCAATTAAATATAATCAAGGTGGCAACCCTCTTCAAATGCGTTTTCGTACAAACGCTTTCCTTTCCCACCAATACTACTCTTAAATTTCAGTAAGCAAATATTAAATAAATATTTTTAAACAGGTGGCAACACTCTGTAAATACACACTCATGATGAGGGTTTTTTGAATAATAATATAGTTTTTTTTTTAACCTGCCATCGTTTGCGAAAATATATCAATATATTTTTTTAACTTATAATTTTAATTCATTTTTAAGCAGGTGGCAACCCACTACAAAAATATTTTTGAAATTAAGTTTTTTTTAAATTTTTTATTGTGACACTGATGTTATAAATTTGGAATTAATTTATTAATTTAACTTATTTGACCTTCTTTTTCAAAACATTTTGGCAATGTATCTTCAATAAACCCGTTTTTGTTTGATACCCATATTGAACAATAATTATTGTTCTGATCAAGACGCCCATCACAAATTGTAGAAGAAGTTCAGCCAAACATAAAACTATATGACGAAAACTATAAATTATTTTACATTATTTTAACTGAAATTAGCCTTTCAAACAGATGGTAACTCCTTTTAAAAATTTGTTTCTATAGTAGCCCTTACGGACAATATGTGTGCCAAATCTAATCCAAATCTGTCCAATTGTCGTATAGCAGCAGTATGTGCTTTTACTACTAACTTATTTAATTGACTATAAACTTTTTAACAGATGGCAACTTTCTTTAAAATGTACCCTATGTGTTAACCCATCCTATAAGGTTTTTCTATAAATCCGCCTAGCCATTTGGGCGTGAAAAAGTAACAAACATACTCATAACTACATAAACTTTCACAATTATATTAAAAGTAGGATTAGATAAAAAGATTGCTTACAATAACAAAATATTTGCGCAGATGTCGCGTGTACAATTACGTTTTTCGCGATTGTGGACTGCGGTTAAGCAAAGTTTATTAAAGAATTTAAGAATTCATATGTTCACTCTTTAAATTGGATTATAGTGCTAGCTTCCTTTTTAACATCCTTGTATATACAGAAATTTATCTAATTAAGGTATTTGATGGATATTACTAAGCTAGTTATTTAAACTTGAAGTGGTTTCAAGTTGAAACGGACATGCATATAAATTTCCTACTTAGTTTTCTTAAGCTTCTAAAAAAGGTTCATTTCCGTTTCCATAATATTAAATCAACTAACCGCAACCGCATGGGTCGAAATCAACTCAAATCATTGCGTTCAACGAATGGTGACCTATCTGGCGAAGTCGAGCATATGACTATTCGACAATTCAACAATTCAATAAAGCGACCCACGAACACTTAACTTCGCCCTTCACAGCTGCGCCACTACTACACTGCGACCTAGTCATTCTTCGTTCAGCTCCTTCCAGCGCTAACACTTAAATTGTAATTGCACACTCGACTCAACCGCCCATGCAATTACACTTGAAAATTCATTTCGACGCAATGGTTTTACCTCTAATTTTACTTATTTACATAGATATACATTGTAGGTATATATTTAACACATATGTATATTTATATGTATATGTATACTTTATGTATGTAAGTATTTGTATAGCTATTTTACTTGAACCCACAAGTGTTCGTCCACCTACTAACAGCTATTTTATGTACGTGATCTGAAAAGCTGCAAAGCCAAAGCCAAACGTTTGAAATTGATGTCTGCCTGCGGATGCGGCTACGGATGCTCTCATTGGCACATTTGGTGTATAGTGCGCCTTAATTTAGGCAACAACTATTAGTGGCTATGCGCATTTGATGCCAACTGCAGTGTTAATATCTAATACGAAGAGAGGAACAGTTGTTGTGTAGAGTGACTCTGCGGTTTCCTTTCTAAAAACTTTTCCCCTTCAGTTTTCCATTGTCATAGCAGTTGAACTGAACTGAGCTGAGCTGAGCTGAGCTGGCGGTGTTGACTTTCGCAAAAATTTTGTGGTGCAAATCCCTCTGCAGATCCTAAATGGGCCCATTTAGACAGACGATTGGACATGACATCTAATTGCGTTGCACTGCGGCACAGTTACTGGGTGACAGCGGTGGAGAATGCTAGCGTGGTGTGGACATGGTAAGCTGAGCGGCAATGATCATCAATTTCTTTACAAAGTTCAGCGTCAACAAACAGCGAAAGCATCTAATTCGTCGCCTAGCTGGTGGTTAGGTGAAAGCATACAACACACTCAGTTGCACACACATATGTATGTATGTACTTATGTATGTGCGTGTGAGTGTGTGCATGTAATCGCCTGTAATTGTGGACGTTGTGGCATGCAACATGCATTGACAGCTGCATTAGTGAAAAGTTCACCGCCTTCACGAACAAACAAGTTGACCTCACACACATGTGTAGCGCGTATACATTAGGGTCATCACTCACCATACAAAACAAAAAAAAAAAAAAATACAAAAATATCGGTACTGTTTTTCAATCGAAATTATAAAGTCTAAGAGATCCACCAAAACATTTTGGAAAGTTAATATAATTTGCGTAACCTTCATCGCCTAGAAAACAACTCCGAAAGTAGAGTTTTATTTAAATAAAATTAGTTTCTTACTATGTTAAAAATAAAATCACCACAGATAATAGAACAGTAGACGTACCTAAAAGGCATGATACAAGAAAGAAGGTTGTTCCATTTCGATTTTTTTAAACTAAAAAGCAGGTTATGGACATTTCCCTAGATGCAAACTTTTAGCAAAGCGTCGGATATTTCTCCGAGAGAATAATTTTCAGACTTACATATATTGGGCATTATTTACAAAGTAAAGAAAGCTTATGAATGGCAAATTTTTGTTTTAAAAATTAATTCAAATAATTTTCATAAAATTTTTGAATTTATTGTCATAAAATTTTTTAAATTTATGTTCAAAGAGACAATTTTAAAAATGATTTGCTGGCTTTTCTGTTTTTTTCTTAACATTTTGAGATTAGTTTCAAAAATTTTGTTAATTTTAATTATCCCATTTTTTACAATAACATGTATCAAAAACATATTGTATTTAAATTACAATATAAAAAAAAAATAACAGATTCTTTGAGATAATAATAATAAAAGCAAATGTTACTTTCTTGCATTCTGTGGTGCTGCAATTTAAAAAAAACAATTTTTCATGACATTTTCAATTTCAATTTATTAAAGCACCTGACCTGAAAAAGGCATACCCAAAAAAAAAAAACAGTCTAAAATTTTCTCAACTAAATTAGAATTTGTGTTTAATAATAAATTTTGCATATAATAAGGATTCGCGGTTAATTGATCCCTATTAATTTAAGCAAGCGTTGTATTATTAGTTAAAAAAAAACTTACACCCTCAGATTTTAGTTTATACATATGGTCCCCATTCCGGAAAAAAATTAGCGACGTAAAATTAGGACTATTTCCATCAGATGTTTCGCATACAAAACACCGTTTATTTGTTAAAAACATTACTGCTGTTTTGACACTGCACTTCGGCTATTCGCAAAATGTGCTGATCATATTCAGCTACTTCGGGTAGGTCACACTCCTTAACTAGGAATAGAAAAAGAGAACATTGCATATCTACCCTGTATTTAGGCCCTGATAGAACAAACAGGGATTTTTTTTTATTTTACTTTTATTTCAAACAAAAAATCCAAACAAAATAAAAATTTTTTTTTGACTACGGATGGTAGCACGAAATGTCATAATCTTTTTAATTATCAGGTAGTTAATATGGTGTCGAAAAATAGAAAATGGAATTACCTTCCTTATTGTATCATAGTGTGAACCTTTGCGGACTTGGCACCAAAATCTCATTTTTATGTTTTTATTGATTTTTTTTTTTTATTTTTCCCCTTTCTATTGATGTTATATTTCTCAGATGATTTTTTTATATTTAAAACAAGTATTATCTATTTATAAAAAACTCCATTTGTGGGTATATTTTAGGTCCTCCTCACGTAAATCACAATATTTTTCTGAAGCATAAATAACAATAGAGGAGAGTGGCCTCATACTGACTTCCTAAATGGCAAATCCAATAAAAAAATAAATTTTTCTGTTTTGTTAAAAAGTTCACTTTATAAAGAGATCAGTTGGCTATATTTCTTATCGATTAGTAAGGATCGTAGGAGTTTTGATGTGTTGGATATCAGGAAAAAATAGCGAAACCGACCTCCTATTTCTCAGCTGGTTCTATATGGCTTTTCGCTTTCTTCTGTTATTTTTTGATATTTCTGTTGACTTTTCCATACTGAATTTAATTTTCTTTTTTTTTCTCTTTTCTTGTGTTTGTTGATTTTTCTCTTTTTTTTGTTGGTTTTTTCTCAAATCCTCGCAATTTCATTGCAGCAACTGCTCGGCGCAGAATCTCTGGATTCCTTTTCGATGTTTTCCGCTTAAAAGTCTCTTTCATTTCTAAATAAACATTTGAGAAATAATTTTGTATCACTTTAAATCACATATTTCCCCCCCTCTCAAAAGCACACAATGCAAATTACGCTGCCAATAAATTGGGGTCAGTTTCGTAACTTCACTTCGCGGTCGGTTTTGAACCACCACGACCTTTTTAACTATCAGAATAACTTATCGTCCGATTTTTATGCGATGAATGAAAAACTTCTAGCCCCAGGTTATGTAAACTTCGAAAGTAAATGTCACAAGTGTTGAAACAAAATAAAAGGGGAGATTCGAAAGAAGAAGCCCAAAATGTCTGCGTTATAACAGGTTTTCACCGACGTTACCGACAATTCGGCTAGCAGCGCCATCTCTGAGAATCATGGAGTGGGCGCCTACCAGCTCGTTGTTTGGCCGAAATTTTCCTACAATTTGCGTGGTGTGCGTCTTGATGTTGTACCACAAATTGAGGGGCCTAAAGTTTTACACCGATTACAAACACCAAATCATTTTTGTGAGAAGTTTTTTCATGACAAAAATACAAACGGAGGTTTGTCATTGCCTGCCGAGGGGCGACCGCTATTAGAAAAATGCTTCGCTGCTATAATTTTTGATTTCACTTTCCACGGCCAGAATTTGAACCCGCTAAACACGTCCACGCTACACACTCAGCGACGGTGGATGTCATAAAGCACATAATAAATTTTGCAATTCTGCAATTTATTTTTTGTGTGAGACACCCTAATATACGTACATACTATGTACTTGTCACTACACCACCCTAATTGCCGTCAGCTGTTGAAAATAAATTTCTACTCTAACCTGCCTGCATTGTTTAAGCAAAGTTTCATATATATTATAGCCTTTCGTGGCACGTTCATTATTTCCTACAATTTCACTCCAATTGCACTGTTCCTGCTGGCAAATTGCAATCGATCGATGCCATTTTCTGAAATTTCCTACTATACGCAATGACGGCGACAGCTACTTTTTCATGCTGCGTGCAAGCAATTTGTGAATGTGGAATATTAAAAAAACAAAAGAGAAGAAAAATGAAGGAATAAATCTATAGTTGCTGCTGCACGTTTTCAAAGAGTTATCTTCTTCAAAAAAAGGTCTGAGGAAAAACAATAATGAATATGAGGTGGTTAGTGATTGCAAGTCATTTAAATGCATCACCGATTCACCCAAATTTTATATTCTTACATACATAGAGATAAAATCAAATTCATCTTCATTTATCATGACTTCAGTTTTTTATACCCTAAAAATTTCAGCATTGCTCTCACCTAGCGTCTTTCCCCATATTTTGGGCTGGTTAAGAATTCAGCATAATATTTTAATATGAATCTTTTTGTTGACAAAGATTTTTTTCTTTTTTCAGAATGTCAAAATACTCATTTTGCAAACAGTGTTGCCATTTAGCTATAATTATAGCAAAAGCACTACATTTATATTACGGCTCGATTACATGATTTTATGATATTTTGATCAAAAATTTATCAAAAATTAATAAGAAACAAAATATGTGACAAAACTTTGTTATTTGGCGAAATAAATATTAAATTAAAGAAAGTTAGCTGATAAGCTTCATCCCTATGCTTCAAACAAATGTACATATCTGTGTCTGAATGGACAAATAGCTTATGACGAATGTGATAGTTTAGAAATATAGGCAATTTTTTTAATTTTTATGTAAGCTTTTTCCTGAATAATAGTTTAGAAAAAACGTGTTAACGCTTTTACTTCAGCGCTTTTTCAAAACTGAACTTTGAAATGTACTTGAACCTTGAATAACTTAAGCGGTTAAATTGAAATCTAGATTGTGGGTTGGGTGGCGGCGCTAAGTTTTTTTTCAGTATACAGAGGTGCCAACCTTGAAGTGTTTCCTATTCAACAGCCCATACCTTTTTTGTGTGAAATTATTTTGTTATGATTTGAAGGATAAAAATGTGTGGAAATATTAACCAATTATGATATATTTACTCCAGCTCGATGCGACCTCCTTTTGACTTGAGGATAGCTTTAAAAAGTAAGAAAACGAGTTGCAGTCTGTAGGCATCTGATTTTGAATACATTTTGGTACATTCGCGTTGAATCTATTTATTTAGAGTATAGATGCAGACATATCTTTGTCACTTCACCTTACTCTTTAAACTGCCATCAGAATAATTTGGATGTAATTGTCATAACTAGTTTAACAAATAAGATCGTCTGAACACCTCAATTTCACTTAAGAGTAGACTTTTCAAAAGCTAATGCAAAATTTAAGTTTTTTAGTTAAATAATGATTATAAATCAGAATATATAAATAACTATATGTACACCTAAGTTATTTTATGGCTTGAAATATTTAAAAAAATAAAATTTCTAATATCAATTTTGCAACGAATAAGCATGGTATTTTCTGAAGGGGGGCATCGTTGAAAGCACTTTTACTGAACAAACTTATAGTTCTGTACATCTGAGTTTTTTTTTTCCCCCCTTAAACGTTAAAATGAGCCCAATGGGTATTTATTCTCCCAAATATAAAAACTTTAAGAGTTATAGCTTTGATGTTTTAATAAGCAAATGTTTTTCAATATAAAAATATGAACTGTTGATATCTACAATTTGACTCGCCACTATCCTTGCCTATGCCATTTTTTCATAGTCCAGTTTCTCCAAAAAGAAGGAGCGCTAAGTGAAGTAGTGGGTGATTTTTTAAGAGCTATCTGAAATTTAAAATTAAAAGCACATCAAATTCTGAGGAATGCATGAAACCTTTATTTGATTCGATAGTAGGGTCGATATTACTGGATGTTTGAATATTATTTCATGCAAATGTTGGCCGCGGCTGCGCCTCAAATGCTCCATCCGTTTAGCAAAATTTTGGGCACACTCTTTCCAACATTTCGACCCGTACCTAACGTATAAATACTTCAATGTTGGCTTCCAGTGCGTCAATCGAACCAGGCTGGTCAGACCCCAAACATGAAATAAAGTGTTCACTAAACTCACCTCTCAATAGGTCCATTGTTTCGCGAGCTGTGTGGTATGTAACACCGTCTGTGTTGTTGAAACCACATGTCATGCAAGTCAAGCTCTTCTATTTTGGTCCAAAAAAAAGTTTGTTATCATCGCACGGTAGCTTCACACTAACGTTGCGATCCGCATCATCTTTGAAGAAATTCGGCCTAATGATGCCGCCAGCCGCAATTATGCTATGCTTCTGGCTTCTGGCTACTCTCCACTCCAAAAACGGCAGTATCCATTCAACCAGAAATGAGCTTCATCACTGAACACAATTTTTCGATTAAAAAATTTGAATCTTCGGCTAACTTTTCAAGAGCCAATTCACCAAAAATTTGGCGGTCGTTCGGCTTAAATTCTTGCACCAGCTGAAAAGGCTTCACACCTAAATCCTTCCGCAAAATTTTCCACGTAGTGAGTCCATGTCTGCGAACGGCACCGAATCCATAATTCGCGGTCATCACTAACACTGGCCCAAAAAGCTGTGATATTTTAATGTTCAACAATATAAATTTGGTGCGAAATTTTGTCGCAATAGCCCGATTTGAATTGACCATAATATGAAAGAAGCGGGGGATGAGCATTCTTAACATAGCTAGCATTTTGATAATAAAATTGAATGGATCAATGTGTTCATCATTTGATAAGGAAAAACATTTCATTGTTCGCCACAGTTGTAACTCTTCAAGTTTTCGTACTTGGGGGTAGAAATACTAATCATGACCTCTCTTTGCCTTTAAGGGCAAATAAAAAAACTCAGATGTGCTGAACCATAGGTTTTGTCGTCAAAAGTGCCCTGAACGATGATCCCTTTCAAAAGAAATACTATGGTTACTCTGTTGCAAAAAAAACAAATTATATCTAAATTTTTTGTACTGTGTAATTAAGCTAAAAAATAAACTTTAATAACTTCACTGCCAAAAATAATTTTTCAAAACGGATTTTACGTTTTTATTTGCCTTAGTGTGAAGAACGTCAATACAGTCTCTCATTTCTCGCTTAAGTCGACTTAAGCTACTTCTTCATATGACCACAGATATGTATTCTGGGCTAAAATAATGAAATTATTTTGATTAAAATAATTTTCTAAACAACCAAATTATTAATTTATTAACTAAATACAGCGAATATAATCAAACTTACATTAATTTATGATTTAATTTAAAAATTATATAAATGGTTGCCGCTTGCTTGAAAAGATGAATTTTATAAAAATATACAAGTTATAAAAAGAAAAAAAGAAAATAAAAGTCGCCAAACGGTTCGTTTTGCTGAGAAGACTTAAAGTTTGTTATATTTTTAAGAAGGTTGCCACCTGATTGAAAAGTCGAATTTAATTAAGCTATACGCAAGTCATATGAAACAGTGAAATAAGAGGTTCGAACAATTTGTCCCGCTTGGAGAAAATTTATGAGTATATTTTGAAGAGGGCTACCACATTTTTTAAAGTTAAATTTAATAAAAAATATTAGATATTAAAATATGAGTGTTAAACTATTTATCTCGGGAGTGCAAGATGGTTACCTATATTTTTGAGAGGATTGTCACTTGTTATATGTGACAAAAAACCGAAATGGGTAATTAATAAATTGGCTGAGGTTTTTAATATTACCTAGAAAGCTTGGAATCCTGGCCTCTTGCGAATGTTAAGGCAAGGAATTTTAGATTGACAACGATACTTTCTTACAACGACAATATCACCGTCTGCTGCATCTTTGAAACAACTTGAACGGTGCACACTAATATTCTGTGATGCTTTTCAAACCGCTATACCATTGACCTCCACTATATGTCTGTCATTTCTTGCTTTATAGCTTCCACATATGGTTGGAAAGTTCCTAATGTGTTGTGACATCTTACTTATCGGCTGCTCATATCTTGCCTACATTTTCTTACTACCTTTCTAACGATATCCCGACTAAGTTTCTAGTAAAACGCCTCCTATCCACACTTGATTTTCTCCTTCGTATAGAACAGTTAACAGCTTCATTGTCATTAAGATAGACAGGGGAAGGAGAAAAATGTAAGTAAAGGAGGATGACTATCAGAGAGTCTGAATGCATCGTTCGAAAATAGAAACATTTCGACATTTCCCATTAACCGAAAAATCAAACGTTGCCGAGTCAATGGAAAATGCCACACTTTGCAATGAATGGCACATATATTTATGTAGAGAAATATATTCGTTTGTATTCGCATATTGTCGCATATTAACCCACTAAACCAAAAATGTTAAAGTCACGAAATTATAGAAAATAGAGAGATTTATTATTAAATCCAACAAGGTTTCTATTTTCGTCACTTCTACAAACTATATCACTAAACTCCAATAAGTATGAATATAGCTTCAAAAATTGCAGAAGAATATCATCGAAGCATCACATCGTAGAGTTTTGTAGAGACTTTCAACAATTTTATGCAAAATGCAAATATAATAAAATATATTTGTATATATGTAATAATAAAAACAGGGTGCGAAGAGTCATGGTGCGCGGCAGGTGAAAGATTCCAGAAGTGAAAAAGTTTACAATATATTCTTTAATATACTTTCTATTACCTTGCATTTAAGTTTTCAAACCACTTTTAAATGGGGTTTGTAAGATTTTATTTACATTATTAAATTAATTTAATTTCATTATTCGAACAGTTGGCAACCCTCTTCAAAAATATTTTCGAAATTCGCACACAGTCTTTTCGTATAAATCTATTTCATTTCACACCAGTATTGTAATATTTTATTTACTTCATTAAATTATAGTTAACAGGTGGCAACCCGCACCAAAAATATTTTTAGACAAAAGATATCTTATCTTATTGTAATTATGAATTAGTTGATGATTTGTCAAACAGTTGGCAACTCTCTTTAAAAAATTTGTATATTAAGTTGTCTGAGACCTCTTTCCTTTGACAGCAGTAGCGTAGCATTTCAGTTCACTTAATATGTAGTTGAATTGAGTTAACCCCCTTAGATATGTAGGTGGCAACTCTGTTTAAAAGTCATTCACAATAATATATCGTTAACTTATTAATCGTATCAAATTAACTTTTTAAATAGCTATCAACACTATTTTCAGCTTTTTAAACAGGTAGCAACCCGCACCAAAAATGTTTTTCGACAAAAGATGGCTTATCTAAATTTAACTGTTCTTTAAAATTATGAATTGGTTGAGTTTATTTTTCAAACAGATGGCAACCCTATTTTGAAAAAAAATTGAATATCAAATTCCCTAAGGCCTCTTTCATTTAACAACAACAGCGTACCATTTCAATTCAGTTAATATATACTTGTACATTGATTTAACGCTTTTAAATGGCTGGCAACCCTGTTCTAAAGTATTTTTAAATACGCCTCCTTCTCGTTAATTTATTAATTGAATCAAATTTCCGTTTTAAACAAAAATATTTACAAAATCAGCAATATTAAATTGAATTAGCTTTTTCCAATAGATGACAACCCGCTTTAAAAATATTGCCGTACATAGATCTTACGTTTAACGCCAATATTGTAACATTTTATGTTTTTATTTATAAATTTATAGTTAACTTTTAAACAGGTGGCAACCCTCTTGCAGCACATTTTCGAAATAAGTCTTTCTTAATATCCTTCGCTTGACGCCCATGTTGCAATATTTATTTTAACTTAATCAATAATTAATTTTAACTTGTTAAATAGGTGGCAACACTCCTCATAAAAATTTTCGAAATTTTATCTAACTAATTATAAGTTTCATTGTTTTTTAAGGAATTTGAAAATTTAATTTAATGAAAGAGTAAAGCACATAGTTAACAGATTTGGTAATGAGTAGAATGTCAAGATGTTTGTTCTTAGATTTCCATAGCATTAAACAACTAGCATTAAACAACAATTTTTGCTTTTCAATCAGCTTCATTTCTATACAAATTTCTATTGCTGGCTTTTCTTATATCATCATTTTTTCCGAATTGAAAGTTATACATTTACAATATGGCTTACGAACTTTCTTCACTCATATTGGGTGAAGAAGCAAATAACTACTCGAGAGATATTTCTTTGGAATTTGTGACAAAGCGTTGAAATTTCGAAAAACTTCTCCGCTCTTGCTTACTGCGTGATACGAGTATGGACACAAATTAATGTCCTATCCACAATGCCGTACAACTCTCACACACAAACATATAGATGTAAATATGTAGTTACAGGATCAACCTACATATGTAGCGGAGCAATGAAGTATCCTGCCATAGCTGCAAGATAACAAGCAGCCAGTCAAGCAGGAAAGTTGGGATGTGCTAGCAGCTTGGCAGGCAATTTCCGGTGAGCTTGCAAAAGTGCAACGAAACCGGATGCAGTTGACATTTGTTGCGGCTGTCGAGTTTGCTCAGAGCCAGCAATGCCACAAATGTATGCTTGGATGTATGTGTGCCTGTGTATATGTGTGTGTGTGCGTGTTGTGTGGTGTGAAAGGCGAAGCCGTAGACTCACAGCTGCCATTTAAATCGATTAAAAATGGGTTCGAAAGAATACTTACTAATTAATCATATTTGGCGAATTATTTTCTGGTTTCATAAAATTCATGCAACTGAAAGTAATTCGATTTGTTGGCGAAATGTACGCATATAAGTTGGCATATCCTTTTAAATTACACGTTGTTATACTTTGAAATATTTGTGTTTCAGAGACTATGTAAAGCTTTATATAAATGCAGTAAAACCGCTGACAGGGATTGTATAAAATATGCGAAACGTTAAAGTCTTATAGATTGATGGAATTTAAACACAAATTAAATAATGTTACAACTGATTTTAAAGTCGGAAATTAGTCTGAAGCATTGCCAGTTTTTGGCTATTCTTAATTCGTCCAAGCTCAAATTTCAGCTATATTCATTTAGACATCCACTTTTTGCCCCTTTTCGCCGATTCGATTTTCAGACTTTCAGACGAAGTATCGATAGTAAGGATTGTGATCACTGAATGTTAACTCGTAAAGACGATCCCGTCTACGGTTCTGCCGAAGGTTTTGCACCTATCCTGAATATGAAAAAAATTAACTCTAATTTATTACTGAAATTTTAGTGTAAAAATATTTATTTTTAAATTCGTTCTATTTTTATCAATATAACCTGAAATGAATAATTTTAAAGTAAATCCTCCTCTCAAAATAATGAGTCCCATTGCAGATACACCTTATAGAGCACCGCCCTTGATGATTTTCAACGCCTTCCTATTTATAAAAACGATAAAACCCATTTGTGAAAAAATCAGTTCGCGTGCTAGAGCGTTAGGGTGCATCACACCCCATACAAATTCAAAAATTGATACTGTTTTTTCATCGAAATTATAGAATGTATTATATTTGTAAACTTGCATCAAAAAATTTTGGGGAAATATTAATATTTTTTTTTTTTTTTTTTTGAAACAATTTTTATAAAACACATCTTTTTTGGAGGTATTTTCAGAAATATTAATTATAATATTAAATTTCTGTCCAAACACATCATATAGCTCGATGTTTGGGCGAACTTATCCTACAATTTGGGATATACGTCTAGATGTAGTGCTTTAAATTGAGTGACCTACAGTTTTACACCTACGCCGAACGGCAGATGATATTTGTGAGAAGTTTTTTCATTTCTCTCCTTAGAGCGTCGACCCGAATCAGGCCCCAATGAACAGCTGTTGCACTACCAGTAGTTATACCAATAGTTATAAATGAAATCCACCACATTTGATCGCAAAAATGTGTTGTGTTTTCACAAAGAGCGTAGATTACAGAGAAGTTGCATAGCGTTTCGTTTCCAGTGGCATGAATTTTCGTCCAATTTCACCACACTAGAAACCAATTGAATGTAATCAGATTCTTATATTAATCAGAGGCTGTACTTATTGATATAAAAGTACTCTGGAAAGTAAATTTTTGACAGCTATGAGGTAAATAAAAATTTCAGTGTCCCCAGGGCTAGTGAAAATTTTGACGTCTACTAAATGCATTAATTTCAGCTCCAGCGGCATTAAAATCAACGAAGTCAAATATTTGATACATAATTGCTGCGTTTAATTACTGCCTTAACTCTAATTCGCTGGTCTTCGTCTGCATCAAAGGAACTGTTAAAAATTTATAGCAGCAAAAAGTTAAGAATTGGCATAGCAGAAATGTAAAGTTTTCTCACCATAGTAAAAAGATCATCATAGAACTTTTCTATCACTTACCAGAAGCCCTCAGCAAAAGTCAAATTAATGGTGAAATTGGACAAGATTTTCTGTTAGAGGAACGACGCAAGTGATGCAACTTCTTTGTAATCTACGTTCTTTGATTTTCATCACAAAAACTGAATTAAAGTATTTTATTAGTAATTTTGGAAAAATAACAAGACTAACAGAATACAAAACTGTTTATTGAAATTTTATGAGCCTTACGTATTTTACCAGAATTTTTCAAGGAATGCCCGCAAATGCGGTGGCATATTGGAAAATATTATAAAAATGAACATTTTGATGCCTAAATCGGCTAAGTTTTCATTGTGATAATTTTGGTATGCATTTTTATGACCCTATATCTGCTTCTTCTTCTTATTTTTACAAACATTGGCCGAACATTAAAATACCATTTCATCTATATGAAAGGTATAAAAAGGTTTTCTGGCAACCATTCAAAGCACTTGCTCACCAATTGGTCTGACCTAATGCAAATATATATGTATGTTTGAATATCAAAGCTAACTATTAAAACAAAGCAAAGAAATACTCTCATTATTCATACCCTCTTTTTACAAAAACTACGCTTTGATTATAGAACCCTTTGCAATGCAATAGCAAATTTTTCTAACAAGCCATATACGTACAAGTTTATTAACATTTGGTGGATCATAAAGATCAAAATCAAATATTTCTCAAAAAAAAAAAAAATTGTAAAATTTTGTAAGTTTTAATAAAACTCGTAAAAATAAAAAATAAAATTAATTTCGAATGTTTATGACATGGATTTTTATAGCGCACTCAATTGTTGTTTAAAAAAGTGCAAGTTTTAATTTTTTTTGAATTTCCAGTGATTTTTGATACTTTTTTTTGCCGACAGTGTTGGTCATTTTCTTCATACAAAAAATATCTTAGGCACGATTTATATCAAAATCAAATTTATCTAAAAACAAACAAAAAAATTGTAAAATTTATGTTTTAAAAAAATTCGTAAAAACTGAAAGCTTTTTATTACGAACTTTTATCATGTGGACTTTTACAGCGCACTCAATTTTTGTTTAAGAAAGTGCAAGTTTTAATTTTTAAAACAAGTTCTATTGCTTTTTTGATAATTTTTTGTGCCGACAGTGTTGGACATTTTCTTTCATAAAAAATGTCTTAGGTGCATTTTTATATCAGAATCAAATTTATCCCAAAAACACACGTTGTAAAATTGTGTAAGTTGTAATGAGATTCGTCAGAAATGAAAACTTTTTATTTCGAATTTTATGATATTATAGCAAGTTTTAATTTAAAAAAATCCATCGACAATTTAGTTTGCTGACAGTGTTGGACATTGTCATATCAAAATTTTGGAACACTCGTTATATGGAGAAAAGGAAATAAATTAAAGTGTCAAAACTAGTCCATAGCGTATAACTATTGTAACCATTATATATAACAGTTTATGCGTATTTATATTGTGTTTTCATAAACAGGTAAAACTAGCTACTGGCTTAAATTTATCAGTGTAATAGTGTAAATATAATGGCGGATTTACGTGTGTACTTTGATTTGCAAATTGACACATTTTCACACTACATTTGCAGTTTCGACTCATTAAACAGTAAATGTTACAATTTGATTGTATCGCATACAAACGAGTGCAATATGATATTTGTATTTACATATGATGTTTAAGTGTGCGTGTGTACTGCATGTGCAAAATTACAATATTCTGTATATTTATGCCAATTTGCCCTTATCCATACATCCACAAATAAAATTGTATAAATGTGGTTATATGCAAATACATGCAGTATGAAAGCGTGCACGTGATTTATGCATCGGTATTCATATATATATATTTGCAAGCAACTGCTTAATTGATTTAATACCCATATTCCTATTCGTTCGTGTTGTGTTAGGTCCACCTCTTGTCCTTGGTTTAATAATAAAGTTATCTTGGCAATTAGACAATGTAATACAGCATTTTCGGTTAAAAAAATCGTTATGAAAATAATTGGAATTTCTTCAACGCTGCTAGGATAGAGCGACATCTATCATAAGACATGAAAAACGCATTTGTTTTGCCTCAAACCCAAATCCCGCCCTTCCTCCTAATATCATACACTTTGAGAGTGTACGGTTGTGATAACCCTGAATGTAATGTGGACACTTTCAATAATGCTCTTATAGCCAGTCCTAAACATACAATTTGTTGAAGCATTTGACTCAGTTAAACATCAAGTGCTTTGTGCTAAGCTCCAGTGTTAAAAAAAGCATCAAAAATCAATGGAATTTTCGAGCCACTTCAAACTTGTACCTTATAATATTACAATCAAATGGTTTCTGAAACTGCATACTCTTAATTTTGATAAAAAGTTGTTGAAATTTTTTTCTTAGCTTTAATTTGAATTTATACGGGTTTCCTTATAGAATATACCATATTAATTATAATAGACCATGAAAATTAATTAAAATTTTATAACATACAAATTCCTAACCCACTTTTTTGTAATCACATCTTTCCTCAGAAGTTTAAAATTATTCCAAAATTACCAGATTGGAAAACAAATTCACATTTTTACTATCTGAAGTTATTTCGTCCAGTGAATATGTGAAATTTCATTGAAAAACAACTTGGTAACATGGTAACTTTCTACCCAATTAATCAAACATGTAGCTGAGTATTCTGCAAAATATTTATAAAAACCTCAACATATGTGAATTAAGCCTGTAGCAGGAAATAAAGAAGAGCGCAATTTTCTTCAAAATGCTTTTGCTACTTAAATCTTAGCAGCGTTTCAAATCCCGCACCAATTAAGTTGCCACAAAAAAAACACAAAAAAGAAGAAATACAAGAAAAATGTAAGTGCACCAATGCGGTGAAGCGCAACTAAATGCAATAACATAAAATTAAGCGAACCGCAAATTATGCACCCGCAAACACACGAACGAATGTAAGAGTACTATAAATGTTGAATTTCTAAAAAAAAAAACGTGCATATGTAGTTGCAGGAAAACTCTAAGGAGCAGCATTGCAGCGAACCGTGATTATAAAATTTATATACATATATACATACAAACG
This sequence comes from Anomoia purmunda, assembly GCA_951828415.1. Lineage (NCBI taxonomy): Eukaryota > Metazoa > Arthropoda > Insecta > Diptera > Tephritidae > Anomoia > Anomoia purmunda. Next base: position 157,044,912 of record OX639993.1, read on the forward strand.
GAGTAAATATATATAAGTACATGAGTGCAGCGATATGCAAGCGACTTGTTTGAAGGAGGTCCAAAGTCTACCCGCCCGATAACAACCAAGAAGTTGCATTATTTTAACTGAAATCGAACTGAAATTTTAGCAAACAAATTTGCGAGATAAATAAGGTCATCGACGGTAGTCATCCCAATGGGGGTAGTTTCCGTCTGCATGTACTGCCGGAAGTTCAACTAAACGTGGAGCCGGGTGGACTGCAGTTATAATTATACCCCTAGCTGGACATCTGGTATTGCGGGTTGATCTGGGTTATGGGATATAACATTGGTCTTTTCCGTTTTACGGATGGTCAACTGAGCTACTCCTTTATCGCCTTAAATCACCTCAACTCCGATGAACAGCATATGCCGAGGGATGCATGATCAGGTGGTGCCTGGTCGATAGTTTCAACTAGTCCTATGGTGGGATCGGGTTTGCCACGGCTATCCATCCACTTTCCCACTTACTGGTGGGAATCAGATAAACTGCATATCTAAAAACTAAAAACTAAATTAGTCAGATGATGATCTTAAATCATCGCTCCTAGATCGAGCCTGCACGGCAGAGGTCAGTCCGGCAGGCACTAACTTCAATGGAACCATTAGGTACGTGGAAAGAGACTCCGAAGTATCAGTAACTTCAGATATCATCGGGTCTCTACTTCCTGCCACCTCAACGGGAGAATTGCGATTGACGTCTGTGGGGTGTTACCCCAACAATTGTTGGACCCAGCTATTGGGCTATGGTCGGAAGCATTCTATGTATCACTTTGAGAAAGAAGCAATGGAAAAGAAATATACTAGTTTAATAACTGTTACATATGAAGCCGACTTTTTCGTTAAATTTTAGAATTGGGGCATGTAATTTCTTAATAACAATCTTGGCCTGTGGTTTCGCGTACTCTTTTAGAGTGGAATATGAAGGGGAAGAATTCCCGTACGCAGTATCACGACTTTGTTGATCTTTGCAGGTGTCTTCCTTTTTGTCAAACATTAAATCATAACTCGATACACTATGTTGTGTCTTGCGGATTTTTACATTTGCAACGAAATGAAATAACTTAATATTTTTTGTTATGGGTAGGCAACCAAATGGTAAGCAATTTAATGGCACTGCAGTTTTGTAACTACGACAAATCTAATCAGGTTTAATACCTGAGCAAAACTTTACTTCAATACCCGCTGTTACAAAAACAAAAACCTCCACGTCACTCTAATTCCATATTTACATACATACGTATGCCTCTTATGGTAAAAAACTAAGCAAATTAGGTCCCCCAAGTGCATATTTAGGTTACACCCCTGCCCGAAAGGATTTCTTGCAAATTGCAACAAAATATAAGCGCCAAATTGGCAACTTTGTAGCAGCAACCGCTACGGAAAACCAAGACAATTGTCGTACGCGAAGCTGAGCTGAGTTGAGCAGCAACGCAAATGTAATTTTAAGCTTGACAAATTGCAGTAATGTATGCAGTAATGCATTAAATGAAGAAAAAACAAACAGAAACCTCCAAGAAAATAGCACAGCGAAAAAGAGGAAATAAGAAACAGGATAATAAAATGCACACTCACACACTAAAATCGACACACAGCACACAACACACACATCGCCATGCATGGGGCGAACAAAAAAGTGTGTAAGCACCTTAATTTTGTACAAGAATGCAAAATTAGGGTGCAGCAACAACATGCTCGTAAAAACTACAACAGTTCCAATAACCAGCGAGCTGTTGCAAGTAATAAAATGGTAAATCCACTGCAAAAAAAGAAAACAATTTGCAAATAACAAAAATGCGCAAACGAAAAAGTCGTAATCGTAAAGAAAACAACACATATAAACGTAAGTGTGTGTATAGCTGAACGAAGTTATCGGTAAAGACAATTCGTTGTAGATTAGCCGGTAAAATTGTGGTAGATTCCAAAGCAGTGTGGTAGATTTACATACATACTTATTAAGTATATGCGAAACGTTTGAGTTTGCAGTATCTTTAATTAGTTTATTGGAAGTACAATGGTTGAAAATAATAATAAGTAATGTAAAGAGAACAAGTAGAGAAGAGTCGTAAGTGTCAGATAGTACTTGTAATAAAAAAAGATACTGTAATGCTCTTCATTTGGACAATGTATGTATACTGCATTATAAAAACCAAATTTAAAAAAAAGGATTACACCCTTTACGTACGACTTCGATTTTCCAACATTTTTATCTTTACGTATTTCTTCCTCTAATTAAACTCTTTGTACTAAATTTAATATAAACTAATAAGTGAAAAGCGTGTGGTTCCTTTCCGATATCTATGTATATTTTCAAAATCGTGTTTACTAAGTTCGAATGAAAAATTCGGTAGAGTTTGAAAAAGTAGTTTCGGGGAAATACTTTTTTGTTTTAAAGTGTGCGGAGAAATACTACGGACCAGCACGAATACAGAAAATACCAATACCAATACAACTACAAAAGACAAAAAGGTCATAAAATAAGAACATTGAACACAGAATATGACATAGAATACCTCTTTCCATACTATCCCAGCAAACACACGTAAGATACATTTTAATTTCCACGTTAGATATCTATCATTTTTTTAACGCTCTCGAGTCGACGTCATCGTTAGAGAAGAAAATGAGTACCAATGCAAAAATTTCTCTGAATTGCCGATTTTCAAAATACCTTTCATTTGGGGTAAATAATATGAGTTATTTTATAAATATTTTAAAACCTTATACTAGTATTCTCGTGGATAACAACTTTCTCAAAAAAAAAGCTTTGAAGGCAAAATAATATTACATAATTACAAATCCATATCATTTGATTTCTTAAACAATAAATTAAAGTAATATTGAAAATAATTAAGTAAATTGAAAAAAAAATAGGCTACAACCCTTGCCCACATGTGTGCTATATTGACGACTTTTAAAATACCTCTAATTATACCCATGTTTTAATTAATTTTTAGATAATTTACGAATATTCTCGGGGATGACAAATATCTGGATAAACTTACAGGGCAATTCTAGCATCTGTTTTTCAACTCCTAACAGACAAAAAACTTTTGTTATCAAATATCCATTCTGGTGACTGTCTGGAATGTTAATTTTGTCTTTCGAAACTAGTAAAATGTGTAAAAAAACGCCACGTAAATAGTTGGAAAAAGATATAAATAAAATAAAATAAAATTGATGGTGTCACGCAAACCACTTCGTCTAAAATTAACAGAACATTTCATTAGCTAATGCCTCTCATCAGATTTTTGTTTTTTTGTCAAAAGTGATTTTCACCGTGAAAGTCCAAATGAGGACTTTTTGTATCATATTTTTTATATATAGACCTGATACAATGCGAAAAATTATCAGCATACTTTAAAATGTCATATGAATCGGTAGTGGGGCTTTTAAAAGATCATCACGAATATTAAAAACAAAAACATTAAAAATACTAATTTCAAGTAATACAGTTCTTATTGGAAAAAATTGTCCACCAAACAATTTAAATCTAAAGGGTGTTTTTTTTAGACTTATAGAACTTTAAATTAAAATAAAACACATAAAAAATTAAGTATGTTGCCAATTTTTTTTTTTTTTAAGATATTTTCATGACATTTAATATTTAAAAACGATTTCTGACATATATCAGCCACGACTAGCTTTGGTGAATCGAATGCGATCAGTCCAATTTTGAATTTCCATGTTGTGGATGGACAAAGTCCAACTTATTAAGCACGGCGGCGAATAGACAAATTCGAATGTTCTCCAACACTATCACTTACAATACCAATATTTCCTTCTGTACGTACAGTTATTTGTCTTGTTTTTGGTTTTTCATCGAGTAGAGTAAATGTTGTTCGAAATTTATCAACAGTTCGACGAAAAGGCTGCTCTATTATGTGGACCATAAAATTCACGAAGCGCTCTATAAGTGTGGCGAACAGAACACTGATTTTTAAAGTAAACTTCCACAATTTGTAAACGTTGTTGCGGCGCCATTCTTTCCACGATAATTTGTCAATGCTTACAGAACAGAAATGTCAAAACGAAATGTCAAAACGAAATGTCAAAACGAAATGTCATTTACCAGATGTCAAATGACAGCTATCCCTATCGAAAGTTCTATCAGTCTAAAAAAAAACACCCGTTACATTCTATGTGCATACAGCTAATAAATAAAAGCAAAGCGTCGTGCTCCCCACCAAATATCGCTTAAACTGTTAGGAGAAGATTCGTTTACAAAATCCAAGCATTCATAGATGGTGACTAAATTTCCATTTTATCGTTTGCAATTAAATAATTTTCTGGTTTCCAAATAACATAAAAAGGAATTATCTCTTTCTCCATACTTCTCACAAATCTGTCGCATTAAAGGACTGCTAAACTCATTTTTGAGCAATTTAAAAAATCCAGTTTCAAATACAATTTTGCTGACTTAAAAGAAGCACTAAAAATAATTTTAATATTTGTATAATCAGTCTGAACACCTCCCTGTTTAAAATTTTTTATTCTAGTTGGGCTTTAGTGGTTATTTCTTGTGGGCACAGAAGGTAGTGCCTTGTTTTTTAAGACTAGAGACATGAGGCAGCTTACTGAATACCAACTAGATTCAAAATTGGCTTTCACCACGAATAGTCTCTAGTGGTGAATAGAAACAGCTTACTGAATGTTGGCATAAATGTCGCACTCCTGATTGTACAATTCGCAATAGTTCATTAAATGAACGGGAAATTATGAGAAAAAAATAATCCAATAATCCGAAAATATTGTCTATTGTAAGTTTACTATAGTATATGTGGAGGAATGCCAAATTTAGCAGAGAAAGTAGTAGATCTACCAAAATTGCAGTACAATCCGAACACTGGCTGTGGGTGCATCCAACAGTGTACAAAAAGTCTGCAAAAGAAACGCTTTTCAAACGGAACGCTCCAGGGTGGTGTCGAGCGAATTGGCGGATAGGCGAGAGGAAAGTGAGCGCAGGGAAAAAGTATTGCCATTTGACAGGATGATAAAAGAAGATATAAAAAATAAATTTCCTGCCAGCGCAGTTTGTTGCTTGTTTGCTGGCATTCAAGCTCGTTGCGATTTTTTAACACAACCAGCGAGGCAATCAGCCAAGCACTGCCAGCGCTCTATAAATATGTAACAGCAAAGTAGCAATAAATGTAAAAATTTCACTGCAACTTCTTACACAGCCACGATGGATGATGCAATTGCGAAAAGAAGTCGAATGGGCATTTGATTGTTTTTTTTTTGTCTTCTTTTTTATGTCGAGTTTTGTTTTTCCATTCCAAACTATTAATAATAAAAGTTCAAAGAAAAGGTTGGCATAACAAATGAGCGCAAAAAGGATGAATGCAAAACGCTGCGAGTATGATAGAAGGTGTGGTAAAAAGTGGGCGACAGCATAGCCATTTTCGTGTTTGACCCACATTTTTGACGTTTTTATTATGAGTGCGGGGAGATTTACAGCATTTACAAGCTTTTAGAAACAGCTTGCGTTCCACTACGCTTTACCTAATACCCCGTTTATCTCTACATGCTCTCAACCGCTCTTCGTCTATGTTGCTTTTCCACTTTTCATCATTTATCATGTATGCCAATTTTCTTAGTTATTGGAAAACTGTTCAAATTTGTTAGGTTATGAATCAAAGTACGCATATTTTTCGAAAATATTTTGGTGACCTCTTTTTTGTACGCTGCGCTCTTCTCTTCTTTCCCGCTTCATTCATATTTTTCCCGGAAATTCTGCATTCTATGTGGTCTGAGTAAACCAAAGCGCATTGACCGCAAACACAACCAATTGCCGTGGTGACCCTCAAGGCCTATTGCGAGTGTAGCCTCGATGCGGCAGGACTAACAAAAGTTTGACAAACAAAGAAATGTTCAAAGCTAGAGGGCCGAAAATAATTGATGTTTTATTTTTATTTTTCGATAAAAAAATGTTTGGTACAATTCGTTAAAAATAAAATTAGAATATGGATATCTAATCTGTATGCCATATTTTTTGCAACATTCTGATATTTGATTTGATTTGATCGTGATTTATTAATTTTTATTTTTTCGGTTAAATTTTTCTTCAAAAAAATTGTAAAAAAAACCGCCAATAAAATTTGATGTCAAACTTTTTTTTAGATTTTTATTTTTTCGATGAAAAATAATCCGTACTATTGATTAGAATTTTTCCGATCATATTCGATCGATATTTCGTGGTTTCAAGTTTTCTATCAAAAAATATAAATTGTTTTTTGTGGCTATTATTTACTGTCATCCGCGACAAATTTTTCCTTTATTGTGATCGAAAAATAACGATTATTTTTGGTCGCAAAAAATAAAAATTACCAAATTTCGATTAAATTTTATCGAAAAAATAAAAATGTTAAAATAACGATCGAAAAATTTTGAATCCAAGAATAACGATTTTTTTATCGAAAAAATTAAAATCACAAAATATCGATTGAAATTTATCGAAAAAATAAAAATGTTAACATAACGATAAAACGATCGAAAAAATTATCATTCAAATATTAAATCATGATGAGCCGTTACGATCTCTGGTTAAAAGATATGTGCATATAAGGAAAACTACAGTTTAGGCAAATAAAATAAAATTTTACGAGAAAGATTTTCGAAAAGCATTTGCGCTCGTTAGTTCCCTCCAAAATGCGTTACGATAACCCTTACCTCCAGAAAGTACCTGAAAAATAAATTCGGAGAGTCGTTAGAGGATTAAAATGTTATAGTAATTAATTTTTCCGAAAATTTTAGTAGGAATCTCCGCAGGCAAAATATTTATACAAAGAACGTAAAAGTATCAGAAAATAAAAAACCAATACGTCCCCGTAAAAATTTAATATTGAATTTTTATTTGAAATTATTTGGTATTTTACTTCATTTAGAATTCGGCTTTAATCGCCGAGTTTATAGAAATTTTTCAAAGAATAATTTTGTTAAACACTTTAGTTCCCTAATGACTTTCGAACTTTTTTTTTTTTTGAGTAATAAGAAGTAAGGTTCTAACCGATACTTTAGGCATTAAGGGATTAAAATACTCTATTCATTTAATCTTTTTTATTTTACACTGTTTTGAAACGATAACAAAACATGTAATTTCTACTAAGCCATACGAAAAACTTCGAGCTAACTTTTGCAAATCCATTGGGTTCTTTGTAAATACTTAGGTATACTTTCAATAAATATTAACAAAGTTAATGTGTGGCTTATTCCTGTTATAAACTGAGCGAACTTTTTTCGGTCGCCGCATACTTGGAAATTGTCACAGCAGATTGTTGCATGAGATTTTTAATCAGTTCGTCGAAGTTGTTTTGCCTAAAGCGATTTTGTGATATCAGTTAAACTTTTATGCGATACCGCTGTATGTAAATGTTGCGCAGATGATTTTTTAATTTAAATACAGGAGACAAAATTAAAAGCAAAAAAGATATTTAAAATTGCTTCAAATGGATTTTCATCCTGATTGCTACTCAATATTTATTTACACTCAGCAACCTTTCAAAAAGTGCCTTGATTGTAATAGTAACTCATATAAGAAACTTCATCATCCTTTACATAACAATTAAATTTACACAAGGTCTGGATATGAATGAGCAATACATTCTTAAGTATTTGATTTTATGAGAAATTTTGAAAAAACAAAAAAAAATCTTTTATTCAAGTGCTCATTACCCAAGTTCTAAATTGTACGTATGATATTCAGAAAATACTTCAAATTTTACCTTGGACTTCTTTAGTATATTTCTGTATAATTAATTGCATACAAATTTTGGAGACTTTTTTAAGTATTCAGTAATCCTTTATATACATTATTAAAGTTTTAGAACAGGAAATTATTAGTGGATTTGAAAAAATAATATAATTTTTCCGTAATATTTAAGAGCAGCATTTTACTGCACAAGAAGTCAAGTTGGCTTTAACGACTCCGTATTTCACTATCTTTCTTCCCTCCGGATTAAGGCGCATAAACCCGAAGTAGCCTAACTGGCATTAAAATAAATACATTGCTTGAATGGTGATTTTAATTTTTGGTAAGATTTTGGGGTCACGGTTTTATAGCTTTCTCTTGCTATTATAGTCAAAAATATATGGCTGCAAAAATTTTAAACAAAATGTCAAATACGTGATTTATAAATACATATGTAACTATAAAAAATAATGTATCAATCGGTTTTTATGGTTCTCATGGTTGCAATATAAGTTCGAATTTTGCGACACGGCGTATACGCAGTTTTATTTATTTTAAATTACAGAGGCCTCGTCGCAATTTTATTCCTTGATATTATAGTTAATCGATATTCTACGATATTGTCATCTACATTTAACAATAATAAAACGATCACTATTATTTTTGTATATCGATGGCGCTTTCGTTGCTACTATCGTTATCGATCTCATTACTTTTATGTTTATTGCTTTAGTTGTGTTGTTCAATAACCTTCTTATTGTCATCGTCATATTTTTTTCGCGTTCGTATCAGTTATTTATATGTACTTGTAGATATAGTTTTCGATATGCTTTACATTTATAGGCATTGTCCACATTTGGCTGATGTCTGTCTGTTTGACAATTTTTTTTAAATCATATATTAAATTGACTCCAGTTTTCGAGCTATATCATGTTCAATATACCAAACAAAATTCCTTTTAGTATTGTAAGTAATGAAAATGATGCAGATGCAAATTGAATTTGAAAATTGACCTTTCAGGAAGAAAAAGCAAGTTTAAAAAAATAGTAGCTAAGAACAACAATACACATAAAAACTTATTTTATATAATATATGCACACAATCTATATTAATCTAATAAATCCCCACTATTTTATGAATTCTTGGAATCAAAAATTTGCAAAAAATTATTATAATAATTTGCAATCGATTCACTGAACAATAATCGATAATTAGTCGTTTATGCTATGAATATTTTAACAAACTTATTTTAGAACTGCGACGAAAGCACATTTAATAACTTAATTATTCAAGATCGTATAAATGATAGGCGTTGCCACTCCACACAATCGTATCGTTATGTTAAGATAAGATTCCATTTAAAAAGTAAAAAAAAAAACATTTTTTCGATTTCTGCATTTCGATTTTGATAAAAAAAAAGTTTAATCTAAATCTATCCATGATATCGATTCCGACAAGAAGGTTTTCCTTTTCTCAGCCAAATATTTTTATACTAAATTTTTCATTATATTGAATATTTTTTTATGCTCGTGGCATTTATTCGTAGTTCTATATTTTTTTAGGGCCTTTATTGCTCAAAGGGGTTTTTTACCCCAGATAGATTAAAATATTGGCGAAATTCGAAAAATTACCCTATACAATGATTCCAAAAAAAAGTTACGATTAAAAAAAGTTTCGTTGCACTTGCAGTCAAAAAGGAACTAAAAATTATTTGTTTTTGAAATCTTTAGTCTATATAGAACAGTTTTTTATGCTCTTTAAAATGAGGAACCGTGGCTAAAGTTTGCGGTAAAAAGCTCGACGGTTTTGGCGCCAGCCACTTCCGAGAAGAATCTGAAGAATCTTTGACAAGCGATAACCTATCGATTAAAAAAATAAAATACAAAATTTTTAATTTCTAAAAGTACTTCCCCCTTAATTTATTCGAAATAAAAACAAACGAATGCGGAAATTAACAACAGCTGTTCAAACTCGAGAACTATTCTAATTCCGGTATTCTGTAACACAGTATCATCCGAAGCCACTAAATTTGAGACTTTCAATTAGATACATTTTTTGTGACTTGAGACGATTTCGTTATTCAGTAAGCAAGAGCCTCAAGAAATGTCACCGAAAACTGTGGTGAAAAGCAGTAGAGACAATGGACTGATGGTATGTTCAGCTAGAGATGCACAATCAACCTCAATGAAAATCTGTTCATCGATAGCACGCAATATACTTTTTCAAATTCACATCATTGCATTTTATGTGATCCGATTATTTAAATTATGTGATAATATTAGAACTATCAACAATCGATAAATGCAGCTGCTCATCGATATGCACATTCGATCAAAATGGCAGGACAAGATACATAAGTACCTAAGTATAAACAAATAAGTTTTTTTTATTATGCTCTATGAAAATTAAGTGTTATTTTTTTAGAGATTTAAGAAACCTATAGCGTAAGACCAAGGGGAAAATCGAGTGCTACTTCATTTTCGCGTTTCTTCAATATTTTATTAAATTTCTTTGCTTTGTGACCTGCTCAGGACCAGCTGACAAATTAGTGACTTCATTTTGAGAATAGAAACTTGAGACGACTTACTGAATGCCGATTAGTCTCAAAATCAATCTCATCATCGAAAAGTTTCAATTGGTGACTAGAGACTGCTTACAGAATACCGGCTTAAGTGTATTCGAATTCAATCGGAATCGAATTTGTATTTAGAGATTACAAGTCAGTCTATTACTGGAAATGGGTAAGATCCGAAATTTCAATAAATTATCAATAACCAACGGTGGTTTCTAGCATATTGAAACTTGCATATTATTGTGGTAAAAATGAATGAGCTACAAAACTGCAAGTTTTCCAAAAATTTTAAATAAAAATCCCCATATAGTTCATCATTTGAGTCACTGTATATCTTTAAAAAAAATATATATTTCTTCTTTCCTAAGTGAAAGTAGCGCATAAACCAAATGGCCGCAAAATCGGAGTTCCTTTTTTCCACAACACTATGCGACGATCGGGGTGAAAACATCTAAATTTCGCGTGCAAGAAAGTTCACCAAAGTATTTTTTAAGCATATCGATATTTTGGCACTTCAAAAAAATTAATTTTCAGCATTTGATGGAAAACTTTTCAGAATGAATGTCTTTGGTTTTACAAGCGCAAAATTTGTGTCAATTTTGTGAACGCACTACGTGCTTTAGTTTCGTATATTAGATTAAAAATCTTGAAACTTAATTTACAGCTGCACTTATACAATAAAAATATGTTTTAAAAATTTGCCATAAAACCGATTTACAAAAAAAAAAATGCAATTTAATTTGCCCTTGTACTCTATGAATCCATATATGACTTAATACACAAACACAAGGCCATTTGTAAAGGCTCTACATGGAAATTATCGTCAATTATATGCAGAAGAAGAATTTTAAATTTCAACAAAACTAAAAAAAAACACAATAAGCAATTTAATTTGAAAAAAGTACAGCGTTAAAAATGGCAACAAAAAACAAAAAAATGCCAACTTAATTGCTGCAGCAGAGCGAGTGTGCCTCAAAATATGCTATAAATTATGAACTAGAAAGAAACAAGGCTAAGTTGAAAATACATACACACACACATACACAGATGCACGAGCAAATTTTGTAAGCACAAAAAAAGCATAAAATCAACTATAGCAAATAAAAAAGAAAACTACAAGAAAATTACCTAAAAAAAATAGAAAAAAAGAATAGCACATTGGAAAAACACAATTCGCATTTTATTGTTGCTGTTGTTTTGTTTTCTCATTTTTTCCACTGCTACAATTCACGCGCGCATACAATTTAGTTTCAGTGTTTTGTAGTGCAAACAAAAACCGGTCGTAAGGATGTGAAAAAATCAACACCAATACCACTACAAATGCACACACACACACATTAACAAAACTCAACGGATATATGTGTAGAAGAAAACAACAATCAAAATGCAATGCACAATAAGTAAAATCAAAGGCGCACAACAACAGCAATTATTTTATTTCTAAAAGAAGAAATGAAACAAACAAAAGAGGCAAACGAAAAAAGGCCAAGAGTGGTGTGAAAGCAAAAAGTTAGCAATTACGAAGCGACGGCGATGAGGACATGGAAGAAGAAGAAGGAGAAAAAGATCGCAATGGTGTGCGTGCGCTGGTTGGTAGTCGAATAGAATCTAGACGCGCTACACTACAAATCGAATGTGGCAATTTGACAAAACCCACGCGCACTCACACACACACACACACAACCATTAATAAAATATTGTATAGAGCCAAACAAAAAAAGCAGTCCAAATACAGCGCAAATACTGAGAAACAATAGCAACAACGAATATGTACATTTATTAGTGCAAGCACTAAGGCAGCGCACGAACGGAAAGCTTAAAAATACAAATCTAAAATTTGGAAATTCGAATATTGCAAAGAATAGCAGCTGCGAGCGCAGCATTGTCGGTTGAAAAGTCGCTGATGTAAATATTTTCAGGGGAAATCTTCTGCCTTCACTTGCTGTGCATTTCGTGTATAAAAGAAGGCAACATATAAACTCAAAAATACAGTAACTCAAACAACTGATCACAAGTTGATTTTTTTTTTATAATATTCGAAATGGTTCGAGATTATTATTATTTTTGGTTTTATATGTTTCAAACGACTGTAATTTATTGACCTCGAGGCCAGGTTTTTTGAGGTAATAACATGAGAAAACAACTCCGAAATACCAGCCATCACTTCTACCACTTTGAAAAAATCGTTGTTTTCTTATATTATTACCTAATAAAACCTGGCCTCGAGCTTAATAAATTCTTATAGTTCGAAATATGACAACAAGTATACACAATACCTCGCCAAAAAGTAGAAACGGTGTAAGAATATCAGACTTTTCCACATCTGCATCTGTGAAGTGTTACGTTGATATTTTTTATTGTGGTTTATTTTTAACACACATCAAGTTAAATAGTGTACTTGCGGTCAATAAAAACGCACCACCACTTTGGTAGACTATCATCAGCTATGTATATAACTGTAAATTTGAAAAAATTACTACTAGATCTAGTATGCACTGAGAAATAAATTATTTTTTATGAAATTGGGTTGCGCACTGTTCAGTTATAGTCGTTTTTTGGTTGTGTATTTGAAAAGTTGTGCAAAATGCCAAATAATCGGAAGAAATTAACGCGTGATCAAAAAATTCCCATATTGGCATTAGATGAAGAAAAGTTTTCTTCTCGGCAAATAGCAGCTAGAATTGGTTGTAGCCATTCAACAATTGTTCGTCTTTTACCAAAAAAAAAAAAAGAGAATAGTGATATGTTGGAGCGTAAAAAGGATCAGGTCGTCCTCAAAAGTCAACTGAGAGAACCGACAACATACTGCGGCGGATAAGTTCATGCGACCGCTTTAAAAATTCACTTTTTATAAGGGCGGAGATGCAAAATTTTCACCGAGAGGATTTAATTGTCGGAACCATACGCCGACGGCTTAAAGATTTGGGTTTATATGGAAGACGCCCTGCCAAAAAGCCACTATTAACTCAAAAAATTAAGACTGCACTAATTTCGTGGCAATTTCCGGAGCTGTGCGGAACTGCTGTGAAAATATAAATATTTCTCGCAAACTTTAAATTCGATCAATAAAAAAGTTGTAATTATTTCATTTAAATCATATTTTAGATTAGGTACATTATTTTCATTGTGAAAATTGGCATTCGCTTTCGTTTATATAAATCTGCCAATAACCCTAAGTGCCGTCGTCCTCTCAAAAAGAGAAAAAAATTACCTGAAAGGATGAAAAAACAAAGGCTACTTTAGGCTAAACTGCATAGTAACTACCCGGATACTTATTAGAATATGGTAAATGATGAAAGTCATTTCTCCGTTCTAGGATGTTCTAAGATTGGACATTTTTGGCTTACTTGATAACAATAGACTGTGTCTATCGATGAATGTCGGATGGAACGGTCGCTGAAAGCGTGTGGTTTCTTTAAGTCTTTAAAGCACCCGCCGGCAGTAATGATATGGTGATGTACTTAGTCTTGCTATAAATTCTGTTACAAAATCTATAGTGCATGCAGCGAGGACCAATTCGGAAAAAAATGCCGTTATTTTTAATTATAATTTGCATGCAATTTGTACTCATATATAATAATCAGTTCGTTGTTTGCTTTCGCTCATTAACAATGGAGTGGAGAGCTAAAGAAAATCGTAATGCGGTGATTGCTCTACATAAGTTTGGAAAAAGCGCAAGTGAAATTTATGAGCTTCCCAAAAGACACTTAATATTTTGAGATCGTTTTTGCCAAAGGTCTACAGTTGATGAGAAAAAGGGAAATAGTCGTCCTCGCTTGGTTCGATCCAATTCCGCCATAAAAACTTTTCGCGAACGCATTCGCAGAAATCACAATGCGCTCAACAGATGCAAGCGGCTCCTTCAATGGCACGTGGTCAACGGCCATGAAAGTATCCTTTTAACAGATAAGAAAATTTTAACTGTTGAAGAAGTTTTTAATAAACAAAACGACAAACTCTACGTAAAATCTCCCAAAGATGCAAAAAATGTTATTCCAAAAGTTCAACGAGGTTACCATATGGCTGTTGTAATGGTTTGTAGGTAGTCTCCTGTAATGGCCTTACACCCCTTCACTTCTGTGGGGGGAAAGTGTGCCAGCAGGATGTTTTAGAAGGCGTGGTAAAGCAGTTAAGCAATACTCTCTTCAATGGAGACCATTAGATAACTATTTAGCAAGATTCTGCTCCAGCACACGAGGCAGCAGTGGATGAAATGCAATATTTTTGCTTTCATAGCAGCGGATGATTGGCCGTCTGGAAGTGCAAATTTGAATTCATTGGACTACAGTTTGTGGTCAAAGTTAGAGAACATGGTCTGTCGAATACCCCACAGAAATTTGGAGGGTGGCAAAAAAATCTTTAGTTCGAGCAGCGTCGTCAATACAAATAGAGACTATGCGTGCCGTTATTGATCAATGGCCGAATGGTTTGAGGGCTTGTGTGAAAGCAATAGGTGACAATTTCGAATAAAATTTCGTACATCGCCCACGTAATATATGCATTATGAAATAAAATTAACTTTATTAAAAAATGTATTATATTTTTATTTTTATAACGCCCTGCACTTGTAACAGAACTTATGGAAGGACTAAGTATATCATAAGTACAAAATCAAGTACATATTTACCAAATCTGAATGCGGATTCATCTTCATACATCGTGATGTAAATCGAAAGTATATGAAAAAGTAAATCCTAATAACAGTACCCTTCTGAAAAATATAGGAAATCGCCAACAATGTGATTTAAAGTATGCCTGGCAGTATAAAGGAAGTTTGAAAAATAAATGAAATGTTACAAAATATTATAATAAAATTGAAAATGGCATGAACATTTATGCTATATTAAAATGAAGAATTCATGGTCCTCAAAAAAGTATAAAATTGTATAATCCTAAAAAGTTGTAAAAGATGAAACTCTCATGTTTTCCGTGTTTGCTCTCATATTTCTAATTTTTGGCGGTGTATGAAAATGTAGAGTTTCAAACTTTATAAAAAATTTATAAAAATTTAACAAAATTGCAAACTTTTTGATATGCTGGAATACTTTTGGGTATGCAGTTTTTTTAGCTGAAACAAGTTTGTAAGTTTGGAAGTACATAAAATTTGCAGTTGTTTTTTGAAAATTTGTTCAAATTGTGGTCATACGCGCCTCTTTCCATATAACTGATGGATTTTATTCATTTTCTGTAACATAAACTGAATACACTAAAATAAAACTAAAAAACCTATTTCAAAACCAAATTTCAAAAAAAATTCGAAAATCGGCAAGAATTTCGGCCTCTATAGACTTCCAAATTATTTACTAAAATTAAATGAACTACAAAATTGCATACCGAAAAGTGCTCCAGTTTCAAATTTCAATAAAAATTTGTTGAATTTTTTTAAAAATCTAAACAAAATGTTCAATTCTAATTTATATGTATACTTGTTTGTTATATTACGAACCATGTATATTTTTATGAAAACTTTATGAAAATATCTAACATAAAAACGTTGTGAATATTATCAAAAATTAAATCAAAATGTCGTTAATTGTTTGCGTCACTGTCTAAATATTTTTAATTTTCAACGAAAGCGCCGCGCCAGTCATTCTCTGCATCGAGCCATCACTGTTGCTTATTTTTCTATTGTATATATGTATGTGTGTTGACAATTTGTTTGTTTGTTTATTTATTTCTCCATTGATGGCGCCGACAATTCCTTCCGCATAGCAACCTCGCCATATCCTCTCTCTTTTGTTGGCTTTTTTGCTGCAGTTGCTTGGTCACCGCCAGCGGCAATGAGTCACTTGGACCAAGAGCAGCATGGCAAGTGACGTCAAGCGATAAGTAAATATACTATGATATATACTATAACATATATATACCCACATACATATATACGGATATTTGTACAAGTGATGTTGGTGCTTATTCAACAGTAGCTGAAAAATAAAATGGCCGTCAATGTACGTAGACTTCCGGCCGCCGAGAAGTTCGTCACTGTAACGTTTGTTATTTGAATTGGTGTCGTCGGTGTGGATACATTTTCTTTTAAAAGACTGCGCACATTTTGTTCTTTCTACTTTTCTCTTGTTTATTTGATATTATATTACCTTTCTATGATTTGTATTCCAAGCTATGTTAACTACTTAGACTGTTGTCTTTTACGCTATGGCACATTTAAAAAAAAAACACATAATTTCCGGACATGTGCTTTATTGCTTTCGAATGGAAATTTCACTTATTATATTTATTGAAATCAATTATTTTCAAATGGTTTTAAATAGACGAAGGTCCCATAGACATAGTGCGTTGGAATAGGAACTTCACTAAAAAAATAAAATAAAAACAATTTGTTTTAGAATATTTTCTTCATTTGTTGTATCACTCAATGGTTATAAATTGTAAAGCCATTTAAATATTCTAAGTGGCCCCCAATTTAAGTAAGAAATGATGTTCTAGAATTCGTTCATATTTTGCGCAATTTAACTTCTACTAAATATGAAAGTGTGTACAAAATTTTGTTTGACAAGATGAATATTTATCGAATTGTAAGCTTCTAAACGATAGCAAAAATGTAAATTTGAAGTTTGTTGAAATAGTTTGACGCATTACAAAAACTCAAAAAAGTATGGAACTACTATAATTTATATAGAAAGTATGCTGCGTTGACAGTTTCCACCCGATTAGAGGGTTAATTTCCAGAGAACCAGAATAATAGTTTTTTTGCCATTGAGTTTTAAAAAAGTCATCCTAATTTTGATAAGGATTATACAAGTAATTTAATCAGACAAATTATTTAAGTTCTCGATATTTACCATTTTAAAACTTGTATTAAAAACGGCTTTCATAATAATAATGAGTGACAACAACTTCTGAAATCGACAGTTATTTTGAGACCTATTTATATTATAAAAGTTTTTAAATAATAACTATCAGCGAGAAAAATTTTTTACGGCTCTCTTTAAAATTTTATTATAAAAGTTTGCATAATAATTATGACTAAAAAAATTTTTTTTTTAAGTTTTGAAATGCGGAACTATTTTGGAAACAAAAATAGTACCGACCTAATCCAAAAGTCCCGTCCTTCAAGACCCCAAACAATTTTTCGTACTCATAATTATTATGAAAAGTAATTTATTATAAAAATCTCAAAATAAATGTCTTCGAAGACTTAAAAGAAGTTTATCTCCCTAAGAATTATTAAGACAAGACTTTTCTAACATACAATAAGTCTCAAAATAAAAGTCTTTGAAGACTGAAAAGTATTTATCTCGATGATAACTATTATAAAAGGACTTTTATAATATAAGTCTTTCAATAATAATTATAGATGATTCTAAAAATTTGTATCTTACTCTAATAATTATTGATTAACTTTTACTCGCTTCTCTTATAATAGTTATGTTATGTTAATTTCAATCAAATTGTCTCAAACAAAAGAAACATTCAATTATTATCATTATTTTTCGCCTTATACATTTAAAACGACTGAAATTTATTGAGCTTGGGGTCAGATTTTATTAGAAAATAATATGAGAAAACAAAGATTTTTCAAAGTGGTAGTTTCGTTTCCAAAATTGTTTAAAAGGTGGTCGCACATGTTAGCAGGTGAAATAAAGTAAATTAATAAACTAAATGAATTATTTCATTTATTTATTTCATGTCAAGCGAAAAGGTAAAAAAACAGCTTCATTTCAAAAATATTTTAGTAGAGTATTGCCACACATTTAAAAAAAAAAAATAGTAAGCACAATTAAATTAGCAAGCTTAAGAAAAAATTGCGCTATGAATTTCAAACGAAAGAGATTTAAAAGCTTGATTTCGAAAATATTTTTCAAGAAGCTTGCCACCTGATTCAATAGGTAAATTAAATTTAATTTAATAAAATGAAGTATTATGGCATAAGATTCGAACAAAATAGGCCAAAAGGGGATTGTTCCGTTTAGAAGGGTTAATCAAGTTTGATGGGTAAGTTAACGAGAAAGCTTCCTTCATATAGCTTCAGAAATAGGGTTGCCTTCTGTTGAAAAAGGCATATTATATCAATATGTTAAATGAAATAATAAAGCTTAGCTATGAATGGAAGCGGTAAAAAAAATTTAAGCAAGCTGCCACCTGCCTAGAAAATAATAATTTCAATATATTTATCAGCTGACTGAAATATAAGGCAGCATTTTTAAAAACTAGAGAATTTATACGAGAACATTTTTGAAGATATATATATGTCACCTTTTCAAAATTTGATACATTTTATTTTGTGAGATAACTGAAATTCTAATATAAAAGCGTCAAACTAAAAAAGATTAAAAAAAAGCTTAATTTCGAAGATAATTAGGACAGCGCTGCCAACTGTTTAAAATTTTAAGCTCAGTTCATTTCATACGATGGATGAAGCATGACAATACAAGTGCGAACCGAAAAAGGTTTAGGAGAGTTAAGTCGCGAAGAACAATTTGATAGTTACCAACTGAATAATTGAAAAATTAAATACAAATCTATTAATAACGTCAGTGGAATCAAAATATCTCAAGTACATGCATATTTATAAATATATTTATATCAAATTATGTTGGAAAAATTTTATAAAAATGTTGCTCCCTTTTCAAAATTAAAAAAAAAATTTATGTTTAAGATAAGAAAAGTATAATATAAATTAAATTAATATGAAAACCAATTTTAGTGTACGCTAAAGTGGATCTTGATAAAGAGCTGTCACCTATAAATTTTTTTAAATCTATATATGTATGGTAGGTTTTTTAAATAAAAGAATTTTAAAAATTTAAATGTTATAAAAGTTGTTGCATTTGGTGAAATTATTTATTTCCTTTACGGTTATATTCAAAAGTATAACGTAAATCCTGTGCGGGCCGGCGGTAAAAACTAGTATTTAGTAAGATGCAAGTGTAATGAAATACGTTTGCTTTGAAACCATTGGCTACCTCCCATCAGTTTACTTGAAAAAAAAATAAAATCTCTTTATAAAAATTATATTTTTTAAATATTTGCGGAAATTTTAATAGCTACAAAAAAGAACCACATTGATCTAAAAAGCAATAAACAATTTTGAATTTTCGGTACAAATGTGAGGGCATCCAGAAAGAGACGTCTAATAAATGAAAAATCAGCTAATGAAGATTTTAAATGCCGTAAAACATCTTGCAACTTTAGCAAACCATCCGGAGTGAAATATACATTTCAAGACTCATGCTGACATATGTAAATCCTCTCAAGGTAATTCATACATAGAAAGGTCAGATATTTGATCCATATACTTCTGCTTCTATGAAAATCGTGATCCTACGTATATCATGGAGTGAAAATAGACTCTCGAAGGCATTTTGGGACAACCAAGAGGCAGCCAAGAAAAGTAAAACAAGTTGCGTAGTTAAGTTATCTTGTCACCTTCAATGCCACATGACATTTTATATCTGTTAAATTGTTTAGAATACCAGAGAAGAACCCATTTGTAAAATCGACATCTAATTTGAAATATTGTTGGGCTTTATGAAAAGTTCAAAGAGGAATAGCCGAAGATTAAATTAGGTTTAACAAAGTATTTTAGTTTAAGACACAAACATTGCATCCTCGCAGGCGGCACTGAAACAAATATGGTATGTGTTTGTACTTATAGCTGGAACTGCCATGGAACTTTTGTCTCATTAAACTAAGATCTCGCTATCGACGCTATGCATTTGATGCATGTATGTACATATGTATCAATAGTGGGAACGCACACAATTGGTATAATTATCGGAATTCGTTTCGTCAAATAATATGAACACTATTCTAGAATTGGCTACGCAAATTGATGTGTATCAATCAAACGCAGGCGCGTCATTGAAAGAAGAGACAGACGTGCAGTGTGCAAATTGGTTTGGCACAGACCCCTTTACCATATCTCTTAAAAAATTCCCCTCTGAAGAATTTGTATAAAGCTTATGTGCGGGCTTGGATGCTCTGAAATCTCACGTTTTTATTGCAGAGATATAGGCATTTTTTCTTTTAATTTTGAAGAAACTTTCGTTGGAGAATAAAGCTATAATTACCTGCAAAGTTCGATTGGGGAAGTCTCTGTAATCCCAAATGCCTTTCAAACTATTCCTTGGAAAAATTTCGGCATGTTGTGAATTTAGTACAAAAATTGTATATTTAAATCTATTTAGTGGAGGATTAATGAGGTATAGTTTTGTAAATAGCAAACTAGAGTGCCCAAGTTTAGGACGAAAACTGAACTGAAAGTAAATAGTATCTGGATTCCTTCAAACACATCGCCAAGTTGCGACACAATATGTAAAAGATTTGAACGATTTTCGGAAGTTAATTGTAATTTAATATTTATACAAAATTTTACAGGTTAACATTTCGATCCAATTCACATTCAATTGAACTCCTAACTCCAGAGTCCTCAAATTGCTCACCATTGCATTGCCGAAACAAATAATACAATTTTTTTTCGCCAGCGTAGAAGATAATTGAAACTTATTCTACACTACGCTGCGTCGAATTAGTCACTAGAGACTAATTGATAAAAGTTTACACCTAGGTAATACCGTGGAGACTACCCTATGCAGACATTTGATGTAGAAGCTTTGTCACCTTCTGGGCATTTCGAATTGCAACTCTAAGAGATGACGAAACATGAGGCACGATCGAAGTCATCAATAGACCATTTAACACCTTCCAAGCTCCTAACTTGGAGTGACCTGAGCCAGTTTAATTACCCACCTTAGTATTCTAGACGAGGAACTCCGGCTGCCATGTAAGATCTTTGACAAAAAACTACTACATCAGTTTGTATTTCTACCTTTCCAGAATATGAACTTTCGGTTAAGCTTTAAATCAAAATTACACAGCAAAAACAGAGAATTGTGTAATTTTATATAAGTGCTATTAATATATTTACATGCTCACAATAAGTCCCATTTCTGTTAAAAAGTCAACACACTACCCCTGCCTTCCATTTTTATTCTGTCCATCCTTTTTGCTACGTTTTCTGCTGTTACATTTCCCATTTAATACTCCAAGTAAATGTTATTTTTTACTGCTACTTCAATTACGCTATTTCTGTATCGCGAGTGTTCCTTTCGCTGATGGCCTAAAGCCGAATATGCCGTTGCCAATGCCATTGACGTTGACGTTGACTGTGTTACTTTCATTTGTTTTTGATAACTTTGAGACAAGAAATTTGCTTAGTTCCTCCAAAAGAGGAAGGCGAAATGAAAATGAAAGATAAGAAGAAAAAAATTAAGCCAAACAGATAAATAAATAAATAAATGAAAGGATGT
Organism: Anomoia purmunda; assembly: GCA_951828415.1. NCBI lineage: Eukaryota > Metazoa > Arthropoda > Insecta > Diptera > Tephritidae > Anomoia > Anomoia purmunda. The sequence goes on from OX639993.1 coordinate 157,066,461, forward strand.
TTTACTTTGTGAGTATAGTTGTAATAAGAGCCGGCAAGAGCATCAACATTTAAAGTTTTATGCTCGCTGAATAGCTGAGTGACTGTTGGCTCGGATGGGTTCGCACTCCTGTTGCTGTTATCGTTTTTTCCGTGTTACTGTTGACTTTGAATTAGGGCTGACGAGTGGCTTGAATAGCCGCCGGGTGGGTAGAAGGAAGAAAATTTTGTTTTGCTTACAAAAGTAGATAACTTGCTTTTTCGCGATTGAGAATGTACTCTTTTAAAGTTGTTTATTTGTTTCAGTTTTATTTTAATGGAAAAGTAAGAAATCTTATAAGTGGTAATACTTTAATGTAGCTTTCTAATCAGTTTCCAGTACACTGTTATCTAAAATAGGCTCGAGATTTCATCGACCACTTTCAAAACAGCGAAGTTTCCCAAGATAATTCAGATTCTTCAGGCTCCATATTGAGACAATAGTAGCTCCCATATACGACTTCGAAAGAAGATTTCAACGCCCACTCGGTTCAACCTTCTACGTTTTAAAGAAAATAGTATGTGCGAACGTTTTTAGATCCCCATTGCTGATAAAAAAACTGTAATTTTGGCTTTCTTGAGAAAATATTCCTTTAAACTAAGTTGCTTCCGCTCAAGCGTTCTAACCAAGCTCTAATGAGTATAAAGAGTAGTTATCCATTAGTGATTTTTTCTTATAATTTATCGACTCGACTGCAATAAATTATTTGAAGCATTGTGGAATACCATCTGAACCTAACCGAATACACAAAGCAGAAGTCAGCTCAGCAACTCCTTCACAACCAACTTAATGGGATCTAAATGGCATAGTACTTTCGGGCTAACTATTTACATTATTAACGGGCGCAGCTATACATCCCCTACGGATATCTCCTACTTTCGAAAACTCTGGAGCGGTTAATTGATCAGCTCGTGGGAATCGGAATTTTTCGGAGCGTTTATCGCTTTCTCAACATACTAACTGCCACTGGGGATCGGCAGAATTGTATTTATTCTTTTTTTTTTTTAAGATATATGAGAGTTTTTCCATCCGTAAAGACTTTGAGGTGGGTGCGTTTTGCGGTATCGAAGGGGGTTTTTACAATGTCTCTCCGTAGGCAATCTATCAAGTTCATCTACCGTTAGATCAGCGACAGAATTACTACAAGTTAGTAGAGTGGGGTGGTTCTTTTCTCAGAGGCATTTCTCTGGCTCCACAATACTATTAACTGGACAATAATGCTATGTCGTGCCATTCTCTGGTGAAACTTAGTGGTGAAGAATTTGGAAAGCTGGCATTCTTGGAGGCAGTGGGCCCCTCTGGCGCTGATTGTAGGCAGCCAACTGAAATTTGGGCATCCGTATCACTTCAACGTATTCGATGGGGAGATAATCGCCATTAAAGAAGTCGACTAGTTGCTTACCAGAGGCAGAGCTTCTAGGTAGTTAAACTTAGGCGTATGGAAAGTGCGCTAAAAATTACATCTTTCAATCGCACATTTCAGAGAAATATTTCCATATCAGATTTTTTTAGCTACCGTGTCATAGTGACATTGCAAATACTGACGACCTACGTTTGCTTTGCTCTTGAACAGATGGACTACGAGTAAGCGTCGACTTCCAGAACTGCAAAGGTCTTCTGGCCATCTGGAGTGCGCAAAGGTAGACATGGCGGCGCCTGAGAATAGTTAAGAAAATTCTCAATGGCTATATTGGCCGGGAATAGTCTTCTCAAAATCAATATGTTGTGGCTTGGTACAACTTTAAGCTTCCTCTTCTGTATCTAGGAGGAATCATTTCAGTATCTATTATATATATTTACGTAGAAATTATGTAAAAATTTGCCGCTTACATCATTTGTGGTGTGCTTTTTGATGATGTAACACAAATTGAGGGGCCTAAATTTTTACGCCGACTCTGAACGGCAAATGATTTTTGTTAGAAGTTTTTTTTCATAGCAGAAATAGACTCGGAGTGGAGACCGCTAGTAAAACAAAAAAGCTATTATATTTTTCATGTTACTTTCCCGGCCAAGAGCAACCCGGGATAAACTGAAGAAAGTGTGCGCACGATACACACTCGGCTATGGCGATCGCTATAATTTTCCTTCATTTTGAAACACTTGTAATAGCATATTACTACCATTTCAATACCCTTTAAAAAATAAACAGAATTCTTCTCATTAAAATATCGAAAGACAGCTGACTGCACTTCAACATCAGGGTTAATTTTTTTCCGTGCAAGTAAGTTATCAGAGTATAAATAATAGGCATTTGGGGCCTAGTCAGGACTATATGAGGAATCGTTGAGCTCAGTGAGACCCGTTTTATAAATACAGCCTCGGAAACACCCGAGATGTATACCGGCGGAATGTTATGAAGATGCAGTACTTCTCGCGACAATTCGCCCGTTACTGTTGGGTCGCGATTTTGAAAATCCACTAGTATTTAAAACTCCTTCGAAATCCCAAATCCCATTAAATTACCTTGCTTTTGTTTGGTGCCACTCCGTCGTTTTACATTTTGAGAAAGGATAATGAGAAAGTACCAGGGGCAATGGAGTAACAATTGTGTACAATTCTTGCTGTTTTTGATACTGCAAGTTGTTTAGTTTTTTACATTATAGTCAACGTTTAAATATTCTTATTCACCAGCACCCCCTTACTATTTTCTCTCTGTGTATAGTTATCTGAGAAATGCTGCCGATCTCTTAACGAAATGACTAAATATTTCCTAAACATATCACGCTGGTTCTCGGTTATTGCGACATACGCCGCAATTGTGAGCCTAATGATCTTGCTCGTTAAATAATCTCTCTTTCTGACCTCGATTTCAGTTATATAAAGAAATTCGCTGTGATTGCAAACGGTAAGTGGCTGAGTGCATTCTGTCAGACTAGGACCAACCTGCTGTAGACGTTATCTTTACTTGGAAAGTGTGAAGAACTAAGCCGTCGTTAGTTATTTGCTTAGTGAGCTTCTATCGAAGTACGAGTGGTTTTTGGGAGGTTAGTTATAACTTATTAGCTTCCATTCAGTATCACAAAGGACCATGAGCCCAAGTGCATCTCACTAAGGACTGTCGTCTAACCTAATCTAACCTAAATAAATGGATGCAATATATTCCTTAAATTAATAATATCAGATTTTACTCAGTTATAGACACCGATAGCTCCTCAATTTCTTCTAGCTAATACCAAGTATTTTATTTACCCGTTCTATTTAAATTTGAAATCACATCACAATAACTAAAGTGACCAATCGTCCTCCTAAACTATGTACTCATCTAAAACGTGTTCTCCTAAATGTTCTCATTTTTGATAGTTGTCCTTCCGATATTTGTGAATACAAAATGCTTTTAGGATATACAAAAATAAAGTGGCTTGCATTAAAAAAAAAAAATTTGCCACACAGGCTTAACGGAAACGTGTATCAAAGAAGTGGAGAAATTTTACCAAACATGTTTTGAATATATTGAAGAATGAACAGAAGAAAACGTCTTGGTAAATAATTGGTTTTATTGGCGTTTTTTAGTTCGTCGCAATTAAAGCTTATATAAAAAGAAATGGAAATTATGAAAATAGACGACAATTGTGTGATTGGACAAATTAGAAGCCTAAAACCATGTATATTTTAATTCTAAAAACATATTTTTTTTTTTTTTTTTTTTTTTATTTAATACGTTTATTTGCAATCTATTTTAAAATAATAAGCAAATTATATAATTAATTAACAAAATTACTTATATTATTGAACTCCACTGAGGTCAATAATAATATACTTATGTACTACATATAAGCAACTCCGACTCTTCTGTTACATTTTAATACATTTTAATTTTATATTTAGCTATTAAGTTCTAAATGGAAGGTCTAATACATGATGTCTTTTAAGTCTAATAATTTCATAAGATTCATCAAGTAATGCAATTTCTAGCGGATTTTCATGATTACTTATGCTATGTAAATATTTTGTACTAATTTTTTTAATTTCATTTTTTATAAAAGGAACTTTTAGATCAGAATGAATGGCTTTATTAGTGATGAACCAAAATGCAGTCGTAATAAGTCTTAAAGTTTTTGACTGATATCTTTGTAAGATTTCTATGTTCGAATTGGAAGCAGTGCCCCACAGTTGAACTCCATAGGTCCATACTGGCTTTAGTATAACCTTGTATATTAAAATCTTATTATTAAGATCTAAAGGCGATTTTGGGCCTAGTAACCAGTAAAGTTTGCTGGTTTTAATCTTCAGATGTTTACTTTTGGCTTGTATATGACATTTCCAGGTTAACCGTTTGTCCAAATGTATGCCAAGATATTTGACACTATCATGTTTGGGAATTATATTACCATTTAGTTGCAGTGAAGGGCATTCTTCCCGTCTCAATGAAAACAAAACGTGCACCGATTTGGTATTGTTTACTCTTATTTTCCATCGGTCAAGCCACATCTGTATCTCATTTAGTTCTCTCTGAACTAGATTGCTTGCATCAACTGGGGACTGACTTGATGCTAATATAGCAGTGTCATCAGCGTATGTAGCAATTAGTACATTTTCGATTTCGGGTATGTCAGATGTAAAAATCGTATAAAGTATAGGGCCAAGTACGCTACCCTGTGGCACTCCAGCTTTGATGTATCGTATCTCAGATATTTCTTCGTTTACCTTTACATAAAATGATCTTTTGCTAAGGTAAGACTTTAGTGTTAAATAAAATGGAGTAGGGAGTATTTTTTTTAATTTATATAACAGGCCTTTATGCCATACTTTGTCAAATGCTTGCTGTACGTCCAAAAATGCAGCTGAACAGTACTCCTTTCTTTCAAAGGAGTCAGTTATAAAATTAACAACGCGGTGGCATTGTTCAGGTGTACCATGATATCGGCGAAAACCGAATTGATGTTCAGGTATTACCTTATTTTCTCTAAGTATTGGCAATAATCTGCGCAAAAATAGTCTTTCAAATATTTTGGAGAATAGTGTTAATAAGCTGATTGGCCTGTACGAAGATATTTGATTTTCAGGTTTTGTCGGTTTAAGCACCATAACTATTTCGGCGCACTTCCACTGCGTAGGAAAATGGTTTAATCTTAATATTGAGTTATATATAAGAGTTAAAAACATGATTCCTTTTTTCGGTAAACTCGTATCCACCTTGGCGTCAATTTTATCATACCCAGGAGATTTATTGTAACACAAGTTTTTGATTTCAGCACGAATTTCGTTCGGTGTAATATGTTTAATCGGTAAAGATAATTGACATGGAATATCGAGGAATGCAAGCACATCATCATCGTTGTTGCTGTGATCTAAAAACGGAGTAAACGTTGTCTCTAAATATTTTGCATATGCCTTAGCCTTGCTCTTATCTGTCCTACACCAAACGTTGCTACAATCTTTTATAGGCGCACATCTCTTTTTGGGACGCTTGAAAAAAAAAAAAAACATATAAAATGGGAAATCAACACGTTGAAATTGATAAAAGATAGTTAGATTTCACCTGAACAGTGTTTTTTTATTCTTGTTAATTTCAAATTATTTTACTCTAACTACAGCAGTTGCCGTAAACCTTAAGATTCAAGGATATATCTTGTTCGGATATTACCAAAATATTATTAGAAGATGATGCGCCCATAAAAAAGGTGCATTTAAGTTTAAATTATCAATTAAATTATACGTTATCGGTATACGGGTAAAAAAAAAAAAACAACTATTTACATTATTAGGCTTTTTATTTCACATTTATAATATTATATTTTATTATGGTTCTAATAAATAAAAAGATTTTTAACGTTATTTTATTGTGCCCTACTTTCCATTCTAATTAAGTTGGTTAACTTACAAAGCTACTTTTTTGCTTCTTCAACCAGCTCACTTAGCCAGCATTGCCGAATTGCAAATCATCAATTCACTTTCTAAGCTTTTCTGTCATTGTCAAGTATTTAGTAAATGGAATTTAACTACAATATAGAGCAGAAGACTTGTCAAGGTATCTCAATAGTTAAGTACATAAGACACACTTAGTGAGCAAGTGACAAATTACATAGAAAGGACAAATTCTATTTGCTTGCTTTGCTATTCAACACTCATCAAAAGCGTTAACAAATTACCAATTCACATAAATACACTCACATATAAAAGTACTAGTAAATGTATGTACGATACCTAAGCCCAGGTAGGAATAATGTTATTTGAAATTTAATTGTGCTCACGGTGTCATTTTTCTATCGTTTACATATCTTAAACGGTAAATTAAATTTCAAACAAGCATCTTCTACCAATACCAGATTATAAATTAGTTTTTTTGCAATACTTCTCTAATAGTCAGATGTGTAGTGCATACAAATTTTAAATGAATCATATTTTATAAATGAAACATCTGCTAAGCGTGTAACATATTGATAAAAACTGGCATAAAAGTGGCGATAGTTAAAGCGATTACTATAAGAGTAAAGATATCGATAACAGCAACAAAAGACAGAATGATCACGATATCATCAATTACGACTGAGATAAAGTTACCGGCAGTGAAACGAAAGCGGTAAATATCACCAATTTGAACACGATATAATTTATGGTGGAAGGTAGTGTACTATTAGCTTTCTACTGCTCTCTAGAATCCTACATTTTACCAAATTAATTAAGAGCGATTTCATTAAATCAACGAGGAAATCTGTCCACTTAGTGTCAGATGTTTCGGCTTGTCTCGATCAGTACAAGAACAATACGTTTGGTATTAGAGTAACCAGGAGTTTTCTCTTTGAGTAACATGTGCCGCCTGAGAAAGTGAGGTTTGACTCAACTTTAAGTAAACTTAGTTTCCATATAATTTTAAGCAAAATAGTTATGACATTTAATTTTTGAAATTATAAAAGGTTGCTTATTGACAACACATAATTGAAAAATCGATAACAATTCAAGTAGTCGATTAATTACGAAATAGCCAATGAAATAATTGATTCCACGTGAAAAAATTTGCTACAATCATATTAATAAACTAGGTACAACTACCATAAAATAATATATACATAGATTATTAGTTACAATCACATTAATTGGCAACATCTAATTCATTATGCTGCTACAGAAAATTTTTTTTAAACCAGAAATGCAACTTGGATTTACTTAAAACAATGTTCCGTAGTCACAGTAAATATGAAGGCGACTCTAAAGTTAATAGCTGTTAAGGGTTAACTTTATCCCACCCATATATGTATTATAGAAAGGATGCTAGATTTGAGCTAAGTCGAATCATATATATGGAATTTCTGGAATTCTCGACTACAAGGCCATCCAATGAATTTGAAAAAAAAAATTTGTTTATTGCAAATACATATAAATTTTCAATGCCGTCTGAATCGAACTGTAAAATCATTTCTAATCGCACCTACCTTCCTAATATCATTATTATCAAACCATAAATACGGATTTTCTATCGTAAAGTCATCTAGCGGATCTATTTTGCGTAAAAGTGTTTCTGGTCGAACCTACATTATAAGTTTGAAATTTCATGAAAACAAAAACTGATTTTCTGAATAACTCGCCTCTAGCGCTACCTATTGCATCAATTTTTTCATATTTTCTTATTGCACCGGCACCATATGTTCTAATATCTCATCAATATCGGACCATAAATACGGATTTATTGAATAACTCCATTTTAGCGCCAATTAGGGGCCCATTTTTCGTACAAGTATTTCTCATCGCTCTCAAAATATATGTCGGACGTTTCAACAAAATCGAGTAATAAACACAGATTTTCTGGACAAATCGACGCTAACGCCACCTAGCCTTTCTAATATAAAATAGCACCATACCTTTCTAATATCATCAATGAAATCTCGCCTTATGCCCTGTGTCTAAGAATTATATTGACCAAATTTGGTTTTTCATCGGACTCTGAGCCAAGTTGTAACAAAGAAAATGTCTACACTTTTATTCATGTGTTTTTTTTTTGTAATAATTCTGAGCGAGATAAAGTTTTTAAATGATAGCTATTATTTTGAGACTTCTCGTATATTTCGGATATATTTCGGGGAAAGCTTCGAATCATGCCGGTCCTTGCTAACCATCATTTTGGAACCAGTCACGGAATGGTTCTGACTAGCCCCCGAAATATAGGTCTCAATACAATAGTTATCGATAACTTAAAAAAAAAATTATGATTATTACGAAACCACTTTTTTTTAAATAATTGTTATCGATGGCTTTGGAAATATATCTCGCTGATAATTATTATGAAAAAACTTGTTCAATATAAATCTTTAAATAAAATGGCTATCGATGCCTTAAATATTTTTCTCACTCATTATTGTAATCAAACGAGATTTATAATTTCAGCTTCAAAGTAATAGTTATCGAGGTCTAAAAATTCTTGTAACCATCAAAAGACTCTTATAATGTTTGCGAATATTTTGATAACTTTTTTAAATCCCAAGCATTAAAAAATTATTATTATTATTATTCTGGTACTTTTTAAACTTTTGAGCGCGCTGTTTTGTGGCCCGTTCAATTTTAATATAATACGGTTTGGAGTTTCTTAAAATTACCTTTATTTTTCTTTTTTTTTTTGTTTGCAAATGGAAATTTTATTTCATATAACTCAGGCTCAAAATGTTTTTAAATTTACCTTATTGTATTTCTAGGCTAAAATGTAGGCTCATAAGCAAGCCATATTTTCTTATACCGTACTTTTAAAATTACGAGTATTACTTAAACTAAATATATGAAGATATGTATGTATGTATGTATGTATGTAGATTACTTCCCTATAGGGTACTAACAAAAGTATGAGCTTAGCAATTGGCGCCAACTGAAAGAGCATTTACAATGATTTGCTAACAAACTACGCTCCGGCGAGCGGAAGAAGGTTTATTAACTAGGCAAATGCGCAAAATGCCATCAAGAATGTTATAAATATTTGAATTGAATTTGTATAAATGTAGAGCCTCTCCATTTGTCTCTCCCAACTAGGAATGAAGCACATCAAAAGGACTAATATATGTATATGTATGTATGTAGGTGCACTTGTATATGTAGTACTGTTTGTAATATGCAAATACAAATATTTGTTTACAGTATCTGTTCAACGTGATATGAACGATGTAAATTTCTGATACAACTGTAAACTCTAAGTGGGTTATTGGTTGTTTTAATAAAACCATCGCGGCTTGACTTTGTGCATGTCTGTACGTTATAAATAATATCCTCAACATATTTTTTCATTGTTTTATTTAGAACCTTTTGAGTTTGCTTAAACTTGATTTGAATTTTGATTAAGCATGAAAGTTCGTTTTTCTTAAATAAACCCTTTTTTGGATATACATAGAACTTTTTTCTAAGTTACAAGTTCGTTTCTTTAGCGAAGTCGTTTTGCTATTGTTCAAAAATTATACCCTACATCCCCCAGCATTGCAAAAGACATTTTGATTATCAAAGACATCTATGATAGAGACATCAAACATTTAAAAAAAAAACTCTCCAAATGATTCAGCAATTACATATGTAGATTCCTTATTATTTTCAAATTTGTATCTCGTTAGATACATACCGCTATTTCGATAAATTGAGATATTATATGCTTTATTTTACATACTGGTCACATCTGTGGAAGAAAATAGGCTAGGTTAGCTTGGCTAGAGAGTAGAGCTATCTACTTTCGATTTAACCTCAGAAGTACGGACGTGTTTTTTTTTATCATATGAGGATCACGTGAGCCTAGCAGCAGTTTCGCCGAAGTGGAGGTTTTCCCAAGGCTCGTTTGCTGCTATTCCTAGCTTGTAGTTTAAAAGTGGCCATTGGTGTACCTATGATGTCCTTCCCCGGAAGGATAGGGGCAGTCGTACGATTCATCCCCAATAAACCGGTCTTGCAATTGCCTTCAATATCTGGTTCTCATTTCTGGAAATTTTTCTTTAGAGATTTATTGCTTTAAATTGAAATAAAATGAGATTACATCATTTCAAATTTAAAATAATTATTTATACGTAGTAGACCTTATTAGAAAGAAGGCCATTTATCTGCAAAGATTCGCACAATCTCCATAGGTATTATCTCGAACAACCTCGTTGGACAAATGACTTGTCATTTCGAGAAAAAATACGTTAATCAAATATTTGCTTCAATAACTGGATTATATAATGCGCTGTATGGCTTCATATGCTGTCTTGTTGGGGAAAAAGGGCCAGTCAACATTCCTTTCAATTGGAGCTAGACGTTGGGATTCTTCAGAGACTATGAGAATTAACCATAGTTTTTAAAGAAGTAAGCATCAACGATTCCATCGACCCATAGAGCACACCGAACAGTGAATATTTGTGAATGTGACGATGCCTAGTCAATCTTTCGTGTATTTTCAATATTATTAATTTTTGAGCTCAAAGCCAGTATTAGGAAAGTATTTGATTTCTCTCATGACTCCACCGGTATGCGAACCCACAACCTACGACTTGTTGAACAAGTACGTAGCCAATTCACCACAGCCGGCTTGTAATCTGCTGTTGCTCTTTACCACTTTCCTTATATCCTATCATCACAATTCAAGTACGACAGTCTGCCGCTATTACAATGAATGTGTGATTACTGTTGTTGGTTCACACAAAATCTATTTATTTATTATCATGAATTTTCTTCACTTTAAATGCATCAAATTTTGCTTCTTTAAATGTCCAGTGCGCTAAAAAGGAGCCTCGGTACTGGACAGATTCTGTGCACCATGATTTTCGAAATGACAAACCAAACCGAGCAAAATCAATAAAAGTATTTCCAGATGGTACCAATTTGTGAACGTTTCATTGATATAGGGAAATTAAAGATCTAAAAACTACTCTTCATAGGGCTAGAAAGAATAAGAGTTATATTGCAAAGTCAAGGAGTAGTAACCAAATATTAAACCATACATTTTAGAATAGTTTTTAAAACTACCAATACTCTCACATTGTTTCATTTTTTCACAAAGGTGCAAATTCATAAAAAAAACTGCACTTTACCACAAACAAAAAAAAAACTAATCTTAAAAAGAAAAGTTTTTCTGAAAACCAAACTTTTTAAATATTACTATCATATAAAGCGAAAAATAATATAATAATTAAACATCAGCAAAAAAAAGTAATTCATTTAAAATGTAAAACGCAAAAAATAATAATTTAGTTTATATGATTAAATTTCAAATTTAAAAAAAAAAATACTGAAATTTTGTAATATTCTCAGTTTTAACTATAAATTACTATTTTCCCTTGAGAAGATTACACTTTTTAATTGCAACAACGAGTCGAAATTATTACAATTTACTACCGATTTATGGCCGTCGTCATTTCTGGCTGAATGACTTCGTCAATAAGCAAAATATGCGTTATTGGCCAGGCAGCAATCCACACGTACTCCATGAGTCAACATTGCATCCCGAAAAAATTACGGTTTGGTGCGGTTTATGGGCCGGCGGCGTCATTGGGCCGTACTTCTTCCGTGATGATCAAGACCGGCACGTTACTGAGAATGGGAATCGCTACCGCTCAATGATAACCGAATATTTTTGGCCCGAATTAGATGATATGGACTTGGACAATATGTGGTTCCAACAGGACGGCGCCACAAGCAACACAGCGAATGTCACAATCGATTTATTGAAAACCAAGTTTGGTGAACGTGTTATCTCACGAAATGGCCCTGTCAATCGGCCACCTCGGTCGTGCGATTTGACGCCGTTAGACTATTTCCTTTCCTGTGGGGCTACGTCAAGTCTATGGTCTATGCCAACAAGCCAGCGACGATTGATGAACTTCGTACGAATATCGAACATGAAATTGCCGCAGTATCGACAGATTTATGATTGAAACCCGTCAAAAATTGGGTTCAGCGTCTGGACTTCTGCAAGCGTGCCCGAGATGCCCATGCAAAAGAAATTGAGTTCCATACATAATGGCATCGAATGTACTTTCACAGGAATAAAGTATTTAATTCATATCCGAAACCGTTTTTTTTTATTTAAAAAAACTTTTGTGCGTTCCTATTGCAAGACCCGATATTATATGTTTGTATTATATGCGCACAGTATCACCGTAGCTCACATTTAACTGTAAAAATTATAGTTTTTTTCAAATTTTTCGAATTGAAGGCATACAAAAAATTAATTCATAGGTGTAAATCTTTCAAGTCTAAAATCAGCTCCGGAGATACTTTTTTTAAAATACAAATAAACAATGGAGAAACAGAGTTTCCTTATTTCAGAACAATTATTTCAGCGTTCTTTGGATTCCAATAACCACAATGTGGGAAGAATATTTCCTCAAATTAATTTAAATATATCAAAAGTCAGATATTTCTTTTAAAATTGTCGCACTTTGATGTATTTTGAAAACTTAAACAAATGCTTTAGATTGTATTAAATTTGAGGTATCTAATCAAGTGTGTAAAAAAATTAACAAAAGGAATACATTGAAATTAAAATATTAAACATCTACACAGTAATAGTATTAATACAGGTAGCATGTTGTTTGGCATAATAACTTATCTTGCAAATTGTGATATGTGTCTTGAAGTTATACCGCAAATTGAAGGACCTGCAATTTTACGCCGACTTCGAACTGCAGATGATATTTAATGTTGGAAGTTAGCTATTGTTTGCCGAGGGGTGACCGCTATTAGCAAAAGCTTTTTTCTAATATTCTCTAAAAAATTCAACAAATTAGAAATAAATATGAAATAACTTCCAACTACGCTTCAGCTGATTAATTCAAATATCCCAGGGTGATATCTGTGCGTCAACATTCAACGAGCAGATGACGTTTGTCATTCCCATGGTTAGTATCTTCGATAAACTTATCTTTTTCAAGAGCCATCTGTCATTCGATAATTGAAATAAAATAATACAACTATTTCAAAACATAGGGTAATTGATGTACGAATTGTTGTCTTCTTTTGTCAGTTTTACGTTAAAAAATACAGAGAAATGTTCCGTTTAAAAAATACTGTTTTTGTTTAGTTACATATTATTTAGACTTACATACATATGTTATTTTATTTTGAATGAGTTGTTTTTTTTTTGAGGGGTTTATATATTTTAGATTTAATGAAAATTTAAACACCTTAATTTTCCGAAAATCTCATGTTGTGAAGTTTACAGTTTTGTTAAAAATCCAGTTTTTTTGGAAGATTAAGAAAGCAAAACACAACACTGTAATATATGTATGTACATATATGTTTGCTTATTTGTATTTGCATTAGCATGTTTGTATGTATGTGTGTTCATAGTTGGCGACAGTTGCAAGTGAGTGCATTTTGCATTTTGCATTTTGACTTAAATTTATTGTCCCGCATTCCAGCATTGGCATTTGCAACAACATCTCACACTAACCCGCACTCACTAACCCACATACATACACACACACATCCATGCATATCACTAACAACAATTGTGCCAACCTGCATAGCTATATGTGATTTTATTTTTTGTACGAGTTGGAGAGAGTGTGAATTGAAATGCGAATTGTTGCGAATGCCAATCCAGTTGTAATTGGAAAATGTGATTGTGTTTACGATTTCGATTGTAATTGTGGATTCTGATTCTGATTATGATCAGCAGCAGGACAGGGTTGCAATTGTCGCAAAGATAGATTATTGTTGTACGCAGTGTTGTTGCTTTATTTCGCAATTATGTATGTACATACATATGTAGATATACTTATATTGCGCTCTTTCCATTCCAACTTCCATTGTTGGCATTCTGCCAGGCATTATTTGAATTCCAAATGCAATAATTTCAAATTTATATTTGACAAATAGCTAACTGTTGAAATGCTTTTGGTGTATGAATGTGACAAGCAATTATTTCACATTCATATTAAAGTTATTGTCAAACTTAAGTATATTTTCTAATATGAGCATTAATGTATACATATGTATTGTGCATTTGTATATATGTATGGATGTATGTGTATGTGTGTTTGCAGGTGCCGACGACGTTTAGTCTCTAAGCTCATTTTCTATGTCAACAAAACTATTTAGCTGCAAAGCTTTGCATTCCTAATGAATCGCACATTGACATGAAATCAAATATAATAATACATCTATGTACATATGTATGTATGTATTTACCCACTTTCACATGTCCTTAGATAATTATAATTATTACTTAGGTATATGACTATAATTATTTTGGTATACACCGAAAAAAAAAATACCTTATCTCCGGAATGAAGATAAATTATCCTTACTTTCAACTGCCTAAAATGTTGGTAACTCTTTTTTCAAATCGCTTAAAGAACCCTTCAAAATCAGTAGAAATCTTCATAAAATATTATCTGTTTCCCTCAAATATATGCAGAGCTAAAAAGTCCATTTTTTTTTAAGTTCATTTTCGTGACCAGCAACTAGTGTTCTTTTAAAAAAAAAAAAAATAATATTAATTTTTGCTGGCTATGCCTTGAGCTCAAAAATTAATATTATCGTTTAATAAAAAATCAGGCCATAAAAATAATATACATATGAATAAAAAAAATACATTTCGTACTTTTATTGGTATGTCACTTTTCGCACAACTCAGGACACTTTTGTAACTGAGCAACATGTAAGATTCAGACATATGTATAAAGTGCAATTCACGGAAATCTCTTTACTTTGTATAGTAAAAAGTGTTTCACTTAAATTTACTGAACAAAATTCTCTTAAATATTTTGATCCTATATTGAAATTCGAAATTTTTGTAAGGGTTTCTTGACAAAAATTATTTGCCGTTCGTAGGCAACGTCAAGAGGAAGGTCGGCCAAACATCGAGCAATACGATGTAAACGCCAAACTTTTAGGTGGGTGCAAATTAAAACTTTCTACGAATATATTATGAGTGACATATACTTTATTAGTTTTTTTACTTTTCTTAAAACACCTTGGGTCGAGACACGAAAACTTTAGTATTCTTTAAAAAAAAATCTAGCTGGCTTTGATAAATCCAGCTGAGATTTTAATCTTGGAAAAGTGTACTTTCAGAAAGTACTAATGAAAATTTTTTGTAATAAACAATGCAAAGTTTTTATATGTAATATGTACATATGTGGATATTTGAATTTAATTTCAATAAAAAATGTGACCATTTGAACCGAACTACTGTTCGATTCGATTTTAAGATACTCACGAAGCGGTTCTTGTACAGGTACGTCTTTTCTAAGTCATTCGAACCACTCAACCGAACCGCATCCATTTTCGAGTAGTTTGCAACCCTGATTTAGATCAGCTTATTCCCTCGCGACACAATTTGCAATTCGTGAGTTGTTTCACATTCAATACAACAAAGCTTATTTGTGCGCATGAGTGAGTTCGGTTCTGCCAGACACTGCTCGAAATGCACAGGGCTGCCATCTATTAAGATGAAATATAAATGCGCTTTTATGCTTACTAATGCAAATTAAATCTGTTCGTCTGCCTTCGCGCCTTTTAGAAGCTTCTCAATGAAAATGTCTCCATTTCTGGCCTAGTCTTATTCTAAAAGAACTGCTCTAGCTACATATTCGCTGTTGCCCTGTCAGCCCTCCTTATCAATTCAATGCCACAGAAATCTAAAGTCGCGTAACTTGAACTATTCATACAATTCGTAAGAGTATTAAACATATACACATACATTCTGTATTCAAATTTAATAATAGAGCTAAACGAAAATTTCAGGAAATACAAATAAGTTTAGTTGCAAAAATTTTACGCACTTCTTATACGAGTACTCAGTGCATGTCAATGCCAATACTATTGTCACGATTGTTGTAGTTGTTTACACTTGTTGTAGCTATTTGTTTATTATAGTTTGTATTCAACACTATTTTTGGTGCTATAGTTCTGTCAGTTCTTCATTCACACAAATGCTTGAATAGTAAAAGTCACTTTTGCCAACACATTCATTTGCTTTGTTCGAAATGCAAGCAACAGTAGCAAACATTCACTGAGTGACATTAGCAGCTTGGATACTTATAAAGTGACAAGAAGAAGAAATTCTCAAAGAGTATTCTCCAGAGTTTTAACTGTCTGCTTGCTTGTGGCTGTGAGCGTGACACTCTAAGCTTTTGACACTCTAGAAAACTCTACAAAACACATTCAAATCTGGCGTACATTGTTAATGAACTTTTAATGAGTTTCGCAAGTAAACAAAATTAAACAAAAACCAATGTTTACCCACTCACACCCTTATTCGTGCAAGCGACCAGTAGCTTCTACCACACGCGAGCAGAGCAGCATCAGCGGAAATATCCACATTTAATCGCCCACCGGTGCAACGCCAACTTGTTCAACCCTCCACGACTATAGGCCAACACTTGAGCGCATACACCTCCAGTGTGTACAGTTTCACGGATTTGGAGCATGATTTTATTACACACACAGCCACACACACATATATATATATATATATGTAGCATAAGCAGCCGTCTCTGTATAGTTGCATTCCTTTGTAGGCCTTGAATGTATACAAGAAATTTACTTATAGTTTGCACTGAAATAAAATCAAATCCTCGTAGAGAGGCCCGCTTAGCCGCCTTGCACTTTGTAAAATCGTTTTAGGACTTTTCGAAGTTGTCTCTAAAAAAATACCCTATGCATATACATTTGCATGGTACCAGGTTTTAGGGTAGTTCATTTTAGTGGATCATATCAGCATACCGGTTCTTAGGGCGTCTTATCATAGTTATTCCGGAATAAGTAGAGAAGCGGTTTTTGTTAGGAAACGTATTTGACTTTAGTTAAAAAGATATACATTAAATAGTGTACTCTAATGACTCAAACTAATTTTCAAGCTTTTTTAACGCCCTGTGCGCTGCGAGACTTGGATACTCACTTCTGTACAATAAAAAAAAATTTAGATTGAAAAAAAATACCTAGCAAAAGAAAAAAAACGATCAAAATGAAATGGAGCTTAAGAAATATTTACTATTTATCTCAAAGAAACCTTTACTCATGCAGAAAGAAATATCACAATTATTCTTTTTAGTGTAGGAAAAATTTGATAATTCTATCCCTCTTTGGTAAGCTTCAAACTAAGAAAACCATCTAAGGCCCGAAGTCGACACTGGGATTGGAAATCTATGAATGAGTGAGGAGTTTAGAGCCCAAGATACTTGTAGTTTCACAAATTTACGCTGTTCTACAAAATACTTTTGGTTGGTTGGTTTAAGAGGATTGTCGCCCTGGTGATAGCAGTCGGCAAATTTGCCATTTTCATTCCACAACTCGTGCAACTTAAAGCTAGCCAGGTGGCTTTAATGAACTACAGAGAGGAGGCTGAACTCTGAAATGCTCTGTAGGAATCGTTTACCGGATATATATAGCCTCATCCTTGCGAGAGCTAGGTACTCGCACAGGAAGGGTTCAACTGTCTCCTATGAGGCCATTTTCTCGTAGCTGCGACTACCTCATACGGGCCAATGCCCTTTATAGACTACTGTGAGTTTGTATGTATTTTCTTTAGTCATTCCAAAAAGTTACCTGATTTTAGGTGGTTTATAGGACACCCAAATCTGTCGGGTAATCTTATATGAAACTGACTCCACGTCGGATTTTGAATAGTAAAATTTGAAAATTCTGCCTAAACGAGGCACCGATTTCCACCGCGTGATTCATTGAGGAGCCGCACCCGGCCATTCATCCTGTTTCATTTCTGTACACCTCGGGATCCAAATTAGGTTAATCTCGTATATCTCAACAATCGAGTCCCCCTACCTCCTACACTCATCCACTAGCTGAGACCTGATTGAGGTAGAAGACAGTGCCTGAATAGCAGCACTATTATCTGAGAGGATATTCACTTTCCCGCGAGTGCATTCTGCAGTATGTATCTTGCCTCCTTTATTGCAAACATATCGTACTGAAAAACACGTCCGTGAAGACCGGTTGGGAATTTCGTGCGAGTTATTTGGTTAACCCACGTCTTTGTGAGGGTGCAGTCAAAGGGCAGAGCTCTAATCTCAGGCGGCAGTGCGTTGAGCATGGAGTTATGCCCAAACCTCCGCTCTTTCCAGAACCCCAAGGCACGCAGTCTGATTGCACTTTTAGCAGCTGAGTTTTCGATAAAGAAATTTATCGGTAATAAAACCGAACGTTCAAAATATCCGTTGGACCCATCAAGGCCTTCCTTGCACGCACTTCGATATGCAGCCTCGAATTAAGTTTAGGGTTGAGGATAACACCAAATTTTTTCACTTTGTTTGACAGACCCAGTCCGAACCTCGACACTTTGTTTTAGTGAAATTAGGCAATTTGGTTCCTATAAGTCATTTTCTTGGGGTACAACTTATGGCACAGGATTCCACCATCCTTAGCGCCCTTTCCATGATTTCACTTAACAGAATTGACATTATTGAGGGCCCTATCAATGTGTATGAAGAAGAAGTTTTGTCTCTAATGTCCAAATCTGTCTAACGTTTAGAGAACAAAGGACATTAGGTTTATTGGCCTGAAATCTTTAGCAATGTCATGACCACTTTTCTGCGCTTTAGGAATACAAATTACCTTAATTTTTCTTCAAATTATCGAAACATGGTTCAATATTAAGCACCCTCTGTAAATTGCTGACGGGTTCGGAATAACCGTTTCTGCGGCTTCCTGAAGCATAATTAGTAATATTCCGTCCATACGTGGTGATGTTAAGACGTAGAAGCTAAAAATAGCTATTTTTGTACTTTTTTCAATAGCTCCTCCAAGGGGAGCGCTGCAAGAATTGGTTAATAGTTCTTAGGTTATGTGCAGTGCCCAATTCATTGATACTGCACCCGAAAATGTGAGTTTTTAAGAAACTGTCTAGCGAATCTCCAGCCGACGGCCCCAATTGCTGCAAAAAGTGGTCGAAAATTGGTCCTCTCGGCTGGAATTTATTCGAACCAGCCGCGGCGGTCACTTGCCCGAAATCATTTTTAAATCAGAATGGCAAACCCTTATCTTTATAATAAAGCTTAATTCTTGGTCATAACATTAAATTGTATGCGTTTTATTTCTTTTTGAAAACCACATGCCTGAAAAAACAGCCTTTACTTGGCATGAATGAATCCCACTTCGCAGGCTATGTGCAATGGAAGTTTGACTCTCCATAAGGATCATTTCGGGATCATTTCAAGACTATTTCAAATCAGCTTTGGATGACTTTCAGCACAATTGAGAGGATTAGTTTGCAGCTTTGGGGTCCAGTTCGCGACTGATCCGAAATTGGTTTGGGGCAAGTTCAGAACTAGCATGGAATAGTGCGGTCGTAAACTAGTGCGTAGTCTTTCTCACATTTCCCCCTCTTTCTCTTTATGAAATCGGCAAAGAAGCTTTACTTCTGGCTCGCAAACTTCGGTGCACGCTCGTTTTTTTGTTTGTTTTTGTAAATACATATTTGACAAATTAGCTGATAAAGTTTCTTTGGTTTCTGTTCACATCAATTGCAACTTGGTTGGTTGTTTGAACCTCAACTATATGTACATAGATATGTATGTGGTACCGCATAATTTACACATGTTCATTGAGAAATTCCTATGATTTTTTTATTTGATTTACGATAGGCTTAACTATGTAGTCCCGCTTGCGCAACAGCTGCTTTAAATCCGACACAGAATCAGCGATATGAAGGGTTATTAAAATGCGTTGTAGCACATTTGCACTCCCGTGCATGTAGTGCACGCGTATTGTTCTTTAAAAGTACATTAAGTCAAAATATCTCATTCACAAAGGAACATATGATATGAGGGGAGATATATATTTTTTGTACATAAATATGTTGCGACTTTTTAGTACAAATTACAACGATATATTGCTTCGGGTTTTATTGGAAGTGAAATTTGTATGTGCACACTTTTAGTTCAAAATATCAAAATTGCTGTATTTGAGTTATTACATTTTTGAAGAGCGTGCACGATATGACTCATGTAAATCCGACACGCCCATACTCGTAACATTTGTCGATGAATGCATTCCATTAACTAAGCAAAATAAAGCAGCATATCTGTTTGTATTACATACGCAGGGTTTACAGGAGTAAATTATGTTCCTACACAAATGCATAAATGTATAAATGTATGCATGTATGTATGTAAGTATGTGTGCATACAATTTCACTAACATGTCTACATCTCATGTTTGCATCATAGATTTACAAATTGACTGGAAAATATTACAGCATGTTACTACAACGGGATGTCAAGTGTGGCGAATAGACGAAAGTCGATGCGAGGTTGGTAGAATGCAAATTGATTGAAAGCAAAGCAAAAAAAAGTTAACGGTATTATGAAACATTCGTAATATTATATGGATACTAGTGTAATAAATATGTTAAGGATGTTCACATTTATATGGACAATTTTAAAAAGATATTTCTTTGTCAATTGCCGTCCGGATCTATATTTATCAGCTCATTTGAAAACTATTCGCTGAACGTCGATCGGATAACGTTTGATAGAAACAATTTTTTTTATAGATATACAGTGAAACCTCCCACAACACGAGCTCCGACAGTTCCACAATTTGCGTCTGCCTATGGGGGATGTCCGTTTATAGTGGTGGGCGAATAAAAATTAGAGTGACATTCATTGACTTACACACACTTCTTAAATAAAATAGATTTCTTCCACAATTTTTTTTAGGCTGATATTTTCTAATATCGAATCTTTTAAAGCAACATATACATTTTCTTTATCCATCACATTTAGAAGTAATATTTTTTCTTTAATAGAAAGTTTTATATTTTTATGGTTTGTGTTCTAGTAATGAGTAATTTAAACGACGTAAACGTTTTGAAAATGCAAATCAAAAGATTCATAATTTTTGATTTGTTCATGCTAAAAGCACATAGATCCCGTTTCATGTTAACATTTTTTAGATTGTTGATGTGCGTACATTGAGCTAAAAAGTTCACCTATAATTAAAGAAATTGACGTCTAATAAAGCTGGGAGGCTAAGAAGAGCGAGAGAGGACGTCTTCTATATTAAGAGGTTTCCGTCTTAGTTTTATAGGCTATAGAAAACTGTAGTAGAAAAACTGTTATCGAGAGGTCAAAAATAGTACAAATAAAAAGAGTCCGCGTTCGGTCATTACAGTGTAATTTGTTCTGAAAACGCAAGGTAAAACTTGGTTCCTGAATTTTTTGTCCTTTTGTAAACCTGCACAAATTTTGCTTTATTTTTATTAGACCCGTAACTGAGCTGCAAAAAAACACTCCAACTGGGATAAGCTTTTCTTTAGTTACGAAAGCAACCCTGTTAGCCTCTTTCATGAATGTTGCGATTCATTTAGTGCTATTTAAAGACGGAAACTAGGTGTGGTGGCAAATTTTCGGTAAGTGTGGTTATATATGTATTTATAAATACTATGCAAATAAAAACGAATTAGGCCTTAAACTTCCCATGCATTTTCTTAGGGCTAATTCACAATAGCGCAGCCTTTTCACTGCCCACCACGATATCTCAGGTCAGATATCATTTAACCGAGTTTGGCTCAACTCGCATATTTTTCCGAGTTAGTGTTGTTGCTTTACGCGCTATTTCTTATCCTACATAGTGCTATTTTGCATCTAGGTTAAAAAGAAACGGGCCCATTGTGTAAACTTGAATTTTGGTTAAGGTTTCATTCTCAAAATCAAGTAAGAAAATTTTTTAAGTGTCTGTGCTGATTATAATTCCAGCTTGTGGCCCCCTCTTTCTTTGAAAATCCCAACTGAGAAATGCATACAACCCAATTTAGTTTTTTATATGGCAACCGATTTGCTGCAATTTTTCTTTTTTATTTCACAACAGGTGTTTAATTTCATATTTTAGGATATACAGGATATGGAATTTGCAAAGATGTTTTACTTTTGGCTGGCGCATTTAGATGTACGGTTTTTTTTTTGTTTTCGAAATGGTTCGAAAATGGTGATAAATTGCACTTTTTTTTTTAGATGAACAAACTTCTAATCCCAATATATAAAAGACAAACGTTCTGCTCTTTACCACAAATTGCTCATCTGTTAGGCCCAGTTTATAGCGTGCTAATTTAAACTCAGATTAGCTCAACTCGGTTTATATTTAAACTCGGTTTGAAATAATACGATTTTTTCAGTGAGAATTGAAGACCGATTTCAATTTGGCAAGTATGTAGGACATAAGACATAAGTTGTTGTTTGTTTACACACTCGATGGCATTACTTAATATAAATACATCACTATAGAAGATATAGTACAGTTTGCAATTTGGGCAAGTGAACAGAAGCTTAGAGATATTGATGACGAAATACGAAATATTTTTGAAGTCGTTTAATTGCTGATTAGTTAAACTCAGTTTAACCCTGCCAGATTGGCCATTTAAACTCAGTTTGAACTAGGTTTAAAGTTGGTTCAAAAACTGCACAGTGAGTTTAAATTTAATCCAAATGGCAAGCAGAATTGAACTCTCATTGAAAAATTGGTCCTTAATTGCGGCAGTCTGAAAGTATGGATACAAAAATAATAACAGTGAGTTTAAATTTAATCCAAATGCCAAGCAGAATTGAACCCTCATTGAAAAATTGGTCCTTAATTGCGTCAGTCTGAAAGTATGGATACAAAAATAATAACAGTTTTGATATCTTTGCAATATGTTTTGTACGTGGATAAAAAATGGTTGGATTTATTATGCAAAGTAAACAATTTTCGTTTGTATCATTAATGTTTTTAAGTGAATGTTTTTAAGAGCTGATAAAATTTTTGAGTTTAAATAATAAGGTCATCCCTAAGTATACACTATACATACAGGTGCATATTAATACCACAATATCTCATTTTCACTGCATTTTTTGTTGGATTTTTTGGTCGGCAATACTTGAAACATCATTCAAGGGTAATGCAGCATATGGAAATAATAATTTATAATAATCTTAATAATGACTTTTAGGTTGTCATGATGTTGCTGATGCTCATGTGGTTTTGGTGCCACTGCTGCAAGCTCATAAAAATCGGCATAATCGCCTATGTATGTTCTATATACGTATGCAATTATATGTATGTATATATTTTTGGTGTAACTACTTATTTTTCAACATTTTGTAAAGCTAAGTCCTTCAAAGTATGGCTGCATTCGATAGTTTGGTGGCGTGCATGAGCGATTTGCGCAAATAGTTATGTACTTTGCATATTAATATGCTAAAATATAAATAAGCATATATGTGCATATGTACATATGTATGTAAATATTTAGTAGTAGTATTTGCAGTCATGTGGCCTGCAATTTTATGCAAATCGCAGATTCAAACATGCAACTCTCATTGAACAGCTCAGCGCATTGCAATTAAAATTGCCGTCAAGGTTGTATAATAACATCGCAATAACTAAGCCAACAAATATATATACATATACACTCATATGCTCACACACACGCACAAAAATATATTAGTTTTAATATTTCATATTGTTGACAAAAATTTAGCTTGATGCCTTGAAGCCCATTTACACCGAAATCGTCATTGCTTTTAAAAGCTCTGTTTAGTTACACCGCACAATCTTTTTAAATAAAAAATTGTAGAAAACTTAAAAAAAAGAAAATCGGCACATAACTGGCTTTTTCTTCGGCCCACTGTTCTTTCATATTCTATGTTTTTTTTTTGTGGGAGCGAACAGGAAAATTTCCACCTTACCATGATTCGTTTAATTATCACTTTGTGTTTTTTCAGACATGGGTTTTTAAGAAGAAATAAAACGCATATAATTTAATGTTATGCCCAAGAATTTAGCTTTAATATAAAGATATGGGCAGATCTATCCATTCCTTAGTCTCGAAGATTAAACGATCATTAGAAATTAGAGAATGTGCATTAGTGGCATCCTTGGGCACAGAAGGTGCTTCCAACAACGTTCTCCCAGATTGATGAACTGATGAAACTGCGCATTGGCGACACTTTGTTCGGGCTCTACCACCAGAGATACAATGAACACACTGCTACAATCCCTGGAAGCGGGTGGTTGAAAGGCTGTTGGGTATGCTGCTAATTTTGCGTTAATCGTGCAGAGAAAATTTCCTCAAACTCTCATTGAATCAGCTCTTACTTCACTGGTTCATTCTACCAAAAAGTGTGGTATTGAGGTAAAACTGGCCATAACTGAAGTAGCTCTATTTACTAGGCGGTACAAAAGACCAGCCTTTTTACAACTAAAATTTGAACGTTCTCTCAAGTATCTTCGAGTTATTCTTGACGCTAAACGACTCTATAAAGACAACAAAATGGGACGTATTGGCTCCAAGCTCGACCGGAAGGGCAGGCAAAAACTTTTCCCCCCATTGCTGGAAATAGAAATACAATATCTTCCCGACTTCCATTCCAGGAGGCCACACAGCACCATGTGAATAGACGCAAAAAGAAAATACGGGTATTCATCTTCTCCGACAACTAAGCGGACCTCATTGTCCGAAAATCAGCAATCGAACGCTGAGAACGCTCACTTACTGTGAAACTGCTAGACTCGCTTCAAACTCGTTTGATACAAAACGCGCGTCCTTACTTCTGAGGTTAAATCGGAAAGAGGTATCCACTCTTATAGGTCACTGTTTAATTGGTGATAACGAAATACTTTGAAGTCGAGTGAGCATCGCAACATGTAGGATAACAAAGATTGCAACCTAACCTAACCTGATGTAAAGTTCTATGGAAAGCCAAATAAAAATATGACCTAAACATTTGAAACTAAAACGCTATATATTAACAGATTTAATTTCCATTAGTAAGCACAAATGCACATTCAGTTTTCACCATAACAGACGACAACATTGTGAATTTAGACGAGTGCCACGCGAAGCCGGACGCACGCACACAAAGAAGAGTTTTTGTGTGGTGCTAGTAAAAAAAAAATACTTTCGTGAAAAACAAATGCGCTAGATGGTGCTGGCGTCGAGTTGTTCAGAAAATCTCTACATATGATCGGATTCTGATTAAATTAGAAACGTCCAATGGGAGTGCCATGAAAAGTACTTTTGAGAAAAATATGTCCGCTAGGTCGCGCTAGAATTTCTTAAATAAATCAGCCTGTATATTATTTTTCTTTAGCAACATAAGCATTACGAGTTAACTTTATTTCCGAGAGGAAACTTTTTGTGATGTTATATGTTTTCAGGGTCAGTTTTTAATTTCTTAACTCATTCATAATAATGTAGTCCCTACTTTTGCTACTTGTAAGCTGTTAAATAAAATAAGAATATATTTTCGGTACATCCTTTAAAATTGTTTATTAGTTATTCACAAAGTTTTTCGTTCAAATTGCTTACTATAAGCACCAAAATTCGAAGACTATTAAAAAACATTATTAATGAATTAAAGGACATGACGCCCTGCCATACTCTGAGCTACGATAATCGCCCTGCCAATCATTTCTCTTTTTTCTCGTTTTTTATTCAATTTTCAACGTTTGAGAAAATCTTAGATTTCACACTTCTTAATTTTAAACAACTTCCCTTCGCCTACAGCATTCCTTGCCAGATAATTCTAGCGCTTGCAAAAACAGCACTTACTACAATTGATTGTATTCAAATTGAAAATTAATATTCTCCAAAAAAGTTTTCTTGTTCGATAACAAATTTGCTAAGTGTTGCAAACGTAAACTTTGCTTCTACTAACAGTTGCACCAAAAGTGCAAAAGTGCATAAATAACCGAAGCAAAAAACAAAAGAACCAAAATGTAAGTAAACTATTTTCTTTAGTAGGTCACACGCATAACATTTATTTAAGCGAACAATTATTAGAGCAGAAGAAAGTTAATTTTGGAAAGGCACTTGTCATAAAAACTTGCCGAAGAAAATCAAGTGTGGTAATAACTATGTAGAAGGCGAATTAGTTATTGAATTAATTTTTGTAACCTCAAGCTTTTAGTTTGACAGCTGATATCAAGCTTTTGCTGCCATTATTGATAAGTACAGTTAGTGTATGTGTTTCACTTTTTAAATCCATGTTTCCCAACCTATGGTCAGCGCTAAAACATGGCCGAAAGAGAGTGCGTTCGCAATATTAATGGCACTAAGTACTTGGGGATAAAAAGTATGGCACCTTGAGGAAAAATATACAAAAAAGCATCAAATATCAACTAGAGATATTGGCTAATAAATTCCATCCTTATCTTTCCAGAAAACGACAATACTAAAATTAAAGTTCACCCAAAACTGATACACACACCTTTTGGCACTAATATTGCCGAAGTTGCAGAAGGAACCCAAGAACAATTTATTTGATTAAAAAATAAGTGAACAAGTGGTTTCTTCGGTTTTGCCAAAGCCTTTATACCTTTCACTGATATACAGGAATATTCAACTTTAAAATAGTTTTACTTTTTGCATATAAAAAATATGATAAAATAAATTTTGTTTCTATAGAAAAAAAACTTAAAAAAGTATAAAGATATATATAAAAATATAATGATAATAAGCACTAGAACTAAAAAAAAACAAAAAAATTCACTAATTAAACACAGTTTGTGGTTTTGTAGTAGGAACATTTTCTAGCAATGAATGTAACCCAAGTTGATTCCAAAAAATGATATAAATGTTAAAGTCTCCAAGTAAAACCTATTCCAGGTGATTTTCTCGGTAGACCTTGTATGATTTATAAGTAAATGACCTACATGATCCAAAGTTTTAATTGTCTAAATATAGCGGCTTTAAAGTAGAACCTAATATCTAAACAGTCAATTGTATGGTAGCTGCAATTTATAGTGATCCGATCTCGATGGTTTTCATTAAACATGTTCTACTCATTATAGGTAATAAGAGTACCAAATTTCATGTACTTAGCTGCTCTGATGCAGGAGTTATAATGGAAAACCTCATATCCGAACTATCAAGTTTCAATCAGATATATCAAAAACTGGGGAACTAGTTTGCGCTCCAACAGACGTGGCACTAATCATTTTGGTACTCTTGGGTATGGGTATATCTCTTTTTCTTCTTATACTTACGAAGATAGGACCAAAGTTATATAACGCCCTTTCATCTTAATGAAGGATACATGCTGTACAGACGTATTTTGAATCCCAATCTTTCGAGTCGTTTTCGAGCGAAAAACCTATATCATACACTAAAATTCAAAACATCACTTTACTTTATCTTATGCTTTTCCCGCAACAAGGATTTTCTACTTTAGTAGCGGATTTGAACAAAAATCTTAAAGATGGTGTAAGCTCAAAAAAAGAAACTGAATTATTTACACATTATTTGATCATACAGTGGATTTTGTTGAGTAATCAAAAATCTGTATACTTAGAATCCCAAGTACACCCTCAAAATTTGGAATTAGTATCAAAACCCCGTTTTTGGGAGATCTATTTAATATTATTTATGTTCATAGCTTGTAATATTCCTGAATCGATCTCCAATTTTATCACAGAAAATTAAAGTTATCCTATTAAAAAAATTTGCTTCTATTGGCTCTCATTTAGGTTACCTGACTTGGATTGTCTCATAATCCCGAAGTCATCGTTGCATGGTTGTCGTTGATAATGTCAAGACCCTTCCTTCCTTTCGTTGCAAGTTCAGGGGTCCCACAAGGTAGTATCTTGGACCCTCTGTTCTTTGTTATATTTATCAATGACATCAATACGTGTTTCGCCTCTGCTCTATTCTCCGATTAGTACCCCACGCGATTCTCTATTGTTGCAAACTGATATTGATAACGTTAGTAGCTGGTACTACAAAAATCATCTGTCGTTGAATTTTAGTAAATGTCTTCACATAACCTTTGTTGAATGTTGTAATGTAATTCTGACTTCGTATCATATCTCCTTATCTCGCCTCCAGCGTGTGGTGAAATAAAAGACCTGGGAGTGATTTTTGACGCAAAGTTTACGTTCACTAGTCATATTAATTTCATAATTTCCAAATCATATGCAATTCTGACTTTTGTACGTCGGCATAGCTCTGAAATTACCGATCCTTATACACTAAAGTCATTAGACATGGTATTTGTTCGTTCTAGGCTTGAATAGGCGTCTTTTATTTGATCACCGTACTTTGCGTCCCATATTCCAAGGATCGAACATAAACAGAAGGTAATTTTGCTCTTTGCGCGCCGTACCCTACGCTTTTCGGACCCTATTCCCGCCTACTGACAAATCTAAAATCCCTGCAGAGTCGGCGAACAATTTGGTCTTTATCTTTCGTCTTCGATGTTGTTCGTGGTTTTGTAGACTGCTCTGTACTCTTTGAGATAATTTTCTTTAATATACCTGTCAAACCTCTTCGTTATCCGGAGTTTTTCTATGTTGAAGTTTTAAGAGCTTTGTATGCAAGAAATGCTTCCATTATTAGGGCATTGATTGACTTAAATAGAATCGATCAATTTGTCGAGATTGAAATCGCTTAATGAACTCTTTGGAGCTCTTTTATAAGTACATAGTTAAATTTTCTCTTGTTTTTTATTTTCTTTTAATATATCAAAATTGTATCTATTGTATTCCGCTTAGTGTATAGGAATATTTTTGTATTCATGAGCTAAATAAACAAATACAATTTTTTATCGGAATATACTCCATTTTATTAAAATCAAACGCAAACGATACATGGAATATTTTTAATTTTACAATTGAAATTATTAAATATTTTAAAATTTTAACAATAACTTCTCTGATAAATTTTTCACACACTCAAAGTTGCGATACTCGGATTTTGTGTTATCGGCAATTTACGTAGGGTTTTTTGAGGCCTGAGAAAGTTAAAACTGCGTGCCTCAAAATTTCAAATTGAATTTTATTTTTGTGGAACATTAAAGTTTTCATGGATTTCCCTTATATAAATGCTAATAGCAATAAGTTGGTATATTTATTGATTCAGTCTATTTGAACTTACTCAGCTGTATGCCCGCCAATATAAATTGCAGAAAATATTCCTTACCTGAAATGAAAATAAATATATTTTAACTTTTTTTTAATACAATTTTAAAGTTATATTTATCTTAAAAATTTTGGGTAATGTAATAAAATACTTTGGATAATTTATTTACAAAACTATATTCTGTGCAACAAAAATCGAAAAGATCTGGCATTGCAGTTACGATCCTTTTTCCGAGGCTGAGCATTCCTAAATCTCTTTGTCGGCTCACACCTGTTTTAAATAAAGGAGGCAACCTACTTCAAACATGTTTTCATATAAACGGTTTCTTTATTTATTGTTAACTTATAAATTTAATTAACCTAATATTTTAAGCTGGTGGCAACACTCTTTGAACGTATTTTCTTATTAAGTTTTTTTAAACATAGTTCCTTTGAGTACAATGCCGTAATATTCCGTTTGACTTAATAATTGAATTGAATTTAATTTTTTTTAAGTAGGTGGCTGCTCTCCGTAAATATTTTCGAAATTAATTATTCATATATTAATTTTTTGGCTTAAATTATTTATATCAACAATAATTTTTGAGCTCAAGGACAATTTTTGTTAGGAAAGTATTGGGGGAAAATACATCAACAGTCATAGCGGTAAATATTATAACTGTTATTTCGGAGATCACAATATTTCCTCATTAGTTTTTTTCTGGATTCCAAATTTCCAATACGTTTCTATTAAAAAATGGTCTTTTACTCAAAAATTATTGTTGAAATAAATTTTTCCTAAACCATCTTTGTAATAGGAGGTAACCCTACCCGAAAACATATTCGAACAAAAACTTTTTTAACAATATTCGTTTGATTTTATTTAACCTTCTTCGTTTGTTATGATTTAACTTGTAATATTTTTTAGTAAAGTTTTGAAACAGTTGGCAGCCCCCTAACATTTTTTTTTTGGAAATTAATTTGAAACTCATATGAGGGAATATGTATTTCACGTTAATTGATGCGTCTTATCAACTTCGTCGATCAGAATAATAAATATTCGATTTTCTACGTTTTAGATAGTGTACAATTATTTTCTTGTCCCAAATTTACCAATTTTCTGAAATCAAATCGCAATGTAACATTAAAGACTTTTTTTTGTAACGTTAAAGACGGCACATTTGGATTTGCAAAATTGTTGTAAGGAAAGTTTTCTCTCAAGTTGATACTTATATCATTTCTTTGAACCTTGGTTTTGTGAAAATTACATTGTTTTAAATTTTTTGCTCTGCAAGATTCGCTAATCTTCGTTCAAGTGTTGGGTTACTCCTAACTCACTTCCAAAAAATGTAACGTTAAAGACTAGACAAAACTTCGCGTATCTTTGAAACTGGACGATGAAAAAAAAGTTTACACAAATAAAATGTAAACCTTGTGGCCTACTTTAATGTACATTTGAAAATTTACGTGCGACTATAACTTTAAAGACAATAATTTTAACCATATTACAATATTGGTTTTACCTAATTCTTTTAATTAAGTTTAACATTTTTAAAAAGTATCAGGTTCCTTGAAAAACTGATTTGGTGAAAACTCTCACAAGGACTATATCTGATCCAAATTTAACGAATAAAAATATGTGATTTAACTTATTTATTTAATTGACGATAATTTTTAGGCTCTCTTGAAAACAAATACTCCATATTCTAGTCCGCGCTATAAGCTATTTATATGTGAAACATTTTACGAATTTATTCAACCGTTTTGAAGAGAAAAGGTAACAAACATACATATCTACAACATACTCACACGCAAGTTTTCCCATTTATAATATTTATAGGATGAATGCATTAGCTTAAAATATTTTCGCAATATTTAGAATAAAATTTTCGTTATTCCAATGTCTAGTGAAAATTCAGCCTGCTGATTATTTTACATCCATATTTTCGTTGTATATGCAAAACAAACACAATGGACGTAAATTTCGTTATTTAACCGCTTTTTTCAAACTTATATTTCTTTTGTAGAATCCATTGAAAAGCTATGAAAATTTGTCGTTTTTAATACTGGCAGGAACTTCCCCATTCCGTAACAATTGGTAAGTAACGTTGCATATTTCATTACTACATAGTTAGCTCACTTACAATAATCGAGAAAGAGGAAAATCACGGTTTTGAGAAAAAACTTTTACTAATATCAGAGATTTTTATCAAATATTAGAAAAATACAATAACTTTGGCAAATAAAACATTTCTGAACATATCAGAACATTCCAGGGACCAAAAATAGCAGTTTTCCGAATTTAAAAATTTAAAACATTTCACGAATTCTGAGGAATGTTTTTGATGTGTTAACATCTATGCCGGGGGTAGCTAAAGTGAATTTCTAAAAACACACAATGAAAGCGTAAGACATACTGAATGAGTGGTTATTGTACAACAAGGGACTCTGTGTGAGAATGCGTGTCTACCGTTTGAGATGGTGTGAGTGCAGCTCATAGCGTCGCGTGGCCGACCGTAATAGTTTGTTCAGCGCAGACACGATTCAATTTTCGCGAAGCTATTTTTGATCAAAGCAGTCAGTCTCTGCTTGTGTTTTATAGAAATAGAAGTTTGTGCGGTTGTTTGCCATTGTTTTTACAATTTTTACATTTCTTTCTTCTACCATATACGGAAGCCGGTTCTAGAGAATTGGAATCCAATTATTATTCAATTCTAATGATTATGGGAGGGTATTTGAATACAAATTTCGCAACAGCAGAAGCTGAACCACTTGTCAAATTTTTACAAGACAAATTCAATCTAATGATGAATACTCTCCCAGGATCTCCAACAACTACAAAAGAAACGACCATAGATGCTGTATTCTCGCGTTATTTGAATTCCATAAAATCTCACATTTACTTTTCATATTTCAGCTTTCATAGGCCTATTGTAACCGTATTAGAAAATTAAAACAGAAATAAGAAAATAATATTGTTATCCTGTTTTAATTATCCTAGAGAATAAAAAAAAATCAAACTGACGACTTTTTGTGCTCTTTCAATTTCCCAGATGCTCGTTCTTTTTTACTTTTTTTAAAAGAATAACAAATAAAATGTTAACACATCGCCCCTGTGTTCGGATACAGAGTGTTTTTTTTTATATAGCATTTTATTTTTTACGTTGCCTGATAACTGTTATGCAGGAGAGATATTTGTTACATTGCTTGATAACAGTTATTTTCCAACATCTATTCTTTCCGTTGTCCATATTTACCTTTATCTTCAAACGTTGGAAAATAACTCTTATCAAGCAACATTTCTCTTGCATAACAGTTATCAGGCAACATAAAAAAGAAACTCCTATCGACGAAATAAAAAATATATTCCATCAAATAACTATTATTGAACAATGCTTTCGCAACAAAACTTATTACTATTAGGTATCTGGTTTGTTTTTTTTTTTTGTGTGTATTTTTTCATTTATTTGTCCCGCGAGACGCTTTCACAAACGCGTTAAATTCAAATTTATGGATGCTATTTTTTTCAATTTAAAGAAAAAAAAAATAGATACTTTGTAAGAGATATTTGCGCATTGAAAATAAAGCATTAGTCTAAAGAGGTTTTGAGAAGCCACACACAACCAACTAATGTATTGTGTAATAGAGGTCCTTATGATTCACATCCATACGTACATCCTAGATGTATACGCATAGCTAAAATTTTAATACATGTAATATATACATTTAAATGTAAATGTGCAATTTATCATCTCTGCACGTAGCAATTTAGCAAATTATTTATTGCACGAAATGCGCTGCGTTGAAATTTTGAAGATAAGTAAAAGGAGGATGTGTGGACGTAGATATATGCGAGACTCTCACATTAGGGCAGCTCATCGCACTGGCGTGTTTCATTGGGGAAGCAGCAATGTGTTTAAAAACTTGATGTTAAATTACATAGACACAGAGTAGTAGTAGTGCTGTTTCAAAATACCATTATCTGTATTACAGAGTTTCTAATACTTGCATGCGAATTATAATTTAAAGTAGCCTCCACTCCGTTTAAAACCGCGTTACAAATCTTCTATAATAAAAAAAAATACAGCGCACAGTTCTGCTAAACATCTAAAGGATTGTTTATGTTAAGGTTTTATTTGTGCTTGTGAAAAAAGGCAAGGCACTGGAAGAAATGTTGCTAAAAATCATACTTGAAAGTTTTCCTAAAAAAAAGTGGGCTCTGTTCCCCATCCAATAGATATTAATTTGGCTTCAATTTGTCTCCTCAGCGCGGCGAACTTGTAGATTAGGATTTATCCGGTCACCGTACAGTATATTCAGTGCCTTTTTTGCGCCTTGAAATTCCATACATTCTTTGCGAAAAGGAACCTTAATTTTGCCACATTTTCTAGTCTAGCAGGTTATTCATAATAATTCCAAAGTATTTATCTCCGCTGGGAGTGTGAGGCCTAACATAAGTCGGTAGTCTACAGACTTAAAAAAAATGAGTGTGCCCGTAAAACCCAAAACAAGTAAAAAGAGAAGGAAAGACAGGCATTACCCCAAAAAGAAGATTAAAGTTTACCTAATTTTGCATACTTTTGAGAAGCCATCGGGCAAACCAACGGGACCATATATGTATGAATAAATTTTGCGATAAAAGCCCTTTCTTAACATAAAACACAAAATGTGATTGATGAAGGCGATCATTTTAAAGTTGTATCATACATATTTTGTATTATCCTCGTGAAAAGGTTTTGAAGACAATATTTACAAAATTTACACCTCTTCGATTATTTTGTAAACAGAGATGTTCGTAAATGTTACTAACAGAATTCTTTTGAAATGGGTTCCTACCTGTTTAAAAGGATTAATTATTAAGTTAACGGCAATGCTATTACATTGATGTCAAACTAAAAAAGTATATGAACCCTTAACTTCGAAATTAAAGATAGTTACGTGTTTGAAAAAATATATAAATTTGGTTAGGGCTGCCACCTTTTACAAAAGTATAATTCAATATAATAATTAAGTATAATTGATGATAATTAAATGTTTGTGGGAAACGAAAAAGGTTTATACGTAAATGTGTTTGAAGAGGTTTGCCACTTGTTTAAAAATCTTAATTCATTACACTGCGGAACAAAATTTTGCGGTCGGAGATTTTTAAGTCGATTTAGGGTAATTTGGGGGCGCTGATTACGAAAATAATATCAGTTTTGTCGAACTGGCTCTAGTTTTTTTTAGATAAAGACCTTTAAATATTTCACGAAAAAACCTAATTAAAAATACCAATACGGATTTAAATTATATTTTAATTGCGCGCCTGTAAAAAAATAATACAAGAATAAAAAAAAAATAGATTCTTTTTATTAATTAATTTTAAAAAAATTACAAACATTTTTTCTGTAGGACCTCCTATGATGTCGTTGCTCAGGACAATCCCGTATTAAGTTCCAGCAGTAGTCTGCCATCATGTGGTCGTCCCATCGACCTTGGTATCTTTCTTCCATTATTTTTATGTCCTGGTGGAACCGTTCACCTTGTTCCTCACTGTAATCGCCTAGGTTGTCCGGGAATTTGTCCAAATGACTTTGTAATTAATGTAATTTAATGCTCATTTTAGCTCCTAGTTTGCGAAAATTGAGAAGCATATCAGCAACTAGTTTTGTATAGTCTGGTGATTTATGATTTCCCAAAAAATTTTTGACTACATTAACAAAGCTTAGCCAGGCTTCAGATTCAATTTGTGACATATGGTTTAAGAATTCAGTGTCTTTTAGAAGGGTACGAATTTGAGGACCATCGAAGACTCCTGCTTTTAATTTTTCCATACTAAGGACTGGAAATTTTTTGCACACATATTCGAAACAGTCACCTGTCTTATCAAGGGCTTTGATGAACTGTTTCATTAGCCCAAGCTTGATGTGAAGTGGTGGAAGAATGATTTTTTCTCGGCTTATCAGTTGGTCATGAACCACATTTGCTGTTCCTACCTCCATATTTTCTCTCACCGGCCAGTCCTTTTATAATCCAATGTTCATTTCTTGCACGACTGTCCCATAAACATATAAAACAGGGGTATTTAGTATACCCACTTTGTTGGCCCATTTACAAGTTGCATTTTAAAGTCACGCGGTCGATAACGTGCAGCGGCTGGCAGGAACTGTTAGAGTTTTCAGGTATTTAGGCGAAGTCGTCGAAGTAATGTTTAGTTGTATTAACTCACTCGACTTAACCGGCTGCCCTTGCTCTCTTGCAAGGGAAATAAAATATTTAAACCAACGAACTGCTTGTTTTAATAATTTATATAACAAAACTTATTGAGGAATAATTAAATTAATACAACTGGAACTGGGTCATATAATTTTTTTTCATTAATTTCTGAAGTTTCGTTTATCTCAAGAACTAGAGACAATCCAAAAAAAGTAAAAACACAGTTCGTAAGCCTGCTACTAATGTTAATAAAAACTATTAACAAAATCATGACCGCAGGTTTTTTTTTAATTTTTGTTACGCAGTGTTATCATTACTAATTATGCAAAATATATATTGGTGTCACGCTAAAGAAATTTAAGAAATCTTAATTATCGTATTTATTAGAAGGTTCCAACCTATTTTAAACACTTTAATTAGTTTTATTATTAAGTTACATGAATTGCTACTATATAAAACTAAGAAACCTTAATTTCGAAAATATTTTTTAACAGGGTTGGCACTTTGAAAAATTAAAATAAATTGAATGAATAATAGTGATGAAATATTAGAAGATGAATGTTAAACGAAAAAGTTTCAAGAAAACTTTGTTTAAATATTTTTTTGGATAATGTTGCCACCTGTTTAAAAAGTTTATTTCAATTGAAATTAAAAAGTAACTGTAACATTACAATATTAGTGAGAATGAAAGAAGCTTAAACTCATATGAAATTATTTTTGAAGAAGGTTGCCACCTGTTTAAAAGTGTTGATTCAGTTTAACTAAGCAGTTAACTGATATACCTACTAATATATTATAGTCAAACTAAATTGATTTAAAAAACTTTACTTTTGAAAATATTTTTGAATGGGATTGCCACCTGTTTTAAAAATTAAATCCAACTAATCTGATAATATTAATGAAAAATTGTCATATGGGTGTCAAATGAAGTAGATTTCGGAAAGCTATACTTACTTGAAAGATATTTTTCTATAGGGTTGCCACTTATTTAAATAATGAATACAAATTAATTAATAAGTTCAGCTAAACATTGCAATACTGAAAAGAACAATGGAACACAAGATCGCGCCTTCCCTCGGCGAGGTGGTATATCCGAAATATCGTAAACAAAAAATATGTGTGAAAGAGGTATGAAAAATTTTGAAATTTTTAGAGAGAAACGAATTTTAATTTTGCTTAAAACTCATATATGTAATACTTTTATATTGCGGGTGGGATAAGCTCGTAATGTGTTTTGAAAACGAAACCAAAACGAGACAGACTACATCAATTTTTGAGCTTGTAGTAGTATTTTTTAAAGTGAAGTTGTCATTTTAGGTACATTCGATTATCGGATTTTTTATATTTCTGCACTCTGATATTGGGGAATGTACTCTGTGCTTTCCAGCAATATAGAAGTATTACATATATGTAAAAAGTATAAGTGTGATTTATGGGGAGAGATTTAATAACTAACTCTGCAAAATGCTACAAAAAATGTAGCACTTCATTTGTCAAAAAAACCCCCTGGTTTACTTTTACTTGAGAACTGTCAAAATCGTCAAAATGAAAGTAGCGGCACAACTGACGATGTGAAACGAGAGGGAGTTAGTAAAGCTTATTTTGAAAATATTTTTGAAATGGTTTGTCAGTCTTTAAAAAATTAAATTTATCAAAATTAAAAAAATATACTGCGCCTTTTTCTTTCTGGAATTCGTTTCTTGAAGTTTCACTTGTTCTTTCAAACTTTGGCCGAAAGGCGAAAAAAATTCATTCTTGCGTTAGGAATTAATTATGTATGTTATCTGCATTTTATTTAATTAAAATAAAAAGGGCTACATACTCAGAAATTTCTAAAAATTGTGAGCAAAACATTCGAAATTTTTATGAAATTCTTTCCTAACTTGCTAAATTTTTATAAATTTTTGGTTTTAGTAAAATTCTGTGGACTAAATTCCGTGAGCAATTCTCAACATCTACGCCATATTCCACATTTCGAAGAATCGCATCGAGCTCGCGCTGAGCACGAAAGTATAGCTTTGTTGTATTAGCTAGGCTTGCTAACGCGCTAACAGACACATTGGACATCCATAGACAGACATACATAAGTTTACTACATACTGGTTGCCTCTTTTGACCACCCATGGCGTATGATTAACTAATCGAATTGACCTGAATTACTACCTACCAACAGTATTAATGGTTTTAATGGCAACTGCTGCTTTCGAATTTCGTTCATGCTGTTTCCCAATGATCCATGCGATTCAAAATGATTTACTAGATAGAGTTACTCAGTGAAATTTAATGTAGCAGGATATTTTATCGAATAAATACTTGTATGCTACTTATATTTACTTATTATAGAGCGTATAAATATATAGATAGAGCAATATGTTATGTCATGTATATTTGTATTTTTATTTTTGTATATGATTAGCTATTTGTATTTCGACCACCACAAAAGTGCTTTTAACGCAATAACTATTTGTATGAATATTTTTGTCTAAGTACACAGCCAATCAACAGATTTAAGACAAAAGAGTTTCAGGTGCCTGTTTCAATTTTCCAGAAGAGTCGCTGAGCCGATTCTGATGTCGAAAAATTTCATTAATTCTAGTTCCAGATTTTGTTTTGATTCATTAGGTTAAATTTTTCGCGAAAGTTAGTTAGCGATAAAAAATCATCTGATGCAAAATTTGCGCTAAAATCTCTACCAAGAATTATACAAGCATTTTAGAAATATAGCATATTTGATCTATAGGTATACGTAATATTAAATGTCCACATGCTTATCGCCAGCGATCTATTTTGTTACTTTTTTACTGAATTTTTAGCGTAAAAATGAATAAATAATATAAATTGTGTCGCACTCCTTCAAAACTGATGAAGCGATTTTATGAAATTTTATTGGTATGAAAATAGGTCACTAAGTTTTGTGCTTAGGGGGAGGGCTGCCGTCTGTTTTTAAAATTAACTTTAATTAAATTATACACACGTTGGAGAAACCCAAATGCGATTTCTTTAGGCAAAACAAGGTCTCCTCTCCCTTATATAAAAAAAGACTTTGTGTGTAGTTGGTTGGTATGTAGTTTATAGACTCGAAAACTATTGAATCGGTCTTTCCTTCTAAACGTAGGAATATCTGAACAATCAGTTATATGGAAGCAATGAATTATAGTTGCCCGATTTTGAAAATTTGTATTCGATGATTAGTACAAAAATAAATCTGCCCATCAAATCTTACTCGGATATCTCTAAAACTGAGGAGTTAGTCACCTCGTTATCCTGACAATTTTTATATACTTTGTAATGCGTCTATCTGTTCTTCTTATTCATCTTCTTATACTTTCGAACACCGGACCAAAGTAATAATACCATTTCATCTTCATGAAAATTATAAAAAAGAGAGACAAAAAGTCAGAATGTTTCATTATCTTATATATCTCCTCCGCTGTAATGCTGCGCAGTGCTGCTGTTTTCAATTCGATTAAAACTTCGAAAGCTGCTATTTGGTATGAACAAAATCCATCCAACAATTTTCCCACAATTGGTTGAAGAAAATCAAACAAAATAGTTGGAAAGATTGTTTTAATTTTGCAAAATTTTTAAAAACTTTTGTTTACCTGTTTTCACATTAAAAAATGCTCTCAGAATTTTTCTTCATCAACAACTTACGACATTTGTTGGAACTTTATTTTGCTTGCCGTATATCAGCTTTAAAACGGTGCGTGTATTTCAACTGCTGAAACGAATTCTTGAATTATGTGACTCGAAACCCATACAAAGAAGTTGCATACCACCGCACTGTTCGTCTAACAGAAATTTTCGGGGTGGTATGCAACTTCTTTGTACGCGTTTCGAGTCACATAATTCATGAATTCGTTTCATCAGCGAATACTAGAGCTAATTTGACGTTTGCTGATTGGATTGGATTGATGAGCTAATTTTTCTCTGGTGTGGTGAAATTGGACGAGAGTTCTTGCCACAGGAAACTAAACACACCATGGAACTTCTTTGTAATATACGTTCTTTGCGCATACTTTCGTTTCACTTCCCTTTTTTAAATTCGATTTCGCTCAGAAATTTTGAAACAGCTACTCAGGCTATGCCTGTGAAAATGAATGCAGCAATGAGTGCGGCTGCCAACATATTTGCTGACCGTATATAGCATTCTGTTCAGGAAGTCCCAAGTACTGTACGAAGGCTTATATTTCTGGCCTTAGGCACTTATAGTGTTTTCAGGCGCCATCTGATCTCTCAGAACATTTTGATGTCGTTTATAGCGGTTTTAAAAATTTAACTCGGAAAACAGAAAAAAAGCATGAACATTTTCGTCCGATTATTTTTCACAATTTTGAACAACTCAAAAATGCATTGATCAGCAAGCAATCACAATCCTTGAGCACCGTAAAAAACTAGTACAACGAATTGTTGCTGTTCGCAGTATTGCCAGTTTCAGCTACGAAAGACGATTTACCGATTTCAATGGTTAAAGTGCCGATTTCAGAAATCATGCAAGGAAAAAGTTTACAGCAATAATTTAGTTAGAGTTTACTTAGTAAAGTTTTCAGACAATTTTTCTTTCTATTCAGAAACAAAATTGTGACATAGTTCGTTTTGAAGCCAATGTAAAATAATAAAATATGAACATGTATTTCGTGTCATATCTTGTTAGTCCAGAGAGCTAAAAATTTTTGATTTTCATAATTTTCATAAATCTGCAGCACATGGTTTTAAAAAGTTGTATCAGTGAAAAAACTTCAGAATCTTTCCCAAGCCTTTCAAAATTTTATTCAGCACTTATATATGTATCTACCTCACTCGACTGCAAATGTTGAAAGCATTTTTTTTTTCAGAAATGAATTTGAAGAAATCTAAATATATAAATCGCTTAAATACGTAACGGCATGTTATTGTCCGAAGATTTCATAAAATTTTGTGATTTTACTTGATGCCATATTTAGCCTTAACTGGGCTTATCAAAATTTGAAGCCGAGATCATAAAATCTATACTTATCGTCCGATTTTGAAAAAAGTATACTGTAAGTGTGATAAGAAATAGTTTAATGAGAAAAGCATCCGCTAGATGGAACTAGGGTCGAGTTATTCATAAATGTATTTATGGTGCAATATTGCATATTAGAAAGATATGCAAATGTATCTTTTAGGTGGGGTAGGAGTTCAGATTTTCAGAAAATCGTTATTTGTAGTCCGATTTAGATCAATTGAAAAAACTTGCATAGACATGCTATATTTGCCAAAAAATTCAAAATCTACATATACATATAAGTCGATTAGATAGATACCTTTAGCCGATATATCCATATATTCCATATTTAGTTCAAATCTAGTTAGCTTAGTGCAGTTTAAAGTAATATTCTGTAGCCATAGCTGAGATAGAGTTGACTCTTAAGTTAGTTACAACTACTTTTGACAGATTTTTTAAAGACTGGAAATTATGTCAAAAAATTTCCTTTAACCTCAATAAGGTTTGTAAAAAAAAAATATATTTATATATTCCAAATAATTTAATACGACATAGAAATGACGATTTGAGTATCAAAAGGACGATTACTGAAATTACTTTGGATGATTTTAGACTTTTTTTCTGGCAAGGTCGTCCAAAATCAGAAAATATCGATGCTGAGCGCAAAATAATTTAACAAGTTTGTAACGTCACATACAATTTGGAATACGTTCAATAAGAGGATATTGTTGTTGTTGTTGTTGTTATTGTAACATCACAAACAACATATCTTATAACATCTCACAAAAATAGGCCCATGTCGATGGCTTCGAAAATTGTTTGCACAAGTGTATTGACAATCATGAAGGATGTTTTGCAAATAACCAATGTTCATTTTTCCATTTGTGTGCTAGAAATTTTTAAATATAAATTACAACTCTGGTATCATCGAGCATGGAAAGCTATTTTAATGTCTTTTTCTATTCTTGAATAATTGTCATACCAAAATTCGTTAACTTAATTATCTTCATTTCATTTATTTTCTTATAGCTCATAATAATTTCAACTTATTTCAAAATAAATTTATACCCAACAAAAATACCATTTTTTTCTGCTTTGGCATTTTTATACTGGGATCCACCCAATGATAGTGGTCGCCCCTCGGCAGGCAATGGCAAACCTCCGAGTGAGTTTCTGCCATGAAAAAACTTCTCACAAAATATCATTCGCCGTTCATAGTCGGCGTAAAACTGTAGGTCCTTCAATTTGTGTTACAACATCAACATCACGTACACCACAAATTGTAGGAGAAGTTCGGCCAAAATCGCTAATGCGGTTATAGTGACAATTTAGTAAGTAAGCAAGTAGAAACTTAATTCACTATTACCGGTTTTTTCTACATGATTTAGGTATACATTTATATAGTAACGCAAATATTAGTTATGTATCTTCCACATGTGCGCTTCATAATTGCATTTGGCATGTTTTATCATATCAGCTTTTTAATACCAGAAAAAAAATTCGAAAATGTGCAAATGGCATGTCGTAGCCGCATAAGCTGACTTTGTTATTAGGAATTAATAGCAATACAAAGTCAAATAGATAGCTAAGCCTTAATGAGTTTACTAATATTGAAACAAACTTGTGCAAATGGGCAATTTTCGGCCACGTGCTTAACTAGCTGTATGCGGTCATTGGATTAGTTTATTAATGCTGGAAAATAATGCGGTGCACAATAATGACTACCTGAGGATTATTATTTGCTCGTACATGAGCAGAGTAACATTTTAGCTGTATTATATACATATATATATATGTATATATTTGTAGTTTAGTTATAGAGTTGTACCACAGCCAGGATAAAGATTCAGAACAAGTAGCGTGCTTCAAATTATACCTAATACTCATGCAAACCAAATTTATTTTAAAATTATACAAAAATTTGAAAATGCAGAGCATGACTTCTTACGCTGAATTGATTCTGTAATTCTAAATGCAGAAGAAATTCCACACTGTACCCTTCAAACTGAACTATTAAGCCGGAGCACAGGAAACCTAAAAGCTAAAACAACGTCTACACATCGATATAATCAAAGAGTTAGTATTATGTTTGCGTTGGGAACCATATTGAGACTGCTGGCACTAACTGCTATATCTAAATTATAGGTAGTATGGCACTGAATTTTCAAGGTTACTTCAAGTTGAGCGAGCATCAAAGCATTAAAAAAATTTTATCGCTCCTTTTTTATGGGGTGAGGATAAAAAAAATATTTTGAAAATCTATTTTGTATGTACAAGTACCAAAATATTTTGGTGAAAGCATTAAAATGTACCATAGTTTATGACTTGCTAATTTTTTTATGATCCCAAGTATACATACATTGTTAATTTTTCTCAGATCATGTTGAAAAGAAGTACCTCGTTCTACCAGTAAACTATTTATGCATATATTTCTTCCTATTCTAGGTCATTTTAAAGTATGAAACAATTAGCAAACAATTTGCAATTTTTCCAAAATTTGCAGTAAACAAAAAATAACTTTTGGTTGCTTGTTTATTGTCAATCTCGAATATATCTAAATTTGCTCATGTACGTTGAAATATTAAATGAACGAAAGTAAAGAGCCAAACCCGTTCCCATAGTAACCAAAGTTTAATGAGTATTTCCCTTTCGCGCTTCCACTTCCTCTTGCACGTGATAAAATGCTTTGCCTTCCTCTTTCTTCCACTCATTCTATCTCTCTCTAACTCTTTACGACCAATTAAGGAGTTGCGTATTAAAAGTCCCAGCTGACGCATAACTTTGCACAGAGATTTTAGCCAT
The DNA here is from genome assembly GCA_951828415.1 of Anomoia purmunda. Taxonomy (NCBI): domain Eukaryota; kingdom Metazoa; phylum Arthropoda; class Insecta; order Diptera; family Tephritidae; genus Anomoia; species Anomoia purmunda. The sequence continues at coordinate 157,109,155 of OX639993.1, forward strand.
AATTGCATAATTTGTATTCAATTTCGTCAGTGACCTAAAGCGCACTAACTAACAACAACAACAACAACAACAACAACAACAACAACAGCACAAGTAGGTGAAGGCAAAGTACTTGACAACAATAGCAACAAGATGGGAGTGAGTCAGCCGCTGCTATGTTGAGTGAACTTATTGCAATGTGATGTCACAGTTATATTCATTTGTATGTATATATGTGCATCAGGGTAGTCTAAAAGTGCATGGGGTGGGGGAAAACTAATTTCAGAATTTCAGAATTGTTCTATATCGAAATAATACCACTCCTATTTTTATATCAAAAAATATTTAAAAAAGCACTCAAAGTTTCCCCTGTTTATTATATGCGGAAATATTTTTCAAGAGACTTCAAAGAATATTTAACCACTTTTCTTTATGAAAAATATTAAATTTCAATGAGTCTAGGAAAACATTATGATGAATGATTTCTACAAAAATTTTTTTTTCCTCCGTTAAAATGCATTTGAAACTTGAGCGCTTTTAGCGTTTTATTTTTGTCGAAATTGAACAACCCTAGGGGGTGCGCTGATTAAAACTCTGACTTCATTTCTGCCACACATTCTCTTTTTTTACCACCCTAATGCGCATACATTCACATGAAGTATACACCCTGGGGTGAAAATCGAGATTAGTCAACAAATAATATATTTTATGAACTGGTATAATGAAATGTAGTTAGTGAAACTAGTTCGAGATTGACTCAAACTTATCGCCATTTGCCTTCGAATAGTGGAAATTGTTAAACAAAACACCCACGAAACCCCTGTACGATGAGTTGAACCTAGGAAATCCTGATTGGCATGCCAATGATTTGCTTTATTAGCTGCTGCGCTGCGACAGCGTCGCTAGCAAAACGATGCTTTTGTTTCGCTTAGATAGAAGTTCGAATTTCGAAAAAAAGTTGTACCATAAAAGTTAAAAGATGGGGAATATTTCTTACTTCGCCGATGAGAGTTATTTTCCAACGTTCTTTACGTTGCCTGATAACCGTTATATAGAAGATATATTTTTTCGTTGCCCAGAATAGTTGTGTGTTTTCCAAAGTTCTTGTTTCCCGTTACTGTAACTGTTACATTGGAGAAATATTTTGTTCGTGCTTAATACGAGTTATTTATTTTTCAACATTATTTTTTCTCTTGCCTTATAATTTTTATGTAGGAGATATATTTTTTCCATTGCCAATAACAGTTATTTATGTTTAACAATGTCTTATAAACGTTGGAAAAGAAGAATATTGTTGAATATAAAGTTGATATAAAATTAAAGTGCAGTAAAAATAAAGATAAAGATAGAGAAAAAGAAAAATCAGGCAATGTAGTAATAAACATTGGATGCTAACTGTTATCAGAAAACTTAGCAAATAAACGCCCAATAACTGTCATGGAACGGCTGTTTCCTTAAATTTCCAAATTCGGGTAACGTTTTCTATTTGCATCTTCTGGATAACAATTATTTGTGGTCCCTATAGTGCGATTCACTAACTTTAAACGAACCGACAATCGCAATTTTTCTCGACAACATTTATCGTTTGCAGTAACGATTGTGCGATTCACTAACTTCTTCTTAACGTCATATACCAGATGTCTCTTTGTATTTATTCAAAGTACTAAAGAGTGGCATCTTGATTAAACTCTATGCCAAAATGCCCGAAAAAACACAAAAAGAAATAGAAAAAATAAAAAATAAAATAAAATTTGAGCGCGCTTTAATATACTTGATTGAAGTGAAATAAGATACTAGTTTATTTCAAACTACAAATATTTTTAATTCTTTTTATATATTGCAATGTTCCATTGTAGCAGAATTTCGGACTCTCCTCTGAATGATTTGGTAGAAGAGTCATCAACACGACTCCGAAGAATATCGAATAGCTTTTATATTTAAAATTTTTAAAATTAAAATAATTTATCTGTATTTCTGTTTTTGTACTTGAATCATTTATTAAAATTTGCTTTTACCATTTGCACATCAATTGAATGGTAGATATGATGGTTGACATAAGCCTCCTTATGATTCTTTGGCGCCAAATTTGATACATGAGTACAATCGACGGTCCCAATAGTGCCTCCCAAAAAAAAGGTGACGACACATAAGCAAACATTTCTTTAACAGCTTGGCGCTCCACCTGGGTCATGGAAAACCTGTCAAGCTGAGAAATTAGGTATTCAGCCTAGTCTGGAGATAACCGATACAGCTTCTGAAATTCTGTTGCATTCAGTTGAAAGGGATTGTGCGCAGTCTGGAGTTGGAGTGTTTATTTTTTTTTTTGTAACCTCGTGATAAATCATATTCGAAGTATTCCAACGAAATTAAAATTATCTTCTTTTTAAGTTGAAATCACGATTTTTTTTCTTTTCTCGATTGAGTTAACAACATCTAGTTTGTGGTCGTTTAGTTTTTTGATAATCGACTAGCTAACGTCAACAGCTGATTCGGCGATAGCGAAAATCGTACAAAAAAATGCCTGCTGAATAGCAATGTCGCTAAAATTTTCGTTACAATGCGAATATCGTTAAAATAAGTTAGTGACTCGCACTACTACTATTTAACAACTACTACATGCCAACAACTGGAGGCAAAAATGTAGAAGCGAGACTAGTTGTATTACTCAGCAAAATGGTAGTAAGCTTCACTACGGGGTACTTACAGATTAGTATAAATTTTCGTGTGGATTAAAGTGTGTGGTGTTATGTGTGTGCTATGCATTGTATAAGTGCGTGGTGGTTATAAAGATGTTAAAATACATGTCATACCATACAATTACATATAAGTAGTTAACGTAGAAGTGAAGCTATTTCGGTGCGTCGTTGAGACCACAAACTCGCAAACTTTGGAAAATGATTTTCCCACTCCTCCAAATAGTGCCATAATTTAAGTGGAGATAATTCCACAAATGCCACTTTATACACTTTTTTCCTTACATTTTGTTTAACTTACTTTTTATTATTCACGCACGCAGTTTTTTTCATGTTTATTTTTAAAGCTTGTTGTCGTTGCCCTCCGCCTTGTTTGTAGTTGTAGTGTACTTTTATCATTTTATCATCTCACGGACAGCTTTTGTGCTTTCTTTATGTTAAGGAATTTCGGACATTGTTAACAATTTGTTAAGCTTCTGAATGTATAGGCAAATACGTGACTTGGAAAAGTTAAGTTATGCCGAGTTAATCCAAAAACGAATTTTTTCTTAAATACCCAACAAGGATATAAATCAAATATATGTATACAGAAGTGTCACACTGAAAAACTTGAATAAAGTTGTTTTGTTATTGCAACTGACCGGCAGAATTTTGCAAATTTCATCCAATCGAAATATTTGGGCGTTAGAATTATTAGAAACTATACTATTGTATAGACGTTACGATAACTTGATTGACACAATTGGTATCGGCTATGAAGTATCGAAAGTCGAAGTCGAAGTCCAACTCCAGACGTTACCATTCCTATCAAAACACAGTTTTTGCGATGATAAGAAGAAAACTAGTGGTCGTCATATCTATGGATCGTTTAATTTCACTATATCTCATAGCCATAGTAAAACCAAATGCCTCATTTCTCACTTCACGATTTTATTTTCCATTTTTCTTGGAGTTTATGCTCTTACATCACCGTTGAAAAACAATTTTCTTTGTAGCTAAGGGCGCAATATCACTCATTATGTATAACATATTTTTGATTAAAAATTGCACTACTTTCATTTTTAGTCATGTAAATTATTTGAAACAAAAATCTTTCGCCTTACACAACACATTTTTTGCACCGATTAAGAAATAAGGCTCAGCTGGCTTAAAATGCTAATGTGAATAATTAAGCTTTTTTTTTTATTTTCTCTCTCCATTTCAAACCTCAAGCACATATTCGGGTCCACATGTCGACCCATCCATAGTCATTGCCAAGTCATTGCTAATACTCAAACTCATAGAGGTATTGTTATGCTTTTCACCGCTTTTCATGTTCGTCATTAATACGTTAATCACAAACGACTACATTGCGTATACGTAACATTTTTGCCATTAAGCCTCAATGGGCTTTTGAAAGCCAATGCGTAAAACGTGCCATGTCAGTAAACTGAGTAACTCAGGACAACATGAAAAATATCTGTATGCAAAGTAAGTCTATTTTAAGTCCCAAATTACCTTTTACGATTAACAAAGTGAATAGCTCAGGCAAATAATCTATGTATGAGGTTTAAAATATACTCGTACGTAAAACGATGCAAATGTTTTTGTGTATGTATGTATATAAAAAAGCGACGAGCTCTACTCAAATTTCGCTGTTGAACTAAAATACTTTTACTCAGCACTGCCGCCTGTTTGACGTTTTGAAGGCTTAAGTGTTTGCTTTCTTTTTTTCTTTTCTTTTTTGTTCCTTCTTAAAATCTTTCGCGCAAGCGTCAAGCAACAACAACCCAGCTTCCCTAAAAGGCCCAACAAAACTTTTCTTACCACTAAATCAATTGCATGTTGTCATCAACGGTAACTCTCCATCATTCGAGTGTCTACAATTTAGCCACCTTCCTCTTCCGTATTGTATTTGTTTGTTATAATAATTTTGCGAGCTCATGCTTTTCGGTTGAAAGCGCCTTCTTAGTTTATACCTCCATCTCCATGCCGTTTCGGCTTCTGACGCATCATTTCTGTTATGGAAATTTTTCAGCGTCAATAATCTTGCTCGTTAATCTCGTTCACATCCACTTACATACATACACACATACTTATACACATACAATTGTAATTTAGTGAGTATGCGTGAGTAGATATTTGCCAAAATGCTTGCCGTTAGCTGAAGCAGGCTGTGCTTATGCCAATTCCGTTTTGTTCGCACTTAAAAGTTGTTTTCTTTTTCTTTTTTTTTTTTGCTGATTTTAGTTTTCTCATTCGTTTTATTTATGTAAAGTTCCAACTTTCGAATCACATTTGAAGTTTTTCGCCAATTATTGTATGTAGTAATATTAGTTGCTGGTTCGAGCTAACTTTTTAAGTAGTTTCACTTGCATTCATTGAAATTTTTAGGTTATGTGAAGTAATGACCAATATTTGCATAATTCTATGAATTACATAATTAGCAAAAATTTAACCACATAGACCGTGCGCAGTAGTTCTTACAGTCACTTACCCTGAAACTGAGGCAAAATATTATTTTATATTTAACTCTACACGCTACCTCTGTCATGAAGATACAGTTACTAAGGTTACGTTTACGTTTATGTGGTTGCCACTCTGCTGCTAAGTCCGGCAGTTAGGCACACTTGGACCAAACCATTGTGATGTCACTTGAGCGGGATCCATTCTTATCTTCTCTCCGTTTCTCGTGTGAAAAAACCATCGTTTTTTTCTTGAAGAAGCGTTGGCAGATACCCACAGGGTCAAGATCAGCCAGGAACTGAAATAGGCCTTTGAAGAAAGTGTTAAATCATATTGGGCAGTGGCAGAAGTAGTGCTCTACAATCTCCATTCTCTTTCTACCAAGTGCTCAGTAATAATTCCGATCATTGATACTTGGTCTCATCTTAATGGTAACGGAGCAGGAGGGTTCTACAACCCATCTTCCTTGAGCCAATCCAATCCAGTGACAGATGACTTGAATTAGTGCTTGCGAGAAGACAGCGGAACGTCATGCGCAGTATTAACTGTGCACAGGTCCGTCCCTTCCGGTGCGAGCAAATCTGCTATGAAGTTTCCATGAATATCACTGTGCCCTGGTATCCAAACCAACTTTCGCTATTAACTCGTCTACGACCGCTACCTTCGAGGAGGTGCTGTGAAACTGCAGTAATTTGATCTCAGCTTGACTGCGAGAGTGAATAGTAATCGACTGTGAAGATATCGTGGCACTTACCGGTCAGAGGGTGGCATTCCTTATAGCGGCTAGTTCGGCCTAAAACCCGTTAGAATAGTTTGGAAGCCGCAGGCTGATGTTTTGTTGAGAGCTTTGATCCATCCGAGAAAATAGCGATAGACTATGGGTCTAAGTCCGAGCGGTCTATACATTTACTTCTGTTTGGAATTTTTGTTGAAAATTTGATATCAAAGCAGAACAGCGGGCTTGTGTAGTCTTCAGATATCTTCTTGTGGTAGTTTAAGTCAATCTTATAGCATCGCAACTGTGCAGATACCTACCATACAGACTGGTAGCAGGCCATTGCTAGTAGGAGATGAGTCCTGCCATGTGATTAAGAAGGAGGCAGCCCTCTGTTTCCTATCCAGTTGGATTTCATAAGACATGCTTCGATTTAAATATTACAGTCATTCATTAACACTTGTAGCGTATGATGAAGCTAGCTGGTTTTTAAAATATTTTTTACAAAATTCAACCTGGTATATGATATGGTAACATAGAATACACAGTTATATAAATTTATTTTATCTTTTTTTCTAAAAAAACTATTTCTAAATATCGTCTAAGGCAAAATTCATATACTGCAATCTTTATTTTGAAGTTTATTTTACTTTAATCAATGCGTAATCGTTTTGTAACGATTTTTATTTTTCCGATCACATTAAATTGTTATTTCGAGATTTTTGTTATTTCAATTTTCACCACAGATATCCTTCTTTTTGTTGAAGGAGAAGTTTTATTTGCAACATTAATTTAACAATAAATTAAGGTTACGCTTCTGTTATAACACCCTAACTGATTTAATTTTTTTTCACATCACATTTTAATCAAGCAACAAAAGTAATTTGCTAATATATTTTAACACAATATTTCGCTTATCTTCGGGCAATGAACGCAATGTTTTTGTTGTGCAGAAAGTGGAATTAGGGATGCAACAAAAGCATGCAGGTATCGATAATTTTACTAGGTGGTAATATCGATGTAAAAAAATATCAGATGTTAAGTATAGATATCGACGGGTATAGAAAACTTTCGGCTATGAAGATATTTTATATGGAGGCGCAATTTTATCATCCCCTGGAAATCGTAAACTCTGAATAAAATAAAGTAAGTTAATTATATGCGAACTTAAAATAACTAAAAAAATGGTTTAATGATGGCTGGTATTTAACACAGATAAAACATTGTAAAATATTATAAGAAAACATTCACCAGAAAAAGTATTATTTTACTATATTTCACAAGAATAGAATATTTTTCCAAATGTTTACCTATCAACCGATTTCTTGACGCTGTTATTGTAGCTTTAGCCATCGAAAACAATCATTGTTCGCAAGGCTGGATAAATACTGGGACACTTCGTTATATTTCGTAGGACTTTTTCCGTAGGCCTTTTTCCGTCGGCCGTTGGCGAGCTATTTATTTGTGTTATTACCGAAATGCGAAGCCATGCTAGGCTACTTCTTCAAACTAAAATAATTGTATCTAATTTGTCCCGTACTAGATATGAAGATGCAGATCAAATTTTTTGATTTTTTTTTCATTTCATTTATTGCCAGAAAAATCATTAGTACAATAAGATCTAGGATCTTTTATAGTACAACACATCATATATAAAAAGTAAAATTAGAAACACATATTATAAAAAACAAAAAAAAAATAATGATAAAATAGTAGTTAAAGCTAAGTTTTAAAGACTAAAATACCGAACACTTATAAACGAAGATATGGACATATACACACATTGTCCAGAAAGACGGAACTTAGTTAGCGAAACTCATAATAATACAATATGTTTTTATTGTTTTAACGAAAGTACATATATAAAACATTCTTAAAGTTGCTTTTATTTAGACTACTGCGAACGTGCGCCGGAACAGAGTTCCATGTACGTATGGCATTGACAAAGAATAACCGAGCAGACGCCAGATAATTATAAGTCGGTACAATCAAGTCATTAATTCGAGCTGACTTAGGGAAAATTAGTTTGTCATAAAGATAGCTCGGTTCCTTATACAAAATAAGTCGACACAGAAAAATACAGTTTCTTGCTTTCAAATAATCGGAAATTTCACAGCCTAACAACCGCGATCTCCATCCAGATATATGGTCGAACTTTGCTAACCCGAATACGTAACGTGTAACATGGTTGAACGCCACATCAACTTTATGAGCAGAATGAGAACTTAATTTACTGTAGACAAGTTCAGGGTAGCAGATGATCGGCATTATTAATTGTAAAGCAAGCTTTCTACGAACGGGGGCCGGTGTAAAAGTTGCAGACATTCTTAGGTTTCTTAAAATATTGTACACTTTGGCAATTATCGAGTTCACGTGATCGTCACACGTTAGGCTGGTATTAATAACGAACCCAAGATTAGTCACCTTAGACACGAGTTTAAGGCGCTTATCGACAATATATAGAGGCGGGATGTCTGAAAAATTTATTCGTTTTTTAGTTATGGGCAGCACGTACGATTTATCACTGTTTAGACATAGGTCATTTCTCTTCGCCCATGCAGAGATGGATTTTAAATCTTTATTCAACTTTGTGCATAGATAACCAGTTTCCTTATGAGCTGCAGATAGATATAGCTGAATATCATCAGCATATGCATGCATATGCACGTGCTGGCAAGCATTAAATATGTCATTTATGAATATACTAAATAATAACGGTCCCAAGATAGATCCTTGGGGCACACCGGCTAGCAGTGGTTTTAGACCAGAAGTCTGAGAGCCAACTCTGACACATTGGGTTCTACCCGTCAAGTAGCTCCGCATAAAACGCGTTGCGGAATTCCCGAAACCAAAGTAGTTTTTCAACTTCATGCAAAGTAAGTCATGGTTCACAGAGTCAAAAGCTTTAGAAAAGTCAAGTAGGCATAACAAAGTCAGATGGTTTTTGTCAAAAGGAATTCTAATGTCATCTAAAATTTTTAAAATAGCGGTAGAACAGCTATGCCTTGCTCTAAATCCCGACTGAAATGGGGATAGAAGCCTAAATTTATTAATGTGATCATGAATTTGTTCAGACATCAGCATCTCAAGGACTTTTGAGAGTGCAGGTAAAATGCTAATCGGTCGAAAATCACTGGGATCGCAAGCAGACTTGTTTTTGGCTATTGGTTGCACCGTGGCAACTTTCCATGCGTCAGGGAAGCAAGAAGTTGTTATGCTATGATTAATGACATGGGTCAGAGTAGACAGAATGTACGGTGCAATTATTTTAATAAATTTAATTGGAATGCTGTCCGCCCCGATTGCATTCGATCTTATCTTATTGATACACATAACTACATCAAATTCCGACACAACATTAAACTCAAATACTTGACAAATAGACGCTGCAGACGAGGAACATGGTGTGAGACAAGTATTAATACAAGATGGAGAAATACGACTGACGAAAGCATCATTAAGGTCTTCAGGAGGTATCGAACGAAAAGTATCGAGTATGCGCTTGCATATCTATCGCCATTTGAAATCGGAGTAAAACTGTAGGTCTCTCAATTTTTGTTGCACATAAAGCCGCACATCACATATTGCAAGAGAATTTATAAAATCCAAAATTACTTCTTTTGTGGTCCACTAGTCCCCTCTTTGTCGATTTGACGGCTATGATGAAATAAAATGGCTGTGCATTTATTTTTCTGTCATATAAGCCCTTCCTCCTCTACTGCTTTAGAATTTTTTCCTTGCTCTCTCATTTTCTACCGTCCCTTTTAGTTGGCCTGAGCTACATATAGATTCCTAAAATGAGAGTTATACTTGGAAAACATAAGTTGCTAGAGCACCGACGGGTCTCAAAGTTTACCACAAAATAAAATAATGAATTAATATAGAAGCAAATTTATAACATTTTCTTCAAAATGTAATTTTTTTTTACCATTTTATTGTTCATACCGAAACGTAAGACGTATTCTAGGTCAAAAAAATTTCCTGTTCGAAGAGGCGAGCCTAAAACTTCTTGAGCTCATCTGAAAAGCTAACTGGTACGCTCGTACTAAGCTAGTTAAGGACCAGTATGTTTTCCCACATGGCGAATAAGTATTCAAAACAAACATATTTGTAAATGCTTTTGCCAGAGCGTCAAATCATGCCAAAAACTCCTATTTAAAGCAGACTTAATGTACATTTGCTACTATTCGTTTACTACTATAAAGTGTGTGTATGAGTGTGTGTTGTTTTATTACCAACAACAGCTGAGTAAAGTTTCATTCCCCACCCAGACATACAATACATACATTTGTGAAAATCGATGTAATCCATTGAAATTAATTAGCTCTTTCTATTAGGTTAAGTTTACGCCCTAGCGTATTCGCTTCGAGATGGAAATCGCTTAATCGTTAAATGATTTTTCGCTAGTAAAATCCCTTGCTGTTAAAGGTTTATAATGCTGCGAAATCGGAAACGTCTGAATGTAAGGAGTTTATATGACAGCGTTGCTAGTTGAATTCGCTTTGGAAAGGCCCGTGCAATTTTGATATATTTGTAATGCGTATGACGTAATTATATTTTGAGATTTTTTTTTATCAATATTAATATTAACATTTTTTTCTTCTTAAATGGCACCCAGGCCATCTGGCTCCAACTAGAGACAAGAAATGAAGCCAAGTTCTGCCCCATTTGATATTTCCTTCCATTCGTACAACATGACCTAGTCAGCTTAGCCGCGGAATCTCAATTCGCTGAAATATAAATGTTTTATTATTTGCGGTATTCGCTGACATATGTAAAGGCGTAAAAGTCCAAAAAGTCGTTCGTAGAATCTTTCTCTCGGACACTCTAAGAGACATCTCATTGTCCATGCTTCTGCGCCATAAAATGGCACGGCCAAACCAAACTTGACAAGAGATGACGGAAAATCATTCCAAAATAAATCAACTATTCACCATGTCGGAAAAACAGAAGAACAAGAAAGGAAGTAATAGAGTGCTGCTTTCGTCGAGAGAATGATTTACTACTCAATTGCCTACTGAGCCCAAAGTAGGTCGCGACTGACATGTTCCTTGGTCGCGTTATTGCTATTCGACCTTCATCGCGGTCATTAGCGATTTGCCGTTAGGGATATTCATCTTCTCCAGCGATAGCAAAAGTGCTGTCGACATTTATCAAAGTAGTGAAATGCTACCTCCACAATTTAAACATTCTTTGAAAATCATCCACCAGGTCGCCGTTCTTATTTTTGCAGATATTTGCTCCTCCGCTCTTAAAACCTTCCGTAAGTCGCCGCTACTTTTGGAAACGTTTTTGGGTGCTTTTCTTATTGGGTAACATTTTGATATCTTTGCACTCACATATTTCGGCCTCTCGTTTCTTTCTGCGAATAATATATATCCCTTCTGGTCTCAACCCCGTAGCTTTCTTTTGTGTGGAAGCACGACCTTCATCGTCGCACTTATTAGCCTGTCGGGCTCGCTGTGGTCCAATAACTTCTTCAGGGACGGTACGTTGAGGGCGATAAAACGAGTTCCAATGCTCGCGAATTCCGATTTGCTGCAAAGTGCTTTTAGTCAACAGGTGCAAGATTCGAGTGGCGAAGTTAGTAACTGTCTGCTGCGAAAAGGGATTACACATCTTGGCTGCACCAAGCTAATGATTCGAGCCGATGTCCGGTGGTCGGAGTCTCCGTAAGTCTATCGCAAAATGATCATTTAGATTTCGAGTTAACCGATTTGGAGACACCACATAGGTTTGAGAATATTTCTGTGCTGGAACCTGGTGCTACTACAGACTACCATATTCCGGCAAAGTCGATCAGTCTCAGTCGATTCGCTAAGGTATCGGCGTGGAGCCGGAATTTTCCTACGGTGTGGTCATAGATCACTTCCTTACTTACCTTGCCATTAAAATCGCTGCGCCTGATTTTGATATCGCGACGGGAGCAGCGCACGCAAGTGCGATCTAGACGATCATACAACTGAATCAAAATATTTTGGTTACAAATCTTCATCGCTATGGACTTTTTATTCACATAAACCGCTTTTCGCTTAATCGCTGCGAAATAAAAATTGTTGCTAGTAGCGTCACGCAACGTGAAAACGCTTGGTCCTAAGCATAGCCTTAATGTTGTATCACTGCCATATGAGTATAAAACATACTCAGTTTGTAAATGGATGCTTTTGTATTTGTGTTTGCATCCAGAGGCGCATATTTTTTGCAATTCATGAAACTTTGCTCGCATGTGTATGTATGTGTGTATTTTGTGCTCATGTGTATCTATGTGCATATGTATGTTGGTGCAATTTGTTGGCGCTGCAGTTGAAATTAAAAAGTTTGCTATTTCGAAAAATATTTTTACACTGATTGCTACAAAATTTGCCGTAGCATGAAATTTGTTTCAGGAAAATTATTTTTTGTTTATTTATCTGCAATTTACATAGACTTCATAGTTTATGTATGTATGTATTTATCAGTCAAACGTTTGTTATTTTTTTTTGTAATTTGTGCATTTTTTCTGCTAAAATTATTTCACAACGAATTAGGCATTGTTCATATTTTATTACTATTTTACTTTCGGAGCAGTTCATTTAATAACTTCCAAATAAAATTTCGTTCGTTTGCTATGTATATGGACTAAAAATTTAGAAAAAAATCTGGATTGTTGTAGCAGTAGAGAAATTAGAAAATAATCTATGTTCCATCTTAAATACATGCATAGAATTGAAATGACCTAGTTTGTGGTTTGCTGAATTTTCATATTTTTATCTTGGTATATCCCTTCGAGTGGTGTGGTGCAGATTTCTTAATACCCAATTAACGTTACCAAATAATTCGAACAGTAACAGTCCTTTTTAAGCTTTGCCACAGATGTCATTAATAATATAAAATTGAATCGGATAAGGTGGCAATTAGCTTCATCATTAAGCTTCTGAAATAGTCTGTGCCATACCATGCCAACGTTTGTGCCTACAAAAGCCCATTCGCAGGAAGCTTTTTATCTTGGGCCAAACAGTCAAATCGACTTCCAAGCCGAATGTCCATGATTTGAAACTGACGCCGTGTATTTGGTTGGGTCACAAGGGCGCGCTATGTAATGAGCTGTGGGGAATGCTACCGATAACAACTCATCGCATTGAAGCGAGGATTTAACCAAAAAAACCGCCGGAATTGTCGGCCACCACACACGTGTCATTTATATTCCAACGTCCCAATGCTCGGCCGCATGTCGCGCATGTCGTGGATGAGACTCTCAGACATTGCCATTAATAGCTACTATTTCGTTGAATCAAGTCTTACTTCGGTTGAATGTATCTAAAATTTGGTTCATACTTTATTGGCCTCTAAAGATGAGTGATTCTATAGCAACGGAATTCATACGCTTCCTCAAAGACGAAAAACAGTTGTAGGTTTCAAAGGAAAATACTTTCAAATATATTATATCATTTTTTAATGGCTTTTTATATGAAAAAATTAAATTTAACTGTTAAACGATAGTTAATTTTCTACTATCAACTCCATCCTTAGAACCCTTTGAGGTTTTCCAAAGGAATAAAATCTTTGTATTTGATATCAGCCAATACCCGGCGTATTTTGTTGCGCCTCAAAAAGCACAAAGTATTAAATTGTATGTTTTTTGTGTACTGAACCAATTTTTTTAAATAAACTTAGGATAAACTATAAAAAATATCTAATGAATTTTAAAAAAATTTAGTTTTTTTTATTAAAAAACATCCATTTTAGTTCATCACATAAACAAACATAGATATTTATGTAAAAATAACAATAATAAAGTTATATTTCTAACGTTTGAAATGTAATATTTTTATATTGTAATGTCAACTAGCCTATCGTCATCTCCACCTTGTCACTGATTCCGTTTATCGGTATAAAGCCAATCTGCTTCACTGTACAATCACTCACTAGACGCACTCGATGGAGGGGCAGACAGTTATTTTAATGTACTTTTGTCTATAGAAAATACAATATACTATTCAAAAGTATCACATTTTTTGACAGCAGATGTTCATTGCGAAAAAAAAGTCCAATTCGTTATTTAATTAATAATTTCTTTCGATATTATGACTGCAAATCATATCGCTATCATGTAAATTCGATAGGTTGCATTGTTCAAGCAAAAGATATTAAAACGAAAATTTTTGAACAAAATTTTTAATTCATTATATTTGGTAAATGCTCGGCCAAAGCCGAAACAAAACTGAACCAAACTTTGGTGGCCGAACATGGCCGAAACCAAAGCCGAAGCTAGAGTAAAGTACTCTCGAGTTTAGTAAGTAACTTATGAGCTATATGTTTATTAAATAAAATCACATTCAGCGGCTGTGCTCGTAGAAGTTTCAATCTTTGGGTATGTTAAGTTTTTTTTTCGTATTTGGCTCGAAAATAGAAAATCCTAACATTTATGGGCGGAGTTGCACGAACTTGTGTGGACGTCCTCAAATGCATCAGGTCACAATGTATAAAGGATCGTATTAGGAAATAAAATTTGTGGGATTCAAAATTTTGAAGAATAGTCGTGGCATCGCACACTGTAGGTGATATTTCCGAAACTATTTAACAAACTCTTACATTTTGCAAAATCCAAAAAGGTATTATTTAAGTGAATACAAAAGCAATTTCACTGGCAACAATTTCCGCTTACTTATTATCATATTCACCACATAGCTGTCAAAATTTTCCATTCTAAGGAACTTTGCTACGGTAAGAAAATCAAAATTCTTAAAATTAGGCCACTTTATGCAATGCTTTGTATAGTTCTAATAATGTTGATACACACAACCAACTCCTAATCGGCAGTCGCTTTTTCATGACAGAAATACACCTGGAGATTTGTCATTTCCTACCGAGGGGCGACCGCTGCCAAAAAAATTGTTTTCTATAATTTTTAGATTGTGATAAATAGCAGGCTTACGCTGCACTTCCGGCTAACTCCATAAAATTTCTTCATAAAAAATAAATGTATGAATTTCGTTTTTGATAAAAGAAAAAGCTACAATTAACCTTATTCCAACATCGGCGCTCTATACAGCCCCCACACAATAGATTGTTCGCTTAAAAACTCTTTACCTTATTGTTATACCATAAAAATAAGTCGCCTTTTTAAATTGAATATTTTTACGCTAAAAATTCAGTTAGAGATTAAAGTTACATTTTTTATATATTCATAAAAGAAACGAATACAGCACTAGAGGTCTGCATATCAAGCTCATTACTTGACAGTTATACATATATTTTGTTCTAGTAAATCTAAGTAGCGAAGGGACTAGTTTGCTTGCTTGGCAGTTTGACAAAAAATGGCAAGCAGCTGTTTATTACTTGAATTTTGTTAGTAGAAAACCTAGACTGAAGCTATGTTCACATTACAGCATAAAATGCTTGATAATAATTATGATAGATTTTACAAGGCAATATTGCTTTCAGGTTATTTTGCTCATAAACTAAGAATAAGCCATAAATCACGATAGTTTGTCAGGTCTTAAAAAGATAGTGTGACCGGGGTATAACATAAATAAGCGAAGCAAGGTCGTTCACATATAGTCACTTTTAGCAGACAGTCAACTAACGAACCGCCATAGAAACGAATATAGTGTGATTACCCCTACAGTATTTAATTGCTTTACCCTTAAACTATATTCACATGTATAGAGATTAGTACTTAAATCTCTATAATTAATCCAACCGCTTACATTTTTGAATTAAATGCAATTGCGATATGAATTTCTTTCCTGATTAATCAACAGGCAGTTTTGCTTCTTTGTGTAAGTGCGATCGGTTTTTCTAAAAAACATCGCATAGGCTACACAGCTTCATGTAACATCTCTAAAGTCATTTTTGTTTAGTTTTTGCCTTTGTACATGTTTGTATGTATGTATGTATTTATTATATGTAAAACTTCCGTATAATATACAACCATAGAATCACGCTCTTTTAGAATTCCCAAATTGCTATGCAAATAAATATTTATTGAGCTGTGTGCGTATTTTTGTTTGTAATCCTTGCTGGGTCAAGGCTTTCAAATAGTAAATGCCTGCATTAGATTGCTAATTTGTACTACAGTGCTAACACTAACAGCTTTATAAATTACATATTAAATTATATATGTGACAAAACTTACATGTAAATATTATTTATTTAATACACTGGGCTTTACGCCACTTTCGAAAGCACATACAAATTTGCATTCATGCATTGAATATACACTAATAGCACTAGTTTACAAATACCTTGCATGTATGTACATTAGACTGGGTCACAAACAAAAACTAGTAATTCCTCCCGAAGTATTTTAAAATCTTACTTTGAAAAGTTTTTTGAGTCATCAAAATTTTGGTCCTTCGTATTTTCTAAGGACAGCCAATTGGAATATATTCATATCTGGTTTATTTATTACTAAATCCCAAAGTTTGATATATCGTAAATACTACTCGTATATATGTTTCGAGGATCCTTTTACTCTTAGCATCCTTCTTAGCCTACTTAACCAACTTAATTTCTATCTTCTAAATACAACTTTACTCTTTATAAAATTAAAGAAAAGTCTTCTGGGGTGCTAAAGAAGTAGGAGTCTAAGTATCTGAACCTCAGTCTCGCAAAGTCAGGGCAGCTGCGCAGAAAATGAAAAGATCATTCCACCTCATCCTCCTCAATACAGCTGCGGCAAAAACGGTCAGAGACTATATTCAGCCTAACCGCATGAATACCCATCGGATAATGTCAAGTCAGTTCCCCTGCGAGAGTCGAGAGTTGCCGCTTTATTAGCAACCTCAGTTCCTTCGAATGCTCACGGTCCACCCTCAGCCAGAGGGTCCTTGCAATTTTGCATGTCGTAGTAGTTGCCCAGCGCTCGCTGAGCCGACAGAGAGCTCATCTATCCAACAGAAGTACGTAGGCAGCCAAAGGAGCCCCCACCCACTCCCTGCCAGGCACTCCTCGACAAGTTTTGACCTCACCATTAAAAATCCCTTACAGCGGCCTGACTATGCCCGTCTGGAGCTCATTACATTGGTGAGTAGCCAAACGGCTGCCTCCTTCATCGCGGCCATCTCCGCCAGAAACACACTACAGAAGTCTGGAAATATAAATTTCTGGCAGAGGGAAAGCTCCTCGCAGAAGGCAATGTCCTAAGATAATAAGACTTTTAAAGCAGATGGCAACCCCATTTTCATATTCTTTAATTAAATTTGTCTTTTCAAACTGGTGGCAACCCTCTTAAAGTTAGCTATGACCCTTCTTGCCAAGCCGAACCGTTTCGCACCCATTTTTTAATATATCATATAACCTCTGTATATTTTTTTTTATTAAATTTGACATTCCAAATAGATGGCGATACTCTGCAAAGCACAAAATAAACTTTATGGTCTATTCTGCTACCTACAAAATTTCATAAAGGTCGTTCGAGCCGTTTCAGAGAAGTTCGATCACAAATACCCTAACACGAGATTTTTATATATGCATTCATAAGTTAGAGAAAGTATACATAGGTAACTAGTTACCGTATGCACAGATAGATGGACGAAATTTGCACCAAATATAATGCAGGATAGGGGAAAGGCAAACTCAAATTCATCGTCGCTTCTTTTCTGTATTTTATGCTATTGTAACTTAACTGATGGATCATAACAAAATTAATTATTTAAATTGTCATTTTTTTTTTTATCTCTCACTTACCAAAAATTGGTAGTTGCTCTTATTTAAAATCTGGTGGCCAATAGATAGAGTAGTACAGTTTGAGAAATCAAAACTCTGCTTCAAAACCTAACTGGCGCTACCGTTTTTCAATTACCTAATTAATTACACTACCGCCGCCGATTGACACTGATCGTACGCTGTGCTTGGCAAATTTTTAGTAGACAGCGTTGTTTTCTGTAACTACCAGAATTAACGACAGCCATTAGAACGACGCGACAATGATGAAAAACTCAATGGGACTCAAGTGCCAGTGAATGAACTGCACAGCTAATGAGTAAACTAATTAAGTGGCAATGAAAATTAATTAAGAACGTTGCGACAATGTCGCATAGTAGGATTGTGCATAGATGTCCATTTGTATATGTAATATATCTGGATACATACATATATTTGCGTACTTTAGTGAAGCCAATTGAATTGCAGAAGAATAATGACTACCGCTGAAACTTGTATTCATTTCTGTTTTTTTTTTGTTGTTTTTCTTTGATGAAATAGTTGGCATATTGATTACCAAAAGCCAAGAGCCACTCTATTTATAATACCAGTTTCGACTATTCAACCGGAGCGTTGGTGGCACAACCAGAGGACAATAATGATGCTTGTTTCGCAAATGTACAGTGATGGAAAGAAATATTGTCACAGTAACTTTTTTAAATTATTTAGAAGGTTTTTCATGCTGAAGGTTATTTTTTTTTTAATTTTTAATCAGAATACGGCTCATTCTATAACAAAAACCATAGAAGCTGCAATTTCATACTTTTTACAAAATTTGTTCAATTTAAAAATTCGCTTTGATTTTTCATAAGTTTTTTTTTTTGCTGAATTTTTACCATACAAAAAAAGAAAAGATAAGCATTCTTTATATGGAAGATAGTGCCCAACACCGTCAACAAAAAAGAATTTTGAAAACTGAATTTTTTGAAAAATTCAAAACGAAAAGTTTAAAATTTTAATGAAATTTTTTAAATTTGCTGAATTTTTTTTTAATTTTTCAAAGCTTGAAATTTGCACCTCTATAGCTTTGATTATAGAATGCGCCATATTTTGATATATTAATATTGTGAATGATATAAAAACATTTATTGTGTCCGGCACTGTACATTTGCGAAACTGGCATCATTTTCGTATGTGTGTGCCACCGATGAACCTCAAAACTTCATCGAGCTTTTTTCTAAAAAATTTGTTTGGCATTTTTTTTTTAATTCCCTGAATTTTGCACAAAGTTTGAAACTTAGGGTTATTTTCATTATAGCATGAGATATATTTCGATAAAAAACTAATGAAAATTTTTTAACATGGAAACCAAGGGGAATAATATTAAAAAGTTGAAGTGACAATACTTTTTTGCGGCACTGTATGTACATGTATATGTAGTTGTGAGTTAGTATCAAAATCAGTAATCAAAAAAGTTTAATTCAAACTGCAGACAGGCACAAAAGCCAACTTGCCACGAATCTACTCAGTAATGGCAAGCAATGGGAGTTGTTGATGTTAATCATTTCATTTGTCATAGAGCGACTTTGTCAAATGACAGCCGGAAAATGACGAGAATGTCGAAAAAATTGCAACCTTAATTAAGTGAATAAATACAAGGGCAGTTGTAGTTGTAGTTAGAAGTGAGCACACAAGCGCACCTATATATTGTACATAACGGAATGAGTAAAAGCGAACTTTTTGATTTACATCGTAGTTAGGAGTTTGTAGGATGTTGTCATGTTGTGAGCTCAACTAAATTTCCACATACATATCTATGTATGTATTACTCTTTTACTATATATGTTTATATATAATATATATGTATATTTGTGTAGGAAAAACTTTGATCATACAGACCATTTGTCTTGTGCTGACTGCGTTGGATGTTTAGTGTCATGTAAGCAAGTAGCAAAAATAAAAAGACAAAAACAGAAACCAAACACAAAACAAAAGTAGATGCGAAATAAAGGAAAATACACACAAAACAGCAACAAAATAAAAAACTCTCTAAAACAAACAAATGAACTGATATACTACAAATAAATCAACATGCAACTGGAACAGACAAACAACGTCAATGAAATGTCGGCGTGACGGATGTATAGGGTGTTTTTTTTTAGACATGTGGTTTTCAAGAAGAAATAAAACGCATATATGTAAATCAATGTCACGCTGAAGAAGTTTAGCTTTATTATAAATAAATATAAAGGTTTGCCATTAAGTTTTAAAAACTGATTTCGGGCAAGTGACCGCCAGCTGGCTCAAATAAATTCCAGTCGAGAGGCCCAATTTTCGACCACTTTTTGCAGCACTTGGCCCCGTATGTCAGCAATAACGCGCCGAATATTCTCTTCCAAGGTTTCAATCGTCTCGGGCTTATCTGCGAAGACAATCGACTTTCTCATAACCCCACAAAAAATAGTCCAGCGGTGTTAAATCGCACGATCTTGTAGGTCACACCACAGACCCACGACGCGAGATAATGCGATCACCAAAAGTTTTCTTCAACAAATTTATTGTTTCGTTGTTCCCCATTGACTGTAACATTATGGGCGGCTTGATTTTTGAAGAAATATAGACCAATGATTCCCTCTGCCGATAGAGCACACCAAACAGTGAATTTTTGAAGATGTTACGGCGTCTTAACAATGGCTTGTGGATTATCAACACTTCGAATGCGACAATTTTGTTTATTAACGAACCCATTCAACCAAAAGTGAGCTTCGTACCTGAACAAAATTTTGTTGTGAAAATCGGAAACGGTGGTCATCTCGATTTAGGCCTGTTCACCGAACGTGCGATGCGCTCGACGATCGTTCAGCTTTAATTCTTGCACGAGTTGGATTTTGTAAGTCCGCAAACCCAGATCCTTCCGCAAAATCTTCCATAAAGTGAGTCCAATTGTTGGACGCTATGGCGGATGGACTCATTCGGATCTTCTTCGATACTCTGCTCCACAGCAGAAAAGGCGTCTTCGGTGCTACTGTGCGCACAGTGCGGCTTCCCTGAGGAAGCGCATTATCCACGAGAGACCCACCGACCCATGGTTGCTCGAATTACCGACTCTGCTGGGCGATTATGTCAACCGAATATTGGGCGCAGCGCGCGAGGTTTTGCGCAACCCGAATCATTATTTTGGCAATAAGTTTGCACGATTTGCTAACGTTTTTCCGGAGTAAGTCTGTTCATTATGAAATGCTAAACCAAACTGAGTATAAATCAAGTGACTGGTGTCAAAAGGACCAACTCCGAAAAAAGTATTTCCCTCATTGAAAACCGCAGATCTAAAAAAAACACCCGTTACTTACATATAGCTAGCTATTATGAGTCGCTTCCACGCTGAATGCATGAATGTATGCAAGTATCCTGCAGTCGAGCTTAGTACAGTAGGAGCTAACAAATTACAACCACTTTGTAATTTAGGTTTTTTTCTTTACTTTACTGTTTTCAAGTTTTTTTTTTCATCTAGGTAATCTATCAAGTTCTTCTAACTGTGCTTTTTTTTTTTGAAGTTTTAGATAGTTGCCATAATGGACTTATAATATCCATTGTGTCAACTAACTACTAGTTAGTAATTGGTTTATACACCTTTATCTATCTATGTAGATTATTTAACATTCCAACCTTGTGCCTCACAGTTCATGTATTTTCCGTGAGCCACTTTCATTGCTGTTTATACTTAGGTGTATGCTCCTTTTATTTTTCTTCTTATTTCCACGAATAATTTACAAAAGCAAGAACAAACGATCCAAAATTGCACATACCGAAATGAACATACGAAACACGCTCAAAAATGAATGTTTCAAAATATTTGGTGCTAATAACTGGATGATTTTAATTTCTGATAGTTCTACTTTGTGTGCTTCTGCTATAGTTCTAAGTTAGCTTGCGACAGGTTAGCTTAGCTATTCAACTTCTGGTTTCTTCAATTTGTCCTCTTTTTTTTTTTTTTTGTAAGCACGCAACTAGTATTTTTAACATGACGATGTCTTACTAATGATGATTTAGTTCAAAATTCGAAATTCGTAACTAAACGAAACAAAACCATGATTTTTCTCCGCCACTGTGGGCCACGGTAGCTTGAGATTTTGACCAAAAAATCGTTTTTGAATGGGGTTTATCTTACACTTTTTTACACAAAATACTAGAGCACAATTCTGGGACTTCTTTAATAGTATAAATAGTTTCAAATTTTCAAGTTTCCTTTGGATATTCAATATGTTGATTTTTAATACGATATTCTTAAATGTTATAATATGCATTTTCTTCTTCCACGTGTTAGATAAAATTGTGTTAATTTTTGTTTTTATGATTATAGACTAAAACTAAACCTAATATGAGGAGAATTTCTTCGGCATAGTTTAATAACTGACTATATCAAATTAAACCTTCTCCTTTCAAATTTAGTAAGTAATATAGCAAATTACTTCTCAAAGAGTCTACTTTGACTCTGATATGCGCCTCTTTTGCGTATTTTGAAAAAAAAAAAAATTGATTGATTTATGTCAAAAAATTTTATTTAGTTGGTTTCAGAATTCGTTCTACCTAATATTGGGCCACATTGGATCCGCCATTTTGAATTTAGAAATATTAATTTTAGATTCTTAATACACGACTCCAAATACACTTTAATAACAAGTTTTACGAAAATCTATTAACTTTTTATATTTTGTATCCGCCATGTTGGATCCGCCGTTTTGAATTTTTTAAATTTCATTTTAGATTCATTATCAGCGAATCTCAAAAACCTTACCTTTCGCGTTGGCTTCGCAATAGCCGACAGGGTTGAGCGAATGGACTAAAACGTAATCAGTACTAGGGCGACCGAGCTTTTCTTGGAATACCTAAACTGTTTAAAATGAAATATAAAACCAAGATGTATAAATCAAATGCTCTAAATAATAAAAATGCTCTTTTAGCCAACTATATGTAGTCCATAATTATGTATACACTAAAAACAATATTATCTGGATTGAAGAAAAACAGCTATCAAAGAAAGAAAAATAGGCATGAAATGGCGCTATGAAATGAGAAAACAGGTTTCATGTTATGTAGGTTTTTATTAACTATGAAAAAAAATCTCCTTGGTCGGTAAAAAATAACGCAATCTGAAGAAAAATAATATGAAAATAAGGTTTTTCAATGTATGAGATTAATGTAACTTTGCAAATAGAATTCATCTTTTATTAAACATGAAGTTAAGTAAGTATTAAACTCTAGAGTCTAAGCCAATACCTCCTTAAAAATACAGTTTTGTTTATATGAATTTTTTTTTTTTTGTATTTTTACACACTCTTAGCTAATATATATTTCCCTATGACAGGCAATTTTCTAGAAGTAATTTCCTTATCGTGTCATCTTACAAAAATGTCTTTTTTGGAAGCCGACATCATTTCTTAAAAAGTTAAACTTTGTGAAAGCTTCCAAAAGCAGCAGCTGATTTTAGACATTTACGATTGAAATGAGCCATATTAATAAAAAAAAAACAAATTGCATGGCACTGTTTTTTTCGAAACCGTACTTAATAAGACCAGATATTACGTCAGTACCAAGTGTTGTAGGTCCATTTTTCTAAATTATTGCGTGTTTCTCTCCTAAATTAAATTCTTCGTACGAGTATCAAAATTGAGCGAATTCGTTTAATAGATTACTTATTAAAATATGGCATTCATTTGATTTTTGTAAATTACCGTTCTATGAGAGGTGGGCGTGGTTTTTTGTTCGATTTCTATAATTTTTGAATTTTCGAATACTAGATTCGACGAGCGATCTTACTAGACATTCCTACGAAATTGTTTTCGTTTCTAGTACCTATTTGAAGACTTATAGAATATGGTGTTTAATTGGCATAACTATTAAATAGAAATTATTTAAAAATTTTACGAAAGTTCTCATGAGCATCTATTTAAATAACTGTCAAACCAAAAATATTTTTCAGTTTAGCTCAAAAATGGTCATGTCTTGTTTTGCATATCGCTTCTTGGCAACCCTGGTGGAGCTAATTCGCCCCCATTTTGCATATAAATACACACCAATGTAGTAGATGAGTTGAAGTCAAAATATTAAATAAATATACAAATGAGTCGACTGTAAACTGCAGGCTACCATATTCAGTTTCACATACATGCGTACATTTGGTGTAGATTATGCAGTACCAGTTTTATTTATATATTTATATACATATTTCCAAGGAAGTGGACGTTATTGCGTTCGTTGTGAGGTCATGCAAATATGTCGAAAGAAAGTAGAATTTTAAATCGTCTCAGTTGCAAATAAAGCAACTCTTGTAACACTAACAACACAACAACAATAACGATGACACGTAACATTATTGGTACCGACAACAGTGTGGCATGTCAGCCGTTATACAAGTAGAAATGCTTATTAATAAAATAACACAAGCACAAACGAAGGTAATGCAAAAGAAAAATCGCGAAGCAAAGAGCAAACACAATAAGAAAAAATTTTTTAAATTATTCCAATCTCTCTTGATATTATCTGAACTCTGACGCCAGGGTGGGGCAGCGTCTCCATTCTAAGGAAAGTGAAAACTGGGAATACACAGATTGATATCTTGTAACTCCTAATCTGATCTATTAGCATTACCGAATTACCGCCATTTTCGGGAGTCATTTAAATTCCGGGTGTTGGCCCACTCAAGAGGAGGTATAGGTATAAAATGCCCACTATGTTCTCTGACCGGACTAAGTACTTATTATATTTAAGGATGTTAAGATTGCATTTATTTAGTTGAAATTAAGGAGATAAAGTAAATTGATATATGAGGAATCAAAGTATTCACTGAACTATATCCGAAATTGTGGGCAAAGATCAGGATGAGTGGTTTGTTCTGGGCGGAGTATATACACACATATAATTAAAACTTAGGTTTCCAGATTGCTGTTTTGTTATTTAATGCTGATATCAAAATTGGTTTTTATGATCAAAATTGCAGGAAATTTCGTATCTGATAAACTGGCTAGACAGGGTATTCTCATAGTAGTTTCTCTGCACAAAGAGTGCTAGACGTTTTTGTTGCCACCTGCAGAATGCTTTCGATATCTCAATAAAGGTCTTCACAGAACCCTCAATATCTTACAATCAATATCTCAACAAGAAAATCAATCTTATGAAGAACCTCTTAAGAATAGGATAGATGGTTACAAAAACCTATGCAGTTTAAACCTATCATAGAAAAACGAAATTCATGGTTATGGAGAGTAAGGTAAACATGTTAAAGTTGTCTAAGGACAACCATCAAATTGTTACGTGCCCCAGAACAAATATTGAGGGGAAAACAAGATAAAAAGAAGAAATAAGTTATATCATTGCTCAGCATTCATTGCCACACTATGAAAAAATCCCAATTCCGGAATATCCGCCATTGGTAAAATGTGCCCTGAACCTTTCGATGTTGAATGGCAATTCGTTCAAAGCAAGTCTCAAGGTAGTTCTTCTGGTTCAAAAGTATAAGAGACCATGAGTTCCCAAAGCATATAGTAAATTAACAAAGAACATATACGAAATGATGAAAAAAACTTTGGATTATGTAGAGTTTTTTGTGACTCGGAAGTTGTCGCTTTTTTACGTGGACTCCAATTTGGATACACGAAAGATACATAAGACACATAGGGGTATTGGATACATGGAAGATATTTTGTTGTGCTTGTGACAGATATTTTCTGCGTTGAACGAAAGCAAATTGAAATCATGATGATGTATTAAATAAAAGACAATTTTTACTATATTAAATATTGTATAGGAGTTCTCAATGATCCTGGCATAAAACGGCTGATAAAGATCGAGGACAAATTTAACGTCTTGATCGCAGATGCCTGTTGGACGATTTTGTGTGATGTGAAAAATGCTTCCGAATATGCTGAGAATGATTCTGAATAGTTTAAAAACTCAAAATCAGAACCAAGAAGCGAATTAGGAATGAAATGAAGAGTTTTTAACTGCGAACTTAACAGAAATAGGTACGGTTGGAATGAAGTTGATAATATTTCTTCGAAAACAATAAAATTTTTGTTTCAAATTTTGAAAATTTTGAAATTTGAAAAAAATTTTATTTATAGAAAAACCTTTGAGTATATGTTCAAAGAGTTTATATACAATCAGTATTGCCTCAATTTTCAATCTGGAGAAAGCCACGTGGCGGAACTTCTTGTCGATCAGTCTCAGTCAGTTAGGGGAGGTTTCATCGTGTAGACTGAATTTTCTGACAGTGTTATCAAAGCTCCCTTCCTTACCCACCCTGGGTTTGAAGTCGTCAAGCGCGATTTTGATCTCGTGACGGCCAGTGCCAGTAAGTGCATTCTAGGCGCTCGTAAAAGTGATATTTGATCACATCGTCCTTTTCTCCCATAGGGGCGTGGGCACAAATCAGCGAGATGTTAAAGAATGCCGCTTTGATTCAAATTGTGGCAAGACGCTCGTCCACCGGAGTGAACGACAAGACTCGGCGACGAAGTATATTTTCCGCTACAATTCCAGCACCGAACTTGCGCTCTTTCGCATGGCAGCTGTAGTAGATGTCGCAGAGTCCAATAGATTTCTTACCTTTTCCCGTACAATTCATTTGCTAGATGACGGTCAGCTATTACTCCCGCGAGAACATCAACCATTCGTGCAACGGCACCTTCCCCATCACGGGTTCGGATATTCCGGGTTCATGGCCTCAAATCATAGTCTTTAATACGTTGCCTGTGGTTGTCATAAAAAAAGGGGGGTCTCATCCGAGGCACATAAAAGTTTTTCATTGGCTATAATTTTTTACATGACGGGTACCAAGCCTAGCGCACAACCAGATCTTGGGGTGCAAATTTATACAGCAAGCCGCTTACTCCAAATCAGACGCCCACTTGCAGCTGCATCTACTGATGAACAAACGCTGCAACACCCTGGTGAGCCCGTAAATCGAAAACTTCGGAGTGACCCCACGAGGTTCGCCTTCTCACTTTATCTCACTTCTAAACGGATGTTCGGAACTACTCAGAGAACACTCGGGTAAAGTCACCCGGAAGTCGTGGGCTGCTTATATCGCATGCAGAAGAGTTACTCTGATTACTTCCAGGTGAATGGCAATCAGAGATTTTCTCCACTTGCGTGGAGTTCTAAACATGGAACTAACCCTTTTTTTCTTTATTGAGTTTAAATTCAAACCTTGTAGCTACAAATTGATTAATTTTTTACAATTTTTCTGCAGCCAATATTCCGCGCTTTTTCCATAATTAAAAATGTTGACACGCGTTATATTTAGTATTCCGTTTTAGCACACAATGTGGGCTATGGAATAATGACGTGGACTTATATTGGAATACTCTAGTGTAGATAATAGGCCATCATTTTGTTAAATGAACCACATTTACTTCATAAATTTCGATTATTTTTAAAGTGTTCCTATTGTCTTATGGAGTATAGTTTAAATAGGTGTGTAACTCGACTCGATTTTTTCAAGAGTTAAGACCCTCTTTAGCGACATTATATGGAGCTATATGTAAATATGTAAAATCATGTTCACATTGCAACATAAATTACTTAATTTCACCCACACAACATCGCATTGCCCAAGTGCATCCACACGTGTCATTCCTAATTTATAGCTCTGTAGCCACATGGTTGCTTAGTTTTTTTATTAAGGGAAAAAATGTGAGAGATTGTGTACATTTCTAATATATTTAAATTTTTTTATATCAAACAATAATTTTTCTGATATAATAGGAAAAATTATAGAAAAAACAACAATGGTAGAAGTTATACCTCTTTCGGAGATTACCAAATCTCCTCGGATCGAACTGCGACTTCTACCATTTGTTTTTTCTACAATTCTTTTTATTAAAATCAGGCCTTGAGCTCATAAAAATAATTGTTTGATTTAAAAGTAAGTAAATAAATATTAATATTTACATTTTATTGGGATATCTTTTTTTTTTAATTTACTAATACGAAAGAAAGATTCTAGAGGCAGTAAAAATCAAGCAACAGTTGAATAAAATGGTAGTATTTCGAAACCGTCGCGCATCGTCCAGTTTGGTTGTGAGAGAATTAATTTTTCCATTACTTGTTATCGATACAATTTAGAGTCAGCAATGATTCGTTCTTGATTTGGTTATTATAAAAAATTCCTAATAATCAATTGAATTACTTAAGTTTATCGTAAATTATGAGAGAGCCGTAAATTAACATAGTGTATACGGAGTTTAAATTTTATCACTTAAAAATTTCTTACTAGGCCTATACTTTCATAAAACTTGTCTATGTATGTGCGTATGTATGTTTTGTATGTAATTGCATGTTGTACAATATCAGTGCTAATATTTGTTCTGTAAATGAATAAGTACATGATATACTATGAAAGTTGGAATGAAAGAAGTAATAAATAACAATAACACTTTTTGCAATGCAAGCACATAAAATCCAGTATCTACACATATCTACATAATATCAGCGACATGACACTACTCAAAGTACTCGTATCATCAACGAAATACACACAATTCTAGATAACCAACATCAACAGGCTTGAATTTGAATGGCTGCAACTGAAGGCAAATACATATGAAAGGATAAACTCTTGTCACATTTGTATGCCATATTTGTGCGAATATGACTAGTCGTCGTGTGCATTGTACGTGTGGCAAAGCTATTTGCATTTATGACTGCAAATCAAAACTCACACACGCACACAAAATAGATATGTGTATGAGTGTGTGTGTGTGGTTTTGTGTGTGAAATTTGAAAATGTTTTGAAAATGCTGCACCAGAGGTAAAATGTTCATTTGACAAACCAAAATAAAGCAAATGACTGGCGGATGAATTAACTGACTGACTGACTGATTGACTGAATACATGCCTAAAAAAATCTGGTTGGTCAGTAAAATGGTAAAGCAGTGAAGTGATAGAAATGTGGTGTGCATTTTATGCGAAATATAAAGGGTGCGCCATTTGTTCCGACGACGATAACTAAACAATGAATAACTTCGCCATTTGTCAACCAATTTACTTTCTTAAACTCGTTATGGAAAATTCACCAAATCGGATGCAAAATTTATTGACCAACGAGTCGCATTTCACCCTATGGCGTATTTAGAGAACAGAAAATCCTGACGAGATTTATGAAACCGGCGTGTGTGCAGAAATCATCGTTGGGCCATTTTTCCTCAAGGAAGGCGATTTTAAACACTATCGGTGGATAGTGGCATATTTTGTGTGTTCGAAATTAAGTGAAAAAGGTCTTACTGATTTCTGGTTTCAACAAGACGGCTGTCATGACACAGCAACATAAAGCAACATAAAAAATGCGGGTTTTCACTAGAAATGTGATCCCCAAACGAGGCGATATTGACTGGGCACAAGATGCTTCGATTTAACCCCCTGGACTTTTTTTGTGGGGTTATTTAAAGAGTAAAGTTTCCACCATGAAGCCGAAGGCCATTGATGAGCGCAAGACCAATATTCATGCCGAAATAGCTGTCATACCGACCGTGGTCAATAAAGGTGGTAATTAATTCGATATTGTTTTTAAAAAGGGGTCCACATAAATTCATAAAACAATAATATTTTCATACCAGAGGAACTAATGACGCACCAATATATAAATGGTTTCTAATTATACCCCCTCCCTAGTCCATTTTAAGAGGGCTTTAGGGCCATAAAAGTTTTCGTTATTGGGGTGTCCTAAAACACTCAAAATCAAATTTTCTTCATAGCTGTTTTATTTATGACTCTATTCCAACGTATAATATATCGTTGAAAAGACAATTTTGAGTTCTATATATCTTTCTAAGGTTTTTTTACTCTTAAGTGCCTCCTTATCCCCTACGTTCAAATAAGTTAATTTATACCCTTCATAAAATTAGCTTTACTCATCGTAAAGTTAAACATTTTAGTAGGTTAGGTTAGGTAAGAGGCAGTCGCTAGTGACCCTTGTTCCCCTAAAAGCACGTAGTATTCCTAAGGAACCTCGTTAGGCCCCTAAATTCGACTTACTTAAGATCGTCAAGCTCATTAAGGAAATAGCTACCCACAGCTTCAGCTCTCCTTCCTCCACGTCACGACAACTCCTACATCTCGTCGTCTCAGCAGAGAGCCTTTTGTCCTCCTCCTATTGAACAATGCCCGGTTAGGACTGCGATATAATCTATGTAACAATCTTGGGCCATGAGCTCCAGTTCTTGTCTATTGTACTGCTGCATGAGTAAACATCCGTTGTGGCTTTCGTTAACATTGGGCCCCCAATTTAGTTTCCTATCCAGGATCATGTCTAGATACTTGGCTTGTTCAGTTCTCCTGAACGTTAGTCGATTTAGAGTAACATTTTCTATCAGACGTATTTTCTAGGGTATAGAACCGTTTCCCTTTTACTCGACTGCCGCACTTCTTACCCTTCACTCTTTCCATGAGATAGGTCCTGATGAACGCAGTCATGGTATCACATAACCCCAACTTGCGGAGCTGTTTTCAGGACGCGCCAAAGACGAAGCCTTTTATGTTCCAAAAATCCTTTTAATATAAGCTCTCAAAGTAGGACGACAGGATGATTGGTAATTTTCTTTCAAGACCCAGTCCAATGTGCATTAAGGTGTTACAATTTATATGAGAGGAGAAATGTAAGCGTAGAAAGCTGGGCTCTCCATCATTTTTTTCTTTACTATTATCAATTATCTTACAGTAACCAATAATGGGTACTCAATGACCTTGAACGCGCTACTGGCAAAAATATTGTTGATTTAAAAATAAAAGCTACTGTTTCCATGGCAACTTGTAATATTTTACAAAATACGAACATCTCATGAGCATCCTCTAAAATTAAACTTCGAAATGTAAAGCTAAGTGCTAACACCTCTTTCGGCATGAACAAAGATTGCGGAAGGTGCCACAAAGCCTATCAAACAAAAACAAGAATCTTTTGGACGACCTTAATGGGCATGTCCGTATTTTTTAATTGTGTGGACAAATGACTGATTGCTTTTGAACGTGAATTTGCTTGCGGTGCAGCATTTGGTACTGCATCTGGAAGTGTGTGTGTGTGTGTTTGTACTGGCATTTATAGGCCCCTAATTGTTCATTTATTGAGGTTACCAACAACAAATGTCCATCACGTCCAGCATAGAGAAATTGCAATTTCAGCGACAATATTCGGCAGAGAGGCGTGCAGACTATAAATTTTTGGCGATTAACAGCCAAAATCGCGCACACACACATACACATTTCCAAGTGTCAACCTTCTTCTGTCATTTTTCGTAATTAATGGCGAAACATAAATATCATGTTGGCAAAAATATTTGTGGCATTATTAGTGCCGCCGCTGATGTCCGATACCAACAACAATTTGCAAAACCATTTGAACCGCTAAAAGCGTTGACATATTGGCGTCAGTTGGCTGCGGTTCCATTTTACTGACACTAGAACGCACTACTAACGGTTCTTTGTTATTTCTATCTACGTAAGTATCCGAGTATGTGTATGAGTGTTTGGTTTTGTATAAATATATTGGGGGCTGGGTTTATGGTTTTGACGCAAAATAGTAGTGTGGTAACTTCCACTGTAAGTATTAATATCATGCATGTGTGTGTGTGTGTGTGTGTGTGCATGTGTGCATGTGTGCATGTCGCTGTTTGGTTTCTATAGTGCACGCATTTTTCAAAAACATTTTCACATTACGAGTATTTATCTTGTCGGCGCTTTTGTTACTGACATTTGACAACTTTGCCAGAAGAAGCCAAATAAAAAAAATGGGACGAACCTTAAGCTCTACGCTAATTTTAGAGGCGGAGCATTTCGTCTATGCGTCTAGCTGGGCGTATTCTTTTAGATTAGTTTGGGTTTGACTCAAAAAAAAAAAAAAAAAAAAACACCAAATTGAGGGCACTTTGTCGCCATTACAATAAAATAATTTAAATGAAAACTGGGCTTTAAATGCAACGGCTGAATATGGAAGTGATTAGAGGCATTTTTGTCAAATAATTGTGCACGGCTTTTCTAGTGAAGGTCTCCGATGATATATGAAAAAATGTATTAAAAAAAACTACTAACAAAAAAATAGGAACATCTGTACACCCTTTGACGAGTAATTCAAAAATTGTACAGATGAAAATACGGCAATAAAGCCCTAAATACTCCTCTAGAAAAGATGGG
This sequence comes from Anomoia purmunda, assembly GCA_951828415.1. Lineage (NCBI taxonomy): Eukaryota > Metazoa > Arthropoda > Insecta > Diptera > Tephritidae > Anomoia > Anomoia purmunda. The sequence goes on from OX639993.1 coordinate 157,140,793, forward strand.
AGCTCAACAATTTGTAGATCGAAAAAACAACAAATAGCTTTTCAAATATTATTTGCGCAGCACACATTTTTTTATTGCCAAAATATTTTCCAGTAGTGGTGGAAATATAACGCCATTGAGCGATTTTATGAGACATCGTACAAAGAGATTTTGGGCTCGTTGTTTACGAATCTGAAATCAAATTTGGAAAATTCAAAGCGGCGGATGATTTTTAAAACAATGATACAATTTTTATGAAACTGTCTGTAGTGCAGTTTTCGAATTTGAAGTTAAATTTTTGGAAATGCAAAATAATGAAAAATGTAAGAAATAAAAAATAAGTAAAAAAGGGATTCAAATATTGTCCTGTTACCTCCACGTTGTGGACCCTAGATACTACCATTGTCGTTGGCTAAGTGCAGGTGTTATAGTAAAAACTCGGATTGGTAGTAAGCCATTTAAAAAAAAACTCCGCTTACATCAGTTATTATTTTATTAAATTTAATATTTTGTTAAATACATTTTTCCGCCACATTGTGTTCATTAATTTGTATTTTGAGAAAATGTTTATGAAATTTAACTTAATGTTTCAGTTGTTTAAAATTTTAATCAAAACTTTTAAAATTTGTACGAAGTTCCTAAAATTAAAGTACATATTTGTAGAGGTACGTTTTTTGATAGTATTGTAAAAAAGGGCTTATTCTAAAATGCTCTCATAAATAGTCTTGAACCTGTTTATCTACAGCGGAGTTTTGTTATATGGGCATTCAGGTTTTTTTCGTCACTTAGGCGGTTCTTTAGTTGGCAGTCCGGCAAACCTGTTTTCCGTTTTCCTATAAACGACCTGGCTTCACAGTCCTGGTTTATGTCAGTCTGGCAAACGGGGTTTCTTTCAGCAAAACTCTGGAAATAATCAGCTGATTGCCATTTCAACGGAAAAACTGGCAAGCTAGAAATATTTGCACTTCATTCAAAAATAAAAAATTTATATAAAACTGCCAAGTAACCAAGTAATGAGCTTGGTATGAATACCCCTGATATTAGTTCAAATAAATAATTGATTTGCTGGCAAAGATATAAAACAGTGGGTGACTATAGTAACACTTGGGCATCTACACATGTATGTTAATCTAATATTCTTTAGTCATGATATTATATTAAATAGGGTTGCCACTTATTAAAATTTTCGAACAGGGTTGCCAACATTTAAAAAGTTTAAATACATATAATTTTTTTAAGTAAAGCAGAGCAATACGGATATCAAAGGAAAGGTGTGACTGGGAATTATTTAGTCACAATATACTCTTAAATAGGGCTGCCACCTATACAAAATACTACAAGTAAATAAAGTATGTTAATTTGAAAAAAATTGGCATTAGAATCAATACTTAGAAAAAGTAACTTACAATCATTTTAGTTTTGAATGAATATTTTATATGTATAGCCAACGTTAGCGAGAGTTCTTTAGGCACGATTTATTTTCGAAGAGGGTTACCACTTTTTACGAAGTTAGAATACATATAATTATTTTTTTTAGTAAAACAGAGTGATCTGGATATCAAAGAAAAGGTGTTATTGAGAATAGTTTAGCCATGAAATACTCTTAAATAGTGTTGCCACCTATGCAAAATTTTAAAAGTAAAAGTACGTTCAATTGAAAAAAATTTGCATTATAGTATCAAATGAAAGGTTAGCGAGAATTATTTGGTCATGATTAATTTTCAAACCAGCCACCATTTACAAAGTTAAAATATACATATATATTTGAAGTAAAACAGTGCAATGTGTTATTGAGGATTCTTTAGCCTTGATATGCTCTTGCATAGGGTTGCCACATGTGCAAAATTTTAAAAGTAAATAAAGTCCATTCATTTGAAAGAAACTTGCATTAAAATCAAGACTTAAAGAAAGTGCATTATTCTCAATATAATTTCGAATGAAGAGAGTATGTACCTTGATTGTGTAAAATAAAGCAGTATGAGCACGAAACGAACTGCTTCATAAGATATTTTTTCTGTAATGTTTTACTAGCCCACTATGCCATCTATGTATTAAACAAGTTAAATAAATAAATAAAATATAGCTTGAATATCAAATGAAGTTTTTGCAACCCCTCTAAAAAATTAAATCGAAAAAAGTAAGGTTAGAAACTATTTCAACGTGGATATCAGATAAAGCATTTGAAAATAAAGTCTTGGAGCCATTACTAACACAATAAAAATCTTAAAGGCCTATACAAAAAATCCTCTCCATGGAATTAAATCTGTTACCATTTAAGTTGTTTCTTTCTTCTTTAAAAGGAAATCATGTCGTCCTTATCAGAAAACCCAAAACATATACTCGCTAAAAACTTTTGTATTTATATGAGGTACTCCCGTGAATTTTATTACTTCAATCGGAACATAACCAGTGGTAGGTTAGATATAACTTCAGTTACTCGCGTGAAATTCACCATCACGTACAAATCTAGCTAAAATTATTGTAGGTATTTATGATAGTGCAAACCACTGCTAAGAATTCAACAAACGTTTCAAACCTACTTGGCATTCTATTGTCGTAGTCTTAATGTGCGAGAATAATGGTAGGTTCATATGGCCTCCCCCCCAAATGTAATAGCAAATATGCTACACCAACTGGAAACTTATATTTCTTGTATTTCTATTCGACTACTACTATTTACTACTACTATTACTGCCATCGCCTAAGTGCCATATGTATCTCTGTAAGCTTTAGCGCCTCAAAGTATGCTATAACTCAAATATACAATATATTATACATATACACACATTTAGGTATATGTGTGGGTGTGTGAACAGCAAATAAAACAACAAATTAGTTACAGGTGGAAGTAAGCGTGTATGTACGTGTGTAGGCAAAAACAATTCATCAGTATGGTTTCCGAGAATGAAAATTAAGACAAGAAAAGAAAAAACAATCCATGGAAACTACCAAATGGGCAAAGAGTTTAGTTCAGAAGAAAATGTAAAATGGGCAAACAACATAAAAGTGCAAAAATATGGTGTAAAAGTTTTTCACTTTGTGGTAATTTTTCGATGCTGACTGTTAAAAAAATGCAACAACAACAAATCAGCTAGTGAAGAGCTTAGGAGAGGGCAAACTACCATGAAGACTCGATGACTTGCTAGCGGCATTTTGGCTACCTGAATCTAGGTTGCAAAGCTATAAAGATGGCGATGGCGTTGGCGTTGGTGTTGTCGTCGCGCTATGGCGACAGATGAAAAATACGACAGAAATCGTATAAACAGCGGTTGGCGTGGCGAAAACATAAAATTTCCGCTGGTTGCTGGCGACGGAAACGTAATTTTCTTCATTTTACGTTTCTGTTTGTAGTTTTAGTGTTCTTTTGATTTTTTGTTATATTTCAAATATATGGCTGTGGGAAGGTGCATTGGAGAATCGCTATACTAAGAAATATAAATGTTTATATCCATATATAAATTATTTTCTAGGAGATACGATTGAGCTTTAAACTTAAATACAGCATTTTGTATATTCATTTAAGATCATACGATTTTTTATATGGCAATAAAGAAAATGAATAGCACTTAGCATCGAGATTGTATCCTTTAACTTATTAGCTAAGTGTGGTTAATATATTAAGTATAATAGTATAAAAAATTCTTTAAAAATGGCGAAGATGCTTATATACAAAATATAAATAACATAACAATAAGCAGAGTGTTTTGAGTTTCAACCTTATCGGCCCATAAATCCGCCAATAACGACTAAATTCCCATGGAGTCTTTCCATTCCAATGCAACCGGTCTATTTGGGTCATGGTTTTCTTTTTCCTTGAAACTCGAATTTGTAGTTTGTTGGTCAAAAATGATTAGATATGCATTTTTTCTTTTAACCGAAAAGTTTTTTTTTCGAAATTTTTCATCTTAAAATATTTTTTTTTTTTTTTTGTAATGCAAATAGGTTCTCTAAAACCTGACCGCTTGACATAAATATATTTTCCATATTTTTCGGCGATTTTAATTTTTCAATGCACATAACTTTTCTAAAAACTGAACGATTTTGATCATCCAACTTGCAAAATGTTTATAATTAGTTCAACAAATTTGGACATGAGTTGGCAATTTTTCTTTTTCGCATTCGAAAATATTTAAAGATGGAAAAATACGATTTTCACAGCGAGATTAAAATCACCGAAAAATAACGAAAAAACTGTTTAAGTCAAAAGGTAACCTACATATCTGATCATTTTGACGAAGTAACAACGTAATCGAGTTTCATGGAAAAAGGAAAACGAAATCTAACTTATACCGATTGATCTCAATATTTTTACCATACAGACAACTACGAAAGCAAGTGAAGTAATAAAACATCTGAAAGAGATGTTCATAATAAATTTCCGTTTTATTTTATACAATGGAAGAATTTCTTTAAAAGAAATCATTATTCTATGAGCAAAACTTCGAAAGAATTATTCATTTAGCAAATTAATGTGTCTGGCCAAAGAAAAAAAGTTAATGTGGAAAAAAAGGATTCGTTCGTCGATGTCGTTGCAGGTAGAACAGCCAATATAAGCAAGATTTGATGAACATTAGGGAGAGCATCAACATCAAGTGCTTTAATAGAATTGTGGATATTTTTATCCGAAATTCGTCTTCGCCAATCTTTTACTTTGTCGAGAAATACTACAGCATATTCGTCATGAAGAATTGAAGAGTATTTTTGAAATAATTGCCTGCAGGCTTGTTCAACTAGAGTTGGAGTTCTCGATGGGAAAAAACATAAGAAGTTCGAAAGTATTTTACGTTGCTTTAAAAAACGGCTTTCAAGATGAGTTGCGAAGAAATATATGGTATGTAAGTGAAAATCCGATTATACTCTTCAATGTCGCTAATCTCCACATTGCACCGACGAATCTGACGAAAAGTTATTCAGAGTTTCTTAACTTCGATATCGTATTCTTTACAAACCTGGCCGACTTTTTTGGGAAATTTTGTTAAAATATTCTTCTGTATTCTTTCCCCTGACTATTAATTCTTTCTTTACTGCAACTCCCAACTTTATAGCTTCATGGCGATCTTGATTTTCAGTTTGCAGAACTCGATTCAATGATAAAGCCTGCAGCAGTTGTTTTTGAATCTGTCCAGATATTCGAGATGTTTTATAGGTCACTCATAACTGCTGATTCTAAGTGGAGATAAATTTTGACTGATTCGTGACGTTCAATTTAGATCATTCAAGATCATCTTGAAAGTTTTCCTTTTTAGAAATTGCATCTTGCTTTTTTTTCAAAGAAAAACATAAAATTTTATAAAAAGCAATCAACGTAGTTTCGGCTATTTTCAATTTTTTCGAAATATGTATCTTTATATATGCGTATCAGGTGGTTCAGATGTACACACATACATGCATACATTCAATGTTCATCAACAGTGTTGCCAATATCAAAGCAAAAAATGGGCATAGTCTCTCTCGCATTTTCTTCTCTATGTCTCTACGGAATCGGCACTTTGATGCACGTGCGTTTTTTTTCTAGCTCAAGGGGTCCTGTTCTTAACTTGTGGCAAAATCCATGCTTGCATTCCCTTTTAGCTTCCTGCTAGCTCCAGAAACTTGTGTACATGTGTACTGATATTCAACTAGATTAACAACAATTAGAATAATTGCTTCTATATAAATACCACATACATATGTATATACGAATGTATCGTTGCTAAAATGTAAAAAGAGCCTAACCGACATTTTTCATTGATTGTTTTTTTTCAGACAGATTTCAAAGCGCATATTTTCTTAAAATTATCAATCGTAATGGACTATCTAAAAAATACCCTCCAATAAATCTCCCCTCATATTTAAGTTTTTTGCTTATTGTGTTAAATTTAATTGTTAGTTGCAATCTCGGGTCTAGGTATCTAGGCTCGAGATCTCCAACATAGGAGCCTTTATTAACAACTCTGCCTAGTTATAATGAACATCCTTTTATATGTAACTCAGAAGGTTTTGTCGAGTTTATGGCATTAAACCGGCAGTATTTTTGCTATTTGAACGACATGGGTCGCAGCTATTTTGCCTTCCTATCAACCTACCAGAGTCTTTCTACCATGAAACATCGATGTTTAAAAAAATAAAGATGTCGAATCCACACATGTGCCATATCTCATTTCAAACCACCATGTTTTCGTTGCACATAACATTAAATGCTTAAAAAATGCTTTTAACAAATATTATTAAAAATTTTGCAATGTCGAAAAACTGCTTGCGGCCAACATGAGCGCAAATGGCAAGTTGTATGCGAATAAAACAAACAAAGCCGAAAAGAAAACGTACTACTGAAGTTTTTAGAAAAACAAAAGATGAAGAAATTAGGGAAAAACTTTAAGTATGCAAGCGGTTGCTTTGTGCACCCCAACAAACATAATTGTATGGTATTTTCCCCCTACCCCGTTTTAGTTTTATTTTTTTTTGCACCGCTGTCAAACTCCTAAAAGCATACTTCACAAAAAGTGCTAATAAATTGCGCTTCCTTTGCGCTATGAAAATTGCAACTGTAGACGAAGTAGGTAGCGCGTAGTGGAAGCAGTGGCAGCAGTGGCAACAGCGACCGGCAGCAGCGACCGGCAGCGGTGGCGGTGACGGTAATGGCAGAAAAAATGTGAAGGAAATGAGAAATTACGTTGCCTTGTCTTTTCCGTCGCCTCAGAAAGTAACGCAAATTTTTGCTTGGTCATATTTTTTGCCATTCGCTCACTTATTTTATGATTTTACTATCCATTTCTTACACTTCTTCTTCTACTCCACAGCCATTTCACAATTTTATGCCACTATTTATTACTCTGCTCACTTACAAGTCAACAACATTTATAGTTGCCATAAAAACTACTTTAACTACATTGTGGCGTGTAATAAAAATTAGTCGAAATATGAGCAGTTAAATTTTGTGCCAATATGAAGTCTGACTGCATATGTGTGTGTGTGTGTATGTTTATGTATGTAAACGTAAGTGGTCACATGCATAAATCATAAAAGATGTCGTCCGCCACTTACCAGCAGCAGTATATGGACGTGCAGAGCATTGCAAATGGCATTGTAACGCTCAAGTGCAGACAAAATATTAACATTCCACGAAAATACCATTTATATGCAATCACACCCGCATAGTACATGCATACATCTGCACTCTCACAGTTCAACATAGCAATTTGATATGTATGTGCACTTTGTTCTTCTGCTTGCCGCCGCCGACGGCATTGCGTAACTATGCAGATTTTATTTCATTATTTTTCTATCTTTCCCCCGCAAGTAAGAGTTTTCCAAGTAGTGGCATTCAAGCAGATTCGAGTGTGAAACACTTATACATTTGTGTATGTGTGTGTGTGTGTGTGTGTGACCCAAACCTTGTCAAGCCACTTTTCGCAAATTATTTTGCTTTTTTCTCCAAAAAAAAAGTGGAAAATCATAATATCACGCAATTATGAATGTGTGCATAAATTTGTAATTCACAGTTGCAAATTGGCAACTTTTATATTAAATATACAACTTCGGGTAAACCCCGGCGCATGTTTTTTTTTCAAATAAACAGTACTTGCTCTATAGAATAAAACTAAAGAGCGTAGATTACAAAGAAGTTGCATAAGCGAAATTGTCCTATAGAAGTAAGAAACAAAGAACAAACCAATTGAATTCAATAAGATTCCAATATCAATTAGTGAACGTCAAGTATGCTCTGGTATGGTGAAATAAGCTAAAAAATTCGTTTAGCATATCCGGTCAACGCATACCACTTCTTAGTAATCAATTCAAATGATACTCCTCATTTTTAAAACTTAAACGACTATTATTTACTAAAAAAAAAATTGCATGCTTTTAATTAGAGAACGACCTAACTTCGGCTTGTCTTCGGCCATGTTTCGCTTCCTCTTCGCCCAAAAAAAACCCGAACTTTTTCCTAACGCTTGTAAGTCTTTATCTGTTTTAAAATTGTATAAAGTTTTACTTTTAATATGTCCCTATCTAGAAAAAGAAAATAAGCTTTTCGGATTTATTGGTACATAATAGCGATATAATTTTCAATAATAATACCGAAAGATATGACTCATTTTATAACGGGTATTAAACTTTTTTCAATGAACATCTGCTGCCAAGAAATTGCGACATTTTTTAACACTTTTTGAAGCACATATTTTCATTATTTCTTTCGATTCGACCTAAAAATCGGTCTTCCGTCGCTCTCTACTTTTAGCATACCACACCCATTGCCTTAAATACGTATTTCTTTCGCTTATTAAACTATAGGTGCATTCGATTCGCCACTTCTCTGAGCTCTGCTCGCGTTCGTATAAATTTGTGTGTAAAAGCAAAAACAAAGATAGCCAGCTAGATTTGGCGATCGCGATTACGATGGCATCTCATTAAACTGGTCAATGCTACAGATATTTGACCAGATTTAAGCAGCGCATAAACGACGTTATTCGTCGTTTGTGATACACGAACATGACATTGAAAACAAAAACTATATTGACGCTAATTTGTGGCAGATGCTTTATCGATTCGTCACTCGCTAACAGATGGCGAAACAAATTATTACATTATATCAAATTATAACATTATTATCAAATTTGAACGATCTTGCTACATAAATTTAAAATATCGAGTATTTTGATTTTTCGAAAAAAAAAAACCGTTATTATGGAGTTCGGCGTATTTTTTTGCCCTGTTTCTATAATTTTCGAAATCATACTTATTGATTTGAAATGCAAAGTGTAATCCAAAATTGGACGAGCTTGATAAAAAAGTTTTGGAGGTCAACTTATTTGCATTTCCACGCCCATTTTCTCTAAATATTTTACCCCATTTTTAGCCCAATCCTGTGCACCAAATTTAAGGAAATTATCTTTTATAGCTACTGAAATGTCTACAGTTAAAACCGTTAATTTGGTGTATTTGCTTATCAATCATACAAGGTCTTCTTAGAAAATCCCGTAGGAAAGGTCTTGGTTGAAGACCTTAACATTAATAGCATTCCCTGGAATGGACATGAAACCTCTTAATACGACAATGACCGTATATGTATATATATTTTTTTTTTCTAGCGCTTAATAACATTACAAAAAAAATCTATAAAAAAAATTATTTTGTCATAATATAGTTTATTTAATTGAACTCTTATTTTTTTAAGAAAAGTATTTTAAAATTGAATACTTGCGGTAAAAAAGGTAAATTCATGAAAGCTATGAAGACCTCGGCAGGGCCGAAGACAGCACTCGCAAATTATCAGATCAAATTTTAACCAAATCCATAACTTCAAGCTCAAATTTTATACTCAATTTATAATATTCCACTATATTCTAAAATTTTCGTATATGCAGTTTTGTAGTCCATAAAATAAAGTTGAACCTTGAAGTGGCTATGAATTTTTGATGATTTATACCGAATTAACAAATTTGAGTGAGCATACACAAAAAACCTTTTTTTTAATATGAATTTTTTTACCAAAACTTAAAATTTTTTATTTAGAATTTCAACAAAACTTTCAACAAAAATTTATCTAATTTCTAATTTTTTAATTATAGTTTTCAGAAAAAATGTCGAGCATGAGTAAGTTAAACTCGTATAAAAGAATGATGCGCAACGTGGTCAGCAAAAAAGAAATCAAAAATCAACGGTAATTTTTAGCCACTTCAAACGTCCAAAAAAAAACGCTTTCAAGCAATATTATAGTAAATTGGCGAACCTTAGAAAAACAATTTTTAGGAGAATTTTTTAAACCCTTGGATCAAAATTACCCCCAATTGTGAACTGGTTTGAATTAAGGTATTCATCAAGATTCTATAGCTAAATCATAATACTCGTACATTTATTTCGAACTGATATTCATTAGAAGTGTCTTAATTTGTATGGAAAATTTTGTAACGTAGTATTCTGCAATTCTCGTGACACTTTTTGCGATTCAATGTACCCCAACACTCAAGAACACTTCGTACCGACATACAAACACTGCAGCGAATATACACATTTTGCTCCAGTCCATATATACATATATTTCACTCGCTGACAATTCTTCACAAAATACGCTCCATGAGTTCTCACCTAACGCGTGACCAATTCATATAAAGGCATCGCAGATGGTCGCGTGAGTTCAGTCTGCTTAGGTAAGTCGAAGGAACCTGATGCCTTCAAGCATATTCGATTCCTTTGCTTGGCCCTTTCTAGAAGACCATCATTGATGCCACAGCTCACGTTCCAGTCCCTACTAACGTAGTAGTACTCTATCGCTGTCACTAATATCGTCGATATCTCACGGTTATCTCTCTCTCTTTCTCTCTCTCTCTCCCTCTGTCTCTCTCTCTCTTTCACTCTTCCTCTCTCTCTGTCTCTTCCCAGAAGATCTTCTCCTTCGATACGAAAAGCTGCTGGCTACGAGTACACCAAGTTCAAGTATGTGTTCTCCTTTAATACATCGAAGTATAGCGTTTGTGCTTAAGTAGTGGAGGATATGGGACCTTCACTCGACCTTGGCTAGACTGAGTGTATTACCTCAGCATTTGACTAAACCCACCTCACAATATTCAAAATTAGTTTTTTTTGTTAAGCGCAAGCCCGATATTTTTTCCTTTTTATTTAAAAGGCTAACCCTAATTCCCTTCATCCTTCCCAGTAATAGGTAACTACGCCTGAGTGCTTGGAAAACCGTCCTACCTCAATTCCAGGTCATTCCATTCCCACCTGATAGTAAACTAGTTTAGAAGTTGTTAGTTTGATTGCAAGGATTCAATACTTCTTCTTCGTTTTCTTTATTGGCGCTAGAGCCGCCTAGGCGACTAGAGATCCCAAGTAAAACCACGTTCTTCTCCTCCTGGTCTTTCCAAAATAGATGAAGCCTCCCCTTTCCTCTGCCGCCGCCAAGAATAATACTATACACATACCAAAGTAAAATGCAAAGTAAAGTGAATACGCTTTTGAAAATCTTTTTAAAGCCCCATAAGTGGCACAATGACGCATATTTGCATTCATTTTATACCATCAAAATTTTGTCGCTACATGCAGCTAATCAGTTGCAGAGATTCAATCATTCATGCTTGCACAATCTAACTTACTTGCACACATACACAGACATACGGACACAAACAGACATTCTCTGCATGCACATAACATTATTGCCAACATTTCATTGCTTTCATAGTTTAATTTACATTTGATTTGCTTTATCTTCTCTTCCTCTTTGCGTACTTTATGAGCTTTTTATAAATATTGACCAAGTAGCATAAATTCTAGAATGTCTTGTGCATTACGAAAGACATATGAAAACATAGTGGAAGAGCATAACATAGCTAGATGCCCATGTTTGCCTCGGAAGCGTATAGGATACTCGAAACATCCACAAAATCCCATTTGTTTTCCACTGACTACAACTCGAGTAAAATGACTAAGCTAAGCATGAACTTGCACACACGCACACACTCTCACAGAATTCCTTTGGCCAGTGGGGCGCTGTACGCCATAAAAAAAGCTCTGTGCCAAACTGCTTAAATTCTAGTACAAATGTTTCTGAGAATCCTACAAGGCATTGATTTGAAAATCAGCGAAATCGGCCCATATATTTCGCAATTTTAAAATTACATACATAACATCGAAACTAACAAAGATGGTTAGAAGAGATTGGTTGGTATAGTAGGGTCGTTTCCTACCTAGTATTATTTTGCAAGTCGGTTACAAAAAACCAGGTAAATTATAGAATTACAGCAATATTGGGCAACTGCCACACCCAGCGAGCATGCAAATCAAATTTTAAAATAGCTTAACTTCAAAGCTAATTAATAATCTACATCCAATCGTTGTATTCGTTCGAGGATTTCCCAGTTTAATTGAAAATTATTTATTAAAATACCATTCGTTGCAAAGAAAAAAAAAATAAAAAAAAACAATTCACTTCATGAACAACATTTTAATTGTTTAACATCCTGATTATCTAACTCAAAACGAGCGTTCGTCTCGTCCAAAATGTCGTTTGTTCGTGTATTTGTATTCCCTAATACGAATTCGCCCAAATTATCATGATAAAGGAAAATATAAGTAGAAAGAGGGCAGCCATTGATTGTTGATGGCAGGGCGAATTCATATAAGATGAGGTTACTAACAATATTGCCATTTTAGCTTTTTCCAACTAGATTTAGCTTTTTTATTTTCTTTTAGCTGGAAAATTTTGATTTAGTCTCTAGGCTGCTTTTAGTCTTGTCTCAAAAATATAAGTTCGATACTAATGAAATAAATTCCATCGAAATGCCATGGAAAATCTACAATCTACCGTAGAGTTTTGGGCAGAGGCTAGCGGATATAAGACCGCGATTGGCGAAAATCCTTTCGCTAACCTTTGTAGTTTTGCTTTTAATTTTTTTAATCTTATCCCTCAGCAATGCTGAAGTCGAAGATTGGCAGAACAAAGCAATGGAATAGAACTAGCGTTGGAATGTTAATCATAATTTTAAGGAAGAAAAGTTTAGCGATGACTTCGTATTAATTGAAAAAGAACCCGTTCAAATGATAAATACTTATAATAATAGATTCAAATGTATGCGATTATGAAGATAAATAAATATATGAAATGATTTTACGTATGAACAACTATCTCTTATATTAAAAATAAATTATTTTTGGACCTTATAAAACCAATATAAATAAGTGAAAATCTTATAAAACTAAATATGGCATTGTAATACGAATAAAATATCTGAATTGATGATTTATATGCTTAGCCTTAAACAAAAATTGATTTAGCCTTTTTGAGCCTTTGTATTATGCTATTTAGCCTCTTTTCAAAAAGTTCTGTCAACACTGGTTACTCTAGCAACTCATTCAGGGTGGTATTATAAGTACCAAAACAAAAATTTACACTAATAAAATATACGCACAATCACAGGATGATTTACAACAAACACATTATTTTGACTTCACGTTCACTAAGCGAATTCAATCAGCTGCTTGATCAACTTCACCTTATATGAATCCGCTTTAAACCGATTTAATCATTTTATTCAAATCAGCATTTTGCCAAATGAACATATTTCGGTTATATTCTGGTTGTTCAATTGACTTTGGCAATCGGTACGCAAAAAATAAATAAAATACCAAGATGGATTCATAGAAGAAGATAACCAAGATGAATTCGTCCCGTGTTGTTCGCGTATTTTGTTTGTATAAACAAAAGAACCCAACGAATTGGGAAAGAAGAACAAACATTCAGTCCATTGGATGGTAATTTCTTGTATGAATTCGCCATTCAAAATACATGTAAATTCGCCTTGTTTAGGTGTTTGTGAACAAAATATTTCACCATTCGCTTTAACTCACATTCTCATGTACCAGGTTATACAAGAAGAAGCAATCAACTGTTCCACTAACATCACCTTATAATAATTCGCATTGGCACCACGTTACATGAATTCGACTTGGCTGTATCTTAAAAATTAAAATCCGTAAAATTTGTACTAAAATATGAATTTTCTATAAAGAAGATATTTATTTCTTCTAATGAAAGTAAAAAGCCTGAAGTCCCATAAGTAAGTTGCTTTGTCAAAAGTGTAGATATCGTACTTATTTCTATGTGTAAATATATACGCATTCGAGACGATTCGCAAACCCATTTTTAATTAAATTCGATAGCTTCATTTCGGCAGTGACAATCGATGCTTTATTTGCAACACCAATTCCCAACTAACAATTCAATAAAAATATAAATTTGCAGTCCAACATTTGCACAAATATCAAAGTCTATTCAAGTGAATTTAATAAGTTTATTTGGTTAGTGAATATGAGTGTGTGTGTATATATGTACACACGCGTAGTATGTATGTATGTACATAGTTATATTGCTAATTCCATGTCGATATTCTTCGATTGCATTGCAATTTTTCTCGACAGATATGAACACAAAAAGCAATACATTTGCTTTTTAATTGTATGACAAACAAAGGAAATGGGAACAAGCGCACGCAAACAGCTACACACACACACACACACACACACAGATGCCGGCACACCGACATACATGCATACATACCTTTGTATAGATACAAACGTACACATGCGGTTTTATAGAGCGCTCTGGCGCACCCCCACACACATATGAACACATGTATAGCAAATTTAGTTAACAAATTGTAAAAGGGGTGGGTGGCAGTTGAAATGGCATTTGTTAGGGTTTAGTCGATGGTCGAAGCGCAGTGGATCTCTGTATTAGTGCGAGTATGTATGTGTGTGGGTGGTGGTCGTCGTATTAGGGCCAAACGATGAGAAATAGTTAAAGAAAACCATGGGTAGGGTGTAATTGCACAAAAGAAATGGGAACAGCAAATGGTAAATGGAGAAAAAAATATACAGAAAATAAAATGTGTGCGGAAAAAGAAAAAATTAGAAACTGCGCTTCTCTAACCAAATGGCGAACCGATTCGTTTTCGGGAAGCGGTTAAAAATTTAAATGAGTAAAAGGCGGTTAGAAAAAGACAAAACAATGTGAAATAGATACAGCAGGGAAGTCTAGTTGAAAACGTGAAAACGATCAAAAAAAGTAAAATATGGCTTTACAAATATAACCGCAGTATTTGTAAAAAAAAACACCCTTTATTTGGGGCTATTAAAGAAAAATACTTAAAGAAAAGAGACAGTTTGATCGGTGAGTAAAAGTGAGAGGTGTTCAAACGTATTTTGTCATTTGCCGAGTTAGTTTATTATTTCCAATGTTTAATTGAAACTAGGAGGCGCGAGTTACTGTCGAAATTCGACCGTTTTTTTAGCATTTCAACGCCTCGCAAACTTTTTTTCAACTTAGCATGTCACATAACTTATAATATACAAAAGTTCATATCGTGAAATCTGCTGATATAGAATAAGAAAAGAGCTATAATTATTTATTAACCAGCAAAAAAATCAAATTGGAAGCTTGAAACAACAAATATAACCAAAATGCGGTAATTTATTCACGGCGATTGGTGCTGCAATTTTTCAACGAGCTTTGAAGTCACAAAAATGTTCAAATAGTTTTCAAGTTTAATTTTTTCGTTTTTATTTTTAGTTGGGTTGCAACCCAATATATAATATTTATTTTGCTATTGTATATTTTACACACTTAACATTTTTATGAAGAAATGAGCGACAAAAAATCTTCTTTATTTATCTGCTTTATTTTACACAACCATGGTACTCTTTGATTGAATTCAAAATTATATCGTGGATAAAGTATTTTCTTCAATATGAATGCTAAATTTTCCAAATTATCGCCTCTTATTTACTTTTTATATGTTTAATAGTTGGCAGCCCTATTCAAGGCTATATCGTGTAAAACGAATTCTCAATATCACCTTTCGTTTGACATCCATATTTCTCTTTTTTACTTAGAAAGTATATTTAATTATTTTCATTTTTTAATAGTTGGCAACCCTGTTCAATATATAATATATCGTAGCTAAAAAATTCTTAACAACTTTTTTTTTATGCCCATAAGTATTGCTACGTTTTACTCAAAAAATATAATATATTTTTTTAAACTTTGTTTAATAGATGGCAACCCTACCCGACTAAAGCATCTAGTGTCTATAAGCTTTGGTTGGAATCCTGTTTGAATATTTTACTAACCTTGCACCGCTTATCTACTTAATTTTTTTAATTATTGGCAACCCTTGGCAATTTTTTAACCAATTATGAAACCAAACCGCCAAACGAAAACGAACAACATTTCTGTTTGCGTATTAATATAATAGATGAGTCGCGGAAAATAACATCTCTCATGGGGTTTTAACCAGTTTTTATTGTTATATGAATGTTAGGCGTGGTTTTTGTCCGATTTCAATAATTTTCAAAATTACGCTTATCATTTCAAATGTAAAGTGTGTACACAATTTAATAGAGTTTGATAAGGTAGTTTTGGAGATATAGCCAGATATTTGTTCAGAAGTGGGCGGTACCTGGCTCGTTTCTCCAAAAAAAAAAAAAAACAAATTAACCTACTTATTCCCTTCTCCAACCTAGTCCTGTATAAAAAATTCGAGTGAATAATCTTCTTTAGTTAAGTTCGCCGTACACCCCCTATCTAAGGTATTTTGTAAGGCAATTCCTAAAACAACTGTCTGTCTACCCTAGGTTGTTGCCTTTTGACAGTCGGATCTTAAAGTAAGGTACATCAATTTGTTCGCCCCGAAGAGACAATGTTTTTTCCGGAAGTTCTTTGACCTCAAGTATTGCATTGTAGTACTAACCCGCCATATCTCAGTTATTCCAATCTATAAGGGTATTAGGGAAGTAGTAACAGAGATCTGATGGATAAGTACCACAATGAAGTACTTGAAGTCAACGAACTTCCGGAACAAAAACCGTAGGATGACCAAAAAGTTTTTTTTTAAATTGTTTTTAAAAAGTACTTTAGATATACGATACGATCAAGTGGGCATGCTTATAATCCAATTTCGCCCATTTTCAAAAATATGCTACCTTGAGTCAAGGACAATATGTATACTATGTTTCGTTGAGGTATCTCAGAATTTACGGCCAGACGGACGAAATCACGATTCAAAGAAAATTCCACATCTTTTAAACAAAAAGGTTTTAGCTAACAGTACATGAAAGATAGTATAGTGGGGAAGTAGTACTCGGCTCAGTAAATAACTGTGACTCGGTCCATAACTCGCCAAACTGTTTACACGGTACGCGCACTCAACAGAGTTTAATTCGCAAAATTCGACAAGCCCGAAAAAAATTAAGCTCAAATTTATTTTAATAATATTTAAAACAAAGAGAAAGCATGTAGTATTTTTTGAATTCGGGCATAGCAAAAGAAAAATCTATTTTTTTTCAAAAATTATTACTCATAGATTATTTCTAATGCTTTCGATTAATTTAGTATACACCCGATTTTCGGTTGTTCTGAGAGAATCAAATAAATTTCATAAATTTAAATTGCGATCAGTAACATAGCACCCGTAAAACGCACAAGCCAAATACCGCACTTCACGACTTGTAGAAATCATCGGACTTCTATCTCTCCACCTTTGAGACACAGGCGATAAAAATTTAGCTGGATAGGGTCTTGTAGTTTCTAAATTTATGAATATGAAATATAGCTGAAGTTCAGCGAGACCCCATTTAAATTTCTACGCATACTTACTTGAAATGACTTTGCTTATTTCTTGATTTCGGTTGGATGTACTTGGGTGTACTTGGATTATTGGTGCAAGGGTTTTGGAAGAGAAATCCTAGCTCTACACACGTAAGGTCCCCTTATAATTTATATAATAATTGTTTCAGCTAACAAATAAGGAGCTTATCTACGTGCAAGCAAAATTAATTAAAGAGCGGAATTTGGTGGTATTTTATGGGTTAGAAAAATCTCATTGAACGGCACTGCCTCGATCCTCGTTCGCCGTGGGTTTCATGAGGGATTCTCGGCCCCACTTTTATCACTTTCCAAACATTCGAGAAGTAACTAAAAAGTGAAGAAATTTAGACAAAGATGCCCCCGACTTGTTTCTAATGGCAGTTTTTTACCCCTCCATATTTTGATGTTTTCCAGCTGTTTTTCATCAGAACAAAGGGCTTTCAAAAAGTTAGTCTGTCTTTGAGATATATGTATTTATGCAAAACACATGAGTCAAATCTAAAATCAAAATTATTTCAGTGGACGAAAACAAGTGATTTTTAAAATAGTAACTTTTTTTAAATTTTCGCGATATTTATCTGAACGAAAATTACTTTGAAAGTGAGAAATTTTTTCTTGGTAATTCCTTATATGTATGCCCCAAAACCAGCTGAAAAGAATCTGAGATAAAACAAGTAAAGAAGAGTCGCAAGTTCGGGTGAACAGAACTTAAAATTCCTGGCGCAAGTTTTTATTTCAAATAAACAGCACTTGTTGAAATCAATAAAACCACATTATATAATATTCTTCATTTTGATAACTTAAACGACTTTTTATTTATTTAAATAAAAATAAAACAAAATTAGTGTGATTTAAACTTGCCACACCCATTTTTACATACTTCACTGTATAATTAAATTCATCGTACCTGAGCGAATTTGCAACACGATTTTTAAAATATTAAATATTTTGATTTTTTGTAATTTTCCACTTAATATAAGATAGGTGGGTAGGGTTTTGATTTCATTTCTTTAATTTTCAAAATTACAGAGTTGAAATGCCAAATGTGCACCAAATTCGGTAGAGCTTGACAAAGTAGTGTCGGAGATTTACCTTCTTTCTATTAAGTGGGCAGTGCCACGCTCATTTTCCTAACTGTTAATTTTTCGCTCCCTAATTAAATTATTTGTAACAAATATATGCGAAACATTATTATTCCTTATTAAACTATAGAGTTTTTTGATTGTTTATCAATTTTCGATATTCGAGAGATGGGCGCAATTTTTCCCCGATTTCTATAATTCCCGAAATTGTTCAAACTGAGTTGGAATTTAAAGTTTGTACCAAATTTTTTAGAGTTTGGTCAAGTAGCTGCGGTGAGAATCCAATTTGTTCTGAAGTGGGCGGTACCATGCCCATTTCTCAAATTTTTTCATTCCCCATATTTCCTTCTTCAACTTTTATGGCTAATAAAATATCGATTTTGTTTTTAGTTTCGCAAAATACCGTTCTGTGGGCGCGGTTATTGTTCGATTTCGCCCAGCTACCTTAGGTCGAGGGCAATGAAGCAAAGAAACAGACTTAGCTTAACCGATTTATCTTTTGATATCGAACATTTTGGTATAGACTTTGTCTATGTATAATACCCGGGGCACTAGTGTGCTCGGGTATAAAAAATTAGAAAACACTTCCCTAAGGCCTGAAACATTGACCTTTACTCTACTTTTAATATCCATTTACATATTACTGATTAGATTAAAAATACAAAAAACATGTGCGGGCACTTCTTTAACTCGTCAAATCAAATACTTTCGATTTTTGATTTTTTGAAACACCTTAATGTTGCTATTTGTATTTCTACTCGTATGAGCAAATAGAAGTCTGCTGAAGCTTGAATATCCATCTCCCTGTAGCCATAGTAGTAGGTACGGAGTCTATGTATGTATGTATTTAGTTAGTTATTGCTGTAATTTAAGAGGCCTATAGGCCTAGCATTAACAAACAGCTCAAGTTACTCTAAGCACGTTAGGCAAAACAATAATATCAATAGCAACAACAACAACAACAAAAACGCAGAATTAACAAACCAAATGGAATAATTCTGCCAGTGATGGCGGCGAAACGAAGTGTAGTGGTTCTTAATGGCTCAGCCGAGCTTATGTGAGTATGCGCTTGTTCTTCTTCTTTTTATTAATCTTCAACTTTTGCCACATTTTACTATCTTCACACCAAGTACGTGGATAAATGCACACATTTATACATATGGATCTATATATGTATGTGTATATGTTTGTATGTATGTGGGTACATTTGCTCGCCTTCGCAAAACTTGCACGCAAGTAAAGCTTAGTTGGCTAGTAACTACTGGCAATGGGCAAGACAACAGGGATTCTAAATACAAACACACCCACATATTATTCATTTGTGTGTATATGTGTATGTGAGTATATTAGTGTCTGTGCCTATGCCGTCGATTTTACAGTAGCTATGCGAATCAGTCGAATGTTATTGATTTTTTCCCTTTGTAGCTGTACGTGGGCGGCCCAAAAAAAAACAAAAACGCAAAAACTTTTAACCTATGTAAGCGTAGACTAAATACATAGCTGACTCACTCGTGGATTATCTATGGGATGGTCTAATGGTTAGGCGAACTATTGGGCGGACTAAAACGTATAGGTAAAGCCAATTTACTACATCAAATCGCTTGTATACAAATTAATGTTTGTCCTTCGAACAAAATGCTGCCAACTCGTATAATAATTAACGCCAGCAAATGCAACAATAAAACCAAAAACTTTGTCATTAAGTGGGGCTAAGCCTCTTATCGTTTCCTCTATTGACGTCTTAGCGCTTTTGGTATACTTATATGGACTAGAGGGGGCCCAGAAATGCAAGAGGAAAAGAAGAGTCGGAAATTTAATGTTTTCACCCGAGATAACCTTTACATAAAAAAATATTTAGAAGTCGCTCAACGTGGTCATAGTTTCGAATGTGCTTTGTTTTATATAGAAAAAACTATTTTTCGTAAAAAGGATATAGAATACTTGAATACCAATAGTTTACAAATATTTTCAAAGAAAAGTACTCAGTTGATTATGCAACTTTTTTTTTATATTAAAATTTTCCATGGGTTCTTTTTTCATTTTTTTTTTTTTGATTTTTTTTTAATAAAAAATTGTTGATTTAGATTCTTTGAAATATTGACTTTCATGGATTTTATGCAAAACATTACTTGTTGCCATATAAAATATGTACTATGAGGGATCACTATATAATTTTTGATTTCAAAAGCTTAAAATAGAAGTATTGTTTTTTTTTCGATATAGAACAATCCTAGGGTAAGGAAGCAGTCAAGGTCCAACTTAAATTTTTATTTTTTGTATGGTTTTAATGAATATATGTACATACATATGTATTCAGGTGCCTCACTAAAAAATTACCGTTATATCCAAACGATATAGTATATTTCATACTAAAAATTAATTTGAAATTTAACTATTTTGGAATTTTAATTAATTTTTTATAAATTTTATTCAATATTAACTTATAATTAAAATTTAAAACCATTTTTTTTTTAAATTCGGGTCGCGAGAAGTATTGGATTGGGTCGCAGAAATCCCCCAAACGACTTTAAAAAAGTGGTAAAACTTCACGTTTTTAATTGCGAATATTTTTATTTTGTTTTGGAAAGAAAAAGAAACACAAGCAAAGCGCATGAGACTTGATGCACCATCAAGTTCAGCAACCGTTTCGTTAGAGAAAACTACCTACGCTTCTTTCGAAGTAGCTTTAACAGTAGCTCAATGTAAAAAACCCCATAGTATTGCTTAGCAGTTGATTAAACCAGCTGCAATAGCCATGGCAAGAACTGTCTGTGGAGATGAAATTGCGAAATGGTACCAATTTCAAACGATACTGTGAAAAAGAGAATAGATTTAATGTCATTAGATATTTTAGAACAATTAATAATGGATCTCAAAAGAGCCATCAAATTTTCAATTCAAATCGACGAATCAGTTGATATTGAAGATACAGAACTCCTCAAAATTTCAATGAAGAGTTCCTGTTTTGTGAAAAGCTCTCTGGAACTACAACTGGGGCTGATATATTTCTTTTAATAGACAAGTTCTTTGTGAAACACCAATTACTGTGGGACAATTGACTCGCAGTCTGTACAGATGGAGCACCAGCAATGATAGGGAGTCGCATCGGGTTTTGTGCCAAAGTCAAGGAACGAAATCCAGACGTTGTTTTAATACACTGCTTTTTACATAGAGAAAACTTGGCTACACGTGATATGCAGCCAGATCTACATCAGGTGTTAAAGGACGTAATACAAATTATAAATTTCATAAAGGCACGCGCTATGAACTCTCGTATATTTCGACTGATGTGCGAAGAAATGGGTTCAGATCACCAGAATGTATTAAACCATTCGGATATCCGCTAGCTATCTCGCGGAAAGATTCTAGCTAGAGTTCTTTCTCTTAAAACAGAAATAGAAATATTTTTGACAGATAAAAGACATATTCCTGTCGCTTCAGTAACAACAATGGCTAAATTGGCATATTTAGATGATATTTTCCACCACTTGAATCAGCTGAATACAGAAATGCAAGGTCAAAATCGCACTGTAGTAGAAATTTAAGAAAAAATTACTGTTTTTAAAAACAAAATAAAACTTTGGAAAAATAAAATTGCCAATGTCAATTGGTAGCGTTTCCAACATTAAACTTGTTTTTGGAAGATCTTAATCTTAATGGCAACCGTATTTTCGTGGTGACCATGCCTATTTTTTTTAGAACATTTGACAAAACTTGAAAACGAAATGGAAAGATATATTCCACAAAATGTCCAGGTCGTGAAATACAGTTGGGTAAGAAATCCATTTGAAGTAGATGTAATGGGCGTTGAAAATGATTCAGCTGGATTACAAGAAGAATTGCTCGAAATGCATGGTGATGAAGTTTTAAAAGAGAGATTTGCCAGAACGAGTCTCACAAAATTTTGGGCACAGTTATCTGGGAAGCCTGTTCTGAGCAACGAAGCTGAAAAAGCCCTGCTACCTTTCCCAACTACTTATTTATGTGAAGCAGGATTTTCATGCCTTGCTGTTATGAAGAATAAGTACAGGACGCTTTTATAAAATTTCAAAACTTAGCTAAACTAAATATATAAAGTTATTGTTACCTTTCATCCGACATAATACTAAGTTCTACATAGTTAAAGTAAATTATCTCTAAAACAACATTATATGTATATATCTCGAGCCGAAGACCTTAGTAGTCAGTGCTCTCGTTAAATTTTTAGTGTAATGGTTATTCATAATTATTACTCTTATGAAATAAACAAAACAAAATAAATAAGTACAGGAGTAGGTTGGATCCTCAGTATGACATGCGGTGTGCACTTTCTATAAACATAACTCCACGTATACATGATATTTGCTCAAAAATACAACACCAGTGTAGTCACTAATTATTTTGCTGCAAATTTCGCGTACTTCAAATATATTCGTTCTTTGGGTCGCGAGCCAAAAAGGTTAAGAACCACTGGTCTAAACGATTTAATGTAGCATTGCATCTTTGATCGTTAGAAGACGATTAAGGCCGCTGTGTTGAGATATTCGTATGATTTAATAATATATCTTGCTACAACTAGTTATAGTAAAATGTCCCGGAGCAGAAAATTCGAAATATGAATTAACACTAAAAAATATATGTGGCTTTTTGTCTGCTTTTTGCATTCTCGAGTCACATTTTTTTGTCCGATTTTACTTAATTTCCTTAAGTTATTTGCGAGAAGTGAAAAAAACTCAATCTGAGCAAGTTGCTTAGTTTGGATTTACGAGTATATTGTAAAATGTGCTGTGGAATTTTTTATATAAAATTTTCGTAAAATGTGATTTGGCCTATTTGTCTGAAGTTTGCAATTAATTTAGAAAGTAGCTAGAGGAGTAAAATTTTCTTGAAAATATTACTAGGATACAGTGAAAAAAATAACACATAATTTCCATTTCAATTTTTCTGTACTAAAAAATGTATGAAAAACCTTAAATTGTTTAATTGATGGGGTTCTACTATAAAAGTCTCTAGTGAATTTTCCTAGAACATCCAAAAGTTTAAACTAGTTCCGAAATCAATTTTTTTTGTGGATTCCGCAAGTAAATTGACCCTTTATGAGTATGATAATGAAAGAAAATTTTGAATATTGTTGGTGAAATTTTACTATACTAGATGTCCCAACACTATGTACTTTGTTTCTGAGAGTGAAATTTAGAATCGAAACTTCGTCTTCCACTTTTGTTAGATAATGCAATCTAATAAAACTCTCATGGAAAAATGGAAAAATATTAAACTATTTTAATTTTTTACGGCCATATTAATTTTGAAATTTTGTATACGAAAGTTTTAAACATAACCTTCGTATCCGAGCGATATATTACTTGAAGTACATACATATATCAAGTTCTCACGAGGAATAATTTCGTAGAGCATATTAGCCCTTTAACTGTCTCACTAAAGGTTGGATTTATCGATTTTTTTTTGATGTTTGAATCACGCGAATTTTAATGATCGCAAATTTAAGGTTTGGCTATAGAGAATTATTCGCCGGAAAATTGCACTAGGAGTTAAAATTCTAATTTGAGTGCATACAGTAAATTGCCCTTCACAAAAGGGAATTTAAATGGTCGCCGGAAATTTTCACTAGGAATTAAAGTTCTAATTTGGGTGCATATCTATATCTCTATAACATTTTGACCCATTTAACCCATGGCAAGGTTGCCGAATTCCTTTTACAGAGATACAAATTTGTGTTCCCTTGAAATATCATTAGCTTTATAATTACAAATTGAAAGAGTTGTTATCTAATTTTTATATGCAACTATTTGTTATTTTTTTTTATTCAAGCTTGAAGTTGTAGAATGTAGCTTTAATCGCACCCAGATTTTGACCTCAGAGTGCAAAAAGGAGGTTAAATTATATAGATCTAGGCAATTCAACTCTAGTTGGTAGTAACAACCAATTACCCTGAATTCGTTACTTAGAACATATTAAGAAAGCCTACATTAAAAGTTTAAGCAAAAATACATTTTTCGATTTTTATCAAAGTTTTTCACATGTCGAATGCTAAGGGGATACTATCCAAATTTCGATAGTGAAAAGTTTGGTAGCTCATTTATATTTTAATTGCTATTCCAAGTTGTTATTAGCATAAACTATGTCATTTTACTGAGCGAAGAATTTGGCAATCAAATTTCTTTTCTCGCAAATTTAGATTTTCATATGCATTGTTATTCCAGCCCAGCTCACGAATTACGTTCTTTCAGTCGAAATCCTTTGCCAAAAGTCAGAAAATATTCCAACAGTTCATATTAAAGGATAGTGCCAAGTTCCCGTTTCACGTGAAATCATACAAATTACTTTATCGTGAATCGCCCTAATAATCTTTCAGCGAAAAACCAGCATCGATACTTCCGTAACACCTTAATGTATATAAAGATATACATGCATCCATATAATACATCCATAGACATCCATATAATGAACGCCACTGTAATGCCTGCATCAATACAATCAACACCTGACCAAACTAAATTAACTGACCACTGGCCAAGCGCTCAGAAGTTGCTACTGCACGAGACAACCATTAAAAATGTGCATTTATTTATATGTATATGTATTTAGTATGTGTGTGCCTTTGTAAATGTGTCCACACCCTAAAAACACAAAGGAAATTTTGGTTCGGATATTTGTTTGTATCTTCTAGTGTTCACAGGTAAACTGTAGGTGTGAATTAGTCGAACAATGACAATGGTAACAATGGTAACGATGCCGCGTCGCAATCATCGTCGCCGCCGCCGCCAACAAATCGGATTTGGGCGAGTAACTGGCAAACGTTGACTACAGATAAGAGATACCAAGTGAAGCGTTAAGGTGGAAAAAAGGAAACCGGAAAAATTCAAGAAACCTAGGTAGTAGAAGCAAAAAACTTGGCGCTAACCAACAGTAGGTGTGTAAAAAGTGGGCACGTGCAGAGCAGACCCAAACGTGTTTACAAAAAGTGTGAAAACAAAATGAAATTGAAATGACAAATTGAACGATGTCTAAGCAGTGTGAACGGTCATGTGTTGTTAAGCATTCGCATACCAAAAACAATAAGTATAAGAAAAACGGTACAAGTAGATAATAAGTGTTGATCGGCTTACTTAGTTATTAAATGGGGAAAGAACCAGGCGTTGGATGTTACTCATACGCAGTGTGTCACCCAATCGCAAACAGTGGCTAATTAACTGGCATCTTCGCGATATTTACACCTATCAGCAGGGTTGGTTTTTACTCATTCCACTGCTCCACTACTCCACTACTCTAACCTGCCCCCCCCACTCTCTTTTTTTCTATGTCTCCCTTTCTCTCTCTCTCTCTTTCTTTCTTTTCTTCTTCTCTTCTCCTGCTTCTTCTTATTGTCGTAGTAGAAATATTGTACTTACCTCATCGATAAACTCAAAATCGCCACCATTTTCGCCCACGTATTTCTTCTTCTTGGCATCAGCGCCACTCAGGCCGGATGACATCAACACCAGCCAAATTGTGGTGATCAAAAGTAAACACCTCATTTTTCAAGAGTCTTACAACAACTACTACAAAGACACGAGCGAAATTAATGAGCGCAGTTTTTTTTAATGTTTTTTCTTTATTTTTTGTTTTGTTAATTTATCCTTTCAGTTTGCGTTGTGTGTGTGTTTTTTTTTGTTTGTTTTTGTTTTTGTAATTGCGTTATCGTCGTTGGTTGGCAAGTGCCTTAATTGCTTGTGTAATTTACGTTTGCAATATCCGCTTCCTTTGAAGCACCTTAATTACTTGCACAAACCGTTAGTATTCACTATATATCTTTTTTTCTTCTATTTTCACTGTTTGTTTTTCTTGGCAGCGCTCAGCTAGAATAAAATATTTTCGATGTAATTATACTTTGTAATTTTCATTGATATTTGTTATTGTCTGGGAAGACAGAAAAAACATCGTACACACACGCACGCATACAAGGCACAGGCACAACTACCACTGCAACTGTTGGAAAAATTTGTGTGCGCAAAGGACAAGTGAAAATACTCATACTTGGAATTTTTCACTCCACCCACATCCGCGCTCACATTGGTTACAATTAAAACTAAAAGCAATAGAAATTCAAAATCTTTTTCTAGTTTGTTATTTGCAATTATGCCTTTGTAGATAGCTGTGCATGTAAATACTTGTATGCAAGTCTGTGTGTGTGTGTGTGTGTGTGTGTACTGCTTTCTTCTGTCTTACTACTTAGTCTACTTCGTATTGCCTGCCGCACACTACTACACATACACGTACGCTGTCTGCTTATAGGTTTTTTCTTCCACACGCTTTACGTACGCACACAAACGCGCATACAATAATTATATAGACACCGAGCACTTTGTTGGGCTCTACTTTTCCTTCTATGCTTTGCTCTGTGTGCTGTATTTTACTTGAAATGAAAATTCCTATTATCCGCTTTACAATTTGCAACACTTTTAGCTACCGTCGCGTTCGAATGTAAACTGAAACTGGTTTGTCCCTGTTGGAATGCGCAAAAATCATTGATGTGCTAACTTCATAGTCTTGACTCGACGCATGCGGGGTGAGAATGAGAGAGCTGTGAATAGTGCAGTGGTTGTAATGGGGGTGATGTTGGTGGTAGTTTTGTGTTGATATAGTCATTCTCTTCGAATGCAATGAGCGCGTTTATAGCATAGTCAATAAATCGTAAAAGATGGTCTTGTGGAATTCTGATAATGCGAATTTATTTAAAAGTAACTTTTATTTAATTTGATTTAATTCGTTATATAAAACAAGCCAGTTTTTCCGTGTTAAGGGAGTCTCAAAAATTATACTACCGAATATTGGCAATATATGTAACAATATGAAAAAGCATTCAACTTGTTTTATAGGTGGTAACTCTATTCAAAAAAGTTTCGTAATATTAGCCTAAATTATACGAATACTGGTTTTCATATGAGTTTAATATTGTTATAATTTATTTTATTTAAACAGAAAAAATCTTTTTAATTTAAAAAATGTGGGAAATGTGTCATATTATTAATTTGTGTTGAATGTTTCAAATACATAGTTGGCAACCTTTAAACATTTTTTTGATTGAGATCCACACTTGCTCTGGCTTAAGCCCTCGTAAACCTCTTTATCTTACAAATTTAATTTAATTCCAATATTTAAACAGGTGGCAACCCTTTCCAAAATATTATTTTCGAAATTAAGCTATCTTAGCCTTTATTAAATTAGCTAATTACAAATTTGACGCCTGGATAGAATTTATAATTGCAGTTACTTTACTAATTAAATTAAGTACATTTTTATAAAAAGGTGGCAACCCCTTAAAAACGTTTTCGTTTAGAACCTGAAGTTTTGCATCAATCAAAATTATGTATCAGTTAACTTATAAGTTGAAATAAATTAATTATTGATTTAACTTAATTTACTATTAAATAGGTGGCAACCTTCTTTTAATTTATTTTAATAATTGTATGTTATTTGACGATGTCGCCGTCAGAACCTGTGTGAAATGCTTGCAGGCATTGAGGAACTACAGATGGACAAATCTTGGAAGGTCTGTTGCAGACATCTTGTGGGATTGACGACTGATCACTTCTCCAAGCCGAAAATACCTAATGGCTACCTTTAAAAAAACAAAGTTTTGTAAATAGTTCGTCTCAGTATTTCCAAGACAATTCATTGCTCTGAAAATTAATAGGCTACATGCTATTTATTTTTACTATAAAAAATCTAAAAAATGTTGAGAAATGGTTTAGCCAATTCCGTTTAGGAAATAGCGACGTCAACGACAAACCTCGCTCTGGCAGACTAGTGACTGAAAAAGTGATTGAAATTTTGTAATTAGTGAAGAAAACGCGCCAAGTGAGCTATCTGTGGATGCACAAACTACGACTACCCAATAATTTAAAATGACTTAAAAAGTGCTGGCTATTCAAAGAAGATGTTTGGGAATCACATGAAATAACGCAAACAATCTCATACTGGTTGTATACTGATCTCTAATGTTCAGAACGGGACCAATTGAATGAAGCAATCAAGAGAGCAGAGAAGGTGTGGTGTTTCATAATGACAATGCCAGGCAACACACATATTTGATGACCCACTGTATAGACCAGACGTTGTACCCTTTGACTATCACTTTTTTCGGGTTGCACAAAACTCTGTCAATGAAAAAAAAATTCCAAAAACTACCTGCTCGAGTTGTTGGCCTATAAACGTCTGAAAGGCTTTCTTATAGGTACAGCATCCCAGTGAATTGCCAATCTGTTTTTTCAAAGAGAACGTAGTTGGATTATTTATGCATTCAATGACGTAGTCCCGCAAAAATTTAGAGCGTATTATTCAAAATACATGGTATTCACGCATAACCCTGAAACAAATGCTATGCTTTGCCTCGAACTTGACAATACTGTTCCTAATTAACCTCGTGAGTATCCTTCTCTATAATGGTGTACTAATCTTTAAGTCCCTCAGCATGGTCCAAGTTTTTCGTAAAACGAAGTAGATAAAAGAAACGTGATATACGATGCAGGTTTCCAGATTTATCCTGCCGTTGTTAGTGGTCATTCCATTATCTTCCCCAACTTGGGAACATGGGAAAAACATCGGGAAAAGTTCCCAGAGCCGACTAGGGTGACAAGCGAACTACATCCATTGCAAATTGAGCAGGCTAGATTATTCTAGGCCAGCTTGCATACAGGAGTAGCTTTTAACACTTAAAGCTCAGTAAAATATTTTGCTAACGACATATTTATTTATTGGAGGGACAGCCCTACGTCGGCTATAAATCTGCGTCGTTCTCAACCGACGATATTGTGGGATTTAGTAGATTGATCGCCCTATTCCAAGGTCAACAGCACAACTCATCGCATGACAAATTGACTTAGCAACTCCGCCTAAAACTATGCGGCAAAAATGTTTTTAAGTCCTCGAATAATGAGAACTGTAATTGTAGGCATAGCCACAAATTATTGTGGTTGTTATGTCTTACTGATGAATTAAGTATCATAATTTTAGGCGTAGTAGCTATGACAATAGTTATGACTCATCGTTTTGTCATTGGCGTCGAAATAGGGCAGAAAGTCTGACCGACATTGATAAAAATTTCAAAAACTTCAATCTCTATTGACATTTCAACTTATTTGCAGTGTATGCAATGAAATCTAAATCACATCTTGAAATGCGCATGTTCATAAAATTTCATCATTGCGCTCTTATTTCTCAACTCTTATACTAACATCCACGTACCTCTCCATTCGACCTTAACTCACGAAACGTAGAGGACATTTTAACGCATTTAACCCACACCACACAAAAAGCAATAAATGCAAAACAACAACTATATATACAAAAACCGCCCATTTGGTGGAAACGCACATACATGCACAGTCAACCCCAAAAGGGAAATGCCAAAATAACGATAAAAATACGAGGAAATGGGCATAACCAAAATCGATTTTCGCTTTGCGTGCACGCTCCCAAAAAAAAAAAAAAAAAACAACAAAACGATGTTGTTGTTGAAGCGAGCAGCGTTTTACAGCAGTCGCAACGTTTAGCTCATAGCACATAAATATATGAGCGTTACATACATACTGAATTTACGTATCTTAAACGCCATACCATGCACTTTGCCGCATCATTAAGCGAGCGCGTCCAAAAAGGGGAACAAAAAACCTTTCAGCTATTAGCCCTATTAGCTGGTCACCTTTGGTGAACCATAGCAAATTTTCAATTCTCTTTTAAATGCGCTCTCTGAACCCACCACACCGTCATCTGCGACAACTAACGTGGCCGGGCAACTTTGGACGCAGCAGCAGAGTCAGAGACATTGTCAGCGAGGATAAAGCAGAGTCAAAGCAAAAATCGCTGGCTGCCTACTTTGTGCAAGGCAAGGATATAGTAGCTTTTGTGTCAACATTAACGAAATGAATGGCAACGGCGACAGCAGCAAATCTGAATACTTGGTTTTGTCGCGTGAGTGTGAATTTTGGTGGGATCGGCTGGCGCTGCGACTGATTTGGTAGGCGGGGGGCGGGCGAACCTCAAATACTTTTACATTCATAATAAGCACATGTGTGTGTGTGTGTATGTAAAATAGAATTTTCGGTAGCAGCGTGTATGCAAATCAACAATAAGAAGAATATGAGAAAAGAAAATGTGTTGCGAGGGAATTGATGAGCGCATCATTGAATTCCACACTTCACCGCACATCATCCTGCGGCCAATCTGTGTGGGGGGTGGGGTGGGCTTGGCTTGGCGTTTGCCACCCAACAAACGTGATTTCTATTGTCCTCAAGCCTCAACTCTTCAATCTCCTACCATTTACTGCAGTTACTGCTGCATGCCAATAATGCTTTTGTTCGTGTTGTTGTTGTTGTTGTTGTTGTTGTTGTTGTTGTTATAGGACTTGCGCTCGTTGGCAATGGGAAATGTGCCATTTAGAATTTTTCGACACTTTTATGGAATTTTGGCCATCCAACACGTTTTATCGGCATGCCAGTGCATTAACGACGAAATGAGTTGTCAAGCTGCCAGCGAATCAGCAGCAACAGCCATCCAGCGCCAACCCAACAAAGCTATGCCAAGCTCAACGAAGTTGTCAGTCAGCCTGCCTGCCTGTCTGCCTGCCGTGCTGCGAGTTTGCCTGAAAGCAGCAACACATAGCGTATGCCTGTCGTTGTTACTCAGCGCGCACGATTGCGGAGCTATGACTAAGCGTTGACTTTGATTGTATTCACCCCTACCCCGCGCCCTCACAGCGGGAAAGTGTGTCTTCCTAACGGCCGTTTTGCTGCCTGAATGGCTGGCCATTTCGTGGGTTTCGCTTGCCAATTTCAGATATCCCGCCGATATGACACACTCGCGAGTCCAACGTTTCGCGCTGATACATATCACTGTTGCGCTAAAGGTTTGGCGTTGTTGGCATGATTTTTAATTTTTGGTCGAATGCTTTTTGCTGTGTCTTTCAGTTTCACTGAGCATGTTAAATTTAGCTATGCCAACGAAAACAATAGCAACAAGAGCTTGTTGTTGTTGTTTTTTGTTGTCATATGCCATGCTCTATTTTTCTGTGCTATTTCGGTCGCTCGACACTTTGGCAGTGTTATCCTGCGCGCATCTTCACATACTTGTGGCGTGTAAGCACGTAGTTGTAGTTATTTTCGAATTTTATGCTCAAGCATTCAGCCTAAAAATTTCAAGTCAAGAATTCATTAATGCCATAAATGCGCTTACAAAAAACGTTTAATGGCAAACTAGACGTGCGAATGTGATTTTAATTAATTCTGCTTTTAAAAAATTTTCAAATGTCATACGAGGGTGGTTGAATAAGGTATCAGAAAATGTACATAATGGACACTTGATTTGATTCATTATTTAACATAGCCCACTGTCATCCAACGACTTGGAAATCATGAATGCATTTTTTTAATTTTTTTCTCACCCTAAGACGCCGGTGTGTGTCTTTGGCGGAAAGGGAGTTGATTATGTCAGGAGCTCTCCGTCAATAAATTTAGCCTTCAAGAGTTAAGCAGAGCTTTTTAAGGTTATGCCACATGAAACTCTCGCTTTGCGTGGCAGGCTCGATTTGACAGCTAAGTATTATGCGAAGCATTATTCGAAGTTTCCCATAAGCGACACAGAAACTTTGACAACTCTCATCATTTCGCACTCGTATTTTATAAATCTTTTATTTCTCACATTCGCTTAGAAACAGACGCCACACTTCAATTTTCTACCAATAAAAAATTAGTTAAATTTAAAACTTAACAAAAATAAATTACACTGTAATACAAAATGAAGGCTTATGTTTACGTATTTGACGAAACCTAAAAACAAATGAGAGCTAAACCCCTTTAAAACAATCCTCAATTAATTTTTAGCTAATAGATTTAGTTTTCTAGTTTGTGATTTTTAGAATACCCTGTAACAGGAAAAATCTACTAAAATTCGAGATCTTCTAGAGAATAATGGTATCTTATTGTTTCTGGAGTCGAGGATTTCATTTATATATTTATTTTTATCTAAAACTTTCGCAAGGTGGCGCTGTTTTACAATTTATGGTGTCGTTTAGGGTACTCCATACATGGGAATTTACACTGAGACTGAGACGATGTAAATTTACGGGTTCAAACTAGGCGAATCCATATCAGCTGGAGTCGAACGAACAGCTGAGCGTTTTCTTTTCGCGGCTAGAAAGGTTAAATTGCATTTTTTTGTGCTTTTATGGCAGTTGGGTATTAATTGAGTTAGCTGGGTGAGCGATACCTATATAAAAATGATGAGTTTGTTGTAAATCACACTGTCATTGTGCGTTTAATTTGTTAATGTAAATTTTTGTATTTGTACTTTTAACACCACCTGATGTAAATTCGTCTTAGCATTGGATATCTCTACACTACACTACAGTAAACCAGAGACTGACAATATGCTAATTTGAGAATTAATATATACATGTGTAAAGCAATATGAAGCAGAAAAATCCACCGCTTGAGTATGTTTTGGGGGCAATAATGTTCCATATGGGATTTCCCACGGTTTTTGGTTTTTTTTTTTTTGAAAATTCTTCTCGTGGATCTCTAAACATTTAGTCAACGCATCTAGCACTCCACCACAAAGAGCAATTACCATTACAATCAAACAAATAATAAGCATATTTATATTATTGGTTTTGGATTTTGAAATAAGAGATAAAATAAATGAAATTAAATATCAATCCTCTTAGAAAATTTAACATAAACACTTTTTCTCTCATGGTAATCCATTTTTTCTAATAAAAATAATGAAATGATCTTCGTCTAACATAAGTTTGACAATGCAACAGATATCCAAAATGAATTGTTCAGCTTTAAAAATAGTAAAAATATAATTTTTTTTAATTAAAACCTCCACAAAAATATCAAAAATTCAACGACAGCGCCAAAACGTAAGTTTAAAGTGAAAATAAACATCCAAAATTAAATCATCAACCCCAAAAACTGTAAGATGCCACAACTTTCTAAAATAATTTCATAAAAACATCATGTGATCAAATTTGTCTCAATAGTTTGTATAAAAATCTCCACGTATATGAAGTATAACAAAAAAAAAGAACCGGATCTAAAGAATACAAAACCTTTTGGGACTTTGTTATCGGAGGTGTAACTTTGCAGAATCAAATGATTTAATAAAATATGTAGAATTTTGTTGCACTGTGTTCTCAGTAGTATATTTTTTTAACCTTTCACAATAAACAAATCAGTGTTGTGAAAGCGTTTATTGCGGCATCACTTTTTTCGTTTTTTACGTAATTGGCGCTATAACCACCTAAGCTAGTTCGGCCAACATTTTACGTCGGTCGTCCCTTCTTCCTGCTAACTAGCGCCAATTGGAAATTCCAAGTGATGCCAAGTCCTTTCCCACTTTATAGCCATGAAAAGGAGACCTCCTCTGTCACCAATACCTTCAGAGCTGCAGCATTTTCTTCCATTTGGCCTGCGTAGCCGCTAAATCTTAATTCGATGAACTGTGTCGATGCCGCGGTAAAGCTCATACAGCTCGTCGTTCTATCATCTGCTGTATTTGCCGTCGCAAAGATGTAAAAGCACAAAAAACTTTCGGAGAATCTATCTCGATCCCTCCAATGTTGATCGATGCTTTTGTCTTACAATACAATAAGGTGCGTATAATAAGCTACTGATAAGAGTGTGGTTTTGGTTCGACGAGAGAAGGATTTACTACGTAATTGCGTACTAAGCCCAAAGTAGCACTTCTTTGCAAGAGGGAATATCCGTTCGGTTTCCAGGTTGACTTTATTATTAGAATTAATACTGCTTCCCAGATAAATGACACTAGTCACTATAAGCAAAGCGCTCTACTTTTTTAAAAATGTGTTTGTCAACAGTGAAATAGGAGTCAAGACGCAAATGAGCTGACGGTTTATTTGAG
The DNA here is from genome assembly GCA_951828415.1 of Anomoia purmunda. Taxonomy (NCBI): domain Eukaryota; kingdom Metazoa; phylum Arthropoda; class Insecta; order Diptera; family Tephritidae; genus Anomoia; species Anomoia purmunda. Next base: position 157,174,873 of record OX639993.1, read on the forward strand.
GACTTCATTTTACCCTCGTTCACCCCTAAATTCATTCATTCGATTTTTATCCAGCTTGCAAAAGGCAGAATTAACGGCGCGGCTGTTGACGCAAACAGTACAACTATGAACAGAAGATGAAAATTTTATATGCCCATTAGGGCGGTCCTTAAATGTAGAAAGAAAATTGTTACATCTCATTTCCTAAACTTCACCCGATACTGCAAATTTTATCAAGCGCCAACAGTTGCGCACTCTATGTCCAGTTTAATTGTAAAGCTCGAATTATCTTTTCCAGCATTAGGTTGAATAAGTCACACGATAGGCAGTCGCCCTGTCTGAAACCTCTTTTGATATCAAACGGCTCGAATAGCCCTTCCCTATTCTGATAGAGTTGGTGGTGTCTAATAGGCCGCGGACGAGGGATGCCTCTATTTGAAGCCGACTTTTTCAAAATTCGCTTCCATGGCAGAAGTGAATGGAAATCTTACTGAGTTTTAAGCACCCACAAGATTTCGATGTTCAGGGATGGCTAAAAAATTGACATAGGAATAGGATGTGGCGTTCCAGATTACTGCAACGTTTTCCGGGCTGAAATCTTTGCAATTGACATAGCGGCAAAATTGATAAGCATAATAAACTTGCTTCTTCAAAGCTAGCCTTTCTTGTGGACAGTCAAGCAACGATCATTCCTTTAAAGTCGACAACGACTAATTCCATATGTGTGCGGAACTGTCGAAGATTTCTGCGGCAACATATCGTCAACCTATACTTGGTCCCGCATAACGATTTATGTAGGGGCTTAAGAAAGGGGTAAAGTCCATTAGACACTTCCTGTGCGAGTCTCCCGCAATACGGAAAATCGCTTTAGATTTCTGAAAGCATTTCTTCGAAAACAATTGACAATTTAGCTACTATTGCTCTGAACGGTTGCTGGTGTTCGTAAAAAAAATCGGAATCGTTTAAGGACATGTGAAGATAGGCTGAGGCAAAATCCACTTTTGAGTATCACAATTGCGCCTGCACCCTGAACTCTTACGAGAGCAGCTCATTCAACCTAGCCTTACATAGTCCTATTGAGCATTGGATAATTCCACAAAGTGCCTTAATCCAGATTATCTAACAAAATATCTAGGAAACAAGCTGTTTGGACTAGATTGAAAGGAAAGTTAGAAATGTTGGCTTAAGCAGTAGGCATGTGAAGACGGTGGTTCGTACCGTACGGGGGCACTTCGCTTATTTAACATATCGCACGTTCAACAACATAGAGTTTGTATGCAAAATTTACGTTCTTGCAATTTTATTACAAAGTTAAATGGATTCGTTAGGAGAATAAGCTAAGTTTGATAGAAAAAAATTACGAAGATATGTAGCTTCTATAGAACTCTTTGCTCAGATATGATGATGTGTATTATAACTACTATGCTAAAGCAGCTAAGTGTATGACATTTTATTTTACACCTTCTACTATTCATGATAAGTTAAGAGTGCCAAATTGCATGCTCCTAGCTGCTTTAGTGTTGGAGTTATGACGCAAAACCTTATGAAATTGAAAGAAAATCCGCAAACCCCCAATGTTTTTTACTACATCCTTTTTGCGCCATCTATATGTGGAAAAATCTGAAAATAAATATCAGATTCTTATCCCTTGATCGCAAAAACCTTAAGATATGTATGTACTCTATTCAATTTAATTTTAATTTTAAAAACATTATAAATATTTTTTGTATATTTATTGTAGGTAAAAGCTAGAGGGACTCAAATATTCTAAGTTCATAGTTAAAAAATTAATTTTGCTTTAAATATACTTTTTGTGTTATTCATAAAAAGGTGCATAAATTTATATCACATTCATTTCATAAACATTTTTAAATAATAATTAAAAACTTATGTTCTGAATACTCGAAATTTAATAATTTTATATTGTAACTAGTCCACTGGTACCGCTACTTTGGTTTTGCCGATTTTAACAATTCTCAACTGCAATTAAACAAAGCTTTTTTCACAAATGGGGGCACTTTTTTTTAGTATTTTGCAGATTAATTTAATAAATTTCAGCCTATAAATCCATATTTTTACACTTTAGACCAATTAAAACACGTCTCTCACTGAAATATTGGAAGCCAATTTTCTCTCTCCCGTATTCTTATTTACTAATGACGAGATCTGTCACTTCGCCGCGGAAAGGCGCAATTTTGTATTCCATCATTATTGAGGGTTTCAGATAGTTCGGCATTTGCCCCACCTATCGATCCAATTTTCTAATACGACTAATACGAATTTTGAATTTGACAAATTAGACTAAAAATGGGGCTTTTAGAAATATCTCAACTCTAGCGCCACCTATCGGATTTCCCCCCTATGCACAATAGACACCACTGCCAAACACATGCTTAGATTTCTTGTTCAATCGGTTCTATAGTGTTCGAGTCTATAAACTACGCAACAACAGACATACACGGCCTTTTTATATATAAGAAGAAGAAGAAGAAAAGACAATGCAAAAATAATATCCTATCTACATTTTCTTCTTGCAATTGCAGCTCACTGTGTAGACACAAGACGCACTCGATAGAGGAGCAGTCACATATTTTAATGCATTCTTTAACAACAGAAAATTTGGGCTTTAAAATCAGTATTCAAAACTACTTTAATTTCTTAGCAGTATATATCCATTAAGAAAAATGCCCAATTCCTTATTTAATGAATAATTTTTTTCCATATTATTACTATGAATCATATCGCTATCATGTAAATCCCAAGTTTTAAAATAAGAAAATTTGACAAATTTTCGTTCAAAGTTCGGTATTTTATTTTGGCCGAAACCGAACCGAACCGAGTTTTGCGGGCCGAACTGGGCCGAAGCCGAAGTTCGGTAATTCTCTACCGAATTCAGACACCTTGTTGTTCTTGTAGCGGAAACTACAGCACTTGGCCGGAGAAACCCGGGTCATTCCGATGCTGTAATGAGAATGGAATTCAGGGTTCTCAACAAGGGCTAGTTCACTGAAGCAAAAAGTCGCCTAATGTTCTTTCGAATATCATCTCAAAATCATCCATTGAAAAAATACACAAATTATTTTTGGTATTGCTTTTCAAATAGGTTTTATTAAAAACTCTCAATTTATTATTTGTTCAATTAACAAGTTCATAGTCATATTTTTGTATGCTTATAACTTGTCGCTTTAACAATTTCTATGCGGTATGTATAAATGTATGTGTGTTCCTGTGGATTCGCATTAGTTTTTTTTTTTTTTTTTGTAACTACGCGGCAATTTTTTGTTAGTAATTAGTACATTCTACATTGTTACTATTTCAATATAGTTTTTTTTCTGTTTCGTTAAGTTGTCTGATGGTTGCGATACTTTGCAACTTTTAATATTTTGTGTTTCTTGTATTCTTTATTTTATATATATATTTTTTTTAAATCTGGCTATGACGCTCTAAATTTATACACGTTATTTAATTTGGAAATATATTTTGTTCTTGTGGTATATACTATGTAGTATGCATGTATGTATGTATTTATATAAAAATGATCTTCACTCCATTTATTTTTTTATTTATTTTAATTTTATTTTATTTGTAAATATTTGTTCAGTATTCTTTTCAATTATTTATTAAAAAGAAAAGTATAAAGCATAATTATCCTAATTAATAAAATGCAAATAATACATACTTTTGATTTATGATTATATATATATATATATATATAATGTAGATATATGTATGCTTGTAATTGTAAATTACATTTTTAGTAACTTAATGACAAACAAAATTTTTGGTTAATAAAACGTTACTACGTACATACAATATTTATGTTTATTAAGAGTAAACAAGCCAAAGTACCTAGGTCGTATGAAGATATGTTTTTAAGTAATATAATTAAAGAAAAAAAATGGCATTTGTTAATGATAAATGCAATATGATTTTGATGAACAAAAAAAATTCAATATCTAAAATAATACTTGCACTTTTAACAAATTGGATTCCAATTGAAACTAATGAGTAGTTGGCCAATATGAATGCAAAATACCGTAACATAATTTTGCCGATATAATTTATGTTGGGTTTGAATTTTTTTTTTTCATAGGAAGATTAGAAAGTTGCACGGCACTAAAACACTGCGAAAAATGAATTGCATTGTTAGTATGAAGTTTTTTTTTCTTTTTATTACCCCTCTCCCCCTTAAAACTTCTGTAAATTGACACAGTTTTACGACAGCTACACTGGATAAAGTTCTCAATAGCAGAAGATTCAAATAATTATGTAAAAAAAAATATGTATACTCGTATTAGAAAAAAAATCGAATCTTCAGATTATAAAAGAGTGTTACTTACTACAAAAATGTATGGTAAATATGTATGGATGTATATAGAATTTGTGTATTTGAGCATTTGCCACACCGTTTGAGAATATACGCAAATAGCGTAAAGAATTATTCGAGTAAGTTGAATGTCGAAAAAAAAAGAAACTATGGGTAAATGACACTTCGTTTAATTGGACTTTCTTACGCGATTTGTGCATGTTTATAAATGAACTTTGAGTGATTCCATGCGATTGATTATGCGACGTCGCAATTCAGCATATCTGGAAGTAAAAGCAAATTTATATATATAATATTATAAATTATAACTCCGTCATATTACCTTTCCCTGACTTTAGCAACTTCGCGTTCCAACTCATCATCGTAACGTTCTAAAATTGCACGGCATTCTGGCAGGGATAGATTTAAAAATTGAGCAACCTCATTGCTGTGAATTATAGAAAATAAATACATTTTTTTTAAATACAGTTATGACATTATGATTTTTTTTTACAAAATTCATCATTTTTCATACAAAATTTGTTTTATAACTTTTTTTTTAATAATATTTACGAAAATTCATAAAATTTCAAAAAACCCTCAACGGAAATTTTTTCAAATATAATCAAAAGTTTTTAGTTAGTTCAAGTTTGTACTTTATTATGTCGAAATCTGTTGGGCTATAGAACGAAATAGCCGAAAGGTAGATAGCAATTAAAAAACAAAAAATTTGAAATATTGATGATACTTTTTTAAAATTTGTTTAAATTTTACGAAATAGAAATTATAATTGCAGACTACCATAGTGTTTTTAGTATCTTTTTTATTACATGATTATTATATTATTTGAGTATTTGAGTTTTAATTTTATTTTTTTTTTATTATTAATATTTTTTTTCATAATTTATTTCAAAATGTTTAGAGAAATGTTTTTATAATGTGAATAATATATTGCACAGCAAATCTGAGGAGAACCAACACAATAAAATAAGAGAAATTCTCAACAAAATGTAAAAAATATGTAAACAATCAAATAATTAAAAATAATCCAATAACTGAAAGTATAATTTGATTATTTGCATTTTTTTATTATTTTTAATCATTTGATTATTGCTAATTTTTTGATTATTTTTAATCATCTGATTTATTTTAATTTTTTAAATTTTTTTAATTGATTTTAGATTATTTGTAAATTTTGATTATTTATTTAATGGCAAATAATCGTAATTGTGTTTGATTATTTTAATTATAATAAATTATTAATTGCTGCGTTATTTAAGAAAAATTAAATAATCATCAAAATTAAATAAGCCAAACAATATTAATGATAACTAATCGTAATGGAAATTTAATAGCGCCTCTGATATATAGTATGTACAACAAATTAACTGAAAATCAACCAACACCATACCTTATTTCATCTGTCTTCTTTGCATCAACAAGAAACAAACGCGCCACATCCTCATGCGGTCCCATCATGACGCGCGTTACCAACGGATAATCAGTCTCTTTCAAGCGTTTTTGTTCGCCATTATCACGTATAATGAATAGCGAAAAATTCTCCGGTGCACTATCGACTTTATATTTTTCGAGCAGTAGATTTATGACCTCATGTGCTGTGACCAACGATGTGACCCACACTGACATTTGTGAGCCGTAGGGTGGTGTGAAAAAGGAAGTTTCGCGATTGTAAAAGTGGCCATTGATCGAACAGCGTCGCTTCAATTTGGTGCGCGATCTGTAAGCAAAAGCAAATTGAAATGTCTTTAATTTCGGTAGAGTTTAATATACTTTTATAACATTGTGGTAAACTATTAGGGCATTCGCCGTTTCCTTCAGAAATTTTCATATTCTAAAATTCGAAGGATAGTAAAAATAGCCCTTTTGAAATTTTGGCATTTGGCGGTGGCTCTCACATTTTGTCTGTTGTTAAAATTTAATGTTAACATTTTTTTACAACAATAGTTGTTTTTTTTTAATTGATTTTTTTTTTTTAATAAAATTCGCTGTTTTTCATGGTAAATTTTTTTTTTTTGTTTATTTGTTTAAATATATTTCGTTCTATAACAAAAAACATATAAATCTAAATTTTAAAATTTTTCAAAATGGTTAATAAAATTTTTTGGAGAATTTTTGGGTATGCAGTTTTATAGCCAATTCAATTTTTGTATTATACTGTGTAAGTATAAAAAGGTTAAACATTTCCGAAGATTTTTTACAGTTTTTCGAAATTCTGGTCTTGTAAACTTTTTCCCGTTAGTATGTCAGAGCTCGTGTGAGCCCACAGCACAAAACACATTCAAAATAAACGAGAATTCATATAAAATCCCGTTATATAAAAAGTTTTAAGCACTTTCAAAAAAATTGTAAAAAATATCAACTGTAATTTTTTACAATTGTAACCAAAATTACATAAGCTACAAATCAGCATCTTTAAATTCCGATGAAAAAGTTTAAAAATTTGTTCAATTTTTATAAATCGTGTGCATAGTTGAAATTTTGGTTTATATATTTTGGTTACACTAAAAACTAAAGTTATATAAAAATTAGCAAAAAAAAAAGTGTTAAAATATTGTAAAAAAAGCAACATAAAAAACTAGAAGATCCCAGCAGTCGTTGTCCTAGCTATGTTTATTTAATGTTGTTGTTGTTGTTGTAGCGGCTAGTCACGCCCCGTAAAGAGCGGATTCACCCATGATCGTTGTCGTCGAACTCATCTAGGGGGAGGCCCAGGAAACGTGCAGTTTCGACAGGGTTGGACCAGAGGGAGAGGGGGGTTAGATGAGTGGGTTTGAGGGGGCATGTGAATAGTTGGTTGGTGTCGTGCGGAGAATCTCCACATGCCGGACATGTTGGGTATGTCGGGGTTGACTCTGGATAGGTAGGAGTTGAGCCTGCTACAGTATCCAGAACGTAATTGTGCCAGAGTGATGTTTATTTAATAATTGCCTTTTGTTTTCATAGCTAAGTACCATCTGCCACCCATATTTTAACATTTCATATATCTAACTTGTGTATAATTTAAATCATTTTCATTTTTCGAATGGGTGGCAACCCTGTTCAAAATATAGCTAAACACCTTTTACACCCATATTTTAATATTTCATATAGCTTGAATATAATTTAAATAAACTCGATGGCAACACTGTTCAAAATATAGCTAAGAACCGTCTAATAATTCATATTACAAAATTAAAAATAGTGAAAAAAATTACCTTTTAATATTTTTACTATTCAATGATTTTTTTTTTTTTTTAATTAACAAACCGAATTAGCCAGTTGTATAGTTCCCAAGACTTACCGTCTATTGCCACTTCGTCGCTTTATTGCTGCCGCCCCCGTTCGTGGTGGTCGTCTTAAAACCACACCATCTTCCGTAACATGCAGCGGTGGATCTGCATCATCATCGTCATCGCCATTGCGCGTAACCCCAAGACCTCTACCTTCGCTGGCTGTAATCATATCCTCGGTTTGCGTCAGTTCATCACCACCCGCAGCGCCACTATTCGTCACAGTAATTGAAGGCGCATCCGCGCGACTGGAATCAGCTTCACTTGCACTTTCCTTGTCATTGTCCTTATATTTATCTTTCTTATCCGCCTCCTTCGGATAGCAATCCATTTCGATTTTCACATAACGTGGCGGTACATCACTGCGTCGAATTGTGGACGACTCCTGTGGCTTCAATGTAGAATCATCATCATCACTATCGGAATAATCAAAGCACGACGGTCCCGATTTGGAGCGATTAATGCCTTTTGCGTGATTGTTTGGTAAGCGATTTGGATGGTTCATGCCACCAGCTGTAATTGAGGCAGAGCCACTTTTTTGCAATGCATACATGCGTTCCATCGAATGTGGACTGGCTGTGCCTGCCTTCAAATACAACGTATCATTAACAAAATTCGCATCGATTGAACGCAAAGCATGTTCACAATTGAAACTCTTGCTCATCGGACTTTCACCGTAGAGTTTGAGAGAATCGTGTATTCTCGACGGATCGATTGGTTGGTTACGCTTTAGAGAATCCTCATTGTGATCTCGAAAGGAATTGGCACCACTCACATAATCTAAATGTACACTACGTTTGAATTCTTCAAAATCCATTGGTTTGAGCGTAGCGTCTTCGGATGATTCAAAATTATCGACTGTCGTAGTCGTTGTTGTGCTGGTAGTGCCAGAAATTGAAGAATTTATTGTCGCCGAAGTAGCAGTGACAAAATTATCTGAAGATGTGCTGCTGCTCTCGCTGTTGCTATTGCTATTGCTATTATTGTTGGTTATAGAACCAGATGTGGGGGTGGATGGTGATGGCACTTCACTGGTTGTATTTGTGCTTTCGGTGAGATTATGAGCCGAAATAGTTTTTGATGGTGAACTTTCACTGGAAGACGTTTGCGATGATGGCAATTTGACAGGCATTGTTTCGTAAATTTTATCTTTTTCGCTAATGCGGCGTTCCACCTGGAATATGTATGTACATACATATATGTTTATTATTGTTGTAAAAGGGAGTCAGCAAAAGTTAAGTTAGATATTACCTGTAGCAGATCATCAATTTCATCCCATTCTAATTTCTCCAAATTATCCAATTTTGAAGGCAACGTTGTCGAAATGCAGCTAGTGGATGCAGTTGTTATTGTTGTATCGTTTCCGCATAAAGTGCTAGTCGGTTCAGACTTTTCTTCATCGTTAGCACTCCCATTTGAGCCATTAATTAAAGGCATGGCACCACCGTCAGTGATGCCAGTTGTATTGGCGGAAGCTTCCTCTGGCGTTGTGGGTAAATCCGTCAATGGATACTCATTTAAACTGCAGGAATCAAAAGTCATGCTCTCCGACAATGAGATATCCGTTGAGAGATTTTCCACTTCACTAGCCGTTGTAGGCGCCTCTATTGATTCACTAATATCGTTTTCCTTATCTGATGGGCTATCCTAAATTGGAGAATTAAAGGAAGTGATAATGGAAAATAATTTATATAATACACGACAACTCACTTCAGCTGCCTTGGAAACACGTTTCGAGTTTCTTTTACGAACAACAAGCAAGCGCTGATCGTCATCTTCTTTCAGATGTATCACACCGTGCACACCCCAAGAAACACGCAGCGCACCTTCTAGTATTAGCCTGTTATTTACCTCACGGCTACGTATTTCCATGCTATTATTATCGTAGAATTGGTTGTATACCTGGTTGAAGGTAGATGGATATTAAATTAAATTTAAAAAGCAATTTTCCACCTAGTACTCACCTTCAGCTTGCTTTCCAAATGATCTCTCGGTAAAACAGGTCCACAATTACCGCTGCCCGAGCGCTGCGTACCCTTTACACCATAACTCTTGTGTGATTCCACACGTGTGCCATGTCCAAACAGCTGCGGTCCAAAGAGCGCGCCGTAACATGGCACATGACAGTAAGGCACTCCTTTATGCTGTGCAAATGTTGCAAAAAAAATTGCTTGCTTGTTTTTATTGAAAAATAAGGCTTACCTCGGCATGTTGGCCTGGGTTCAACCGCTTGCCGCACTCCTCGCACCGTAAACACTCTGGATGCCAGTCATAGCCAAGCGACTGCTTGCGCTCCGCTAAAAGAATTTTAATAAGTTCTAATTGAGCATCACTCATACGAGACTCATTTTTCTGAAGCCGACTTTCCGAATTCCGAACAAAGAAAACAATTATTTTTTCTTGCTTACCGAAATAGACAGGCTTTCCACATTTATGGCACTTCCACATATTGTTGACGCTGACTTGAGGATTGCTGTACCGGTGTCGCGTATCAAGATCAAGTGTATGTGCCGGAAAATTCGCTGTTAGCAGCGTTTGGTACGTTGACCTACTTCCAGAATAGTCTGAAACTATGAAGAGCGCGTATGCACAGCGGAGGCGTTAATAGCCACCGTTGATGTTTCCGTTCACTTCGTTTCGAGTGAACGCGTGACGTGACGTATATAATTTTATATAAAATATGCAAATGAAGGTAGATCAGAAACCAACAAAACACGCCACAATATGTAGTATAATTGCGAAAAACAAGAATTAAAGAACCGAATAGCTAAAACACACAACCGACCAAGAGAGAAGACACATAAACGGAAACAATTTATAACCACTACAAAGGGCAATGAGGACACTGAACCCACTATGTTTTCACGCCTTCAACATAGTTTTTATTTATTAACCAGAATCTTCGGCTTTCGTAACCTTAATTAGTTTATTATCACTTAGAAAAGTATACTGATTTTATCCACTTTGTTGTTGCAATCGACGCCAACGCAATTCAGCCTAACTTGTTCTGAACTATTCTAATCAGTAGAATTTGTGTATATTTTATGGGCTGCACACTGACGTGAAGCATTCACATCGTTCGCTGCCGCTGTAAGTGTTTATTTCAATTTATTGTTTATTTTATTGCAGACAACTTTTTTGGCAGTCGAAAAATAAAACAAATACAGTGTTTGCTCAACGAAAAAGGCAAGAACAAATAGCCGCAGTGTTACCAGCTGAGCAGAAAAGTTTTTAAAGTAAAAAAAACCGTAAGTATTTTTGTTTAAGTTCTATAGATATTAAAATGTATTTGTTATTATTTTGAAAAAAATAAATTAAAACAATTAGCCAGAATTGATTGATAAATATATATTATACGAAGTTGTTAAATATTCTCCATGTTTGAGGCGACACCTATATGTGACGCTGCGTATAATGAACAGGTGTTCTGTAGAGTTACCAGCTCTCTGATACATTGTTAATTGAAATGAGAGATTCAAAAATTTACAAATTAGGGTTTATGCTAATTGTTCCATGTTCTATGGTGAAAAAACTGTTTACTATGGTAAAAAAAACTTTGGAATTTCTGCTTTGTCAGTTTCCTAGATGTAATAATCAAATGCTGCAATTATTTGTCTGCTGATTTCAATTATCTGGAAGAGAAATATAAGCATTTAGAAAGAACGTAGATAACAAAGAAGGTGCGTTTCATTTCCTGTGGCAAGCTTTTTCGTCCAATTTCACCACACTAGAAACCAATTGGATCCAATAAGAATCTAATATCAATTTTCTGTTAGAGGGACGGTGGGATCGATGCAACTTTTTTCTAACCTACATACTGAGTGGGCAATTATTATTTCGCAAAAATATAAAAAAATTTCTACTTGAAATAATTGTATTTGATTTGTTCTACAGTTTGACAATTGTTTTCACAAACAAAGAGCGCTAACCAGGTATTTCTTTGAAACCCCCATTTGAATATGCAACCGATTCACGAATATTCTTTGAGTTCTTTTGTAATATCAAACAGGAAGATGCTATCAGCTTATTCTCTCCATGTGTTTTCACTAAACATGTTTTGTAAACTTTTTGTGGCTTCTTGTACTAGGGAACTGACAAAGCCAAAGTATCAGTATCGCTGACGGCGTCCCTTTCCGTTTTCAGTCCACCGTACAGTGAATTGGACAGTGGCCACTCTATCCCTTAGTACATCTCATATCAACTCTGTACTTTGTTTATTTTCACATCATCACTGATGTATCGGAAACGTCGAAAGCATCATGAAATTGTCTTCTCTAATTAATTCGCGAAAAGTTATCTGGGTGAAAGTGTGTCTTAAATTACCCATTTTTCAGTCGAAATTTATTGACATTTCCAAATAATCCAGCAATTTACACATAGTCTCTAATTAAAATATATTCCACAGATAACAAAGTTTAGTGAATATTAATAGAAAAGTATGATGAGTGCTCGAAATGCATAGTGTTAAAGTGATAGAAAAATCGCAATTATATACGCGCAGATAAATCATTGAATGTGTGTGAAGGTTTTGATGACGAGCGTGAAAAAGCAACAGCTGAAAGTGTGAAATAAGTGGCTTGATAACCTAAGTAGTGCTAGTGGCGGATATTACAGTCCTAATTTTCGATACGGCGGTGCTATTTTGGTCGAGTGCAAATAAGATAAGACGTGCATGATGCGTGCCACCATAGAATTTGAGGAGTGCCTCAAGGATTCACCGCGATTTAGGTGAGTTAATCGACAAACGGCATGCCAAGTAAACAAATTAAAGATATCACTGGCTTGACGCCCATTTATTGCTTATTGCGACTCTAATCTTTTTATTTGTATTTTGGTTGATGCTGCTGCTACTGTTGAGATTTGATGTAATAAATATGTGTGAAAATATTTTTGTTATCGTCATCAATTTTTGTTGAAATGTTATATTTTCTTTTTGAGACATCTGTGTATGGATGTATAATGGGCGGCTACGAAATATGTACATATGTATGTGCATATAAGAATTCAACAATGCGTAGCAATAAGGGGAGTGGGGATTGTGCGATGTGCAAAAATGTGTGCAATTACTTGTTCATATGCAAAAGTATGCATGTATTTCGTTGCTATTGTTCATCGGGTTGCATGTTAGGAACTTAGCATGCTAAACAGCAGCTGCTGGGTCACCGATGCCACTACCAATGCCAGCACAGCAATTTGCCATTCATTGTCGTCTGAGGCTGAATGACGCTTAATCATCAACGAATTCCAGCAAAACAATAAAACAAATTAGCAAAACGTATTATTGAGAAATGATATTTAAAATACAGTAAGGAGAGTGAGATAGTAAATATGCATTGAAGGCAAGAGACCTTACTATTGTCTTTGTACGAGAGGTACTATGGCGTTATCAATATCATAATATTGAAATACAATCTGCTTCAAGAAACAGATTTAATATTGCTCAATAAAAATATAACTAAAGACAATAAACAACTTCCGGTGTACGCTCTTAATGTTTTATTGCTGTACCACTACTAACACGGAAGGTCCAGTTACAGAATTAGACCAAAGGGTGAGAGATGTTTAAATTAATCATAAATGCACATTTGTGATTTCAGAGTCTACTCAGGTTAGGGTCCAGCAAACACAGCCGCTAACGTTGGGAAAACGTTTGAATTTTCGTTAGAATCGTTAGAAAAATATACGCATTTGAAATAATAAAAGTACGAAAAGTGTTATTCATCGTTTATAATTAATATACAATTAACATCAATTTAATTTGGGTTATTAGAAGCAAATTAAAATACCTCGTTCGAATACGATTCGGTATCTAACCTTTTTCTCCATATGTAATAGTTTTCTAGCCTTCTGCATTAGAAAAACTCCTATACATAAGTTTGCTGGGTAATAGCATTAGAGTACCTCCAAATCCTCAAAATTTTTTAATAACCAACACTGAAATGTCTAATTTCGCTTGCCACTCCTCATATTAGTACCCAAGGAGAATTTATATAAGGTGGTGTTATACGTACAAAAACAAAAATTTACACTAACAAAATATATGCACAATGACAATATGGTTTACCACAAAAACATCATTTTGACTTAAGGTTCACCAAGCGAATTCAATCAGCTGCTTGACCAATCCCGCGTCACTGGCACAATTACGATCTGGATACTGTAGTAGGCTCAACTCCTAGCTGTCCAGAATCAACTCTGACATACCCAATACATATCCGGCATGAGGAGATTCTTCGCACGATACCAATCACCTATTCACATGCCCTCTCAAAACCTGGCATCGATTTTTTAGTTTTAGAGTTTTTGTGCTGCGTAGCAGTTAGCTAAATATAGCATTTCGATAATCGTTACGTAAATTCATGCATACATACATACATATGTACATGCAGTCATTTTTATAAATGCAAAATAATTCAAAGAATAACCATAGACTTAAAATTTAATTCAAAACGTCGAAAAACAGTAGAGTATTCAGACCCATATGAACAAATATTCTGTCGTTGAAAATTTATTTATCTTTTAGTATTTACCTAGGTATTTGCTATTAATATCAGTATTAGCTTTGATCCCGAGATTTCGGAATATTCTTAAAGTAAACCCGGGACTCATCTGGAAGCGTTTAAACATAGCTTGAAATAAACCCATTTAAAATTTAACATAAATTGATTTAAAAATTCAAATTTTATTAGTAGCAGGGACCGAAAATAATCGTTATTTTGATTTGTTGGAAAAAAACATTAGGAAGAATTCATTCAAAAAAACCCGGAATATCTGATCTAATCCTTATGACCCAGCCTATGCAAATCTGATCTTATTTTTATTTGAAAGATTTTTTTATTTCTAATCATTGCATAATCATTATATTAACATTTTTACTTTTTCGACTTTATCGATATATTAATGATAAAAAACAGATAGTATTGTTGGAGTGGTTGCTGTTATTTTGATCGCCGAAAAGGTTTTTTGCGTTGATTCTGATCGATAAAATTTAAATCCAATTATGACAATTAAATGGGATCGGAATATTTTAAAGTGGTCAATAACGATTATTTTTTGTATCGAAAATCACATAATATCGATCAAATTTGATTCAAAGAGTAAGAATGTAAAATTTCATGATCAAGCTGATCGAAAAAAATAAATCAAAAAATATCAGTTTAATTTGATCGATAAAATTGTACTTTAATTCTGTTTAAATAATAATTTTTTTAAATAAAAAATTATACCGTCCCTATTTAATAAAGAAGAAATTTTAAGTAAAATGTATTTAAAAAACCAATAAAAATGCAAATAAAAGGTAACTTTCAAAATATTGTTATTAATATTAAATTTAAAAAAAATTATCAAAACTATTTATATGAAAAAACTTTAAACATATTTATTCTGCTCCATAAAACAAATATAAATAACTAATCGTATAGGGGAAAGTCGTCAGAGTTGGGCCACCACTGTATTTGGTATATGAAAAGTGCTGCCATCGGTGCAATGCATGGAACTCGATGACGGCTAACTTTTAAAAGCATTGACAGTCGCAGAAATTATTTGCAAAAAGTGTCAGGCCATCGTCTTGTTTTTGATAGTGTTGAAAGTTTTGTATAATTCGAAAAAAAAGTGCCCATAACTCGAAAAAAACCATTCCGAAATTGAAGTAAGTATATAATAGCATTGTTTGTTCGATCATTAAAAAGTTTCCAAGAGGAAATTTTGATTCCTCAACCTCTCCAGCTGTAGTGAGTTGCGATAAAAAAACACGAATGTTTTTAGAGTTGGGTCACTCGTGTAGTCAGAGTTGTGTCATATCCTTTTCTTTTTCTAACAGTGAAATATCATTTCTTAGCACGTTTTTCGCGCCGTTAAACACTAAAATAATAAATTGTAGAAATGACAGTCTCATTTCATGACTAAAAAATAAATAAATAACCATTTTTGCAACAAGCGGAATTCAATAGGTACATGAAGTTTTTCGTCGAAAAAACGAAGGCATCGAAGCAATCACTAAAGTTATTGCTGCTTGATAATCATTCCTCCCACCTTTCCGTCGAGGCCTTAGATTTTTCCGCTGAAAATGGAGTCTCCATTCTGTCATATTCAAATTTTTGAAAAAAAATATTGAGAATTATCAAAAAGTTGCCCAACTCTAACGACATTCCTGTATGTATACAATCCCTTGCGATTTCAAAGACCACCACATGTTGACAAAATTTCTCCACTTTATTTCATTCTCTAACAAAAAATATATAATTATAAGTTCAAACTTAGAAAATTGCCTTTTTCTTTTACTTATGCAATTTCCGTTACTTTCCCATTAAAATACAGTCAAATTGAGATCGAAATATCTACGAATAAAGTAATTAGAATAACTAAACAATTATTTTATTCAACCCCCGGTCTTAAGCTGAAAAATTAAAACACATTGTAAATTTGGGTTTATGAGATTTTTGTTAGAGAATGAAATGTATTTTAAAAAGTACGAGTAGCGCAAATTAATTACAAGAAACCCCAAGAGAAAATTGGTCAATAAGTTGTGAACTTGCAATTTGCAACGGGGTGTAATTAAAGTCATATTGGAAAAAAATTATATTCTTCTTATTGTATTTAAAATGTGTACTTTAGAACAACTAATCGTTTAAAGTGAGCCTGTTACTTAGAAAACCAACTAAAGAAAAACACCTTTCATTATAAGTTTCTCCATTTAACGTAGTTTTCGTAGTTTGATTCAAATAGGTTATTTAACATTTTCTTGAAACTTTCTGCTTCGTTTGCAATATTGACGCTACGTGTAAATATGTTTAAATCTTCTTCACAAAAAGACTTCGGCTGTTTTAGAAGTATAGTTAAAAAAGCTGTAGTCAAAAAAGGTATTTTACAAAAATCGCGGGATCCCCCCGGGGCTGACATCCCTAGTAAGAACTTTAGTTTAGTTGTTTAGAAAGTACTAGATTTTATGAGCTTTAGCGTCAAGGGTGGTACAAATATGTCTACGCACAACGAGCATACAAAAATATGATGGTATGTTATGTATTTAATACAAAGTACATACAGGGCATTCCATGGTTTTCGCCCTCCACTTAGACAACTTTGGGACAAAATACAAATTAAATAGTTAGCGATTTTGATTTTTAAAAACTCCGTTTTTCTGACGAAGCTTGTTTTCAGTACGGTGGCTATGTTAACAAGCAAATCTGCCGCATTTGGGGATCAAAAAGTCCGGGAAGCCAATGAATGCTCAGAAAATGACAGGTTGGTAAAAAAGTAATCAGTATTTCAAACTTTGTAGACGGTTTTTAAAAGTTCAACAAACCTGTAGCAAAATTTCAAAATTTTTAGTTAGAATTATTGGAAAACTTGGGTATATAATTTTGTAGCTCATTCAATTTTAGCATAATAAAGTGCCATTCTGAAGTGGCTGACAATTCTAGTTGATTTTTGACAACTTTATAAATACACGTTGATTTTTATAAATTTTGAACAAAGTTTGAAATTCTGATTCATATAATTTTTGTTTTATTACGAATCAGTTTTATAAAAATTAAAGAAAAACAGTATCTAGAAAAACATTGCGAACATTATAAAAAAAAAGCAGTCAATTGGTTGAATCACAGTATATGGACCACCCTGTATTATAACTCTAGCTTCTCGCAACGAAACCCCTTCTCTAATTATTATTATTTATATAATTCTCATCCTCTTTTATTCACTTGCATAATTCGCCTGACTGTTGTGAGCCACGCGGATGTATTTAAATTATACAAAAACAATGAATATGCAAAAGTTGTAAACAAAAATATTGATGATTCGAGTGGTTACCCTACGGCATGTGCCATGAACAGCTGAATATATAATCGCACATACGACCTCACACACACACATTATGTACATACATACATACATATACCTATATATTTATGTATGTAAAATATATTTGAAACAAAATTGCAAACAAGCTTGGGAGGGACTAGCCCAAAAGCAAAATTACATATTTAACTTTTACTTTTAATTCACGCTGTTTCTTGTTAATTCGCTTTTTTTATTTTAACGTTTAGTCATAGCATATGACATCTTTTCACTTGACTGAACCTTTTGTTGATAATCGAAACGACATCATTTTTGCATATTACCCATAGTTTTCACATTTCCATTATTGTTTGTGTTTATTTGTTGTCATCGCGATATTGCTTTTGTTTTGCTTGCATTTTCTTGGCCCACACCCCACCCGCGCACTAGAGCGACATTCTCTGTACTCGTCGTTTCGAATTTTTTAATCTTATTTATTTGTATTTTTTTATTTTTTTATTTTTTTTTTCCAGACAATTCATTTCCAAGGAAGAAACTGATATTGAACACTTGGAGCAACGTCTTGAGAAAATTATCAAATTCTGCACTGTAGCCGTGGACTCGGGCAAAGAATATGTTAAGAATCAGAGGTAATATAAAGATAAACAAACAAATATTTATTATACATTAAGGTGCCTCATAAATCGTAAGGATTATTGGATTGGAAGATAAAAAGCAAACATGTAAGGAGAAGTGTCGTAAGTTTGGGCGAAATTGAACATTCTACGGTGCTGTGCATATCATAAATAACAAAATTCAATAAATACAGTCGGCCTCATATACTTTTTAAATTATTTTTAATAATTTAAAAAAATAATTTAAAAAAAATATAACTCATTGTGTTACATAAACTATATAAAAATTTTCAGCTGAAGGCCCTTGTTGCTAGCGCTGCTTAACAAATAATTTGTTAAATAATTAATTATTGTACAAATATTTCTAAAATAAAAACAAAAAATAAAAAAATAAAAAAAAATATAAAAAAGGTTTCAAACTTCTTACGAAATCCTACAAAATTAAAAAAAAAATTTCACATTTAAAAAAAGTTGAAATTTCAACAAAAAAAATTCTAATTTCAAAAAATTTTCAAACTTTTCAATCAGAATTTTTAAAAAAAGTTTGAGTATGGAGTTTTGTTTGATCTTTTTTAAATAATATAGTGCAACTTTCAGGTGGCTAAAAACTCTGCTTAATTTTCTATAATTTTTTTTAGACGGTGTTCAGCATTTGCTTTCATACAAAAGTAAATTTTGTTCGTGTGTTATATTGAGGAAAATGCCCAACACCGGGACCACGCCTATTTTACAAAACTTAGAGTTTCACGTGTTTTCTTTATAATGCTACCAATAACATCAACTTCAAGTGAGCTGGTTATTGAAATATCGCTATTTTAGTTTTGAAAAGTACCTTTATATGGATGGTGGATGTGCTTAGAGTCCAATTACGCCCATTTTCAATGTCTACTCTGATTAACGGAATACAGAAATGACTTTCTTTTCATTCTAAACATTTTGATATATACACAAAGGGCCAAAAAATTAACACACGATGCTTTTTTTTTTACAATATTTGAAATTGTTTTCATGATACATTTTTTTCAGTTTTTTATAAAACTATGGTTCCTAGCGTAAAAAGGATATAAATCAATGTCACAAACTTTTTAAGAATTCAACAAATGTTCATAAACATATCAAGTCATTTAATTATTATATTTGAAAATTTTTTGGGTATGTACAATAGTTTTGTAGATTAATCAGTAGGAGCAATCTTTATTTAGAACGTGTTTAAAATGTGTCAAAAATTTAAATTTTCGAATAGAAAAATTTCTGCGAAAAACCTTTTTTCATAAACTAGCCTCATATGATAAAGAAATTGAAATACTGAAATACCTGTATCAAAAAATTTAAACAAAATGTATCGAAATTAAGGAAATAATGAGATGTTTAATGCAACAGCTTGTAAAATTTCGATGGGAATCTAGCCACGACTTTAACCATGAATGAGAAAATAGAAGATTGCGTCTTCCTTAGTAAAAATTATAAAAGTAAATTGTTTGGTACACCATCGTAGATCGAACTAGATAGAATCCTGAAAAATATTACAATATGTAAAAAGAATCAACAAGCATTGAAAAGTTAGGTTAGGGTTGTTCAAGAATGGACGTCGTGAATTTTCGGGAATCGAATGTGCCAGATGGCAATTTAATACCGCACACTTCGTTTTTATTACCTTTTATTAATTAGAATCATTTTAAACGCCGGCCTAATAAAGCTAAAGAGCACACCATTCCCATAGACCGAGTCAATCGATTTTCACAAATGTACTGAGAGCGACTAAGGGTCCCCGTAAGGCGTATTTATATTGTATTTTATCATTAGTTGCGTTTCTTATCTAAAAGAAGTAGTAGTAGTAGATTTAGTGTAATAGTAATTGTAAGAGTAATTGTAACTCTCTTCTGTCAGAAGTTACAAGATAGTTTGTTTCTGAACTTTTCCAGCAGAAATTAGCAGAGAGAGAAAAAATAGGAAGTTACGATAACAAAGAGCGTACCGCATAAAAATTAAAGAAAGGAAAAACTTGTATTCATAAATACAAATGCTAAAAATGTAAAGGGAACCGAATAAATACTTGTATTTGCTTACTTTTTAAACAGCTTTCACGTTGGCTTATTTCTGCTGCAAAAATTTTTACTAACAGAAGCTAGCAGCCCTATCTCCCCTGCTAGTTTTTTTTCGGTTAAGAAACTCTTTCCAGTCAAAACTATTGATAATTACCTGTTCACAAATAAAGATTTAATCAGAATAATTTTTGCTGGCAAAATCTTGAAAAGTGTTTATTGTGGGTGTACAACTACAACTTCTGCTCGACATATGGTCGCATAAATTTTGTGGAACTATGTAGCTGCGTAACTTCCATTTTAATTCAAAATATCAAAACAAAATTGTAGTTTTTTTTGTAATTGTGCGTTTCCGTATTTTTTCCTCTTTTTCTCTTGTGTTGAGCGCATTTTTATCTTGTGTTTTGCCACTTTACGGGGTTTAGTCAGAAAAGAAACGGAACGGTGCTATGATTAGACTTTACCGGTGGGTACAATACAAGATTGCGCCGTCCTGCGGCGAGTGAAAAATAAACAAAGAATATGGAGTAAAGAAGAACGACTTACTTTCAGCGAGAAATAAGTTTTAATTTTACTAAAGTTTAAAAAATTGAATTGTAGAAACAGATTTAATAAACAAATCTACAAAATATTAAAAACCGTGACTTATTTGTACAAAAGGTTTGTTTACTTTTTCTTGAGAAGTGTCAAATTCGGCAAAATCAAAGTCGCAGTACCACTGACTACCCCATTATCAGTATTCAGTCCACCGTGGATACAATAAAAATTAAATCTGATGACCTAAAAGGACCAGAGTATATATGCGCAAATATTATGTTTCGTTCTCAAGGTATTATTGGAGAAATATTCGCACCAACTATTGATTAACGAATTTGTATACCCTATTTTTGGCACAAAAAATTTCATCTCAACCTATGACCGGATATCTTTTTTTCGGTATATGCCGTGTCAAATTTATAAAAGGTGAAGTTACTAGAACAAAAACAATATTTACATGTATTTTGTTTTTGGTTTTTGCGGACCGATTGTCAATGTCAATTAACTACTTCTATTAGAAAGTATGAAAAATCAGTTCCCATAACAACGAAAACAGCCAGAATATAAAAAAAAAAATGATTCAATTTGAAGAACCTTACGCTAATTCGAATAAAAAAAAAAATTAAATGAGTTGTTATCACGGTATATTGAATGCAGAGGGTGACAATTTTCAACCTCAGCTAGACAAAGCTTTTTTCGAAAACTAAGAAAAAGAGCCACTTTGTTTTAGTATTTTGCAGATTTATTTATTAAATCTCTGACCATAAATCCATATGTATGTGCACGCTTTAGAATAAATAAAACACGTTTCTCACTGAAATATTGGAAGTTATTCAATTTTCTCTCTCACGTATTATTGTTTACTAAAGTCGGGATTATTGAGTTGTTATAGTAACACCACCTTATATAAATTCACCATTATATAATGTACAAATTGCGATCAAAATCCTTTCAGTTGTGAGTTGGAAACGAAAATTATTGAGATTTATTTATTTGAATGAAAGTTAAAAATTTTCTACTGGATGAATCATAATCATTATTCAGAATATTTAATTGAAAAAATGTTTGGGTGTGCCATTTTTGATATCCATAAGGCTATAGCTGGATGCAAAAAATACTTAAGTTATGACCAAGTATATAAAAAATTTAAATAAAAATTAGTTTAGTGTAAAAAATTTTTTTAGAGCATTACAGCAGATTGGCAAGCGCTCATTACTTTTAAATTTACATGTTTCTGTCATACTCGCCTGACGTTATTTCCTGATAAAAATGTTGCCAAATTATTATTTTTTTTCTGTTCTGCAAATACTCAATTCCAACTTCATTTTTAACTGGCTCTAGCAAACTATATTAAGCCAGCGTAATGCAGTGTGGAAGCTTTATAAACTAAATTTAATAACTGTTTTTTTTTATGTACGACGTGTGAGGCACCTTAATGTAATATACCAAGTCTCCTTAGTTATTATTATTGTTATTTGCTCATTCTCTGCCAGTTTCCAATTACTCATATTATTATCACTCGATTTTCGCTTATTTTGTTTTTTGCAGCGCCTTCGCCATGTCCTTATGGGATTTGCAACAACATTTCGCCGATAATAAGAATGCACACAATGCTTTGGGCAAACTGATACACTGTTTTCAGGTTCGTTTAATTTACTTTACTTTGCTTAATTTATTGAATATTATTTTCGCTTAATGCCAGTTGTGAGACACGCTCTTCTACTTCGTATAGCGCGCTACTCACATACCGGCGCGCATACTCGTCGCCACTCTACATACTAGTAGTTTGCTTGTTGTTTGCTATTTTTTTTCGTTTGCACATTATTTGTACACGAATTCGATATCGCTGTCGATTCATCAATCCATTACTCATAAACAATGGCGCGATTGTATTGCTTTTGCCATTTTTTTTTTTACCTCACACAAACATATCTCCATTTACAGGAAATGAACAAGTTTCATACCATTTTATTGGATCAAGCGAGTCGGACGGTTTTGAAAAACCTTAAAGTATTCGTCAAAGACGACATCAATCAAGTTAAGGACTATAAAGGACATTTTCTTAAAGTATCCGAGGGTTACGACAATGCGCTGTTGAAAAATGCACAGGCAAGTTACATATGCACAATATCTATGTACATACATGCATACATACATACATACATACATACATAGATATATATATGAATATTATTGTTGCTTCATCTATGAGTCATTAATTTAATTGCTTTATTTCCATAGTATTTGTGTTAATCATTTAAATTGCATTGCAGGCAAGCAAAAATCGTCCACAAGAAGTACAAGAGGCAGCTAACATATTGTCCGCTAGTAAATCATGCTTTCAACATACCGCATTAGATTATGTTAATTATATAACTTTGGTACAATCGCGTAAGGTTCCATCGATTTTATCAACGGTTTGTAAAAACAAAAATATTTATTTCCTAATATTGATTGTTATGGTAAAAAAATTATTCTGCTCTTCTCTCCTTTTTTGCTCAAATAGCTCGTCGATTATTATCAGGCCTGCGTTACCTACTATCATCAAGGTTTCGATTTGTGCAACGATTTTGATGAATTCTTTAAAAATATAACAGAAGACTTAAATGGTTTACGTG
Organism: Anomoia purmunda; assembly: GCA_951828415.1. Taxonomy (NCBI): domain Eukaryota; kingdom Metazoa; phylum Arthropoda; class Insecta; order Diptera; family Tephritidae; genus Anomoia; species Anomoia purmunda. The sequence continues at coordinate 157,198,054 of OX639993.1, forward strand.
GTGATTATCAGCAATTAGAGAAAGTTATGCAAAACCGCCATATGAGTGTAAACAATTTTAGTGATACAAACACAAATAGTACTTCGAATAAAATCGAAGGTTATTTATTCAAAAAGAAATCGAAGGGTTTCAAAACATGGTGCAGACGCTGGTTCTATTTAAGCAACAATCAGTTAGTTTACAGGTAAGCATTTTCAGTATGTGATGAAAATGAGACCTCGTTTTTAACAATTAAGTGGCAAATAAATGTGTTGTAAAGAAATGAGAGTAAGAAAAAGGCGTGTAAGGTAACTCACGAAAATTGTAAATTGAAAGTAAAATATGTAGTTTCTTTTAGTCTTACTGGATTAAGATCCAAGTGCGTGATGTGCATATTGAGATTTTCTATTCCTAAAAGCTCAACTCTGCCACCGTGAACTCTTTTAGCCCAAGCAAAACAACTGCGCGTCCCTGGTGCAATAAAGTTGCGAGTCGAACAGGGAATTTAATTATTTTAACTAACACCCGCTGTATCGAAAACTAAATGATTTATGACTGGATTTTATATGGGACATTCCACGCCTAATCGGACACACGTTTTCGAGATAACTATTTTTGAAAAAAGTTCCTTTTTTAAATACTCAGTACTTTTCGAAAAATGAGCAGATTTTCTGTTTTTAATTTTGTTTCTTAAAAACACTTGGAGTATAAAAATAAATAAAAAATGTAAATCCAATTTAAAATGTTTCGTTTCCAAAAAACACGTACTGCTCGATTTCCTGAAAAATTTTTCGCCAGAATTCAAAATAATACTTAATGAAAATATTTCCAAAAACTATAAACTCTACCAAAATTAGCACACATGTTCAAATTTGGATTTGTTGAGCATAATTTTGAAAATTATTGAACGAAAGCCATGCCTAACTTTCATATATTGGCAGTTTTTGAAGATATTACAAATGGGAAATTATTGTACCCTTATTGAGTATAGTTCTCGAATTCGGTTTAAGGTATAATATTATTTCAATAAATACGTCTAATCTAGAAACTTAAAAATGCATTGTTAATTTTAGTTACAGCGCGTGTTCATTTAAGGAGATTTTCTTTAACCTGATACAGCCATTCACGTTTTCCCATTGCCTCTCCTTCCGTTCATAAGAATCGTTTACCCGATCGGCATATGTGTATTACGTTCGGTTTCCGAAGTCTAGTAGCATTTAATTTTGCTCTGGTAATCAGCTAAGATATAACAATGAAAATGACAATAGTGGACTTAATATTTTGATTATAGATACAAAAATGATAGCTAAATCGATAAAAATGCCAGCAAAGTTATCAATAACTCTTTTGATGGCGTTAACAGTGCCAACATAATTTTCGCTCAATATAACGATATTATTAGCAATACCAATAAAATAGCGAAATAGCGAAATTAAGAAAAAAATTAAATTATGAATCTCTTGCCCTTCGGCACTTGCATAGGCCAATTGTTCCTCGTTATGTGTACTCTCGGTAACGGGGAGTGATTTAACCTGTTGGTAAAAAGCTTTTTGAGACACCTATATTTATATAGATATATAGTTTTTGAATCGATTAATCGTGCCCCTTAGAAACAATTTTATGCTTTGCTAGACCAGCTTCGAATTATTATACGATTCAATTAAATGAAGAATCGAAATTCTATCTTTTCAACATAAATAAGTTAGGCAAAAAAACATGTGCTAAATAATGATTCGATAAATGTAGTGAATGAGAATTATTGTTTTGATAAACTAAAAATTAAAAGTGAGTCAAGTGAGGCCCCTAAACATATCCAATCTCTTATCTTGAGTGTTCCCGCTAGCAGTGAGTGCCTTAACAGATAAACGAACTCATTTAGAAAATTTGAAAGCACTTATTTTAAAGTGCATTTGACGATTTGACGGTTGCTATAAGTTGTGTGTTGCTCATTTAAACATCTTGCTTATCATATACTTTTTATCTAAATTTTTGAGGTTTTTTTTTTAATTTGTTGCATTAAAACAAACATTAGTCACAGAACTTTCGACTTTTGATATCTTTTTGCTATTACACATGTGTGTGTGAGGTTGGAAGACCATTTTTACTTTAGATTCCCTAAACCTCAATCCTCAACCCCTACGTCGATACTACTATTGTCGAAAATATCACACATAAATTTTAGTTGCGATGGCTACGGTGGAGGTGTGTCGCACAGAGAACAACAAGTTTAGACTGCCCATGAAGACTCCAAAAATTAAAAACAGTAAGATTGCTCTTGAGAATTAGATAAACAAAATGTGAACTTTATTTTTTGAGTTTTCTATGGCAATCTGGCCTTTGTACGACAAGTCTTAACCTTCTGAAAATATTAAAACAATTTTGGAAGATTGGCTTAAAAAACAGCCAACACTATGTATACGTTTTTAATTTTATAAATTTAAACTGTTTTATCATTTCAAGTAGTTGTGTTTTATTTTTTGAATATTAAAACAAAAAACAATTTTTATTTATAAAAGAACTATTCTTCTGAAATATTTTCGCGTAAGTCCTAACACATAATACATTTTATAATTCCATTGAAAAAACCGAAACTTTGTTTGATGAGGTCCCCTTATACATAGATACATAGCTATAAACTTAAAAACCCCTTATTTGACGAACATAATTTTTTTTTTAGTAAAAGCGGAGTAAAAAAAATATATATAAAACAGAAACCTAATAAAGAAAGAAAGGAAAGCAATTCATGATAAAAAAATTCAAATTCGATGGATTATTTTCGATAAACAATTTCGAAAACATTCGAATTTGTGAGAAAAAAAATAGAAAAAGTAAAAGAACCATGGGAAGGAAAGCAATTCATAATAAAAAAAATTCAAATTCGATGGTTTATTTTCGAAAACAATTTCGAAAACATATTCGAATTTGCGAAAAAAAAATTTCATTAGCTCGAAACATGAGTTACGATCACGAGTTCTTATACAAATAATTTTATGGCACTGTCAAGTATTCTCGAATCTTCGAATTGCCAATTTCTCCTATCATCCTTTCCCCAAATGCCCTTTTTAAATTTAACGTTTGCAATTAACGTTTCGCCAGCATTCATTCATTTTTAATTTCAATTATATTTAAAATAAATGAGCACGTCTATAAAATTATATACAAATCAAGTTTACAACTATTTCAGAGCACTTAAATAATTTTAAATTTTTTTCATTGCAACATTAAATTAAAGTATTATTTCCCTGATAGCAAATTTGTACCCGCAGCCCAAAGTAGTTCACTTGATTTCTTTGCATGATTCTTTCTTTTTTAATTTTTTTTTTAATTTTTAGTATACGAGTATTAAAAAAAATAAGTTAAGTATAAGTTTCTTATTATTTATTAATATTAGTTTTTAGTATTCAATTCGCTTTTTCATCTCTACTCGTGTATGCGTCCTAATTTTTACGTTTATTTTATGTTTGTGTTGTTGTGGTTGTGTCGTGTGCCATGCCATACCTCTACCACTCTCGTACATACCCACCTACTACTACTACTACTACTACTACTACCACCTACTCTACCTACACATATTTGCCAATTTATGTTGTGTTTGTAAAAATCGCTGAAGTGATTTGGATTCGAATTGCAGAAAACGCAGTAATGAGGATTCATTCTCCGTTATGGAGGAGGATTTACGCATTTGCACAGTGCGTCCCGTCAACGATGGCGATCGACGATTCTGTTTCGAAGTAATTTCGCCAACAAAGTAAGTAGTAATGAAAATAATTTCAAACCTACAAAATAATTCTAATAATTTATTAATGCTCCGCCAGGTCGCATATTTTGCAAGCAGACTCCGCTGATATGCTATCTCTGTGGATCTCGGCATTGCAACGAAGCATTGGTGCTGCTATACAACACGATAGTCAACATTCCAGACCACAATCGTCGCTGGCGACGAACGCATTCAATGCCAAGCGCAAAATGTACGTACAAAGCTTCACCTTTCGATTGTATACTTTATTTTTTATTTTTTCCTCCCACTCCAGTCATTGGGAACAATTTCTCAAAATCCCAGGCAATTCACAATGTTGCGATTGCCGCGGCTCCGATCCGCGTTGGGCCTCCATCAATTTGGGCATAACATTGTGCATTGAATGCTCCGGTGTGCATCGGAGTCTAGGCGTGCACTACAGCAAAGTACGTTCGCTCACACTTGACGCCTGGGAGACGGAGAATGTTAAAGTGATGATGGAATTGGGTAATAATGTGGTGAATCGGATTTTTGAGGCGCGCATAGGCGATAGCTGTGAATTGAAGGCGGCTACAGAGAATTGCGATATTAGTGTGCGCGAAGCGTGGATAAAGGCGAAATATGTGGAGAAACGTTTCGTTTGTGCCATGCCGAAACCGCAGGAGTTGCTGTCCAGCGAAACCGCGGAGGTACTATCCATTGACAGTGGTGGTGGTGGTGGTGTTGGCGGAGGTGGTGTTGTTTGCGGCAATGGTGTTAATCTGTCGGGTGTGGGTGATGCTGATGAGCCGCGTAGTTTGAGTAAGACGACAACACTTTCGTTGGGTGCACGGAAGTGGGCGGTGAAGAAATATCGCCGTCGCCGGCATCGTGATCGACATCGTTCTAGCTCTAAATCTGATGACGATGACGAGTCGATAAATCTTCCCTCACTCTCGTTGAGTATTTCTCGTGAAGACTTGATGCTAATCGGTGATGATTTGGCTTTGGAATCTGATGAAACCCCAGCCATATTGGGCTCGGATCAAGAATCCACTGATGGCGAAATCGAACCGGAAATATTGGACGAGGTGCCCTTCTCGAAACTTGACGCGAATCTCATGTTGTACAAAGCGGCTGCGGTGCATAACTTGCCCGTCATGTGTATGGCATTTGCGCTGGGCGCCAACAAACATTGGAAGAATTCGAACGATCACAATCGCACATATCTGCACCAGGCGGTGATGTCGGTAAGTGATGGAAATTAATATTTCTTTGAATTTTAAAGTTTTGAGCTATTATTTATTCGTAAGCGTAAAATAAGAGCGTGTACTTTAAAAACCACTTTTGGAATGAGTGCGTACAAATTTTGAAATACATACACTATTTTAAAACTAGTTTGGCATATCAAGAAGGCAGGCATTACAAATGTTGTCTTTCTCTCTATAAAATGTTATACTTGGCTGTCAAAGTAGGTCGTGTTTTTACAGCAAGAATATAACTCAATCTGACCCCAAATAGTATTAGTTTATTTAAGTAAAAGTACAAAGAAGATCTTTTTTCTGGCGCATATTAAAAATTATCGAAGTTTACAGTTTTAGCATTTTTGTTGTTATAGCACTACTAGCTTCGAGATAGAGATGCCGCTTTTAATCGATTACATCGAATGTAGATCAATCGAGGCCTCCATAATCGATTTTTTTTAACGAATTTTACGTTGTGATTCGTTTCAAGAATCGAAATTGGATATCTAATAATCGTAAACGGTGCTTCCTAGAAAAAAAATCCCCAATGTCCAAACAATGTTCAAATTTAAGGTCAAGACCATTTGTTCTTATAATATACATACTTGAAGAAAAGCAGATATATTTGCTACGCCAAGAAAAAATTATATCGATACAAGTTTTTCTGAAATAGCTTTTCCTTATCGACCTTTAGTACCACCCTGGATTTCGGTTTCGAATTTTTTGTAATTCAGAACCTTCAACAAAAATTCAAAAGTGTATTAATCTGATTTGAATCTTTAAGTAAAGATTCGATAAAACATCATGTGGCGCCTCTTAACGAAATCGTAATTACAAAGTAATTACAATTGGATTGTGGTTATTTTGAGCACTAATATTTTCTCAAAATTTGAAAACTTATCTACATTTAAATATAGTTCATAATTCTTCTTCTGACAATATTTGAGTACAACAATGACGTTAATTGCCTTAATATGAATCGATCTATATAGAATGATTATAATTTTTTCTTTCTTCTGCGAGACTGTCAAGCGTTGGCAATAATGTCGTAAATTGGTTTTACGAGGAAATACTCCTGTTATACGCGCTCGCCGTAGCAGGCAGGCAATGGCAGATCTCCGAGTGTATTTCTGCCATTGAAAACTTCTCACAAAAAGCTTTCGCCGTTCGGAGTCGGCGTAAAACTATAAATCCCTCAATTTGTGTTTGTTGTAGGAGAAGTTCGGCCAAAATCGTTTAAGCGGTTATGGCGCCAATTAAGCAAGTAAATACTCGTGTTTCAATAAAGATATACAGGGTGATTCAAAACTGCGTACAAATATTTGGTGCTCGCATTCCTTGAACTAAACCAAATAAAAAATCTAATACGATGACGAGTTCTATGTCAACGAAATTAGCGATTTAGGCAACTATAACAACAAGGTTATGGAAAACGATAACGGTAACAATGCCGATAGCAATTCCGCTACCAGTAATTATAACTGAAGAGATCGACAATTCCTAGAAAAATATAAGCAATATTACTCTCGGATTAGTAGCGATAAAAACACTAGCCGTAACAACAGCGTTATCAAAAATGTTATCAGTAACGATAACGATACCAATATCACGGTTACGATATACATAGATATCGGAAGTGATTTCGATATTAAAGGTTGTAGCTAACTAGTATAAAAGCGGTACTGTTGTTTTGACACAAAGAAATGCCCATACATTTTTGGAGAATGCTGCTGAAGTGACAATCCTTGGGGGGATATAAATCTGGACCGTTCTGGCAATGTAGGCCCGACTGCCGATTATCGGTCATCTACTAGAAGTCCGTTAACATCCCAATAGATCTTGTTGGAGCCAGTTTCCTACATTTTAACTCATGCTAGAAGATAAATTAGAACTTTTGGAACCCAAATTAATTTAAATACGTCATTAAAACGATTTTAATTGAAAATTGATGAATAAGCGGTTGATATAACGCTTAGAAACACATTTTTAAGATCAAAAATTGAAACAGGAAGTGGAATGATTTAAAGAACTTAAAAAATGCAATAATTAATAAAATATGTTTAGAATTTAATATTCAATTTCCATGCTCAAAAGGTATATTTAAGAAACCCCAATTTGTTCTTAATGTACCCACATTATTATTTTTGCTTTATCAACCTTTCGTCCAAACTGAATAGGGTTCCGTTATGGCATGCGAGTACTTACTATTAAATGGCGTGCCCATCGATTCGGCCGATAATAATGGCGAAACAGCGCTGCATATGTCCACCGCAAGAGATTTCATAGCGCAGGTGTATTTGCTACTCAAACACAAAGCCAAATATGACACCGAATCGAATGATGGCAAAAAACCACTCGATATAGCGGTTGATCAACGCAATGCGGACATAGTGACGCTGTAAGTAGATGTGAAGTTTTCCTTAAAAAATAAAAGTAAAAACAAAAAAACTTTACATTTAATTAACATTTTTTTTTAGCTTACGCCTCACGCGCCTCAATGATGAAATCGGCATGAACGACGAGGGCAATGGCGAAGATGAAACCTACAAAGATGTTATGAAAGACTTCTCCAATTTTGCGTCGAGTCAGCCGCGCATGTTGCGAAATCGTAACGATACCAATACACTCGAATCACAGCGGTCTTCCCTCACCAATTCAGACTAGTTCAATTGAAAGCCATCTTACAAAGCTGTAAATGCTTCGATGGCAGCTAATGAAAAATTAATCAAACTATAAGCTACATATATAATAATACTATATGTATTGTATAAGCGAGGTACACAGATCAGTTAAGTAAAAAAAAAAACAAAACAAAACAAAAAAAAACTAACAAAAAAATTAGCCGCTTTTGGTGTTTACATATACAATACAATACATACATACAAAAAATATAAAAATTAAATTACTGAACCTACCACAACAAAATGTGACTGTCTACATATGGACGTGCGTCGTTGAGCACAATATATTGAAGTATTTTGAATATTTGTACCTACTATATTACATATACATATACATTGAAACATACATACATATTTCGCATGTTTGCTGTAGACCAATCAAAAAATTGTAAATTTATGAATTTAATAGATTTTTATATTTCGTATACTGTTTCGTCGAAAGTTGACTCGTTTAAAGTGTTGAAAAAAAATTAATGTTCTTTAAGATGTCGCCAAAATTGTTGCTATGTATTAGATATTATATTTTGTTTTAGCGATAGGAAACCGAGTATTTTCTACTGTTCATTGTTATTCTCAGAAAAAAAAACAAATATTTGTTGTCATTTAGTAATATCAATAATTGTGTTTTTTTATTATGCATTTACAGCTGTAAAGCTTGTACAAAAAAAAATTCTCATTGAAGGCGTACAAGATATAACTTGACTCTTGAGAGTAAACGAAGTATTTATTAAAAGCATTCAAGATATCATATTCTTCGAACTTCCACTAATTAAGTTAAACATTTAAAATATGTATGTCATTTATTATAAATTTTATTTGGTTGTTTTTGTACAATTAATTTTTGTGTTGTTGTATTAAAATTTAGAAAATAAAATATTAGGCTTTGCCACTGGCAAACCATTTGTGTGGGCCGTGATGCTAACCGTTTCTCAAATTTACAATTTTGCATTGTTGTACGAATAGTTAATTAGGGAATTACCTAAGCTACCTAAATAATTATGCACTTGCATATTAAATACATTAAATTAAATGTTTCAAATATTCTATATAGACATATAAATACATATTTATATTCGTAGTAATATGCATATTGATACTGTTTATTTAGTTATTTATATATACATACAATTTAACGTTTTAACAGCTTCTGTGAAAAATTTGTTACTTGTACACTTGTGTGTGTGTGTGTGTATGTTGCAAAACATACGCAAAATCTTAAGTCTACATAAAGGAATACATAAATAGAAAAAAATTGCATATTTATTGAAACCTTAAAAGAATGTTTTTTTTGTATTAATTTTGTGTGGCGACGAATAACTTATCTTTTTAAGGTTCAATTGTGCCAATCGCTGTAACCCTAGTAGGTACTATTTTCTTTTTGTTTTATGTTATTACTGTGAACAACAAACCGACTAATTAAAATAATCGTTCAGTGTAAAGAAATTGACGAGGATGTATGCCAAACATGAGTTGATGATAAAAAATCATTTGCACGGTGCAAATCGAAATAAAATTGTTAAATCCTCAAGTTAACAAAATGTTTGTGCATCGTAATCGTCGCGCAATTCAAGAGAACTGGGAACTTGTAAATTGAAAAAACGTCCAGCCGAAAACTTATCGTTGGAACTCCAGCTATGGTGAAGAAAGTGCGCGAGCGAATTCGTCGGAACTATTCTATTTCTTAAAAAATAAATTGCTATATTATATAAATAAATATAAACAGCCCTATTCTGCATTTCGACTCGAATCGAAATTTTCTAAGTTTAGCAACTTTGGTATTCTGCATTTCGATGAGTTTCGATCAATCTTCGAAATTTACAATTTTACGTATTCTACATTGCGATCGTAGTGACGTTTTTGTAAGTTGAAATTTTGTTTGCGGAGGACGGTTAGATTTGTATTTTCGTGTACTTTTAAAATATAATTTTCGAGTAAAACTTGTTGTTGATAGTTCTAAAAGTCATTAACATGATTTTTTTTAAGTTTTTTGGGTTTTATTGATTTTTTTTTGATATTGTTTATGTTCAAAAACAACAACGCTGGAGCAGTATGAAAAATTGGCTGATATAATGGCAACTAAAAGGGATATTTCGCAGGATATTGCCCATTCCGACATTATAATTTGCGCCAACTCCATGTTGGTAACTGCCTTCCGCAAAAAATCTCAATGCAACCACTAGGCGATTAATCGGAGATAACGACGTCAAAGTACTTGGTTGAGTTTCTTCCACAAAAGTATCTTGGACATACTTGAAAGCGTCCTTATTAAGTCTTAAGTTTTTTTTGAATCTAAATAAGTAAATCAATGAATTAAGATTTATCCCTTTCAAACTCAATTTCCTATAATTCGTCACTCATCTGAAATGGATCACACATATCTCGCAATCTTCTCCTTTCAACTTTTGTGTCAGCATTCTCGGATGCGTTGTCGTCCTCCTCAAGTAATATCGCCGCGGCTATTGAATCCATTACGCGATTATATTTTTATTTATTTAATTTAAAAAGCAATAGTTTCGCCACGAATTCGTATCTGTTTGCTTTATTTTGTTTCAATTTCACACATTCCGAGGCAAACAGCTGATTTCGAAAAGGTTGCCGCTCTTCCTCTTTTTCTTTCGATTCCGTCGTAACTCGGAATACCTAATTCCAATCGATGCGGAGCGGAATGCGGGAACGTAATAGAAATGCAGAATAGGGCTGAAAATTTGAAGATGAGTTCTTAAAAAAAATCGAATTAATGCACTTACAGAGCGTTAAACGAAAATGTGAGAAAAAAGAAATGATCAGCTACTCCGTCGACGCGTAAATTGTAAAATGTTTTTTTTTTTTCTGACGAAAAACTATTTTTATTACACGACAGTCGCAACCCGCAAAATAAACGAAAATCTCTCATCCTCTATAGTATGAGGAGAGATTTTAGAAAAATTTCGCAAAGCGCTAATTTGTTTCCAGCAAGATTCTACTTCAGTTCACACGGCTAGAATTGTTCAGAGCTTGTACAGAAGCGATTTTACTGATTTCATTTCGTCAGATGAATCGCCGTCCTCCTCTTCCCCGCGAATCCATAGGATTATTGCAAAATATTTATATAAGTAGAACATAAAACCCTTGAAGATGGATCAATTCAAATGACGCTAACAGAAGATATGTATGGGATAAAATACCGGACGAAGCAATGATATTTTTCCGAAACGTTTGGAGCCAAAAAAAAAAAGAACAAGTGTAAAAGATTCGAAATAAATGAATTTATGTAACAGTTATTTGTCGTCTCGCTGTACGCTTATGTGCAAAAAAAAAAATAGAGGCATTACATTATTAGCAGTTTTGTTTATGCTTCCCAGTAGATAATGTAAGAAGGTCTCCGCTTCTTAAATAACCCCATTCTAGAAGCCATAACCAAGAAATGCTGGGAAATTTTTACCATCATGTCTTCTAACAGGTTTTTTCTTTTTATTTACGATTCTCATTCGAATGATTTTTTCATGAATAAAAAATCAGTTTTGGAATAAGGCCAACTAAGGTACGTCCTATAAAAAACCCTCCTGGTAGTCCTTCTGTTGGCAGCAAAATAAGAGGACTTTTCATGGCACGTCCTACAAACGCCTTTCTGTATGGCCTTCTATGGGTAGCGAAAGCAGAATACCTTCAGTTTGTGTCATTCCATACAATAAAGAAAGGAAAAGGAAATGTAGAAAAGAACAACACAGCAACAACAAACTTGTAATTCTGAATTTTTATATGTTTTATCGTTCATTTTGATTCATCCGCATGTAAGAAATCATTGAAAGTGTTTGATCGATTACTACTTACTTACTTAATTGACGCTATGACCGCTTAAGCGATTTTGGCCGAACTTCTCTTACAATTTGCGGTGAGTGTCTTGATGTTTGTGAGCAGTTTTTTCATGGCAGAAATACAATCGGAGATTTGCCATTGCCTGTGACGACCGCTATTAGAAAAAACTTTTTCTATAATTTTTGATGTTACTTGCCCCGGCCAAGATTTGAACCCGGCACCCACCGAATGAAGCGCGCACACACTACATACTCGGCTACGGCGGCCACTCCAAAACAAATAAACGGAATGAAAAAATGTTGGCAATAGGCGTGGCACCGCCCACTTAGAGCAAATAGGTATATCTCAAAAATTATGCCACCAAATTTGATACCACATTGCGTTTCAAGTCCAGTAAGTAAGATTTCGATATAATTCGAATTGTAAAAATCGGACAAAAACGATTAGAACGGTAATTTGCAAAATCAATCAAAAGTTAATTAGCTTGACATCGCCCACTATAGAGAAAATAGCATTTCAAGTCAGTAACCACAACCCGCTCACCACTCATATAACGGTAAAATACAAAAATCCGACATACATAAGTAAGTATATTAACTGTACAAGGTAATTTGCTCAAATTTGGCAGAAAAGGTGTTAGGTTAGAGAATGAAATACATGGAATCAAAGCTGTTGGGAGTGGCCATGGTATCGCCCACCTTAGAACAAAAAGGTATCTTTCCGAAACCTCTGTCAAATTCAAATTACGTACACACTTCGCATTTCCAGTCAGAAAACACAATTTCGATAATTGTAGAAACCAGACCACAACCACGCTCACCTCCCATATAACGGTAATTTACAATCAATAAAAATATTTAATATTTTACTAAATCCAGTCGCAAATTCTTTCAAATTGGGTATAAAAAATTTAATTAGGGCGAGAAGTACTTAAAAAATCAAAAGTTGGTGTGATACGTTAAAATCGTACTTATTTATTTTTGTTTTTATTTAGCAGGCTTGTTTTGCCGTGACAATAGACTTTTTTTTTGCAGAGATAAGGCGAACTCAAATTTTCTCTTCCTTGGGGCCGTGTCACGTGTTGAGCCGTGGCCACATTAATCTACTGTAAAAAGATCTGTTGCGCACTTTGGACGTCTATCAAGAACACACATTCGTTTTTGTTTATAAGATTCACTTTTTTGATTGCTGGGTTTATTTTAAATAAAAACTTGCGCCGGATCAAGATGGATCTATTGAAGGTGATAGCAAGATAAATAAAGCGAATCCGCTGTGTATTATGTTAGTGTAACTTTGCGAGTGAAATGTCAGAAACCGAATTCGCCCAGTTTGCTCATGTATTTTGTTAGTGTAACTTTGCGAGTGAAATGTCAAAATCCGAATTCGCCCAGTTTGCTCATAAATTTTGTTTGTGTAAATAAAACAACCGGCGAGTTTGGAAAGAAGAACAAGCATTCAGCTCATGGGATGCTATCACCTTGTATGAATTCGCCTTGCGCCGAATATTTAAAGTTCGGTTCCAGGCGAATTCGCCTGGTGAACGTTAAGTCAAAATGGTGTATTTGCTGTAAATCATACTGTCATTATGTGTATATTTTGTTAGTGTAAATTTGTTTTTGCACTTATAACACCACCTTCGTCTTGGTTCGGTTGCTGTTGTTTTTTTGTCAGTGGCATTTATCGAACAAAAACCGCTAAAGCGAATTCATTTAAGGTGAAGTTACTATAGCAGCCTATTTGTGTTTTTTTTATTCACCTACATGCATTTTGTTTTTGCTTTTGTGTATGGGCTTTCAAAAGCCTTAAAAGCAAAAAAAAAAAAAATTATGTAAATTTTGACAACTCTTACCCAGAAGCAAATACAAAATACATAGGAATTTCGTAGGATGTATTTTTTAACACCACCTTATATGAATTCGCCTTGGATTCACCGGCTTGTATCAATACTAGAGATAGACGAGTTACATGGGAAATGCGGTACTAATTTCAAAACGGCTGGGATGAGCGGGTTCAAGAAAGTATTCAAAAATTTGTGGGCAGGACGGGACAAAAAATCCTTTCCCTTCACTCACGATAAAATCGCCAACTTCCAAAAGAATTCAGAAATTCTTTCTACAACATTTCGTATGAAATTAACACATTTTTTTTTGGACGAAAACGAACAGAAATTCATTAGAGTATAAAGAGAGGGTACAAGAAACGTGTTTATATGTAAATTTACTCAAGTAACGTGTTGAATTTCTGAAAAAAAAATTCACATAACATACATACCTACATATATGTATGTACATATATGTATGTACATATGTACATATTTATATGCTTCTTCGATAAGTATCATAACATATACTTAACATTCCGCTCTCGTCGGGCACGAGAGAGCAAGTGTTTTCCACTTAAAATTTTTTTTTTAAGAAAACAGGAAAAAACTCCAAAATGAAAAGTTTGAAATTTCTGTGAGTTGTATTTTGTGTTAGGTATCGGGACCCGTGCGACAATTCTAGATGACGGGTTCGAAGCTTAAACATTGAATGTCGGGATTGAGACAAAATATTTAATATCGCGCTGTTCTTTAATCCCAACCAGAGTTTACAAAGGATGACGAGAAATAGGTTCAATATATGTATGTACATACATACGTACTTTCAATTATATTTTATTTAATTATAATAAAATTAAAACACGTGATAATAAAATTAACTTTATTAAATGTATTTTGAGAATTTTTTTTTTATATTTAACTCCTACTATATACAAAAAATAAAATAAAATAAAACAGACGAATAGTATGAAAAATGTCTTAACTTAACAGATATTATAATGGCGACAATGCTAATAATTTACGTAATTATATTTCGAGCTGCTCATCGTTTTAACCGCAATATATTTTAGGTGAATTTTCTCCGACTGTCCATAATAATAATAATAATAATAGTTTCGCGCTTACGTTTTTTTTTTTGTTTATTTTACCTGCCCCGGCCGCACATACAAGACACTGGGCGACGGCGGACGATTGCCAGTGCTGAGTATTAAAATGATCTCCCTCTCGTCATAAGTTGAGTCACAATTTGACAATGTTCAAAAATTAGTTAATAGAAACTAAAATCAATCACGGAATACCGAAATTAATACGCAAATTTTTGTTATATCAAAAATATATGTACTTTTAAATTTCAATACTATCGCAAATGTTATTAATAATCAGTAGGCTAATAACTTGAAATTACAAATTTGATCTAAAAGATGTTTGAACAAATACTCGTAACATACATTTGACTACTAGTACCTTTTTGGTTTCCATTTTTTTTTTTTTTTTTTTGGATAAGTCCATAAAAAAATATTAAAAATAAAACTTTTTGCGACAATAAAATCTTAAATATGAACGCACACCCAATCATTCTACCAAAAACTCTGTACCATTTTCCTCATTCTCCTCTTGGACATCAACTCCTTCGACTGGGTAAAATTCAACTTCAGATTTCTTAACACTTTCGATGGCTACGTCCTTCCCTATGCCATGCACATTTAAGATATGTCGCTTGACCGACGATCGGTCTGCGAATTTGCGTTTGCATTCTGTGCACTGGAATGTCAAGCCAGTGTGCGTTACCAAATGTCGACTAAGTCCCGATGTATGGCTGAAACGTTTCGGACAAAGATGACAAGAGTATTGCTGTCCGATTGGCGCTTCGGAGTGCGCGCGATTGACATGATTTATCAGATTATTCTTTTGTGTAAATGTACGCCGACAGTGTGTACATTTATGTGGTCTGGCGCCGGTGTGTGTTAACATATGCCGCTTCAGTACTTCCCGTTGCACAAACGATTTGCCACACTCTTCGCATACATGTGGCTTTTTTCCGGTATGTATGATCATGTGCCGATTGAGGGCACTCTTACAGGATAAGTAGATGAGACATATAGAACATTGATAAGATACACCACGTTCTTCACCTTTAAGATGCGTACGCAGGTGTCGATTCATTGCATTGCTTGTGGAGTAAACCATGGGGCATGAATCGCATTTGAATGTTTTTGGTGTATCTGTTTTACGTAATTGCACTGGAAAATTTCTATTGTTGCTTAAATGTTCAGTATTGGTGCCCTCAGTCTCAATTTGTTTCGTGAACAATGGTTTTTCTGTCATTTTGTTCTCATCATTGGTACTTTCCTCTGGTTTTGAAGATTTCTAATAAAAAAAAATAAATATTTATATATATGTATATAGCAAACTTTAAAGTTATACCAGATTTTCGCTCACCATAATATATAGCTTTTTTAGATCGCCAAAATCCACAGAGTCAACTTGTTCGACTTCCACACCCTCATCTTGAAAATTCAGAACTATAACACCATCCTCTTCATTTTCGACTTCAGTTTCATTGTCAACTTCTTGTACTACTTCGTTGCCATTTTTCGAACCTCTTTTGTAATACTGTACCTCGCCAGAATCTGCAACTTAAAATAAATATATTATTAGCTTATATTTTCAAATTAGCACCAAGTAAATTACTGTGATAAGATTCTGCGCCTGGTTCAAGACTACTGCTTTCCGAGGCTGTTAAACGAAAATTTCCGCTTCCCATTCTATCTTCAAAGTACTCATAACGTTGACTGCGCTCAGTTTTTTGACGTTTTTTTGCGGGCTTAACGGAAGCAACTGAACCCTCGTCCTCATGACTGTTTATTGATTCTATAAGATAGAACTCAGGCTCTTCTTCCTCACCATCCTCATCGGCTTCCGCTTCAATACAAGTCTCATGGTTTTCGATAATTACCTCGTGTGATGGCGAAACTGATGCGGTGCGCTTTGCAGCGCTGTGTACTGGTTCTTGGGCGACTTCTTGGAAAGTTTCTTCACGCTCTTTTAATGTCGGATCATGCTCAGCACTTCCTTTTGTCACCATATTTTCATCTCTTCTTCGATTTAAGAATATTTGCAAATCGTCAAGGAGCGCAGCTTGCTCTAGTTGCCGACACTCCTCTATGACTTCTGAACGGAGTTCTAATTTTGCCTGTTCAGTACATTCTATACGTAAAGCACACCTGGTTTCCTGCTCTATTTCTGCGCGCAATTCTTTCTTAACTTCCGCAATAACAGAGCTGCGTAATTCTTTCGCTACTTCCTCCTTTACATCTAATTTACATTTCTCAATCCATTCATTTTTAGCATTAAGAATTTTTTGTTCGAGTTCATATTGTAATTTATGTTCCCAACGCATAGTTTCTTCCTTTTGCTTTTCTTCCTCCTTTTTTTGTATAAATTTAATAGAGTCCTCAAATTCAAGTTCGTCTTCGAATTCATCATCTTCTGTCTTAAGAAATACCCGACTTTTCTTTCCTAAACTGAGTAGCCTCATATGCTTGCGCAATTTAGTATCAGATTGCTGGTTGCGTTTGCGAAAGTAATAAGATTTTTCCAATTGGTAACGACACTCGGTACATATTGCTTGCGGTAGTCCATCACCTGCTTGTACTTCCAAAGCGGCGCATGCCATGATTCGCATTGGGATTGATAGTTGCAATGACGCGCTTCCGTTGGCATCGCAGCCGCCAGTTGATGAGAAGATATTTACAAGTTCTGTGTCATCTTTGTAACGCAGACACAATCTGCACATTTTCTCGAAATCCGGGTAAGAATCCTCCTCCATGTTAGTTGGCTGTGGTTTTGTAAACACTCGCTTGTTAGCTTAAACAATCTGAATTATTAACGAAAAAGACAATTTACCTGCAGTATAAACAAAAAGACATAGGAATGGGGCGATAACAGAAAGCATAAACTTATCGATACTTTTTCTGCGATAAGCAAGGGGCTTAGAAGTTTACAACGTTTTTTGTTACTAGTAACGAATTTTTTAAACAAGAATACATACAAATTATATACCGGCTGGTAGTATAAGACCAATTTAATTAAGTCAACTTCAGCTTAAGAAAATAAAATAAAAATAAATGTTATATGTCATATAATATAAAAACATGCACTAGAAAACAAAAACTTGCTTACTTGCTTTTACTTTTTTCAATTTATGGTAATTTTCTCAATGTCGGGTTAAGTGCGTAAAACATTTTAACGGTTAAGTTTATGGCATGCCTCAGTTCTGGTTAGCATCTAACCATGTGAAATACCTCAAAGTAGAAAAACGGGTTTAAACAGCCGATATTTGTTTTAGTTATATATTTTTTTTTGAAATTTAGACAGATAAAGTGCTTGCCCAAATAATGCAATAAAAGAATAAAAAAGTATAACTTTTTGCACGAATTTAATGTTCTCTCAGTTGTTTTTCTCCCCTTTGATGCTTTCACAACGCGACAGCTGCCTTGTGTATGTGTGAAAGGAGGGAAAGTTGAATGTTTGAAAAATTCACAACGTCGTAGACGATACAGTGTGTACTAGCTCATTATATATATAGGGTAGCATTGTTGTAATTTTTCGTTACGTCAATTTCGGGCAAATGTGCGCTGAGCTTAATGCAATACATTTATCGATGTCACAATGAAATCGATGCTTTTTGTTTTGTTGAATTGTGAGTCGATGCACACTATTGTGAATGATTTCAAATTATTTCAAAAACAATATTGCCAGCTAATTAAATATACCTGAGTTTTGAAAGTAAAGAAATACATCAATTCCAGTAAAACAAGAGATTATAAAAAATAATTACAGTCTGAACATTTCAGATCACCAAATAATTTATCTAATTCATTGTTTGAGAGACTACGAGCTATAGGCTATAGCCTATAGCGAACGTTTAAAATTCCATTGCATTACAAAAACAAAAACGCACATTGGAATTAAGTGGCAAGGCTAAATATGCGATAATAATCGGAATATATACTGATAAGGAAAAATGTGAAAATTTTGTAAAGCCGGGCAGAACAATAACAGTGCTATTGAATTTCCAATATATTTGCTAGTATTGCCTATTTTATAAATATTAAAAACTTATAGAGACTAACAAGTTTTGGCCAAACAAAGGAAAAGTGTGTAAATAAAAATTGCGGTG
This sequence comes from Anomoia purmunda, assembly GCA_951828415.1. Lineage (NCBI taxonomy): Eukaryota > Metazoa > Arthropoda > Insecta > Diptera > Tephritidae > Anomoia > Anomoia purmunda. Next base: position 157,216,472 of record OX639993.1, read on the forward strand.
ATTACAGCGGCTAGGTAAGTAAACGGATGCTCATTGTTTGTGCTCGCAATATGTGTGCATGTGTGTTTACCGGCGACAAGCTAGGTCAAATTTTGACTGAAGAAACAACCACCAGTTGACTAATGCCGTAACCATTCAGGATATTCTTGAGGTGAAACGTGTTTGGGCATGTAGTATTTATGTATGTATATATATAGATATGCTTGTATGTACATATATGTGAAAATATTTAGTATGACAAAAGTGAAAAAGCAAGTTTCTTTAGTTATAACCGTTCCATACCCAGCATCGTACCTTCCATACGATTAAGCTTAATTTCCCCGCAATTCCCTCTGCCGGTTTTAAGTTGGTGGCTGGTACTGACATCTGGTCGGTATTAATTTGCAGCTCATTCATTTTGCCCTATTAATGCTCTTCTGGTTCCTTATTGACGGCAGCAATAGCTCATTAGACACCTTTGGTTTGAAATTCACGCCACACAGATTAACTGACACCCTACGCTCGGTGAAGGTGGTTTGCGAAACAATATATCCAGAAATAAACGTTTTTCGGTATTTCCTTTTTTGTTTACGAAATTTTCACTAAACAGCCTTCAAAGCGCGTGATTATCCTGAAGATAATTTAGGGAAGCCTTAAGCGAAGCCATTCTAGAAAGCCTAATTATGATTCTGATATTTAAAAATGATTCTTTGTTAAAAAAAATCAGTTTTGGAAAGATCTGTTTCAATGCTTTAGAATATCTGCTTTCTAAAGTTCGTCCTACAAAAGCCCTTCTACAAGCTCTTTTTTAGATAGCCCAATAAGAATGCAAAACAGAAAGGATAAGAGAATGTGAAGTGAACTCCGCTCGACTCTCTGGTCTTTTGGAAATGCTTTTAACTCCTGAGATTATCTTCTCGGTTACCTGCTTTCATGGAATGTGCTAAGAAAATATTTTAGCTAATTTCGCCATACCAGAACAATTTTACTTTGGCTGACATATGCATATCTGAATCTGACTCGATCCAGTTGGCTTTTGGCTAGGAGTAATTAGCTTAAACATTTTACCACAGGTAATACTTCAATTCAGCAGCATTCCCCATAATTTTACGAGGAATGTTTTATGCTGTTACAACAACAACAACCATAGACTGTGGAAACAGCTTGTTTTTAAGGTCTCCCCTTAGATTAGCTTGGAGATGACGCCCAGTGTTAAGTTGATCTAGCAGGGTGTAACGCGCCGCTACAAAAACAATTACAGTAAACGTGCAACTGCTGTTGTTCACGACTAACAAAAATACATTTAAAAAATCTTGCATGTAGAATAGAGATAAAATTAATACAGTAAAACCTTAAAGTTGGGCACTCATATATGTATGTAATTTGCATGTTCACCACCAAAATAAAGTAGTATCAAAACTCCGTTTTTTCACTGCTTAGATTGATTACATTTTATTCTAACTCATAATTAATGGTATAAAGAATTCACATTTATTAAAAGAGAGGGCCGTAGATTCTTTCCCCATTGCCGGATCTTTTCTCGACGGCCCTTATAGTATATATGCAGGTATGTATATTAAAACACCTACCGTTGAATCCACGTTTACGTGCGAATATCAAATTTAGTATGTTTTAAGACTTCCAACGTAATATTGTGTAGAGCTCTTTTTAATCGTCTAATTGTTTAACCGGTTAATCGATTAGCAAATGTTGTTTAAAAAAGAGTCGTCTTCACTTAAACGACTCACCGTTTCCTTTCGACTTTTTCTACTAATCGCTCCTAAACAGCTATACTATACACACACTCATCTATCACTCGTCAACACTCGTTCTTGTTTTTAAACCGTGACAATATCATTTTTTACCGACTCTATAAAGAAGTCTCCCTTCAAAATGTCGAGTATATGTTATATGAAAGAAAAAACGTAATATAAGAAGCTGTATTAAAATATTCTCGTTGATTTTTTTTTTTGCATTGTACATTTTCCTCTATGTAACGAATGCTCAAAATTTTCTTTTGTATGGAGAAAAATTATTGACTGCCGAAAAAATCCAAAAAAAAAAATTTCAAAACTCAACGCGAGTTTTTAGTCACTGAAAACTTGCCCTCTATTATATTAAAATTAAATTGGTTACTGCACACTCGAAAAATTTTTAAAATTCTGATTAAACATTTATAATAAACATTTTTGAACATTTGTTGAATTTTTGTGAAGTTCGTTAAATTTTAAAACTTTTATTTACATACATATATCATTCCATAGAGCTTTACTTAAATAAAAAATTATTTAAAAAAATACGAGTTCCATTCAATATGATATGTTCTACATTGTATAGGAAGTCGCCTATTATTTATGAAATTAAAATTTAGTTTATATTATACTTATACCAAACCAAATTTGAACATATTAGTAGCTAATTCGAACCACCTCGACCCCGACCTCCCGGCTAACCAAAAACATTCCACAATATTCTATTATGAGCCTTAAAATCTTATAAATCGGAGCTTTATCTTCTTAAATTAGTATGTTTTTTTTTTGGTCTCTAATTGTGAGATTTTTGGTTTTACGCGGGCATGCTGTAAAAAATTCAAGAAATTGATCCGAAAATCATCCAAATTCGATGAATTTAGAATTTTATAACATTTTTTGACTCACAGTTGTAATCTACGCTCTTTGGTATCGCCCTCCCGCACAAAATAGCGCTGTTCAGGGCACGAACCTCCTTACTTGACGAAGTGTTCAAAATGAAAAGTATCCTTTAAAACTTCCCAGTGAACAAAACTCACCTCGGTTGCGAAACCAAAAAGCAGAAACCAAGCGAAAATTTGAACCAGGTGAAGAGCGCCCGTAAACCGAAATTGTATAAAACTCTCTAAGTTTCGTTAGATATTATAACCAAATAGTTCAGAAAATGGTTTGAAATGTCCTCATAAACGGTCTTTTAGATTTGAATTTCAGAACGCTTTCAATATGGTTAGCCGGGCTATCACAGTTTTGTTATGACTAACAAAACAAGATGAAGCTTTTTGTAATTTATGCTCTTTGATAGGCTATAACGAAAGAACATAGGTTATAAAAACGTTGTATCACCCCCAGCGTCCCTCTATCAGAAAATCCAAAGACCGTAGATTACAAAGAAGTTGCATGGTGTATCGTTTCCTCTGGCAAGAAAATTTGTCCTATTTCAGCACACTGGAATTCAATACCACCATACCAGAACTAATTGATCACCAGAACTACTTTGAGTTTTGCTGATTGATATTAGAATCTGATTTGATCTAATTGGTTTATGGTATGATGAAATTGGACGAGACTTCTTGCCACAGGAAACGAAACGCCATGCAACTTCTTTGCAATCTATACGTTCTTTGGAATGTAACAAACAAGTTGTGTGCCGTTTCATTTCCTGTGGTAAGCATCAAATTTTCACCACACCAAAACCCAATCGGATCAAATCAGCGAACATTAAATTTGTTCTGGTACAGTGAAATAAGACAAAGTATTCTTTAGACGAACGGTGAGAATCAGTAAAAGGGTCAGTTTTTCAGAGCGACTTCAACACAGATTACAGAAAGCAAAATAAAAAAAAACTAAAACATATTAGAATTAAAACACGCTTTTTATGTGGAGATATCTTACCGGAGCTCCGTTAGGAGAAACGAAACGCAATGAAGCTACTTTGTAATCTACGTTCTTCGAGCTTATCTTTATATACTAACACACACATACTTACATACATATGTACATAATTACATATGTACATATATGTATATGTATGTATGTAAGTACTAGTATTTACACAAGTGTACAATCATATAAGTATGTTTACTCATTAAACTTTCTGTATTTAGTCGTACATTTATAGGGTACCTTGCCTTCTGGCAGACCGCAGATAACGAACAAATATCTGCCGAAAAGTAAGCTACTCGAAATCTTGCATCACGCGAGCATTCACAGCTCCTTGAGCGAACATCGTTTCAGTCATATTCGCCACTGCCGGCGGAATTGTTATCTCCTCTCAGTTCACGCGCAGATTTGTCGTTATTTCTTGTTTGCTCATCAGTTGCGTGCTCGACATAGACATTTCGCGCCAGTGATTACTTTTAGCGACTTGTTTTCGTTTTTTAGTGTCGCTATTTTGTTTTTGTTTGCTGTTTTTTTTTTTTTTTTTTGTTAGTTCACCCCTTGCAAATCGGAGGTGAATCCCAATTGTTGCCAAGTGATAGGTAATTACTTTTGGTGGTCTCCGTTCGTTGTTGGTTACCTGTGTGGTGGGCTGTCCGTCTTGTCGCCGTTGCATCAGTTTATATGTAGTATGTGTGTTCGCAAATGAAATTAGTTCAAAGTTTTGTGTATATTTCGGGCAGTGTTCGATGATTTGTTGTTAATCGAATTTAAAATTAAAATGCGATTTCCTATTTCGGTATACATATTTCGGTCATTTCACGGGTGTTGAGTGAGAAGACAACCCACAACGTATTCCGCTGTCACAACAAATCGCCATCGATGATGCTGTTGCCGGTCAGCACTTCCATTTCTACCTTTTGCCAAATTGTCCATATTTATTGCTGGGGCCTGTTGGGTTAAGGGGCGGCGCTTTTTCTTGCGGAAATTAAGCGTCTCATGCGTGTCTTTGCCGTACTGCGGCCCAAATATATACACACACACAGATTCACACCAAGTTCGATCTAACGTCTGAGCGATTTGGCCAGCGAGATCACAGCCACGATCAATGCCGGCTATCGCTGTTCGGTGAACGTCAAAGAAATTGTTTTTATTGTATTTATTTATTATTTATTTCTTAGTATTAATGAAAGCACTTAGTTTTATTTTGGCATCGATTCTAGCGACAACAAATTTCGCCCATTAAAACAACAAATTCTGTGAATCGAAAAATGTTTACGCATTGGTACAAATAGATTTCCATTTGTAATAGGCATATGCCTACATGCATACATACATAAACGTATACAGTGCCGGAAAAAACTATTGACACAGAACTTTTTTTTTCATATTCGTCAATTTTCGTTTTTTAGCAAAATCATATATGTAATAAGCTCGTAATGTGTTTTGAAAACGAAACCAAAACGAGGCAGACTACATAAATTTTTGAGCTTGTAGTAGTATTTTTTAAAGTGAAGTTGTCATTTTAGGTACATTCGATTATAGGATTTTTTATATTTCTGCACTCTGATATTGGGGAATATACTCTGTGCTTTCCAGCAATATAGAAGTATTACATATATGAGCAAAATATATCAAAACTCGTATAAGAACCTTGTACAATAATCACAAAAATTCAATAAATTAAAAAAAAATCCTCCTATTTTTCATCAATGAAAATTTTTAGCAACTTGAAAATTGCACTTTGTTATACCCGAAATAAATGGAATGCAAGTTTGCATATTCGAAAATTCTCCAAAAATTCTGATTAAAAAATTAGAAATTTGGATGAATTTTTTTTTCTAATTTGCAGAATATTTCTGAATTTTGTACACAGTTTGAAATTTGTACTTATTTATATGGCTTTAGATATATTTTTATAAAAAACTAATGCAACATTTTTAGCATGAAAAACGTGACGTATAATATAAAAAAAGTTACGGTGCCAATACTTTTTTCCGGCACTGTACATTATACTTATGCACAGGTTGTGTGTTATTTCTACAGTAAAATGTTTGGATATAGTTTTATAATAAAGGTGTTTTAGTGTCTCGTGCTTTTGTTCACTTGCAGTTGAATTGCGCCCATATTTTGCGAACAAATAAAACAGAATGAGTTTACAATCTATTAAATATGCTCCAGGAAAATTGGATATATTGGATCAGCTGCTATTGCCGGTACATTCTAAATATGTGGCCGTGAAAGGGGTCGAAGACGGGTGGAAAGCCATTAATAAAATGCAGGTAAGCTGAAATTTTAAGACACTTATTTATCTATTAGTACTTTTTACGTTGATGCTTGCTTGAAGTCATTGCAAAAAAATAAAAATAATTAAAATTGCAGTTATTATGGCAAAATTTATAATAGAACATCGGCCAAAAATGTTTCAGCTCGCTGTCAATATATTAAATTTCAAGAATAGTGCTTTTTAGTTGTTTTGCATTTTATTCAAGGTATTACATTTGGACATGTAGTATGGAGCACAATGCACAGCCCGGAAAAAATAAGTCAATAAGTCAATTGCATTGAAAAACTTGTTTAAAAACGAATTTTTTGTGCACTCCTACCTTTGTTTAAAAATGCAGTGGAAGACAGTTTGGTTTTTATATTCTCATTTGTCGTGCTAATTTTAAAATTAACACGTTTTTACGTTGTTGAATTTCAATTGTAAACAAACATAGGATAATTAACTGCTTCCTATGACATCGCGCTGTTAAATAAATCAGTTTTTTATAGGGTATGGCAATTAGTTGTCATTGGAGAAAAGTAGTTTTAAATTGCACTAAAATTCATTTCGTTTTCCACAGGGAGTAAATAGCGACTTTTTGTATGTATAAGTGCATAGATACGAGTATGATAAATATGATATATAATATTTATTTTTGTTAATTGATTTAATATATTTTTTATAAAATTAATGTTAATTCTCTAACAAACTTCATAAAAGCCAAGTTTCAAAGTTTGTACAAAATTTATTAAAATTCAACAAATATTCATCAAAATTCCATAATTTTTCCATCAGAATTTTTAAGGAATGTTTGTGCGTGCAGATATGTAGGTGTCCCATCTAATTTTAGTATATTTAATAATGTGGAATTCTCAAGTGGCTAACAATTTCCTTAGAATTTTCACGATTTTTTTAAATCGCATGCACTATTATTATACTAATAAGATCGGTAATCTATATGCATATATAAAATATCCTTAAAAATTCTTAGAAAAATTGACATAGTAAAATATTTAAATTTACGTTGCAGCAATGCTTTTGACTGATATTTAAGCTAACTCTATGTTTTTAAAGGGGATGCGCCACATTCGCTACACACTACTGCGTCACAACAGCAATAGTATGTGGAACAAATTAAAATTGACGCGGTTTGTTTACATTTACGTTTCCATTGTGGCTTCTCCAATGCTTTACGCGCTTAATCAATCAAAAGCATTTCTGTGACGCAAAGCACATTTTATACCTCGCAGAGCCATAAGGAAGTTTCGTTAGGAAGCAATATTGCGTCTTCCAAGTACCGTTAATCCTCTCTTTGTCGATTTGACAGCATTTACCTATTCGTTTACATTGTTTTTATATTACACAAACAATCCTACCAAAACTTTCAATCGTTCTGTCATTTGTCTGCTACTTCTGCGCTTATCCTTTAGAATTTTTTCTTTAATTCGGAGTGAATTCGGCTAATATTCTGCCGATTTTGATTGCTCTTCTGACGACATCTGCTATTTTATGAGGGTTGCTATTTATATTTCTGGCTTTGGGCACTTGTAGTGTTGTCTGTCAGGCGCCATCTTCCATTGGAAAGTTTGACACATTTACCAAAAACCCACCACGTTCTGAGATTCGCAATATGTTAGTGTTGTTTACAGTGGCTTTGAAAATTTATTTCGACAAACCAATGGAATTAAACCATGAAAATTTTGGTGAGATTACTTTTAACAATTCAAGAATGTATCGAATGATATAAAATCATTATATGGTGAACAAGCACCAATGTTGACGATGGGCTCGCAATGATTGAGCAAGATCGGCATTTCAAAGGCTGTGAGATTGAGGCAGCCTAGGGCATTAATATGACGCGCATCAATAAGATTTTACATGATCAATTTGTTGTAAAAGCGTTTTTTCCCATACAATTTTAAAATATCCCAAAAAAGGCTCGTGTCGATTTGTGTGAGAAATTTCGAAAATTGGCTCAAGCGAATATAAAATGGAGAATATTTTGAACAAAAAATAAAACTATGTATGTATTTGCAATCACCAATGAATCAATTATTGTGGTTAATATTGGCTCATTAGAAGAGAATGTTTGCTCCGTTTTTCTCGAGTTTTGAATTACGCTACTCTTCCAGCAAACGCGCTGTCAACCAAATGTAAAAGAGGAAAATTGTACAATTTTGCATTTTATACATAGAACATAAGATTGGAAACGAGTAGTTGTCAGGGTTTATCGACTCAAGACAAACCATAACCGACTAATATCGTATTTAAATTATTTGATTATAGAATAAAATTAACCCTGATTCAAAGAAATGGATTTAATCTTGAATTTTTGCCATTAATTTTTTGTGATTCCGAATTTTCAATAATTGAGCATAGTGAGTTGTTGACGACCAAAACCAATACGAATTTTGTGAAAGGTCCCTGCGAAATTTTCACCGTTTTTGTAATAAACTCTCACTATTTTAAGTTAGTAGTAAACTGTCACCATTGCAAGAGTATGTCGATCTTATATTCTTATTTTTTGATTGGCGCTATAACGGTCTAGGCGATTTTGGCTGATCCCAACAGAGCAACCCGTCCTCCCATTGCTCTACATACTAGCTAAGACATGCTAGAGACCCCATGTGCAGACAACGTAGGGATGGGCTTTCTCTTCCTCTGACGCCACCAGCAGGTACCGCTTTGAATACTTTTAAGCTGGAGCGTTTTCTTCCATACGTACAGCGTAACCTACCTAACCGGCATAACCGCTGAATCTTAATTTGCTGTAGGTACTATGTCTACGTCGCGGTAAAGCGCATACAGCTCCTCGTTCCATCGTCTGTGGTATTTGCGGTCACAGAGACGTAAAGGATACAAAATCCTTCGCATAATCTTCTCTCGAACATTCCAAGAGCCATTTCAATGTGTGCCATACCTTAACAACAACAAACTTTCATAAAAACGCTACAGACGAACAGAATTAATTCGCATAATAGACGGCAATTTTGTCCATTTAGACAGGTGTTGAGGCTAAACTAAACGCACGCATGCAAAGAAGCGTTGTTGTGTAAAACGGGCGTAGGTGTAAATTGGTGATCGTGTTTGTGTGAAAAATACGATAATTGTCGACGTCGAGAGCCAATGTGCTGATCTAAATGCTCTTAAATTTCGTGAATTTCAGTTAATGCACATTAGTATGGGGATATTTCATGACTTAATGCATATTAAGGCTGTTAATGCACATTTGTCTTGCCTATAGCAATCATCGAAAACATCCATTATAAATGTCATATGTTCATAGGTAATGGACCGAATAATTGGCGAAAGAGTCTGCAGTGAAAGCCAAGTTGCACTAATGGTCTTGGAAACTGATCGCAACTCTTCAAAAGTTTTACAAAAAACTAAGTTGAAACTGAACTCTGTTGTATAATGGGCTAAGCTTGAACTCATATGGGTGCCGGGACAGTGCGGTGCTCAAGGTAACAAACTGAGAACCTTTGTCAGATCCCAGCCAGTTATAGGGCCAAACATAGCCGAGACAGTCAGGTACATCAGGGATGCCATGAACAATATGCATGCGAATCGCTGGTGCACTACCGACACCTGCAAAGCTTCCGGCCTACCTCAATTCCACATAGAATTATTATTGTAGCAGTTACAATTTAATTTCCACGATTTTTTCCTTGGTGATGCAACATCGTAAGTTAAATTGTCGACTTTTCAAATGATACTTGGTGAATTCTATCTATAAATATTTCCATTACAACTTTGTACACTAATCGTTGTCGGCTATCTTAATACCTACTTTTATCCATTTTTAAATCTTCAATCTGCTTGCAGTTCTTAGCTATGTGCATAAGTTTAGTTTCTAGCATGCGTGTGTACCTTGCTACAAAATTGATTTCTACACTGCATGACTAATAGCTTAAAAAAATTTTATCTCAAGTCTCATTTCTTCTTTTTTTTGTCTTACAATTCGTTCCCCGCCGGTGGATTGTTAATCGTTTGTTTAAAATATTTCTTAAAATAAGATCAAATTAATTAATATAATTATACACGATTTCGTCACAATATGCTTTGATTTATATGTACATACATAGGTATTTGCACTCAGACTAAATTTATGCCACTTGCAATGAATGGGTCTAATTGTACATACCCTGTAGAGAAAATTTGTACATATACAAATGAGCTCTAATGAGATTTTCTATTAAACCTACAGGGGTGTTTCTCAACTTTATCTAAGTAGAGAATTGTTTTTAAGGAGTTATTTCTCCAATTTAAATTTGATCTTAAACATACTGTATTTAGAAATTCTGTAAAATATGAACTTGCTATCCTCTTCATTTGAGGTGCCATACGTTTATTTCACGGTGAACTGAATACAGAAGGTGGCGCCGTCAGTGGTACCGCTACTTTGGTTTTGTCAATTTTGCCAATTCTCAAGTAAAAGTAAACAAACATTTTTTACAAATGATCAGAAAAGAGTCACTGTTTTTCGTATTTTGAAGATTTATTTGTAAAGATATCTTACTATAATTCATATTTTTGCATATATTGTATTTGTTTACTTTTACTTGTGATATGTCACGCACGGTCGACGCAAACTTGTTTATATCAGTTTTAACTTTATAAATACCTATATATATTATATATAAATTTTTAATTTTTTTGTTCGCTTAGAGAAAATTATTATTCTCCTCATCTCCACTTGCGGTCTAATATTGCCTATTAACTACCTAAAATCAACTCAAAAACTATAAATTGATTGAAAATTTGAGATCAGCTAGAGAATGATTGTTATTATCTTGAGAACTGTAACTTTTTAAAAGTTTAGAAAAATATGTTTCTACTGTTCAGTTTGCATAAGAATCCCAATGTTGTGCCCACTGGTCACTGAACTTTTCTTTTGTCACTTTGATTCTGAGCAACGACGGTTTTTGATAAAACTAATCATTTGGCTAGAGACTTTTATAATGGTTACTCTTTTTTCGACTTACCTTCTTAGACTTTATTTCAATAAAAACATATATTTTCGAGATATTTGTAAGGATTTACAAAAAACATTATTTTTGTAAAGAAAGATAATGCAAAGTTTAATATACACATACCGTGTGCTTCACAAAATAAACTCCTCTGTAAAATTTTAAAGGAAAAGTGTATGAAGCTTATAACAATTTATTTTTATTTTTATTTTATTTTTTTTATTTATTTTTGTTATTATTTTTTGTTTGTTAGTTATTTCCATACCTATGCGCGCTGTAGTTAATATACCGTCCACATCCCATTGCTGTTTATAATAGCTTGACATTGTCTTAAAAAATTTCGCTTAGTTTTCTAGTAAATCTGGAGAGAGATGCCTTCAATTTTTTTAGAGCCCTAACAGCTTATCCTCTCGAATCTTCTCCTTCATTTGAGCCCACACATTTTGAATTGAGTTTTCATCCGGACTTTGTGTTTGGGCAATCAAGCTACATATTTTATGCCCTTTTCTGCTTTCCAAGACCAGCATGGTCATCTCCGTGTTTTGGGTAATTGTCTTCTTGAAAAATCCAATCATTTGTACACGGTCCATAAAGTTTTGCAGCATCCCTTTGGCAGACAATTTGTATAAGTAAACGTGAATATATTTAGCAGACTATTGATTAAATTTAGTGCCCTCAACAACCCAAGCTTTCTCTCAATAGTTCCAAACGACGAAAAATGATTACTCTGTAAATATCGGTTTGCTCCAATCACAGCACTCGTACAAATTTTGGCTTCCCCATGCTAATCGTTTTTCAAAATACGCTTCAGTCAAAAGGGGTTTTTGGAAGTGTGGTCCGATTTCTGTTGTCGGAATCTTTCGACCTCCATCTGATTGTACAAATGGAAAAGACAATATTTTTTGAAGAAAGATTTTGTGTCGCTTGCCTTAGGCTAAGAGTAAAAATTGTTTGAATAAGTTTGTAATGACTTGATCTTTGGGTTTTAAGGTAGTTTTGTCAAGCATTTGCCAGGTTTTTCATCAACAATGGATCAATGCCCTCAATCTTGAATTGATAGTTCAACTTCCTAGCAAAGCGACTTGACTTTTTGAGGTACTTAGCGGCCTCAGTTGTGGATATTTTCGGGACTTTGTGGTAATTCACGAGAAACACAGCTTCAAAACGCTTCTTGTAAAAGTAACCTTTTCGAAATACAGAATACTCAAAAATGAAGTACTCACTGCGCTACGTCATTAGAATTTAAATGTACATTGGAGTCATACTCTGCCTGCTATGTTTCTGTTTTGTGCAACACACTGTACTTATATAGGAAACCCTCGCCATTATAAATATTTCAGTTCTCGGTTTGATAATTTTCACAAATTATCTCATTTTGGCGTTCCCGTATGCAAAAAACTTGCAAAGTAGGTGAAATTGAGAGTGTAATTTGAAATTTGATTTTGAAGAAAAGCTGCAAAATTTGTACTGAACAAATTTTTACGACAGCTGGTTACGATCAGCTGATTGTAATTTAAGCAAAAAGGGGAATTTTAATTTATGGTTTCAAGTTAGAAATGACAAAATGAAACTAAGTAAACTTGCTAGAAGTATCTACTCGATTAATCAGTGAACTGTCTCAGAGCTGCATCCTGCGATCGGATTTTGAATGTTTTCCTTTCTACCCTTTTGGATGTAACAACAAATCCAATTTTTGAGAGAGATCAGCTGCAGGATTATTCTTACTGAAGATAATACCCGAATAATAAGCAAAGTTTGAAATGTCATTCAAAGATGCTAGTTCCGGAAGAGAGAGAATTTTCCTACAGGATATAAACAAAATTACACACATACATGTGTACATTGTATGTATGTTTGTATGTAGGTATGTGAAAAATGTTGCATGTACGCGACGAATTTACACAGCCACTTAAAAATAGTCGCATTCATCAACATTTCATTTTAAATAAAAGCTTTATTTTTATTTCCTGTTGTTTTTATTGCCATTGCTGTTTCTGGTGCTATTCGTGTGTGAAAATGTTTTACATATTTAAAAGTTATCACTGTCACAATCTTAAATATAATTAGGAACCTAATGATCATCAACTGTATGTAGTTGGTTCAATAAAGAGATCAAAAATGTTGGGACTTTCGTTTTGTAATTGGTTTTGTAATAGTGTCAACGGACAGGCGTAAAATTCTGTGCGGCTCTACAAAATCGAGTACGCTATGTACAGTAAAAATATTGGTTTTTGACAACTTCCTTTTACTAAAATCTGGAAACCTTTTTTAATTTAATTACCCCCAAATTGCAAGTGGCAATTAAAAATTACTACTCGATTAATGTATCAAACGATTGATTTCAAAATAAAAAAATAACTATTTTTGTTTTTAATGTTTTAATAAAAATTATTAATTTTAATTTTTTTTTTGGTTTATTAACATACGTTAAAGAATTCTCTTGAAGTTTTCTCTTATTTAGAGGAGTTTGTGAAACAAATAATTTTGTAAGTTTTTTGGTAGTTAATCTGGTTCGGCTATCCAAGCTGCTACCCCCGATTTTCGAAAGCAAACAGTCCGCGACTACACCGACGTACCAATCAACCACTAACAAGCAGTGTCCGATTGCTTCAAAACGTCACTCAAACTACTTTATTTGCAAAATACTTCCAGATTTGACTTCGTACAAATAAATTAAATTCCTGAATATTACGCCATCAGTAAAATGGCTTTAGGTTTGTTCCATTAAAGTTTGTGGGTGTCGACAAAAATACTCTTCAAAAATTGATTTTTCTAAGTTTTGAGTGATTTTTACATTTGAACACAGCAAAATGAATTTGAAAAGCTGAGCTCAGTATTGAGGTAGCCCCAGCGAAAATAAGACCCTCCAAATGCAGTTACTACCTTCCTTTTCTTCTCATTATTCCCATGGTAAGGGCATCTGTGACGTGTACGCTGCCATCATTGTCGTAATAAAAGTATACCAGCATTCATTCCGGGGTATCAGCAAAGAAACGAGAATTATGTTTTTTTTTTTTGTTTTGAGCAATGGGGTAGCGGTTTCTCTTTTCATTCAATCATTCGCGCATTTAGTCGAAAGAGTAAACGCTACCCTGTTAATCAACAAAAAAAAAAAAAAACAAAACAAATGTTAAAAATTAGTCATTCTTCTAGTTATATTTGCTTTAGTGTCAGCGAGAGTTAACCATTCTTTGAATGTCAGTTGTGAACTGTACTTGATCAAGATAGTTAGCACCCACGCAATCGCTGACGAAATAAGAGCATTTTACGCTTTGAAAAAAGATTGTTATTCCACTCTTCATTGTCAAAAAATAGTTTACAGTTTAATCACGTTTTATTGATACCGATTCTACTGGATATATATGTAACTTACTTGAGGTTTACACGGTCAAGAAATTGCTTTCAATTTCCACACTTTCACTCCGTTTTTCATATACATATGTATGTATATACTCACACCTGTAATTTGCCCATCACTTTGAAAACAATTTTTCTTTTAAGACGGCATTCAATTTTAACAGCTGATCGCTGTATTGGGTTTCACTAATTAAAAATGTACCTTGACCAATAATGGCTTCACCCAACTCTTTCTAGTCTTTCTCTTTGCATTGCAAATTTCCAACATCTTGAAAATGAAATTACTTGTCACACTGAATTCAAGTGGTTATTGAGAAGTTATAGGTGTAAGCAAATGTGCTAATACAGAATTAAATAATTGCCTTAATCTTTTAGTTATCGATCTGACAAAACTCTGTTATCGATAACTTTACAACAATTGATCAGTTGCTATTAGTGATACTAGATTTTTTTCAGTTGACAACAAAGCAAACCGATAATTCTTGTTTCGGATAATCGACTAATCGAATACTTTATAATATTAGCTATTATCAACTTTTTATTTTTATTCCACCGAGGCGCTTCCTCGGTTAATGAGCTATGTGATTAAATAAGACTATTGATATTATTAATTAAAAATTAAAAAATTATAGATTTTAAATAGAACAAGCTTACTAGAGACAAATAATAAAAAAAACAAAAACTATTTTTTTAATTCATTTATTTTTTCATTCTACTCCATGAATTTGTTACCAGCTTAGAAATGTATTATTTTTGGCAAAGGTTATTATTAAACAAAACAATCCTCCCTACCCAGAAAGATCTTGTGTTTTATTTAAATACAGATATCAGATAATAATGTCAGCTGATATACTTGGTTCATAGAAAAATACGTAGAGTGATCGCCATAGTCGTGTAATATTCTTGCACAGTGCACAGATTCCACGAATTGCAACGTTGATTGACTACAAGAATTTAATAGCTTGACGTTCCTAAATTCATGTTGTAAAAGTTGCACAAATTTGCACAAATATACATATGTATCTACCTATATAGAAGCGCAAGTAATCATAAACAGAACACGAAAGGCGGCACATATGCTCGTAAAACTTTTCTTTTTGCTACCCTCACCTTTTTTCTATTTCATTGGGGCATGCGATGAAGTGAGGAGACTTGTCTGCCCTTTAGTTTTGTGTTACTTGTCATGTACCATTATACCCACCCATAAAGTACGTATGTATGTGCATACATATTTATGAATATTAGGGAGATGTACATGTATGTATACTCACTAAACAATTTATTTAGATTTTTCAACGAATTTATTACATCAAGTCTAAAAATATTTCCGAAAGTCTTGTATGTAACGGTTGGCCTGATTTTGTTAAGAATGACGTTAAGAACCTTCCGAATATCTTTTAACAGGTTCGATATTTTCGGCTTCTTAAGTGCAGCTCTTAGTTATGAAAAATAAATGTTAAGCGCTTCCACAATTTACTCAAGCATCTGATCAGAAGGCATGTTTTTTAGGTATGGTGTCATCCGCAAGTATCAAATTTATTAGTTTGCCTTATCATATAAATGCTGACTTTTGATTGATATTTACAATAAGTTGGACAATTTACTTTGATTATAATTATACCATAATTATGGTAGATTATATAACTGCATGATAAAAATAAATGCAAAAACCATTTTTTGAGCGAAAATTCTGCCACAAAGCAGATATTTCATTTCCCACTTTCATTCGTATAGTAGCGGCTGTGTCTGCTCTAAAATTGTATTCTAAAAATTGTTTAGATTTGTAATTGGGTGGTTCACATGGTGTCATAATATGTCATAAATCATAAAGTCAAAAAATTTTAGATTTAAAATTTATGCTTTTGGATTGTATTGAAGCAAATAATTAAAACTAAGAAATTTCGTATATTTTGAATTTTATGACTTTATGACTTATCACACCATGTGTATCCCCCAAATATGATCCTCACTGTAGTTATAAAATTGCCTTTGGGGGATCTTTTCCTGTCGGTTAGCATATTAACCACTTCCCACTCACGTATTTCGGCCTCTCTTCTTTCCGCCAATGCCTCCTTCAGCGTCGACACGTAGTGAGAGAGAAATTAGCTCTCAATGCTCGCGGATTCAGGTTTGCTGGGAAGTGCTCTTAGTAAGCTGGCCAGACTGCTATAAGTTATAAGATTTATCGTATAATAATAATTTGGCGCTTACATCATATAGCTCGATATTTGACCGAACTTCTACAAATTTATGAGGTGCGTCTTAATGTTGTACAACAAATTGAGATATCTTAAGTTTTACGTCGACATCGAAGGCATAATTATTTTTATGAGAAGTGTTTTCATAGCTAAAATGCACTCGGAGGCTTGACATTACCTGGTAAGGGGCAACTGCTATTAAAAAAGCCGTATTTCTTCGTTCCTCGACAGATATTTGAACCAAGGGCATGCTGTGCACTCGGCTACGGAAGCCACCATTCATATTAATATTGTTAAATATCCCGGATACACGGCATGACATCCATTGTAATATAGCAAAATCTAGTATATACATACATGCCATGTTTTTTTTATTCTTAGCATATACAAAATATCTCTGTTAATAGCTCTGCAGTTCTCGCTATTGCCATAATCGGGATACTTATAATACGCTCTGAAATCCACAGTAGACTGTCACGCTATGCTAATCGATTGGCTTCGCGAAATCATTTGAACATATAGAATCTGCATGTCATTCTAATGTAAATTATTCGTATTTTTTTGAATTAAAGAAATCGGTATTTTATGCCCATAAACGTACTTACATATGAATAGATGAAAATTAACCAAAATCCAAAAGGTAAATGTTTATACAAACGGACAAATTTCGACAACATGAAATCGTTTCCTCGCGGTATACTTCGTCGGTTGCGTGGGTTATTTGTGGTAGTATTTTAATTGGTTCTTTCGTCACAGACGTCAATATCCCTATGCGAAAATGCATTATTACTGAAACGGGATCCTTCTGCACATAATTAATACAATACAGCTATTGGGGAAACAATCATTGTGTATAAATACAAGCGAAAATCTAAGCCCATTGACGTCAAAATTCGGCACAGCTGAGATCACCTGATGTAGTAAACCACACCATTATTGTGTCATTCACTGAACGAATTTCTATGTGTGACAGTTAATAATGGTCATTTGTGACATTTAGGCTAGATAGAAAGCTTGCTTCGCTTTACGTGACAGTTTCGCTTTGACAACTAAAATGAATAATACAATTATACGAAGTGTCCCACATAACCAACGCCGACGCCGAAGCGAAGCTGAAAGTTCGCCAACTCATCATCTTTTCGCGCGCTTTGCCAATCAACTGATTTTCATATTCCTTTTATTAGTCACATTCGCTTTGAAATATACGTTACATTTTAATTGTCTATGAAATTACAATATAAATTTAAAAATTAACCGAAATAAATGCTCAGAATTGATAGTTTTTCAGCCTGGCACAATTTATTGTGGCATCCCTTTTGCATTTCTCGATTTTCAAGCAAAGCTATAAATGTCACGCAAATACAAAGCTTTTTATCTGCAATGCGCTTTAATATCAGTCGCCGCCATCTTTAATTTAGAATACCTCTCACTTTTATTCATTCATAATACGCTCCCTTTTGATAGTACGAGTAGTATCTACTTTTGATACTCACTTTCTGTCATTCTCTCATCGCGCTCATTTGGACATCTCTCTCCGTAAACAAACATCAACTTTCTGAGTAGTGTCCAAGGCACATTTTATAGGTATTAGTAGCAGAGCAAAAGCAACAAGGTGTGAGTACTTTATTTTCGCATTTTGTCTCTAGAATGTCAAAACTGGTCTCCCAACCCTACGAATTTTGACGAAAATAACCAAAGATTGAACGTTTAGGGATCAAATAAATATAAAAAAATTAAACCAACTGTTCTACTGTTATAATTCGTGTTAGTATTCAAAGCATATCTAATAGATAACACCAGTAGAGTAGCTAAATTAATTTTTTTCATTGTTAGGAGGAGATGAATTGTCAAGTTTTATTTACATTTAATATTTCACCGCAGCACTTTCTAATCAATCAAGCTGTTTTTTATTCATTGGTGAAATTTGAATTATGCTCTACGTTTTTTTTTTTATATTTCAACATCTTACTACAACAAAATACATGCCAATGATGTATTTGCTTGAGGCGGCCGCCGTAGCCGAGTGTGTGCGCGCTTCATTCGGTAGGTCCCGGGTTCGAATCCTGGCCGGGGAAAATAACATCAAAAATTATAGGAAAGTTTTTTCCAAACGCGGTCTCGCCTGACAATGGAAAACCTCTGAGTGTATTTCTGCTATAAAAAAAAACTTCTCACAAAAAACATTCGCCGTTCGGAGTCGGAGTAAAACTGTAGGTCCCTCAATTTGTGTTCAACATCGAGACACTCCCCACAAATTGTAAATGAACTTCGGCCAAAATCGCTTAAGCGGTTATAGCGCCCCAATTAAGTAAGTTGTATTTGCTTGACTGCAACTACATTACACAAAAACTCATTATGATTCACACTATATCACGAAAGAAATTGTTGTTTGGTACTCGCGTTAGAAGTAGCAAAGCCATTTGAAATTTACGAAATTGTACTACTTAGTTATAATTGGAAACACGTTGCACTAATTCAGTTTTTCCCTACAGGGATGGCACACTATTTATACACGAGCACTTTTGCATGCCATTGAAAAGTGTGCAAAGCTCAACCGATAGGCAGCTCTGAAATAATCAGTTAATCACGTGAAATAGACAAATATTTGACATCAAAACAAAGATGAAAAAAGAAAAGTGCTCATTATGGAACCTCGGTGTTTTATTGCACATACATAGGTTTATTATGGGTGTGAGCTTTAAAAGATAAGGCAAAGCGAAAACAATTTTTACTATCAAATAATGCTTATAAAAATAGACACACAATTTTGGGCACTTTCAGTCCATTATTTTTTATTCCTATTTACTTTTATTATTTGCTTTGTTCTTATTAGATGCTGTGTAGAAAGTATTAATCATTTAATTGGTTCCGAATGTACCCATTATATAGTCATGTACCTATGTACATATGTATATTATAAATATATATGTACATAAGAATATAAAATATAAGTTTTTGTTACAAAATAAAATAATAATTTAAATAATTTAGTTTTTGCTGTCGGCCTGCCTAGACCCAGTGTTCTAAATATGAATCGATATAATCGACTTCATCGAACGCCAGATCAGGCAAAACGAAATAGATCTAGCTTTTCGTTCAGTTCGTATTATCACTTTCGGTGAAAGCTTTTTGTACGTAACGAGAATTTTTTTATTGAGCTATCCCAGCAGGATTGCTTGTACAGTAAGACGTTCAGACAAAGTCAGAACGTAATCCGTGCCCGGAATGGTTTGTTTTGATAGATCCGTAGCTTTGAGCTGCGAGCGAGCGATTTGATGGCATTGCTTTGTTGTGGCTCTGTATCTTGATTATGACTGCGGGTGTATGTGCTGAAGATAAGAACAAGGTGTCTAATCTTATCTATAAGTTTATAGGGCTATTACCAATAAGAAATGCCAAGTTCCAACTTGATCTCCTTCGTTTAAGTTGTTAATAATGAATGGCCTTGTCGAACAATCCTCAACATTCGAAATCTGTGAAATTTCCTCCGGTGCCTGTGGGCAAGCTTTAAAATGTACAAAGTAAAAAATAATGGGAAGAAGATAACACTCTGTCGCTCTCTTTGTCTACTTAGTAGACCGATAGTGACAGCAAACGACACCATATTTTTCCCCGCTCTTTTGACATTTCTCTTCAGTAAGGTTTGCCATTTCATCATGGAAAGATATAAGATCCAACAACGAGTCGAAATTATTAAAATTTACTACCGAAATTCGGAGTCAATGGCCTCAACTTTAAGAGCGCTACGTCCAATTTATGGCCGTCGTCATTTCTGGCTGAATGACTTCGTCAATAAGCAAAATATACGTTATTGGACAGGCAGCAATCCACACGTACTCCATGAGTCAACATTGCATCCCAAAAAAATTACGGTTTGGTGCGGTTTATGGGCCGGCGGCGTCATTGGGCCGTACTTCTTCCGTGATGATCAAGACCGGCACGCTACTGTGAATGGGAATCGCTACCGCTCAATGATAATCGAATATTTTTGGACCGAATTGGATGATATGGACTTGGACAATATGTGGTTCCAACAGGACGGCGCCACAAGCCACACAGCGAATGTCACAATCAATTTATTGAAAACCAAGTTTGGTGAGCGTGTTATCTCACGAAATGGCCCTGTCAATTGGCCGCCTCGGTCGTGCGATTTGACGCCGTTAGACTATTTCCTGTGGGGCTACGTCAAGTCTATGGTCTATGCCAACAAGCCAGAATTTTTTCAAGACGGCAAACAACAATACGCGTGGTTATTGTTACTATTATTGCCATACCGATTTTGATTACAAAATAAAAATCATAAATCGACCAAATTTTAACGAAAAAATAAAAAATGTTAAAATAACCGAAATAATTTGAACCAATTATTTATACGAAAAATTACACTGAAGATGGCACAGCGTCGAAATCGCTTTCTCTCCAAACCAAATTTGACAAGAAATGACGCAAAATCATTCCAATATGCATCAATTATTTTAAAAATATTGGCACAAAATATCTTTAAATTTTTAATTGTCTTTTACTGTTATATCTATGTACACACATACATACAATATGGTACAGTTTAACTTAGTACATACGTTCCTGGAATCTTTATTTGAATACTTCATATTAAAAAAAAAATTCCCCACTTTAATATTTCACACTTTTCTTATTTTCACAGGTTCGTGGAGCGCCTGCAATCGCCATTGTGGGCTGTCTATCATTGGCTGTGGAAATTTTACCAGAGAATTTCGATTCAAAAAAATCGCTTCGTCAGGAAATCGAAGGCAAACTGAATTATCTCGTCTCAGCACGTCCAACAGCTGTAAATATGAAAATCGCAGCCGATGAGCTGATCGCCTTAGCCAATGAGTTGACAAAAGACGAAACAATAACTGTGCTCGAAATGAAGCAAAGGTAGTGAAAAGCGTATGGAAATCGTATGTTTAAAATTGAAATTTTATCTTCGTTATATAGATTTTTGGACGCCACTGAAGCGATGTTACAAAAAGATATTGCCGATAATAAAGCGATTGGTACAAATGGCGCTGCTGCTATTCTGGAGGTATGCGGTAAAGATTCTGCTGTGCGTGTACTTACACATTGCAATACTGGCTCTTTGGCCACTGCCGGCTATGGCACGGCATTGGGTGTGGTACGAAAATTATATGAGCTTAAAAAATTAGGTGAGTCAAATTCGATTTCATATAGTATCTTCATACATAGTACATCACTTTCCTGCCTATTTATGCCCAGCACAATATCTATACATAATTTTAATTTGATAAAAGGAAGATGTGAGGAAATTTGATAAGCGAAAAATGGTAATATTTACTAGTTAAAACAGAAACAATGCAAACATACGAACAGTAGCCTTCGGATCTCGTACAATTTTTATGTAATTGTTCTTGATAAAAAATGCCTTTTTTCGATAAAAAAAAATCCGATTATTTGACTGGTAACTCGATATAAAGAGAACGTAACTTTTCAAAAGAGTCTGTAAATAATTGTTATTTCCCTTGTTAAGTTTGGAACGAAATATAATACTGAATATGGTACAATGCCAAAACCGGATTGCCTTCAAACAACTTGACAACGAATGACGGAAAATCGTTCCAATATAAGCATATAAATTTTTCACCCTGTCGAAAAAACAGAAGAGCAGAAAGAAACAGTTAACATACATATTTAACTACTATTACACCTAATCCTGATTTTACACGATAGATACGTTCCAGACAAAACCTGGGAAAAAACCCTATAAAAAAAACATGAAGTGCATAAAAAAGGGATTGGTAGATTTTTTTCTAGACCGCATAGAATCAGAATTGGGTGTATTTGAATTGAAATCCGAATCGTTAGTAAAAAAGGTGAATAACTTAAATAAATTAAATGCTTATCTAAAAAATATGTTTACAAAAGATGGAAAACTTCAATTAAAAGAACAGCATTTTTTTGTTGAAATTTTTTCCAATTAAAACATGTTTGGGTGATTCACAATGGGTCATAATGTGTCATAAATATAAAGTCATAAAATTGTAGATTTCAAAAGTAATGTTTGTGGATTGCATTGAAGCAAATAATTAAAACTAGGCAATTTTTTTTTTTAATTTTATAATTTTATGACCTATGACAAATTATGCCAACTTGTGAATCACCCAATTGTATTGTGAATATGTTATATTTGACTGGAAAAAATAAAAGTAAAATTTCAACTTTTATTTTTGACGGAAAAAATAGAAGCCAAATTCAGTTAAAAATATAAGTTAAATTTTTACTGTTATTTTTTAAATTTAACTGTTAGTTTTTTAAATTTTTGGAGGAATATGTCTGCTATACCCAGACCTTTATATTAATTACCGGGTCGAAAAATCATTTCGCGTGAACAGTAGCGAACCAAAAAATATTTTCGAGGGGGTTTCACGCTAAAAAAGGATATTAAATTCGAAATAGTACAACAGTGTGCATCTTGATGTTGTAATACACAAAATGAGGGACCTACAGTTTTACGCCGACTCCGAATGGCGGATGAATTCGGTGAGAAGTTTTTCATGGCAGAAATTCTCTCGGAGGTTTGCCATTGCCTGCCGAGGGGCGACCGTCATTAGAAAAAACTTTTTGTATAATTTTTGATGTGACTTGCCCCGGCCAAGATTTGAACACGGGACCCACCGAATGAAGCGCGCACATGCTATACACTCGGCTACAGCGGTCTTCAGGTTTTGGTAGGGGTTTGAACCCCAAAACACCCCCCTTGGGTGCGCAATCGCGCCTGAATCGTGTTTGTGTTGCTTGATCGGTAAGTGATTGTGGTAGTTGAATGTACCACGAAGTTCTTTGAGTGATGTCCACATTACTGGCGCGAGCTATCCTAGAACAACAAAATGCCCTACAGGAAATAATTCTACACGAAGAAGTGAAACTAAGCATCACCGATCATATGGATATCGATCTAGACTGTTCAAATCCCTACCAAAATTTGATGGGGATAAGGAAGAATATATGCCATGGAGATCACAAGTCTGGATCTTCATGGAAGCTATAAAGAGCTTCCAAAACCATCCCAGATACTACAGCGCCTTGGGTATTTTAAGAACCAAAATCACAGGACCAGCAGCAAATATACTCACAAACCACAACACGAAACTGAATTTTTATTCAATAATTAATAGATTGGACTACACTTATGCGGACCAACGCCCACTATATGCCCTTCTCGATGAGATGAAGAAAATCTCACAAGGCAGAAAAACTCTTGCGGAATTCCATAGTGCGGTGTCTAAGGCACTTAATTTAGCCTTAGCAAAAATTGAGATGTCCAGTGACGAGAACAGCGAAGGAATGAAAACGTACGCTAACCAGGAGGCGGTTAGAACGTTCATTCTTGGGCTAAACTCAAAATATACCAGCGGTAGCTTGTACAGCCATAATCCAGGAAATCTGGAAGCAGCATATGCCACGGCCTGTGTACCATTTCCCATGACAATGCGAATGAAGAATTTGAAACACAGTTCTGAAAATATATGAATTCGAAAAGGAGCTCCGCTCAGAAAAGGATAGTGTTTTATTACTATTACTAGGCGGGCACTTAACTCGCGTGATTTACCCTAACCCTGTGGCCCTTACGTCCGGTATGGCTTGTGGGAAGCGCACTAGTAAGGCGCCTGTCGAGATGCATACCAAGATACACCACTTCATTTGTATGCGGGATCGTAATGCTATTTAGGGATGGTGGCGGACAGGAATTCCTATTTAATTTGAAAGTGACGTGTTTATTCTTTCGCTCAGTTAATACTGAGCTAGAACTCTGTATGCATTATTTGGACATCGAGATCTGCTAAGGATCGCAGTGTCATCCGCAAAGGTTGATAATGTGAGCCGGGGATCTGTCGGAATGCCTGCTTTGTAGAGAATATATAGGAACTCTTCCTTGTGAAACTCCATCTGCGATATCAATTCATGCGCCATGAACTCCTTTGTACGGTAAAAACCCGGTTGTTAGTATAACGTTCAAAAACTTTGTGCATTTTTTATATTAGACTCCCCAGCCAATACTTGAGCAAAGTCCAGAAAAATTACTGAGCAGTATTCTCTTCGCTCTTGCTGTATAGTCCCGCGTGTTGTGCCCGGAGCACCAATCTTGAGGAGTAAGGTCTTTTCATAGAGCTTTCAAAAGCAAGGTAGCAAGCTTATTGGTCTGTATGAACAAGGTTGGTTTGTGCCCTTTTCTGAATTCGAGATCTTATCATATTCACGAAGGGATCGAGGAATAGGAGCATTCCGCCCAAAATTCGTGTTAGGCACATTCGGATAAAGAGGATAGGAATTATGTAGTGTCTTTCCTGGAATAAGAAAATTAATGTTTTGCAATAGAGATGCACAGTAAATTTTTCCCTTAATTAAAAACTGTACAAAAGTCAGAGAGAGTATCGACCTCTTACTCTCTAGAGACTTAAATTTGATAGAAGCAAACGCGACTTGAACGAAGATACCGGATTGGAAAAGGACTTAAGAGCAAATTTGAGATAGATGTCATTTAAAAAATAACTATTATTTTTATTATAAAAAAATGTAGCGTGTTGGAGATAAAAATTGGCGCCATATTCGGACTCACAAACTTAATTTACATTAGCATATTTTTTAATGATTTTTGTTGCGTTTGTATTTAATTCCATATCATAGCCCGCATTACCTAAATCACACATTTTCGAGTATTATGATTTGAAAATTGCTAGGTCCTCCACATTATCTCATTACGTAGTTTATTTCATATCATACATTAGAACTTTCGTTTTTGAATTTTTCATTACAAATATTTTACATTGCACTAGTTTATGAAAATATAAATATCAATATTTATTTACTTCTTCTTGCTGGTCGTATTAAACCAATTTTTTTAAATAATTCAACATTAATTTATATTCTTCACCACGAATTGGATGCCATCATCTCCTAACGCATTTCCCCCACTCTGCTCTCCGCTCTCCACAAATCGCTTAGAGCACGTCTACTGCACGGAAACACGTCCATATAATCAAGGCGCGCGCCTAACCGCCTACGAATTGGTGCACGATAAACTTCCGGCCACACTTGTGTTAGATAGCATGGTGGCGGCGTTGATGCGTGCCAAAAATATTGCTGCTGTCGTTGTTGGCGCTGATCGGGTGAGTAGAAGCGTTGCAATGCTGCAAGCAAATATCTATATATAACATTGAATGTGTTGTATGGGGTGTGGTGTGTGTGTGTGGGCGTTTTAAATGCTAATTACACACATTAAATCTCATTTTTACATCATTCGTGTGACAGGTGGCAGCCAATGGTGATACGGCAAACAAAATTGGTACTTATCAAATTGCCGTCGTGGCTAAACATCATGGTGTGCCTTTCTTCGTTGCTGCGCCGCTGACATCGATTGATTTGCAAATTCCAAGCGGTGATCATATAATCATCGAGGAGCGGCCCGATCGCGAGATGACACATGTGGGCGAGCATAGAATAGCGGCGCCAGGTAAATAAATAAATTTCTAAGTTAAAAAAGAAATCGTCGATTAAAAAATCTAATTTCTTTAGGTATCAACTGTTGGAATCCAGCCTTCGATGTCACCCCAGCTGCGCTAATTTCGGGAATTATAACGGAACGTGGTGTTTTCAGTCCACAGAAACTGAAGGATGAAATTAGCGCTTTAGTTGACCTGTGAATTTATGTAATATTATAAAATATTATTAATATGGCCTTTGTCCAGTGAAGGTGCCTGCTTGTTAAGCTTCCATTATGTGCATACATAATTTTTTATTCTTATAATTTACTTTATTAAAAACAAAAAAACATTTTCTAAATGCAATGCAATTCTCAATAATTTTTTTTTTAGCTTTAAGTTGTGATATTTGTAATGTGCAAACACAAAATCCGGTTAAATGTTGCTCCACATCAATAAAACGAAAGGAGATAATAAATTATAATCGGTGTTTGAAGAATTCGTGATGGATTAAACATTTAGGAACTGGCCTACGCCTAATACAGTGGGTGGCCAAATAACTAGGGTAGGGGCAATGCTAGTTTATTTATATCTTACCAGCTTTAAACCAATGGTTTCGCTTCATAACTGCCGCTAACGGTTGGTTGCTGAAACTTTTTTCGTTGTTGTTGTTGTTGTGGTTGTCACAGCATAAAGCATTCCCAATAACATTTTGGAGAATGCTGCTGAAGTGACAACCCTTGGTCGGATATCAATCCGTGTCGTTCCGGTATCGTAGAACCGACTGTCGTGTGGCAATGTTTTTTTTTTGTCATGGGCAATGCTTTGTTAGAAAAGCAAAATGTAATGAAACAATAGTGCCATTTAGAAGTTTCATTGTCGCCTTCGAGTGTTGAAAAGCTGAGCCTAATTCTGATATACAGAATGCTACATATAACTGCTGATCAGCCTAATCAGGTGGTTATATAAATCAGCCTTAAGAAAGTCACTATGGCATATATAAATTTTAAAAAATTTATGGGGTGGTAATTATTGTTTTCATAATATAATCTTATAATTTAATCAACAGATAAATCTGTTAAATTATGTAAAAGTGGCAACTGTTTAATGAACTGCTTTCAAAAATGTTTGTGTAAATGTTTGTGTAAATGTACATGAGAAATCCTGATTTCACTTACGCTAACAATCTTCAATCCCGCGCAATTCAGTTCAACCAGTGTTGCTATGCTTTATTTACATACAAAAATTAGGTGTAATAAAAATAAGTCTATTATTTTTGTATAAATTGCAAATTATATATAGCATATTGTGGTCCGATTTTGGCAATTTTATAATGCCACACTCATAGAAAACGTTCCTATTGGCAAAAAAAAAACTGTCAGCCGATTTTCACAAACTTCGTTTGAGGGGAATTTTTCACCAGCCAAATCATTCGCCTTAGACAGGAGCAGCAGGTAGTAATCACTTGGTGCAAGGTTCGGACTATAAGGTGAATACTCGCTCAGGCGAGTCTGGTTCTGAACGGTTACATGACAGTCGTACTCTACGATTTCCATTAGTTTATCGATATTTTCGGCAATTGGCCTTCCAGCGCGCGGTGGCTCTTTGATATCAAAATTACCGGAATTTCCTTGTACTAGACCTAATATAATACATCTATCCAAATATATTTCTCGAGTAAAACTTTCTTAAACTTCCTTTGTTTGACACCAGTACAGAAAATTTCAGTAGCCTTAACAATTAAATGTAATAAACGTGGCAACCCTCTTCAAAAACTGTTATACTTCAGTTAGCTTTGAATTTAAATTAAATTCATATTTTCAAACAGGTGGCAACATTCTTTAAACACATTTTCACGATGAAGCTTTCTTAATCTTACTTTCTTTGAATATCATGCCGTAATATTTCCTTTAACTTAATACTTAATTTAATTAAAGCTTTCTTAAACTTCCAATGTTTGAGACCCATGTTCACTATAGATATTATGATTTTAATTTATTTTTAAATAAATGACAGCACTGTCCAAAATAATTTTGAAATTAAACTACTTTAAAACTCCAAGGCCCACTTGCGCGAAAGCAGGTTATCTATTTAACTCAGGGTTTGCCGGTTAAATTGATAAATTTGCTTCCACAGCAGAAAGTTAAAAACATAAATATTTAACCGGGCAATTATTCAGTGTTAAATTTTTAAGTTTATGGCATTCTGTCATAAATAAATAAAAAAAAATGTGTAACAAATTTTTTTGAAATAAACGAAAAAAATTGAAACGATTCGCTTTTTACGCCAATGATGAGGATGCCATCGAAAATATTGTCTCTAACCCCTTTAACAGGTCTTTGGCAAAGCGAAGCGATCACTTCCACGAGATTAGATACCAAGCACGCCAAGCATTTCGTTGTTGTACTAGAGCCTCCAAAAATTATTTTGATTTTGAACTTTAATAAATTCATAAAATGCAAAGAAAATGTCAAAAAGGAAATGTACGTAGCTCGGATTACTGGATTTATTTGATGCAAAATAATGACTGGGCTACGAAATTAAAAATATAGCTCCGAGTTACTTATCTCTTTATTTATAAATTTAACTCTGGATTTTCTGTAAGTGGGCCTAAGTTGGGCACTATTTTGGACCGTTGGGCACCTTTTCTCACAACATTGTGTGAGTGAAGCTTTATCAATCCTCTTTCCTATATATTAATCCAGGTACTACTTTTGTGCTAAATTTTTTAAAAAATCATGATTTTTCATTGCAAAATGAAGGCGTGGTTTTACATCGCTCATGATCGATCAGGTTTTGACAAAATTGATTCCTCTTATTGCTTCAAAATAATATTAAAAACTTCTTTATATTAAAAAAAGCTTGACTTACCATTTGGTGATTTTTTAATGTATACTTCAATATTCAAGCACATACTCAATTTGACATTTTCAAAAAAGAACACTGCTAAGCACATTGATTAAATAGCTATGCATAAAGTTTAAGTAATGGCTGGTTTTTGTTGTGATTTTTCGGCAGAAGTCTAAAGAATAAAATAAGAAATTGTTTGCTTAAAAAGAAAGTACGGATGTCCATTAAGAAAACTTATTACATTTATATTCCAAGTCGTCCGCGTGCATTCTTTATTTTTCTAAACGAGTTGCAATAGCTGCTCCGACTCGCTAACGGTAAAATTTGGTGTCCTTTTATTGATTTCCTTAATTGAGCTTTCCAATATTGTAAGATTTGTTTATTTCTTTTAACCACAAATAATTCTAAAGATGGCGCTTGTCAACCACATATGTACATATATACTACATACGTATGTACACTTGCGGTCAATAAAAACGAACCACCAAATATAATTGAAATAAGATCACATGGGCAATTTGTTTGTAAAGTTAGAATATTAGGGAGTTTTTTAATTGTTTGGCAACATAGTGTACATTAGTTATACACAAAATTTTTTCTCGAAAATGGGTTATATAAGGAATAGCCAATTAATTAAAAACATTAACAAAAATGTACATTCGATGATATTCATTAATAATTAAAAGAAAAAAAGTTGAAGTTAACTTAAAGCGACTAAATCATTTTCACCACTAACGGTAGAAATATAGACTTTACAATAGGCTTTCCTAATAACGAGTCGTTCCTCCTTTATCCTCAATAACTGCCTTAATTTTAGAAGGCATGGAATTCACTAGGACCTCAATTGATTTCCTTATAATGGGACCATACCAAACCAGTTCTAAAATCTTTATCAATTGACTTTTCTTTGTTGGCTTCTGTTTATCAGCTTCACACTTCATTACGTGCCATAAGTGCTCAATAGGGTTTCAATCTGCCGAGTTTCCAGTCCAATCCAAGCGTTGAATCGTTAAATGTATTGGTCAACTAAAAATAAAAATTCGAGCTGAATAGGATCATATACACCAGTATTGTATAGATGTTTTATACATGATTTGCTTCCAATCAATACTTAGCCATTTTGCACGATGACATGGCGCTGAGTCAGCCTAGAAGATTAGGCGATCCGTATAAGAATAATGCTCTTCAATTGCGGGTAGTAAAAAATTGTTAACCACTGTCGCATATTTTTGTGCATTCATTATTCCATCAACAAGGTATAGAGGCCCCAAAACATGGTATGAAAAGCAGACCCAAATCATTTGACTTTGAGGAAACTTAACTTTCTTTACTACACAATTATCCTGGAACCTCTCACCACCTGAACGGCGCACGTAAAGCCAATTTTGTGAGCTAAGCTAATTAAATTCGCTTTCGCCAGACCACATAATCTGTTGCCAATCATCTTGATCCCGATTTTGGTATTTTTTAGCACAAGAAATTCGCGCAGCCTTCATTTTTTGTGTAAATAGTTTCAGGGTGTCTTCCTTATAAAGCCACATCCCTAAGCCGTCAGCATTTTACACAATTTTTCAAATACACAACCAAAAACACGTCTATAACTGAACAGTGTACAACCGAATTTCATAGAAAATAATTTATTTCTCAGTGCTTACTAGATCTAGTAGATATTTTTTCAAATTTACAGTTTTGTAGCTGAAGAGAGTCTACCAAAGTGGTGGTGTGATTTTATTGACTGCAAGTGTATATATACATATATTTTTCATAGTGTAATAATATTTTTGAATAAAATTTGATAGAACTTGCGAATCGACTGTGAAACGCAGACGATTACTCACTCTCCAATGGTGCGAAGCTAAGATTTTATTCAAGCTAACTTAAGCAAAGATTGTGAAACCGGATATGGCAATGAGGTTATCAGGTTGTCTGGTTATTCGGTTTGCAATTTTTCGGGTTACAATGGCAGATTGATTTGAAAAAAAAAAAAAAAAAACAACTTAAGAATGAGTTGAATTTTCGCAGTTTGTTGTTGTAATCTGTGAAAAATTAATTTGGGTATTCACGCCAACGGAGTTATCGGGTTATCAGGTTATACGGTTTGCAAATTTTCGGGTTACTATAACAAATTTAACTGAACAAATTATCTAAAGTAGTGTTTTTGCTTTTTTGCCGCTCTCTGTGTAGTTGGAATCTATAAAAAATGCCCTAAATATAAATTGTTCTGATTAACAGAAGCGAGGTACCAAAGGCAGTAGAAATAAATGACAATTAGGGAATTCAAAACGTGACTTAACGTCTTTTGAAATCATAAAATCGTAAAATGTTGAAGTATATAGCTTAAGAATTTTTTTATGGATGGCAGAAAAAAAATCCATAGAAATAACGCAATGTTTAGTCTTCGTCCTTTTATGATGTGACGACAACATCGACCATGTAAATCCTCTACATGGGTATAAAAATGAAAGAAAAGGATTTACAAAATTTCAACTTATACACTGATGTACTTGAGAACGAATTTCTCTCGATGACATCTCCATTTTCGAAAATTTCGAACCCAACGGTTAACCTCCTCCCGCCCTACCGACACAAAGGGCGCAGTCTGCATGATCCACACATTTTTTTTTTGTGTCGAGTCGTCGAAAGGCAAGACTTTGTTAAACGTCGAGATCTTAAATTGCTCAGTTACAGAAAAAAACTTCATCAGCTGATTATAATATATAAAACCGTCGTTATTCATTTATTTTGATAAAGAACAGCTTTTTTATGGTGAAAAGCGAGCACGAAATATCAAATGTGCTGGAGAGACATTTAAAGTTTTGACACAAACAACGGAAAGGTTCATCACTGTTTTAAATGAAGAGGTCGAAAGTGTCTTCAGACCGAGGAGAAACATTAAGTTTAATTTCGGCAATGAGCAATGTACTTGCCATCGAACCTGTGAGTAGTTTAACCACAGAACATAGATTACAATGAAGTTGTATCACGTTTCGTTTCCTGTGACAAGAAGTCTCGTCCGATTTCACCACGCCAGAAACCAATTGGATCTAATCAAATCCCAAAATCAATCAGCAAAAGTCAAATTAGTTCTGATATGGTGAAATCGGACGAGACTTCTGTTAGAGGAACGCGGAGAGAGTGAGGCAATTTTTCGATTTAGCCATGAATATTATGTCTCTGGTATAAAAATCTAACCCTAAATCTACAACAATAACATCTAGTAACATATCAAGTCAAGCTTGTGAGAGAAAGAGATTCTTAGTAGAAGTTACATTGGATTTAAAAACATAACTCTGTTAGCTGTTTGAATATCTGCCTTTAGAAAACTTTTCAAAATTTTGCATATATGTATATGTATCATTGTGAATCGAATCCAGACCCTATAATTGTAACGACTGTCAGGCACCAACACTTTGGCTATGGCCTACCCTACTTGATTTATCGAGTGAAACAAATAATTGAAATTAGCTCAAGTCTTATTGAAAATTATTTTTTATTTAATTCAAGACATACATATGTACATATGTACATTGTTTTCAATTGTAAGCAAAGCATGTACATACATACTACATATGAATTCCCTTTTCAACAATTTCACTAATTACATTTTATTCAGAATGACCTACATAAATTTTAGTAAAATAAATATTAGCCTTTAAGACTCCAGTCATTGAACTTCGGCAGCAGTTTGTTTTCATCAGTTACACTGTAAGCAATGATTGCTCTTAAATTTTTTTCACGCGTCATAGCAATAATTGCAGTCATACTTCTGCACATCACTGCTAATCCGCAAGGTATATATTTACTTAGAAATAATCATTCGATTCTTATAAATAGATAATTTATAATCTACATTCTAAGCGCTCGACATTAAATATCAATCTTTGCTGGTTCGAATAATCTCAAACAATCCCACAAGGAATCCACGCGCAGGACGAGTTGAAGTGAGCCTTGATTGGGGTGCTAAATGGGGTACGGTTTGCAGCTCATCGTGGAGTTTTCGTGAGGGTAACGTTGTTTGTCGACAATTAGGTCTAGGCTTTGCTGCCATGGTCAACCAGAGTACCGAGTACGGTGATAGCAAAACTTATCCTTGGGCATTGACCGGCACACAATGCCGTGGCAATGAGACACGTCTGTCGGAGTGTTTGCGTGAGGCCACATATCCTCAAAATTGTAATGCGAACAATCGAAATGTGGCTGTGGTGCGTTGTGTGCCGCAAAGCGCCGATTTGAGTTTGGGTCTACGTGATATCGAAACGTCGGCTCGCCTTGATTTGGCGCCAATGGAACGTTTGAAATGTGCAATGGAGGAGAATTGTGTCTCGGCCGAGGCATATGTTATACGACGTACGCAACCGAATGCGGTGCGTAATTTGCTGCGTTTCACCACCAAAGCGGAGAATGTAGGCGACGCAGATTTTAGTCCTTACGCCAACTACCGAGAATGGGAATGGCATCAGTGCCATCATCACTACCACAGCATGAACGTATTCGCTACATTTGATATCTACGATTTGCATTACAAAAAGGTGGCGCAAGGACACAAGGCATCATTCTGTCTGATGGATACGAGCTGTGTGCCGGGTATACGACCGAAATACACCTGTGGCAATGAGTCTCAAGGTGCGTGAGGGGAGAGTGACTTTTATGTTTTCATCTATTCATAAGTTACGTTGGGTGTTTTTTTTTTAAAGGTATTTCGATTGGCTGTGCCGATTCCTATACTGCCGATTTGGATTGTCAATGGGTCGATGTGACTGGCTTGCCAACTAATCAAAATTATATTCTACGCATTGCCATTAATCCTGAATACAAAATTGGTGAACGTTCTTTTGAGAATAATGGCGCTGAATGCAATGTACGCTACACAGGCAAAATAAGTACAACAAAAATAACGAATTGCCGTCGCACGGCTTTGTGGTTCAAACGTTGATGTCTCCCTATTTTGTTTTATACTACTGAAAGTAATGTTTTTAAATAAAATCATAAGACAATTCTAGTTGTCAGAGAACGTAAAAAGATTTTTGCCAATAAGTAGTATGTATATCCAGTTTCGGTCCTCTAACAATACCATATTCCCTAGGAATATTGTCTTCCACAGTTCGGTAACAGTGTTGTTACGAGGAACGAAGTAACCCAAACAACATCCAAAAAATATTGCTCCAGCCGTTGAGAAATTTATAGTTCTCAAGTTGTTATCTTACAGAAGATATCAAGTGGAGATGATGATTAAAATAAAAATTTTATCGAAGATTTTATTACCAAAAAAGAAAAAAATTAGATATTGCTGTTGAAAAAGCTTTCTCTGAAATGTTTAACGATTAAAGTGGACAAATTATTTTAAACGAAATTTTTCTCTAGCTGTTGTTATCGCAGATAAACAAAACTCGTCGGCCATGAATATCGGTTAAATTATATTAATGCATATAATAAGAACTAAATAGAATTACGCTTCATTCGGTGGGGCCCGTGTTCAAAACTTGGCCGGGGCAAGTCACATCAAAAATTATAGAGTAATAACGGCCGCCTATAGGTAGACATTGGAAAACTTCCTTCTCGGGGTCGGCGTAAAGCTGTAGGTCTCTCAATTTGTGTTATAACATCCAGACGAACACCACAAATTGTAGCAGAAGTTCGGCCAAACATATTTACGTTATATTCTGCATGTTACCGACCATTTTTTTACAAGCAAATTAATTTTATTATCGCAAATTGCATATTTCATGGCGCAGTGTCAGCGGCGGCGAAGCGTCCTAAGCCAGGGTGGGTAGTTCTGCTGGTGGTAAGAGTATACCAGGTGAAGGAAATGGTTCGTCGATATAATTAAAAAGATGAAGGGGATTCGGGGAAAGAACTTATTGTTCTTCGTATAATAAGTTTATTGTTCATAAGTAATAAATGGAAATAATTATTTCATCGAACCTGACTACCTGACTGACTTAGTTATAATGCCCTGATCGGTCGAAATCCAAATAGACCAAACGCGCGCGATAATCTTTCAAACTCTAAATCAACTTTTTTGAGGTGAATAATAACCCGTTAATGGAAATTTCAGCTAGATAGTATTACCCACCATTCCTACGTCTTCCGCTGTCCCTGTGCAGTGTTACCATTTTTACATGCAATTTATTCAAAATTAACTGTAATTAAGATAGAATTTTCATGATTAAAACTTTTCATTATTATTTTCAACTATGCAAAGGCTAAGTATGTTTGAAACATGATTTTCTAACTCTCTTTTAATTCCAGAAAGGAAATAAATATTTATTTTGTCGCTATTACCACGTTGTTACTACCCAATATGATGGTAACAAAATTTACCGGCAATAAATGTGCGTAGAATATGAAATATGCGTTTTGTTACCGTAGCAAAAGTTTTGTTACCAGTGCAGAATATACATGCATATGCCGGAGAGATCCCTAGCCATTTTGCATGTCGTGTTTATGATACACGCGTTAAAAGTCGATCGAAAGAATTTTTCGCGTGGTCTTAATTTTTTACACACGACTATATACTATATGTATTAAAGCAGTATATGCACATTGAAATTTTCTTAAAAAGATTATATATAATGGAATATTTTGACCAGTTTTTTTTTATTCGTCTAAACTCAGTAATCTTCGAAACTATTGAATGGAATTTCAAGGGGCTTTAGCCGGCAACTTGAGAGTCGAACACTTGCTTAG
This sequence comes from Anomoia purmunda, assembly GCA_951828415.1. NCBI lineage: Eukaryota > Metazoa > Arthropoda > Insecta > Diptera > Tephritidae > Anomoia > Anomoia purmunda. The sequence goes on from OX639993.1 coordinate 157,251,863, forward strand.
AACCGACTAGTCGATTAGCAACCTTATTGTTAGTTGATAATCGAGTCGGAAGTATTCGACTAACCTAACCGTTCACTTTCGAGTAGTTTGAAAATCGACTAACGGTAATTATTCGAATAGTGAAAGTTACTCGCAATAAATTCATAAACACTTCATTATAATGGAAAATGTATTTTGTTAATAAGCATAAATATTCAAGCACATACATAAAAAAAAAAATTTTATTGAAAAAATCATACTAGTCGAAAAATTGAAAATTAACGGTTAGGCGGCTAGTTGTGTATGGTCGGTATGTGAAACCGACTATTTTTTAATCAACTTTTGAAGCTTTGTTGATTAACAACAGCTCTACTAGACATTAACCTCGTACATAACATAGGGTATATGATGATACAATAAAGAAGGTAATTCCATTGTCACTTTATATTAACTACCTGAAAAATAAACAGATTGTGACATTTCGTGCTACCATCGGCAGTCGAAAAAAATATTTTTTGATGTTGGTTTCTTTTGTCTGAAATTAAAAAAAATACTAGTTAAAAAAAACAAGATTCTATGTTTGTTTTATCAGTGCCTAAATACAATGTATCTTTGCAATGGGTCTTTTAATTCGTAATTATGTTATTATATCATGTTTTTAAAAGCTAAGCTGTGTTTTGTATGCGGAATATTTGATGAAGGTAGTCCGAATTTTACATCGCTAATTTACTTTCGGAACCAAAATCTGTTTTTTGAAGTTTTTCTTTGGAACTAATAAAACGTTTGTCAAAATTATTTGGTTGCTATTAACCGCGGATCCTTATTATATGCAAAATGTATTATTAAATACAAAAACCGGGGTTTTGGGTAGGACTTTTTTCAGGTCAGGTGCTTTAATAAAAAGATAAAAGAAACAAAATTGGAAATGTCAGAAAAGAATTTTTTCTAATTGCAGCACAACGAATAAGAGGAACTTCAATTTTCATTATTATTGTCTGAAAGAATCTGTTATTTTTATGTTGTAATTTAAATATTGTATATACAAAAACTTCATTGTGACAAATGGGTAATGGTATAAGTAAAGAAATTTTGAAACTAATCTTAAAATATAAAAATAACTCGGAGAAGCCAGCAAACTATTCGTAAACTTGCCCCTTTGAGCTTATTCGACTAACTTTATAAAAATATTTTAGTATTTTAAATAAATATTTGAATTAATTTCTAAAACATAGATTTTTCCTTGATAAATTTTCGATTTACATAAAACCCTCCATTTTGTTAATAATTCCCAATATACGATTGAAAATTACCCCCTTCTAAAAATATCCGATGGGGCAACGCTTTGCAAAAAGTTTACATTTGTGGAAATGTCAAGAATCTGATTTTTAATAAAAAAAAAATGGAAATGGAACTACTTTCTTTCATGTATCATGGGGGCGATTTTTTCGTAGATATGATTTAGAATCATTTTCTTTTTAATATAATTTTATTTTGCAACACCATCAACGTCGGTGTTTATTTTTGTTGATGAGTTTTTTTTTAAAGCGCAGCGGCGCAGAGTAGATATTAGGGCCGGATTTTTCGTTAAAGTATCTGGATATTCGAATATCCGGTTTATCCGAATAGTTGAAAAAGACGCATGAAATTCCCAACCCCACTCGGTCTTGCTAGTTTGGCACAAAACAGAAATATTTAATATATTTTGTTTGTGTGACTTAATGTACAATTCTCTGCTGAATCTAAATATTTTGTGAGTCTTGATTTGTAGCTCAAATAAAAATTGTCTTCATACAAATAACGCGCACGCTATTGTAAATATATCTTCGTAAAGAGGAAAATATCTACGGGTTTGTTTAATTTTTACTTAAATAGGTACGTGCCTTCTTGGTTAATTTCTTGGGAATATTCTTAGAAAAGGCGACACTTATTTCCGTGTTTAACGAACTCGAATTAGAAATAAATAAACATCTTTCCAAACAAGTAATTTGTTTTCTAAACTATAGAAAACTTAAATATAGTAATAAAAACACATACGTCCCTAGTATATATATAAATATAGTGAAGCTTATCTATAAAAAAGTAAATAAAATACATATTTATTTTGTTTTTAATTTTTCATTGTTTATTTCATACTAAATTCCTCATTCATCATACAATCGTGCTAATTTCAGGCTTGCCATAATAAATTTGCATTGTTGTGCTTTTCATTTTTTTTATTTTAAAGTTATTCAGCTTTTTTGTTTGCTTAAAATATTTCTATGTATGTTTATGTTTATTTTAATTCTTATGTACCTACGCATGTGTTGTTAATATAATTTTTTATTTATTTTTATTTTACTTCCATTTTACATATTGATTCAATATATATGTATGTATGTATATTTATAGATGTCGACCAGCTCGTTTCTATAAGTATTATATATGTATGTATTTATGCATGTACGTATGTATTCTTCAAACCCGTTTTATGAAGGTATTTTTTTGAGCGATTATATTTGTGTATTTTTTTATATTTACCATATGTATGTACTTTTGTAATTACTGCATGCAATTTTTGTGTGTGTAAGTATTTTTACGATTCTTTTATGAATATGTGGTAGTATAAAACAGAGACCGTAATCGCTATAATTTTTATAATCAAGATAATAAAAAAAAATTTTCATAATAAAAATCATAATTTAGTCGTTATTTTCTAATTTTAATTTTTGTCGATCATTTTTAATCGTTATGTGGTTTTATTTTTTCAATCATCCAAGAATAAATATTATTTTTTATAAAAGATAATCAAAATCATAAAATAACCATTAAAAATGGTTAAAAAAATAAAAATATAGTTATTAAAAATTATCGTAAAAATGTAAATCAAAATTTAACGATTAAATTATATTTTTAAAATAAAAATCTTTCATAACGATTATTTTCGAGCTCTGGTATAAATACTATGTACAAATGTTTTATGTGTATTTAGTTTGAGCAGTTAATGGCTTAAGTTTCCCAGCCAACACGATTCTAGATGACAGATAGTTGTGTATGTGTGTGTATGTATTGAATACCTTTTTTCAGTTTTCTGCTTTTGTTTTCAAATTTTTTTTTATATATAGTAAGTAAATGCTTAGTTGTTTAATTTTTATATTTAAGTGAATTTAAATGCTTTTGTTTTGTTACTATAGAAGCCATTTTATGTAATGAATATATTTTTATAATATTTCTGTAGACGTTTCTTTTGGTGGTTACAATAATAGACTATTTGCCTCAAAGTTGTCAAGATTTCAAGCAAAATGTTGCTATCCAACTCTTCGAAAATATCGCGATATGTTGTTTGCATTATAGACAAGACAGACAAGACAGGCTTGATTTGCATTAACAGCCTTAATTTGTATTAACTCATAAAATATCCCCATAATAACGTGCATTCGATTTTTTGTGCATTTAGTTCTCACGATAGCCCTGCGATCAGGCAATTCACACGTACGCTTGTTTGTTGGCATTCTTTATGTGCGTGCGTTCGGATTTGCGTGACACTGTTTGCTACTGTTTGTGACTGTTTGCTAATACAAATTAGCTCTGTTCGCTTGGCACGCCTTTTGCACTTATTTTTAAATTTTATATGCACAATATGTATGTAACTTATATGTACAGTATGTAAAAATTTAAAAAAATTCTTACAAATGCAACTATTAATTCGTTACAATCCATTTATTCAAGTGATTTAATAGTTTTCTCAATACATCCGTCGTTGTCATATAATATGCATCAGCATTCGCTATAATACAGTTGGCAAAAAAAATCAAAATTTAAGCATTCGTTATATGGAGAAGCGACCAACAAAGCCAGCAAAAAAATTATCATACATCAACGCGTATTTTTAGCCACTTGCATATTATTTATTGAAATTTAATTGGCTACAAAACTGCTTATTTAATTTACTTTCCTAAAAATTTTGAAACTTTTATTTATGTTATGGAATCAGCTATACTTTAAAAAAAAACTAAAAACAACTGAAAAAATAACTGAAATTTTTTTTTAAACACCAATTGACCAATTGTATTATATTGCACTTTGTTGCTTATGATATGACCACAACTGTATAATTTTGCTTTGTTTAAATCTGGTAAAAAAAAATTAAGGTTGGACTCGAACAGCATAAGAGCTAAAGCTGAAAATATTGTAAGGTAATTTCCGCCCTAAACATCCTTTCTAATAGGTATGTTATCGTATTTTTCACACGTAAAAGAAGTAACAGTTCGTAATTCAGATAAAACCTTAAACCTTCTGCTTTCATTTGTCCCCGATGGTATAAATATTCTCTCTGTGAGAACAATTTTATTTATTTTACTTCTTTTAGCCTGCAAAGTAGTTTGGGCAAATTTCTATCCAAGAATAACAATTACATTTTTGTCGTAAAAATAAAATTCACCTAATATGAAGTAAATTTAATCGAGAAATAACAACCAAAAAATTAAAAGTGTAAAACAATGATTATGTAATCATTTAAAATAAAAAAAATCTCATAAACCCAAACAAGATCGTGAAAGAGATAAATAAAAAATGTGCTGCCTAATAGTAAGTTGTATGAATTCTACATATTTAGGAGAATTAACATTTTCTTCCGTTTCCCGCGGTTTAGCAAGTAATGCAGCTTTGAAAATTATTATTATTGAGCTTATAGACAGTTTTTTGGAAGCTCCGAATATTTATTGCTAAAAATTTAGCCAAGGGATGGTGTTAAAGGGTAAACTCATTTTCTTTTTTTTTTTCCTCTCCATATTACAAAATATTATCCATTTAGACGCGCGTATTGTTTGCAAATAACAATTTTTTAAAATGGTAAATTTGCCTCATTAAGAATGGGGGGTTTTTTTTTGCAAATAACTAAGTAAAGGAAATAAGTAGATTTGCAAATAAAGCACACATTATGCTCCCATTTTTGGTTTGACTCCCAGAATTTTCCATCGTCGTATAAACGTAGTATACGAATGCGGGCACTGCAAGCGATGCAGAAAGTTTTTTTTTTGCCATTTCCCTACATCAATCTAAAGTTATCTAAAGTAATCTCAAATATTCTTGTATTTCTTAATTTTTTTGCCTCAGTTTATAAATTTTTAAACTAATTTGAAAATGCTGTGTTGTGTGGTATTCAGTGATAGATATCGGTACCCACAGGATCGGCGGGAGAAATTGGAAAAAGTCGGGTGAGCGGGTTCGGTACTAAATAATGAATGTTGTGATGAGCGGAATTGTGACCGAATATTTAGTCCCGCTCCCATCTCGAATCGGTACAGGTTAAAAGATCGGTTTTGAGCGAAATCCTCCTAATGCTTTTTTTTCATCGGAACGTTGTTTTTTTGGAAACTGATTCAAATAAAAATAAAAAATTAACTGCTCTACTAATATAAAAATATGCAAAAAATCACTTTATTGCCACTTTTTCCTTAGGTAATTTAATTATTTAATACTTTTTCTTTAAATAAAATTAAAATTATATGAAAAATTAAACATATACGTAAAAACATAGGTATGCTTATATGTATGTTTATACTTACATATGTATGTATGTATGTTTATTGAAATATTGACATGATACATACATGAATGCGCAAAGTTAATTCAAATAATTATTTAAATAATAAAGTATGCATATATGCAGCTTGCGAAGTTTTACAATTACATACTTAAATTTGAAGTTATATACAAATAAGCAACAACAAATCGAATTACAGCAACAATACCAACGAAAAGGTCTATTGAAATGAGTAAAATGATAACTAGCTTTTGAGTTTAACAATTAAATAAACGATGAAGAATAAAGAAAAAATTAACTTGAACAAATAATAAAAAGGAAAAGGCGTCCCAGCTCACATTTGAGTTTGTATATGAAAATATGCTACAAATGTACATAGTACATACATAGGTACATGTATAAGAAATTATAAAATCTAATATGTTCTAAAAGTTCGATCGATTGGAAAATATGTATGTACCTTCACAACTGTAGTTTTTAAAAATCCCGCAGGGGCACATTACACAGGTAGAACAACATTAGATAAAATACAACCCTGGCGTGTATTTTGCTGTTGTTGGGGGCCCACGAAACGTCAAAAACACTGTGTGAAAGAACGTCAACGAAAATCTCAATATTATGATAAAGCAATACAAACTTCAAATCATATCGTTTGGAAAAATGAAAATTTCGCTAAGTTATCAAAATATTGTCATTAAACATTTGAAAATTTGCTCACTACTTAAGCAACCATTTTAATATTACGACCATGTTTTTTACGAATTAATATGGTAACATTTTTCATTGCCTACATCCCTTTAATAAATATCCTATTTTATTCGCTGCCAGTTCTCATTCTTAATTTTTTTTTTTGTTTTAAATTGTTGGAAAAATATGAAGAGTTAAAAAAGAAAGTAGTTTCTATTCCCCATGAGTGAAAAATCTTTCGAAATACGAAAATAAACAATGTCATCTTTTTCCACTTGTTTTGAAATGGGGTTTTGGGGATATATGTACCTAGTGTTATTCTCGAAAAGGCTGAATTTGGGATTAAATATATATATGTAGTATATGTATATCCACACACATATTTACAAACTATATCGCAAGTTGTTTGAGTTTTCATGAACAGCGTAGACAGTCTAAATGACAACTAAATTACTCTAAAATTAGGAAGTTCAAAAGGTAGCAAAATGTATTGCATGTATTTTGTTGCTCCTTATTTGAATTTAATTATTTCTTATAAAAATATAGTTTATTCTACAGCAAAACCCATTTTTCAAAGTTTGAAACTCTGTAGAAAATTTATAAATATGCGAAATGTGTCATCAAAATTTGGCACTTTTTACTCTGTATTGCGACTTTTCTTCTACAGTGCATTATCAAAATTTACTTCTACAAAAAACAATTATCAAAAATCGAATAGAATTTTTAGCTACCTGAAATTTGCACTTTATTATAGTAAAAGTAAATGGTCTACCAAACTGTATACTCAAAAATTCCGCATTAAAATGCTAGAAACTTGAAGAGTTTTTGATTTTCGTCGAACTTTAAAAAAAAAATAACAAAGTTTTTATAAAAGAAAAATTAAAATTTAATAATGCAAGATAAATATGTTAAAACTTGTCAGTTTTAGTGTTTGCATGTGGTTTATTTTTTGTACACCAACGAATTAATCAAGCTTTGATTGCGTTTCCCCACAAAATACAAGTTTCAAATATACACATTGATACTGACTACAGAAACGACAGAACACCGCACTCCGGACTATGACGGGTTGCCCCCTGAGGCCTAGTAAAGGAGCATAACCTCAAGCCTAAAATTATATGTATATCTTGAGCTAAATATTTATGGCCGACATTGGCGACTATGTTAAATTCGTTGCGAAAAGCGAGTTGCACGTTTGATTTTTAAAGTAGATACGGATTTATTTAACCATTCTAAGTTTGCACACGTAATGGAAATGGGAAATGGCTAACTTTTCATTTTTAATTAAAATGGTTGGACAATTTTGAACCAATCGCAACCTCAAGGTAAATATATGTAAATGCAGTTATCATAATTAAAGAAAAACCAAATTTCTGTACGATATTTTTAATTTTCAAAATGGTTCATTTAGCACTAATTCAAATTTTATATTCAAAGTTTCTTGGTTAAATGAACTAAATTAAGTGACTAAAATCGAAACGAATTGAAATATTTCCCTATTGAGTTGAACACCACTAATTATTCTTTTTACCTACACACCAAACATAACATAACTTAAATACTGTTACTTTATTATGAAAAGGTCCTAACTCTCAATCAACATAATTTTTTAGTAAAAACGGGCACACAACTAATCAAATTGCACCATTGAAAAAATCAAGTTAGCTACTGTCCCAGGCTCTTTTATATTTCATTTGTTTGCCATTTTTTCTCTTACGACTTCGATATTTATTATCTGATTTGTATTCGATTTTAGTAGTAGGTGTATTACGTAGTGTTCCACTCGAATATACGTATATGTACAGTGTCGGAAAAATTAATAGGGTCGCAATATTTTGACAAGTTTTGACTATTTTTCTGTTTCTGTTTTTAGTTTTTATTAATTTTTATAAACGTATAGTTTATTTTCTAACAGAAACTGTATAGATTCGGATTTCACACTCTGTCTAAAAATAGGGAAAATTCCATACAAAGTACGTTCGACCATTTTTCACACTAAAATTTAATGGGGTATAAAACTGCATACCTAGAATTTTTATAAAAATTGTATTTAAAAAATTTGATGAAATTTTGTTGAATTTTTCTATAATTTTTTTTTTTGTTGTTAAAATTTGAAATGTGGATTTATACGGCGTTTGTTATATAATGAGCTATACTTTGATAAAAAAAAAATAAATAAACATTAAACAAATATAAGACATATTAGTCAAAACTTGTGAAAATGTCGCGACTCTATTATTTCGTCCGACACTGTATAAGTAAAAATCATAAGTACTCAGTAGGAAATGGTAAACTCCCATTAAATAAAATGTTTTTCTCAAATAAAATATTTTTCTTTTCCACGTCCTTCACATTGTATTCAGATTCAAGAGAATGACAGTCATTCAAAATTCCATTCGCCTACAGTGGCATTTTACATAACCGGCAAAAAATTAAATATTTTGAAAACCTTTTTGTTTGTGTTTGAATTCAAAATATATTTACACTTTAAAATTTCAAAGCATTAACGATCCGCTTACATGGAAATGCAATATTTCGCAATTTGTACCCATTCGCTAACATTAGTGACCCAGTTTTGACTATTTTTTTTAAATAAATAGTTTATTCTATAACAAAAATCATAAAAATCCAATTATCAAACTCATAGTAAATTTAGAAAAAATTAACAAATTGTCATCAACATTTTTAATGATAACTTTCAGAAAAATTTTGTGTGTACAATCCCAATTCATTTTAGTATATATATTAATATATAATAATTTGACGCTTACACAGTATATGTTGTGTGGTTCGATGTTTGGTCGAACTTCTCCCACAATTTGTGGTGAGCGGATTGATGTTGTACCTCAAATTTAGGGTTTTTTTTACGCGAATTCCAAGCGGCAGATGATTTTTGTGAGAAGTTTTTTCATGGCACTCGGAGGTTTGCCATTGCCTGTCGAGGGGCGACTGCTGTTAGAAAAAGGCTTTTTCTATAATTTTTTTTTTTTATGTTACTTGGCTCTGTCTGGATTTGAACACGGATTACACCGAATGAAGCGCACACGCGCTACACACTTGGCTACGGCAGCCGACGTAATGCGTAAATTTAAAGTGTCGAAAAAAATACCGTTGATTAATTGAACGCGTAGGTTGCACATTTTCTTTCATATAAAAAAAAGTCGAGTAAAATGAACGATAATACTATGCCTGTTTCTTTGTAACCGCCTAGAGAAAGAACGCTCCAACTCGGTTGAAATTTCCTTTAGTGGCAAAAGCAACCATGTTAACATCTCTCATTAAACATGAGATTTGCTTAGGGCTATTTAAAAATGGAAAATAGTTGCGCTGACAAATTTTTAGTTGATTCAGTTATATATTTAAAAATACTACATAAACAAAAAATGGATTAGAATTAAGTTAAAATTTCCCATGATTTTTTTTGTTTGTTTTTTTCTTAGGGCTCATTCACAATAGCGCAGTTTTGTTTACTGCACAATACTGCAGCTCAGGTCGGATGGATATCATTTTACCGAGTTGGCTAAACTTCGTATATTCTACCGAGTGTGTGTTCTTGCTTTACTTACAATCCGATGTTCTTTTGTCAGTCGGTTAAAAAAAAAAACAGGCCTAATGGTAGTAAAACTGCCTACTCAATGCGGTTGTTTTTTTGAAAATTCTAATTCAAAAATTTGAAATTTTGATGAAAATTTGCTGCTCTTTTTTAAATTTAGTATAAAGTTTGAAGTTTCGATTAATATGATATTTTTAGAAAAGATTGCAAACATTAAACAAACAAAAGAAAAATAGTCGAAATCAGTAAAAATGTCGCAATGCCATTATTTTTTAGGGAAACTGTATGTATGTACATATACACACTTACATAGTTGCCATGTAAAATTTTACTTATTAGATAAGTATGCATATTTAAAAAACAATAATTACAATTATAGAAAAGGCAACATTTACAAAAAAAAAAAAAAAAACATTAGTATTGTATGTAGCTTAATTGTTATAAATGTGAGCTGTTTCTTTTCATTTTCAATTTCTTTTTCCTTTTCCTGTTCATTTAAAGCATCACCTCGCTTTCTATTTCAATTGCTGTTGTTGTTGTCCTTTTTGTGGTTGGTATAGTCTTTTAGTTGTGTTTTTGTTTGCTGGTTCTATATTCATTATCATTAAAGTAATATGTATGTATGTATGTTTATTTATAAGTATTTATGCTGTAGTCATACAAATATTACTCCTATGCACTTTACTACTTGTATAATTTTTGTTAATTATTATTTTTTATAATTTTTTTAATTTTTTGAATATTTTAGGTTTTTTTTTTGTTTTTTGCACAATACAAAAAATAATTACAATCAAAATACAATACATACGAGTACAACTACAATTAGATAGATACTTTCGAAATGTATTTTTTTTTTAAATTTGTTAAATCTCTAACGCTTACTTATGTATATGCAAATACATATGAATGTATGTACATATGTTTTTCTGTATTTTTTTGTTTTGTATTTATTTGTTGTTGTTGTTGTTGTTGTTGTTGTTGTTGTTGTTGTTGTTGTTGTTGTGCTATGCGTCCTCTTACAAAATATTACTCTTAAAAACATAATAAAATATATATATATATGTATGTACGTATGTATGTGTGTAGTAATGTTTTTGTTGTGTGTCGTTTGCTGCATTCGCTCACCTGCTTATTTAGTAAATTTCTTTGTATGTACGTAGGTTTACTTAATTATTTAGTCAATTTGTATGAATAGTACCGTATCTCTAGCTTTGTGGTCTGACAGCAGTGTCGAAAATGTCGAAATGCACATAGTTGCTCACATATACAAATTGTGTGTGCGTGTGTGTGTGCGCGTGTGTGTTGAATTGTTTGCACCATTCTCATTATCATGTCTGTATGTATGTATGTATGTATTGGTTTTTCGCTTACTTATTGCGCATGCGTGAATTTTATAACTTAATCTACTTAATTCTATTCTATCAGCTTTCAACTGTTGTCGAAGAAACACTGTGACTAGTGGTTAATAAGTGTTCGGGAATGGGTATGGGTTGGGTGCGCAGCGGTTGCTTCTTCTGCAAAGGAAAAAAATAATTAAATATTAATTAGAATTACAAACTTTCTCAATTTTTTGTTTGTTTTTTTTTTGTTTTGGTTATCTTACCTTTCTTCTAAATGGAAAACAGCCAGCTTTTTCGGGCACCAACGGCGCATTGATCAATAAATCTGGTGTTGGACTATCATCGACGCCGAATACGTTCAGTTCGCGAAAGCATTCAGTTTCCATCATTTCGGTTTGCCATGAAATCGACACAGAGCCAGTATTGAATTTACTATAAAAATTCGTGTCGGAATCATCAATATTGACACCCTTAACGGTAGAGAATTGTTCAATGTCGAGCACATCCTTGGCATAGACGGCGTGAGGCTATAAATAGTTAGATATGGCAAAGAAGTCATAAATTTAATTAAATATACACTTTCATTTTCAATTTTATTCGATATATATATATATATATATAATGGAAAAATGTTGCTTATTGAAGCGATTTTCCGTCATCGAGCTGTAAAGTTTTGCTTCAGCGTTGTGCCATCTTCATTAGAACTGTTATAAATAATCAAAACTCACGCATTTTCTGCATTTCACTTTCGAGCGGAATTGCAATTTGTGTCTATCTAAACTGCCGCGTAAAGTGAAAAATTTCGAGTGGAAGTGGAATGCAGAATATGCCGGAATAGCAAAAAAAAAAGATTGAAGTTATTATCAATTTATATAACTTCGTTAGTTTTAGTAAGTTAGCGGTTCTATAATATTTTTTTAAATTGGAGCTAAGAAATCAAATACCAAAATTAAAGTTTTATTGTTGTAGAAAATAAATCTAATAAAACGGTCCAAAATTTGACAAAATTTCTTTAAATAACATGCCTAGTTTTTTTTTTTACACTGAACTCCATAAAATGTGACCGAAAATAACTCATAAGAACATAAGCGAAAAATAGCCTATTTTCATTTTCAACGCAATTTTTATTATGGTGAATTTCTACACTATACTAAGCGTGATGAATCATTATTATCAGGGTATTACACGATTGTAAACATTTTTTTTCGACACCCTATAAAAACAGCTAAATCGGGTTTTCTCTATAATGCTTTAGATATTTTCCCATTGGATAGGGCCATTTAATATTAAGGTATGTGAGTATAAAAAGCATGTCGTAACTGCCACCACTACACATTAACATATTCTGACTATTTATTTTTTATTTCATTTTACAACAAAAACCACTTTGATTCAGTTAAAATCTTTTTGTTCAAATGTGAGAAAAAACTAATAAACCTTACTCAAGTTTTAAAATTTTTTAATTAGAATCTTTAAAGTCAACTAGATAACAGTAAAATAAAGCAATGCTTGCAATTTTTTATAGGGGGAAACCGCGCAAAACCACCAAGGCAAAATATTATACAAAATCAACGCAATTTTAGAACAACATAAAAGTTTAATTTTAATAATTTTAAACTAATTTGTTTCTAAGAACTCTGATTAAAATTTAAAAAAACTTATGTAAAGTTTGTTGAATGTCTTCAATCAGAAACAATTTAAACGGGGTTTGCTGTAAAATGAACTCAAAAAAATTATTAAAATTAAATATAGAACAAAAGAAACCAAGCCTGAGCTATAGTTTTGACATGCACTATATGTCTTTATGTATTTACTGTGTAAAAACCACTAAATCGGGTTTGCTATAACCGTTTTATTTGATTACATTTTTTTCCCCCTGTAATCAATAGTAAGAAAATTTTCAGAAAATATAAAACATTTTGGTTTGACATTATATGATAATATTTTTTGGAGGCATTATGTATGCTTTTTAATTGCCGTTACAACGTTGTATATAATTTAAAGAAATCCGTCAGGAAATAAAAATAAACACAAATCTAATTTTTTTTGACCTATACATCGTACCACCCATACTACAAAAAATAAAAGAAGCAAAAAGCAAATGTGAAAATGTGTTTTTGAAATAATCGTTTACTTACATCCGGAGCAAATGGCGGCTTTACCATGCCCGCCTCCAGCCGTTTCCAATTAATGCAATTGAAGAATGGATGTAACTTTACCTCACGCGCACCATAGCGACCATTTCGACAGCCAAGTCGCACTTTTATTGATTTAGCAAGCAATTGCTGGCATAATGACTTTGCCTCATCGTTAAATTTGCTGGAATACTTTTCAGGATCCTCCTAAAAAATACAACAAAGAATTAAGAATTTTTAAAATTGCATTTCCATATCTACTATGGAATTTCGGCAAATGTAGTTACAAATTTATAATTTTACAAATTTCGCATTTATTAGTTTTTTAAAGCTTTATTTATTGAATTAACAGCCCACCTTTACACGCCGATCGACTTCCTCACGTTTCACCTTCTCTTTGCGCATGCGAAATGGCGCCTGTCCTTCGATCATTTCGTAGAGTAAACAACCGAAACTAAACCAGTCCGGTGAGAATGAGTATTTTTCATTGTCGATGACTTCCGGTGCCATATAGCCTGTTGAATGGATCGGAATAAGTAGTTTCATAGTTTGATATAAAAATAACGACAAATGCAAAAAGTACGACTTATTTTTGATACCCACCTACTGTACCGACACGCCCGCGTACCATTTCACCTTCTGGTATTTCAACGGCTAAACCTAAATCTGATATTCTCACATGCCCATGATCGTCTAATAATATATTTTCTGGTTTACAATCTCTATACACAATACCCTGTTGGTGTAGATGTTCCAGTCCGCACACCACTTCGGCAGCATAGAAACGGGCACGTACCATTTCGAAGCCCGGATCGCCGCCCATATTGTAAATGTGGAATTTTAAATCGCCGCCTTTAAAAGATTAGAACAAGTTATTTCAAAAGATTAGTGGAAAATCCAGTATATGTATGTTCAAAATATTTCGATGTAGAATGAAATTTCGTTAAATTATGAATTGAAATAAATAATAGAAATACACCCAGAGGTTTGCTATTGGAACTTCGAAGGCCCATATCTTGATATTTTTTTTTTTTTAATTATCACTCAATCTCTCAATCAGATACGGTCCCTGCTTTTGAGTGCAATATATACCCGAGCAGAATTTTGCGTGCAGTGCTTTTTTTTACAATATTCGCAATGGACTCATCTACTAAATTTTTATAGAAAATATGGTTCATTCTATAAGAAAAACCCTACAAATTTAAGTTGCGAACTTTGTACAAAAAAAAAGCAACACATTTTTTACCAAACTTTCAAACTTCTGAATCAAGGCGAATTCATACAAGGTGATAGCATCTCATGAGATGATTGCTTGTTCTTCTTTCCAAATTCGTTTTATGGTTTTGTTTACACAAACAAAATACGTGAGCAATGCCGGGCGAATTTATATTTTGACATTTCACACGCAAAATTACACAAACAAAATACACAGCGGATTCGCCTTGTTTATCTTGCTATCATCTTCTGTGGATTCATCTTGATATGAATCAAAATTTTTAGAAAATTTTCTTCCATATAATGAATGCTTGAATTTTTGTTCATATCCAAGAAAAACGCAACACCACTACTTACTATACTTTATTTTTCTCTTTTGAAATCTTGATGAAAATTTGTGGAATTTTTTTTAATGTGTCAAAAGTTTGAAACTTTATTATACTTATATAGTAAATAATCAAAAGGTGTGAATATGCGATGTAGTTGTGATTATGTGATGATGGACCAAATATCCAACCATTAATGCATTACTTCATACATTTTGGACATTTTGGAACAGCCAGGAGTGCTTACCCCGAAAAGTCGATATTTGCTTTGCGCCTAATCAAACTTAGTTTAGGATAACAATACTCAAGAAAATATTGAACGGGTGGACCATCCTACTTAATATAAATAATAAAATAGAGTTAAGCCCGGAATATACGGAAGTATTTTGCAATATTGGTAAACGCCGCATTAATATCGATGTCTATAAAAAACGCCCATATTCATTAAATATGAAGTTAATTTCCTCCCCATACAACATTTACTTTGCTTTAGATTCGCCACTGGTTTGGTGCCTAGTCACCACCTCCATTCTTTACAACTTTAACGCAATGCGCCTCGACTATATCTACCTAATATTGTGATTTTTTGTAGCCGTTTTTGGAATACTTCGCCATACTATCCAAAATTTTTATATGAATTGATGAAAGCTTCTTATTCCCCCCCCCCCGTAGCTAAAGGTTCATTATGCTGGAAAGTTTAGACCGCGTTCGCATCGGGTTGCTGTGTCTAATGATCGTAAACGACTTTCTATTCCCCAGGCGACTTAAAAATTATGGGGAATTATCCTATTGTCAGTCTCAAATTAGTATTTTTGATTAAAACCACAGTAGCTTATTTTGGTCATGGATTTTAGGAAACACCGTTGGTGAAGATTAAATACCTAGAATTGATTCCGGAGAGGATCCCAACGTTGAGGGCAGGGTTCGTAAAGCCACGCATGGAAAATAAGCAAGAGCAGAATCTTGAAACCCTATATAATCTTACATAAATCCACATACCGGGAGAATAAGTACAATCAATCTCTCGCCACGGTGAAGTAGTTTTGTCGGATTATTTTACCGTAAAAGTAAATTTTAAGAAAGTAGATTGAGTTCAAACCCATAAATACAAACAAGGTGCTTGGTCCGTTATTAAACCGGTATAGCTATATACATAAATACCACGAAAGTTATATCGGCATCTCTGGGAAAAACATCGCTAACAGTCGCTGCAGAAAGCTGATAACTGAAATATCTCCAATAGAACTTTCCAATAAAATTTGACAAGTAATATCAAATGCGTTCTCGTCGAACGAATTATTGAAAACAGTGCTTAAGAGCTAACAGTGAAATAATTGCCGAAAACAAATCTGCTCAAATAGGATTTGGTGATTTCAAAGTATGCACATACAAAATACATATGCACCCATTCATAAATCAACCACAGCTTTGCCTATTCTCGGCCACAGCGCCTTGGAGGGTGGGGTTTTATTTTTGACGGCGAAAGCTATTAGGTGCCAGTAGCAGAGTAATTTATGACATTGCACATTTATTATGTATGTACATACATAGAAACCCAATAAACCAAATATATTTACTGCACGCTTAATACATCGGTCAACACGGTGTTTGTAAGGTGTTTACTCCAAATCTCTAAGTTATTAAAGAGCAAAAACTATCACTTATACAGTAAATAAATTGCCATTTATTTTGGGAAACAATTATGTAATATACATACTACATATATACATAGCTACTTTTTAGAATAAAAAAAAATCGATTCACGTAAACAACTATACTATTACGAATAATTTGGAAATACTCATATCCTAACACCAACTTAGAAACAAGATTTAGAAAACCTTCACTAATAGGTTACCCTACTTAACATATGAAATTGATTATATGTAGAATGTTTGTCACGATTTAGCTCTTAAATTACTGCACCGAGTTTGATATTTTTTTAAAGAAACTTTTGTGAAAAGCAATAGAGTGGTTTACTATTTTTTTTTTTAATTTTTAAAAGTAAAGTATATTTTAGTGCATATCGGAAAGTATTTTTTTTTTAATGATGGAACCACGCAAAAATGTTGAAAAATGGGGGAGAAATCCATGATTCAGTGGAACGTGTCGCAATTGATACCGTCCATTGGCGTGCAAAGTAGCGTCCGTAATTCTGAACTGTACCAGTGAATATAAATATCTTGTTAATTTGTATACTCTATATGAACCTCAGAAAGTCAATGAAAACTGAAAATGATAAATTTTTTCCTATGTTTGAATTTTGAAATCGATTTTCAACGTAAAAATTGTTCATATTTTCACTTATAAAATCATTCATATTTTTTGGTTCACATAGAACAGTTTTCCATACTTTCATACTTTACAAAATATAAGTTGAATCAGATTGATAGGTTAGGTTAGGTTAGGTTGGAGTGGCAGCCGCCTTCAGCGGCTCACTTAGGCCAATATTTGGCCCATTGTGTTACCACAAGATTGATAACTGAGATAGTTTTCGCGCAATCGTGCACGCAAATTGCAAAAACATGGTTTTCAGAAAACGCGCTTCAAAGTTTTGATAAAGTGCAACACGCGCTCGACGCGCTTGTCGATTACCTACATAAAACATCTTTTGAACCATTTCGAAATCAAAGCTAATATTTTACACATATGTTTTTAGATAGTTTTGGAAGAGATTAAGCAAAAAGAGGAATTTTTTTCGATTCAAATGATCCGACGCCCTCAAGACCTACATATAATATATTAGAGTGCATCACTACCCATACAAAAACAAAAAAAAAAAAAACAAAAAAAACAGCACTGTTTTTGCATCAGAATTATAAACTCAATATATTTTAAGACTTGCAGCAAAATATTTCGGAAAAATCTTAAAATTTACGTGAGGTACACCGATTTTAAAATACCTGCAAAAATTTAATTTTTTTTGTTTTAGGTAAAAGTAGCTTCTGAAAATATTTGTTAGAAAAAAATCACCTCAAATGATAGAACAGTTTAAACTTATAAGAGCTACATACAAGTGTTGTTTATTTGCCAAGAAAATACCTTTCCAATGATACCTTGTAAGCCTAAATCCGTCAAATTCGAACTGAGTTATTTAAGGAGGTCCGGTCCTCTACTCTCAAGGCATGAAATCGAGCGCGTTTTTTTGGAAATAAATTCCGAAGGATGGATTACAACATTTTTTTATTTTATTTAAAAGGAACATGCTTTTACTTCAAAATTCTTGTATCGAATACCAAAAAAAAAAAAAATTGCCGGCCTTGAAACGTCATTAACTAAATTCATGTTGAAACTGCGCGGGTCCCGCTCAAGTAAAATTCTGGCCAGTTGGGTTATTTGTATTCAAAAATTAAATATTATTTATAATCACAGTTACGTTGGCTATGCTTTCCCGAAACAGATTTTTTATTTTGTAAATTGTAAAATTTATGCAACAATTTATTAAAATTTTCAATTTTCACGTTATTTTTTGACATATTAGAGACTCTAAAAATGGAACAAAATAAAATTTCGCAAATCGTACTCGGAAAAATTTAGCGGTATGCTCACTGATTAATTAAATATAAACATTTTTCAAATCGGACCAATACTTTTATGAAAAGTCTTACTCGGCAGCTAAAAAAAAACCCCTACTTTCGGGAAAACGCGTTTAAAGATGGCGCGCCACGCTCAGCTTCTCGAAAACAGCCGGAGACGGCTATATTACGGAGCCCAGGAGCATGCAAAGGAATGTGATTTCCATGAAATCCTCTCTGTGGTGTATTCTTGGATACATATAGATTGATATTAAATATATGTAAAAAAAATGAGGACCCCTTAAGCTTTTTTTCTTAACCAAGCTTCCAAAAGCAACAAAAGCAGCGTCAAAAATCTCATTAATATGATTCCGTGGAAAATTTTTGAAAATATTTTTAGGATGTCGTTTTTTAAGCTTAAACCGTTTTATAATATGATTTGATTTTTTTAATATTTGAAAAACACTTTTTATTTACAAAAAACTCAATTTCCAGAGTCATTTTCAAATCGGTACAACTCACGTAAATCTTAATATATTCTCGAAATATTTTTAAAATATAATAAATTTCATAATTCCGGTGGAAAAACGCTTTTTGTAAATACGAAAGGATTTAAACTAACAAAAACCCAAAATGTTCCTTTTTTTCATGATTTCATCGATCATTTATGTTAAAATTGAAGAAATTTGTGACCTCCGATAGTTATAACAGCTATAACTTCTCCCGTTTTAACTATTAAGGCTATACCTTTTTTTTTGTTATTTTTTTTAGTTTGTTTTCAAATAAAAACAGCCTTTAAGCTCGTACATATTACTTAAAATATTTGAGGTAGAGTACGAAGGGAAAACTCATTCTTTTTCCATTAATGAACGCTAAAGCTACTACATATGCATGTAATATAAGAATGAGAATATTTTCCTCCTCTTCCTCCCACTAAATTAAACTCACCATTCATTATCGTCAACACCAGGCAGAGTGCATCTTTCGTCTCGTACGCATATGCCAAATTAACAACGAAGCGGGAATTTATTTTCTGCAAAATCTGTTTCTCTATAAGCACCATAGATTCGCCCTTACGTTTTTTTATACGCTTTTTCTCGAGTTTTTTGCAAGCGTACATTTTACCAGTAGCACGTACCTGAAAAATAAAAATTAAAAAAATATATATGTATATATAAAATACACGAAAAGGTACATGAGTGTACATTATATAGATATGTATGTATGTAGGTATACACGTGTGTGTGAGTTCTTCATGTACGCCATAAAAATGTGTTGAAAATGCTCCTCCTGGACATGCATCCATTTGTATAAATATTTGCATATTTTACACATTTTTCCCCAGTTTATTTTCAACTACATTTCACAACATACATACTTATGTGTACATATGTGCTTTTTTACAATACATTTACATTTTTACATACCTGACATGCACAGACCTCGCCAAAACCACCTTTGCCCAGCACACGATACATGCGAAACGTTTTGTAGGTGATGGGTTGCGCTTCGAGCCATTTCCATTGCAAATATCTGTGTAGGTGAAAAGGTGAAAATGGATTATTTTAAAATGCAATCATACATTATAATCAGCTGCTAGGAACAGCATATTATAAATGTAAATATTTTAGCTAATGAAATGGCAAAAAAAGTATGAATGCAGACATGTCGCAAAATAATTTTAAAATACGAGTCATATGTATTTTCACTAGAACTTTTGAAGCGGGATTCCTTTTGGGGTGAAATTGATAAATGCAGTATATATTCACTAAAGCTTCGAGCATTTACAACTGAGGTAATGCATAGTGGTATAAAGTATCAATACATAAATATCGAATTTTAAAGACTCGATACCCAAAATCTCGATACTATATTAAAACTGAAGTTCAGTCATATTTTTTTATAAAAAGAAATCTGTTTGCTAGTTAGAAAGTGTTTGCAAAAGTAACAATTAGGTCGTTTTGAAATACAGGTACTCTTTCCGGTCCATCGCTTTATATTACACATTTGGCCCTTTGAACTTGGGAAAAGTTAATAGCAGAGGACGGATCTTACCTAAAATTTAAAAGGGATGATGCGGGCCTTGTATTCCTTCTTTAATAGTTTTTGCATTTCGGCTGATTATCATATCTATATATTCGCGTCATTTTCAAAATTTTATAGATGCCCTAGGAGCATTTCTGTATCAAAAAGAAAATTGGGTAAGAATTCCTGAAGTGGGCCACCCAAAAATCTTCTGATTTCAGTTTTTGTTGAAAATACACTACTTTGGTAGTGTTTGAGTTCAAACATTAATATCTTGAAGGATTTTTGAAAAAAAAAAAAAAAAAATTTTTGTAGCTGATATGAACAAACAAAGATTTTCGTCACTTTTTTTCTATAACGTGTCATTTTCGCTAGACTGAACCGATTTGAAAAATTCAACCGCCTATCAATTCAAAATTGAATAAACTCAATAATTATATTCTTTCGGAAATTAATTTTAATGTATTACTAAATTTTTATTAAAACAATAGTTTTAAACAATATGGTATCGAAATTCGTGCCCCTAGTAATGTACACTTGGATGGGTATAATTTATGAGCCAATGCGCGTTTAGGCCGTTACAGAAATTACTTATGCAGCTGTGTAGAATATTATTCCAATTGCGAAGAATCAATATGTTGTCGTTATTAATAAAAACCTAATGTTTATAATATTACGTAAAAAAAAAAATTTTACAAAAAATCGGGAAAACTGGGAATGCCACATTGCACATGGTAGGGATCTAATTTTCTATATAATTGTTCGACTCTCAAAAACTAAAAAAGTCTTCAACCGATTGAGCATATACGAGGGCAATTTGGAAAGTCCATGCAAAAATAGTGCAAACAAAATTGTTTCGGGCAAATTTATTTTTCAACGTTATCTCCTTTTAGTTCGATACACTTAGTCCAACGATGTTGCAACTTTTTGAAGCCTTCCAAAAAACAGGCTGCGTGGAAGTCTCGAAAATAGGCTTCGGTTTCCAATCCAATTTCCTCATTTGATAAAAATCTCTTACCACCGACCGAGCCATTTCTTTAAGTTTGGAAACAGATAATTGTCGCAGAGAGCTAAATCTAAAGAATACGAGATATGATATGCGATTGTTCGTAGCCTAAATCATACAGTTTTGCCATTGCTTCGAAGTGTTCATTCGTTGACGTTTTTGGTCCATGGTGAGCAAAATTGGCAACCATCTTGCGGATAGCTTCTTCATATCGTGGATTTTTGCTATCGTTTCTTCAGTGAAATCAACTTTTGGCCTTCCAGAACGTTCAGCATCATTGGTGCTTTTAAGACCACAACAAAAATCTGCGATCCATTTGTAAATCATTCTAATTGAATCCCGGAAGAGTCCGGGATATGTTTATCAAGCTTCGCTTTTATTTCTACAGGCGTTTTCTTGCGTAAAAAAATAATATTTGATGATAACACGAAATTCACTTTTTAAATTTTTCATAAAACTCAAAAGTAGTTTGCTTCGAATGGCTTCCGAAAAAAAAATAATTGACAGATATTCTTGAAACTTCGTATTTAATGATTTGAAAATTGGTACTCTAATACGGTAAAACCATTTTTTTTTGTGGAGACGGCTGATAAATTTTCCACGGATTTTTCAAATTGCCCTCGTATGGGCGTCAAAGGATTCGTTTCGGCGCGGAGAAGGATTATAGCCATGGCGAAAAGAATTCAACAAAATTCAATCTTGGATTATAGCAATATTTTGAAGGGGGTTGCCAGCTGTTTAAAAAGTCGAATATAATTATATTATACACAAGCTATGTATATGAAATAATAAAATATGGGTGCCAAACGGTTCGCTCAGGCGAGGATAAGGTACAGTGTTATAATCTGAAGAGGGTTGCAACCTATTTTGAAATTCGACTTTACTAAAATTATACACAAGTTATAGGAAGTATTAATATATGGATGTCAAACGAAAGAGTCCTACGGAAAATTTTGTTTAAACATTTAAAATATTTTTGAGGAACTTTAAGAGGTTTGCCATCTGATTTAGAATTCAATTCAATTCAAATTAATTAACAAGTCGAATTAATGATTACATAATGAGTGGCAAGCGCCAAATCAAATTCCATATGGATTGAGGGAACTAGGTAATGGAAATAGGTATTTCAATATGCGGGCGAGGCAGACGAACTTTAACACAGATTAATTTCGAAAGCGTTTTGAAATCACCAAATCTTTCAATATGTGTGTCAATATAAAACATTAAAGAAAGTTGAATTTGAAAAATATATCTGGGCATTCATAAGTTAAATCAAATAGTTTTAATATGGGTGTCCAGCAAAAGCGATGTAGTTCAAAAATATTTCACTTAATGATTGCCACCTTTTAAAAAGTTTAATTAAAGTCAAGTTAAATGAAATGTTAAAATATGCGTGTACAACGAAAAGGTTTTGTGTGCGAAAATATTTTCCTACCTGCCTCACCAAAGTTACGTTTTTCACCCCGGATTTATAAAATTTATTATATTTTAAGACTTCCGCCAAAATATTTCGCAAAATTATTAAGATTTATGTGAGCTGGGCTGATTTGATTTTTTTTTTAATATTAAAAATAAAATCATCTTAGATCATAAAATAGTTAAAGCTCAAAAGATCTGGATAAAAATATACATTTTTTTATGGAATCATAATGAGATATTTGATGCGGTTTTCAAATCGGTTGAGTTTTTTTTTTTTTGATGATGGTGAGCACTGTAATATACATAAATTTGTAAGCTAATAAAATATTAGTTTTAGTATGTTCAAAATTATGGTCTGCTCATGGCACATCTAATAAGCAGCTTTTTTTACTGACATTCTTGTATCTAAAGGCAACACCAAATACAAGCGCCTGTTATATTTCCTATCTGCTGCTGCTGCTGCCTCGTCAATGTACAGAGAGATTTTGATTAAATTTCGTTTCCACACTTACCGATGGAAATACATTGAAGTCTCGAATTCTCGAAATGGCTCGCCTGCCAAAAAGGCCTTAACTGCAGTCACACACGGCTCGAAGAGTTCCTTGTTGCCGCTGGTGATTTTGTCTCGTACTCGCGCAATGAGATCGTCGTTGAGTACATCCAGCACCAATTCATCGCGAGTGCCAGTATTCAAATTTTTACCACCCGCACTATAAAGACAATTGCTCTCCTTACCACCACCACCGCCTCCTCCCCCACTGCCTTCACCGCTCCCACCACCCACCGTATCACCTGCATCCACACCACTATCACCGCCACCGGATCCACCGGCATCATTGCATTTAGTCCCACTGCAATCGCTCAGTTGTTGTTTTTGTTGCTCCAGCTGCTTCGGATCATTACCATTATGTTCGTCCCCATTGTGATGTTCGTATTTTTTATGTTTGTTGCTGCTGCTATTGTTGGCGGTGGTATTGTTGCAATTTTCAGTCTCTGCTGCAGTATTATTTTCAATGGTGGAACTGGTGATATTGGCATCAACATCATCATCATCATCATTATCATTGACCGATCGTATAACATCGACAATATCGCAAATGCCATTATTCAATGCCATCGGCGTTTCAATGTCCAAGAAACGTCGACCAATATCGACAGCAATGGCAATACGATTCTCATCGTATTCTACGTCGTATCTAAATTTCGAGGTGGATGATAGTAAAAAAGATATTCTAATAATAGGTATATAAATCATAACGTGTCTTTCTAAGCAAATAATATTACTCACCGCTGCACTTCATCCAGGAACGAAATGTACCGAAAGTATATTGGCCGCTTGCTTTCACAAAACTGTCGAAATAATGTACGGCCAATGGGTTGCTGGTCTATCACGTAACCATAACTTATATCTGATGGAGAAATTAAAACAAGAAAAATTGTGTATGTTAATACTTATTTACATGTAGTAGTTGTTTAAAGATAAACATGGAAAAATTTAGAGATGCAGACATAATGTGCCATAATTGTAACATTATAACTGAAAAGATAAGTCGAGGTATAAAACTCTATGTATGCAAGTATGAATTACTTATTGTCGGTCCTCTAAACACATTATTCCTCATTGCATACAAATACAAAAAAAAAGTAGCCACGCAAAAGTCAAAACTACAAATAAAACACTTTTGTGGATCAACGCAAGCATTCTAAAAACTCGTTTCACTTTTTTTTTAATACAAAAAAAAATTTTTAGTGGGGGGTGTGTATTGTGAAACAGAGTTGGAAAACTATCAAAACTCGCCCATCGAGAGTTTCGATAGTAATGTCTGTATACGAAAATCGGTCGTATATTAAACTATACCTAAGGTCCTAAACCCCAAAAAAAATAACCCTTATGGTGGAATTGCGATAAATGTAACCTGCATATTCGAAACTTTGAAAGATTCGCAATAATCCGATGGTCTCTTGAAAAAATCCCATATTTCGGAAATATTCTGTTTTGGTTCTGTCATTAATATTTCGTAAATTTGGCGTTTGCGTTTGCCGTTAATTTTTTCGTTTGAAATTTGTTTGCGTACATATATTTTTTCCGAGGGCAATTTTTTCATTACTTTACTTGAAAAATCTACATAGTTCCATCGTGAAAACAGCAGAACAACAATGCAAAACTCTGTGGGCAAAACACGAATAAAATAACCGATTTATTTAGCTAAAGTTTTTGTTTATTTTTTCCTTATTTTAATTTTAATATCTAGTTTTATTAAAAAAATTAATATTTATAAGAACGTAATAAAAAAATTCGCCACATTTCGTAATTTTATATTTTGACTTCGATAAGTGAAAATCTCGCTAATTTGGAAACCTCATTAATGCGTAAATATTCCCGGTCGGTTGCGCTAACAAATCTACATTTCTGTCTAGTTTTATATTAATGAACTAAGCGCAATTTCGATCAAATGTTCTTCATTAAACTTTGCACAAACTCAAAGATCGATAAAAAAGTTCTTGCGTGTTTCGTGCGCAAGCAATTGGAACACTTCTTTGCCGTAGTCATAATGTATATGCGCACTGCTCGTTTTTCGCTGGTGTTCTTTCATTCACTCTTTTAATGTAAGTGGTCTGAAAGTCTTTCTTTTAAGTACTACCCGCATCAAGTCAATAGCGTGTTCGGTCTTAGAAGAAAGAAGTATTAATTAAGTGTACAATAATTGCGACCACTGCATGCATATCTCTGATCAGGACATGATCCTTGTTAAGCCAGTTTTTTCTCTACCCAAATTTTTGGTTAATTTTACCTATGCCTAGGAAAATATCAACCTTGAACCGCTGTCTTTAAATTCATACCAAATAAGAATCTTTTCCTTGCCTCGGAATTTAAGTTATGGCTTAGTGGTTTTTTTCCTATGTTTTTTCACTCAAAATATTCTATCTATAATAACTAAGTAAAATATGAGCTTCCGAAAAATGAGAAAGAGTAAATTTTAAAAACTGATCAATTTTTTAATCGAATTAATAACCCATTAATTTTCTAATTAAAGTTTTTCCGCCGTTTAAAGTTCATTGAATGTTACAAAGCCAGATATATTTTTTCACAATGAACTAGAGATATCTAATTATTTCCCGAGCCAAATAACATTAATCGAACTACCAACAAATTTTTTAAAACTTTTAGTAACAAGTTTTCGGTATACCATTCCGCAGTTAATGGGAGACACCTTTCCAGGAGGATAAGAGCTGCGATCTTTGATCGAGAAAGCAAACCGACATCATCACTTTTGTTGTTTAGCTTTTACTGGTAGCTTTGTTCCTGTAGGGCTCCATACCATGGACTGCTTTGATTTAGAACCAATATTTGTCACTGGTAACAACTTTACTATAGTTACTAGACTCTCTATTCTCGAATTAATTTTTTTAATTTTTATTTTGGTCCTCATTTAAAATTCGTTTAATCCATCGATTAGATTTGTTCGTGTATCTCAGATGATAACGTAGTATTCGCGATACAGCGCTATCACGTTCAAGTCTAATTCATCAGCAATCATCTGTTGTGTCATTCGTGGATCTTCAGCAACTTTGGACTGCACAAGAGCCACAGTGACGTCATAATTGTAGGATTTTAGTCAACCTTTTCGCAACACGTCCTCTATAGAAAAATGTGCTGTCTGGAATTTTTGGAACTACTTGGAAATAGTTTGTAGAGATGGTGCAATCGTTTCATATGTAGTTTGACAGTCATTGAATATTTGCAGTGGCTTTAGTTAAAGCAGAGAAAAGAAGAGAATCATAATGCGAATTTCGGTTTGCATTGTTAGCGGAATTACGTCTGATCAACCCTCAGCTATTTCGCGGTTTCTCGTCTCTATTTTAACCGATCGTTTTGAAATTTAAAAAGAGATCTCGTAAAACAATTGCAAAGGGTTTGGTATATTTTGACTTTGTTTGAAAGATTTAACAGTCCCCAACTAAGGGAACCTTTGTTAGTCCGCCGTAGAAGGAACTAACTAAAGGAAATAAAAAATTAACCAAAAAAGACTTAGCAAGGTGAAACACATTGCAAATATATTGTAAAAAAAAACCAGTCACCTTATATGGTCAATTCGGCAAGGTCTGTCAGATTGTTGTTTCTGTAGCAGCATAGCGGTATTCGGGGTATTTTATACTTCAAACCTATTCTCCGCATGTAAAATGCCTGCGTACGGACCTCCGGTATACATATTTGCCAGATTAATTACAGCGACTTTAACAAAATTCTCATCTTAAACTATCTTTTCAATTTTTTTTTTCTGAGGCAACAAAAAAAAATTATGTGGTGCTTGGCTTTTTCAGTGGCGGAAATCGGGCAAGAACGAGAATTACTCTTGCTATTGAATTCTCGCTTTGTCAAAGAGAAAATCGAAGCCCGATTCAATTAATTTCCAAGAATAATATCTAAAAAAAAGTTCCGCAGATGGTTTCATTACCCTAGAAAATACCAAAACTAGGTGACCAGACACACAAGTGTTTGAATGAATGAAACAATCTCTGCTTTACACGCCGCATTAAAAAAACCCCCTTTGAATCAACGAACTCAGTTCCTGACCCAATTTTTTCTTCGTCATATGTAGCAACTTCTACAAAAGTCATTGTGTACGATTTTGTAATTTAAAAAGTAATAATGAAAATTGCACTTATTTCGCGAATACTCGTAAAACCAAGTATGCATAATTGACAATGAGCAAAAGGACTCTCAAATTTTACTTTGCGCACATAAAGTACATTTGAGCAAAGCAATATAAGACAAATTAACTCAATGATAAAAACCAAAAGAGAGGAAAATTAAATACGAAAGTTGTTAAGCAGAGGATACACGAAAATATAAAATAAAACACATCAAAGTAAAAGTTTCCACAAAATGTGCTGATGTAAGTAAGGACGACCAAGTACACACACATACATACATACACATACATTACACAGATATGATTTTGAGCGTTTGATGCTCCTAATCCACCTTGTTAGAACTTTTTCATGCTTACTTTGGACTTTATTTACTTTTACGATATAGTAATCGAATTACTTACCTAATTTGTCTTTGAGGTGTATACACTGCGATATGTGTGGAAATTGTAGTATTTTGCGCCATTTCTTGCTCTTGCCTTTGTTGCTATCTGAACCACCTAGAATGTAAAGGAAAAAAAAACTTATTATTGGCGAAATGTAAATACAAATAGGATACTTATAGTAGTAGAAATTAGAATGTGAGTAATACACAAAGAAGTTAAATTAAATGCTACTACGAATGACTTATATGATAACTGTGGAAGTTCGATAATTGGTAATTGGAATTTCAGTAGATCAAGTAGTATGTAGAGAGCTTTTATAGTGTATACCAGCTTTTTCACTATGATGAGACTTTGTAAGGATTAAATATTTTGATATAAATCCCTTTATCCGCTATTTCACCTTCGTCAGTCTGACAAGATTGAAATAAACACCAAATAGATATATAAAGGTGTTTAAACGATAAACAAAGAATGTCTTGTTTTATTCAGTAATCTTTATTGGCATACTTCAAATCGTCACTAATCATGATGCTTAAATGTTTAAGTCTTTTAGCTGGCTCCTGGTCAAGAAAGTTATGACTAAACAAAAGGCTAAACGAATAGGCAGATATATCAACCCAGTTCCGCTCTATTTGAAAATCAGTTTAGATCGCGAAAGGATTTACTGAATTAGTTGCACTGGGCAAGGCCCATACTTATGTCTCTCTGATGAAAATCACAGTACACAGAGCGAAAATATCACCTAAAATGCCCTCTAAATCAGGACACAATTTGGTGGATTTCTCTATGTTTTTTTCGAAGAAGAAGCCCTTCTTATTATGACCTGAAATGCCTTTTAAATAAAATCAAGAAGATAATCTGTAAAACTAAGATGGAAATTTTTCAATGTAATTAAGAATGTGTTCCCTTAGAATTACGAGGAAAACCTTTTCAATTAAATCTAGAGTTAACCTATAAAATTAATATGAAGAAAACCTCTCAATATAATTAAGAAGATGACCTGTAGAAATAAGATGAAAACGTTTTCAATAAAATCTAGTAGGTAACCAGTAAAACTAAGATAAAAACCTCTTCAATTTATTTAGGAAGGGAATCTTGGCTTTCATTAGAATCTTCTCTTAATTTTAATAAGCCGATGATCTTATCAATTTGAAACTATTTTTTTTAAGTAGATTGTTTTCTGTTTTTTTTTTAATTACAAAAGTAGTACTTATAATTATAATACGTTTTAGTATTCATGTATTATTATCACAAGTTGTATATGTATATTTGCTTATAATATAAGAACAATTAAAATAAGTATAACAATTGGTGTTGCCAAATTATGCCTAGTATGACACTTGCCATTTCTTGAACTTTAATACAAATTTAGACAGGACCTGGCAACTTTAATATAGATGCACAACAAAAACAACCAGAGAAAAATATAGCACCACTCTCGAGTAAAGATATTTATTCTAAACAACAATGATAACTTTATTCATTAAAAATAAGTAAATCAAACATTTTCATTTTGAAAATACAAAAAGGCAAAGAACAATATTGATTATATAAAACTAAAAACAATATAAAGGGTGTTTTTTTTTTGGACATGTGGTTTCAAGAAGAAATAAAACGTATATTATAAATTATTGTTATGGCCAAGAATTTAGCTTCACTATAAAGATAAGGGTTTGCCATTATGTTTTAAAAATGACTTCGGTCAAGTGACTACCGCGACTGGCTCGAATAAATTCCAGCCGAGAGGCCTAATTTTCGACCACTTTTTGCAGCAATTGGGGCCGTATGTCAGCAATAACGCGCCGAATATTCTCTTCTAAGACGTCAATCGTCTCGGGCTTATCTGCGTAAACAAGCGACTTCACATAACCTCACCGTCCAGCGGTATTAGATCGCACGATCTTGGAGGCCACGCCACAGGCCCATGACGCGAGACAATGTGCTCATCAAAAGCTTCCTTCAATAAATTTATTTTTTCGTTGGCGCCGTCGTGTTGGAACCAAAGGTCGTCCAAATATTCAAAACTTCTCCGAATCAGGGACGAAAAAGTCATTAATCATGGCTCCTTAGCGTTCCCCGTTGACTGTAACATTATGGCCGGATTGATCTTTGAAGAAATATGGACCAATGATTCCCTCTGTGCATAGAGCGCACCAAACCGTGACTTTTTGAGGATATAACGGCGTCTCATCTACGGCACATGGATTCTCAACACTCCAAATGTGACAATTTTCTTTATTAACGCACCCATTCAACCAAAAGTGAGCTTCATTGCTGAACAAAATGTTCTTGTGAAAATCGGGATCGGTGGCGATCTCATTTTGGGTCCATTCACCGAACATGCGACACGCTTGATGATTGCTGGGCTTCAATTCTCGCAAATGACAAACCAAACTATGTATACATGAAGTAACAGCTGTAAAAAAGACCGTCTAAAAAACACCCTTTATGTTAAGTAGGTTATTCAAAAAGCAAATAAAGTTGGTTTCTTATTACATTTGCATATCTTTGAATAAATTTCCATAAAAATTAATTAACAAGTTATCCTCTTGTTTTCAGCTTTCAATGCTTTTCAATGAATTTGAGTAGAAATTCGAAATAAAATTAAGAGGATTTTCTTGCAAAAATTTCTTCAATCTTGTCCCCTCTTGCTTTTCTTTGCCCCAAAGCTTTTTTAGACTTCGATCCCTTTAATTATAGGTGAACTTTGTAGCTCTATGTAGAAACCTCAAAAAGGAAAACCAAATTCTGTTAGTTAGTGTTATAATACAAATGACGATTCCTCAAATAAAATGGCAATTTTAAACGACAAACACATTTTAAAAGCTGTGCAAACATGTTGCTGGCATCTTGTTGCCAAGATGTTTTGAGACTTTTCACCGCGTGCACTGAGGAGTACCTCTTTGTCGTGGAATTTGTATGGATTTAGACAACCATTTCACGTGAAACGTGAACTACGATGATTTATAGAGAAAATAGTTTTCTGAAACGACTCAAAAAAAAAACTCATCACAATGCCCATAGGAGCATTTCATCCGCCATCAAGCGCTAATAGAATTTGCATAAATTTTTCTCTAAATTTACTGCACGCCATTGACCTTAACCTTATGCTAATGAATACTTATGTATGTACATATATGCTATATGTATGTAAGTGCATATACTCGTTTGTAAATATGTATGTATGTATGTATATGTCTAGTTGAACTTAAGGGGTTTCTTTGTGCACAACCATTTTTTTCAACTGGTTGCAGGTCAGCGCATTTTCGAGTGGCATAGAGTAAACTTTTTTCTACTTTTTTGTTTTTCTTTTGTTACATACCTACAGCTTTTAAGTTCTTTTGACATTAATATTTACCCATTAATTTTTTTCTTTTCAGTGGTCGAGTGACGTTTTTTTTTTTTTTGTTCTGTAATTGCTGAAGTACGTTTTTTTTTAGCTCACTCATCCAATTACGCGAGTGGTCTTTTACAATCGTATTAAAGCCAACACACACAATAGGATCCCGCCCACAAACAGGGTGTTGTAAGTGCAATTTGCTTTTCGGATCAATTTACGTCCATCTGTACAAAATCCTGAATTCGTTTTATTCTTGAAGAATGTTGAAACATTTTTAAACTGATTTTCAAAGTAGATGAAAATACAGCTGTTTAAGACTGAGGCAGGCTATAGACTAACTCAACATTTTAAGTGTAGCCTGCTGAGAATTTTTATTAGTCCGCCACGAGTCAGTAACCGACGATAAATTACTATCCGACTTATATATATTGTAGGTTTTAAACGTTCGATGAACAATACTGAATTGATTTTGAAATTTAAGTTAAAGGATATTTAAAAAATACCGTACAAGTCGCTAATACTAGCATAACTAGAACAATATTGATAATAACCTGAGTGACTCCATTTAAGATAATAGCCGCCGTCGTTTGTGCGCAGCTTAAATCTGGTCTAATATCTGCGAAAAAAAACTCGGCTATTTTCACACCGATTTTCAAAAATTACCATTATATGAAAAATGGGTTAAGTTTTTGTCCGATTTTAAAAGTTTTCACGATGTAGCTAAGTGCATTATGTATACCAAGTTCCGACTTTGGTGCGGATCGGGTTTGAAAATGTAAAATTTATATTACACATATGCATGGTGGTCCCGGGTTCTTATCCTGATCCAGGCAAGCATCTTAAAAAGTTATAGAATAAGTTATTTCGAATAGCGGCCGCTCCTCGGCAGGCAATGGCAAACTTCGTAATGTATTTCTGCCATGGAAAAACTTCTCAAAAAAATCATTTGCCGTTCGGTCTCTCAATTTGTGTTCGCGAAGAGGAGAAGTTCGACCTAACATCAAGCTCTGGTGTAAGCGGCATATTATTAATATTATTACATACGTACGCCCATTTTACAAAAATTTTACAAAAATATGTTTTTTTGTGATTTGTTGTGATCATTTTGTAAATGATTATTTTTATTAAACTTGTAGACTAGTCTGATCCAATGTTTAGTGGTGCAAATAAACCCTTATTTCACCTTTTTCTTGCCAAATTAAAAAAACGTCTCACCTTCTTCGCCACGACAATCCAGCTCTCATACAGTCAATATACAAATTCACGGTGAGCGTTTTTTAAATTCTGAAGGAGACACTTTCCCCACTTCAGAGCGGAATAAATGTTTCGACAACTAATTTCTTAGAATGCAAAGGGGTATAGAGCTAAAATACGAATGTTTTGAAAAATAATAAACAGTCTAGTTTTTCAAGAACCTAAAGGATATCCTTCTTATATAATTTTTTTTTTGTGTAATTTCAACGTATCGAGGTACAGTTCTCTCCAGTCAGGAAGAGCAACGAATTGGATTTTATTTCTATCGAAGTTTTGCTTATTTCAAAAACAATTTTCCCCGAAAATGCTTCTAATAAGAAACGAACTAGTTTGTATTGTAAACATTTACCTTACGAAAAATAGCTAGAGGGTGTTTTTTTTTTAGACTGATAGAACTTTAAATTGAAATAAAACACATAAAAAATGAAGTATGATACCTAATTTTTTTTTTATTTGAAAGATATTTCCATGGCATTTAATATTTAAAAACGATTTCTGGCATATGCCCGCCACGACTAGCTTTGGTGAATCGGATGCGATCAGTCCAATTTCCTTTGCGAAAAATTTTCCATGTTGAGCACGGCGGCGAATAGAAAAATTCGGATCTTCTCCAACACTATCACTTACAGCACCAATATTTTCTTCTGTACGTACATTTCTTTGTCTTGTTTTTGGTTTTTCATCGAGTGAGTAAATGTTCGAAATTTATCAACAGTTCGACGAATAAGCTGCTCTGATGCTCGATTATGTGGAGCATAAAATTCACGAAGTGGTCTATAAGTTTGGCGAACAGAACACACTGATTTTTAAAGTAAACTTCCACAATTTGTAAACGTTACGTTGTTGCGGCGGCATTCTTTCCACGATGATTTGTCAATGCTTACAGAACAGAAATATCAAAACGAAATGTCATTTACCAACTGTCGAGTGACAGCCATCCCTATCGAAAGTTCTATCAGTCTAAAAAAAAACACCCGTTAGTTGTGCCGACAGTTTTTAGGTTTTTGTAGTTATACATATATTTACAAATACAATACAAATAAAAACGAATTAGATCTTAAATCTAAATTTTTCATTTATTTACTTAAAGCTAATTACCGAGTTGGCTCAACTCGGATATTTTTCCGAGTGAGTGTTGTTGCTTTACATGCTATTTCTTATCCTACCTAGTGTTCTTTTGCAGCTAGGTTACAAAGAAATGGGCTCAATTATAAACTTTGTCTTAGTAAATAAGTTCGTCAATCATTCGAAATTATACAGATGACTCCTCTTTGATTTCAACAAAAATTGTAATTTAACGTTGTTTTGGAACACGCGTTATTTATGTCACACGATCATTAATATTGACAAATGGCAGCCATTACATTTCCATGTAAAAAAAAAAAACAAATTCTCCACTCACTTTTCGTTCGCATAAACAGCAAAGACATTATCAACAAGTGAAAATTGGCGTAGCGCAAAACCAGCACAACTCTGAACGTGTTGCAAAGAATTTTATGAGCCATTTTAATGTAGTACTTGCAACTATTGGCTGGGCTTGTCTTTTTTTTTTTAGTATGCAAAGAAAAGTTATGTGGCAGTAAAGTAAAATGTAAATGCACGCCTCACTGACGTAGGATTAGATTAAACAGTCGTTCCATGTACACACACAATTTTTTGTTTTTTATATAAAAAAACGTAAGTTTAGCGGTGCATACCAACTTTTGCATCTGAGTATATTTTTGTGCATTCGCTAAAATATTGGAGTCCATTGCACAATTTGCAACATAGTGGATGTTGCTTTTTGTTTTTTTTTTAAGTTTAGTTGTTGGTACATTGTAACTTTTTACGATTGGTACTCGTACTGCTATTGCAAATTTTTGTCGTTCATATTTTTGGCATGTCACGCACGTAATCTACACACTGAAGCAAGCAAATGCTTATTAAGCTACATCGCGCTCAATAAAAACAGAACAGCAACGTATTTTAAAGCAAAAAATATAAATTCTGGTGTATGTTATAGACTTTCATCAAAATATTGATTCTGTTTCACATAAATTCCTTTAAAACATGTAAAACCTTCAGATAACAAAATTATTCTCTTGAAAGGGAGTAAGGAGAGCGAAACAGTAAGAGAAAAATACTCCAAATACTGGTGGGAATTATTCGCTAGATATTCGCTATAATTTATTGTTATTAGACTAAGAACTCATTTTAAAAAATTCTAAATTTAAATCCCAAAACTTAGCTTAATAAGCTATTAATTCATACTGGATGTAAGTGTGAATTTGGGTGCGGATTTCGATTTCGCTATGAAGCGAAATATTCTCTTTACCTGGAACGTGAAAATCGCTTTTCCTGTAATTTTTGTTTAAATTGGTTTGCCAAAAATTAGTGACTTGTAAAGTTAAAGGTTAGTTTTGAAAACCGCCCTAAACCCGTTTCTCTAAAATCTACGGTGGTAATATTCCGAGAAACTTACCATTATAGTGTTATACTTAGGACCAGCAAATAATGTAGATTACTAAGAAGTTGCATACTTTCACTGGATATGCCAACAGAATATTTTAGTTTATTTCACCATACCAGAACAAATTTGACATTCACTGATTGATATTATAATCTCATTGGATCTAATTGGTATGCGGTGTGGTGAAGTAAGCTAACTTTTCTTACCACAGGATAATTTCACTGAGGCAACTTCTTTATAATCTACGTTCTTTGGGACCAGTTTCATTGCGAGTTTAACTATGGTGAATTTTTATACCTTTCATGAGAATGAAATGGTATATTAAGTTTGGTCCGATGTTTGTAAGTGCCAGAAGGAGAAGAGATAGACCCATCAAAAAGTATACCTAAATGATCAGGACGATGAGCTGAGTCGATTTAGCCATGTCTGTCCGTCTGTCCGTCTGCCCGTCTGTTTGAACGCAAACTAGTCCCTCAATTTTAGAGCTATTTTGATGAAATTTGGTGAGCAGGTGTCGTTGTACAAATGATTAAACATTTGTCGGAATCGGCCAGATCGGGTGACTATAACATATAATACAACCGATTATTCAGATATTGAATTTTGCGCCATAACTCCTCCATTTAAGCAGCTAAAGGCTTGAAATTTTGCAGAAATATCAGCCATTATTAGCTACGTATCAGTATTGAAAATCATGAAGATCGGAGAAATATAACATATAGCTCCCATACAACCGATTGTTCAGATATTGCATTTTGCACCATAACTCCTCCATTTAAACAGCTAAAGGCTTGCAATTTTGCACAAACATCAACCATTTTTAGCTATATATTAGTATTCATCAAGATCGGAGTTCACAGTGTAAATCGGCAAGATAAATTCAGGACAAATATTTATTGCGAAAAGTAATAAGCTCAGCGCAATATCACATGAATCATAGCGTTAAACGTTTGGGAACTATTTACGGATCTGATAACTGTTTTCAAAGACCGACATATGTATGTAGGTCTTACATATTAATACTTAATTATTTGTATTTTTTAAATGTTAAATATCAAGCGTCGATACGATATTAAAAATATTCAAAAACCATTCCCTTCTTAAAACATAATTCTTTTTAATTACATAAGGAAAAGCATTAAATAATTTATAACAATGCCTGTACTAGAATTATTTTTATTGATTTGAAGGAAATTTTCGCTTTTAACTATAGGTAATACGAAATTGTAATACAATAACACGTTTTTTACTATTCTTCCATTCATGAAAGGTATGAAGCCTTCGGCATAGCCGAAGACAGCGCTGTTTTTACTTGTTTAAACTGAGTTTAACCCTATGAACTATATTTGTATAAAAAACTAAGTACAAATGAATTACGCGTCGAAACTTGTAACACACACTATAGTTTTGTAGACTTAGAAATATACAGAAAAAAATTAATTAACAAAGGATGACATAAATTCGTTCCAATATACATCAACTTAACATCACCCTGTCTGAAAAAGCAGAAGATAAAAACAATTAGTTTAACTGTTAAACTCGCACTGAAAAATTGGCTCTTAGACATTAGGCTTTAACGATGACAATATCCCGTGAGGCATCGTTTTCTACACTAACCTTTAGCTTTAAAGGTAGTTTTAAATTTAAAGTCTACTTACTATTTAGTTAAATTTAAAAGTAAAAAAAAATTGCAAATTATTCCTTCGAAACGCGAAAATACGTTTTGAATTCTTCTCCACTATATTTGGGTATAACCTCACAAATATTTTTTATGGAGCTTCTCATTCTATTTTAATATAAAATCTGCTAATATAAAATCTTCTTCGCTATCGGAATTAAAATCATTTTTCTGTTTAATTTTCTATATCCAATTTTTGTTTACCATCAACAGCTCAGGTGATAATTTGACACTTTTCGTGAATTTTCAAGAAAAAAAATCTCGGACCAAATTTTGCAGCTTCTGGCCGAAAGAGAGAAAGTAGAAGTTACTCTTTCAAGGTTATTTGGCTTTAATTGGATCATTGACAGATATTTAGGAAAATCAAAAAATGTCGTCACCATAGTTTTTTAAAATAGCTTGCAATTTATTTTGGTTCGTATTGTTTCGATTTGTAGAGAAAAAGGAGTTAAAATGGCACAGCTTTGAATTTTTGAAATTTTTTGATTTTATGACATTACAACAGTACAACATTTACATTACATCATCAACTTTTAGATAACTATCAATGTCCAAAAATAAAATTCTTTTTGGAGTTGTAAAAACAGAGAATAACAGCACAAGAATGGCATAAGAATATGTACGACTATCTCTTCATTTTTTATGGGATAACAATTACTAATATAATGAATACTAAAGATGCACTATTTCTCTGTCCATAGGTGTACATACACCGGTATGTATAAGAAATGGTTGAGCTGAATGAAACTGAATTTCTTAATTTCAGCCTTAGAAACATCCGACGTGTGGACCGGTGTGTTGTCATAAAGCAAAAACACTCCTCGCGACAGTTTTTCTCGACGTTGTTCTGTAATAGCATCTCGCAATTCATGTAGTAATTGATCCCTATTCTTGTGTTGCGATCCTTAAAATCCTTCAGTAAAATTCCTTCAAAAGAATATAGCGATTAAATTTTTTATTTATATTGAATGACTTTGGATTGTTTTGGTCGCGGTAAGCTCGAACAACGCAACGATTCTCTTTTTGACAGAGAATCACGGTGTCATCGCCAGTAAGAATTTAATTATTTCATTTGTAACAAATTTCATTAAATCATTGTAACAATATGAAATAATTTAATATGTTTTCATTATGGGTAGGTAACCAAAGGAAATTAATGACATTAAGATTTTAAACCTACCATAAATCTAATTTGGGTAGGCCAGACAACTTTTGACCTTACTAAATATTTTATATATACAAGTACTGTTATTGATTTATATTGAAATTGAATGTTCAGTTAAAATTATATAATCAACTAACATGTAAGTAATGCAATATGTGTGTGTCCAATTTGTGACATAAAACTACCAGCAACTAACTTTTCTAATTACCAATCAAATAGCAAAATAAAACAAAAAAGAAATGTTCTTCGAATGAAATAAAATAAAAGTAGGTCAAATGATAGGTTTCAAATAGCGCATAATAAAGGAACGGAAACGGAAATCGACGAAATTGAAATAAGAGCAAGCTGACCATAGAAAGGCAAAAGGATAAAACGAAAGGAAAATCACCAATGAGAATGAAATCAAAATAAACTGCGTACGTATAGGAATCTTTTAGTGCCAATGGAATACTATTGTAGAAGTGAAGGGAATGCAATCCAAAAATACATATATTATATAATTAAAAATCAAAGGAAAAAGATATATTTCAGCTTTTTACGGCTCTACTTTCAATTACACTCTTACCCTTATTGATAATTCTGCGATTGTATGCAACGCCTTTCGAAAAAAATATATTAGGAAGTGTCTAAATGAAACAAAATTCTATTACAAAAATGTGAAGCGTAAGAGCGGACAGATAATGTAAAATTTTACTAGATACAGTTCACTTGCCTTCTTATCTAGTAATATTGCGAGGAACTTTTTGGGGTTACTCTGGCCACCTTTCGGCTACTTTTGATAGAGTGGGGTTGCGATCTGCTTGGCAAATAACGCTAGGCAGCTTGGCAAACGCGAGATCCTTTTGGCCAAAATCAGACCGGAGGAGGTCACGGCAGCTTTTACGGTTATCCAAGCCGCAGCTCTAATTGATTATTGGGGGTACAATTTTTACTCAGCTGTACTGCCTTCGCGTGACTAAGGATTAATGGAACTGCACCTTATCCACTCTCTGGAGGATAGTAGATAGTAAGCACGTAGCGCTTTGCAAATTAAGACAATAATTGTTATTCTGTTTGTACGGTATCACAATGGATTCCAGAGGGTCTACGTGGGATCCTAGGTGGAGCCACTTTAACCAAATCTAACCTATTAATTTTTGCATATCATCCTGCAAAATGGCAATATTAATAAAAATTGTTTGGAGTTTTGCTTGGTCTCAGGGCAATATTTTGAAAAATGTATAAGCAACCCTTTGAAAGGACTGAAAAAACACACAGGGCAACATTATTTCTAGAAAAGAAAGCGTCGTTTTTATTTCACAGTGAAACAGTCAGAATGCACATTTCATTTCATATCACATTTCATGCGGATTTGGGTTCGCATATTCTGAAAATGTCATCCCAATTTTTCCCATCATGTCGAAATTTTGAGATACAGAGTGCGGAAGGTTTCTCATAACGATTCAAATTATTTTAACCTTTTTCTAGCTTTCTAGCTGCTGAACAGTTAAAGTATGAAACTTTTCCGATTTCTTAGCCCTTTTCGTCATAACAGTGAGAAAATCTATACAAATTTAAACGTCCACAAAAAAATGACATAATTTTATATAAAATTCAGATACATTTTTCGTTTCGATTCGTAAAATAGTGTTGGAAAAAATTAAGAAAAAGTCAATAAAATTTAGAGCAAACTTACGAAAAATATACTCCACCATGTACATATCTCAAAATTTGGAGGTGATAATCCTAAGACTCAAATCCATATAAAATATGATATTTCATCAGATGAAAGTACACAAAATTGTTTTCGTCTTACGGCGGTATTAGCTATAGTTACCCCGCTCGAAAGGGGGTTTCGTTGTTTGAACACTGACCGCTTTTATTTAATTTGTTTTTCCATTTGTTTTTTACAAAGTTTATCAACTGAAAATAATGAATAAAAATTAACAACTTTCGAAAAAGCTCGAAAATGTCTATTTTTTTTTTTAATTTTCAACACTTAGAACTCAAAAAGTGCACTTGCGATTAACAAACTTAGGATTCCCTAAATAGTATACCAAGAGATTTTCTTGTCAAGAATGACCGCAGCGTAAAGTAGAGTAATTATTTTCTTTCCAAAGTTTGAATAGGAAAAATTTGCCATTCAACCGCCCTTTGTGTGAAAAATGACTTTTTGGCACTAATGACTTCAAAATAAATCGTCATGTACGATTTAGCAACTGGGTATCATTGGTTGATTGCAAGTTCTCCGATTACGAGTGTATTGGTGGTTGTAAATTTTTGGATAATTGTGTGCAAAAACTTCAGTATTTTGATGTTGCAATGAGTTTGCACGCAGAAACGGAAACAAGAAAAGTTCATCAATACGCTTGTGGGAATACATGCTATATATATATATATATATATAAATATATATGAATGTGGTGTCAAGTATAAATACGATAACTTCATTTTACTTTTTACAAAAATACTATTTAGAACTTTGAGAAGCAAAAACAACAAAGCTTAGGTGATATTGAAAATTCAGTTTTAAATTATTGCGGGATGCTATCGCGATAGCTAACTTTTCTAGTAAAACCAAAATATATTTTTAGTTAATTAAGTGAAAAGCCCCAACTGTACCAAAGAAAAAAAATGGAGTTATCACTTTTATACCTGACATTACAGCTGCATATGTCTGTGTGTGTGCTCCGCACAAATTGTTGAAACTTGAAAGGAAATGAGTTTTCAGGTATTTGCGCAAGTAAATAAAAGTAAAAATGTGATGCATTTGTGAATACATACATATCTACTACTTACATATGTATATGTATTTTATATTGCTCAGTTAAAGTATGTATATGTATATGAGTTGGGGTTGAGTTTCGTGTGTAGGGGAATCAAAATCGTTTAGGTAACTTACATCGAAAAAGGCAAAAGAGTGGAACGGAACGGGGTACTCACATATTCATTTATTGATTATTTTAAAAATTTATGTCATCATTTG
Organism: Anomoia purmunda; assembly: GCA_951828415.1. Taxonomy (NCBI): domain Eukaryota; kingdom Metazoa; phylum Arthropoda; class Insecta; order Diptera; family Tephritidae; genus Anomoia; species Anomoia purmunda. The sequence continues at coordinate 157,292,474 of OX639993.1, forward strand.
GCATTGACAGCCAATTTCAATATGATTTGTATAAAGCCAGTCTATGTACAGCAAAAAGCTCAAGGCGAATTATTTATGAAAAAAAAAAAATGTGTAACACGCTCCAGGAAACTCAAAGGAAATGTTTGCTGATAGGTGGATGGATGTGAAATGAAAAATAAATGACAGTTTGAGATAACTGAGAGTGCACACATAAAACAAACAAAAAAAAAGTACATATTTGCCAAGGAGCCACGCCACATCTACTCAACTGCCAACAGCAGATGCCGAGCAAAGCCGATTTGCTGAACGTGCAAAACAAACTTTTGCATTGCAGAAGTAAAGTTTCTAGTGAGTTAAAAAAAGGCTGATGCTTGTAGTTTGTTTAAAACAAAAATTGCTATGTAACAGAATTTAATGCCGGATTCAAGGCACAGAGAGCAGGTAACATTGAATATACCCTTTCATAGGACTATGTGCTCATTTCTCAAAATTTTCCCTCCGGCCAAGCAAAAATGCAAGATTTTCTACTAAATAGGCATTTTGAAGGACGACAGGTAACCGAATGCGTCTTTATGTTAAACTACAAATTGGGGGAGCTACAGTTTTGCACATACCGAGAATGGCAGATGATTTTGTGCATTCCGAGCAGTGTTGCCGTTTTTGTCTTTTTGCGGGTATATCTAACATTTTTTAAATTTTATTTTAGTTTAGCCCCCAGCCTTGTTTTTAGCTTCATCTTAAATTATTTGGCTTTTTTAGGGTTTCTTTTTATGCTGTAAAACGTAATGCTTTTGATTACTTAACTCATGAAAAATGTACATAAATTCGATACTTGAGAAATAAAATGCCATCGAAATACAATGTAAAAAATTACACTTATCTCAGGGGAAAAATCTACAATCTACTGTAGAGTTTTGGCCAGACGTTCGTAAATATAAAAAGGCGATTGTGAAAATTCTTTTGCTACCCTTTGCAGTTTTGTTTTAAAGTTTCTAACCTTACGGTGCAGCAATGCAGAAGTCGAACACATTTTTAGCGCAATGAATATTGTCAAAACAGAATATGGAAAGAGTATTAATATTAAAATGTTAAATGCAAAATTTGAGTATTAGATTCGATTTTGTAGTTGAAAAAGATCTCGTTCAAAAGATGAAAACTTTTAATATAAACTCAAATTTATCTGATAATGATGATATAAATACGTGATATGTAAATACCTGGATTAATTTTACGTATGAACAAACTAAATCGCTCATTAAATATAAATTTTTTTGGAGCTTATAATGCCACTAATCCGTACACAATTTGTTATAAAATCGAATACGAAAAAAATCTTTAAATTGCTGATTTAAATGTTTAGCCTTAAACAAATTTTGATTCAGCCCTTTTCAGCTTTTTTATTTTGCCTATTTAGCCTTTTGTATTATTTTATTTTTCTACTTAGTCTTTTTTTTTCAAAAAGTTTTGGCAACACTGATTTTCGCCATTCTCAAGTTGTCGTACAAGGCAATTTCGAAAAAAAATTTTTTAGGCCTCCCTTTACATTTTTCGTTTTATCTTCGGCATTTGCAGTCCGATTTCAAAGTTTGATGTGTCGATGTTTTTGTCTGGAGGAGATAATCTTTTTTGCTTCTAAGGTCATTGGCCACAAGTACGTCATGCCAGTATTTACCTACAAGATCTCAGTTTTTATAACACTAAAGTACCATCTTAAGGTTAGTAAATTAAAGTTCGCCAAAAATTATAAAAATTTAGCTAAGGAAGTGTTTTCCCAACAAATTTTCGTACCAAAACCGAATATTTAAAGTTTTTTTTGTAAATTACTGTTATATGTGAGATTTGTGTGCCTTCTTTTCCCGGTTTCTAATAATAATAATAATAATGTTTCTTTTTGAGTTTCTTTTTTTCGACAGGGTGAAAAGGTGATGGGAGACAAATCGGTTTCGGCGTTGTGCTATCTTCGGTGTCATTTATCGCTCTATCTCTAAATCAAACTTGACAAAAGATAACAGAAAATCGTTCCACTCTACATAAATAATAATAATAATAAATTAGCGCTTAGATCACGAATTGTTCTTTGGTCCCACTTCCACTAGAATTTGTAATATGCGTCTTGCTGTTTGTTGTACCTCAAAACGAGGGACCCATAATTTTATGCCGATTCCTAACGGCAAATGATTTTTGTGAGAAGTTTTTTTCATGTCAGAAATACACTTGAAGTTTTGCTATTTCCCGCCGAGGGTGACCGCTACTAGAAATTCTATAATTTCGAAATTATGCTTACTGAGTTTAAATGCAAAGTGTTTACAAGAGTTTGATGAAATAGTTTCGAATATATATTAGCTATTTGCTCTAAATTACAATTAGTTCATTATTTATTGAATTCATTTACTTATTTTATTGTAATAATTCAATCGATGCTGACCACGTTCATAACTCACAGCTAAATTAAAAATAGCTTTGTGTATTTATGAACCTACATATATAGTACATATGTAGGTACATCGATGGCATCAAAATTCGAAATAGTTATGGCAACCGCCTGGCTGAAACAACAAATAGTCATAACAAGTGCGGCACACTCAGCAATAATTTATTCATATTCTCAATTACATATGTTTGCACTTAGAAATAGGTTTACACTATGTATCTAAAAAGTTATCTACTGCCATTCGACCAAAATAGAAAGTAACTACACCCTTGCCCTCCCACTCTATCTATTAATGTTGCCATTTTGATTGTTTTTACCCAAAACTGGTACTTTTTCTTCATGCCATGTGTTTTAGAAAAATGCCCTTTTCATTTTGTTAATTTTTACATGACTTTCTTCATTTCAACTTTTTATTTATTCGCAATGTATTGTAGTAAAAGTAATTTGGACTAAAAAATATGAATTCTTTCTTTTCTTGTGAAATTGAAATCGCCATATTTTTCTACAGTCAGAAGAAAATGGCGTTCTAAAAATATGTCCAAAAGGCATCAAATTTACTCTTTTCCATTCTTAAACATTTAAGAATAATTCGGTCTTAAATATTTTAAGACTAAGATAAGTAGAATGTTTGGTCTTAAAAAAAAATTCTTGAAATATAAATATTATACAACGTATAAGAATTTTCGGTATTGTTATATTTTATAAAACAACTTTTGTGACCAAAATTCCTAATTAGGTTTTGATTTAAGTGTAGAATTATAGATTTTTTTCTGAGTGTATATAAATCAGTCAACATTCCAAAGTAAGCAAATTTGTTTTAAAAATTTTTATTAATTTTGAGTACAATTTTCATGAAAAATATTTAAGTGTATGCTTAGTGGAATTATTAATTTGTAACAAACTCGTCATTTGGTTTTATTGAAGTAGTGGCAGGATGGCCCAATGTTATTTTGTCATATCTCTCGAATGAATAGAAAAAAGCAGAGTTTACATTGAGTTCTGAAGAAGATATCAGTTAAGCGACCACCGCCATTTAAATTCCATTTTGATCACCTTTATTATATTTTCCATGGTTTTTTGCCACGTTTCTGACGATAGATAAGTTCTGGATTTCTTGAAGTACAAAACCATCAAATGATATTTGCGTCAAAAATCCAATTTTTTAAGTAATTTCTGGTTAACCCTAGGGAAAATGTTTTTCAGATTTTTATAAATGTTGATGCACTTTATACAATGCACAATAATGCACATTAGAGTGGCTGGAGTACGAAAAAATAGCTTTAGTACTCGTAAATATACGGGCATACGTGGCATAAATTATAACGATATTAGGCGAAAAAACTCAGTTGTATCTCAACAAACATGAACAAAATATATATTCAAAAACATTTGAGAAATATATAGTATCAAGTTGATAACGAAAATCAATCTCTAACTTTTCTGATTCCTTTGAGACATTTATAAATCTCAGGTTAATACAGAAATCTAAAGAAAATTGAAAATTGAAATTGAATCGGATTGAAGAAACAGAGCTTTCAAAAGAAAGAAAAATGGGAATGAATTGGTGCTAAAGAAATATTTACTACTTTTGGAGAAAACACATTAAAACTAACTTAAAAATATGTTTCCATTCTTACTGAGACCAGTTTATCAGAATCTGATAGCTCATAGTAAGATATTTATATAAAACAATATTAAAACTATTGATTTAAAAAAAAATAAATTTATCTCATATTTTAAAGATGTACGTAAATTTACTTATGTATTTGAAATTAGGAAAGTAGACAATATATTACGAAATAATTTTTTTGTTTACGGTTAACTTGAGAAACAAATTGGAAATTTGAGTGATACTATTGTTCTCGACTTAACCACAAGCTGAGCCCAGTCGAAATCTTTGTTTAGATAGATTTAATCTAAGGTGTAAAACACAATGTTCGTTTTATTTTGTCCACATAAAATATATGGTGAAATCGGGCACTTAGGCCCACTTGAGAGAAAGCATATCTTTTATTGATCTCAGAGTTTGCGGGTTAAATTGATAAATTTGCTTGCACAGCATCAACTCAGAGCTAAAAACATAAATATTTAACTTAGAAGTTATTCAGGGTTTAAATTTTCAGTCTGTGGCATTCTATCATAAATAAATAAATAAAAAATAAATTTGTCAAACAATTTTTGTTTTTAAATAAACGAAAAAATCTGAAACGAATCGCTTTTTTCGGCAATAATGAGGATACCACCGAATACGTTGGCTCGAAATCCATTAACAGAGCTTTGCCAAAGCGAAGCGAGAGTCAGACTGAATATTTTTGAAGTTTGCTAACAATATAAAAAAAATTCAAACTCACATTTTTACACATACAGTTAAATTTATCGTCTGAAACAAAAACAAATTTGAATATTTTCAATTGTTTATTTTGTATTTTACTTTTGGTTGGCGTTTCCTTCGCTCTCAATAGTAAGACTTTATTTAATGTTGGCAAACTTCAAAAGAAAAAAAAAATCATGGACGACGTATTGAGCGAACGGTTTTACCTTAAAAATATTTGTATCATGCTAGAACCTCCAAAAATTATTTTGATTTTAAATTTCAATAAATTTATAAAATTCAACGAAAATGTCAAACACGAAATGTTCGTAGCCCGGGTTAGGGATATTATTTAATGTAAGACAATCTCTGGGTTACGAAATTAAAAATATAACTCGGTGTTACTTATCTTTTTATCAAGTGGGCTTTAATGTTTAATCTTGATTATCCCGATATTTACTTGATATAAAAAAAATGTTTCCACATAAAACCTGGCTTCGCGAAAGCTGATATCGTCGGAAAAATAAATTATATCGAAATATAACAAAACAAGCAAAGAATGTAAAACAATTAACTTTATTGCTCATATTCAAATTTTAAATTCATAAATTTTTAAGTTCTTAACTCCTTAAATTTAGGAGTTATAACGCAAAAGCTCATATCTGAACAATTAGCTAAAGGAGTATAAAAAATCGTGTCCAAGTTGCTTTAGTGTAGTCATCAGTTGTATTGTAGCTATATGTATGTGGTCGGATCTTGTTATTTGCTCACCAAAGTTCAGTCGTTAAAATAGACATACGGACGTCCAACTAGACAGACATATCTAAATCGAGTCAACTCATCAGTCTTATCATTTTGGTATATTTGTGTATGGGCCGATTTCTTCTTCCTCTTAAACATCTGGCCAAAGTTATAATATTATTTCATCTTCATGGAAGGTATACAAATTATAGTTTATGGTAACATTTTTTTTTATTGATTTTGGGTACAGTTTTAAAAGTTAAATCTTTTGGTTGTGGCAGCACCTCCGCCAAGCAATGAACATTCAATCACGTTTATTGTCATTTTGATTGTTTTTTCTATGGTAATTCAATTTACTTCCTGCAATTTTAGTTTGCTAGTTTGCTGATTTGCTTTCGCTTCCTCTCGCTTTCTTCCTCCCTCCCGCACTGACTGACACTACTGCTGAAAAATATGCTAATTTATTTACAGAATGCAATTGCAGTACAATAGATTTCTAGACACTGGAATACAGTCTCACGAGACAATCTATGTATACTATATGTACGTATATTGTGTACTATATTTGTGATAGTATATACTATCCGTATGTATGTACATGCACATGTATGTGTGAATGATTAATTCCAAGGAAAAGCATCTTGCTGCACAGCGCGATAACAACTGCACAATTTCGCATTCAATGCAACGAATTAAATAAATTAATTAAGAGAAAATTTGCAACTATTCAATGATTGTGAGTTTAAATGCAAAAAATTATTTTGATTGTTTAAATTTTGGTTGAAATGAATAAGTTTATGCCGTAGAATCAATTAACTCGGCATGGCTTTCGCCTTAGAAAAATTTATGTGTGCAATAAATTGTACGAATTCTTTATTTAAATCAATGAAGTCTAATGACATTCACAAAAAAACTCATTCTTGTAAATAGTAAAAAACAAAAAAATAACTGCAGCTTAACGAGCTTAAAGTAAAAACTAGAGGAAGGGAAGCGATGAATCTGTATATTTCCAAGTGAATTAATACATGAATTTAACGCGAAAAATTCTCAAATACTTTTTGTTTAATATTGTTTAATGAACTAATAAATATTTAAGTTATAATTCGGCTTGTGCTTAGGTTGAGAATTAACATTATTGCTCAAAAATCTAACGTTGTTTCACAAGTGTACCTAAAGTTGAGGATTAACGCTTGTTCAACAAAAAGGGATTTGCCTCAAGTTGAAAGCTAATTAGACCTCCAATATGATTTTACAGCAAAAATTAAATAAAATAAAAGAAATGTATAATATTAATGAATAAAAAAGTGAACATACTTTCTACTTGTTATTAATATCTGAATGGGGTTTTTTTTCTTATGTATTTATTACATATATAAAAATGTAACCGTTTTCTTTGTTACAACTTGGCTCAAAAACCGATGAACAATACTTTTTATGGAAAATAAATGCGCTAGGTGGCGCATGAGACGAGGTTCTGATGAAATAAAAAATGGAGCCGTAAGGTGTTGCTAAAATCGAGTTATTCAGAAAATCCATATTTGTGGTCCGACAATGATGATATTAAAAAGCTATGGTACAGGTGCAATAAAAAAATACTTTTATGAAAAATAAATTCGCTTAGTGGCGCGAGCTATTCCGCAAATCTCAGGATTTTAACCGCTTTTGAAAAAAAATTTAAACTGGATTCGCTAGACAGTTCAAATCTTATAAACTATGTAAAGTTGAAAACTATGCCCCTTAGTTATAGTCGAGATAAAGTTGACCGTTAAGTTAGTGGTAGGTATTTTCGGCGGAAGAGCTAAGAAATTATAGAATTGAAAATAATGTAAAAAAATTTTATTAGCTTTAAAGTCGACTTCATCTATACTGTGGCTACGAAACTTTGTTTTTGAATTCAGCAAAGCTGCTTTTTCAGCTTTAATAAAACTTCTGTAATTTATGGAAATGGAAACGCAGGCAAATTATCAACTAGTTATTATTAAAACATAGATATTAAATAAGTAAAGTGGGAAATGAGCTTTACTTACTCAGCGCATGTATTTTTTTTAAACAAAAAAGGGTAAATTTAAATAATTCTGATGAAAAATTTCGTTGCGAAGATCTTCGAAATGTGGTCGGCAGTTTTCTGTTCTTTAGATTGGCAATGACAAATTCAGTGTGCAAGAGAGAGAGAGGATAAAACCTGAGGTATGATTTGAGCAATCAAGTCCTGGCATTCAATATACTGTAACTATGCAGTAGTGTTGCGTTCAATTTGAATGTATTCGATAATGAACGCGAACTTATTACAGCTCTCAAAATCATATATAGCACTTCTGGAGACAATATTTACGACAATTTCGAGATGGGAAATAGGAAAAAGTCATTCAAAGCTCTTGGTCGAATGGTCTGAACTTCGAAGAATACTATTTCGAATTCTGGCAGTCACTTCTCCGAAGCTGCTAACTATCTATGCAAAGTTTCGTGGGAAAGGCGAAAATAATGCGTTAGTTTTTGAGGACATATAAGAGTAATAATACCAATTCCTCCGATTTCGAGGTTGTTTTTATGATAAGCCTTATAATGAATAAAATTTATTACGAAGTTTGCCATTACACCTCGATGAGTTAACGCTATGAAAATGTTTCGAGGACTTCGTGAAAAAACATAGAAGCTCTTTTTCTAATACCGGTCGCCACTCGGTAGACAATGGCAAACCTCCGCCGGTATTTCTGCCATGAAAGAACTTCTCATAAATATCGTTTACCATATGGGGTCTTCGTAAAGCTGTAGGCTCCTTATTTTGATGTGTAACATCAAGGAGCATACCACAAATTGTGGAAGAAGTTCGACCAAACATCAAGCTATGTGATGTAAGCGCCAAATTAGTTATTATTATTAAATATCAATCAGTCTTTATTGATTAAACGTTTACGGAGCGAAATTCGACCAAAATAAACCGTTTTTTTTTCAGGTTAATGCTCCAATTTTTCTTCTGTTACTATTAGGCTTACCATGTTTTTTGATGCAAATATTTTAAGTAGATACAAAATATTCATGCCGAGCAACATACTTTTGTATTCTTTAAGATAACTAAACAAAATGTGCGTATTAAAGACAAAATGCTAATAAACATTATAGTCCATTGCTCGTTGCTTCTTATTATGAACTCATTTGGAGTTGTCTACAAATAATTGAACAAACTGCAATACAAATATCCGTACACACAAAGGAATACATATGTACATACTTACGTATGTATTTAATTCTACGAGTTTTAGTTGCGAATGAAGGAAGTTTGCCGCAGGAAACGGAAATGAAATTAAATTATCCAGCATGCTAAGCAAAAACAAATATAAAGTGGTAAACATAGAACACTAAAATGGTTGGCACCAACTGGCTAACTAACACCGTAATAAATGTATCTAAATATATGTATGTACATACGTATGTTTGTGGAGCATAATGAAAACTTAGCAAGAGAGAAAAGCGAGTAGTGACTCAGAAAAGCAGAGCCTTATAATAAATAAACTGCAGCTTAGAATGGTGGCTGCGTAAACAAATGGTAATTAACACACATAGGCAAATAAACCATAAATGAACAGTACATGTAGCCTTGTAGGGAAAAGTTGATTTCGTGAAATAAATTTACTGATCACATATGAAGTAGATGTATACATAGAATTTTGAAAAACCAATATGGCCTCCAAGATTTAAATGAATTTTTGAATTTTCATGAAATTTGGTAGTGGAGGTTTGCATTCGTGGCAACTCTGGAAGATTATTATTCGAAATTTATTGTTATCGAAAATTCCATTAGAACATTATCGAATATGCATTTCGATCAAAAAGTAAAAACTGTCAAAAATAAGTAGTACCAAAGAATTTTTGTCATTTGATAGCTAGCTGCCTCTTTTTCATCAATAAATAACGAAGTGGACATATATTTCTGTTGCAAGTCTGAATTGCCTCGTGCTCATTTTTCACTAAGAACTTTAGAAAACCGTAGTATAGAGTTTTTTCAAAATAAATTGGCGGCGCACTTGCAAAAAAAAAAACGTAATTTGTAGGGCTTCCTTGGCTGGAACCTAGAAGAAAAATTCAAAAATAATCGAAAACTACATTCACAAAACGAAGTGAACGTCACCGAATTTTTGCTGAATATTGAATTTGAAAAAAATTGCCTCGATTTGGATGAAAAATACTGAGTTTGACGTAATATTCATTGCCAAAACAGACATAAATTTGGTCAATTTGAATTTTGAGTAAAACGAGTTTCAAGTATCAAGCGCGCGTAAATACGAGAGGAACGGTGATGGGACATCACTCTGAAAATCGACTTTCAAATGCCTTCGGCCCTTTATCCCTGCATTATGCTTTACCTTTAGAATATCATTGGGCGATATCTGTAGGATCATTTAAGGTAATACAAAATGGGGGAAAAAATTAAAAGGTAAGATTATTACCCCTTAAGAAAAAAAGTGACAGCTAACTAATATGCGAGAAATATCCCATCCCAATATAAGCTGTTAATTCATGGAGTTCAGATAATTGAGGCACTACAACACCACCATAAAAAAGCTTCAGATGGCATCGAAATCAAAATAGTGGAAAAATGAGCAGGGAGGAATCTAACGAAGATTTATATTACATGCTAATTCTAACATCTGATCTAGTAATATCCAGTATGAGACTACTTATCTTTTGAAAAGCAGATGCCATTTCCGAAAAAGTTGCTAGTTTTTTTGAAAGAATCAAATCAAAACTCATCCGACCATTGTGCGGCGTCTAGAGATAATGAAATCATTTTTTTCTTTAGCTCGGTCTTACGTGATCTTTTGCCGTTATTGCATGGGTGCGTAAGATTTCATCCAAAAGGACTCGACTTCAAACTTCTACAAAGTTGGAACGCTAATTAACACAACCTCATACTTTAGCTTAAGTCATTTACATAAAACCCGGTTTAGAATTTGTAGGAGATTTACAGCTATAATGATACAAAGCTTGGTGTCAGTTCTGTCTTAAACGATTTTCTAGATATTTCATACATCCAGCACATGAACCCCCAATTCTCAACCGGCTTATGTTATAATCTTCCTAACAAGATTGTGCCTTCCGCGCTGAGAGCAACTGATATTGACGTAATAAATGCTAGACAATGAGAGAGAACAAAAAAGCGGACAGAAGCGCGCAGACGACAGAACTGATTAAAAGTTTTGTTAGCATTATTTGTAAATAAAAGTAAATAGTTTTATTTCGTTAATGAATGAGTGGATGCTGTCAAATCGACAAAGAAAGCACTAGCGGTCCGCGGAAGGCGCGATCTTTTAATCTATCATTGATGGTGTGGCTGTTGGTATTTAGTTTGTATACTCGAAAACTACTGAACAGATTGAGATCAAATTCATAGGATGTGTTTATAATGGTGTATATTATGCACAGGGCAAATAAATTCTTACAGATGGCGCTAGAGTCGAGATATTTCTAATAGCCGCCTTTATAGTCAGATTCGATTCAAATTCAGAACAAGTATGTATTAATCAGATAGATACTTGGCGCTGAAACTGATATATCACTAAAAACCGTATTCATATTTCAGTTCCATTTAAATCTCATTTATATTAGCTGCATATTAAATCATAATCACAATCTTTGAATTTGTAGTTATAGCGAAGTGCATCGGGTCAGCTAGTTAGTTAACAATTAGTTTAAGAGGTATGTGGAAGTAGTTCGGGCGATTGACTTATAAAGGAATAGCTCTTTCCGTTATTTAGTTACGGAATGGCATTTCGAGCATTTCCACTCAATTATCATCCAGGCGACAGGGAATTGCGCAAAGTCAAGTTGTTTTTTTTTGGTGAACGCGAAAGTAAGAAATGAAAAATAATTGATTCAACTAAAGAAAAATGAATTGCTTAATTTGGATATTTGGATATTTCGTCGTGAATACCCGCTGAGATTAATCAATGCCCAGAACAATATTTCGATATCATTCTATGAATAGTTGAACGAACACTCTATCATCTTGTCCTGGATCCATTTATGCGGTAAGCGGTTAACATTTATGTGGTTCAGACCAGCTCTTCATTTCGATTCGATGCTATGTAAATTTCGAGAAGAATTATTGAACGTTCAAACCAAAAAACAAAACGTCAACTGAGATTAAGTGCCGCCAATTACCTCCTGTATAAAATCTTCCCCGCTGTATAAAACCTTCTTAATTCCTTTGTTTTTGCTTCGAACTATTCAATGTTAATGGCTGTTTACAAATTAAATCCGCTGATCGAACGCAAAACGCATTAAATTTGTATAATGCTCTTCAAATATTTACTGAGTCTAAAAATTTATGTTCGACTATTAATTATGTTGCATGGCAACGTGGAACTTTTCGATATATACCGCGCATGCGCCGAAGGGGGATCTAGGAAACGCTAGTTTCAATTAAATTTGTTCTGTTTGTTTACCTAAGAAGCTTTAAAATAGCAATTTTTTTATATAGATTTATCAAACTAATTAAATAAGATTTATAAAAGCTTTCAATATTATAGATTTTATTTAAATACAACATGCATAGTCTTGTGAAAACAATAGGAACATATTATATTTTTATAAAAGTCTAGCTCATTGTATAATAAACGCCAAAAAAATCAACAGGAATGTTAAATGTTAATTATACAAAAATTTAATGGGATATGCAACTGCATACTTAAAATTTTTATAAATTCGAATTAAAAGGTTTGAAAACTTGATGGAAACATGTTGAATTTTCTTATTTTTTCTACAAAGTTTGTAATGTGGATTTAAAAGGTGTTAGTTATATAACGAGCGAGACTTTTAATAAACATAAAACAAACAAAATAAAAATAGCCAAAACTGGTCGAAATGTCGTACCCCTATTTTTTTAACATAGCCCTATATTTGGATTTAATTTGCCAGTTACGTTTCATTCCGAGAACGCAAAGACAAAAAATATCAAAACGGAAATTTTTTTCCACCCAATCTTTAATGAATTTGTAAATTTGTAAAACAAAAAAAGCACGAATTTTCGTCGCCGACCAGTACAATAATTCGAAATTACCACATTTCCAACAGGGCTAACCAGTGTAAGTGGGTGCGTGCATTGCCAGCATAAATATCTACACAAAGTCGTATAAGTGAACAACGAGATGTCGTAAATTGCAATTTATTACGAACTAACTAATAACAACAAAGCTGCCAAAGTGTTGACAACAGCGTCGAAATAAATAACATTTGCTTTACGCGCTATAAAGAGCGAGAATCCACCGCCCCCCCCACTATCCACAACTCATTGCCCGCCCATTCTGCTATGATCGTGCTGGCTGGCGGAAACATTGACTGCCCGTCTGGATGCCTTGCTGAGCGGCTGACGCGACTACATTCGCGTCTAACAAACAGGGACTACTCTACATGACGTTACTGCAACATTTGAATCTCATTTACTGGCCACTTTGCCAAAGCCATTCCTATTACTTAGTTCCAATGCCAGCCAAGCAAACTTCCAAGTAAAGCAACCATAAATTTGTGAACACAAAAGCGACACTTTCTATGGCTTTCTTTGCTCTTGTTTTTATTTTTTTATTTCCTTCATTCACAAACACACACACACTCACACAGCCACACACAGATAATTATGCATCCCTCAGCATATGCTACAATGTCCACTGGCTGGCAGGCTGGTTGGCTGGTTGGCTGGTTGGCTGAAAGCCGTGCAGTTTAACGGCGTCAAAAGTGCAACGTTGTAGAAAACAATAATTATATCTTTATTTGCCTGCTTGTTGTTTAATTCTTTGTGCGCTTGCGTGCAATATGGGTTGATAATGAAATAAAAATCAGCTAATTGGCTAGTCGGTGTGAATAGTGTGTAAAAAAAGATCCAAGAATTTACATGCTTGCATACATATTGTATGTTAACAGATAACAGCACATACTTAAATAATTTTTGTATAGCTTTTTGTAAAGGTAATGAATGCTGCATTTACAAATCACAGAGGAAAAACTGTTATCTTTTGAAAATCTATAGGTCAAAATCATGTAGATGGAAAATTTCAGCTAAAAAGTCTTTCTTGACTAAAATTACAGCAGATTTACAATTTTCTATTATTGTCTGATTGCTAGAATTCACACAAAAAACAAATTTAATAGCTTTAGTTAAATGCATTATAGTTTTGCTAAATCATTTCGGTAAGCTTCCATAATCCAATAAGGGAAACACAGTTGGCCAAAACCTACGTTAAAGTGGATTTAATTTGTAACATTACCTACATATACTTTTGTCTTTTAAAATTAGGTCAGCATACTGAATAAATCGAAAACTTCGTTATTTAAGTTAAATGAAAAATTTGCCCTTAACAAATTCGTCATATCAGCGATAATTCAGTTTTAATTGCAAATGAGTATACGCTATTTGTAAAGCTGTTTGGGCAAAAATCGTATAATATTCTAAAAACTAAAATAAGTTGTCGCGGTGAAACATAATCTGAAACTCCTCCAAATATTTCCTGTATAAATTGAAATAAAGAACATCGAATATATCTCGTATTATTTTTTTTATGTTTTAGAAACGTTCACGAAATGACTTTTTCTAGTTCATCATTCATAAATTTTGCGATAAATCAAAAAAAATATGTAATTTCGTGCTCTGTCCGATCTTAAACAAAATTCACGGCGTTTTAATCCAATTCATGACAGTGAAAAATAAATTGAATAATAATGTTAAATTTTTTTATTTCTGCCGCAACGAAAGTCTCCACCTCCATGACATTATATAGGCGAAATCAAGAAAATATTTAAAAGTCATGTATGTATGGAGGTTTTCCAATATAGTCCCGTGATTTCGATGCCTGGAATTTCAATCAGATTTCAACGAAATCCTATCGAAATTCTCAATTTTGTAGAAGAAACAAACATTTAGACACTAAAATAAGGTCATTTAAAAAAGAATTTTAAAATTAGTAAAAAAAAAGAAAAAAATGCGCAATAAAAGGAGAATTCGGACACTGAAAGATAAAGAACTATTTGCCGAGGAGTGAAAGGACAAGCTACAAAATTAAAGTAAATTAGCAAATGCCAACGAAATCCAATGAAAGTGCAGTGGCTGCACTTAAATCAGTTTTTAAGATTTCGAGATTGAAATCTCAGATTGAAATGTAGTATAAATGTGTTATTAGTTAAAAACGCCACAGAATTTAGCTGGCCTGCCACGTGAAAACAGTTACGAATGAAAGATAAGCTATGCAAAAAAAAAAAAATTTTAATTTTATTATTCTATCCCCACTTCAACTTTTGACTATATATTTTTCTCCATCTAAGCCAGGTATTGCAAATGGGCGAAATCGCATAACAGCATCAACACATAAATTCGTTTTGTGAAAATCAAAAGATAGCGATATTTCAGTAATTATCTAAAATATAATTTCCTCAAATTTCATATACATGATTGGGATTGAGACACTCCATTTGAGAAAGACATTCGCAGTTAATTTTTTTTTTTTGAAAAATGGGCCATATGTATATCTCCGACTCTAACTTGATAAACTCTATCAAATTTTGGAAATCGGACAAAAACTGTGTACACCTCTCATACGAGTATAACGGAAATTTACAAAAATCAAAAAATGTGATTCTTCAGTTATTATAAAAAGGTAATTTGCTCAATCCAAATACACGGCTATGGGTTGGAGAGAGAACGGCGTGAGTGACAAAAACAAAGAAAGAAGCAAAATGGGCGCAGCCCTGCCCACTTTAGTGCAAATACATATATCTCCGTAACTATTTCGTCATGCTCTGCCAATTTGGTACACCCTTCGCACCTCAACTCGGACAAATCGGACAAAAACCACGCCTACCTCTTCTATAACGGAAATTTACAAAATTCCAAAAAAAAAGAAGAAAATTGATACTTTACAAATCTATGTACCAAAAAACTTGGCACAATTTCGCTAATAGTTTCAGGGTCATTGTCCTGAGGAGGAAAACCTGTAAAACCCACTTTTGCATTCTCAGGCCAATTTTTTTTCTATTCCCATATTACGTAAGTTTAAAAGTTTTGGCTGAGTATTTTTAGGAAAAAAGTTGAGAAAAGCGTTAATTCATATCTGAATGAAATATCATCTTTAGGTACATATATTAATTGAATACCTTTTAACCCATTAGTATACTCACGAAAGAGTCACCTTAACCCCTTTTTTTCGACTCTGAATAAATATAATTTGAGAGCACACTTAGTTGGTGATAATGTTCTAGATTTTATCTCAAAAGGTCTATTGGCAACATTTTCGGATAACGCTGTAGCACATTTTAATCCTCTAGCGATCTTTCATATTAATATTATGCAGACTTTCCAAAAGAGCGGTCAAATCGACGCATTCATCAGAGAGCTAACGGGTTAAAATATTCTACAAAAGTATTCCCGGTTAATTTTACTATATGGAGCCGAACTAGATATTTCGGCTAGATAAGAAATTTAACCCAAATATTTTAAAAATGTTCGGGCAAAAATGATCAAACTTAATATGGTAATACAAAATTTAGAAGTTTTACTATATGGCTTCATTTCTGTCATTCCGAGTTGGAATCATTCCTTCTCCGTAAACTTTGTTGCACTGTGTAATCGTAACGATGTGCAAATAGGTAGGTATTTATGTGAGACTACTGTATGTAAGTAATTATAATTTTTGCTTAAAAATCACAACAATACATTTCTCTACAGAGCTGCTCAGCTACTCGAAGTCATAAATATTCCGCTATGCATTTATTTTGTATCAGTAAGAAACCAAGCGCAAAATGGCTATATACTATATTTAAAAGCTTTAAAACAACTATCAATGTATTATTAGTAACAAATTGCACATTCTAACTGTACATACCTACACACACTCACTACAAGCACACAGATATGCTTTCAGTGGAAGTAGGTTGTGGCAATCATAATTTGTAGAGTACCAAGCCAAAAGCATTCAGGAGTTTAATCTACGCGTATAAAGTAGTATTTGTTGTTGTAGGCTAGTTCATAAATTTGCAAATTTATTGCAAATGACTTTTTATTTTACTATCAACTACAAGCTCACAACGAATTGCCGTACAAGATCGTAATTTTCTTATTTAAGAACAGATCAAATTTTAAAGGCGAGCAACTGGATGATGTCTTAGAGGAGAGCGATAAAAACACGCAATAAATATAAATTGAAAAAAAAAATGAAAAGAAATATTTAAAACAAATACAAATCGAAGAGGGAAATAAATAAAAAGAAAAATTAACTACGTAACACAATACACACTATAATATAACATAATATAACTTAAACTCCTGCTATTAAAACAAAAAAAATCATAGACCTTTAGGAGAAACGAATCCCTACTATTCCCTCTTTTTTCGTATCCTGTTCACCTCTATGCCTCATTTCTTTCATCCTTCCCAGGCCTTAATATAGAGCTTAGATTATAAAGAAGTTGCGATTTCACCATACCGTTAACTTGACTTTTACTGATTGATATTAGAATCTGATTAGATTCAATTGGTTTTTGCGGGTGGTGGATTGGACGAGAATTATTGCCACAGGAAATGCAATGCCATGCGACTTCTTTGTAACCTACGTTATTTGGCCTAAGTGCAATGGGCAACTATACCTGAGTGCTTTGGAAACCCGATTTCAGAATTCCGGTCTACCTAAATTTCATTCCGTCCCATGAAAGTAAAACCTAACGTTACATCATTATATAAGAAAATAAAATAAAATATTTAAATGCTTTTGATAGCCATTGAAAGAATGAAATATGTATATAAATTAAATTTGGCAGTCTAGGGGCTTCCTAAAATTAAAAAATTGCACAGGTACGAGCAGTACGGGCAGAAGCTAAGTAGCTAATTTAATTTTTCAATTTTAGGAAGCCGCTGGACTGCCAAACTTTATTTATATTTGTCAGTTTTTTTTTACTGCTGCGATTTGATTTTTTGTGTGCGAATATTCATTGACCCCTCCAAGACCTTAAGGCAAAAGTAAATTACAAGTGATTGCTATATTTGCTCTACTGGCACTACTTGGTTAATGTGTCTGGATTGAAGAAAAACTGTTATGAAAAGAAGCAAAAGTGAGAATGATATGGCACTAAAGAAATGCTGGGTACTTTTGAAACAAAAATATTTTATTTTATGTACTTAATTTTATACAATCGGGAGAAAATAAAGTGATTTGAAGAACAAAATACAACATTTTAACCAATTGGGTCGAATTTGGTTTCAACGTCGTCATATAGGCTAACCGAAAACTGGTCATCGCGAGAAGAAATATTAATTTCGTAACTTTAGTGGGTTAGCTTAGGTTGAATTGGTAGGCCTCTCAAGGGGACTCACTTCGGACAATTGCGGAGAATATGTGTTGAGTACCGCAGTGGATGTGGTTCAAATAGTCCTACTGATTGTAGCCGCACGAGGTGCTCAGCTTTCGATACCTTCTCTAATGACTTACATTAGACAACATTATTGGTCTAATTATGGTTTCATAAAGCCAATGATTTACTTTGGAGAGGTGTCTCATCCCTTACTAATGGCGCCTCGGCAACAGCTTACAGCAACTAATGTTGTTTTCAAGGGAGGTCGGACATCAGACACTCTATCTGATAGTGAATAAGACGAGTTCCGTTTACAGCGAGTCTACATTAAGGATCACTGGATTCTCGACACTTCGTCTGCCTTAACCCGTGAGCTTCTTCTTTCCAGCTCTCCTAGAATGTCGTTGATAAAGACGACCCAGAGAAAATGTGAAAGAATTTCACCTTGTGGAGAGTCCCTGCCACGACAATTTCGTCGCAGAGAATGCGGTAGATGAACCTTATTAGGTCGGAATCGACCCCAAGCTCATTTAGGAATATGGCTCCTTTCTCAGACAGGACGTTAATAAAAGTCGACTCTATCTACAGAAAGGCGCCAACTGCGAATTACTTGTGTTCAAGAGACTCCCCTATAACAACCGTGTGCTGGGGTGATTTCACTGATCAGGATTTCGAGTAGCCGTATTGAGCACGCGACCACAGATCACCGGGAATCCCATTTATTATATGCAGGTCAATCAGCCTTTTTGGTGGGTAAGTTGGGAATATTTGACCAGTATATGAATGTACATACATACATACATTATGTATGGCGATACAGATTAGTGAATGTAGAAGCAAATTTATAATATTTTGACACAAATAAAAACCTCAGATTCTTTTTTCTTTAAACAGAGCTATTATTTAGTTACAATTTCTTTCAAATGCATATAGTTTTATTTATTTCAATGCACTTGAATAATTTTTCAGCTTCATGTGCAGAACTTTTCAAGCGCAATTAGATTATTTGTATTAAAATTTAAGCCTTAAAGGCTTCAACCACTTGCAACGCATGCGAACTGAAAATAAATAAACAATAAATTCTCGCAAAAACTAAAATTTTCACTACAAGCTTGGCTCTCGACGACGCAAATAAATACCTACAGAAAGAACAGGAAAATTTACTTCAAGTGAATATAAAACTAAGTAGAAAGTGAGTAAAACTTGATAAGCCGCTTCACACATACACACACACACAAACATACAAACATACTTGCACATACATACATACGTTTGCGCAACAATGTGTGAGGTGGCTTTTGAGTACTTTTACTTGTGCTAATAAATTTTATGAAAATTGCACTCAGCCAGCATCTCTTTTAATACTTGCATTTATTTTATTTTCCATTTTTCCACCCGCCTCGCAGTAAGTCTGTGTAGCATATGACAGTGCCCGTAAAAAAAAAGTAAATAAAACCTTACACACACATATGCAGGCAATACATAAATGCTCGCATAAAAACCACAGGATTTATTTGCAAAGTGCTGCAGAGGAAGAGCGAGAGTTTTATAGGTCTGCCAAATAGTAGAATGCAACAAAGCATCTACAATAAACTTGTAAAAAGTAGAGACATCGTAAACTGGTGATGGGTGACGGGTGACGGGTGACGGGTGCTGGTGTGAATTTGTTATTTTATTTCCGGCCATGTTCAATAGGTGCCAGTTTGAAGTTTATTCTGCAAGTTTTTGAGTGTTAAGTTCCAGTTAAGCACCAGACATATGAATAGTGCGCTTTCGATATCTAATTTTCAAGTGCAACGTAACGCAATTTTTAATTGGATAACTATGAAAAATTGCTTTAAGAAACTAAAAATATTTCTAATCATAACTGCGGCGTACCTTTCTTATAACATCACAATCGAACCCTAAATACGAGATTTTTAATAGGACTCTAATGCAACCGAGCATATCCTTTTTTCGTAAAAGCATTTCTCGTCGCAGCCCGATTATACGTTTCTAATGTCTTCAAAATCGAAACATAAATACAGATTTTCTAAACATCTAACTCATGCGCCACCTAGCGGATTAAAATATAGCCTATTTACGAATAAAAATATAACATGATAAAGATGGAAAATGTTGTTAAAACTAACGCTTATGCAAATTAATTTTTTTTAAATTAAACTATTAAAATTCTTGTAAGACCTTAGCTGAAACGTAAGAAAATTCTTTTTTCGAAACGACAAAAAAAAATTAAATTTTTAGTGACTTATTACTAAAATTTTTATAGTTAGTATTGATTTTCGAAACTATCGGCGCAGATTGCCAACTTCGATTGGCGCACAAGTGGGCGATAAAAATAGGCGCATTTTTCACAATTGTACAGCTCATTGTCGCTCAGAATAGTGTTCACATTATCGGCGCAATAAATTGATTTGGATCGGCCATCGTTAGCACAATTTCGGCGGAGGTTTCCGCAATTTGAAAAATTGTGGCGTTCACACAGTTGGTAAATGAAATGTACCGCAAATCGTTACATTGCGCCGATAGTGGGATCTGCGATTTGGTCATACAAAAATTGTTCGATCTAATTTTTTTTTTAATAATACATTTACATATATTCGAAGTATCTTTAACCTATTTCTTGCTTTTTTGATTCATAATAGCCAAAAATAACTCGAAATAATATAAATTTTGTCGATTAGTTACCCTGCTTTTTTGGCGCTTGACTAATTTTATGGGAAATTCATATCAGTTTTTAGAATTGCGATTCATAAAACAGTGTTGAAAAAAATTGAAAAAATTCCACCTATGTTAGGACAAACCCATCCTGAATTGTAAAAATTTAGTTGAAGTCTTTTTTAATTCAGAGACTGATTCCAAATTTGAAAAGTCTGCTAAATTTGTCACAGTTCATAAAAAGATTGCTAGGAAAAATTGTTCAAATATTTTTCTTAACCGAAATTGCAAACAACGCATATAAGAAAAAGCTTAATCCTATACCTTATGATTATTATTTGAATAATCTTAAGGTCACTCGCAAGGAAGATATTCGGGACTTGGGCGTAATTTTCGACTCAGGACTAACGTTTTCTAAACATATTGACTATATTGTCTCGAAGGCGTTTTCCATGATCGGATTTATACGTCGCAATACTGAAGACTTTTCTGATCCCTTGACATTGAAAGCACTCTATGTCTCTTTAATTCGAAGCCGCCTTGATTATTGTTCGTTGATATGGAACCCATTCTATCAGTCCTATGTAAACAAGATCGAAAGAATCCAAAAAGTTTTTACTAAGTATGCATTGTATAAGATGTGCTGGCCTAATGGTCTCCCCAGTTATTTAGGTAGACGCAAATTGCTCGGTCTGCAAAGCCTAGAATATAGACGAATCTATTTTTCAGTACTATTCGTGTATAATCTTATAAACTCAAATATAAATTGCAATGAATTATTAAAAGTAATCAGCATTCATACTAATCACCATGATTTGAGGCGGGTTCGTTTATTCGTAGATCAAGTTCATAAAACAAACTATGCCTTTAATGAACCTATGGTGAGATGCATTCGATTCTGCAACAATTATACTCACCTAGATTTTAGTCTCAATTTATCTAATTTTAAGCAACAATTAGTTGCCATGTTTAATTAATTTAATTAAATAACTGATTTTTCTTAATATGTTTTTTATATAGTCTGTAAGAACTATCTGTAGACTGAAATAAATAAATAAATATTTCATCTACTTGGAATTGCATGGGAACGGCCAAGGGAGTTGTCAATTTTTTCCGGTTATCCAACAAGACTGCGACACTCGTTGGGTCGAGCAACTGGGCTCAGTCAGTGTGCTTCATAAAACAGTGGAATTTATTTATTTGTTTGGCGTTAGATTAAATGGACGAACTGAAGAGTAAATCGGATAGCGTACAGCCTAATCGCAATCAAGGCACAATTAATCTTTACATTAACAATACTGAAATCTATCTTCCTTCTGACGAAAAATCTGAGCCAAAATCTACAGAAAGAAGATTGTGACTTCATCCGCAGGCCAAATTATCGACGAAATCAAAGAGATGTGTAACCAGGCTGACGACAGATTCAATGGCAATTAGCAACTCAATGTGCAGATCCCATTTTTGAAACAGTGAAAGAGAAGTGTTAAGATTTATGGAACACAGAGCGTTCATATTTTAAAGGAAGTATGGCCGAAGGACGAGTTAAGACTCATTGTAGTGGTACAATGCAAAAAACATTGATTTCGTACCATGCGACTGCAATCCACTAAATGACCCAGAGCTGCGTCCTATTGAGTATTATTGGTCAATCGTGAAAGTAATATTGAAGAAGACGGATGATCTGATAAAAGATATTGAAGAATTTAAAACAAAGTGGTTGTGGGCATGGCGTAAAGTCACCGATGCGCTCGGTGAATAGATGATGGCTCGTGTGGGACGAAAAGTTAGTTCACTTGCATATAAAGCAAATAACAACTAATATTTTAACAATTAAACCCCAAAATCTTATAATTAAAACAAATTTGATTTCACTACCCTTTTAATTTTGTGTTTTGGTCGCAGTTTTGGAGTGTTCACTCTTTTTTACATTCTATTATTGATAAGTGAACAAAATGCAAAATTTTCATGCTCTTAGCTGCTTTGATATAGGAGTTATAATGGAAAAACCTCATATCTGAACTACCAGTTATATTGCACCTTAATAAGGCCCGATATGGCCGTTTTCGGCAAATGATTATTAAAATACATTATATCAAGAGGTACTAAACAGAACTACCTTTGGCTAAATCGAATCAGCTTGTGATCCTGATCGTTTTGGTATACTAGGTTATGGGTATAACTCTTCTTCATTTCATGCTCATGAAAGGTATAAAAAATTAAAAAAAGAATTTCTCAATGATTACGGAGATAACAAATGTATTTTACGCGGAGCTTTTGATCATCTTTATTTTGCTTGGTAATAAAATGAAATATGAGAGATTGAGAATTTCCAAAAATTCATTACGAAATCAAAAAAGAAGACGAATATGATGTGAACTGTCTACAAAACAGCTGGCGGTGATGGTGAGAGGTGCCAATTAATGCTTACCATGCACGCCGCAGGGGGCGAACACCAGCAACTTTTTGTAGCGAATTCAACACATCAGTCCTAAAACTTTACAGTAGCTTCCATAGGTGGACCACAGCTGCCGGCCGCGTTTAATTGTTCAGCGCAAGCAAACAAAAGTGACGCAATATCACAGAATTTAGGTACCGCTACATATTGTATATAAATATTAATAGCAATAAAAAGAATAACAATAATAATATAAAAAAAAACACAAACTCCAAATCCTCAAAATAGCGTAAACGAAACTAAAATTTATTTTATATTTTTTTCACAATATGCTATTACTCTTTTTTTTATGGTTATGCCGCTGGGCTGTTTGGCGCAATTAATGGCGGCGAATAAATGTTGCAAAATAAATTTAAAAAAAAAAAACCGAAAATAGAAACGCTTTCAAAAAAATCTGGCAATCAAGCGAAAAGCAGATCGAGCGTTGATTGAATGCCAAGTATGTTTTGCAACACACAAACAAACATACATACATACAACCGAATATGACTATAAATCCCGCGAATAGTTTCACCATGCCGAAACAATTTGAGTAGCAACACTTGCCTGGTGCCAAAAAGGACGTGCACGACCGGGAGGGCCCGCCGTACACTTCGTTCGGTAGTTCGTCTACAAAGTAAATGTTGCGCGTGGTGGAAGTAAATCTCCAGCGCCTCCACGAATGACGTACTATGTACGTATGCACGTACGTGGTACATGCCAATGCAAACACACACACACACACACACAGACCCTCTAATAAATAAATGTACATGTTGCATACTGTACATATGTTTCCAGATGTTGTCAGATATTACTCTTTCAATACCGAGTCGTTTCAACAAAGTGGATTGTTTTAAAGTGTTTTTGTTGTTGCTTTAATTATATTTTGTTTAACTTTGCTGTTGTGATTGAATCAGTTTTACGAAATGGCTAAAACAAATGCACACATATCGAGTATATATACCTACACACACACACACACACACACACCCACACACACACACATGCAAACCCGACGCGCATGAATATTTTAACATAGAAACAAATGCTGTGAATTCATTTGATCAAGATCACAGAAATCTAATTAACACGCTGGATTGAATATCCATCATGCGAAGCAACAGCGGCAATCACACTTTGGCATTGACGCCGAACAGAACAGAACAGAATAGACCTGATGACGCCACTACTTTTGGTGATATGTAGCTAACGGAAATATCATTTTTTTTGTTTTTGTCTTTTTGCTTTATTGCATAGGCAAATTCCACTTAGTGACGCATTGTTGGAAAATAGTAGTCGTACGCATAGATAGTGCTGCGCAATGGTGGATCAATCGAAAAAGCTACACATAAGTTGTACGTTTTAATTCCAATGATTCGAGGAAATAATGCAATTAATTGGCATAACAAGGACTACGCGTGCTATATTTAGTTCAATATGTTTCCCTCCCTCTGCCGCCTGTTACCATCCACCAATTTAGTTTTTTTTTAATGTAGATAATTACAGTGCGAAGTCAAAGGGTGAACAAAATTTAAAAACAAGAGAGTTACCAGCTATTTAAAAAATTTAATACAAATAAATATACACATAAATGAGTCGAATCACATGTTAAAATATGGCGACTGGACAGTACGGCTGGGACAATTCGCATATTCGGATATCTGGATATCCATGCGGATATCCGTTGACACGGTTAGAATCCGGATAATATGAATATCCAGATGTTATTCCTTGTTGCAATTAACCGGATATCAGGATTTACAAAGACATAGATAAAATCTGGATAGTATGGATATCGGAAATATATTCGTTGGTGCAATTATCTGAATATCCGAATTTACGAAGCTCCGGTTTATATTCAGTAATAATAATCAACAAACTCTTTTCGTAAATAATTTCCACGACTATCAAGATGCGACATACCGTTAGAGAACGAATGAAGGAAGGCAACTCGTGAATGATGTTTGGAATAGCGACTTATAGAATTATTGGTACTTGAATATACGGATATGCAAATCCGGATATCAATATAACGTTCGGATATTTGGATATCAGAAATTAATGTATTAATCACAGGTCAGAAAAATACTTAAATCGTGGTATCATTTCTTGCGAAGAAAAATACCTTTGTGAGTGTAGGGTAAATGCAATAATACGGCATAAAATATTCAAGTACCAAGAAGCTATGATAATATCTGGATATCCAAATATTCGGCTTAGTCCTACAGTTGAAAAATCTAGCCCTACTAGACAGATTGCGATTATCATATAAGCTAATATTGTACAGTCGTGCCAAAAAAAAGTAGGGACGCGGAATTTTGAATTTTGTAGAAAAATTATAATTATGCAGATTCATAGCCAATTCAATTCATGATTATTCATTCCTAAAATTGCCGTTGACTTTTGATAATATTTTGCTTGCTGACGGTATTTGACCTTCTAGAAACTTGGCACTTTATTTTACTACAATTTAATGGGTTATTTATTAATCAGTATACTGATAATTTTTCTAAAAAAGTTTGTTGTTGTATTTTCCCTATTTCATCTACAAAGTTTGAAATATGGATTTAGGTCATATGTTATATAATTAGCTGGAGTTTTAGTAAAAAAATATAGGAAGTTGGCACCTGACTAAATGGTTAGGTTCAGTTATCTATGAGGGAAATCAAATAAGAAAAATATACGCAGGGAGTTAAATTAAATTTTTGAATTCGGGCACAAGACTAGAAGGTCAAAGAGACATTTTTTTAAAAAAATCGGTTTGGACTAAATTTCCACCTTATCAAAAAATAAACTAAATTCAATTATGAATCAAATTAAATGAAAAATTAAGACATGAGATTAAAAAATAGGCTTATAACTAAAATCGTTTCCAAACCGGTTGGCCATCTATTTAAAAAGACTAAATAAATTCAGTTATTAAGTTAACGGAGACTTATGTCTATATTTTTGTGCAACGGAGGAGTTTGTACGAAAACACTTTTTAGCTGAATTGCCATTCGTTTAACGGTTCAACAAATTTGAAAAGGGAAATGAAGTGCTACTATTACTGATACCACACGAAAAATCATTTCGAAAATATTTCCAAAAAGGTAAATAAAATTAATAACTTAAAATCAATATAAAATAGGTGTAGGCGAAAAAGGGTTAAAATATTGATTAAAAAGATTAATTTAGTTTAGCGAAAGGGTTTCTATAAAAATATTTTTGAAGAAGGTTGCCATCTTTCTAAAAAAAAGTTCCTTCAATTTAACCATTCATCTATACTAATACACAACGAAAAAGGTTGAAGAAAGCTGAATACAAAAAAAGTATTGTAGAGGGTTGCCACGTGTTTAAAAATTTAAAGGCAACGAAATTTATGTGAAACGATAGAGTTTGAGCAAGCTAAGTTGTGAACATGCTTTTCATGGGATGAAAATTCTTTGAAAATATTAAACGCAGATTAATATCGGCTTCTACTTTTATTCCGTTCCTGAGCTAATTGTTTTTTTTTATATTTTTAAGAATTCCACATTAATTGCAAACAGATTCTGTTTACGCAGACCGCTAGTAAAATTTTCGAAAAAATCATATACATCATTTTACCACAATATATATGTAGACTTTCAAATTCATTTACTAAAATATTAATATATGTTTTTCAAATGACACGCGTAAAAATTAATTTCGGTTACCACTTAGTTAAAGTCTTTCATTTAATGTTCACACTGGATGCTGAAGGGGAAATCTTTCGAGATACCCGATAATAACAAATGTAGTCAATTTTATGCCAAGTTAATTAGTTGTGATAAAATGCTGGACAATGTCATTAACGTTGATGAGTTATTAGCCGCCCTCTAGTGACGCCTTTGCATAACCAAAAGCAGAGCAACGCACCCGCCTACACAAAACACTTTGCTACAGAGCATCCTCAACAAAATTATCCACATAAAAGTGAAAATCAGGAAACGAAAAAAATAATAGTAATATAAGTGAAGAGAAAAAGAAAAAGTGAGAATTTCCAATTATGTTAAGGGATCGCAAATTAAAGAGCTTATGTGAGTTGCTATGGCAATCCCATTGAAAGCTGTAAAAATATTTCCAATGCAAGTGTGGGCAAAAATGGCACAAATAAAAAAACAGAGAAAGGAGTAATAGCAAATTATTAGAACTTGAGAGTATTCAGAAATATTAAAGAGACATAGAATTATGTGTTTTTTTTTTTTACCAAGTTCAAATTACAACTTTGACCAACAACTGATGGAGGTCAACCCAAAGCAGATAGCAAATGTAATATTAGACTTAATAGGAAGAGATAAACGAAAAAAAAATATTACGACTTCGAATGACTTTAGTAAATGCCCATTGCGCGCTCGTTTACTTTGTAATATGGCTGAATGTTAATAACATAATCAGTAAATACATGAATGATAATCAAGCCAAATATTATGCGTGCTCGGTTTACAAAATTTCGACCATGTTGCCAATAGCAACACATACACCCAGTTCAGCAACAAGTTTGAGCACAAACGTTTAAATAAATACATACTATTACAAAAATATTAACAAACGTAATAGGCGCATAAATGCCGCTAAAATACGCTACGGGTATTTGGGAAAGTCAATGCCAATTATTAAAAAGCCATAAAAAATCTGTAGAGAACAATGGTTGAGCGAGCGGGAGCAAGAGTGCATTGGACAAGTGGATAAAGATATTTGGCGACAATGCTATTGATGTACATTGTATACTTATACAAAATCACTACGTATTGTACTAAAATTCGTATGCAGTCATTGAGGTTACGTACACGCCATGTACATATGCTTGGGTAGCGATTATATTTTTTAATAGCAGTTATAATGGCTTCATATTTGTGTAACGCTATTAATATTTTTCTTTCATAACTGAAGGCTTGATAGCCATGGCTTTTAAAGATAAGGATAAGGTTCAAATAACATTGAACATTGACAATTTTGAGCAACAAAGGACAGACCGACCGGATTTCTTTAATATTTTTAGAAAGTACATTTATCAAAGACTAAAACCCCTAGCAGAATTTGTAAAGTAAAGCACTTCGTTTTTTATGGCCAACTGAATTTTTTTATCTGCCGGCCTATGTTGTTTATAAAAAAAAAATGGGAAAATCCCACATGAGTTTTGTTAAGATGAGAATTCCAATTAAGTCTTCTATCCCCAAAAGAAACTGAACCTTTTCTTTTGATGAGCGTATTATCTCGCGTCGTGGACCTGCAGAGCGGCCTCCAAGATCCTGCAATTTAACACCGCTGGACTATTTTTTATGGAGTTATGTGAAATCGCTTGTTTACGCAGATAAGCCCGAGACGATTGACGCCTTAGAAGATAATATTCGGCGCGTTATTGCTGACATACGGCCCCAGTTGATGCAAAAAGTGGTCGAAAATTATGTCTCTGGGCTGGAATATATTCGACCCAGTCGCGGTAGTCACTTGCCAGAGATTATTTTCAAAACATAATGGCAAACTCTTTTATTTGTAAAAGAGCTAAATTCTTGACCATAACATTAAATAATTTGTGTTTTATTTCATCTTGAAAACCAAATCTCTAAACAAAACCCTTTATTAAATTGTTGTGTAAGGAATAAACCCGAAACTACAGACCACGTCATAGCCAATATTCGTTGAGTTGTCGTCGATAGGTAATCGAAAAGGTTATCGATCTAAAGATAGGTGGTAAGGTAAACTGACTTAGTGTTGGACAAAAGAAGTCCATGTTACAATTTAATGATAAAAAGATATAAAAGCAATTTAATTTTATATGTTCCTAATTAACAACTGCAAAATACATATTTATTTATTGATTACTTTCATTTTCAGCAAATAAATGTCAAACTGGGTGACACATTGAATACAAAAGTGCGCTGTAAAATATTTATATATAGATATACATATATATAAATTTATTATATATCTATTTACATGTATATATGAGTGTCTGCGTGTGTGCATGCATGTTCGTAGGTGTGCAAGTTCGGCGTATCATCTCAACATGGTTCCTCCTGCCGCCTTTTATGACTTGCGAATACATGGTCGTAGATGTTTGTATGTTTGTCATATGTTATATCAAAATGTGTACCTACATCTGTATGTACGTGCCCACAAAACCACCCAGCCAGTCATACTACTTACAGCAACCAGTGACATCGTACTTTTTGATAGATCAATAAAAGTCAGCTCGCAGCTTGCAATTTTATTTAACCGACTTAACTTTGTAAAGAGAAGCTCTGGTTGTGCTGAATGAAATTGCAGTTGCCAACATCTAAAGTAATCGTCAAATGTTTATATCAAATTTTTGATGTAGTAGTAGCACACATGCGCATAATTTATGTGACATTATAGATGCATTCGGATTGATAGACAGCGCAGACGGTAGAGGATATGACAAAGAACGTAGACTGCAAAACAAAAAAGTTGCATCACTCCCACCGTTCCTCGAATAAAAAAAGTTCGTCCAATTTCACCATACAAGAACTAATTTGACTTTTGCTACAGGAAAGGCAATGCCATGCAACTTTTTTGTTATCTATGTTCTTTGTCGGATATGAGATCGAAGAAACCTATGGACACAATGCGAGCGCGATAAAAAAGTGTTATGGTTGGAGTACATAGTTTGTAGCTAGATAGAAACTTTTTGTTGAGCTTTGATTATGTAATGAAAATCGCTTTTTGTAAAAAGCGCGGGGCCAGTATTTAGTCAGAAAACCCTCAGTACAATCTTCGCTCAAAGCAGACGCCTTATCAGTCTATCCACCCTAAACAAGCCTTGGTAGTTTCTTTCATCAACCCAAGGACGTGGATTACAAAGAAATTACATCTCACTCCCATCGTACCTGTAACAGAAAATCAGGCTTAGTTTCACCATACTAGAAATAATTTCAAAGAACCGTAGATTACAAAGAAGTTGTATTCCATCCCACCGTGCCTTTAACAGAAAATCTCACCCAATTTCACCATACCAGACCTAATTTGACTTTTACCAATGGATATTATAATCTGATTAGATTCAATTGGTTTTGTGTGGTGAATTGAACGAGAATTCTTGTCACAGGAAACGAAACGTCATGCGACTTCGTTGCAACCTACGTTTTTTGTTAATTTGTCTTTTGCTGATTGATTTAGAATCTGATTAGAGCAAATTGGTCTCTGGTGTGGTGAAATTGGGCGAAAATTCTTACCAGAGGAAACGAAACATTCTGTAGGGGTGAAGAGTAAAATTGGAAATCTAACAGCATACTTATGGTTTACTTTGTTTGTCAAGTAAAGATGTGCGGTTTAAAAAAAAAAATATCCTAAACATCAAAGTGAAATCTACTTAGGACGCACCCACACAACTAACATTAATGAAAATAAATTAAGGCTTCAACTTCAATGGGGAACTAATTTCGCCCGTCCATTTTGCAAATTAATTGTGCATGTAGAAGTTTATTAATTAATTGCCCTTAGCTTTTTCTACCAATGCCACCAATGACAGCAGAAAAATGATTGAACTTTGTTGTTTAGCTTTGGCAAAGTGTTTGAAGTAATGGAATTACATAAGAGTATCGGATGTAGGTGAGGGAAACTAAGAAGAGCGGCGGAAAAGCGAAAACAGGAAGCTAAGAATACGAAAAGTTCATTACAAGTAAATAATAGAAAAGTAATATAACTTTACGTCTCATTAGGGAATTTATGAGAGAAATTACTAAAACAAAAGGCAGTACCAAATTGTTAAGAGCAAATAAAGTGCATTGCATGAAATTTAATGCGAAATGAGTTGGGTATCAATCAGTAGGCACTTTCCAAAGAAATTCAATTCTTGCTATGTAATTATTTTCAGGTTAAGAAGTTTGCGTGAAGCGGGAATTAAGATTTTAATTTTAGTAACACTTGAGCGAACTAAATCAGTTGAAAAGGATTTCTTGAGAATAAAGGAGAAAGGCGGTTTATTAATCAAATTGCAGGACTTTATAATTTCATTTCGTAGTGAAAAATGATTGTCAAATCTGCGCTTAATTTTTTGAAGATTGTAAAAATCATACAAATCGCACAACGAAGCGATAAGAATTGCGATTTTAGTTTGTATATTTAAATAGCAATGAAAAAATGTTGCAAGCTTTCTCAACACACGAAATTTCATGGCAAAGAATTTTATATATACATATGTATATGTATACTTTTTTTTTAAATTTTTTACGATATTATCTTCTAATACTTTGTTTACAAAATTTTCTTTTGTGAAACT
This sequence comes from Anomoia purmunda, assembly GCA_951828415.1. NCBI lineage: Eukaryota > Metazoa > Arthropoda > Insecta > Diptera > Tephritidae > Anomoia > Anomoia purmunda. Next base: position 157,323,603 of record OX639993.1, read on the forward strand.
TGATAGCGGTATTAGTTGTCTCAAGTGCTTTACAATATGGCGCTTGCGTGAAGGACTGGCACTTCTAACAACTAACAATCCTTTTTACAGATGAATCTAAAATAGGGGTGTCATTCACTTCTTTCTATTTGTATGGATTTTTTCAGGTTTTGTTGTTCGTCGCTTCATTCTGTATCGATGCCCCTGACAAGCATTATACGTAGCATTAAAGTGGCGCACACAGAAAAATTTCATTTAAAAAAGAAAGTAAATTAATTTCAAGATAGTTGTACAGTTTTAAGATTTTGGTAGGGGGTTGAACCCCAAAACTCCACCTTTGGATGCACCAATGTGTACATACTGTATATACTAGCTAAACGTCGCACTTTTCACCTACCAGCCTTTAGGTTAGAATGAATTTAATGATTTTTATGAAACTTTATTGGAAAAAAATCGCTGTAATATATTTTCTATTATAGCTATCATTTCTTTGCATTAAAATTTTGAAACAGCTGGTAACGATCTTCAAAAATAATTTCGAAACTAATCTCTGCTGGACTACTTTCAATTTCACACCAGGCGAAAATTACTAAAAAATATTTCAAACTAAAACTTTCTTAAACCGTCTTCGTCTTACTCCCATATTGTAGTTGTTCATAAAGGCGTTGTTCTAGTGTAGCGGCTCCGAAAAATCGATTTTTTTTGCATATTTTTCATCTAAATGATGTTAAAAATACTCTGCTGCAAGATTAAAGTCGTTTCTGCCTTCGTTTAGGAGTTATAGAGACTCAAACACAGGCGCGCGCGGCGTTTCTTTATCTCCTGAAAAGTCTGTTTTCAGAGAGCGGTAGAACAGTTTTGAAAAAACTGTTGAACCAATTGACATATATTTTGCATTTTTTTTCATCAGCAAAATTGTCGCTAAGACGTCACAAGTGTTTTTTTTGTTTTTTTTTTTTTTTTGACAATCACTACCGGAACAATATTTACAGCCATTATTGCAAAAAAACGCAAAAAACAAATTTCGAAAATGTTTAAAATTTTTTGAAAAACCTTGTGTGACGGCGTAGAGAAAGGGATTGAAAATGATGATTTAGCTCATTTTTTTGTTTCAGATTATCCGACTTCTCAAAACCCTTCACCCCATGCATTCTCTTCTATTTTTACAAGGGCAGAGTCTAGGTAATTTAAGTGAAATGTGAAAAACCCCTGTCAGTATTTGAAAAGCTAATAAATAAAATGAAAAAAAAACAGAGTTGAAAAACTTTCAGTAAAATTAATTCTCAAAAATAGGGCTCAAAAATGGGCAGCTTGGCTAGAACACTTTCTTAACAATTTTAATTAATTGAATTTAATTTTCCCAACAATTGGCAACTCCCTTTCAAAATATTTTCGAATTCGGACTTTCGGAGACCTTTTTGTTCGACCGCATCATAGCAGCATTTCTGTTAAGCTTAAAGTTAAGTTAATTATTGGCGTACCCAAAGAGGTGCATTTGGGGTTCAAGCCCTCCCATGCCGATGCTCCTATCCAAAATTTTGTTCCATAATTTTTTCGAGTACTTTTGAATTTGTTGCTCATCTTGTGTGCGTAAAACCCCCCTAAATTATGTTCATGTGTACGCCTTTGAATTTAATTGACACTTCTAAGCAGATGGCAATTCAATTTGAAAGCATTTTGAATAGACTTTAAACCTTTTACGCAGGTGGCAAACCTTCTCAGTAATATTTTCCGAACAGAGCTTAAAACTGTTTCATTAATTTTATTAGTTTATATCAATTTAATTGTTCAAACCCTCTGCTACACTGATCTTTCTTAAGCCCTTTCGTTTGGTTTTCAAACTGCATATAGATTTAACGTATTAAGCTTAATTGAATTTAAATTTTTGAAAAGGGGGCAACTCTATTTAAATAATATTCTATAAGTTGGTCTAGAGTTATTAGCTATTTATATTTAACCCAAGCTATAAGCATGCAAGTGGCTACAAGAAATACCAAACTGACAACTAATTTTGTACAGTACCGTGCAGCAAAGCTGCAATTTGTGGGACTTTACTTATTTTCCAAGATTCTCAATTATTTTTTTTTTGGCACTTTATGGCAATTTCCATAAAAAAATGTATGTGATATTTATTTCCAAGGAAAGTTAGCCTGTTAATAAAATTACTTATTCGGAAGTGGGCGCTCTTATTGAACACTAAATTGATCCACTTTGATTAATGTTTAAAAATTTCAAAAAATTTTGCATACTCTCACTATGGATAACAAAGTAGTATAAGGCAATACTATAAATAAAGAGGCGCTACGACTTTTAAAAATTACGCGCAAAGTTTTAAAGATTACTCTCCACGAAAAAGGACTAAACATACTATAAATCTATAGCGAAAGTTCAACCGCCGATGGATCACTAAACAAATCAGTCAATAATTCAAACGTTTCATTGTCTAGTTCGAATTCGATGTTTGCCAAACTTTGCATAACGTTGAATTTTTATTGTTCGCCACGGTATGTGTACACACATTCGATTTGAATTTCAGCCTCTGTTTGTAAATGAAATCAGTATCTGGAATTTAATTAATTCAATCTTTTTTTTTACAAATGAGAACTGCAAAGTTAAAGATGATAAATATTACTTGTAGTGCCGTTATCGAAAATATATTTTATACTAATTAAAAGGGTGGAAACACTTCTTAGCATACATATACATATATGTATATGTACATATGTATATTACAAAAAAATCGGTACTGTTTTTACCGGAGTTAAAAAAATTTATTATATCTCGAAAATACATCCACCAAAAATGGAGTTTATATATGTAAATACATTTTTAAGTATTAAAAAAAAAATACACAACACTTGAGATGATAACACAATCTAAGCTTAAAAGGTCTGTATCAAATAACAGGATACGCCGCAATTCCACTTGTATGAAAGGACCAATAGATTACAAAGAATGGTGTTTTTTTATTTAGTTCAATTCTTTACAATTTATGTGGACCACTTTTTAAAAACAACATCCACTAAATTACCACCTTTATTTACCACCGCAAACTGTGCTCTTTTTTGGGCATTTTCCATCACTTCTTCGAATATTTCGGTCGGTATGGCAGCTATTTTGGCACAAATATTGGTCATGAGCTCGTCAAAAGTTTTCAGCTAGCTGGCGTAAACTTTCCCATTTAATTAATCCCACAAAAAGGAGTCCGTGGGTTTAAATCGGGGGGCTTGGTGTCCAGCCAATATCGCCTATTCTCGATATCACATGCCTGGGGAATTTTTGTTGAAAAACCCGGATTTTTTTTTGTTGCTGCGTGACATGGCGCCAGTCTTATTGAAACCAGAAGTTGGTCAGACCTTTTCTATGTATTTTGAGACACACAAAATGTGCCAACATCCACCAATACCGTTTACCATCGCCTGTTTCGTCTTCTTTGAAGAAAAATGATCCAATAATGGTTTTTGAAAAACAGCGTATTTTTGACCATGCGATGGGTTTTCACGAATGACATCAGGATTTTTTTTATCTTAACATCGCCAGCGAGGATGAAATGCGCCTCGTCGGTGATTAAAACTTGTATCCAAAAGCCCGATATGATTTCCAACATTCGGCCGATTGTGTCGGCGCATTCTTTCGGTGTGAAGCGATCCATGACATAGTCTAAGAAAATAAATCGGTTGACAAATGGCGAAGTTATTCAATGTTCACATATTGGCGCACCCTGTCTTTCAAAATTTGTTTAACGGAAGCATAATAATCAGATTTACGAAAAAAAAAGTCGACGCGAATGGCGTTACATATTAAAATAAAAAAAGGAGAAATATAAAAGGGAGAAAATAATACCTTTTCGATGATACATAAAATAAATTTTACAAGTTTTCTTTAACCAATTTATCAACAAAAATCTTACTAATATAATTTTTTTTTTAAATTTATTTTAGTTTAAACTGTTTTATGAAGAGAGATAATTAAAAAATAAAAATATTTTTAAAACATATTTTGATTTGTACAAAATACTTAATTTTTTAAATCGCTTTAGTTCACGTAAATCCTAATATTTTTCAGAAATTATTTAACGGAAGTCTTAAATCCTAATCATTCCGGTATGAAAACCGAAACTTTGCGTGAGTGAGGCACCCTAACTTTAAACTGGCATATATTCATTTGGTTCATTTCTTTCGAGTACGCCTAATATTGAGCGAAAATGCTGAAGTGCGTACAGAACTCACCGTCGTCTACACGGGCGTACGGTAACGCAAAAGGGGCTCTGCTCTCGAAGAGTTGCAAAATTGGCAATCAAAACAGCAGCCAGCCAAGTGAATGAAGTCTATGTGAAATAATTAATTTATTGAAATATCTGAGCTTCATCATCCAACCAAGCGTGTGAATGGCAAGTGCTTACGTTTTTATGCATTCGACTGACTTCCATGAAAATAGCACTTTTGCTTCCCTCGAGCATTTGCTGCCAGTACTTTGAGTGCAATTCGGCATGGGAAGCCTATAAAGAGCACTCAAGTGTAAAATCAATAAAAACAAAACCAAATTATAACATTATTTTAATTTCGACAATTGCAAGCTGAATTGGATGAGAATTCAAAAATGATTTTCAATGCAAACAAATAGAAATAAGCTATAAAAAAAAAATACATAAAAATAAAACCTTTATTTGCACAGCAATAGTATGTAGTAAATGTAAGGTGCTTATGCTATGCTTGCTATTGAAAAATAAAAACAAGCGGACCATGGCGTATACGCAACGGCAAATTCTTAGCAAATGGCGCAGCAAAGCTTTGGATTGATATAATTTATGCATGCGAGTAAATAGAATACCCTTGTAAAATTGCAAAAAAAATAAAATAAAACAAAAAACACAACTTGCACTTGCACGTTAAATAATCAAACGAATGATTTAAGAATATTTTTATGAGAACGCAAGCAGTTGATTGCGGAAAAATTTAAACAGCACAAGAAAAATCAAAAATTGCTTGCAGCTGATATAAAAGATATATGTATGTGCCCATACTATATGCATTTGCAGTTTTTTGTGTTTACCATCTTTTCAATATTTTCACCCCCCTCCCCCAAGCTGCACAAAAACCAGCTAGGCAACTCCAACGAACCAAATGCTTTCGTCGTTTCCGTTTCCGCAATAAAGTTGTTCATTTTGGCGTTAAGTGATATAAATGCGCTTACGTTTGCATAGCGCTGTTATGAGTCATAAAAATTTACGTAGTCACATGTAAATAAATATGTCTTCATGTTTTCCGTTTCTCTAAAACAACATTCACAATATCTTTCAACGTTTGGTAACATTGTTGTTCCCACTTTGTCGTTGCGAGTGTGGCTAGAAGAAATTTGCGTTTCTTCATAAGTGTGAAAAACTTACTGAAGCATGAATGCAATAAAATTTGTGCATGTATGCAAGTTGAGGCTTCTCTCACAGTCGTAAGGTAAAATTTTGCACTGTCATTAACATTGAAACACTCGTTAAGTTTAGTCGTCGTTGTCAAATGACACTATAGCCCATTTCATAATTATAATGCCAGTGAATATTGGCATGTATAGTTCTTTATTTTATTTTATTTTTTTTTAATATAGTTCATTCTAAAACAAAAGCCGTTTAAATGCAAATTAAAAGATTTGTGCAAATCAAAGACCGTAAATAACCGGTCCACTTATCCAAGTGTCGCAAATTGTGATTTTTTATACTTATGTTATAAAAAATAAATCGCTGACATGCAAAGTTTATCGCTTATCTTCGTCGGTTCGACTTTTAGTTGATTGATTTTTCCTTTTACATTTCTAACTGACTTTTAATTTAATTTTATTTTTTAATTGTAACGATATCCAGTTAGGTATGTGAATAATGTCAAGTGAAGTATTTATATTTCATAAAACATTTTAGTAACTGACCTTTTCAATAAAAATATTTTCGTAAATAACTTCGGTTGTTATTTACCTTCCTAGCTTTTCTATTTCTCACAGTAATTCAACTGAAAATCTCGAACATAAATCATTCTTATAGTAATATATCACAAAAGGGCAATAATAGATGATAAATAACAGAAAAAAAGATTAAAAAATTCAATGTGGCCCAGTTATTTTCGGCCTCTGGGGCAAATGAGAAAAAAAATCATTAAAGGCTACAAATTACCCTTGATATTTGAAAGTAGTTTTTCCCATATACAAAAATTCGAGTATACACCCAAAAATTCTGTTAGAAAAGTTTGAATTTTTTACGAATTTTTGTTGTTTGATTTTTTTACACTTGCACAAAGTTTGAAACATGGATTTAATCGATTTTGGTGTTGTAGTGAACTATGTTAATAAATTCAAATTAAATAAAGAGAAAAACTAGACAAAAATTTCCAATATGCAACAAAGAAAGAAGAATTTTAATTTGCATGTGAAACAAAGCAAATGCTAATATAAATAACTAAACGATAAAAAAAGATTTGCCGATTACAGTAACATCACCGATTCGGAACACGGTAAATTAGAACTTTGACGATGACAATGAAATCCGTTTCAAAATAAACAATTTGGCGAATGATGAACGTTACCGAATTTATAGATATCGATAAAAATTAGTGATAACAACTGTTAATGACTGTAGCGATAACGATAACGAACTTTATGTATACCAGCATCACGATATCGATAAGTGTATTAATAACTTTAATGATACAAATTGCGATAACATTGTTAATATCGCCTAGAATTCCAATAACTATATCAATAATTATGACGATAACGCCAACGATACCGATATCAAAGTTCCATACAAAATCGGCTTCACATCACAGTATCGTGAGTGCAAAGCATACCCTCATTATGAAAATCCTACAACGTATTGCGCTTTGTAATATAAAATTTGAGGAGCAATTCGTATTTTATAAATAGTTCACTTGTAGAATAGAAAAGTAAAACAATAAGAATGAAGGCACACAAACTTAGCTTCCCAAAAACTGGGGAGCTGAGGAGTACAAGAGTAAGCCCACCATGGAAGTGACGGGATTATTTACTTGACTTAGGTAGCGAAATTCTCTCTCCTCAACCAGTTCTCCAAATTTAGTTCCCTGCGACTAAGAGATCAGCGATCATATTTGTGGGAGCTCTGGATATAAAATGTACTATTTGTAAACCATCAATATATTCTAGAGAGTTTAAATAAATTATTAAAAAATAACAGTGTTTTTAGTGATTCTTCTTATAGGACCAGAAAAATCGCATCGCCGAACGTTTAACGAAACAGTGGCGTAAATTTATTACCCTTTCATGCCGAAATGGCTGGACGGATTTGGATAAAATTCTACACATAAAAAATAGCTAACTAAGAATTTTGTAAAGCGAGTTGCCGCCTGTTTTAAATTATAAATTAAATTAACTAGTTGCATCAAATATTACCATTTTGAGTGTCAAACGTTAGGAACTTAAGAGATATTAATTTTGAAAATATGTTTGAAGAGTGTTGCCATTTGTTTAAAAAGTAAAATATAAATAAATTAAAAAAATAATAAAGTAAATGAAATAATTATATTTGAGAGGGGTTGTCACCTGTTTAAAACCAAACAAAAAAAACTTACTGAAGAAAACTTAACTTAAGAAAGTTTACTTTCGAAAATATTGTTGAAACATTAAATTGAATTAAATTATTAAAGTTTTAAAAATTCTTTGTTTGAAAAATATTTTGGTTGCTACTTGTTTACAAATATTAGAAAATAAATTGTAACCCTCTCACTTTACTTCCACAATGCGTAGGGCTTACACGCACCCAATTTTTTTTTTGCATAGAGCACAAAAGAATTCCGATTTCATAAATATAAACATTTTTTTTTTTAAATTAGACTGATAAGGGGCGCGGGAATTGAGATATTTTTAAAAACCATATTTGCAATCCAAGTTGACCCAAATTCGAAACCGGTATTAGCCCCTTAGATATTATTTTTTAATTAAACCGATAGGTGGCGCTGTAGAAAGAGATATTTCCAAAACCCCCATATTCACAGTTCAATTTGATATAAATCTAAAACATGTATTTGTAGGGTAAAGCGAAGCGTACCGGGCCAGCCCGTTAGAAAAAAAAAAATCATAAAATAGGGAAACATATAAAATATTTAATACTTAGAGCTCAATTTAAACGCTGTCTTAAAGTTTGGGTAGTCATTTCCAAAGTAACTATAATTAACTAGCCACAGGCATTTGAGTAGCTTAACTTCTTCTTAAATATTTATTAAATTTGTATGTGGCTGTAATAATTAAAGAGCAGCACCGCCAACCGCCACACCGACTTTCGCAGCAATTAAGCGAAAATTTTATGCTGAGACCACAAAATCTACAGTAATTTACGCTTAATATTCAACCATGTAAAAGATGAAAGACGTAAGACGCAAGAGGGCGAAAGGAGCAGAGAAATATGCACTAACATTTCCTAAGTACTGACGGTGGGAGTATCTGTGTAATAATCGTTAAAATAAATATAGCGAAGAGGTGAATTGGGTTGAAAAAATAAAAACGAGAAGCAAAGTTATAAAGAGCAAATAGAAGAGAAGCAAACAGGATTCAAAGGAAAAATAAAATTGGTATACACATTAAAGGTCCGACGAAGCGTAGCGTGAAGGACGAAGGGCAGTGCAATTAAAGCCAGCCACCATTATCTGCAAGTATTATGAAAGTGCGCTGAAATGTATTAAGATGTAGGCGTTGTTGCAAAAAGCTTAAGGACGTACGCACTCGTAAAATCATAATGACACAAAACTGGCGTAATGTGATGAGAATGCGTGACACGTACACACACACACACACACGCGCGCACACACAAACAAAGAATGCAACTAAATATAGATATCAGTTGTTGCAAGGGAAACAATGATAGTTGGCAACTTAAAAGTAGTTGTTAGCAGCAATGGGCAAACAAAAAAGGGAAAAGAAAGGAACGAAATCCATTAAAAATTTTTTTTTGAATTTCGCATAATGGCACCGTGGCAAGGAAGCGGCGAAAAGTGCGAAACAACGGTGCCAAGCAATTGGACTGCAAGCGAGCGAGCAAGGAAGTAAGCAGAAAACCAATTTACAATAATTTTTGCTGTAAAAACGTAAGCATCAAAAGCATTTGAGTGGCGTTGAGGAGCGCGAAAAAGGACATAACGAAGGATGAAAGTCAAGCGGTAACGGCAAAGGAAATTGTCAAGCTAGCACAAGTCCGCCGTTTCGTTTTTGTGTCTGTCTGTGTGTGTATGTATGTGTGTGTGAGAGTAAATGTGTGACTTGCGGTTATAAAGGGCGCACTAATGTGCAAACATAAATCGCCATGAAGGAAGAACGAAAAGGAAAACAAAATTACAACATTGTAATGCACACAAATAAAAGTTCAAATATACATAGGTAGTGGGTGGATACATTAGGGCTGCAATTTGTCGTTGCATAGACGCATTTCCGACTTTACCTATAGCATGCATCTTGGGGGAATCTGTTCGGTCTCCCGTCATCGATAGAGGCAAGATATTGAAGCGAAACTTTGGCACACATTTAAAGTATCACTCGTAAAGAATCGGGTACCCATAAATACAGAATTGAAAGGACTCGATACGCAAAATATCGATATTGAGTCTATGTGACTTTTAAAAAGTGTTTGCTTAAGCGGTTTATATATACCCCGAATTTTTATTATTATTTTTTCATTTTAGTCACTTTGATACGTTTAGGTCTCCTACAGAACACACCGCATTTAAAATTAGAAAGAGACTAACCCCTCTATTTTTACCCAATCAAAAAACAATCCAATTTCAAATTGCGATGATTGCTTTAAAAACTTCATAACATTTACAAAAAATATCAAATCGATTTTTTTTTTTGCATTTCCCAAGCGCTCCAAATTAAGTATTGCGGTATAGTTTTAAGTATTGTAATAGAGATAAGATGATTTTTATGATAGCGTAAGACTTTGTGTTGCTTCATGCTTTTTTCCTTCTACCTGATAAAATATTGTAATTTTTAAATATTTTTTATATTTCATTTTTTTTTAAGTACTCAATTCCCACACAAAAAATTGCTTTGAGTACAAAATATCAGTTTCAAATAGCAAAAGTATCGATACAATACGTAACGTATCGAAATTCGTCTCCCTAAGCATCGATTTGTTTGGGGTGAAAAAAACCATGACAGAAACTATAGCAGAACGTAATCTGCACAAAATTTTCTTTTTTTTTTCTTTTATATTTTTTTAAACATACGATGATTCTAAAATCAAAACGGAGATTCCCGATGAGAAAATTTGTATATAAGATAATTCTAAAATATATAAAAATTCTATAATAGTATATCCCATAAAAATAGGAAACTTTTTGAAATTAACCAAAATATTAACCTGCATTTTCAGCTAAAGTCAAATTTCTGAGCTCTCTGTATTTATGTTCATTTGGAAAAAATTTATTATCCAAGTAAAGCTTTTTTGGGGTTTTGGTGAATAACACAGCATAACAAAAATTAAAAAAAAAAAAGTAATCCCCAGAATTTGAGTTCGTCACTAAATATTAAGGGGGCCGCTGGTCGTGATTCCATTTTCCGTTTTGCTCCACCTCTACAGCATTTTTAGAGTTCCCACCCTATTTTGTAAATTTTTTTGCTTGAGTGGTGGCAAGCCTAAACTTTTTGTTGTTAACACTACTGCGAGCCACTTAAATCATGCAGTTATTTTTTTTTTTTACAATATTGACAATATTTTTTTGCGTAAACTTTTTATAAAAAATATAGTTCACTTCAATAATAAAAAATTTGAAATTTGATCCTTGTAAAAATGTTACGGTGATTTAACAAACTTGGGAAAAAGCCTTTAAAATTTTCAAATATAGACTTATATCTAGATCAAAACGTACGTTCGTTGTATAGAAAAAAATCCGCAACACCGTCCGCAAGAAACGACTGTCAAAATATCATCATATTTATTAACATTTGTACAATGCCTGTGAAAAGAGACGTGACTAAAAACGAAGCAACTCTGTCGCAAGAACTGAAAGTCATGGCAATGCCCATATCCAAAGAATAGGGCTTGTATAGGGAATCTTGACTAGTTGGTGGCCAGTTGAAAATTTCTTTAAAACTTTCTGCAATTGTATATTTTTTCTTGGTGTGCTTATCGATCACAAATTTAAAAAAAGTGGTAATCAGCGTCACTTAACAAAAACAAACGTAAATTAATTATGAAAATCGTTTCTTAATTTGGAACAAGTAAAGAAGAGCCTAAATTCAGGTGACCCAGTTAATAAAATATGATTATTTTATCGTTCTGCGCCCATTTTCTAAAATTAAAATTGCTGGCAATTTATATCTATAGTTGATTTAATACATTAAGAACAATTTTTAAATTTTGTTTTTTTGTCCTGAATCCCATAATTTTCGAAATAATGCTTATTAAGCTAAAATCAATAAAGTATATCAAATTTGGTAGTTTGGTAAAGTGTTCCAACATTTTGTTTTAAACCCACGCCGCTCTCTCTCCAACCCAATAGTTTATATCAAACTTAATAAAATCGCCTAAAACTGTTACTGAAATATTGAGAGCATAGAGAAAACAGTTTTTCTTTATTTTACTCGTATGTACTTACATCCGTCGCTATAGCTCTGTAAAAAGAACATTGATTAAAAACTTGATCTGGTTAGATTCTAACATCTTTCAGAGAACGTTTAAAAATTGTTTTGGTATTGTGAAATAAGCTAAAACTAAAATTTTAAGTTTTATTAAAAATTTATTTCTTATGCCCCATCTTTCTGCTTTCCTATCGAAATGATCGTAGCAATGCTTTGTTAAATGTAGAAATTTATAACACTTTCTACCCAAATAATTCGAAGGTGGTTTAAGGTATCCTAAATCTGAAAAGTTTGTGCCAAACTTCGGACCATGCACTTTAATTTGATGAATTATTTGTACCTGCGCGGTAAGTAGTTTTGAGTGAAGTAGCTACTTATAAAAATGTATAAATTTGTTTTGTGTCATTTTCTTTTTCATTCTCTCTTTCTATACGTTGTATCTTTCGTCTCAGCAATGTAACGAAATCAGCTTTTACAATTTTACTCTTCATTTGCGACGTGTCGCCTAAGGAGTTTCACTTAAAAATTCCTCCACAAATTCTTCATAGCGTACACTCGTTTTGAATTACAGAACTATGATTTCTTGGAAAAATTGTCCTAACATATTTCTTAGATTACATTTCGGCTATATGCTTGGTAGAATAAAAAGTCGATGGACCCTAATGCACAAATACATTCGCGCTTTCACTCCTGCATTTCCGTTGAGGAACCGAAATTCAGTATAGCAGTGACATAATGTAAGTAGACAAATAGCCGGAGCTGGAAATGTCACTTTATTCATATGTATGATGATAGATGTGTGTGTGTGTGTGTGAGTTTATTTGTATGCAAGCGTTTGCAAAAGTGGCAAGTGGCAAGTGGCAAGCGGCAGGCGAAGTACTGACACTAGGAACATTACGAAGCACTAAGTGAAGTGATGAGAAACAAGTAAGCAGATAAAGTAAAGTACAAGCATAAATAAATATGTGCATACCTAAGTCATTATGTGAATTTGCTAATGCATTGGGTTAACGAGTCCAACATACCTACTCTAAATAAAAGATGACTCTAATACGTTGTAAAGCTCCATTAAATTCTTACAACCATTGAGCTCTCATTTAAAATTTATATACGATGAACGAAAACACTGTTTTAGTACAATAGATATTAAAAGATAAATACCAGGGACCGCAAATGACGCTTAGTTTTAGAATTTCAACTCATGATATTATGCGAGAAATTATAAGAGAAATTCTTAATGTATAATGAGTAAATGTACATACTTCTAGTAACACTGACTATTTTAAAAAATCAGCTTTAACTCTCATCGGTATCCTAAAAAAGTAGTCAAATTGGTTCGTGTGTATACGACCACATACAAAGACTTGGTAAATTCCTAAAAAAATGCACGATCTTTTCACAAAACCTGTTTGAAATTTTCCAAACAACCTCAAATTTTCAAACTATTCATAAAAATCCCTTTTGGGATGACCTCATCTACAAAACAAACTTTACTTCTTTTAATTTTTTTTTTACAAATTTTTGGTTTTTATATATCTTTGGAAAGAAGACGGTTGACACTTATTAGATTAATAATGACTTTTCAGAAAGTAGCTTATATCTGTGGAACAAATTTGCAATCAATCTGAAATTTAGAATTTGTTTTTTACATTTTCAACTTTTTAGTTTTTTTCCTACAATTTTACAAGAAAGCATTTACATTTAAGACAGTTTTTGCCAAGAAAGATTTATTCTGAAGAAACTAGGGTATCACAGTTCAGAATTAAGTAAAGGGTTATGAAATTATGGCATTTACTTCAAAGGAAAAAACAATAAAATAATAATAAAATAAAATAATAATATAAAAAAATAAAAATAAAAAAATCTTAACTGCAATGAAAATTCAGAATTTTATTAAAAACTTTGAGAATTGGAATTGAGAATTTAAGGGTGTAAATTTTCGTTTTCACTGTAGCAAATTGTAATATATTTTCAAGCTTTGTAAGTGGAAAAAATGCTGATGGTTTTTTTTTAAATTTTTTTTGTTGGAATTTTTATTTCCATTATAAGTCAAATTTATAATCAGTCAGCGAAAAGGTATCAAGACAAATTACTGTGAGGAATAAAATAGTTTCAAGTATCAAAATGATGTGCAAACATATTTTGTGCACTTTCCGTGCGTTGCACATACACTATTGTTGTTTTTGTATGTGCAAACATGGCAGCAGCGTCTTTTCCTCATCGGTTCCGAATGTTAAATTGGTCGGCATACATCGCAAATAGCAGGCAGCATTACTTGTTCTTGTGATGTGATGTGATGATCCGCTTTGAATATAAGTTTCAAAAAAGCCATTCCAAGTTGTTCAATAAAAAGCCGATGGCGAATATTCATCCTAGTTTTGCCACCATTCCAGTATGGAAATATTCCAACCAACAACACGAAAGCATTAAATGCACTCAAATTCATCATATTACAAAATAATTTCATTGGCTACCGGTTTATTTTAAGTTTGATCCTTTGCATCAACAACACACTTGGGTTTGTTGTAATATAAAATAATACGGGATGTTTTCAAATATCAATCAATACTGGTGCAACTTCACTCCTATTTTTTCAGTTCGTACCACAATAATTAGCCATGCGAGTTTTATTAAATTCTTCAGCCAATGCAAAGTTGTCTCACGTAAGATTTCCTTCAGAAAGCTTTTTAGTCGAATCGATAGAACAAAATCTGGGTAATCTTTTTCCATATCTGAACTAAAATAATTGCTCAAGTTGCAAAAAACCTTGCGTAAAAAAAAACAAATTTTGGGTCGCTGAATACGAAAATGAGTTTTATTTATTTTTCCAAAGAAGCATTTTCTAGATATAGGCAAAACCCTGTTTTCGAGGCCCTTTTTTCAGTTATTGCGAAAAAAACTCCAGAATAACAAATAAACCTAACCTTTTATGGGCGTCGTTTTGAATTTGAATTCAGCCTCTTTACGCTAGCGTTTAAATCTAAAACCTGTGGATATTTTCTAGAATTTTCGTAAATTGTAAATTTTTATTCACCCTTTTTAGTGAATAAACTACGTAAAAAAATAATTAAAAATTACTGGTTGAAAGAGAATTTCATTACAAAAATGCGAAGCGGCAAATTTAACTTTTCCCCCATTCACTGTTTCAATGGAAAATCCGGCAAAAACTTTTCATTTCATGGTGCAACAACCAGAATGTGAATTTGATGTAAAATTCATAACTTTGGTCTGCTGATTCTGAAAATGGCAAATGAATTTTTCAATCACATCTAGATTTTTAGATACACGGTGCTGAAGTTTTTGCATAGATTTGTCTCAACGTAGGTTGACTTTCTCTCAATGTTTTCTCCAACACTGTTTTACGAATCGCAATTTCAAAAACTGACCTGAATTTAGCATAAAATTGTGCAAACATTTATATCCAAAACGTTTTATATTCTCATGTAATTCCTTACTGTTAGGTCACTTTTATGCCAAAAAATTTCTTAAAAAATCAAAAAAATTAATTACTTTCCGAGTTATTTTTGCTATTTGTCTATGGGTTCACGTCTTTCAGTCAAAATAAATGTACCTTACGAAAACCCAACCCAGATCATTTCGACGATAATTTTTTTTTTTTTTCAAATTTAAATTCAAAAATTTCAAAGCAAAATCGCCCAAAAATTTAAAACGTTTTTTCGTTTAGAGTATAAAAACCAATACACTCACAAATTAAGTTTTATTTTCTGAGTGTAATATAAAATTCTAAGAACAACGATTATTTTGCAACAAATAAATAAAACTCAAGAAATAACGATTAAAAAGTAATCTGTTTAGACAAATATTCCAAAAAATATTTACATCCTTATATATATATATATATGCAGAATTTCTAATATTAATACTAATATTTTTAGAACGGAGAAAGGTGATGAGAAAACCCAAGCAAAGACTCAACTTACGACACACAAATTCATATATTGCTTATAATGATATAGACAAACCGTGGATGTTCAATTTGAACTACTATTTTCAGCGATGCAAAATGCATTAATTGTCACTATAAATATTAGAGGGTGAGGTACACTATATATATGCACATCAAACAATCCCCAAGCGCAACCAATGCATTGAGAAATCTTTCGAATTTGTTGGTGATTTAAATAGTATACGGGCATGTTCTGCAATTCACTTCCGAGTGAATTCGCGTTTTATGCGCATCTGAAACTGCCATATGAAGTGGAAATTTCCGAGTGAAAGTGAATTGCAGAACATGCCCGATAATTGAACTTTCTCTCACGACAATCTTTGGAATGGTCAGTATTAACAGCTCTACTTGAAATTTTCCAATGTTACCAATTCAATTCAGATAAGTTCGGAATTTTGACTTAAGGCTCATTTACATCTACTATCATTTTTGGCATTCATTTAGAAAGAATCTTCAAAAGTGAATGCTATTAATTTTCATTTCATCCAAAATGCGCACTTAAAGTGAACGATGAAACGTATTGACTCCCTACCAGTTATTGATAAAACTATCGTTTACTATATGGATGATTCATTGAGAGTGAAGGCTTAGTGAAAAATCCAAAAACCTAATCATTAATTTTAGTTTTTATATGGACCATTCATTCATTTCTTATATTTCACTATTTTTTCCTCAGTCATATGAAATTGTGTGAAGAAAATTAGTTTAAATTCGTATGATCGCTATTATGCCTGAAAAGTTTAGAGCATATGCCCGAAAAGTTACCAATAGATGGCGCCGCGTCCTGAATAATTTTGAATGCGTATATGTGTCTCTTATAAGAGTCCAAAACACTCAAACGATTTTGATGAAATTTTTACAGCATGTTAGGTTTGTAAATTGTAGTAAAAGTATGAGAATAACAACGAAAATAAACCTTTAAAAATAACTTTCTATAAACCAAACTTTTTCTTTAACCAGTATTAACTTTAGCGACGAATGCGATGGAAATAAATGAAAAATTTCCCTCACCATAATTTCAGTATGTACTTACATGCACCCGCAACCTACGCAGAAAACCGGAAATAGTTTGCAAAAAAAGTTGGACATAAAAGAGCATATCAGATGACTTTATTGAATGCTGGCAAAACCTTACAGAACAAAAAAGTTATAAGCAGAGAAAATAAAAGGGTGCGAAGTCTCATAGGAAGGAAAGACAAAAGCTACACCATTTTTGATTGCTGATTTCTAATACTAAATGTAAGTATGTAGAGATTGAATTGCCACACAAACATACATACATCGTAAAAGCAAGTCGAGTAACATAAAGAAAAATCAGAGAAAGTCATCATCAAACGAAAGATTGAAGACGCAAGTTTCGACAGCTGATAAAAAATAAAAAATAAAGGAACATATGAAACGGCATGGAATTAGGGGAAGTAAACCCGATATGCGTAGAAGTGATTTATTATACAATTCTAGATACGAGTCTATTTAGAGCCGAGAAATGATATATTGATTGGCAATAATGTTGTATTCGTTTGTTTCATTTGTATTTGATAATAAATTGTAACAATAATTAATTTATGAAAGTTCTTACCTAATACAGCGAAATTCAATTTGTGGAGGAAATAACAGCTATTCAAGTGTGAGAAGTGAAGAAGATTAAGACTAAAAGCCGATAATTTACTCTTCATTAATGTTATCTTTTGCTTTACTTGCTTCTTTTCAAAATTTTCATTGTAATGCCATGGCCTTAAACAAAGGCTAAAGCTTTGGCCGTTTTCATAAATTGAGCTACACTATTTCCAATTTTTAATGAAAAAGAGTAAAATTAAAATGCGAAAACGTAAATTGAAAATGAGAATAGTGAATTTCAGAAAGTGATAATTAGATATAAGAATAGTAAATTGTAAAAAAGATTAGTAATTTTAAATTGCGAAAACGTCAAATTAATATGAGAATAATCAATTGTAAATGAGAAAGCGTCAAATCAAAATGCGAAAGCTCGCGGATGAAGTTAAAGCCACTATTATAGGAATACAAATTCCCATCTAGATATGCCGGTAAGCAAATACAAAATTTTATTGTAATTATTATTTGAAAAATATGCAATAAAAATAAGTTTATCATTCCCATTCGACGCATTTTCAATTTTATTTAACGCTTTCCTATTTGAAAGTGACTATTCTCAATTTTAATTGACACTTTCTAATTTGCATTGTACGCTTTCTTAATTAAAATTGACGTTTTTTCATTTTCATCTCCCTATTCTAATTTTCAATTGACGCTTTGATATTAACAATTGGATATGATGTTTCAGAAAATGCCAAATGAAATTCAGAAAAGCACAAATGTATTTCAGAAAAGGATAAATTAACTTTAGAAAAACAGTTTTGTATTTCAGAAAATGCCAACTGAAATTCAGAAAAGCGCAAATGTTTTAGGAAAGCACAAATATATTTCGAAAAAATACACCTACAACAGACTTTAAAAGTATGGTTTTAGACTAAATAATTTCGATATATAAAGGGGTGTGACGCATTTTAATTAGAAAACTGAAACTTTATATGAAGATATATAAAAAAAAATCACATAGTAATTAATAATAACTAAACTAAAAAAAATAAACTAAAAAAAATATAAAATTTTTATTTTTTTTTGTCATTCAATATAAACAAAACTTTGAGAATGTATACAAATTTTTGTGCCTTTGATTGACTCAGCCTCTCTTTTACTATTTTTTAATAGTTTCTCAAAACCGCTTTTATGAAGTTTTCGGATGCAAAAGAAATAAGGTGGTATTATAATTATATACAACCTTCAACTTTAATTTATGTAAATTTTTTTTACATAGATTTATAATATTCTAATAATAACAGCAGCAAAACACTTCATTTTACTGCAGTGTTTAACTTAAATTTTCAAACACTTGACGCCTGGTTTAAACTTAGCAAAAATACATAAATAAATTGTAAAAATAGTAAAAATACAACACAGTGAGTATAAAGTTTGAATTATCTTGCAAGGGCGAGCAAAAAACTAAATTAATCCCTCATTTTCAACGAGCTTTTCCTAGTTAACAAAAAAAACAAAAAATACAACTCGCTAACTTTGAATTACGCGTCTACTAGCACGTTCATATTTATTATTCCAACACTTGGTGAGAAAAGTTTTTTTTTTTTTTAGTTTTTTTTTTGTTTTCAACAAGCACTCACTCCTATTATACAAAGTCAATGTGATTGCGATGGTAAAAGTTGGTTATGCAGAATAAGTTTTATAAAAGCAAAATAACAAGTGTATGCTTGGGCGGCATCCGTCGAGATTAAAAAACAAAAAAGTATACAGATAGGTATGTATTATGGAAAGTGAAAGAGGGAGTTGCCTAAACATAAATTATAAATATTATGCATAAAAACTTGAAATTATATGAAATAAAAAAGTGTATATAAAAAAACATAATACATTTAAACAAGTAAAAACAGCGCTGTCTTCGGCTATGCCGAAGGCTTCATACCTTTCATGAATTGAAGAATAGTAAAAAACGTGTTATTGTATTACAATTTCGTATTACCTATAGTTAAAAGCGAAAATTTCCTTCAAATCAATAAAAATAATTCTAGTAAAGGCATTGTTATAAATTATTTAATGCTTTTCCTTATGTAATTAAAAAGAACTATGTTTTAAGAAGGGAATGGTTTTTGAATATTTTTAATATCGTATCGACGCTTGATATTCAACATTTAAAAAATACAAATAATTAAGTATTAATATGTAAGACCTACATATGTCGGTCTTTGAAAACAGTTATCAGATCCGTAAATAGTTCCCAAACGTTTAACGCTATGATTCATGTGATATTGCGCTGAGCTTATTACTTTTCGCAATAAATATTTGTCCTGAATTTATCTTGCCGATTTACACTGTGAACTCCGATCTTGATGAATACTAATATATAGGTAATAATGGTTGATGTTTGTGCAAAATTTCAAGCCTTTAGCTGTTTAATGGAGGAGTTATGGTGCAAAATGCAATATCTGAACAATCGGTTGTATGGGAGCTATATGTTATATTTCTCCGATCTTCATGATTTTCAATACTGAGATGTAGCTAATAATGGCTGATATTTCTGCAAAATTTCAAGCCTTTAACTGCTTAAATGGAGGAGTTATGGCGCAAAATTCAATATCTGAATAATCGGTTGTATTATATGTTATAGTCACCCGATCTGGCCGATTCCGACAAATGTTTAATCATTTGTACAACGACACCTGCTCACCAAATTTCATCAAAATAGCTCTAAAATTGAGGGACTAGTTTGCGTTCAAACAGACGGACAGACTGACAGACGGACAGACAGACGGACATGGCTAAATCGACTCAGCTCATCGTCCTGATCATTTAGGTATACTTTTTGATGGGTCTATCTCTTCTCCTTCTGGCACTTACAAACATCGGACCAAACTTAATATACCATTTCATTCTCATGAAAGGTATAAAAAAACTAACAAAATAGGTATATAAAAAAGCTAAGTAAAGCGAAGTTAGATTTGTTTTATATTAACAGTAATAAATATTAACTAATTTAATTTAGTTAAAATATAAAATACAAGCAGTTTAAAAGGCTAACAGATGGTCAATGCCTTTATAATAATAAAAAAAATAATAAATTTAATTAAAAAAATACTGAACGAATTTAACGAAAAAAAAAATAAGTAAACCAAATAAAATAAACTAAAATAAAATCAAATACAATAAAAATTAGCGTATTGTTTTTAATTTAAAACTCAGGTATTTTAAAGGGTATTTAAAATCCACAATCAATTTTTTTTATTTTCATAAATTTTAAACCAAGCTTGAAACATAAGGTTTTTGTTTTACTACGAACCATAATTTTGTAAAACAAAATAAGAACAAACCCGGCAGACATTGTCCTGCCTATATTTATTTATAAATTGCCCTTTGTGTATATAACCAGGCAACGCATTTCGGTTTTTATCTCATATAACAAGTGGCAACCCTATCAAAAATATAATTATGCACCTTGTCCTCACCGAAAAGTTTGACAGTCAGATTTTAATATTTCTTGTGGCCTTGTGCATAATTTAATCAAATTTAACTTTAAAAAAATGTGGCAACCTTCGGTGTGTCCATAAACTTTCTCATAGCTAAACAATCGTGTTTTATTTTTTATATACATAGCCTGTGTATAATTTAATTGAACTCGAATTTGAAGAAGATGGCAACCCTCATAAAAGTTAGCTATGAACCTTCTCCTCGCCGAGCAGGTGGCAACCCGCTTAGAAATCAATATAGGATAAATATATGTCTGCTCAGCGGAACAAACCGTTTGATATTCATAGTTTATATACTTATATATATTTTATATATTTGTGTACAATTTAATAAAATTTGACGTTTCAAACTGGTGGCATTGCTTTCCAAAATATATGTATAAACCTTCTCCTCGGCGAGACGAATCCTTCGACACCCATATTTGAATATTTCATATAATTTAATTACATTCGGCTTTTCAAGGAGGTGGCACCCCTTTTCCAGACATAAAATATTCTAATACCTACCAAATATACCTACAAAATTTTATAAGAATCGGTTGAACCGTTTCGGAGGAGTTCGACTTCTCCTACAATTTGTGGTGTGCGTCTTGATGTTGTAACACAAATTGAGGGACCTGCAGTTTTACGCCGACTCCGAACGGCGAATGTTTTTTTGAGAACTTTTTTTCACGAGGGTGCGGGGGTTTGCCATTGCCTGCCGAGGGGCAATCGCTATTAGAAAATACTTTTCTATAATTTTTGATCTAACTTGCCCCGGGCAGGATTTGAACCCGGGACCCACCGAATGAAGCGCGCACATGCTACACACTCGGCTACGGCAGTCGCCAACCGGGGCCCCTAGTGGCAGAAAAATTACGAAGTTGTCTTTCACAAAAAGTTTAGATAGGTGAGTGTATGACGTCATAAAGCGGATAATATTTTGTTCAGTACTTCTAATATGAAATCTAAATATCAGCAAGTCGATCGATAAGCGTGGGGTTTTCGAAATACCACGAATATATGACCATCTAGCGGCCTACTTCATGTGTTGCATGTTGTATTGTCTGAGAGACGCCTTATCATTATTAGCGTAATTTTAGCCGAATGATCGCAGCATAGCGGATTCGTAAAAGGCATTTGGAGAATCAGCCTAATCTGCACAAATTTTTTTGTTTTCAGTGAAAGCAGTTTGGTGCCTTCATTGGAACTCAAAAAACCTGATATTAAATGGACACTGTCGCTAATAATTATTCAAATTCGTCTACATTAAAAAAAGGTCAGTAAAACCAAAAGAAATTGGTATGAAATTCTTCTCCATCGGAATTATAAAATTCATTTTTTTTAAGACTTCCGTGACAATATTCCTATGTGAAAATACCTCAGAAAATGGAGTTTTTTAATAAGTTCAGATAGTTTTTTTGTTTCAATATTTTCTCCAAACAATCACCTCAGATGATAAATTGAAATTCATACAAGACTTTCGCGAATACATGTCACAAACCTTTTTCCAAAAGCAATTTGGGTAAATCGAATTTTTTTATGATAAAAATTCCAACCATAGTTTCAACTATCGCTAAATCTGTAGACTCGTAAACTCACCTGAAATGAAACAAAATAAAAATATAGATATTAGATATGATTGCATTTCGATTGGAGATGGATTTTTATAAAAAGAAAATATATTATATATACTTCAATACTATGTACTAAGGATATATACGCGCTTTCTTTTTCCTCAGTTTTTTACACTATAATTTCTAGAGTTATTATTAAATTATAGAAAACACCTGCTAATTTTCACATTAAAAAACAATGCGAAAGTGTTCAACTAACGGGCAGAATTATTTTCCTACATTACATACATAGTATTTATGTATATATGTCTGTATATATTGTACATAATTGTAATTATAGCAAATATGATAAATGCATTTTAATGCTACATGTTGTCCTGCCCTGCTCTAACTACTTTTTGTTCTCACGCAACTTGCACTTAGGCCAACACGACTGTTGTAAATACTTAATTGCATACATAAATAATGTAACTAACTATTTACAATACAATCTACACGATAGATGTTGATGTGCGCTGAGCTTTTGCAGAATGGTTGCCTGTCAAGGCATTTGTCAAATGTCCAAAAGTTTGCGCTGCCATTCATGAATTACATCAACGAAACTTGCATGCACGCATAGTTGGTCGCTCGTCGGCATATTAAAAAGTGGTTTTGAGTGACTATTTTTTTTTTTTTTTGTATTTAAATGGCTGATGTGTTTTGTGTAACTTTGTTGTGTTATTTTTATTATATTTGTACTATTATATGCAAAAAAAAAAATGATACTAACAAAGTTTATGTGAATGTACAAAAACTTTTTTGTAATTAATTTCTATTAGCGTTTTAGACAATTTGAAGCACGGAAAGGACTGGCTATCTGGGGGAAAGTTTTTGACAACTGATGATGATCCGACTGTTTTTTGTCCATGAACTCCTAACTTTTATTATGGATTTCAAATTTCCAATTACAGTCAATAGAACAACAAAATTGCTCACATCTAGCACGAATCTCTACGAAGGTATCGATAGTTGAAATTCTATAGAGATGGGCACGGGACAC
Organism: Anomoia purmunda; assembly: GCA_951828415.1. Lineage (NCBI taxonomy): Eukaryota > Metazoa > Arthropoda > Insecta > Diptera > Tephritidae > Anomoia > Anomoia purmunda. The sequence continues at coordinate 157,346,784 of OX639993.1, forward strand.
GGGACCCAGGGGAATAATTTCAAAATGGACGGGTTCCGGAAGGTCTTCAAAAATTTGCGGGTGGAACGGAACACAAAGTACTCACCCAACACTACCGATAAAATCTCCAAGTTTCAAAAATTAAAAAAAAATTATGTAGGTAATTCCCCAGATCGTAGTAATGACGATGAGCAAGAAATGTGTTTATATAAAAATGAAAAATCAATGTATTACGCAACGTATTGAATGCAATTTCTGAATTTCTTTTATCAAATACTCGTTTACTCTTCTTCGACTATGTGCAAAGCAAATACTTAACAACATACCGCCATCATCTGCCGCAAGTATGCGACTATTTTCCATTCCTAATAAAATTTGAGAAAAAAGAAAAAAAAAATTCGAAAATTCCTTTTTAAAAAAAAAAAATTAAAACAGTAAAAGTAAAATCTATGGTTAAATACGCGGAGTCTGAGTTTTATGCAGTGATAGATATCGAGGCCCACGGGACTTGCGGCACAAATTTGGAAAACGTTGTGACTTGAAAATTGAATGTCGAGATTGGGACGGAATATTTAGTCTCTAGTCGAAATAATATTTATAGTTTAACATTAAGTTTTTAAAATATTTATAACTAGAACATCTGGCAACACATAATAAATATGGTAAACGGCGCACGACGGGAAGGTTTTGACAGATTTTGTATACAAATGTCAATTTTTACCCAATACGTATAATTTGATTAAGAAAAATTGGAAAATCGAACTGAGCTCATGTCTTTTTAATAACCGGAAATAGCAAACCGGTGAATACTTCGTTTTTCATCCTCAATTTTCGTACCGACGTTTCAAATATACCGCTAGAGTGCTCCGACAGAGTAGAACATGGTTTTATAATTTTAAAACTATAGGTTTTTATTATTTTGAGCAAGAAATGCCGATTATTATTTTTTTTTTTAATATCATTTTTGCTTTAAGTTTATCAGACACAAAATTGTTTTTTATTTTTAAGAAAATGAAAAACAAGCAATGCTGAGGAAATCAATTTTTAATTATTATTTGAACGCTTCATATAAATCAAAATTTTGTTTTTATGTATACCTAAAAATAAAGAAGTAAATTTTACGGGTTATTTTGTTTTTAAAAAATATAAGGCATGAATACGCAATCGTTTGTATTCTTTTCAAAGTGTTTAATAATATTACTGTGCATTATTTTTAACATATATTCGAACGTGTTCCCTCTCGGTTCTCTTCACCGGTAAATCTGGAGTGACGTCACAGCTAACTTACTCTCCCGAATTTCAGATCAATCACATCCTTTACTTAGTCGTCGCTGGCGGTAGGCGGTTCGAGCAAGAAAGATTTCTCTATGCTTTCATCGCGTACTCACCAACACAGCCACAGTTTTATTTGTGCAGGGAGGATATTGACGCCCTTTAATTCGACTAAAGCGAGGTGAGAACAACAATAATGGGACTTAAAAGCAACAAAGTTTCTGAAGCTAAGAATATCAGAGCAATTTGTCCAATCTAATCCCCGAGATAATACAAGACGAGGTGAAATTGTTTGCTGACGTCAATGCTGAGGGAAGTTGTACAATAATGTCAGTGCAATCCGATAGTTCATACTAAAAATTACTACGCAAGTGGTTCATTTATGCTGCCTATGATCTTGGCTAAATAAGAAAGATCTTTGCTTATAAAACAGAAATCAATGCTGCCATCGATCTATAATTGCTCCACTTTGCCATTTCAATTGTCTTTATTCATGATATACTTGATCGAAACTAAAAAACCAACAAATGAAAATATCTACTACATAAATTCGGTAGTAATTTTTTAATTATTTGAAGAATATTTTTAAATATTCTCTAGTTAATTTCAAAAGCTGAAAACTCTGACATTTTTTTCAAAATTCTAATTTCTCCGATTTTAAAGTCTACGTTTACGTTTCCATCTAGAAAGGTTAGAAAGTTTAAAAAATCATGCCACCTGACACGTTCTCCGCTTTTACGTCGGTGAGTAATAGCAATATTCACTAAAAAAAAATTAAAATCTTCACTATACAGAACGAGCAAAGGAAGCCGAAAAACATGTAGTTTTATTATTCAAGTAGAATACAGCGGCAACTCCCAGGGAACGTGGCGCATTTATATCACGACAAAATGTATTTGTTTTAGTGTGGGAATTTATGATCCAAAATTACAATTTTTATATGCGATATTACAAGAAAGCATGAAAAAATTATTTGACCTTTGTTAAAACTATGGGTTAAAAAATAATTTACACTTATCGCCGCAAACACATTGCTTCTGCTTTTTCCCACCATTTGCTGTACTGCTGTTGAAAAACTGATGAAATGAGATATTGAAAATAATAAACCTAACGACAGTAAAATGTTGTGAATTTTCAAGCAATATTTTCAGCAGGCTTCTGCGGGCATTCAATTCATAAGTTTGCAATGCACTGCAATGCAATGCAATCTGATCACAAACAAATCCTTTCAAACGAATGGACTGCTTATAGATTTACATATGTACATCTGCACTTTCTACACTCAATGGGCACTCATTTATTATCAGATTTACATTCTTGCACATACCCGGTAAATATGTACTATGTATGTATGTCAAAGCGAATAAATATGTAAATAAATACAAATATAAATTATTCGCAATAAACTTTATTTATGGGCATATTTATACTATGTAACATAATAAATACTTATTTGCATGCATACGCTTATAAATAGATAGCTATGATGTAAAGGGTGCTCCAACAAGAGGTTTACTTTTTAATTTCACACATTTTTGTACTCTCAATACAGCAATCAAGAGTTGCATATTACTTGACAAATTAAAATACGGTTGTATTAGGACATCCTCAACTCCAAGAAAAATAGTCGAACTTCATCAACGAATAGAAATAGAGCCCACCTCTATTAAGTCCCAGAGGTCGTGCGATTTAACACCATCACCAGTTTTTTCTAGGGGTTTCAGTAAAGATAAAGTTTACGTAAGTACTGGAGAGTGTTTTAAGACAAAATCAGAACTTTTATGCCCGCAATGATGAAAAATGCCATCGATCAAATTATAGGCTGCAAACTGAATTGAACGTTCGGCAGATACGAGTATTGCGTTCCATTGGGTGGTTTCTATTCGCCAATCACTTAACAGCGTACGAATAAAACAGCAGAAAGTAATAACTAAGCAGCTTGTTGTCGGCTCAGAGAGAAGCTGTGAGCAAAACCAAGCTATTACTCACTTTAAACTTTGTGCTTTGAATTCTAAATTATAAGACTTTTTTCAAATAGCAAACACCCCTCGGCAGAAAATTTCAAGTGTCTGGCCTTTGGGTAAATATTTTGCCATGAAAAGGCATTTCACAAAAATCATCTGCCGTTAGGAATGGACATACAATGACTCAACAAATTGAACACACACTAATTTGGTTTACAATATTTAAAATGTTTTTCATAATTATTTGTTCGTAAATTGATTTGTTATTTTTTTACAAGAATATAATTTGTTATATAATAAAAAGCATATACACCAAGATATTAAAAATTTTACAAAATTTATAAAAATGCAACAAATTTTCATGAATAATTTAAATTTGCCATTTTGTTTTTCGAGTTTTATTAACGTTTGCAATTTTTATGGCAATACGAATTTTTATAAACTCCATCCGTTATATGGAAAAACGTTCTGAAGACCAAAACTTCTAAAATGTCAAAAATAAAACGGAATTTTCAGCCACTACGGACTTGCAGATCATTATGACCATAAACTTATAGTTTTGATTAAAATATTTCAAATTCTGAAGTAAAACTTCTTAAGTGACAGTGATTTTTTACATCGTTTAACGAAAGTAGCGTCAGAACTGCTTTACTTATTCCTACAACTACATTTCATAATTTCAACCATTATTATTACTAATGATACTAAAAATTTCTACCACTGTTTTTACTCATTTTTACCATTATTTTTTACCATTTCTACTACTATTTTTTTTTATTAATTTATTATTATTTCTACCACTATTTTTTACTATTTGCTTCCACTATTCTTAACCAATTTCTACCACTTTTTTTTACTAATGGTACTACTAATTCTACCACTATTTTTACCATTTCTACCACTATATTTACAAATGATACTAATAATTACTACCATTAATTTCTACCACTATTTATACTAATTTCTACCACCTTTTTTATTAATGCTAAAACTTATTTTTACCACTATTTTTAGTTTCTACTACTATTTTAACTGGTTTCTTCCACTATTTGTACTAATTTCTACCATTATTTTTACCAATGGTGCTACTAATTTCTTCCACTGCTTTTACTAATTTCTACCAATGTTTTTAACTATATTTTTATAAAAATTTAAAAAAAAATTGTCATTTAAACCACTTTCATTAATATAGTAAAAAACATCACCATACGCATAATTATAGGCCCCTCAAGTTGGGGTACAAAAAGACGCTCGGCACAAATTATATGTAGGTTAACTTCTACTAAATTCTACTAATTTTCACCAAATTACTGCGTTTTTTTTTTTTTTAATTTCAAAGGCATACCTTTGAAAGACCCTTTATGTACAAATATACTCTCCTTTTTTCTTTTTGATATTTATATATTATAAATTTATGTATTTATTGTATACAGCAGCACAGGTGACAGCTGCAGTCGTGGCAAAAATTGCTGCTTGATTGGAATAAATGGCTACTGGTATATACAGGGTATACATATATTTAAATTAATGGAACTCTCATTATACAAAAAAAAAATATTACATTTTTTTAAAAATATGTATGTAGGTTGGATGCGGACTCTATTCATAACATAAGATAATCGATAGTTAAGTGACAAAAATCACTATCGCCATGATCTTGTTAGTTGACACATCTATTTTGTTTTCGATGTTGATCCCCGTAACTCCACTATCTGTTATGAAATATAGAATAGTACGGATCCGATCATGTCAGCGGAAGATGCAACTTTTTGTGAATCCAGGGTTGCAATTCATAAGGAGTTATTTTGGTTTCAAAACATTGCTAATGGAGCTAATTCCATTGGGACGCAAGCACTAGACATAAAGCCCATGCCATTGGTATCAGTAAAAATAGCCTCGATATTTCCGTGTACTTATAATTCCCACAAAAGAAAAAAAACTTGCGGCAAAGAACGACAATGTTTACGGCGTATTGAATAAAATGACAGCGTATTTCAACATTTCATAATTCCTTCAAATAACTGTAAAGTTGACTTTAAATCATATTTTTATATCATATTTGTTTAGAGTACCATCTTCATCATTTGTATTTAACATAATATTGTTGAAGGAATTAATTTACCATGGCCATCAAAATTTAAAAAAAATTAGATCGGTTTTACAAAACATTACTTTAATTTTGGGTTATTAACCTTAAAAGAAATTATTCCTTTTGTGCATTTCAAACAAATAGATACAAGATAATTAAATTGAGTTACAACCATCAATAATAATAAAAAAAAATAGATAAGATTACCTTTTCAATTCTCTTTGTTAAATGGAAATAATCATTTTAAAAAATCAAAAAAAACTCATTTATTTCATCATTATGATTGCTTTGATTACTAATTGTTATCTAAACTTTACATCTCTGGTTTTATTCTACAGCTATATCTTCTTCTCCCGCTTTCTTCACTTAGGTTTTTAGAAAAGGTCATAAACCTAGGCAATACCTATTACTAATTAATAACGATAATTAACGATAGAGAAACATACCTACATTAAAAAATATAAGCCAGCATTCAATAAATATTTCCCTTGGTAATACGCTGAGTTAGCTTTTGACCAGCGCCATCTCTCATTCAATAGTGCAAATAAAATTATACAATTATTTACCAACACTCTTCTAACAACAACCAAAAGCCCTACAAAATGAATCTATCGGTAAATTTGAAATTTTTTCTTCAAAATGGTAGCTTCAAATTATGCAAAACGCTTTTGTTAAGCTTTTAAATTAAAACTAAGTAAAATCTGTGCATGACATCCAAATTGTATTGATTGCAATGAGTTGCATAAAATGATAACCATGAGGCACCCCTTATGTTAATTTCTCAAAATAATATACCAACAAGCGTCTTAAAGAAAAAAAGACAACTGTACACGCAATCGCAATAGTCGAAACATCGATCATTGCGAGATGTCAAACAAATGCCGAGATATGAGCGTAAATATGAAGTGAGGCAGCAAAATTTTCGAATGCAGATAAACAAAAATGCCGCTAAGCTAAGATAGGCCGACTGATAGTCAACAATAAGTCTTAACAGCGCAGACTTCAATTTAATGTTGCCATTATTTTTGGTTTTGCAAATTTTTTTCTTACGCAAAACATGGGAATTTGCTTGGCCGTCATGCACGGCATCACAGCCGCCAGCCAACCTTTGGCCTAACTCCACAGCAATAAAAAATGAAAAAATAAATAATATTAAAAAAGAGCAAAGAGAAAATCAAAAAATATCTACATACATACAACAAATTCCATTCACTATCTCTGACGTTCGCGCCGCGTTCTATAAATATTTATATGACATGTAGGCTTGGTTGGGAAAAATTATGTACTCCACTGTTGAGGCATGTGAATAAATGAATGCATGTGAATAATGCTGAAATGCTAAAATTCTCATTTAATTAACTTAACGATTACATTTATCAGCGCAATTAATGTCATGATAAAGTGAGAAAAAAGTGTGCGTGAAAAAATAAAATATAATAAATAAAATATAATAAAATAAAATTATGCCACTGTGCTGGTGGCGATAAGAATGACGCTGAAAACAACGGCTCAATGTAACAACAACAGCAAACACAAAAAAAGCTCTTAGGCAAGACACAATAAATGCAATAAAATTAAAATAATCTGAAAGAATAAAAAGTATAAAAACAGAAAATTAAATAATTTTTGTCGCGCGCGTACTCGCCCTGCTCTCTTCCATTATGTTAACAAAAAAAAAAACAAAAATAAAATCAAAAAACAACAAAAAAACAAAATAAAGTTCGCGCTCACAAACCGCCTTAGCCACAGACACAGTAACAGCATAAAGCAAAGGATATAAGTATGTACATTAGGGCGCATCACTCTCCATATAAAAAAAAATCGGTAATGTTTTTCCATCGGAATTATAAATTTTATTATATTTTAGGACTACTAACAAATTATTTCGGAAAAATATTCACAACTACTGAATTGAACTGAATCGAAAAAAACTAGAAAACCCGAAAATGTAATAATTTTTTTTTCTCCTCTCTTCCATCAAGTACTGTTCCGTACTGTTCGAGCTTTCCATCGGAGTTATACAATTCATTATATTTTACGACCGCTATTAAAATATTTCGAAAAAATTTTAAGAACTACCTGCACTGAAGCGAATAAAAAATGCAAAAACAGAAAATGAAATTCTTTTTTTTCTCCTCTCTTCCACAAAGTACTGCTTTTCAAACGGAATTATAAAATTTCATTTATTTTAAAACCTCTACCAAAATATTTCTTTAATTTTTTTTTAATTATAAAAAAATCACCTCAGATGATAGATGGAACGAGTTTAAAATATTTGCACAAAAATATTTAAGATGAATGATCCTCATTCCGAAAGAATTTATATATAAAAATTGTAAGCAAACACCTTCCCAATTATACTTTAAAAATTTAGATGGCTTATTGGCCGAATTATTCAAGTTTTTCTGAAACCAATTTCCAAAAAAAAGGTCAAAGATTGTATCAATAGTTTCATAGTTATGATTTCGGTAGTCAACTTTTTAAATTTTTTTTTTTTTTTTCAAACAAAAAACCCTAAAAAAACCATTTTGATTTGTAAAAAGTCAATCCACGTCGAGTGAGACCAGAAATTTCCACTATATCACCGATTTTGAAAATAAACATATGATTGCATAGAGGGCATGAAGCAAAGTTTATGATATAAATATTTTGTTACATCTCCACGTTTTGTTTATGTTATCGATTATTAAACTTTTATGCACGAAAAATTTGTAAAATCATTTTCTCAAAAAATACTGCAGATAATTGAATGAAATTTTGCATACTTACAAAACGATGTTTACTTTATCCAACTAGAATATATTTACCGTAAGATTGTTTGAATAACAGTTTTTTTTATTAATTTTTTATAAACAATTGAATTTTTTTTTTGCGTTCTTCACGCTGAAAAAAATGCAATGTCATGCCAAATTAGGCGCAAAACGTTCCCCTTTAATAATCTGTAAACAGAATTTTCCTCCCTCATTCCAATTCAGAGATATCGAATTTTAAGTCACGCGGTGCACTCCAAATACCGGCATTCCGAGGCCGTCATAGTTGATACATTTTGGAAATGGAAGATTGGGACGTTACAAAATAAGGCACGTTATGATTAAATTTTTAATGCATTCAATTAACAATATATCAGGAGATATAAATTGAAAAATAGTAAGATATAAATGATAATGTACTTTCTCTTCGACCACAAATGAACCTTTGATACTCTACATATCCAAGCATTTATTACACTATATCCCCCAATGTAAGAAACTTATGTTGTAAGACTATTGTTTAAAAATACATCGACTTGTTATTTAAAACAAAAACAAAAGAAATCTTAAGAAGAAAAATTATTGCGCACTCAAGATAATTTTTTAATACATGTTATAATGTGTGTGCGGAGTTATCGTATGTTATATTGATACTTATTAAGTTGTTACAATACTCTCGAAGAAAGCATCTTTTTGTGAGTCGTTGGTTTAAAACTGTGAAACTGCCTTGTGTTGTTGATGGCAATTGCCTTACCTAACTTTGCTTCATGCCCTCTATGCAATCATATGTTTATTTTCAAAATCGGTGATATAGTGCAAATTTTTAGGCTCACTTGACGTGGTTTGACTCAATATTATTCCGAAATATTTTGAAAGAAGTCTTAAAAAATAATGAATTTTATAATTGCGATGGAAAATCCAAAAATTTTTATTTTTTTTTTTTTTTTTTTGGTGAGGCACCCTAATGCGCATACATAAATATTGAATGCAACCAAGATTAAACAGCAACAATATAGTAAAAGTAAAATCGCAATTAAAGTAAGCATTGTCGGAATGAAAATGTGAATTACGAGTGTGTCTAACCGAAACGGTGCATTCATAAATAATTTAACTTCCAACTGGCATAAATGCATGAATGAATAAATGAATGAATGAAATGAAGTGCTACGCGATAGCTAAGCTCCACACACATTGTACTTACATATGTACATACAGACAATACAAAAACGAGAGTGATTACGCAGCGCGGCAGATTCTTAAAACCGTTCAAAAACCGCAGCGACCGATCGCAAATATTAACTTTATAATGGCCACAGTACACGAGAGAAAAACCATAACCAAAAATTAATAAAAAATGTTAAAAAAAACAATAAATGTGGTAGTATAGAGTAGCTCGCATAATAAAATGTTGGCCAAGTTAAATGTACACAATGAAAATTGCAATAAAATGCGACAATTTAGTCTCTTGTGTGCCTTGGTCGAGTGGTTGGCGGTTAAGCGGTTAGGCGGTTGTGGCTATGACAGCGTCTGATTAACATAAATACACCACTTAAAAAGTCGTAAAATAAATATTAGTATTGTTTGTTTGATTTTTTTTTTGTTTTTGCCTAGCGCATTAATTTACTGTGTGTTTTTGTATTTTGAATTATTTTAGTATTAATTCTTTAATTTGTACTGTGAAAAAAAAATTGATTAGTTGGGAATTTTTGACACAAAGCGAAAACTGCTCAGCATTGTCGCCGTCAAATATTCCAAATGAGTTCATATATCTACTCCTAATGTCGTGTTGTTTTTGCTTGGTGTTACAGGCAGTCAGTTACTGTAGTTATTGTTGTTGTTGTTGTAACAGCATAAAAAATTCCCCATAAACTTTTGCATAACTTTTCCAGATTCTAGATTCGAAATTCTTTGCTTCATGAGAGCGCTGTCAAAATGTGCATTTTTTATAATATTTTTCAATGTCGCCACTATGGAAAAAAATCAAATTTAGGAATTTTAAAAGCCTTTGTAGCTTCCACAGTACCTTTGAAATTTAATAAAGCAAAATTCAGCAAAAAATAAAACTTTGTGTTAGGAATGGAAAGGTATTTGTTTTTAAATTCGGCAAATATGAAATGAATGACAAAAAAATACAAATAAAAAAAAATATCAGCTTTCAACAGCTTATAATGCCAATATGGAAGTTTATGTAATTATATATATAATACGTGAATGAATATTATATATAAATTTAGAAACATTCAAAAACCAAGTTCTTAAAAAAAATTTGTAATCGGCATTGTTAATGAAATTTTTGTTTACTATAAACGATAATAGTATGTGGAATGAAGCACTAAATTTTTTACTAACGTTCACAAATGAAATACATGTCCTTTTTAATATTTCATTATTAAAATATCACGATTTTAAAGCAAAACAGAAAAAATGCATTGCTTTTGCCAAATATTTCATGTATTTTCCTCTGGAAGCTCGCTTTTTAGTCTAACAGCTGATAATAGGGAACTGACGTGGCAATGTTGCCATCATCAAACACTGAATTCAGTCTCCTATTTTGTGAGCAATTAAGAGAGTTTCGTATCTATTTATCTATGCCTTGGCTGGATATAATTCTTGGTTATACTCTCTAATACAAGCCCAGTTCACAAAACCCAGATTGTTCACTTTATCTTGATCGACAGTAATTTATCGTTTTGATTAACGAGTTTGATATTAAGAGTAAAAAAAAATGAATTTAATTTTTCAACGCCGTCGTCAGTACACATGCAGCACACTCAATTCTTATTTTTCCCATAAACTTACATCTGCAAAAAGAACTTGAAACAGAGCTTGGCGCCATTTTTGTTGGAGTTAGGATAATGACATCTTTGCATCGTCATCATTGCTATTGGATTCAATGAAATCAATACTTTCCAAAACCGGTTCCAACATTTTTCGATAATTCTTGCAATAACTTTAATCCAAACATGCTTGGAACGGAACACAACATCCTTTAAAGAACATTTTTTAAGGAACTCTGAAAAATCTGTTTTTTCCTGCAAATGCTTTTTAATCTGCAACTAATATTTTGAAATTAATAATTTTTGAGTTTAAGAATAATATATATTTTCGAAAAAAAATTGTATAAATTTTTTTGGCGTTGACGCAGAAACCATTTATACAATGCCTTGTCCATACGGAAATATTCGCCTTTTTTTAAGTATTCTTTTCGGCCTTAATTTCTAGTTGGCAGCGCCTTTTAAAATTGTTTTATTTTCTTTTTACTGATTCTGGATATTGCCGACTTTAAAGCGCCACATTACTTCGCCAAAGTGGTAACATTAACACCTCTTTAGATTTTTGCTACAATGGGCCCGTTTTATTGTACCCGAGTTGCAAAAGAACGATCTAAATCAGATAAAATTTCCTTTAGTTGCAAAAGCAACCCTGTTGGGACCTTTCATGAAACATGACATTTGTTTGGTGCTATTTAAAAATGGAAAATAGCTGTGCAAACAAATTTTAGGTTGACTATACAAATGAAAACGAGTTCTGTCGTAAACTGAAATTTCCCATGTACATATAAAATAATAATAAAATAATAATTATTTTCTTCCGGCTCATTCACAATAGCGCAGTTTTTTTTACTTCCCAACAATACATCTCAGGTGGGATATCATATAACCGAGTTGGCTATTTATGTATGAGGTTTTTGAATAGTCACCATTTAAAGCTCCATGAAAATCCATTCAGTAGTTTCGGAGATTAGGGAGTTCAAGCAGGCAAACAGACAGCAAAAAATTCTAAAAATAATAATTTTTTTTAAAATAAATTATCAGTGATTTTTTTTAGCATAGATTGATTCTTCACTGTTCTGAATTGGTTTATGTCATCGTCAATTTTTTTTAAGATCGGGCGGAGCACGAAATGACATATTTTTGGATTCAACGCGAAAATTAATGAACGATGAAGTAGAAAAGGTCATTTTGGGAACGTTTTAAAAACCTTAAAAAACACAATACAAGATATATTCAATATGCTGCTGCCCGGCTAAGATGCAATGGATACAGCTTCAACGAGGAGCTCTCCCTTAGACGAAAATTTAGGATTCCGGACTATTGTAGTGTGTTTCAGGCAGAGGTGGCCGCAATCAAGGAGGCAGCCGATTGGCTACTCACCAATGTAATGCCCACTAGCTGGGCTAACATTTATTCTGATAGTCAGGCCGCTATTAAGGTTTTAGGTTCGCTAATGGTGAGATCAAAACTCGTCGGGGAGTGCCTGACTGCTCTCGCAGCCGCCTCGGAGTCTCTCGACATTAGACTATTTTGGGTACCGGACCATAGCGGCATTGCAGGGAACTGCATGGCTGATGAGCTCGCTCGGCGTGGTACTCCAAGCAGGGAGAGGGTGGGGGCTCCTTTGGCTGCCTACGGACTTCTCTTGGACAGATGGGGCCTCTGTCGTCTCAGCGAGCGCTGGGAAATTGCTACGACATGCAAAATTGCAAGGACCCTCTGGCCGAGAGTGGATCGTGTGCGCTCAAAGGAACTGAGGTCGCTTACTAAGCGGCTACTCTCGACCCTCGTAGGTGTTTTGACTGGTCATTGTGCGATGGGTATCCATGCGCTTAGGCTGAATACAGTCTCTGACCCTTTCTGCCGCAGCTGTATGGAGAATGATGAGATGGATTAATTTTTTCGTTTTCTGCTCAGCTGCCCTACCTTTGCGAGACTGAGGTTCAAGTACCTAGGCTCGTACTTCTTTAGTACTCCAGAGGAGCTTTCTGGGGTGGAGATTGGTGATTTGCGTGACTTCATTCGGGGTACGCAACGTTTCTCATTCTTGGTTTTCCGATTTTTAGTTACCGTTCAAATAAACAATGGACTCCTCTACTATGTCTAAGTGATTTCCTACTGCGAGAACTACCACATTAACCTAACCCATATTCAAAATGTAGTTTCATTAAAATTATACTAAGCTACAGTTATCACGACTTCTCATCTTTAAAACCCGAAAGAAAAAAGATTCGCAACGCGTTACTTTTTACATCACGCCAAAGCGTCAGCTCATACTGCTATAATATTTGTGGTTATTTATTTTCAACAATTAATGACAATTTTGGCGAAACAGCAAAGCGGATAATGCTGTACTTAATTGATATGCTTAAAAAGCAAGATTTTGAAGACTATATTGAGGAGTGGATCTATAGGCTTAAGAAATGCACTGAAATCAATGGCGATTATGAAGAGAAGATAACAAAGGCAAAGCATTAAGAATGAATGTGAAAATATTTTTTTTCTGGTCAATTAAGCGGGCTTTTAGTACCCGTACATTGCGAAAAAATGAAAGAAAACCCTAAAGTTATCTGAAGTTACCAATTAACAAAAGAAATCACCAACAATTTGTTATAATTAGGACGAAACAAGTGAGCAATTCTGATTGAAAGTAACCAAAATTTAAACAATGACGTACTAAAATGAAAAAATATCAAAAGGGGAGTATGCATTATATGCATTAAAATCTTCCCTTTATTTGTATTCATATATGTACGTAGATATGTTTATATGCCTATATGTATGAACATTTATAAATGCAATCAACCACACGCACTGTTTTCCATATATTATATATCAGATAAGCGCAACGACAGCAACATAAACATAGCCGGAGTAGCTAAATCAGAAGCTGTAGTAATAAAATGTAAAAAAAAAAATATTTAAAAAAAATTTTCTTGCCATACAGCAGGTAGGCAAGGCGAAGTGGGCACATAAAATAGTGCGATAAAAATGCGTCAGTCACGTTGGCATGCTTGGATAAAAAAAAGTTAAAATGAGTGTAGCAACAATAAAAAACATATAATATACATATGTACAAGTATATGCACGCGGAGTGTGTGTTTTATTCGGAGTGTCTCGGTGTTCGAAAAAATTTTCTATAGCGGTTGCTCATCGGCAGGCAATGGCAAACCTCCAAGTGTATTTCTACCATGAAAAAAGAATTCTCGCATTTCCAGCAAGTTGCATGTACTATTCTTCCGCTTACACCTCTGGTGAATATTGTATAGTGATGTGAAAAAAATAGGGACACGACATTTTGACCAGTTTTGACTCTTCTTCTGTTTGATTGTTTTATGTTTATTATATTATTTTAAAAAAATCCCGTGTTACGGTGTTTGTGGCCGCACTCCGCCAAAACGGCGCAACCAATTTTTAAATGAAATTTTGTATGTATATTTAGCAGAGCATATTTTTAGCTTGAAAGATGGTTGCCACCTGCTTAATATGCTAAATTTAATAAAAATATACACAAGTCCTACGAAATATTCAAATACGGGCTGTTCGTTCCAGCGAGGAGAAGGTTCAAATACATCATTTGGAGAGGGTTGCCACTTGTTTAGAAGCTTGAATGCAATTGAATTATAAATAAGTTATATGAAATATTAAAACTTCGATGTCGAACGATTCGTTTCGCTGAGGAGACGGTTTGTAGCTAGCAATATTTTGAAGAGGCTTGCCACATGTTTGAAAAGTCGAATTTAATTGAATTATACACAAGTTACAGGAACAATTAAAATTTCGATATCAAACGGTTCGTTTCATTGCCACCTGTTTGAAACGTCACTTTTTATCAAGTTATGCAGAAGTTATATGAACTATGAAGATATGGTTGCCAAACCGTTCTATTCATTCAGGAGAAGGCTAATAGCAAATAAAGCGTTGCCACCTGCTTGAAAAAAGGAGTTTAATAAAATTGTGGACAAGTTAGTAAAATCTTGGCGTCAAACGGTTCGTTTTGTTGAGCAGCAGATTTAAAGCCAGTTTTTTTTTTTAAAAAGTTTGCCACATGATTGAAAAGTCGACTTTTATTTAATTATAAACAAGTTATATGAAATAGTTAGGTATGGGTGTCGAACCGATCGTTTCGCTATATATATATATTTTGAATAGGGTTGCCACCTGTTTTAAAAGTATAATTTAAGTAAATATACGCAAGGATATAACATTTCACAATATAAGTGTCAAACTGTTCGTCTGGGCGAGGACAAGGTACGTACCTATATTTTTAAGATGGTTGCCACCTGTTATATGTGATAGAAACCGAAATGCATTTTCTGGTTACAATGCAAAGTGCAATTAATAACTTAATATAGGGAGGACAAAGTACCTAACTGACCTTTATGAAATGTCCAAGTGTCAAATTGGACCGTGCCACGCGCTATAAAATAAAAAAGCCTAATTCCTAATTACAATTCGGCAACATTTTGAGGCGGATGTGCAATATTATATCAAGCTATATCTCATTTTTTGGGATAAACCTATGATATTTGATGTACACATACATATGTAAATATTTTACTTAGATCAAGATTTAAAGAATATCGTAGACCCAAAAGAACTGTACCTAAATATATTATTCAATATCTAAAAAAATGAAACCTTAAACGGCGTTTATTGATTTAAGTAGACTCAAAAAGAAATTAGTATGCTTTTTTTTCCAAAATTTAAAATTTTTTATTTATTTATCACACACTAATTAAATTCTTCGCACCACATGCAAAAGAACTCGCTACATGATTTAGTAATACAGTGAATATTTTAATTGGTTGCAAATACATTATATGAGAGGTAGGCGAGTTTTCGTCTAATTTTTAAAATTTTCTAAATTGTGCTTTTTCACTAGAAGTGCAAAGTGTGTACGTAATTTGGTAGAATTTGACAAAAAAGTTTCGAAAATTGAAGGATTTGCTCTAAGTTGTAAGATCAAACTCACCCATTACCAACATTTTTGTTTCAAGCATTTCATTGTCAAACTCGATCTTCCATTTTAAATGCGAGCAAATCATCTTTTTAAGTTATTAAAATTTAGGATTTTTTTGATTTTTGTAATTTACCGTTATATGAGAGGTAGGCGTGGTTTTTGTCCGACTTCCATATAAAAATTGTCATATAAAAACTATCCAAGTTAAAATTCAAAGCGTTTACCAACTTTGGTAGAGTTTGGAAAAATAGTTTCGGAGATACTCGTACACCTACACATATGCTTTATACCACGCCAATTAAAGAAAGAAAAAAGAACTTTCCATGACTGTTTTATGTTTATTTACTGTGGGCGAGATTTAAAGCAGGGGCAGTTCATGCAAAACACGCACACGCTATATATTCGGCTATAGCAGTTTAATAAGTACCTCTAAAAAAAAGCACCCGTGAGATAGTTTAAAAAATGTACGAACAAATGGGAAATGTCTTTAATTTAGTTTACAGTACTCGTATATGTACAATAAAGAATACATCAAAGATCTTCTCTTTGATATTGTCAGGGCTACGACTAACGATTGATGAGGCTCATATTGATTTAGGTGTTCGTTGAAAGAACAGATCTCAATCCCTTTTTATTTTAGATATAGGGGCAAACAAATATTAAGCGCATATTTTTTTGGCGAACTTTTATTTTTAAATTTTTTTCCTCCAGACCGTCACACACAAACGTGCACTGAGTCGTGTCTAAGTAAAAACTGAGAAGTTCTCTAACGCCCCACTATAGTTCAAACCAAAAATCTGTGCATGGCGTATAAGTAACATATTTTTATTGTGTTGCGGTCAGAGGTGCATCGCACGCCATGAATTAGTTATGGTTTTTTTTATGAACATGCTATCGTGCGTAATCAATAAATCTAGTTATTGCTTTTGTCTAGCCATTGCAGCTTTTATTTGTTTTTTTTTTTGCAATAAAAATAATCATGTTTCATTTTTTATTCAGTTACTCATAAATTATCTAATAATTTGCATGAATTCTATAAAAAAAAAAAACTTTTTGCCTGTGGCTACAAAGTCATGGACAGTATATTAATTTATCATTCAAAAAGTAAGATACGACAACTCGTAAAATTTTATTGCGAAAGCTACTGTCTAAACTAAAGCAGACTTGCGTACATTGATATTTACAAAATTACATACATATGTAGGTAAATATGTTGTTCCAAATTTGCTTGCAAAAATTTGTTTTCTGTATTCAGTGCAAATAAAAACGCCTACTTATCTGCAGAGAATAACGAATGCAACTTAGCATTTTAATATAAAAATCGACGATGCTCATAAATAATAACCATTTTATTTCATTACCTTCCATTCCAGTATGACCAAAGGAATAGAAAGAAAACATAGTTTAGATTTGAACTACTAGATGAGCCGGGAAGGGAGAAGGGAAGAGCATATTTATTGCACACACGTGCACAATATAATGAATAGAAAAAAACGAGCAATTTGCCATTAAACGAAGGAAAAAATGTTAGAATTGTGAAAGAAAATTAGATATATGTGAGGATGGTAGCTAGGATACAAAATACATTTACAAGTACTATGTATTTACAGAGGCAAATACACGAATTCACGTACAGTATATAACCAACGAATTGGAATTGACATAAAAAATATTATAAAATCTAACTAAGTGAAAGTGTGTGGATTTTTAAAACTCTGTCAATATTTTGGCTTCATTTATTAAACAAAAAATTCTCCCTCATAAACCCCTGGCAATGTCCAGTTTTTCCTGTATAGGATATCGCGTTGGTTCTTATTTATCATTTTACTCCTAGAATAAAAGTAAATTCCATTTTGTTTTTTATAGTAAAGTTACTATTACTTACATTTTGAATTCGTTTGTTCGGAAATGACGGCACTTATCGCCCGAAATTTGTGTTGAAAATAGGCGAAAAGTATGTTCGATAGCAAAAAATTTCAGGTCGAAATTTATAATGAGAGAAAAGTGAAACTCAGGATAAGCCTGATTATATTATGTACGATTAACCGTTTAATTTAATTATGGTAACATAAAAAGATGCCAAAAAAAAAACAATTTGGTTAACATGTTGGTTAGCGTCATCAGTGAAGTGATTAAAAGGTTTGTTTGCGCATTTCCATATTCTCAGCTGAAGAAATTGCTATGCTTGAGGATCAAGCGGATTTATTGAAGAATGTGTCATAATCGAAAAAAGGACTCAAAATAATTACTATAAGTCGAAACGGAATTACAGGTACTAATTGAGTCGAGAAAAAGACAGAAACAAACAGAGTAACTCTTATGGAAAATCTTTTAAAGTTAATTTGGAATTCAAATTTGCTAATTCGTTGGCATTTTGTTTCGGATGTTTATGTATCAGAGAGAACGGTGGAAAAACCGCGCCCTGTTCAGAATTTTCAAACGTGCAACGTAGGGGTACAAAAGACATTTGGATATCTTCTATTTTCATATGTGGCCATCCATCATTTTGTTCGAACAAATATATGTAAGTTCAAAAATTTTCAACATATGATTGTAAAAAAAAACCAGACCTTAATTATATTGTAATAATAGGAAAATACTTCATTATTATCTTGACGATAAAAAATGTAGTTTTAAAAATTCTTCGCCATCTGTTGCATATGAGATTAACCAACACATATGTATGTGTGTATATTCAATTCCTTCGCATAAATAAAAATTAATCATCAGTCCAATTCAATTTAGCAGAATTTCATGAACCAGTAGCTTAGAATATTGGTAAATATATTATCGGTTTTGCAGGTAGATCCAAACAATAGAATAAGCTAAAACTACTGGATTGAAAGTGGCATTGAGGGCAAACATGGCCATGGAATTAGTGATGTAAAAGGAAAAGGAAGACACAGGATTTGCAAAAAATCGTGCACGATAAGTTTATTGTCAAAATTTTGATATTAAACATTGTCGCATATATATCTATAAACTTTTGCCAAAAGAACTTATGTGAATTAGCAGTTTGCATTTGAGAAGATTTGTTTAAGGAAAAATCAAACTGAATCGATAGTCATAGAAGAAAACCAGGAAAAGTGAAAACTGAAAACTGTTCTTTTTTATATATTTCATTTGTTTTAAATATATTTCTTATATACACAGAAAAACTTACAAATAATGAGTTCAAAAGCAAATATTTTGTGATTCATTCCATAAAATTTATTATTCCTTACTGGAAATTAACCCTGCCTGATTAGACGGCATTTTTATAGCGTAACTATGAAGTAAATCGTAATACTGATAATATTTTGCCTAGACAATTTTACTGTCCAGTAGATCTGCGCTTACTTTTATTTGGATTCAAAGGATATTTATTTGCTAATAGGATAGAAAAATATTTTTGATAAAAAGTCGGCAAATTTTTGTTTCCTCTGTGACCTTCGAAATGTAATATTTTTTTACTCTACATTTTGATCGTAGTTACGTTTTTGCAAGTTGCTAGTTTGTTTTTATTTGCGTGTAATATAATTTTTCAAAAAATGTAATTAAAATATTCTGTTAATGGTCACAAAAATCATAATAAATTAATTTTTTAAATTTTTTGGATTTTTTTTTTTTTTTGTAATATTTGCAGGTTAAAAACAACACGAGGGAGATACGTAAAAGTGGCTGAGATAATGGCACCTAGAAACGATATTGCGAAGGGATTTAAATAATGACCCAGGGAGGAAATGCAGGCGGAGTAGGAGGAGGTTGCAAGTACTCAAATCAAAAACCACTTGGTCCACTAACAAAAGACTCCAGTGCATGGAAGAAGGTAAGATGTTTCGGAAAATTATGAAATTTGTAATATGGGAGTACTAGATGAAAGACAAGTTACGAGTATCTACAAACAAAATGGTAATAATGATGACCGTAGGAGGCCACTGCCGTTTGCAGAGAAGAAGTCCACTTGAGGAGAACGCTGTTAAATTTACGCGCGCTAGATTATGGAGATAGTGTAGAGGTTCATGGGGGTTAACAAACTTCTGAAATCGACATTTTTGCTTGCTCGGTAGATGGAGATGTTGTGTCTTAAAGTAGAAGCGAAATAATCCAGCACATAGAGAGAATAATGCAAAATGATATCACTTCCATCTTACTGAAAGAGCAAACAAATTTTCAGAATTTTATGTTGTAAGATAATAAAAAATTACTATTATGTACCTTCTAAATCTTGGGCTCCACCACTAAATAAAATGCATACAAATAATTTTTCATTATTCTTGTTGCTTGAAAAAGTACTTTTTCCGTTTCACGTGAAATAGGCTCTTAAAATCCATATAAAATGGTTCACCGTAAAAATATGCATGAAATTCAACAACTTGGCAACATGATGCCAGCAACATTTTTGCACAGTTTTTAAAATGCATTTGCTATTTCAAATAACTTGAAAAATTACGCTCATTTACGGAATTTTCTTTGTAATATTTGTTTACATTTACTTTTAAGCGGCATATTTTAAGCGCTTCGATAGTTTTTGTTGCTAGCAACATTTATGGACAATACCAATGCATGTTGCTGGCGTTCACATTATATCAAGATTCACTTGAGATGAAGTTTATTTCGATACCAATTTCTAATTTCTCAGTAGTCAGTATAAAATAATAGATATTGGAACAAAATTATCGAGTATATATTTGTATTGACTAGTATCGTTTTTGCCCTACTAGAATTTTTTTCTAAAGAAAAGTAAATTTCACTGCCTTTCATCCCCAAAAAGACTTCGATCAGGAAACAAACGTGAACATTTTTTTATGTATGTTAAGTTTAAAAATTATAGGAACATATAAAAATGTGTTACCGAAAAATGTTTTTCCTTTTTAAATAAATGAACAACACCACAGCGTTTAATATCAAAGAACAACTTCATGCCAAAACGAATCGTCTGTTTTCAAAATGAGGGTTATAACGTAAGACCATAGAAGAAGCTACTGAGGTGGCTTGAATTTTATAAAACTCACCGCCTGTTCACATTACAAATTAGCAAAGTATTTATATTTTGTTGAAATTTGGAGATAAACTTGACAAGGGATGACGGAAAACCGTTGCAATTGACATCAACTTTTCACCCTGTCGAAAAAGCAGGGAATCAAAAAGACACAAACTATTTATAATTTATCATAATTTCTATCAAGCTTTTGGTTATTCCGTAAAAATTTTTATAAAACCTAAAGTTTCAGTGCGCAGAGGTTTTCGCAATTTTGAACAAACAGTAAAACAGATATTTTATTTGTCAAAGTAAGAAAATTGCTTTTCACTTTTGACACAGAATATCGAAACGTTGACAAATAGTAAAGCTTTATAAATAAGCAAGATGGTGGATTTGTCAAGTACATATAATATATAGGTGTTCGTAATTTGTTGGTCAGATACTGTACTTATACATCCATACATCAACACCCACATACATACTCAGGTATATCGCATTGTAATCCAGGTGAGCTCGGAATGAATGTAGACATATCTCATCAGCACACAGAGATTTGCACACGTACCATATAAATATTAGTGCAGACTCCCACTTTAATAAGGTGGATAATTTTCCATTTGGCTTGATTTTTTCCCCCACATACTCATGAGAATTAAAAGGAAAAATTACAAGCAAGCATTCCATTAAGCTTAAGTGCTTTACGACAAAACAGTCATATGAATGTAGAAGTTCCACCGACTAAGTATTCTACATGTGTATGTGTACATATATGTATATGTATGTAGTATATATTTTTATAAAAATGTGGCACATTTTCATCTTCATGAACCATGAATAAATAATTCGAAGTATGCGAATGAGCAGCAGAGGTTGTGCGCTTAATCGGTCACACAAATGGAATCTGAATTATGCACAAACATGCTAGAGCATATTTTCATAATTAATTATTTTATATACAAATATTCTCATATACAAATAATGCAAATACCTTACGTATTTATTTATACACAATTACTCGCAAACGTACATATCCACTTTTGGGGGTGTTTACGATTTTTCAAAGATTTTAAATACATGATACATTTTTTATAAGAAATATGGATCAAACTTTTTAGTCAACATTTCTAGAAAATTTTCGAGAATATAGTTCTCTATCCCATTAATTCTTAGCGTAGTAAAGTGTAAATTCTAAGTGTTTAAAAATTATCTAATTCTTCATACAAAAAAATCATCTAGCATTCGTTAAAAAAATATCATAAATCAAGGAGCATTTCTAGACACTTAAAACTCACATTTTATTTTACTAGAATTCAACGAACTGGAATGTGGTACATTTGAAAAATTTTGAGAAATTCGTTTTAAGGCTTGAAATTTCAGCCACAATTTGTTCCATTTTTATAAAATTTTGACAAAATTTTAAACTTAAATTTGTATAATTTTGGCTATAAAATGAGTTTATCAGAAAACGTCATGGAAAAAATTTAAATAAAAATTAAATATCACAGCGCTACAAAACAAAAAAAAAAAAAAGTCCACAAAAATGTGTTTGAAATTTTCTAAGCACCCGCAAATTCGCAATTTATTAATCTTATCTTTGGAAAGAAGAATGTAGGCATTTTTAATATCAATCATGACTTTTGTGAAAATGATATTTGCTCTTAATTAATTCAATAAACAAAATCTTAACGCCAATTGAAATTATGTACGAGTCTCACAATAATATGAGTCGCAGTAACTTTGGAAGAAGGATCATAACTGCTAAAATTCTAAACCGAGGTTTAAGAATTATACGTATTTTACGTTAAGCCCCAGATGGCGGCAATTCTTAAGCACCTCATCACATACCGCTCAAACTGCTAATTTCATTTCTTTCAGCCTGAAAGTATGCATACAAAATTAGTAACAGTTTTGGCGCTTTGTTATTCGTTATTTCCGTTGGTAAAAAATGGTTTAATCCCGCTGTGCGAAGGGGTTTCATATAATGTAAAACATTTTGAAAAAAAGCTCTAAAGATATACCTAGAGAATCAAGATTAATTTCGTTTGAGTACCTTGTGAGACAGTTATTTCTGTAGGAGCAAAAATACTCCTCTTCCTGATAATCGACCAGCCGACGCATTTGTCCATTCCATAGGTGCTTCAAAAGTAATCTACTAACCATGCAATGTCGAATTTCGCACAAAATTTTAAACATTGATTTGTATGCCTTTTGCTATAAAATTAACTATCTTTATTGTAAAAAGACAATGAATAAATGTACCACGATCAAAATTTTGAATACCGTAAAAATAACTTAAAGTAAAATACTTTTGTGAGTAACTGTACATATTTGCATAGTCGAACATACTCGAATATAGTATTTAGGCTATGCAGGTTTGCTCTGCTCGTCTTGCTGGCATTGCTTTACTTTGCCTTAAGTTAGCTTAAAAGTGGTTGTACAATTTGATCCGAACAGCCAAGAATGAAAGCGAGCTGACGGTTAGTCGATTAAGTGCATTCGATTATTATCTGAACCGCCCTTTGCTATTCGACCAAGAGATGAATCACCCTGTGCGACAACCTCAAAACAGACCAGGTTTCATTACTATTTTCCGAAAGTACACCTACACAGCTATCCAAGATAAAACACGAGCTAGATGTGATAAAGTTAGCAAATTTTTTTTTATGACCTACTAAAGTTTTCATATTACGGCTTAAGTTGTTAAAAAAATAAAAAAAAAATAAAAGTAGAACAAATTTGTGAAATATATTCGAACAAAATGAAAGATTGAAATGTAAAGGATAAAATTTCGTGGCAAATATTTTCATAGAACATTTTAACCCATTAGGTCCCACCCAAAAGAGTCGTTTTGAACCTTCCTTCGAGAAATTTTACTCGGTGGTCTTTCAAACAAAATCTTTATACAAGGAACGTAAAAGTCCACAGAAGAAAAAACAATAAATCTCACCTGGAAATATGCAGGCTCTTTTTCATTAACATTAATAATTCAAGTTAACAAAGATGTTATCAAAACTTTTGTATTCCACTTTTTGTTATTTTATTTTACCTCTAGTGGATTCGCGAAGAATAGCTTTCTAGAAAATTGTCTATTATTGTTTTTGTTTTTAAGTTTCCTTAAACTCAAAATTGTTAATTTACGTGGGACGTAAAATTCAAAAAAAAAAAACCAAAAAAAAAAAACAAACGTGAGCCAATTTTTGCAAATTTGTCGAGTGTTTATTACTGAATAGGAATATTTGCAGAAAAAAATAATAAAGTACGAACCGGTTTGACCTTCCATACAATTATCGCACATTGTTGCCAAGAGCTGTACTGCTACTACTATATGTATCTTTTAAATAAATATTTTTTTTTACCTTTTATATTTTATTAAATAATGATTTGAAGATGGCTTTTTCAATACTTCCGACGATAAGTTCTGCTTTCTTAGGAGGAAGTCCTTAAAAACTTCCAGAGTCTGGAACTTATTTACATGAACCTCAAGAAGCTTAAATCTTTATATCTTTTCCAAGTTCAGCCTAGAAAATTGAAATTCAAATTCAAAAAACTACAACTCAATTATTACCGATTCCATTTCAAAATTTCTATTTTAAGTTCAAAAAATCCCAATTCAATTTAGCTGCATATAACTACGCTAAAATTTGGTGAGCATGTCCCTAAAGTTTTAACAAACTTATATTAACTATTATTAAAATTATAAAAAATTATCGCAAAAATTTTTTGTGAAAAACATTGTGAATATTATTAAAAAAAATCAACAGGTTCTAATAAAATAAAATTAAGTTCTTTCAAAAACATTATACATATGTATATAGGGTCTTGCAATAGGGACGCACAAAAGTATACCGATAGTGACAGCAAACGACGCCATATTTTCCCCCGTTCTTTTGACATTTCTCTTCAGTAAGGTTTGCCATTTCATCATGGAAAGATATACGATCCAACAAAGAGTCGAAATTATTAAAATTTACTACCGAAATTCGGAGTCAATGGCCTCCACTTTAAGAGCGCTACGTCCAATTTATGGTCGTCGCCATTTCTGGCTGAATGGCTTCGTCAATAAGCAAAATATGCGTTATTGGACAGGCAGCAATCCACACGTACAAAAAAATTACGGTTTGGTGCGGTTTATGGGCCGGCGGCGGCGTCATTGGGCCGTACTTCTTCCGTGATGATCAAGGCCGGCACGTTACTGTGAATGGGAATCGCTACCGCTCAATGATAATCGAATATTTTTGACCCGAATTGGATGATAAGGACTTGGACAATATGTTGTTACAACAGGACGGCGCCACAAGCCACACAACAGCGAATGTCACAATCGATTTATTGAAAACCAAGTTTGGTGAACGTGTTATCTCACGAAATGGCCCAGTCAATTGGCCGCCTCGGTCGTGCGATTTGACGCCGATCCAGCGGCGATTGATGAGCTTCGTACGAATATCGAACGTGAAATTGCAGCAGTATCGGCCGATTTATGCTTGAAAACCGTCGATAATCGGGTTCAGCGTCTGGACTTCTGCAAGCGTGTCCGTGGTGCCCATGCAAAAGAATTCGAGTTCCATAAATAATGGCATCGAATGTACTTTCACAGGAATAACGAATTAAATTCATATCCCAAACCGTTTTTGTTTTATTTAAAAAAAAAACTTTTGTAGCGTTCCTATTGAAAAACCCTAAATTATTTAACAAATGTGATTCAGTGTAAAATAATTGTGGCTTTTAGAAAAAAATAGCTCCACACGTAGATACATTAGTGCAAATAATTTCAAGTTGAATATATGCTTAAGAAAACCAGAGTAATCGCAAATAAGATATTGTCCAGTATGAAGTTTACATAAATTTTTTGTAAATAGCTAAAAAAAAAATATTTGCTTAAACTTTGCAGACTTTTCAATAATCAGACTACGAAAGAAAGGAAAGCAATGCTGTAAATAAATGAATGGCTGCTGCTTTCTTCTAAATACTGACGACGACTGACTACGACCGCCTGCTACTTGAATTTAGCAGTATAGCATAGCCGAGCTCCTGTCAACTGATTTACACTGATTGCCCTTTGTGACCTGTGCGAATGCAACGAAGCACCGTTACACTGTTGCTCAGCCATGATTAATGAATTTGTCTCAGAGTTTTCTGTCAATGTCGATGTTCATTAAAAGTAGACATAGCCAAAAAGAATAGAATAAAGAACATTAAAAAAGACGAGAAAATAAAACCAATGAAAAAATCGAACGATTGTGCGATTGAATGCAAATATTTGTGCATATTTTAGTGTAAATCAGCACACACGCAGACAAATAGCAGTGGGAAAAGGAATCAGTGTTTATCTTTGCGATTATGCAAATTTCTTATTTAGAGCTGTGCTGATTGTTTTCCAAATGTTGTGACAGACGACGCGACAGCCAAAAGTCTAACAACACTGTAGCCCTATTAGTTTTAATGCTGCGGATTTGTTTTCTACTTAAACATTTGTGATTTATTTGCATTTGTTTAATGTTTTTCGTCTTACATGTGTTGTTTTTAGTTCTATGCTTTAATGTTGCTCAGATTGTATAGATTAATTTTATTTACATGCAAATTATCGCACATAAAGTTTTTATACCTAGTTCTCCATCTAAACTACATTAATCTAGTGCGAGTATAAAAAATACACAGCTGTTGGCTTATGAACATTTGAAGTGCGAAAAGGTAGTCGTTCGCTCAATCAACCACTTAACTTAGAGTGGATCAGTAGTGACGTCCGTATCAATCATTGGGCAGGCAACAAGCAAGCTGTTTGGCGTCAGCTGCAGTTGGAAGCAAACGAAAAGTGAATTTCTCAATTTTACGTATGCACATACATACATATTTCGCTGTGATGTAAAAGTTTTTTTTTTTTGCTGAAATTTTTAACGCAATGCCGAACTACACTGCTATTATTGCAGCACAGCTGACAAGCAAAAAAAAAAAAAAATCTATGCCAGCGCCTGGAGTATTAAATAGAGATGCTGACCGTGGCCCAGTAAGAAAACTATAGCGCGGGAATTTATCCGATTGCTGTGTTTTAAGAACAATTTCACTGGAATGAAGCCAAGTTGAGGTTAATCAGTCGATAGGGGCTATATTATGTTACTGAGTGGCTAAATGCATACTTAGTGGCTTCCGTGGAAAAAAAGGATATCAGAATTAGATATTTAAAAACTAAACAACTTCAAACGTTTTAACTTTTCATAGGCGATTAGTTGAATGGGAAGTTTAAATTATAAAAGTTGCCAGCCCTATTTACATGAGGTAATTTTAGTTTCATATAAATTTCGTACTTTTATATGAAATTGGATATGAAAAGCGATGTTCTAACAATTCCACTGCATTAACGTAAAATTTTCAATAAAGCTGGATACCGGTCATTTTCGAGCAATAGAAGAGGAATTGTATTCCATCAGGGTAACGTCAGGCCACACACATCGATAGTTTAACGCCAGAAGCTTCAGTGGCTCGGATGGGATGTTTTTATGCATCCACCTTATAATCAGGCTTATACATATATGTATATAGCTTGTTTTTTTTTTTGCTAATAGGGACGAAGGTTTCTATGAGAGTTGCATTATGAATTTACCTTCCAAATGGCAAAAAGCTATCGGACACGCCGGCGCATATTTTACCTAAACCGGACCATTCTATCTTTCTAACTATGCTAAATAAAATTTTCGATTTAATGCAAAAATAATCGGTTTATTTTACTTCGCCTTACATCTATATTATTATTTTGACACTGAAATTTTATCTCATTCTCAATTCGAATTTCGCATCTTTCACCCATTGTTCCATTTTTTTTTTTGTTAGCTTCATAAGTAACAGCAAGGCTTCGTACCAAACGTTTTTATCTTCTATTAACGATCAAAGGATTGTAAAATTTTTGTGCGGATATATGGTAGATGTGTATATTTCATTATTAGGAAAGAGTTGCCACCTGTTTCAAAGGACAACTTTAATCAAAATATACACAAGTTTTAGGAAAATTTAAAATAACTTTTATGAGGGTGGACACCTGTTTTAAAACTGGAACGTCTCGGCGAAGAGAAGATTTATATATACATATATATGTATTTTGGAGGGGGATGCCACCGATTTGAAAATTCAAATTTTATTAAACTATTCACAAATATATAAAACATATATGGGGTCGAAGTGTTCGTCTCAGTGAGGACAAGGTGAGTAAGATATTTTTTTAAAGTCATCAAAAAACTTTTATCTTTCGACATATATAAGTAATAATTTTTTTTCATGATAATAGCGGGTGAGACAAATTTTTTCCAGTTTTGAAACACTGAACTATTTCGATATAATTTCGGGCATAATTCGGAACCATTTCGGGATCATTTTTATTTCTGCATTTGTTTGGTATTTATCTAGGTAAAAGCTAGTCCCAAAATTACCTAGAATTAGTTTTGAGCGTCATCTGAAATAGTTCCGTCTTTCAAAACTGGAAACATTTTATCTGAGTCGTAAATATTATGAAAAGACTTTTATAATGTATAACGACAGATAAACGTTATCGACCAATGATTTTAATTCTCTCATAGTTACTAGCAAAAGCCTTATTATTTCAGCCTTAAAATAATAGTTATCGATGACTTAAAAACTATTTATCAATCCATAACAATTATCGAAAGAATTTTCTATCTGATGTATATTGGAAGGATTTTACGTCAACCTTTGTCATATTTGGTTTGGAGGCAAAACGGGTTTGGTGTCATTTCATAGCTTCTACAAAAATTGGAATGACTTTTTTAATGCTCAACAACCAAATGACTACTAGTCTAGCTGATTTCTATTAATCTTCAGATTGGGAACTTTAATTTGATATATGTATGTGCATATGTATATGATTTGTCGCTGTACGTTTAGTATGTTGCTGGGAAATAGCGTCTTGTCATTGAATAATACGAGTATCTATGTATGTATATACAGTTTGCTTTAATTTGTAGTTTTACACCTCTAAAGAAAACAGTTCTACAAATAACGTTGTGCTGATCACCTTCCCATTTTCGAATACCCCAAAGAATATTACTGACACATAAAAAATATATATTTCCCTTAGCATTTTAGGTTCGTAACACTCTGTACTCAATTCATGCCTATTGGTTTTATATGAATACTATTTCCGTTCACTTCTAAAAAATCTAAAATCTCTGAATCGATTTTAAACTATTAATTCCAAAAGAATTTCAACTGATTCACACTTTAAAATTTTGTACGAATATTTCTCAAATGAATGCTCCAATTTTGTTGTAATTGATTTGGAATGCCGCCGGATATTTCTACAGTGCAACAGCAACAACATATTCGCATAAACAGCATTTGCGAACTCAAAACGTAAAAGAAAGGGTCATAAAAATGTGATTATAATCGTGAGTCACTTTGCAAAAACTATTAAAACTACTTAAAAATGTTCCTTTTATTTTAATTTAATTCCCTTATATTAGAAAACACCTGAATAAATGGCTATACGACGCATCAATAATAACTTGCAGGATTATGCTAATAATAAATAATAAATACTTTATTTTTTTACTCCGCACTAAACAGTAAAAGTTACAACGTGCTATTGACAATACATTACTGTCATTATTATAATCAGTTTTCTTCGAATAATGTCGACTTTTCAATTTGTTCCGATTACTGTCACTCATACGCCACGTACGAGTATATACTGTCGTTGTTCCCGCGTGATTTTAAATACATAATATATTTTTCCGAGTTTATATTTCATTACTTTTTTTTTATTCCTTCAATTGTTGGTTTTGTCATAAATAATGGAAAACAATATAAAAGTATATGCGCCGATGTCAGTCCATTTCTTTTCACTTTCATTTGTTGGATTTGATTTGATTTACAACATTTGCTTTCTGTCGCCTGTCATTTCTATTCGTCATTGTTTTAGAAAAGAGCGGCTACGAGTTAACTGTATACAGATCGTGTTGCTTATAATAAATTTGTTGTTGTTGCTGTTGACACTTAAGCTTTGCGTTGCGTTGGCATTTCTATTACTTTGCTTTGCTTTGCTTTGCTTTTGTTCTTAGTCGCTGGGGAATTTGTTTTGTTATATATTTTCTTTTGCTACTTTCAAGGCATATGAAGGACGACGATTGCACTGAATGGATTTGCAGTAATTTAGTGGAAGGAAAAAGGATATTGAAGCTTAAAAACTTTACAATCTATTGTAAGAAATTTTAAACTTTTAGAGTTCTTTTTTTTTATATGGCAACACACAAAGGCGTGGAAATAAAAAAAAACTTGTTTAGCAAAATTTTTTAAAAGTTTTCATGCTAAACTAAATTACTACTTCCTGCTACCTAGCTTAATTTTTGTGTCCCATTGCTCTTTCGCTTTACCGTAAATTAACTCATCTACATCTCATTGTATAAAAAAACTTTATTGTATTTATTTCTTGCAGCGAATTCAGTAAACCATTGCAAAAAAAGAAAATATCTTTTTTTTATTTTCAACGCAATTTCTAACGTAAATCGTTCTGAGCTTCCAAAGTTTCTTGCAAAACCCTTCGCCATAGTTAAGACTAGGAAATGATGTGAACGAAAAGGATTTCAGTGATGCTTTTCAATGAAATTCATGCGATTTTGTCATGGACGATTCAAATAATATTAGTAATAATTTGGCGTCTACAACGAATTGCTCAATATTTCGACGAACTTCTACAATATGACAATGACACAATTTTTATAATAAATTTTCCACAACTGAAACACCCGGAGAGTTGCCGTTCGCTGACCAGGGGCGACCTTCATTAAAAAAAAATGTATATGATTTTACTGATAGTACGTTTCTTAGATCGTTTTATATGTGTAAACAAAACCACACGTCCAGCAAAGTGTGCGACGCAGAAGTAAGACTTCTTTGCCGATCTCAAAAAGAGAAAGAAATTGGAATTTGAGAAAGAGTATCCCTATTTTTGGGCTTGAAACTGGTGACAGATGTATGCATACATTTTATGTATTGATTCTCCTCATTCAGACCTAGTTCCCGACCGCACTAATCCCAAATCAATTCCAAACTACTCTTGAACGAATAGCAAACCAGTTCTGAATTAGTTCCAAAGCTGTATCGTACTAGGTTCAAACTGGCCCCGCTGTTGAGCCAAACCAATCCCGAGCTAGGCCCAAAGCAGTCCTGACCTGTTCGTCAATTGTGGATGAAGTCATCCCAACCTAATCCCGTGCTGGTTCTGCAATGATATCGAAATAGTCTTGACATGATCGCGAAACAGTGTCGAAATTGTCATAAAAGAGTCCCGATGCACTGTGGTCGAGCATCATGAAAAAGTGGCAAAAAGTCGAAAATGTTCTCCGATTCGTCCAAAAATCTGCATATTATAGTTTTGAGGCTGATGATTACGAATTTGATTTTCAATTTGCCGAAAACAAAAGGACGATTTAAAATGGCGGACTAGTTATAAGAAATTACAACTGATTTACTATCAAAATTATTCACAAGGGGTTTCCAGGCTGCTAATTACGAATTCGATATTGATTCTGCCGAAAAAAATTACGAATAAATGAGAGCGGACGATTTTTGGAAAAAATACATTTGATTTGCTTTAAAAGTTGTACACCACTGATTAAAGATTCAATGCTAAAATACGAAAAAATGGCGAATTCAAAGTGGCAAACGGGTTCAAAAAAAAAAAAAAAAAGAAGCAACTGGTTAGAGTTGCTTTGAGCCATTCATTATTGTTTTTCAGAAATCGTTTTTCGATACGATGATTCTCGTAATTTCTTTTTGAGTTCCATGTTTAAACGTTCAGTTATTGCAAAGTGACATAATTTTGAAGATATACATTTTTCTACGGTAAGGTGGTTCGAGATGTTGATCGCAAAAGTGAGCTATAGAATCAAAAGGCTTTCTGTTTCTCATCCATGGTGAAAATGAGTCACACGGATAGTACTCGAGAAATTTTTTTGTTTGAAAACATATGGTACAAAAAATTATTTTTGGCACTTTTGGCCAGGTTTTTGGATTTTTGACTACTGTGCGCGGTGAAATACGTAGTCACAAAATTCTCCCGAAGTAGTTCAGAATGAGGTATGTAGTTCAAATGATACTGCACTGAGACAGCGTTATACAAATATGTTTCTTTTATCTCACAAAAGCGCAGTGTCAAAACTTCGTGAACCAAATTTGTGATGCGACAATGAAAAATTATAGGCTTTGTATTCAGATCCCTTATTTAGACAGTTGAAATCGTGAAATTTTCTGAGCTATTTACTCCTTAATTTATTTTCATTAAAAAAAAATTAAAAAGCATGGCTGAAAACAGCATTGCCTCTCCTTGTTTTTGGTTAAGGAAATGACTTCCACTATCGAAGGTTGATTTATGTTTCAAATTAATTCAAAATAATTATCAAACGAAAAGATGCGATTAATAACACTGAGTAACAAAAATTAAAAAAAAAACCTGCGGTCATGATTTTGTTAATAGTTTTTATTAACATTAGTAGCAGGCTTACGAACTGTGTTTTTACTTTTTTTGGATTGGCTCTAGTTCTTGAGATAAACGAAACTTAAGAAATTAATGAAAAAAAATTATATGACCCAGTTCCAGTTGTATTAATTTAATTATTCTTCAATAAGTTGTGTTATATAAATTATTAAAACAAGTAGTTCGTTGGTTTAAATATTTTATTTCCCTTGCAAGAGAGCATAGTACCAAACTAAAAGAAGAATACGAAAATGTAAAAATTGTTTTAGCAAAGATTTTGTAAGCACAACATAAGTGGTCAGTATGCGTGGACTTGAAGATGGTGAATTTTTATTGGGCCAACAAAGTGGATATACTAAATCCCCCTGTTTTATATGTTTATGGGACTGTCGTGCAAGAAATGAACATTGGAGTAGAAAGGACTGGCCGGTGAGAGAAAATATGGAGGTAGGAACAACAAATGTGGTTCATAACCAACTGATAAGCCGAGAAAAAATCATTCTTCCACCACTTCACATCCAGCTTGGGCTAATGAAACAGTTCATCAAAGCCCTTGATAAGACAGGTGACTGTTTCGAATATGTGTGCAAAAAATTTCCGGTCCTTAGTATGGAAAAATTAAAAGCAGGAGTCTTCGATGGTCCTCAAATTCGTACCCATCTAAAAGGCACTGAATTCTTAAACCATATGTCACAAATTGAATCTGAAGCCTGGCTAAGCTTTGTTAATGTAGTCAACAATTTTTTGGGAAATCATAAATCACC
This sequence comes from Anomoia purmunda, assembly GCA_951828415.1. NCBI lineage: Eukaryota > Metazoa > Arthropoda > Insecta > Diptera > Tephritidae > Anomoia > Anomoia purmunda. The sequence goes on from OX639993.1 coordinate 157,379,778, forward strand.
AGACTATACAAAACTAGTTGCTGATATGCTTCTCAATTTTCGCAAAATAGGAGCTAAAATGAGCATTAAATTACATTAATTACAAAGTCATTTGGACAAATTCCCGGACAACCTAGGCGATTACAGTGAGGCACAAGGTGAACGGTTCCACCAGGACATAAAAATAGTGGAAGAAAGATACCAAGGTCGATGGGACGACCACATGAGGCAGACTACTGCTGGAACTTAATACGGGATTGTCCTGAACAACGACATCATAGGAGGTCCTACAGAAAAAAGTTGTTTGTAATTTTTTTAAAATTAATTAATGAAAATAATATATTTTTTTCATTTTTGTATTATTTTTATACAGGCGCGCAGCAATAAAAATATAATTTAAATTCATATTGTTATTTCTAATTAGGGTTTTTCGTGAAATATTTAAAAGTCTTTATCTGAAAAACTAGAGCCAATTCGACAAAACTGATATTATTTTCGTAATCAGCCCCGCCAAATTACCCTAAATCGACTTAAAAATCTCCGACCGCAAAATTTCGTTCCACAGTGTTATTTAAGTTGTACTTTGTCTCTTCTGCGTTTCCCTTGGCAATGGGAGCAAACATTTCTGCATTTAAAAATATTATTTGCACTCAAAATGAAATCATTTTTAAATGGACAAATCAAAGAAATTCAAGCGCATGATTTTTCAAGCAAATAAAATCACAAATACACATAAATATAGATTTATATTCCAGATAGCACGAAAATGCACCATTTTAGCAATAAAGCAAATATTGCCCATAACCAAAATCAATCAAATGGCACGAAAAGAGATTATATGCAACAATAATGTGTAATTTGACAAGGCAAATAAATTGGCAAAGAAGAAAGAGCAGCAAAAAAGAATGGAACGTTTTATATTGGTACAATAGAGAAAATGACAAACGCTTTAAATTAAATCAGAACTAAAAGCAATTTACATATGTACAATCATTCACCTAAACATAATTTATTAGAATACAATTGACAATAAATACTTCCAATTTCACCTCTTCTTCTAATGATTAATATGAATTGCAAACAACATCAAATTGAATGGCGAAGTTCCTTTTGGGCTAATTCTTCAATCGAAAACGAATTCTTATTGGGAGCGAGAATATGATCAAGTTTTTTAGAGGAACGGAAAATTACAGTTATTTCTGAAAACTGTAGGCAAATTCGTTATGAAATAAATGTTCTACAACCAAGTGTAATATACCAATTGATTTCTTATTTCACCGAGTATAAAATTTTAAAATATTTTTTGTTTGCATTTTTTTTTGCAAAATTTAATAAAATGAAAGCTATTTTAGGTTTTTATTTTATAATTCTAAAATAACAATTGATTTCTGATTTTTATTTTAGAAATCATAAGTAACAGTTATTTTTGAGTTTTATTTTATAAATGAAAAATAAAAAAATTTTATTATTTTTACTTTATAAGTCCGAAAAGCCATTTTAATTTTTCGGAGAAAAATAGTTGTAAATTAATAAATATATTAGTTTCTCCGAAAAATTAAATTGACTTTTATAAGTATGACTTAAAAAATAACAGTCAGTGACTTTTATAAATAAAAGTTTTCAATAACTGTTATTTCCGATTTATAAAACAAAAATAATAAATAACTGTTATTTTTTATTTATCAAAAAAAAAAGCAAAATAACTGTTATTTATGATATTTAAAATAAAAATATAAAAAAATAACTGTTATTTAATGAGTAATAAATAATCGTTAAAGAGCGATTTTTATAATAAGAAGCGTACCGGTCTCTGTTTATTTTTGGGTCCTTATTTAGTCCCCCATGCAAATATTTTCTATGAAGACAGAGCGGGATATGGCGGCTGAGTTTATATTTGTACTCCGTAAGTAATTGTAAAAAATTATTTAGATTTTCATTAAATTGACTTCAGTTTATGGAAATGGTTGGAAATTAACTTAAATCAATAAAATTACACAACGCTATATTATACGCTATAAATACCACAAAAGACAGCAGAGCAAAATGTATGAAAATCTTCGGAACACTTTTCAGGACAAATAAACAATTTTCCTGAGCAAGTTTAGCATCTGTAGCAAATTTTTCTTAAGAGTATTTGATTTTTACATTGCTTACAGCTTAACTCAATCTTCCCTCTTTTTCTACTGCCAGTTGCTGCTGGTATTTTTTTTTAATGTACTAAGCAGTTTCAGTAAGATTACGATTCCACGCTAAAAGTGTTGAATTGTTTCCACCACGACCTGCAGTTTTATCTTCAAGATCATTTCCAAAACGAATTGGCAATTGCATCAAGAATCAGATTAAGGTACATCTAAATTCGATGAACGATATTTTTCAGTTGGTCTTCCAAGTAAGAGTTCCAATAGAAGTCGTGGTGCAGTTGGAGTAGTGCACTTTAACAAAATTTCGAATATTTTAATTTAAAATTGAATTATAATATAATAAAGTGCAAGTATCAACAAGCTGAAAATTCCTGATGAATTTTTATATTTTTTTTGCTAAATTGTCTATCTTATACTTTTGTATAAAAAAACTTTTCGAACAGAAATACTTTGTATGACTAAAAAATAATATCAATAAACAATGGGGTTTTCGGCATTTTCACATATGCACCACATTAAAATTAAAATTTAAAGGGCTATAAATCTGTATACCAGAACTGTTTGTAGATATTCTGATTAAAAAGTGTGAAACTTAGATAAAACTTTTCCGAATTTTTAAAATTTTGGCACAATGTGTGAAAATCGGATTTATATAATTTTTGTTAGAAAATCATCTATACTTTTTTAAAAAAATTAATTAACTTTAAACAAACAAAAGACAAATAGTCCAAACTGATCCAAATGTCGCGATCCTCATATTAATTTATCCTACATTTTATATAGTCTTCTTTACTGTAATATTTAACCAAGTTTTATCAAAATCGAATGGTATTTTATATTAGAAAGTGAAATGTGCTAGTGAACCACTCCGCTGTGTAGGTTAAATGAGCGAATACCCAAAATTTCATCAAAACCGTACGTGTCCATCAGTCATTAACAATTTCCCATGGCCATTCGCTTTGACCAGCGCCATCTCTCATTCAATAGTCGAAATAAAATAATACTTTTATTTACCAACATATGGTTCATCATTTTTTGTTTCCCCTAGTGACTTTTTACATACAGAGATTGCGAGTAGCTGATCTTATATATGATCTTATATAGTTGGTTTTTTTTTAAACAAAGTAATACTTTTCCATACCAATGTTTATATCCCTACGAATTGTAGGTCCGTTAACTACTGGAATCTTCGCGCGTTTGAGAAGTTTTTTAATTAACTCTAGTGACTAAAGAATTATTTTGCAATTCTTGGGCACATTTGAAATGCCGTTCTATTTTAAATGAATTAAGTATTGCAATTCGTCCCAATTTGGTGCTAGATTATTGCTGAACAGAGTCTTCATTTTCACACTTTCAAGAAAATAAATTCGCTCATCTATCCGAAATTTTTTTCAAACTGACTTACATAAAGCCTACCACTTCTTTAGCAATAGTTACGAAATAAAAAAATTGGGATAGTATTTCCAAACTGAGTGAAGGTACAAATCCAAATGGGTTTTAAAGGCAAAACTTTACCGGACCAATTTGGCGACATAAAGATTTCAAAAATCGAACATCAAATAATAAAAGTTAATTAGCTGTTTTTAGCGGGTGCCAAAAAAAAATTTTACACCCAAAATTTTCTCTCAAAGTGTTTAAATGAAACTGGCACGTTAAACTTTTTTCTCCTTCATATAACGAGATATGGCAATTATGCCCATGAATTAACATCAAGTGTAACGCATAGAAGACTTCAAACAATACTTTAAATATACCAAAGAATTTTTGGTTAAATAAAACAAAAAGTAAATCATTGGTATTGTGTTTTTTGTGTAAATAACAAACAATTGTTTGCAACATCCGGAAATTCAAGTTACTTAAGAGAACTACCGAAACGGAAAGTTCTACATGAAAACCCTAGGTAGGTAGGTAGGTTGGAGTGGCAGCCGCCTACAGCGGCTCACTTAGGCCAATATTAGGAGGCCCATTGTGTTACCACAAGGAAAAATTTGTACCATCCAAAAGTAAAAATTACCCCTCACCAAACCATTTTGCCTCGCTGATGAACTTCAACAGACAATTTACCTCGGCGCTTGAAACCTCACTAAGGTCATCAAAAAACGGTGGTCCCAGATATCGCATTCTGCTTCTACACAGTGCAGGACACTTACACAGTAAATGCAAGATCGTTTCCTCCTCCTCGTCGTTCTTGCAGCTCGTACAGCATCTTCGGAAGGGTACTCCCAACCTTTCAGCATGTTTCCCTTTCAGACAGTGCCCTGTTAGAGCCCCGATGACGTTGGAAATGTTTTCCCTACTTAGAGAGAGAACGCTGCGCGACCGTTTCCGGTCCCATTTAGGCCACATCTGCCTTGAGGTTCGACAGGTCGTATTTTGCCTCCATCTATTGTCAGCTTGCTTATATGTACAATCTCTGAGTAGCAGTTTGCAAGTGGCAAACGGCATACCAATGCGTTCTTTATCTTGAAGAATCTGCTTGGTCGTACCTTGTCTTGCAAGTTCGTCTGCCATGCAGTTTCCCTCTATGTCCCGGTGACCAGGGACCCAAATGAGGTACAGTCTGTTCTGCTTGGCCATCTCCTGCAGAGATAGGCGGCAGTCCAGCGCGATGTTAGAGTTAAAAGTGAAAGAGCTCAGAGCTCTGATTGCAGCCTGGCTGTCACTAAGAATGAAGATGTCTCTTCCTGTAATCCCGGTCCCAATCTTCTCTACCGCCTCCCTGATAGCTGAGACCTCAGCCTGGAAGACGCTGCAGTGATCTGGTAACCTAAAGGAAATTTGGAGGAGAGGGTTTCGTGAGAAAACGCCTCCTCCTACCTTATTATCGAGTTTCGAGCCATCTGTATAGATGACAATGCTATCAGGTGGAGTATGAAACTCAAGTTTCCACTCCTCCCTGCTTGGAATACGTGTAGTAAAATTACTTTCAGAAACCGATGTCAAGGCGCACCGATCCGTGCTGCTCGGAATAGAGCAGAACTTATTCAAAATACAAGAGTGCCCTTGGCTTTCAGGGTGCCACTGGGATGTCTCTCTTAGTCGCAAAGCAGTCATCGCTGCCATTTGTTGTCCAACCAAATCTAAAGGAATAAGGTCTAAAATGACGTTCAAGGCCTCATTTGGAGTAGTTCTGAGCGCCCCACTTATGCAGATCATACTAGATCTTTGCACCTTGGTGAGTAGTCTAAGGTTACCCTCTTTTTCTAATGCAGGCCACCACACGATCACCCCATATAGGAGTATTGGTCTGACGACCGCTGTGAAAATCCATCGACAGATCCGGGGATTTAGCCCCCATTTCTTGCCTATGGCTCTCTTACATGTGTAGAGGGCTACAGAAGCCTTCTCATGACGTTGAACTAGATTCTAGATGAAACCCCTAACTTGCTAGGACTTTTTGAATAGGTAGTATAGCCGAAGTTTTTTCTTCAATATGTCGCATTTAAAGTAAAATCAATTTTTTTACTTCACGTTCAGTAAGGGATTTTGTGGATGTCGAAAATTACAACTACAACAAAATGAGTGTGGCATAATTTCAGTAGTAAAATATTTACTATTTACTAACTTCAGCTATTGCTGCCGCTAGAATTTTTTATAAAAGTGCAGTCTTATTTCGCATTTTTCATTTTCAATGCCTTTTTCCAATAATATATTATATTTTCCTAAAGGTTTCGGCAACATTTGCGTAGCGAAAAATTCTCATTGACCAAAAGCACTCCGAGTCTCATTTTATTTTAATTTTATTTCATTATTATTATTCCTCTGTTTTTTCTTTGCTATGGATGAAGATCTAACATATGTACTGCGAAATTTTCAAAATTAATGCAGTGAAATGCAAAATCAGAGCAGAAAGTCGCGTGTGTCGTGTAAAAGCAAATCAAAATGTGCGAACATTGAAGCCTCGAGGCAAACGTCGTTCGGCACTGTGGTCAGAGAGAAGTGAGAGCGAAAGGAAGAGATGCATGCAATTTAAAATATGCAATTTGCAACACTCAATGTTTGCATTTTTTTTCACACTTCCTACTATGCACAGATTGATATGCGTGCGTGTGTGTGTGTATGGATTGCATACTAGATGTCATTGTTGCTGTTGTTTGTTGTGGGTAATGTGTGGGAAAAATTCCGTCTCATTCACTTAATGAAAACGATAATGATGCTACTGCTGCCGCTGCCACTGCGTTGCCGTTGCCACTTATGCCGGTACCGCAGCAACCACCGATGCTGATGCTGATGCTGATGCGACAGTTGAACACCAATGCAATTGGATGGAATTTAATTAACTCGACATGTTGATTTCGAGGCGGTAAATTTACTTACATTCTCTGCCTTTAGCTGCATGCAAAGTAGTAGAGGTAATGCATATTTTTTTTTTTTTTTTAATAAGTATGTGTGTGCACATATGTGTGTGTGTGTGTATGTGATTGCATGTACCCAGTAGCAAATGGTATAGGCTTTCCAATGAAGTGGGAATTTGCAGCTCCAGTATACGAGAGCTTCCAGCACCGATGACATTTTGTACAGGCCTTGCTTGTGCTCAACTTGCTACTTCATTGCCATTTGCATGCGAAATAGTAAGCCAACCCGCTCCCCAAATTAAACATTGAAATTTTCAAAAATATACAGAAAAATTAAGAAATATATTTGGTTGAAAAAAACGATAAAAATTTTAAGCAACTTATCAAAATTTTTTCTTGCTATGTTGCTTTCCACACCCCATTGCGATAAATTTTTAATTAAACTTTCACTGCTATTATTCAAACTTTGCTGGAAACTGCTCCAATTTTCAACAATTTCCACATCATCGGAATTTTCATTTAATATTTCGCAATCATTTAAAGTTTCTTTGTCAACAATTGTGTCTAAAGTATTTCTATTTAAAATATTTTGCAACTCTTCTTTAATCAACCGCTTTTGGTATCGATTGGAATACATTTTAATAATGCAGTTTATAAATATTATATTGAGTTATGAATATCTATTATTATTTATTTTACAATTTAGATTTTTTTTTTTTAAACACCGCCTTTGTCCTTTACGAGTCTACGTACAAAAGAAAACTAAACAAGGAAACAAATTTTCAAATGCTGGTCACACAATATGCACAAATTTGTTGAAATTAGATGTAGACATTCTGGGAAGGAATGTAAACATGCAAAAAAACCGTAATTTTACAATAACAAATCAGTAGCGCGTGCTGTCTACGATAGCCGAAAACGGTACCCGCGAGCACGAGTTTATGTTATTGCTACTACTCAACAACAATTATTGGCGCCGGTGGTTAGCGCCGCCAGTCGCTGCTGTCGCGAGCATCGGTTATGAATTCTCTGAATTACAACTTCATATTACTAAACTCATCGGTTCACAAATTTGCTACTGGGTAGTTGCATGAGTGCATGCGTTTATGCAAATTGTGGTGGGCCGATGATTGCTGAAGCCTGCTTGTCAACCTAGCCAGCCAGCCGGACGATCAACGAGACAACTATGTGGGTGGGACGAGCAGAAATGATTTGAGAACTTAACTTTACACTAGCTTTTTATGCACGTTGGTTGGCGACGCAACGGCTAGCTGCAATTGAAGGCAAAGCACTGCCTGCCATCGTACACGCCAAGTGTTGATAAGTGAAAATTAATTTGCATCACCAGTTCGATCGCTCAGTGGGGTAAATAAGAAAAGAAATAAAAATGAAGATATAAATGTAGTAAATATATTGTACGAAACAACAACCACATCTGATGGACGAGTAGTAGTACCGCTATTCTGTTCCATTTTGAAGTATTTTTATTTTATATTATGTAGTTAGTCTTGCATGGCATTGACTTGCTTTGTATTTATAATTTACAACTTAATTGTGGCAGCGACTTTGCACTCCATATGACTACTATTTGCATTTGCATACGCTACATATGTGAGTGTGTGTGTGTGCGATGGAGTTTTTATGCAAAATAAGCATATTAAAATAGATAACAACAATGGCATTAAAGGTAGAAAAGTAATTTATGCCTCTTGCAAAGGTAGCGCGCTGTGGCGTATACGTAATATTTATGGTTGATTGGATACTACGCTCTTCTGAGGCACGTACGTAAATATTGCCATCGCCTATACTCTTATGCAGGCATCTAATATATATGTATCTACATATACTAATTTTTTATATTACACAGTCAAACCCTTTCCAGTGTGTGTGATTTTTATTTTATTTTTATAGCTTAGCATTTTAATTAGGGCTCTTGAAAACTTCATGTAAATGAGTTTTGGCTAATATTTGGAATATATGCTATGCGGTGGAATGGAATGGAATTCAAGTAGGCATGAAATTCGAAATCGGGTTTCCAAGCACTCAGGCATAGTTGGCAATAGCACCTGAGTCCTCAGAAGGATGAAGGGAATGAAGGATAGGAGAGTTGAGGATGGAATTCATTTCTACTCGACAAATCTTCTAGCCTCCTTGATGAATCAGAGAAGCCAGCTTAACGAGGGATAAACAATGAACGTCTTCCATTCTCAATGTATCTGACTCAAATATGGTCCATTTCAATCATGTCAGATACAGAGGGGCTGCTTTGTGCTATCCCATCGTCCAGGCAAGATGTGTACATCGAATAATTGATGATGCCTGTGTTGTTTATGCGTTGTCCCTATGGATTGTGTCCTGTCACCAAACCATCCAGGGCTCGTAACTCGTTCCTTCTCTGCCTAAAAAGGAGTTTCGCCACCACCTTATCCTGCCTTTACAGAAATCACTTGGTTGATTTGCAGGTGTCGGTAGTGTACCAACGGTTCGCATACGTCTTATGCTTGATATCTCCGATTCACCTTATCGTCCCTGCTATGCTTGGATCTATAGTTGGCTGTGGGGTTTGCCAATAACCCACAATAACTAAATCGTCACCGCTGCTTATTAAAAGAGACTCTCGGTATCAGTTTGTCATTTGGAGCCAAAAGCAAAGCGTTGTTGCTCTGACAACCTTCCAAACAACTTTCAGTGTCTGGAGTTCTCATCGCCGTGCACAAAGGCTTGAAAATCCGTATAGGTGGCGTTAGTACGAAGGAAACTTGGCGAAGGACGTTATCCCTGAACGATCGCTTGAAAGTTGCAGTGGAATTACGCCAATAGCCCGTTAGTGTCAGAACTGTGACGCGGCGTCTCCAACAGTTCGGACTTTCTTGTAGATGATCAGTTAAAATGCGATCTAAATGGTTGGTATGGGCAAGCTCGCATCGATTTTGGACATTACAGCAATGAAAAGGCGTGGTGTGGTCGGATGAGAGTAAATTTAAATTGCACTATGCCGACAATTTGCCGCACGTTCGACGATTCTCAAGTGACAGATTGAAGGACTCATGTGCCATAAGAACCGTGAAACACCCTCGTAGTCAAATGATCTGCGGGTATTTTTCTTAGAAAATTACGAATCACTTGCTTCGCATTAATGGGATTATAAACGTAAAAATACATAGCAACGTTGTAATAGGTACAAAATTGTTGAATTGAAACTTTTCAGAATTACCAATAAAAATAAAATCGTTACGGAAATAGTGGCGCGTTTGGTGCTCTCCTCTCTTCCACGAGATAGAGGAACAGTGAATGCGTCTAACAAATATGGTGCTGGATCGTCAAAGGAACAGAATAGAATGATGAGATAATTTCTGAGATCATAGCCACAATTCACGTGTTTATTTTATTTACAATATAAAGAAATACAACTATTCAATCGAAAATTTATCAGTCCTAAGTCTATATTGAAAACTTACCTTACCTCAATTTAGGGAGTATAGATTTTTGGAACACAATGGAGTACAATATTGTGCTGGTTTTTGTGTCTTTTGGAAGAGTAAATGAGCAAAAAAAACTGCTCACTTTTTTATTTGTTTTTAAAACCGCATTAAAAAGATGAACATTTTGACGCCTCTTTTTTTAAATTTGTTGAAGTTTTATACATTTTCTTATACATAAGTTTGAAATTTTTAATTATAAGGATTATGTTATGGTATCAGCTATGTATACTTATACAAAAAAAGTATTGTAAATACCATAAACTTAAGTGCGGAAAAGTGTTATATTGAATTTTGTTGCTTATGATATGTACATGGAAATGTGCCGCTCGGGTTTGAAGACTCACGGTGTGAGGTTTTCAAAAATTGAAAATTTTTTTTCGGCACTCTGTAAAAAACAACTGAATTGGGGGGTTTGCTATAATTTCTCTATTTACTAAAAAAAAAGAAAGTAGAACGAGAATCCAATTTGGAATTTGTTAAACACCCCCAAAATTAAATTTTGCTACCCTTTTTCTTCTTTTTTTGACCTTGGCGATATTTTCACACACTTTTTTATAAAAACACAAAATGAGTTTTGATTAGATTCAAAGAGTACGTTTAATACCGAGTTCAACGAATGCTTCTTTTAAAAAATCGGCCAAAAAGTGACTGAGTTATTTTACTTTTTATAAGAACGAAATTTTTGCAAGACTTTACAACGGACTTAATTTACTAATAAATATTATTAAATGAAAATATATAGATCAAAAGTGCTTCTTTGACCGTTTTTTCCTTAGGTCAGCATCGTCAGTTTCGCGTTGTACTGACCAGCAATATTCTGCCATCATATTTATTTTGTTTTTTCCTTCGAAACGTTTTTCGATCGTAGCCATTTCTTGGGGGAAGTGTTCGCCCTTGTGTGAAGAAGTCCAAATGCGAATGCAAGAAATGAATTTTTATCGACATGTTGCAACCCATTTCACCATATGCACTTAAAAATTCGTTTACAACCGTGATGTAGTCGTCGCTTCTGTTGTTCCCAAGGAAATTATCACATAGCGCTACAAAACTCTTCCATGCACGTTTCTCAACACAGCTTAACTTGTTCATAAAGGTAACGTCGCTCATAATTTTGCGAATTTGAGGTCCAATGAAAATACCTACATATATACACATATTATAAAAAAAATAAAAAACAAGTAGGTATGAAAACAAATTAATAAATACCGGCTTTTATTTTAGCTTCACTTAATTTTGGGAAGACAATTTTAAGATGAAGAAAAGCTTCGCTATTAACATCCAATTTCTTTACAAATTGTTTCATGTATCCCAGCTTTAAGTGTAGTGGTGGTAAGATTACATCCTCAGATTTTACCAATGGGAGGCTTAAAACGTTTTTCCTGCCTATCTGATGTGACTCTCGAGATGGCCATGCTTTGCGATCATAGCGATTGGATGCCCGACTATCCCATTCACAAAGGTAGCAAGGATATTTTGTGTAGCCACCTTGCATGCCAAATAAAATTGTCAACACTTTTAAGTCAGCGATGACTTTCCATTTATGCGTGGCATAGTCGAACAACCGTAAAACTTTTTCCATCATTTCATACGTTTCTTTCTTGTTAACCCCATACGCTATTAGAACTGATGGTAAGAGATTTTCATTGTGTAATAACACAGCTTTTAAACCTAAGGGTGACATTACAGACTTCATTAAGGGAACACGAATGTATTTTTTTTTTTTTTTAGGGTACATACTTTTACACGATCCATCAATGAAAAGTCGCCATTCATCTGCATTATAGTTATAATTTAAAGCCGAAAATAATTTGGGTACATTTACACATTTTGAACCGAGGACTTCAGATTCTCGTTTCGATAAATTCAAATCACGCACGAGATCGGCGAAATCAGAATTTGAAACCAAATGCCTTTCCGTTGATACTGATTTACAAGGAAGGAATTCTTCCTCTACTAAATATGTTTCACCAGCATCAATGGACTCACTTTTTGTAGGCACTTCGGCATTTAAGTATTTCGGTTTTGTAACCGTAACAACATTCGCATACTTTACGTTTTCCGCGATTTAAAATTGTGACCTGAAACGTTTGTTTTGCAAAAATAGCAATTGTCTTGTTTATGATATGCCTGATGATGCCATGTCATAGGCACAGAAAAGGGCAAAGTAATTGATTGTTGAACTTAAATTTTTTTAATGTTGTGCATCAATATTCACAAATAAATTCTGGCTCGTACCAGCGACTCGCACTATAAAACCTTTCGAACATCTTGTCATATATTTTTACAACACCAATATTATTTTTAAAATCACGCCGATGACTTGTATCCGTAAATAAGCCACAAATGTAGCAAAACTCATTACACTTGTCGCACATTTTAGTTTTACTTTACCACGATTTTTATCCAATTTAACAGCAAACACAACAAAAGATAAACAACACGTGCACTTCAGTATAACGGAAATTTATAAAGACTTCAAAATTGAGTAAAAACTCAAAAATTAAGTGATAATTTCCTTGGGAACAACAGAAGCAAATTTTTGCAAAAATTTCGTTCTTATAAAAAGTAAAATAACTCAGTCACTTTTTGGGCGATTTTTTAAATGAAACATTCGTTGAACTCGGTATTACTATTTTACTGTATTATTACTTTTACTGTACTAAAAATGTTTTGTTGGTTTTGACCGCATGAATAAGTTTCTTTGGTTCTAATCGTTTGGCGGGATACTGTACATACATTTTGTATTACAAAAGTTTGGAGATTTATTGCAGCAAATTAATTTAATTACGCACTGGAATGCTATGGCAATGTACAAATTTACCTTTAGATACATAGAAAAGTCTCGGAATGATATACATATAGAAGGGTTTATATTGTATGTGCTTAAATATGTACAAATGCGATTTGATGGTACGCAATGGTGCGTAAAAATAAATTACTATGGATGGAGAAGAATCTTACAAGTTGACTTCTACTTGGGTAGAATGAAAAATGTGATTCCCTCGATGGTAACCAGTTAACGAAGAATCTTCAATATGACCCACTTTATGGTTGAATAAATAAATAATAGATGTATGAATGTTGAATTGCTTCTGCACTTAACGGCGCACGCTAACCCACATTACGATAGCGCTTCTAGCGAATTTGACAAAATATAGCTATTTTCGTATAAAAACAGAAATCAATTTTCAGCCGCGAAGTCGCTTTAAGAAACTATATACATATACAATTTTACAAGTTCAAATCACATCACTAATGAACGCTCCACATATGCATCAAATCGGTCAATTAATACGCTTTTTAAACATATCCCGACTTCAGCGCCACCCATTGGAACTTTTTTTTTTTATTTTAAACTTATGTGAAAAAATAATAGGTTCACAACATTTTGGCTAGCTTTGGCTATTGGTTTGTTCGTCTGCTTTACGTTTATTATTTTTTATAGAGGTCGATTAGGTTAGGTTAAGCTGGCTGACCTAAATTTTTTATATAAATAAGTCTAGCCGAATATATAACAAACAACGTAAAAATCCACATATCAAACTTGTTAGAAAATATAGGAAAATTCAAACTTTCAACTTTTTAATTTGGATTTTCCCAAGCAACTAAAAATTCCCCTTGGGCACCCGAATTTTTGCATCAAGCCTAGATTTCCACATACAGAGTGCTGAAAGGTTGTCATGAGTTTACCCACCTTACGTTGGCTTTTTCTAAATTTTATCCAACTCTTTTTGTTTTTTAAATCGCTATTCTAAAAACTGATCATATAGCCTATTTTATTTGGTATTCGTGAGCAATTTCTGAGTTAGAACATTTATAATAATATAATTACTTTTCAGGCTTTCACATTCTATATGCTTAATAGGCTTTGATCCGAGAGCAAGTGCGCTAAAATCGAACTATCCCTACTCAACTTCGCTAATATGTCTCCTAGTTCAGTAATGTTTCGAAAGTCGTAACTATTTTCAACCTAAAAGCTTTACTTGAATCACAAATTTTTTATTTTGTTCTTGTACTATCTTTTACATGGCATATCAACTTCTTATGAACGCATAAAATGTAAGCAGCTTAAAAGAAAATCCGCCAGTGTACACTTACATAACTGAATATTTTTCCCAATTTAGAGAGAAATTTTGCGAAAATAAACCATTAAATAGAGCAACGTTAATACTCGTAAACTCTTGAGGATATTACATTGATAGAGGCAAACGGAAACAGCGTAAATTAATTAAACATCTTGTTGAACAAGTTGCGGGGTCTCCATCTGGGCGTTGGTCAGTCCGCAGCATCAAGCAGCGGAGTAGGCAGTGTGAGAAGAGAACGCCGCTGTGTTTGTAGTATGTGGCTGGGGTTGTAGTAAGGCGATTTGAGTTTTAATGACGTGATGAGCATAGCTCAGATAGACGAAGTAAGGTATAATGTGACCAGACGTACTGTTTTCAGCAATACAATAACTTTTATTTGAGTCAATAGATATGTAAAGTATTTGATGATAAGAGTTTGTAGAGTTTAATAAAAATTCGGCGAAAAATTAACAGATTGCTCTTAAGCTCTTTTAACCGGTGATTATGTGTATCTAAACTATTTCAAATTCTAACAAGTACAGATACCTTGCGGCAATTTCTGATATTGTTGTAACTGACTATAGAGCATTGAGCTTCCAAAGATACCGAAAGGTGGCACTGCTGTATAAACTGTAATATTATTCATTCGTCATTTAAGTAATCTTTAATAACAAATAAATGTTTATTCATCTCACAAATAATTTTGAGTAACGAGTAGATTTTCATTCACCACCCAAAAATTTTTGAATTACGAATAGATTTTTATTCGCCATTCGAATAATTTGAATAACGAATAGATTTTCATTCATCATTATTCGGTCATTGAAATTGAGTATAAACTCTAAGGCAGTGATTTCAATTTCTTTAAAGATGACGATGACGATGAGCAGCTGCCTTGAAATTCATTCGGCATCTTCAGCGGCTTGAGGATTAGAGGGGACAAAGTACCGATAGTATCGAATTTTCCGAGACTATCGATGGCTTTAAGCCACTGTCGATAACTAAATTGTTGAGAATTCCTAAGAGATAAGACGCCACTATTCCTGAAACCAGATGATGAAATAGCTTCGGTTTTTAGAACATCGTCGTCTACACTTGAAGAACCACCCACATCATTCAACGTACAGCCGAGCCCTCAGCAACAGCCCGTTTTTAGTTTTTTTTTTAACAAAAAATGTAGAGAAAACCCAAATCTTTTAAAGCAGATTGCATCATTACCGTCCGTCAATATAGAAGTAAATTCAAATGGCCTGAGAACCTTATTTGGGAAATACAGAACTTTAATAATTTAATGGGGTTTGCAGATTCTTTTTTGGAAAAATTCAAACAAATTAGGCCTGAAATAAATAAGTTCCTTTAAATCATGTAGAAATATTCTTATTTTATTCTGCAAAGTTGGGATAAATTTGAAGGCATTATCGCGATAGTATCGATAGTCGTTCCGAAATACGAGAAAACTATCGATTGTGCAACTATCGATAGTTCTCCAGCTCTACAGCGGATTAGAGGCAGATGAAGATGGGAGACAAACCGAGGTAAATACCAAGGAAGAAGTTTTGAGCTCAGTACGTTTATTTTAGCGCACCAAAGAAACTACCAACTGTAGAGGAGACATCATTGATGACAAAATAATTTATTTTGTACTCTCGTTGTGAATATCTCTAGCTAGACTTCATGGGGACTAGTAACGGAATATAGTAAGATAAATTACGCCAGAGTACGGCAATTTCTTTGAGAGACAATCAAACTCTTTTAAATCCGCTGCTGTCATTCAGCGTAGAAAACTTCCAAGGTTGACAAAAAGAAAGCGACGAAATCGACAAACGTTTGCGGGAACTCCCATAACTTGGTCCGGTTCAGAAAATTCAAAAAAGTGACGAAATATTTTATGGTCCGACGAATCTAAAGTAAACATGGTGGGCAATGATGGAAAGGTCTGAGTTCGACGACCGAAAAATGCAGAAATGAATCCGAGGTACACAAGAAAAAAACATTCGAGCATGGGGGAGGAAATATAATGATATGGAGATGTTTTTCGTGCTATGGAGTCGGACCGCTATTTTGGATTTGGGGAAAACATGGACGGGTACCGATGCCTATGAATATTAAAAGAAGTTATACTACCCTATGCCGAATGGCCATTTATTTGGCAGTTTCAACAGGATAATGGCTCGAAACATACTTCGGGTCTTGTAAAAACGTGGCTACAGAGTCGTGCAATTGATGTGATGACGTGACTTTCGCATTCTCCGGATTTAAACGCGATATAGAGCTTGTGGGAAAGCTTGGGACCGTTAAGTCAAATAATAAGGCAGAACTTTGACAAAGAATCCAGGAAGCTTGGTATTCCATGCCTAGTAGAATATATGCCGAAAAGATGCACTGAAGTAATTTGCAAATAAAGGTTTTAAAAAGTTTTAAAACTGTCGCACTTTTTAATCGAGTTTTATTATTATTTTCGAGTTTTAGTTCTCTGATTTTATTTTTTTTTTTGTAAATTGAATTTCCCGACTGTCTACTTTAAAAGAGTTTTTTTTCTTTAATGAATGCGTGATTGAGTTGCTAATATTAATAAAAATAAAATTAATAAACGGAACTAAATACATGTTTTGATTTGGAGGGAATGTTTGATTCTATTACATATATTGCCAGTAACTGTATAATACAATCCTCAAATACTTTCAAGGGAAACAGTTTTGGAATTTAGATCTGTGTGTACCAGTTACCAGAGATACAATTATTAACCGCGAAATAGTTTTTGAAATCAGAAACTATCCCTATTTTGACGAAATGTTACAGTTTCCAAAAATTTGTCGACTGACTAGCAAATTATCCTTTTTCAAGGACGTTATTTTGTATTGACTGCTCGCAATGGGCTGTTATTAGATTTCGAGATCGAAGAAAAAAGTACCTCAAGATTTTATAAAAAATCTTTGCCTAGGTGCGGGAATTGTTGAAAAACTTTGCTGTACGTTTTGTACAAAGATTGATTCTTTACGAGTCTAAAGTTGACTGATCGTTTGAACGAAAAAAAAGGCTTTTTCTCACCCGAACTGTAATGGCAAATATGATTGAACTAGCCATATACAAACTGAAGACATACAAGGAAGATCCAGCTTGAATCATACAGATGGCATACGAGATAGTGCAAATGAAGCTCCTGCAAAAAATGTACCGTGTGTATAGAATATATTGTAGTTAAAATTCAGTATCAGTTTTACACTTACACTGTTCCGATTTGAAGCGATAAAATCCATATATTTTTGAAGATATTAATGTAACTTACATTCAAAAGCTAACTCATCTTTCCGAAGGCTTAAAAGAGTCAGTTGGAAATCAATTATTTTAACATTTGCTATTTTGTTTGCTCAAATTAGATTTTGAGTATTTATTTTTGGGAAATTTTTTTTTTTTAATTCATGGGAACGCTATAAGTCAATTTGGTATGTTTTGCATTGTACTATTGTATTATGAACTCAAAATATGTTGGTCACATTAAGGGCACTATGTACGTATCCACATGGCCATCATTCATCGGCTGTAAACACATAGTAAGTAAGCATATTTGTTGCACAGTGGTGTGTTAAACACATAAAGTATTTAATGTAAATGCGTAATAAATTCGGCGCACACATCGAAGCTTTCGAAAAGCCAGTGTGTTGTGTATTGCCTGCATGGCAGGCAATAATGCAAAGAGGAATGAAGCTAAAATAACATTGAAAATGAGATTATAAAGTATACTTTACATTATTTAGCGCCTTAGGAATTAGTGTAATAGAAATAAAAATATAAAACGGAACAGAGGTCAAGCGTTTTTTTTTTATTGCTATCAAACTTACAACTATTTATATGAAGTATTTTAAGATCATGCCCAACGGATCAGAGATTGTTTTTTACCTTGAACAATTCATGAGGGTGCTACTTCGGGCTTTTTCGAAACCTTCATAACTTGTATGGATTCGTGTGGCCTAGCCTTTTTTTACATACATAGTAACCTGATAGTTGAATTAAGATGTTATTCATGAGCATCAATTAATTTTTAAAAATTGTCAACGCTTTTGAATCGAGTTAATATGAATTCTCGAAAAACTATTCATTTTTTTGTCGTTGAGAATTCTTTCATTCACTATAAAACCAGATAAATTTTCTCACACTAAAAGAGAGAAGTCTAATTAACATTAATCGAACTACAGCAATGAAAACTTGTAGCATGAAGTTAACAAAATTCACGACCATTATATTACTAACTTCTTCAGAATGTTGCCCGATAGGTGGCGGCTGAGCGCAGAAAAATTGTCTCGAATTTTATATATAACTCTAAAAGAAAGCGTGGAATAAACCATAGGTCGACAAATGATCAAACTTTTTGATTGAAAGTTTTTGAAACTTCTCCGATAAGCCGTTTTGTAGCCAATTAAATTGCAGTATTAAAAAAAAGCAAGTTCTTTGTGACTAGATATTCTCGTAATTTTTTTTTGGGATTTTTTTTATTGACGGCGTTGCGCATTTTCTTTCATATAAAAACAGTTTTATTTATGCGTTATATGGACGAAAATTTAGCTCGATAAAACTTAATTTCCCAATTTTTTAAAAGAAGGTTGCCACCTGTTTAAAGTTAAATTAAGCTAAATTAAGAAATCAAATTAAATTTTACAACATGAGTATAAAACCAAACATTTTAAGAAAGCTTGATTTAAAAATATACTGCTGCAGAGGGTTGCCACCTGTTTAAAAAGCGAATTAAAATTTTTAGATAAATTAAATATTGAAATGTAGATCTCATACGACGGAGATTTCAAAAATATTTATTTTGAAAATACTTTTGGAGGGTTGCCACCTTCCAGAAAAGTAAATGAAATTGAATTATTAAGTTAGAGAAAAATAAACAAGAAAATACACACTTGCTACAATACTTGAAGGCAAGTAGTCGTAAGAAAACTTAGTTGTGAAAAAGTAAAAGAGTTTTGCTACCAGTTTAGAAATATTCATTTAATTCAATTTCATTTCAAATAACGTTGATTTAATTTAATTGGTAAGATTAGTTAAATTTTACTATATTGGGGTCAAACGAAAATGGTTAAGGAAGCTTTATTCAAGAAATATATTTATAGAGGGTTACCATATGTTAAAAAAAATGTAATTGAATTAAATTTATAAGAAAAATGTAGTAATGCAATGCAGATTTAAACTGATAGCGGTTTGAGAAAATTTAGTTTCGCAAAAAAGTTGAGGGGTTGCCAACTATTTGAAAATTAAATACATACTTTTTAATAACGTAAGTGAAATCAGGATATCTCTCGTTAATATACATATATGTATGTATACAAATATTTATATTAAAGTTTGTTGCACACATTTCAGAAGAGAGTTGCCACTTTTCCCAAATTAAAAAGAAAATTGGCTTAAGTTAAATAAAGTATAATAAATTGTTATGAAAACCAGTTTTAATATATACACTCATTTAACAAGATATATTTTTTAATGGAGTTGCCAGCCATACAGCATTTAAAAAAATATGTGTATAAAAAGATCAGAACGAAACGTAAGCTCTGCGCCATACTGGTACATAGATTACCAATATCCTGGAATATCATTTTTGAGATTTCCTAAACACTGAAAGACTGGCTTGCTTTATATAACCAACTGAATATATGCACTAGGATGATCAGCAAATGTCTGAAGCATCCTGTATATCAGATTGAGGCTCAGATTTTCAATATTTACTTTTGCTTGATAAATTTTTCAATTCAAGAATGTATATTGAAGAAACCGATGGGCGAATCTCAATCATTCAATGTAAAAATCATGAAGAATTAAGTGCATTGAGAAATAGCGGGGAAATATTGCCAACCTTCAACAGGATATTCCCCTCATTGGAATTAAAATTTTGGAATATCCCATTAAAGTTCTAGCAAATGCTACATTCAATGACTACATTTTACATACATACGTAAATACTCAACTAATTCCCCGCACAGCACACAGCTGGCATTTTTTGTTGTTGTTGTTTTTTTGCGCAATAAATCGCCATCCGCTCATCAAATTTCGTTGTGTATTTTTTTGTATTTGTTTCCATACAAACATTGGCATTGGCATCGCCATCGGCATCGGCATCAGCATCAACAACATTGTTAATCATTACGCTTGCCGGTGTTGATAAATTAATTACACCGTATATTGGCGTATTTGTCTGCCTTTTGCAACAAATTGTAAACAATTTCGAAAGAGGCTAAAATACTTGCTTATAAGTAACAAAATTAAATAAAAAAAAAACAACATAGGAATTAATTATTTAAGCACGCTAAATATTTCACGGTGCTAGAGCCAACAATTGGCGAGTACTCGTAATATAATATTTTAAAATAAACGCGTAGGCAAAAATAAATTTTTCATTTTGAATATACTATGTGCAATATATCTAAAAGAAAAAGTGTTTACGATTTGTTTAAAACAAAATACGACGCTGATTTTGGTAATAAAATTTCCATTTTCATGGAAAGGTGAATAGACGAAGGACATGCAAAATTGTAGTATGCGCGTATTTAAAAATAAAAGGGAGACATATTATGCCTTTCCAAATTTGTATTTCATTTTGAAATATTCATATAAATCGGATTAAACTCAGTTAATCATTTGAGTCTTGTATCGGCGACAAATTAATTAGGAAAAAGGGATTGGAAATGAATGCAACGCAGACAGTGACATTTACGAAAAAACAATGAAATGTACTTGCAAATATTGAATCAATATCGTAGTTGGTTACAATCCTATCAATCAGCGGCTATGCCTACACAACATTTACACAAACAACATCAAATTCCATCCACATCTTTCAAATGCACTTTGGACTAAAAGGTAATCAACATTCCGACAAAACAAATAACAAATCGATTCTACTGGTTGTGGATGAAGCTACACAGCTAACACAGCTACATAGCATCCGTGTCTCCTCATAAGCTGTGCTCGTTCTGTGTTGGGAAATCCATTGAAACTGAAAATCATTGATTGACAATTGTTCGTTGTGTGATTTATGTAGTATATGACGTTGAATGACCACTGATGAAGTAGGCTATGATGAGAGCTTAAAAACATACAGCAGTTAAAATGAAAATGCAAAACGAAAAACAAAGCAAAAAGAAAAGAAAAAACAAAAAAAAAAAGATTAAATAAAATTATTTAATTGAATTTTCGCGTCACAAAGGATTCATCGATGTGCAGCCGTGCGTTTATTTCGATGAGTTGATGGAAATTTGAATGCATTCTTTGGAGAGAAATAGGAAAATAATCTGATAAGCCATTTTAACTCGACATTTATTACGTTGCAAAACCAGCATTCGTACTGTACATAGTAAATGATGTAGGATGATTGGATTTTGCTTTAGGGAAAACTGTAGCTCAGAAAATTATATAAATTATATATATTTACGTATTAAGCTTAAAGGGGCTTAAAATATTGTAGCTCAAATCAACAATTTTATTTCGTAATTTCGACGAGCCAAGGGCATAACAGATTTCTCGCAAAATCATTGATCCATAATGGTTATTGATGAGAAATATTTTATTTCACCGATAACAGTTATTAAAATGCGATAAAAATGAGAAAAAAATTAAAAGAGAAAAAAAATAAACAAATACATAAAAGTTAAGATGCAATAGCTCTTATCAGACGATTTATAAATAAACATTACAAACAATAACTATTATCAAGCAATGTAAAATATAAACGTTGAAAAATAAATGTTGGAAAATAAATCTTATTGGCAGGGAGAAACAAATTTTCTGACTAACAGTTATCGGGCAATAAACGAAAGAAACAGATAAAGGTACATTTGGAATAACTGTTATCAGACAACACAAAAATAAACACTGAGAAATATCTGCCATCAAGCTATGTAAAAAATAAATGTTGGAAAATAACTTCTATTGACAATGAAAAAAATATTCATCCTGTGCAACAATTATCAAGCAACGAAAAAAAATTAGGTAGCGAAAAAAATAAGCGTTGGGAAATAACTGTTATCCCTTATCTAATAACTGTTATGAAACAACTTTTTCGTTAAATTTCAGAATGCGGGCAATGTTTCCAATTTTTAAGTTCAAGATAACAGTTATTTTTGGTCCCTGTTACGAATAGTTGAAAAAGCGGTTATATTTCGTATTTTTCAAGATACGAAAGTTAAAATTTCGCTAACTTCAGTGCCGCCATCCTCGTACCTATGTCATGAGCAATTTTGTTTCCCTTGTCCTTTTTTTAAGTTAAAAAAAAATACACAAAAAAGTTTGTAAAAATATATTATATTCAAGTTATATTGAAAAATCGCATGACATAAGCATAAGTCGTTAGAAACATTGTCGCCAACCTAAAAATCAAATCTCAACTTAAAAAAATTAGCATAACTTAATCTAAGATCTACAAATTGTAGTCCGTTAGTTTTTTAAATTTTCAAAATTTGCTACTAATTACATATTTTCTATACCATTGGACTACATTCGATTTGGTGTCAAATTTCATGAACTTCAAACATGTTTGTGTTGCAAAATAAATATAAAATAGAGAACTCAAAAAAAAAAAATTTAAATGCTGAATGGAATTTCTAGAAATTTTCTAAACTTTTTAAGAAGTTGGAAATTTTATTTAATTTATATGCACATTAAGGTGCCCCAATCCCCATACAAAAGAAAAACATTGGTACTTATATTCCGTGGAAATTACATGACTTATTATATGTTCAGACTTCTAGCAAAATGTTCCGGAAAAATATTAAGATTTACGATTTAAGACGAGCTAGACTGAAAAACCGTATTATTAGGATTCCCTTAAACTTCTTTATGTATTTTTATGTAAACATTTTAACCTTCAACTACTTTATTATCAGATCTGATTTTTTGGAAAAAATTGAACAAACATTTTTTTATTAATAAACAATCTCCAGATTTAAATAAATTTTGAAATCGATGCAGCTCACGTAAATTGTAATATTTTTGCGAATATTTTCTAAAAGCGTAATAAATTATAGAACTCCGGTAGGCACCTAATGTACATTTTTTGGTGTGGCACCCTAATGTACATACAAAGTTGAACAATCTACATATATATATTGTATATACAAATGTAGTCGTTTGCAACCATATTTGGAGTATATTCCTTAGACCTAGGGCATGTACATAGGCTAAATTTTAATCCGTTAGGTTGCGCATGCGTTAAGATATTCAGAAAATGCGCTAGGTGGCGCTACAGGCGAGCTATTCAAAAAATCTGTATTATGATCGGTAGTGCGAGGAGCAGTACTTTTACGAAAAATGGATACTTTCGATGGTGCTAGAATAGAACATTCGTATTTCTGGCTCAATATTGATAGTATTAGGAAAGTATGCTACAGATGCGATTATATGTATATGTTTTTATAATCCAACTTAGATGACACTGGAAACATTGAAAAATATGCATATAGACTTTATAACTATACGATATTTGAGAGAGCAAAACCCATTGGTACTATTAAAAACAATGCTTTTTAAGCACAGTCTATTTAAAGGTAACTCTTAACTTAGTTACAGCTATTTTTGCAAGATATACCATTGAAAATTATATAAAAACAAACTGCTACCAACTTTAGAATGGACTTCATCTTAGATGTGACTACTAAACATCGCTTTCAAATTCCTTGAAGCTGCACTTTTAGCTGTAGATATAGAAAAGTAGTAAGCAACGCAGTTGAATTCGCGAGTATCAACTAGTATTATTATAAAAATTTATTGGGACAAATGTGGCACAAATAGACATTGCGAATTTTATGAAAACTTCACTGTACCAACACTGTATATGTAGTAGGTAAATTTCTATACATGTTAAGTGTCTATGGCTTTGTCCTATGCCGCCCTAAACATCATTCGTTTTCTATGACTAGTCGTTTTTGAATGCATAGATAGATATTTGTATATGTACATATGTATGTAAGTATGCACGTATACTAGTAATTTGATTTAAAATTCACGCAGCTACATTTTGTGCTACAATCGATTTTAATTTCGGTGCTATGCAATCAGTATTGTCAAAGGGCATATTAATTCATTCTAATTAATGACAAATGTACCAAATGCCCGAAAGCCTCTATGTTGCCTATTTCAAAGATGAGTATTCAATATCCATGGATTTCATTGCCGTGACGTTTAGTGTCCCTTACTATCAGGCGCTAAAATATATGAACAGGACTCTTGGGGTAAGAAATAACGAAAATTGCGCGCGAAAATACATATTTAGCAAATATTGAATAGAATTAGAATTTCCATAATCAATATTTATTTGTTGAGTATTATTTAGTTATTCAATTAGTCTGCATACCAATAACCTTTTAGAAACAACTTAATGTACAGTTTATAACTAAATTTTGACTAAGCAGAGTTTAGAAAAGATGCCTCAGAGTTAAATGAACGAAAAATTGCTGTACAAACTCAACGGCAGCTAGAGGGTGCATCGCACTTTCACTAAACAACATATGTAGATTCTCGACTTCAGCGAAAATTTTACAGCTTACTGAAAACTGAATATTTACTCTATTAAAAATGCTAAAATTTAGGGAACTTTTAGATATCTCCTATAGTTATAACGGCGAGATAATAACCCTTTCACATACTGAACATTACATCGGGGGTCACCCCATAGGAAAGAAAAAAGTTTGCAATTTAAATAGTGGGTGTACGAAATATATTGAGATTATGGATGTGGAAAAAATTCGTTGAAAAATAAATAAGATACCGACATTGGTGCCAAGTGGCCAAACGTTGTACATACGTAGTTTCAGATGAAGAATGTAAAAAATTGTAAAAAAAAAAAATTTGTAGAATGTCAACAATATCTTTAATTTCATTATCTATCGGCTCTATACATAGTATATCTTTCAAATTGCAATCACCAACACACACACACATACAAAAAATGTAATTTCTATTAGATTGACAAATAAATTAGATCTCAACAACAGCACTCTCTAACGGGTCCAATATTACTAAGTCGACGACAAATTACGTACAGCGAGGACAAATATGCAGAAAAAAGTGCCGTTATTTATTATTATAAATTGTATACAGTGTCTAGTGTGGAACAAGCGCAAGTGATATTTATGACCTTCTCAAAAAACTTAATATTTCGAGCATGTTTGTTTACTTACCGAACTATTGATTGTTTTCCCCAAACGCCTACAGTTTCTGACAGAAAGAGAATTGGGCGTTCTCGCATGGTTAGAACCAATTCAGCCAAAACCAAAAACTGTTCGCGAACGACATTCGCAGAAATCCCCTTAGAAAACAGAAAATTATGCCAAGGGAAATGGATATATCGACCAGATCAATATCAAAACTTATTCGAAATGATCTCGTCGGTCATCTTCTGACAAGGCGCAAATTTAAGCAAATTAGGTTCAACAGATGCAAGTGGCTTATTCAGTGGCACGCGGTCAATGGCCATGATAGGTATCCTTTTCACAGATGAGAAAATTTGCAAATGTTGAAGAAGTTTGTTATAAACAAAACGTCAAAATCTACGCGAAAACTTCCAAAGACGAAATACTTTTATTCCAGAGGTTCAGCGTGGACACCATTCAGCTGCTGTAATGGTTTGGAGGGAGTCTCTTGTAAAGGCGTTACACCTCTTCACTTTTGTGAAAGAGGGGTTCAAACTGGGGTTAAAACTGGGGCAAAAGTGTACCAGAAGGAAGTTTTAGAAGGCATGGTTTAGCAGTTAAGCAATACTCTCTTCGATGGATGCCATTAGATCTTTCAGCAAAATTCTGCTCCAGCACACGAGGCAGAAACCACCCAGCAGTGAATTAAATGCCATATTTCTGGTTGCACAGCTGCAGATGAGTGCCCGTCTGAAAGTCCAGATTTGAATCCATTGGACTACAGATTGTGGTCAGGGTTGGAGAACTTAGCCTGTCAAATACCCCACAAAAATTTGGAGAGTCTCAAAAAATCTTTGGTTCGAGCAGCGTCGTCAATATCAATAGAAACTGTGCATGCTGCTATTAATCAATGACCGAAATGTTTGAAGGCTTGTGTGAAAGCAGTAGGTCGCAATTTCGAGTAAAATTTTGTACATCGTTTATTTAATATATGCATTATTAAATAAAATTAATTTTATTAAAAAAACATGCTATAGTTTCATTTTTATAACGGCCTGAACTTGTAACAGAATTTATGGCAGAACTAACTATACCTCGCATGGTGGGAATACTAAAATAATTAAAGAAAAACACATTTTGATGAAAAACAAGCTATATTAATACTTTATTTCGATAACAGGGAGACCTAAACTATGCTCTGATACTCACTAGATTGGGTCGCGAAAAAGGTTGGACAGAAAACAAAAAAATTGCACCGCTCCCCTAACAGAAAATCTTAGCTTGGCGGTGGATTTATGAATCTAATTTGATCCAATGGGTGTTTGTTGTGTCGAAATATATATGTAAGCTAAAAATTTTAGTCACAGAAAATGAAACACTGTGCAACTACGTTACTAATAACCAAAATATCTGGATCTAGTGAGCAAAATATTGGTACAAGATATACGATATAATTATATAATGACTTTTTTTTTTTGAGTCACTGAAACTTTTCGGTATGCAGGAAGAAAAACAAAATGAATTTAATATTTTATTGCTGGACATGACAACCGCAACTGAAATTTTTGTATACCCAAAAAAAATTATAATTCATACAAGGAAAAACAAAAATAACCCAAGGAACATGCTCCATATTTTGATGTCATAATTTTTTTTTTAAATTGCGATATTTTCTTCCGATGGAGTAAAATTACTGCAAAATGAATTAGAAGTCCGAAATCGGTGTTCTCTAAAAATAGTGGAAAATTATAGAGCGGCATTTTATTACCATTTGGTTTCTGTTTCTGCTTCCATGTTTTACTTCAATGCAAATATTTTTTTTTTTTTTTTGTATGGCATAAAACTTTAATAAATTACAGTTACCACGAAATTGCAAAATCTACGCCGCACATTCGGATATCTCTCAATGCACATTCGAATTCCATTGTGGCTACAGTATTTGTGATAAATTTGTTTCTACGTTCCTATAGTATGTATGTATGTATGTATGTATGTGTAACCTTTTGCAAGTATAATTTATAGCTGTATATTTTGTTTGTGCTAACTCATGATTTGTTGTATTAAAAATGATTTATTGTTCATTTTGGTGTCGTAGATTTGCGTATGCTCTTCGGTATTAATTAATTATATGGACTTTCCAATTTCGTTTTATTTTTTTATTTTGAATGAGACCATACCCTGTGGGAAATGAAATTAATTTTAAAGTAATTAACAAATAGATTTTTTTTTTTTTTTCAATGACAACTAATTGATATTCCCTACAATGAACTGATTTATGTAACATGGTGATGTCATAGGAAGCAGGCAATTACCCTATTTTGCGTATCGCTCATTTATTGGAAGAATGTAACCATTCAAAAACTCCAAAATTGAGCGAAAAACGTTTTTGAAGTTCTGGATTTACATATTTGCTAAATGTATGCGGCTGACACTGTGGATTTTTGATAATTTTTGTTTTGCTGATGGTTTTGCACATTTACTACCATATTGAAAATTAGAATTATCAAAAATCAATGGAAATTTTTAGGAACTTGAAACTTGCACTTTGTTACACTAAAATTTAATGGTATACAAAACTGCATACTAGAAAAGTTTTTTTTTTTTAAATCTGCCACAAACTTTTAGTATTTAATTTAGATTTGTTGAATTTTTTTGAATTTTTGTACTGTCTGAAAAGTTGATTTATATGATTAATGAACTATATTTCTATAAAAAATTAATAAAAAAAAAATATTTTCACATTGTCGATATTTAGAAGAAGAAAGATCACTTTCCGATTTTGCTTTGGAAACGCGGTATACTCTCATAATAAAAATTAATACATTCTTAAAGTCTTGCAAATCCCTTACATAAAGTACAGGAGGTACACGGAAATTTTTCTAATCCTAGCACTGGCACAACATGAAGACACATGCTAAAAAATCTGTGGAACAACTGCAAAGTATGCCACATCTGTATTGCGATTCACTATTTTAACGATATTCGCATGGTTAACTAATCCTAACGAAAATGTTAACGATGTTGCTATCCAGCAGCCATTTTTTTTTAACGATTTTCGCTATCGCCGAATCAGCTGTTGTACATACTTAGTTAGCTAGTCGATTATCGAAAACTAAACGACAACAAATTTGATGTTGTTAACTTAATCGAAAAAAGAAAAATTCGTGAATAAAAGATAAATTTAAATTCGGTGATTTGTTTTCTTGAAAGTAAAATACGAATATTAAAAAATATCATTTGAATTTTTGGAGTACGATTTATCATGAGGTGACGAAGAAGTAAGCGCTCCAACAGTGAATCAACGTTTACTCCAGGATGTGGGCAATCCCTTTCATTTTAATACAACAGAATTTCAGTTATCTACAGACTTGGCTGAAGACCTAGTTTCTCGGGTTGATAGGTTTTCTATGACCTACAGTGGAGCGTCAAGCTACTAAAGAAATGTTTGCTTTACTGGGGGCACTATTGAAAGAGTCGATTGTACTCATGTATCTGTGCCATCCACCATATCTACCACTCAATTAATGTGCAAATGGTAAAAGCAAACTTTTACAAAGGATTCGAGTATAAAAACAGAAATATAGTTTAGTTTTGATATATAAATAAATGATTCTAATTAAAAAAATTTTAAATATAAAACCTAAACACCCTGGAGCATAACACGATTCATAATGGAGCGAATGGCATTTCCGGATGTTCCTAGGAGTCAAACTGATGACTATTCCACCAAATCACTCAGAAATCCGAAATTCTACTACAATGGAACAATGCAATATATAAAATCAATTATAAATATTTGTTGTTTGAAATAAACTAGTATCTTATTTCACTTTAATCAAATATCATAAAAACGCGCTCAAATTTATATTTTCCCCATTCCTTTTGGTGCTTTCGCCCATTTTGGCATTTAGTTTGACCAAGATGCCACTCTTTAGTACTTTGAATAAAAAACAACGAGACAGCTGTTAAAAAATATTGTCGACAAAAAATTCGATTGTCGGATCGTTTAAAGTTAGTGAATCGCACTACTCAGCCCATCTTTTTTCTTCTTCTTATAATGAAGTTTAGCATGTGTCAGATGTCTTCTATTATTCGTTTTTTTTTTTTTGATATTTTGTAAGGGACGGTAAATATTATACATTGTCATATATTTTTTTTTAATTGCACAGTACATAAAATATATTTCCTTTTTAACATCTGTATTTTTCGACAGGGTGAAAGGTTGATGTCCATTTGAATGATTTCTCGTCATCCCTTGTAAAGTTTGGTTTGGCGAGAACCCGCTTTCGGAGTTGTGCCATTTTCAGTGTAATTTTTTTTTTGTAACAGGGTAACCATGATCTGTTTCTGAAACGGGACACCGTTTAGATGACGTTTGATGAAGAAACTTTTCTCATATTGTTTCCAAAGGCATTATAAAGTTGTTACAAAGTATTTTATTTTTTATTTTATTTAGCGTTGGTTGAAAAAAAATGGCGGAAGGAGGAATGGTGGCGGATCAAAGTGTAGCTATGAAATATTTAACTTTTTACAAGGAACAAAATTTAATTGGACATCAAAGCTCTAACTCAGCAAGTTTTTGTACTTCGAACAATGGTCCCTTAAACTTTAAGTGCAAATGAAAAAAAACTAAGCGTTCTAGATTATAAGTCCCTTCTCAAAAATTATCTGTACGCTGTACTCTTTTAGAAAAATACCATGGCTACTCTGTTGCAAAATTGCTGTTGACTGAGGAAGGTGCGCCACCCGCTAAAAATAAAATACCACGCCAGAAAGAGCAGCTGGGCTTTTCTGCATTGGGGTGTACTCGTACTCTTACTCTTGGTATAGGATTCTTGCATTTCGAGGAATCTTGCTATTTAGGGAATCTCCCTATTTTGATCTAGTGAGCTACTATCAATCGGTAGAGCTATGAAATTTTAACAAAACATAGCAGAAGAGGTAGCTGCTATTTCTGCCTACTTAACTCGATTATGGGTTTTTTTTTGGATTATGACAGTCTTCTAATAATTGAGCGATAAACTAAAAAACTGAAGTATGTATTAATTTCAAATAAGCACGGCAAATGAGAATATAAAAACTAAACCGACCTCCGCGGCATTTGTTTAAAAGTAGTTCTCACAAAATTAGTTTTATATCTGCTTTTTCATGCAACTGACTTCTTATTTCCGACAGGGTATGCACATATAAGTATAAATATGTATCTATGTATGTAGATATGCTTGTTTTTGTTTTTTAAAGCTATGCAAAACTAATTTATTGAAATGTACTAAATTCTTGCTTCGATAGGCAGATAATTTTCTGACATTTAATAGTCATTATTCAAAAATTATTTCCGGCATAAAAACATAGCGCTATACCGAACAATTCACCAACTGGTACTTCACTTCATCCAAAATAATTTAAGGTCGCCGACTACTCTGTGTAAATCAATAATTTGGCATAACCTCAAATAAAATAACTTAGAGGCGTTAAACTCTAATGTTGAATGAATTTATACTACATAACCTATTAAACGATGGCAAACCTTATATAATTAACTCTTTTCGAAATATTAATTGTATGAGTCTGAAAAATGAGTTTTAAAGAATTTTAGTTTTACCATTTAGAATCGCAAAAATTGGCAATTGTAGGGCAAACGTTTATATGAGAAAAATAAGGCGTAGTTTGCATTTAATTAAAAGTGTTTATATTATTATTTTTGTTTAAACCATTTGTTTCAAGTTATTAATCATTTTTGAACAATTATTCGGCTTTAAAGTCAAAATCGCACAAATTTTCCTACTACAGATGCCCAGATTGTTTCAAAGCTTTTACTTTTCATTCTAATGCAATCTGAAAATACGCGTAGAGCGAAACAAAAATTAATATTAGCTGTATTCGTTTCGCCATCCACTAGCGAGTGGCGAGGCGAATCAATGAAGCATCTGGCATAAATTACCATCAACACAGTTTTTGTTTTTGTTTCCAATTTAATGTTCGCGCGTCAAAAACTTCGAATATGTACCAAAAGTGCAAGCACATGATCGTCTTTTATACGCAGTTTAAAACTGGTCTAATATCTGCACTCTTGAAAGTGACTAGTTCGACCAGTTTAATGACGTGTCACCGTACTCGCGATCGCCGAATCTAACTAGTTATCATTGTTGTTGCTTTTGCACATAAATTGGTTCGAACGATCTTTTTACACGTCTTCTGTTACACTGAATAAATAAAAATGACTCAAGAAAAATGTTTTTTATAGTGAATGTAGCTCAAACATGGCGGCCGCCGTAGCCAAGTGTGTAGCGAGCGCGCGCTTCATTCGGTGGGTCCCGGGTTCAAATCCTGGCTGGGGCAAGTAACATCAACAATTAAGAAAATTTTTTTCTAATCATGGCCCCCTCTCGGCAGACAATGGCAAACCTCCGATTGTATTTCTGCCATGAACAAATTTCTCACAAAAAAACATTTGCCGTTCGGATTCGGCGTAAAACTGTAGGCCCCTCAATTTGTGTTACAGCATCAAGACGCACACCACAAATTGTAGGAGAAGTTCGGCCAAAATCGCTAATGCGGTTATAGTGCCAATTAAGAGTAAGTAAGTGGCGTTAACTTTTATATATTTTTTTGGATTTATTAGAGATAAAAGTTTTTCATTCATTTATCGTTCATCCCATCCAAATCTAAGAGTGTGTGTGAGGTAGGTAGAGTCATTTCTTACTAAGGTAACAATAGGTAGTCGGGGATATATGTAACTGCACTCATAGTAGTGCGAATCTTCGTGAAATCTGCGATATTACGATCAATGACTTCGATTTGCTGCGAACGAATATATTCAAAGCAAGACAAATTAATTTTCACGAATCCGGCTTTAAGTGCTCGTAAAATAGCTAAACATTTTACATTGCACTACTCGACAGATTCCAAAGTTTTGAATCGATCCAAAAAAAAAACTGGCAGTTACAAGAAGCCCGGCAGCAGAGGTGGGCATGGTCAAAGCGATCGAAGCAGTGCTCGGAAGGCCTCTGGGAGTTTTCGCGAAATCCAAATCGCAGTGTTTTGTAAAAAAAAAATTAAGCATAAACTTTATAGAGAAGTTTCAAAGCTCAAACAGCGCCAGATCGAGACGACGCAAAGCAAAATCTTACAGCAAAAACCCGCAGTCGGAAGTTGCATGAATCACAAATTAAATTTATCACAACCGGGACGATGAACGCCCAAGTTTATCGAGATGAATACCTCAAAAAGCGTCTTCTGTCATTTATTAGCCACTGTTCTGGTCGGTTCTGGCAAGCTGCCACTAGGCCAATGAGACATTGCAGTGGTACAATGCAAATAACATCGACTTTGTACTTCGCGAGTGCAATCCGCCAAATAGTCCAGAGCTGCGTGCTATTGAAGATTATTGGCCAAAGGAAAGGAATATTGAAGAAGACAGGTGATCTGGTAAAAGATATTGATGGATCTAAAACAAAGTGGTTGTGGGCACTGCGCAAAGTCGACGTTGCACCTGCGCATCAGACGATAGCGCGTGGGTGAGGAACAGATCAATATCTTGCATATAAAACAAATAACTACTAATATTTTAGCATTTTAATTATCTTTAAATCCAAGAAGTATTATAATTAAAACAAATTTGATTTTAAATCCATTTAGTTTTTTTCTGGCAGTAATTTGTTGGTGTCGCAGTTTAGGTTGGAACTAGGATGGATTCGGGTGGTAGTGTTTTTGTAAATTTCTCGAAAATTTTAACTACGATTGACTTAGTGATATTCCCTAGCATGTGTTACTAAATTTTGAATTAAGAATCTCTACTTTTTCTACACCAGTTTTTCGCGATTTTAAATTTGCGTCACCATTAGAAACTGGTCGTATAAAAACTCAATGATCTAACTTGCGAATGAATTAAATCATAACACTCTACAATTTACGAACTTCAATTAAGTAGCGCTGGAATTATTTCAGATTGACTGTTTTAAATTATGATCATACTTCAACAATGAAAAGCTGGCACTTAATTTGATTGTCAATTAAGTAGTTGAATCTTGCAATCAAATATACTACTACATACTGAAATTAGTATCGTAAATTTCGAAGCATAATATGTACAACTTAGAAATTGATATATGATAGGGAGAGTTAAGATTTATTGAATTTCTGATAAAAGAATATATTATAATATTTTATTATGTTTTCTAATGCAAAATAAACTGTAAACGTCCTTAGAAACATTAGGTAATGATCTACAAGATGAGACAATTTTTTTATAATTTTATATGGCACATTTTTGATCAGAACTAAGTGCATCGATTGCTTTGAAACTAAGCTGCATTTTAAAATAATTTAATTTTTATTATTTGAACTAAAATTACAGCTTCTATTCCATCAAACAACGTTTAAATCAAAGTTTCTAATGCTGTAGAAAATATAGTTAAATTTCGCCAATTTGTATCTACCTTTCACAATTTTTACTCAGAATTTTTAGAATTTTTTTTATTAGTATGCAGTTTTGTTTCCTGATGGTGCTCTGCATTTCCATACAAATGAAATTACACTTTATTACATTAAAATTTAATGCGCTACAAAACTTCATACTTTTTCTTTTTTTAGTAATCCTGAGTAAAATGTTGGAAATTTATGGGAAAATTTGCGAAATTTTCTGCGAAATATGAAAACCTAACTTTGCATGTTTTGTGTAATCGATATTTTAAGTTAGCAGTGCAAAAGGTATTTTTTACAGCCTGTTAGATTTATTTGTTGTACATAGTAAGGTACAAATGTTGCTGGCCTACCCAGATTGAATTTTTCGGAGATATAAAATTTTAATATATGGACTTTTCGTTGCCTACTACTATAGCTCTTGTTAGTCGACTAATAGATTAATCGATTAGAAAAAGTTCTAAAAAAAATAGGCGAATTCAACTAAACAATTAACCGTCCACAAATAACTTAGTTAGCGTTCATTTTTAATTTTCGACTAGTAGTTTTCGTTCAATAAATGAGTTTTTTACGAAGTTTGAGAGTTTGTGCTTATACAAAACTCGTTTTCCACTATAAAAAAGTTTTCATGAATTTATTGTGGGCAATTGTCACTATTGGAATAATTTCGATTAGTCGATTTTCAGCCCACTCGATGGATAGCGATTAGTCGAAATGAACGATTAATTGAATGCTTGCCAACTCTCAGTGCATAAAATTTAATATCGAGCTGTGATTAATATTTGGTAAAAAACAGTGGGAATAGTAGCGGACCAGCTCCCGCCTTGTCAGAACATCACGATGGGGTACAGACAGGCCTTAAACGGCATTCATCTGGAGTCTGTCAACACTTCGAGTTGGTCTAACTACGTTCTGGATACTACAGCAGGTTAAATTTTTACCTAAGATGCACTTACCGATATACTACAAAACATATATCCTGTATGTGAAGAGTTTCCGCATGACAGTAATCAACTCTGAACCTCTTCCCAAAAACCTGGGATGTTCCAGAACAGCAGACTGATCATGGAGCAATGGGGAACTCCACCTTTTTTGTGCCGGGTTTTGATTCCAGCTGACGTTTCGTACTGCAGAATTCGCTCTTCAAAATAATCGCGAACAAGTCTGCTAAGGTAGGGGAATATACACTATACGATTCAGTGGGTGCAGAATTTTCGACCAACTGACAGAATTAAACGCATCTTTTACATACGGCATCACTATAAGGCAATCCTCTTTGGAGCCTTTAAGCCAGCGCATAACACATATTGCTTCTTGGGCCAATCGCGTAACGGTGCTCGCGGCGTGGCCAGTGGATCTTCCTTTCCGAAATGCAAACAGAATTTCGGAAGCTTCCCCTTTGTGTGCGGAACTCTTTTTCGAGCCGCATGTTTATAACTCGCTCGATTGCCCGCTGTGTTGGTTAATCAAATCGGTCTATAACGCGGTTTGCCAGGTTTGGGCAATAGCACTAAAAATTGTCGTTTGTATATTGATGTGAAAAATCCATTTGCTAAGGAAAGGCCCCAAATAGTTTTAGGAAGACTGAAAGCATGTTGTTTATAAGCGATTTAAGTATTTTATTACACAATCCATTGGGGATGAGAGCTTTAATGTCTTTGCGCCGTTTTGTGACTTCAAGAATTTCGTTGACGGCAATTCGGTTGAACGAGGGAAGCATCGTCTGTGGAGTGGAGGAAACCAACTTTGTTTGGGTGGGGATAGGTTCCAGGAAAGTTAAGGCTTCCCCCCTTAACACTCTTTCAATTTTCAAGAACAATTTTGTAGGCTACCCCCAAAGAGTTAGTTTCGACATCGCCGCAGAGCTCGAGGAAACATTACCGTTTATTTTCTTTTAGGACTGATTTTAGCTTCTGTTGTGCGGCTTCCAATCTATCATTAGCTTTCGGAGAGTAAGGTTTATCTCTTGCCCGCTGGAAACGTCGCATTTATTTGATGAACTCTTTCCTGAGTATTTGTAGCGCAGCATTGCGGATGTCTCGATTTGCGAAACATAGATGCATCGAAGGCTGCTCGAATTTCACTCATTAGCCGAGTGGTCATAGCGTCTGCGGGACCCGGGCACCTTGACATCGCGGGTATTTATTCTCCATCCACTGTGGCTCGGGACTAAATTTGCACAAAATTGCAGAGCAGTGGCTTTGAATGTATAGCACTCGCTAACCTCCTATTTGGAGCACGTATACAGGTTGGTACTAACGAAAGTGTATTTGGGGCTGGTGTTTAATAAAGCTACGGCTAGGCAGGGAAAACCCTCAAGAAGAACTCTACCTTTCTAGTTTGTCTTCTGTGAATCCCAGGTATTGAAATCTCTGGCTATGATGAAGCGCAGTTTACTAGTAGCATGCATGACTATTTTTTACACGATCTGCTCGAACATTTCCATTGGAATACTCGATGGTATACAACAATTATAAACGTATAGCATCACGGAGCTGCCCACATACAAAACCCCACCCTATTAACACCTTCCGAGCATATTTTGAACGCGGTCCAAAAGGCTATATTGTGGTTAAATTTTGCAACTAGTTCGTCTACTTTGCTGTATGTGGAATTCACTAATATTTCTGATCGCATAATCGTCAATTAATTAAGGCATACAAGTATGTGCATCTCACCGGATATTGAACAATCGAAATTAATGCACAAAAAGTATGTACAACAGAATTTATTAAATTAACTACGAAGCAACAAAATATTTACTGTAGCAGACAATCGATATGAAGAGTAGCAGTGTTGGAGTAGCACAATGTAAATATATTTTCTACACCTGTAAAGTTAGCGTTCGAGTCATTGTCTATGCTACAAGTAGATATACTGACAAACAAATGATATATAGTATATTTTAGTACTCATGTACATATATGCAAGCAAATTTATACTTACACAAATATGTATCTCGTAAATTGTTAATTAGTTACATGACATTGCATTTAAACGCTTACCTGCAAAGAGATTGGAGAACATGGTGAAAGGGGGTATGAGAAGATAATTTAGCAGCGTAACTAAGTATACATACATACGTACATTTGTATATATTTTTAAGCTTAGTAAAAACTAATAAATAAAATATTTTTAATACAACAAAATATCAAATAAATGTGAATGACAAAAATATACATAAATCATAATCTATGTCAATAAAACGTCAATTAGGCAACAAAAACAGCTACATATATCTAAAATATAAATACAGAGTAGATGTTAAACAAATACTCAGATACACCTACTATATACATACATCGATGTATATATGTTTATTTGTTTGCTTTTGCGAACTCTTGAGCGTGTGCACATAGATAGATAGATAGATAGATAGATACGATATATATTTTCAGATTAAGATATAAGCGTTACGGTTGATGGCAGCACAAGTCATATTATTGACGGATCGACAGACAGACAAATAGTCTAAATAAACACAAGTGCAATAGAAGATAGAATTATAATTGTAACAATACACAAACAAGTAGTCGCTGTAACTACCCTGTAGGGAAAGTAGTATTTTGGTTAGTAAACGCGGCGCCTTCCGAGTGCTTTGGTTTTTTTTTTTGCAAAAATAGCAAAAGTAAAGTTTAAGAAACTTACAACATACAGTCTGTTTGCTTTGTTAGTCTTTGCTCTTCTGTTTTTCCGACGTGATGTAAAGTTTATATATGTATATTTCTCTATTTATTTTAATAACATCACTCTGTGTTGTAGTCAGTTTTACCAGCCACTTTTCTATTAGAGCAGAAGCCGTGGAAAGAGCTAAGGTACGGGCATGCAAAGGAAGATAGATTACACTACTTCTGTACTCTGCATGTACAAGAAATTCTTGATAAGAATCCACAAGAAGGGAAATGAATGGGAAGATGCCATAGACGTAGACCGAGACTCGACGGCTATCTTTACAGATAGTGTTAAAAACTCAACGAAAGAGTGGGCAGCGGGATTCACTCCAACGCATTAGCGCTGGACGCCAACTTTCACTTACCAAACCACTGCCGCATTTTTCAAGCAGAGCTAAATGCCATAATGTAAGCTGCTCGATGTCTGTTAGCGCTGAATCGCCTTGACCGATCTCAGACTCAAACTAATGGTTGGGATAATAACCGGACACAGACTTATAGGCACACACGGGAAGAGATATTGCTGCCTAACCAAAGATTTCAGCCGAAGTCGCAAGGACGAAGAGGAAGTGAATACCATCGAACGAAATCTCTATCACTGTCCCGCTCTGGCCAAGACTCGAAATCAATTCTTAAATGGGTACTTTCTAGACTGTTTGGCCGACCTGAGCTCGTCAAGCGTTCCCGATTTTCTGGTCTGCGTAAGGCGCACTCGGTGGTTCACCTTCTTAGGGAAGGAAAGAAGAAAACGCATGGCTCCCGTCAAGCGGTATCACATCGGGCATTGTCAGCCTAGGTTAGCCTCCGCGGACTTGCACGGTTTCAGGCGCTCTAACTTAACCTAAACTTTATATTAGAGAGACTTTAGGTTTGATGTATGTATGTATACTGGAATTATTTGCCGTCAGCTCTTGTCAAGTTGGTTTGGAGACAAACCGGTTTCGGCATTCTGCCATCTTCGGTGTCATTTGTCATGACCAAAACCGGCTTGTCTCTAAAATACTTTCGAGTATTTTGTTTTTTTTTTCTTGTTTTTTTTTTATGGAAGAAATATGTGATAAAAAAAAGTTAGCTATTTGGGACGTGCAGTTTATTATTACATTAAAATCTAAATTTTATAAAACTACATACACATATAGAGTTTTTATAAAAATTTTCAAATTGGAAATTTATCGGCGATGATATGTTCTTTGATTGAAAAAAATATCAGGAAATATCGATCAAATATGATCAAACTTGATCGAAGAAATAGTCATGGATAGCGATAATTTTTGATGAAAAAAATAAAAAACATAAAATGAGTTATATCGTGATTTTTTATGAAAATTATAATCGTTACCATCTATGTAACTTTTTCACGCCAAATGATCAAGGATCATATACATATAAACCTAATTACCTTTTTAAAGAGGTTTTTGAGCTTCAGGTCCAGGGGACTGAGATATTCCCACTACAAATATCTGGGTTTATTTTCCTCAAGCTATCCCAGAAACGCACGAGGTTGCCGAAGGATGGCGTTATTTTTTGCGTAACATCGCTATGGCGTGATTGATGCAGAAAAATGATAACAATAAATTTTATCGGAACAGATGACAAAACTTATATCTGTGCATATGAGCCCAAAACAAAACAACAATTCACTATTTTGTAGGTTTAAAAATTAGTCAAATAAAATGAAAATGAAATTCAAAGTCATCGACGAAATCAGAAAACATAACAGGCGTCCAAATTCACCTTATTAATCAACTAATGTATATTTACCGTGTTTCGTATTTATTATCAACAAAATTCGTGGTGTTCGTTCTTCAACATCTGAAGCGATGGTTGAGTTGAGGCATTCAGAGACCATATCTCCGAGGTTACCACTTTAGAGTGTAATATATTATTCGACAATCACGTTCTTTGATTGCAAAAGTGCATAGATATTAAAGGCGTATATTTTAAATCCACTAAATGACACTTGAAACTTCAAGTTGTAGTGGCCAATCATCTGAAAACTGGAGCGGCGATAACTGCTAAATGGTGGAATGAAATCAGTTTAAAATAAAATTGCTGGAAAATGACCGAACGGCTTCACACGCATTTGGTTTAACGCTGCGAATTCGAATGTAACAGAAAAGGAAATAAATAAATTAACCAAATGTAACAACTTTTATTTAAATCTAATTTTTTATTTTCTAATACCAAATCCGCTTATACCGGTGATTACAAAAATCAAGACAGTATTTTGTATTTAATTTTGGCAAGGTGCCTGCCATTTCTTTTATAAACTGGTTTTAAAAGGTTTTTTTGTAAATCTCTATGTAGTATGTGAGATACCCTCAAAATTTTACCGACGCTAAGGTTTTCTAAACATTTTTCGGCTTACATCTATTAATGTAATGTATTAAAGATACATTTATTTTTAGGTTTAAATTGAATTTAATTTTTTTAACATGTGGCAACCTTCTCGAAAAATATTTTTCTCAAACCTTTGTTTCAGTTTTCTTTCTATATTATTTTTAATCAAAGTTCGAAAAAAGGTGGCAACCATCCTCAAAAATTTTTTTTCTTATCAACGGTTTTGCTTCGCACCAATACCGTTATATATTATTTAGCTTCTAAATTTAATCAAATCAATATTTTAAGCCTACTCTGTTTGAATCCCATACCGTTCTTCGTTGGCTAATCTTATCGTAATAAAAATTTTTCTATTTAATTTGTTATAACTTTAATTAAGTTTTCTAAACAGGTGGGAACGCTTTGGAAACATATTTTTAAAGCTGGGCTTTCGTAAACCTTTTACTTTATATTAATTTAATTTACATTTAAATAGGTGGCAACTTTGTTTAAAAATATTTTGAGTATTAAGCTTATGTGTAGATTGCAACATTTCATTTAACTGGTTATTTTAATTGAATCTAAGCTTCTAAAAGGGTGGCAACTACTCACAACTAACTATATATGCCCCAAATCTGTTTAGTCGTCATTTAGCGATATATTATTTAACGCCACTTGTTGTTATTGTAATTAAATTGAACTGCCAAACGAAATGTGCCCCTACAGCGACACCTGCTGAACAAACCCGCAGAAGGAAGTATGTATTCAATTTGCCCCAGGCGTTTTCAAGTTTTAAACATCCACGAACACGAACATACACGAACTTTCCAAGGGACATTGTTGAGGTCGTAGATCTGGTCGAATGGTTCACACAAATGTGTTTGAAAATTTCCAAACACCCTCAAATTCTCAACTTATTCATAAAACCCCAATTAGGCTCGTCTACTTTGTTTTCGTTTTTTTGTTTATTATTTAACTGTGTTAGTTTTTAATAGATCTTTGTAAAGAAGAATGTTGGCACTTTTTAAATCAATAACGACTTTTGCGTAAATAGGTTCGAAAAATTTAGAACATTTTTTTTTTTATAGTTTCAGTTTTGGTAGCTCGTTTTCCTACAAATTTACAAGAAAGTATTTATATTGAAGACATTTTCTGTCGCGTCACTAGGTCACTTGTCGGATCAAACCAGAAAAGCCAATTTGTAGGTTTTTCGGGAAGTCTCTAGACGTTATTTTGATCCTACAGGGTGCTGAGAAAACAGAAAAGATCTATGCTTACAAAAAACATACATACATAAATACATATATTCGTGATTTAAAGATTTAGCTATGCATCTGCTGCTAGTTGAAAGACACTTATTGACAAGCGCATTTATTATACATACATACATAAATATAAATAAATAAATATGTATGTAAATACATAGCAAATATTTGCACATCCAATCTACAGATCTACTTTTGCATTCAAGAAATGCATATATGTATAGTATGTACCCACACACCATAAGAATGTGCATATATGTATGTATTGTATTTACGCAATAAAAATTCTTTATACGCTAAGTGGAAAATCTGCGTTTGAACGATGAACGCAAGCGATAAGCCAATCAAACAGCAAGAGGCTATCTGCGCAAACGACTGCCAGCCAAACAAGGCAAATGCCGTTTTAAATACTTGATTGTAGCTTCAGTGAAGGAAAATAAATCAAAACACAGAGAGCGCATGGACGAACGAATGAATGAATGGAAAATTATGTAGATATCTACATATGTGCAGATGTGTTCGAAATGTAGGAGCTCAACTGCACATGCGGCAAGCGAGTTATTCCACATACTCGTAGAAACTTTATTATAATCAACAGAAGAAAAAAAAAAAGAAATATTAAAATAAAATACTAGCCCATAGAAGAATGCAAAATTGTCTGATTGCATTCTATGCAACCAAATGCATACACAAAAATACATACATACATACATACATACATACAAATGAATTGTATGCACATGGAAGTAGACCGCAAAATTTGCAGCATGCATTTGGCTATGCACAGAAAATGCAATCAAACTTAACGAAGGCAGAGTGTTCTGGTTTCTACGTTCACTGCCAACCTTAGAGAGCAGAATTTTTATTTTTAAGAATGCCAACACAAATCCATCATAGCATGAAGACTTGCAGCTAATAATATACAAAATTTCTCCAAACTTTAAGAAATTTATATTTAGCTCTCAAGTCAATATTCATTGATAGCAAGTTGAGATGGGTCGCTTGGTCATTTGTTTAGGTTTAGATGGAATGCAAAATTTAAATATATATTTAAATATATTCAAACCTTCAGATGTATAAGTTTTCGAGTGTCAGTTCGTGCAGTTATATAATTTTTTTTATACTTCTTTTTATATTCTTTGTTTCTATTTTTTTTTTGCTTTGAACCCTCCATAGCTTGATAAAAACAACAGCAATAATCAAAAATGAATTTTCTCTTATGGTGACCCTTTCAGAAACTCTGAATGAAATATGACTAAAGTAAAATCACTAATATTGATATTATTTTGTAACTGAGCTGCAAACGAGCACTTGGTTCCCTAGCGAAAAGCATGTAAAGCGAAAACTAAAAATTTTGAGAAATATACGAGTTAAGCAACCATGGTGAAAACTAAGAAAACTAGAAACCCTAAGCGCGGGAGAGGTGAAACTTCATAGGAAAAATTCCAGCAAGGAACAGGGTTACACTAATACACATAGTAATCCTATCTCGCATTTTATTTTTCAAACATCTGGGAACTTTCTCCTCTCCAAAAATATTTTCATAACAAAGCTATGTATCTTAAACCTCGTTCGTTTCACACCCGTATTGCTATATTTCATTTCGTTTATTAATTAAATTGTATTTCACCAAAAACGGATTAGTTCTTTTAAACAGGTGGCAGCCCTCTTCAAAAATACTTTCCTATACACCTTTTTCCTTTCAGTTCAGCTAATAATTTAATTGAACTTAATTTTGTAAACAGGTGGCAACCTTAGTCATATTTTTTTAACAAAGATGTATAAAGACTGGTTTAGTTTTACAAGCATAATGTAATATTTCATTATTATTATTAATTAGTTTTAATTTTTCAAACAGGTGGCAACCCCCTTCACAAAATATATTTGAAAAATTTTAAACCCCCTTTCATTTGATATCAGTAGCATTTCAGCCAGCTTAATAATTCAAGTGAATAAAATCTTGTATACATCTGGCAACCCTCCGCTAAAATATTTTCCTATAAACTTCTTTCACTGTACTTTTTTACTTATTTCATTTATTAAATTATGTGTATGTCAACCTTCTCCAAATATTTTCATACCTAATATATCCTAGTCTCTTTCGTTTGACATCCATATGAAAATATATCTTTTAACTTAATAATTTAACCGAATACGCTTTTTTAAACAGGCGGCAACTATTTAAAGAAAAATTGTTAATCCGGGTTATAAGCTGTTTGTGGGTAAAATTTTACTCAAATCTCTCCAGCTGTTTAGGCAGATAAACGAAATAGACTTTGATCTTGAATATTTAACGCAACCAGCTCTTAAATCCCATGGGAGGTTCCCAAAGGATAAACGACCTACGAATATGTAGCATTGAAAAGTAAAAAAAGTGGCATTTTGTGAAGGCATTTTGGAAAAATAAGTTAACAATTTTTCATTAATACCAAATTCTTATTTATTTATAACTAATAGGAAATTTGAACAGGAACAGGGTTGTGGGTACGCTGTTGTTACTTAGATGCAAAAGGAATCAATTTTTTCTCAAATTGTAAAATATACATTACTAACAAATGAAGTAATGGCCTTAGCGTTGAAAATTTCGGTAGTATCGAGGAAGAATATTGTATACCAAAGATATAACTGTGATGGCTGGGCTAAGATGAGTATAATAATGAAAGGATTTTTATAGAAAACGAAAATAATACTACTATAAAACTAACAAACTCTAATATTTGGAATTTCGGAACGGGTGCAATGACCATGAAAATATCGATAACTATAACAACTACATATATCTTTGAAGATATTAGT
The DNA here is from genome assembly GCA_951828415.1 of Anomoia purmunda. Taxonomy (NCBI): domain Eukaryota; kingdom Metazoa; phylum Arthropoda; class Insecta; order Diptera; family Tephritidae; genus Anomoia; species Anomoia purmunda. Next base: position 157,423,331 of record OX639993.1, read on the forward strand.
GCTGATAATTAGAGCTCCATATGCCAATTAGCAATGAAGAATGTCATAAATGTTTTTCATTGTTTTCAAATCAAAAGTAACAAGGAACAAGCAAAATTCATTACAAAACATATTATTAAAAAATAGGTGTTTGAGCTTAGGAAAAAAAAATATTTTTATCACATGGTGCGCTCTTTCAATCGTATTAAAAGTTACACTGTACGTAATTTATATAAAAGTTTAAGCTCCTGCCTTAAGACGCACAGTTTTCCTTTATTTGATAGGTACCATTTTTATAGGTTAATTTAATTCTAGAAAATCCTTATAAAGAGGGGGTCTTGAACGAATGTAGATCAATAAACAATCAACAAAATTATACTAACAAACTGAGAATGCCAAAGTTATATTTGAATATTACTTCTTGGCTTTGTATAGTTCGTTTTTTTTTTTGTTTGAAAATGTTTGTTATCAGAACTGTCAGAGTACAATACTAGCTATGTGGGTAAATTTAAAAGGATGCGGTATCTGCAGTTTCAATTGTTCACAGAAAATGCACAGCAAAAAATAAGGGACTGAGGGTTCAATATTGATTTCATTCCTTTAAATATTTTTTTTACCACTCAAATATGGAAATTTTTGTCAAGTTCAAATTTTACAGTTCTATGAAAGAGTCCGTAAAAGTCAGCTTATTAGACGAGGCGTCGTGACACCGCCCATAATTCCAACGTGGTAAGGATAAACATATACATTATGTAATTATAAATGGAAGTGGTGCCGTTTTAACGCGTGATATCTATAATCAGCTATATCATGAAATCACTACAATTATTTCTTTCATGCCTATTATGTTTCCTCACAGGTCGTTTTTTGGTTTAGATAATAAAAAAAAAATAGTCGCTCAGCTGACTGGAGAAAATCCCGATATGCAGACCTCGAGAGGTTTTCTTTAACAGCATTCCGCAAGATTCTTATGTCTGACTGAGGTTAAGCCAACTTTGTTTGTTTTTTTTTTTTTGTTTGCCAGCGCGGAGCTTTGACAGCGGTTGCCACAGAATTTATTTCTCCTGGATTCCAGAGAGATATAAAAACGCAATACGCAATATTATTTTTGTTTGTTTGGAACTCACTTTACACTGACTTTGTTCATAGCAAAATGTTCAAGTTTTTCTATTTTTCAATAAGGAAAAAATGGAGCTGCGGAAACGCCAAATAGCTGAGACACAAGAAATGATTGCCCATGAATTGGAATTGAATGTTATGGCTGTTTGGCGAATATAAAGTTATCATCATGGATCCACGGAGAAATCCGCTCGATGGGTTGAATGAATTTTTAGTAAGGCCCAAAAGGAGGCTCGAATGGATTTTTACCAAACAAATTGGAAAAGGGCCAGTCTAGCAAATTTAGGTCACTTCTATAAGTACGATCCATGAGTCCATGATATGGAGCCTAATAGGAGCAGACCCACCCGTCTAAGCTAAGCAACCAAAATCTGCAACAAAAGTAATGATGAAAATATTCTTTACCCGAACAAAAATCGTACATCGTTGCTATTCACCTAGAAAAGTGTCAAACGGTAATTGCGAAATGAAATTTCAAAAATTTGTTGAAAAATCGGAAGAAAAAGAATTTCCCAAGCACCTTCTGACTTCTGCTTATTTTGGAAAATGTTAAAGGTCTTTAATAACAACGCGGGCGAACTTCGCCTACAATTTCTGGTGTGCGTCTTGATGTCGCAACACAAATTAATGGGCCTACAATTTTACGCCGACTCCGAAGGGTGAATGTTATTTTGCGAGAGGTTCGGAGGTTTGCCGTTGCCTTCGGAGGGGCGACCGCTATTAAAAAAAACTTTTCCATAATTTTCGATATTCCTTGTCCCGGCCTGGATTTGAACTTAGGACCCACTGAATGAAGCGCGCATACGCTACACCTTCGGCTACGGCGGGCAACTCAGAATCAGATCTATAGGCTTGATGAATTCATAGAAATCAATTGGGATTATGTCGAGAAGACAAAAAAAACCAAAGATTAAGAATGGATATGATATTTTTTGTTGTTTGTTTTTTTGGTCAATTAAGCGAAGATTTGTTAGTCCCTTCGTAAGTATTGTTGCTTTTGAAAGCCCACTTATAACCCCTAATTCTTCAGTTTCTAGCCGTCTGTTGTAAAATACTGATTTCTCCGTAATTGGAGGTGCTCCGTATTGGGCGTGATTTATCACCAATTGATTCGCTTCCCAAACGAAATTGTTTCGCCCATTATTTTACAATTTACGAAGGGGAAAAATGCCCGGCGCCAGCATCCAAGCATTGGATGTTTTCCATCGCAGGCTTCCTCCCTTTTGCCAATAATTTAGTCACAACTTGATTTTTATATTGACGCATTTCGAAATTTTAATCGACGGTTGGATTCATAAAACTATATCTTTGTAAAAAAAAAAATTTAATAATTTAATATTTTTATAGTGTGTTTGAATTTGCATTATCATTTACCAACAATTTATCACTTTAGTTGTTACCATTTCTACCCAGACGCACTTTTACTTTAATGCACACAAGAGGTGCTCGGCTAGCCGCCAAGCCCTCAAAATAATAGATTTTAGTTGAAGCTGAAGCGAAAAAGCTTTGGAAATGCAAATGGTTGAAAAGAAGAAGGATTCGACTCTACAAACAGAAAACATGATTTCATGCGCCAAACTCCAACTGGGTATGAACTGCATCAGCTCGACACAAACGTGCACAGAGCGTGGCAAGAATATTGAATTTAAAATGCGATTGAGGTCAAACCCCACAGAATGCAAACAAAAGTAAGCTTGTTTTATGCCACTATTGCATCCATGCAGCTTTTTTAAAACAATTGCGATGCGATAGCTGGAATTTCACCCAACTTTATTTCTACAAACGATTTGAGCTATGGAAGCTGATAATGCAAATCAGTTGCATCACAGCAATGCAAACACAAATCAAAATCTGCATGGAAATGGAAATATACGAGCGCACACACCCACACACATACAATGGCACACATATTCTTAGTTTTATCGCCACTTTCGCCATTTCCAATGATAACGGGGAAAAACTTAATAGGATACGCGCTGCAATTGATTTAGCTGCTACGTTCCTACAGGTAGGTGACGTTTCAAGTCAAAACCACCACGCTTTCATACGCAAAAAAAAAAAACACAAAACTGCTGACGTAAAATCCAAAATGAATATAGGAACTAAGCACGGCAACGTGACCATGGACTTGCATAGTGAAACTGAACTTTTTATGCATACAGCATCAGGTATTTTAACTATTTTCGCACACCTAAACAACTTCGAACCCCGGAGTTTATCTAGCCAGTCCAGGGAATAATTGATGAAAATACTTCAACTTCATGTTTCCAAATCCACCATTCATCTATACAGACATCCGATACTAGCCCCACGTGATGAGGAGAGGTCAGGAGGGAGCAAGGACTTTTAAACAAATTAAGGCATCCTGAAAAGACTGAGTTTCTTCTTTTTTTTTGTAGGTAAATAAACAAATTTTTGGGCATGTCCATAAAATCGATCACCGGAATGATAGGTGTTTATTTTTGGAACCGTCAGAGTTGCCACATACCAGTCATACAAATCTTCCGACGACTGCTATGGTTTAGTTGCTTGTGCGGAATAAAGCCATGTTCTGTCACTCCATTTATTTTTGCAAAGACTTCGCGTTGCACATTCCCCAGTTTTATAAGCCGTTGTGGATCAATAGTGTAGCCTGTTGAGAGGCCATACATATTCCAATAGGAATCTGCTCCTTAGCACAGGCCTATGACGACGCGATATTAAATGCCCGAAAATTAACATGACCACATAGCCCAATCCTGTGGTAAGGGAAGCAGGCCGAATCTTTATCATTAGGATTACCATGGTAGACCAAAAATTAAATTCACAATGCCCTTGAATCTCTGAAAGCAGAAATTTGAAAAGTAATGATACACATGGACGATAACATTGGCTGCCTCCGCAGTAGCGCATACTGTTAAACCAGTTTTTCAAGACATTTGCTACGGTCTATGGTTCAATCCCACGAATGGCCTAAATCGTCGATGGGGTGTTCGCATAACATCGGCTCTTTAGACCTCTCTACAAAAACAAGAAGTCTAATGGCTGATCACACGACGATCAAACGTGCTGCGCAAAATATCGATTGTGGCATGATGTGCCCAAAGATCGTCGAAGTCCTGTCACAAAAAATCATTTGTCGTGCCTCACCGCTGGCCAAGAAGGGGACGCATTAGCTTCAGGACCGAGCATTAGCGTATTTTCCAAACCTCTTAAACCAATTTTCCAAGACCTTCGCGACGGTTTATGGCTCTATCTTATGAATGGCTTGTTTGATATTCATATTTCGGGTCTGAATCGCACAGCGCAGCTCCGAGGTGACCAATAGACATCCCCAAAACGGTGGATCACACGACTAACGAAAGCTAAACGCATAATATCCAAGCGTTGAATCCCTAGATCGTTAAATGTATTGGCCAACTAAAAATAAAAATTCGAGCTGAATAGGAACATATACACAAATATATATAGACTACATAATCTATTGCCAATCATTTTGATCCCAATTTTGGTACTTTGGCCCAAGAAATTCGTGCAGCTTTCATTTCTTGTGTTAATAGTGGCTTTCTGGCAGGGCGACTTCCATATAAACCCACATCTCTAAGACGTAGGTGTATGGTTTCCAGACTTAAATCGACTTGGTGAAAATTTTGCATCTCCGCCATTATAGAAGGTGCCCTTTTAAAGCGGTCGCCTAAACTTATCCGCCGCCAGTATGTTGTCTGTTCTCTCAGTTGGCTTTCGAGGACGACCTGATCCCTTTTTACGCTCCAACACATCACTATTCCCTTTTTTTTTTATTTTTTGTAAAAGACGAACAATAGTTGAATGGCCACAACCAATTCTAGCTGCTATTTGCCGAGAAGATAACTTTTCTTCATCTAATGCCAATATGGGAATTTTTTGATCACGCGTTAATTTCTTCCGATTATTTGGCATTTTGCACAACTTTTCAAATACACAACCAAAACACGACTATAACTGAACAGTGTGCAACCCAAATTCATACAAAATAATTTATTTCTCAGTGCTTACTAGATCTAGTAGAATTTTTCTTTTCAAATTTACAGTTGTATAGCTGAAGATATTCTACATAAGTGGTGGTGCGTTTTTATTGACCGCAAGTGTAAATGTTGCCTAATTCATTTGTTATTATTTTTGGCTTCTTATTCGCAGCGAAGTTTCACATTCTTTGTATATATTTTTGGTCTCAAACGACGCCGACTAAAATTTTCCGATGAATAATTTTAATCCTCAAACGACCTTCCAATTTTTTTTTTTTTTTTTTTTTTTGGGATTCCTTAAATTAATAGTCAGAGTGACATTTTTAGGTGGGAGCTAATGGGTTAAAATATTCTACGAAAATATTTTTCGTAAAATTTAAATATATATATCTTTAGCTTTCATATCGCTAAGACATATATTTGAATCATTTTTTCCACTTCATACTTGGTATCTTCCCACGGTGCAATGGGCATATTTTATATTTCCATGAAATTGGCCTATCGTGTTTCACGTTGAGCTGCTTGTACTACTCTACTCTTAATATTTCTATTTGAGTTAACCAACTGAGTATCAAGTTTCACTCAAAACGTATGACCACAAATAACGGGGACACCCTTTGTTAGATACTTGGCCACATTGCAACCGACTTTGAAATAAGGGCGCGTGAAATGAGCATGCATGAAATTTAAATTGGCGGTCTGAATTCATTTGGAAAAAAGAAGAAATTTGAAGAATTTTGGATAACTCAATGGCGGAAAAATTATATTTATTAAGAGAATTCCGGTCTTGGGTGAAGGAGCCATCAGGAATAGTCTAATGTCTGCGAATATCCGCCCTTAACTCGCTAGAGACCGAAATATATGTACTACTCTTATAAAATCGGACATCGGACATTGTAAAGAGATATTTTTTTAGACAAGGACCTTCTCACCTCAGGCTAGGGGTAGTGAGACATTTTGCAAGAGTACAGAAAAAATATATATGTATATTTTTACTCCATCATTTTCCCTAGTCATCTGTCTACTTTATACTTATCCATTGACGCGTGCTCGATTGATTCGAGCAAATTGCAGCTCATTTATGGCAGTTGTGGCTGCATTCTTGTTTAAACTAAGCTGGTCAATTGCGTGCCCTTCTCTCACTCCTGGGTGTAATTCTGTTTTTTTTTTGTTTTTTTTTTGTTTTTTAGTTCAACCAACTTTACATTCAACAGCCTTGAATGTAATTTGTATAAAATAACCACCATATACTTACTTCTACTACAGTTTGCATCGTTTTTGCGGCGAAGTGCCTGCAGTGTGCAGAATTCCACAAATTGGTCACCATTGGAATTAAGGACGATTGAGTAAAATGTGAAACCACGGCAGCTGCTCGATCTCATCCTCTATGTCATTTAAGTGTGCGAGTATACTAATTCTCTCAAGGGGATGGAATTGCTCAAAGTGGCATGTAAATGTGTATGAATGTAAAATAAATAAATATATATATATATATATATTGCTGGTCGGCGGTGTAGGAAAGGTCATTTGCAAATGGAATATTAAACTTTTTTTTCGTGTTTTTTTTTAAACGAGTATGCAATTTCATTTGAATTTATTCTCATTTTTATATCCACTTACTACTGCTGGTTTCGAATTGATTCCGATTACAACAAATTGTTCATTACCACACATTGTACAAATGCCAATCAACTAAATTGACAAATACAAATGCAAATTTATTAAGTTATAGCTTGCGTGTATCATTTATGGTGATACAATGGGGAAATTGGGCAATTTAGTTTGCATGTTTGATAGATTTAAAAAATGTATGTCGAAAAACAAGATAAACAAAATAAAAATGTAATGAAAAATATAATTTTGAGTGAAACTGAACTTTAAATATTTTAAAACTAGTTAATTCAATACTTTTTACATTGAAAACTTAAACGACTTTTATTTATTGGACTCATTTTCGAAAGTGTATAATTTCACGTAAAATTGAGAATTCTTTTCTAAAATGGTGAAATGTCGAAGATTTTGGTTTTGCGTAAGGTACGTTTTATGAGAGGTGGGCGTGGTTGTCTGTAATTTTGAAAAATATGCATACATAGTTGAATTGGAAAGTGTATAGCACCTTTAGCTAGCTCAGAGATATATATATTTGCTCTAAAGTGGGCGGTAGAACGATGGAGGGTTGCCACCAATTTTAAACATTAAATAAGAATTATTAAAATAAAAGAAATGACATGTTGCAATACTGGTGTGAAATGAAAGATGTTTGATCTATTATATTTTGAAGAATGTTGCCAACTGTGCAGTATTACATAAAAAATTCTTTATCTGAAATATTACAATATATGTACATATGTATGTACATAGGCGCCAACCGACAAAAGTTAAAGCAATCCCAATTTCGAAAAAACAGGGTTACCAGCTGTTTACAAAAATAAAATTCAATAAAACTAATAATATTACTTAAATACCAACATATACATACATAGATGCAAAAGGAACGAGGGTTAAGAAAACTTTGTTCACAACATATTTTTGAATAGGGTTACCACCCGTTTGAAAAGGATAATAAAATTTAGTTTCTAACTTAAATAAAATATTACAATATTAGAGTAAAATAAAATTCGTTATGTTAATCAGTTATCTAAAATAAGAGGGATGCCACCCTTTTGAAAAAAAAATCAATACAATTTATAATATTTACGAAATATTAAAATATGAATGTCAAACGAGTGGTTCGAGCTTTGTTCGAAACACATTTTTTGGATAGGGTTGCCACATGATAAAAAAGGTAAATTTAATTCAGTTAAATTAAGCTGAAATATTACTATGCCAATGCGAACCGAAAGACGTGTTTACGTAAATATTTGGAAGTGAGTTGCCACCTGTTTAATAGGATTAGTTTCGAAAATACTATGTGAGAAGAGGAAAAACTAAATCGAAATAAATAACAATGCGGATATTTCTCAAAAATTAAATAAAAGTTTCAAAGCTTACTTAGAGAGGTTTTTGGAATCATAAAATCTTTCTTCCTTGGCATGTCCTAAAATAGCCCTAAATCGAATTTTCTTCATAACTGTTTTAGTTATTACTCGATTTAGGAAGTGTGACAATTACATCGACGGAAAGGGATTACCCCGTTTCAAACCAAAGAAATAAAATGTGCAAACATTTTGTGTAAAACCATGCAAGCAAACGTATGTAAATAATCCAAATTCATGCAATAGGATAAAAAAAAATATTTTTCCTACTTCCACGAAATTATTGCAAGAACTTATCCCGCTTCTGGGAGTTCGAAAATCAATCTGCATCGTATTACTACCTGTATTATTGTACGCCTACGGGACGATAGCCCAGAGCATTTTTGTACTTTATGTACTTCGTTGGTCTTTCAATGGCTCTTGAACTTTTGAAGTTTTCCCACGTCCATTTCGGCTTTTACAGCTATACATTTTCTTTTAACGTAACATTGGTAGTTATAACAACAATGCTTTCATTCTAAGTGCAAAAAGAGAAGTATAATAAAACTTAATACCAAGTGCTCGCTAAGGTAAAATATTAAACTCCGTACGTATGTATAAGCAGTTTTTGCTTTTTTATATTTTATTATTATACATACATTTTAATCTCTAAGTAGAAATTTAAATTGAAATGAAATAATGAAATTCCATAATTTCAAGCTTAAAATTTACGTTATTAGAAATATAATTAAATAACATTATGGAAAAAATGATACCAGCACATAAATAACATCATATCATAGGTTTTTGTTGATGCCGGTGTCCTATTGTTATATGCACGGTAACAACCGTGAACTGAGCATTTATTCATATTTTCAATATTTTTTTTTCTCTACTCTAGCGCCATCTAGTTGATCCAATTTTCATAAAAGTATTTCCCGTTGTAACCCCATTATACTTTTTTAATTTCACCACAATCGAATCAAAAAGGTTTTGTGAATATTTTGATTTATGCGACACCTAACGAGCCACGCGTCTAAGGAACATGATGCGAAATTTGGTTGAAATCCGGTCATTGGATATTGATCCAAATTGTCAGAAAGGAAACGGCTATATATATAATACATATATATATAAGTATATATAATTAATGTTTTAAGATTTAAGATATGCATTATGTGCCTCACAAAGCACATATGTATACCAAAAGTTGGTTTGATAACAGTTCAACATTTATACTTTATATAACTTAAAAAGAAAATGTGGTTAATTTTGGAAAACGGCAATGGTTTTATGAACTGCTTTCAAAAATCACTTTTGTAAATATATATGCACATTCGATACCCGGATTTCACTTGCGCTATTAAAAAAAAATGTTTTTAATTTTCAACCACTTGGCAATCTCTTAACATTTTTTCGAAACTAAGTTTTCCAAACCTCTATACATTCAAAACATATTAGCTTCATTTATTGTATAAATTTAATTGAATTTATAGTTTTGAATTTTGCATTAAATTCAAACTTTAAACACGTGGCAACTCTCTTCAAGCGTATTCTAATGATTTAGTGTTTTTAAGACTACTTCTTATTTTATTTATTGTAATATAACTCACAAATAAAGCTTTATTTATGTAATTAACCTCCTTCGCTTGAAACCCATAATTCAATAATCCCTTTAACTTTCAATTTTTATTAATTTTTTAAATAGGTGGCAGCCCCAAATATGTTTGTTTATGGAACGTGCGCGTGGGTTGCGGTAAATATTAAGGTGTATAACTTTTTCACATCGAACTATCTGAAAGAATTTGTGCGAAATTTTGCACATAGATAGCTTGGACCTACGTATTGACGTATAGGATATTTTTTAAAGACAGTTGCCGCCCGTTTAAAAAAGCAAATTTAATTTAAAAATATACGTTACACGAAACAATGCAATATGGATACCAAGCGAACGATAGTAAGAAATACTATCTTCGAAACATTTTATGAAGCGGGCTGCCACCTGTTCTAAAGTTTCAAATATAAATTAATTAAAAAAACAAAATTAAATATTACAATACTGGTGTGAAACGAAATAGATTTCTACGACCAAACATATTTTCGAAAAAGATTGACATCTTTTTAAAGGTTTAGCTCAATGTAACAAATAGCGAAAGGTGTATTTTTTGTGTGAAATGAAGAAGGTTTAGCAAAGCTTTATGCGAAAAATATTTGTATGCAGAGTTGTTTAAGTGTTTAAAAAGTTAAATACCAATTAATTAATGGATTAAATGAAATATTATAATACTGCTGTGAAAGAAAGGAGGTGTAGGAAAGTTTAGCCCAAATGTTTGAAAAATATATAAATGCAGAGAAATGATAATTATGCTAGAAAATGCAATGCAACCATTACCGACTCCACGCAACCAGGTGGATCTACTGGCATCAAATATAAATATTTAATAAGTAACACATAGCAATGAATTAACTAACAAAATTTAAAAACGAAGAGAAGTCAAGTTATGATATAAAAATTTTTGGGTACGAGTAGCAAGCTACTCACCGATTTATTAGCCACATCTTATAAATTGAAATAGGCGGATTTAGTTCGTAAAACGTCGTGTCGCTCAACTAATGGCTTATCGTTTACCTTTGCGTGACTTGTTTTTCTTTTCTGTCAACACAAAAGCCGCCCTGTCGGCAACTAACTATGGTTCAAATGTCTACGGTCAGAAAGAAAAAGGTACAACAATAGAATATGCTGATATGAGAAACTAAAGAAACGAACCAACAAAGCGACAAAACTTTATTCATTTATTTTAATTATTAACTTTTTTTTACACGGTCATTACAAACATTTTGATAAAGCCATCACAATGTAATTAGTAACAAAACAAAAAAAGCTAACATTTTGATTGGCATTGCTGAAGTTGACGTGAGATTATTACGTGTGATAGAAAAACTCGACTGCTAGAGAAGGATTGAAGGGAAGAATTATAGTGGGAGAAATAATGCAAGAAATGTCTGTCGGTTAACATAAAACCTTTTGGAAGCAATTATGCGCGATGAACTGATGTGTAAATTTGCTAATTTAGGCACGCAAGAGAGGTAGGCGTCGCCGATTGTGGATAATGGGTGGATTTCATATAACTACATACATACTCACTTACGAGTGTGGTGAAAATTCGTTATTAATTCACCACCAACTATTTATAATATAAGATAACTTGGTTTATTTCGCGCAACAGCACTGACTGCTAACGGTTGACGGTCTAACTGACTTGGCTAAAGCTACAAATTGATTGGCAGTTCTGTCGTAATTTAAGTGGCAGGCTAACTTCTTGCTAAAGTTGTGTGGATAGTTGCTGGCTAGCGTGTTAAACCTTTCTGCCTGAGCTATTTGCATGTAATTATTCAGTTATATGTTTTTTTTTTCAAATGTGTTAGTTTTCTTTTTTCTTTACTTTCAATGCTGCTTTATTTAGAAGCGGTTTATACACGCGAGTTTGCGTGAGGGACGTACACTGATGGCCACGCTTATCGCCTAAGTCACCAAAAATGTTCGATGCTTGTACCTGTTTTTTTTATATTTCTTTTTATTCTGTATTTTATGGTGTAAAAAAGTGTAGGAAGGAGGGAGCAAATGAATGGAAAATAGGCGTCGACAAGGCACCATCCACTTGTTAGGCAGCAATTAGAAATGAATTCTATTTGAATGGTCACTTAATATGAGCACTCTCTAGTTTCCCAGTGGTCATACCTACAATGGAAAAGCAATAATTTGTATGTGTACTTTAATAAATGGAGTGGGAACTGACGACATTATATAACATTAATATATATTATCTCTCAAGGTCATTCACTTTTGCATAAATTAATTCGGTAATGGCGAAGGTCATTAACACTGCCGTAAATTTTCGTCATTACATGGAATGGGGATTCGCAATGAAAACTTAAATTTTTTCCTACAAAAATATAACAGCTTAAAGTAAGCATGAAAAATATTTTTTAAACACGTTTTAATGCGATCTATTTAAAAACCGTGTGCCTAATGAAACTAGCAAAATATTCACACTCTTTCTAAACATCATTTTATCGTATAAAAAATAATAATAAAAAAAAAACAAGAGTTAGATTTAAAAAAAAAAAAGTTTCCTAAAAAGAAAGATACATTTGTATCTACTAAAAATTATCAAAATTATGTTATTTTATTTGGAAACGGATGGGGAGGCCAAAAACATCCAATTGTTTTGTAATAATCGTTTATGTTAGTTTTTTTAGTGATCGATAGCGCGAAAAAAACCTGAATTGCCATTATCATTATCATAATCATAATCATCATCATTATAATTATCATTATTATTATAATTGCCATTATCATTATCGTTATCATTATCATTATAATTATCATTATCATTATCATTATCATTATCATTTTAATTATCATTATCATTATCATTATCATTATCATTATCATTATCATTATCATTATCATTATCATTATCATTGTCATTGTCATTACATTATCATTATCATTACTATTATTATTATCGTTGTCATTATCATTATCATTATCATTATCATTATCATTATCATTGTCATTTTCATTATCAATATCATTATCATTACTATTATCATTATCATTTTAATTATCATTATCATTATCATTATCATTTTCATTATCTTTACCATAGTCTTTACCATAATCTTTATTATTGGTATTTCAAAAATATTTTTTTCTTTTTACCGATTTTGATTTTAACGGGAGTACCGCGGGGTACGCCATCTGCCGTTCGAGACTAAACGAGCTCACTCTTGTGGGACTTCTTCAATCCGATGCTTAAGCCGACCTGAATCGCAGCAACGTTGAAGGATTGTGTATACCAAGGTTCAGCATTAATATCACCAATAATGTCAGCTTGGAGCTTAAGCGAAGAATAACTTTTGCTAACAGGTGCTACTTTGAGCTCGGAAGGCAATTGAAATTCAGATTTTTCTTCCACATGGAACAAAGATAAGAAGGCTTTGGGGCCATCCAGAGAATTATTCTACGTACGACCTATGACCCTTTCCGCCAGGGCGACAGTTATCGAAGAAGGTGACATTTCGAACTACACGAGCTTTATGTATATTAGTATGGGCAAAGTCAAACACATGTCGTCCGCATGGAAGATGAAATGGGAGTGAAAAGATTATTCGGCTCGGCACCAAAGGGTGGATCGAGAAAACTTGGACGTCCACGAACACAATGAAAGAACCAAGTGCAGGACTTTCCTACACTTCGTGTGAATAACTGACGCAACTTCGCAAAGGAGAGAGGCGATTGGCGAAGTTTTTTGGTTTCCGCAAGGACCGCCCAACGGTTGAAGTGACAAATAGGAAAGTGCAAAATTGCAAGTTCTGCTTGGACCTAATTTGTTTGCTCAGAGAATTTAATTAAAATTATGTAGAAGATAATAGTTTATGTGTATGTTATAAGAACAGGAAAGTTTATTATTAAAGTCTTGTAGCATTTTGTGTACAGAAAGGAAGAAAGATAATTAAGACTATCTCATAAGCCTTTCAATTAGAATAAAAAATTTCGTTCTTTCGTTTCGTATTTTGCGTTTTCTCGTCTCTATTTTTACCGATCGTTCTGAAATTTTAAAAAATAATTGCAAAGGATTTGTATTTTTATTTTCATTTTATAGAATAAAAGGTCACCAATAAACGAACTTGATAGCCCCTCGTATTTGTATACTGAAACTATTTATTAAAAAGAAAAAAGATTAGGGTGCCTCATCAAAACAAGTTGCGAATTTTGTTTTAAGGCTCCCAAATTATTTCGAAATTTATTAAGATTTACATGGAGTTTTTTATACATAGATATTTAATAGATGATAAAAATGAAAGTTTACAATTTTAAAAAAATTTAACAAATTTTCAATAATAAAACACACTTGAGATAATAAAATGGTGTAAGTTTAAAAATTCTGCTTAATAGCATTCAAAAAAAAATTGTTCAATAGAATCAGAATAATGAGATTTGTGAAAAAAAAAATTTGAAAAGTGAATGGGGTGAGAAATGTTATGTAAGTAATTTAACAATATCCTTCTGGCTGAGGTTTTCAAGAATTTCTTAATCCAAACTTCCGTTGAACAAATTTTTAAATAATTTTATGCAGAACTTTAAGTTTAAACTGTTAGATGATCTAAGATCACTTTTTTGCAAAAGAAAAGTTTTATTAAACTCATTTGTAAAAACCCAAAAGTTGATGTAATTTCAGATTGGATCAGACCACTTAAAACTTAATCATTAAATATAATGGACATTATAACTGCGAAAGAAATAGCACCGATTGTTTTTTGAATGGGAAGTGAAAGTAAGAAAATAAAATAAAAACTAAGTCTATTGTTCTTCGCAAATGCGCCATTCAAAACAAAAAAAAAACATACTTATTAAATATCTCAAAGATGCCAAATCGTTTCAAACAATATCCATATAATGAGTTTCATATAATAACTATAAAATAGATAATTTTAAAACTTTCATTTAGTTTAATTCTGATTATTTTTTGACTCCAAACATTTTTTTTATTTAATTTCACCATACATCTTTCAAAATCGCTATGATAGTGTTATGTATAAAATTAGATTTTTTGCTTAAAAGATCATTTAGTTTGTTTGTAATTCATTTTTACCATATTATCGCTTATTTTTAATTGATTTTCAGACTGTTTTTAAATAAAAATTAAGCAGGAAAATCCCGGTTAGTGTAGATAAATTATGGAGAAAAGCATCAGATAGCGTAACACGATGCTTCGAATTTTCGACTATGGAATAACTTTTTCGCACTACAATCGCTCCATAGAATTGCCTATATCATTTTGTAGTTCAATAAATTTTTGGTCAACTTTAATTATCTATTTACATTATTTGTTTGCGTACCATATTTTAGCGCTCGTGGACGATTGCTTCGGAAATATTGCTATATAGTAATATATTTATTACTGGACTTATTTGTAACATTTACCACATACATATCGTGTGCAATGCAAATTTTGCATAACTATACGTGTGCGTCCACGTGAAAAGGGCCCACTTCGGCGGTATTGGAGTTATGCATATAGGCGTTTTCCTGGTTGATTTCCGAACATTTTGAGACAAATTAGACCATCCTAACTGAAGAATTGAGGGAAATATAGAACTTTGAAGGTGAATATCCGAAAAATGACTAATTGAGAAAAATCAATTTGAAGTTGAAAGTTGTCCCTTGTGGGCCCTTTTTTTCAAAAAAAAATTAACTACTTCTATTATACCTAGGAAGCTAAATTTGGTGTCATTCGACGCGTAAATGTATATAGTTTCATAATAAACCATAATAAAAAATTACGAAATTCGATTCATGTATCGAAAAATCTATATATCTCGGAAATTAGATGCACACATACCTGGAGGCGCGGCAATGAACTAATGAAGCCGAAAATTTAGGCATGAATATAAACGAAGAGCACTCATTGTAGATAGATATATTTTCAAAATATATATACATACATACCTGCAACTGTATGAAGGTAAAAGGCCCACCAGCGCACTCTTACTGAAAACTCCAATGCCAATTTCATTAGAAATTTCGTTCTCTTTCCACGCACAAAGCGAAGCCATAGACATTTAGATGAATTGATATGCTTTCATCTAATGGTCTACTTAATACATTTTGCTATCCAACTGTCTGTCAGATTCATTTTCAATTTGCTGAGAGGCAGCATAATTTTGTAATGTTCACATCTCAATGGAGCCATATAAGTCCAATGCGCTGACAAAAAAAAAACAACAAACACAGAGCAGCAGAAGGCAAACAAACGAAACTGGCGAAGGATGTAAAATACACACACACACACACACACACACACATATCAATGCATTTCACTGCACTTTCAGCTGGTTATTCTCGAATGCAGTATAGATTTCCTCCAAGTTTCATATAACCCACCCTGTAAGTTTCCCCCTTCTATTCCATTCTATTCTATTCGCGCAGCTATAATTTCTCTGTCAATCTTCAGTTGGAAGATGCTCGGTTAAAGTGCACGAACTTTTATAAATGTTAGATGAAGCTAAGCTAAAGCCCAAAGCGCTCATCCTTTACGAAGGCGAACACAAAACAAGTTGAGTTACATTTTGTAGTATCTAACATTTAGTTGAGTTGCTGCAACTACTCATTTATGCAGTCGACGAGAAGCAGGCGCATTTAATAATTCAAAGATTTATCTCTGTTGTAGAATCCTTTTGCACCGGAAGAAACAAGGGGATAGTAGTAAGTGTGCATCTACCCTTGTTGAGGTTAAACTGTCAATTAGCGTTTAGTAATTAAGCTTGGAAGGAAGGATGATAGTTGATGTGAAATTTTCAGATAATAATGTGAATAATGCGAGCAATTATGAAGGATTAGTAGTAATCAACGAAATATGTTTGGTTGAAAATAGTTTGAAGATTAAACAGAGAAAAAAATCGATACTACTTATTCCAATCAGTTTTATAATAAAAGTATAGAAAATTTGGGTATGTATATTGAAAATTTCATCAAAAGAATGAGCGAAGGTGACGCAGAGAATGAAAAATAATACAATACATTTTAACCATTTTTCGCATTTTTGTCTGTCTGTTTATCTGTTTGTCAGTTTTAACTAACCAATTTCAGAAACCACTGCATAGATTTGCATGGGACTTCATC
Source organism: Anomoia purmunda (assembly GCA_951828415.1). Taxonomy (NCBI): domain Eukaryota; kingdom Metazoa; phylum Arthropoda; class Insecta; order Diptera; family Tephritidae; genus Anomoia; species Anomoia purmunda. Next base: position 157,440,055 of record OX639993.1, read on the forward strand.
TAGTGAATAGGTAGAAACCTCGAACAGAACACAGGGTATATGGTATTGAAATGTTAAATGAGAAAAAAAAAAATTTTTTTATAGAAATGTCTCAGCAGCATTGCACAGTGGTGCCGCCTCATACAGAAACGTTAAAATGTTTCCGATAATATTTAATCGATAATTTGTGATACTTCTTTCGATATTAAGACTTATTATTGTCATCGCCGACAAATTTTTTGGTGTTTATTATGATCGAAAGATTATAAATACAAGAATATCGATAATTTTTGATTGAAGCAATAAAAATCACCAAATAACGATAAAATTTATTGGGAATAGAAAAACAATTATTTTTTATAACGATTAAATCATTTTTTTTTTTTTTTTTTTTGATAAAAATAATAATTGTTATGGTGGCTGAAAATTTATTGGATAAAAGCCCAAGAATAAAAATTATTTTTGATCGAAAAAATATAAATCATAAAATAACGATGAAAATTATCGGGAAAAGAAAAACGATTATTTTTGATAGCGATTAAATCATAATTTTTTGTTTTTGATAAAAATAATAATCGATACGGTCTCTGCTGAAAACTTATTGGATGAAAATCCAAGAATAACATTTATTTTTATCGAATCACTAAAAATCAAAAAATAACGATGAAAATTATAGGGAAAAGAAAACGATTATGTTTAATAACGATTAAATCAAATATTTTTTTTTTTTTTTTTTTTCATAAAAATTATAATTGTTAAGGTCTCTGCTGAGAATTTATTGGATAAAAATTCAAGAATAACAATTATTTTTGATCGAAAAATTAAAAGCCATAAAATAACGATTAAATCATGATTTTTTTCCTTGATTCAAATTATAATCGTTACGGTATGTGCTGTTTTGATATTGCATCATTCTTTTTACTAAAATTACTTTAACAAAAAAGAAAAGACAACAACTAAATAAGTCGAATTCGTTTTGATAAGCCCGTAATTTACTTAACTCTTAAAATCATTTCCCGAGACTTTTTATTACACTCGCATTTTATATACATACAACAATTGAACAAATTCAAGATAAATCTTTGTATATGTACAAAAATTGGTTTTAAAAGATTCATCCGTTTCTGAGAAATCGAATTTTGTACACCACTGCCTAGAAAGGCGACCACTATGCGGTGTTTGGTTTTTGTTGTTGGGAGCAAAGTGTCAGGATTAAATTTGTGCATTTCAAAGTTCATATTTGCGTTCATTTAATTTACACAAAGTGAAGATCGGAGTTCAGTTTTTTGCAATCTCTTTATTTTCACGGCTGGCCACTGAACCAGACTTTCCATCCATTAAGCTGTGAGGGTCGACGATTTATATAGAGGGTCAGAATTTCTCAAACGGATCAGCTGAATGCAGTAAATGCAAGTGAACAATTTCATTTCCGACATCCAAAAACAACAGGACTGCATACCAATTACGGCTGCCGTATTCGAGTGCATAGCGTGTGTGCGCTTCATTCGGGGGGCCTGGGTTCGAATCCTGGCCGGGGCAAGTAACATAAAAATTGTAGGTAACTAAGTAACTTAAATCCTAATACACGTAGCATTTCTCTTTCCGCATGATTTTTTTTAGGTTCAAATTTGGACAATAATCGCTATTTGCGGACTCTGAATAAAATTATAATTTAATTTACTGCTAATGTACATATATTTATTAAATAAATGAATAATTTCATTTTTATTATATTTTGAAATATCAGCACGCCCGAGTTGCACTTTCGGCAGATACATATGATGAGCCTATTCATTATGGTGGTATGTAGCTCTTTATTCGGCACGTTATTGGCTATTAAAATAAAATAATAGAAATAGCGAGTTAATACATTCTCATTTTAAACAAAAATTGCAAAAATTATTTTTAAAAAATTTGAATTTGACTAGCCATAACTCAGCGAGTTTGAGTCTCTGGGTCAGAATTTCTCAAACGGATCACCTGAATGCAGTGAAAAATTATTTTTACTCGTTTTTTCATTTTTTCTGTAGGCATTAATGATGCAAACAAAAACCCAGTTGGATTTTCTAAAAAAAAAATTTTTTGTTTAAGATATTGTTAATAAATGTTTTTCGTCATTTTTTTCAAAGATCAATTACGAACGATCTATCAGACCGATTTAAATGATTCGACCGCCATTTTAATCGTCATTTAATATAGATTACGTGTGATTTTTTCCGAATCCGAAAATTGAATCTGAGTCAATTGTTTATATATTTGTTTATAACAAATTGAAGAAAAAATGTCTTCTGCGCCATATTTCGACATAAAAAAAAACCATATATGCTACATTTCACGCTAAACAATATTCCGTTTTGAAAAAAAAAAAAATGGCCCGCAATCTGGAAAAAAGTTATTTAGCATTGAACTTCATGATGCAGCGTTTGGAGCGCACCATAGCTTGTTTTTCTTCTCTAGTAGCAACGAGAGATGCTAGCGTTAAAAAGTGGCGGGCGCATATCACCGCGCGTACGGCCGAATTTTTTTTTTTTTTTTTTTTAGAAAATCTAACTGGGTTTTTGTTTGCATCATTAATGCCTACATAAAAATGAAAAAACGAGCAAAAATAACTTTTCACCGCATTCAGGTGATCCGTTTGAGAAATTCTGACCCTAGAGCATATTGCCCTTTCCACTTCAACTAACTTTGGTGGCTGGAATAAGTTTTCTATAACTAATAAATATGTGATATTACATGTAAAATATGCACCAAATTTGCATACATCAATTATTTTATATTCATGAAATCGAAGCATCAGCATCAAAGTTGTAAATAAATTGAGAGTTGTTCATACGCCATGTACAACACATAATTTAGAGTTTTACGGCAATGTTCGAAAAATGTTAACAATTTATTTTCAGTTGTATATATTTTGTGTATCTACATCTATAAGCAGATAACTAGATGGTAAGATGTGCCAGTGTATGCCTGTAAAGCTTTATGTCGAAATATATACATAGATAAAGAAGGATGGGAAAAGGAAATTTAAGTAGACCTAAGTCCTTTTGGTGAATTTCGGTATAAAGCATTAAATTTCAAAGCCAGAATTAAATGTACATACATAAATACATATATATGTGCATACGTACATAAAACCCACATTTTCATAGTAAAATTATGCAAACAGTTTCTAAAAGATGCAAAGTGCCCGAAATTTGTTTAAAGCCGATTACATTTGCAACACGCGCCAAGCAAAACAAAAAAACAAGGGGCTCATTCTACTGCCCCCGAGTTACTGCATGTGTGGAAACAACAGCATTTTGAAAAAAAGATACGAGTAAACGAATTGGGTAAACATTGTAAAAGAAAAAATATAAAAGATCTAATACGCTCTGCTGTATAGCAAACAACAAAAAACCAAAAAAACCATGAATGGACTATAGGAAAATAAAAAACTTGGTTTTATTGACATTGTCTTTTTAAATAAATAACCGAACCAACCAAGAATTCGCCAGAACAAATTTTTTCCATTCTTATATTAGATACGATTTTAAAGGAGTACACCCTTGCTACGACCTAAAAAGATCTTTAGTGGTGACTCGAAAAACAAAAATCGCTCTGAACCAGGCCCCACAACAGTTACAATTTTTATTTCAAAAATCGCGCTTCAACGAATATTTTGTGGCTTTCATTAAATAACAGTTATTTTTTATTTGAATTTTATAAATACATTAAACAATTTTATGGATTTTTTTAAGTCTTAAATAACAGTTATTTTTTATTTTGATTGAACTATAAATCAATAATAACAGTTATTTTTGATTTTTATGTAATAAATCTGAACAACAGTTTTTTGTTTTTGATTATTGTGTTATAAATGAAAAGTAACGGTTATTGAAGAGTTTTATTTATATTTTGTTTTTCTGTTAATTTTATAAATAAAAGTCATCAATATAAAACATTTACTGACTTTTATATTTTAAGTCTTACTTATGAAAGTCAATTGGTATAAAAAATAATTATTGGGGGAAAAACTAATAGTACAACTATAAAATTTATGGAGAACTTTGATTTTTTTTAATTTTTTTTATTTATAAAATAAAAATGAAAAAAACCTCTTCCTGTTTGATCTTCTGTTTTTCCGATAATAACTGTTTTCGTTTTCGATTTACAAAACAAAACTAAAAGAAACCTCTAATTTATGATTTTTAGAATAAAAATAAGTTTTGATTTTTTAAATCAAAATGATTTATGTATTTTAAAGTAAAGGTTATTTATGATTTTTAAAATAAAAATTATCTATGAATTTTAAAATAAAAATTATCTGTGATTTTTAAAATAAAAATTATTTATGATGTAAATTTATGAAAACTAACAGTTATTGAAATCCTTTATTTTTAAGTAGACTTTTATTTGTTGACGGCTTTTATTCGTAGAAGTCATTAATATTAATCAGTCATTCGTATGAAAGGTATAATCCCAAGCCAATTGGTATAAAAAACAATTATTGGTAAGAAAAAAATATGTTGTCTCGCTATAGCAGTTATTGAAGACTTTTATTTATAAAATTTATATTTTTGTATTTATAAAATAAAAGTGAAAAATAACTGTTTTTTTTTCTTCTGTTTTTTCTTTCAAACAAAAATTTTTTATGAGCTTTTAGATAGAACTCAACAAATAACTGTTATTTATAATTTGTAAAATAAAAATCCAAAATATACCTACTTTTTAAAATAAAAATACTTTTGTATAAATTCTAAAATTAGAATATAAAAAAAACTCTTGATTTCCGTTTAAAAAATAAAAAATTAAAATCAGCTTTAATTTTTTTTAATTTTGTATAAAAAATGCCAACAAAAATTTAAATTTGATTATCGGTGAATTAGGAAAACGGTTGGTATATTACACTTGGTTAACGGTTATTTTTCGTGGCTCCTCAGAACTTTACACCAACCTAAAGCTACTTAAAAAATTTAGCACTTTGGATGGTGGCATGCGCCAAATTTTAGATGAGGTTGATAATCGCTCTCCGAGGTAGTATATGAGTCTGTGATTTATTGCACGTGGGCAATCACACAATAACAGTCAGTTTCTTCAGCTAGTCCCAACTGGCAAAGATTGTAACTTAACTTGCAGTGTCGTGTAAGGTAAACAAAGAGATATTTTATACTTTCCCGGTTGAAATTTAGAAGTCGTTCAACGATCTTTTAAGATAAAAACCTCATAGACTGCCTATTGCCATTTGTTTTACGACAGTGGGTTGCAAACTGAGACTCCTTCTATCCTCATATTAGTTCCTCGGTGTATCCTTTGGATATTCCACGAAATAGTTCTGCACTGCGCGACGTCAGTGGACCCAAGTTTTGCGAAACCGTCGGCTCCTTTGTGGTCTTCAAACCGCGCCTGTTCCGGAACCCAGCACAACGTACCTTTGTGGCGACTGGCCAATTGATACAGAAGAGTTTTGCAGCCATCTAGCCAGCATAGTTGCAGTTTCATATCCATCCAAGGTCAATAAAACAAACTGACTATCCGACACATGGATTCTGGTTACACTTATTCTTCTTCTAAGGCAATCGCTGGCACATAAATCCGCTCTACTTGGAAGAGATTTTAAAGGTACCCATTGGCAGGCTTCCCCGGATCCATGGCCCGTATATTACTACCTCAATATGTACATCTTCAATCTTGAATGCATCCGTGGGATCCTTCGGAGATATAATATATCATCGCTCCGTAGCGGTCTCTTTCAGGGATTATAATATATAAGGCTTCAAGAAAGATTGCCCCTTTCACGCTGCGAGCAACCGATAGTGACAAAATAATAGCTAGAGAATGAGAGAGCTAAGAAAAAATTACAAAAAAAGAAGAAGAGCACGAAGCGCAGAAGCAGCGGGCAAACGACGAAGTGATTTTATTTCGCCAGCGATTGGGTAGATGTTGTTAAATGGTCAAAGAGAGGGCTGTAGGTCCGCGGAAGGCTCAATCCTGTATTCTACCATTCTTTCTACGACTAATTGAAAGATAGTTTTGGTAGTATAATATCAGTAAGAAACGGTTTAAGTAATCCCATGTGACCTCGAGAGCCGCCATCATGTTATGTAGGCCATCTTAATGGAAATTGCGTATAGATAATTCCTGTACTGACTCGAAGAGCATCCATTAGGTGGCGGTAGAGTTTACCCAAAATATTGCCGGTTATATGTTGACCGTCACATAAAGGCTTTTAGTTTAGATGATTCGTTCCGAAAGTGGCCAGCTGTATACGCATTTCTCGTACCAATGTTTTGTGAGGCTTTGGGAATGCAACCTAGCAAAGTAGAAGCCTGTAAGTTTTCCCCGAGGACTCAGCGACCGCTTAACAGTTTATAAGACATTCGAGTGGTCCAGTTTGAGAGCCTTTTGTCGGCGATAGACCACTGGCTGTGAGGAGATGCGTTAATTGCTGTTATATTTTTTTATCAGCCGGTACAAGACAGCAAGGCTGATGTAACCTAAATTAATATCATAAGCAATTCAATTGGTACACGATTTTTATTTAACCAAAATTAAACGAAAATTTTCAACATGTATCGGAAAATATTTTCCGATGATTATTAAAAACTGCAATTATTTTGAGGCTATAAGCGAACACAGTTCATTGAAATTTCCTCAAGCGAAATGTTCAGTAATTCAAATCAATTCAAGAAAGCAGCAAGAGGGAGTACATTCCACCGGAAAAATGGAAAAGAAAATTTAACAAAAAAAATGATTTTTTTCTGACCCCTCAAGCACTTCTTTAATCCATCTCTATTCTACTGTATTTGGTTTCATATACAATTCAGCGAAATGCTGTAAGTAGCTCAATTGAAGATTTAAAAGAAAATTGAGATTGTAAATGACTTTGACAAGGGTAAACGGAGACGACGGCAGCACAGTGACCGCATATTCCACTGCCAGGATTGGCAAGCAAGTGAGGCGGGCGAGAGCTATGTCGCAAAATATGGCAATCAAAGAATTGTTTGTAAATTTCGCGGAAAAATACAGTAAATTAAAGAAAAAATGAGTTGGAGGGGGGGAATATTTAAAATATGCTGGCAGTAAAAAACTTGATCAACAATGAAAACAAACATATTTGATTTGACATTTTGAGTGCCGGCGGGCACAACATGAAACGCAGGAGAACATTACTTACATAAATAACTGCCAACAAAAAACAAATACAACAACTGGCAGAATTCGGTGAAGTGCATTGGATTGGCACGTGGATTGAAATGAAATTATGGTACATTTTTATTGATCCATCAATTGGATCGGGGGATCTAGACCGCAATGCGGTCACAATACGGTGGATATGGATAAAAAAAAAACAACTAAAAAAATGAAAAACCTGGAGTGATAAAAAACGGATAAATAAATAAATAATTATAAATAGTAATTATTTAAATAATTATTATAATATTAAACCGGAGTTTCACAAAGTTTTTAACGAACATTTTAATTGACTTCTACCTAGCATATCTAATTTTTGGAAATTAATTTGTATGAATATCACTGAAGATAAATCAATAAATTTGATCGATTCCAAAGAACTCGAACTTCCAACGTACTCGATATTTCCCAACACTAAGGAAAACACCGCCACTGACCGTCTCTGAGACGGAAGGTAATTGTGTTTAACTTCTTTTCATTAAAAGTTGCCCACAATAATGAACAGCAAACAATTTTTGCTAGTGAAACAGAAAAATGTAGATAAATTTCGAAGGTATCGAACTGTCGAAAATCTTTCTCCAAATATCAGAGATATTCATCAAATAATGAATATCCACTGTAAAATTCCTTACAAAATTAAAAAAAAAAATCATTTCCTTTCATGCCTTTGCCTAAAGCACGCAATTTTCCACTTGGTTCTACCAAGAGTGGCCCGAACTGTTCGCCAATTTGAAAAATTATAAATTAATTCTTCGGATTCCTTTCTCATTTTGTAATTACCTGGGCTTTTATATTCAATAAGGTTTATTATTAAAAGCACATTTAACTGATTAGTTTTTATAAGAATGGGTGATTTAAAATCAATGCCCCACAGACCGACGGTAGGTGGTTGTGTGAGCGAGAGAGACAGAGAAGGTAGGTAAGATTGGGTTAAAATATTTGAAGCTTATAAATATTCTCGAACGCCGTATCAGTTACCTACCAATTTATGCAATTAATAATTGAATTAAAAAGATAATTAAATTTGTAAATTAAAAAGCTAACAGACACATTTCTAAGTAGGGTTCACAAAAACAATTTAAACCTCAATACGAAGTATACAAAATATTACAGTGCGAGATGACGCTAGGTATCGGCCAAAGTCAAATGCTCTTAAAGTGTCTTAGTGATAAAAAAAAATTACAGAATTAATTGGCGAGTTAACAACAACAAGCTGGCATTTAGCTAGCATCCAGAAACAAATAATGAAGGAAAATAAAGTGAAATTTGTACCCCACCACCACCACCACTACTTATGGAGCTGAATGTCCTAAATCAATATTAACGGTACTGTTGTAAAACAATAAGATGGAAGAGAACGAAATAGTACTGAAACTTTCATGAACAATACTTTGGCAAAGCCGTCTCATAACTCAAAATGCCACAAACATGTGAACAGTGAAATACCAGAAAATAATACCTACATAAATATATAACTAGGTGAACAGTAGCTAAGGCTTAATAAAAATATGCATACGTTATGCACATTAGAGTGGGGTAATTGCTTTTGTGAAAAGGTGTATAGCAAGTAAAGTAATCTTAAAAAAATTCAAAGAAAACTTCCACAAGAAACTATGGGCTTAAAATTAAAACCTACCTTCCTTCGAGAAAAATAAAAATTCACATTTGAGAAATTTAAAAGTAGGTACGTTTTTTTTTTTAAAAAAGCGCAAAAATTCTCATTAGTTTTGGGCTTATTTTTGCTTCGTTCAAATTTTTGATTTCTTTTTTTTTTTTTGAAAATTTACCCAACAACTTAAGTTTGGAATGTAATTGAACAATCAGTAAAAAAAAATTAACTTTTTTACTCATTTTTATTTTTTATTTTGTAAATTCAAAAAGAGCCTCTGATATAAAACCAAGCCAAACCGCTGAAAAAGTTTTGCTTTTAAAGGTGAAGTAGATTCCGAGCCCAAAGAAAGGTATTTTTGGCAGTTGACTTGTAGGGAAATGAAGGCAGCCCTTTTTAGATAAGTAAAATATTTTTTTTTGCGTGATGTCTGAGATTGAAAATTTTTGAAAAAGTGAGAATTGAAAATGAACAAACTTTTCAAGGATTTTGCAATTCATGTCGTGTCGCTAACGTCGTAAATTCCGTAAGCAAAGTTGGCCGCAATTTTCATTTGAAACCAACAAGCCGAACATTTTCTTATTCTAGAGGATTTTTTATCGCAGATAGACTAAACTATTTGCGATAATCGAAAATTAACCCTTAAAATAGGATTAAAAAAAAAACGATTTTGAAAAAAAAATAATTTTAGTACTTGCAGTCAAACACAGCCTAGAAATGATTTTTTTTTAATCTTTAGTCTACATAGAACAGTTTTTTAGCTCTTTGAAATAATGAAAATCGGTTGACTAGTTTCTTTATGATCACTTACGCAATTTTCAGAAACAAGATTTCAAGAAAACACCCGTTTAAAGTTTGCGGTCAAAATTTCGGCGGGCTCGTTGTCAGCCAGTTCCGAGAAGCATCTCTTCCACAATACCGAGAACTAGTTGTTCAAACTGCGACACGAAATTCTAAAACGATGTACCCATCGACTAAAACAATAAAAAAAAAATGGACTTTTTGAAGTGTCTAAAGGTACTGCCCTCCTTAAGACATTCGGATACAACTTTCTGGAGTCAATACCATAACATCGTGTCGATTCTGTGAAATTACTTGTCGTGAGACACCGATATCTCTACGTCGGTAGCTATATTCAAATTTTTGTCACTTGGTTCTCAGGGATTTTGTTTTTTCGAATTTAGCGTACATTTCGCTTCTACTATACGCCGTTCAAGCAAAAGCCTCACCCAAATAATTTGACCCAGGCCAATGTATGTACATAAATATTGCTTTTTTTTTTTTTTTTTTTTCTTGAATGAGGCTTACAATATTCTATAATTTACCGCTGCATAGTTGTTGACAGAGCACAAGTACCGGTTGAAAACACACACACACACAAAAAAAAACATGAAATTTATGAGCACGAAAATCTACAAAATAAAAACAAATTTATTACAAGAGCAATAAATGATGCCAAAACAAGATGCAGCAGTAGTAGAGAGATGTAACGCTTCGCTATTACTCATTTCCGCTTGAGAGCGCTTGAGAGCTTACCAAACATGCGCTATGTTTTTTGTGAGAAATGTCAGTGAATAAAATAATGCAAAGGTAGTTCAATCCCAAAGCTTGAGTTGTCTAGGCAATCACAGCGTACCTACTATTTGGTCAAGCGTTTGAATTACTCAGACAGGTGGCAAAAGGTTTTTTTGTTTTTTACTTGCAGCTATTACTTGTTACCAAAATTATTTGATTTTAATGTGCACAAAAGCACTAAACTGATTTGCGGATTTATAGCTGCAAATAAATTATGGCATAAAATGAATTCAAAGAAGTCATTAAAAACTTTATATTTCACATTTTGCGTATTACTTATCATTTGGGTTTAAAAAAAAAAACGAACAAAGTTGAAATGAAATGTCTTGTTCAAATAACCTTTTTGCAGAAAATATTAGTTTAATAAAAGGACTGTTACGATGGCTTATTGTTGATTTATGTTGTAAAAACAATTGCGCATTGTTATACTAACTTAATTTTACTATTTAAGGTTTCTATGGTCAAAATGCTATACCCATAGTAACTTGCACGCTAATTATTCCCGAGAGGAATCTTCAAGTAACGAATGGCAAATAGCAAAACGAGAACACTTGTAAAACTTCCAGGCTATGGTGACTGCCATTATTAAACGCACAGGTTTAATATTGCACCTTAAATACACAAAACTATAACATATCTGTCATAACAGGGCACAGCTTGACAAGCGACGACAGTCTAGGTAGACAACTCTTCTTCGATAACTTGGGGGCATTAGATGTGCAGAATCAGGGGCAATCTAAAAACTTTGCAAAGTTCGAAATAGCTTCAAAAGGAATTAGCAGTTGCCTTGAGCACACAAGCGTACTTTTCACGACAACTGCGCTTACCTAACCTAACTTTACCCAAGGTCAAGGGAAGATGTAGCCTTCAGCGATAAGTTTGGGAGCGAAAAATTATGATTTTGATTAATTTAAGAAAGAACAGATAGTTTTAATTCCATCTTAAAACAAAGTTATTTCAAACGAAAAATAAGTAAAAATAGTTAATGAACAAGATTTTCGAACATTATGCAAAACAAAAAATCGTTCTAGTAACTTGAAAATTTCTTCTTTTTTTTTTTTTTTTTTCTTTTTTTTTTTTTTTTGTGAAGATCTAAAAGTCCTATTGCTATGAAAATTACGGTTATAAACAGAAATATATTTCGAAAAAAAAGTCGAATAACAAAAAAATTCAGAATGCTTTCAGAAAAAAATCAAAAAATATTAAATTTCCAGAATTTTGAAATTTAAAAAATTTCATAAATTAAAATCATTCATTACATTTGCGGTTAATTGATTGTATATCATTTCCATAGAATGGTTTTAATATAAAAAACATCTTTTCTTTTCTAAATGCCCAATTTTTAATTTCGAGAATTTTTTTGGAATAAAATATTGGGTAAACAATTTTATATATGACATTTGATGTTTATTAATTAAAAAAATAACACTTTTAAAATGAAATTTCATTGATTTTAAGAATTTTTAAATTTAAATAGTATAAATTAAAATCATTTATTACATTTCCGTTCAGTTGTTTGTTATATGTTTTCAATAGAACTTAATATAGATCCCAGTTTTTATGTTTTTCAATATCCACTTTATAATTTCGAGAATTTTTTTGAGATAAAACATTGAGCCAAAAATAGTATACATGACATTTGATTTGTACTAATTAAAATAATTAGAAACATTTTTTATAGCCCCAAATATGATCTTTAAAATGAAATTTCACTCATTTTCAAAACCATAATATTTTCCAGAATTTTTACATTTAATTAGTATAAATTAAAATCATCTATTACATTTTCGGTTGATTGTTAGTATTTATATCTCTTTAAGAAAATATTTTTAATATAGAAAATAATTTTTTTGTATTTTAGTATGCAATTTTGAATTTGGTGAATTTTTTGAGGTATTGATTTTTACGAATTAGAAAATAAAAATATAAACCACATATGACCTTTAAAACGAAATTAGAACCATTTTTAAAACTATATTACTTTTCGAGATATTTAAGCGTTTTCAAACCAAAAACTATTTTCTTTAAAAGGAGAAAAACGCCTTCATCTTTTAGGAGAAGTTGTATATAAAAAAAATATCCAACAATTTAAGTTAATTATTTCTAGGTGATAAAAGTTTCTCAATTCCAAAGTTTTAAAACCTTTATTTTAATTTTTTATTTATAGGCGCAATTATCACATTTGAAAGTCCGATAAACTTTTTTTTAATATAAAACTGTACGAGTGTTTAAAAAACAACTTTGAGGCCTCTGGAAATATGTGGCATTTGAAATTTTGCATAACTTTTCAAAAAAAAAAAAAAAACTTTTTATATTTTGACATGGACTGGCCCATTGCAGATATCAATCTGGGAAAAGACTTTTTGTTTCTGTAAATGCTAGGCATAACTAAAATATTTATTTGAGACACCTCCAAACTTCAGATGAATACGTAAAGTCGGATAGACCTAAGATCACAATGAAAGTTTGAAAAACTACGGCAGATATTTATAATTTGTAGGTTTAATAGGCCAGTACATATTTTTTTTTTTTCATTTCAGATAATCCTCATTATGCTCAGTTTTTGCAAGTATGATTTAATATTTTCCAAATAGTAAGTAAAATAAATTTCATTTTTGCGCCAATAAGGACGTAAAGGTTTATTTGAAATTATGCAGGCGTACCTCAATGCACTTTCTGAATCTATTCCCAAATATATTGAGCCAAAAAATAAACCTCGACTTAGAACATTTAGGTTCAATGCCAGTACAATCTATAATTCGAGCTCTGTAATTTAAATGCAGTCGCATAATCAAATTCCATGTACGCTTACAGCTATGGACCAATCAAAAAATATCGATGTTACTCATACGACATGTCCGACAAGACAAGTACAACACATTTTTCATTTGATTATGTTGTTGTTGCTAGGCCACGAAGAATTTCTACAATTGCACATCTTCCAATTAGTTCAACTGATTGACATCTAAGCAACTGTTCAGTTCAAGATTTCCGCTTGGGAATTGCCGATAGCTGCAGGCAAGAACCAAAATCGCAAGGGATGTGAACAGAAAGCAACCAGTGTAAATGGCAAAAAAAAAAAAGAAAACACAGTACAACAAGCTAGCAACAAAATGCAGAAAAAATGCAAGCGGTAGGGGAAGAAATGAGAGCCAACAAGAGAAAATACCGAAAGGGATTGGGAAATTGAAGTTGAAGAATTTAAACAGCGATTGAATGTTAAATTTTATGGGACCTAAAAAATTTATAAAATGCGACACAAATTATATCAATCAATTGTTAAAAGAATACAGAAAAAAATGTTCGCACTGTTAATAGTCTTTCTGAAAACATAAACTGTAAAGTGTTAGCATAATCGGTGATAAATAACTTGCAATACAACTTTTCATACATTCATACATTTGCTCGCTACTTGTAAAAAGGCTTCTGAATTAATTATCATAAGCTCGAGTTTGCACAAAATTTAATGTCACGCGGCGGAAAAAATTCGTATTATGCTTCTTTTTTTTTTTTGTATACTTAATTTCCATAATCCAGTTACGAGACTGAACCATTGCGCGCCCAGCATTGCAGTATTGTGTTGCAAGGCAAATATTTTTGAGAAAATCCGCTTAAAATAGTTGTGCAATTTTTGTTGATGGCCGCTTGGGAGTTTCTAGCTTCCGGCATTTGAGTTGACAAGGCTTGAATTCTTTCAGCGCTTTTACCAGCAGCGCGCCATTTTTTGTGTGGCTGTCAGTTTATGAAAACTTTAAATTTTTAGTCATTTCGAATATATAATTTTGCTATAGTATACCAAATTTATTTTGCTAAAATTAGCGGGAAACAACAACAACAATTGTCTATGCGAAAGAATGCAATTTTATTTATTTCAAAATAGTTTCTGGTTTCTAAAAAGAAGAATAACAAATTGAAAAATACTTTATATTAGGTCTAGTAGAAATCCACTATTTTTGCATTAAATTGAAGGTTTAGCATAGTTAGATTGATCCGTTTGGTGCCATTTTGAAGATAATTTTATAATGCCACTCTCTCATAGAAGCCCTCGTTCCCATTGGCAAAAAACTGGGACCGTAAATTTTGACAAGCTTGTCTTGAGACAAATCTTTTACCAGCAAAATCAAACGCCATAAACATGACAGTCGGGTCTACGCTACGAAACGGCCCGGATTTATAAAATCGGCCTAGGATTGTCACTTCAGCAACATTCCGCAAACGCTTATGGGGAATGTTTTATGCTGGTACAATAAAAACAACAACAGCAATAGACATGAATAGATAGCAGTTACTTTCTGCCCGGTCGGGACTATAAGGTGGATGATAAAAACCAACCAAGCTACCGATCTTCTTGCGAGTCACTAACTATGGGACCTGCCTTATTTAGATTGTTCCAAACGGCTTTTTGGACAATCTTTAGCCCTTGGAAAATCTAAATAGTGCTCGCATTATGGCACAACTCGACGATTTCCATTATTATATCGATATTTTCGGCAATTGACCTTCCAGAGCGAGGTACAGTTTTGTTATCAAATTTACCGGAACCGAACTGACGAAACCGCCCGGTTACGAAATTGCGGAGTTACAGTATCCGGCCCATAAATATTATTCACATTTTTAAAACCTGTAATATATGAATATTTTCTCTTTGCTACGTCAAGCACTCCCAAAACAGTCTGAGAAGTTTTTTTTAGTACGAAATCTTATCTTTCTATCGCTATATAGCGCTCTTCTACAACGCGAGCTACAAAGTACTAAAGCCAGCTATTGGAGAAATATTGGATTTCTTTTTGCTAGACCTAATAATATGTTTTAAATTTTTTCCAAAAACAAAATTCCAGAGCTGAAACCGAACCAAAGATGATATACATTGTGCTCAGACAAAACATTCCTTGGCGCTAGGCAAAAATAACTTGTTCTAAGGAAAAATTTCCTTGAAATGGCTCCAGAGATACGATTGCCTTAAATTGAGTAAATGATTTGAAGCGGTTTGCGGAAAACACATTTCCTCAATGACACAGTAATATTTTCTTTGTTTGTAGTAAAAATTAACTTATCAGAAGAATTTTTTTGATTACTGTTGAAGAAATTGACAGTTGTATTTGACTTGTCTTGAGAAAATAAAAAATTCCACAATTTGAAGAAATCCTAAATAAAGGGGTTTTCCAAAAAGAAATGAAAATTATATTTTTACCGATTTATATACAGCATTTACAATGTTATGCATATGTTTTATTAAAAACCGTAGGTTTAACTGAGATCATACCGTTTATAATGTGGATATGAATACAAAGATATCTTATATATTTTATGTTAAAAAACTTCAAGTAATTTTTTTTTTTATACTATGTCTGTCAAATGAAGACGCCGCAACGCTTGTTTCGGTTTAAAAACACGGGCTAAATTCAACATTATTTAAGGAAACTATTAATAATTTAAGTAAATTTTTTTTCTCAAATTTATGACAATGCTTTTAGCATGAACTTCAGGTTCATTAGGTATTTTCCTCTTATTAAGGGCCCGTTTCTTTGTAAGCTAGTTGCACAAAAGAACACTAGGTAGGATAACAAAATGCATGTACATCAACAACACTAACTCGGAAAAATATGCGAGTTGAGCCAACTCGGTAAAATAATATCCGACCTGAGATGTAGTGTTGGGAAGTGAAACAACTGCGCTATTGTGATTTAGATTTAAGACCTAATTCGTTTTCATTTGGATAGTATTTGTAAATATATAACTACATAAGCCCAAAAATTGCCAGCACAATTATTTTCCGTTCTTAAATAGCACTAACCCAATCGCCACTTACATGAAAGAGGCTAACAGGGTTGATTTTGCAACTAAAGGAAATTTTATCCGTTTTGGAGCGTTCTTTTCCAACTTGGGTACTATAGAACGGGACCTAAGTAAAAAAAGAAGGAAATTGATATCTTGTTTTAAGGAAATACTTTTTTTCTAAAATAGAAGATGAGAATGTTCTCAGCATTTAAGATGATATCGTTAGTTTACTAGACAAGTGTCGTAACGGCACAACGTTACCTCTTCTTCAAGGTAATCATTTCATCGCTGCGCCAGTAGCACACAACAAAAAACATTTTTTGGTTCATATTTATATATACATGCATTCAAAATATTAAAACCTTTTTGCTCTCGAGTTCTGCTGAAACCCCACGATGAGCCACATGTTGGAATTTTTTATAACTCTTTTATTTTTTCTGCATTGCACAAAAAACCAATTGAAGATATCTATTTTATTTATTTTTGGAAGTTATTTATTAAACGGTGCTAGCGCAGGCAAAGCGCTCACTGGAAATTTTTAGCTTTCATCGAATGTTTAAATTTTGCTCCTACCATCACAATATGCATCAATACTCGTAGATGGCTCAGCGAATAAAATTTTTTGTTAGCAATCAAGTCTTCTATGTGCTTTGATGCGCTCTGTTAGGTACATTTTTTCCGGCGCAAATTAGAGAGTTTTATAACACTTCCGTTTAGGAGCAGAACAAACTGCTACCCAAGATTTTATTCAGAATTATCGCTCATATTGCCATTGTCCGTCCTAAGTCGTGCAACGCTAAGAAAATTCCACTCTTTAACTGTAGTGCTACGATTTTATTGCTCTCTTGTTGTGTTATTTTATTTTTACTTACTACATTTTAAATACTCAGTCACTTAAATCTTATTTTAGCACTTACCTTCTCTGGCTTTCAAGTAGACCGTATTGGCCACAATATTCTCTAATTCCATTAGTTCCAGGTTGGCGGTTTTTTAATGTATCCTCTGGCCAGCTGGAAAAAAATATATATCTACACGGAGAGATATTCAGCAGTACCGCTTTAACGTATGGCTGCCCACCGAAAGCGAGCAATAGGCGCTTTAATTTATAATCCGCTGCTTATTTTTTTTTTACGCAAACCGCGTCTACTTTAATCTTTTGCGTAACACTTTAGTTTTTGCTGCGATTCAAACAGATCTCAAATAATTGTGTGTACTTTATGCGAGAGTGTGACTTTTATGTTTGAAGTAAATTTTTACTATGCCTTTGCCAGTTGCTGGGAGTTTAACGTTCCTTCTTTACACCAATCATTTGCAAAGAAGCTGGGATATGGTTTCCAGCAAACTAGAAGGAGTAAAAGAGATTGCCTGTCAAACAAGCGACTGTGTCGCTAACACTTGTCTCCGTTTACGTTTCCGGTCGTTTTGAAGTTTTATGTTTCTTTGCTTTTTGATGGCACACACTACCTTCTGCCCGCTAACCGGCCGACCGCTGCACGCACTACCTTGTTGCTTACAATGCGCACGTCTGGTACACGGCCAATGCTACAAATTTATTTATTGTAATTATTGGCGCTCGGAGTTGCCACATTTGCTGGTTTATGGGCGTACAGTGTGTTTTAGTTGCTCGATATGTTTGGTTTTCTGTTGTTGTGGCTGCAACGATTGACGTCATTTAATTTGTTTTTGTTTTTTTTTTTTCAAATTCTTCCTGCAAATCGTCTTCACGGCTGAATGCTTTTTGTGTGAAATGTAGCGAGTGTGTGCGTTGACGCGTTTTATTTCTTTACTTTTTAAATTATCTATTTATTGTAGATTTCTAAAAATGTGCGCATGTGCTTTTGTGCTTTATGCTACAGATTTATGTGTGAAATTTATTGTAGTGCCATTTTTTTAGCTCTTCGACTTGGTCATTTAGGATTTAACAGTTATGCTACATCCTGCAACGATATCGAGTTTTGCTAAAGGTGAATGGAGATTGACGAGCTGAAATGATAAAGAGAAGAACACGTTTGATTATAATAAGACATCAACTCATGTAATAAAAAATAAAAACCAATTGTTGTAGATCTTATTTTGGGCAAAAGATATAGATATCAAAAAAAATTTTGAGATTGTAATTTCACTGCATAGTAAGGATAAAGGCAAAGTGAAAGCTAAAGGAGAGAAGAAGAGGCGGGCTGCGGTAAAGTTGAAAACTGAAACTCCGCATAAAAACCCAAGTCCAATTCCCGACTCCCCACGCTAACTGAAACTCCCCGCATATCGGGAAATTCCCCACGAGTTGGCTTCCCTGCTCTGTACATCTATAGAACGTCTCTCATACGCCCTGTTGCACGAACGAACAGGTGCAAATACTATCGAAATATGGCCAATTACAGACATTCGTTCAACTAAATCCCAATAGAATAGACTAACTATACGGTGGAAATGTGGACAGACTTCGCTATTCCGCCATTTTTGTTTAAGTTGTATGTAAATGACTGACTAACTTATTCCTTATCACTGTTGGAGGATACTAAGTGATAACCATCTGCTTCAATATTAAGCTGAAAAATTTTAGATATATCTACCGCTTGCTACTAATGCGGGGAAGTATAGCTAAAAATATTTAAGTTTTATTTTGTGAGATTGTTTTTCAAATGCGATTTTTAACAGATAGCACTACAATATTAGGGAAAACCAGAATCTTAAAACAATTGAGTTGTCAACAAAATTTTGTAAAAAATATTATTATTTTGAAATGTTATAAAAAATTAGCAGAATGGGTATTACAAATCGTGAGAAAAGTAATAGATTCCAAATAATGTCGAGAAAAGTGAACAGCTATTACTTTCGAAATATTTCGAGTTTCGAAAAATCGTCCAACTTATATTTATTTTACCATGATGAACCAGTTTTATTAAATTTCTTGCGCCTTTAATGATCAGTAAACAATTATTGGTTTTATTTTTGTAAAAATTTATTTATAGTTGAGTCTTTTTTATTGTTAACGTTGAGTAAACTGGAATTTGTATCTACATAAGTATTTTTGAGCACACGTAGAATATTTAAGTATTTTTCGAGTATTTTGTTCAGGTAATCCGATACATATACATAGGAATAATATACATTAATTTCGGTCTTCTTCTTCATTCAGCTTGTTGTCAAAAATATCCAGTGCTTGTCAAACTTTTCACTAACCCTTTGAGGTCGGCAAATTAAATTCACCTCATAACTGTCAAACGATTTTCTACATTTACCTGTGTACATATATCAATAATGCACCAATACATACGAAAAATATCCAGTAGTTTTGAGGGTGCATCTTAATGTATTAAATAATTCTCGGAGCTAGAATTTTTGTTTACTTAGTTACCAATGTCTGAGAAGAAATTTCATCAACCATAATACATAAATCCTGGCTCACAATTCAAATTAGCATATGAATGTAGTACATCTATTTAGTTAGTGCGAGGACTGACGAAAATCAACAACAAAAGAGAGCAACCATGAAATGTGGTAGGATATCTGCACATATGCACAAAACCATCCGTCATTTGAATAAACTGAAGAACTATCGTAATGACTGAATCAAATCCGCTAAACTAAATAGCTGAAAAAGTAAAGAGTGCTGTTTTTGATCTGCGAAGCAACGAAAGCAAAATGTTTCTAAAAGAGTTTAAGACGAGTTATGGGTTCAGCGATAGTTTGGAAGAGTTGCGGACAACTCGTTATTCAAAACGTGTGTAAAACCTTCGGGAAAAAAGTTCTGACGAGTGACGCCTCTACTGCTCATCATTGTATAGAGTAGCCAAAGAACCTTCGGCAACCGCAAATGTTTGCTGGGTAATTAACATCTTGATATATGCAATACAAATACGTAGTACAAAATACAATCTAATTTCAGTGACATATGTAAGTAGGTAAGTAAGAAAATATGCATATATTATTTTGTACTCCCAAGTTGAGCTGATAAGCTCTTCAAACAGGCAATAAATATTTATTACACACCACCAGATGTAATTTCAGCAATTTTCATAATACAGTGAATATTACTTGCAGTATACTTACTACAAAATATTCGTAGCATTTATGTAAATATATAACTGCACATACAGACCAAGCTGATAAAATAGATCGTATTAATAAAGACATGCAATTGTTTCGAGTAAAATCTCAGAACAAAGTGAAATCATTAAGTATTTGCTATAAATTCGAATGGAACTAGCATCTCAAATTATTTCGAAAAATTAAGGCAACTTTGAGAAGAAAGTCTTTTGTAGCTATGCAGAGTTAATTTAACCACATTATGAACTTAAGAAGCTGGGAAAAACGTGATTTTGAAGGCTGTTTTAAGCAATGGATTTAAAGGATATAAAGAAATGTTCTGAAATGTTAGAAGGCAAAACAAAATAACGAAGATAAATAATAACAAATTAAAAAAACAAGCGCGAGGCAGAAGTAAAAAATCTTGCCCGGCTTTATAAAGAGATAGAGAGTTAAATATGTTAGTAGTAGCATTACTAAAAATAGCAGTAGAAATTAATAAAAAATAGTAGTAAAAATTAGTAAAAAATAATAATAGCAATTAGCATAAAAAAATAGTAGCAGAAATTAATAAAATAAAGTAGCAAAAATCGATTAAAAAAGTAGTAAAAATAAGTAAAAAATAGTAGTAGAAATTAGTAAATTAGTAGTAGAAATTAGTAAAAAAAAAAAAAAATAGTAGTAGAAATTAGTACAAAAAATAGTAGTAGAAATTTGTTTTAAAAAAATTAGTAGTAGAAATTACAAAAAATTGTGGAAGAGTAGTAGAAGCATTAGTAAAAAAAAAATAGTAGAAATTAGCAAAAAAAAAATAGTAGTAGAAATTACTAAAAAAAAATTGTAGTAGAAATTAGTAAAACCAGTAGTAGAAAATACAAAAAATTGTGGAAGAGTAGTAGTAGCATTATTAAATATAAAAGCAGAGATTAGTAAAAAAAAGTAGTAGTAGAATCGATTAAAAAAGAGTAGAAATTAGTAAAAATTACTGATTTCTACTACAATTTAGAAAAAACAGTAGTAGAAATTAGCAAACATTGTGGAAGAGTAGTAGTAGCATTAGTAAAAAAAAGTAGTAGTAGAATTTAGAAAAATAGTGGTAGTAACTAGGAGCCTCATTAGTAAAAATAGTCGTAGATTTTAATACAACTAATAATAGTAATAAGTAGTAGCATTAGTAGAAATTAGTAAAACATAGTAGTAGAAATAAGTAAAAACAGTAGTATAAATTAGCAAAAAAAATTTGGAAAAGTAGTAATAGCAATAGTAAAAATAGTAGTAGAAATTAGTAAAAAATAGTAGTAGCAATTACAAAAAATTGTGGAAGAGTAGTAGTAGCGTTATTAAAAATAATAGCAGAAATTAGTAAAAAAAAGTAGTAGTAGAATCGATTAAAAAAGTAGTAGAAATTAGTAAAAATTACTGATTTATACTACAATTTAGAAAAACCAGTAGTAGAAACTAGAAAAACTTGTGGAAGAGTAGTAGTAGCATTCGTAAAAAAAAGTAGTAGTAGAAATTAGAAAAATAGTAGTAGTAACTAGGAGCCTCATTAGTAAAAATAGTCGTAGGTATTAGTAAAACTAATAGTAGTAATTAGTAGAAATAGTAGCAGTAGCAGCCATAGTAGTTGCAATTAAAAGTGAAAGTAGCTAGTACCATTAATAATTACAAGTAGTAGTAGCGGTAGTAATAATAAGTATTATTACTCTCATGTCCCTAAAGAAGTTTTAGTTCAAAAATATTAGTGCTTTTTTTCTATACAATTTACCAAACTTTTGCTAGTAACTACTGAGCAGCGGTAAATTTGCAATAAAACAAAATCAAAAAACCCCAAATCACTAAAATGGGAAATTTAACCATGAACTAAATTATTCCCAATGGCATTGATTTCTTCCACACACACAATGCGACAGTGTGCGTAAAAGAAAATAAAAATATGTTCTGATAAATATTTAGTGTTGTAAAATCTATACACGAATGAATAGACGTGTTTATTGACCAACTTTCGTAATTTTCGAATCATTGCAACTTTCTTAATAAAAACGAAAAATCATTGATACGGAAATTTATGGTCGTGTGCATCATTAACACGTGCAACGACATTGCTGAGGGAGAATGACTACCTAAACATAGCGCATGCATTTGCAACATTGCACAACCGGTACAACATGACGTATGAGTAACTACAACGAACTGATCACAGTCGGTGTGTCCAATCAGCGACACTCACAATGACCACATCAAAACTTAAGTAGTTATCGTAAACTATTGATAGGGAAGAATCGAATCATCGTAATGTAATGGGAAAGTGTAGCATAGCGAAACGATTATGCTGATTAAACGAGAAGTAACGGGCAGCAAGTTCTGCACTTACATTTGCACATTCACAGCCATAAATTGTAATTTTCGATGAAATGCTGAATAAATGTTATTTAAACAGACGTGCATACGTACATACATACACACAGAAAAACAATGTAAGTTTTTAGCACACAAAAAAATCGAATACACAGAAACTTGGTAGCGTAAAATGAGTGCTACTATCATCCGAAATTGAAATTGTTGTTTAAGAGTTATTTTTCTGATTAACCAGACTAATGATGGCTTAGAGTATAATCATATCCGCATATTTACATTTAAATATATTTTCTTATGGACATATTATAAACGAAATAACTAAAAGATCATTGCGAATTAGGAAATTTTCTTTAAACTAGCTTTCTTTTGTTTGCGCCAGTAAAATACATATTTTATGGATACACAAAATTTTTTTTAAATTTGTTTCAAACTTTGTAAAGCTGTTTCCCTCTGTAAAGGTGAATGAGCATAAAAATCGTACATACCTCTAGAAGACCTTAACACACAAACGCTTGAGTAAAATTAAAGTAATGCCAAGAGTTAAATCTACCATCTCTACAAAGATATAAAAAGTGATTTTTTAACTAATTTATTTTTGGCAACACTGGTTTTGACAAATCACGCACGTTTCATATTTTGTATCACTGTCAAACTTCTTCAGTTTGGTCTATAATTTAATTTAATTTAATTTTGTTCATCGCGCGCTTCTTCCATTTCCATGGTTAGTTTAATCGACCTACTGAGGCAGCTATTCGGGCTATTGTGACTAAATTTTGCACTAAATTTACATTGTTGGACATTAAACAAGCAAACCGCTTACGCTGCCGGCGAACTAAGGAAAATATCGCGGCTGTATCGACCAGTGTTAGTGATGATCGTGAATTATCGAGTCCGCGCCGTTCGTAGTAATTGGGTCTCTGTTGCTCCACTACGTGGAAAATTTTGCGGAAGGGTTTAGGTGTGAAGCCTTTCAAAATACAGCTGGTGCAAGAATTGAAGCCGAACGATCTACGACAACGCCAAATTTTTTGTAAATAGGCCCATGGAAAGTTGGCCACTTTTTTATCGAAAAATTTTGATCAACGACGAAGCTCATTACAGCACTTGCGGCTGAAGCTTCATTAAAAGAGCAAGGCCGTTTAGTTGATGAAGCCAGTGAGAAATATGCACAGTTAGTGGAGAGGTTGCAAAGCAAATACGGATAAAAATTTAAAACAAACGAACGTCGGTTTCGAAGAAGTAACCTAAATTTATTTAGCATTTCAGCAATAAAACAATGGCGGCTTTTGAAAGGTATGAGTATTCTCTAACGTAAAGAGCTGCTTTTAAACAAACTCTTATTACATCGCTTGATGTGGATTGACCACTTTCTTAATATAAAACCTTTTTAAGACCGAATAGGGGAAATATTAGCTTCGCTAATTTTAAAGAACCCTTTTTTATGTATGCCAATAAAGCGATATTTCAAGATGAGTTACATTCAATAAATTTCTTTGTTAAACTTTTACTTATATCATAATTTTTAAATGAAGTATGGAGTTGTCCAAAAAATAATGCATTTATTTTGTTTTTCTTATTAAAAGCGAGAAAAAAAGTATATTTTGTTGCTATTTTGCATATATTCTCAATAGAATTTCATAAAAACACGGCACTTTTTTTTCAAGTTTAAAATACATATTTTAAGGCATATTTTTCATTCTTTAGATGCTTATTACATAATTCGTTAATAACATAGGCAGTATTTTGCTTTCATTTCATGTTTTACAAAGTAAAAATACACAAAGAAGTGTCGTTGTGTTGAATGCAAAAAAACCGCGCGTGAGAGCTGCAATCATGTCTGTCTGAAAGATAAGATTATTACCGGCCTCGCGAGGCTATGTGTTGACCTAAATGCACTACAATTTCGATCATTTACGTCGAGCTAATGCGCATTAGTATGGAGATATGTAGTTCATGAGTTAATTCACATTAAAAAATTTAATGCATATTAAGGGATTGAGGAAATACTGGAGCTACCAAACCAAAGACTGTGAACGTTCGCATAACGTGGTAAGAAAAGTCGAGTTTTCTTTTCATTTAACACACAGAGGTTAAAGGTTCTCCTATAATTAAAGAGATCGACGTCTAAAAAAGCTTAATTGCTATGGAGCGCGACAGAGGACAAAATCGAAGAAATTCCAACTACAAAATCTTCTTAATATTGCTATGAATTTATTCTTAAAACTAAAAACTAAAAGAAAAACGGGTGGAAATAAGGAGATACCTTCTTGTTTATTAATTTTTATGGAATTTTGTCCAAAAATATTCACTTGTAAGAAGAAATCTCCTCGTTTTTATGTTAAAAATCATATAAAGGAAATTCATAAGGAGATCCTCTAATTTTTTCAAACATGTTAATGAATTTGTTAACAAGGAAATCTTTTTATTTTTAAAATAACCCCTTTTAATTCAAATTTTGCTTTTAAAGTCGTAACATACATTTGTACTTTGCTCTGTGAATAATCTACTTAATATTGTTTTTAGTTTAATATTGTGAATATTGTTCTTTGGATTGTTGTAGTTTCAAAATAAATTTTGTACATTTGCATATTTATTGTTACAGATGTTTTCAATGAATAATGCTTTAAAAATAATATACAATAAATATATAAAGCATGTAATAACAATACTATATAGATACTTTAACTTATTATCATTAAAAGTAAAACTTTTACAATTAAATAAAAAACATTTTATAAAAGCAGTGTGGTATTTATTTTCAGAAAATAATCTACGTAAAAAAAATTAGGTGCCAATGTTTTTAAATTCATAAGATCTTCGACTTATTAAAATTAAGAGGAGATTCTAATGAAACCCAAGATTCCCTTCCTAATTATATTGAAGAGGTTTTCGTCTTAGTTTAACAGATTATCTTCTTGATCTTATTAAAAATACTGATCCAGTCGTAATAAGAAGGGATTCTTATTGGAAAAAAATCATAGAGAAATCCGCTAAATTCTGTTCTGGTTTATAGGGCATTTTAGGTGGTATTTTCGCTCTGTGCAGAATAAGCTGTTGGAGACTAAACTAGCACAGCAAAAGCAAAACGGTCACCACATAAAAATCTTAAGAATCAACAGGAATTTATAAAAAAATCAATATGTTTTATGGAAAAAGGAGCATAAGATTCATATTTAAAACCATACCATAAAAACTATCCCTTCAGTAGCATTCCCAAAAATTGTATGATGAATGTTTTATGGTATTACAACAACACAATTTAAAATTAAATGAGCTTTGTAGGTGCATACCCAAAAATGTATATGATCTTTGTTATATTACAAGTTGTTTCATAAACTTTTTTTGCGCAAAGAAAATTGGACTGATCGCATCCGATTCACCAAAGCTAGTCGTGGCGGACATATTCCAGAAATCGTTTTTAAATATTAAATGTCATGAAAATATCTTTCAAATAAAAAAAAAAATTGGCATCATACTTCATTTTTTATGTGTTTTATTTCAATTTAAAGTTCTAGCTATCTATCAGTCAAAAAAAAAAACAACCGATACATATATCTGCAATGCATTTCACTGGAAGGCATATTAGCATGGCAAGTTATTAATTGCATAACTAGAAAATGTGTTTTCAATGAGCGTTACGTAACTAAATGTATATACATATAGTATGTCCACACATACGTATAGCTAAGAATGAAGTAGAAAATGTGGATCACGATCAACGATCGATAGACAGCAAATATGATAAATACAGTGCATACATCGGAAAATAGCAGAAGCGCGCATTTATATAAAATCGAATGACGCAAATGACAAGTTTAAACTGCTCAATGAACCTGTCGTGCACGCTCAAAAACTACTTACTATATTTGCATACATTTCAATGTATGTATGTATAATTAGATTGCAGTTTGGTTAAGGTAGAAAAATATTGGGTTTCGTCGGCATTTGGTTTTTAACAGGTCTGAAAAAAAAAACTTTAAACCCCCTTTTTTATTATTTCCTTATGTTAAAATTTTAGCGTCAATATTAATGTAATAGTAAAATGCATGGTAAAATAAAGTTTAATAAGTTATATGCTAAAAGTAGTCATACCGCAATTCATCATAACAGACATAACAGATTTTAAAGAATTTGAAAGTAGTCACAAACAGAGAAGAAAATTCATTTATTAACAAAAAAAACAGGTTTTACGTAAAGCAAGGGACCATTTTATTTATTAGTTACTAAATAATGGATACGAAAAATTTCGGTCATTGCGTCATTCGAAAATCGTTACACAGCAAAGTTATACAAGGTATAAGAGAATTATTTGCTTTATTTTCTTTTTTATTAAGCGAACTACATTAAACAAGAAACCCCATATCAAGCAAAATTCCGGAATTTAGTTGTGAACGCTCTCATTAGGCGATGTACATCGGTTTTGTTTACGATATCTACTACTCTCTGTCAAATAATTTTTAACTACCACTCATTTTTAATGTATTTTTTCGTTTTTTATCCATTTTATTTAAAAAAATAAATTAAAAAAACAAAGCCAAATATTTTTGAATGGGTCGCCATTTTGGAGTAGTTCGGCGGGTTGTGCTCTTTCCGAAAAGCATTTACTTCGACATGATGCTAAATCCGACCAGAACAGAACTGAACCTTTATGTTGCTTTATGAATGGTAGTAAATGCTGTTGCAAATACTAATCTCTTTTGTTTTTACAGAGCCCGTGATAATGTTGTTTTTTGTTTGGTTAAAGCAAATCTTTTTTATAGAACTTGTCCAACACTTTTAACTTAAAAGCACCAGCGACTCCTCCTTTCTTCGCCGCGGCATAAAATTCAGCGCCCTGAATCTGCTTAAATACTGCTTTGCCGTATCGTCGTCCATAACCACACAGCCATATATGTACATGGTTTTATTTACTGTATACTGGCGCTCTTCTTTTGCGTATCATTTCGATTCAGTGCTATAATTTTTTTTATGATCGTATACCTTCACTTTTGCGTACTTTTGAGGCGTAACCTTACGACAAATGGACCTAATTTGCAGCATCTCGGAGTGAAAAGCCAGGAGTTTTTTTTTCGAGACACTACTTCTTTGGCCTTTGATTCCGAATCGATTCCTTTTTTCCATTTCCAGGCGTTCATTCCATTTCATTAAAATATTCTAACACTGAGGTCACCGTACATTTCGAACAATTTAAAGTTTTTGCTATGACATTGTGTGAGAAATGCACATTTTCCCGTTTTTTGCACACCATATTTTCTCCGCAAACTCACATTTCAACGAATACAATTTTAGGAATACTCCGAATTGACAACTAGTCGATACGCGTAATTAATAATGACAAAAAACACTTTGAATGTGAGTATTTAATTTACAGCTAATTTTCCGCATGTGATGAGTAAATACAATCGACTAGTTTTTTTTCGTGTCCATTCTTTAGTCTATATAAAAACCAGTCGTGCGCCTAGATCTAGTCATTTCTTATGCACTCAATTAATAACGCAATAGAAAAACAACAGCGATGAAAATAAAACCATAGCGACATTTGACAGGCTAATGCTAATTATTGTTTTTATTAGCTTTATTTTAATGATTTTTTTTTTCATAAAAACTTAGAAAAATTCTGCAAATTGTATCCTTTTTTGTTGTTGACGATGTTGCTCCATATAACGCACGAACAAAAATCATTTTGTTTATTTGTTATGTCCGCATTATTTCTACCATGAAAAGACTTCTCACAAAAACATCTGCAAATTGGAGTCGGCAAAAAACTGGAGGCATTTTAAAGTCAATACCTAGTGCCAGTGACATTATGGTTATGTTATTCATATTCAGCCCTAAAGCTCTATCCATGTAGATATGTGCGGTAAGTGTATATATAGACCGATGAACAAATTTAGTGCTTTCACTAAATAAAGCTTTCTTCAAGTAGTCCCTAACAATGGCAGATGATTCATGTGGCTCCAATTACGGTCCAAATTATTCCGCACCCATGCTAATCATTTCTGAATTGTGCTCCGTATTCTGATGACAGTTTCTTTCATTACCCTTCTAATTGTAGAAATGGAAAGGTCTATATTTTTTGACGAAAGCTTTTTTTCGCTCGCCTTTGGCTAAGGTAGTATTGTTTTTTTTTTAAATAAATTTTTAATGGGTCGATCCTCGTTTGAGGTATTTTTAGTCGAACCTCTGCTAGGCTTTTCAACGTCATTGTTCCCAACCTTGAATTAATGATTTTACTTCTAACAAGGTGACTTGACTTTTTTAGTTACTAGAGGGACCTCAGATGTGGAAATTTTTTGCTTTGGGATGATCTACGAGGAACTCAATTCCTAGCACTCATTGCCTTTAAAAGTAACTCATTCGAAAACACACCACAAAATTGACTGCACTGCGTTATTAGAATTTAATTTTACTTTAAAATTTATTGCTTTGTTGATTAAATTATTATACTTTGCCTAATATGTTTGGCAAATCCGTTTTGTGAAACACATCTTATGCTATTTATTTTTTTCTAGTTTCAAGTTTCTATATAACAAAAATACGCGTGTACCTGTGGAAGTACGCGACTAATAAGTAAAACTTCTGTTCCGATTCTGCAAAGAGTTAAAGAGTTAAAAATGGCCGTAGTAGTGGTAGTACAGTAAAATATAGTTGTGGTAATATTAATAGTAGTTAGTAGAGCTTAGTAGTTAGTAGCAGTATGAGTCAAAATAGTAGTAGAAATTATTAAAAAAAAAAAATTTAGTAGATATTAGTAAAAAATAGTAGTAGAAATTGAAAGTAGCATTAGTAAAAATTAGTCAGAAATAGCGGTAGAAATTAGTAAAAATAGTAGTAGTAAATAGTAGCAGCATTAGTAAAAGTAGTAGTAAAAATTTGTCAAAAATAGTAGTAGAAATCAGTAGAAATAATATTCGTTTTTCGTTATTCGTTATTCGTTCATTATTCGTTATTTATTTACAATAAGACTTAAAATACTTAAAAGCAAAACGAGAAGCAACAGTGCTTATCTGCAGGTGTATAGATATTTCTATATGTGAAGATTCGTGCAATGGTGGAATAAATGAAAAGTAGTAGCAGAAATTAGTAAAAACAGTAGTAGTAATTAGTAGTAGTATAAGTAAAAATAGTTGTATAAATTAGTAAAAAACAGTAGTACTATGTAGTAGCAGCATTAGTAAAATAGTAGTAAAAATTAGTCAAAAATAGTAGTAAAAATTGGTAAAAATGGTAGTAGAATAAATGGAAAAAGTAGTAGAAATTAGTCCCAAAAAATAGTAATTGTAACTAGTAGTAGTATTAGTAAAAATAGTAGTAGTAATTAGTAGTAGTATTAGTAAAAATATTTGTATAAATTAGTAAAAAAAATAGTAGTAGTAATTAGGAGTAGCATTAGTAAAAATAGTAGTAAGAATTAGTCAAAAATAGCGGTAGAAATTAGTAAAAATAGTAGTAGTAATTAGTAGCAGAATAAGTGAAAAATAGCAGTAGAAATTGGTAAAAATAGTAGTAGTAATTAGTAGTAGCATAACTAAAAATAGTAGTCAAAAGAGTAGCAAAAATAGTAGTAATTAGTGGTAGCGGCTCGCGATGTAAAAAATCCCGCTCATGCCCCTAAAGAAATCTTCGATTTAGTTATCCTTTAAGTCCGATCACGGTACCACTCTCGAATCCCGAAATCCTGCCATTACAATTATCAAACATAGTATTTACATAACCTAACACATTTTTAGTTAGCTTATTGATGGCGATGCTTTTATTGCTGTCACTGTTACTGCAGGTGTTGCGTCGAACACTTGACGCCTGTTGAAAATATGCCATAAATACTGTTGAATAATTAAAAGTAATTACAACTGATTCGCTAATTAATAAAAAACAAACAAAAAAAGTTCTAATGAGCACTCACCGCAAAGACGATACTAAGCATAAGTTATTAGCTGTGTAGAGGCAGGGTAAGACGTATCGAAAAAATAACAACAACAAATTATGTGGGGAACAATAAACATAATATGCATGCATTGGAAAGTTACATTTAAATGTCCGTCGTTTGTGTGTAGCATTTAAATATGTTATGTTTGTATGTATATAACCTGTAACGTTTTCTTCTTTTTACTGGCGCTTCGTCAGCACCCAACAATGTTGTGCTTTTTTTTGTGTTTTATTAGGTACTATATTGGAAATACACCATTGTAGTATGCATTGAAGTGTGAACTTGAGCGAAGCATCAGAATCACGAGGAAGAATAATTGAATATCGTTGCAGTAAATGAAGATGTAAATTGCTTTTTAATTAATTTACTGGCACATTATGGGTACGTTACAGGACAAAAAATAAACGTGTTCATATATGTGCATATGTATGTATGTATATTTATAAGAAGTTATGTATACAACCCATCCCATAATTATGACACCAGCACATATTACCCACTTTTGCTAATTTATTTTTCTTTATTTATTTTATTTTTGTTTTTCAAATAAAAACATGGACAACCAAAATTGTTCAAATCCCAGTTTCAAACTTTGTGCCGAATTTACAACAATTCAACAAATTTTCCAAATGTTCAAACATAAATTATAGCTTATAAAAAAGTATAAGTGCAAGTTTAAAGTGGCTACTAATTACGAAAAAAAAACCGCGACACCATGGATTTTGAAGTACATTTTACATTTTCGGAAGTGAAATTCTCTAACGAAAAAGGAAATATTTTTTTTTTTATTTAACCCTTTCGACCCGGCTTTCTACGAGCAATGCTGAAACAAACTTTTTGATTGGAGTTAGTTATTAAGATAATTTGTAAGTTAATGCTAAATGAAAATCTTGGAAACAATAATCGGGTGGCCTGGGGGGTGGTGGTAAACCATTGTACCATCCGGGATGTTATGTGGTACAAATAAGTAACAACCGTCCAGTAAAACATTCTTTACTTATTAGAGCTTCCTCCAGAAAAGTCTTCTATGTCGCTATTATTCATTATTTCATCTTTCCAAAATTAAGTAAGTAAGTACTTGTCTTAGTACCTTCGAGAACTTGGTTAAACAAATTCAGTTCGCGTTCTATATTATCTGTCCATGTCTAATTAGACTTTTCGAATGAAAGCAGCCCCTGGGGGAATAATAATAGCAAACTATCTTAAGTTATCATATGTATGTACATATGTAAGTAAATAATTTCTCTTATATGAATCGAACTTCGAAATTCCTCCGAAAAGTGTCTAAAAATTTTTAGTTGGGTCATCTTTTTCTCTGGGAAAATAAACTTCTTATTTTTAATTTCATTTTTAATTCTTTTTTGCTTGAATGTTATTGATAAACCAGTTTAAAAATATATTTGAAATATTTTATTATTAAAATTTGATTTGGTACATTTCGTTCCGACGTTAGGCACAACTTCGAAAAGTAGAGGGGCGAATTACATTTACACGTCTATTCTGCACGTTACCGGAAATTTTGTAACCGGCAAATTTTATTACCGAAAAATGTTACCACTTCTTGTAACCGGCATTCTTGCACACTGGTAACGCTGTCAACAGTGTAAAACTCACCATACGGTGTTTGCTTTGGTGTGGTGTGAATTTGAACACAAATTTTACAAGCGAATCACAATGGAGATGAATAAGTGAGTGATTTACTAAAGTAAATTTAATAAATTATTATAATATCATTAATTTTTAATTGCAGAAAATACGCAAGGACAACCCAGCAGCAATTACGCTGGTATGTAGCCTTCGTAAAGGACCGTTCGGAGCTGCTCCAAGGCAAGAACACCCCGAAGGCACCGAAATTGTATGCTTCTTTCGGCATTCGAAAATTCTGTTTAAAAATTTTGTTTGGTAAACTAAATGGATCGCTGTTGTTCCGAAGACTTTTCAGTTGCTGTCTACGTAGGGATATTTCATCATCCTCCTCATCAATCATCAGAAGTCGCCATTATGTTTTTAATATTTAAAACTCGTATTGCAATTAGTTTAATAAAAAAATCAACGTTTAATACTTCACTACTCTTTAATTTATTACAAAAATGTAAATAAACGTCAGATGTTTTCTAGTAGTTACCACCTAGTGCGGTGGTAATAAAATTTTCCGGTAATAAGAACGTGCAGAATACCAAAAGGGTTTAAAAGTTGCCGGACGTTTTTATTACCGGTAATAAAAATGTTGTTACCGGTGCAGAATAGACCCGCTAGAGGCCTAAAAAAGGTCTATTTCGCAGTTAATTTATAAGGAAACAAAGGCAGTTCTTTTCAAATAAGTATAATATGAATTTAGGCTGATGCCTGAGCTTAAAAAAAACACACACACACGCAATAGTGAAAATTGAAAATTAATAAATTTTTCCAGGATCTTGTAAGTTATAAGCGACGTCGGCCGCAATTTTCATCTGAAATCAATAATCCAAATATTTTCTTCGTTGTACTCGGAAGTTAGGAAGGGTCTAAAACTATTTTTATTTTTGAGATCTTCAGTCTATACAAAGCAGTTTATTAAAATGTATGTGAAATGATGAAAATCAGTTAACTAGTTTTCTTTATTATCACTTACAAAATCTTGAAAAAAATGGGTTCGGAAAAAAACCGTTTAAAGTTTGCGTTCAAGAGCTCGGCGGGCTCGCTGCCAGCTACTTCCGAGGGGGATCTCTACCACGATTTCGAGAACTAGCTGTTGAAACTTTGCTCTGACACGATATTCTAAGACGAATCGATTTTTTGAAAAGTGTAAATATACTTCCCCCCCTTAATATATCACCTCTGATACTTTACTTGATATAGGCAAACATACTAACTCCGACTTAAAACGGACCCATGCAATGGAGGGTTAATTGTCGCGTGCACGCACAGGATAAACAAGTAAAACATAAAAGAGCGAACGAAAATGGAGATATCCGAACTCTTCGATTTCATTTTGGTTGGTAATTACTGAAATTCAGATTGGTATTATGTAATTTTCTAATTGATTCCCTCGCTCACAGAAAATTTTGTAATTTCTGCTGGTTTTTCCGAAAACTACAAATATGGCACATAAAAACAACGAATGACTAAAACTCCGAATGAGATTAGGAAATTTTCTAATTTATTCCCTCATGCACAGAATTTGCAGTAATTACTATTTGTATTTTATAAAACTGCATACAAGCATTTGCACACACACACACATACATACTTACATACGTGTGTTTAAATATGTAGCACAAATTGAATATAAATGTCATAACTAAAAACCGCACATTTAATCAGCAAACGCAGTTGAGCTCAGCAGGATACTCATATGCAGCAAAAATTAATGAATTTACAAAATTGTTTATTGACAAAACCAAAGTAAAACACATAAATTCAAATAAACGATTTGAAGCTTGAGTGAACGCAATTAAATAAAATCAATTAAAATAGTTTTGCAATGCAAAAATAAATATGTGTATGAGTGCATAGAAATTTACATACATTTGTGCGTGTGTGTGTGTGTAGTATGTAAATTCAATTCAAAATAAACTTTATGCGTATTTTTTTCTTCACTAAATTTGCCAAATAGCATTCAGCAGAAATATTGTGATTGCAGATTTTGTATTAAATTTATAACAATGCATAGCATGAAATAGTGGTGTTAGTTAAAAACAAAAAGCCAAACCATATCTAAAAGTAAGCGTATTCGATAGCGTAAAGACTTTCGCAGCGTACTGCTTTCGCAACTTTTCAATTTATGCGTAAAAATTCAACGCAGCAAAAGTTAAACACAACTTTTAGAAAACTTACGTGCTACCCCGAGTTAAGCGCGTAGAAAGGAAAAACAAAACATAAATATTTTTCTCACTGAGAGAACAAAGAAAAATGAAGAAAATAAGTATCGCTTAAAAATAGCTCATACAAACAAAAGACTTTTAACTGTGTAAAGACGGCTGGCTGTAGCAAAGTGAAAAGGAGTGGAGGAATATTGGTAGGACTTGAGTTCAGAATGTGATTGTGCGATGCACGGTGGGGTATTTGTCCCGGATTTCGAGGATTATTTAAAAAAAATGAAATTTAGATATCTTAATGTGTTGGTATCAGGAAAAATTAAATAAAATAAGGGAAGGTTAAATTTAATAGAAAGTTGCCACCTGTTAAAAAAAAAGTTGTATTCAATTAAATATGTAAGTTAAATCATATATTGCTATCTAACAACTGGATAGATCTGAATAAGATTTGGCACGTCTACATACATACATACATGCGTATATAGTCCGTTACATTGGTTATCAGAGACTCAAGTTTTTAAGGGTAGTTGCCACTTGCTTAAAAGGTCAAATTCAATTCGAAAAATGAATGAAATAAATATTCCAATATGTGCATCAAATAAACGAGGCTTACTAAAGCTTAATTTTTCAAATATTTTGATAAAGGTTGCCACCTGTTTAAATGCAAATTAAATAAATTTAAAAAATTAATGACATTTTACAATATGTGTATCGAAATAAAAGTTTTAAGAAAACTTAATTGCAAAAATACTTTTGGAGGGTTGTCACCTGTTAAAAGTTAAATTAAAAACAAATAAATGGCATTTAGCAATATGAGTGCCACAATTAAAGTTTTAAGAAAATTTAATTCCAAAAATACTATTGGAAGGGTTGCCACCTGTTTAAAAAATTAATAGAAATAATAAAAAGTTAAATCAAATCCATTTAATATTATATACAAGGCTTATTAAAGCTTCATTTTCCAAATGTTTTGAAAGAAGTTTGCCACCTTTTGAAATAAAAATTGAGTTAAATCAAAAAAATAAATGACATTTTACAATATGAGTGTCAAGCAAAAAGTTAAAAAATAACTACATTTCAAAAATATTTTTGTATAGTGTTGCCACCTATTTAAAAAATTAATTGAAATTAGAATAAGTTTAATCAAATCCATTTAATATTATATACAAGGTTCAAAAAAGCTTAATTTCTCAAATGCTTTGATAGAAGGTTGCTACCTGTTTAAATGTAAATTAAGTTAAATCAAAAAAAAAAAAAAATCGACATTTTACAATATAAGTGCCAAACTAAAAGTTTTAAGAAAATGTTATTTCAAAAATTCTTCTAGAGAGGGTTGCCACCTGTTTAAAAAATTAATTTAAATTATAACAAGTTAAGTCAAATCCATTTAATATTATATACAAAGCTTAATAATGCTTCATTTCACAAATGTTTTGAAAGAATGTTGCCACCTGTTTAAATGCAAGTTAAGTTAATTTTAAAAAATAAAGTACCTTTTACAATATGAGTGTCCAAATAAAAGTTGTAGGAGAACTTATTTTCAAAAACACTTTTGGAGAGGGTTCTTTCGTGTTTAAATACTTAATGAAAATTATAACAAGTTAAATCAAATCCATTTAATATTGTATGCCAGGCTTAACAAAGCATAATTTTCCAAAGGACGGTTGCCACTTCTTGAAATGAAAATTAAGTGATATTAAAAATAAATGACATTTTACAATACAAGTGCCAAGCAAAAAGTTAAAAAATAACTAAGTTTCAAAATTACTTTTGTACAGGGTTGTCACCTGTTTAAAAATTAATTGAGATAAAATAAGTTATACCAAATCCATTTAGGCTCAATAAAGCTTAACTCCCCAAATACTTTTAAAGAACGTTGCCACCTGTTGAAAGTTAAATAAAAAAACAGTAAACGGCATTTTACGATATGAGTGCCAAAATAAAAGTTCTAAGAAAACTTAATTTCAAAAATACTATTAGAGAGAGTTGCTACCTATTTAAAAATTAATGTAAACTATAAGTGTATTCAAATATTGAAATATGGGTTTCAACTAAAAGAGTTGTAAGAAAGCTTTATTTTGAAAATACGTTTGTATGAGGTTGCCACCAGCTTAAAAGAGTAAATCGAGTTAAATTCCAAGGAAGTAGGCCGAAAAAACCTTAATTTTGGAAATATATTTGAGGAGTGCGGCCACATATTTAAATTAATTAATTTAATGCCATTCAAAATAAAATATAAAGTCCAAGAAATAACAATAAATTAAACTCAAGAAGAAAAACTTATTTTATGATCAAAGAATAAAACTAAACACATAGCGATTAAAAAGTAATTCATTTAATCAAAGTTACAACTGCTACGGTCCCTGAAAAATTTAACATATTTATAATACTAATTTTCAGGTTTGGGAATAATGAAATTCCAAAAACTTGAATAAGAAAAAACACAACAACAGTAACATTTATTTTTAATTAGTCTTATATTTTTCCCTTCAAAACAAAAAAAAAAAAAAAATACTCAACATTCTTTCTTCTAGCACAGCTGAATTGATCGCCAGTTTGAGGGATCAATACCCCACTGTGCGATGGTTTAGAATCGCGAAATGTACATACATATATTTTGTGGGCTATACATTTCTACAAACTTAAGTGTTTTATAAAAAAAAAATAAATAAATACTATAAACACTTTTAGTAGAATACGAATGCAGAGTCACACTTTCCAGTAAAATATGGATTTATGGTAAGCCAGCCGTGTGCGGCAGCAAACACTTCAACAACAAATGTGGCAAGCTTTTAAGAAATCGAAGTGCAGTAAATAGGGCAGTGCAATAGCGAAGGAAAAGTATAGCGGGGGAAAAGTTATTTTCAGCACAAGAATAAAACTAACAAACTTAAGTATCTGCCTTCGTGTATAGAAATATTTTTCTCTGTTTGCTTTTCGCTCCGATTTTTAATACAACAAACAAAGTAAAGATACATATTATTCTTTAAATGCGTCTGCTGACGTGCCGTATTTTCATGATGAATAGATTTGCATGCGTCTGTCACATTTGCCAGTGAGATTGGAAGCAGCAGATATCCTTAATGCATGGATGTAGCCATAAATGGGGTGTGTGCTTCTGTTTCGTTTTTTTTTTTTTGTTTTTTGGAAAAATCCGCGTTGCCTTATGCAACAACTAAATTCAAGTGACAAAGTGACTCGACAAAACAAGTAGGTAGTGTAAAAAATTTAAAAGTTTTACGCGCAAAACTTCAAAGGAGAACACAAAATTTTTAAAAGTAAAGAAGAGTTTCAGTTCGGGAGAAACCAAACTTTAAATACCCGACGAATATTTTTTATTTCAAATAAACAGGAAATATAATACATTTTATTTCACAAACTTAAACGAATTTTATTTACTTGAATAAAAACAAAAATGAACTAGTATGCTTTTCTTTACCTAATTGAGTTCTTCGTTCCAAATTTAAACGAATTTTCTACATGATTTAGTAACATATTAAGTATTTTGCTTTTTTGCAAACTACCGTTACATTAACTTCTATAAATAAAACAAATGTAGCCGTTTTCTTTGTCAAAGCTTGGCTGAAACCCCGACCAACATATTTCGACCATATTCCTTAGACCCGTGGCACAGCCATAGGCTCTATTTTAATCCGTTAGGTGGCGCATGAATCGAGATGTTTCGAAAATCTGTGTTTATGGCTCGATTTTAATACATTTAGAAATACATGATTGCTGCTGATGCAGTAAAATATATTTTTAGAAAAAATTAATGTGCTAGGTGGCGCTAGACGCGAGTTATTTAGACAATCGGTATTTATAATCCAATTTTGATAAATTTAAAAACGTATAATAGGCGTGCGACAAGTTATATTTTTACGACAAGTGGAACCATTAGGTGGCGCTGGAATCGAATTATTCCGATAACCCGTATTTATGGTCCGATATTGATGACATTAGGAAAGTTTGCTGCTGGTGCGATTAGAAATGATTTTAAGTCCCGATGTAGCTCTGCAGTTGAGTTTTCCAGTAACTCCTTAAATCATGTACAAACCAAAAGTTAATAATCTCAAATATAAGTTAATCCACATTACTAACTATTGCTGTCCAAATCGCAGTTAGAGGCTTACACTTCATATAGGGTGGTAGCGTCATTACAAATACAAGAACATCATGTCATTTTTTCTTCTTTTAAGTGGACTGAATGACAGAGAAGGACAACCCTAAATGGAGGAGCGGTGGAAAGTACAGCAAAAGACAGAAAGCGTGAATTTCCCAATTCAAACGCAAATAGAAATTGAAAATTTTTACAAAACAAACAATTTTGGCATTTTCACCGCGGAAGGTGAAGATATAACAAGCATTCAGCTTATAGGACGATTTCACGTTATTTGAATTCGCCTGGGTTTGTTTAGTTTCACTGCAGTTTGGCTGTTATTTTCACAAACATATTGCGCAAACCAGGGTTGCTTAGAAGATTAAATTCGACAGTTAGCTTGGCAAGGCCTGTTTAGAGGGCACTCACTCTGTTTGTTTTAATTTATTCACTACTTTACTGTTTTAAATGAAGTGTGAGTGTTGTATTCCTTAAGCAAGTTTGCCAGTTTGGGTATTGTAATTTTGTTTTTTTTTTGTTTGTTTCACAGTTATTATCGTCAAAGTTTCATCGTCCTGCTCTTTGACGTTTCTTTTTGGTACTCCCGATACCTTTTACTTTTATCTACCAGATCTTTTTTGTGTTATTTGCAAATCTTTAATGATTTAATTCTTATTTTTTATGCGAGGTGAGAGTGGCAATACTCCGGCTTAAATTTTTTTAAATTTATTAATTACTATCTAATTAAACCAAGTGTGCGCCATTTTGCATCCGCGTAAATAACGTACTACAGATATTTTAAAACTGTTAAACAAAATTGTTTGCATACTTTTAGGCTGAAGGCAATGGAATTAACAATTTAATTGGCATGTGCGGCGGAGACTGACGCTTGCATTTTATATATTAGATTGGAATACCAAGAAATATACGAATTGTAAATGTAATTCTTTATAATGTTAACCTCTAACTAATCTAATCATTTCTAAAAGTATTTTTTCGCTTTAAAATTTTAAAATATTCTAATTCAGTAGACATTTTCTCTGCTCTTTCATTATTGTACCAAATTGGTTTGGCATCGTCAGCTCTTCACATCTATTCGATTACATTATGCAATTCCTCATGCTCCACTTGTGTTCCAGCTGAAAAATGGCACAGATTGCATAAATTCTGTAGCGCTTCGACCTTACAGCTGCCTTGCCATACAGCTGCAAAGCCAAAAGAAGGCAGATAACCTTGAGCAGCTTTGCACACCGGCACATTCAGTCAGTCAGTACAGACATTTTTTCGTAAGCTTTCGAACAATACAATTTGCATACATTCAGTATGCCAGGGATGCCACAAGTACATATTTACTATTAAAGTGAAAAAGATTACTCAATTCGGAAAAAATGCAGTAGTCTGAGGTAATCGCCGTCGCCAATACATAAAGTTCCAAAAATCTTTCTTTCGAACACTCCAAGAGCTATCTCATCGGATGTTGACAACTTCCATGCTTTTGCGCCATTGCATGACGAGAGACTTAAAGAGCGTTGAATTTGGTTCGTCGACAGAGGGATTTACTGTTCATTTGACTAATGAGTCCAAAGAGAGATTCTTCGTTGGATTTCGATCCTGTCATTGTTGTTGGTGTTAATGTTGGTTCCCATATAAATAAAGTACTCTACTTTCACAAAATTATAACTGTCTAAAGTGGCGCAGGAGCCAAGACTTGAATGTGCTGACCGTTCATTTGATGAATGCAGGTACTTCGTTTCAACTTCGTTCACATCTAAATCCATCCGCTTTCTTTTGTCATCCTTCCTTCCTTGGAACAAGCAGAACTCTGGGGTTCAAATTATCGAAATTGCACGATAACGAATCACCGTCTCCAAAACCTTGTTTGGTATCGAACGGGTTAGAAAGTTAGTTCCTAAATCTAACGGACCTAGTGGCGTTTTTTTACAGAGCCCCATTAGTGTTGCAGGGATGTCAAATTCAAACGTTGCGGTATATAGGCTACTTTTTCTCATGCCGTCGAAAGCTGATTGGAAATCGACGAAGAGATGTTGCGCCGATTCTCTTCTCACGGTTCTGTTCCATTATTTGTCGTACGATGGTAAACTTGCCAGGTCTAAAGTCACGTCACGTTGGAAATAAGCTAACCTAACTTCATCGTGGTCGGGTGACGGGATGTCAATGACGTCATCAGCGATGGTTCGGTCACCAAAATTAAGTTCGGTTTCGGTTCGGTTGGCCTTCGGCCAAAAAACGAAAAACGAACTTTAACCGAACATTTGTCAATTTTTACAAACTTTTAAATTGTACAAAGTTTTAGTTTTTTATATGTTTCACTTTGGAAAAAAAGCAAAGCAGCTTTTGGGATTTCCATAATAGCGATATGATTTGCAATAATAATACTGAAAGAAATTAATCATTAAATAACGACTTGGACACTTTTCTTAATGAACATTTTTGAGCACTGGTTTTAAAGTCCACATTTTCGGTTGACAAAAATAAGCTATTATTTTTTACATTACAATATAAAACAATTACATTTCGAGTATTAAAAATGCTAGTTTTTTATTGTAATTTTTGCAAGCATAAGTATGTTTATAAAATTAAAGTAATGCACCTTTTCATTTAATACTAATGTTAAATCTACAATTTTAAAAAATTTATTGATTAGTTAGTGTTTTAGACCTTGAAATTGTTAGATTCGTCTTCGACTAAAATTGGTTGAATTAAATTCGGTTCGGCCCTAAAAATCGATATTCGGTCGTTGGACATCCACTCAGATATTCATGCTGGTGGTGGAGCCTTGGAAATTTGATGTACACAAAAATTCAGTTTGGAGATGAATTCCTTTTGGTAAAAAGCTACTCTTCTAATCGAATCATTATAGCAAATTTGATTGCTTTGCGTGTAAATGCCATGTCAAGCTGTAGGTGCATGTGATTGGCAAAAATAACTAAACTAGTTACTAAATAAATGAAGGATAAAATGGGGGAAGGAGGTAAAGGTTAATATCTAATCTATCTAAATTGTTGACACACTTCACAGCTGTTGTTGGCACGTTTTAAGAATCTTAAATTAAAATTTTAACAAATTATGGGAAAACAATCCAGGAGAAGAGCAATGATAACAATACAAAATTAATTAGAAATGAATTGAAGGCTTTAATTTGTTATCTATGTGAGTTGTTTTATTACAAAACACATACTTAGTTAAAGTATATAATATTTTATAAAATGTGTATGTGAATTAGGGTGGTCCATTTACTACATGAATGTGGCTACGATATCGTAGTCGATACAGATGACCGGGTAGTCTCATTGTAAAGGGAAAATTCAGAAGGACTGCAGCTGAGGTGAAAGAAGTGAAGAGTGCTCTATGCGATAAAACTATACCCATAGTTTTGTTTTTTTTTTTTTAATTAAAACTTAACTTAAATAGGGCAAGCGCAATTTTCGCGTAAATATTCATGTCAAAAAAAGAAATTTGAAGAGAAATGTTCAACACCGTCAGCAAAAAAAAAAAAATATCAGAAATCGACGAGAATTTTGAGTCACTTTATTGTATTGAAAATGAAAAAGGACTGCACAACAAAAATAAAGATTTCTCAAAATTCTGATTACTATGATTGAAATGTGAAAATAGTTTTCTGCAAAATTTAAGATTTTTATTTATCTGTTTTTTGTTGGAATATATGTATGTAAGCTATATTTTTAGTAAAAATTTGTAAAACCTAAATATAGACAAACGCTTTGTCAAAATTTGCCAATACGTTGCGGTTGATGCTTGTGAGGGTTCCTAGGTTTTTTATTTGTTTGTTGTAAAATAAGTTTTGAAGGTCCATCTATTACGACTGAGTGCAACAGCCTATGAAAGGGGGCCAGAAGAAACAGAACGATAAACACACTGACACTGAAGATGATACAGCACCGACGCCGGTTTCTCTGCAAATAAAATTCTACAAAATTGACGGAAAATCTATTAATTTATATTAAAAGTGAAAAGTTCCATGTATAGTAAGTAAATGGCCGACGCATGACTGGGTCCAACCATTTTGTATCCACGTAAATAATGCAGTACAAAGGTATCAAAACTGTTATCATTTTGTTATGCATACTTCCAGGCGGCTTGCAGTGGAATTAACAGTTTGAGAGCTATATGATAAGTAGCAGGACGAATGGCTTTTATATAATTTAAATTAGTGAAGGAATATTGATAGGTAGTGATTTTGAATCATTGTTAAATACATTGTCGAATTTTCGCAGAAGCACCCAAGGGAGTTAGAGTATATACATAGTTGCTCTTGTTGATATTGCTTTAGTATTTGATCATTTTAATACTACATAATGTGATTAAAAAATAGTATTCTGGTTTTCAGTTTGCAGCAGATTTTTGGCAAAATATCAACAATTCGGGTGTTCAGCTGAAGCCGCCGACGTCATCTCTAAAAAGTTACCGTATC
This sequence comes from Anomoia purmunda, assembly GCA_951828415.1. NCBI lineage: Eukaryota > Metazoa > Arthropoda > Insecta > Diptera > Tephritidae > Anomoia > Anomoia purmunda. The sequence continues at coordinate 157,482,823 of OX639993.1, forward strand.
AGTCTGTAACTATAATATATGTATGTACCTCTCGGCTTTATATCAATTCGAACATTTTAAGACCGCTGCCAATTTTTGTAGCTCATAGTTCAAGCACGAAACATATACGTCGTTCCCGAATGATACAGATGTAAAATGCCAACTCACAGCAAAATAAACGAGCAATATATGTCGCAGTACTTAAAAATAATTCTATTATAAAATGAGTAATAAGTAATTTAATTGACAATCAAGTATCTACAAAAGAATACGCGCAATCATTGCTGCTTTTATTGAGTTATATGAGTCAAGAATTGATCGAAGTCGGTATGTACATATGTACATACATACATACATACGTATACTTATGTGAAGTAATTTAAAAATTTTTTATCAAGCTTCCATCAATTCACCTACGATTGCTTTTCTATTCATCAAATGTCTTTGCTACATTTTTCTTTATTGGATTCTCTTTAAATTTTCGTTGGCTGGTAAAAAGATTGAAGGCGTTTGCCATGTCATTTTTCAATTGAAAATTCAATCAACAATTGTTTGGTACATTCAATTTCGGTTCACATATGGGGTTTGTACACATTCATTGTATATATGTAGCTAAGAATTTCAGCAACAAATTTTATTTAAAAGTTGGCTTTACAGAGCTTCTGTAGAGGTTCGCATTTATTTAAAAAAAAGCTTCAGTTTCTTGCAAAAAAAAAAAGTTTGTGAACCTCCCACGAGCAGGTACACAAATTTTATGTAGAATAATATCGTAAAATTAAATTCAAATGAAAGTTCTATTGGTGGTAAGTAAAGCGAGGAAAGTACATAAAAAATTGTGCAATTACGTATGTACGATTTTATGAGAGTAGGCGTCTTATTCTGCAGCGTCCATTTGGAGAGAAGCCTTACAACATTATGAATTTCATAGGAAACTTTAAATTTTTTTAAGACAGAGGTATGTACATAGATACATATACTTTTAAATATCAAGGCAAAGTTATCTATAGCAACTATTAAATGGAGTTCATTCTACTATACATATATTGGAGACCATGTCAAAATCCTCCTAAAATATTTGAACTTGATCAAGACTGAGAGTAGTAACCAGTCATTTATAGTTAACGAACTATCAAACTGTCAAAAACAAAACAAAAAATGTATGTATGCGAGTTAATATCAGCAAGCACCCAGTATCCATAAAATTAATAATTGTGGTAAAAGAAACAATAAAACACTGAAAAATCGTTTGTAAGATTATCAGAATTATCACTATCTGCGCACTCGAAATCGTTATGGTGATGATGATTTTCCCACTTAGTCATTTCGAGCTATTTCAAGCGAAAAAAATCAAACCAAAAGGCAGAGTATTTTTTTACACTTCCCTTTTTCTTATTTTCAACTCGTACTTATTTAAGGAAAGCAATTGCAAAAACCCAACGGTAACTTGTAGCTACTTGCAACTTACAATTTATTATACTAGAATTGAATGGGCTACAAAACTGCATAGTCAAAAAATATCTTAAAAATTAAATTTATTTTTATAATGGCTGGTGCAATAAAAAACACTTTTGGGAAGAGAAATGCGCTAGGTGGCGCTAGAAGCGAGACATTTAAAATATCTATATTTTTGATCAGATTTTCATGACATTAAAACCGTATAATGGAAAAGCAATGGGAAATACTTGTATGGTAAATGGATGCGCTAGATGGCGCTAGAATCGAGCTTTTAAGGAAATACGGACTTATGATCTGATATTGCTGATATTAGAAACTAGGAAAGTAGTAAGCAACGCAGAAGAAGTCGCAGGTATCACCAAGTTCTATTAGTGTGGCTAAAAAATTGTGTAACTGAATTCTCAACAACATCGTACGATTTACTTTCTTGTTTCTCTTTGGTTGGATAGGAAACAGTAGTTTATAAAGGTCTACACGTAGTTTTCAAAATGTTTTTGATGATGCAGCTTTTTCACCCTCATTTGTACTCTTTTTTTATAAAAATAAAGCGCAATCCACGAGAAAACCTATTTAACTTTTTAATCAAGATTTGAAACTTACTACCAAGCTTAATTAAACTAAACTACACTTATTACCAAGTTGATATAATAATAGCCACGTTTGAAATAACTCCAAATTCGAGTTCATCTCTGATAATTTTTGTTTGCGGGAAATCTGAATCTGAAATTTTGACCTCGAAAGCTGAAAAACTTGTTTAAGGTTCTTCTTATGAGTTGCATTCGATCTTCGAAAGAGCCAATCGAACGAATTTCATTTGGTTCACTTCGATACAAGCATCGAATACAAAACTTAGATACACAAGGAAATACAAATTTGACAATCGATTCTCGATTTTTCAATAATCAGCGAAGATCGATAAGGGCCTAAGAGTTTCCACTGCACTTTTTGTAGATTTCGTTCGCATTCGCTAATTTAGAGTCATTATATATCTTCCACACCTCTACACCTTCCGGTGGCCGATTTCTATTTTTAAAATTTCTCTTATGCATAAAACTTTGGGCAATTCAAATGAAGTCTGAGGATAGAAATTTGTAGTATCTAAGAATTGTTCGTAGAAACAAAAATAAAACTCAACAAATAATGATTAAAAAGTAATTTTTTGTAATAAAAGTTGTAACCGTTACTATCTATGGCTATCTGCTAAAGATACAAAAGATATATGTAATAATATTAAATTGATGTGAAAAAATCTACATATGTATGTATAAAAAGAAATGCCGGCAGAAACAATGTCCGTGCCCTAGAATATCCGAATCCTGTAGCATTTCGAGTTTCAAAACTTTCAACACTAAATTAAAACAAATACTTAAATAGCGCTATCGTTTGATTGCGTTGTGAATTTAACTAATTTAGCAATAAATCGGCAGATCGCGCGCTTACCAATGACAAAAAATTTCAGCTACCTTCAATTCAATTGGTGATAAAGGGTTTTTCAATAGGGACGCCACAAAAGTAGACCGATAGTTACGACGCCATATTTTTCCCGCTCTTTTGACATTTCTCTTCAGTAAGGTTTGCCATTTCATCATGGAAAGATATACGATCCAACAACGAGTCGACATTATTAAAATTTACTACCGAAATTCGGAGTCAATGGCCTCAACTTTAAGAGCGTTACGTCCTATTTATGGTCGTCGTCAGTTCTGGCTGAATGGCTTTGTCAATAAGCAAAATATGCGTTAATGGACAGGCAGCAATCCACACGTACTCCATGAGTCAACATTGCATCCCGAAAAAATTACGGTTTGGTGCGGTTTATGGGCCGGCGGCGGCGTCATTGGGCCGTACTTCTTCCGTGATGATCAAGACCAGCACGTTACTGTGAATAGGAATCGCTTCCGCTCAATGATAACCGAATATTTTTGGACCGAATTGGATGATATGGACTTGGACAATATGTGGTTCCAACAGGACGGCGCACACTGGGGTAATTGATAGCAAAAAGTGTGATTAAATCAGCCAAGCCGCTCAGTAACGGAATTTTTATTTTTTTAGTTAACAAACAATTATAAGCTATAAAAAACATCATAAAACCATATACTTTAATGGAACTTTATTTTTTTTCATCAATTTTAATGAAATAAATATCTAATACTGAAATATAGAGCGGTTGTAAAATCATCATCGTCTTCTTCTTTGCTTTCGCAACAGCAACATGAACACTGCAACGTAGATCACTTTTACCCCTCCACTAAACAAATAGCAGCTTCGCCACTAGCTGTTAACCCTTGTTAATTTATAAAAACAAAAGAAAACAAAACAAATAAAAAAACAGCAACAACAATAGCTACACTTACTTGATGTACACTAGGGTGGAGTGAAAAAAGTTAATTTTAAGTAAAGTTTTTTTTAAAAATGTAAAAAATTTCAAAAAATTTCAAACTTAAAGCCAAATGTGCGACCTCAAGATGATTTCTTAAAAATTAAATATTTTACAGAATTGTTACTAAGTCTCATACACAGTAGATGAAGGGTACCCGTTCCCGAAAACAAAAATTAACTTTTTTCACTCCACCCTAATGTACTCATATCAAGTTTCCGTTGTTTTGCTTGAATATATATACAAACATAACATCTTAAGTCGACTTAAGAGAGGAATAAAATTTCGGTTTTGAAATCATTCTAGCTCCTAAACCCTTTACCCAATTTTTTATTATAATGTTTATTGTGATTCTTTAATAAATTTACTAGCAATATTTAAACCTAAATACTGGTTTACGAAAGCCAAGTCAACGTAAAAATTAAATAAAACTGGCTATGTGTAAAAATTTTTATTTCGACTTAAGATGGTATGTCATATTGCCACAGATGTGTACATATTTCAATTGCATGGGCATACAAAAAAATATATTTTTCTTAAAAACCGCAGAAAATCTGCAAACTTTTTTTTTTGTTAACATATCACTTATAATTGCTGTTTCAAAAAAAAAAATACACTTTCACTGAATTGAGTGGTATTCACATCTACATATATCGCTTACTATATACCCAAAAACACACATTTTATAAGCCTGCACGGAGAAAAACATTAAAAATACAAACAGACACTTTTTGTACTAATATATTTCATTTTAAGTTCAAAAAATACCTGAGGTAGAAGGTTCCATTGCTCAAAAAACTATACTTTTTTAATTTTTCAAGAAAAATCACTTGGAAATATCAAAACTCTTCTGTTTTTTACCTTGCGCGCACCAAAGTAAAGAAAACGTCAAATTGGCAATCGCAGTGCTGGATAACGTTAATTTTTTTTTCAATTATTTTTTCACATAGTGATGTAGAATTCTATTCTCTTTCGAACGATTCCAACCATGGTTGGGTATCTTCGATTTGATTTTTTTTATTAATCACACAAATTGCAATGAAATACCCCAATGTGCGGCGCCACAAGCCACACAGTGAATGTCACAATCGATTTATTGAAAACCAAGTTTGGTGAACGTGTTATCTCACGAAATGGCCCAGTCAATTGGCCGCCTCGGTCGTGCGATTTGACGCCGAGCCAGCGACGATTGATGAACTTCGTACGAATATCGAACGTGGAATTGTAGCAGTATCGGCCGATTTATGCTTGAAAACCGTCGAAAATTGGGTTCAGCGTCTGGACTTCATAATGGCATCGAATGTGCTTTCACAGGAATAAAGAATTTAATTCATATCCCAAACCGTTTTTGCTTTATTTAAAAAAAAACTTTTGTAGCGTCCCTATAGCAAACCCCTGGCATAACAGTAAATTTGAAAAAAAAAATTTACTATATCTAGTATGCACTGAGAAATAAATAATTTTTTATGAGATTGGGTTGCACACTATACAGTTATTGTCGTGTTTTTGAAAAGTTGTGCAAAATGTATTTTAGATTAAAAAAAAGAGAATAGTGATATGTTGGAGCGCGAAAAGGAATCAGGGTGTCCTCGAAAGTCAACTGAGAGAACAGACAACATACTGCGGCGAAGAAGTTTAAGCGACCACTTTATTTATTTTTTTTTTTATTTATAGCTGTTAGGAAAGTTTGTAAAACTTAAAACTAACAGAAGGGATAGCTCTGACTGCAGAGGTCTTAAGCTATGCTGATTTTTAAGAGTAAAACATATGGAGTACTTATATATCTAGGTTTGAATTAGTTCTTAGGGTAAATTATATGGTATACAAGTTTAGGTTAGTGCTAGGATGTGTGTGCGTTATAATAATTCTCTAGATATTCATGTGTGGGTTTTTCCAGTTGTGTTCATAGTGTGCTCGTTGATCTTATATGTGGTGGTAAAGGTTAGCTAATTTTAGGAATAGGATAATTTTGTTCATGTTTTCTAGGTTGGGGTTGTGAAGGAGTTGAGTGGGGTTGTCACTGTGGAAAATTTGTCTTCTCAGTGTTGTCATGGAATGGCAGGAGTCGAGGATGTGTTCTATGGAGGTTGGAGTATGAGCTTGACAAGCAGGACAAGATGAAGGGGAGTTTGTGTTTATGTGGTAAAGTTTTGTAATTTTTGTGTGTCCTAGTCGGAGCCTTACTATTTTGATTTGGTCTAGTCTTGTAAGTGAATTTTGGGGAATATATTTAAGGTAATTGCAGTTTATGTGTTGTTTTTTGTATAGTTGCTGGTACCAATTACTGGAATTCGGTAACAGTTTCTCATGCTCCGTTTGGAGTTCGTGTTTTAAAAATTTATTGATGTCTTTAACGTTGAAGTTTTGAGTAGATATGAGCGGCCGGCGTGTTGCTTCTTTAGCAGTTTGGTCTGCTAGTTCGTTGCCAGTAATATTAGAATGTCCAGGTATCCAGAGTAGTTTTATTTTTGGGTCGTACCTAATTAGGAGTGACCTGATGGAGCTTGGATAGAATTCGTAGTTATTTGTATTTGATATTGAGTTTAATGATGATAGAGAGTCTGTGCAGATAATGAATTTTCCTCTTTTAACTTTTACTATTTGAATTGCCTCTAATATGGCAATAGTTTCGGCCGATAGGACTGAGGAGTACAGTGGGAGCACTCCCGATTTAAGGATAGTATTTTCGGTAGTTACTGAATATGTGGAGAGTTTGTTTGATTGCGAGCCGTCGGTATAGATGAATGTGCAGTTTTTATAGTTGGCTTTGATTTTTAAGAACTCTTGTTGGTATATGGACTTATTTGTGTCAGTTTTGGTGTTTGATGTAAGGGATGTGTTTATGAGGCTACTCGTTAGTTTCCAAGGGGGTTCTTGTTTATTTTTTTTTTCGGGATAAAGTGGGAGATTTAATTGGGTACATTTCGATACAATTTTGTCGAGGACTGATTTTATATTTTTCTTACGTTTTCGTGTTCTTTTGTATCTTTTTAATATTTTAAATAAAGGTGTATCGTGGGAGTTTAGGAGGGATCTGGAGAGTTTGGTTGTGAGGTATTCGTATTTGTTTTCTATGGAGTGGATGTTCGACTCTAACAGCATGTTTTTAATTGGGGTAGTACGGAAGGCACCGAGTGATGTACGAACTGCTGAATTGATTTTTGTTTTCAGTTTGTTTAATATTGATTTTGGGGAGTCTCCAAAAAGGAACAGGCCATAGTCTATTTTTGAAGTAATTATTGCTCTAGTTATGTTGAGTAATGTGTGTGTGTTGCAGTTAAATTTGGCGCTTGATAAGCACTTTATGATATCGAGTCTTTTTGAGAGTGATGTTGCAAGTTCGGTAATGTGGGAGTTCCACCTGTAGTTTTTGCTGAGGGTGATTCCTAATATTTTAAGTGTCGTTACTGTTGGGATTAGAATGTTGTTTGTGTAGATGTTTGTCGAGCAGTTGTGTTTTCTGCATATGTGTATGTGTTTGCATTTATCTGGTGATAGATTGGCGCCCGAATAATGACACCATTTATTAATGTTTTGAAAAAGGGTATCTAGATTGTAAGTTGAGTTTTTTTGTTTATTTAATTTTATTATAAGGTGGAAATCGTCCGCGTAAGCGGTAAAGTTGATTCTTTTGTCGATCGATATAATGTTACAGAGTTTGTTGTAAGCTATTAAGAAAAGGATTACTGAAATCGGAGATCCCTGGGGGATTCCATTGAAAAGAGGCATTGTGCTCGAGGTTTGTTGTCCGACGCGTACTATTATTCTTCTATTTGACATGAAGTTAGCTACGTAGTTGATTATTTTTGGTCCCGTTTTCCATTTTTTTAATTGATCAAGTATTGCGTGGACGCCAATCCTATCGAAAGCCTTCGAAAAGTCGAGGGAAATGAGGGACGTGTGGCTTTTCTTTGAGAGTGATTCAGTTATAAGATGGTCTGCGTAAATCAGACAGTCTGTAACTGATTTTCCTCTTTTAAAACCAAACTGGTTGTGATGCAAGAAATTATTGTTCGTCACAAACCACCATAGCCTTTTGGCTATAATTTTGTCTAATAATTTTGCAATGCAAGGGTTTAGGGAGATTGGTCGGTAAGAGGTAATAATGGTTTTATTTTTGTTTGGTTTTAAAATAGGAACAACTAGGCTTGATTTATAGGATTGCGGGATATGGCTATTGAGAATATCATTAAAATGTTGAGTTATCCTTTGTTTGGTTGCGTACGAAGAGTTTTTGATCATGAGGTATGATATTCGGTCGTGACCAGGGGTGTTCCCTTTTAGGGTGTGTAGGGCAGATAGTAGTTCAATGTATGTGATGTCAGTTTCTATTTGGTTGGCGGATGGTGAGGGGTTGAATGTTGTTTGTGTTGTTTTGTATTTGTTATTGATGAATTCTTGGGAAAAGGCTAAGTCGTGAGAGATTTGTGACCAGTGTTGTGCGAAGTTGTTAGCTATCTCGAGTTTGCATGTGGTAGTTTGTCCTGTGTATGTATTTTGAATGCTGTGGATCGATGTGGTGTTGTTAAGACCACAGAAAGTCCTGATGTTAGCCCAAATTTTGGATGTAGGGGTTGAAGGTTGGATTTCTGATGTGAAAGCTGTGGTAGCTTTTATTTTGTTTTGCCTTAGCTCTCGACGAAAAAGCGCGTTTGCTCTTTTAAAGCTAATTATGTTTTCAACGTTGATGTTCTTTCTTAGATTACGCCATGCACGTTTTTTTGAGTTTTTTAGTTCTGTTAGTGTGTTACTCCACCATGGGACGCTGCGTTTTTGGAGATTGGGCGTAGTTTGGGGAATTGCTTTGTGTGCGCTTTGTAGAAGGATTTTATTTATGTTTGCTGCTTCCTTGTTAGTGTTTTTGCTAGCTATGCTATTATTGGTAAGGTGGAGTGTGGATAAACAGTAAGAAGTCCAGTCGGCAAGATTGGTTTTAAATTGGGGTCGTTTTTTGTATTTTCTGCTGGTTGTTTGTGCAAAGAGGGATATTCGTATGGGGAAGTGGTCGCTTCCGTAGAGGTCGTCTAGTGTTTTCCATGAGCTGTTAGGTGTTAAAGTAGGTGAGCAGAAGGAAATATCTATGTGGGAGAAGGTATTGTGGGTTGTGAAGTGTGTTGGGGAGTTATCGTTGAGTAGGATGAAGTTTGATTGGTCAAGGAATTTTAACAGTTTGTTTCCTCTTCGGTTATTTTTAGTGGAACCCCATCTCTGGTGCCAGCTATTGAAGTCTCCTGTGATAAGTGTTTGCTGATTGTTGGGGCTATGCAATATATTAAGGTCGTTTGTGGAAAAAGATTTGTTTGGTGATATATATACAGAGAAAATTGTTATTTTCTGTGTGGATTCTAGCTCTATTGCTGAGATATCGAAATTGTTTGAGTTAATGTTAGTGTTTGAGAATTGTAATGATTGGTGAATTAGAAGAGCTGTACCACCGAATCTGTTTGTTGGGTTATTGTAGACAATTTGGTAGTTTATAGGTATGGGTAAGTATTTTATATTAAAGAGGTGAGTTTCTTGCAGTGATAGTATTTGGGGGGAGTATTTTTTAATTATTAGAAGAAGTTCATTGTAGTTATTTAAGTATCCTTTGATATTCCATTGGATAATATTTAGTGTCATATTGATAAGTTATTAAATAGAGAAAAGAGAGAATTAATTAAATAAGTAAGATACGGATTATTGAACTTAATTTAGTGTAATAGTAATAGACGTAGAAGTGATGATAATTTAGGAGATGTCGAATAAATCTGAGTCGAAGACGTCGATTTTGTTGCTGCTGTGTGGAATTTTGTTTGCTGTTTTTACCTTATTATTTGTCGTTGTTTTCTTTAGTTGTGTTCGTAATTTTTTTGATATGTTTCTTGGGAGTATTTTGACGTTTTTTTTTGATGTACTTGCTATTTCTGAGTCTGTCTCGGATTCGCTCATTTTTTCGGTCGATTGTATGTTTGCTTTGCTAGTTGTTGGCGTCTGAGTGATGTTAGTGGAGAGTTTGTGTTGTGTAGAGAGTCGGCTAGTAGTTATGGGTTCTTCCTGCATATATTTTTCGAGGTGAGTTGTGTTCTGTTTGTTTATCTCGCTGTTGGGGTGTGTTGTTGTTGGGGTGGATTTACTTGCGATTGCAGCGTATGTGGTGTTGTTGGATTGGTGTCGTTGTTTGTATATTGCTTTTGCAGTTCTGTTGTCGACGTTCGATGTTATTTTAATGGTTTGTATTTCTTTCTCCTTTATGAAGATTGGGCACTTTTTGTCATAAGCAGAGTGATTTGAATCGGTGTGGTTATTGCTTGCACAGTTCACACATTGTTTGTTTTCTTCGCATTGTTCTTTTGCTTCGTCGTTTAGATGGTAATTGTTTGCACAGTTAGGGCATGTTTTGGGATTTTTGCAATATTTAGCTAGGTGGTTGTACCTCATGCAATTCTTACAGCGCATTGGTGGGGGTATATATGGACGGATTGGTACTTTTAAATACCCAATGTTGATTTTCGAGGGAAGTGTCGTAGTGTTAAATGTGATTGTCAAAAGTCCGGTTTCTACAAGTTGGTTATCAATTTTTTTGTAAATTTTTTTAACCTCACTTACATTTTGAGAGTTGAGTTCTTGTAATATTTCTTGTTCGGAGATATTTCTTAAGTCATTGCAGTAAATAACGCCTTTAGAGCAGTTGAGTGATGGGTGTAGGGTAATGTCAATCGTTATATTGTTAGAGAGTGCGATTAAAGTGGTGAGTTTATTTGCTTGTTTGCCAGTTTTTGTTTTCAGTAGTATTTGGCCGCTTAGTATTTTTTTGCATGTTAATATTTCGCCACATGTAGCGTCAATTGCTTTTTGTATTAAAAATGGGGATATGTTTTTAAGTGTCTCTGTGGAATTTGTTCTTGACATTAGAAGGTAGATTGGGTCGTTTGATGTTATGTGGTGTATTTTAGTTGCGTCCCATCGAAGTAGCGGGATATGTGGTGATGGTGTTGTTGTGTTGTCAGGTGGTTTATTCATGTTGATAGTCTGCTTTAAGCAGCGATATTGGCGTTTGTAGCCGTACTATCGTATGGTGTTGTTTATTGTTGTTACTGGTGGAGAATATTTGAGTTTTTTATTGTTTGATGTTCACTGTGTTGTTGTGTGTATTACACACTTATGTTCTTTTGTGTTTGAGTGTTTTTGTCTACGCTTTGTTTAATTTAGTATTTCACTATATTTTACGCACTGAGGATGGTCGTTTGTGAAGCTTCCGATCGCTTTGACGGTAAAACATAAACTGAGCGACCACTTTAAAAGTGCACTTTCTATAAGGGCGGATATGCAAAATTTTCACCCAGTGGATGTAAGTGTCGGAACCATACGCCGACGGCTAAGAGATAAGGGTTTATATGGAAGACGCCCTGCCAAAAGGCCACTATTAACACACAAAATTAAGACTGCACGAATTTCTTGGGCTAAAAAGTACCAAAATTAGGATCAAAATGATTGGCAACAGATTATGTGGTCTACTTTACGTACGCCGTTCAGGTGGTGGGAGGTTCCAGGATAATTGTGTAGTAAAGAAAGTTAAGTTTCATCAAAGTCAAATGATTTGGGTCTGCTTTTCATACCATGTTTGGGGGCCTCTACACGTTGTTGATGGAATAATGAATGCACAAAGATATGCGACAGTGATTAACAATTTTTTCGTACTCGCAATTGAAGAGCATTATTCTTATACGAATCGCCTGATTTCCCAGGATGACTCAGCGCCATGCCATCTGCAAAATGAGTAAGTTTTGATTGAAAACAAATATTGTATAAAACATCTATACAATACTGGTGTATAAGATCCTAATCAGCTTGAATTTTTATTTTTAGTTGGCCAATACATGTAACGATCTTATCTAGGGATTCTACGCTTAGATTAGCCTGGAAACTCGCCAGATTTTGACCCTATTGAGCACTTATGGCACATAATGAAGTGTGAAGTTGCTAAACAGAAGCCAAAAAATCATTTTGATCCTAATTTTGGTAGAACTGGTTTGGTATGGTCCCGTTAAAAAGAAATCAATTGAGGTCCTAGTGAATTCCATGCCTTCAAGAATTAAGGCAATTATTGAGGATAAAGGAGAGCCTATTGTGAAGTCTATATTTGTACCGTTAGTGGTAAAAATGATTTAGTCGCTTCAAGTTAACTTCAAATTGTTTTCTTTTAATTAATCATGAATATCATCGAATGTGCTTTTTTGTTAATTTATTTAAATTAATTGGCTATTCCTTATAAAAACCATTTTCGAGAAAAATTTTTGTGGATAACTAATTTGCACTATGTTGCCAAACAAATAAAAATTACCCTAATATTCTAACTTTATAAACAAATTACGTATGTGATCTTATTTCAATTATATTTGGTGGTGCGTTTTTATTGACCGCAAGTGTATATATATATGAAAATATCTATATACATATGTGTGTATTTATGTCAGTATGTGCATCTCGGTATAATTGTGTTAATCCATGTCCTTGTAACACAAAAATTTTTGGCATACTACAACGTTTTCATCAGCTTAGTTAAAAACCGCTGAGAAGACAAAAATATAAAGGAGAATGAATAAACACATAAAATGATGATGTAACAAGGACGCGTCAAAGGCAAGTATCGCAGTCGCAGTGACAACAGTCGGCAGTCAGCAGGAATATAAATGGTTATAATGTATACTATATGTATGTATTTTGAAGTGTAAGCGGCTTGGCTGTGTTCGCCCGCCCGCTTTGGTCATTAAATGTTGCAACATTTTATAGCGATTTGCATTTTTATTGGCAGCCACGACACGTAGATTGAGATTCATACGAGATATTTAGTTACGAGTTTTTGGCACACAAATTATACCCAGAAGGGCAAGATAAATGCAAAAACACAACAGTTACTTATGGGTTATAAAAAAAAATATTTAAATTTCAGATTGACAGACAAATCCTTAGCGTATGCTGTAATTCGCGTATTTGTTTCATTTTTGTTTTTATATGTTTTGCATTTTCTTATGAAATATATATATAAATTATAGTGTAATCAAATCGTTTTTTCCCCTCACACGCCTTAATTGAACTGCACGCACGCTCTGTGTAATTTCGATTGCATTAAAATCGTTTAAGAAATTACATTTTCAATGTCTTAACATTTTTCGTTGATTATACTTGTGTCTGCTGCAAGGCAAGTCGACATATTCCATTGCATAGCTGACAATAATTATCTTATCGATTCGGATCTACTTTGTTGTGGTATTTATCTTCAACAAACCTGTTTTCCTTGGGTTGCATTTTTTTTTTGGCCTGCAACCAATTACGTGCGCTTTTCTTTACCTTGTTATACCTTTTGAAATTAATAAATAAATATTTTGATTGATTAGAATACTCGCCCAATAATTGAAGTGCGCAGTGAGCTCAAACACAACCGCACCGGGGGCGTATACGTTACATTTTTGAAAAATCGATTTTTCTTACCTTAATAGAAGGGGGTTAATGCAAATTTGTATTTGTTTACTTTAAAATTTGCAGGTGTTGCAATTCATAATAAAAAGCTATTTTTGTGCTTACCTGCTGAATTTTTTGGTTTTTTTTTCTTTCTGTCATTTATTGAATTTACTTGGGAAGCTAAGTCTATGGTACATTGGCGAAAACTTTCGATAGCGCTAACAGAATATCTTAACCATGGTTAAATTGGGCGCTTAAATTATTTTGTGCTATAGATTTGAAAAACAAGGTATTAGAAAAAACCTATATATTTTTCGGAAAATCAATTTTAACATTCCTTTTTAAAACTTACAAAAATTAAAACTTTTTTCCTGATTTAGTTTTCCAAATATGATTCTCATTAAATTATAAACTATACTTTATCCAACGCAGTTATATTATCCAAAAATAAGCATAAAATAATGATTTCCAGAGCTATAATAGAATATGTTTCATATTTCCGGCTTTATTGTATTCTATAATTTTGCATAATTCCATTGTACTCGAGGCCACTTTTTATTAGAGAATATTATAAAAAAGCAAAAAAAAAAAAATTAAGTGGTAACGACGATAGCTGTTATTTCGGAGATCACCACATCCTCTTATCAGAGCTCCTTCTTTCTAAGTATTACCAGATTTCGGGCCATGATACACGGGATCGGTAAGCCAGTATTCAACGCTTACATATGTATTTGCTTTCTCATTATCACGCTTTTCACTTATTGCCCAATTATTTTTTTAATAGGACTTCCAAATTCAAAAATTTGTTTAGTAGAATTAGTAGTAGTAACTCGTAAAGTAAAAAAACAGTAGTAGAAATTAGTAAAAAAAAAAAAATAGTACTAGAAATTAGTAAAAAATAGTAGTAGAAATTACAAAAAAATAGTAGTAGAAATAAGTAAAAAGAAATAGTAGCAGGAATTAGTAAAAGAAAAAGTAGTAGAAATTAGTAAAAAAAAAATAGTAGTAGAAGTTATTAAAAAAATTGTAGTAGAAACTAGTATAAACAAAGCAGTAGTAGAACTTAGGAAAAAAATAGTAGTACAAATTAGTAAAAATTAGTAGTAGTAATAGTAGCAGCATTATTAAAAAACAGTAGTAGTAATTAGTAGTAGCATTATTAAAACATAAAAATAAAAATTAATAAAACCTGTACTAGTAGGAGAAATTAGTAAAAATACTTATAGCAGTACTAAAAATAGTAGTAGAATTTAGTAAAAATAGTAGTAGTTATTAGTAGAAGCATTATTAAAAAATAATAGTAAAAGTTAGTAATTAAAAGTAGTCGGAGAAATTAGTAAAAATAGTAGTAGAAATTGGCAAAAATTAATAGTAGAAATTAGTAAGAAAAAAAAAATAGTAGTAGAAATTAGTAGCAGCATTATTAAAAATAGTAGTAAGAATTAGTAAAAAAATAGTGGTAAAAATTAATAAAAATAGTGGTAGTAAGAATTAGTAAAAAAATAGGGGTAAAAATTTGTAAAAATGGTAGTAGAAATTAGTAGAAAATAGTTGTAGAAATTAGTAGTTGCATTAGTAAAAAGTGTAGTAGAATTTAGTAAAAATAGTAGTAGTAATCAGTAGTAGCCGTAGTGCGAGTAGGAGCAATCAGTAGTTGTAGTAGTAGTAGTAGTAGTAGTGGTAATTGGTAGTAATTGAAGTGGTGAAGCAGTCCCGAACTACTTTTTCCACATAATTGTATGTGTATCACAGAAAAATTATTTTATATCATTTAGTTCATTTAAAAAGTTTTAGTTTATTTGGTTAACTGTTTTATAGTTTAGTCCATGTAAATAGAATTACAATTTTTTCTTTTCATTTTTGTTTGTATTTCATATGAATAAATATCTGCGTCACAGCGCCAGCTAGCGGGTAAATTTTTGCACACTTATTTTTTTATTATTATAAGTAATACATGTTCTGATTTTGAACTGTGACTCCTGCGCTACCTGGCGTGTACATTTTTTGCGCACCTGGTTATTTTAATGCAAGTATTTTGTGGATTTCAACAAAGTTGAAAAATAAATGGGGGTTGTACGATTATCACGACTTTTGCGCCACCAAGCGTTTAAATAAACACTTCATTGCATTGGCATCGAAGTCTTACCTACATATACTGAGACTTTCAAGTCTCAAGCTCAACCGGAAGTTAGCGTAAACTCGACCGCAAGATTTATACCACATAGAGAACAGTGCAAGCAAGTTAAGTAAAACGTTTTAAAAATGATTTTTAACTTGCCTTAAAATAATAGTAAATCTATTGAGTTTAATCTTTTTTATAAAGCACTAAAATGTTACAACGAATTACTATATACGACTATAATCTCAAACAAAAAATAAAAAATAATTTACTGTAATTTTTACATTTCCATACATATTCTGTTTTCCGTTTACTTTTCTTCGTACTCTCAATTCTTAAATGTTTTGTAAACTTATGAATATGATGCTACTTTCAAGGCTAGTATTACTGTTTCAAAAACCTTGGCCCAGCACATAAGATTATAAATAAATAGTCGGTAATAAATTGTTGCCAACGCACTTACCTTAGTTGCGTCCATTCACAACGCTGAAAGGAAAAATTTAAAAAATATTAATTAATTAATGTAACAGAGAATAAACGATTAAGTTATGTATTAGACAAGTGCGCTAGGCAGAAGTAAAACTTCTTTGTCAATTTCATAAAAAGATAGACTACTATTTGAGGTGGGCTAGACCCATTTTTAGTCTTGAAACTCGCAACACTGCTGATGAAGATATCTAGATATTTTATGTATATGGGATTGACAGACAGATGAAGGACTACTGGGAGTAGGTGAACCTTTTAGTCTACACTATTACTTTAATGCAACACCGAATGTGTTATGAATCTCCTTACAGACAACTTGGATAAATTATGGATAGTATTGTAATACAACCGACTTTCATTTAGCGTAACGGCAAATAAAATCTTCTTTTTTGCCCATTCAAAATTAGTTCAGAACTGCACTAGTCCAAATCAGTTTCAAACAACTTTTGAACGAGTAACAAACCAGTCTTGAACTAGTTTCAAACCAATATATGATAATCTCTTGTTTATACTTTTGCTTTTTTTTTATAAAAAAAGAGTTTTTAGAACAATTCAAAGTATACAGGTTTATATTTATAGTAAAATAAAGTGCAAAATATTTTGGCAAATCAAATTCAAATTCTTACTACTGTTTTAGAGCACGCAACGACTTTGAGAGAGAATTTCAGGTCAGCTGACTTCTTTTATATGACTTCTCTTCCGCTCTCGCGGTCAGCACGGTAACGGTGTATCGGGCTGCGTTGACTAGGGTCGCATCATTTCTGTGCATATGAAAATGTTAACTTTGCAACTAACTTAATTTTAATATATTATTACTAAATCTTTTCATTATTTGTAATGTGTCACATTTCATTTCCATTTGAAAAAAAAAAACTTTTTCATATACTTGTACTTTAGAAGGAATTTTAGGAAATTGGTATTCAGAGCTTATTTTCTTGTTTCATCTAAAATGTAGAAGATATAACAAATAAATTAGAAGCTTTAAATTTTAAAATTACAAAGAAAAAACTAAAATAATTTAATCCAAACAAAAAAAAAAGCAATGCAACGAAAACGTCACCAAAAACTTCAGTATTGTCACCTTCACTAATGTCGCTATCACAAATGTCACTGACGCCGTGGCTGGCCTTTTATTTTAAGCAATGCATAACATGTGGTACTTAGGTTGCAGGAAGCACTTGAAGCAGGCTACGAGGAGTACTAAATAAATCTTGGGACTTGGTAAGAAAATATTATTGTCGGTAAAAATGGTTTATTGCTTTTGATAATGTTTTCTCTAGCTCAAAACAAATGGTGCAGTATTAGACAGTAAATCAAAGAGATGGTTTTCAAAGGCGCCAACAGCTTCTTCTGACGTTGTGACGTGAGAAATCACTAAGTGCCAAATCAAAATTGTACGGTGGGTGACCAATCAATTTAATCAATTTATTTCAATGATTTAAAAAATCTCTTGTATGACGAGCTGTATGAGAGCGCATTGTCTCCATGAATCATCTTTCGTTGTTTCTGCTCCGATCAACCAAGACTATTGGCAAATTAAATGAACACTGCTAATTGTGAAAGAAGATGTTACCTAGACCTGATTTGTATTAGTCAGATCTGAATTGATTTTAGTTAGCAGTTGAAGCATTTTCGCCGAAATTAAGTTATCCAAAATATCAGGTAGAAATCTACCTTAAATAAAATTTATGTTCTCAATTTTATAGTAGAACGCAACAGGGTTTTTGATATATGATATATGATATATTTTAACCTTCTAACTTTAGCGTTAAAAAAGGAAGTTAGAGAGTGAAAATTTTCCCCGAAAAGATGAAGGTGAAAGTCACTTACAGACTAAGATAAGTGCATTAGAAAGCTTAAGAAGTTCAAGCTAAAAACCAACCAACCCACGAAAATCTTCTTTCGTAATAATCAATTTCGTTTTATCAACTTGAAACTTTGACGTTATTGTAAACAACACAAACCACGTTCCTACTGTAGAAAATATTCTGACTATGTGTGCGCAAAAAAAACCAAATTTTACCACGCAAATGTCAGATCGAATCAAATGGTATTAGTGTTGAAAGTTGTAAAACTTATTTAGTACGCCTCGTCCGTAAGCACAATAGTTGGTACACGTGTGTGTGCTAGAAAGTTTTGAAAACCAAGTTTTAATTGGAAAACGGAAATTGAATTCAATTCGCAGAATAGCCAATGCAGTGCACCGATCCATTGAATCTGTGAGCTTTTTATGGCTTTCGAATGAATTCCACGTACTAACCGATACTGACAGCTATACAACATGTGGCAGTGGCGATAATTATTATTATTCTTCTTTTTTCCGATGAAATTTAAATAGGGAAGTGGATAATACATATGCCAAGTTTGAAATAAATCTATCAAGCCATAGCGATTCACTAACTTATTCCAAATGGCTGGTACTTTATATGAAGCTAATTCTTTTTATTTATTCAAAGTCATAAAGAGCTTCTTCTCTGTCAAACTAAATGTCGAAATAATGAAAGACACAAAGAGCAATAGAAAAGAAAACGAAAAGAAGACGTGGTAGTCAAGTTACTGATGAAAATAATTTTGAGCTTGTTTTTTTCATATTTTAATTTATTCAAAATTCATGTTATAAATCTCGGAGAATGCAATTATTTATTACTTTTCTAGTGAATCCCTGGGACCACACAAAAGAAAGTTCTTTGTTTCCTTTTTCAAAACTTTGTTCCATAACTCTTCGAAATCTTCTTTTTGATGCAAAAATGCTCCTATAACATATAGATGGATCTCTTCACAAAAAAAAATTGCAAAAAACAATGTATCTTATGAGTTTTTCGCGGTTAGGGCTCGATATCTATACTACGATAAAATTGTAGAAAATTCGTGTCCGTACATTGAAAATTTCTCTTTAACGAATAAGCGAAGGTGACGTAGGGAAGGTAATGGAATTTTTGTCTAGCTGTTTGCCTGTTTGAACTCACTAATCCCCAATACTATCTCCGATACTACTATATAGACCCATGAGGATTTAATTGGTGGCAAGACAGTAACTTCGGGCATGGCAGAAAGTAGGGCATATTTTATCAAAATATTGAATGTAAAAAAAAATATTTTTGTAGGTGATTTTTCTTTAGAGGGTAGCGGTGCTACCTTGCTATAGATAGTATTGAAAAAAGGGAGTATTGATAAAGATTTGCTGTATCTATTTGTTCATTAATTGAATGGTAGACATACATAGGTCGTGGTCACGCAATAAATGGCCGAAACTTAAAACATTTGAAATACTATTGAAGTCAAGCATGATAGATTACAAGACTTCAATTTGACAGCATCTGCCCGTTCACTGACTTCCTCTTTTTTTCTTTTTTTTTTGCTCTCATTTATTACGTCACTACGACTTGCTCTGTGCGGAGGAAGGTAATCTTGGTTTCTATCAGTCTTGGTTGAAGTAACCACACAATACATAGTGAGTGACCTGGTGATTGGCGCCGCTCATGTATAAAACCTGTTTTAATTTTCAGTTAACCGCTGAGCAAATACAAAGTTAAAACAAGACTTTTGACAACAACAAATCAACGGATTTTAATAGTTAACCCTTTAGAAATTCCTCTCATTATTGCGTGGCATAAGCCTAAATCTCCGTATGATTTTTTGGAGCCAAAAGTCTATCACTCGATAACCCCAAATGTACCTCCTATAAAAGTTGAAGAAATTAAAGCAAAAATTTCATTTGCAGCTTACCTCTCCACTGGGCACATAGAAAACTTCACTTTTAGGAAAAAATTGAGCTTCGTGAATAAAACCATGTCTCACAGATCCCATGTCTAGTTGGAAAACAAATAAAGTAGAAAAAAGAGGTTTTTATGTTTCTCTATTTGTCTCTAAATCGAATTTGACAAGAGATAACGGCAAACCGCTTCAATACACATCGTACAAAAAAAAATTTGTAGCATTATTAGTGAAGGTGGTGTCTTTCTAAATGGATACATTTTTACAAAGGTTAATTTTTAAATTTATGTTATAGTTATTAAATATTTACATTTTCCAAAATTTCATTCAATCACCTCTACTGTAATTAACAGATCTGCACCTGATAAGGGCGTAGTATTAATTGTGCAAACGAAAATAAAGTTTGTTGAACAAACGCACAGCAGCTGAAACCAAAAAAGAAAAAAAAGATATTGCCAAAAATACAATCCCAACTGTCTCAGCAAATCTACAGCATGTTACTAGAATCTACTGGCTTCTGGCGAATTTGAGTAGGTCTCGAGCTTCCAGAGCTCCTAAATGCTGTGGCTGCGTCCTTGACACTGCAGTACGTAATCATCGGATTTGTTCCAAGGGCTCTGTTATTTTTAGCTTCCTCCATTTTCTGCATCCGTCGCCAGTAATTCATCCCATCTTAGATACCATCACGATACCTGCCTATCGTATGCTCTCGTTTGGTTTGTATGTAATTTTCGCAGCCTTGCAGCTGTTTAGTGATGTTTAGATATTTGAGAGGACCCTGTATATAGTTTTCCTCCTCGAGCTCTAAATGAATTACACATCGACTATTCCCCGCTTCATTTCATCTTTGGTTTTACCACCTCTGCTTGGAATATAATGCAGTGGTCGATAGTTTGATTAGCTGCCGAGTTTCGAGTTGCAGACAGTAGATTCTAGTTCCCACTCCGTCCTTTTGAGCCATCTACAAATATATTAGTAGATTTGCGGTTAGGTTTCACTTTTTACACCAACCATTTTCCTCGAATCAAATCCATGTAGTCTATCCCAGAAGATAATTTGGGATACCTTAATAAGGGAAGCCATTCTAGAAGACCTAGACAAGAAGTGCTGAAAAAAGTGTTTGCCTTCTAACAGGCGGTTTTCTATTTATGATTCACATAAGAATAATGCTTTTAATGAATAAAGAAGAAGGTGCAAAACCCCGCATGAAAGCTTTTCTGTAGGTAGAAAAATAAGAAGACACGTCCTACATATTCAGTCCGAGATACTGGAAGTGATATTTTTGGTGGAATTCAAAGCCGTTCAGTATCGAAAACCTTTATACTACGTTGGGAAAAGTATCATATTATTGATATATTGCTGAATTACACCGCCTGTGGCTAAGAACTCCGATATACCATAATTGCTGTGCTCAAGGCCTTTTTCTATATTTAAAACCAATGTGAATGAAGTGCAGTCTCTGTCGATCTTCTTTTTACACAAGCACTACATTAAACTAGCTACTAATTTTGAGCTACAACTGTAATTATGTTTTAGGATTCCGATAGCAATAAACCCAACAAAAGCTATGCAATTTGCATCCCATATTACACGTAACTGCACTTTAATCAGCCCTACTTATAACGAAGAAGCAAACAGCTGGAAAACTACAGAAATCTGACGGCATCATTGTTGTAGCCGCAAAATGGCACCAGAATCATAGATGAGTATCAATTATACGGATATGTGCTTGGCGAGAAGTAGTAAAAGCCATAATAATAACAACATTCATTGCACATTCTAATAGCCAAGCAATACAACCAGTATATACGGGGTGATCCATATAGTGTAAAGAACCATCATATGTTATTTTGACAGTGAGAACTATTCCCCACTTATTTCCAAAACTTGTATGGTGTAGCTCAAGTAGTGTGTTTATTGAAAATAAGTATTGGCCGAAATGAGGCACCCACGACTGGCATGCTAGTGGACGAATCCCACGGTCTAAGTCGTCGTCGGCTTCGCACTGACGAGAATGTGGCTGCCATAGCCGAGAGTGTGCGACTCAGTGCTGGAACGACGATAATTTTGCACAAATACCTCGCATTATTCGCTAACAACGTTCAATTGACTCAGCAAATGAAGTTACACGACCATCCGCTTCGTTATCGCTACTCAGTTTGGCCCTTAGAGTAGCTCGAAATTGGCAACGATCTTACTTGAAAAATTCTAAAGAAGCTGATTTTCAAATCAAAAAAAAAAAATAATGCTACACTTGGTGATTGTCGAGAAGCCAATGCCTCCTCAGAGAGTGCCAGCTTGCCAAAGATTTTGGGGTGGTGAATCTTTACAATTGATGAGGGAAACATCATTTTGAGACAAGAACTGGGACGATCATTGGTTCTGCAGAATTGCGCGCCAAGTTCGGTAATCCTATTAACAGTCGTCTCGGCGATAGTAATTGCTCTCCTCACAATTGCGACATGTAGTGCGCTTCACTAACTTATTTTAACGATATTTGTATGGTTAATTCATCTTAACGAAAATTTTAACGATGTTGCTATTCAGCAGCCATTTTTTTTTAACGATTTCCGCTATCGCCGAATCAGCTGTTGAATATCGAAAGCTAAACGACAACAAATTTGATGTTGTTAACTTGTTTTCTTGAAATTAAAAAAGGAACATTATGAAGGTGACGAGGAAGCAAGCGCTCTAACAGTGGATCGAAGTTTGCTTCGGGATGTGGGTAATCCCTTTCATTGGAATGCAATGGAATTTCAGAAGCTGTATCGGTTAACTCCAGACTTGACTGAGGACCTAATTTCTCAGCTTGACAGGCTTTCGATGACCCAAGTGTAGCGTCAAGATGCTAAAGAAATGTTTGCTTCAACGTCGTCACCTTTTGTGGCAGGCACTATTGGGACCATCGATTGTACTCGTGTATCAATTTTGCTGCCAAAGAATTATGAGGAGGCCTATGTCAACCACCATATCTACCATTCAATTAATGTGCAAATGTTAAAGGCAAACTTGTATCAAGGATTCAAGTATAAAAACAGAAATACAGTTTATTTTTAATACATAGATAAATGATCCTAGCAAACAATTTTAAACATAAAACACAAATTTCCTGGAGCACAACACGATTCACAATGGATATTTGCAGAGATTACGGATATGCCTTGGAGCTGAGTTGATGACTATTCTACCAAATCACTCAGAGGATAATCAAAAATTCCGCTACAATGGAACATTACAGTATATAAAAACAATTATAAATATTTGTAGTTTGAAATAAACTAGTATCTTACTTCAAATTTATATTCGGCAGCACGCATTAATTTGTGTTTTGTCTATTCCTTTTTGTGGTTTTCACCCATTTGGCATTTGACCAAGATGCCACTCTTTATCACTTTGAATAACAAATACAACGAGACAGCTGTTAAGTGTCGTTAAAAATAAGCCAGTGAATCGCGCCATCGTTTCAGCAACCGACAAATATTACCGACAAAAATTGCGATTGTCGGATCGTTTAAAGTTAGTGAATCACACTACTGAACGCGTTCAACTTTTGTGTGGGGTGCCGTGACTGGCCAACATTTTGCGGAACATTACATTAAAAATCCAGGATCTTAAGGCAGATATTGAGTAAGGTTATCGTGAGGTAGCGCCAGAAACCGCCATCGTTAGAAAACTGGTTTAGCAGGATGCGCTACTGTGAAGCCAGCCGGGGCAATGAATGAAATTAGGTTCCATACATAAAGCGAATGTTTGCTTTTTCGAATAAAGTAAAACAAATTTCTTTTTATTAAAAAAAAAAACCTTATTTATGTAAATGAGCCACCCTTTTGGTATGTCCACACGCCGCCAGCACTTTAAACTTGCAACTGCCAAACTCTGTGTACTTGTTTGTGACACCCGTTCACTTGTACTTCCAAAATCTACCCGTCAGCTATAACCGGCATGTCATGCCTACCTGGTTGGCTGACAATTGGAAATGTGAAATCACAACAGTATGCAAACATAGAGGAAAAATTGTCTGCCACAAATTCACATTTTCTATGTAGCAACACAAATGAAAAATCAGCACTTTGGAGAATAGCAAACAGGCAGACAATGCTGCGGGCTATGTACGGTGGGTTAAAGGGGAGGCCAAATGGTGAAAACATTTAATTTCAACACAACCCGAATGATAGAGTTTTGGTTTGAAGCTTGGTTGGTTGATTGAGTGCTGGCCGAATGGTTACATTTGGTTTGGGGGTTTGTTGCGGCACAGAGAGTTGCATTTGATTGGCATTTACTCTGCTTTGGTTTTTGATTTTTTGCCTTGTTGTTTTTGTTTGTATTTTTCAACTTTAATTACAGGTTGTTTGAAATTTGAGGTGAAAATCAAGTTTGATTTCATTGCAATAACAGCAGACTGTCGACATAGAAGAGCAACTCGAATGGATGTGGGTTTTGTATTGAAAGTAAAATGAAGTGAAATTGGCACTATGACAACTCGTTTTCCAGCATTAATATTTAAATGGGTATGAACTTAAAAACGTTGAGATTTATTTGAAAATGTCAACCACGTTTGAACTCGGTGCGTTTTTTAATTAAAATGTAACATTCAAAGAGAAGAATTTCTGTGCAATTTTTATTTTGATTGATATTGTTTTTTTTTATGGGAGGGAGTGCGCAAACAATTTGGCGATGGTTTTGAGTAGGTATTGAGGTTTTGAGAATGTTTTTTTTTTCTTTTTGGCCAACATTGCAAATAACATAATTTTGGAACTGTGTAGCTAAAGGAACAAGTACCACATTTCGGAACATTAATTTGAAGGCAAGAATGAACTTGTTTTAATTTCGGCACACAACCAACTACTTGTTAATTAAAACTCTTCAAATCGACTTATCAAAAATTCCCATTCACGGAGAAATCGCTTCTTTTTTGTTGATGTAAGGATTGGAGCACTCTGGAATTTTGAATGCATGATTAGTTTAAGTAAGTTATAAAAAAATGCAAACGCGTACAGTCCCTTGGAGCTATAGTAAAAATATCTAAATTGTAAGAACGTGTGGTGTCCGGAGTCTGCATTAGCCTAAGTTATTGTAGAGTAAGTTGCAAAGGTGTGTACTAGGGTTAAGGCTTAAGAACCAAAGTTGTTTGTGTAACTATACCTTAAGTCTAATCGCAACAATAAGATTCGTTGTTACAAAAATGTACAGCTACATCAAATCCTTTTAAATAAACCGAATAATATACAGTATAGTTAATATGCAATATTCATCAAAATGTGCTCCGTTCAACCTCCGGTATCCCCTTTATAAGTAGGTCACATTATTTTTAATTGCCGAGCTTAGCGAAAAATTTCTTCAACACAAAAGCATCGGACACTGCCTCTATGTTGACGACCAGTAACTGACGTGCAACAGCAAGGGCTCTACTGAAATCAAAAGCCACTTCGAAAGTGCTTTGTCAAGCATCAATAATTGGTCTCAGTACTCGGGTGGAAAAAATAACAGTAGAAAAATGCACGAACAATAAAAAATAGGTTTATTGAAATCCAAAATATATTTATGCGCACGCATGATATTTATCCCAACCTTGCACTGTACCTACTCATTTTGCTTACATTAACGGGAAATGAAATGATTTGGTCCTGCTTTGTCTGGCCAGTAAAATTCAAACCGCCTTCGATTCCAATCTTTATATACCATATTGGGCATCGAAGGGGATACGATAGTAGTTCCCAGGGATACAACTCAAGAGCATTGGTCCTAAAAGATACATATCCTTCTACTATAGAATTATTGATGCTATGCTTAATAAGTGGGAAACCGATTCTACAGTAGGTAATTCACTTGCAAGAGCATTGGATCCATGAAAGCCTGCCTCCGCGGCGTTACAGGAAAAGTCGGCAATACTGTCTGCGAAGTAGAGAGTTCGGCATTTAGCATGTTTACAAGCTGGTGCGCCAAAGTGGGCCTTATCATAAACCCCCAGATGGCCGTTCTGCAACCGTTAACGGGAAGTTATAACACGAACATGGAATTTAGAATTCCTGTCACTTATTAGCAATAGAAACTGTCCACAGAAAATTTTCAATATTGGATCCCTATAACTTATAGCTTTCATACAACTGATGTTACAGATATAGGGTTTCATTTTTAAACTCCTTAATTTAGATAATTAAAACTGCAAAATCACACAAGGTCTTCTAATCAAATAATCGAGATTGTAGCTTTATAAGGTAAAGCCTCCATACTACTCATTGCGCAGATATGAGAGTTTTCTTTAAAACTATTGGTTTCAATGATTTTTATTTTATTTTATTATTATTTTATTAAATAGTACTTCAAAATTTTATATTTTTACGCCAAAAAAGCAGTAATAATTTAAAGTTAATTTTTTTTTATTCACAAAATGTATGATGAAAAAAAGCACTTGATTTATCTGTTTCAGTTAAGAATAAAAAATATAAACATAATAGTTGTTGATTTCTCATATTATTCCCAAATAAAAAACCTGGCCTCAAGCTCTATAAATTATACAGACGATTCATAAATATAAGGCCAAAAATAATAAAAAATATATTATTTTCCCTTATATTGATAGTCATTTGTTATATTCTACTAAAATTTTAATACCCTTTCGCATAAGTGGGCCCGAGTACACAAAACAAGAAATAAATAAATTTAAAAAAAAAAACAAACAATCGACGTCAGCAGCTAGCTGACCACAAATTGTTGCTGAATAAAAATAAATCTCTTGTCAGTCTACAAATACTTTTTAATTGATTTCTAATGGCTCAAACCAACGTTGACTACTTGAATGCTAAGCTTAATAAAATAACACGCAAAGCTCGTAAGTCAATTCGCTGCAAACAAAAAAAAAAGTTTTCAAGTTACTTTAAATAAATTGTAAAATAATTGTAGTAGCGAATGACGACAAATTAGGTGAGCATAACGACAGAACAAAGAATGGGCGACAAAAAAGGAACTAAGAAATAAATTTAAAAAAAAAAATAAACTCGAAGTTGATATTCAAACCAAATATGCGTCTAAAAGATAACCCAAGGGAGACGTTAGCCAACTGAAGGCTTACCAACGCAAACCGAAAAACAAAAAACAAAAAAAAAAACAACTTAAAATTATCAGGCATTAAGAATTGCGTGTGGGATTTCCAGTAACTGAAAGTAACTAAGTAAATAAATTCTGCAGATGACTGAAATGCGTTGGGAATGGAATCACAGCAGAGACAATTTGGTAGCAACAAATTGTAAATAACATCATTTGTGTAAGCCTCAGAGAGTTGTCTAGAATGCGTTGCATTGACACCAGAATATGCCAAAAATTTTACAGCTCCCCACAAATGTGTCTGTATGCGTTTTAGCGTGCACTTCTATAGGTTGGCATACTGTACGTGCACACCTTGGAAATTTCGACTCGCCAAGCACGCCAGCAGGCAAACAACAAACATGGCTTCACCCCGCCAACATTGACAGCAATGACATGCCGTAAACCGCAACAAATAGTAGCTGGTCAGTCGAGACAGTTAGTCGTCGCTGTTTTTGGTCGGTTTGTTGGTTGGTTGGTCGGTCGGTCGGTTGGCAAGCAGTTAGATCGGTGTTAGCCCGGACAAGGAGCAAACAAAAATTTTGCAATAGCTATTAGAGCCAATGCGCGGCTAAATGCTGTTGCTGGTGATGGTGATCGTGATTGTTCTTTTTCCATCTTTGTTTTTTTTTTGTTGGTATTGTAATTTATTGGCAATTCTTTGGTGTCAACAACGACGGCAAACTGCAAGAAGCAAACAGAGACTGGGGGTAGCTAGAAGTATGTAGCGAATTTTCAGCGATGGACACGTCCAACACAGAAGTAATAATAGTGTAATAAAAATACCACCATGTCAAATTTTAAATGTTAAGCTTTAGTGACAATATTGGAATTGATTCGCTAGCTAAATTTGCTCGAATTTTGTGGTAAATTTTATTAACGTGGAATTGATGGAAATAGGAATTTAATAGAGGTCCGTCTGTATATAAATAAACAAAAATATGTGCATATCTAAAAAATCAAAGCGTTGCTTTCATGCGAAGGCAAGCACGTTGAAATTTCACAAACAATTCATTTTTAACTATAAAAAAAACGGGAAATGTTTTTTTTATTTATTAATTTGGCTTTGCAGATGTAAGCAGAAAACGCATTGCGGTTTCTCACACATATAACTTGTATATAATTTAATTTAATTTTTTTCCAAACAGGTGGCAACCCTCTTCAAAATATAGTTTTGAAATTTGTCTTCGCCGAGACGAACCGTTTGACACGATTTTTTAATATTTCATATAACTTGTGTATAATTTAATTAATACTGTTTTTAACCGGTGGCAACCCTATTTAAAATATAGCTATAGTTCATTTCCTCGCAGAAATTAAAACTTTGGCGCCAACATTTCAATATTTCATATAACTTATTTATATTTTCATTTAATTATACTTTACAAACAGGTGGCAACTCTCTTCAAACTTCCCTTTGTCGAGACGAACCATTTATAAGTTTCATAAAGGAACTTGTTAAAAGTTAATTAAATTCGACTTTTCAAGCAGGTGGCAACCCCCTTCAATATATAGTTTAGAACTACATACATATATACTCAACAAAATTAACCCTTTGATATCCATACTTTAATATTTTATATAGCTTGTGCATAATTAAATTAAATTCGACACTTCGTATGGCATCCGTGCTCTTTGACTTAAATGCACTAAGAAAAATCTTCACGGAAAATATCAATCCTATCCATATTTGTTTCTATTTTGAAAGTATTCATTCATTCCTAGCGAAGCACTGTTATTGCGCATAATTCAAATATTTTTTTCTGTTTTGACATCTGCTACTTTAGATTTCTGGCAACACAGTCTTTCCAATTTTTTTTCGATAGGTGACAAACCCAAATTTTAAATATGCTGTAGAGCTCGGTCAAACTATTTTCATTCAATATCTGTACGCCCATATAGTATAAGTAAATATTTTACATAATAGCTTTTTTGCAATTTTTTATAGGTGGCAACCCTGATTAAATTTTCTCCCGTTTAAAATTTGATCATACATTTCCATTAAAATAGTATTATTACGTTTTGTTTTAATTACAAATTATTAGTTTTGTTTAATTTTTCGCGTCTGGCAACATCATTTTTCCAATTTTTTCTACAAACCTTCTAGAGACCCAAATAAAACAAAGTGAAAAGAAACTTTGAAGCGGTTCGAGAGTTATGTGATCAAATCATTTTTATACCCGAACGCCCAGTGCCCAGTATCTTATAACTTTGTTCATCTAACGGTTGTTTGTAACACCGTAAAGCAACGGAAACAGATATAGCCGTATATACCATGTTCAAATCGATTAAGCCGTGAACTTACACTTTAAAGTTTCATAAAGATCGGTTGATAACTTTGGCCGCATAAAAAGGGCTCACATTCATTTTTGAATATAAGATCAACTAATTTTTTTAAAAACAGCAAGCACTATTTATTTGAAATAAAAACTTGCGACGACTGTTTAAAGTTTGTTATACCTTCTAACTTGTTTTTAATATAGTTTCTCCTGAAACTACATTAAAGTAATCTCAATAGTTTGTGAAATGCAGTACTTTATTTATGCAGATCTTTTATGCTTACATTCTCCTATCAACTGAGCGAATTCAATGATTATTTTTTCTGTTTTTATCTGCAACAAAATCCAATACAAGCTTCGATTGTTTAATTATTCTACATTTCAATGCCCAGTAACAGAAAGCAGTCTAGACTTCTTTGTCCGTTATATGATGATTTGCCCTTTTGTACTATTCAATTCAAAATTTCTCATTTAATTTCTACAAACCAAATTTGGTTCACTCTATGCCATTAGTTTACCTTTCTGAAGCCACATACGCTGACTTGAGGCTACTAAACTGAAGTTTGTGTACACATTTTCTGCCCACTACTACCCGCAACGTTTTAGCCACCCAGAATCGTTGTTGCCACCGCAAACGGCATTTGTTTGTTAACAGCATGCAGTGGCAACACAGAAATAGCAAAGCTGAGCAAAACATTCACATAGGAATCCGAAAAAAAAAAATTCCAAATTGCAAGAATTTCAAAAATTAGCTGACTGCTGAAGCGCCGCAAGAGCCATTCAGCTCGGCATATTCAGTCAGTCAGCTAATGCTCCACAGGCTGTCAATTCAGATGTACTTTGGCTTAACCACCGCAACGAAGGCATACTTACATTTTAAATTTCTAAGTGCGTCGCACTATGGGACGCCTGTGGACAAAAATAAAAATGCATTCTTCATTTCGAAAGATCCAAATATTTATACACAACTGCTGACAAACCGTTAGCTAAGCGATAGCAAAAACAGTTTAAAAAATATATAACTTTTGTAGCTATGTGAAGGTTTTAAAGTTTTTATAAAAAAATATTAATTTCGTAACTTTTAAGTAAACCTAATTTTCTTCCATGGGATGAAAATAGTATTAATTTTTTATGAATTTTCGTATGATATTTAAAAAATTCTTTGAAATATTTTTGAAATTCGTTGAATTTTTGTGAAAGTGTGCTAATTTGTTTTATATGTTTTTTGTTATATAATATATAAAAAAATCTCGAGTCACGTGTTTGTGGTCGAACTTCTCGACTGATTTTTATGAAAATTTGTTTGTATATTAGGTAGGCATGAGAGCAAGACGAAAAGTATATTTTGTGTTGGTTGAGGCTAGCCACCTGTTTGAAAAGTCGAATTTAATTAAATTATGTACAGGTTATATGAAATATTAAAATATGGAAATCAAACGATTCGTCTAGGAGAGGAGAAGGTTAATGCATATATTTTGGAGAGGGATGCCACCTGTTTGAAACGTCAACTTGAATTGAATTATTCGCACGTTATATGAAATGCTTAGCTAGCCATATTTTGAAGAGGGTTGCCATGAGCTTCAAAAATCGAATTAAATTAAACTATACACAAGGTTCACGAAATCTTAAAAAATTTGCTTCCAACGGCTCATCTCGGCAAGAGGGCTCACAAATAACTTTATGAGGGTTGCCACCTGTTTTAAAAGTCGAATTTAATTAAATTATACACAAGTTATATGAAATGTGAAAATATGGCTGCCAAACTTTTCGACTCGCTGAGGAGAATTTTTATAGCAAGCTATATTTTAAAGAGGGTTGCCACTTGAGTGAAAATGATAATTTAATGAAATTATATACGACTTATAGGAAATATTAAAATATTGGTGTCAAACCATTTGTTTCGCTAAGAGAAAGTTTATGGATATATTTTGAAAAGGGTTGCCACCTAATTTAAAAGTGTTATTTAATTTCAATATACACAGGGATATAAAATATTAAAATATGAATATCAAAATGTAATCCTTAATCTAAATTATTTGTATGAAGAATGAAAAGTTGTTAGTCATTTAAACATAAAAAATTTTTAAATACAATTTGATTTTCAACATAATGCATCAAAAAAAAAAAACTATTTCATACATTTGGATGTGGAGAGCGTGATCTGAAATTCAATTTCAACCTTAATTGGCGGCAATAATTTTTATATAAAAAATCATGATTTAATTTTTTGTGAATTTTATTTGTACGATCACATTTGATCACAAACTATCACATTCGATCGGCATTTTGTTATTTTTATTTTTTCGGTCAGGTTGATCGTTACATTTTAATTTTTAACTTTACGATCAAATTTTCACAATAATCGATTCTTATTTTCCCAATCATATTTATCGATATTTTTTGATTTTTATTTTATTCGATAAAAAATAATTTTTATTCTTGGATTTAAAAATTTTAGTTCATAATCGTATTGCAATTCTGGTTTATGATCAATGAAATAAAATCACAATATACCGATATGATCGGAAAAACTTGAATTAAAATTAAAAATAAAATGTTTAGCATCAAGGAAATAAAAATTAAAAATCACGATTATTTCTGATCGCAGAAATAGAAAAAAGCGAAAAATCTATCACCTGAAAACATTCGTGTTTTGTTTTGAACGAATTCACTCCAATGATTTTTTGATCCGAAAAAAAAATTAACGACCATTTTCGCCGTCCTGATATAATTAGAAGCCATATACCAAATTTTATAAAAATCGGCACACTTTTATTTTCCCCGCCATCCGCCGTAAAATATATGAACGCTAACTATTTTTGGACGCAGATGGTATGGAAACGCGACACTGTGCGTCGCATTTGTAAAGCTAACTTAGCACATACTCGAAATCTAACATTTACGTTTAGTACATGCGGTGACAGGCAACAAGCGTTGGTGGCCTACACGCCGCCCAAAGTGATGCGGACATTTACGATTGAGTTGTACCCTGCATCAGGAAATTCTATACCCATACATTCGCATGTAGATAATTATAGCACACAAGGGCCGCTTTGCTTGTCGTCTGGCTGAATGATCGGCTTTCACGATAGGCTAGTCAAAAGCGTTAACCACATTCTGCCTCGGTTGCCAAGCGCTGCTCGATTACCCCAAACTCTCCTCACATAAATTTATTTACCCTTTCACTCAACGCTTCTAATTCTTTGGCTACAACTACTCTGCAAAATTGTAAATTCACAGGAATCCGTAATTTGTTTGAATTTGCCATTTGCTTGGAGTCTGTGGGAGCCTAAGCGCTTGCTTTTGCTTTTATTTGAGGCATTTCTATCTACGATACTTTACGGCAGTACCTACTACAATTCCAAACATAAATACTCGTACAAGCCGGCATTCAACTCTCTGCTCTGCTATCCATCAACCGCTTGATGACTGCCTCTGCTCGGTTGGCATTGGGATTGGGTTGGTATCGTCGGTATGTTGCCTTCAATGGCTCTCCTCTAGCTGCTCTTAATATTTTTGTACCGGTGAAAAAAGTGCCAGCAGAGTAGTGATATTTCCTTTTCTTCTTCTACTAATCTAAATTAAATTGTCATCAAAATCAGATGCATCAGTTTCTATTCATTTTTAATGAAAAGCTGCAATTTTTATTTTGCCTGCTAGATGCATCTTGAATATTTACTTCAATAAATTCAGACTTATATTCAACCGGCCCATTTCGGTATGGCAACAGTTTGTGTTTGGTGCTCAAAATATGGTAGTTGTCATAAAGCATGTGGTATAGAATTCTAGAGACTTTAATTTGGGATAACACTTTACATATGTTAGATCAAATTGGCGGTTTCCGAACTTTTTTTTTGTCTTGCAAACTCGAGACCCAAAAAATTGAGCACCATCCTCTTATTACCAATCAAACCTAGGCATCTCAATGTATTCTCGTTTTACCTCTTTGTAGTGGCATCTATTCAAGCAGTAGGCAAAATACCTAAACTGTACTGAGCTTTATTGCTGAAGAGTGATTTTCTAGTATAGGTCAGAAATGGGTAAGAACCAGGGCCCGGGTAACGAATTCTAACCCCGCCAAGAATCTGCAGAATATTTTTAACAAATGTCCACTTGATTCGCGACACATCATTATTGATTGAGGTCAGAGGAAACCAAATGTTTGCTATTTAATGAGGGTAAACGCCTAAATTTATCGGAAAATGTTCGCGAGTCTTTTTAGGACTGCCAACCATTACCGTGAAAAATAACTCCATTTACAGGCTTGTCTATTCAAACGAAAAGAAATTCAACCTTGATAGTCTTGGTTGCTTTCACAATGCGCCAATAATATACCACAAACGATTTGAATGCCGAATACCCAAATGTTCTAAAATAATCAGGTTCACGAGCTGATTCGATTTAGCCATGCCCGTATGTCTGTTTGAAAACAAACTAGTCCCTCAGTTTTAGAGATATCTAAATGAAACTTGGTGGGCAGATGTACTTCTATAATGTATTAATCATTTGTCGGAACCAAGCAGATCGGATATTATATAGCTACTATACTACAACTAATTGCTCAGATATGAGGATCGGCGTTATAAGTCCTGAATTAGAGTAGATAATAATTTGAAATTTCTCACTCCTCCCACTTATAACTAATTGAAAATGCACAACGAAAATCATCAAAATCGGGCCACTATAAGTTATAGCTCCCACACAACTGACTATTCAGATATGAGGTTTTACGTTACAACTCTTACACTAAAACATCTAAGGACATGAAATTTGGTACTACTTTCACTTAGAATGAAAATAAAGTAAACAATGAAAATCATCAGGATCGGGTTTCTATAACTTGTTGCTCCCATACAACTGATTGTCCAGATATGAGATTTGGTCTTAGAATATGATAATAATTTGAAATTTCTCACTCCTCTCACTTATAATTAATTGAAAGTGCACAATAAAAATCATCAAGATCGGACTACTATTATTGAGGTTATGCTTTAAAAGTCCTATATTTAGACAGTAAAACCTCCTACAGGGGTCATGGCGAGATATTTTTTAGTTATAATGCTTAAATATCATTAGTTTTCTGAATGTATGTAAATTTTTCTAGAAAAATCCAATTTATTTTAACATAGGTACTTTACTTTATTTTAGTGTATTTCATTTTGTATGTGGAAAATAAATAGTGCTGAATTTTCTCTAGATTGAGTAAACGTTTTTTCAAAATGAATAAAAACCTACATAAAATAAAGTATGTTTTTTTCAAAACTAGTTAATATTTCTTCAATTTGCATTTTTCTTATCTTTTTGCAATGTAATGGGTTGTGTGAAGCTGGGGATATTATTTCAGATGATGCCGTTTAATTACGGTCAGATCGTTAGATACGATAACATTCCGTTGTTGCCGGGTGTTTATTTGGACGTCTATGTATGTATATCATTCGCCTTTCTCCAGGAGCTGACTTTGTACGATTTTAGGAGGTTCTACGCCATGGTTACGAATTTGACTTCCAATATTTCTTTAGTGGAAATTGGGGTGTCATCGACGTGGATCTCTACTTTTAGTTAACTTAACATCCTTCGTATATTTTATAAGAAAAAAGATTAGTAGACGGATTGAGCCTCCTCAGGGGGAAAGCAGCAGCAGTTTAAGTATGACTTTGACTATCATTAAAGAAAACATATTTGCCTCAGTGAGAAACTGTTGTCAAAAAAACAGATTTTCAAAACTTTAGTGAGTATATTTGAAACAGAAAGAGTATAAAAAAATACAAACACAGAATAAAAATGGTATATTAAACGCATTTTGAAGCATAAAAATAGTAACAAAAAGTTTCTCATATTACTTTCCAGTTGTAATATTTCGCTTTGAAGCGAAAGCAATCGAACCAGTCCAACCCCATGTACAATGCAAATAACCACACAGTGAATACCTTCCTTTTGCCCAATCATTTTGGTTCTCCCTTTTCATTATGCAACGTTTCATACAACACAAAGGCCGCTTGAGAGCCCATGTACGAATAGAACGAACTGCACCCCTTTTCTGTCTACCAACTGCAACCAATTTTATATACATAGATATATATTTTAAAAGCATTCAACATTCACATAACTGCAGTGCAAACGAATGGGTGAAATGGAAGAATGTGAGTGCATACGGTGGCAGTCGCCGGTTGATTTTGTGCGCGCATGCCGCCGCACCCTCAGCATTTACGTTAAACCACACAAAATTACCGTTCATTCTACGTTCAGAAAACCAACTGAAACCAACTGAAAGGACCTCTCCCTAATATCAATTACCACCAAACGAGAAGTCATTGCACTTTTTCGTTTCCCTATTACTCGATTGCATTCAACCAATACCACCTATTTACTTACTTTATAAAAAAAAAATTCTCGGTTTCTTTTAATAAAATAATGGAAAAAAATATTCACATAAAAAAACTTGTTAGATGCAATGTTTAAAAAAAATCAAATTTATCAGAATTACACATTACAGGCAATAGCGAGAGAGAGCGAGAGAGAGAGAGAAACTGCACCGAGGGCACAAAAAAGCAATTTACTTTTGAAGTGAAAATGCCGTTTTGTTGTTGCTCTTGATAGCATTGGACATAAAAGCTAGGGGAACGTATGATGAGCTAGCTGGGTTGCTGAAGGTACAAAGGAAATCCTTGAGTTTACTAAATGGATTTAATGATTTTGTGAGTGGGCGAGTGAGGAGAGAAGGGGAAAGAAGACTGGAAAAAATTCATTTATATTTTTTAATTTAATTCTGGTGTCTGCGCATATATATTCATTGAAAATACTTACCATAAGCACTAATGTGATTTTTAAAATGTAATGAAAAATCATTGCAATTTTACAGAACTCCGCAACACTTATGGCATTTTTTTATTTGCTCGAAAAAAATGTTGACTTCCCTATATTGGGTTACTTGCATTCGCAAAAAAAGAAAAGAAACAGAGAACAAAATTTTGAAAAATAAACACGCAGCCCTGCAATGAAAAGGCCTGAGAAAAACAAAGAGGGCAACATTGTTTCGATAGAAGAAAAGGCCATTACTCAATATTAATATTTTTATTTGTATACCTAGTTCCAATGCTACGGAAAACTCCTAAGGGTATTTCTGGGTTACAAATATGAATATACAACGAGAAATGGCATCCTTCGCGAGGCAGCTTGTGTTCACCAAATAATACGGAGCTATAATCGAAGAGCACCGCTAATTCTAGAAGATACGCTAGACGCAAAGCAGAATTTTATCATTACTTTTACGAGTGCAATCATTTGCATATGGGCAAGTCTTGTCTGTTTCCTCAAAAAAAAGTTATTTACGGAAATTATCAAGAAGAGCTTAATGCATTAAATTCAAATATATAGTATACAGATATGGATATATTAGGTATATTTAGTCAAAATAAATCCATTATTTTACCAATATCTGGCTTTATTTCAATTTTCGTATTGAAAAAAATAACTTTCCAACCAGTTTTGTGATTGCTGGATTTAGTACAGTATTTCTTCGATAAAGGCGAAAACGCAAACCAGGCGGCTGAAAATGTAAATAGTGTTTATGGTCTGGATACTGCAACAGCGCAATTTTGGTTTCGTCGATTCCGTTCCGCTAATTTTGATATCAAAGATGCACCACACTCCGGAAGGCAAATTATCGATAAAATAAGTAATGGAAATTATCGAGTCCGACCGTCATGTAAGCACGGCTTTGATTGCCCAGGAGCTGGATATTGCACAAAACCCCGTTTAGAACCATTTAAATAAGGCTGGATACAAAAAGAAGCTCGATGCCACCAAGGACAACGCAAGGCCACACACAGAGACTCGTCAGAAAGAAGTTGGGAGGTTCTAATGTACCCACCTTATAGTTCTAGTATACCTGGTACTAAGTGGTTCCTACCTAATCCTGTCTAAGGGGAATGATTTGGCGGGTGAAAAATGCGTCTCAAAAAAAGCTTGTGAAAATCAACTGTTCCAGTTTTTTGCCAATAGGGGCGATGGATATGAAATTACCTTCAAAATGGCAACAAAAACAAAACGGTGCATATTTGACCCAAATCGATTTTCCCAACTATGCTAAATAAAACCTTCAATGTAATGCAAAATTAGTGGTTTACTTTTTACTAGACCTAAAATAATGATTCTAATAACAGATTTTAATACGTCTACATATTTTCCAAAGTTACAAAAGAAAATTCCTCCCACTGCAATGCCACTGATATTTAAAAAAAAAAAATCAAAAAGTTCAAATGGTGCAATGGCATTTACCTATTTATTTTATTTGCTGGGCCACACATTAAAAATAGTTAAATATTAGCGAAATGCATGTCAATTTTTTCCTGGCACTCCCTATTTTATTTTATCTGTTTTTTTTTTTTGCCATTCCACTGTCTATTTTTGCTTTTTAAAGATTTAATTCAGTTTAGTATGCAACAACTAATGGCCCAGTAGAAAAAATTATTGCTTGTATTTAATGCGCAGGTCGCGACGGACTATCACTAGTTTACAGTGTTTATCAATACTATACGAAAGACCACTTTTTGAAAAGGGTTCACCCTTTGTTTGTAACTTACTTGCTTTAACCTTATTATTCCAGTATTCATACTTTGTGGAAATTTTAGTAAAACTCCACAAATTTCCATTAACATTTACATTTTTTAATAAGAATTTTAAAACAATTTTTCTATAATAAAGTGGAAGTTTAAAGACCTTCTAAAACCGCGTTGATTATTTATATCTTTTTTTTTTTTGACGATGTTGCATGAATTCTCTTTAATATGGAAGAAATTGTCCAAGCCCACAGCGAAACAAAAATTATCAAAAATTGATGGAAATTTTTAGGCAATGGAAAAATTCACTATAGAACTGTATGCCGTGATTAAAAAGTTCGAAATTATAATGGCAATGTCTTTTATTAAAAAGTGCACAAAGTTTAAAGCTTGGATTTTTATTGTACAGCTTGGGAAATAATAACTGTGCAGCTATTTTCTTCAAAAACACAAGTAATAAATTTATTTCGATTAAATAGCAATTCATTTATAAATTCATATAATTATTCCCCACATATGTCCATCCATCAATTTCAATCTATTTGCCTGTTACTTTTTGGACTTGGCTCATAAGTTTGGGAAAACTTTCGCATGCGGGTCGAATGAGCTTTGGAATTTCATTCCACATTTTCATCAAATGGGTTTTGAAATTATCCAAGTTCATGGTTTCTAAATTCCGAAGTTTGCTGAGCATTTAGCCCCAAATACAATAATAAAATGGGTTTAAGTATTGAAAAGATGGAGGTCATGCTCATGTTGGTATGAAATTGAGATAATATGAAAACATTATTCAAATAATATTGTGAAAATAAGAGAAGTGGAAGTTTCTTGGAACTTTTGTCAATCACACTCCATATATGTAGTCATAGGAGAAACAGTTTGGAGCCGCTCTACAGATTTCTAAGTTTTAGGAATGTCGGACATTGTAGCTGCATACACCCGATCATTTTGAGGGTTATGGGGTTCATATAATAAAAATAACTTTTGGTCAGAAAAAATTATTTCTGACCTTTCGTGCTTCCTTAATATCAGTGTGCAATTTTCACTTCGCTTTTTCTTCTGCAACTTCATAGGTCCGCGCACTCGGTCTTAAGATCTTTTTTGATAATCAAGTGCAATCAAGTTGCAGACTGGTGACTTATTTTAAGACTCGTAGCGAGCTTTTCTTCAAATCCTTTCTCGTACAGCTTTTATCGTGCTTTTAGGTATGACGTATCTCTTTCTTTCGGTTTTTTTTTTTTATTTGCACAGCCCCGGTTTCAATATATCTTGCAACTGTCCGCTAAAGAAATCTTCTATTCACTTTACATATTTTTAAGAACTTAACAATTTCACTTTTTTATTGCCTTGTGAAGTTCTAAAACAAGCTCACGTTGCATCAATTGAAATAAAATGTCAAATAATTAACAGCTAAAGGTTGTCAAATAGCAATCGATGTAATATAATAACCTAAATCATGGGCGATGTGATTTGGACGAAATAAAGGGAGCTGATTTTGTGCGACGGTTATTATTTTATACGATGTTGTACAACAAGCCTTATTTTAATTTTTAAAAATTATTAATATTTTGGAACCTTGTGTATACTTAAAATAAATTTGACTTTTAAAAAAGATGGCAGCCGTCTTCAAAATATACCTATAAACTTTTTACGAACAAACAGTTTGAAACTCACATATTAATTTTTAACATAACTTGCATAGAATTTAATTAAATTTACCATGTGAAGCGGGTGGCAACCCCTTTTTCAAAATATAGCTAGCTAGAAAAATTTTTCTCAGCGCAACGAATCGTTTGACATCGAAGTTTTAATATTTCTTATAACTTGCGTATAACTAAATTAAATTTAAGTTTTCAAATAGGTGGCAACCCCTTCCATAATATACATACATATGTAAGAACCTTCTTGTCGCTGAGACACTCCCACATTTGAATATTTCATATAGCTTGTATATACTTTAATTAAATTTGACTTTTCAAGCAGGTGGCAACCCTCAACCAATCACAAAAGATACTTTACGATCTATTACGACCCATGTGACCAGGAACACCGTGACGCGAGATGTTTGTATATAAGAAGATTAACTAAAAATTAATTAAGAGTCTAAACTTGTCAATACCTTTATGTCGTATAATTATGATACGCGCTATAGATGGCCAGTTAAAATGTGTTAATACTTTCTGTTACAACGCTTGTAAGCATTTTGATTATATACTTACCAAATCAGGTGTTCGGCTAGCAAAACTTTTCATACCCATGGTAACTTGGCAGTATAGAAATTTCTAGCATTTGCTCGCAATGAGAGAAATATGCAAGAAAGTACGAAAGGGCAAAACCAGCCAGAAAGTTGCAAGTTTTTGTTGCAGCTGATTTTTGTTTGGGGCACAATTCAAAAAATGCAGCCAAAAAACACAAAAATTACTCTACTATTCCCAATTTGCTACTCAAAAGTAAAAAAAAAAAAAAGCTGCCACTCCCCCCGAAGTACAGCACTATTTTCGCACACAGATTTTAGACCTCTTACCAATTTATGTACACTATAAACTTCATAACATTTTTTACGTTTATATATTTAAAAACCTTTTCCCTTTCCCTAGATCAACTGAATACTTTCAATCAGGTGTTTTTCGTACTGGTTGTATTGTTGACAATAAAAATCTACCCAAACAAAATGGCGACTTCCCCTCAAAACCACTGTCACTCTCTCAATTTCCCTACCTTTGTAAGTTTTTGTGTACCAAATTGCCAAAACATGATAATTCGAAACAGTTGTTATGAATTTTTTTAACTATTACGTAAAAAAACACAACTAATATTTGTCTATTTAATTGCAATAAATTCTTAATTGAAACCAAACTCCCCACTTGTCTCGCTCTCTTGTTGTGTTAAAATTAACAGTTAGTTATTTGGAAATTCAATGCAGACGAATGTTTGGTTTTTTTTATTTATTTTATTTGCGATCAAATGCCACAATTAGCGAAATTTTTAATTCATTGTTGAGCCAAATGGTGGTCTTTTAATTAAATTGTAAAACAGATGTAGCATCGATAACATCACTGCGGAACAAAATTTTGCGGTCGGAGATTTTTAAGTCGATTTAGGGTAATTTCGGGGCGCTGATTACGAAAATGATATCAGTTTTGTCGAATTAGCTATAGTTTTTCAGATAAAGACTTTTAAATATTTCACGGAAAAACCTTATTAAAAATACCAATATGGATTTAAATTATATCTTTATTGCGCGCCTGTATAAAAATAATAAAAAAAAATTAAAAAATATATTCTTTTCATTCATTAATTTAAAAAAAATTACAAACAACTTTTTCTATAGGACCTCCTATGATGTCGTTGCTCAGGACAATCCCGTATTAAGTTCCAGCAGTAGTCTGCCATCATGTGGTCGTCCCATCGACCTTGGTATCTTTCTTCCATTATTTGTATGTCCTGGTGGAACCGTTCACCTTGTTCCTCGCTGTAATCGCCTAGGTTGTCCGGGAATTTGTCCAAATGATTATGTAAATAATGTAATTTAATGCTCATTTTAGCTCTTAGTTTGCGAAAATTGAGAAGCATATCAGCAACTAGTTTTGAATAGTCTGGTGATTTATGATTCCCCAAAAAATTTTTTACTACATTAATAAACCTTAGCCA
The DNA here is from genome assembly GCA_951828415.1 of Anomoia purmunda. Classification (NCBI taxonomy): domain Eukaryota; kingdom Metazoa; phylum Arthropoda; class Insecta; order Diptera; family Tephritidae; genus Anomoia; species Anomoia purmunda. The sequence goes on from OX639993.1 coordinate 157,523,965, forward strand.
GGCTTCAGATTCAATTTGTGACATATGGTTTAAGAATTCAGTGTCTTTTAGAAGGGTACGAATTTGAGGACCATCGAAGACTCCTGCTTTTAATTTTTCCATACTAAGGATTGGAAATTTTTTGCACACATATTCGAAACAGTCACCTGTCTTATCAAGGGCTCTGATGAACTGTTTCATTAGCCCAAGCTTGATGTGAAGTGGTGGAAGAATGATTTTTTCTCGGCTTATCAGTTGGTCATGAACCACATTTGTTGTTCCTACCTCCATATTTTCTCTCACCGGCCAGTCCTTTCTACTCCAATGTTCATTTCCTGCACGACTGTCCCATAAACATATAAAACAGGGGGATTTAGTATACCCACTTTGTTGGCCCAATAAAAAATTCACCATCTTCAAGTCCACGCATACTGACCACTTATGTTGTGCATACAAAATCTTTGCTAAAACAATTTTTACATTTTCGTATTCTTATTTTAGTTTGGTACTATGCTCTCTTGCAAGGGAAATAAAATATTTCAACCAACGAACTACTTGTTTTAATAATTTATATAACAAAACTTATTGAGGAATAATTAAATTAATACAACTGGAACTGGGTCATATAATTTTTATTCATTAATTTCTTAAATTTCGTTTATCTCACGAACTAGAGCCAATCCAAAAAAAAGTAAAAACACAGTTCGTAAGCCTGCTACTAATGTTAATAAAAACTATTAACAAAATCATGACCGCAGGTTTTTTTTAAATTTTTGTTCCGCAGTGTATTCTGATGTGTTAAAAAAAAAATTCCAAATTATTCTGCAATTTTTATTTGAACAATTTCATTATATCGCGAATCGCCAACGTACTTATTCCATTTAATCTCTAAGTGTGTAGAAGAGGTGCCTCGCGCGAAGAAGCCTGAAAATGGCATATCTGTTAGTTTTGATAATTCTTTTTAGTTTCTAGCAAAACAACTGAACTATTTCGAACTTAAATATTTTCATTTACGACTCATTTATCACTTTCAAACAATTTTTATATCAATTTTAATAGGAATTGCTACTAATATGTTTGCCTAGAAAATTAAAAGTATGTGAACTCCACCCATTGGCGCACCCAAGGCGGACGAAAAAAAATGTACATACTTAAAGGATCTATTTTTTTCAATATTTTTGCTGCTCTCTTTATATTTTAGTGTTTTCTTTTTTTAAACAAATACTATATATAAACTAGAGGTGGTCGAACTCATTTCAAACTGGTCGGGATGGACGGGCTCGGGAAGGTCTTCCAATATTTGATGGCGGAACGGGACAAAAAATTCGATTACGACACTCTCGATTAACCTACTTCTGAAAATTTGGGAAATCTTTGTACGAAATTACCACGTTTTTAATACTCTCTATTTAGATATATAAAATGCTCTAATGAAGAAAAAGGAAAGTACGTCTAAAGGAACAGTGTGCCTAAAATTAGTTTCCAAACGAAAACGACACTGCCTTCACAAGCGATAATTTACCTTCGAGGTTTGCTGAGTTTTTTTTTTGTTTTTTTTTTTTTTGAAGAAATTTACACCGATAGTAGTAATAACGTTGGGCAGGGAATGTGTTTACATGTTTCTGGAAAAAGTGTACCAAGTCTACGACATTTTGCCGCCTCGAGTGGGCGAGTTTTTTCCACTTCTACTAAAATTTTAGAAGAAAATGGAGCACGCTTACTTGGAAAAAACTTCAAAAATATTTACCATTTAACATTTATTTAAGATATGTTTTATAATACCTGCACAGGATGGAAGTTACAAATTAAAAAATTTAATTATAATTCACTTAAATTTAAGCTTAAACTTATTTTAATTAAGAATTTAAAAGTAAAATACAAAAAACAAAAAAAACACACACTGCGCTAGGTTAAAATACATTTTACAAGTGTCGTAGTAGAGGTCGTAGATCTGATCGAAATGTGTTTAAAAATTTCCAAACACCCTCAAATTCTCAACTTATTAATAAAAAAAAAAACCAATTTGACATGACCTCGTCTACAAAACAAATTTTTTCTTTTTAATTTTTGAGCTATTTACGGGTTTGACATATTTAAAAAAAAAAAAAATGTTAGCCCATTTTTAGATCAGTAATTACTTTCGCGAAAATAGTTTGAATCTGTGAAGAAAATTTGCAATCAATCTGAAATTTACACAACTTTTTTTTACATTTTCCACTTAGGTGGCTCCTTTTTCTACAATTTTACAAGAAAGCATTTACATTTAAGTCATTTTCTGCTAAGTACGTTCTATCCAAGGCGAATCCATACAAGGTGGTGTTATAAATACAACTAGAAAATTCCAATGTATTTTGTTTTTGTTTCTGTATAAGAGTTGTCAAAATTTAAATACATTTTGTTTTTGCTTTTACGGCTTTTAAAAGCTCATACGCAAAAGCAAAAACAAAATACATGTAGGTGAATAAAAAAAAAATCAAATCAGCTGCTCTTATGCCATCACCTTGGTTCTATCCTTGGTTCTATCCTAAACAAGATAAGGTATCATTGTTCAGAATTAACTGAAGGGTTACGAAATTATGGCATTTACTTCAAACAGCGGAAAATAAAAACAATCGTAACTGCAATGAAAATTCTAGGTTTTTAGATGTTCGACCAGATCTATGACCTCTTTACTTGCCACTTGTAAAGTGCGTGCATTTAGTTTTTCGTTTTGTAGCTCTGTGTTATCATACATTTTTGAATTTAAAAAACAAAGTGCTCTGCATTAAAAATACGAATCTATATAATTTAGGTATGTACATATATCTGCGGTTAAATACACAGAGTGTGTTAAAAAAAAATATATTATTTTAAAATAATTTCAAATTCATGAGTGTTATTCAGTGATAGATTTCGGGACCCGCGGAAAAATTTTCAAAACCATGAAGTTGGGCGAGTTGTGGACTTCAAAATTGAATTGGGAGAATTTGGATCGAAAATTTAGTTCGCTCCAAGTTTTTGTCTACCAGAGAGTTATAAATTCATAGAGCTTGAAATGTGATTTATTTTGACTGATTTACTCAAAACGACAATTAACTTTTTGAAGTGAAACTTCTTTGCGCTCGTTGGGCTGTAATTCCAATATCGAATGAAACGAAAAAGCGACAGGAAAAGGGAGGGGATGGCGCGCATGTTGGGGCAGTCGGGCGGTAGGAGACATGGGAGAGAAACGAAAACGCGACAGATTCGGAGTAGGAAAAAACGAGAGCGGGGTAGCATGCGTGGAGGGGCGGACAGAGTGTGGCAATGATTGTTCTCTACATCACTCCGAACCAGATAATTAACGATATAATAAAATTCATACATAGAGCATTATTGGCATATACTCCCTCTGGTGCAGCAGAATTAGGAGAAGATTTGCACGCTATGCCAATGATTTTAAGCGGTGATTTTAATGTCAATTTTGCCTTGGAAGAATTTAAAAATGAATAATAATCCCAAAGACTCAACAACCAGATCAGTCACGACAATAGATGCAATTTTCTCAAGATATTTAAATAATTTACAATCACGAGTTTTCATTTCATATTTTTCATACCACAAACTAATTGTGTCTTTTCTTGAACATGAAAGTATGGAAGTGAATGAATAGATTTTGTATAAATGGAGGCGAAAACATCAACTATCTTTTTTCATTAACCTAACACCCTTAAAAATTCCAGAATAATGAATAGTTGCTTCTGTTATCGGGGAAATATTTCTATCTCATAAAACTTGCTGGCTAGGGTGAGTATTTTCATTTCAAGTGCCCATCGAGATCCATGAAGTTTCACTTCTATCGCCTAGCTTTCTAGGCTGACAATTTTTTTTTTTCTACTTTATTATGTAAATCTTGAACGCACGCACCGCAACACACAAAACACACATACGATTCTGCTATTACTATCAGAGCTATTTAAATATGCAATTATATGCTATGCGCTAAATATTACCCAACGATGCGCGGATGTTACAATCAAATACGTATAACATTTTTTCAATACGAAGGTGGTAGGGGCCTTCTATTTTGCAACATATGCACGAGTTATGTATGCAGTTAAAAAGTGATAATTTTTTAAAGCAACAACAGGTAAAAAGTTAGTAGCTAAACAAAAACAAAACAGTAGCCACCTAGTTAAGGCAACATTAGCAATAATAGCAACAACGTTTGCAAACAACACACCCAAAAAATAACAGACGTGCCAATTCCCGCGCTTATCGCTGGCTACCGAAACAGATAATATTCAGAGTTACGGTGACCATTCGTAACGATTTTAAGAAAGATTACCCGCTGCATATTTTTTAGAATTTGATATTTCATATTTATACTGATTTTTAGTATTCTACCTGCATTTATTTCAAAGGCAATGTGAAAATATTATAGACAACCTCCATCGTTTGCAGCAAATTATTTATATCAACATTTACCGACCATCACATTTTGAACAGGATTTTTTTTAAAGGAAATAGCTTCACGGAATGGTGTGCAAAAATCACTTGAATATAAAGTGAAGATGAGAGAAAAATTTAAGCTTGATAAAAAAGGTAAATTGTTTGAAACTTTTGTATGGTTTAGGCCCACTTGTGAGAAATTCAGAATTAAATTTATAAATAAAGAGTTAAGTAACTTAGGGTTATATTTTTAATTTCGTAACCCAGACATTTTCTAGCATTAAATAAATCCAGTAACCAATGATGCGTGCATTTCTTTTTATTGAACTAATTGAAATTTAAAATCAAAATAATTTTTGCAGGTTATAGTACAACGACGAAAGGCTTGGTATACCTGGTCTCTAATCTCGTGGAAGTGATCGCTTCGCCAAAGCTTTGATAAAGTAGTGAGAGCCTACGGTTTCGATGGCTTCCTCATCAGCGTCGTAAAAGGCGAAAGGTTTCAAATTTTGTCGTTTATTTCAAAAAAAGTTGTTAGATGCATTTATTTTTTCCTTATTTATGACAGAATGTTACAAAACTTAAAAATGTAATCCTGAATAACTGCTAGGGTAAATATTTATGTTTTTAACTCTGAGTTGATGCATCACACTCCGCTGTGCAACCAAATTTATCAATTTAGCCGGTTAACTCTGAGTTAAATAGATAACCTGCTTTCTCTCAAGTGTTCCTTAGGGTATTTTCTCGACTGAGTGCTAAAATTATATTCTCTTTAAACTCATTTTCGTTTACTCAAGTGCCTGCTATGTCTATCCCGCCGACAAATTTAACAGGCAGTCAATTCTCCGGTTAACATTTATCCTTTCGGCAAATCCATCTGTTTTGCTTGTAAATATAAAACAGCTGAATGGCTTGTTTGCATTTTTTCATTTGAGGTATTTGATTATAATATCTTCTTCGGAAATTCACTTTTTACCCAATATATTTTGTTGTCTATAAGCACATATACGTTTTTTACTTGAAAATATATTTGCAATCCAAAAAATGTTTATAGATTTATTTATTTTTAAACAGCTGATTTTGACGTTTTCTTTTATTCTCTTCTGCAGCGCAGCCAACTATTCACTAGAGTTAAATAAACATTTAACATGATATTGAGAAAATGAAACTGAATTTATACCTCCGATAAATTTATCTGCCGGTTGCGTAACGTTCACGTTAACAGGTAGTTGGGAAATCGCCCTTAAAAGTTTGGATACTGAGCAACAAATTGAGAAGTGACACAATTCTGGTGAAAATGCAGATAAAATATGGGATGTAATCAGTGTTACCAATTAGGCAAAATAAAAAGGCCCAACAGATTAAATCCAAATTTATTTAAGGCTAAACATATGTATAAATCAACAATTCGTATATTTCATTCGTATTACGATTTCATAAAAAACTTTCATATGGTCTTCAAATATTTGTACTGGCTTTATAAGCTTCGCATATAATTTATCGAGATAGTTTGTTCATACCTAAAATTAAGTCATATATTTATACATATATCACATATTATATAGTCATCATCAGATTTTCAATGGCGAAATTATGGCAACATTTTTCTTCCTTCTTCAACCTTCACTTCATCTAATACTCCAAAATCGCATTTAAAAGTTTAACACTAATTATATTTCTTTGTTTTATTTTGACAATGTTCATAGCACTAAAAATGCGCTCGACTTCTGCCGTGCTTAGGGGTAAGATTAAAAATCTAAAACACAAAACTTCAAAAGGACAGCAAAAGGATTTTAGCCAAGCGGGTTTTTATATTCACGAACCTCTGTAAAAAAAATTCTGCAATAGATTGTAGATTTTTCCAGTTATTAAATCGTAATTTTTATTGCAATTCGATGGCTTTTATTTGATTAGTATCGAATTTACATTTATAAAAATGCTAAAACAAGGGCTAAAAGAAAACAAAAAATACTAAATCTAGCCGGCAAAGGCTAAAATAGCTATACTGTTGCAATATTAAAACATTTGATCGACAACCATATTGAATTCCCAAATAGTTTATAATTAATTGAAGTTAGTTTGTATCTAACCGCATCTAGTACGAACACAGAAATAATCTTTTCCGTTAATAAATATTTTATGAGCAACAGAAAAAGCCAATTCAATGTTGAGACTCTAAAATCAACGCTAATTGCAAAACTATGCGCTGACTTTGGTGAAATTATTAAAAATGATAATTGTTTTCTTAAACAAATCCACGGAGAAAAAATATACGAGCTATATGTTGTTTTAAGGTTTCTATAGCTATTTGTATAATTGAAAATATACTAGCTTGAGTTTTTTTTTTTTTTTTAAATTATAAAAAATAATACTAATTTCTTTACCAAATTCTTTAATATGCAAAATACTAGCTGACCCTGCCTATATTTATTTATTTATTGCCCGAAAACTCATTTCGGTTTCACCCACTATAACTTGTGTAAAATTTAATGAAATTTGACTTTTCAAACGGGTGGTAACCCACTCGAAAATGTAGATATGAATGTTGTTCTCGTCACAGCGAACCGTTTCAAACTCATATTTTAAAATGTTTACTTGTGCATAATGTAATTAAATTCGACTTCAAACAGGTGGCAACCCTCTTCAAAATATACCTATGAACTTTGTCCAAGCGAAACGAACGGGTTGAACAAAATTTTACTGTTTCCTATAACTTGTGCATTATTTAATTAAATTTGATATTTCAAATAGGTGGCAACCCCTATACAAGTTAGATAGGAACTCTTGCCGAAGTGAAAAGTTAGATATGAAGTCTTGCCGGGACGAACAGTTTGGTACTTATATTTTAATAGTTAAAAATTTGGGTTTTCAAACAGGTGGCAACCCTCTCCCAAGCAAACAAAACTATGCCTAATACCTTACCGGAGGAAGTTTAGAAACAGGTGAAACCCCTATATAAACATATTTTTGAAATTGTATTTTCTTTTTTTTTTGTAAAATTTCATTTAACTTATAGATTGTAGTTTATTTAGGTGGCACTCGGGTTTCAAGACATTTTTAAAATAAAGCTTTCGTTTGATACTCTACCCCACGTGTTGAAGTGTAATTGAATTGAACTTCTCCTGAATTGAACGCCCCATGCGACACCTGTTGGCAATTTTTCGACTTTGCTTTTTTCCTAAACCTTCGCGGAGGAATCACGAACCAACCCAGGGAAGGAAGTGCCCATTTTGGTTCAGTCGATTAATTTTTATATATTTATATAGATAAGCTCTATTATTACTACATATGTATGTATGTATAAACTTTTGTGATAATTTTTCAATTTCTTTTTTTTTTTTAGTCTAAAAACAATTTTGTATGTTCAGATTATTTGTTCACAGAAATCTGGTCACCGTATTCATTGTACATAGTAGATACACGCAATCTGTTTATGAAGAAGCGAGTGCAAACATTCATCAACCGAGAACGCCCGGCTCGGCCAGGCCTGGGTTGCGCTGTGTGTGAAGCGCGTTGCGGTGACGGCAATAATGCCTTGAGAAACATTGGCTCACTTGGTATCGATAATACATATGTATTTTGATTTTATACTATGTGTAACCAACTATATTGGGTTTATTATAAAAAAGTATTATGGATGATTGCTGCGTGTCATGCCAATATATTATATCTATAAATATAGTAAACGTATGCACATACATATTTTTTGTAGTTTTGCAAACTCTTCACCTGGATTGTGTGAAAAATATGAAAAATCTGTATTTGTGTGACTAATGGCATTTTTTTGTTATCTTTCTCAATAATATTTCATCATGAATTAACATATTTTGGTTGTTAAGAGATTCTGCACGACTGCTGGTATAATTTTTTAAAATCTTATTCCACGCCACGACCATTTGTTGGTTGGTTTGTATGGCGATCAAACAAAAAAAGCTAATCCAATCCACTCTCTGCCTCGTAAGCGAAGCTGAGTCAGTTATTCACATCCCTCTTCACCTGCTTTTTAATTCTGAGCAAATAGAAACTGGCAAAAAAGAAAAATTAAAAGGTTTAAATGGGGAAATACCAGAAAAACCCCCCAAACTAATTAATTAAGATTATTGTTAAAATAAAAAATAGCTAAAAGCTGCTATACAAAAAAGTACTTAGGATTATACCTTTTCTTACTTGTTTCAGTAAAAATTTGATAAGTAATCATTATTTGCGACCTTTTTTATTTTGACCAGGGCGACTAGGCGCAGTCAATAGTTCCTGAAGATGACTTCAAACTTAGGTCGAAAACTTAAACAAGAAAATGTTAATTGAGCTCAAACAAACAAAAACATATTTATACCTTTGGAGGTCGAAACACAACTTCAGTCATTTATTGGGCACGTTTTATTGTACCCAACTTGCAAAAGAACACTCCAACTCGGATAAAATTTCCTTTAATTGCAAAAGCAACCCTGTTGGGATCTTTTATGACAGATGCGCTTTGTTTAGTGCTATTTAAGAATGGAAAATAGTTGTGCAAACAAATTTTAGGTTGACGTAGTTATATATTCAAAAATACTGCGCAAATAAACACGGATTAAGTCTTGAACTGAAATTTCCCATGTATTTTCTTCCGTCTCATTCACAATAGCGCAGTTTTTTCCACTTCCCAACACTACATCGCAGGTCGGATATAATTTTACCGAGTTGGCTTAACTCGCATATGTATTTTTCCGAGTTAGTGTTGTTGCTTTACATGCAATTCGTTATTCTACCTAGTGTTCTTTTGCAACTCGGGCACAAAGAAACGAGCCTATTGTAATTGTTCACCTGAGAGAATTAATATTTACCTGAGAGGCCAAAAATATCTCACACTAAGACAGGAAATTTTGGAATGTGTAAAACTTGGAAAATTGATAGCATTTCGCAAACACCAAACAGGCATAAGTATGTATGTAGAAATTTTTAATTGCTGGAGTGCTGGCGTGAAGTAAATTAACGTGGCAGTAGCAATAAATTAACTAATTGAGCGTGGTACATACATATGTATGTTTGAAAAAAGCCGCCCGCGAATTGTGTCAATATAATTAAGGTGTGTCCGCATGGCATCCGTAAGATAGCACTGCGGTACTGCGCTGTTCCAGTGCTGCGGTGAGCAGCAGCACCTGTGCCACGAGACAATGGCGCAGCAATAATATTGTGATGTGTTGTGGTAGCATTTTTGCCGCCGGCAAAGCCACACGCTGCTATCGTGCTGATTTTCATACATTGTAAAATGTGACAAGCGTGCCCTCAGTGACAGCAACTGCAGCAACAGGGGCTTGGGATTTTGTGGTATTGTACGTGAAAGTTAAAGGTCACGGACAACGCTGAAAGCATGTAGCTATTTTTAATTCATAGTTTTGAGTATTTTAATAGGCAAAAGTGCTGTATTTTTTATACTTTTATTTTTATTATTTTTTTCGTTTTTAATTTTTTTAATTTTTTTTCTTCAGTGTATTTTCTATTCATATTTGTGCTGTCGCTTTGTGGAGATACGATCATTTGATTTATTGCCGTGACAACAGCCAGCTAACGACGCGACATTGCCTGCATTTGAATGCTTGAGTTACGATAATGCCGCCGCCACCGCCACCGCCGCTGCTGCAGCTAGCCAGCCATCCAACTTCTCCAACCGATGGCGTCACGTCGGTCCCATCTTCTATTGTTTTCCATTATCTTGCAAACAGTAACTCAGTTCACCTCTGGCGGCGCTATAGATTTTGTTTGATGCCGACATTTCTTTATCAAATTAACAATAACAACTCAAAACCATTTAGGCAAAGCTGCCGACAATGGAGTGACTATGAGATTTGGAATTTCAAAAAAAAAAAAAAACGAAGAAAAAAAACACGTTACCTTGAGTAGATCATAATACTAATTACATAACACCCAAAACTCCAGCGTCCCTAACGCTGTGTATGATGGAGGTTCAAAAATTTATGAATTTTTAATTAAATTAAATTAACATTGATGAAATAACTTGCTATAGCCGTCGGATTCTTTTCGTACAAATCTAATTATCACAATTCTCATACACACACACACACACACTTCTTTACAAATGAATCCGGTGTGTGTGTGCGGGTTCAGGTTTTTTTTTTTTTAAATATTCCAAACAAGGTCAATGCTAAATGGTTTTATTATCGCCATTTATTACAAGTATAATAAATTTTATTAAATTATGTTCTAATTTATTAATTCAATTACGTCAAAGCGCTTTAGCGTCACGTCTCTAAACAAGTCTACAAACATTGCCTGTTTTGTTTATATATATTTAAAATGTTATTTTAAATGGAATATTTTGGTATTTTTTAATTTGAAACTTGGAAAGGAAAAGTTCATAGTAATTTGCCAAGTTATATTTACAAAATGTGTAGGGTGTTCATTGATGATATAAATCAATCTGGATTTTCCGGTGAAAAAGAGTATTCCGAGCACAACGAAGAAGAAGAAGACTACTAAGAATAAATTATCAAGGAATTTAATCGAAATCCGGTCACTTAAACAAAAAATTCGGATATTCGAATATCTGGATATCATCGTAGAATCCGGGTATCAATATAATTTTTGGAGAACAAAAATAGGGACGGAAAAAGGTGTCGGCGTGAATCGCAGGTCAGTAAAAAAAACTTCCCGGCATCATTTCTTGCCAAGATTAGTATTTTTCTGGGTATAGGCGAATGCAATAATACAACATAAAATATTCAAGTACCAAGAATTCTACAAGACTCTATCCGTTCACTAACCGTATATGCGCTTAATGATACATTACTAATAAAACTTGTTTGTTTATTATTATTACTGTTTATAAATGCGTTGTTTTTTTTTTTTTTATACCCGAACTTATCCCAATCTTCCTAAATAATCGGATAATTGCACCAACTAATATTAACCGGTTATCCATACATCTGTATCCACGGATATCCGCAAGTTTATCCGGTTATCCGAATATGCGGATAGTTCAAGCCGTATTTTTGTAGCTTGAAAAACTAATTTGACGTTTGCTGCAAATTTTCTTGATGTATATCCGAATATACGAATATTAACCGGATCTTCGTAAATCCGTATATCCGGATAATTTCAACATCGAATAATGACCAGATATCCATTTTATACGGATTTTAGTCGTGTAAAGGAGATATCCGAATATGCGGATAGTCCCAGTCTAGAAAGTACTTATTGAAGAATTGGTCGCGGGTCTTGGTCAGGGCAGGGCAGTGAAAGAAATAGAGTTCGATGCTTTCGTCGCTGCAACAGGGACAGAAATCGTTGATTAGGCATCACAATCTCTTTCCATGTAAGCCCATAAGGCAGTGTCCAGTTATTACCCCGGCCATTAGTCTGGTGTTCACCTCCTCAATGAGGATAATTGCACAGGAACTCATGTAAGAGGCATGGAGAATTTAGACGCGAACCGATTAAGAGAACTTCTGCATTTTATGGCAACTATGGACAATGTTTCTAAGATTTTAGATATTTAATACCCGCTTTGCTGTCAGAGTATATTGTGCCAGGTATGTCTGGGCACCTATCAGCCTCCATTATGGCATTTAGCTCTGCCTGAAAAACGCTGCAGTGGTCTGGTAAGCGAAAACAGAGGCCCAAATTTATGGGAGTGAAGTCCGATGCCCATATCTCATTTAGCCTGAAACCACCTGTACAGATAGCGCTGAGTCTGGACTATGTCTATGGCACCTTCCCATTTATTCTTATCTGCGATTGTCCATAAAGAGTAGAGCAGTAGTGAAATCTAACTTCCATAGAATATTCGGAAGAGCGAATCTTAGCTTTTTCTAGCACGGTTGGATTGCGTGGCGACTGACAGCACTACCGGTCACATAAATCCACCGGTGGAAGATTTAAAATTAGTAATAGTAAACCAAACAAAAGTTCAGTTTATGTAACCACGCAAGCGGTGTTGCCAGACTTTTTTTCAAAAACTCTGCATTGCCAAATAAAAAGCTACATTTTTACCCAAAAAAAACGGGGTTACCTTCAAAAGAAGTGATTTTCGGGAGATCAAGGTTTTTTTCTAATTTCACTAAAAAAACAAAAACAAATTACGGATATTCCAACTTTATATCTTATTTTTGTTTTATTGAAATTTATTTTGGAAACTATTCTTTTGACGTTTTCTGTTGCTATTGCAATTTTTTGCAAACAAATTTTCAAGGCATACGAACCAACGAATCTTCATAAAACCTCGACCAAAAGTTAGCTGAATATCAGCGCCGATGTGTATCAAAATGTGTCCGCGACCAAGGTCAATTCGACAGTTTTGCGAAAGGTACTTCAACTTGATTACCTTGAAAAGGGTAACTGTCCCTATAACCGAGCTAATGGATCAATTCGACGCCGATGTGAGCAAAACCCCGAAAGTTTGCGAAGCCAAAAATTTCTGCAAGCCAACTATTTTCTGTTCCTAGTTATAAAGAACTAGCTCAGCGGTAAGAGGTTAGGGCCGAACGAACGAACGACGACTTGATCTACGAAAATAGAGCGGTTTCAAGGATTTTAAAAAGCCTATAAATTGGGAGCATCGACAAATTTGAGAGATTAGATTGGAAAATATTTTTTACGCATAATTTTTCTTAACTAAGATTCACCCCTCTCTGGGAAAAATGGTTTTCGTATAGTTTCAAAAACTTACAGAATTAGTTGGTTCGGACTCTCTGGAAAAATATATCTTTGCATTTTATTTACGAAAGCTGGATAGAAGAGGTACATTCCTCAGTTAAGATGGAAGAAAAGCACAGATTGTCGGGCATCACTTCTTCGCGGTCACTAATATCAAGGTTCTTACTTTCCCTACTAAGTGTAAGAAGTTAGGGCATTATTCTTATTAGTAGCGATCTCCGATGGCCACTTAGATAAGCCATCCATGGAATATATTTCTAGCTATTGCCTGATCTTGATAGTCGTAGGTTTCTGATCTGCTTATAACATTTCAGAAGACTAACGGATAGAGGAACATCTTACATCGGCACAGAACTAACTGCGCAAATGATTTTCTTTGAAATGGAAAACTTCTAGGACTTTAACATGGATTGGATAAACTTTTAATTCACAGAAATTCTACAGAAATATTAAAACCTTGCATTATATTATATTACGTACATACCTACATGCTATATACTGATTTACCGGTTTACATTTGAGCAGAATATAATGTAATGTGTTGCTTTGGGCGTACCTGCAAAGAAAAAGAAAGTAGTTTGGAAAATTAGTTTTCAGCAAAATTGTTACAGCAATATTTAATTATAAGTGCATACAAAATATATAATACTAATTATTGATAAATTTTATTTTCAAGTAAACTTCAATATGATTAGCAAATAAAAACATTTGTACTAAATCGGCTGACATGTAAAGGACCACTAGTTTGAGGTTAAATCATGGCGAGATTCTTTAACATCACGTGGATTTGTGCCCACGCTGCGACGGAGAAGGACGCTGTGATCAAAAATTGCTTCTACAAGTGACTACAATACACTAACGAAGTCTGTCGCGTCACAATACAAAAATCACGCTTAGCAAATTCGATGCCAGGGCGTGTAAGAAAGGGATCGGAAAATTCAATATCCACGACGAAAGTTCTGCCGATGGACTGAGACGGATCGATTATCCCGGGGTCCGAAACATGGTAGTACGAGTAGTTTCACCATAGAAAGATACACCAAGCCACGTGGCAGTCTCTAGACCGGAAAACGTGAAACTCCGATCATATTACGATAGACGGATGGCATGGTTCCATTATATTAGACACTCTGAGGACCGAACATCGACTCGGATCATTATCTTGTCGCAGCTAAGATGCGCATACGCCTCTGTGCAGTGCAGCAAAGAACGTGCAACTCTCACACTTGTTCACTAAGAGCACTTCCCAGCAAGTCGGAATTCGCGGGGATTAGGAGCTATTCCTAAGTACCACCGCTGAAGAAATCATTGGCTTTCAGCAACCCCGAAAAGACGACCGGTACGCTTGAGGAATGCGTCGCCGGAGAAGATGAGGATCTGAAACCCCAAATCGCTGATGACGACATTAACATCCGGAGCTACGACCTCGATGACGCGGGTAAAACGAAGTTACTCCCATCATCACACAAACATTCACCGCATTCACTTCTCGACTCTAACATTACTGTTGACAATTCTGAAAAAGTGGAGGACTTTGTGCTACTTTGGGCTGCAAAGGTAAAACGCTATCTCTCGAAACCTCTCTCTCTAAAACCAGGCTCTCATCATGCCCGTGCTATTGAGTGCAGAAGCATGGACGATATCAACATCGGTTGAGATGGCCCTGGGAGTTTTTGAAAGAAAGATTATCTGAAAGATTTTTGGTCCTTTACGTGCACGATATTGGTGGCAGAGGAAGAGGTCACCTCTACGTTTTAAGAACCAGATAGAGATGGATTCATGATGATTTCACTAGGGGTACAGGCACCAGTTAAAAAACCAAGGGAGTGACAGGCGTGCTATGTTGGAATTGGCAAAAATCACTTAGACTTTATAGCGCCAATTAAGAAGAAGAGGAAGTTGCTTTCATGGACAGCAATTAATACCTATTTTTCAAATTCCAAAAATCATACTGAAAGCAAAAATTCTGCCTGCAGAATTAAATCGTTTTTTCAAGGGCTAACCTTAGCTGCATTAGGTTTTGATTATGTTTTGTATGCTCAGAAAATAAAAAAAATATTGCTTTTTTTTTTTCAAATTTAAAAGTTTGCAAATTGTAGCATCGTCGAACTTGTTCACGCATTTGAACGAGACAAGTTTTTTATGCCACTTTTTTACGGGAATTTGCCCAAAAATAAGGGATATAAGAAAATTGTCGCCTACAACATTATTTGAGGCGACCCCTCATTTTCCAAAACTTAATTGCGTCAATCAGAGCAAGCGTATTTACGCGTATGGACACCAAACTAGAACTGGTGATAAAACTTCGTCAGAAGGGTGCAAAGCCAAGTACGAATTCGTCGAAATCGCACAATTTCGGCAAGAAAATTCGCTAGAGGCTTAGGGGCGTGCCACAAAATTATACACAATGTTATTTAAAAAATTTGAATATCAATGATTTAATGACCTTAGAGAGTGTCAAACGAAAGTGAGAGCAAAAAGAAGCGGCACGTAAGCTGTAAAGTTTGTTTCCTGTCGAAAAACTCTTTTTATTACAGAACAGAACGGTTCCAAAACGAATCATCCTTTATGGTATAGGGAGTGATTTTGACCTTTTTTTATTGAGAAAATATACAAAATTAACCCATTTTATTATTTGGAGGAGTTTTCAAAGAAATCATGAATTTATTTTGTTTCCCGCAAGATTATACTCCAGCTCACAAGCCTAGAATTGTTCACGTAATTTATTTCGTAAATAAATTCCTCGAAGATGACGCTAACAGAATATATGGAGTAAAATAGCAGAAGAAGCCTTGTACTGCTTTTCCGAAAATCAAAGGTGGATTGACTGGAAATTATAGATTGAGAATGTGAAAAAATGAGTGGGCAAATGTGAATATATTTTCTTTTCAAAGTTCCAAGCTGTCCTTTATTTTCCAACAATAATTTGCGCAACAGTTATGCGTCGCGACACTATATACTGAAACCCCCAAATCAAGTCTGAGGAGCAATTTGAAGTACCACATCAGGGCGATCAAAAAACCCCCCTCAAAGCATATCAACTTTTAGTTTTTGTTTTGCCTCATCCGAGATGCGCCTATTTATAGACCCATGACTTGCTTCCAGGCTACCAATAACGTTCGGAAAACTTTCGTACATGATATTTTACTAAAAACACAAATTTTAATCTAACTCTTTGTTCTAGTAAATTTAAAAAAAAAAACGCACACACACACACAGTTCATAAATAAATACTGGTACTTTTTAGTTTTCATTGGAAATTTTAGAAAGTATCTACTATAGCGACATATCGGGTGTTTTTTTTACAGGTTTGTTTTTCGAATAGAGATAAAACTGGCATTTTGTGGTCAAATCTGGCAACTCTAATGTCATTTATGTTCAGTTTGGTTTGCCATTTCATCATGAACAGGTTGACAAAAGAACAACGCTTGCAAATCGTCCATCAGAGCAATTAATTCGGTTAACCATGGATCGTTTTCGCACTACGTTTACTCTATGTGATAATACGCATCCGCAGAGACGTCGAACAGTGCGCACCGAAGAAACAATTGCCGCTGTAGAGCAAAGTGTTGAAGAGGACCCGAATGAATCGATTCGCCACCGTGCACAGCAATTGGAGCTTTGTCCATCAACTTTATGGAAGATTTTGCGCAAAGATCTTGGCTTGCGACCTTACAAGATCCACCTTGTGCAAGAATTAAAGCCGCGAGACCATGCAATGCGTCGTGATTTTGGTGTATGGGCCGAAAATGAGATTGATCTCGATGCTGATTTTCATCGCAAAATTTTGTTCAGTGATGAGGCTCATTTTTGGTTGAATGGCTACGTCAACAAGCAAAATTGCCGCATTTGGAGTGAAGAGAATGCACCTACATATGTCTAGCATATTTTATCTTAATTCTTAAATGTAAAGCGCAAGCGAACAGGAGAAAAACAAAAAAAAAACTACAAAAAATAAACGCACATAAATTAAATAAATATTACGTTTAAAACACCAACGCATATTTAATTTAATTGTCTGCGTTCAGCGTTCATTCATTGAAATTCTTGTTTTTAAATAATCGCTTTTTGATGTGTTTTTATACAAATTAAAATGCACTGAAATTGCATCAACCGCTTACCGCTCGAAGTCACCACACAACTCACGTGCATTCAAACTTATGGTATATGTATATGAAATGCATACGCACACATGCACAGCTCTCCAAATTCATACTCATACAATTTTAATGGTTTTTCTTTACGCAATGCTCAGCCTTGTGCCAAAAACTGAAAACCAACAAACGAAAAAAGCAAAAACAAATGAAGACGAACTACGCAAGAAGTGCGAGCGTTAAAGGCGAAATGCAGGGTGTATGCAGCAAGTAAATCGGGACCACAGTAGAAACCTAAGTACATCGGGGTCAAGGTTGCCACTTCGGTTGTTTTTAACCAAAAGTGGTGGTTTCTATTTTTAGTAATTTAGTAGTTTTTCTACATACTTTGCATTTTTTAGCTTAGAAATTAAATTAGTTTTTCATTTGAGGTAGAATATTTTTAACAACCCACACTAGTAAATCTATTGTTCAACTTCTAACGTTCTTTAAATGCAAACAACATTTTCAACCTTATAGGCCGTTTCCACGAACCCATGATTGTGCAAATTCAGCACTCAATTTCAATTTGGAATTGTGTGACTGTTGACACACTTCGTTGATATTTGTTTATTTGCACGTTGGGAAAACTCCATGAGTCCTGACCAATTGCGGACGGTGGGACTTCTAGGTTCGCTTTATATATTAATTTGACATTGTTGTATTTAAAATAATAAATTTATGTTTCTCTCTTCTTCTTTCTGATCTAACAATCACAATAAGTAGATTACAGAGTTGCACAGGCGAAATTGGAGGAAATTTATTACAATTTGGTTGAAATTTTGCCTCTAGGCGCAATTTTAGCTGAAATTGAGAATATTGATGAAACTGCGCAATTTCGGACTCATAAGCCAGGTGTAGTCAAAACAACCTGAACTGTTAATAACGAAACATTTTCCCCCAATTTATTCAATACAGTGAAACTTTTGCGATTCAAGAGCGAACGTTTACGTCAGGGAACGCAAGGGTTATAATTTTTATTTAAAAAGATTATGATTTAATCGATATTATGTTATTTTTATTTTTTCGATCAAAAATAATCGTTATAGTTGGATTTTTATTTTTTCTATAAAGTCTGAGCGGAATTTTTTTTATTTTTTCTTCGGTCAAAAATAAACGTTATTTTTTCATTCCAAAATAATCGTTTGTATTTTTCCGATCTTATTTTATCGACATTTTTTCGATAAAAAATAATCGTTATTTTTGGATTAAAAATTGTACGATCGGAAAAGTAAAAAAAGAAAACATAACGATCAAACTTGATCGCAATTATAAAAAACAAAGAATAACGTTTTATTTTGATCAAAAAAATAAAGCTTACAAAATATCGATTATACACTGATTTGAAACAAAAAAACCCTTGTAAATTAAAATAAGGTCTGATTTATATAGTATGTATATGATTTAAGGATTAAATCTATATATTCGAGTTTTATTTTGAACTAATTCTTGCCAAGAATGTTTTGGTAAAAAAAGCAAAATAACGATTATTTCCACTGCCTAGTTTTTTTTTTTTACAAATAGTGAAGTTCATACATTAGCGGAGCTTTTAGACTCGTTTAAAAAACGGACTAGAGGAATATTTTTGTTTAAAGAGCTGATTATGTAATACTTTCATCTTCCGCACAGCTTAGCTTCAAATAAAATAATTTGTTTGCAATAGCCGCAAAAAATTGTTTTTTTAGACAACTTAGCATTTTTTTGGGTTGTTTTTTTTATGCTTTTGGTTGTTGCTTTCTTTTCGCCAATGGCAACCTGGATCGGTTACTTGTCGCCTTCTCTAGTCGTTAAAATACGTAAGTGACCGTAAGTTGAAGTACTTTTTGACCTTAAATCAATTAATACCTAATTAAAAGTATGAATGGAAATGGAAAAGTAGATTGAATGTAAAATGCATAGAATAAAAAATTCGAAACACTACATTGCGTATTGAAAGGTTGATAATGGAAAAAAAGCGAAAGCAAGTCAAAAATATTCTCCGCATTAAATAATGTAAGGATATTAACCGTTGATCTGCGTTAAAAAAATTATACTAATATAGCGACTCTTCTGCATTTTGTTAAGAAATAAACTGATCAATATAAAAATCAATTAAACGCCTTAATATAAAATTGCATTTTCCGGCAGCGTTTATTGCTAAAATTGAATATAATTGAAAGTGAAAAAAAATTGCAGGCTTTCAAAATATTTACATTTACATTTTTATCGGTTTTGTTTTCGTTAGTTTCAGCTTTTTTAATAAAAAAAAATATGACATCTATTACGCTTTTTTATTTGGTTTCACGCTTAGCAGGTGGTGTGGTGTATCGAATTCTTCGCTTTCGACTTCACTCACTGTTGAGGGTCACATCGCGTTTTTTGAGGCAAACGAAGTAGCCTTGCACTGCTGAACATGCAATCTTTGAACAGCCTGACACCACTACTACTTGAAGTTTGATTGTTTGAATCAATATTTTTTTTAATAAATTATGAAGACACTTAACGCAGAAATAGCGATGGTATTAGAAGAAAACGTAAATTGACCAACGGGTTGTTTTTCGTTTGCAAACTGCAGCCGGCAAGCATTTTCTTCGGTATAGGTCCAACATTAGGAGAATAGTGTTTGTTGTTTTTTTACCAGTTTTTTATGTTTTCTTGTACTCTAATAAAAGGGGCATAGGAACACTACTTTTATTTTTTCGCAGCCTACCAACTCCTTTAACTAAATCTAAAACTACACATTCACCTAGGTTGCGTTCAGGTTCAGTTCCAGTTTCTATCCCCAAATGTGGTTGAATATTCCAAATGTCTGAAGACTCAGCACAATTACAAACTCGCAATAGGAAATCGCATTTTTCCGGTTTACTTGGCATAAATTGCATGAATCAGCAGCAATCATAAAATCCAATTAATTGCTCGAATAGCAGAACTTTGGACAAAATTGCGCGAAATATAGGACGGCCAAAATTTGTTTCTGACGAAGACTAACCAACCAACAGGGTGGTTCATATAGCAGATTTGTTTAAACTTATGGTATTTGACAATGAGAGCTCTTCCCGCTGAAAATCTTGACAGAAAGTCAGTATCATAGCTCCGCGGAAGGAAGGAACACCGTTGGGTATAATGCAAATCAAGTCAAAGTTGTGAAGCCCAAACAGTGCGTTTAGGTATGGTAAATAAATTTTGAACACTCACGGTTCCCGCTGTCGTACGGTGGGCACTGATGAGAATGTGGCTGCTGTAGGCGAGAATGTCCGACTCAGTCCAGGAACATCGACTCGCCATCGATCTCAACAACTCAACATATCAAGCACCAGTCTGAGTTTTGGACCAAGATTTCACATAATTCGCTGACAAGGTTCAATTGACTCAGTAATTGAAGGCACTCGACCAAAACTTCGTTATCACTGCTCAGTTTGGGCCTTTGGGCTACGCATCTGGGATCGGAAAACCTGTACGTCGTAGAGGAATCAATGTAACCTAAAGGAGTGATATCAGTTATATTCTGGAATCCGAGTGAATATGAAGATGAATTTAAAAACTAGTGATTTTTGTTTTGGTGTTCTGAATACCGAAATTTTTGTTCCTTTCAGAATTCGTTTTCGATTCACCCAGAAAATGAACTTCATATCTGACAGTTGTCAATTTATCCAATATAGTTAATCAATTTATTGGAAAACATAGAAAAATAAATGCGTTAAGAATTCTTGCGGCTGTTTTTATAGAAAATGGTCGACTTTCAGAAGAAGGAGGATCATACGGGTCCGTTCCGACCCATTAGATTTTTGGCCGACGGTGGATTTCAAAACCTGTAGGGAAGGACAGCCACATTGCAATGGGAAGTCGTAGTACTGTGGAACAATTTATTAAACGCATGCTAACAATTTTGGAAAAATATATTTCTCCATAGTAGATCAATGTATTTAGTTATGACTGAAAAATAGAAGATTAAATCAGGAGGGCGCTTCCAAGAATAATTTGGTATAATAGAGCGCAAATTTTTTTTTTTGCTTGCGGTGTTGCCATATTTCTCCATAAATTGAAGGATGATCGCTTCCTGCCGTGTATTCATTCCTGTGTATTTCCCTTCAAAATTTCTTAGAACTACGATATTTTTAATTTTAAATTACTTACATTTCTTTTTTTTACATCAAATCCATGAATTGAAATGAAGGTGAATGCAAATCAATTTTTTTCTTGTGAATTTATTTCCACAACATTGAAATTCACTCGGAATTTATTTTGGGGAAGAATTGCGAAGATTAGTCAGTGAAAATGAAACACCAAATGTCGGATTGAAAATTAATTTGCTCGATATTCACTAGGAAGTGAATTACAGAACCTGCCTGTAGTATAAACGCCATTTCGGTCAACAGATGGGGCTACAAATCCGTCAAATATTTTTTCGCGTTCGGAAATTGAAGACATGAACTTAGACGATCTGCGGTTTCAACGGGATTGTGCACCATGACACGCAGTCAATATCACAATCGATGCGCACCAAATTCGGTAATCTTGTTATCAGACTCGGAGCAGCGATTTGATGCCGTTCGATTTCTATTTTTATTTTTTGTGGGATGCCGTGGAGGACTCTATTAAAAATGTGTGGTTGATAGATGAGCCACTTAAGCAGAGAGTAGCATTAAATATGACACGCAGGGGTAAAGCCATTATAGCTGATCTATGACTATAAACTTCATTGAAAACATGGCGTACAATAAATATTAAAAACTCGTAAAATGGAGTTTATTTAAATCGAATTGATCAAATATTTTCGCGACCACTTTTCTACTAGACAGGCTGTATTCAATAAATCTTATTTAATTACCCTGCAAGATAATTGGAAACAACCAAGAAGCAGCAAAACAACTTGGTCCAGTCTCAAATTTGTCTAAAAGTAAAATCAATCAACTTGTTTTATTTTTGTGATTTGCTTTTATTACCCAGCCTCTACTAACTAATTTACTAGACAATATTGCAAATATTATAGTTCGTCTGGCGACAGCAGTTCGTTGCTAACCAGTTTAACTACGTCAAAAACCACGTCAAATTTATATAATTAATACGCAAATAAAAGTACACATTTTGTTAAACGTTTTTGAATGAATTGACATCATAAAACCGAGCAGAGCCAAAAAGAGACAACGCGTCTTTTGGAATTTAGTGCGCAAGTTTTATCAAACGACCGCATGGGACGGCGGGACATTCACTCGCTCAGCTGACTAAATCTAATCTAAATATTTTTTGTTTGTTTTTTTTTTTTTTTTTTTTTTGCCATACCAATACAAACGCCAGTATACACGCACTCAGCTAAATTACTTGGCAATACGTTTGCTGTTTTTTTTTGTTGTTGTTTGCTTGTAATCGTCTTATCAACCCAGTTAAAGTTGGTCTTCGATGATCATCAAGTGTTTAGCCTATTCGTCGCTTGCCTAACCAGTTGCTTACTTTTTTATTAATCTGTTTACAGATATGAGTATGTAAATATCTACATACATGCAAATATATTAATTGTATTGTATTTATTTTAGCGAAATTCGCGGCATTCTTTTTAACTTATTTAATTTTTTACATACACAAATTCACTTCACACAAAGCGCATGATTGTTATGGAAATGACGTCGCTGTGACGTCAAAATACAAATGATAATTTATGACAGCAATTCTTTTTGATACAGCAATCAAAATTAAGATTGAAAACAAAAAAAAAAATAATAATAATTTCACAAAAAACATTGATCATGAAATGTACACAAAATTGTTGAAAACAAATCGCTTTGTTAGATGAGGGTATTTCGCAATTCGAATTTTTAGCTTTTCGTATTTACTTGCAGCTGTTTGCTTGCATACATTTTTTTTTTTTTGTTTTTTTTTTGTATCAATTCGTGACGCGCAAGAAATTCAAGTAGGAATTACGTTTCATTAGTTATTTACTGGCTCTGAAAAATATCTTCAACTTTTCAAATCAAATTCTTGCACATATTTTTTTTTAGTTGCTTAAAAGACACAATACGGATATTTGCCTCATTATTGTAGTGTAGCAGTTAAGGCGGATACGAAGTGGGACTGTTTCGTGTATTTCCATTGCAAATATCTTTTCATGTATTTACCGTTCGGTGTTTTTTTTCAGTACACTCCGACTAAATACTCGTATAAAAACCGTTGGTTTCTAATGCACTTAATCAGAATGTTTAGAAAAGTATCTCGTTTGCGATTTTCTCGCGCATTCAATTTCTATAGAATAAAGTACAAGTTCAATCGGCTAAACATTTCCGTTGTTTTTTGATAATTTTTTTTCAGCTGGTGTTGTACATTTGCTTCCATATAAGAAACAAAAAATCGTTAAGAATTTTTAGCCAGTTGAGACTTGTAATTTATTTTAGAATGAACTGCAAACTGCATACTTTCAAAAAAAATTTAATTTAAAAGATAGAAATTTTTATGAGTTTTTTAATTTTTATACATTTTATAGTATCAATTCGATTTGAATGATTTTTTTTATAGAATAACCTATATTTTTCCAAAAAAGTTAATTATAAATAAATGGAGAAACACATAATTGGCTCACATCACTATTTAAACTTTCTGTTTTGCAAAAAATGTAATGGTAATGCTACATAGTTAGAATATTGCTTTGAGCACAAACATAGAATCAAATCACCAATTTATACAACGATATCGACAATACTTACAACGATATCGACAATACTAATATCGATAACGATAACTAGGTCGATATCAATAACTATATCAATACCAATAACTACATCGATAGCGGTAACAATATCGATAATGATAACTATATCGATAATGATAACAAAATTTATTTACGATAACAATATTGATATCGATATGTGTATATACAATATGGCATTTAATACCGGCAACAAAAAACCTTTGACAACTTTAACACTCTTTTTATATTCTTTGATTCTAATTATCGGTTAATTTTTTATTATCGTACTGGCTGGTCAAAACGTAAAAATAGCGAAAAAAAACACTTTATTTTAAACACTTTTATCCTTTACTTAGAACAAAAAAAAAACGGTAAAGGTTTTAACAATAATACAAAATAAATTATTCCTGCAGCTGATTTCGCATACATTTTTCGTGAAAGTGGCAACATTATCCCATGAAATATGCAATACTCGTATTTGGCATTTTTTCTACGAGCAACTGTAACTGTTTGTTGTCGAAGTGATTAAAAAATTTTGGCATCACAACTTACTTAACATCAAAATAGAGCCGTATAAATATTAAGAAAACACATAGGGCTACAAATCTATTTTAACATCAAAATAGAGCCGTATAAATATTAAGAAAACACATAGGGGCTACAAAAAATTAGATCGCATATAATAATATGAACTGTTAGCATTTAATCTCGCGTAAAACATTTTATATTAATTTACTGCGGCAATTGTAAATCTGTAATCATAAATCGCCGCTGCGTAAACACATGATAAGATTGAAAAGATCTTTCAAATAACAATGACCTCTTGGGTACGAACACAAAATGCTGATACCGAAATTGTAGATACAATTTGATTTAAAACTTCATGATACATACTCCCATTTGGTTTACACCACAAGTTTAAGATTAGTTGGTTATTGACCTGAAATTTATTTAGAGCCAGTAGACGGTGCAAAGGATATTGGAAGAGATGTATCTGTTCTACTTAGATGCCGAGTAGTTAACTCGTTTACTCTATCAGTCGGTAAATCAGTGGAAGAATGTTATTTTCATTTCAAATTTGACCATATCTAAAAAATTTAATAACTGAATTGGATATAGTAAATACATCACAGGCGAAAAAAATATGATCCTGAGGAGCAGGCAGACAACACAACACAACTATCTTCTAGCTCTCTCAAGTTAACATTCAGGACACTCTGTCACGCCATCTCACGCCGCCATATTTAGGTTAATGCCGAGTGCAGAATGCGGCACGTATAACGAGGGTCCAATGAAATCTTTATCATCCAAATAATGGTGGCCTACTTGTGGATATGAAATGTTCCTACTTTTTTGACCTCGTACCCAATCTACGCTAGTAGACTCAGATCTCTCACTGAAGCAAATTGAAACCGTAGTTTTTAACTTGAGTTTCCAACGAGAGTAAAATAAAAGTAAAAAGTTCCTTATTGTCATACAAAGCAACCATTGCTTTTATTTATTTTTTCCGATTATTTTTTTTTAAATATTGGCAGTAACTGTGACTAGCAAGGCCCATTATGAAGCTCCAAATTTCGATAACGCTTTGAAGCCTTTTGAGTCGTGTTTGAGGAATGGCCTTACAATTTCTCTTACGTTACTGAATTATCCATGTAGGCTTTGGACTTTACGAAGACTTCGAAACGTGAATGTATATTTTCAACGAATTGCTCGCGCAATACAGTCATAGTCACCTTATGAGGCGTAACCAGGTACGCTATGTTTTGCTGGTAATTTATAAAAATAATAAAATTATTAAATATGTATTATTTCTTTTCTATCGAATATTTTAGGTAATTGCGCAGATATTGTTTAAAAATATCCTTACGGCATATATCGACATATTTATTTCATTTGCTCATCCCTACTGAACTAAATCTTGTTTGAAAACAGTGGATTTTCTTCATGAAAAACTGAAACGATTTTGAGTCGGAAGGTCGGAAGGCTTTAATTCCTGTACGAGTTGAATTGTGTTTGTGTACACTCTCATCTACCATTGCTATATTTTCTTCCTTACGTGCCAGGAATGTTCGATGTGATATCGATAATTCTGAATATCGATACTTCATTATTTTTAAGGGTCGATATACCGAAGAAATCGATATTCTATCCCCAATATCGATGTAACAATAAAATTTATTTTTCGTGTACAAAAAAACAATAAATAAAGCAGAATATATAGATAAATAGAATAATGAAATTCAATAACCAAATAAAGAAAAAATAAATACATATACACAATGAATTACGAGTTGTATTTTGACGAATTCACGTAATAAGTACTTATTTGATAAGTTCAAATTTAGTCTGTGTCTATTACTATTCAATGGTGATAGTTTGAATTTCATTAATAAATGATTTTTTTTGTATCGATTTATTAAATATAGAGTTGCCTGATATCAGGCTATATTTGATCCATTTCTCGTAGAACGCTAATTTTCGCAATGCGGCTGAATCATTTGAAGGCGCTATGCTGAGCTAAGTCTTTCCATAAGGAGTTGTCCATTCCATTTTAGAGACGCACGCGTGATCTGTCATAAAATAGTTACTGAAAAAGTACTTTTAAATGAACCACCCGTTACATGCATATTTCGAATTTCAAGTAAATCGAAGGAGAAATAAAGCTATTGCAAAAACAGTATAAAAATCTATAATTAAAGAATGCTCCCTTCAAGGAGGTAAAAAGTCAGAAGCTACCGTTTTTTTTTTACATCCTATAATATAATTTGTAGTTGGAAAACCTTTATGAATGCAAAGTTTGTATGTGTTAAGGCAAAGTGCATAAAAAAGTCTATAATTTCTGCACACTAACTAATTACGATTCGCATCAGAATGAAAATGCCATACAAACTGCCTCGCTAATATTTATGCCACAATATGGCAAGTCAACGTCAGCGAATTAGCCCACCCAACAACTAATTTACACATTAACACACTTGACGTATTTGGTGTGTCTGACCTACTACGAGGGTTGCTATTTATTTAAGTGGGCAGATATGGTAATGTCTGACATTGTCAAATCTGACATTGTCATTGTAAATTTTAACATTTTAAATGCTAAACATACTCAGAAGGTATTGTCATCCGAATGCTATTTGTATTCTGTATAGATACTTGAAACATTCAAGTTGGTCAAAAAAAGGAAATATATCGTGAAAATACTTTTGTGATGATTTTATATGACTTTCGACGTTACGGGTATCATATGGATAGTTTTGCGAATTGACGCAGATATTTTTTACTCAATAGTTTTAATACGATATATTTTGGATTCTAGTACATGAACGTCATTATCGTATTGAATTTATGAGGAAAAATTACATATAGAAAAATATTTGGATGTGACAGAAGGAAAATAGTATGAAACAATATAAATAAATAAACCCAAAGCCATTGTGTAACCATGTGTCTTTCCAATTTTGGGTTCGATATGTTTTGTGCTGTCGACTTAGCTAAGGTGTGAAGTGTCATATTGGGGGCACAAAACTGCTAAAATTAATAAGAATAATAATTTGGCGCTTACACCACATACGGCTTGATGTTTGGCAGAACTTCTCTTACAATTTTCGGTGTGTTTATTGATGTTGTAACACAAATTTGGGTTTTACGTCGACTCCGAACGGCAAATGATTTTTGTAAGAAATTCTTTCATGACAGAAATACACTTGACGCTTGGCCATTGCCAGCAGAGGTGGGCAGCTTTTAGAAAAAACTTTACTTTACTTGCCCCGGCCAAGCTTCGTACTCAATTAACGCTCGCCCACGCAACACAGGCGGCTACGACGGCCGCCAAAATTAGTAAACCGAAAAAGGTAAATATTTTTCAAATTTGGAACATGTAAACTCGGTGGGCCAACAATCTAAATTGTACCGGGTGGACCTTATCATTGGTTTATTAAAAAAAAAAATGCACACAAATGAATGAAAATTTATTTTTCCAGTATATTAACGCTTATTCGAACCATTTTCATTATTTATGGAAGACGATTTCATTCATGTGGCTACCTCGGCTGCTATCAACCCAGTTTCCCAAGACCTTGCTGACGGTTTCTGGTCCTATCTCACAAATGGTTTGTTTGATATTCGCCATAAGGACCTGAACCGATAGTGGATTAATCGCATGACATCGATCCTACACCCTAAAACAAATTTCTAACGGCTCAAATCGCAGCTCGAAGGTGGCGAGATGACATCGGTAATCCGGCTGATAACACATTCAATTAACATGACGCCCAAAATATCGTTTGTGGTATGGATTGTGTGACCAAAATAGCACTTTTAGCAGCATTATCAGAGAAAATTGGCCCAATAATGACACCGCCCCAAAATTCGCAACAAACTGCAACTCTCGCGGTGTATTTCGATCCCCCCTTGTTAACACAGCCGCCGAAATGAAAATGTACTTTGTCAAAAGTCGAGCAAAACTGACTTTCTATTTATGTCCTCACCTTTTAAAAGGGAAGCGCCAAAAGACTTAATAAGAAATTGTAACTAAATTTTATTTTTAATTTCGTATCGATATTTTGGGTAAAGAGTATTTTTAATTCGATAATTATGGTTAGCCGATTATTTTAGGGTGACACTTTGAATGAGTATCATATCGATACTTTCGCTACGATGTCGTGTATATACTTCGAAGCAAATGGTTAACCGCTAATTTTCATGGAATAACTGGCCATGCCCCCAGCGTTCGGTTAAAGCAACCTAGAGCGCTCAATTCGAATTGTCATACCAGCATTTGTTTGCCAAAAGTGTTCGGAAGAATAAGGGATACAAATCACAGAAGACGAATCTACCTCCACCAATCAGGCTCTCACATATCAGCTCAAACAAAAACATTTTTGATCATTCACAACATCGAGTTGATGGGTTGCTGTTGTTTTCTTCATAGTCGTTAACTTCATCTAAGGGGTGGCCCATGAAGCAAGCTGTTTCAACGGGATCGGACCACAAAGAAAGGAGTTCTAGATCAGTTGATTTGTGAATAATATCGTGCTGGGATTATTCACATGTCGGACACATCGAGATGTCAGGGTTGAGCTGGAGCCCCTCGTCTACAATTGTTGACGTTTGGACCCCAATAACAGCGAGAGTTTGTATTGTGTCTCGGTGTTTAATGCCAGTATTTACGCTGTTGGATCTAGTCGGTGTCTGATGTTTGTACGGATCTTGTCCGTAAGTTCATGGAGATGCCTTCTGACGTGCTTGAGCGACGGCTCAGTTTCATGCAAGTGTCTATTTGGGAAGTAGCACCCAACGAAGAACTTTTTGGTGTTATTAGAGGCCTATATACTTCCTGTAAAGGAAGATGATACCATGACTGAGTTGATGGATCATTCACCATGGTTTTGACATGATGATTGAATGCAAACCAAAAAACATATTGCTAGGTCAACGTTTTTCAACGGCCGAAAAAGTGATTGAAACGTTTGAATCAAATGTTTTAAGGCACCCCAATTGGAGTGGACAGTGTTTTGAAAATTGTTTCAAACACCTGCAAAAGTATATTGATCTAGAAGGAGAATATTCTTAAAAACAATAAAGCCATTGGTAATCTGAATATTTGCTTTCTTTTTGTTGATCTCAACTGTCCAGTAGCAACCCTCGTACACAGGTACAAAAAAACAAAAACAAAGTAATAAATTATCAGTCGCAGCACACACACGCATATCGATAGCTACACACATCCATATACTTATAAACTCAAGTATACTTGTACTATTCGAATATCTACATCTATGTTCCTACTTAATTGACACGCGTTTCCACTTCCGGTGAAATATAAAGTAATAGAACATACCAGATAGATACCACAAGTATTACATACTACAAAGAGAATCCATAAATGCCCCCATCGCCCCCTTTGTTATGGCAGTGTGCTGATGTGTGTGCGTATATTTCTGATTTTCCTTTTATTATCAAATGAAATTGCGTTATTAGATAATTATACGATGGCGTTGACGTCGTCTTGAATACTTTACAATTATAATGAATGTAAATTGTGGTTGGACTTGTGTGAAAGCGATTACAGGCAACGCAAAAAGTGAGAAATACAACTACTACTTTACCTTTGCAATTTCAATATATGTATAAGTTTTATAAATAATAACAGCAACTAAAGGGCGTTAGAGTTTATTAACATTAAGATTAAATAGACTGACAAATTGCAGAGAGGCCAGCAATTGAAAGTTCAACAAATTCATAATCGTTGACTAAAATGAACTTTGCTTAATTGATTGTGATAATTTGATTATTCAAAATTGAATTTATACGTATCAAGATCAGTATAAATAGAGATATGCAACAATGGAGGTTCGAAAGGTTAGAGCGCTTAGAATACGAAAGCGAAGCGGTGAGCAAGCAATAAGCAAATACTAGTTAAATCATTAGATTTTGAGTGAAGTGATTTTTTCTTCTCACTAGCAGCAGTAGTAGAAAAAGTAGAAATTTTCAAGTTAAAAAAAAAATTTATTAAAAATCTCAAGCCGCAAGAAGTTTTTGTAAAAAACATTTATGAAATTTGTCTAAATCTAATGGTGTGAAAGATACTGTTCGATTTACATGCGCATGCTAGAACTGGTAAGCGCTCGCTTTCAGATTGTAATTGAGATTGGAGTATTTAAACTAAACTAACTCCATTTGCATAAATAATTCATTAGAAATTTTTACATATTCCGACCGTTTGACGTCATTCGAAAAATAGATAAAATCCAAGGTTAACACAAAATTTTTTTAAATTTCCACTGTATTCGTTCGGATTTTGGGATTTTGTGATTTTTTTTTACTTTTTTTGGTAGCATCAGTGTTGCTGTGAGATTTTAAAGAAATGTATCGCCAAAAAATCCCCAAATATTGTATATCAAATGAAATTTCCAAGAAAACTAATGAAGCTTTTATAAAAACAATGCTTTGTTTTTGATTTTGTATACCTGAATGCACTAGTGTCTAGGGTATTCTAATTTTGTTTATAAAATTTTCAGAAAATCATAAATAAAAGTTTTACGTATTGCCCTCGACTTGAGGTATGTTGGTATTGAAAATGGGTGAAATAAGATAATAACCGAACGAATTTGATATTTGAATAACTATAAAAGATCTTTTTCTATATACAGGATTGATCTGGAAAAAGAAATACGTGGGAAAATATTGTTTTTGGAAAATGGGCGGGGCACTGCCCACTGCAGAGCAATTATCTGTTTCACCAAACTCTACCGAGTTTGATACACACTTTACATTTTATCTTAGTAGGCACAATTTCGAAAAGTATAGAAATCGAACAAAAACCACGGCCACCTCACATATAACGGTGATTTACAAAAAACAAAAAAATTCAAAAATCAAATCGATATTTTAGTATCTGCGGAATGTAATTTGCACAAATTTGATGAATGATTTCGAAAATTATAGTAATTAGACTAAAACCACGCCCACTTCCCATATAACGGTAATTTACAAATTTTCAAAATAGTCAGTATTTTAATGTAGCACCTTCGCATAAATTTGATGGGAATAATTTAATTACAGAAAATTTTAATTTTAGAAAATGGGCGTGGCACTTTCGTGATAACAGCAAGAAAGCATATTTCCGAAATTACTTTATCAAACTTCACCAAATTTTTGTGAATGTCCCCTCTGTAAGCAGAATTTAGAAAATTATATATACATACATATGTAAATCAGACAAATCTACACCCACATTTAGTATAACGGCAATTTATCAAATTATTCCTATTTACTATTATTACTAAAACATATAGTAAGCAAATTCGTGCAAATATAGTACGAAGAATTTAATTAGGGATAGAAATGCATTAGCATTTTAATTTTGGAAAATGGGGCATTCAAATCGTACTCACTTCTTATTGTTTTTTTTTTATCGAATATGTCTTTCTTTGAATATTATATTAACTGATTTTAGTGCATACAAAACGTAATGTTTATTTGAAATAAAAACGTGCACCAAATTCGGTTTCTCACCCGCGCTTAGACTCTTCTCTGTTAATGTTAAATACGACCATTGTGTTTCAATTCACGACATACATATTTGCAAATTTGCAATACAAGACACGCAAAAGCAAAGGAATGGTTTCAAGGAATTTCAGTTTAGAGTCTGAACTTTAGACATATAAGTTCGCTCAAATGAGTTACCAGCAATCGCATTTCATGTTATAAAATCTCTCGTATACTAAATTTTATATATAATTTATTTTTCGAATAAATTTTCGCTGATTTTTAATTTTCATTGACTTGAAGTAAAAAATTTCACGCATGTACTAAACTTATATGCGTGACCTTTTCTACCCTTTACCCCTTCACAATTAATTTAATTAACGCCTTCTTCCAAGGTAATTATGTATCCCGAAAAATATCAATATATTTATTTTACAAATCACATCTTATTATCGAACTTCAACGGCTGCAACCTTTTTCCTCCTTTTGGAAAAAAAGAAGAATAAGAAACCCAATTTTTCTCATCACTAGCGATATATTAATTCGTAAACTGCGTTAAAAAAAATTAAATAAGGGTAAGTTTCTAGATTTTCGTAGCAAGAAAAGGTATAAGCACTTTGAGCTTTTTAATAATTCATTCATTTATCCCTTCATTTATTAGTAGGGAACAACGGCCCATCGAATTTTAGGATCAACCCTAACTGAACTGAACCAAAAATTGTCAAGTTCTCGAACATAGATGAGCCCACTAACACAAACACATTTTATGGTAGTATTAGTGCCCCACGCTGAGTTGTGGTTGCCACTTTGTCGTAATTGTATTAAGCCGCCGTGAAAAGAGGATTTGGGTTTTAAAATATTTTAAATTTGTTTGAATCACGCGAAAATATATGAAGGCAATTATTTTTTCAAATTTGATGTAGTATGAAAATTAATGTACCCTTATATCAAAAAATAAAAAAAACGATGCCGTGCAATCGTTTGACCACATTCTATATACATATGCATTGCATATTATTAAGATGTCTTTGAAGAAGAGACTGTATGCGGGGTTTGTGTTTTAGCAAAGACATTGAAACACAAATCTAAATGCAAAGGCAATAAGAGCAGGCAATTTCTTTTTTATGCAATTTTCCTACAAAAAGTGCCAAGTTCTAGGAAAAACAAATTAACCACCACCGAGCGTAATGTTGATTTCTTCAAATCTGAATGCAGACTTATGCTTAAAACACAATACCAGCGAACGGCGCGAACGTTATTATTATTCTCCCTTTTTTTAATTGAAAATCAAAATTCGAACTGTGACTTGTCATAATCAGCTGTTTTCGTTGTCGCCGTAGTTGTGTTTTACTGGACGAAATTTTTGGGCGAACGTTGCCGACATCGTCGCTCTACTGAGCGAAAATTTGCCCTTCGTCTGTGTTGTGTTTCAAGTGTCAGGTTTTGGACGATTTGAAGCCTTCTTAAGGGCACAGTTTTTTAGACATTAGCACGACTGCATGACTGCAGTATTGCAATTGTCGACGTCGCCAAATTAAAACTATTTCCAATTTGGGCGACAACAATGAGCAGCTGTAGCGCTACCACTAAAATATGAAATGCCATTACTTCTGCAACTTCTCTCTCATTAGTGGTAAATTGGTTGCGTAAAAGTTTTTAGTAAATTTTAATTTCTGTACTGTTGTTTTCTGGGGAACAGCCATGAAATTCATTCATTCATATTTGCCTTTTTATCTTCACGTATTGACTTTAACAAGGCGGTTCATTGGTTAGTAAACCGCTACTCTAACAGGAACTCTTTGCTTAATTCTATAGAATAAATTTCTTGTTAGCTGCTTGATATTAGAATGGGCTTTTCTAAGACGTGAAATAAGCTCTAAAAAAATTGTATCACAGCAAATGAAACGCGTTGTAATTTCTTTCTTTTCCGCGTTCTATTAAAATTTGTTGCTTTACGCTTCGACAATTTCACACAAATCTGAAACTGAAAATCCGAAAAGCGATTTCAGCGGCTGCCCAAGCTAAACCGAATACGAGATGAGTCCTTCAGCATCAGATTTAATTATTATTACTTTTTTTGCGTTTTTAATTAATTAATTAATTTACTTTATCTCAATTTTGTTGCGTACCATCACATGGCTGGCCATTCGTTACGGGTTTACCAAACCTTTTATTACATAATTAAATGGACGCAAAATTCGTACCGTTGTAGTAGTACCTACTTTTACATATGTATATTGTATATGCATTTGTACATTAGGATGGTCCGAATAAAATTTTTTCTTGCCATCCCACAGAATCGTTGAGAGAATTGATTAACATTTAGTGGTTAGGTTAATGTGGTAGTTCCCTCAGGGGGAACTCACTTAGGCATATAAAAGGAGTCCATTTTGATAATACTTACTGTTGCTGTCAGAGGTTTGAAAAATACATGGGAAAAATACATTTTTTGTAGAAGTGCTATAAAATCATTGACAATAAATACTTTTTGGATCGAATAACATTTTTCTTCAGATATCTTAAATAAATGAACTTATAGTGCATATTTATTTTTCAAATAATAGATATTAGCTTTTTTTCAAAAAAGAAATAATCGAAAAGAAAAGTTACAAACCTATCTAAATTCGTACAGTTAATATTAGTGATATCAATATAATCCATACGCCATATGACAAAAAAAAAAAGAAGAAAACAGAAGATTTTTTTTGTTTTAAATCATTGCGTAATCGTTATTTTGCAATTTTTTTGGATCAATTTTTATCGTTTTTTTTTAATGTTTATTTTTTCGATCAAACTTAATCGATATTTTCTGACCTTTACTTTTTCGATCGTAAAACATAAATTGGATCATTGGTGTTTACTATAATTGGCATCGCCGACAAATTTTGTTGCGTTTATTATGTTCGAAAAATGTTAAATCCAATGATGACGATTATTTTTTATCGAAAAAAATTAAAATCACAAAAAATCGATCCAATATGATTGCCAACGATTGTTTTTTATCGAAAAAATAAAAATATATCAATTTTGATAGAAAAAATAAAAATCCCGATATATTCAAAACCACAAAATATCGATTAAATGTGATCGAAATAGTAAATATCAATAATCGTTACGGTCCCAGAATAAATATGTAACAAAATTTCTTTCGGTAAAGCTTCCCAATGGGAAATGCGACTACTTTTAACGATTTGATAGCAATTCAAAGCTTTGGAGGCACCACTAAAATTTAAGGGGTCTCCTGGTGTGATTCGAAAAAAAATCGAATCATCCCCTTAAAATTATAGCCCTGAATTCCACCTATTTTTTTTAGATATTGCCAGTAATGTGTGCACGTGCCGAACTTTGGTGAGATCGACCGCTGGGTACGAAGTACGAGCTAGTATCGCCACAAAAGAAGCCCGCACCGCTCGTAGAGCTGAGAGAATACAAAAGAACGATTTTTTTGAGGAAACTGAGGGATTGCTTTATGGAGCTGAAGTAGCGAATTAGAATTGTATTGCTGTAAGTCACATATTTCGAAATTTTCAATGTTTCAAAACTTTAAAACGTTTTTTCTCGAAATCACATTTTTGCAATTTGTGTACACGATTACGGGGAAAATTATTTGACCTGTCTACCTGATTCAACTTGCATTTTGTAGAGTATTTAAAACTGTTCTATATGAACCACAGTTTCATGCAAGTTTAATTATTTTTCATAATGTAAACAAAAAAAAAAAAAATTCAAAAATTTGAAGTAAAAATTTAATTTTTAGAGTCAAAACAAGAAAATAACTTTTATTGGGGTTTTTGCCGGTTTATTTCAGGTGAGAATTACTAACGGTATCGGGTACACAATGGGACCAATGCATCAGCGACACGCTGCACTGCACATTTGATTACTCCGCTTTTTTCTAACTTTTTCCAGTTGTCTTTTTTTTTTGAAAATATTGTTTAAAAGTTGTCTCAAACATATTCTTTGAATAAACATTCGATGTAATACCCTTGTCACAAAAACAATCCCGAAATATCACCTTTTTTAGCATCACACCAGGAGATCCTCTTAAAGAAAAAGAACAACATTTTTTTCATCCATACAACAACAAAAAAATGGAGATTGGTTTGTGAGAACTCTAAAGACGTCAATGTTTAGGAAAAGCTATATTTTTTGACAGGGTTGCCACCTATTAGAAAAGTCGAATTTGAATAAAGTATACCCGAAGTATATAAAATATAAAAATAAGGGTGTAACAGGATATTCTGAAGAGTGTTACCACATATTTGAACAATCAAATTTAATTAAAATATACACAAGTTAAATAAACCAATTTAATATGGGTTCGTTTCGCTGATGAGAAATGTTAAGGTAATATTTTGAAGAGGGAGTTATATAAAATATTACAATATGGATGTCAAACGGCATCTTTTGAAGAGGGTTGCCACCTGTTTAAAAAATATAATTTAATTTAATTACACACAAGTTACATACATGAAATATTTAAGTGTTCGTTTACGCTGCAGAGAAGGGTTACAGCTATATTTTGGAGAGCGCTGCCACCTGTTTGAAAAGTCAAATTCTGCACAAGTTATATGTGAGAGAAATCGGCATACTTACTTCTGCTGGCTAACTGTTATTCGCGATACCTGTTAGCGTGCTTAGAGAAAAATTCTTGACATCACTTAAGTAAATAAATGCAGGAAAGTTTCTGCCGGAATCTTATAATTTATTATAATTCAGGGGAGTGGGAAAATGAAACTTCCAAAGAGTTGATTTTTCAGTACATTTTTGGACCACCTTAAAATGCATACAAGTATTACCGCAATTTATTATTTACCCCAATATCAAGCCACCAGATTTTTGAATTTCGTTTGGCTTTTGTAAATTTTCGTCGGTACACCCATGGTTGCATACATATTTACAATACATACAAAATATGCAGGAGAAGTCTGGTCAACTGCAAACTCGTTACTTTATCCTAGGAAACATTGTAGTAGTACTGTTGTAAACTGAAATGAGTCACCTCACCCGCAGTCAAATAAGGCAAACCCCAACAACAACCTCATGTACAGTATAAATTCTCTGTACTTCCATTAGCGCAGTGCAGTGCACAGCTTAAACAAAGTGAAGCATAAAATTAATCTATAAACAAATTTTTAAATTGAATTTTCTGAAAACTGGAATTTGTATCGCCAATAAAATTTACTACTCCAGCATTCAGTCTGGCCGTTTGTCTATGTTGTAAATTGTTAGTATTTGTCTGTCGGCAGCGGCCCATCTCTAGCTGTGAACTGAAAATTTATACAATGTATAGCCCACGCATCAGCGGATTTGCCGCGCTAGCAATGAGTTATGTGTTTTGCGATGGTGACCAGGACCAGTCAGGATTTCTGTAACCATAGAGACACATTGCGCTCAGGAATGAGGGAGGTGCTGTTGGCACAGACGTCGAAACGTATTCGCTCTTTGAACGGAAAATTATAAAATGAAAAGGAAAATTTACGTGCACGCAAAATCTACGCTGATATTCCTTCATTCTTGTAATGAACTTTGTTTGCCTCTTTTCTTGCTGTTTTCTGCACCTTGGGGGCACTCATATTTCGCTTTACGATTTGCCGTTGCGGCCGGCAATTCCTTTTTAGCGTTTTTATTATGCCATTTGTTTATTTGCATAGCTTTGTTGCTTACTTGCTGTTTATTTTTTTTCCACAGTTAGTTTTTTCTTTGCTCCTGGCCACTAATATTTCTTACATTTTTTGCATTATCATTCCTGTTAAGATTTGAACTTTGTCCGTTGTACATGAGAGTATTATTATTATCAGTATTATGAATCAGATTTTTCTGCGGCATGAATGACACTGTTTCAGATCTTCGATTAAAGGCAGAATTATTTAAATCCTTAAAAATAGTACTGAGCACCGTTTTAACTTAGGATAATGCGTTACCACCAACGCTATCGACTTTGAAATCAACTGTCACTTCTCATTTATTGTAATCACAGCCAGTGTTGCCGTTCTCTAAATTTCCCATTTAGAGTCAAAAACGTAGCAGATCTGACTGTAATCAACTTTTTTTTAAAGCTTGCATTCTAATTGGTAAATACTCACGAATCATCGCATACAAGATTGCGCCTTCCGCGTACCGTTAATGCTCTCTTTGCCAATTTGACGGCATCTCTCCACGCGCTGACGAAATAAAAGTATTTTTCTTTCTTTTTTAGTTCGTTTACCCCTAAACAATTTCCTTAATTTCCTTCTTTCTCTTTTTCTTTGAAATTTTTTCATTTCTCTCTTATTATTTCATCCAAAATGCGGAATAAAATTTTCAGAGAGCAAAACAAAATGACTTTTTGAAAAATTGCATTTTGAAAAAATTATAATTTTATTAGGGAAAAATATTTTTTGACAATGAATAAACAATTGTGTCCAATTTTATTTGACAGTGACAACACAATGCAAAAATTTTGTCAAAATAGGGCAAAAAAATAGTTTACAAAAAATCGATTTTTACAGTAGACAAAAAAAAATTGTCAGAAAAAATTGCAAAAACATATTTAAACATTTTAACAAAAAGAAAAAAATAGCTATTTCACAATTTTGACAAAAAAAAATGGAATAGGCCGCAATAAAATTCTCAGCCGAGTGGCGAGTGACAGCCGAATTACAAGTTCCCATGAGACGAGCGAGTCAGTTAATCGTTGGAAGAAAAAAAGAATATAGCAGGGAAGTAGTTTTCACAAAAACAAAAACAAGATTGCACCTTCCACGCTAAGAGCAACTGATAGTGACGTAATAATAGCTAGAGGAGAGAGTAAAGAAAAATTTCTAAAAAAAAAAAGAAAAGGAAGAAGCGAACAAACGGCAAAACGATTGAAAAGTTTTCTTAGCATTATTTGTGTAAAATGCTTTTATTTCGTCAGCGAATGGGTGCACGCTGACTAATCAACAAAGAGAGGACTAGCGGTGGCGGAAAGCGCAATCTTGTATTCTATCATTCTTGGTTTTCACCCCAGTGAACAAAATATGATTCTCGCTGACTCTCTCGCTACTATATTCGGTCATTGACTCGGTCAACAACTCGCTACACTATTTATACGGAACGGCCGAGTTGCAGTCTTGTCTCTCCATTCGTTAGTTGTGATCAGGGCATTAAGTTTCAAGGAAAAATTTTCGTCAAAACTATTCAAATCGATACATTTGGTTCGCCGCGGTCACTTAGTAAATTTAGCAGAAGTTACTCGTTGTTCCAAACATCCAAATGTCGATTGCCGCAAAGATAATTCAAATAGCTGGTTTTTTTCAGTTAGTTTTAATTTCTTCGAAGACAGCTTAAAAAGAACAACTAAAACCCGCAAACAATCAATTTAATGAGTGAAGTGAGTGCCCGCCTGTTAGTGACAAAGGCGGCATAAGCACCCACAGTAGAGTTCATTCAGCAGTTAAGTTTATTTAATTACCCTTGCCATAAACCATCATAAAGAACCAAAAAAAAAATAAAAATAAACGACTGGTCTACCTGACCACCGCTGAATTCAAAACGAAAACAAACAAAAAAAAAACGAAATACAAAAACAAACAAAAGGGCCAAAGCGCAAAGGAATGTTGGTTGAAAGGTACTCTATGACGTTGATGGCAAAAGTGCTCGCCAACGAACGACACCAATGCCCATCTATCGGAGTAAAGTTGTGGTTTGCTGTCTGTCGATGGTATTAGCATTGCTGGCGCTTTGCTGCCGTTCAGGCAACTACAAATTTATGACCTCATAAGAATTTTAAATGAAATAACTTATGATGAAAATTATTCACATTCTTTGTCGTAACAATACATATGTACATATATGTACCTATGGCTGTGTGTGTGTGTGTATGTGTAGATAAGTAGCTAGCTATGTGTGTTGAGGTTTATGGCTAAGGTAGTTCGGCGTTACGATGCGAACCCGTCTATGTACATTTGTTTATCAACTGACAATCAGTCGTCGAGCTGCCAGTTAAACTACCTGCATGGCTAAGTGCTGGCACAATGTAACATACAGGGTGACACAAAGCAAGTGTATACAACTTTTTTCAACAAAAAAGGACATTAATTAAT
The DNA here is from genome assembly GCA_951828415.1 of Anomoia purmunda. Taxonomy (NCBI): domain Eukaryota; kingdom Metazoa; phylum Arthropoda; class Insecta; order Diptera; family Tephritidae; genus Anomoia; species Anomoia purmunda. The sequence continues at coordinate 157,563,849 of OX639993.1, forward strand.
GATATGAAGACGAAACATAAAAAAGTCAAAATGCAGTGAGGAAGTATCGAAATATATAACAGGTTTCGAAGTGCTTGCCTAAAGCGCGAATACACAGTTTCAAATTTCTTGCAAAATTTTGAGCAATGATCCGCAGTCTCGATTCCACTCTTGACACTGTGTTTACTTTAAATTCATCATGCTCAGCTCTGAAACCACGGAAGCAATACGTCTTCAAAGATGTCGCGAATGTATAACTCCCTCCCTGTTATTTTTTACTCTTTACTTCTTACAAAACCTAAGCGCGCTTTGCATTTGAACCAAATTCTTGCCGACGCCAAGACAAATAGGATACGCGATTTTGGCGATGTTCTACGGTGGAAGCTGCTCTAGAAGGGTGGCGCAAACTAGAAACACCCCTGTTTGAGGGCAGTCACTACCACTAGATGGCATCGAAAACTCCAACCTTCTATTAGGACTTAAAAGTTGGCCAGCGAATTATGTGAGTGGACAACAGTTATCGGTTACATATATTTCGCTACCAAAAATCCAAACCAAGAACTATTAAAGAAAGAGTTCCATTGGGTGGTGTACTCTCGGCATAACTGCTCTACTTCTAGCTATCTCAACAGACTCCCACCCACCAGAACGAGCTTCCCTTGTCTCATATGCAGATGACTGCACTATTATGGGGTTGGGAAATACCATTGATGATTTACGTATGTGTTAAAGTGTATGGTTATATCTCGGGCCTTTCCAGCTGCTTCCTCAGCGACAATCTTTAACATACGGACGAAGAAGGCCAAGCGGTAGTTAGCTATGCAGACCAACGGCGCCAAAATATCAAATGTAAATAATCCGACATTTTTAGGGGATGCTTCCCGATGTTCCCAACTCACCGTTTACACAGCGAGGTCCAAATCTTTCCCGTCAAGGAGCATAATAACATGCTTTGTATTCACTTTTTCCTAGAATCTTATCGCAGAGATCATCCTTGCCGGCATCTACAGGAATCCATCTCATGGAGATGAAGAACCGCTGAACTCGACAGACTACAGACAAACATTAAACGACGTTCACTGGAAGTCTTTGAAAACTTTCTTTAACTTCTCAAGCATGAATGCCGTCAGAGGAGTGATAGAGTTGCCACGTTTCCTGGGGTTCTCGTGAGATGACCGCGACGACAACACTTTGTGTACCGATCCTTAAAGAGCTTAGTATAGCTGCGACAACAACAGCAACAAGGGCATCTATCACTTTTTTTTTCATTAAATAACCAGCTCCTTTTTGCTATAAAACGCACTCAATGCCCGGTTCGCGATATATTTGTCTCTTGTTTTTTACATGTTAGTGTTGATTGGGATATTAACGGTACGTTTTCTACTGCTCTACCAAACCTATCGTCTTTCCAACCCATCTCTCTAAGCCGTTTAACCACACAAGCAGCTAAGGTCCGAGCGATCTCGCAATTACGCTTGCCTATCTTGTCCACCGATTTAATGTTGACAATTTAAGGAAATATTGTCAAATAATATTTTAAATCAAAAGCCTTGTGTACCACTTATTTTTTGCCACCCTGTATGCCGAATCCAAAGTGTCCATTTGAAATATATTTCGAGAAATTGACATACAATGTCGGTGCTGTCGCGAATGACGCCTCAGACGTGCTTGCGTCCTGCAAATAATATAACAGACATTTCACATTGTGCTGGATTTGGCTCGCAGTGATGTGCGACATGCAAAATTACTTTATAACCCACAATCTACTACAACTAACATTTTCCTTTTGGCCTCTTGGCTACCTCCAGCCGGCAATTTTTGGCATCGCACACTCATTTTATTTTTAGCTTCAATCCCAACTGCATGCAAACAGATGGAGGTGGCGGAGACAGCAACGCGCGCGAGCTCAGGTGGCAATCAGAAATGTCAGTTGGCAGTTAGATGGCAGACGGACTGCCTGCCTTCCTGCCTGCCTGCCTGCATGTCTTCTATGTAGGTAGTTGGCTGGTCATTTGTCGCCGTGCGAGACAATAATGCGGCGGCAACAACAGATGCTCAGGGGGGGGGCGGCAAGCGGGTTACGGGCAGTCTCTTAAGATGTGCTTGTTCCTCATGCTTTACGCTTGTTTTTTTTTGCTTCCTTTTTTTTTTTTTTTTTTGTATACATTTACGTTGTTCGCTTTTTTATATGCATTGTGTTGAGCTTTTTGTTATTTTGTTAATGTAGGAAATTTGCAGCGAATGTTTGAAATATGCAAGCGGAATGTCCATTAGGATTTCTTCGTTTTTTTTTTTTGCTTTTTTTGTGGAGGAATTTGCTTTTATTATCACTTAGCAACAATCTGGTAATTGTTCGTCTTATAGTGACCATTAAATCTTAATGATAATTGAAGAAGCTTGACTGCAATAAAAGTAAGCGTTTTAGTGCTTTATGTAGCGTAAACACAAAATTTTTCAACAAAATGCACAATATTGTACAAAATTAATGACTGTCTTAGCGAAATGAATAAGATACATCATTTGGAAATGTTTTGATGATAAAAGCTGTATGGGAAAAATAATTTTGATTAAAATATTGAGAATGGAGGAAACGATATTTGGTGTCATTATTTATTCCATATGGAATCCTACCTCAAAGCAGCGTCACAATTAATGAACGAATTCTTGGTATCCACTTCGTGCAGTTGCATTTGATTGGTTCAAGAGCCCACTAAATACCCCAGCATTTGTGCACTCAGAGGTTCAGTATTCAGTATCGGCCATTGAGCTAGCGAATCGGTTTAGAGAAGTGTCAAAAGTATGAGGTGGAGCACTAGCAACCTAGCTACGAAGCAACCCTTAAAATCCCGAACATTTTACTGAAAACTCTTTGTTCTAAATATGTACGTGTATTAGGGTGCTCCGCTAAAAAAACAAAAATTGCAGCTTTCCCATCGGAATTATAAAATTTATTATATTTTAAGACGTCCAAAAAATAAATAGAAATAAAAAAAGTTTTTTAAAATATGTTTTCAATATCATCCCAACTTTAAGCTTAACAATTTTTTGAGTTATTAAAGTTTTTCGTAAACAAAATTTCCAAAACAGGTCAAAAAGTCATTTGGAATATTTTTAAAATAATTTTAATTTATTCCTTTTAAGGTTAAACTGTTACTATCATATGAGGTGATTGTTTGTTAATATTTTTATTTTTGTAATAGTTAGGCTTCGGCCAACAACCAATCCGAGCATTTTTCAAAGTACAAGCAGCCTTTTACATGCTAGCGTTATGATTTGTGGTAATAATGCTACAAGAAATTATTCATTAAATAAGGAGTTGTAAGCTTTTCTTAATGAATATCTCCAACCAAAGAATTGTGAAATTTTTAAAATAAATTCTTATCAAATATCTGTATCTATCGTTGTGTCTAGATAAGTAAGGTAACTTTTTTTTAATATTAATAATATAAAACTAGGATCTTTCAATAATTATTCAACCTCCCAATGTTTAGTTTGACTTCGGCAAAAATTGGCCGAAGTTCGGTTCGGCTTTAAAAATCTACATATATTCGGTCGTTTTCTAGTTATAAGTTTTACGGAAAAACTGTGCTCCATAACAATTAACAGATAAGAAATATTTTTTATTTCGCCGATAAGAGTTATTTGGTAACGTTCATTTTTTTACGTTGGCTGATAACTGCTATGAAGGAGACATATTTTTGCCGTTACCAATATGAGTCATTTTTAAAGGTTTTTTTGTTTGTCAAAGACATTATAAAATAAGTATATAGAGGAAGATGGAGAAGGAAATGGAGAAGAATATAGAGATTTTGAAAATGATAGCGGAGATGAAGATAGAGGTGAATATATAGATAAGAGTGAAAAAGGCACAGCCCTTATCAGACAACGTAAAACTAAACGTTGACCAATAACTTTTATAGGCAACGGAAAAAATCAGGGACCGAAACTAATCGTTATTTTGAATTTCTGAGATAATATTTTATTATCTTAGGAAGAATTCGTTCAAAACAAAATTCGAATACTTATAGCGATCATATAATCATATAAGATTTTATTTTTATATCATGGCTTAATCGTGATTTTTATTTTTTCGATCACCTATGATCGATGATCGATATTCTGTAATTTTTCTTTTTTCGATCAATTTTGATCGTTATCTTTTTTATTTTTATCTTTCGGCCAAATTTGGTTAATATGTTTTTCGATAAAAAATAATCGATATTTTTGGATTTAAATTTTTCCAATATTTTATCGATATTTTGTGATATTTTTTCGATCTTAAAAAATATTATTGTCATCTCCGACGAATTTGTTTGCATATTATTGAGATTGAAAATTTTTAAATCCAAAAATAACGATAAATAAAAATAATAAAATATCGATTAATTATAATCAGAAACATTTCACAAAATATCGATCGAATAAGATCGTAAACATTTAAATCCAAAAATAACGGTTATTTTTCATCGAAAATAAATTACAAAAAAACGATTAAGTCATGGTGTTTTAAATAAAAATTATAACCGTTACGGTCGCTGAAAAAACAATTTTTCCACCATAACAGTTATCAAGCTGCGTAAAATATAAATGGTGAGATATAACACTTATCGGCGATATAAAAAATAATCTCTCATCTAATAACTGTAACTGCAATAACTTTTTGCAATTTCGGGTTAACAGTTATTTTTGGTTTGTGCTATAAAATATTGAAATAAAACTGTTTTGATGAACTCATAACCTCATATTGTTTCTATTTTTTCTTAAATATAATGTATTATGCTTGTTTATAGCAAATAAAACTCAAGTTTGTTTCATATTAAAATCTTCAAAATAGAGATTGGTAGGGAAAAACGATTTTTCTGCTGTTTCAATGAACTTCTTATGAAATTTTCAATATTGTTTTTTTTTTTTTTTACTTTGTACATTAAATAATTCCGGCAACACTGCTTGAAAGACGGTTCCTGCCAACCAAATATTTTAGTAACGGCATCAGTTGTAATTTTCAGGAACTTATTGTAAATCAGTTATTAAATAGTTAATTGCAGATTTCAGGCTACTCTAACTGTCGCAAAGCAATTGAGCCTTTTTCGAAAGCACTCACATCCTACTTAAGAGTTACTTAAGTAATTATTAAATTAATCCAAGTACCTACATATCTCTGCTACGTTACATCTCTAGGAAAAAATTTTGTGCGGTATGATGTATCCTTTTGAAATAAATTGGTGCATTCAAAATGAAATCAAGCCGAAATATCACGTGCGCAAAAAAAGGGTGCGAGGAAGCCGAAAATAAAAAGCTAAATAGCATAACGAAAATAATGATACCCACTCAAAGGTTACACAACTGCAAATAGAGAATATAAAAACCTAAACACTTGCGTATTTTCGAAAAAAAAAAAAACAAATTTAAATAAATTGGAACCCCAAGTGACTATTATAGCAAAAGGAAAGTAAGCATTGAAAAAGATCAATCGATTTGAAGAAAACTCTTCCACAACAATAAAGATAAAAAATAAAAAGCAAATATGCAAACGAATTTACTTTGATGGTCGGGTAAAATTTTTATTGCATTTAGCAAAAAAAAGAAAAGCGAACAAGAAAAGATAAAAGTGAGCAAACTGTTTACTAGCAAAAAGAATTCATGCGTTGCGCCATACACAGCACAAAAGGGTGTAGCGAAACAAAATCATCGTAATCGTAGCAGTCATTTTCGAAACAAGTTCTCATTCATTACATATGCGCTGTGCCGTGAATAGATTCAGGATCAAAGGTTCATTGAGCATAGGTTCACTGACCAACCAGCTGCTGTGTGAAAAAAAAGTGAAGAAATTTAATGCCCAATCAAAATGCAAAACGTTCGACCCCATTTTATTTTCTTATTTTATTTTTTAGGTGGCATGGCCCACATTAACATATGTACTCATTTCTATGTCGGTATGTACTCATAATTGGAGAAGCGTTATGCGTGAGACCATACGGTACGGTATTGTCATAAACGGACAGGAAATACGAAACCGTTGTTAGCGCAATTTTTCGTAAATTATTTAATCATACAAGTACTCACATATCTACTTATGTATCATGTTTTGCATTTTCATTTTCTAAGTATTCTATCATTATTTATTTTTTCTTTGTTTTGACTGAATGATTGATTTGCATGGCTAGCATACTTTCCAAAAAAAAAAAGTGTTCAAAAAAACACAAACTGATAAGTGAATTATTCATGAATCATGATAAGATATTGTATGTACATATATAAATACATAGCGAAAAATGTTCTACATTATTCAGCTGTCTTGCGGTACATTGGAATTTCATTTAACAAAAGCAAGCATAATTAATAGTAATTGAATAAATTGGGCAGTGTCGCAATTACATGCACGAATAATGACTATACTACATTGAATTGAGAATATGTTGGAATCGTCTTTCTGTGTAGCACACATACAGTTACTCAAACAATTGACCACGTGGTGATTTTTTTATTACATTTGCAATGTTTTTCATAATAAGTCTTATATATGAAAATATCGTGTCAAGGTGTTTGTATGTAGATATATTTGGTAGGTATGAGAATAGCTCGTAAAGTATATTTTAACTTGAGAGAGGGTTGCCACCTGTTTGAAAAGTCAAATTGAATTGAAAGTCTTATGAAATAGTCTTATGAAATATGAAATATTAAAAAAAATCTGCTTTAAGCGGTTCGTCGAGGCAAGAAGGTGCTGAGCAAACTTTTTTGAGGGTTGCCACCTGTTTAAAAAATATAATTCAACTAAATTATTCACAAGTTTATGAAATATTAAAATATCAGTGTCAAACGGTGCGTTTCGATGGGGTTCGATGGGGAGCAAGTCTATCACTAGCTATGTATATTTTTAAGAGGGTTGTCAACTTTTTGAAAAGTCGAATTATACTATATTATACACAAGTTATTAAAAATAGTTAAATATGGGTGTCAAACCGTTCGTTTCGCTAGGAGAAATTTACATGTGTATTTTTAAGAGGGTTGCCACCAGTTTGAAAATTCAAATTTAATTGAATGATATGCAGGTGTATAAAATATTTTTATAAGTGCCAAGGCGAGCTTTATGCCTGCATACATATATTTGAGAGAGAGTTGCCACCTGTTTGTAAAATCTAATTTTGTTAAATTGTACAAAAGTTATATGTAATTAATAAATAAATATTGACAACACAACGTCTGGCGGGTATTCGTATATCTTATATATAAAAAGGTCATATGTGTCTGTTGGTGTGTAGTGTATAGACCCGATCGAGTTCAAAGGCAAGGTGTTTATTGTTCAAACAAAACTTCCGATAGGTGGTGCTGGTGTCGATAAATTTCAAAAAACCGTATTAATAGTCTGATTTGATTCAAATTCTGAACATGTATTAACCAAATAAATATAAAAGCTTTAGTTGAAAATTTTACCGATAGGTGGCGCAGCAGCCGGAATATCCCTAAACCCTTTATTTGCATTCCGATTGGATTCAAAATTATAACATGTATTAGCTACAAAAATATAAATATTTATTTTTTAAATTTGCCGATAGGTGGCGCTGGATCTGAAATATATCTATGGTGTAAAGTTCAATTTTTTATAAAAATATGGTTCATTCTATGACAAAAAATTGTATACATCAAAATTTTAAACATTGAACAAAGTTTATAAAATTGCAACTAATTTCATTTTTACTCAAAAATTTTAAAACATTTTTTGTCCAATTCAAGTTAAGTTTGTATTTTGATGTGCAAGTCTGAAATGGCTTAAAATTCCCGTTGATTTTTGACAATTGCTTCTAATTTTGGTCCTAAAGCTTTTCTTTCAATTCAGGTATGTGAGAAGATGAAATGCGGAATTTATATAAAAACCATCCGTTATATGAAATAAAGTGCGTCGCAAAAGTATTCAAAACTGTTTTTTAACCACTTCAGATTTCCACATTATTATGCCAAAAATTAAAAAAAAAATACAAAAATACAATAGAATACAAAAACTCAAAAAAAAAAAAAAAAATTAAACAGTTTGAAGAATTTTCATAAATTTTCACCAAGTTTGAAATTTTAATTAATAATATTTTTTTAACCACTTCAGACTTGCACATTATTATGAAAAAAATTTAAAAAAAACTACAAAAATGGAATACAAAAACTTCAAAAAAATTTAAATTAAACAGTTTGAAGAATTTTCATAAATTTTTACCAAGTTTGAAATTTTAACTAATAAAATTTATTTAACCTTTTCAGACTTGCACATTATTATGCCAAAAATTAAAAAAAAAACTACAAAAATAGAATAGAAAAACTTCAAAAAAATTAAAATTAAACAATTTGAAGAATTTTCATAAATTTTTACCAAGTTTGAAATTTTAACTAATAAAATTTATTTAACCTTTTCAGACTTGCACATTATTATGTCAAAAATTAAAAAAAAAAACTACAAAAATAGAATACAAAAACTTCAAAAAAATTTAAATTAAACAATTTAAGTTTGAAATTTTAACTAATAAAATTTATTTAACCTTTTCAGACTTGCACATTATTATGTCAAAAATTAAAAAAAAAAACTACAAAAATAGAATACAAAAACTTCAAAAAAATTTAAATTAAACAATTTGAAGAATTTTCATAAATTTTTACCAAGTTTGAAATTTTAACTAATAAAATTTATTTAACCTTTTCAGACTTGCACATTATTATGTCAAAAATTAAAAAAAAAAAACTACAAAAATAGAATAGAAAAACTTCAAAAAAATTAAAATTAAGCAATTTGAAGAATTTTCATAAATTTTTACAAAGTTTGAAATTTTAATTGATAACATTTTTGTTACATTACAAACTGTAGTTTTATAAAAATTAACAAAAAAGACTGAGCCTGAAAAACATTGCAAAAAACACCACGTGATCAGTTAGTTGAGTCACTGTAGGTGCACGCTTCACACTACACGCGGCACTGTTGCCTGCGCAGCTTCTTTACCTCGTTCAGGCGATTTGCTAGAAATTGAAGTTCATCTAGCAGCAATTCAAACATACACACATACATACATATGTACATGCATAGGAAGTGTAAATGCATCTGTCAGCGAGGATTTTAATTTGCTAATAGCAAGTTGATGAAATTGCATTTTCAACTGCTGTCATCTTCTATTTTGCAGTGGGATATTCTCGTCAGGATAATGATTGCTTTGAGGGGTTTCCCAGCAGCTTAGATTATTTATGAAGATATTAATGGAGTTTTGCATGCATGCCCTCCTAGAATAGCATTTGCATCACCGTCAGAGCAGTGAGTGTAAATAATGTTAGAAATATGGAAATACAAGGTAAATATGTAGATATAGTAAATGCAAGTATTCAGCTACTTATATTGCTTTATGAATATTTATTTAGGTGTTGCAGAGTGGTACCTGAAATTGGCTCATTGTCTAAAAAATGTGCATATCTTTCAGCGTCAGATTCAGGGTGGGTTTTATGTGTCCGTAGCCACCCCGAATGGTTAAAGTTACTCAAAAAATTTGTAACGAGTTTTAAGAATATTTCAATGTACATATGTGCCACGCTGTTAGTAAGTACTTTGTAACCTCATCTACTTGAAGTCTTTTTTTTAATTCAGGTACTGACTTCCAAATTTTAAAAGTCCGCAAAATTTCTTACACTCCCATATTTTTCTTCACCGCAATTTCAACCAAACTTTGTGGCGAATGATTTAAAGAAATTTTTCAATGGACTAGATAATGTTTGTGGTTGTTATTGGAGCCTAAAACTAGGCAAACATATTTCATCTAGCCTCCCAAGACATTTAATTCTCGATGATAAAAATTTGAAATAATTTTAGTTAATTTAATTTAGCCTCCCAAAACATTTTATTTTCGATGAAAAGAAATTTAATTAATTTAATTTTAATTTGAACGCCACATGTGAATGATCGTCTTTTGAGAACATTAATTGTTGTTCTTGGACTGACGGCGTAGCCGAGTGGGTACTAAAAAAAGGCTCGTATGGATTGATGCAAAGAAATAGTCAAAAAATTAAAACTATGCATATGAGTTGGAGAAACAAAATTACAATTTCAAACAAAATGAGATTAATCCAATAAAATTGATTCCTTCTCGGAACAGTTCGAAAAAAAGCTAGCGCTTCTTGTATCCGTAAAACTTCATCAAGTGCCACTGTTGCTATTAAGAATCGACGAACAGTAAATGAAGAATTGCTATATAGCAATTGCCCATTGGAGGTCATTGACGGGAGCAGAAAAATACCAGGAAATGTCGCATGGTACAGTTGATAATTTGACGGAGAAAAAGATCTAAATAATAACTCATTGTCCATATTTACCTGATTTAGATTTATTACCAAAGGACTGCTCTCTGGGTTCCCGTTTGTTACGAGGAAAATGTGAGATCGTTTTTCAATAACTAAAGAGGCCGTTTGGGCATTCAGGAATTAAATTTCGGAGGTCTCTATTTCAGAGTGTAATAAAGGTTTCGAGAATTGGTTTCTTCGTATAAAAATCTTATAGTCGAATGTTCTGATGAGCAACAAAGCTTTTTTTTTATAAAATATATACTTTTTCTATGTTTTTCCGGAAACTTTCAGGGTTACCCTTGTAACCCCTTGGACAGGTGTACAATTTTTGACGTGCATCTCGATATCGTACCACAAATTGAAAGATCTACGGCTCAAACAAACGATTTTCGACGCCAGAAGAAGCTGTTAATGCGTTTACGAGTGAAACGGATGTTTCGGGGTGCCGCCTCCGAAATGGCATGGATGATATAATAAATATTTTGAGTTTAAGCAGAAGTATTTTGGTATTTATAGAGAATATTTTAAAAAACGAAAACCATTTTTTAAACAAACTATCGTATTTATTAACTTAAATTAGAGATAAGAGTATAGATAAATATGTCTGGAATTCATAAATTTATCTTTTTTCGATAGTGTCATGTATTACTAATATTCTAAAGGTGAAAGTTTCTATATATTTCGATTTTTGAAGGACAATCACGCATAGTACTGGTTTATATGTAAGATAGCTCACCACTTGGGATACGTTGTATGCTATATTTTATCTCCCTAGGTGTCGCGTGAGTCGAGATATTCAATAAATAAAATTAAAAACTACAAATGATCTTATTATCCCAAGTTTTCAGTCCAATGTGAAGCCAACTATTTCAATGCACAACTAAATATGAAAAATTATGACTGAAATAACGCTTGGTTATAATGACGAGTCGAGCAGGCCGGGTGTCCTTACACGCAGAGCACGTTTCGCCCGTGCGGTTCGAAAGAAGTTCGGTATGAAAAAAAAACAACAAATACAAAAACAACATCAAAAAAAATTATTTTAAACTTTGTTTGAAATTTACTACTCCTGTTGCCCTTATAGCAAATCCATCCCTATTCATAAGTAAAAGAAAACATTTTATAGTTAAATGTGTCAAATATTTTGATATGGATTCAAATGAGTATTTTTTAGATGAGATACAAAATCCATAACAGGCATTTAATAGAGGGGGTAATGGATGTTGTACGAGTATAGTCAAAATATTGCGAAATTAATATATTAAATATGTACTTTTCCGTCCTTCTTTATTTGATTAACACAGTAAGACTTAAGTAGTTGAATTTTCTCTATTAAATAAATAATAAAGCAGAGATGCTCAATTTTTTTAAGTCCACAAATCTTCAAAGCATTTTTTAGTTGCTAAAATGCAAAATTCTTATTCTATACTAATAATCATTTTTTCATAAAAACCCACACCCATCCCCATTTAACAAGAGATACAAGTTAAGGGGAAGGATAAACGCCGAAATACGGTTTTCTGGCATTTTATGCCTTGATAAAGACTTTCCTCTCTACAACTCAGCAATGTATTTTATTATAACAAATATTCCTAAACGTAACACAGGGCCCGTTTCTTAGTAACTGATTGGCAAAAGAAGATTGGGTAGGTTAACAAAATGCACGTAAAGCAACAACACTAACTCGGAAAAATATGCGACCTGAGCCAACTCGGTAAAATTTTATCCGACCTGAGATATAGTAATGGGAAGTGGAAAAAACTGCGCTATTGTGAATGAGCCGGAAGAAAATATATGGGAAATTTCAGTTGAAGACCTAACTAGGTCAACATAAAATTTGTTTGCACAGCTATTTTCCGTGCTTAGATAACACTAAATAAACCAAGCGCATCTTTCATGAAAGGTTCCAATAGGGCTGCCTTTGCAACCAAAGGAAGTTTTATTCGAGTTGGAGCGTTGTTTTCCAAGTCGGTTACAATAAAACCGGCCCACAGAAAAAATTAGAAATTCGCTACGTATTCGAAATGTGCATGAATTTTCGAACACACCAGCGACATTATTCACCGAAACTCAACAATTGCTAGGGCTCGTCATTCAATTAGCAAAGGACACAATGAAATTCCAGCAATACTGACTTAATAGACAGACAGTGTAATCATCAAAGGACGATAACAAAACAAAATTACGTAAATGTCATCACAAAGAGCGCACACACACACACACACACACACACATGCACTGAGCACAGAGAAGATAAAATAATTTACCCAAAATGATTCAGTTGATATTTCGCCGTCACTCTGCGCTTTAAGCCATTACTCTATTATGACGAATATTTACTGTTATTACCTACCACAATTCCTTCTACACCATCGTCTACGACTGTGTCTAATGAAGTAAGGAAAATATGTGAAATATAAAAAAAATAAAAATCAAACAAAATACACATTTGCAATATGTTCTTTGAGTGAAATGCTGAATTTACAGCACATTTGAAATATTGCTGCTGACTTTAATTTAGCGGCCAAAGATTGTTGCCGTGGTGTTTAAGTAGTTTAAATATGTTGGGAGTGAGTGAAAAAGGAGTAGATGTTTTTAACAAGAGATAGGGCAATTTTTATTCAATCTTTTATTTCATGTTTTTAAAGTATTCGTTTATTTTGCAAATCGTTTTTTCTCTTTGCTTTTTTTAATGCAGCTATAAAAAGTAAAATTTAACGCATTGTTTGTTCGTGGCAAATTGTGGTATTTATGTTTATTACGAGAATATATAACAATTTTTCATCTTAAAAGCTGTTTTTTTTTTTGGGAATTTGTTTAATCATAATAGCGCTGGCGGCTAAGTATAAATGGGGAATTGTGCTTTGCACAAGACCTTTCCCAACAGAAAAAATTGCCAGCAAATAAAACCAGTGACAAATGAATGGATGTGGATCAGGCGTATATATTTACATTTGTATATATAGTAGCAGGCAAAAATAACGGGACACTTAGTCGTAGTGATTTAAAATCGAAATTGTATTAATTAATAACAAATTGTTTGATACAAGCATGGGCTACACATGGCAAAAAAATAAAATGGAAAATGGAAAACGGAAAACGGAAAAGCCCACAATTGCCCGAAGCAGAAATGCCAAATTATTGGAAAAGTAAGATCTAGCAAAACTACAGTGAGTGCTTTTCTTCAAAAATATGCAAAAGCAGGTCTATAAAAAGCACAGCTGGGTCAGGTCGCTCGAAAAACACCACTTGTTTGGATGGCCGCTGTATTATAACAATTAGCATTCAGGATTGGTTCAAAACAACGAAAGTCATTAGGAGTGGAAATCAGTACCCGAATTGTAGGACGGCGCCTCCAAGAAGCCGGATGACTCTCCGTTGGCCTGCAAACACAAAACCACTCTTCACGGTAAGAATGCGGCAAAAAACGCCGAAAATGGCCTCGATCGACAAAACTTTGACCAAAAACGGTTGGAGAAGAGTAATATTTTCGAACGCCCCGAAAATTAACGTTCCTGGTTCGGACGGACGCCGTAGTCCAGTGCGTAGCGTGTGCGCACTGCATTCGGCGGGTCCCATGTTCGAATCCAGGTCGGCGCAAGTAACATCAAAAAATTATAGAAAAAGATTTTTCTAAAAGCGGTCGCCCCTCGCCAGGCAATGGCAAACCTCCGAGTGTATTTCTGCCATGAAAAAACTTCTCACAAAAAGCATTAACCATTCGGAGTCGACCCCTCAATTTGTGTTACAACATTAATACGCACACCACAAATTGTTGGAGAAGCTCGACCAAAATCGCTTAAGAGGTTATAGCGCCAATGAAGTAAGTAAGTAAGGTTCGGACGGAATGCACACGTTCGCAGAAGAGCCAGCGAACGCTTCAATAATCAGTGTGTCGGACGTACCGTTAGGCAGGGGGCGAGCCGGATGATATCACGATGCAGAGAAAACAAGGTGACGACAAAAGCACTTCGTACTTGACCGACGTCACAGATGGCCCTTAAAAAGTTGATTTTTCAGAGTTTTAAGTGAGTTTTACAAAAGGTTAAACACAGAATAATAAATGTGAAGTGCCGAGCTTTGTATTATAGCAGTTGCAGTGCAAATTAAACGCCCCAGTGAAGTTATCACCTCCCTTTTCGTATCGCTATTCCTGTGGTATGAACATCCATGACGTGTACGCTGCCGGCATTGTCGTAATCTTGTTTTCTATCATTCTTGGGATGATCTGGGGGTTTTTTCCTATCATGGTGTTGGAAATTTGGCCTTGATGAATGGAAATGTGAATAAAATTAAACAAAGACAGCTTTTTCAGAAAACCCTGATCCTTTCAATTGAAGAGCAACGTTCCCACATGGACGACGTAATCTTTCAGAAGATTCTGCACCATGCCATTGAGCCAAATCAGTAATCTTTTTTCCCTATTATATAACCCTATTACGTCTCTATTTACAACAAACAGTCCTGATCTAAACCCCATTGAAAACCAGAACTTTATCAGATCTTGATAAAATAATTGAAAACTTTTGGTATAACGGTATACCGGCACAACTTTTAGAATTTTCAGTTGGCTCCATGCCTGAACGGATAAAAGACCTTATAAAAACCAAGGAGGTACTATTAAATTTTAAATGAAGACAATAAAACCAATTTATAAAACAAATATGAGTTTTCTACTATAACACATTTAGTTTTAAGAAAATGTTTTAAAAATGCTTGACTGTTAATGGAAATATCACTAATATTTTGTTTTGGGTTCTAAAAATAAAAGCCGAAATGTACCATTTACTGAAATGTTTATTTATGTTAGGAATACTTATGAAAAACGTGTTTCATGAAAATGTTTTATACTTTTTTCTTCCTCATTTTTAAATAAAGCCAAATTATCGCAAATCGCAAATCGGAATAGCGCCAACTCAAAGTTTATTGTGGAGTGTAGAAAAAGGGTTCACAAATGTGGATCAGAATAAGTAGGGTCACAACCAAAGCTACGAGACACAGCATGTAGAAGAAGAAGAAGAAGATTTAGTTGCACCACTTTCCTTTTTTTACAGTGGATCAAGCACTGAATGTTTTGGAAAAAAGGCGACCAACTTTTCAGAAAAATTGTATATGCTTTAAATAAAATTTCCGGGAACCGCGTTTGTAGTAAAATTTAAAAAGGCAATTTAAAACCTTCCTTGGCCTTTGGGTAGAGTTGTAGCCAAAATTTTAAAATAAAATATACCAAACAAAAAAATTTCAATCGAGCAGAAATTCAATGAATTTATCAAAAAACTATATTTGAACAAAATCGATTACTGGAATAAACAAAGCGATCTGTAAGAACTACTATATTTTTCCCAACTTATGGGTTGAATTCTACCCATATGATTGAGTTAAGTGCTATAACTGCCAGATGAGATATTGCCGGTGGCCAGTGGCAGTACTTTCGAACATTATCAACATTTCTGCCCTCAATGTTTTCGTTCTCCGATCAAATTTATACCGGAATCGATCCAACGTTGCAAGAGCACTTGTGACACTTGCGAAGCTGTATATGGTGACTCGCAAAGGAAATCCAAGGTCACCCCCGCCGCCGCATTATTTGCAAAACTAATAGACCAATATTGATCCAGAACCAGCTAAACATTATACAATGGAAGTGTAAAATAATCAAAGAGAACGTAGACAATGCGAAGGTGGTTACAGGGAAGGCATAAACAACGAAAAAAATAGCAAATTCAAATGATTCACTGTTTTTACATTTCTTCATACAAAATATATGAAATCTCAACATGGGTAGAAATCTACCAACAAGATTGGAAAACACATATCGATTTTAATGTCAAAGAAAGGTTAAGAAATATTTACAAACGATTCACGGATTTAATATTTTTTCGTACAAAATATATGGAACCTCAACATGGGTAGAAATCTGCCCACAAGATTGGAAAACACATATCGATTTTAATGTCAAGAACGAAATATTCAATCGTTTCTTTTTGATCTTCTGTTTTGCTGACAGGGCGGATGATGATAGTTCCAACATACAAATATTTAACCCTTCAAATCCCGTAATAATGAGTGTTTTCGGCCCTTTTTGAAAATAAGTTGACTAAAACTTGATTAAAGAGGTTAAAGTGTTTTATCGCAGAGCCCCGATACCCAAATTATTTTCGCGAAAAATTAAGTACTCCGATACTCTCAAAAGAGCAGTCAGGCAACCGCAACAAAAACTCTAATTATCGCTTGGCTATCAGAGTAAATTTTGTCTTGATTTAAAGAAATTTAACTCCTAATGCGCCACACAGGATATGAGGGAAATCATATATATTACAGAAATTGCGTTAGTGATCGGGTAGTCAATCGGGCCACTTCCTTAAGGGTTAATGGTACTTTGTCATTTTTTCACATTTTTTTATTTCATGGCCGTTCAATGATATTCACTAGGTTTTATGCAAGTACAAAACGCTGAAAGCATCTGAAAAGTCAAGCGATGTCACATCACCACTCCTTTTGAAACTTCAAGCGCTTAGGCCCACAATTCTCAACGGGTTTACTTGATTACATTTTCTAGTGAACATCGAAGGTTTTCTTAGTAAATTAAAATTGACCAAATTTATGTATTTTTTTGTAACACCGCATTTTTATCGTCAATTTTTTTAAAACTCAGTATTTTGCAAAAATCCTACTGTATTCACTTCGTTTTTGAATGTATTTTCTAATTCTTTTTGATTCTTTTCTAGGCCTAAAACTACGAAGGGAAACGTTTCGGCTTTACGAAAAAAACGGATGTTTTTTTTACAACTAGGCAGCCATTTAATTATAAAAATTTCTTTTATATACCTCACCATCTCAAAAATCATGTATGAAAAACAATAACATAATATATCAATTCGTTTTCATTTAACAAAACCATAAAGCTGACTGTTGATTTTGAGCTCACAAAGTAGAATTAATTAATGCGAAAGTATGGAACTTCCTTTTTGGCAAAAAGTAGTTACAATATCCATAGTAATCATAGCAGTTTATCCCGCTTAATTAAAACTACTCATAAATATATGATTGAATATAGCATCGAACCCCCTTTTGTTTAAGGCTTTAGCGGAAAAAATTTGAATAATTAGAGACATAAAAATACAAATGAAAGCGCTTTTTCTTTGCCTTATCATCTGAGCAATGTGATACCATGAAATTTTTGTTGGGTTTTCTAAGGTAAACAAATTGTGTACGCACAATATGAAAAAGAGAAAAAAAAAAACAAGATTAACCTTCAGAGCATACTGCGAGGAAACATCTCATTTTTGGGCAAATATTTGTTTACCAAGTGATGGAAAATTCCATATTTTTTCCTGTGCCATTCAGAGTGGCGTAAAACTCAATTTGTGATACAACACCAAGACGCACACACCACACAAATTGTAGAAGAAGTTCTGCGGCCAAATAGTGAGCTACGTATATGATATAAACGACAAATTAGAAAGTTATCCGTGAATGATTTTTCTCAATTTTTGTTCGCGAGATTCACCATTTATTAAAATTTACTTTTTCAATAACATGTTTGTTGTGGTCTGTCTGTTGTTAAGGAAGACGCCCCACCTTGTTGGGTCAAAAGCGTGACATTTTTTCTGGGATTTTTTTTTCGGATGGAATTATTGAAAGGGGTTTATTGAAAACATAAAATTTTTTTAACAATCTACCACAAAAAGTGGGAGTAGGGGCGGCATTGAACAATGGCGGCGGATTGGCGACGACTTGTCCTAGTGGTGGAAGTTCTATCCGCAATTGAAATGATCTGAAGCACGAAAAGGGCAAATTTTCTTATTTTATATACTTTTCTGGATAGTTGTTAATAGAAGAGCAAAAAAAAAAAAAAATCAGAAATGAAATAGTTAGAAAGAGCTACTGAAATTGTTATGTAAAATTGAAATTTTGAAAATCTTCAATATTTTTGATGATTTAGTTACTTTTGATAAACGACTGTGTGAAATTTCATGGTGATATCGCCTTGTAGCACTTCCACCAGATCCAGTAGTGTAGTTTTGAGAAAAATCTTTGAAACATTTCCTAACCTAAGATAATCCCATAAACGAAGAAACAATGGGATATTTTGACTTGAAATCCGAGAGTGCAAAAAAAATACAAATTTTTCATCCAACAAGGTAGGCGCCCCCCATAAAGTATCTCAAACTGTCGGCTGTCAGGAAAATTCGCCTAACTAACGGTCTCTATCGTCAGTTAACACTGACACATATTACGTATGCAAAATCAGCAATGGAGATGAACAAAAGTGCTTTTCAAAAATGGCAACCTAAACGGACGGAAAAAGCGGATAATAATGTACGCATAAAATGACGCAAAATGTCGCCGCTGTCAACGTTGAGGACGCAATGGAAGTGGAGGAGATTTACTTCAGCAACGGAGGTGTTGGTTTGAACTTAAGGGGGGAATTGCGTACAAAATTATTCAAGAGTGACGGTGGCCTCATCCACTCGCGCCACAAAAGCGGCTTCCTGTTGCTACTTGCTAAGTCGCACATTTTCTTCTTACGCCTTTCGGGAAAATCAATAAAGGCGTAAGGTGAAAATGTGTTCGGTTTCGGTTTAAGCGATGAAACGTTAGATAAGCAAAATATAGATGTGAAAAAACCATATACATCAAATATGGAGAAGGAGCATAGCGGTATGTAGATATTTACATATTAAATAAAATGAGTTTGCGCCTATATGAAATACATATGTACATACTATATGTACATATATTTATTATAACAGGCGTGTGGCACACAGTTACCCCCTTGTTTTTGAAGTACTTTGTGTTGGCGCAAAGGAGACTATAATATTTTATCATCGTTTAACGGGTAATGAGGTGCAAAATATATGCGATAAATTTACAAGTTATTTATGGTATTCATACACAAGCACATATCTATGTATGTATGTATGTATGCATGTACAATATATCATTATCGTTGCTTTAATATGAAAAGGCAAATCGAGTTGTTTACATTTTTGGATCGTCTTTATAAATATCTGCTATTAAAATCTAACTCAGATTGAATTATAAAGACAGTTGCTATAAGGGATAAATTAAATTCCCATGTGCGGCGCCTGAAAAAATGGCAGTACAAAAAAAAATAATTTTGGTTTATGGTTTAAAGTCTTGAAACGGCATTGCGAGTAGAATTTTTTCTATTGGTTAGATCAGGCGTGTTACGATAAGTTTTATTTAACAAATTTCTGTTTAATATGTAGCTATTTGTTCAGTTTTATTTTTTACTTAAAAAAAAAATAGTTGAGTTCTATTTTTTGCTCAGAAAATAAAGCTATTTTTGTTTTTTTGAGTTTAATTTTCATTACAGTATAGATATACAAATTCCGAGCATGTAATTTAGTGAAAATCTGTGAAAGAAAATTTCTTTAGATCAGGGGCATAACTATTTAAGGATTTACTTTTCATAATTACTTGTTGAGTTTTATTTGCTGCTCAGAAAAAATATTTATTTTTTAGTATTATGTTTTGGCCGGAAATAATATGTTTTTTGTTTAATTTTTTTTTTTGGCTTTAAAAATAAAAGTTATTTTTTGATATACTTTTTTTTTATTAGAAATCACGTTTTTTTTATAGTTTAATTTTTTGCATTGCAAATTAAAGTTAATTTTTGAGTTTTATTTTTTGCTTATACAATATAAAGAAATTTCGAGCAGCGCTTATTTAAATACTTAATTACTTTCTAATGGTTTTTTTTTTTTTGAGTTTTATTTATTCCTCAGAAGAACAAAAATTGTTTTAGTTTTATTTTTTGTTTAGATAAAAAAGTTATTGTTTCAGTTTTATTCTTTTGCTTGGAAAATGAGTTATTTTTTGAGTATAATTTTTTTTTTGCTCTGAAAATAAAGAAATTTTTTTTTAATTGTCTACTTATAAAATAAAAAAATAATATAAAAAGAAAGGGATTATTTAACAAATTACTTTTTAATAGTAGTTTGTTGAGCTTTATTTAATGCTCAGGAAAAAGCAGTACTTTTTAATTTTTTTTTAGAATAAATAGTTATTTTCAGTTTTATTTTCTGCTTAGAAAAAAAATTTTTTTAGTCTTATTTTTTTTACTTAGAAAATAAAAGTAATTTTTTTGGTTTAAATTTTTGCCTAGAAAGTAAATTTTTTTTTTTTGAGTTACATTCTTTTGCTTATAAAATATAAAGAAATTGCGAGCATCGTAATATGGAGAAAATCAGCAAAAAAATTAGTTATCAAAACTCAACATGATTTTTGAGCTAATTCAAACTTTACTAATATTGAATGAGTACCCCTAAATTTGGTTTTTTTTAACCAGGTATTAAATTTTGATTGAAATAAAACAAAAAAATAAATTTTATTTACTAAGCAAAACAAACCCAACACAAACTATTTTTTATTTGCTTATTTCCGAGTATGTAATAAATAAAACTCTGATAATGATGTTGACTTAAAGAAATAAAAATTAATTTAGCTAAGGTTAGTCGTGTAAGAAGGGTTGGGTTATGAATTATTTTTTTATTATCTCAGTTAAATTTGAACTAAATAAAGAAACTATTAAATATAGTACACAGGCCATCTCGTAATTGTAACGTCACCACGTATTGACAAGTTTTTACATATCAGCTTTTAAATTAAATTTTAATTATTTTTTTAATAAAAAATAGTTCACTCTACAACAAAAACCGTTTCAATCAAAATTTCACAAACTCTCTACAAATGTGAGAAAAAATCTGGCAAATTTTCGTCAAAATTTCCAACATTTGAAGCAGAATTCAAATATCTGGGAAAAAAGTTATATAGCTCATTCCACGAGTTACAGTTGATTTTTGAAATTTTTTTGCACGGTCTTTTCCTTTAAGAATTCCACTTCCCGGCGCGAATTATTCTCCACAGAGCGGCAGCGAATATTTCGAGTTCATAGCGTACCCATATTGGCACCAACGCATTTTATTCACCAGTTGCTACCAGCTTCTGCAGGGTACTTGATTTTTGGGATTCAAATTTGCATTTTTGAAAATGTGATCCTCATAAAATGAAGGATAGCGTCCCGAACACAATATCTAAATTTATGAGCAAATTACGATGAAATAAAGTAATTTCGTCTTGTTAAATCTGGCAATAAATGATGTGAAAGAACTAAATTAGGAAGAAATCAGTGGCAATTCTCCCACAAACGAAGTACACGATTCATTTTGAAATATTAGCATTTCACTTAACAGTTTCTTGATTTTTAATGCATCTAAAAGCTTTCTTTTGTGGTCGTAATTTAAAAAAAAAATATCATAATAAAATTTAAATGTATTAAAAAATGTAAACAACTGTTTATGCGAAGTAATTTGGACGAAAATAAGTAATTTACGTTGTAATGTGAAGAGGACACCTGATTTAAGCCCTGTAGTAATAAAAACAATTTTGTTTTTTTTTTTAAATAACTTGAAGGAATGGTGGTATATGTAGATCCCACACATTTAATTATTTTCCAATAACATTATCCTTTATTTTATACTTTTTACTATCTTTATAAAATCTCATTAGCATTTTCTACCTCCTACACTCTACTCGAAAAATGCTCTTAATTATTACAAGAATTACTAAACTAAACCAAACATGGTTTAAACGATTTAAAAAAAAACTGCTTTTAATTAACTTTTTTTTTTAACTTACGCTATCGACATAAAAACTCTTATAAAAAATAAACTCACTAATTTGAGAAATATGTGACATATGTGCTGTGTTATTATTTTGGTGCTTCAGGAAAATATAGCGGTTGCGACATTTCATGCCGGGAAATACTGTAATTATTAAACGGCTGGGGTTTTCAAATGAAAAATTTTTCCGAAGCGCACTTTTGGATATGTTTTGATATCAAATAGTGACAAACTGCAAACGCAGACCTCTGATCTTCATTTGTTCAAAATTGTTGGGAGATAATTTGAAATTTGGAATGAAGTATTTGACGCCCCTGCATTCTTTTTTGGTGGAATCGATCCCAATCAACTTCAACCTTCGTATCTACAAAGGCTAAAGAATTCATAATTGTGTCATAAGGATAAAAAACATGCGATTTTAAAACATTTCAAAGTAATCCCTAACTGCATATGTGCATATGTATGTATATACATTTATACCAAACTTAGTCTTGCCATAAATTCTGTTACAAAGTTTACAATGCATACAGCGGGGAAAAATTTGCAGAAAAAAGTGCCGCTATTTTTTATTACAATTTGTATATAGTATCTATTCATATATAATAATCAGTTCATTATTTCCTTTCGCTTACTAACAATGGAGTGGAGAGCTAGAGAAAATCGTAGTGCGGTAATTGCTTTACATAAGTGTGGAAAAAGCGCACGTGAAATTTATGAGCTCCTCAAAAAACTTAATGTATCAAAAATTTTTGTGGGATAGTTTTTCCAAAACGGCTACAGTTAATGACGGAAAGATAATTGGGCGTCCCCGCTTGGCTCGAACCAATACAGCCAAAACCAAAAACCGTTCGCGAACGCATTCGCAGAAATCCCCTTAGAAAACAGAAAATTATGCCAAGGGAAATGGACATATCGACCAGACCAATATCAAGACTTATTCGAAATGATCTCGTCTCGTATCTAATGTGTGCAAAAAATAAACGAAAATGTTGCTGCTCTTATTAAATTACAACACTACGAATTTCAACAAAACATGTTGTGTTTTTTTTTGTTATTTAGATACTGCAGTGTAGAAATAGAAAAGTTCTTGCTTCTCTTATCTTAGATTATACGAGTACATAACAAAATGTGTGCGTTGACCTCTGCTATTCCAACACCTATGGCTCGAGTGTAAATTAAACACCTTAACACCTTAATACCTTAAGTACATACATACATACATGTATGTGTGTGTGCATTAAAAAAAGTAAAGATAAAAAGAAGAAAACAAGTAAATACTCACACAAAGGTGCCTGTGTACGTGATACAAAATCCAGACGTCCACACATGACGACAAGTCACCATAATATTTTTCACAATTATTTTTATTTATATATATTTTGCGTGATTATTGAATTGTGACAAGCCGGCCGGCCGGCTGGTTCGTTAGGTGGATTTTGCGCCCACATTCTTTTTTAAGCTTAATCTTTCTCATGTACATATGTATGTATGTATATGTATGTGTGCTTGACATTAAAGTGATTTAGTCTCCACGCAAAAAAAGACGCTGCCCCTCTACCGAAAGAATGTTAAAATTTTATAATTTTTTCTTACACGAAAAAAATATTGCTTAAAACTTTTGATTACTTGTGAGCTGGAACGCGCGCCGAAGAAATATATTCAAAAAATGGAATTTTGATGAAAAACATTATAGCACAAAATATGTTTGAAATGTAAAAAAAATTCAAAAAATTTGCATCAAAATTTCAAAATTTGTATCAGAATTTTTTGGCTGTGCACAAGGTGAATTTATAGAAGGTGATGGCATGGAAGAGCAGCTGATTTGATTTTTTTTATTCACCTGCATGTATTTTGTTTTTGCTTTTGCGTATGAGCTTTCAAAAGCCGCAAAAGCAAAAATAAAATGTATTTAAATTTTGACAACTCTTACGCAGATACAAAAACAAAATACATAGAAATTTTTTAGTTGTATTTATAACACCACCTTGTATGGATTCGCCTGGACTGAAAGTTAACAACATCAACTCATTATTATTTTCCACATAATTTTTTTTTTAACTTTTCCACACATGTTACATCTCAAGAAAAATTACGAGAAATATTTTTCATTATTTCTGTTGCTAGAAAAAATGTTTTGCGGTGGATGTAATTTATTTCGCAATAATAAATATACAAGCATTTATTTCTTGAGTTCTGGAAACTGATCTAAAGAATTTTAATAGGAGAAAATTTATTTATGCACTTTTTTGTTTTTCTTGACAGCTGCAAAAGGTTAAATCTTAAAGCCAAGAACTCTGTTAGTTCGTAGTATGGGAAAATCTAGTTATTTTTCACCACTATCGAACTCGAAAAGTGCCGAAATAGATAAATAAATATTACTTGATTTATAGAGGCCCCCTAAGGTGTGTATGAAAATTGGGTACCATAAAATAAATTAAAGCAATTTGACGTAAAAACAAACTAAATTGCTGTGTGAGACGCCCTAATGTACATTCGTACGTATGTAATTCATTCCGTCAACTTAACCCTTGGTCAACCGACAAACAGGCAGTCAAATCAACCAACTGTCAAGTCCACTACCAGCCACCAGCCACCAGCTAACGCATGCAGTTATTTATGAACATACTGAGTGTCTCACACGTTTTTCGTCTACTCACTAGCTGTCGTGATACACAAACTTAAATGCCGCCCAAGTGCTGGAAGCCGATCGATATTACATGGAGGAAAAACTTTACACAGTGGCCTTCTTCATTTGTCGCTATATACATATAAAGATTTTTTGGCGGCAATTTTTATACAAAATGCCTGAATTAACGCGATGTCGAGTCAAATCATTTTTTTTTCTTTTTTTTTTTTTTTTGCCTCAGTCTCGGCCTCATCTGCACCTCTGCGTCCTTAACTGCATTACTTCAAAACACAAATTGCAAGCAATAACAAATCATTAACTTCATAGAGCTGTTGAGATGGGAACAAAATGCGCGAAAATATAGAAAAAGGGTCTTAAGTATTGCTCGTAGGCTGTTGTACTTGTAGCTGCTTTTGTTCTTTGTCTGGTAACGACGACGCAGAGTCTTGGTCGCGTTGGCAACATTGCGTGGCATCAAACCTTCACACATTCATTCCAAATAAGCCAACATTTGCACGCCTGTATAGGTGTACACCCATACATATGTAGATAGATATGTATGTGCTTGTATGACGGCTGCCTACGTCTAATCCTGGGTGGTCTGATTTCTGCTGCTGCTGCTGCTTTTGCTGCTTTTGCCTTCATTTTTTCCTTTTAGCAGAGCTTTATTTGTAGGTTTTTTTTTATTTGCTGATAATGTTTGCATAAATTTTTCTGCATTTATACCCAGCTCACTTCTGCACAGTGGAACAATATTATAACTTAGTTCACAGTTGATTGTAATAGCCTAACGAAATCGGGATGGAAATAGCAATCGGTTGGGATATGTCTCCTGATCTGTTCGTTCGCCTATCTCTCCCTACATCTACATATTAATCTGTCTACGGGCACAATAACTTGAGGTTTTTCATCGGTGTTGAAGCTCCCAATAACAGTATTTTTAAAAAAAAAAAAAAATGCGAAGTTATCGCCATAGCCAAAAATTAATGCACTAGATTGAGTAACTTTTGCAAACGATATCGAATGTCAGAATGGTTGACAGTGGTAAGGTAAATCTAATTAGAATTTCACATATTTATGCGAATAAGCCCTAGATTCTGGAAGTCCCCAAGAACTTATCCCTATATGTATATTATGGAAAATGCCATAATGCGGGCGATCACTAAACTAGTATCATCTTCAAAACATAACGAAATGCAATCGACTAGTAGAGGTCCAAAGAAATATTTTCCTCCCATTAGTCAAAAGGTACATATGGAGAGCTTATATTCAGTACCCTATATCTGAAATTTTCACAAAAATTTGACTCTGATATAAAAATCCACCTAAGATTTATAGCCTGATTCTCCGACTCGAAACGAGCGTTCGTCTCGTCAAACTGTCATTTGTTCGTGTATTTGTATTCCGAAAACGAAGCAATTGTGAATTTTCTAACACGAACACGACTTAAATAAAATGAAGAAGAGAACTGTCAAAATCAAGCAAAACAGCTTTTGCTATCGTGTAAGCTGCTAAAATTAATAATTCAAGAACCGGATTGACGATAATTTTCAATCGAGATAGAGACTTTCAAATTCAGATGATTTCGCCAGGAACGTTCGTCTGGCTTTCCGTTCGAGAAAGAGAAACAGACATCCCTGATGTCAATGCTGACTTTGTAAGAAGAATTAAGTATTGGATTTCAAAGATGAAATCAACATCACTTATGACAGTTTATGCCCAGATAGGTTCCAACACCAGACAGCAATTTTTGTGAAAACTGTAGATATATAGGGTATTGAATATAAACTCGCTAGTCCGCTTTCAGTGATTTTGACATCATCAGCTGTGTGTTGACGTCACAGTGGTGCAATTGTAAAGTGACTGCTCAGTATACCGAATGCCTACGTAAGTACTTATATAATAAACGCTCTAAATAATGAACGTTTTGCTAAATAGCCTCGAAGGTTCTGAATTAAAAACATACCCGCATATAATGAATATTCCAGTTGTATGTTTTATACTAAATTAAGTTACAATCCTAAGGCCCAATACGATTTTAGTTTTTGCCACATTTAAGGTAAAAACGTAATAACTTTATTTCACTTTCCTTCAATTTTCATACTTTGTATAGCTCTTAATGTGGGCATTACTCCACTTATTTTGATTAAAGTTTAAAAAAAAACAATCATACTTCGCTCCAAAGTACTTTTAGATATATAGCAAGACCTCGAACAGTACAACATTCGTTATGCTGGGCGTCCACTGTATTCGTGTCCGCCATTTTGGAATTTCTTATTCGCGGCTCTCCCAATATTCCGTTTCAGAAAAATTAACATCACAAATTTCGGAAATGATGAAAATCCGATTAAAAACACGTCCATCTTCCAAATAACCGTAATATGCAAAAGTCCAAAAAATGGGTACATAAATATCTTATTTTAGTGTACCAAAAACATTGGTTCATCGGAATAATTTTTGAGGACACTACTCTAAAAACATGCGCTGGGTATAAAAGTTCGGTTTCGCCCGAACTTACTCTTCTTTACTCATTCGCTTACAATATCCTTCAGCACCTACAACACTACGCCATCCAACGGCAACGCATACAAATTTGTGTCTACTTGTCACTGGATTTATAAATACGGTCACCATTTTCACGGTAGACGAATGCGCGACAACATTAAAAGCTAGATCGCGAATTGAAGCAGAAGCAATTTGAGGGGGACTCTGTGAGAAGTTTTTTCTTGGCAGAAATACCTTAGGAGGTTTGTGATTGCCTGCCCCGACTGAGATTCACGAGCTATACACTCGGCTACGGCGGTCGCCTATCGAGTTTATAAGCATAAATAATTAATCGATGTGTGGACCGGCGCGTTATCATAAAGCAACATCACTCACGACAAATTTCCTCGACGTTGTTCTTTTGTAGCGTCCGCAAATAGAGGCATCTCGGCGTCATCGAGATTCTACGAATGATTTTCAATCAGATATTTTTGCCAATGGGAGGCATATAGAACTCTTCTACCGTCAGAGTGGCATGGTTTTAATGGCGATCCGGGGTCACTGCTCTAGAATGGTGACATCGACCCTAATGAAGCGGTGCAGGGAGTGCGCTGCGAACTTATCAAGCTCGTCGGCATAACGTCACCCTGATATGGGTGGCGGGGCAATGTAACATTTTTTGTAACGAAAAGGTCGATGAGCTGGCTGAGGACGGTGCCGCTCAGAGGCCGTAGAGGTTGTTGATCCTTTGAGTCTCATCACGGGACAGATCTCTCTACACTGGATGAACAAAGCTAACTGTAAGTGGAAGATCTTTGAATCGTGCAGGGTATGCCAGAGTCTGTAACCAAACGATCTGCTCTTACTAAAATGAATCGGACGGACTTTTCCAGGCTATTCGCTGTTTTCACAGGGCACTTGGCAGCGGCGAATGGAACTGAAGCGCAACGTCTACTGCCGCAGCTGAAACACACCGGATGCGGAAGAAACGGTGGAGCATCACCTCTGCATCTGTTCAGGTCTTTGCAGAACTAGAATGAGATTTCTGAGCAAATTCTATTTTGAAAACCAGAAAGAGTATGGTAACGACGATTCAATTGTTCTTAAGTTCTTAAGCTCGACGGGCTGGAGTTAAGACGTGATGGGACTCTGATCTTTTCTCTTATCTTTCTTGTTATTTTTTTTTTTGGCAGCGCTGAACTCCACTTCAACGATTCTCCCTTTGACGGAGGAGCATGGTAAAACATAGAGAACTTAAAGGACCCACTTTGCACTAACTGTATTCATTGTCAAATGTTCATGTACGATTCTAAGCGCGGTTGTTTGAGAAAGTCAGGTCATAACTGCTAATTTGTTACTTTTTATCCTCATTCTGCTGGTACTGCCTCCTGCGCAAATTCGTCGCATGTTCGTTTCGGGCGCGGTTCATCATGAATGGATTATCTTCCCGAAATTCTTTCGCCTATTCTATTGCGGCGAAATACGAATGAGAAGAATCGTGCAGAATGATTTCCTAGTGGAACTGATCCACATTCGTAAAAAAAATGTAATCACAGTTCGATACTTAATTTTACGCATTTCGAATTTTTCATCGAAATTTATTGAACTATGAAATAATTTAATATTTTTTTATTGTGGGTAATAATGAAAAGTCCTGTAATGTAATGGCATTACAGTTTTGTTTCGCCGAAAGTTCTAATCTGGGTAGAGCTGAGACTTTTGGACCTTACCACATATTGTTGCATTTATTCTTACCTGTGGCAGAGTGACCAAATATTCGTGTTATTTTCATAGCATATTCATAGGCTTGCGTGTTTTATTTTCTCAAAAATTTTCCGATTAAAATATATAAATTCCTAAGGCATGTGGCCGCACACTAGAGGACGTATGGTCACCGCATCTAGAAAGCACATGAAAGAGTTGGTTGGTGCGGATGGCAACTACTTGGCCGATTCTTGATTGGCGCGCAGAAAATTCCTAGAAAAAAGGTTTCACGTTTCAAGGCTATAAGCGCATACCAAATAAATACACGCGTACGTTGCCTATCAACTACAGCCATACTTATTTAGGTACATATGTAGGTTCACTCAAGCAAATACATTTCTTTTTTTTTTTTTGATTGCAAATTTTGGTATTTCATTATTGAATATTTATTTATATGAGAAAGTATACACATTCCAATTAAATGTATGTGTGGTTGTATAATGTAACGTCATATGCGTTTTGTGTAACCTCGATGGAATTTTTACATAACAGCTTCGCACAGTAAAGGCTTCTTTAACCCAAAATGTATTGTGATTTATTGAAATTGACTCTAAAAGCAAATGAACATTTTATCCAGAAAAATCTGAGCTCCAACAAATAAGTAGTATTGTTCCGATAGTATGGAAGCACAGGCAGAAAGTTTGAAACAAAAATGGTGTAAATCATAAAATATAAATTTAGGAATTCAACTTGTGGGGGAAGCGACAGTCCATACCAGTCATTTCAGGCGTTGCTTAAGTCAGGATAGCTCAGAACGCCTAAAAGTAGCCAAATTTTTAACTTTTGCCAGGCGTTCCAGTTCTAGTTACAAACAGCTGTTTTCAATTTAATTCAAACATAGTTATTGTGCACGTGAATACGGCAATGAATTAATCGATAACTCTTCCAACGCTTTATAAAAATTTTGCATACAATTTGGACAATCAAATTAACATAAACTTTTGATAATATTTTGATGGTCGTTGAAGTAGGCCTAAAATACAATGCACTAATTTAAAATGTTCGAAGTAAGAAGATTTATTCTTATCGGATTCACGTTTTTTTAATCGATAAATTGCTTGGCTGAAAATTCTTCACTACACTTTTAGGTCTGTTCGATGAATGCACTGAAAGTGTAGAGTAGTGCAGAAGAAAATCTGATAGAGCTCAGAGCAGTTTAGTGCAAGAGCCCTAGCGAACGGTTCAAATTATCAAAATATATCATATATCAAAAATGAATAAAATCTTTCATTCGGTGAAGATAATTCAAAATTGTTTTACTTTCTTTTGTTTAGTTTTTCTTGTGTATTCCCGTCCGTCCAACAAATACATTCATCGAACAGATCTTTTGTAAATTTAAACGAAGAAATATCATGCCTGAAAACTATTTTATGGAGTTACCAAATTCTAACGATTGAAACACCTGTAAAACCTGAACAACTTCGAAAACCACAACGCCTGAAAAGACGGCAATATTGCAAATTTAATTAGAAATTTTCAGTTGTGATATTATTGATAATTCTCTTCATTCGACCCGCCATTATTTCAGGTTTTGAAACAGGAAATAATCACAGCAGTCCAAATCGGGAGAATATGCTAGAGGGGGTAGCCCAATTTATGGATTTTTGCCTTGGTGGCCAATGTGGTTTTCTTCTCGCCAATTGCGGTCGTATCCGCTTCAATCCAATCGATGTCGAATCAAAGCTCAAAAGCTCTGAGTAAACCTTTTCGAGGAAATGGAAGTAAATGGGTTGTAGGCCGACAGACCCAACTTGGCCTTATTTGGTACGCATTGAGATGTCTACAGCCTCAGCTACCTCACACATTTTTATTCTCCAATGGTCGATTTTATCGACAATTTCTGACGTGGCGACCTTTGGTTTTGGCAACCTGAAGGTAGCCTTTGCTTAGTGATAGTGATGTTTTTTTTAACGTAAAAAATTCCCACACGAAATTCACTTTTTTCTAATTTCATTGAAATTCACGAGGTGGTTTTCTGCTTCCACTGGCTGTCAAACTGAAACTAAACAGCGCAGCTTGCTCCAAATTTAAAGTACTATATTAATCGATGAAATTTTACGGGACAGTGTTCGATTTAAAGTTATTAAATAATAAAAGTAACGAGTACGTCCCCTCCCTTGAAGAAATTTTTGCTAGAAAATCTTCTTAATTTTATTTCGCATTTCTTCTCAAATTTATTGAAAAGAAAAACGGAAACGAAAAATAAGGAGATAACTTCTTGTTTATTTATTATGATGGTATTTTGTCCAAAAATATCCAACTCTAAGAAGAAATCTCCTTGTTTTTATGCTAAAAAATCATATAATTTAAATTAAGAAGTAGATCCTCTCATTTGTACTAGAATTTTATTGAATTTATTTATAGTAATAATAACAATAACATACAATATAAATTACTTATATATTGTAAACATAGAGTAACCGGTTTATTTACTTTGCGAATAATCTTCTTTATATTGTTTTTAGTTTAATATTATGAATGGAATGGATATTTCTTGATTTTATTTAGAAGACTTATGGAGCCATAATAAGAAGGGATGCCGATTGGGGAAAAGCATAGAAAACCCTGGTAAATTTTGTTCTCATTTATAGGGCATTTTAGGTGGTATTTTCGCTCAGTGTAGAGTTATGGCAGTATCTGATAGTGGAAGTTTTGCATTGTGAAACGGTTTGAATATACAAGTACTTGGGAATAATATTTAAAGCTATATGCACAGATTTACAAATAGTAGACTTCTTGAAAAAGTCCTAAATGAATGTAGAATTAAGACCTTCCCTATAATTGTAAAATTATTTCAGCTATACATATTCCCTACATTTATTCAGCATTCGCTTTATTGTCCCACAAAAGAAGAAATTTTTCTTTTCGAAATCTCAACCAGGTTGATTTTTGATCGAAATGATCTCTGGTCTTATAGTTTTTTTTTTGTTTTTTGTCACCGAAAAGGTCCTGCCCAGGACTATATTTGCCTCTTAAGCGGTTTTGATTTGTGATTTTTATTTTAGACTTTATTTACAATGAAAAAAGTTGTAATGTTTTTAATATTGTGTGGAGGATTACGTTTTAGTTTTCCTTGTATTTAACTTTTCATTGCCCATGTAACTTACTGAGTGGGTTCTAACTCAGTTTGCAAAAAATTTTGAATAGTTGAGCGAGATTCTGTGTTGCTTCCTAAGCTTAAGTCACAAATTTATTATCAATAATTAATTTTCTTGGAAGTATTAAATTTTACTGTAGAAACGGCCGCAGCTGTAAAAAAATGTTTTTTGAACCGAAGAGTCTATTCAGCAATAATCTAACAACGAATCGCGACGTAATACAATACTTAAATTATTTAAAACAGAATGGCATTTCAAATGTGTTCAATAGTGAGTTTAAAAATTCATAATGCCTAAAAATGGAATTAACCCGTGAACATTTTCGTGCGATGATTTATTACGATTTTCGACGTGGATTATCGAGACAGGAGTGCATCAATCAACTTACTTCTACTTTTGGTGTTGAATCACCACATTTAGCCACTGTGAAACGATGATACAACGAGTTCCTACGTGGCCGCCAATCTTTGCAGGACGAAATTCGTGAAGGTCGTCCAAAAACGGTGGTTGTGCCAGAAACAGTCGATGCTGTGCGTCAATTGATAATACAATATCGTCATGTGACATATCGCGAGATAGAGGCATCCTTGGCCATTAGTGGGGACAGCATACATTCAATATTGCATCAACATTTGGTCGTAAAGATTTGTTCTAGTTGGATACCGCATAATTTGACAATTGCCCAAAAAAGGACTTGTGTCGATTGGTGTAAAGAAATGTTGAAGAAATTTAGCCGCGGTGGTCTATGACATCGTAACAGGTGACGAATCTTGGATCTATGCATATGAGCCGGAAACAAAGCAGCAATCGACTGTATGGGTATTCCAAGACGAGCCTAATCCAACAAAAGTTGTTCCCGCAAGAAGCACCTCAAAGCAAATGGTCGCCTGTTTTTTCGGAAAATCTGGCCATGTCGCAACTGTTCCACTAGATAAACTTAAAACAGTCAATTCTGAGTGGTATACAACCATTTGTTTGCCAAAATTTTTTGGAGAATTAAGGAAAACCAACCGCCGAAGACAAATCATTCTTCACCAAGACAATGCGAGCTCTCACGTATCGATTCACACAAGAGAGTTTTTGAGGACTCAAATGGTCGCATTGAGGGATCATTCGCCTTACATTACAGCCCTGATTTGGCACCTAATGATTTCTTTTTATTCCCGAACATCAGAAAAAAAAATACGAGGTCAACGTTTTTAAGCGCCTGAAGGAGCTGTAGAAGCCTTTATACAGCTCGTTTTAGAGGTATCCTCTTCTGAGTGGCAAAAGTGCTTTGAAAATGGGTTCAACCGAATGCAGAAGTGCATTGAGTTGGATGGAGAATATTTTTAAAAGCAATAAACTATCTTCCTTAATATTTGACAATAGTTTCATTATTAGGCGCAAAATATAAAGGGCAACCCTCGTACTCACCATATTTAATTCAAACACTTAACAAAATTTACGAAATTTTTAGCGGCAAGGTGAGGAGATATCATTTTGAGGCGATTCGAGGCCGTTACATATTTCCCCGAGGAAATATAAACTTTATTAGTAATTCCGATCTGGAAATGATAGACTGTAATGGATTTTCAAAGTAATGAACCACCATGTTTGCAATTTCGTTTGCAAACAGAGCTGCAAGAATATTGGATTTATTGGAACAGAATTATTGAAATTCCCTGCAAGCATTTCGTTGCAAAATAAATACTGAGCGTTTTGTCTATGCTGTAAGTGAATCTTCAGACACAGAACATCTTGGAAATATTTTCAATAAACTTTAAAGTTGGACGTGGAATAGTTTTTCATCACAGCGCAAACTTTAGCAGTTGTTAAGTGATTGGTTTCGCTTGATGTTAAAATTATTATAACTTTCTTGTTTGTGAAGAAAGCCTAACACTTTTTTGGCAAAGTTCTCATTATTTTTTTAGGGCTTTATATTTATAGTGTAAAAATAAAAAAATATGGATAGTATTTCCGAAATCGGGGATAGTATTTCCCAAAAGGCATTTAAAGCCAGAGAGGTAGCTTTTCGGCAACATAAAGATTTAAAAAAACACGCATCAAATAATAAAGTTATAGTCAAAAACGCAATTTATCCGTTTTCCATGCGTCCTTAAAAAATGTATACATTCAAAACTTTTTCCCCGTCATAAGTGTTCAAATAAAACTAAGTTTGTGTTAGGAAGAACTTGGCGCACTACGATTAAATTGTAAGCAGTTAAAAGAAAATGTATATTGAGTTTAAAAATTTGCATTTATCGGGAAATTCTTAACTAATTTGTAAACTTTTCACATGCCCAAAATATTAGAATATCTTAGATAAGATTGAATTGTATGTAAGAAAACTCAAAACGAATGTAAAAAATATATTGAAATCACCTTACCTTTTTGGTTGTTTGATCCTCGATTTTGTTTTATAACACACCAAATACACGTGCATACATTAATATACAAACGAATCCAAACTACAAACTTTTTACGCTAGGTTGCGATTATTGTTATCAAGAAGTTGTTGTTATGTTTTATTCAAATACCACTCTACAGCTACAGCTTAACAACAAACATTAGTAGCGGTTAAATAATTTTGAATTGTGTGAGAAGTATTGTACAACTTATTTATTGTACAAAACTTGTTGCCGTAAGGACTTAAGAAGATTTTCGAGGATTTATGCACCGATAAACTTTTTTAACAATGAATGATGTAGTAGTCAACGAACACTTCTGTAAATACTCGGAAATCTGAAAGAGAGATAAGCAAATTAAAGAGGTAAGTAAGAGAATAAATTGTAAAGAAAATACAATAAATAAATACATATAAAGTTAGAAAGCGAAAAATGTAGTTTGCGTGTAAAGGAGTAGCGATAGAATTTAAAGTAATAGATGAGACTGTTTTTATATTTCAATATAATAAGGTGCTTAATATTTCATATATTTTATAGATAATAATCTCGTGTTTGTGATCGTACTCCTCCGAAAAGGCTCGACGGATTTTTATGAAATTTTGCAGGTATAGGAATAAGGTCGTAAAGCATATTTTCTATTTTGGGGAGTGTTGCCACCTCTACGAAAAGTCAAATTTAATTTAATTTAATTTAATTATATACAAGTTATATGATATATTAAAATATGTGTATCCCACGGTTGGTCTCGGCGAGTAGAAAGTTCATACATATATTTTGAAGTGGGATGCCACCTGTTTGAAAGCTTAAATTTTTTTAAATTTACACCAGTATATAGAAGATTACATATATGTATTAAATGATACGTTTTGCTGAGTAGAAGGTTTATAACTATGAAGAGGGTTGCCACCACTCTTATACCTTTACTTTGGAGTGAGTTGCCACCTGTTTGAAGAGTCGTATATGACATATTAAAATATGAAATAGTAAAAGATGGGGTAAACTGCTCTTTTTGCTGAGGAGAAGGTTCATAGCTAGCTTTGGCTTACAAAAGGTTGCCACCTAATTGAAAATTCGAATCCAATTAAATTATTCAACAGTTATATATATGAATAGTAAAATATGCTTGCCAAATTATTTGTTTCGAAAATTGATAGGTATATAAAGAGGGTTGCCACCTTTTTTTAGAATCAAATTTAAATAATTTAAAATAAAAATTAAACTATATACACAAGGATATGGAATATTGAAATAGTCAAATTGTTTGTCTGGGCGATTGAAAGGTACATACCTAAATTTTTGATGAAGTTGCCATGTGTCACAATGTCAATGGGATCTTAATAGTGAGATTTTGGATGCTGTTTTTGACTTTTGTTTGCAAGATGGATTTAAGAAATACTTCAATAACTAAGCCACAACTTGAGTAATTTAAACTGTTAAGGTATATTTAGAAAGATATTTTCTCGCTGTTTTTTTTTTTTTATTCGCAAATAAGCTCATCCTTGTCCCAATTTTGTTCGCAAATTTATTATGATTCCGATGAAATTATTTTTAATATTTTTATGCAGGCGCTTTAGACTTAATCAGTATTTTCAGCTGAGGTGATTTTCGTTTTTAATACTATTTAATACTATTTTTCCTACCAAATTTACAGCCTTAGAAATGTTAACGTATTCTTTCGTTACTTAAAGCCAAGTTGAGGGGATCAATCTAAAAATCGTGTTTTTCAGAAAGTAATCTTGCCATGATTTGTCGCAAGCCAATCGACTGTTTCAGATGCTCGAGTACGACGATAATAATACTGACCTTGATAAATCCTACAAGGTTGCAATTCCCGAAATGGAACACTGTGGAGCGACATATCAGCAAATAACCACAAGTTTTAATCACTGAGGATTTATGCTGGAGTTATGGGAGTAATGGAGGGATATTCGGACTAATCTTCCAAAAAAGCTTGGCATTTTACCATACTCTTGGTGGACGATTCCAGAATATACTTAAATTAATTAGTCCAAAATCATGCCGGACAGTCAAGTTGAATTAAAGCTGTATTGAAGTGCTTGGAGGACTGCAAAACTTTTTTCACCATGAGAATTCCCATAGTTCAATTATGCTTTTTTATATTAACCATATCAATTGAGTACATACATTTTTTATATACAGTTTTAAATATAATTTGAAATTTTCACTTCACTCCACTGCTCTTTACTTCAAAGACTCCCCAAGCGTATGCTTCCACAAAACCAACCAACCAACAAAACCAACCAACCAACAAAACCAACCAACTCTCTACAAAATAACAATTCAAACTCACAAAACACAACCACAATATGACAAATCGATTGACAGTTGTGTTATACATATCAATAAATAAGGATAATTTGAATATCGTTAGCTAAACGAAAGGACACACCGACCTACACACCAACCTATCATATACAACAAATAAAACCATCACGGAATGGGACTCCAGCTGAGCTACTATATCCATTAAAAGAGGAAGACTAGAGGGAACGGGCGAGGAGTTCAATAAACAAGGATATGAAAGAAAACAGGCGTTACATAGAAAACTATGAATATACTTAGAAATGTAAAGAATATCGATAGCGATACTATAAATTGTGGCAAACAATGGCTATGGGCAAGGACTCATGCCGACAAAAATAACAATGTCACTGACGCTTTAATGCACTAGCGCCTTCGACAATGTTTATGACGAAATGATTAAATGAATGAGTAGAAATAAATGTAGACAGCTTACCGCTTACAGATATACATACATATGTACATAACTACAAAAGAATGTTGTTAAGCACTCGGAAATAGCATTAGGGTCGATGACGTTGGCAATATCGGGTGAACACCAAAGCAAAGAAAATATTTAGCCCAAAGCGGACTTTATTGTTTACTTACAATGCGTGCAAATTATTGTATTGTATTATATGAAATAGAAATATGTACATACATACATATGTACATATATAGTGAGTGTGTATGTAATAAGCATGAAAATAGAAATGGAAGGATTCGTGCACATCCAGATATACAAATATTAAACAAATATTTACTGTGTACTATAAATAGGTGGTTGGTATTATACGCCAATACCTTCATAATTCGTAATGAAAGCAATAAAACATACGTACTTCTAGGAAACAATAAATGCGCTAGGTGGCGCTAGATGCGAGTTATTCAAAAAACCTGTGTTTATAATACGATTTTGATAAAATTAGAAACGTATAATGGGAGTACGACGAGAAATACTTTAATGAAAATAGATCCGCTAGGTGACGCTAGAATCGAGTTATTTAGAAAATCCGTATTTATGGTCCGATATCGAAGATATTAAAAGGGATAGTGTTGGAGCAATAAAAAAAAACTTTTCCGAAGAAATGAATACGCTAGGTGGCGCTAAAAACGTACAATGTGGGTGTGACGAGAAGCTAGATGGCGCTAGAATAGAAAATCCGTATTTATGGTTCGATATTGATAATATTAGAAAATTATTATGTAGATGCAATCAGAAACGCTAGATGACATTGAAAATATTCAAAAGTATGTATACTGTATATGTATACTATATATACAACAAAAAAATCCACTGGATGACTGTATTCGAGATTCCCAGAAAACCCTATTTATGGTTCGACTTAGTTCGAATCTAGTAACCTTTGGCAGTCTAAAACAATATCACCTAAACATAGCCGAAATAAAGTTGACTTTTAAGTTAGTTACAGATATTCCTTGCGAATTATGTAAAAAAAACTGCTTCTAACTTTAGATTCGTCTTCATCTTTACTGTGACTTCGAGATATTTTAGTTTTTAAATTTCATCTAAGCTTAATTTTTAGCTTAAAAAATCTGGAGTAGCTATATAAGTAGTAATCAGCGCAGACGAAGAGTAGTTTATATAGTATAAATGTGAAAAGTAGGCGTGGGACCTCCCATGCACACCAAATTTTTCATAATGCATATCTCTGAAAGGATTTGCGGTAGAATACTGGAATTTGGTACGATCAATTTATATCTTAACTTCTTTACTAAACGGCTTGACCGATTTGAATTTTTTTATTTTTTTTTATTCGCTTTTATACCCGGATGTTTGAAAGTAGAAAAACTAGAGAGCAATTTAAATAAATTTACAAGAGAAACTAATAATAATAATAATAATTTGGCGCTTACATCATAGCTTGGCTTGTTTGGCCGAACTTCTACAACTTGTTGTGTGCGTCTTGATATTGTAACACAAAATTGAGGGGCCTTCCTCATGGCAGAAATACACTCTGTAGTTTGCCATTGCCTGTTTCTATAGTTTTTGATGTTACTTGCCCAGGCGAGGATTTGAACCCGGGAGCAACCGAATTGTTGCCAACGACATAAGTTTAGAAAGCCTACTGTCGAAAATATATGTGGAGAGAGTTGCCACCTGTTTGAAAAATATAAATGTGCTAAATTTATGAGATAAATGAAATATTACAATATGGGTATCAAACTAAGAGGTTAATTAATTAGCTTAATTTTGAAAATATTTGTGAAGAGGGTTGCCACCTGCTTAAAAATTTAGTTTAATTAAATACTTATGACAGTACATAGCGGTGTAAGAATGGTTAATTTATAAAACATATATGAAACGGTTGCCACCTGTTTGAAAATTTTAATTTTACTAAATTGATGATACAAATGGAATATTACAATATGCATACCAAACCAGAGATATTTGAGAAATTTTTAACTTATAAATATTTTTTTAATCCGGCTCATATTTATCGAAAAAGTTACAACTAAAAGATGGGTACTAAACGATAAATGTTTGAGAAAGCTATTTTTTGAAAGGTTACAAAAGCCTAGCGTTACAATTTTTTAAATGGCGAAGAATATATCGTGAAAAGATCTTTGAATTTTTGCATTTGCTGGTAATCCCCGATTGATTTGTTATAGCCATAAACAAGTACTAGAATAAGGTATAAGGAATACGAGTAAGATCCGACTATAAATGCAGTAGTTATAACAAAATATTTAAAAGGCGACCAGAAACAATTTTTTTTCGAAATTGCGGGATGTACGGCGGAGTTCTTTTTCTGATACGGTCCAATGCACATTTAGCTACCTTAGGACTGCTTTTAAAGATATGAGCTAAAAGTTAGCTCAACGGATCTGGGTAAAAAACATTGCACGCAATAATCGGGTATCCTACTTATTTATTCCTTTCATTTATCTGCCTTAATCTTATTTCCTCTTTGATAGTTCAGAACATCAGAACGGAAGGTATTTTCTTTCTATGTCATCATCTCATTGACAAGTCAAAGGTATAAAGGATTTTTTTTTAGATGTGTGGCTTTCAATGAGGCAATACTTTTTTCAGAGTTGATCTTTTGGCAGCTGTTACTTGATTTATACTCCGTTTAGTTTGCCATTTCATAGTGAACAGACAAATCGTGCAAATTTATTACCAAAATAATATTCGATCGACCAGCGGAGTCGGTAATTCGAGCAACCATGGATCGGTTTCGCAGACGTTTACTCTAGTGTTATCCACTAGATCCTCATCCTCAGAGACGCCGTACAGTGCGCAGCGAAGAACCTATTGCTGCTGTGTAGCAGGGTATCGATTCGTTTAGCGATGAAGCTCACTTTTAGTTGAATGGGTATGTTAATAAAAAAAAAATTGTAGCATTTGAAGTGTTGATAATCCACAAGCCATTGTTGAGACGCCGTTACATCCTCACTTCCTCAAAAAGTCACTGTTAGGTGTGCTCTATGGGCAGAGGGAATCATTGGTCCATATATCTTCAAAAATCAAGCCCGCCATTATGTTACAGTTACAGGTATGGTTAATGATTTTTTCGTGCCTGAATTGGAGGATGTTGATGCGGACGATCTTTGGTTCCAACAAGACAGCGCTATATGCCTTACAACCAACGAAACAATAAATTTATTGAAGGAAACTTTTGGTGAGCGCTTTATCTCGCGTTGTAGGCCTGTAGCGTGGCCTCCAAGATCGCGTGATTTAACACCGCTGGACTATTTTTTGTGACGTTTTGTGAAACTGCCCGTCTACGCAGTTACGCCCAAGACGCCAGACGCCTTGGAAGAGAATATTCGGCGCGTTATTGCTGACATGCGGCCCCAAATGCGGCAAAAAGTGGTCAAAAATTTATTCGTGCCAGCCGCGGCGGTCACTTGCCCGATAACACTTTTAAAACATAATGGCAAACCCTTATAATTAAAATAAAGCTAAATTCTTGGCCACAACATTAAATTATATAAGTTTTATATCTTCTTCAAAACACATGTCTAAAAAAACACCCTTTAGATAAGTAACAGTACAAAAAGAAACTGTATTCAGTAAATCCAATAGCTAAAGAAAATTCATCGTGGTCGTGTAAAGGATAATGAGCAAAAATTTAAATAGAAAAACGCTTGAGAAATTCAAAACTCAGAAGTTTATAGACCACAAAATCTATCTAACAAATCATATTAGTTGAAGAGAAGTGAATGGAACATTAAACCAACACACTCTTGGATATTCGGTAATAAGATAAGTGACCTAAGCATTAAATAAACACTTTCAAAGAAAAGTAGGTTGAAATCCATTTTTCGACTGAATAAGAAAGTATTTTCTAAGCATGAAAAAATAGATAGAGTAAACGATATTTGAATATTTTGTCCCTAATGCTTATCGAAAATTACAAATTAGATTATCGGCTTCGAAAAGTTCCCTTATAAATAATATCACATATAGTATGTACATATGTATATATGTATGTATGTAAATTACGATTTTCAAGAAGCGTGCAAATGCCTCCTCCCCTCCTCCCCTCCTTTCTTAAACCCACAAATTTAAAGTCGGAGAAAATAAATTGAAATGGCCCACATGCATGAGCGCCCCTCAAGTGGGGCACAGTGCTGCTGATTGAAAAAACGAGTAGCAGAGAAGGATGAGCGAATAGAAGGGAAGAGCCGTACCTACGAGTAACAGCAGTTGTGCGGTGTGACAAGGAAGATGTTAAATGTCAAGTGGCATTTCATCTGCAACACTTGATTGCCACCGCATGTTGCCCGACGCTCACACTTCACTTTATCGCTGTTGCCACTGTGCAGTTGCTTCTTGCGTCACTTGAATTTTCTTTATCAGCAACAATCGATGATGGCAACGAACGTGCGATTTGACGTTGTGAAAGATTTTTATTTTTTATTTTATTTTTCGTTGGCTTCTTTACTTACATAAATATTATTTGTCATTGCCAAGCTAGAAAAGTGGCTGCAAACGAGATACTCGTAGAAGTAAGGATGAATGTGAAATAATGTTTGTTTTTTTTAGTGTATTTAAGAATATCGCGGAAATAGAAAGAGGCTGCCCTATTTTTTATATAATGAACGTGATTTTAACCAGAAATTTATACATTTATAAATTTGTAGAATAAATTAGGACACAAGAACGTGGTAAATTTATGAATTTGCGTATGCTCGAGTAAATTTTAGTGTTTGGCTTTAAAATTGATTTGTACACGCTAGATGATGTTAGATTTTTCCACGTGGTTTGAGAACGAGTGCATTTGAAGAAGGTACTGATATAAATGTAGCCTCTGTTGATTTTAGTAAGCAAAAATTCATTTTTTTGTGCAGATTGAGATCGGATCACGTCTTCTATTATGGACATTTTTTTCCATAATTATTATAAATAAACTGAAAAAACAACCTAAGAAAAATTTTCTTATTTTGGTTTCGTAAATTGTTCTTCAAATTTCGATATTTTCTTACCATTGTGCAAAGGTTTCTTCAAAATGAATACAAACCTACGTAAAATAAAAATCTGTTTTCTCCAATAGTACTAAATATTTATTTAGCGCCAATTCATTTCCATTTAACTTTCTTTTGATAGGTATTTTTCTTCACTCCAGATAATTTTTTTTAGTGTGAATGGACTGCCCTAAAGTTGGTAAGTTTGTCTTATTTTCACTTAAATTTTTTCTCTATTTATTTATTCAATAATGAATAGTTTTAGTTCAGAGCGTGCATTTAAGATGGATATATAATAGAAATATCAGAATATTAGTAAATTTGAAATGAAAACAGTTAAATATAATATAAATTACTAGCATAAGAAATTATTTAATTTGCTTATGGAGATTTACAAAATTAATATTGAACAACAACATAAGAAATTTTATATAGAAAACTATTGCGCTGTATTCAAATTATTTTTTTACATACATATGTATGTAGGAAATAATTTTGTATTTGGGTTAGAAATATTCGTGAATATTTAGTACGATAAAAGTCAGAATGCAAAAAAAAATTAGAAATAGCTATACTCAAATAAGGTTCTAATTATTGGAGCATCAGTACTACGAGTACATACTGTCTTGCAAAAGCCTCTGCGAACGTTAAAACGATGAACATTTCTGTAAGGAATATTAAAATCCATTCTTTCTAGTAGAGAAGGGAGTACATTTTGCGATTGACAAAATTAAAGATAAAAGATGGTGCCAGAAGAGTTCCACTATCACTTAAAAAAAAAGGAATAACCAATCGACAGCGAGATTGATACGAGAGTCGGGTCTGAGAAATTAAGAGAATACAAAGCAAAACGTACAAAGATTTTAAGTATCTTCTAAACACGATTTATATGGCCTAATCTAATTTGAAGTCCTTAATCTCGTCAGACGAAGCAATATATGATTATTATTATAATGATAGGATGTGTTAAGCGGTTTTTGAAACATAGAAAAAGTGAATTTATAACATTTTTTTAAATATAAAAATAGTCAATTCATAAGGCAAGAAAAAACTTTCAAATGTTTTGTTTCAGCATAAAGAAAGAAACTAAAGACACAGTTCACAAAAGAGAAGGAGGATCGCATCCTCTTCTGTTTCAATGGGGTAACCAATAGTTTAACTCATGGCGTTACAAATGGGCTCATTGGATTTAAAAAAAAAAAAAAAAAACTTTATCGAAGGCAGCAACATATCGCTCGCAGCCCACTAGTTAATTATTTAATTATTAAAACTTGGTACAACTTCTATTCTTAACACTGGACGTATCTAAAGTCGACCTTCAGATTGAGTTGAGTTCTTTGAGTTGTCTGTTGTCATAGGTGGCCTTTCAACAACCCATCACTGGAAAAGTTCAGCAAGGAGTGACGCATGATGATTTTCTCTCCCTTATTTTTTTGATTATCTCCGAAAGCTTTCCTGCTTTTGCGCTCAATTTTAAGTCGCACACTCCTCAATCTTACTTAGACAATAATCACTCAGATCAAGGGACTTGAATTTCGTTACGATACGATAGATCTTTTGTTATTCGATACCAATATTTTTAAAACGATACGAAGAATTAAGCGCATCGCTCTATTTTTTATTTTTTTTTTTTTGTAATTTGCCAATCTCTGTGTCACTCATTATGAAGAAGATTCTCGGGCAATATACAAAAGGGTACTAGGCCTATATTGAGGCCATCAGTGTGTACGTACATGATTTTTACAGTTAAACATATCAAATTATCTATCTCAATCAGATTTGCATAGAAGATGAACACCAAAACATTCTAAAAAACGTTCCCTCGACAGTCGGACGATTCCGGGACGACCCGGATCTATATCCGGCCAAGGACTGTCACTTCAG
The DNA here is from genome assembly GCA_951828415.1 of Anomoia purmunda. Taxonomy (NCBI): domain Eukaryota; kingdom Metazoa; phylum Arthropoda; class Insecta; order Diptera; family Tephritidae; genus Anomoia; species Anomoia purmunda. The sequence goes on from OX639993.1 coordinate 157,607,761, forward strand.
CAGCAGTCCCCAAAATTTTATGGGGAATGTTTTATGCTGTTACAACAACAACAATAAAAGTGTTGTTTTGTGAAATGTCACCAATAGAGTCACTTCCAACGAGATACATCCATAATTCAATGGCTGAGTAAATATGTATGTAGTTAAAAAATCTTTAAAATGTCAATGCCAATGTAATGTTGACACTTCAATTAATTCGACGGATTTAAAATTGGCGAGTTGTCTGGGTGCTTATTTTTGGCGACAATCGACTAGGGTTTTGCCATTAATAAACTGTCATGGTTGACTTGCTAAGCATAAGAAATAAAATCAGCAAGAACGGAAGTATTGGGCGATAACTGACAAAACCGGTATAAGTGAGATCACAATGGGATACAAAACAAACAAAAAAATTCAAAAATATAATAGAGACCACTACCAGCAGCGCCACTACAAAACAGCAGCGTCACAAGTAAAACGGCAATAAAAAAAACTACGATAACGAGGGGCCTAATAAAGCCGGTAACTAGTAGCTGTTGGCTAACGAAAAGTTAAGATAAAACTACAAATAAGCACGTTAAAATACACATAGACATATTACTACTAAGTTTATGCCTTTCCCCAATAAACCAAATATATTTTGTAATTTTTCAGGCTAAATTGATCAATAAAAAATTAGTGCAACTTTTGTTAACTTTCCGGCCCAAGGTTTAGCATCTTCAGGGGTGAATCTTTATTTAAGATAAAACATTAAAACCCCCTAGAAAGCTGGCAAAAAACAAAACATCTAAAAATATATTTACCATAAGTTAACAGAACCTTACATAATAATCAACATTTTTATTAAATATTAACCTTAGCCTTTATAAATAAATTGTGATTTATGTTTGGGAAATAACTGCAAAGCAATATAGTAACTTTGTTGAAAGCGTAAACTTTGTTTCACGAATGATTTGAAAAATTTAATGTTCGCAAGCTAATGTGGAGAAAAAAGTTTTGGGAAAATTAATAAATAGCTTTCCTAACTTAAACGTTTACTGGGTTCGAATACATATTCTCAGAATGTTATCGACGCGCGTGCGGCGGTATTTTTTTTATTGTTATTAACTGAGGTTTTTTTTCACTTGTACTTGGGTGATAAATGTGGTAAGGTCTACATTGATTAAATAAATGCCAGTGGGCGTATTAATTGTAAATTGCTTTCGGAGCGATAACTATAAAATGAGCAGCGACGCCGGCAGTGATAATGTCACAAATCAATAACGATAAGTGTGGACAAAGAAAAAAAGAATATTTTACTGATGCTACCTCATAGATTTCGTTCTATTTCCAAATAGCTTGCTTGCAGATGGAATGGTAATATAACTTTGGTCTGATGTTTGCAGGTATGTATAAGAAGAAGAAATACAATGATCAGGACCACGAGCAGATTGGATTTAGCCATGTCAGTCTGTCTGTCTGTCTATCAGCCCAACTTCCCGACCGCGCGTCTGTCTGTTCGAACCCAAACTAGTCCCTCAATTTTAGAGATAACTGACACTTGGTAGGAGGATGTATTTTTACAATGTTTTCCTTACTTGTCGGAGCTGACCAGATCGGAACTTATATAGCCGTTCTCACGACAGTCGGTTCTACGATACCGGAACGACCCGGATTTATATCCGGCCAAGGACTACCACTTCAGCAGCATTCCCCAATATTGTTACAACAACAACAACAACAACAACAACAACAACAACAACAACAACAACAACAACAACAACAACAACAACAACAACAACAACAACAACAACAACAACAACAACAACAACAACAATAACAACAACAACAACAACAACTTATATATCAGCAATATACCTTATTTTTCAGATATCAATATGCAAATCATTTTCAATCGGAAGTTTTCACTTCATTCGGCAGTTTCAGACAGTCAGAATACGCAAAATTCACGCGGACATGAAATGCAGAACATGCCAAAAGATTTACAAAGGGGGTGTTTTCATAAATAGAAAGTTTATTTTTTTTTTAATATTTAAAAAAATCACTTCAGATGATAAAACACCGCAAGCTAGAAATATTGACTTAAAAAATAGAAAGGGCGAGAAAATGCCTTTCCATTCATATATTTCTTATAAGTAAAAGTTCAAGTTTTTCTTAAATAAATCTTCCTAAAAAGATCAAGGACAAAATCTCATTATGTAAGTATTAGATTCCATTGAACAGATTTTAAAATATTTTTATGTAAAACTTTTAAGCTGGAGCTGGTTTATGGCCTGAAGTGATTTCTTTGGAAAAGAAAACTATTTTTATTTATGTATACAAAAAATTTCAATTTCGTCAAGCTAATCTAAATTTCAATATTATTGCGAAATATTTCGGTTGATGTCGTAAAAATATCGAGCCCTAATCGCGAAAATATATACATACATATGTATGTATGTATGTAGATGCTGTAGGAAAATATAATTTTGGAAAAAATTTCGATTAATATTTTTTTGTGATAACGCATTTCGGTTTCTCTCTCATTTACATAAGGGGTTATACTTGTTATACGTCGTGCGTAGTACAATGTCTAAATTGTAAAATCAGCTCAGGAACATAAAAAAATACTAATAATTGTCAAAGTTATGACATTTTACGCAAAACGCGTTTTTTTAAAGGAGGCTTGCCGTGATTACGATTCCAGTCCATCAGCTAAACTGAAAGCATAAAACCAAACAAATTTCGTTAGTATGGGGACTTGTGGTGTCCTTGAACGATTCATTGAAATGAGAAAAAATTTTTTGAAAACGGGGACGATTTTCTGAAAAATGACTACTTTTTCATCTGATGAAATGTATTGAAAAATTCTTAACATTGATATGAAAATTAAAAAGGAAAAAATTAAATTGTTCAAGGTCACGGCAAATTAATTACGAACAATTTGAAAAAAAATTTAAATCGGTTGAAAACTCTTTCGGCAATCCAAGTCACAACTTAGTAAGGGAGCAAGATGCAAAACATCGCTTCTATTGCTTAAATCTCTATACTTCTCTATACTTTAAGATGAAAGAATAAAAAAATTTTCGATTTTTCGACCGTTCACTGTTCGAACCTGTACATTGTAATTGAATTCCACTGTAGGTATATTCTTAAGAACTTATCTCCTTTTGATATTATCTTAGGAACAGTATATCAATTAAAATGTACTTATCATTCATTATACAATCAAAATAGATAAATACATATTCTACTAAAATTAGATTAATTTTGACTTCACGCTTGACTATCCGTATAGTAAATAGTTATGTATGTAGGTGCCTACTTCAAAATTAATAAACTTATAATGGTATGTGTTAAAAGAAAAGTAAACGGGAGGGAAGTAAATATTACAAAAGCTATAAAAAGTAAATATTACAATAGCTATAAAAAAAATATCATAAAATCTTTTATGGTCTCACCTTTGTGCAGTAACTGTGACTATTTTTAACGTTTTATCACTTTTAATATTCCACTAAACTGCGAAGGAACAACACTTGAGTTCACAATTAATTACAAAAAGAAGTATGTATGTATTTTTTTCAAATCGTAAATTATGCAGATGACATATGGAAATGTCGTTTAAGTTAATTGATTGCACACTTTTATTTTAGTTGTTTTATTTTTACACAATATACTTTGAATTCCAGAGAATAATTTGAGAATTGTAGAAAATTGAAATCTTAATGGATTACGGTAATATTTATTGCAGAAAATTCATATGTATGTATGTATGTATGTATATAATTAAACACTGCTTAAAAGTCTGCTTTTACAGATTGCGCTAACCAGCGGCTTGCCACCGAAAGCAATTATACTCAAGTCAAATAGGAATTGCTTCCAAATATTTATTTATTTTTAATTTAAATTAAATTCACATTTTATTGAACTTGCACGCTTATTATGGGCGTCGAAATAACACCAATGGACACTTAATTTATTACAGCAGATTTTTAATTTGTTGAAGTTTAAATAACGAAAACAATATGTATCGGGTTTACACGGCTAGCTCACTTCGTTGCAAAATCTACCTGCTGCAGGTGCGTACTTCTATTTTTTCTGTTGATATGTGTAGTTTGCTATATTTTTTTTCACATTGGACTAATAAAATATTCAAAAAATCTATTAAGATCGGATTAAACTAGGACGGGGTTCCACAAGTGATAAGCTTCTTTTTTTTATAAAATATACCAACTAGCTGCGTATTAAACTAACTTTAATCAATGAATTTCGTTTATGATTCACATTCAGTGTACATATGTAGCTACATATGTATGTATGTACCTGTTATTTGCTTTCGATTCACATCTATCAATTGATTTTATATGTATGTATTTTATTTTAGCAATTCGATTTCGTAGAGTTGGCCTCAATAAAATATCACTTACACCGCACACAACTTTTGCCACTGTCTTTTTGGGCTTGCCGCCGACGTCGCTGCTGTCGTATAAAGATTCGCTTCTGCCACCGTCGCCGTCTGCACTGTTGCAATTTTACTTTTGGCCAACACAAATTTTCTCTGCTCGTTCTCTTCCACTCTTCTTCGTTTTTAACGTCGGCGTTTTTTACACTACGCTTTTTTTTAAATTACAATTTACATTTTTCATTAACCTTTCAACAAGATTTTTTGATGTTTTTTAAATCCTCCAATACAAAACACATTCACACCGACGATCACACACCTTTTTCTTCAAAAGCGTACAACTTTTTGTTTGCGGCGAATCGAATTATTGCAGCAGTTGCGACAGGTAGCGAATTCGTATAGAACACTTTTTTTTAAAGATTTTCACCGAATTTTGCGCTTTAACACAATTTTCAAGAAAAAATTTTCACAACGAATTTTCACGAGACCCGAAAACGAAACTATCACTTCTGCTTCTCGTTAAAGAATGAAAAATGAAATAAAGCAAAGGAGCCAGTAGAAATCTGTGAAACGTCAAATTTTCGCTGTTTGCTTCTTTCCACCCATTTCGAGATAAATTGGCGATGTGTGTCTTGGGAAGAATGTTGCTGGAAATAATACGATACTTTTTATGCGGCTGTTACAGGTATGCGCATTGAAATAAATATATGTATATAATCCTCTAGTCGGCTTAAGTTAAATAAAAATTGAGCTAAGACAATTGTAATTCCCTTTTCAATAAGTTTTTATTGATACTCAATGAATTGACCAAAAAATGTTTATCAACATTTTTAGCAAAGTCGCACACCAAAATCGTCCGTTTAACTAATACAGTGTTCGTAAACGGTTTCACAAATCCAAGCAGATCTTGAGTAAAAGTAAAAGGGGTCTTCACATCCACTTTAGAAGCATTTACAAAGAGCATGAAACTATAAGAATAGACAACGCGTAACATTTGCGTTTGACGTTGATCAACTGGGTAGAGCCTTGTTTCATTCAATTATTTACGTATTTAGTCGAAAGGTATCGACTGCTGTTCAACGCAAAAGCAACGAAGCAAATGGTTTGTATACCTAACAGTAAACGTCAGTTTTAATTTAGTTTCGTTGAAAGCGAGTAAAATGTCAAAATCTGAATTCCCCGAATGCTTGTTCTTCCTTCTCAAATCGCCTGGATTGTTTGATTTACAAAAACCAAATAAATGAGCAGAACTTGGCGAATTCATATTTTTACTTTTCAATTGCAAAATTACATATCTATCTTAGATGGATCCACCCAAGGCGAATTCGTACCATGTGGTGTACGCACAATGACAGTAAGAACTGCAACAAACACACACATTTGACATTCAGGCCAGCAAGCGAACTCACTCAGATGCTAACTCAACTCTCAGCTTATATGAATTCGCTTTGGATCCACCTTGGAACTTTCACTGCATATCAGCTGTTTTTTTGTTAACATCCAACAAAACCAAACAATACCATAAACAAGTGAACCAGAAGATTTGCCACAAGGCGAATTCATTTAAGAGATGCTCAAGAATGATAGAATACAAAATTGTGCCTTTCCAGGGCGAAGTGACAGGCATTAAGTAAATATATAATAACGGAAAAAGAAAAATGTATAACTTTCACTATTTCTCTGAGAAACGTGTAACTTATTTTAATTGTGCTAAAAAGAGAAAAGATGATTTACAGGCAGATATTTAATAAATAAATCGACAAAATAATAATAAAAAAGCGGGGTTTAGCCCTTATTTGCAAAAAAAGTTTTGTCTAGTTGAAGTTGGGAATTGTTAAAATCGCCAAACCAAAGTAGCGGTACCTCCGAAGTCGTCATCTTCTATATTCAGATCCGCCCTGTACAAGAAGAAACCCAATTGTGTTAAAAGTCGATCCACCGGAGGAAATTTCAAAATCTTTCGATTTTATAGTATCGTTATACAGCTAATTCGAAGGCATTTCGGTATATTCATGCATTTTAAATAAATGTATAATATAAAACAATAGTAATTAAAAAATTAGATTTTTTTAAATCAACGATGCATTTTTTTACAAATTAATGCGTATTGAACACTACTCGAAAATAATAATAATTACCTGCCATTTACATATGTATATATAATTTTTTATAAGATACTATACTTTATTTGCTCTGATAAATATTTTGATTGCGCTTAATAGAATATTGTGACATTTATTGTAAATAAAATTTTCTTAACTCAAAAGCTTAAAATGCAAACCTAGGAAACCCCTGCTTAGAAATAAAACACGATCGCCACTGCTATCAGCAATCAGCTGTTCCAAAAGTGTTAACCATCACCTGTGTGATAACAAATTTCTTTGCCATCGCGGTTTTTCCACGACGATGCCTTTATTCCAGCCAAGATGTTTGAAACTTATCAATTTACAGCTGCGATATGGCACACCTAGACTTCGGCATTACAATCAAGGCATTCCCAGTGATTGCCCTCCAGTGGAGGCGAAGTTCTCAAATGGGTAAGTCATCCCTAGCTTATTGCACTGAGCACGTTTTGAATTACCGATTCAAATTACAGGCGCCACATGACCATAAGCTCTGGCAAATTGGCACGCTTTGCCAATGGCGCGGCAATTTGTCAAATGGGTGACACCGCTGTTATGGTGACTGCGGTGGCTAAGCCAAAACAGGCGCCAGGCGCTAGTTTTATGCCACTCGTTGTAGACTATCGTTTAAAAAGCGCTGCATCTGGACGAATACCAATGAATTTCATGCGTCGTGAATTGGGCCCGTCGGAGAAGGAAATTTTATCGGCGCGTCTCATAGATCGCTCTGTGCGTCCACTATTTCCAGCAGAGTTTCGCACTGAGACACAGCTAGTGTGTAATATGCTATCAATGGATGCTGTATATTCGCCAGATGTACTAGCTATAAATTCTGCTTCAGTTGCACTGAGTTTGAGTGATATACCCTGGAATGGACCAATTGGCGCAGTACGGTAAGCAATTCCGAATTATTTAAAATAAAATAAAATAAATAAAAAATAGCACTTACATAACTACTCCCTAGTGTGGGACTTTGCGACGGTGAAATAGTTATCAATCCAACACGTCGCGAACTGCAAACTTCACAACTAGATTTAGTAGTAACTGCAACGAAACAAAATCTGGTAGTTATGCTGGAAGGCAAAGGCAATGTAGTGCTGATGCAGGACTTGCTCAAAGCAATCAAACAGGGTACACGCGAGGCGCAGTTCATTATCAATGAAATTGAACGTTTGCAAAAGGTTTATGGACGAACGAAACGTGCGGTTGAGTTACCACCAACTGTCGACACAGAAATCTCGGAAGCTGTGAAGAGCATGAGTGAAATGCGATTACGGGAAATCTTTCAAGATGCGACGCATGATAAACTATCGCGGGACAATGCGGTAAATGATGTGCGTGGCAATGTCATCGACAAAGTGTGGTCATCCTATCCAGATACAGAACCTGCATTAATTGGCGATGAATTCAATAAAATATGCAAATGCATTTTCAGAAATTTGATATTTGAGGAGAATAGAAGATGTGATGGACGAGACTATGATAGTTTAAGAAATATTAGTTGTCAGGTTGATCTTTATAAGCCACTGCATGGCTCAGCGCTTTTCCAACGCGGACAGACGCAAGTATTTTGTACAGTTTCATTGGATTCACACGAAAGCGCCATGAAATTGGACGCCATCACAGCGTTGGAAAGGTATTAATATTTTCTTTTTCAATTAAAAACTATCTTAATTATTCTATTTTCCTGCATAGTGGCCTCAAAGCCAAAAACTTTATGCTGCACTACGAATTCCCGCCCTATGCCACTGGTGAAGTAGGTCGTATCGGTCCGATCGGGCGTCGTGAGCTCGGTCATGGCTCATTGGCTGAGCGGGCGCTAGTACCTACATTGCCGCACGATTACCCTTTCACCGTGCGTCTCACATCTGAAGTACTCGAGTCGAATGGTTCCAGTTCGATGGCTTCGGTTTGTGGCGGTTCTTTGGCGCTTATGGATGCCGGTGTGCCGGTAACTGCACCAGCTGCTGGTGTCGCCATTGGTCTAGTTACGAAATATGAAAATAATGATACAAAACACCTTTCCGATTATCGCATTCTGACTGATATACTGGGCATTGAAGACTACATGGGCGATATGGATATGAAGGTTGGAGGCACACGCAAAGGCTTCACAGCAATACAGGTCGATTTAAAAGTGCCTGGCATACCGCTGAAAGTCGTTATGGAATCGTTGCAAAAGGCGACCGATGCAAAGGGTCGCATACTGGATATTATGGGTGAAGTAATTAGGGAGCATCGGTAAGTTTTGCTTGCCATTTTAAGTTAATTTTCCGAAATTTTAACAAAATAATTTAATGTTTAGCAAGTATCCGAAAGAATGTTGGCCTGTAACTGAACGCATAATTGTCGAGCCCCACCAACGTAGCCAACTGATTGGCCCGGGTGGCATGCATCTCAAACGTATCTACCTCGAAACGGGCGCAACGCTCACACCTGAAGATGAAACGGCATATAGCATATTTGCTCCATCACAAGCGGCCTTGGACGAGACAAAAGAGCACATCGACGCTTTGCTAACGAAGGAGCGTGTGCCTGATTTGGAATTTGGCGGTATCTATACGGCGAAAATTACAGAAATACGCGATACTGGTGTGATGGTGGTACTTTACCCGAGCATGCCACCAGCGCTGCTGCACAATTCACAATTAGACCAAAGAAAGGTTAACGTTTTGTTTTTTTACTCGTATGATAGAGAATATCATATTTTTCATGCTTATCAAAAATGTTTTTTTTTCTTTTGTTTTTGTTTAGATTGCACATCCATCGGCTTTGAATCTGGAGGCTGGCCAAGAAATACAAGTGAAATATTTCGGGCGCGATCCTGTGTCGGGTTTTATGCGGCTTTCGCGCAAAGTTCTACAGGGTCCTGCCACGAGTATACCGCGTAGTCATAATAAGGCGGCGGAGGAGGCGTAGTAAAATGTTCAAATGTAAATTTATAGGTAAACGACGATAAAATAAAATCAGGCCGAAAAATATTATATGATTATAATTTATAGGTAAAGAATATAATAATTTGGTTTCCCGTACCGATAGCACTGCGTTAGTTTCAGTCATACTCAGGTGCGGAATATTTCCAAGTAGTGTATTTATGCAGCGAAACACCGGCATCTTCATTTGCAACATGAATCCGATATAGTTTTAATGTGAAATTTAAATTTAAATTATTAACTTGTGTGTTTTTTGAAAAGGTGTGAACGACTTTCAAGATTTATCTTTGGGTGAAATTGTCTAATTTCGGCACTTGTGTGTAATTTTTCGTGGAATGTTTTTCGACAGCATTTTAACCCATTTTTTTTACCTCTGTTTTGGAAAGTGAACCAAAAATGAATGTTCGACGTTTTCAGAAGGTTTTAAATGTTTTCGAAATTATTTCTGGAAAAGTTTCACTGGAGGCTGATAAAGTCTCTGTACGATCGTTGTAGAGAAAATAAGAGATTAAATAACAAAATTGTATGCGAGAATTTAAAAACTGAAAAAGTTGAAATATGATTCATAAATTCCGAAGTAATTTACCTTAGAACCACACTCGACCAACAGTTCCCACGATTTATGGGGTATGCCGATCTAAACAGAGTTAGATCGCCGAAACAACAGTCCTTGGTCGGGTAAAACCCGGGTCATTCCGGTGGTGGAACCGACTGTAGTTGGGATGTCGCCGGGAACCAGTGGGACACAGTGGATGAAGTTGCAGTCCTGCCAGAACGATGACGAGATGCCTCCTGATGTCGCCTTAGGAACATCTCCCATCAAGAGGTCAATGTTGCTGCGCGCTAAGGAGTACAACCTCATGCTCGGGGCACCCAAACAGGCATCTGCTTGCAGTGGAACCACCCGCCCAGGCACATCAGAAGGCATCTCCTAGAACTGAAGGACGAGATCCAGCCATATATAACGCAACCGCTGGGTCCGGAGGCGTACCGGCGGGTCCTAAGCAACATCCACAGAGAGACAGTCACCACCACCATTGATGCTCGCCAGGCAAATGCCGTAATAGGAGCCCAACCATCACCAATAGCATATGAGGAGTCCCTGCTGCCTCGCGAGTCCCGCGTCACTCTGGCACAATTGCGATCTGGATATTGTAGTAGGCTCAACTCTTACCTATCCAGAATCAAACCTGACATACCGAACACATGTCCGGCATGTGGAAATTCTTCGCACGATACCATTCACCTATTCACATGCCCTCTCAAACCCACTCATCTAATCCCCCTCTCTTCACATGGCGTGACTAGCCGCTACAACAACAACAGTTCAAACGACAATCGGTTCTACGATACCGGAACGACCCGGATTTATATCCGGCCAGCAGCATTTATGGGTAATGTTATTACAACAACAACCGGAATCAACACTCCAAGGTTCCCTATTTTGTACTCGAGGCACTAGCTCCCAGGGTGTTATAACTTTGTTTACATATCTAACGGTTCTTTGTAACATCCGAAAGGATCCGATATTGATATAAAAATATATGTACCGAAAAGTTCAGAACGAAAAGGGAAGTCGATTACGCCATGTTTACTTGTCCAACCGCCCATGCTCCCGATAACTCGAGTAAATATTAAGATATCTCAACGAAACTTGGTAAACATCAAGGTAGGTTGGTTTCGAAAATGGGCGAAATTAGATAATAATCACAGTATTTTGCGACAATACAATAAAAAAATCGATATTACAGCAACTATAAAAGATAATTACCTCAAATTTGATATAAATGGGCGTGCTATCGTTCACTTTAGAGAAAATAGGTATATCTCCGAAACTACTTCATTAAACTCTACCAAATTTCTAAAAATCGGACAAAAACCACGTGTTTTTAGATTCGAAACCTAATGATCCAGAATGTGTTTTCAATAGTGACAATTTTGCATTGGGCAAAACAATTCCGATAGGTGTCGCTAGAGTCGGGTTATTATTAAAAAATACTCCCATTTGATTAAATTTTAAAATGGGTTTTAGCCACATATATTTAAATCTTGTCGAAAATTATGCCGATAGCTGGCGCTGGAGTCGAGAGCGAACACTAAAAACCGTACGATTTATTTCAAATTAAGAATATTATATATATTTTTTTTTTAATTTTACCGATAGGTGGCGATGGAGCTGAGATATCAGTTGGCATGGTGGGGACGCCGTATCAGCTAATTTGAAATAAAAATCAATTATTTGCTCACAATTACCAGTTTGATATCTTTCAAATCAGCAGGATATAAACTTTATTACAAACTTCGATAGATGTATATATATGTATGTTTTGTATATATGACACAGTTGAAACAAATAGACAAGTAAAACTTAGAAATAATTTTTTAGCATAGCATAGTATAGATAAATAAAAGAAAAAATAAGTCATACGTTTGTAAAAATACGTTTGTTGGTAAATTCGCAAAGTTCACTTTTGTTGTTAGAGCTAAGTTAAATAATTTAAATAAAATTCTTTATCGAAGTTTCATGAATACACTATGAGCCCGATAAAATTTTTTTTTGCCATAAAATACGCAAAATTTGCGTATATATTTTATTAAAATTATATATAAAAAAAAGGTGGGCAAACAACGGGAACTTCATAAATAAAAAGTTTATGATAAAAACTGCGGATTTTAGAAGCTAGTGAGGTTGATAATTTAAATTAAAAACAAATGTAAATAATAAAACAAGTACAAATTTGAAGCGTTACGAAAAAGTGAAAAAATTTTAGATATCTTAATTTTCTGTTCTAAATAGTAAAAATGATGTGCATTGCTCTGGATTGCTCTTAGATTTAGTAGTTATGTGCACTTAAATAAGATGTGTTTAATTTTTGACTGATATTAAAATATTACAAAATGAAAATCCTTAATTTTAATACACAATTGATATTATTATTCAGTACTTAACTTAATTGCCTTTAATTTGACATGTTGCGGTAATTTTTGATTAAAAAACATTGCCAACTTTTTGAGCATGCGTTACGAAAAATGACACAGAAGATGGCACTGCGGCGATATCTGTTTGTATTCAAAACAAATTTGACAAGTGACTCAAATAATTTTCAATGTTCACAATGTTTTTCATGATAATTTTTTTGGTTGATTATTTATAAAAATCTATGAATATAAATTAAATTTTCAAACTTTGTTCACAAATTTTCATCAACTCAATTTTAGTAATATGCAAGTCTTAAGCGGCTAAAATCCCGTTGATTTTTGAAATTTTTGCTTTGTAAAATTTTTTTTTTCATTAACACACCATTAGCACAAAAGATTATTACAAATCAAGGAGAATTTATATAAAATCCATCTGCTATATGGAAAATGTGTGTAAGACCAAAATTTAAAAAGTTTTCGAAAATCAAGTGGAATTTTTAGTTCCTTCAGACATATTATGCAAAAATTAATTGAGCGACTTTAAAAAAATGGAAATTTTGATGAAAATTTGTGAATTATGAACATAAATTAACGAATAAAACTTATGATCATATTCATCTATATCTATACTATTTAATAAAATTGATTATGTGGGAAATGCTGGTAGCGATTCGGCTCTCAAAGTACTGGACCGATTTTAATAATTTAATAATTTAAAATTAAACATTGGTGAAAAATGATAGAATGCGAATTAATTTTTAATTTTTATGAGGAATATGTACATTAGGGTGCGCCACCTATCAAACAAAAAAGTTGCTACTGTTTTTCCGATTATAATTTTTTTTTCAAACTAGACTTTCGAAAATCAAAAAATAATTTTTTTCAAAGCTTATGTATAGAGTATAAAATTTATTATATTTTAAGACATCAAGCAAAATATTCGCAATGATACTAAGATTTAGGTGATATGGATCGACTTGAGCTTTAATAATCAAAAATGGTTTTTGAAAAAAAATCACCTCAGTAAAGCATAAAAGTTCTGCATGAAAATATTTAAAAATGTATTTAAAGGAAAAATAATAATGAGATTTTTGATGCTGTTTTTTTTACTAGTTTTCGAAGATTGGTTTAAGTGAATAGCTCAGCTAAACTTGACTGATTTACACTGGTAAGCCAATGACCTAAAATAATCGTTATTTGAATTTTTCGGCATTTATTGGCAAGAACTCGTTCAAAACAAAATTCGAACATATCGATCTAATCCTTATGCTATATGTTATACAAATCTGGAACTACTTTTATTTAGAAGACTTTTTGATTTCAATCATATTTTGTGATTTTTATATTTTCGATCAAAAATAATCGTTATTCTTGGATTTAATTTGTTTTTTTAATTTTACGATCATATTTGATCGATATTTTGTGATATTTTTACGATAAATCTAAAATTTAAAAATCACTGAATATCGATTATTTTCTATCGAAAAAGTAAAAATTGAAAAATAACGATCCAACTTGATCGAAAATATAGAAATCACAAAATACGATTAAATCGTGATTTTTATAAAAAAAAATGTTTGCAAATCTTGTGATTCCGTTGAAAATTTTTGTAAATATTTTTATGGAGACCTTCTATGCTTTTATAAACTCAAGTGGTTTTTTGAAAAACATTTTTTTTTATAAAATACGTTTTATGGTGGTATTTTCAAATCAATCTATCTCACGGAAATCTTATTTTTTTTTAAATATTTTATCGGAAGTCTTAAAACAAAAATTGTATAAATAAATTAAATTTTACAAATGCGGTGGAGAACCGCAAACTTGTTTGTTGAGGCACCCTAATGTACACACATTTTTTAAAGCTGATCTCTTGTTTTTCTAATAAATGACTTCAGTACACAAATACATAAAATTTAATACGTTGCACTTTTTGAGGAAGTAACAAAGTATTTGCTAGTATAAAGTATATATCGTACATATTGAAGTCTTTATTTTTTTGAGTTTTAGCGTTAAGAAGAACAAAAAAAAAATCACTATGTTATAAACTGTTTGAATACCTACATCGAATATAAGAAACATAACGGCTTCATGGCAAACAAAATCAATCAGACCCGTAGTGTAAGTCCATTTAAATTTTTATGATAGACAAACTTTTTTCAATAAAAGAAATTAACACCTGATTCTTCTTCCCTAATGCAAATACATCGATTGGTGCGTCCATGGCATTGGCTAATGTCACCGATTATCAAATGAGCACACGATAATATGAATCCGAAATGGTATATAAGGCAACTATGGTTGCTTTGTCACCGGCTAGGTAATCGATAATCTCATCCGTTATTTCGGTTATATACCGTTTGAACTTAGGAAACCTGTAATGGGGTATATATTAAAAAAAAATATAAATAATTTCGTGTGTTAACTGTTTTTTTTTTATTACCTTTCTATCACATTGTTAATTTCGATTTCAGTCTGCTTTTTGTCTGCTTCCCGGGGATTGATTGCGCCCACGATAGCATTGACGGTCGCTGGCGGTAACTCCACCACCAGTACAAGTACATTTTCCTTTTTCATGAATTGTGATAGAGTCATGGACATCTGCTGTGTAACCTGGAAAAAGTAAAAATGAAAATCATAAGAAGAAACCAGGGACCGTAACGGTTATAATTTTTATTTAAAAAATCATGATTTCATTGTTATTTTGTCGATTGGAAAAAATTAACTATTAACTATTAACCAGGAAACGCGCTGTTTCGACATGGTTGGACCAGAGGTAGAGGGGGTTAGATGAGTAGGTTTGAGAGGGCATGCGAATAGGTGGTTATCGGTTCTACGTACCGGAATGACCCGGGTTTTACCCGACCAAGGACTGTTGTTTCGCCGATCTGACCCTGTTTAGATCGGCCTACCCCATTAGATCAATTTATTCGAATTTGCAATTGGGATGCTTTAGGAGCTTTTCGTTTGGTAATATCTTAAAAGCAAACAGAAGTTTCTTTTATTCTCCTACGCGTTTCGGCGTCTTCCGCGCCTTCATCAGGGAGTCTGCATTTTGTTGTGCATAAAACATAAAAACAAGTGTTAACAAAATAATAATATTTTTGCTAACAACAATGATTGCACTTACATTTTTAATTACATTGAAAACAGTAACAACATCAAAACAAACAAAAATATAACAATAAAACTCCACATATTGAATTACACACTACTTTTTTGTCTCTCTGTTTAACCATCACTCCTATTTCGTTTTGATCTAATTTTCCCCAATGATTTTTTTATACGAAAAAAATCAAAATAATTGTTATTTATTTTCGGTCCCTGTAATATAAAGGTTGTTTTTTTTTAGACTGATATAACTTTATTTCATTTCATTTATTGATAAAAAAAATTATTAGTATAATGAGATTTAAGATGATCTTTTATAGTACAACAGTTTTAAAGTAAAAGTAAAGTAAATTGAAATAAAACACATAAAAAATGAAGTATGATGCCAAATTTTTTTTTATTTGAAAGATATTTTCATGACATTTAATATTTAAAAAGCGTTTTTTGGCATATGTCCGCCACGACTACCTTTAGTCCAATTTTCATGTTGTGCAAAATTTTCCATGTTGTGGATGGACAAAATCCAACTTGTTGAGCACGGCGGCGAATAGACAAATTCGGATCTTCTCCAACACTATCACTTACAGCACCAATATTTTCTTGTGTACGTACAGTTCTTTGTCTTGTTGTTGGTTTTTCATCGAGTAGAGTAAATGTTGTTCGAAATTTATCAACAGTTCGACGAATAAGCTGCTCTGATGCTTATGATGCTCGATTATGTGGACCATCAAATTCACGAAGTGCTCTATAAGTTTGGCGAACAGAACACTAATTTTTAAAGTAAATTTCCACAATTCGTAAACGTTGTTGCGGCTTCATTCTTTCCATGATGATTTGTCGATACTTACTGAACAGAAAGGTCAAAACTAAATGTCATTTACCAGCTGTCAAGTGACAGCTATCCCCATCGAAAGTTCTATCAGTCTAAAAAAAAAACACCCTTTACTTAATTAATATGGTCCTCTTTCGCCAAGACTCTGTATTTATTTTTTTCCATTGAGGTGTGGTCCTTCTTGTCACAGAGAATACATATTTTCAGGTAATTATTGAAATCACAATTTTTGTTTCCGCATTGTATACATCCTGTCCTTACACGAAAATTATGTTTGACCAAGTTGGTCCCCCAGTTGGTACAATGCCCGAGCGATAGTCGTAGTAATTAGCCTACTTGGAATCTAGTGTACTCAAAATAATGAATTTTGGAATTTTGGAATTTCTCTACCAAATAACTCTATTTCGATTGCAGTGGTTGGATCTATTATCCCACTTTCCTTGTATTTTCGCGCGAAACGCATTACTGACTTTATAGGAATACTCGAGGTAGAATTTGCTAAGATTTTATATTCAGTGTAGTGCGTCGGTACACCCTTATCACGCAAAGCTTAAGTCCTTAAACTTTTGAATTTCACTTTGCCTTTTAGTGGGAAATTATTCGTTGCCGCAGTATTTATAAAAGTTATTTTTGAAATAAAACTTTCCCTAATGACGGTATAAGGTCAATGCTCCAAATTTTGTAATTTTTTATCTGCTAAAAAGTGTGACTCCATTTGCTATTTTTTTCATTTTCTATCTCCTCGCGTGAGGATGAGTCAACTGGAATAAAACAAAAAGTACCGTTAAAATTTGCTGGCGTCAGCCGTTTTGCGATTGACGTTGGTCCTATTACCTGATGTGTTACTTTTACTAACTGTAATCGAAACGTTTAAATTATCTGACTGAGCCGTAATCCGTAACCATGTTTTGCGCGTTTTGGTCTGATGCCCTAACCTCACTTTTTGCTGTTCTTGTGCCTTTCGCTTTCATACTTCAAATTCACTATTCTGGCTTTATTTTCTGTTTTTACACTTTTCAAGGGTAACGTTAGAGAGAATTTCAAACGTCACACCCTCCAATTATGTGGCAGATTAATAAACAGAGATCCGTTGCTACATATGTATATGCAATTATTATATTGTGGTTAACGACACCCTTTCGGCACAGACACAGTTGACCAAAACAGACAGTTTTTGCCTATACCTATCTCGAATCCATAAACATTATGTGAGTAAAGCGCAAAATTGCGCTCGGGTATAAAAATATAAAAACAAAAATTCGGAACGTTACTTCCTTACCTGATTTTCATAGCGACGCCTCAAGTTGGATGTCAACTTGTCGTTCACCAAAAATACCACTTGCACATTCGGCCATTGGCTTGAATTATAGCTACTTTTCGTGGTCGCACTTGACGCAACTGTACTCACGCCTGTATCACCGCGTCCAAGATTTGCACTATTATAGCTCGAATTGCCACTCACGTTCATATTCGATAACGGACTGGCATTTTCAATGGCATTAGTGCTATGCACTTCTATCTGTAGTTTGTGTATGAAGTCGATGAGTTCGGCATGCGTTACATGCCGCTCTTGAAGCCGTTCACGTTCCCACCAACGTACACGCAGCGCACCATTCTCGGCAATAAGTATCACATGCATTGCACCCAACTTGGCTAAGTCTTGTGCCTCGTCGCCTGTGCCGCTGACCGATTCCACTACATAGAAACGTATATTAGCTGATCGTAGTAAGCGCATAATATCGATGACATATGTCAACGTCGTACGTGTGCCATTTACGCAAATACCAACATCAATGGCCCGACAATCTTTTACGTATTCCACATTCATGGCAGCCACTAGTCTGTCCAATGAGAAAGATAAACCAGCTCCGCTAATCACACGACTGGGTATATTTTGATTGAAACCTTGTACTTGTTTCTGGAACTCAGTCAGCATTGTGTCATAGCGCACGCCATTGGCCAAAACCGAGGAGTGGGTCTTACGATTGCGTTTGAGATCAGCAATTAATTGCCATACGACGCCATCGAAGGGGATGGGCAGGCCGGCGAAAGCGTATATTGAACACTGCGTGAAAATTATTAAAATTAGTTGCGCGTTGGAAATATAATCTTCACAATTAATTACTCACCTTAACACCCAGAGCCCGCGCCAAACTCACAATGGCCCCCAACTCTCTAAGTCCACTCTTCGCCAACGAAGCAGCTTCACCTTTGCCACGTATAAGCGATTTCAATAACGAATCATCGACGTTGCTTCCTATGCCACTTATCGAGAAATTCCCCAACAATAAATCGATGAGCGCCGAGGGCGAAGAACGTGACTTCTCCATAATCACTGCGACGCTAGTTTGGAATTGGAATTTCGTCATACGGCATTCAGTCAAATCGGCAATTCTCGCAAATAAATCGTCATACGATGACTTGGGTACATTACAATACAAAAGTATCGCGCGCAGCAAGTGGGGGTGATTCATGCGAATGCGGATATTTTTATCATGCGATTGTGGTATCTCATTGGCGATTTCGAAGGCAAGCGATAACAGTTCGGCATCCACCAATGGGCTACTGGCGTACGGTGTAATTATATCGAAGGCACATTCGTAACTTTGTTTTGGATGAAAATTGAAGCCCTTCTCCTCGCGATAAATGCGACCCACAAAATAGCGTCGTATCATATTCACACCATTCATGGCGATGTGACGAGCAAATTCCGTACGCAAATCGCTGGGTAACACCACAACGCAACCAGATTGTGTCATTAGTCGCACCGGATTGTTCCAGGGATTTGTGCGTTTCGAAAGCGGTGACAGCAGTGGTGTATCCACTTCAATGCCACCATATTTGCGGAAGAGCCCCACTACTTTCGCCTTGACAAATTCAAAAATTGTATTCAACGAAACTAAACCATCTAATGAGATTGATGAATTACGACTGCTACCCAAATGATAGGTATATTCGAGCAATTCGTCACTTTGTTGTTGTAGACAACGGGCAACCAAATGTTTGTAAGCTTTACTTTGTGGATTGGCAAGCGCATGACGTAGCATTTCTTGCAATTCATTTGCTTCCAATTGCGCTGGTGGTACCAAATCAGAGACTAACAACTCCTCGGCGGTGGGACGCTTAGCCGGATCGTGATTTAATAGCCATTGTAGGATCTAGCAGAAAAAAATAGAAGTAAAACGTGAATGTTTTCAATTTTGAAATTATCGTTCGTCGGGCAAAAATAAATGTTGTTGTTATTGTTGTAGCGGTTATCACGCCCGTAAAGAGCGGATTCACCCATGGTCGTTGTCGTCGAACTCAACTAGGGGGAGGCCCAGGAAACGTGCTGTTTCGACAGGGTTGGACCAGAGGGAGAGGGGGGTTAGATGAGTGGGTTTGAGAGGGCATGTGAATAGGTGATTGGTATCGCATTCCCACGACAGTCGGTTCTACGTAACGGAGTGACCCGGGTTTTACCTGGCCAAGGACTGTTGTTTCGGCGATCTAACCCTGTTTAGATCGACTTACCCCATTCGAAAATAAATGAAAACAATTACTTACCTTGACAGTTTTCTCATAAAGATTATCGTTTAGCATGGCATCTGGAATGACAGTAGCTACGGTGCGTAGGGCGATTATTGTTTGGACACGCTCCATGACAGTGCGAAATGGTGGCTGTGACATTTCAAAAAGTATAATGCCCAAGGTGTACATGTCGACTTTTTGATTGTATGTAGATTTAGAGGCATTCCCAGTTAATTCGGGTGCTACATACAGCGTGGTACCCACTTTACCTGTACCAGTGCCATCCTCTATAGAAGGAACTTGTATGGAATGCTGTTGTGAAATTTGTTCTTCTAAATTGTAAATAGTTAAAACGTTTCTTAAAACAATACTCAATTAATTACTTACGCTGACTTTGTAGTGCCAGAAAACTAGTTGTGGCTAGACCGAAATCACCAATTTTTATCTGATCGCGCGAGTCCAAAAATATATTGACAGGTTTTAGGTCTCGATGTATAATACCTTGTTGATGAATGTGCGATAGACCCTCAGCGATTTCGCGAAATAAACGCCATAAGCGTTCCGTGTCTTCGTATAAATTGTCATCAATAGCAGTTCTATAATAAAAAAAAAAAAACAAGGAAATCTCTTTAAAGAAAAAAATTTCTCATAAGAACTTTTCTAAAAATTTATAAAAAATAGCAACTTCGAAGAAAATGTCCCCGGGACAATTTTTTTTTAAACACAGAGGCTTTATAAAGGGTGTTTATTTTAGACATATGACTTTCAAGTGGAAATAAAACGCATATAATTTAATGTTATGGTCAAGAATTTAGTTTTATTATAATGATAAGGGTTTGCCATCATGTTCTAAAAATGATTTCGGTCAAGTGACTGCCGCGACGGGCTCGAATTTTCCACCAGTTTTAGCAGCAATTGGGAGCCGTATGTCAGCAATAACGTACCGAATATTCTCTTCCATGGCGTCAATCGTCTCGGCCTTATCTGCGTAGACAAGCGACTTCACAAAACGTCACAAAAAATAGTCCAGCGTTGTTAAAGCGCACGATCTTGGAGGCTGCTCTGCAGGTCCACGACGCGAGATTAAGCGCTCACCAAATCAGGCAAAAAGTCATTAATCATGACTCTATAGCGTTCCAGATTGCCTGTAGCATTATGACCGACTTGAATTTTGAGGAAATATGGACCAATGATTCCCTTTGGCATAGAGCACACCATACAGTAACTTTTCGAAGATGTAATGTCGTCTCAACAATGGCTTATGGATTATCAACACTCCAAATGCGACAATTTTGTTTATTAACGTACCAATTCAACCAAATGTGAGCTTCAGCCGAACCGAACGAATATGGGACGCAGCGCGCGAACCATTTTTTTGGTAATAAATTTGCACGATCTGCAAACGTTGTTCCGGAGTAAGTCAACTCATTATGAAATGACAAACCAAACTGAGTATAAATGAAGTAACAGCTGTCAATAAGACCAATTCCGAAAAAGGTATTGTCTCATTGAAAACCGCACGTATATAACCAAATTTGATTGTTGATTTCAAATAAAGCTGCGTTTATTTCGCCATGAATGCTTTCTGCAAATAATTCTAAACTGCCATTTGTTACGTCTTTGATTCCATCAAATGTCGAATGAGATTTGGCTCTTTTAGAAGTGAAAGGAGTGCCATCGCCCAAAATTTGTTTATCTACGTTATTTTCAAGCATTGCTTTTATAGTCTCATTTACTTGCTAACAGTTCTTTGGAGTTAAAATCTGTAATCTTTTATATGGTGGGTTCAAAAGCAAAGTAACAAAATTTATTTAATTTGGCTGGGAATTTTTATTCAAAGCTGCAACAACAGTTGCCTTTAAATCCAATATAACTTCCGAATCAGGCATATTCAGTACGCAGCGCCTTTGTAATTTTTTGTACCACAAAACGTACCATGTATTGTTGGCTTAAGTTCCGAGCTTAAAGTCGCTTCAATAGTTTTTTAAAGAGGATAAAAAAATCAAATAATTTTCCCATTAAATTTTTATTGATTCCTGAACTACTAATAAATAAATGGCGACAAAAAGTGTAGTTGTATTTACAGATGAAAATCTCAGGCCAGGTGTTTTTTTTTGTATTGAAATCACTCACAAGGTAAACAAAGGTAATAATTGTATCTATTTTGATATAGTTTGTCGAAACGGTTTTAAATGCATATGTATGTATGTATTGTTTCATCCACAGTATCGTGCACTTCTTAGAAAATCATTTTATCTGTAGTTATCTAATTAAGCGATTTCCTTTACTATACCACGTCTCCATTGTGAGATTTAGCTACGCACAATTATTAAATCAATTTTTTTTTAATTTACACCAACTTTTTTTTTTTTTACAAATCGGCGGCAGTCATTTTTTAGTATTTTGTAGATTTAATAATTAATTTTTTTTTTACATTTTTTTACTTAAGCAAAATTAAAACACGTTTATAACTGAAAATGTTTTAATAAGTACGAAAAGAAATTTAAGATAAATAAAAAAAAATTGAAAAAAAGAATGAAATGTCTTGCACATGATTACAAACACAAAAACCATCAGCTGACCAAATAACATCACCATCATATCTTTTATGAATAATAATTTAACTTGATTCTAAGTATGTAGTTGTATAGCACTTTCGTCTATAAAAAAAATTATAGAACATACTTTGTATGGAAGAAAATGTATGGCACCGTCAGCAAAAATGATTATAAAAAATCAACGGCAATTTTCAGCCACCTGAAACTTGTACTTTATTAAAAAATAATTTATTCGGCTATAAAACTGCATACTTAGAATTGAAATAAAAAATTTGTCGTTGTTGTAAATGTTTCTTGAATTTTTCTACAAAGTTTAAGATGTCAATTTATATGATAGTTGCCATATAGTGAGGTAGACTTTTGTGAAAAAAATAGCAAACATAGAAGAAACAAAAGGAGAATGTCGAACCTCTATTTATATCACAAAACTCTATATAAAAAGTAAGTGAAGGGCAGTGCTTTGCCTACCAAACACTCACGATAATCACAACAAATCAACCGAGTAAGTAAGGACACAACGAATTCAAATCCAAACGGTAACAGTTATATCGTTTCCTTTGGGATGTTACAATCAACCGTTATGTAGAATAAATAAAGTTCTAATACTATTTCTTACTAGTGCATTCAGGTACATATAACCGTGTAGTGTTCCATTTTTGCTTTCTAATTTAAACTAAGCGGAAGTTCTTTACCGATTATTTTTAAATAGCCAGACAATAGTTATGTTTTCATATTCTCCATTAAAAAAAACTATCCAGTAACGAAATTTCTGAGCGTAACCAAAATTTTCTCTCAATGAGAGAAACATGCAAGAAAGTACGAACACGCAAAACCAGTAAGATGTTGCAAGTTTTTGTTACAGCTGATTTTTATTTGGTGCGAAATATAAAAAATACATATGTACATACTTTATATGTATATAGAAATAGCTCCACAATTCATAATTTACGCCTCACAATAGTTAATTGCAGTCACTGCGGCTAAAGATTCAAGATTATCCTTGCAAACACACAGATTCTGGGCGTCTTACTGATATATCTTCACAATAAATTTCATAAACATAGTGTACGTTTATTTATTTACTCACTTTTTTCTATTTTCCACCCTTTTTAATGAAAATAGTTTGCAATTTTAATAATTGTTTTCTACTTGTGATCAACTGTATACTTTCAATCAGCTGTTTATCTTACCTGCAAATTCTTGCTAGTAGAAATTTATCCAGTAAAATTCGAGTATATATTAAAAAAAATTTTTTTTTAAGGTCACCTTTATGTTTATGTAAAAAAAAAATTGTAAATTAAATTAATTAATGAGTTAAATAAAATATAAAAATATTTACATCTAACGATCAATGTGTACTTTAATATAAATATTTAAATAGGCTTTCCTACAAATTTTTTTAAACTTGCAATTTCGTTACAAAATATTGCATTAAAAAACTAAATACAAAACGAAAATACGTATAAGAAAATATAAATTAAAGAATTAAAGTAAGTATAGAGAAATGGTGGTAACAATAAATAAATAAATAAATAATTCCTGATGTAAAAAACGTTTTATGCCTACAATAAACATATCGAGTGAAAATTTAATAGCTATTGGCCCCGTTATAATGTAACCGAGTTGCAAAAACCATCGCTCCAACTTGTAAAAAAATTTCCTTTAGTTGCAAAAGCAACCCTGTTAGTCTCTTTCATGTAAGTTGCGATTTGTTTAGTGCTATTTAAGAACGGAAAATAGTTGTGCCGGTTTAGGTTTTAGGTTTATGTAGTTATATATTTACAAATGCTATGCAAATGTCCCATGTATTTTCTTAGGGCTAATTCACAATAGCGCAGCTTTTTCACTTCCCAACACTACATCTCAGGTCGGATATAATTTTACCGAGTTGGGTCAACTCGCATATTTTAACGAGTTAGTGTTGTTGCTTTAGACAGCGTTCAGACAGGGAAACTTTTGTCGCGGCAACTCGTTACTTGTAGGAGAGAGAGGGACGGGGAAAGGCGAAGGGCACCGAGTTGCTCGTGCTCGGGCGACACGCTTTGTGTTCTTATTCGTCTCAGTCGGCAGCTAAGAAATTTGACATTCCTTTTCATTTTGTTCTTATTTTTTTGCGATTAAATATACACATGTGTATGCATATACTATACATATTAACGTAAATTATGTTAAAATTTCATTTTTCAACTCACCTTTTACTTATAATCACAAAATTTATCAGAATGTGTAAATGCCGCTTAAGCGAAGCGTACAGAAATTTGCGAAAATTATATAAAATGAAATGCCAGAAAATTGCCTGAACAGAGTTGCTCTGTGTGAACGCGACGAGCAACGACAAAAAGGAAATCGCCGATAATAAGCAACAAAAGTTTCCCTGTCTGAAACCAGTCTTACAAGCAATTCGTTATTCTACCTAGTGTTCTTTTCCAACACGGGCACAAAGAAACGGGCTCATTGTTTGTCACTTAAGTTTATTAATCTACTAGCTTTTACCCGCGGCTCCACCTGCACCCCATTCAGTTTAAAGTTATGCCTTCGTATTTAACAGAACAGGAAATAAATAAAAAATATATATAAGATTTATTTAATTTTTATTTAAAAAAATTAAGTCTACCTATGCTTCATAATCGCCAGGCTGATGGACTTTATTTTTCTCAATGGCAAGTGCGGGATCTGCCAATTTATTATTTGGTATTTGTTCGTTCTAGGCTGATGGAGATGCCTACTGATAAATCTAAAATCTCTGCAGAGTAGGCAAACAATTTTGTCTTTATCTTTCGTCTTCGATGTAATCCGTGCTTTTGTAGACTGTTCTGTACTCTTAGAGAAGATTTTCTTCGTTATCCAACTATCAAATAATTCATTCAACTTTTTAATTTAATTTAACTTAACAAAACTTGCCAAAGTTTTTAAATTTTTTTTTTCGAATTGAAGCTGACAGCCACATGGCATTTCACTTATCAATTTAATCTTTTAAACAGGGAATTTTTTATGAAATTATAGTTAATTGTAATAAATGAAAATTTAAAACTTTTTACATAATTTACAAAAATTTAATACATTTCCAAAAATTTAAATCAAGTCTTCAAACTTTTTGGATATAAATTAGTAAACGTATGTGGCAACCTGTATTAAATTTAATTTTGGTGCAAAAGATATGGCCACCACGGTATATTTGCCAAAGGAATTGTTTTTTGTAATCGCGTATATTTTTTAACCTTAAAATTTAGGGTCTTTGTAAAACGTTTTTGCATTAAATAATTAACCCTGACTTAATGACGAATAATAGTTTCCACATAACATACGCATACAATGTTTGCCATTGTCAAGCCTACAACACCTTTTTATTTAAGGGTTGAGCCTTGTAGAAATTGTTTTGTAAATGTTTTACTCTTGAGTCAAAAACGTTTTCAGTAAAATTTGTTTTTGTTTATTCAAATTTAATTACTGAATTCAATTACCTTAGTGTACATTTCTCGCAGAACTCCATTTGTATGTACATAACTTGCATAGGTTTAGGCGAGACCGCTTTGGGTGCATGTGCTCTTGATTCTTCCTCTTTGCCGTCGTCGTCGTCGTCATCGTCGGCGTCATCATCATCATCGTAAATGACAATTTTACCCTCTGAGTCAAGAAACTCAATGCCATCGGAATCGGATTCATCAGCATTTGGACTGTACAATAAGAATGGATATAAATAAATCCGTATATTTAATAATGCAAACCAAATTGTACTCACACAAAACCACTCCATATACTAGACGAAACATCTTCATCATCATCCTTCGCGGGTAAACCAAGTTGCGGCGATTTTGTAGGCTTATAGCTGACTTCATTGCTGCCTGACAATTCCTCACCCAGTAATTTGTTCTGAAAATATAGAATTTTTTTTTTTTTAAATATGCCTTTTTTTAATGTGAACAATTAATTTAACCATTTTTTCTTCATCCTCTGCCGTCACACTTTCAATCCAACTATTAAAGTAACGTACAACATTTTCATGGTTCAAGCGAGAGAGTAATTCGACTTCACGCGTCATTTTCTTGTAGAGTTGACGACTACGAGCTGGCAGTGGAATGCGCTTTAAAGCATACTGACGGTTATCCAATAAATTACGAACCTGAAGAAATAATATGAATTCAAGTGATTCGGAGAAATATTATTTTACAGAGATTTACATTAATTTTTGTTTGCTCCATCTATAATCAAAGCGTCTACATTGTCTTCCACTCACCTTTAATACTTCACCAAATGCGCCTTTTCCCAAATACGTTATCACTTCAAATTCTGTTCGCAGTCTAGATTGACTCATCATCATTAAAGGTATAATTGATAAAGCTAAAGGTTGGCGTTCTTGCCGATCATGCGTTTGCTTTGTACTCTGCAATGCGATAGCCGGTACGACGCCAGATGTACGCCGCTGTGTTTGTTGTGTCAAAGCGAGTGCAGCAAAACGTGCATTTGCCTTATCGTCCTGTTCGAGTAGTGATGAATGTAAAAAAGGATGATCGAGAAGTTCTGAAGCGGAAAGTGTTCGATCTGAATTACATCTAAAAATTAATTAAATTAGAAAACAACAATTTAAAAATGTTCCATCAAATACTTGTTAATGAAATCTTGCATTTCAAATGTAGGCGAGGACATGAGACTTTCAATGAGTGCACCCAAAGCTGGTAAATCGCCATGCATTGAACGCTGCCATACATCACCGACCAACTCTAGCAAATTTGGCACCAATGAATAGTCTGCGCAACGCAAGTTGCCTGTGTTGTCCATAAAAACTGTGCTATCTATGAGATGACTATGCGATACGCCTTTATTGTGTAGAAAAACCAGCGCATCGAGTACACCACGTGCCACCCTGCGTACACCCTCAATACACAAACCCAGACTGGAAGATATATTTTGGACATTGGTGCCAAGCAAAAAGTCTTGCACGAGATAAACAATAATCCCCTCTTTCCGTTTCAAACATAACGAACATTCGTATTGTATAAGATTTTTATGATGTAACTGCGAAAGCATCGCCACTTGTTTTTCAATAGAGTATATAACATCATCCGCGCGATGATTACCTTGACATTTTGGTTCTGTGGCCAACCAGTAACAGTGCCCACCATTACCACATTTTTGATCTAATTGTGAATACTTTATGGTCCATTCGGTTAAATAGAGTAGCTGTCCACTGTCCAAATCAATGCCAGTAAAGGCAACACAGCCCTTTTGTGAGTGACCTTTATAAATATACAAACACACACACATATACATACATATGATGGGTTCTACAAAATGTTTATTTCATTTCAATTGATTTCATCATACTGCACTTACCTAAACAACAACCTCTTTGTATTTGACGACCCACTTTATGGAAATATATTTTTTCGCTATTACGATGTTCCAAACATTTGTTGGGATAACAATATCCGCGATAGTATGGCGATGAGTTTTCGGAACTTTCTGAGGAGGTGGCATTGTAATTTGATTCGCTCATACTACGACGAGTATCACTGCGACGTTTTACTTCGCTTTTGAACATTTCCTTTCGCCGTTCAACCTCTTCGATTAAGGTTTGCCGTTCTAAGTTCTCTTTGCGCTTCTGATTGTCTAAACGTTCTCGTTCACGTTTTTGATTTTCTTGCAACATCTCGTCATAAAAGGAACCGCGTGGCGGTTTGTTGTATTTCAATAGGAAAGATTGCACAGTTTGAGCTAACTCATAAATCATTACTTCGCCACGTAGCTCATTTGATTGTTGTTGCAGTTGTTCCAGCAACTCATCTACAAGCTGATCGGAGAGTCCTTTCGATTCTTCGAGTAGTAACTTCGGCACACTAAGGAATAGATGTAAGGATGTAAGCAATTATGTATAAAATTGTCCTTAGAACTCAATGCGAGAAATAAAATACTACTTCCACAATTTTAGAGCATTAAGCGTTATTTTTCGAATTTATAACTTCCGTTTTGAAACATAGGAAGTGTGCATGATTTTGGAGCAACATTGCTTCAATTAAAACAAAAATGTGATTTGGGCTGATTTCTCATAAAAAAAAAAAACGATCAGCAATTGGCATGCAATAAAAAATAAAAAGTTCAACCAAAACAACCAGATTTTAATTCAAATGATCAGGTAATGTACAAACATACATACATACATACGTATCTTTAGACGCAGAACCTTTGCGACTTTTTGCACAAAATTTACTTTTTCGGGACAAGGAGGAAGTACATACAAAACTTTAATAACTTAAAAGTTATATTGAACATTTATTGCATAATAGCCTTTTTGTAATAAAAAATAAAAATTAGATGGAATAATAAAAGCCGCTTTTTAAATTTTGTAGTATTGCTGGAACAATTTTTGTTTTTTTCTTGACCAAGAGCACTCTGAAATTACCCGTTTGGGAGACTCGAATGTGGAACTCTAGGGGCACTCCCCTAATATTATTTAAGAAGTTAACTTCAACTTTGCTCATTTGGTAGCTGAAAATGGATTACACCGAATCCTGGGACGTTAAATATAAAATATACCAGAGAGAAGTACAAAAGGTCTACGATGAACCCAAGTTTTACATGCAAATACCCCGTCGTCTTTTTTGCGTCTCAAAAAGAACAACATGTCCACATTACGGAGTCTCATCAAAAAAAGTTAAAGTTTTTCCAACGGAATTATGAAACTTGCTATATTTTAAGACTTGCGCCAAAATATTTCGAATAATATTAATTTAATTTGAATCATGTTATCTGTCGTCCTGAAAAATGGCTATATTAGTAGAAAATGTTCCATTTTTTATTGGTCAAAGAGCACTATTTTGAGAAATGAACAGGCAACATTGTAAAAGGGCTGAGAAAAGCAAAAAGGGAAACATTATTTCGAGAAAAGCAAACACCATAAGATTTACGCTTATAAAAAAAATAATTTTTATTACACATTAAAACAAAAAAAAAAACTTGAATTCATAAAATAGTGTAAGCTCTAAATATTTGCTTAAAAATATTTAAAAATGTGTTCAACGGTATCAATTTTTATTAATTTTATTTAATAAAATATTAGTGATGTGAACCGGATTATTTGCGAAGAAAATTCCTTTCCAATGTAACTCTAAAACGCTAAAGTTTTTGTCTAGTTATATAAGTTTTTTTTAAACCACTTTTACGAAAAAATTCAAAGACAGCATCGAAAATTTCATTATTATGATACCGTTGCACAAATTTTTAAATATTTTCATGCAGAACTTTTAGGGGTAAAAATTTTATGGTCTGAGGTGATTTGAAAAATGGAGGCAATTTCTTATCGCTGTCGCTCATTTAAATCTTAATATTTTGGCGAAATATTTTGCCTTCAAATATATTGCATTTTATAATTTTAAAGGGTAAACAGTACTGATTTTTATTTTGTATGGGGAGTGATGCACCCTAATGCACATACATAGTATTCAAAAAATTAAATGTTTTAATAAAAAATAGTAATTTTAAAAGTTTAATTGCAGATTTAAAAAATTTATATATGGATTGATAGAAATATTTTAGGTGAGCATAATGGCATACCTCTTTTTCGAGGGAGGCAATAACTGTAGCAGGCATCGAAGGTCAAAAGGTCAAATTAAAAATTTTTTTAATCCAAATATCTCACAAACTAACAAATGGATTTGAAATTTGTTAACGCCATTCGGTAGACAATATACATTTTGTTATATATTTCGCAAAGTTTGTGAAAAAATTAGTTTCTATAAAAAATTATACATTTCGTAGTTTCTATAAAAAATTATATATTTTTTTAACAAACCCATTTTTCAGAAATGCCCTTATTAAGAGTGTACAAAGATATCTGAAAAGTTAACTTGAAGCAAAACAACGATATTAAAATTATTAAAAGTGGGCAAAATCACTTTCATTGGTCTATATCGTTATTTTTATTATTATCGCGGCAGAAGGCTTTTCACGCGGTAAGGAGTTCTGCCTAAAAATACTGTGGATAGCGTAGCCGGTGTTGGACCGACTAGGGTTATTTTTTTTAACCGCGACCGATGGTCGCCTACGCAAAAAGGATTTCTGCACAAAAATACTGTGGGTGGCGTAGCCGGTGTTGGACCGACCAGGATTATTTTTTTTTGAAGCGCGGCAGAATGGATAGTGTAGCTTGTGTTGAATTGCCCAGGATTATTTCTTTGAAATACTTTGTATAGTGTGGACTATTGATAGCATAATGTACATATATCAAACGAAAGCTTGTTTAATTTACTATTTGATTTAAAACGAAATGGATATTTTATGAAATTAAAAAAAATAAATAAATAAATATGGTTTTAGCCAAAAATTTACCAGCTACATTCACATTATTTACATTCAATGAAAAGGCATGCAATTTGGCATCAACTAACATCAATATTCTAAAACTGTATCCATGGATTTAAGAGAAATTTTGATTTAAATATATCCTTTATTTTGTCTTTGACCTTTGATAACTTTCGTAGTTTCCCAAAAAAAAAGTATACATCATTAATCTCTTTCGATGTATGTATGTAGGTATATACAGTTTTTTTTTATTTTGAGATTTGTGCGCTCCTACAATTGTTTCATTTTAAAAATCGGTTCAGTACTTTGTGAGCGAAAGCGTTACAAACTTCCTCAATATAATATAAAGTATAGATGCATGTATTAAAAACTCACACTTTTGGATATTTTGATGGACAAATAATGTGTAGTTTGGTGCGTGCATAAACTTCGGTGCAACCATTGGACGAATCGCGAAATGGCGTCAACGATATGCGTATTTCAGTTGGTTTCCATTTTGCAGCTGGCGAATCTGTGTCACAACCAGGACGTAGTACCTCGACATCATTGCCGAAAATTGCCTGAAAATGTGTTTGTAACTTTTAGTTGGGGTTAAATACATTTGATTTCTTGCATATATGTTTAACCTTTATCACTTCCAATTCATGAATTTGTCGTTCTCGAAATGACTCTTTGATTGCCGGTTCCGCCATATCGTGCCACTTGCTCACTTTAAATTTTGTTATTTTTTTAAGAAAAATTCAGATCGTCCGCTTCACAAACAGTTAAAACAGTTGCTAATGATTTTCTCCTTTTGTACATCACTTGTTTTAATTTAACTTTTATATTAAATGCCCTTTCTTTTCTACAGTCTTAGTGTCGTATGTTTTGCATAAATCAGTTATTTTCACCGCTTTTATTCCCTCGCAAATATGGTGATGAAACAACAAGCGCGTTTTGCTATCATTCCTAATTTTTATCGTTTGCTGCTCACCTGCATTTTCTGATAGCAAGATTGATTTTTGTTTTGCTTATTTTTCGTACTAATCAGTTGTTGACCAAGAATCGTGGTTGTTGATACAATATTCGCAACATGCTTTTAGCAACATTTGCTTTGGCGGAAAAAAACAGCTGATTTCGATTCTGTTTAGGTTTTAAATTAATAGTCAAAACACATTGCAAACGACAAAATACCCAGTACTGACTACAGTTGTATTGTGTTATTGGTAACAGTAGTCTAATACGCCCACGACAGTCGGTTCTACGTACCGGAATGACCCGGGTTTCACCCGGCCAAGGACTGTTGTTTCGGCGATCTAACCCTGTTTAGATCGGCCTACCCCATAAGTTACCGGCGGGTCCTAAGCAACATCCACAGAGACACAGTCACTAACATCATTGACTCCCGGAGGCCAACCACCACCTGTAGCAGATGAGGAGTCCCTGCTGCCCCGCGAGTCCCGCGTCACTCTGGCACAACTACGATCTGGATACTGTAGCAGGCTCAGCTCCTACTTATCCAGAATCAACCCCGACATACCCAACACATGTCCGGCATGTGGAGATTCTCCGCACGACACCAACCACCTATTCACATGCCCTCTCAAACCCACTCATCTAACCCCCCTCTCCCTCTGGTCCAACCCTGTCGAAACTGCACGTTTGCTGGGCCTCCCCCTAGATGAGTTCGACGACAACGACCATGGGTGAATCAGCTCTTTACGGGGCGCGACTAGCCGCTACAACAACAACAACAACAACGCCCGTTTTTGTGTACCCGACTTGCAAGAAAACACTGCAGCTTGGATACAATTTCGTTTAGTTTAGCAACCCTGTTAGTATTTTTCGTGGAATAAGCGATTTGTTTAGTGCTATTTAAAAACGGCAAATATGATGGCAAATCTTTGGTTGATTTGTTATATATTTAGAAATACTATATAAATAATGTCGGCTTAGGTGTTGAATTGAAATTTCCTATATATTTTCATAGGGCTCATTGACAATAGCGCAGTTTTTCCATTTCCCATCACTATATCTCAGGTCGGATAACACTTTACCGAGTTGGCTCAACTCGCTTATTTATCCGCGTTTGTGTTGTTGCTTTACAGGCAATTCGTTAACCTACCCAATGTTCTTTTGCCAATCAGTTACAAAGAAAAGAACCTAATAATACTGTGTATTACTTTTAACTCGTGATATTTTCCAAAAAATGAGAAGATATATAATAATTTAAATAGCATATTTACTTTTGTTTTATCTCGTACTTTTTTCGAGATATTGACCTAGTAAGTAAGGAATGTCTTTGTCATAAAACAAATCGCCAAATCAATTTTTATCATAACTTTGACATTTTATGCCTAAGTTGAATAAAGGAGTATCCTTATTGTGAATATGCTCGACGATTGCTAAATTCTATTTGAAAATGTTGTTTATTTTTTAATTCACAGAAATACAAAATGATAAAATTGCATTTAGGGCCAGCGTCACACAGTAACCAAGCTTCTCGGAATGGACAGTTATTTGACAGTTATGAGATGAATATAATTTGCTGGCCTCATGGGTTTAGTGAAAAATTTGACAACAAGCTGAACGAAGAAGAATACCGAAATGATTTTGTTTTGCATATACGAAAATCAAGTTATCACCGGCTACCGGCGAAATGTAAAGAAAAAAACTATATTAATTGTAAGTATGCACATCACTATTTTGTTAATAATTAGTTGGAAATTTAAAATTGAAATGAGAAGACTTTGAAAGTGCATAATACCTTCGAACCATCGAGCCAGTTATAAAAATAGATCGCTTATAAAAAATTTATTGAGACAATGTGGCTGATACTCTCCAAATAAGTTTTAAATAAATGGTGGGCTGTTTTACACATTTAACTTGGTGTTCGAAACCCTTATTATAGAAGAAGTACATCCTGAAAAAAAAACGAAATTGCTGCTATTAAGGACTTCCGCATATTTCACCCTCAATAAATAAATAAACAAATAAATGAATATGGGATTAAAACTAAAAGGTTAAAGAAAGATTAATAAAAAAAAAGAAACTTGGAGAGGGTTACCAACTGCGTAAAAAGTTAACTATAATTATGGTAATAAGGTTAATACTATAATACGGATGTGAAGCAAATGAGTGTTGGAAAAGCGTTATTTAGAAAATATTTATGAAGAAGGTTGTCAACTGCTTAAAAAAAACAAATAAAATTTAATTAGAAAGTTAAATAAATTATTAGGGCACGGGATTCAAACGAAATTGGATAAAAAAGCTCAATTATGAGATTTTGTTTAAAGAGGGTTGCCAATCGTTTAAAAATGTCCGTTTAATAAAATTTATAGGCAAACTTAAATCAAACGCTTTTTTAAAAACGTTAACTCAAATAAGAGGTAAGTTAATTTAATTTACTATACTGGAAACCGAATTTTAAACATATTTTGCACGGGCTTGCCACCTGTTGAAATATTTAAATGAAATAACATTTATTAGATCTCTCTAGATTATCTTATCTGGTGCTACGTGAAGTTTATGCAATCAAATCGAAAAGTTTAGATATCTTGGAAGACAATATTATGTAAACCGTTGCCTGAATACGGTCCCATTGCTCGGAAAGGTCCTCAAATTGCAAATTAGAAAAAGTCAAATCAAAAAGCGAAACGACAATTGAAAATAAGAATATTAAATTGTAAATTAAAATAGTAATTTTAAATCGTTAAATTAAAATGCGAAAGTGTCACCTGAAAATGAGAAAACGTCAAATGAAAATCAATAATAAATCATAGGCTCGTGAAAAGAAAGAAAAGCTCGTAGATGATGATAGATTAAAATAAAGAAATACGTGTCTCGGCGTTTTGCTGTAGCATTTCAGAATTTTGAGAAAATCGAATCAGCTTCAAAGGGCCATGGAAAAAAATTAAAAATGAAATATTAATAAAATAAAAGTATTACATTAGAAGTGAACCTCTATAGTCCTATGAAGCTTAAAAATCGATTTTCTCAAAATTCTGACGTACTTCAGCAAAACGCCGAGACACGTTTTTCTTTATTTATGTTTATTTTCATATTCTGTTAACATTTCTCATGTGTACCAACCACTGTCGTACTGTGTTATAGGAGGATAATGGCAAACAACAATTCAACAGGCATTGTCGTTCCATGTAACTAAGTATTATTTAAAAAATATGTAATAAAACAATTTTCTCATTAATATTTGACACATTCTCATTTTCATCTGATGTTTATTAATTTTCAATTGACTATTCGCACCTTCAATTGACGCTCTGGCATTTG
Organism: Anomoia purmunda; assembly: GCA_951828415.1. Lineage (NCBI taxonomy): Eukaryota > Metazoa > Arthropoda > Insecta > Diptera > Tephritidae > Anomoia > Anomoia purmunda. The sequence continues at coordinate 157,642,668 of OX639993.1, forward strand.
CAATTGGAAGTGGTATCGATTCATAAACTAATGGCACACAATTATATTTCAAATAAATTTGTAGCCATGTAATCTCATTAAATTAATTTAAAGTTCTGCACCTCTCATCCTTTATATACTTTGTTTAAAATACATCTTTGTAGAAAAATATGAATACAATTCTTAAAAAAAAACTTTTTGCTCCTTATTTAACCTGTTTTTTAATCTGAAAGTGGCCTTGAAAGTTTAAAATCCCAGCGATTAACTTAATCATATTTTCAAAGCAAAAAAATTTGATTTTTTAAAATCGCAATCACCTTGCTTTTGATTTTTCAAACAATTTCATTCTTTACATTTCGGAGAAACAACTAATAAATTTTTTCATTACAAATTTCTTAAATTTCTTTTTTAAAATCCAAATTGCTTTTTAGTTTGAGTTCAATTCTAAAAAAAATATATTTCGCACCAAATTCAAAATCATTTCGGCTTACCAAAGACTCTTAGAGCTTCTTACTCTTGAACGTAGCTAAAAAGATTGCGAAAAAAATTACAAAAAAAAAAATTTAAGATGTCAACCAAACAACGCGTTGTCATAAAAATCGATGAGGATTTACGCAACGGCGATCTCGAGCAGTTTCACAATGTGCTAGATGTTCCAAAGGTCATGCCGGCATTGAGTTCCTCGGGCGCTAGGCTGCACATTCCGGCCAAAGTGAATTCGCTCACACAGCCGCTACGTTTCGACTGTGTCGGTACGGCGCGCAACTCCTTTGTACGAGCAGAATTCACAATGCTCATGGACGAATTGTTTTTTAAAAAGTCGAAATGTTGCTTGCTACAATTTCACCCGCTACGCGATTGTCAACTCTCCTTCCTATGTAATTTACTTGTATCCGAGGTGGATAAGCGCATGATGATACTGCAGGCCAAATTGTTTGCGATTAAGGTGAACTATAGAACCTTGAATTTTTTCCAAAGCCACTTAAGAATACCTTTTTTTTACGCAGGTGGAGTACTATGATCTACGCAAATATGATGTTGTTAATTTGCTAGGGGATAGCCCACAGCGCTCTACGATAAAAAATAAACACAAATCATGTCCGCATAATATTTTCCATACCACCTTGGAGTTATTGCGTTGGCTTCAAACGAAATACACACAACTCTTTGGCAGGGGTCAGGGCACCGAGAACATGGATTTAGAATTCACTTTCTGCGATGTCAATAATAATATCAACACAGTTCGACTATCTATAATGAACAATTTCTTGTGTCACTTGGATAATGATACGAAAACTTGTCTGCGTAATTGCTTCGAGAATATGCACAGTAACAATAGGCTACGGAAGAATGTTATGCTTACCGATTGCCTCAGGGAGATATTAGGACCGGCTGGGGAATGGTATACATGGTTCATTTTCCACGTACCAATAGCTAGGGGTCGCGGTGTGGTGATTGATGATCAATTAAATCTGGCCACTGCCGCTTATGCGGGAATCAATGCTAAGCGACCTGATAATGTGAGTTTTGTTTTTATTTATAAGTACCTGCTTTGACAGAGCTAGCGTGACATTTTGAGTTAAGATTGTCACGATTTATAATAGGAGTATCATTCAGATCAGTTTTACAATGCATTTTTAAATCGAATTTAGGCCTAGTTTAAGATTTTGCGTTTCACCAATCACTTTTCAGCAAAACTTTCAACTTAAGTCGCAAGAATTAGTGACTTAAACTATTTTTATCTTTGCTAACAGCTGATAGGAGCAAACATATCATGGTATCGGAAAAGATTCAATGAATTGCTGACTACTTTTTTTGCACTACAAGATGACGATGGGACAATATCTTCACTATATGATACCAAAGAATTTCGCGTATATTTCGCGGTGCTACCATATTTCTGAATAAATTGGTTTTTATACTTAAGTATGCATTGTGTAATGCAAACATGATCAAAATCTTAAATTGATCTTACCTAGGATTTTTCTAAACTAGAAACTACGCTGAAAACCTTACAAAATTTATCAACCTGACAAGTGTCAGGTTTACTGCGCCTAAAACTATGTCGCATAATATAACGTCGGCGTCACGTAATGAATAGGTCTTACCAACTACAACCACTGTTGTCATCATTCGAAGGCTGAAAACTTGCCGCATAGTTTCAGGCGACTACTTTTAATAGACAACTGTCAGGTGTATAAGTTTTGTCAGGTTATCAGCATAATGGGTTAGTATTGTTACGATATTCATGGCAACGATAACGATTATAATAATTTTGACATCGACAAGGATTATGATTCCAAGAACGAAATCGTAGTCGTAATGGTGTGCTGCACAATACAGCGATGTGGTATATAATCCTTGAAAATCAAGATTTTTCAAACGGCAAACTCTGCTTCTTACAGTTAAATGGTTAAATAAATAGTTGGGCATTATTATTTAATGTCTCCTAAAGATAAAAAATGTTAAGCAATTGAAAAATATTTATTTTCAAGGATTTCATTCCATCAAACATATAAAATGCATTGAAAATTTTGAGCCACCTCTAAATAGTTTTGTAAAAAAAAATTGGCGTAAAATTGCCGCTTTACTTTTTTGGGCCACCCTAATGCACATACATATAAGATGTTTCTCACTATTACAAATTAAGAAGTGATTTCTTTTTAAAAAGAACTGAATATGCCTGCATTTGAATATAAATTGCTTATTTCGGATATGTATCTGTAATTATTACTAACAATTTCTAACAATTTTTGCGGTGGGGCATTTTGACCCGCGCACAACATTGGGGTTAAACAATTTTTTAGAAATACGATTTGGTTTAGAAACCATGAATGCAGTTTATTTTAATAAAGTGAGTAAAGTTAAATTTGATGGAGACCTAAAAAATTGAATGCTTCCATATAAAAGCCCAGTTGATAATACAGGGATTAAAAGTCATAGCTTTTTATCTTCCTTTTAACATTTTATATTCCTTTCTTTTTTGTATGGCACACTTGACCAAGCCTTCTAGAATGGCTTTACTTAAGAAATACTCCCTAAATGATCCTCTACGAGGTTTAATGAATTTCTTAGCTACGTCTTATATTCAGTACCTTGTACATATTATATGTTACTTGAATTTACATTATATTGCAAAGTTAAAATTAACATCAAGGATGACAGTTAAGTCCCAGACGGGTTCTAACACCGGAAAGTAGTTTTTGTGAAAATTGTAAATATGGGGTATTGAGTATAATATTTATTACATACTATTTTTTATATAAAATGAAACCCAAGATATCTGGAAATCAAAAATTGAAATAACAACAACTTCCCCATAGTATCTTTAATGTATATCATACCCATAATCCAATATTTATTGTTAAGTAAACAGTTTTGTCGCTCCCTCTTGACAAATCGGACTCCTTAGCAATATATTTCTATATTTTTATTGAATACAAGATTAAAACTGCATTTTGAATGATCTTCATGAGTCTTTGCCAAAGAACGTAGTTTACAAGGCAGTTACATCACTCCCACATCAACACAAAGCCTCGTCCGATGCCACCAAAGGAGAACTCATTTGACTTTTGCTGATTGAGATTAGAAACTGTTTACATCCAATTGGTTTCTGGTGTGGTCAAATTGGACGAGAGTTCTTGTCACAAAGGACAAAACGCGACGCAAATTCTTTGTAATCTAAGTTCTTTGATTTTACTTAGGCCAATGAAATATAAAAAAAAAATTATGAAAACCAAAGTTTTAAGGGAGTGTCAAAACTTACTAATGGTGATCAAATTTTTAATAATTGCATTGCACCATTATGTTTGCAATAAAATCTTCGTTTATAGTATATCTTTTTTTTTTTGAGTTAGATTAAGTAATCAATTAAATCAGTTAATCAATTATTTACAAGTTTTCTTTTATCCGAATCATGTATTTCTAGCAAAACCCATCAGACGATTTCGATTTAGGCAGTTTGCTGTCCTTTTTAGATGTATCGACCGCAAGTGAAGCCACCATAAGCTCCCAGCAGAGCAACAAACGTCGCGATGCGATGGCCTTAAGTATGGCACAAAATATTCCAAATTTTCTTGCAGCTAATTCGTCCCGAACGATATTCAACAGATTGTCGCACAAGACTAACTCGTCGAATGAGTTGAATTTCTGGTATAATAAAATGGATTTACTCCTACCTGTGGTGCTCAAACATATCGACGCATTTTACGAATATAAATATCGTGATAATATACAGAAAATATGCAACGAATTGAAAAATATGCTACACTTTGGACCAATACATCCGTCCAATGTTAGTTGTAATGTGCCATTGAAACCCAAGCGGGATGCATCACTCGACAGGCTCAAACAGAACTATCAAATGGTCGTGTTGGAATTTATACGTTTGGCTAAAGACATCGCAAACTCGGTAGATTATTCGGTATTACGTGTCTACTTAGAAGCCAAGAAAAATGAAATTAAGGAATTTGCTACAAATTGCAAACTACGCCACCTGGAGATCTGTCAGAATTGTCTAGTAGAGACAATCAAAAGCGAACGAAGTTATCTAATTAAAACGGGCAAAAGTATTGAGTACATAAAGAATCCGCCTTTCAATGCATCTATTGCGGGCAGTGCCTAGTATGAGTACTCGTAGTTGTTCGGTCGAATTTTGATCGGAAAAAATCTCACTAGAGTTTGTTTTTTTTTATTGCAAAGTGAGCTGTAATTTACCGATGACTCCTTGTTCGATTGTTGCAAGGGTGAAGTTTTTGGTAAACTTCATAAATATTGGGGAATATTCTCGTTTTCGTGCATATTGAATTTTTTTTATTATTCGATTAGCTCGAAAACAAGAATACAACCCATTATATTTAATATTTAATTTCTTTGTAAAAATTTCTAAGATTTTTTGGTTGGCTGGAATTTAAATTTTATTAAGATAAATAAAAAATAAAAAATTGCAACATTTATGACAATTATGATTTTCAATTAAGCAGAGCAATCGATGTGAATGGGCCCTTGCGGAAACTAACTAATAATGTAGTTACTAGTATAATGTTTTTTTTCTACGTGACTAGAGGGGAGTGCATTTCTAAATCGGATTTAATTAATCGATAAGTCAGATAGCAACTAATTAAAAAATATTAACCCTTCTTTATGCGCGTGGAATACCATCTCTTTTAAACTCTAGTAATTCTGTAAATTACCAACTCTGCTTAGTGGCTGTTGAAAATACAGCACAACAAATATATACATATGTATATATTTTTTTGAAACATCACGTCCAAGTTTTTTTTTAAATTTCCACTTACAATGTCAAGGGGGATATAATGGGTATTTGTACCACAAGTACAAAAAACTATGAGTTAGACTTTAATAGCTAGAGAAATGTTATGCCATAAAAAAGCTAAACATTTCATATGTAGACTTAGACCCGCCACAATTCCTCCCTGTTTTTCATAATCTTAGTCGAATCTCGTCAAAAAGGAGAAACGTTGGAGATATGAAATGTTAAATCCTTTATAAAGAACAACATTTTCTTAACCCGTTCACTCTTAACCCTTAAGTATAAATAAAAAAAAAACCGCGTGCGCCTAAGTCGTGCCAATTCTACAAAGAGATATATAGCTAAATATGGGAGAGAGTTTTATAAAACCCTTTTTAGTTTTTTTAGCTTTAGCATTAGTGAAAATGGTCGTAGAAATTAGTAAAAATAGTAGTAGTAACAAGTAGTAGCATTAGCGAAAATAGTAGCAGTAATTAGTAGTAGCGCTGGTAAAAATAGTAGCAGAAATTAGTAAAAATAGTAGTAGAAATTAATAGTAGCACTAGCAAAAATAGTAAAAATTAGTAAAAGTAGTAGCGTTAATAAAAATAATGGTAGTAATAAGTAGTAGCATCAGTGCAAATAATAGCAGAAATTAGTAAAACATAGTAGTAATTAGTAGTAGCATTAGTAAAAATAGTAGTAGAAATTAGTAAAAATAATAATAGTAGTAAGTAGCAGTAGTGCTCTAATGAGTAAAAAGAGTAGTAGAAATTAGTGGCAACATTAGCAAAAATAGCAGTAGAAATTAGTGTAAATAGTAGTAAGTGGTGGTAGAAATTAGTAATAATAGTACTAGAAAGTAATAAAAATAGTAGTATTAATTAGTAGTAGCGTTAGAAAAAATAGTAGCAGCACTAGTAAAAATAGTAGTAGAAAGTAGTAAAAATAGTAGTACCAATTAGCGGCAGTATTAGTAAAAATAGTAGGAGAAATTAGTAATAATTAGTAGTAGTAATTAGTAGTAGCGTTAATAAAAATAGTAGTAGCACTAGTCGAAATAGTAGTAAAAATTAGTAAAAATAGAATTAGAAAATAGTAAAAATAGTAGTGGTAGTTAGCATTCGTAGAAATAGTCCTAGAAATTAGTAGGCGCATTAGCAAAAACAGTATAGGAATTAGTAAAAATTGTATTAGAAATTAGAAAAAAATATTAGATATTAAAATGGAAGTAAAAACCTGTAAAAATGGTAGAAATTATTAGCAGTAGCACTAGTGAAAATAGCAGTAGATATTAGTAAAAATAATAGTGGTAATTATTAGTAGCGTAAAGTAGTAACAGTAGTAAAAATAGTAGTAGTAGTATTAGTAAAAATAGTAGTAGAAATTAGCATTAGCAAAAATAGTAATTAGTAGCAGCATTAAGAAAAGTGTAGTAGAAGTTAGTGAAAATAGAAGTAGAAATTAGTAAAAATAGTAGTAGTAATTAGTGGAAGCATTTGCGAAAATGGTATTAATAATTAGTAGTGGCATTAGTACAAATAGTAGTAGTAATTAGCAGTAGTAGCCGCAGTGATAGTAGCAGCAATTAGTAGTTGTAGGGGTTAGTAGCCAATAGCAGGAGTAGTATTCAGTAGTAGTAATGGAAGTAGGAGTAATGGTATTTGTAGCATAGTCCGAAAATAGTGCCGATGTTTGTTTTTCTTCTCATATCAGCTACATGTTGTGACTTCGTGAAGCGATGTAAAAAATCACTGCCGCTAACGAAGTTATACTTCAAAAAGAAACTCGGGGACGCAGGACTATAGGTTTGCTCAGAAAAAATGATCTGTAAGATGACACTTTCAGTATAATCAATCTATTTATCTAATCAATGCGTTCGCTGCGATTTCGAAGTTAAGTTATAATTTTATCAGGGATCGAACAATCGAACACTACTTACGTAGACCCCTTGATCATTGATGCAATATTGCATTCTATATATTTTTTTTTCAGCGTGTCCAGGTAAGTTCTGCCCATTATTTTTGATACAGCACGCATATAATAAAATTAATATAATATAATTTATGTCAGGTAAAATTATGTAAAAACTCTCAAGAGAAGAAGATAACGCTAGTGTTTAAGAAGTTGAGTCCTCGAAATAAAAAGAAATCATCATGAAGGTCTTGCACTAAGTACGACTGGTATGTTTACAAAAGTCATATGAGAGAAAGCTGTTCGCATTGTTTCAGCGAGTAAATACCGGGGTTTTCAATAGGAACGCTACAAAAGTTTTTTTAAATAAAACAAAAACTGTTTGGGATATGAATTGAATTCTTTATTCCTGTGAAAGTACATTCGATGCCATTATGAAGGAAACTCGATTTCTATTACATGGGCAGACGCTGAACCCAATTTTCGACGGGTTTCAAGCATAAATCGGCCGATACTGCTGCAATTTCTCGTTCGATATTCGTACGAAGTTCATCAATCGTCGCTGGCTTGTTGGCATAGACCATAGATTTGACGTAGCCCCACAGGAAATAGTCTAACGGCGTCAAATCCCACGACCGAGGCGGCCAATTGACTGGGCCATTTCCTGAGATAAAACGTTCACCAAACTTGGTTTTCAATAAATCGATTGTGACATTCGCTGTGTGGCTTGTGGCGCCATCCTGTTGGAACCTCATATTGTTTGGACAATTCCATATCACCCAATTCGGGCCAAAAATAATCGGTTATCATTGAGCGGTAGCGATTCCCATTCACAGTAGCGTGCCGGTTTTGTTCATCACGGAAGAAATACGGCCCAATGACGCCGCCGGCACATAAACCGCACCAGACCGTAATTTTTTCGGGATGCAATGTTGACTCATGGAGTACGTGTGGATTACTGCCTGTCCAATAACGCATATTTTGCTTACTGACAAAGCCATTCAGCCAGAAATGACGACGACCATAAATTGGACGTAGCGCTCTTAAAGTTGAGGCCATTGACTCCAAATTTCGGTAGTAAATTGTAATAATTTCGACTCGTTGTTGGATCGTATATCTTTCCATGTTGAAATGGCAAACCTTAATGAAGAGAAATGTCAAAAGAGCGGGGGAAAATATGGCGTCGTTTGCTGTCACTATCAGTCTACTTTTGTGCGTCCCTATTGCAAGACCCTATATAAGTATCTCTCAAGTATCTATTTAAAATTAGCATATTTTTAACGTGGTTTTTTTTAATGGACTGAATTTTAAATAGTCTTTTGTGATCAATAAAAACTATCTTTAAGTTGAACCGACATTTATGCTAATGAAGTACAATACAAATTACAATAAATTTTGAACAACTCATACAGTGTTGTATTTATTAAGCCCATATAAAATATGAAAATGTTTTTATTCAAAAATTATTTGATATTTTATATTACACCACGTACCTAACTACGATACAAAAGCAAAAAACACGCGCCTAATGCAAGGTTAAGACTCCAATATACCACACTGACTTCAGTACGGATTTCGATTTATTTTTCACGGCGACCAAGGGATACCATAACTACAGCTTTTTAAAATCGTAAGCTTAAATGCCTGACGCTAGACCGTAGCCGCCACATGAGATCGTAATCTTACAGAGGCTAGCAGGCACTAGTGCAATTCTACCCGGGTGCAATGCTAACTCAAGGTATTCATTGTGGGGCACTTTTGATACCAACGATAGCGGTGAACGACTATTTCAGCTTATTATTTAATTAACTATACTTAAGTTTATGATTTGTAATAGGGGTATTTAGTACTCCTACCTTATTTTTTCCTAATACTCCTGAAGATGTTCACACAAGGAGCGAGCTGGACGTCAGGATGGACCGCTTAAATATATCCTTTAGAACGGTTACTACGGAGGCCTGGTCTTTGAGGTATTGTAAGAAAGCCTGCGGAGCTGGGTGAAATGAGAACTTCACAGATGTCCGAAAGCAACTGAAGAAATCCTTCTACGAATATACCAAGTAGTCAGTCAGACTTATTAAATTATTGGGCCGGGGAGTCGCTGGTAATTCTTTTGAACATTTACTTTCCAAGGGGCAGGGTGAACTAATTGGAAACTTCTGCCTAAACTATCCAGGTCTGGGAGAAATATTCCTAATCATGCCTCAGGAAACATCAGAGACGGTGATCTCGGGCCAGCAGCAATTTTTATGGTATGCATAGAACTGAATCACGCTCCGCTAAGTTGGAGGAATGCTTAAGATTCTAGACCAATAAGCCAAATGTCCTTTGTACTCAAGACGTTTGAGAGGCTCTTAGATCTATGCATTGTAATATATTAAAAAACAAAAAGTCCAATTTATCTTACTCTCAGCATGCCGACCTGAAAGGGAAGTCAACGGAAACTGCCCTGCATGAGGTGGTATGTTCTTATACGATTGAGAGGGCGTTCAACACAAACAACTGGATCGCACAGAGTAATTTAAGCCGAATTAGGTTTCCAAAGCAGGGCCGCACTTGTAGTGAGAGACGCCCCGCAAGGAGGAGTTCTTTCACCGTTATTATGGCATGTGGTCTTGAATAAATTACTGGTCTCAGGCAATCAAGGTTATGTCCTTAGCCGACGACGTACAATACAATACGGGTCAGTTTTCGTCCGTCATAAGCGAAATTATGGAAAGGACACTAAAGACGGTGGATCCCATAAATTATTCTCATAGTGTGAACTCTGGGAAAACTTAGCTTATGCAAATAAAGCAAATAAAACAAAACTATCTAATGTTTCAAGGGAAATACCTTGGTGCTATTCTACAGCCAAAACTAGATAGGAGGCTGAAATTGAAGAGCGTAAGATAGATCCGGTGCAAACTTTATTTTGCTTTGAACGTTCTGCTCGATTTATAACTGAAATATACTCGTATCTTTATCGAAAGGTCAGCTTTTAACCGCGAAAACAGACTGTATGCTTGGGGTTCTAAAAGAAAATGTCGTTCCAGCGCAGTGGTACCTAAGATCAAAGTGCTCTAGTGATTATATCCTTTCTAAGACTTAGGCCAAGGCATACCGATGGGACTCAGGGTAGGGACGAATTCTTGAAGGGCTTAAATGCCTTTACAGCCTGGTCAAAGATTGAATTCGGTGTTGGCGCAAGAATTTTCATTGATCAATCCAACCTAAAGCCATTATTTCGCCATAAAAATAAAAATAACGATCAAGCGTAATTGAAAAAATAAAAATCCCAAAATTATCGATCAAATGTGATCGAAAAAATAAAAGTTACAAAAAAGCGACTAAATCATGATCTAATCTAATCAACTCGGTATTTATAATTTTTAATACTATTTTATTTCAACACATACGATACCCTTATTTTTGAAAGTGAAATTTTGACTTTTTGTTATAAAAATAAAAAAAAATATAAAAGATAAACAAAATTACAAGTACTCTTCTCGGACGAAACATTTCGGCAAGCAAAGCAAAAATCAAAATCTACCTTGCAAAAATATTCAAAATTCTACAGTGAGTCCATGAATAGCCATTGACTGCTTTTTATATAACGATTATTAAAAATGTCTATCGAAACGCTTGAAATCACCGTTCCGCAAAATGCCTCTCAGAAACGACTGGCAGCCACGCGTACCATACGCAGCGTATTGTGCGACGGTCTGCTACATCATAGCAATGAATTTCAAAAGCAGCCAACCAGTTCGTTCCAACGCACACCACAACCATCTCGCCGCGTACATTTCGATTTTGTCGGCAACGGTACAGATCCACGGACGCGCACTGAAATGTCCGCACTTACACACCAGCTGCTAGAGAATCGCAAGGACTGTTGTCTGCAGCGTTTCTGCAATAAGAGACACTGCGCCATATTCTTCTTGTACCAGCTTTTGGTACGCAACGTAGAACGACGACTACAAATGATGCAATGCAAACTCACCAACATTCGATTGCAGTATTACGATTTACGTCAACACCCCATCACCGGCCACTTTTTTCACTTGTTGCGCAGTGACGTCAATTTCAGCACTGCACAACAGCTGTTCAAATGGCTGGATTGTGAGTATCGACGTCTGTTCAGTGTGGGCCAATGGCATGAGATAATCGAAATCAAATACGAATTCGAGGATCAACACTATAACGTCCATTCCGTCACATTGGTTATCATGCAGTTGTATTTACTCAAACTAGATGCCAATTCGAAGCGCAGTTTGTGTCGTCTGTTACGAATGTCGTCACACCCTTTTGGTAAACCATCAAAAACTGGTGTTACCGAAGAACAAGGTATGCTGATAAACGACTGTATACGTGCACATTTCGGTGGCAAGGAGCCTTGGTGGGTCTTATTTGATGTATCTCATGAGAGTGGACAAATTACTGGTGATATATTGAAGTTGGCACATAGCGCTTACAAGGGGCTGAAGGAGGAGAATAGACGGCTGATGGATGGCGGTAATGCATGGGTGGAAATGGGTGAACGATTGAAGGGAGGCGGTATGCAGCAGGACAGTGTATGCCCAAAGACCCCATCGCAAACTCGTTCAACGCTTGAGCGCAAAGTTTTCACCTGGACCGAACGTTTCGAAAAAAATTTTGCTTGCATTTACAAAGCGCTGAAACAGTACTATGATTGCAAATATGACGAGAGTATTGCACAGTTGTGCCAAAACGTGTGCCAAAAATCGAATCAAACCAATCCCGAAATCGACAGCAAACGGTCCGGTATGCAATACTATTTCAATCGATACAAGTTGGCGCAGGTGGCGCTGGAGAATCTCTTGCGTGAGTTGGAGTTTTGTGAGTACAGAAATAAATTGGTGCCCTATTTGCGTCGTAAGGCGAAGGAACTAAACGATAATGCGACAAAGTACAAGGTTTCGAAACTGAAGGCGTGTCAAAGTCAGCTGGCCGGTGCTATAATGGATGAAATTATGGCGATACGTACCTAATGAACAAGGAGGCCGAATGCTAGGCGAAAAATATGAAAAGGTATTGCAATAAAGAAATAACTGAGAGCTTTAGAAGAAAAAATCTATAAATAAAAATATTGTGGGAGAAACGCCGAAACCACACTTGCAAGATTAAGTGTTTGTTTCAAAGGCTTATTCTGGAATTTTTAATGACATAGAAGGCGCTTCTAATACTGTCCTTCCAGAAGACATCGTCAGGTCGTTTCTTAAAGTGCAGCTGGGGCGGTCACTGGTGTAATTCATAAGGCTTTTTTTTTGAAAGAAAAACTATCGCCTTTGAGATGGGGTGTTAGTTCCTAGCAAGATACGCAACAATGAGGAGTCCTCTCCCTCTACTCTGGAATCTTACAGTGAATAGGTGGTCGAGGAAGAGTTGCAATAAGATTGAATGCAACTATCACATGAAGAGACCTCAGGTTTGAGCACTTGAAAATTCCAAACACCGTCCTGGAAATTTTAGAGGAACTGCATTACTCCAGGATCAAGGGTCTACTGCTATTTTTACGGATGAGTCAAAACTCCACAACAGGGTTAAAAATCTCTCTAAATACCAGCATGCAATTTTTCAACCACTGTAGCGTTTTCCAGGCCGAACTAATAGCTATAAGGGAGACGGCCTGGGTTCTAATCTCGACCGGGGAAGTAACATCCAAAATTATAGAAAATTAATTTTAAAAGCGGTTGCCTTTCAGTAGGCAATGGTAAACCTCTGAGTGTATTTCTGCGATGTAAAAACTTTTAACAAAAGTCACTTGCTATTCGGAGTCGCCATTAAACTTTACGCCCCTCAATTAGTGGTATAACCTCAAGACGCACACCACAAATTGCAGGATAAGATCGGCCAAACATCGAGCTATATGATGTTAGAGCCAAATTATTATTATTATTTTTATCTTTACAAATATCTCCCCGAAAGTAGCGATCGAATGTAGAAAGATCTCACAAGTAAAGCGACTGATCTGCTAACAGTAACGCTGCTTGTGTGTCATGGATGAGAAGGAGGCAGACTTTCTCCAAAATATTTTTTCAGTATCCAGTTGTTTCGACTCTGTGGATGGTTCGGTTCTATCAGATGGGAAACTGAGCGAATGCAACAAGGGAGCTCGCTTAAGTTTTTCTAAGTGGGCTAAGTCGCCAGACTATGCAGAGCGGCAACTACTATAACCATATGGTAAATTGGCATAGGAAACCAATCTATCTTTACATATTAGATATATGATGTGTTTAGTAGTTCTATATAGAATATGATGGAGTATAAATTTGTGGAATATTTTAACCTTCTAATACCACAATATATTGGCATTTCTTGTATTTTTCGTGAAAAAGAACCAGCCATACCTATAAAGAGGGATATAACGGGTTTAAAATGTACCAATAAAACATTTAAGATAAAATTTTACTATAAGTCACTGACAATATTAAAGCTCAAACTTCATCTTGGACGTCAGAAATAAATTAAAACTTAAAATATGCTAAAGGGTTCATTTCATATATATTCAGATTTTGAGCTAAAATGTCCCATACTCGTACAACCAGCTGGAACAAAATATTATTAGAATTGCCATTAATTTCTCTATGAACAGTTGGTCCGATAACACGAAAATAGAAAAAAAGCAAATTTTTTTTAGAGAGTGGGAACATGTAAAGTATAGCCTTAGTTTATTATTATTGTTATCAGACGCCTATCGTTTTAAATAATATCACTTAGAACCTCACGGGCATGCAAGCTTTTTGAACCGGGTTGTATTTCAAGAATATTTAGAAGTCTATAAAAAAAATTCGACCTAACCTCAAATCCAACGAGTCTTTTAGTACGTAATTTTTTCTTCAAATCGCTATATTTTCTCCCGATTGAGTGAAGGTTTCTTCAAAATAAATAATGTCCTATATAAAATGAAAGCGCCGATTTTTCCCAATTTTTTTATTTCGGCGCCTTTCTTCAATCCAGACTTTTTGTTTTTGAAAGTAGTTATACTTTTAGAAAATATTAACGAAGTCTGGATTGGTTGCGGTTGTTGCATAGTGTAACCAATAAGAGTTATTAGACTCTCCCGGTTTAAATTTAGAAGTCGTTCAAAGATACTTCGATAGGGAGATATTCGAGTGTCTTTTACCTTTTATTATTATTGGAAGTATGTATAACATTGTAGAGATGATTTCAGAATATTTTATTGAGATAGTGATCCTCGGTTTAATTATTCCCATAGAGCCCCAAAAGTCATCATCCTTATATTGGTTTATAGGGAAAGACAGATGACAGCTTTAATGTGCATTAATAGCCTTAATTTGCATTAACTCATGAATTAGCCTCATGCTAATGTGAATTAGGCAGCGGACGACAATAATCATATCTTTAACACAATCGGCAATTCACACGTACGCTTGTTTCGTATTCAACACGACAACGTTTCTTTGGGTATGTGCATTCGATTTCGCCTGACACTGATGTACATAAATGCTGCAAAAGGTTGCCGTCTGTTACGATGAAATCTAAATGGGCATTTGTTCGCCTTTAAGGTAGTAAGCCCTCTAAATTATTCCAAGTACTTGTACTAAGCTTCGATAATTCTGCGCTCTGGTGCATCTAGATGTGGCAAGTTCTTAAAGACCATAAGACTTTTTGTATAAATGTGCTAATATATTTACATAATTTAAGCATTGAAACGAACAGCTGGTTTTCTTAAATATTTTGTTGGCATTTTTTTATTAATATCTTTGTCTTTTTCGTAGAATGTGTTTGGCTTAAATTAATTCCATTACACCTGGCTGTGAGCGAATGCAATTAATTTGTGTTTAAATATATTTTTTTTTATTTTACACTGAAAAAATATTCGCATCATTCAATTCTAACTGTATAATTATTACAACTTTTAATATGTACTATATGTGTTTAGATGTAATAACTTTTCCCAAATTGCTTTTTTATTTTTTTGTATTTTATTTTTTAAATTTAAAACTTTAATAATCAGTTTGTATGTGTGTATATAATTAATTTAGCAAGTTAATTCGTTTTTCACAGTGTATGCAGCGTTGCAATAAATTCCAAATATGTTTATGCAATGACTAAGTGGTGTGTAATTTTTTTTTATTGTTTTAATACAAACATACATAAATATTTAATTGTAATAAGAATATTATTGTCAACAAATTTCCCCAATACATTTTAGCATTTAGTTACATACATATAGTTACTTGTAAATAGATACATACATATATGGTTTTAAAATATTTCGTGTCCTCTTCTTCTTACTAATAAGAAACACATGTTTTTTGCTGCTTAATTTTTTGCATTTAAGCTGTTTTTTGTTTAAACACTTTTAATTTCAATATATATTTTGCAATTTATGTTTTCATAATTGGAGATGCTTCTTGTCATATAATAAATACACATTTGAGTTGAAGAAAACACAAATACAATCATAGTATATTTGGATATAATTTTTTTTTTGTAGCAAAATCAACATAACTTTAACGCTCTAACAAGATTTTTAATTTTTGCTTGATTTATACTCAGGTAGTGGGTTTTAACAGATTTTGCTAACCGTTTTTGTTTTTGCTGGAAATTTCTTTTTTGTAGATATGTTTAATATTAATATAAAGTTTTCATTTTGAGTAAACTTTTTTTTTATATACATATTTCATTTGAGGGTTGTTTAACTGCTTACTAGTTGTTGTTGTTATGTCAAATCTGGCAGTCTCTATAATGTATATGCGGCTAAAAAAATTTAAAAACTAAACTTAATTCTTTGCTAACGCTATCCGCGGAAAGTTATTTCATTATTTTCCTTGTTTATTCAATTGATTATTTTTTGAGGAAATTTTCTGAAAACTTTCCGAAGTTTTTTTCTCTTCCTTGAAGAACCGGTAAATATTCCACAGTGTGATATATTTTTGCTTTTCTTGTTTATTAACACATTTATAATGTTCTTTTTTGAAAATATCGTCCACATTTAAATTCGATTGGATTTAGATCTTTTTAGAAAACATAATTTGTATCACAAAATTTTTAACTTGTTTGAAATGAAACTTCTGTAATAAAAATGTCTTAATTGTTGTTTTTAATAAATGAAAATGAAATCTTGAGATATAAAACCAAAGTCAAAAAAGTTCGCAGTAGCTACATATATGATATTTTTTTTCTGGATTAAACTAAATTTAAAAATAACATTAACTGTAGACAATTAAAATTTTGAGTGTTTGCCGCCGTTGTTTATGCTTTTATACATCTAAATTTTTGTTTTTTTTCTTTCTTTATACAGGGTGATTCAAAAACGGTGTACAAATATTTAACGCTTGTTTTCCTAGTACTAAAACAAACAAAAAAATGTAAGAGGACATTTTTCTTCAGGAGGATTGTTTACCGGGCTAATTAATATCTTTGTCCGTGGAGTATTAAATCGAGGCCATTTCGAGCAGCTAATTTGAATAATACATGTTTTAAGCTATGGAACAAAATGTTTTTTTATTTTTTTAATTATTGACACAAAGTTTTATTGTGTACCGCAATCAAACTGTAATGAAACCATCCATCCAAAATTTATTTTGAATTTATAGAAAATATAACAATATAACAAATATTATATCCATTGTTTGAACGTAAAGTTATAAGCTCAAAATAACCCAATGCTTTAATCAATTTATCTTAACTAAATAAGCCCCGGGGAGAGAAATGCGCCCTTATTTTTTTGATTTGGCCCAAGAAATATGCGTGACAAATATTTGTACATAGTTTTGAATCACCTTGTATTTACAATCGCAACGGCTTTTATAATGCGACAATGATATAAAAAGCTTAATAATTTTAACTTAATTTATAAAATTTTACTTAAAAAATAAAAATATAAAACTTCATAAAATTACTATTCACGCATAGCAAACATACTCTCGGGATGTAAATTAAAATATATAAAGCCCCAAAAAACTTCTAAGCCTGCGATGCTGGAACGTCTGTGTTTTTTTTTTTGGTTTTGGTTAGGGATATTCACAATATGTTGCAAGCACATGCGCATAGAAAAATTATTTACATGCATTTAGAATAAACAAATTTCAAGCCATTTTCTAATTTAGGTACAAACTTTATTAATAGTTTCTTTGGTTTTTAGATTTTACACATGCAATCAATTCCAAAACAACACGTGAATACCCCTAAATTTTTTCTTGTTTTATTACCAAAACTTAACTAGTAGTCCCCCCCCTAAAAGTTTGAATAATTTCTATGTGTGTGTGTGTGTGAAGCCTTGTTTACCAAATTTTTATATTATTTGATTTCCTAAAACTAAATACATACATATGTATGTATAGTTGTGATCATTGTATAACGATTCTAACTTAACGAAAACATTTTAGTTTTATAGTTATTTCATATTTTTTTTAACTTGCTTCTGCTTTGCATTATGAATTTAGTAATATCTATGGTCACTACTATTTAGGAGCCTACATTACATACATATATGAATTTTCTTAAATGCCTTGTGGAATCGTTCACAGATGTACATATGTTTATGTATATATATATATGCCTATGTATGTGTGTATGTATGTATTTTTATGTTATGTACTCGTAGGAAGTTCCATGATTATGACATTTACACCTGAGCTGGTTTACTTTTGCCGACTACCATAAGCGTCTTTTGCAGGAAACGTGTGATGCTTACTGGAAATACATAGAAATTTTACAATAAATAAATAATTAAATTATTTGGTTTGAAAATATGAAAGTTATATATTAGGAAGCAAAATTATTAATATTTTTAATAACAATTGAAAACTATTTATCAAAAAGCGCTATCGTTAGTAGTTATTGTAAATGCATTAAATGAATTTTATGTTAATAGATTTTTTATATATGTGGCTAGAATTTCTATTAAGTACTTCTTAGTTTTTCCACTACACAAGTAAATACCTATATGCGAACATAGCAAGGTGTATTTTTTTTTCAAATCTAACGCCTAAAAAATGTATTTTTATTTGAAGTGAAATACACAACACCATCAGCAAAAGAAATTATCAAAAATCAACGGTAACTTTCATTCTCTTAAAATTTACGCCTTATCATAACGAAATTGGATGAACTTTAAAGCGCATACTCTAAAAGTTCCTAAAAATGTTGTTTAAAAAGTTTGAAAATTTGATGTTAACTGTTTCAAATATATTGAATTTTCATAGCTTTTACTCTTTGAGGATCGACCGTGCTCTAATTGAAGTATGTACCCAATCTCTGTATTGTCTCAGCCGGATATGTACTCGATGTCTCATCATCCTCAAGATATAGCCCACATTTTCAGTCAATTGAATCGATTACATTTTTGTATTGAGAAACCTGATCGGCATAATTTTGCGTCTATGGAATTCTTTGTAGAATTTTGATAAACAGTTGCTCATTGAACGAGAAATTGACACTCATAATATCATTGATAATCTATAATCGACAAATAGTCGCTTATGTGCTGTCAGTCGGCATTCGCGATAGGGGTATCTGTCTCAGTAGCCAGACTCAACTGATTCATGTTAATGCTATCCCTAAATTGGAGCTCTAGCGCCGAGCAAATGGATATTTCAATTTTGACAGCGCGTTAGGTTAGAAGTGAGAAAGAAGAGAACAAATATGAGAGAGAGGAAAAGGCTGCCACTAGTTGGCGTTAGAAAACAAAACGCTTGACGCCGCAATTTAAGTACCCCAGTTAGAGCGCAGGAGTTTGGAACCGGTTAGGTAATTAGCCAGAAGTCTGATATCAGATCTACCAAGCGATGCGATACATCTTCTGCTGAAGGAATTGCCAAAACGCCTAGCAAATTTCCGACTAGGGATCTAAGTAAAAAAACAAAATGACCATACTTGGAGCACGAACAATTTTGAAAAGACTTACCAAGCTCCGTTGTATCCGCAAAAAGTTACTGTGTGGTGCGGTCTTTATAACGAAAACATCATTACTACATACTCATTTTAGAACTGAAGATGGAGCTAATCTTGCCGCGAATGTTGAGCGTTACAGCTAATGGATTCGCTACTTTCTGGATTCCCACGTTCATGGTCTAAGTGCACGTGAAACTCCACTTTATTGGGATGAACTTTTGGTGACCGAATTATTTAAGAAATGGACCTGCCAACTTACCATCCACGTCATGAGGTATGACTCCGTTCGACCACTATTTGTAAAGGGGGTACGCAAAGTCAATGGTCTATGTCGATAAACCAGCTACAACTGACCTGTTGGTAACCAACATTCGACGCGTTATGGGCGAGATATGGGCCGGTTAACCTGGGAAAAGTGGTTCGAAATTTGGACCGATTGGATGATAGAATATGCACTATATTATGAACGAGATGACTGCCTAGTCATCAGTTAAAGCCTTAAAGCCATTCAGTAGTTTCGGATAATAGTGAGTTCAAACTGACAGATATTTTCTATGACATAACCTTCTCACCTTCGGTTCCTCTTTTAAATAAAATTTCAATGTACCGACACGCCTTTCTTCTAAAGAACAGCTCTTATCCATATAAAACCCTTAGAAATGGATATACGAGGGAGCTCCAAAAGCTCGTGGAAAGGTTTATTTTTCGTTTTCAATATATAATCGCACTTAATCTGAATGCATTTATTGGATCGTTTAATTAATTTTTAAAAAATATAAAAGTCCCTGGCGGCTAGGTCTAGACCGTAGGGTGGTTGAATCAACGATTCCAAGGCATACCTGCTTTTTCTGAGTCTGCGTACGCATTTTGGGTGCCCGCCTTTCTTTGACTCATGTAGGATTTGCAAAATGGTGATATCTGATATTCCAACTAACTGACTGTGCTTTCTTCAGACGGACATCTACCGTTACAAGGTCTTCCGCTTTTTCCACCATGTCCGATGTGGTTGCCTTGGCGGGTCGTCCAGAGCGGGGGTCCTCTTCAATTGACTGCTGACCTTGTTTAAAGAGCCAATGCCATTTATAAATCAGGGCACTGTGCACCACAGATGGTTTCTATTTCATTCAAAAAAGTTTGTCTATTTTATTCTTGCTTGGTAAGGAATTTTATCACGGCGTTCGGGTTTCTCCGTAGTTTTAGTTCACTTCCGGATTGACTTGGTTAACCGGCGACTATTCGTAAACGAAGGCCGCAATACGGTTGAAATTTGTCTAATACACTAATGACGAGCCCCAAATCAGTGTGTCACTACTACAGCGTTTCTACCCTACCCCATTCCCTCCATTACACGAACCCACGTAGCTCATAATATAACAGTCATTTAATCTGTACTATATACTCGTAGTTTTATTTTGTTTAGTACTTATACCGGCTATAAAAGTGTCATGCTCGTTCCTACGTTTTTAAAAATCGTAAATAAATTCTAGATTTTTTAAATAGCTTTTTTAACATCTTGGCAGATATCGCGCATATGTATTTACTTATATATAAAAAGGGTGTTAATGACACATGTTGTTAGTGAAATGACCGAGAGATATTTTTAATTTAGAAGGAATTTTTTAAATGAACTAACTAAGCAATCAGTTTCATAAATAGTAGCAAAAAATTGTTATTAATGGGTGCTTCAAATATCCAAAGAATCACAAATCGAAACCAATACAAAATAAAATGCAAGCGGAATTTTTTGTTAAATATTTCAAGTTACTTACAAAATAAAACCACTATTAATAAAAAAATGTGCATGACATTAATAAATAATGTGCAAAAAATGTGAGAAAAATAAATAAAAACCTTTGAAGCGGAAGCTTTTGGTCGAACAACCATCAATATTTTTTGCAGTCCTTGTGTGAATCCACCTAAAAAAAAAAAAGAAATGATGTTCCATAGTAGCATAAGTGAATGTGCATGATTTAAAATATAATTGTAATAAAATTATAAAATTTACATAGACATTTACAGAAATATAAAGGGTGCTACAAGAACTTAATGAAATTAAATTCGGGAATTTATAAAAAGCTTTTTTGTTTTGCTTATTTTTGTAATTTCTTCAGCTTTCCGCTTTTGCAACTTACCCATAGCCTTATGGAACCAAATGGGTTTATTTTTCCACGCAATGAATACCAAATAGACTGGTATGCTGCTTAGAATCATTAGGATACCATAACCGGTTTCAACGGGACTAGCATACATGGGCACGACGGTAACAAAAATGGTGGCGAGTAGGTAGATAACGGGAAAAACGAGTGGCACACGTATGGGGCGTGGCAGGTTGGGTTGAGCGTAACGAAGCCAAGGTAGGCAAAGTACAGAGACGCCTATGCTTAGCTATTGGAAAAGGAGAAAATAATGGAAAAAGAAATTTTATTAGAAGAATATAAAAACTAAAAAAAAAAATATTTTATAAAGCTACTTTAATGCAGATGATTAATTGAATCGCCGCCATTATAAATATCGATAGTTTTATTGTTAAATATTACTATCGATACCTACTAATATTGCTATCTTAACTTATCTCTATATTAAAAACAAATTAAATGCGCAATCACATAAATATTTTAAGTTTCACACTTACCCAAGTAGCAAAGCCCACGTAATTGATTAGCGCAAAAATATCTGAAGCGGTCAGGTATAACATCGATAATAATGCCATTATCAAAACGGCTGGTGTGGGTGTGAATCTTTGTATTTGTATCATTGTCAAGATTTCCGGCATTTGACCCTCATTAGCGCCGGCATAGAAGAGTCGTGAGGACGTAAGTAAAATGCCATTCACTGCGCCGAAGGTGGAGAGAGCAACGAATACTGCAAAAATAAGATATTTACATGTATTTTATATTTCTTTTGCTTTTCACTCATCACTATCTTCACTACTCACCTGGCACCGTCCATGCAAATACGCCAAAGGCGCGCTCCGCGTAAGTTACCGCCACAGCGGCCGAACCCAAAACCTCTTCGGGGGATAGAACACTGTAGAAGGCTACATTGGCCATTACATAGACAATCGTGACCAGCGTACACGAGATGGCAATGGCGCGTGGCAAATTCTTGACAGGATCCTTAAGCTCCTCAATAATGAAATTCAAGTAATTCCTGTAGAAGAAAAAGAGCAAAGTAATGGAAAAATGCATGTTATAGAGGACGCGAGCTCAATAATTCATTTGTAATATACATATGTATGTACAGTATTTCACGGATAATTGCATCACCTTTAATTGCGTCTCTCGGTTGCTGCGAAAAGTCCAAAGTTATGGGAAGAAATGACCGCCCACAGGGAACATGTGGCCATAATGGGCACAGACAAGCATCTACGAGCAGTGACAAGCAGTATAAGGGCTTCTCAGTAAGTTTTCACGTTAGTGCAGCAATCGACATTTAGGGTAAACGCAACTAAATCGGAGCTAGTTCTATTTACTAGGAAATAGCGTTGGCCTACCATGGAAAATTTAACTTTGAACGGGGTAATGTGGAGAAGAATGGAGTAGGCAAAGTATCTAGGTTCGATCCTGAATCGCAAATTATATTGGGGACCAACTTTGACGAAAGAGCCCTGCAAGCTGTGAAAACGATGACCAGGGAAATGCTTTGTGTGCTACTTAATTTCCTCTCGGCAGACCTATGTATATGCAAAGAAAATGGCTTGGAACACTGCCATTAGACTAAACTCAATTAAAAAATGAGCACGTCCTTTAATAGGCCACAGTCTAAAAAGCCTTCCATGTCCTCCGACCCGTTCGACCGAAACGAAACTCAGAACTCAACCACCCGAAAGGAAGGAGTAGAAGAGTGGATGCGATGAGGATAATGCAAATAGGTCTTAGTTTGAGGGGTGTTTTGTTTGAGACAATTTAGCACACTCTTCAGCTTCCGGTTGCCTGATTTTTGTAGTGCATTTAAAGTGAAGCTAATGATGATTTCAGATGCCACATCACTGGTACTGTGTGATTCTATTTCTGGTAATGAAAACTAGCTCGTGGGCTATCCCTAAGAACATCAAGCGCTTCTACGGACTGCCGTCAATGTTGCAATGATATGGGTGATATATTTCCAACACACATAGTGTGTTCCCGGTTATGTCGACTTAAGGGATAACCGCGAATCCGATGAGCTTGCACTACTCAGGTGGACACTAATATCAGTGATATACATATATATGTAGTTGGCATTCCCTCATAAACTGTGGTCAACAAGAAATTTGTTAAAATCGCAAACGAATACAACTGCCAAATTGCAACGAGTGAAATCACCTGCTAAAAAAGATTTTTCCTCTTTCACTGCTGGAAGGATTCTGATCCGGCACCGACACGCACTTGCCAGACGGGTATAGTTCATGGCTGAGGTTGCTGGTGTTCATTATTATGGCGTCGGCGGCCCGTTATATCTTAACCGAATTGGTGCACTTCCACGAGCGCCCCCACACAACAATCCAAGAACATTCCAATAACGCCGTAGAGGAGACAACAAAAATGCTGCAAGATCGGAAAGTAGCAGACACCCTTCTTCAACTCTCATCACACATTTTCATCTTCTCACTATACAAACTTACTGTGAATATCTTGTTTTTGCTGGGGCACCTACAATGGTATATTTTTTTTTTTGGGAATTCGTGGGCTTTATTAAATGCCGCGTTTTGTCGCTGGTGATACTAGTGGACCGAGCAAGGTTCTTCAATATGGGAGCTGCAAATGGTAGCTCTTCTAACCATCGAGGAGGAAGGCAGTAAGCTGAAAATTTCCATAAAGCCTCTGTGACATAATGCAGGTGAAACTAAAAGTGATCCAAAAATTCACCACAGATAACTAAAGAAGGAATCAATATCATTTGCCTTAAATAAGGAGCAAAGAACAGTGCGGCCCTACCTACATAAGTGGAGCTCTTCATACAACGGCAATAGAAGCGAAGATGCAACAGGCGGCAAATGCTGCAATAGAGCCAAAGGAACTACCTTGCAGGAGGGCAGCAGTAAATGAACTTAACAGGTATAGTGTAATTATTTCAGAATGGAAGTGGTGAACCAGGAGGGGTTCCCGGATCTAATGAATCACTTCCGTTCTACACGGACGATGTTAAACTTAAGAACAAAATTGGAGGCGGCATTTAATACCAGCAACTAGGAGTCAATAAACCTGTAGCCTAAGATATTAATTTAGTGTCTAGTAGTTGTTAAATACCTAAGATCAAAAGAAGGCACATATAGTAATATTTTTATCTTCGCAGAACGCTAAGTTTTGATAGCGCTTGACTCTGCCACAAGCCACAGATGTTTCAACGATATGGCTCTGCTAAGTATACTAGGTAATAAGGAGGTAGCTAACAAGGAAGGAAACTTCGGCTCTACTTTCGTCATCCTAGAATGGCTGCCGCTCGTACTGTAGGCTCCTTATAAGGGAAACAAACGGCAATGTAAATATAAACTATTTGGACAAAATCAAAATATATCTCCATTCAATTAAATGGGACACAAATACGTTTCAGGAATTGCTTTCTACTTTGTCGCATAATTCACATAACTACATTTTCCAATGAGTAGGAGTCAGTGTCCGCGAGTATGATTTGTCTAATGCTTGGCTTTTTTTTGGCGTTTTCTATCTCACATTCAAGGTAAGATGGATATAATATTTTTATATTTTTCTAACAATATGCACACACTATTTGTATGATAAATAGCGCAAAATGCACCGGCCGACTCAATCGGAGTTTCAATATTTTCGCGTAAACTCCATTATCCGTGAAATACTGTAATTTGTACATCAAATTAGGAGTACTAATATCATTTGTCAACTAACAAAAAGAAAAAAAATTATCTTTGTAATACTTGTACGAACTCTTGCCTGAGCCAATTACTTAAATCCTATTACTTAGTTGGTATTTGTTTTTTTGATAAGCAAACTACTGGCGTTTGCCCAATGGTTTCCTGTATGGTTTGTCTGTATGCGCGCATTTGTTTGACCTCGTTCGTTTCCATATCAACTTACCACCCATTGTAAGCAAACAATCCGGAGTAGAAGGACAATGCCAATGATGTGACGCGTGTGTCGGTATTCTCGAATGTAAAATATTCCACTTTGCCTAGACACAGCTGGTATATGCCGGTGGCGATGATGACGAAGAGCGCCAATAGCTTGGCATATGTGAAGATGTCCTGTACAGCGGTGGCCCATTTAACGTCCCAACAGTTGATAAAGGTTAAAATAACTGCAAGAGAGAGAACGAGAGTCCAGTGAACTAAGCAAATAAATGTAAATGAAAATAAATGCGAAGTGGCAAATTTAATGAAACTGTAACGGCGTGACTTAAAATACTGCATGGGATTTTAGTGATTGCATTTGTTGAATGCTTTAAGAGATTTGCGCTGCAAATGGGTTATAAAACTAACTGAAACTAATTAAGCGCAAACTAAATTTGTTATACATAGATTATCAAGATTCTCAGTAGAATGATTAATATTTATTTTTATCTTTAGCAAGTTATATGTAATTTCTGTGAGCAGCGAACGTGATTTAAGACGCTTCAAATGACGGATACATCATAGCGATATACAATAATCATTTAGCAGTGAACTAATTAGCGAATAAAGATCAATTAACTGTGTTTGTTGTAAATTTGCATTTGTGACTGAGGTGCATCGAAAAGTGATCTCCATTGATTAGCTACATTAGGTGAAATTAATTAATTTGCGATAATCACTGCCTTTTTAGCTGTGGTTAGTTTATACAAACGTTAAACATTAAACATTTTTTTAAAACCCATTAAAAAGACATCTAATGCACTAATATAGTTATATTTCAGTTAGCTTTCGTTTACACTAAAATCGTTATGTTTCTGTTAGCTTATGAATTTGTATTTTTTATACAGGTGACAAAGCTTTCCAAAATCCTTTTTTCAAATGAAGCTTTTTCAAATTCTTTTCGTATACACCGATGCTTTAATATTTCTTTTAACATATTAATTTAATTTCTCATTTTGAACAGGTGGCATCCTTGTTTTAAAATATTTTCAAAATTAAGCTTTTTTTTAACTTTTTCGTATGTTATCAATAATAATACATCAAATATAATGTTGCAGTTAACTTGCCAATAACAATTTAATTAAACTTTTTGAACAGGTGGCAAGCCTCTTTTACAAATTTTTCGTATAAACTCTAATTGAATTAACCTTTTTAAAAAGTTTACGATTAAGGCGATTTTACTTGAATCCCATATTTCATTTGATTAATTGAATTTAGTTAAATCGTCCGCTACCCACATTACAATATTAAATTAAATTTATTAATATGATGGCGTTTAATTTTTTTAAACAAGTGGCAACCTTTTGCCAAACGAAGTTTATGTATTGTGTTTTCTTAAAACCTTTAGTTGTAAGCCATTTTGTCAAATTTCATTTAACTTATTAATGAAATTAAATTTAACTGTTAACAGGTGGCAACCATCTTTTAAAATATTTTGGAAGTAAAGCCTTATTAAGACTCTTTCGTCTAACACCTACAATACAGTATTTGATTTCACTCGTTCATGAGTTGCATTTAGCCTTCTGATCGGGTGGCAGTTCGTATTAAAAACAGCTCATATGGTTATTCTAATTATAGACTAGTTATATACTTATCAAAATATGCCCGGTTTTCACATTCTAATATAAGATTTAATCTTATTTATTTATTTCATTGAATTTTTTTTCGTAAACAGGTGGCAACTCTCCTTCAAAGTTGTGACCACCCTGTTGTTGCTGTTGTATCTGACTCGTTTGCAGTAGTTACAAATTACCCTCTTTTTCTTTCGTGTAAAATAATTTCAGGCATCGGTTGAAGCTTATGTAAAAAAGTAAATTTTTGCTCCAGGCAATTTGTTGGAGAGTAATTTTTTATACTTAACTTTTTTAATCCTTGTCCCGTTATAATGAAATTTCAAGTGAAAAATTTATAACCAAGAGAAACAAGAAAACCTTCTGTGAAATAAATTAATTGTGAAGTGAACATTTAAGTTATTGTACTGAATTTTATAGGAGCATATCGCGTATTTAGTAGGAGCGTAATTTGTCAATTGATTAAAAGCTATACTTTTTTTTTACAGAGTAGAAGAGAAATTGTTTTTCCGTACGCCAACTTCATATACCACCAATATTATAAAATGCAACTCTAACAACAAACGTGATATTTGATAGACCCCGGGTTCGACAGGTGGTATGAGTTATATTTTCATCCTTGCTGTTTATGTTAGGGCTGGAACCATTCCAAAAATCGTTGCGGTTCGGTTCAGTGGGTCGTATCATTTTAAAGAAACTTGAACTGGGGCAAGGATCTGATCCGCCGTTTGATTCGGTTTACGTGGGTTCTTTTTTGACACTATGCCCAAATGCAAATTTATACGATTACTGATATTTAAAAATTATTGGCCAAAACAAATAACATTAAAATAGGGGAATTGAACAGTGTTCTATAGCGATGAGAATGACAGTTAAATTTTCGAAAGCGGTCAATTAAATCATGTGTAATAGATTTTAGAAGAATTTGGCATTATTTACCAACATTTTTCTTTCGCACATTCCAATAAGATCTTTGCTTGCAATGTAAAAAAAAATAACCATGGAACATGAATATTGCCCTGGTTTAAGCGAACATTTGCAACAAAATTTTTTTTTAATTTTTTCACCAAAATTCAGTTTAAAATTCTAATTTAGCTGTTTTTAATTTTAAACTGATCCGAGCATTTTTTTGACATAGTTTTTGGTTGGGATTTTATAGTTATTTCAAATAAATTTTAATTAATAAAAGTAATTTTTTCTTGGTATTTTATTGGTTTATTCGAAAAACAAAACATTTCCCTTATTTATTTTAACGCCGGTTTTATGCCTCAACTGGCCTCGCAGTAACACATTTTTTTAACTCAGTTTCCCGAGATCTTCGTGACAATTTTGACGGGTCGCCGTAGCCGGGTGTGTAGCGTGTGCGCGCTTCATTCTGTGGACCGCGGGTTTGAATCATGGCCGTGATTATTACAGAGATGATTTTTCCCTTTGTTCACATAACATCGGCCCCGCACGGTACCTCACAAAGAAAAGTTGAACGACATCAAATAGCAGCTCAGAAGTAGCCAATTTATATAGATGATAAGTTTACCAAATTTGACGCCCAAAAGATCGATTGTGACATGTGACATGTGTGGCGAGCTGCGCTATCCTGCTAAAACCGAAGATCCAAAAACTGTATCAAGTCTCTACGATGAGCGCTGTTACAAGGCCCGTATCACTTCTTGGCTTATCCTTTACTCACCCACCTTCCTGTCATAAGATGATCCACTGGATTTCGCCAACTTTTTGAAAGTAATTCGTACAAATGTACAACATTTCTTGGGTAAGGTTAGGTTGAAGCGGCTACAACCGTGCAAGTCCACGGATGTACATGTAGGCTGACAAAGCCCGTTGTGACACCGCTGGCGGGAGCCATGCGTTTTCTCCTTTCCTTCCCTTAGAAGGTGGACCTCCGCTTACGCCAAACGTAACACAGAAAATCATGAATGCTTGCCCAGGTCAGGTCGACCAAACAGTCTAGAAAGTACCCATTTAGGAATTGGTCTCAGGTCTTGCCCTGGGCGGGACAGTGGCAGAGATAGTGTTCGATGCTCTCCACTTCCTCTTCGTCCCTGGAACTTCGGCGGAAATCCTTAGTTAGGCATCTCAGTCTCTTCTCGTGTGTGCCCATATACCCCAACCATTAGCCTAAGAGAAGGACGGTCAAGGCGAATCAGCGTTTTGGATCACTTTACGTCAACGTTTGGTCAAACTTGTCTGATAATCCAACAGTTGGGTTCCATGGCACACCTGATATTCCCCTCCTCGATGAGTTTTGTCTTTTAATTGTGTCAGAGGCATGCCCGCTTCTAGAGCAGCATTTATCATAGGCAATTCCATCCCTTTCCTTCGGGAATCATGTCACAGTCACGGAACGCTTAGACGCGAGCAGATTGATGGAACATTAAATGGCAACTTTGGACCTTGTTTTGTGAGAGTTAAGAGATTTAATAGCCGCTTGACTGTCGGAGTATATAGTGAAGGGTCTGTCGGACATTGTCAGATACCGAGCAGCTTTTATTATGGCATTTATGTTTGCCTGAAAAACGTAGCAGTGCCCCGGTAAGCGAAATCTGAGGTTCGTCTCAAATTCATTTCATGGATTCTCGTTGCCTACTCTTTCGTTGAGTTTGGCACCATTTACAAAGATATCCGTTGACTCTGGATCTAGGTCTATGAGATCTTCCCATTCATTCCTCTCTGGGATTCTTATAGAGAATTTATGCTTCTTCCACGGCTGGATCGCGTTAAGCCTGGCTGCACTACAGCCGGCCAGAAATTTACCATATACATAGATCCACCGGTGGAAGATTTCAAATTACTTCCAGAGATTTAGTCGGTGTAGAGGGTGGTACTCGCTTACAACAAATCCATTTTTTTTCGTTGTTGAAGCCTTGAGTGAAGCAACTAAATAAATTTCGAAGATGTAATTAAACACCAATTTAAAAACAGTCTTTTTAAAGCATACTATGTTATTGCTAAAGATTTTGCAGCGAGTTTAAAATTTGTAGACCTTTCTGTACTGGTCCTTAAGTTTGCATTATTTTCTAACGTTGCTCAAACCTAAGGCGACACGATTCGATCCGTAGAGACCAGGTACTGACTTTCTGTCAACTTTTCCAGCAGAAAATAGTCGCCACTGGAAAAATAATATATAACTAAAAGCACCACTTTGCCCACATATTTACCTGCCATTCCAATCAATAAACCTAACATCTAACATCCAAAGATCTGAGTAATCATGTCGGAACAAATTACATTTCCTGGTACCTAGGTGCATGAAATTAAAACATCAATTAAAATTCTTTTCGATCAACCCCTGTACTAAAACTGACTGTCATGGGAATCTCAGCAAAATGTATGATGTAATTTAAAGTAAATTTTCATAATCCACCAACTCTTTGTGACTTCTTGAAAAATAGATTAAAAAAAGGCAGTGAACGAATGTGTTTTGTTTGTATGTAAGTTTGTAAATAGATTTAACAATGAATTTGTTTGATTTACGAGGAAATTAATATTCGTGCGTTCAACTGGAAAACAATAAGATTATGTGTGTGTGGGTATGTGTAAGTAAATACATATGTACGTATGTATATAAATATATATGAATGTTTACACGCATTTGTGAAAAGAAGTTCCCATTTGGCGTAATCAGTAAGCGGCATTTTTTTTCGCGGCAGCTCATACATACTAACTACAAACATACTTACATATGTAAGCAGATATATATCAGCAAGCATGATTTAAAACAAAAACAAAACAAAAAAAATTTATGCAGTTATTTATGTCTGTGGGTAATCAATCGAGCGAGTAAGTAGCTACATTGTACTACGTAAGTTCACGTTTGTTTGAGCCGCAGAGCGTTAATCAGTTAACAGCTGAATATACCGCTTCCTATTTTGTGGAAAGCTAATAATTAGTTTTTTTTTTTAGCAAACATTAGCGTTCACATGGCAAATGCTGGCATTGTTTACATTCGACTAATCTATAGGTCAAGACCGTTGCCTATCGAAGGCATTTGAAAGTACATTGAATTTGCGCGAATTTTGTTTTTTTTTTTAATTTCTTGTTTCTCGTTTTTCGTTTCTTGTTTTGTTTTTTAGCTTATAAAGCACTAATGTTTAAACTCATTTGTACATATTTTTATTTATAAGGCAAGCGGTTGTACACAGAGTGAACATACCACCTTAAATGCCCTATAAATCAGAATAAAATTTAGCGGATTTCTCTCTGATTTTTCCCAATAAGAAGTTCTTCTTATGATGACTGGGTTTGTCTTTTCAATAAAATCAAGAAGATAATCTGTAAGACTAGAATGAAAACTTAAAATGTAATTTTTCAATAAAATCTAGTAGATAACCTATAAAATTAAGATTAAATCCTTTTTAATGGAATTAAGAAGGGAATCTTGGTTTTAACTTGAATTTAAAATTATTGGCACCCATGGTGTAGTAAAATAAGGCGATGCTACTTAAGGGGCGGTTGTTGTAATTTCGAAAATTTCGGCATGTCAGCCTTAAAGGAATGCCGATTCTATTTATTTCTGGGTAAAAAAAAGAAAAATGGAGCAGACATTTGCGTTAGTTTTGTTTTAAGAAAGTTTGTGTAGTTATAATTGTTTCTTTGCTTTTGTTTTTCTTTCACTTTTTGTTTCTAATGTATTGAAATTCATGGTATTGATAGTTTTATATTTTACTGCGTATTTTCGTTCACAAAATATATATGTAGATAAATGGGAAAATTTCCAGCAAAGTCTAGCGAATAAATTTGTTATAAGGATATCGATCGCAATTATATTACTCGCCATATGTCTTCAATATCCAGCAATGAAGACGTGTTGGAAACACATACATATAAATCACACTGGAAGCAGTCAATGAAAACAAATGTGGTGCTGGCTTTTTGGAGACTTTTTGGTTTTCCCCAAGCGTAAGCGCCTTTGTTAAGGGATTCTAAAATCCGATATACCTCGGTTAAATCACACACTTTCAGCGGTGAAGAGGGTGATGCGGAGACGAGGGAATAACCTGCCCGATTAGCAACGACAACTAGGAAATGCCCGGGGAACAACAACCACAACAACGGCTTTTTTTTAAGTAGAATGCATTTTTATATTAAATATTTGAATAACACTGCATTGCATTGAATTAAAATCTGAGATCTCGTGAAAACTTTCGAAATCCATTTAGATTTCCGATATATGTATTTTCATGATTTCTTTTAGTTGAATTTTAAATAGGTTTCAACAAACAAACCTTTTGAAAATTGCAATTTAAATTGAGAA
Source organism: Anomoia purmunda (assembly GCA_951828415.1). Taxonomy (NCBI): domain Eukaryota; kingdom Metazoa; phylum Arthropoda; class Insecta; order Diptera; family Tephritidae; genus Anomoia; species Anomoia purmunda. The sequence goes on from OX639993.1 coordinate 157,674,581, forward strand.
TTTTCATTTCAAAATTTTACAACTTAAATTCAGAAAGTTGCAATTAAAATTGAGAATTTCCATTTAAAACTCCGAATTTTACAATTGAAGTGCAGAAAATTAGGAATTAAGTTCAGAAAACTTTTTATACTTTGCATTGAACGGAAAACATTGATATGTTTGTTATGTCTTTATAAAAAATTATAGTTGCACACAGTGCACAGTTATTATTCAGCCCAATTGCTGATTCCATCGTAGCTCGATGTTCGGAGATTTTATGTAAATGACCTCGTTGAGTCCGAATCGCTACGAAGAAATACGATCAAAGAAAGTATATGGGATGGACTCGGCGATAGCTTTTTCCACGAAAATTCGGACCACGACGGATTCAGTGAGAGTGGAGCTCTATATCTATAAACAAGTATGAATGTATGTAGATATACAGAATAAAATTAAATAACAAATTTTAATGGTGTGTTACAAATACTCCTATGCAATATAAAATTTCTAATTTCCGCAGTGGACATGAAATTTTCTTGATTTTAAATGGAAGCCTGAATTTGAATTGTAATTTTCTGAATTTCTATGACATTGCGTCCTACTTCTCCTCGTCTGAATTTCTTATGTATGCAGATGATCTCTTGATATACTCGGCAATTACGAATATAGAAAAATCTAAATATGCTCGAAGCTAGGATCATCTGAAATCAAGTATTAAGTAATTTTGAATTTTAACAAATATTCTCACGCCACGTACGCTGAGAAGCAGAACCCCTACCCCAAGCGACATTATCTCTCTGGATACGCTTTAAAAACTGCCATCGAATCTAAGGACCTGGGTTTGTACTCGACGCGCGAAACTTCGCTTTTCTACTCGCATTAATTACACAGTCCTTAAATCATATACGATGTTACCTTTTACCTGGCGTACAGTTCCTGCTTTTTAGACTGCTATACCTTGAAATTGCTTTATATATCTCTAGTAAGATCTAGGTTTCAGAAATACTCTTTCATTTGGAGCCATTTCCAGGCCACCCATATTAACTCTACGAGTTTAAAAAATCTTCATTATATTCGTTCTTCGCTCGATAAACTTTAATTAAACTATATATGTATCTTCATATGAGCAACAATGCGGCTTCATCATCTTTGAAAAGTACATATATTTTATTTTCTCATCTGTAATTTTATTATAAACCTCAATTCGATATCTTTGAAGGATCACAATGCTCTCCTTACGAGAACACTTTCGAGCTCTCTATTTCTTATTACCTGCAACCTAATATATAATGGCTTTAACTACTTTTTAAGGGGTTTGTGTTTTATAGTAAGGAATTAATGTTTAGTTGACCGAATTGATAAATAGCTAAATAAATAAAATCAATTAATTGGATTGCAACTTTCTGAACTTGAAACAAAAAGTCTGGTTTTCAATTGCAATTTTCTGAATTTGAAAAAAAAATTATAAATTTCAATTGCAATTTTCTGTACTAAAACAGAAAAAGTGTAGTATGTGGAGGGTAGAAGTTCTTAACCAACGTGAATCTATAGAAGGTTATAGCAAGATAACCAAGGCGAATCCGTTGTATATTTTGTTTGTGTAATTTTGCGAGTGAAATGCCAGAATTTTAATTCGCCTTGGGTTCCCCTTTATTTAGTTTGTAGAACTTTGCGAGTGAAATGTCAAAATCAGAATTCGTCTAGTATGGCTCATGTATTTTATTTGTGTAAACAAAACAACCCAGTGAATTGGGAAGGAAGAGCAAGCATTCAGGTAATGGGATGCCATCATTAATTAATTGAATTAATTTTTGATCGAATATATTACGGCAAAATTTATCTTCGGTTGCTATATGGTGAATCAAATGTAACATCATATCTGAGTTCTAGAATGTTTTTATCTATGTACTATTTTTGATGCTGAAAATCGGTGGTTGTACAATATTTCATAACTAATAAAAATACTATATTTGTGCTTTGTGTTTCGATAATGAGATATTTACTTTCAATATACTAGTAATATTGACAAAACTCTGAGAAACTGTAAACGGCATAACATTCGTTGTATTTATATAATTATGGACTTTTCTCTTATAAAAAGAAAAAGATGGCTCATAATGATTGGAATGGAAATTATAAATCTAGTTTATAAAGAAGAAAAAACTACCGCTGAAGAAACCGTGAATTGTTTGAACATATAAAGGAATTTTTTTTTTCAAAATTCCCTTTTTGATGCAGAAATCTTCCTAGAGCTTTATGTAAAGTGCTGTATGGAATGAGTTGCTGTATATAAACTTATCGATTTTTAACCACAACGATAAAGACCAAGTAATTTCGAAAAAATAATAAGTTTTTTATGTATGAAAAAATGTTATGTTACATCCGAAAACAACAAGGACGAGCAGAATGAGTTTTTTCCATTTAATTATACCTAGAACGTATGAACTGAAAATTTATTACTCATATGTGTATATGGATTATATCGTAGGTTGTGAGTTCGAATGCCGGTGGAGTCATGAAAGAAATCTGATGAGGAGATGTGGTGATCTCCGAAATAGCTATAATTTCTACCACTCCACTCCTGACTGTTGTTGTCTTTTTTCCAATATATTTTTCCTTATACACAGGGCTTGAGCTCACAATTTAATATTGCCGTTTGAAAATTTATTATTTCATTAAAGTTTTTGATAAAAATGAATTGCTTTCTATTATGTCGTATTTCCCACTTCCTAGAATATTCTTTGTTTTGTTTTAGTTTTTATCAAATTAATAAATATTTATAAAAAATTTTATAGTATTTTTCGTTTATTATTAAAAGAAAACTGAATCATTTTCCAATTAAATGAACGATTAAAAAAATCGTTTACGTTCAGCTATAATAAAACTCTCTACTTTTTTTAGTCAGCACTATAAACACTAATGTATATTAAAAAATTTGATTCCCCCCATTTTCAAAATAAGCGGCTCATTTTCCAATTAATTTTATATTCCTATGAAAATTTATGACCTTATTGTTAGCAATAACGTATTCATAAATTTAACTAGATTACTTACAAATACAACACACAGCCAACATGCGCGCTGAATCATCGGGTGGCTGGCATTCGGGAAAGAATGGTTTCAACACGTAAACGCTGAAGGTGAGCGCCACAATCGCCTGCGAACATGGACGCACAATCATACACTCGATCCACAGACGTATGAAAGCCATGAAGGGGCCGAAGGTTTCCATAATGTATGCATAATCTGCTCCAGATTTTGTTATCATTGTCCCCAACTCGGCATAGCAATATGCACCAACCTGTGGAGGAAGTAGAAGTGCAAATTTGTAAAAGTTATCCAAAGTACTTATTTGATACAATTAAAAATTTAACACGTGCTATATAACTGTAGATGTACTACCTACAGTTCTGAAGGAAAACAGATAAGCACCTTCTTCTGAACACTAACTCCCAAAATGTCTTTGAGCCACTAAAAAAAAGGATTAAACTAATGAGTATTTCGTTTATATCAGCGTCGTTATACCTTTCCCTAGATATGTAAATAATCCGAATATTTTGATATCCGAATACTTAATCGAAAAATTCGTTATACTCGAGTTTGCGGATATCCGAAAATCAGAAATTAATGAAATGCAACATAGGGAAAATAAGTAAATGTGTAATAGAGAATAACAATTTGGCGATTATATCATATAGCTAGATGTTGGGGCACACTTTTCGTACAAGTTCTGGTGTGCATCTTGATGGTGCAACACAAATTGAAGGACCTACAATTAACCGCCGACTCCGAAGGACAAATTATTTTTGTGTGTCTCATGACAGAAATTACACTCGAAGGTTTGCCGTTGCCTGACGAGGGGCAACTACAATACTATTAGAAAAATTTTTTCTACATTTTTTGAGGTTACTTGCTCCGGCCATGATTTGAACCTGGGACTTACCGAATGAAGCGCGTACAGGTACATACTCGGCAGCGGCGGCTGCCCAGCTAATGACAATCAGGCAGTTAGAGAGCTGATAAGTTAAATTCAGTTCCATCTTATACTTAGTTTAGACTAAGTATGTATTTAACGTGGTACCAGCTGGTCGTGTTGGAAGAAGAAATGGGCCTCCTCTGCGTTGAAAGGACCAAGTGAAAAAGGACTTGACGACGCGTGGTATTTCCAATTGGTGCCAGTTAGCAAAGCATAAGAGCGAATGGCGCGCAATGCTGAAATCGGTCAAATCGCCTAGGCGTTTATAGCGCCAATTAAGAAGAAGCAGAACTTCCAACTAAGTTAATATTGATATTTGTCAGCCTATGAACCGAAAGAAACCAACAAACGTCCAAATCCTTAAGGACTTATTATACTACCATTGAGAATAAGAGTATTTAAAAAGAGTTATTAAATTGAACTGGCAATTTTCAATCTCCAAATTGTTTTTGAAATCCACAAAATGGAGCGACATCCCGTCTTATGGCAACACTGGCCATGACTAAGAACTCATTCTGGGAATTCGGGCACTTCCTACAACATCAACTACAATTGGTAAGTAATTGTCTGCCAATGTTTTGTTTATTTATTTCTATGATTGACTATTCTGCCATATTTTCATTATGCGTCTGTCAAATGCAGCAAAGTGCTCGGTTTTTTTTATTTCATTCGATGGCGTAGATCTATGCATTAATACTAATGTATATTTATATATAGCCATGAACATATGTATGTATGTATATACAATTTTCATATATATCCGCTGCAGTGAAAAGTCAATCTAGTTAACAAACTTCCAAGTTCATAAACTGCCATTTAATGGGGGATAGCCTTCGCAGTGTAGAAGTTGCAAAGTCAAAATGAAGACGCACATAAAAAAAACCCCTTGCATATGGCGACCGTGGTGTATAAACTATATAAATTAGTATGAACTAAATGAATTAAGGTTGTACAATAGAAAAACAAAATATATGATCAAATTCACAATAATTCAAAAATATAATGAAAAACTGCTAAGTCTCTGGCCCATCATATATCGCGATGGTCAGTAGTGGTAGCAATATGTTTGAATTTAGAGGCTGACTACTTCGCTAACTGGTATGACTGGCTGATGCAGAGGCTGACAACTGATATTTCGTAGGGTATCACTTTGTTCAAAATTATAACGTGGGTGTATTGTTTACGACCAGTAAAAAATAGGGAATCGCTTGTTGGGATAACGTGTTGACCTCAGAAACGGATGTTGAATCGAATCTTTGATCCCCTTTCCGTGAATTTCTAGGCGACTTAGCCACTGGCCATTACCGCCAATGGAATTACCAGATTAAAGTAATTCCTTTAGAAGCGAAAGAGGAAGATCTTACCAAATTTCTGACGATTCTACTTTCGTTTAAGACGTAATCGTAATTTTTTGCCATTTTTATATTCCTTTTTCTAGTTCTATATTCTTTGTACGTTTAGCGTAAACGACCAATTACACTAGTTTACAAGAAAAAAGTACTTGGTAAAAAAATATTTCTAGACGAAAAATAATATACATATGAATTTTTAGACTAGTTTTGGGTCGCTGAATACGTAAATTAGTTTAATTTAATTTTCCAAAGAAGCATTTTCGAGTTATAGGCAAACCCCCTGTTTTCGAGGTCGTTTTGCAGTTACTGCCAAACAACTCCGAAATACCAAATAAACTTAACCTTTATGAATGTATGTATATGAATTTGACTATTGCTCAATTTTTTCCGACACTGTTTCATGAATCGCAATTCTAAAATCGGACCTGAGCTTAGCATACAATTTTGCAAATTTTTAATATCCAGTTTTTTATATATTTTCTAATTGCTAGAGTCAGTTTTATGCCAGAAAATGGCTAAAAAATATCAAAACAATTTCATTTTTTTTTCGAGTTATAAAATTCTGAATAAATTCTGAATAAAAAAAGCCAATCAAATTAGTGTAAAAAATATTTTTTCTACGAGGTACCATATGTGCTTAGAATATAATGTGTTTAGAATATACACTTTACGGATTTTTTTTTTAAATAAAAAATTTATTAATAACCAGCTGACCCAAGCGCTTCGCGGCAGATCCAGTGCCACCGACCGATATAATTTTCAATTAAAATATTTATAATATGTTTCTAATGCATATTTTGAATTTTAATCAAATTTTATGGTAAATACGGGTTTTAGGTATATCTCGACACCAGCGCCACCTATCGGAATTATTTTTTTCACAATAGACACCTTTGCAAACACATCCTATAAATCTGTACTCGATCGGACCTAAGTAGTTTTTGAGTCTATAAATTACGTACTAACAGACAGATAGAGCTTTTTTATATATGATATACGGAAAACCCGGCAGACGTTCTCCTGCCTCTATTTTTTTAATAATTACCTTGAGCTTATATAAGTAGAAGTCGCATTTCGGTTTCTCTTACATATAATTTGTGTTGAATTTGACTTTTCGATCAGCTGGCAAATTTATCTCTGAACGAAAGGTTTGACACCCATATTTTACTACTTCATATATGTAACTGATGTGTTACTTAAAATTCTATTTTAACATGGTCTTTTTTTACACGGGTTTGAAAAAAAATTTAGTAAATTTTCTCGCGCTGCCATTCGATTTAGCGCGATAAAAAGAACTATTTGTTTGAAATTTCAGAGAGAATTATTTTTATAAACTCTAATCTTATGGAATTCCCCTTTAAAATTTGTTTTTAAAGCAGCGTAAATATGCATTTCTATACTTTATTCGCATGATATCCGATGATGATAGTAAAGAGAGCTAAATTATTTTCATCACCTTGACTTTTTTAATTGTTTTGTTTATACATTTTTGATGATTTTGAATTTAATTTAAGAATTGGATTATGTACCTTGAATTTATAAATTTATATTGATTCTTCAAACGAGATTTCAGTTCCTGAACTGCTATAATTTTGTATTAATGCTACTTGGAATAAACTATAAATACAATAATGCTTATGGGAAATTTCATACCAAATCGTCCAGGCAGGTCTTTTTGCCATGAAATTTTTTTATGATTTCTATAGCGAAATCGATGAGACCTGTATTTTATTTAAAATTATTTAAATAAAAAAAATTTTTTTTAATTTAAACTTTTTTTTAACATTTAAAGGTTCATTCTTGAAGACAAAATTATAAAGTCTAATAAATTTTCGAAACATTTTTTTTGGTTTTTTTTTAAATTTTTCTTTTAATTTTAATTTTTTTTTCCATTTAAAGGTTTATTCTTGAAGAGAACATTATAAAGTCTAGTAAATTTTCGGAATTTTCTTTCATGACCGTCTTTCAAATGTGCAAGAAATCAATTGAATATCAACCCAAAAATTTTGACGTGGGACGTCCCAGGGATGCATTTCGAAAGTCTGCGTGTGCGGGTAACTGCCATTGAAGTGTCGATGGCAAATCGTATTAGCTTAAGATTTGATTTCGTTGGAAATGACAAACATTTACGACGACATAATGGTGTACTTAATATTTGTGAAAAAAAGTTAACGCAAATCACTTTTAAGCCCAATCGGATTATTAAGGGTTTTCTGACTTTTATCCAGGAAGTAGTATTTGACGACATAAATGCTATGGAAAAATGGCATACAAACGAAATTGGATTAATGAGAAATGCTACTGAAAAATGTCTACATATAAACTAACCGAAAACAGAAACTAAGAATGGAAAAATCGAAGCAATGCCAAAATTCCGAAAATTTACTAGACTTTATAATTTTCTCTTCTAGAATGAACGTTTAAATGTTAACAGAAAAAAGTTCATAACGATTGAGCCCCTTTTGGCCGAATGATAGAATTTGTTATAAACGAAATATCATTTTTCATATCTTTTTCTTTTAAAATAACCTTTTACGTAAACACAGACAACAGTTTCGAAGGTCGGCCATTTTTCCGCAAAGTTATCACATTTAAAAAAAAAAAAAATTTCATGCACCAATGGCGCGAAATCGAGTTTTTAGACAAATTTTGAAAAATGCCACACGCCGAAAGAACTCAAAATCAAGCAAAATGAAAATCGATTTCGATGTAGAAACTATTAAGAAATTTCATGCAAAAAAAAAGACCTAACCCTAACTTCATCGACGTTTTGGTATGAAATGACCCATATACAAATTTTATTTGGCTTTTGTAAAGACTCTCATAATAGCTTGGTTTGCATGAAATATTTATTTTAACTATTTTTTATAGGATATGGAAGTAATCCCATATTCTTCGAATGCCCTCATGTCTTTTTACACGATTTTCGGAAAGTATCTGCCGTGTAAAAACAGAATTAGGTGTAATTTAATTAAACTCGACTTTTCAAACAGGTGGTAAGCCTCTCCAAATTGTTTATACTTCAATTAAATTTGACTTTTCAACCCTCACACAAGCATCAAATATACTTTACGACCGTTTCTCATACCTATCAAATATATGTACATACAAAAAAATTTCACAAAAATCGCTCGAGTCGATTCGGCGGAGTGCCACCACAGACACTGTGACACGAGACTTTTATATAAATCGAGTACTCACTCACCATTGAAAAGAGACCGGAAATAACCCATACGATGAGTGACAAATTTACGCTGCCCGTATTCATCAGCACACCCGTAGGCGAAACGAAGATGCCGGAACCGATGATGGAACCAACGATCACAGTACAACCGTTGAGTAAACTCATTTTCGCCTTCAACGTCACCTCACCACCATCGCCGCCCCCATTTTCAGCCGATACTTTTGGCGGCGCATCGCCATGGCCATTAATTATTGAACTTTTCCGTGAGGAATTTTTACGATTTAACGATTCAGTCTCCATATTTGTGTAAAATTTATGAATGTATGTATGTATGTATGTAATTCTCTTGAATATCAAAATGTTAGTTGGTTGATGCTAAACGAATTAACGGCAAAGATGTGGGTGTGTGGGTGGGTGTACGGCTGTTTATAGCTGCTTTTACGCAAATCTGTAAAAAGAAGAACGTATTTAATTTTTCAGAATAGGTTGAGTAAATAAGTTTTGAAAGAGTTTGCTTGTAGTATACTTAGTATAATAAAAAATACTTTGTTTGCATTTGGCACTTTATTAATTGAGAGATTCTCGCTTGGCATTATTTCCACATAGTAGGTGACTCAAATGACTGATTACATGATGATATTTCCACAATATGTACAATATTTTTAACGCTAAGTTGTTTGGTTAATTTTTTGTAGAACTTTAGTTCGTTCTTTTTCAAAAATTCAAAAAATTGCGTTACATTTTTTAATCAGAATTTGTTAGTTTTGTGGCTCATTTGCTTTTAGTTTAAGAAAATGCAAGTATTGTATGGCTTAAAATTTCAATTCATTTTTGAAATTTTGATTTTGGGAACTATATGGCAGACGATATGCAAGATCGCCAGTACCAAAAAATAACAAAACTAACGAGAATTTTTATACAATCAGTCCACCTAAAATGTTTGTAAGACCAAAAGTTGAAAAACTTGTCAAAAACCAGAAAAAAAAAATAAAATTTGTGCCACTTCAGACTTGCTGAAAAACTCGAACTTGTTGAGTTTTATAAATTTTATGCAAGATATGAAATTTTAATTTATATTATATTATATTATAACCGATACAATCTTGGTTATCGCCGAAATTGCGAGAAATGTGGAGTATTTATGGGAGAGAGATTACGCCGTCAGGTACTATCGTTCACCCCAGTGAACGAACATCTCGACGAAATCCACATTAGAGCGAGATTTTTCAATATTTCGCTGATTTACGCCTCCGCCCCTAGGGAAGACAAGTTCGATGTGACCAAAGATCACATATAGGAGCGTTTTGAGCGCGCGTATGAACGCTACCCCGGTTATGATATAAAACCCGTGCCAGGCGATCTTAATGCCAAGGTGGTAAGGGACCTTTGCTTCCACAGTCGGTAATTTCAGCATGCTTCCAGTTTCTTAGACCTGCGCACTATTTGAGTTGCTAACATCGACTCGGATCATCATCTGGTCGCAGCCACAGATATCTGCGCACAATGGGGCCACACTTGCTCATTACGTACCGCCGCTGAAGAGGTCATTGGTTTTTAGCGAGTGCGAAAAAATTACTGATACGATGAGGAGTGCCGCGCCGCCATGGAAAAGAAAGATGCCGCTAATGGGGTCACGCTGAGATTGGGCGCAACGCGAACTGTGCGGAAGAGTTATCGGGAGTTGAAGGAGGAAGCGAAGCGCATCTTTCGAGAAAAGAAGAGAGAAGCCGAGATGCGCGAGTGCGAAAAGCTGGAGATGCTAGCCGATAGGAAAAACGTTACAAAAAATCCATCAGAAGGTATGGCGGCATACAGAAGATTTCAAGGCTGGGGAAATTTCCTGGATGAATGAAAACGGCGACCTGATAACCGACAGCTACAGTACACTAAAACTGGGGAGAGAGCATTTCTTCAAGCTACTTAATGGTAGTGGCGCGGAAAACAACGAAGATGATGAACCCGAACCTCCAATCAATGTGGACGTAGTCGAAGTACCGTCGGGTACTTGGATGAAACCCGAACAATAAGACCGCTGGTGCTGACGGACTGCCAGCAGAGCTATAAAAGTGGGGCGGCTAGGGGCTGGTAAAGTGCATGCATCAGCCCATTTGATCCAACGGAGAATTTTGGGCTGAGCAATGGCGCAGTAAGCCCTCTTTCGAAGAACCAAAACCACACTCTATAAGTCTCTCATCATGCCCGTGCTGTTGTATAGCGCAGAAGCATGGGCGCTGTCAGGATCGTATGAGACGGCCCTTGGAGTGTTCGAGAGAAAAATTCTCCGAAATATTTTTGGGCCTCTACGTCTTTGCGACGGCGAATACCGCAGGCGATGGAACGATGAGCTGTATGAGCTTTACCGCGACATAGACATAGTCCAGCGAATTAAAATACAGCGGCTACGTTGGCTGGGAAATGCCGTGCAAATGGATGAAAACGGTCCAGCTTGTGGTGGTGGAAGAAGAAGAGGGCCTCCTCTGAGTTGGAAGGACCAAGTGGAAAAAGACTGGACGTCGCTTGGTATTTCCGATTGGCGCTAGTTGGAAGGAAGAAGGAGTCACTGGCGCAATTTGTTGAACTCGGTCAATATCGCTAGACAGCTCGCACAAGTGCGTACAATGAATTGAGTGTCGAGAAGCTCGCGAGGCTTACGATATTGAAATTGCTCGCGAGAAATTGCTTCTCTGGTGGTATCGAGAAATGTTAGGCTCTAAATGATATGGTTTTTGTTAATAGTAGAATGAACTTAAGTTTTATAGAAAATAAACCAAAACGACTTAGGGTTACAAACATTGTAAATATGGTAAACAAAAAGTCACCATATGATCAGTTGCTTGCGTCACTGTATGTACTGTACACACAACCATACAACTTAATAATTTTCACACTCTCCACCAAAAGGTCGGATGAGTATTTGAAAATTTTATACTGCTGGAATTGCGGAATTGCAAATAAAAAGTGCGGATACGAGCAGAACTTTCGACTCCCGCCGAGAATGTTGTAAAATTTCTACCCCACGCAAATGGTCAGCAATTGTTTGTTGTTATATTTATTTACACACAATACATACATACTCATTTAAGGTGTGCGCCTCTGTGGGCCATCTGCATTGCTATGGAAATTATTTGTATTGTAAACATACACACACTTTACATACATTTACGCATACATATACACACACATACTTATTTACCTAGTTTAGCAAATGTTTATCAGTACATTGGCGTAATTGAATGGACAGCTCAATACACTCAAAGAAAAAATTGTACAGGTTGAAGAAAAACATCTGCCAAATGAACGAAAAATGGGAATGAAATGGCGCTTAAAAAATATTTATTGCTTTTGGAGACAACAGATGTCATTACGTATAGGCTTTTATTTATTTTGACGGAACCTTTACTTAATGGAGTGAAAATATTCTTATTTGATGAAAAAATTACATTAAAAGAAGGACTATTTTGCTTAAGTTCTTTTGCTATTTTTATTCAGTGTAGTCGCATGCTGTCACGTACATGTACTTAGTACATTAACGCATGCTTGTACTCGCAGGTGCTGGAGCTTGACCGACATTGACATTGATAAATTATGCTATAAAGAAATGGCATTAACTTTAATTTAATTTATATTAAAATAAATTGAATAATTGCACTCATTCGTTTATGAGAAAACGCTGTTACAATTAAAATAATTTTTGGTTTGGATTCTGTCGACGACTACGATTCGACTACTTTAATTGTAATTCTATTTTTAAGGATGTGTTTGGTTCGAATTCCGTTATTCTTCCATTTTTCAGTGTTATCATACGAAAATCTATTCTCAAATACATCATCGTATGACCTGTCTGAAGAAGCAAAAACAAGAAACAAAGAGATTGTTGTAATCGTTGCCATGGATTACTTTTATTTTTACCTCAATAAAAGTCTTATATTTGTTTGTACATACTATATTTATTTTATAAATTCATTTTATCTGTAAACTTCTTTAATTAAGATAAACATTATCTTCCTTAAATCGCATTTATCTTTGCACATTTCTGGAATCAACTCGTTTAAATTAAAAATTTAAAAAAAGGTTGAGTTGGGTTGGAAATTTCAAAAATCCGATGCAAATTTTTATTTAAATTTAAAATTACTACTCTTTAGTTTGAAAATTCTAACCACTTTTATTTATTTAAATATACACAAAAATAAACTAGTACGAAAATTTTGATTTTTACGTATTTCCCTCACTAATTAAAGTTTTCGTATATAATTTGTGTAAATTTGCTAAATTTTCTAATAAAATTATCGATGCCCATTTTACAAATTTTTTTAATTTTGTAAATATACTCTAATTGAATTTTCATATCAATTTTGAGCGAAGTTGTAATGTTATTTATTGAAATAATGAGGTTTTTGATTTTTTGTAAATTATCGTTATGCGAAAGGTGCGAATGATTTTTTTCCGATTTCTATAATTTTCAAAATACTCATTTGATATGAAAAGTGTGTATACAATTTCACACATTTTTTAGCAATCAAATTTAGAAGCTTTCGAAAGTGTTACGATGCCCACGAAACTTTAAATCTTATCAAAGAATTCTTGCGTAAATGGTTAAAAATTCTTTTTGAAAAATTATTTTTGGCAGCCATTCGTCCACTATGCATCGTCTTGTAAAATATTTTTCATAAATGACATGAACATAATAATAACATATCAAAACTATGCATATACGAAAAATTTTCATAGGGAAGCCATAAAAAAAACCAAGTGATAAAAAAATTGCTTTTACTGAACTTTTTGTAAAAGTATGAGCTTGCCGACGGCAACGTTGCTCACTAGCAGATTTTGTCCTTCCGTGATCATAAAGAATACAAAAATAGTAGGGCATCGAAAATAAATAAATTCCCCAGTACTAACTTTTGTTTAATACTTTGAATTAGAGCCATAGCGGTTATAAGATAAATTGATAAAAGTCATCGATAACTATTATTTTGTGGCTGAAATTATGAAAGTTTTTTAATAATGATTAAGACCTAAATATATACATATATATATATATATACTAAATATATACATATATATGTACATATATGATGGACAAGTTCTGTAGTGCGATTCACTAATTGGTTTTAACGATATTCGCATGGTTAATTCATCTTAACGAATATTTTAACGATTTTGTTATTCTGTTGTCATTTTTTAACGATATTCGCTATCGCCGGATCAGCCGCTGTCGTTAGTTAGTCGATTATCGAAAACTAAACGACAACAAATTGTATTAACGTGTTTTTTTTGAATGACAAAAGTTCCCCATGAGCTAAGTGGAGTTTCTGCATTCCCATTGTGGCTATGGGTCCTGCTCATATTTTAATCTTGTTTATTTTTAATTTATAGACAAACGATGCTAATAAAAAATTTTAAATATAAAAGCTAAACACTCTGGAACACAACACGATTCATAAATGTGGAGCTACTCATAATGGAGCGAATTTTGAAAACCATGTTTTTGATTGTAAGCTTCATTAATGATTTGAAAATTAAAAAATAAAAATAATTTAATTGAAAAAATATTTCAAAAACTATTTGCAGGTGATTTCGGAAATTCCTTGGAGTCGTGATAACTCTGTTGCCAAATCACCCAGAGGAGGGCCCGAAATTCCGATACAATGAAGCATTGTAGAGTGAATCGCACTACTGGACTATTTCGGCACTATTTTCAGACTAAATATTTCGGAAATATCTCAGGACCCTTTAGTAGTTCAGGACTGGTTCATCACTGTAGCTACTACTACTACTACTATCACTACTACTACTAATTACTAATTCCTACTACCCCTGCTACTAGTAACTAAAACTGACTACTAATAACTAATACTACTACTAATTACTACTACTACTAACTAATAATAATTATTACTGATTTTATATATATTATTACTGTTATCACTACGACTACTACTGCTGCTACTATCATCACTATGACTTCTACTAATTACTACTACTATTTTACTAATGCTACTACTAATTACTAGGTACTACTATTTTGACAAATTTTTACTACTAGTCTTACTAATGCTACTAACTACTACTACTATTTTTACTAAATTCTACTACTATTTTTATTAATTCTGCTACAAATTTTTTTTTTACTAATGCTCTTAATTACTATTTCTATTTTTACAAATTTCTACTACTAGTCGTACGAATTCTCTTCACTATTTTCACTAATGCTCCTAATTTCTACTACTATTTTTACTAATGCTACTACTAATTTCTACTATTTCTACTACTATTTTTACATATCATATTATTAGTATTAGTAGTAGTATTACCACTACTTTTTTTACTACTATTTTCGCTAATGCTTCTACGAATTAATATTAATATTTTTACTATCTCTTTTTCGAATCGGCACAGAAGTTATACTTCTGGCTCAGGCTCTTAGGTGCAACGCGAGTTTTTTATCTGTGATAATTATATGCGAAAGACTTTCATAAGAAAATTTGTCTAAAACTAATAGTTATGGAAGTCGTTTGAAGACTATAAAATGTATCTCACTGATAATTATTATCACAACGATTTTATGATATATGTAAGTCTTAAAATTAATAGTCACCAGATTAACTATGACATTTTTGAGAAAAGAAACATCGTTCGGATTAGTTTTGATGGAAAATTATAGTACAGCACGTTTGAGTTTTTTATTTATTTGTACTTAAAGATTAAGGGGTTCACAAGGGGTATTTTTATAACAATTAAAAATTTGAAGATTTAGAGCTTTAATGCCTAAACACCTCACCTTTAGCTATTTTTTACTAATATTTTTTTCCGAAGGCATTACAAAAGTTGTTACATATATTTTACATAGCGTTGCTATTTAATGTGTTTTTTAGAAAATTCGAATAAATGATGAAAAAATATGGAAAGATCATTTCCTTAGGCATCAAAGCTGTAACTTTTAAAAATCGTGTACTTGTGGTACAATGACCCAACAATGATAGTAGCAAATTTTAACAATCAAATGCCTTTCACTTAGCTACACACTACCAGCTCTATTATTCGACAATAAATAGAAGGGCAATTAGGCAGAGAGGAGAAAAAAAACCAGCAAAAAAGGTAGATGGAGCCGTAATGCGAGAGCAATAATTCATTTATGAAAATAAATTGCTTTCTATGATAATTCAAATCACCGTCAATACTCGTAATCTTTTAGTGTGCTATTGTAAAATAAAAAAATAAAAATTAACGGTTGGAACAATTAAATAAGCTTTGAAATTTAGAAGAAAGTATTTTCAAAATCATTACGTACAATGAGAAAGGGAATAATTAGCAAAACATAAAAAAATACAGTGCAAGTAATTTTATATATTTTTGCAAGTCACACAACAAGAGCATATCATTTAAAAATAAACTTTTATCTTGCAGAATTGTGGAAATGTTTACATATTAAAACTGAAAAATATATTTACTATAAATTGTAGCCTGTTTACTTATCACCATGCATATACATATATACATACATACAAACCTAAAGATATCAAGTCTAGCCACTTTGCAAATCAATCTGCATACCAACTTTGTAGGCAGGGCGATCGCAATTTCAAAGTATCGCCCCTATTTACTTTGTATGCGCTTAGTAACTCAATAAATAGTTAATTAATACGTAATTAATTAATTAATTAATTCAAAATAAATAAAGAAATAAATGAGTTTGGCATATTTAATTTAATTCTAAGTGGGGTGTGGGCAGAGCTCAGCTGTTTTTTTTTGTTCGTTTTTGCTTTTCTTTTATTTTGTTCGAACTGATACGAGTAAGAGCTTTTTGGTCTCAACAGATGTCAGGTTTTTTTTTGTTTTATATTGTTTGCGACACATTTCGGGACTATTGTGTGCTGTTTTGAATTTGAGTTAACGCGATTTGATCTTAATATTACTATTATACCCGAGGGCACTAAAACCCTGGGTATTATAACCTTGTTGACATTTGTAACAGAAGAAAGCCACCGATATGTATATAGACCATTATATAGTATATACATATAAACCAAAATTTTCAGAATGAAAAGAGCAACAGATCAAGCCATGTCTATATGCCTGCTCGTTCGTCCGTCAAAGTTTTCGAATGTACGCTTGGCACGTTTAAAGTGTAATAATTTATTTTTCGATGAATTCTACCTTTCTATCGAAAAGCGGGAGGCGCATTTTGGAGAGGCATAAAGCGAAAATACATTTTTTTTAAATTCGAACTGCTATTTCGATGTTGTTTGGGCTGCCGCAAAATATTTTAACGATATATATAATATTGCCGAAGTAGACATCATCCAAGAAATGCTGAGTACTTGTTGTTCGATCTCTTATTGAGAAAAAAGCGAAACAATGAAAAAACGATATTCAAAAAAGTTAGAAGTGAAAGATAAATTAATTTGTCAAGTTTGGTTTGGAGGGCAATCGGTATCGGTTCTGTGCCATTTTTCATGCCAATATACGTCAACTTTTCACCCTGCTGGAACAACAGAAGATCAAAAAGAAACAAATATATAATAGTCGTCGAAATTTTTAAACTGAGATATATTATATTAACTGTTCATTGACCTTTGGATAGAATGTCTACCCAAAATTTAACAGTAAAATAAAACATATCGAATAAAAATCGAGCTGAAACTCAAGGACTTAGTCACGAAACTATTTTTGAATCGATTAATTTTTTTTTGCTATGTAATAAACAAGAGTAAACGGTTATGTGTTTTCCTACCTTATGAGAAGAGTTTTACCAAAGCCATTCTCGTCCGCCTCATTACATTCAAAACTTAGAGACCACTATATTCCCTAGATTGATCAACAATCAGTGAAATTTTTGAACTGTTTAGTTAAAAAGGACATAGACGATGCGAACATTGTTACAAGGAGAGTATAAACAAGGATAAAATACAGAGCTTATATATTGCTTTTGCTCAGTGTGCGTCAATTGCATAAACGAAATCTAAAATTTGGTTTCGTAGTAAATAAAATACAAACGATTTGATTGCACAAAACATTTGAAATTTTATTATGGGTAGAAATCTACCCACAGGGTCAGAAAATACATATCAATCTTCAGGTCAACAAACGGTGGATCTATTGCATATAAAAAGTACTGTTTATTTGAAATAAAAATTTGCGCAGAATACTTAAAGTTCGATTTCATCCGAACTTTGAATGTTCTTTAATTGTTTTCATAATGCTCTCATATAAGCAATTTTTTCGACAAAAATAAAAAAAACGTCGTAAGTAAATAAAAAGTTCAAACAAGTAAAACTTACACAAAAAGGATATGATGGATAAAATGAGAACGAATCATAGAGCGCGAAATTGAAGCGGCAGAGAAAGACGGAAAGGCTTCATAAAAATTGCATACAAACTTTTTCAAGAAATACAATATTCACTCACACAGCATTTAACACAGTAATAAAACTTAGGGCAGGTGCAACAAAAAGAACGCTGCCTGAATACACTTGAGAATTTGGGGCCCTGCGGTCACCGTAGCCGAGTGTGTAGCGTGTGTGTACGCTTCATTGGGTGGGCCCCCGGTTCAAATCCTGACCGGAATAAGTAACCTCAAAATTATAATAGCGATCGCCACTCGACAGGCAATGGCAAACCTCCGAGTGTATTTCTGCTATGAAAAAACTCCATTCGTAGTCGGCATAAAAGTGTACGAGTAGGTCCCTCAATTTGTGTTACAACAAAAAGACGCACACCACAAATTGCTCGGCCAAAATCGCTTAAACGATTATAGCGCCAATTAAGTAAGTAAGTAAGTTGCTAGCCCTATTTATGAAAAACAAAACAAGGACTTAGGTAGAACCACAGGTAACAACATAGAGAACCAACACAAAATATTCCTCAATAACATAATTATCGACATTTTCTTCCTAAAGATGTCATAGAAACGACCGTGAAATAAACCAAATTTGTTTAGTACATTCCCGTACATACAGGGTTTCAGGTCCTTACTTTCATGAGGAGCTTCTATAAACTACATATAAATACGAACCATTAGACGTTAAGAAAGCAGAACGAAAAATGACACAGAAGATGGCACAATGCCAGAACCGGTTAGTCGGCAAACAAAACTAGACCACGGATAACTAATTACATCCGTTCCAATTTATGCATTATGGATAGGGATGAGACTACATAAAACGAAACATCTGGATATTCTGGTATCATAGTTCAATAAAGATATGAGGGCTTGCAGTCGTGGAATAGTGTGCACTTTGGAAATCGAAAGTTATTAAAAAATTATTCACAAAAAGTAAATTCGTTGATTTTTTTTTGGATATCCGAATATACAAATATTAATCGGATATACAGATAATTGCACCAATGAATTCCACCTTTATTTATGGAACGCTTCATATTGCAAATATAAAGATAACGAAAAATAACACTAAAGATGGTACAGCAAACCAAATTTAATAAGTATACATTAGGGTGTCTCCCCAAAAAAAGTTGCGGTTTGCCATCGCTAAAATAATTCGAAGATATATTAAGATTAGCGGAAGTAAGAGCTGAGACTAAAAATATCGAGTTTTTGATTTTCTCTTTTTTATATGAGTAATAATTATGAATAACCATTGCACTAAATTCAAAAAAGAGACCTACGATTCGAGGTTTATACGTATAAGGCTGATTTAGAGATAATTTACATTAAATATGAACAACTTAGTTATTTATTTAGTTAAGCTATGATTTGAAATATCAGAAAAGCATTAATTTGCTGTTGCCAAAAACTGTTGTTCGGATCTGGCTTAGTCCGGGGCAGATGTTGCACGACCTCTTCGACGATCCATTTAGTAGATGACTACGACTCCGATAATGGAATTTTGTATAAAAGAATTTTTTTTAACTGCGTTATTATTTTTTTGAGTCAATTTTCCAAAAAAATGGTAAAAAATAGCTTTAAAAATCTCATTATTATTATTTCGTTGAAAGCTTTTGAGTTTAATCTGTATTATAAGCAGAGGCATTTTTTTTAATATTTAAAAAATTTACTGATATTTATAAAAAAGCTGAATTTTCGGAGATAATTACAAATGGATTCGGCTTACGTAATTTTTTAATATTTTTCCGAAATGTTTTCTATTTTTTTAAATACAATGAATTTTATAACTCCTTCCGATGGAAAACTAGTACAGATTTTTTGAATAGGGGGATATGCACCTTAATGTGTATATATAAACTTTGAAAACTGCCGTAACAAAAAAAAAAAAAAAAACAAAACGCAGAGAACCATACTAGCTATAAAGCTTAACAATCGTAATAGATATTTATTTACTAGTGGTAGGAGAAAATTACACAAAAAAAAAAACAATATTAAATTATGGTATCCTTGTAGTAGAAACGGGTAATTGATTTTTATTTTTTAAATTATTTGCGCTACTAGTGTTTCAGAGTTAAATATGATTTATTTATGGAAAATCAATAACACCAATAACAATACCATATGTGTATGTATATACAAGTATAAGCTTTAGCTAAGAGGCATAACTGGCTACATACAAACAGACATACATATTTTAAATTAATTTGCATTCAATTACCAATTTATATATATATGCGTATTAACATAAGCCTGTATATATGTAGTATATGTGTCTAGCAACCGGTGTTTCCGATCGCCTTCATCAGCGAACAGGTGGGCGAATTTTGTGAAATGACAAAAAAAGGTGAATAAACTAACTAGCCAGGGTGTTTACTCAGTAAAACGTCTTATTTTGCATTTATGAGCCGCATTTGAATAACTGGGTGGTACACAATGTTGAACATATTTACGCATACAATACATACATACTAGTGAATATATTTATGTATATGCTACAAATAAGCTTCTTCAACTTGTTTATTAAACTGCAAAATCATTGTACATATTATTGAGAGCTGCAATTCGATTTAGATAAATATATTGAGTTAGTTAATGAAATCTACATCATCTGGATGGTTATGGAACCAAATAAGTATATGTATTGTACATATAAGGGCTTGAGAAGAATTGGTCCGTTTTCACTTTTATTTATTAAACGGGTTGTAGAAAAAACTCTATGCTACTTAACATACCGACCTTTACTCAAATTAAAATTTTGCTGCATTTAAAGTTGTAATTTTAATCTAATTTCGGATGAAACCGAATTTCGAATACCCGGCCCTCATTTTTATTTCATATAAACAATACTTGTTGTATAGAATAAATCCAGTTAATATTATACTCCTAATATAATACTCTCCATTTTCCAACATTTTAATTTCGTGACATAAGGCACATACAGTCTGTCTAGTAGAAGCTGCTGGTAAACACGAAAAGGCGTCCAAATCCTTTTTCTGAGAAACATCCCCAAACATGGACCTTCACTGGGTGTTTAACAGTTCGTTGGAACAATCGATTGTTAGCGGTACACCAAGATCGATTTATGTTACTATTTGCCCAAAATGAAGATTCATCCGTGAATATTACATTATTCCAATTCCGTTCTGAATTGGCGCAGGCCCAGGCGAGTCTTTTTTCAACGTGTGATGATGAGAGCAACGGTTTTTTAAGAGAGCTGCGGTATTTGACGTCGTTAGCGCCTAAACGTTTTCGAATTGTCTCTACCGATATTTGAACAACACTTATCTCTACAACTTCTTTAGCTTTACGCAACGATAAGCCCGGCTTCGTCGCAAACAAATCAAGGATCTTCTTGTCCTGCTTTGGTGAGGTCTTTTTTTCAGGGACCCGCCCAGGCAAATCGTCGACATTTTTTACTTATAAATACCGATTCGTCCACTTCGTTACGAATGACTTCGACTTCTTCATATATTTTGCTGCAGCTAAACGTGACATTTTCAGCCCTCTAGGGTGTAGACAAAGAAATACAGCTTCAAATCGCTTCTCGTACGCGGAACTCATTTTTTAAAACAACGTGCACTTTGTAATAGTTCACGAAACTGACAGTTTTTGCAATGCGTACTACAAAAATGATGTCGCTACCAAGGTGCATTCAAATTATTTTGATAACGGCACTCTATGTGCAAATTTTGCCGATCACGCTTCTACTAGACAGACTGTATACCCTAATATTATTACATCTAGCCTATGTTTGACCGGAAACCACATGAACCCAGTGGTAGAAATTTCATAAAAATCTTACTTAGAACGTCTATACAAGACACACACACACATTCATTTGTATATAAATAAGAGCTCTATGTTAATACGCTGACAAAATTTAACGATCTGACAGTTGTCATATGTATGTACTGCGCCTAAAACTATGACGCAGAATATAGTTTACGTCGTTGCCACGTACTCAGTAGAACATACCAACTACAACGACTTTTCTAATCATTAGAGAGCTGAAAACCATTTACTCCGCAGTTCATCATCAGTTTATAAGCACCGTGCGGTGAGATAGAAGATATTTTTTTCATTAAAAACCGGAGTCTTAGGTGCATTTCCGAAATCATCCAGCTAGAGGTAAAAAATATGAAAATTTGTATGCTTAGTTAGGATAAATAATAGGGGGTCTCTTTAAGTATTTCAGGATTGCACGAAATGCAACTATCCTATACCAAAATATGCAAGGGTTGGAGAATACTCCGTCGCAGAATACTCACGCTTGCTCCACTTCTTATTGCTTGCTGCATTTTCTTTTTAGCGGGAGGCGCAACTTCTTCAGCGATTTTTATCAAAAATATTAAATGAAACTTTAATAGTTAATAAAACCATATGAAAATATATACAACTTAACTTTCCCAACACAATATCAGGGTGGCAATTACGAAAATATGAAGAATGGATAACATCAGATGCACTTACTCCTACTATTCACCACATGGTGTGTTTTATATAATATTTGCAAGCTTTTTCATGATAGACTTTTATAACCGAGCCCACAGATTATTATAGATTTGTTCATCTAACGGTTGTTTGTAACAGCACGCAACGAGCCAGATAGTAACCAAAATTCTTAGAATGCATACCGAAATGGATTCAAAGTTATGTAGATATACTCGTATTAATTACAACTAAATGTAGTTTTTTAGTTTGTGATCAGCTACTAATGATTTGATATCGAAAAGCATTTCAAATTGAGATTAAATTGGAAAAAACGGCAAAAATGTGTATTTCGTTTTTGTAAATATTTAAGGTAAGTGCGCCATCTTCTTATACCAAGACCCGATAAACTTTATACCTGCATAAGTGTATCTTTATTCTCTCTCCAATGCCATATCAAAATTCAAGATTGGTTGACAAATATTGAAATTATAATAAAGAAAACAGTTCGAGGATATATTTGAAATTTCGAGTATGCATTTTTTTGGTTTTTTTTAAGAGAAAGACCCAACTTCGGCCTTTGACCATGCTCGGCCACTAAAGTTGGGTTCGGTTTAGGTTCAGCGTCGGCTAAAAAACCGAACTTTGGACGAACATTTTTAAATTTTTATTAATTTAAGCATTCTATAAAGTTTTACTTTATTCAAAAGCAAGGAAATTGGGGTCCACATGAACGCAAGTCGAGAGATGTCGAAAGGCGGTTTTGCTTGTCCGAAATGCTGCTGGAACGCCACCAAAGGAAGTCTTTTTTGCATCGGATTGTTACTGGTGATGAAAAATGGATCCATTACGACAACCCCAAGCGCAAAAAATCAAATGTGAAATTCGGCCAACTAGCCAAATCAACGGCTAAGCCGAATATCCATGGCGCGAAGGTAATGATTTGTATTTGGTGGGATCAGAAGGGTGTGCTGTATTATGAGCTACTAAAACCGGGTGAAACCATCAATGGAGAACGCTACCGAACACAATTAATCCGTTTGAAGAGAGCAGTAGCCGGAAAACGCCCGGAATATGCGACCAGGCGCGCGGCAATAATTTTCCACCATGACAACGCTCGGCCCCACGTTGCTATTCCGGTTAAGAACTATTTGGAAAACAGTGGATGGGAAGCTTTACCCCACCCGAATTATATCCCAGACCTTGCCCCTTCTGATTACCATTTGTTCCGATCGATGCAGAACGCCCTCACTGGAATACGGTTCACACCAGAGCAGAATATCAAAAATTGGCTTGATTCATTCTTGGCTGCCAAGCCGGCGCAGTTCTTTTGGGATGGGATCCACAAATGCCCAGAAAGATGAGAAAAAGCCATAGCTTCAGATGAGCAATACTTTGAATAATACTATTGTACATGTTTTTCTTAAATAAACGTTCAAATTTTGGAAAACCCCCGCACGAATTAAGTTATAGACCCAATATGATGAACCGAAACCGACGCGATTTAAACAAACGTATGCCACTTTTTTAATAACAATGAAACTCTCTTGAGTTTTTAACAATTAATTTATTATTACTTATTTTCGACATTGAAAATTATCGGTTCAAGTTGGCCAAAAAAAATCGGTGTTCGGTGGTTCTCTATTTTTTTTTAATTTTTCTACGTAGTGCAATTTTTTCGGTAGTGCCACTAGAGAACACACCACATACAATTTGCCGGGTGAAAAATTTGTGTATTATTTATTGTAATTGAGAAAATAAGACAGATGCGTAACTCCAATCGTTTGAGATGATAAGGATTCTTGGAATCAGGTCATCTTCTTATCTTGATTTACAATTAAGGATAGTCGCTTTGATTATATTGGACATTCGTTTTTTGGCAGCAGGTTTGGTTCGATTGCATGATCGAGGTGATTTTATATTTTGGAGATGAATTATAGGCGCACCAATTTTGAGTGGCAATATGAGAAAACTAAACGAATTTGGCTTTTTCCCTTTATGAGGCGGGCACTGCGCAATTTTCCAAAATCAGATACATGTACCTAGAATTAAAGGAAAATATGGTGTATAGTAATTCCTCCTTAAATGGGGGCTTGGGTCCGCCTTTTTTTCCAAAATGCTACACAGTTTGATCTATACGACATATTTGAATACCCAACTGTCATTTATCTGCACCGCATAATAGAGGAGATAACACGAATTAAAATTATCTCTTTCATGGGGGACCACCCTATTTCCAAATTTATATACAATACATATCCTATATTGTAGAGCTCGTGTATATCGACTAGTCGACTAATCGGTTAATCGATTAGCTAAAGTTGTTTACCAAAATAGTCGATTTTTCGACTAGTTGTTTTCTTTTAATAAATTTATTGTTTTTTTTTTTATATGTGTAAGTGTAAATGTTTACGCTTATTCAGAAATCTCGTTTTTCATTATAATGAAGTTTTTATGAATTTATTGTGAGTAGCTGTCACTAATCGAATAATTTCCGTTAGCCGATTTTCAGACTATTCGAAGAGCCGAAGTGAAGTATTCGACGTATTCGACGTATTCGATTATCAACTATCAAACAAGTTTAATTAACTGACTTTTCGAGTTAAGTTCTTTGGACGCATAAAAAGGACACACATTCGTTTTTATATAAAATAATAATTATTTTTATTGTATTAAAGAAGTACATTTTATTTGAAATAACAGCATTTATTTAATGTATTTGAAATTCATTTGTATTAGACCGTAGACTCTTTTTAATTTTTTGGTATTTGGACTTATTCCATTAACAATGCCTAGTGTCATTTAATACGTTACATTCCAAACATGTAATTAATATCTGTGTTATGAAAATATTAGTCACCATTCTAAATAGAAAAAAAACTGAATTATTTCGATTACAAATCATAACCTAAATTCGTCAGCGCTGATTGCAAATTAAATTTAATAATAAATCAGAAACACTTCTCAAAACATTAGTTGGTATTTATTTTACTTTTCTATCGCCGTTATGTGCACTCAAGCTTGACGAAAAGCTAAGTGCGAAATTTACCACAGTAGTAACCTTAACCCCGTTTTTAACCAAAAACAAAATATTAAGTTAGTAGTTTTTTTACAGCCTACACAACAAACTTCGATTTGTACTTACTAGTTAAATTTTTAATTGAACTTCTCAATATAATGAGGTTTAATTTACAATCGATTCATTGCATACTTTGCATAGTTATGCATTTCAGACACCTTCCCCTTCGCCCAATAAATACCTCAGTTTTTGTGTAAAGTCGCTATGATAAATTCAATTACGGAATTTATTTTATAAATCAGTTGGTTGTGTGCCGGAGTGAATGGCATAGGCAAAATACATATGTCTTATAGTAACAACTCTAAAGCAAAATAATTAGCTAATTGAATGATTGGTGCCACACAATACAGTCGGTTTAATGGAATTTGTAGTCATTTACAAATTATTGTTCCTTTCGACGCTTTTAATAGTAATATTACTTTTTCAATTTGAAAGGAATTTTCGCAAGTGGAGCTCAAATTTTGTGCCAATTAAATATATTAAAAATATTTACTTTATTTAAGTAGTCATTTCTTGCAAGCGAACGGATATATTCTAGGAAACGAACTTAAAAACCCAAAATTCAACAGACCTCCAAGTGAAGTTGCTTTCGACTACGTATTGGCAAATCAGTTATACACAAAATTTAATAAACAGAATCTTTATGTAACACTTCTCAAGTCAAGTCAAGTTAAGCTAAGTATGCATAACTGAGCCATAAGTTTTTATCTATGTAAGTTAAGCCAAGTGTAACTCTTGCATAACTGGGTTATAAGAAGGAGTGATGGAGTATCAAGAACCAGACCGAATTTAATATCGCGGAGTTCATTACCATTATTCCAAAATATTGACAATGAAAAGAGAAATTGATTAAGAAATGTCTGTCAGTCCTTGCGCCCGATAACTCAGACAACTATTAGGATATATAAACTATGTATAAGGTTATCTGCCCTTGACTCAAGATATTCTGGTATTAAAAATTACCGCATATCGAAAATTGGAAACAACGAAAATTT
The DNA here is from genome assembly GCA_951828415.1 of Anomoia purmunda. NCBI lineage: Eukaryota > Metazoa > Arthropoda > Insecta > Diptera > Tephritidae > Anomoia > Anomoia purmunda. The sequence goes on from OX639993.1 coordinate 157,700,920, forward strand.
CCTTCTACTTCTTTCATCAACAATTTGCTAAAAGAAGTAATTTATGAAATAGAATCACAAAACTGAACTGAAAGTTTCCTTGTTTGCTACAATTTTTTTTTAAAGAGAGTTTCCTAAACAAATAATATTTTCATACTTTACAAAAATCTGTGAAAATTTTTCTCCCAAAAATCGCATGCACAAAATGCATCTCATAATAGAGCGCAAGGCGAGTTTACAGAAGGGGGTAGCTTAACGCACACATGCACAATTTTTGCATTTAAGGACGTCAAGATAAAAGAGAATAGGAGAATGGAATGTATTAATTTTAGTTTACAGAATGTCATGGGGAAAATAAATACACAAATTTAATGGAAGAAGAAGAAATCAGATGTTTTAATAATACCATCAAGTTGGATCCATAGAAGGCGAAAGTAAAATGTCAAAGTTTGAACTCGCCCTGTATTGCTGATGGATTTTGTTTGCATAATTTTTGCCAAGGCGAATTCATATAAGGTGATAGCAATAGTCATATGCGTTGTACTTTTTTTTCTTTCGCCGTGCGTGTACATTGTTTTTGCTTTCGGAGAGATAGCTGTCCAAGCCGTAAAAGAAAAATACAAAATACAGAAACATTGTGAATGAATACAAGTGAGAAGTCTTCCAAATTAAATATGACGGCAGCTGATATTAAACATCACAAATAGCCAATATTAATTGTCAAACATAGAAATTCGCTCAGTGAACGACAGAAGAATGCTGAGGGTTGCTACACCAGGTGATCTCAGCGGTGCCGAACGTCTATGACGTCTATGAGCTAAGATTTTTCACTTGTATTTATTCACAATGTACAGAAAACTTTGACAATTATTCCACAAAAATGCAAAAACCAAATACATGGGTTTCTTTTCGTCTTGATTTTTGAGGTCAAATCTGAATATTGCTGATGTATTTTGGTTGTGTAACAAAACCTGGCGAATTTACCAATTTATTTATTGGCACTATGTGGCACACAATTAATTTCTAAAATCCAGATGAGGAATATTATACTGTTATTTGGATACCCGGAAGCTAAGATAATATCCGGATATTCGTATTTTTCGGATAAGTATCCGTATATCGAAATATTCGGATTATCTGGATTGTTGAAAAACCCCGATGGATATCCCAACCTTAATTTAGATCTATGCAATAAAAAACATTTAAATCCAAGTTTCAAACCTTTTTCGTAATTCAAAAAATTTTACTCAAAATTTAAAAATTTGAGTTATGTACATATGTATGCAATTTTATGGGCAACCATTTAATTTTAATATGATAAAATGAATGTTTCAAGTGGGTAAAAATTACCGTTGATTTTCCACAATTTTTTTTTTTCCGCAACTTTTTCCATAGTGAAATTTTTTTTTATACTTTATAGAAAATAATAATAGCTTTGCGCCAACTGCAATTAATATTCTTTACGCTTAGAATGTTGCACAATAAGCTTTACCTAAAATATCGTTAAATCGGTTTAACAACTATTTGTATGGTAATTAAATAAGTTGTAAATATTTTACATAAGAAAAATAAGTTATAGTTAGAATCCAAAAAGAAAAGAAAAATAGTAGTAATTAAACACTGGTTTTTTTGTATACGTTTTACTAATTTTAACTTTTCCATTAGCGTTTCAATCATTAATTTGCCACCTAATGACAATGACGCCTGTATCGATGGTTGCTTCCTTGGTTATCCTTTTACGTATTTTTTGAGATATTTATCGACACAATAAAAGCTCATTGCGTTTACATATCGGCCTATGTGATAAACTAGAATCTTACTACATACACACACATATACATGTGCACATTCGTAAGAACGTAAATAGGCTATGCACAATGTGTAGAAAATCGACATTCGTTATATTTTTAGTATATTTAGACCTATTAAATGCTAAGCATTCATATAAATTACAATGCAAGGATATATCGATTTTTTTGTTCAATGCATGGTCTTGCATACAAAGCCCACGCGGGTAAAATATTTTGACATCAATTTTTATACACATTTGCAAAACTTTTATATTTAGTAAGCTCAATTGCAGCAGAGTTCAAATATTTAACACAGTTACTTGTAACCATCAATGTACGAGGTGTGTCTCGTAAATTTTGCGACTGGTACGGAAATAACGATAATTTGTCACTAAAAATGGATCTTTTATTTACAAAAGTAGTTTCCACTAGCTCATTTCACTAATTGTAGCATCCATGCCACCCCGTAAGCGGTCCTTGGAAAGCATGTCCTTTAAATGTTTCTTATACCATGTCCACACGGCAATGAGCACAAGTTGTTGATGACGAGATATTTTCAATATTAAACATGACCGTCCAGACCGCGTTCCTTTTTACTAATTGCTTTTCGCTGACATTTCTCCATTTATTTTCCCCTTTTTTTGCTTTTAGGCAATCCAGTAACGGAAATGCCTCATAGAGCTTCAGAATAAAAGCTTCGCTCTGTGCACATCAAACAGTGACACTTTTTGTAAATTTTTTAGTTTTTCTCCAACCCAATTTTTTCTAATTATTGTCATTATTCCTTTTTCTTAACTAGTGACGTCAAATCATCGCTTTTATTTTTTGGCAAAGAAGTACAGAACTGAGAGTTGATTATGAAAGCAAAACGAAAACTTAGATGTTTTCGAGATTATCATGATTGGTTCGTAGTAAGTTAGGCAGTTTTTGTAGAGCGAAAACATGTACTTTCAATTTGTTCCCACAGACTACTCGTATCAGGAATGAGTCATAAACTACTGGTTTTCGTTGTCGTGTGGACTTGGTATAAGTCATTGAGTGCCAAGTTTGCACTGTACGTACGGTGGATTACCTGCAACAAATTTTTCAAACAACTTTTCTAGCGTTAGGTTCACTTGGAAAGGCCCACAAATCCGACTGCTGTTTACTTTTGACTTCATATATTCAAAAATCCGTAGCTCATCATCTGTGTAGAGATTATTGAATACATTGCACGCTTTTCGACAGAATTTCTTTACAATTTTGTTTAAGAACCTATTTACGCGATCCTCTTTTTTTTAATAACTGAGTGGGATTGAAAGCGAAGTTTTTTTAGAAAAACACTTTTCTATAATTTTGTGATGTTACTTGCCATGGCCAAAATTGGAACCCGGGACTTCGATTATTTCGATGTAACATCCAGGAATGCCAGAATCACGTGGTATGTTATATATTGAAGGTGATTTATTAGCTGCGGGACACCAATGATGTCTTCAGGCACATCAACCGATTTTGGACGATATCTGTGAATTATTTAATACGTCATTGTCAAAAGTGGAAGCAGACAATTTTCAAATCGCTGAAAAAATTCAAGTAACCCACCCACCTACGTCCCGAACTATCAAATGCTTTGGTGGCAAGCCAACGTCGGTGTGACAACATTTCCGGAGCCCATCTCGTAAATGTGCCAATTGTTTTGAAATTTTGGTTATGCGTTGGGATAAGGAATTGCTCCGCATTTTAAATGAATCAACCTAAAAAGCCGCGAAGAAACCGCTGATATGAAAAAAAGTGCAACGTCACCGCCGCAAAGAAACCTAACAACGACCTAAACTAATCGAGAAATAATAACTTCAATTAACGGTTTTTAAAAGTGCACCATCATTTATAAAATACGAGCTGTTGCCCGCGACATCAATTTGAACTACTTCGAACCATAAATATGGACTTTCTAGAATTCTCGACCACAGAGCCATCCAATGAATTTTTATTATTTTTTTTCTTTTGTGCAAATAAAGTGTACTTATACGATTACGTATGTAAGTTTTCAATGTCAGCTAAGTCGGATTATAAAATTATTTCTTATCGCACCTACATCGTACTTTTCTAATATCATTAATATCGGACCATAAATACGAATTTTCTATTCTATTTGTAAAAGTTTCAAACGTTTCTAATTTTATAAAAATTGGATCAAAAGCAGAGATTTGCTAAATAACTCATCTCTTTTATTGCTCCTGCACCATACCTTTCTAATATTATCAATATTGGACCCTGAATATGGATTTTCAGGATAGCTCGATTCAAGCGCCACCTAGCTGGTTAATTTTTCTCCAAAGGATTTCTCGTTGCGTCTTTGTTTTAAATTTCATCAAAATTGGATCAAAAAGAGAGATTAGCTAAACAACTCACCCCTAGCGCCACCCAGCGCATTTATTCTCACTAAAAATATTTTTTATTGCACCATCACTATACCTTTCTAATATCATCAGTATCGATCCATAAATACGGGTTTTCTGAATCGGCTCATGCGCCACCTAAGGGATTAAAATATAGCCTATGTCCGTGCCGCGAGTTTAAGGGATACATTGCCCAAATTTGGTTGAAATCCGTTGATCAGTTTTTGAGCAAAATTGTGACAAATCAAACGATTACATTTTTATATATTTGCACATAATATAAGGTGCAGATTTTTTATATAATATTTTTATAAAATTTCGAATGGATTTTTTATGAAAAGTTGAATAAATCACCTATTTATTTTTTTTCAAGGTATGTTTGAGCATTTTTTATATATTAGTTATTCGATTTACATACTGACGTAGCGCACGGCAATATATCGGAACTGAATCTTTATTTTCGAAATATATTTACACAATTGGCAAGCGTTGTTCTATTCATGATGAAATCCCAAACCAAACATTTAATAATAAAAAAAATGTTGTGATCATTTAACCGATATCGAAACAAAAAACAAACGCCACCTACATGCATAGTGAGAAAATGTAAATGACGTCTTTATTAATGGATTTCTGAAGTAATCTGACTCAGCCAATTGCTTAGTCGAAATAATATAGATTAATTCAATGTTGCACCAAAGGGTAGACTGATTTGTATATAGTAAAAATCTCTTTAATGTGATGCCGTTGAATAATATTTTGAAATATTTTTATACGAACCTTTTAGGCATTTTATTATTTGTGGTGATTTTTTGAAAATAATGTTTCGAAAAACTATTATTACTTATAAAAACTCTATTTTAAGAGTTATTTTAAAATCGATCTTTATCACGTAAATCTTAATATTTTTCCAAAATATTTTGGCGGAAGTCTTCAAACATAAAAGCTTTTATAATGCCGGTAGATAAACAGCAACTTTGTTTAGTGAGCTACCCTAATGCACATAGAAGGATACCTCAAAATGTTCCGATTTTTTGTTTGGAGTTGAACAAACTTTAAATTTAATATAAAATTTCCCTTTAATAAACTCGTGAATTCTTCATCATGTGCCGAATATTTGACTTGGCAATTTTGATACTACAGCAAGTTCTTTGAGGCAAGAAAATCAACTTCTAGGTCCATTGAATAAAAAAAATACACATTTCTACGTATTTATACACCTAGTAAATGTTCTAATCAAAAATTTTGTATAATAATTTTTATCCTGCAATCTATTTTAATTTACATTCACAAGAAGAACCTGGGATTTTCGCATGTATTCGATTACTTAAATTGTTTATTTTTTCACGCCTTTAAAATGTAGTTGGTTACATGCACATCTTCTGCGTCTTATCAAAAAAAGTTCAATTGGAAAAAAATTAGCCGATCGTAGATGTGTCCAATAAATTTCCTATGTCATGGAGGCTAATGCAAGTAGTATTTATTCCAAAAGCGCTTAGGCGAAGCCATAGTGTTGTAGGACTTCCCGACCGATTGGTCTGACCTCCCAACCGATAAGTCTGACTTTCTATCTTCTCAAAACTTTAATGGCATTTTGGACGCACATATTCGTGGATTGTTCCGGGTAGAACGGATGCCTGAGACACAGCATGCTTATTGAAGAGAAGATACACGGATACGGCTCTTTATGAGGTGGTCAGAACGATTGAAAGATCACTGTAATTCAGACAACACACCTTGGTGTCTTCCTCGACAAAGAGGGCGCCTTCAACAATATACGCACAGAAACTATTCTTGAATTTTTGGACGAGGCAGGCGTCGAGAAATTTGTTAGCTTCTGGTTAATTGCGATGCTATCAATTGAGAAACTGCACAGTAACGAGAAACGGTAACAGAGAAACTCCATATGGGGGAGTAATATAAACACATTTATGGCTTATCACAATCAACCGAGTGCTTCTAAAACTTAGCTATTACTCATTAAATAAACAAGGGGTCGAAGGGAGTATCGTATGCTGACCTTGTGGTAATTATTGTAACGGGGCCATTCCCGTCCGTGATGAACAACATCATGGAGGAGGCCTTAAACAAGCATGGAAGGAGCCTTGCCCATTGGGGTTTAGACGTCGATTCAGATAAAACAGTATTTATGTTATTTACGGCTAATACCAAGATTCCCAGTTTTCAGTTATCAAAGTTGAATGTGAGATTTTTTTTAAAAAAACGTACATTGCGATTTGGTCGAATGTTTTTAAATTTCCTGTAAAAAACCCAAAGTGTTGCGAAAAATTCGAATATTTCGTTAGGGGTCGAAATAGACAGCAACACTTTTGATTTCTACCAGCTAAGTTTGTGTGCCGACTAAATTCAGAACTTAGAATGGCGTAAACTAATAAATAAAAGAGCAAGTGTCTTATTAATTTGAATATGCAAGAATTGAATGTGTGAATAAATGTGATAAAATTGGATACATTTTGCAAAATAATTACTTCACAAGCAGTAATATTTAAATAAGAAAGATAATAAAAAAAACTAGGTTAAATACGCAGAAGTGCTCTGAATTTGTTACAGATAAAATCTGAAAAAGAAGCCGATAAGTACAAGTGCTAACGATAGAGATACGAGAAGATATGCAGATTCAATTTTTTATTTGTCTTGACGAAACATATTAAAAAACGCTTGTAGAAATGAGGTGAACGTAGCTTGCGCAGAAAAGGCTACGAGTGCTATTGGCGTGAAATTTATGGCGTTTTCTTTTTTCAAAGAAACAAAAATGTTGCCTTCTTATATTGTAAAATTTTTATTAGGTTACTTATGTTTGTATAAAATGATGAACTTCTCCTTGGTCAGAATGCAATGTTTTGAGAAATGAACACGCAAACCTGGGAAAGGGCTGAGAAGAACACACAGGGCAGAATTGAAATGAGACTAGCTTCTTAAATAGTTGGGGTAAAAAACAGGAAACAAATTGTCTTTAATTAGTAAATGAAAGTATATGTATACCCTTTTTTTTTATTAAATAAATAGTTACACTTGACACAAAATGATAATAATATATGTACGTACAATGTCAACACTGCAAAACATTGAAAAAGCTTTGAAGTTTGTGATTTATCTACAACATCATGCAGTGGCTCAATATTATTATTATGACACTCAATTTAAGGGCATGTTGCAGTTATGCCACAGTATGCATTTAAGGTTTAAGTTATTTAATTTGGTACGAAATTTTTCTGCCTAATATTTTATTACATACATGAAGATATTTAACTTTCGTTTTAGACAGATGGCAACTCCATTCAAAGAGATATCTAAATAATTCTGATTGCATTTTAATAACAATATTGGACATCTTCGCATTATTTATTTCAATGTTAGAGAAAAGTAAACAAATTTTCATCTACTTCTGCTAATTCTTGGGTGATCATGGGCGCGAGTTTCGGTATTGGTGTTGGAAAACTTACAAGTCATCGATTAACTACTTTTTCAGTTTTGTATGAGAAATAAATAAACAAGCCTATCTTGAATGTAAATAACTAGGTAGATATAAAAAAGAAAAAAAAGTTGCTGGTTGAGAAGTGGGAGATCTAGCAACTTAACATTTATATGAATTATCAAAATGCTCGCACATGTCCATTACAAATACGAAAGTGATTATCTATAATGTATATTGAAATTATTCAGAGAAAATGTTAAACAATTTTAAAATTTACATAGGCGCTCAGGTAGATCGATTGTTTATCTGATGGAAACAAATATACTATGTGCATTATTCTAATTGTAATTTGAATAGCTCAAAAGAAAAGCCGGTTTGAAACAGGTGTGATATTGTATTTTAGGCGATAGTCATACATCCTACTAATATATTCTAAATGAGAAAGTTTGAGTGAGTGTGACTGAGTGATTATGTTTGCTATCATTTGGCACATAAATAGCTTATACACTGGATTAACCTGTAGGCTGTATTTCAAAGAGAGTTATTATCTATTAAAAAAAAAAGTTCTAGTCAATTAAATAAACAAGTTAAATCACGTGTTGCTATATGACGCCTGAACATATCTGGCATATAATTGTAAGTCTTTTAGATGGGCTATCACAGAATCTATTTTTTTTAAGAGTTGCCACTTGGCTAAAGAATTAAGTTCAATTAAAAAATCAACCAAAAGCAGGAGGCTAGAAAAAGCTTAATTTCCCAGATGTTTTCAAAGAGGGTTGCCACCAGTTTCAATATAAATTAAATTAAGTTAAAAAATAAATGAAATTTTATTGCCAAATTTAAAATTTTAAGAACGTTTGGTTTCAAAAATATTTTTGGGAAGGGTTGCCACCTGTTTACAAAATAAGTTGAAATTGTAAGCTAAATCAAGTATTGAAATATGGGGTCACAAACAAAAGAGGTTTAAGGAAGCTTTGTTTCGAATGTTTTAAAACTACCTTTGGTGGCGGTTGCCACTCAGTTCAAAGAGTAAATTACATGAAATTATTCAGTTAAAGGAAGTAACACGGCATGGGATTCAAAAGAAGTGCATAAACAAAGTTAGCCATGATAATGTGATATTAGAACAATAATAAAAAAAACAGAAATAAATTCGATAAATATTTAATGCTACTTTAATCTATTGATACTGTACACGAATATCGATGATTCGGTCAACTACCGAATTGAATTCTGGAATTTAATCAGTGTGCCCAACATTTTGTTGAGAGATATTGATCCTCTATGTAATGTCATGGCACTTGATTTCCTGTCAAGTACTGTCAAAAATATGAGTAACTGTGCAATTGTGTGTCGTGTCTCCCAAGGGGGCAATACAGACGCACAATTGGAATTTTCAAATACAAGATAGAAATTTCGTTTCGGTTAAGTCAAGTTGAATTTTATTCAAATGTACATATATTGTAGATATATCAAATATATAATGCGTTATATGTGGATAACAATAATGGCTTTACCTTGTGGGGTGTAGTGGTAGTCGACGTGTGTCACTTCAGAGATCCTGAGACTAAGTGAAGTTAAAAAAAAAATGTTCGTTTGCCGTCAACCGCAATTTTATTGGAAAAAGGTAAAACGGAATAATTAACAAAAGGAATTATCCGGGTCATCGTCTCCTGTGCTCTACACGGAAGGACGGTAAAAGAAAAAACATTAAGGCTGAACATACGTATGTTGTCGCGCTAGTTGTAGCGTCTCTTCTCTTCGTTGGGGCTTTTAGTTTTGGGTAAATCTTCTAACTTCCAGAATGCCGTAAGTTGCTTATCCAGCGCAACTTCGCTGAAGTACGAAACTATATTTCTTTGTGTATTTGTAGTATCCGTACTACCGGTTATAATCCAACCGAATACGGTTTCTTTGGCTAGAAGTGTCCTCAAGACGTTTTTCTCTATTCCACTTAGTATGATTTCTGGATAATTGTCTCCACCGAGAATGAGGTCTATTTGTTTATTTACGAAAAACCTTTTATCCGCTAATACCAGGTCCGGAAATTCTTGCCTCGACGTCGCGCTGATATTTGTAGTCGGCAGATTTTCCGTTAATTGTGGTAAAACCAGGACAGTGGCAGTCAAGCTAAACAACGGGTCGACGGGTGACCTCAATTGTATGTTACATGCTTCCTTAACCTGGCCATTTACCGAATTTGTGATGCCCGAAACTTGGGCATGCATCTTTTTTGCAGATAGATTGGTTCTGCGTTTGAGCCTCTCTGTTATAAAAGAGCACTCAGAACCAGAATCAATCAGTGCTCGTGCAGCAAAATCTGTGCCATTGAGACGTATGCGAGTATTTACGCGAGCTGTTCCTAATAGCACACCTGTATTTGTATTCGCAAAGCAGGACCTAACATTTCTGTTTGCATTTTCAGTTGCTTTATCGGAATCACGTTGTGCTTGAGCCTGCCTCGATGTCGATGGAGAATCATCGGCAGGCCTCGAAGACGTCCAACGAGTCATTGCCTTTGGCTGAATTGCATTTAGATGCAGGAGCGTGTGATGTCGTGAGTGACACGTATTGCAGTTGTAAGCACTTGTGCATCTTGACACAGTATATCCGGAACTAAGACAATTCAGGCAACAATTATTTTCCTTTAAAAATTTCAGTCTGTAGGAAACGGGAACAGCTGCGCAATATGTGCTCATTTGTATGGCACATTTTGCAATTAAAATTGGTCACGCTTACTTGGAAGGTGCCAATTCTTTTTGTCGGGGTTTCGAAAGGATGACGTGTGATTTGCGTCGGCTTTGGCACTCTCACTGCTTTACTATTCTTTAACCCTAACAACGTCTCAAGGGTCTGAAACCGATTGGACAGGAAATTGTGCATATCTTCCCATTCGGGTATGTCGTTTTTATGGCCTATGGTTTGCTCCCATAGAGCCAGTGTGCCAGTGTCAGGCAGCTTCGTCGAGCAGAGATAAACGACAATTGCGTCCCAGTTCGATATGTCAATTTGATGGCTCTTCAGGGCTGATAAGCAATTGTTTATCTCCCGCTGCAAACTTTTTATTGAGCTACCACATTCAAACTCTATTGCCTTTAAGTTAAACAATAGTTTTAGTTGTGTGTTAACTAAAATACATACGCTTATTTTCATAGCGTTCACACAAGTTTTTCCACGCAGTAGTAAAGCCTTCATTAGTTAGTAGGGACTTTCTTACGATTTCTTTAGCCTCCCCTTGTGTCTCAACCGGGCTGAGGCGCTTATTTAGGATGTAGATGGCCGTAAAGATATCACGGAATGTTGGCCATGAAAGGTAGTCGCCCTTGAACACGTTTGTATCGCACGGTGGAAGGTGGATATTGTGTTCGCGGATGGAGTGCTGTTCTACATCCTTTCCTGCTTTTGATAATGCTTCTGCTTGAGTAGCCATAGCAGACATGCACTTAACATATGTCAAAAAACATACTCTATATTTTATTTTAATAGTAGCCCTGATATCTGCTTTAGTTAAACCTTCTGAGTTTGTGAGCGTATCGTACGCTAATTTCGTTTTCTCCCATAATACTTTCAATTTGTTCTGCTGGATAGCAAGACCGTGCTTGTTTTGTTCTGAGGCAGAAGTGCTGTTGAAGTCAGCATCGAGCTCTGCAACAGATTCTGCCAAACGGATGTATGCAGCCATTGTTAAGTTAAGAGGGAGTTACTAAAGTCAACCTAACTCTGATATTGCTAGAAAAAAAGTTCCGCAAAATGACAAATGCCAGTAAATTTATATATGTATGTTTCTTTATTTAATGATTTTTTAATCTCAGTCAAGTTTGTTACTTTTTTTTTTAAATTTAAATTTGATGGATTGAACTGTTGCAATACAGTACCGCTGTTTACTGTTGTGCTTGTGTGTGCACAAACTTTAGTTGCTGTTGTCGCTCGCGGACAAACGGAATTAGCACAGTTTCTATTTTTTTTTTTAAAGTGTAACACTCTTTCGTTTTCACAAAAAAATCACTTGCCTTGTAAGGCGATGTTTCACAAAAAATGATTAACGTGTTATAAAGCAGTGTAATTGAAACATATAACACGTACCTTGATGTCTCAGTGACTTGTGCTGATGACAGTTGGTATATGTGTGCAGTTGATTATGTGTGCAGTACGCCCTGTTTGGGTGGTATAAAATTTTCCTTTTCAATTAGAATTTAATCAAATGTATATATGTAGATATATCAAATATATAATGCGTTATATGTGGATAACAATAATGGCTTTACTTTGTGGTGTGTAGTGGTAGTCGACGTGTGTAGCTTCAGAGATCCTGAGACTAAGTGATTTTAGAAAAAATGTACGGTTGCCGTCAACCGCTATTTTATTGGAAGGAAAGTAAACGGAAAAATTAACAAAAAGAATTATCCGGCAGGAAATACGGTGAACCGGAATAATTCGCGGTTGCATATGTATGCGTATGTGTACATGATACATATTAGGGTGGTTAGAATTTATTTACGCTGCCGTCGTAAACACAGTTAGTTTTGATTTTTATGTTAGTAGTCATAATAACAGTTATTATTATTATTATTATTTGTTGGGGATATATGTATACAATATAACCCTAACATAATTAGCACACTAGCTGCTAGGGCCTTCGGTGCTATAATAACAGTTATTGACGCCTTTTATTCATAAAATTCACTGACTTTTATTTTTTATGTCATACTCAAAAAAGTCAATTTAATTTTTCGGAGAAAATAATATGAATAATAAATATCCTTTTGGTTGCCCAACAACTGATTTTCTGCAAGAAATTAAAATGACTTTTGATATTTTTTTATAGGGCCAATACTGAAATTTACTTAAGTTATTTTGCTCGCCGAAAAGCTCGAAAAGCAAAATAACTTCAAATGACTTTTATAAGGACAACGAGAAAATATATAAGCCAGAGAATGATTTATTTTGATGACTTTTATAAAAAACGACGGATTTCATAATTAATTGTTTTAATACTCGCAATGTCAGTTTAGACAGTCTATATATTAAAACTAAAATCTAGGCCATCCAAGTCAAGATTTTGTTTCGTTTTCGGGACTGTGTGACTTTAGGATGGGTAAAAATATTTATATATTTACACAGGTTACGCTACGATCGATGATTTTATTTTTTATACTTTTCAAAGGCTTAGATTGATGAGAAAAGTGGTGTCCAATTAATTTTTTTTTTAACTTTGAGGAAATTATTATTTTTCTTTTTAGTAAAATAACTTTTTTTTAAATTTATTATTTTATTTTATATTTGCATACAAGTAATGCTCGGCCACTAAAATTAATGCGAAAAAACCGTTTGATGCTCTTGTTTTAAAAATACTCAAAAAATGCTTGGAAATTATTTTTTTTTTCATTTCTAAAATCTAGACTCTTCGATTAAAAAGTAAAGTAAAGAAGTTTAATAATGAATTTGAATTGAGTTGTTTTATTTGAAATCCACTTAGAATACTTTACATATTAAATTACATTTTATTTATAAAACTCCTCAACCATTTAAAAAAAAAATATACATATTAAATAAAGCTCTTATTCTCGGTATCAAAAAGTTCTATAATTCTCTATAGCGTTCGCTTATTATGAAAATGGGCATTCAAATCAAAATGCATATCGCCTCACCTCACCTCACCTCAGTGGATTCGTCAATAAGCAGAATTGCCGCATTTGGGCGAATGATAATCCAAGAGTGATTGTCGAAAAACCAATGCACCCACAAAGAGTGACTGTTTGGTGTGGTTTATGGGCTGGCGGCATCATCGGGCCGTATTTTTTCCAAAATGAGGCCGGTCAGGCAGTTACTGTGAATGGTGTTCGCTATCGTGAGATGATAACGAACTTTTTATGGCTCGAATTGGAACATATGGATGTGAACGATATCTGGTTCCAACAGGATGGTGCCACTTGCCACACAGCCAACGAAACAATGGCTCTTTTGCGCGACCAATTCAATGGCCGCGTTATCTCACGTGGTGGCGATGTCAATTGGCCACCAAAATCATGTGATTTGACACCGTTGGACTACTTTCTTTGGGATTATTTGAAAGAAAAGGTGTACGTCGATAAGCCAGCAATAATTCAAAAGCTAAAGGATGAGATAATTCGGCACATTAACGGCATAGAACCTCAATTATACCTCAGCGTCATCGAAAATTTGGACCATCGGATGGAGCTGTGCCGCCGAGGTCGCGGCCGACATTTTGTTCCATACATAATTGAACCACACCATGTTATCATAATAAAAAGAAATTATAATAATTTTCAAAATAATTTGTGTTTTATTCAAAATCAACATCGGCCCTTAAAATTTATGCTAAACCTAAAATTACATAATATGTGAAAAAGAAAACGAAATATCTTGATTTAAAGATTTTACTTTAAAAAAATGCTCAGTTGCATATCTTCAAGCCCAATGCATTTAAGTATGAAAATTTGAAGTAAATACCAAATTCACATAAAAACTTACCGTTGAATTCTCAATCTATATGTATTAAATGAAACACTGACCACACTGACCATCCGCGGAAGATTAAAGTACGGGTGTGATATTTCAAGCAAAAATGGTAAGTAAACCAAAAAAAAAAGGGCTGCAAAACAAAAACAAAAGCTTTGAAGTTTGTGATTTATCTACAACATCATGCAGTGGCTCAATATTATTATTATGACACTCAATTTAAGGACATGTTGCAGTTATGCCACAGTATGCATTTAAGGTTTAAGTTATTTAATTTGGTACGAAATTTTTCTGCCTAATATTTTATTACATACATGAAGATATTTAACTTTCTTTCTAGACAGATGGCAACTCCATTCAAAGAGATATCTAAATAAAAATCTTCTGATTGCATTTTAATAACAATATTGGACATCTTCGCATTATTTATTTCAATGTTAGAGAAAAGTAAACAAATTTTCATCTACTTCTGCTAATTCTTGGGTGATCATGGGCGCGAGTTTCGGTATTGGTGTTGGAAAACTTACAAGTCATCGATTAACTACTTTTCCAGTTTTGTATGAGAAATAAATAAACAAGCCTATCTTGAATATAAATAACTAGGTACATAGATATAAAAAACAAAAACAAGTTGCTGGTTGAGAAGTGGGAGATCTAGCAACTTAACATTTTTATGAATTATCAAAATGCTCGCACATGTCCATTACAAATACAAAAGTGATTATCTATAATGTATATTGAAATTATTCAGAGAAAATGTAAAACAATTTTAAAATTTACATAGGCGCTCAGGTAGATCGATTGTTTATCTGATGGAAACAAATATACTATGTGCATTATTCTAATTGTAATTTGAATAGCTCAAAACAAAAGCCGGTTTGAAACAGGTGTGATATTGTATTTTGGGCGATAGTCATACATCCTACTAATATATTCTAAATGAGAAAGTTTGAGTGAGTGTGACTGAGTGATTATGTTTGCTATCATTTGGCGCATAAATAGCTTATACACTGGATTAACCTGTAGGCTGTATTTCAAAGAGAGTTATTATCTATTAAAAAAAAAAAGTTCTAGTCAAATCAATAAACAAGTTAAATCACGTGTTGCTATAACTATGACGCCTGAACAGATCTGGCATATAATTGTAAGTCTATTTTTTTAAAAGAGTTGCCACTTGGTTAAAAAGTTGAATTCAATTGAAACAATGCATGCAATGAAGTATTAAAATATGGGTATCAAAAGAAAGATACTAAAAAAAGCTTAATTTCCCAGATGGTTTCAAAAAGGGTTGCAACATTTTTATATACAAATTAAATTAAACTAAAAATTAAATGAAATTTTATTGCCAAATTAAAAGTTTTAAGAATATTTGGTTTCAAAAATATTTGTGGAAAAGGTTGCCAACTGTTTCAAAAATTTATTAAAATTGTAAGCTAAATCAAATATTGAATTATGATTCGCAAACAAAAGAGGTTTAAGGAAGCTTTGTTTGGAATGTTTTAAAACTACCTTTCACGACAGCTGCCACTCTCTTCAAAAAGTAAATTAAATGAAATTATCAGTTAAAGGAAATAACACGGCATGGGGTTCAAAAGAAGTGCTTAAACAAAGTTAACCATGATAATGTGTTTGAAGAGTGTTGCCACGTGTTTAAAATTAATAACTTAATACAATTTCTAAGCTCACGGAAGTACAGCAGTATTGGTGTGAAACGAAAGTATTTATACAAAAGCATTTTTTGAGGAGGGTTGCCACCTTTAAAAACAGTTGATTCAAATTAATTAGTATGGCAATTGAAATTTTACTATATTGGTGTTAAACGAAATTGATTTAAGGATGCAAATATGAAAATCAGGGATATTAGCACACAAAATAAAAGCAGAAGTCGATTTCATAAATATGTAATGTTATTTTAATCTATTGATACTGTACACGAATATCGATGATTCGGTCAACTACCGAATTGAATTCTTTAATTTAATCAGTGTGCTTGCTACCGCGCATATTAAAATGAAAAATTGGCGTAGAAATCATTTTGTTGATAAATATTGATCCTCTTCGTAATGTGATAGCACTCGATTTTCTTTCAAATGCTGCTAAAAAAAATGAGTAACAATTTATTTTAGTCATAACACTGTGCGACAATTTTATGGTAACTCAAACTAGTCCGAACTTTGTTAAAGTGGGGTTGAATTTTTTTTATAGATACAGTAAAATTTTACGGAAAATATATTCTTAGAATATTTTAAACCATTAGCTCCCACATAAGAGTGTCGTTTTAGATGATTATTCTTTGGAAAATTTCGTTTCGGATATTCTCAGATAAAATTTGTGTGTAATTAAAGCCGAAGTTTACATAAATTAAAATAATAAATAACAAAACCAATATAAAAATTGGCTCTGTTAACTTGCAATGCTATTATAAATAAATTTCAGATATTTCAATGGGATATTATTGTTTTGTTTTCTGTCAAATTTTCGCTCTTTGTTTAAAATTTTTGTCTGAGAAGACCCATATGCTTCCCATATTACGAACAATAATATTTTAGAACATTTTATAAATTTATTATCCTAACTTTTTATTTCAATTAGACATCTATTTTCCTAATTTTTCTCCCACTGTTTCCAAAACAACTTAGGCCTTGACATTAAAATAAATAGTGATTTTTACTTTCATGGTCAAAATTAGAGGCGGATTCTCTAAGGCTTGTAAAGCCATTGCATAGTGTACAGATCGAGCAATGGCACAACAGTTCCCAAGTATGCTAAGTCTCAGAGGCGCACACAGAAAAATATTTTGGGGGGTGTTTACCGCTAATATCATTCAATGAAATTGTAAATTAATTTCCAGATATTACTGTAGTTTTAAGATTTTGGTATTAATTTGAACCCCAAAACGCCCCTCCCCCTTGGGTGCGCCAATGCTACATCTGAGCCCATATTTATTTTCTTACAATGGAATGTTTTTATTATTTATGTATTTCCCACCCTGTACCAGCTGTCGGCTATTATTCTTTTGCTGATATTTTGTTGAGAAAGGTTCTGTTTTATATATTTTTATTATTTACTAAAGCTTTATTTAAAATTTTTAGATAAAAATAACTGAGGAAGATGCGTGACACGCTAAAAAGAATAGGCAGCTACCAAATAAGAAGTGGAGCGAGCGTGACGATTCGGTATTGGGGGGGTTTTCATACTCAAGCATATTTTGGTATAGGATTTTTGCATTTTGTGCAATTGTGCAATTTCGCAACACTGAGAGAATCCACCTAATTATTTGATGGTTGAGTTTTATAAAAAAGTTATCAAACTTATCGTAAGAAATATAAGTGCCTGCTCATAATTAATATAAGATGATACATTTTTTTTTTAATCTATATATATTTTTTCTTTTGTTTATTTTCTCTGTAATAAACCGAATTTCCAAGTTATCGCTGTGGTACTAGCTCATCTAAAGTATCATAACAACAGTTCCTCATCAGGCATTCAGAAAGCCAAACCCTTAAGGTAAGTTATGCGATGACGATTTTTTGTGTTTTGTGCTCCGCCCATACACCGTTTAAATATAACGTGCCTTATTGTGAAATATTTTCGTAATTATTTTACACACACATATGTACACACATTTGCTCGGTTATATCAAAATTTTAAACTTTCTATGAAATTTGGAAAAATTCCAATTTTTTTTAATGAAAATATCAATTAGAATTAAAAAAAATATCAGGGATGCGGACTTAAAACTCACTTAAGTTTAATATAAAACAAGACAAATTCGTGGAGGAGATGAAACATTTCCGTGAATTAAATAAGTTTTTTTTTGTGAACATTTTTTCGCAATGTCTCACACATAAAATTAACGATAAATGCTGAGTATGAAAAATTATAAAAATTAAAAAAAAAACATGTTGTGAAGAATTTTCTAAGCCACTGCAAGTTTGCCAAATCAGTTTTTTTAGATTGAAGTTTATTTAGTTTACTTAGCTATCAAGTAATCACAGAAAGATTTTATTATCTGACAAATTAAAGAGCACACGGCGAGATAAAGCATGGGACGTTTCCAAATAAGGCGCGCATGCCGGGCCTACGAGTAAAACTTTGCATTGTTTTTTTTTTTGTGACCTTGAAATTTTTCGTTATTTTCCCCTACTTGGTAAACTGTACTCACTCGATTTCGGCAGTAAATTTTTAGGTATACATTTTCATACATTGACATATGTACATACATACGTGCATAGATTTTTTGTTTTGTTTATGATCTACCAAACTTCCGGATTTAACACACTTTAAACACTATACCTTTATTCAATTGTCTTGCACTGCAGCTGCTTGGCTGCAGAATGTTTTCAGCCCTTTCGCGCCAAAAACAAAATGTGTTGTGTATAGAATGTTAGTGAATGATAAAGCTGCTTCACCATTCGACTGTACTTAAAATTAAATCACTTGAATCACGTGCCGAAAATCCTGTCGCGCGTAACTTAAGGATTTTGAATATTTGCGCAAACTTTCCGTTGCGGTCTTTTTGCTATGAGTCGAATTGCTTCTGACGCGAAGCGTTTAAAAAGCTCATTTGCCGGCGTGAAGTTCTTTTTACACACGTCTGTCTATCCGCCGAATTTTTTTTTATCAACCGACTGTTTACGAACTGAACATGTTCAGTGAATGAATGCGACTAGTTGGTGCGATGAGCTGCCGCTGCTGTTCAAGCCGAACGAGAACACAGTGCATGAGGCGGCGACATCACTAAAGTCGTATGTATGCATGTATGTGTGCATGTGGACTGTATGTATTAAGCTAACAACATATGCCGCGATGGTGGTTAGACCAATACTCGTGAAATCAAATGTTGTTTGTCTGCATGAGGTAGAGTGTGTGTGTGTGTGTGTGTGTGAGCTGGTGCTTTTAGTTAGTACAACGAAACCCCCGAAAAGTAAGATGTGTGCCCAAAAAGCACACCGGTGGGTTGTATTGGTAGTTGGGTAGCAGCGTTGCGACGTTGGCACCGACAGAAGAACAACAACTCTGATTTGTTTGTTTGTTTGGTGTTAGAGGTGTTTGTATGTTTTTGTTGGTGCGGTGTTTGTTGAAGGTTGGAATTGGTTAGAGCTTTAACCCTTTATGGGAAATTGTGATGATCACGCAACTCTCCATTTTTTTTCTTCTTCTTCTTCTTCTTCTTCTTATTATTAATTGGCGTGGCGTGATTTTGGCTGATTCCAATATAGCAAGCTAGTTATTTCTTGGCTTTGCTGACTGGCGCTAACTAGATACACCTAGTGATGCCAAATCTTGGTCTTTTCAACGGAGAGGAGGCCTTAACTTCCTCTGCCATTAACAGCGAGTACTACATTTAATACTTTCTCTCATTCTATAAATATGATCTAGCCGCTGGATCTTAATTCGCTGAACTATATCAATTTATCGTCTACAGTATTTGCCATCCCAGATATGGAAAGCTCCAAAACTATTTCGGAGAATCGTTCTCTCGAATAGTCCAAAGACCATCTAATTCGATGTTGATGCTTCTGCGCCTTATAATAGCACTGGCATGATGAAAGACTTATAGAGTGTTATTTTGGTTCGTCGAGATATAAACTCTATAACTCTGGAAAGAGAGAATATCCATTGGACTTCGGGACCGACACTAGGGAAACATCGTGTTTGGCATCTTCTTTCTGACGGAGCTGGCGGTGCCACTCAACGTCATTTTAGATAACCCGATTAGTTTTGCAGGGGTACAAAATTCAGATATCAAAACTTATAGACAGCTGCTCCCGATGCTGTCTACGGCGAGTGTAAAGTTAACTAAGAGATGGTGAGTATCGATCCTCTTCTCACAGGTATTTTCGAAGTGAATATCTGGCCCTTGCTAGACTTGCCAAGTTTAAAGCCACGCTGATGAGGTCCTCGAAATTGTATGTAATATTCGGCATTCAAATCGACATCTTATGAATAATTGAATTCATTTTTAGGAAGCTCACATTTTATAAAATTAGAAGAATAATATTTAAAGCAAAAAACCCATGCTTCAATTATTGAAGGTTTGATCAGTAAACAGTTTTCTCGCTCCCTCCTGACAAAATCGGCTCCCTTAGCAATGCGTTGTGTTGCCAAAACCTCAAATCCACATTCGTATATCAAATATATCTTCGCGATAGAAGTTTTGCTTAGGTAACTTGAAAACAGCTTTTGGTAAAAGAGTCTCAAAAATCGTATGACATGAAGCGTGAACCAAGGCTATAAAAAAAAATTAAATGCTAAATCTAGCCTCAAATATTCTAATCTGGTTACACTGAGGTTTTTCATGATATTCGTAATGTTTGGCATGCTAAAAAATAAAAATTAAAAAAAATGTATAAAGATTCAGCAAATTGTAATAAAATTTCTGACATTTATTGGGTAAGCAGTTTTATAGCCAGCGTTTAGTATTGCAGTATGCAAACCTCAAAAAGTTAAAAGTCCGCTTCAATTTAAATTTTTTTTTTTAATTTTAGCTTTAGAAATTATTTTTTTATTTAACAGTATTAATAATCAATGGAAATTTATCCGTTATATAGAAAAAAGTGCGTAGATAAAAGTTGCATGCAAATTAAAAAGTTTGAAACTTTGTTGAGTTCTTAAAGGTTTTGTAGAAAGTTTGAAATTCCGAAATATGTACATAGTTGTTGTTACATTATGAATTAAAATTTTATCAGAGATTAAAAAAATCACCAAATGGCCAATTGGTTGAGTCACTGTTTGCAAGTTCCGCCCAGCTACTATCTACATATGTATGTACTACCAATTTGGCCTTCAACGTGTTAAGCTATAAGACGTCATTAGAATAGTGATAGAAAGCAACTGTAGGGGGGCTTTATTGCCTCCTCATAATGGTTGCAGAAATTGTTTGTTGGAAAAAGTTTAGCAAGTTGACGTCAAACACGTTCGACGCTAAGGTTGAAAGAGGCTCGTACGCTGCCAATATGCGGCTAGACACACGCACACACACACACGTAAATAACCCCTTACATGCCTGTGTATCTATGTATGTATGTATGTATGAATGGATGGATGTATGTAAATTTCGTGCGATTGTTCTACTGTGCCAACAGCGGCAATCAGCTTTTAAGTTGAAGAACAAGCTTTGCAAGTCATTCGGTTATTCTACAAAAACTATACAGATCTCGTGTCTAAATGTAAATATGTACATAGTATGTATGTGTGTGTATATCGTGTAAACATCAATTTCGTAGCTGTGCCAATGCGAGTACTGACCAGGTAAATTTAAATATTGCCACCACAGCCGTGTTACATTCAGAAATTCAGAACGCTTGACTACTACTGCGGTTATTCTGTAGAACTCTTTGAGAAAATTCAGCACTTCATCTTCTAACTGTTGCTATACCAGTTACCATTTGGAATCGTTAACACAAATCTACCAACGAAGTAAATAAAAAAAAATAGGTTTTTGTTTTTTCTTTGTGGTAATCAAATCAAAGGTTTTACGCTACTCTCGGGAGAGTTATAGACGATTTATGTTTTCTAGCATCTTTACGATGAGTCAATCGTCTACACAATTTTTGAAAGACTCCTCCTGAATTGGAAAAAATCTTACGAAATACTAAAATTCTACGAACAGAAACTATAAGTTCTCCACGAATTTACAGGTTTTTACCCGAACTTACAGGAAGTTACAGGAAAAATGTCCCAGTACATCAAAATCCTGTAAATGTGAACGATTTTGGAGAGTTGTGTAGAGAATGAAGTTGCAGGATTTAACCCGAACTTTTTCTTCGTGGTAAAATGATGAAAAGTGTCAAACGATCAGCTGTTACACAAAAGTAAACAGTCAAGTAAACGTTGCCAAGCTTATAATATAATTTTGCTGCGTTTGAATAAAATTAAATTTATTTTGTTAATTTGAAAGAAAACTGTGTGATATTTTTACGGGAAAAATGTTGTTTTGTGTTCCCATACTCTTTGCTTTTTAGTCTCTTTTTACTCCCACTCTAGTTCTGAGAAACTGGTAATTTTTTGAACAAAGTTGGCAGTAGAGAGCGCACCACCTTAGTGCCTCGAAAGGGGTTTGGTCGCCGTCAGCCTTCCCAAGGCCTCTTGCACTCTGCTACATTCTTAAAGCATGTACTATGCGAAAGTAGGAAGACGATTTCGGGCACCAAATATCGATATAAATAGTACTTTTTCAAAGTATCGCTCTAAAATAATCGGGTACCCATAGATATCGAATTTCGAAGACTCGATACACAAAGTACCGATACTAAATTAAAAATGAAGTTCAGTCACAATTTTTATGAAACGTAATCTGTTTGTCATTTAGAAATTAAGTCGTTAGCTTGACATGCCGAATTTGAACACCCCGGTTTTGGAAAATTTTTACTCTTTCGAGTTCGTCATTTTATTTCACCGTATGTCACTTTGAACTTAGGCAATTTTGAGAGAGAGGACGCACATCGCCTAAAATTTTAAAATATAAGCTTACAGCGTAACTTTGAGATGTAGGCCTTGTATGCCTTAATACTTTTTTCATTCCGCCTCATTGTCATATCTATATATTCGAGGCCTAACAACAAAAAATATTGGCGACATATTTTTTTTTTAATTTTCTAGATGCTCTAAGATTTTTTTTGTATCAAATAGAAAACTCTGTAAAAACGGCTTGTAAAATAATTTTCGATACGATATTGGGCTTCAAGCACGCGATTACAAAAAATATCAATTTAAAAGCATCGAGTAAAAAATATCAGTATTGAGTGGCAGAAGTATCGATAAGATTTCGTATCGTATCGTATAGAAATCCGGGTCCCTACATATATATAATCATAATTTGAATTATCATAGTTTCTTTCGCCATTGAAAATGTTTGCTGGGTAAGTACGAATATCCCATATTGTTTACCGATGTGTAAGTATGTATGTATTTTTTACTTGGAAAATGCTTAATTTAAAACTAAGGCGATAGTAGCACGTGGAATTTACTGCAGCATGTGATACATGTTGTTATGGTTTCATATGCATTAGGGTGCGCAGCTCTCCAAACAAAAAATAATCGGTACTATTTTTCGATAGAAATTATAAAATTTTTTACTAAAATATTGCGCAATAATATTAATCTATTTACGTGACCGATAGATTTTAAAAATAAAAATATATTTTAAAACATTTTTTTTTAATCACCTCTGGTACTATAACAGTGGAAGTTTAAAAAAATTCCAACGGATTATAATAATAAGATTTGTTACCATTCTGGAAGAATGGTTGAAGAAAAATTTGTTTATTTCTCCCCCTTTTTATTTTTGCCAAAATAAATTTATTCTCATTTCAAATTTATGCAGACCTTTTATGCCAAAAGCCCGGACGCACTACAATGTAAATTACTTATTTTCGTCCAAATTGCTTCGCAAAACCCAAGTACGTCCACACTTGTCATTCTTAATTTATCTTGACAGCTCCGCAGCCACAGGGTTGAGTGAAATGCTAATATTTTAAAACGCGTCGTTCAGTTTGCTTATGGGAGAACAAATTTTTCGACAATTATCGATATAATTAAGAGCCGATTTGATTATATATATATGTATATATAATACTATATAAAAATCGCATTGTAATTTGCTTATAAATAACGCAAGAGCCATAAATTATGATAAAGTGTGTCCGGACTTTAAAAGCCCTTGAAAATCTATTTCTATTTATAAAAATCTTCATTTTTTATAGTACATATTTTCTCAAGTAAATCTTAATGTTTTTCCGAAATATTTTGGCGGAAGTCTTAATACATAATACATTTTATCAAGGACCATAATGGTTATTTTATTTTTAAAACCCGATTATGATATAATCGTTATAATTGGATTATCGATAAATTTCCAAATTCGATAAAATTTTATCGAGTTTTTCGTGAGTTATTTTCTGACCCAGTTTTATCTGTATTTTAACATTTCTATTTTTCGATTAAATGTTATCGATATTTTGTGATTTTAATGTTTTCGATAAAAAGTAATCGTTGTTCGTAGATTTAACATTTTCGGTCATAATAAACACAAAAGAATTGTCGGCGATGACAAAAAAAAATTAAAATCACAAAATGTTGATCAAATTTGATGGTCAAATTTTAGGTATCAATTGTGAATCGAAAAAATAAAAATCATAAAATTTCGATCAGTTGTGATTGATGAAATAAAAATCACAAAATAATGATTATGCAATGAGTTAAAACAAAAAAACTTCTAAATAATGTTATGGTTCGATTTACATAGCTTATGGCATAAATACTAGATTCGAATTTTGTTTTGAACGAGTTCTACACACTGATGTTTTATTTGAAAAAATCAATATAACGATTATTTTCGGTATCTGCTTTTTATAATTCCGAAGAAAAACCGCAACTTTTTTTTGGTGAGACACCCTAATATTCATATACATATATACTCATATGAAGTTAAATATATTTGTAGAATTGATCATATACGGTTACTCACAGACATACATATGTTGGATTTCTATAAAGCACAACATTTGCGGAAATCCCATATCGTTGCTAATTTGGTTGAAATTTTCTGCGGTTAGTTTAAATGGGCTTTTTTTGTTGGTTTTATTTTCTATATTATGCAGTCTATGAACTTGTAATATACTTGTGCTTGTTTATTTCAAATCGAACGCTAGCGGTCGCGGACATTATTTTGAAATAAATACTTTATATAAAGTAAGTAGTAAGTAGGTAAGTATATACTTTATATGTAATTTAAACCGGCATTTGAAACTTGCTTGTCCGACGATGTTTACTGGTTGTCAGTGAACCTACATATATTATTACTTACATACATATGTATATATGTACATACCGACAATAACTGCAGTCAAAACAATATGAGCGGGAAATATTACCTAACATACTTAAGTTCTAATAAGAAAGAGCATTGACGTAAAATTATTTTTCCCAGTTACTTTTTTAATGTTAAACCTTTTTCAAAAGAAATAAATATGATTTGTACGCAGTAAGGTCAAAAAGTGTCTGCTTTACCCAGATTAGATTTGTTGAAACATATACATACATATGTAATATGAATATTAAAACTTTAATTTCATTAATTTGCTTCAATTTCCATCATCTACTCGCAACAAAAAATATTAAATTATGAATTTCATTTCATAATAGGCCTGTTTCTTTGTAACGGAATAGCAAAAGAATTGGAATGTTCTCGTATAAAATTTCATCTTTTAGTTGCAAAAGCAACCCTGTTGGTATCTGTCATGAAACATGCGATTTGTTTAGTGCTATTTAAAAACGGAAAATATGAAGCCAAACTTTTGGTTGCTTTGTTATATATTATATACATAATATCGGATTAGTTCTTAAATCAAATTTCCCATACAAGTCATATTCACAATAGCGCAGGTTTTTTAATTCACAACACTGCATCTCAGGTCGGGTATCATTTTACCAAGTTGGCTCAACTCGTTTGCTTTTGACGAGCAGGTAAAGTTATTTGTTATCCTACCATGTGTTCTTTTCCCAGTCGGTTACAAAGAAACAGGTCTAATATACGAGCATAGTACATACTTAGAAAGGCATACAATCAATTATCGAGCCATTCCTACAACTTGGAAAGAAGATGGGGAGCCACTCACGGAAGTCAGACAATTTTTGGATGTCCTGCAAGGGTATTCTTCCCCTTCGTATTCCTCCGTAAAGATGTGAACCAAAAAATTTCGTATGGACAGATGCCTAATAATTTAAGAATTATCTGTTATGGCTGGACTTTCAAAACCAAAAGTGCTTAGAATCCTAAAAAGGAAAAATATGGATGTGAACAAAAAAATTTATATGCCATTTAAATGAGAGAAAAAAATGCGAACCATGCCTCTATTTTAACTTTTTTTTTGACTGTTTACATATAATAATAATTGCCTAGCAGAGTTTCTAATTTCGAGCTTCGAAGACCCTTATCTTCAATTCTGGCGGCAACTTCGAAAAACATAGAAATTGATTTTTCTTATATGACTTAATCTCTTAAAAAAATTGTTTTCGTCGAATACCCTGAAAAAAGGAGATTTTACCGTATTGTGTAAGTATTCAACTGATTTGCAAAATTTTGAGATTTATTCAATGTTGAAAGTGTTGATATAGAGTTTTTTAAGGTTCAATATCTTGAAGTTTTTAAACATTTTAATATTAGTTTTTTTTTTTAGTTTTGGGATAAAATAGATTTACTTTTTTTATTCTGCTTAAAATTGACGGTGATATTTTTGCTTTTCCATAAAATATACCTAAAAAAAAATGAAGGAATTATTTTTTTGCATAAAATATATTTCTAAAAAAATTACAGGAATATTTTTTTTTTGCATAAAATATACTTAAAAAAATGGCTGGAGTATTTTTTCTGGCATACAATATATTTGAAAAAAATTCGGGAATATTTTCTTTTTGCTTAAAATGTACTTAAATCAAAAATTAAAGGAAAATTTGTTTGCAATAAAAAAAAAAACAAATCTGACAGAGTGTTTTTTAATAAATTATAATTTTTGCCCCACAGTTTTTTTTTAAGTATATTTTATCCCTTAAAGGTTACAAAAATAGCAAAAATAACCCAAGATATTTCACTATATACCACAACCTTCATCATTCATCAATTTTATTACAAAAATTGATTAAGCTTCGAAAATTTTAAATACAGATTTTAAAAACTTTTTGTACACAACAATGGTAAATGGGTAAAGTGTAAGAAAATCAAATGTTATGTTTATTAAAAGGGTTTCTTATATCTTCATTTGCAGTTTAAGAAAAAATTCTGACAATCAACATATTGCCACTTTAAAAAGCGCCTGTACATCAGTGATCTAGATTTCTAAGAATATTTGTAAATTGTATAAATTTCATTTAAAAAGATTTTCATAAAATGAGTTGTTAACTTTTTGCTTTATGTACTAAAACTTTTTACTTTTGTACTAAATCAAATGTATAAAAAATTTGAGAAAAGTTTTCGTGAAATGATTTTTTACCACTATATTTTTCATAAAATTAAAAAAAATAAATAAAAAATCATACATAAGTTTGTATAAAAATAAGTTCAATATTTTATATATTTATTACTTTTCACCACATTATATTTATTACTTTTCAAATCATCTAAATAAGATCACGCAGATTTTGAATATCTCACACTGTCCTGATCATTTCGGTCAACCTGTGTATGGGTATATCTCTTCTTCTTTGTTTACTTACAAATATCGATTCAAAATTATAATACCATTTGATCATCATAAAATGTATTCAAAAAATTATAGGCGTGAACGCACACAATTCTGCGATGATTTGTTAAAGTGAACTGTTCATAATTTGCAAATTTTTTTTATCACTTTCAGCATGAAGCTCACGCCACACATTTCGAACAACGAGTATAATTGACTATATCCTGATATAAATAAGTAGAAGACTTACAAATTTATGATGTATATACATATAGACGCAGATATGACTATCCATGGATACAGATGTAAATTCTTACTAGGGCCCCCACTCTAGGTTTTATAGACTGCAGTGAAAAAGAGATAGAGAGTTATACTGCAATCATTTGACAACATAATTCATTTAACCTAAGAATTTTTTGTCAGTTCAAAACAAAGTTCTGACCTTGAATACAAAACTTATTTTAATTAAATCAAAATAAATATTTTTTGTAGAACTTTAGCTAAGATTATCACTTAATCTACTATAGCCGTGGAGCGCATTGGAGGCGCGTCGAACCGCTTTGTCGCTGTAGCGTGTACGCAGCGAACGATGATCGTTTGTGACGATGACAGCGAATCAGTTAGAGTTTATACGCTAAAAAGTAAATGTATGGTAAGCATTCTCTACAAGGAAGTGATCTAGTATTCAAATACTTAGCTAACTAGAATAATGCAGTATTTGGGTTGATACCAGAAAAATCTCGTTTACAAGCGATGTTTTGTCGAATTAAACACTACGTGTTATCAGCCGAAATGCCAGATATGTGAACATACCGCTTGTGTTAGCAGATACCAAGATTTTTTACTATTAAGTAAATTAAATATTTAAAAATAAATATTTTCTTCTTCAATTTACCAAAAAAATCTATTTTCTAATTCGAAACTTCGCTTTTTATTCGAAATAGCGCTTATCATAACTATAAGACAGGGTCTTTTCGACAAGTTCCGACTCTTGGTTTATTATTTACTAATTTTCTTTTATAAAAATATACTTCATTCTACAACGAAAACCATATAAAATCAAACTTAATTTTTATTTGCTAATTTTAGTAAAATCCAAAAAATTTTATCAAAATTATAAACTTTTTTATCAGAGGTTTCAGAAAATTTCATTTTATACCGAAATCCCTAAAAACGTAATCTTCAGATTTTGTGTAAACTTTAATAAAATGTAGCAAATTTTCATCAAAATTTCAAACTTTTTAATCAGATGTTTGGTAAAAGTTTTTTAGTATGCAGTTTTATACCCCATTCACTTGCAGTACAGTTCGATAACTTTTACGGAAATTTTTAAACATATATAGAAATGACCAACATGACTCGCAAAAAAAAATTATAAAATTGCAATACTCACTTAGAGTCGCTTTAAACTTGCACTGTAATATCTAAAAGTTCTGGCCAAAAAGTTTGAAATTTTGAAGGATAAGTGTTGAATATTATTAAAAATTGAACGAAACTTGAATATTGAATTTATTTGCGTTTTGTTGTAGAATGAGCAATTTTTTTAAATAAAAATTAGTAAGCAATAAATAAAAGTCGGAAATTTTCAACAAAAAAAATATGCACCTGCGGTATATTTATGATAAGCAGTGTAAATATAAATACATTATTTATTATTTATTATTTATTTGATATTGTTTTATTTTTCGTTTTTTTTTATAGGGGTTTCTAAACGACTTGTTGATTTTGCAATTTAGGCTTAATTTAAACAAAATCTAATTTAAACGGAATCTATAATTATTCTACGACGCTATGGTGTGAATGTGTTTTTTTGGTATTAGAATCAATCTGAGCAAAATATAGCGTTCGAACATATGAAATAAAATTTCAGGAGGAATTTTTTCCTAAAACATTTGATCCCATTATTGTCTCTTATAGTGAGGCTGTTTGAGCTGTTAATTGAAAAGTGTCTGAATTGACCGGTTAAAAAGGAGTTAGAGGGTTAATAAGTTTTACAATATGTATCTCAAACTATGAGTACGTGCAATTAATACAAACCACTAAGGTAATTAAAAAACGAATATCTAGTACCTACTATCTTATGATTGCTTTTATTATTATTTTTTTTTAACCAAAAAATAAGTCACCGGATCGATTCCCGAAAGAAGTCTGATGAGGAAATGTGGTGATCCCTGAAATAGCTATATTCATTGTTTGATATAAATAAAAAAGTCGAATAATTAATTTATATTATTTCATATACCCGAATATTATATTTTAGCTTAGATTGTTATTTAAACGTTACGTTCGAAACCTTCTTGGTTACAAATATTACAATTTAATTTGGCTACTAAAAAACAAATTATATATATATGATACACTTTTATTTTTTCTGCCTAAATTTTTTCCACGTCGACGACTGATATCGGTAATCGCGAAACAAAGTGTTTCGAACCTGTCGACATCGGACTAGATCTGAGCAGAAATTCAGAATAATAATTATTTAATGGTTGAGTTTTATAAAAGAGTCTTTAAAATTTTCATAAGAATTATAAACGCCTTTTGATAATTAATCAAGCATAACACAATTTGAGAATGTAATCATAATAATTATGAGATATACAAATTTTTAAAGTCTTCTAAAGATATTTATCTTGAAACTTTAATTACAAGAGCCATTCCATAAAAATTACGAGTGAGAAAGAATTTTAAATTTTCTGAAATACGGAACTATTTTGACACCTTTCGGGTGTAGTTCTGAAATCCTTCGGGATCATTTTGAGACTAGTTCAGGATCATTTCGAGAGTAGTTCCCAAATGATCCCAAACGAGTACCAAAATGATCCCAAAATTGTTCCGATATTTTTTTATCGATGTATTAGACTGAACTATAGTCGAACTAGTTGAAATGCTTTGGTTCTTTGAACACACCATCTGAGCATTACCACAAGAATGATAGAAAAAAGATCGCGCCTTCTCCGCTGAGAGCAACTGATAGGGACGTAAAACAGCTAGACAATGAGAGAGTATAAAAAAACATTCGAATATAGAAGAGAAAGAAGCGGGTAAACGAGAAAATTATTGAAAGCTTCGTTATGATTGTTTGTGTAAAATAAAAGCGAACTCCTCTTATTCCGTCGGCGAATGGGTGGATGCTGTCAAATCGACAAAGAGCGGACTAGCGATTCGCGGAGGGCTCAATCATGAATTGTATCATTCTTGGGTATAGTCAGTAACTTAACCTTCCCTTGCTTTAAGTGCAATGAGCGTTTGGTAACCCGATTACTTATTTCGGGCCTACCTCAATGCCATTCCATTCCATACGAACAGTGAAATTTTAAGCTTGTCCGAGAAAAAACTTTAAGTCGCGATGAGTGATCTTATGAAAGCTCCATAGAAACATATACTAGTAATATTCGTTGTGGTTGTGTAGAAAGAACACCAGGTACTGAAATAAATAGAATAACCCTCGTGTTTTTAATTTATTTTCCAACATATGTACAATACATAAGTTAATAAAAGTACATTTTACTTGAAAATGACTAAAGTGATTTCATCATCATCAACGGCTGCATGAGGCCTGCGACTTTGTGACTTGGATTATCTGGAGACTATGATATATACATATATGTATAGATGTAGGTCCATATGTGTATAGTATCTGTACACTCATTGTTGCATTCATCCAAACTCACCGCCGCTATTCTGTATCTGGATTATTTAATTTACAACTACATATTTACCATGTATGGAAAATACTAAGCATTGTGTGGCGACGATCGCAATTTCTTAATATAACATAAGTAGCGTTATAAATAAATTAAAGCCTAGCACATTTTATTTTTGTTGTTGTATAGGTCAATTCTTTGTGAGATTTCGCGGAAAAGATTTTCAAACACACTTGAGGTGCGTGAATTGAGCTGAACGCTTAGCGAACTTTCTAAAGACCTTTGTTATTGCCAATTGCGAGCAATGATATTATATTTATGAATAATAATTTAATATGTATGTAATTATTTGAGTGTAATGGGCCAATTAATTTAAATTCGGTTAAAGCAAAAATTATACATATAGAATATAAAAATGTATCAAGCTTTGTGGTTTATAGCAAACATTTAGTGGCCATTCATTTGCCATTATAGTGCAGTTATTCAACGATGAAAAATCGGCGTACGTGCCAGCTGTCTCGATCTACTTATGTGTGTATACATATCTTATGCGAGCACCATATAAATCAAGGCAAATTCATATAAGGTGGTGTTGAGAAAACTCAGCTGAGTGAATTCGCTTGCTGTAGTGACTGTCAAAGCTATGTGTTTCTGGTAATTCTTACTCATTCTCACTGAAATTGTGCGTACAATTTGTTGGTGTACATTTTTATTGTTGTACGCTCAATACCACCTGGTATGAATTCGCCTTAATATAAATGACAACTCATCGACGTTGAATTTTGGCGGTGAAATCCACGCCTGTTTTATTTTTGTCGTAGAATCGATCGTGTCAGCTGATTGCTCTCTCTCTCAGAAATATTAAGCTGCTCGAAACACAGGTGCACATTTTCCTTCCACTCATAATAGTTACTTAAGTATATTCACCCTGATATAATGATTTACTTTATTTTTCAAAATAATTTTTATTAATTTATTTAAAAAAAATACAGCTCGCTTTTTTACAAAATCCCTAGTCATCCAAATTTCAAACTTCTTACGAAAATCAGTAAAGCTTCATAAACATTCCCACATTTTTTCAGAAATATTATAAAATTGAATTATAACTCCATTCTAGTACATAAAAATATAAGTCCGAAATGTAAATGAATGTAGTACTGAGCATTTTCTTTAGTGATATGGAAAAAAAATCTTGAACATCGTCCATAAAAAAATTCAAACTTCCACGGTGAACGGCGAAAATTTTAATGGAACTTTGCTTATTTTTGTAAGAAGTTTTAAACTTGGATTAATGAGGTTTAATAATAATTAAAAATTCGATTGAAAAAATAAAAAGAAAAAATAGCTCGAAATGGGTGACCGCAAGCGTTAGTTCCAATTAAATAGTTAGAAAATATTTCAAGATTTTGAAAATGAAAACTATCGATACGATCATTAGGCTATCGATTCTTTTTCAAGTTTTACTGCAAGTGATCGAAATCAACTGACGTCTCCGCTCAGGGCGACGGGTAAGAGTTTTTGCATTTTATGGTCTCTCTCTGTGTAACTACACTATAACTTTGATTTCTCTTGCCTTTATACCAATACTTTTGGAGCAAACGGATGGTTGATTACTCTGGCCAACACCAGTTTTAGTGCCAAGAAAGTGTAATATTTTTTTACCTAGGATTAATTTCCTATCTGTGCATTAGAGAGCATCGGAAAAAAGTTCGCCGTACATCCTTTTATTTAAAGTATTTTAGAAAGGCATTCTGAAAAATAATTGTTTCTGACCAACCTAGGGGTCGTAGTTTTGAAATTTTTCTCATATCCTCGGAATTTATTTTCGGATCTTAAAGAATGATAGATACTTAACTGTTATCGTCTCGACGACTACTTAAATGTTATCGTCTAGAGGAGGCGATTTTGTTCCGGAAGTTTATTGACCTCAAGTACTCTATTTTACTGGTATTTACTTACCCACCATATCTCATTTAATACCACCTCGACGTACCACCTTAATTCCTGTAAATTGAAGTTTGCCACAATGGACTACTTGAAATCAATGACTTTATCCTTGAGACAAAAAATTGATGTATCGTACATGAAGAAGATCCGTCTGTAAATGCCGAAGATATGAAGTAAAATGTAAAAGGGCGACCTCTAGGGTGGCCAGATTTTTTTTTAAATTTCTTTTTTTTTTTAAACGCTTTGGACAGGGAGCGAACCCTTTTTCTCGAAATTAACATCAATAAACATTTCACTGGAGAAAACAATATAAGCTGCTCTCGTCAATACAATAATTAAAACTAATTAAATGACATAGAGCCTTAGTTTTAATCGAAGTGTAAAAAATCCTTTTATTTCGAAACTTGTTCGAAAAGTGTAGCGGCCTAATACAGTGAAAGTTCTCATTACGGACAGTCCTTATAACCAGACAGCTTCAATAGCCGGACAAATTTCGTGCAAACAGACTTTGCTTAATTTTTCCATACTAATATCAGAAATTTTTTATTACAAAACATAAACTGTAAAAATCAATAAAAATAAATAAACAATTCGTTCTAAATGGGAAACTGGAGTAGACGTAATTATGAGGAATTTCAGGTATTTCGCTGTACTTATAAATAGTTCCTATTTAGTTAAGTTTCGAGGTGTAGATTTGCTATTCCATATCCAGGCATTAGAAAAACTGACAATCGCAATATGTTGTTGTTGTTGTAGCGGTTATCACGCTCCGTAAAGAGGAGATGCACCCATGGTCGTTGTCGTCGAACTCATCTAGGGGGAGGCCCGGGAAACGAGCAGTTTCGACAGGGTTTGACCAGAGGGAGAGGGGGGTTAGATGAGTGGGTTTGAGAGGACATGTGAATAGGTGATTGGTATCGTGCGGAGAATCGCCACTTGCCGGACATGTATTGGGTATGTCAGGGTTGATTCTGGATAGGTAGGAGTTGAGCCTGCTACAGTATCCATATCGTTATTGTGCCAGAGTGCGAGAGTCAATGGTGGTAGTGACTGTCTCTTTGTGGATGTTGCTTAGGACTCGCCGGTACGCCTCCGGATCCAGCGGTTGCGTTATGAGTGGCTGGATCTCGTCCTTTAGTTCTAAGAGATGCCTTCTGATGTGCCTGGGGGGTAGCTCCACTGCAAGCAGATGCCTATTTGGGTGCCCAAAACGGTGACACCCGTCAAGGAACTGCTTGCTGAGCATGAGGTTGTGCTCCTTAATGCGGAGCACATTGACCTCTTGGTGGAGATGTTCCTCAGGCGACATCAGCAGGCATCCTGTCACCGTGCGGAGTGCGGCGTTCTGGCAGGTCTACTGCGTCCTGCTGGTTCCTGGCGACCACACTGGCGCAGCATAGTTTATTACCGGCTTGCCACTGCAATGCTCTAATACCTCGTTTAGTGTTTCAATTTTACCACCAAGTTTTTAGATTGATCAAGAGAGACAAACCTTAAAAGCGATGTCACATAAAAAGCTTTGACTTTGAGTGACATTTGAAAGTTTGCCCGAAAAACGAAGAAGGAAAAGGGTTGCAAAAAAAACTCTTGAGCAACACTAATTTATTTATTGTGAAAGATTAAAAAAACTATAATGCTGAGCATTCATTTTAGTTAATCTCTAAATTTTCAGTGTTTTTTCCGCAGAAAATGGAAGTGTAGCAGCTGTTGCTTAGCGAATGTGAATAATAAAATAAATATGAGAGTTGGCAGCCTTTCAGCATCGCTTTGCCAAGGAACGTAGATTACAAAGAAATTGCAACCCAACACATCGTCACTCTAACAGAAAATCACGTCCAATTCACCCTTTGCTTGTTGATATTAGAATGTAAGTAGATCTAACTGCTTTCTATGTGTGGTGAATTGGTCGAGAGTTCTTGCTATAGGAAACGAAACGCCATGCAGCTTCTTTGTAATCTACGTTCGTGGGGAAACTTTGTATGTATTCATCGTAGTTGTCAAAGCGAAACTGTCACGTAAACCGAATCAAGCTTTCTATCTGGCATAGCCTTAGTTGTAGTGAACATTAAAAAAAACCTTAAAAATGCTTAGTGCATAACATCAAAAATCCCCGCTTATATTAACGCCTTAACGAAAGGGAATGTGTGATTGATATATGCACATATGTATGTATGTATGTATGTATGTATGTATGTTTATCCATATGCACATCCATAACCCCTTTCGTATAAATAGCATGTTTTGTACTTATATCTCAGCAGGTAACAATGAAATGCCTCCTATATGTCTGTATGTACATATGTTCATATTCGAATGTATTTACAAATTTACGTCACGGATGCTGACAAGTAATTGCATTGCATTGCATCAGCCAAATACGAATGCTTCATTTTTACGAGGAAACAATAGTAGGTATGTGAAATACGAAAGAATGTACATAATAAAATTTAATTGTCCAATAGGGACTCCACAACCGGCACTTACCATATATTGGTTTTTGTTTTTTTAAAGTCATCAAAATTATGATGCCAAATAAAAAGTACATAAATACAGGAATGAACTGCACAAATTTGTACTTTGTAGTTGAATAGTATTTTTATTTCGCCAACTATGGTACACTGTTCCAAATATGAAATTTAAAAAATTTTGCAACCATTTAGGCCCACATGAAAGGGGCTTAACCGTTCGTTGACCTCTAAATCGATATCTGTTTTCCGACATTGTGGGTAGATTTCTACCCATATAGAGATTTCATATATTTTGTAGAACCCCACCCATAATGTGGGAAAAACACAATGTTTCTTATAAACCACCTTGTGTATTACAAATCCCTCAAAAATAATCGATTTTATTCAAAAATAGTTTTGTGACAATTGTCACTGAGTTTCAGCTCGATTGAAACTTTTTTTTTTGTTTTTTTGGTATATTTTATCTTAATGTTGAACGAAGGCCAACGAATGATTGCGTGCAGGTATTTTCAAATCGGTCGAGCTCACGTATTTTATAATATTTAATTTCGTTGCGGAAGTATTAAAACGCAACAAGTTTTATAATTCCAATGGAAAAAGTGTCGCTTTTTTGGTGACGCGCCGTAATTTAAGTATGTACATATTTAAAAGTACTCTTTATTAATTTTTTTTGAAAGTCTAGACTTTGTTAATTTTTTATAAAGTGTAAAAAAACAAAAACCGTATCAGAATTTAAGCTTTCTTAAAAATTTATCAAAATTCAAGAAAATTTCAATAAAAATTTTAAAGTGAGTTTTTGGAAAACTTTTGGGTTTGTAGTTTTGTGGGTGGAGTTTTCACAATTTTTAGGAATTATAGTAAAATGCACTTTTTTATAAATTCCCGTTATTGTTTTGCATATTTTCGCCCATT
Source organism: Anomoia purmunda (assembly GCA_951828415.1). Taxonomy (NCBI): domain Eukaryota; kingdom Metazoa; phylum Arthropoda; class Insecta; order Diptera; family Tephritidae; genus Anomoia; species Anomoia purmunda. The sequence continues at coordinate 157,737,138 of OX639993.1, forward strand.
AAAAATGCATGCGATTAATGAAAAAACAAGTCAAATCCAAAATTAAAGAATTTGTCAAAAACTAAGCAAAATCAAAATCGTCTACCAATTTTGAATTTGAAGTTTTTGGAAATTTTGTACAAAGCTCGAAATCTTGATTAACATGGATTTTTTTATAGAACGAACTATATATAAAATTAAAAATAAAGCCAACAAATTTCGGTAACCTTGTATTTGCAATGAATTCAATCAACACTGAAGGAAAGAAAGAATACAAAAAGTATACTTTAAATAAATAATGGACTCTTCACGAGACTTCCTTAGGGCTGGATGTTTAAGAATATAATTATTTTTTTGTAATTTTTTTTTTCAGAGGGAGATATGATTGGTATAATTTAAAGCTTCGAGAACACTTCACTAATTTCAAAGAAGACATTACAGAACTGCCCGAATTTGCTTCATCGATATTTTTTAAAGTATTGGTTATTTATCTTATTTTTGCTGCAAATTATTATTTTGTTATTTGTTTTTATTTTAACTACACCATTCACAAAAGCTTAACGCGAAAATTTGGCCCAGCTTAGAAGCTGTAGGAATAATACTGATTAGGCTTTCGCGGGGTATTTATCTTAATGCCATTAAATTACTGAGAACTTTTCGTAATCTACTCACAACAAAAAATATTGAATTATTTAATTTGCTTACAAATATATAAATACATACATACATACATGGTGTAATGGGTTGAGGCTGTCGATTAAAAATGCGAAGTGCATAAAATTGAGTATCGAGCTGTTTTTATTGCAAGGGAGGGGAAGAAACTGTCGTTAAAGGTATAGGCGATTAGGAAGAAAATCAATTGATTATGAACAGCGCCCAGAGCGACCATCTGAGGTCATTATTTATGAAAACATCAAATTTGTAGATGAGACAGTACTAGATGACAGAATTATCAGTTATGACTGGATTTGCAAAGCAACATTGCTTAGAATCCTACATGAACATTCTGGTACGAATGAGATCAGTGCAAGGTGGGCGCCAAAACTTACTTCCGCTTTCCGCTCCTCAAAAATAAGGACGAGTGCAGTGATGTGCTTACTCAGTTTCTATCTTTTTGTGAACATCGATAGACTGAAGGATTCGATTCAATTGTTAACGAGAATGAAAGCATAATGATCCTCTGCAAAAAAGTATACCGGTGGATTGACGTCGCCCGAGCCCACCCAGTCCAAGGAAAATGAAGGTAAAACTATATCTAAACAAGAGTATGGTTCATTTAAAAGAACTCAATAAAGCGATAATGATTTCTATCCCTTCTTGCTGCATCAGTTGCGATAACAACTCTCGCGAACCATGACACGGGTGTTTCCTAGTCTGTAACTAAAGAATGTGGATTCACTGAGCTTAGACCAAATCGACTGTTTTTATTATTTACTCTTTATTTTTCCCTACTTCTCAATAGTATATAAATGTTGGTAAAACGCTGTGAAAAATGTTTGGAAATAATAAATAGCGGTTCAAACCAGAAACTTTATGACCTAGCTGTGGATCTTCAAAATATGTTCGAAAAACTTAATCAATATTTTAATTTTATTTTTGAATAAAACGCTTGAACACCATTGGTGTACACCGACGTCTGTCAACCAATCTAGTGCTTCTTGAAGAGATCGGACAAGTTGTTGTCGAAATTTTTCCTCTGACGGAGGAGAAAGGATAGGACCATAGACATAGATCTTGCCTGGAGAATGAAGATAGTAAAGAACATTTCCTCTGTGTCTGTCTGACTTTAACTGGACTGAGATGGATAATATTTGTGCCAGACGTAATGACATTGGAAAGCATTCATTCTTTTTCCCTCGATAAGTTTGTCAGATTCAGTAAATATTCAAGAAAACTTGGGCATGACAAATGAAGCTCGATCCTCCACATTTTCCTCTTTCCCGGTCTTACGTATTGGTAACTAAGCCTGAGGGACTGGAAACCCGATTTCTTATTTCCGAGCTACCTCAATACTATTCCATTCCAATATATTTTTGATATATTGATGATTTATATTTTTTGATCAGGCTATTGGATTACATTTTATTTACACAAATATGGCATTTTTTTTATCAGTATTTTCTTTTCACCATTTAGCCAAAATATATCGGTGGAAGTCATAAAATAAATGAAAATTTTCTAGCAGCCGAAAAAAACACAGACACTTTTTTCTGAGGCCCTTAATGTAGCTACATACATATGTACATACATATATGTTGGTATGTCTCTATCACTGTAACTTGTTTCTACATTTCTGTAAGCTTTAGAGGACCAATTACATGCTGATGGCTGTGACGTCGCATTGTTGGGGGCATGACATGTGACGTGTAGTATGAATGTACATACATATATTGGCGCATAAGTATACGTTGACATATGGGCATATACTAAATTATATATACTTATACGTAAATCTACTTACCACTATGATGAAAAAAGCATGCACAGCAAAACACCCCGTCGGTAAAATTTGTAAAATGACTTAGGAGCGATTCTTTAATTATTTTACTCCGACTATTATAACTTTGTTCACATAACGGTTGGTTTTAAGAGCCAAAAGCAACCGTGAGAGATATACACATATGTATATATGTATGTACGCATAAGGAGAACAAAATGTTCTGAACCCGATAACTAGAGTAAACATTGAGATATCTCAGTGAAACTTGGTTTAGTTGGCATTTGCTTCAAGGTAACTAGTAATAAAAATAGGCTAAATCGGATAATAACCACGCCCACATAACGGTGCTTTCCGAAAATTGAGGAAATCAGACAAACACCATGCCTACCCCACAAAAACTGGTTAGGTTTAATGTGGCTGCTGCTCTGAGCTCACTTAGAACCTCTAGGATCTATTGTGATAGAAGAGTATATTCAACAGAACGGCAACTTCTTAATTGCAATCTGCAAAGCGTTGCGTGTTTGTAATGAAGCTACGAGGCTGGCTAATCTCCACTCCCGCTATGCCCGCCGGAGAGTGAATAAGGTGAGATTCCAGTTAACTGACTGAGTAACTGAGCAGAAAGTGCTGAGGTGATTCCACCTTCTCATCCCCAAAACAGTTGCAGCAGAAAGGGTCAGTGCTGACATTAAGGCGCACCGCATGTATTCCCATTTGACAGGGCCCTGTCAGCAACCCCATAATTAATGAGAGCTGGGGCTTGGATAATTGTAGAAGCTCCAGTGATCGCCTCCACTACACTTTTTGCCAAAAAGATTTCGCGACCCTACATGATCTAGCAGCTGACCAGCGTTTGCCAAGCTCATCACAGGCCAATTCAATTTGTTCAGAAGCAGCCGAAGCAGGTAACCAGAGGAGCGCCGAAAAGATCCTTGCTTGAGGAGTCTTTTTAAAGTGCACGCTGGCTGGCTAGGTCGTCCGATTCACAATTCCCTTGGATGCTTTCGACAGAGAAGTCAGGGAATCCACAGCAACTTTCGATCGCACAGTTACTGAACAAAGAGCTATAATTGTCGCCTGGTTATCAGAGGTCTCCCTACTAAGTAGCCACTCGGCGGCATCCTTAATGGTGGCTACTCCCCTTGAAATTAGATGCGATGTTCTGATAGACAAAATTTTTGTATCGGCCAGAGTTCTTGGCAGTATACACCATCTCCAATCCTTCCATCAAGCTTCAATCTATCCGTGAAAATGCTCACCAGCCCAGGGTTCCACATATCGCACCTCTCCCAATCGTCTCTAGAAGGAATGTCGGTACCAGAGAATCCTTTAGGAGCCATGGAAAGTAAGCAATGGTCCGTTGTAGGCGGGATGAAGTCGAAACTTTCAAATATCCTCGAATAACCATTATTCGAGTTCAAATTATATCCAGTATCCCACAGCTTGAAAGCGGCAAAGGCTGCCATACTTCAGGCCGCAGTATCTATTGGAATTATACTAAATATAACGTTCATAGTGTTGGCGTCGTCCGAAGGGACCCGCTGATGCTAATATTTGACGATCTTTGCACCCTTTCCAATTTACTGACTATCGTAGTTCTATCCAGGTAACGGTAGATTACAAAAATAAAAAACCTGAGAGAAAAGTTTTTTTTCGGAAAATGGGCGTGGAACAGTCCACACTTTTTATTTCAACTCGGTAAGCCTAAATTCAAATTAATTTTTTTGTAGAAATCAGATAAAACCATAATTTACAAATAATCATAATACTGGATATTTTACTAAATCGTGTAGCAAATTCGTTAAAGGGAGATGCACGCAAAGATACAAATTTTGAAAAATCCGCGTGGTACGTTAAAAGTCTAATAAAATTCGTTTTATTTGCACAAATCGTTTAATCGTTTCATTCTGCAAACCCCTTTTTGATAATTGAGGATATTGTTCTATCAATTAAATCAGCCTTGCCAGTTGATGTTTCGTACTTACGGCTTTAGACCTGCATACAATTAACAAAAATAGTTTTATAATAGTGTTTGGTCGCCATAAAGCAAAAAACAATTGCAAAATATTGTAACATTTTCTGCAATTTTCAAACACTACGATACAGCGTCGAAAGCAAAGTTCTGTTCGATAGAAAATTCGTTGCGCAACGAAAATTTCGACAGGGTTACATGTTTCATAATATGAATTTGATCGATGGTTGTCGATGTTCGATAACCAGCGAAGATCGAAGATCGAATGCTGCTCATAATTAGGGCCAATAAATAGTGTTTATTTGAAATGAAAACATGCACCGGGTATTCAAAGTTCGATTTCACCTGAATTTAAAATTTTTTTCTTTAATTATTTTGACTCAGCTAAGAAGAACTTTTTAAATAAACTGCTTAAAACTCCACTCGTACATCAAATAATACCGCACAAATTTTAAATTACAACAGGTACAATTTCGATTACTATGAAAATTATTCGAAGATTTGCTAGTACAATTTCTGAAAGGAATTTTTAAAAACAATTTTCAATTTCTCGTCTGGGTGTAATATTTTTTGTGGTGTTGCCCTTGGACAATGTTCGTGCTAATGTCCTGCCTGTAGTGGATAGCAAATGATGCGATTACATTCGAATACATACAGACATACATACAGAATATAGAATGAGTATTAGTGGGAGTGAGCATATTTTAGTTGACATAGAAAGATGATAAAATTGAATGTCGTCTTATTTTAATACCCACACTAACACACCCATCCACACCCATTCTTGTTCGTACTTACAATTTAAGCTTGACAGCAGGACTCAGTGTAAAACAGCAATTGCGTAGGAAGTATAAAATATCCCACTGGGCGCTTAAATTACTCTGATTTTAAACGTAAATTTGAAGGAAATGAATATGTCAACTTTTGCCATGCGAAAAGCAATAAATTCCACACAAAAAAAAAACACGAAAATTAATTTGGTGTAGAGATTTACGCGTAATACAATATTTTAGGTTCTGCTTTACAGCAAATGCTTGCCACGTTTTGTGGCGACGATAATCACCTCAAATTGTTATTGTTATTTAAAGTAGTTTTACTAAACCGTGCTAGTATAATTTTTTTTTTTGTAGGAATCTACACTATTATATCTATTTTTCAGTCTTTTTCCTATTGAAAATCAATTCCCTTGGAACAAAAAAAAAACGCACACACTTTTTTTACACTCCACAAAGAAATCGCACACGCCTGCACAAAATCTGAATTGGAACTGACATCGTTCGTTTATTGTCGAAAGTTGGTTAAAATCCGCAAACCAAGAAACAAAAATAAAAAAAAACGCTTTCGTGTTCTGTAATGAAAAACCTCCCTACTTGCGTGTTTCATGGATACATAGCACTGCATCCACAATTGGCGGTAAGAACGGAATGGTTTTTGTTTTTTTTTTGGTTGTTGGCTCCTGGCTGTTCGCTTGCTGGACGCTGTTGCTGCCAAAGCTTTCGACGTCATAGCAAACAAGCCTTCGTCCCATTCATTCCACGCACGCCTTCGAGTTCGTAATCGGTATTTTAACCTCAATGTGGTGCCAAACAGAGTTAGCCCATTTATTGTCAGTCGCATCCTTCGTAGCGCAGAGCCTGGTGGTTGTGTTGTTGAGTGCACAGTGTTTCAAAACGGCGTTAGAAGTGACACAAATTTTATATATGTATGTATTTGTAATTTAAATATATATACATATATATATATATATATATATATATATATATATTTTAATCTAAATGAATTTAAAATATGAAAATGATATCTATTTGGAATATCTTTGAAAAAAAACAATAATTCCATTGTTAGACTTAGATGCGTTTGGTAGTAAGTTTTGAGGATGTGACAAAAAACCTTAGTATATTAAATATTCAATTAAGGAGATGAAAAGATGTTATAAACCAGGGACCGTAATCATTATGAGTTATATCAAAAAAATTGATATTTAATAATTATATTTTTAAATTTTCGTTCAATATTAATCACAAAATTCTGAGCTTTATTTATATGCATAGAAAATATATATAATAAAAATAATATAAATAATATATGTATGTTAAAAAAATACAAATAAAAATCATTTCTTGGGTGTTATTCATTCGCCCAGTTATATGATTAATTTTTATTCCTACTTTTTTTTTAACAAAAACAATATCAATTTATGAGATAAATTTTTTTGGTCACAAAAAATAATAATTTTTTGAGTTTTAATTTTTTTTATCAAAAACTTTTTGCGTTATATTTTTTTGCTCAAAATTATTTAAAATTCAATTTTTGAAAGTTATTTATTATTTCAGTAACTTTTGAGGTTTTTTTTTTACAGAACGGAAAACTCAAAACGCCTTACCACTTTTTAAATGATTATATCCTGTTTTTTTTTCTTGATTCAACAATGTTTTTCTGCAAATTTTTTTTATACATTTTTTGCAGGAATAGTTCATTATGTAACATAAATCCAATAAATCATGATTTCAAATTTTATAAAAAATTCAAAAAGTAAAAAAAATTCATCGAATTTTAAAAACTGAAAACAAATTCACAACCATGAACAATCGAATATATTTTTTTTGTAATGGATGGGATGATCAAATCAGTTTTGAAACTAAATCTTTTTTACTTCATTGATATGATGAATTGTGATTGAGGGAATAAAGTAATATTGAAAATGTGAAAATATATTGGCGATTGTCCCAGCGTCCCGAAATCGAAAGAAAATGTCCCATAATTGTATGAAAATTTTGTACCACAAAAGAGAGAGCGAGAAAGAGATACATATTAATCATAAGGCTTGAAAACGCAAGTAAAAAAAAAACACTGAAGAAACGTTAAGCCCATTGCAAATTTCTCTTCACTGGCATACATCAGATCACGGCGAATTCAAACAAGGTGATAGCATCTCATGAGCTGAATGATTGTTCTTCTTTCCAAATTCTCTAGGTTGTTTTGTTTACACAAACCAAATACATGAGCAATCTGGGCGAATGCAGATTTTGACATTTCACACGCAAATTTACACAAACCAAATACACAACGTATTAGCCTTGTTTATCTTGCTATCACTTTCTATGCGTCCACCTTGCATCAGTATTAGAAATAGCCTTTTTATGCCATCTATACACTTCTGTTAAAATTGAAGCGAATTTCTTGTAAGTCAATAGCTTCACTTCAATAAAGAAACTGCACGATGTCTACTCCGCGGCAGTCATTGAAAAGTGACAAAATTAATTAATATAACAAAGCAGAATAGCCAAGTTGAGTAGACATTTCGCCCTTAATTAAAGCTCGGCGAAAATCCTTTCTGGTATTTCAAACATAAATCTAAGGCGAATTTATATAAGGTCAATGCCACTTTATATTAGCAAGCTGCTGGGTGAATTCGATTGCTAAACTGGATGTCAAAACTATGTGTTTGTGTTAACTGATTCTCACTGTTAATGTTCATATAGTTCGTTGGCGTACATTTTTGTTGTTGTACACTCAACACCACCTGATATTTAAGAATGGAGTGGCAAAGAAAAGAAAATATTATTTCTCTGAAAAGTTGATAGCAGGGAACGAAAACAACAGTTCTCTTCGATGTAATAAAATTTGGGGGCAAAATATTGTTGTTGAAAACAATTACTTTAATCCAAGGACCTCCTGTAAAAGAATCCTGGTATCCTTTTATTTGTTCAACTTTTTGGTAGAAAACTCTAACAATAATCGATGAATCTGCTATTTTAATTTTTTTTTTAGTAATAGAAATTAAATTGGGACAAGTGTTTTTAGTCCGAAATAAAAGTCCTTTGCTAATAATAAGCAAACCGCTAATTCATTGGTACCAAATGAAAGAGGAGTGAAGTCTCGAAACGACGAAAGTCACCTATGGAAAAATATTTCAATTAAAAATGTTATTTGATTTCCATGGAACAAAGCTTAAGTGCAACAAAATTAATAACAAATTACAATACAGTTGGCCACCTAAGTTTGTTAATTTATTTTTAGTATGTAATAAAAAAAATTTATGAATGTTATTTTGATTAAGATTTTTAATAATTACAATTAATGGAATCAATAAACTTTATTTTAAATAGCCAAACGACCTTTAAGAAATAATACGAGATTTTTACGGTTTCCTAACGTAAATAATAGGAGTTTTTTTTAATGCTTTTTTTATCCATATACGCATACGTTCCGCTTAAAAATAGTTATATAAATATTTTTTTATGTTAGCTGTATTTCATTAGATAGACTTTTATCTGTGTACATTTGTAAAAAAACTACGTTGTGTTACCTGATTCTAATTGATTCGTTTCGCCTAATAAATTAATGTGTGCTAAAAACAAATAAATCCACTGTGCTCGCAGCATCCCTTCAGTGAAGTTGTCTGCACTTTCATAAGTGCTGTTTTTTTTTGCACACAGATAGTATGTACGTTTGTATTTTTGCTTTGTAAACCAAAATTATACGTTTGCAAAAATAGACTTATACCTAAAAAAAAATGTATTCTTTTACGTTCTCCCTTACTCCTGCTTTATTTTAATGAGCACAGTTTCGTACACGTGTATAAAAAATAAACGAACATACATACGTACATATGTATATATTGTGTTAATAGTATACACCCTAATTCTATATACTCAACACACACACAAACACATACACAACTCATGGTTTTCATCCTTCTTTAGTAAGGAGCAACACAATTTCTGTTAATACAGAGCGTGCTTTTGTTGCATGCCTTTGTTGTTGCTATTCACAAAGTTTTATTCTCTGTTGCCCTTCGCTTTGCGCAGACGCAGAAAAAATCAAGTTGAGGTCAGTGTTGCCGAAAGGTTAGCTAAAGCTTTATTCAAACATTAGGTCAGACAGTAAGACAATAGACACCGTTTCAGCCATTTCGTTAAGCAACATTTTACGTAAATTTTGTAATGTCTCCCCGATCACTATAAGTTGATTCCTTAACATGCCCGTTGTTGGCAATAAGAATGAGTTTTGGTCGATGATTGATTACTTATTTATTATCTGTAGTTTGTGGAGAACTCTTGGTTCGAGCTTGGTTATCCTCAAAGTTTGCCGGGTTCTCTACAAAAATAAAAAGTTCGTTTTAAATTATAGTTGAATTCGTCCGTCTAGCCCGATTTGCGTTTAAGAGGATGGGAGTATAACCTATATGTTCCTCCCCATGTGGCGGGCATGTTACCGTCCCACCAAATATATTGGTATTCTATCTTAAAGGAGTGGGAGTAGAACATGCCCACAACATTCCAAGAGATGGCGTAGAGCCTGTCCTTCCCTTAACACCTATGCTGAGGAGGATTCATTCATATACTTCCTTCCTTCCTGCCTGCAGAAAAACTCGTCAATTACTAATCAATTACAGTTTGTTGTTTTGAAGTAAGGGAATTCGCAGGAATGAATTTAGTTAAAGTTAAAGTTTTCTACCAAAAGCTATTACTCGACGCATACACAGAACAAAAAGCCCACATAAAATTCTCTATAAGTCAGAATAAAATTTATCAGATTTCTCTATGATATGTTTCCTATAAGAAGCCGTTCTTATTATGACTGGATCTTTTAAAAAAAGTCAAGAAGATAATCTGTAAAACTAAGATGAAAACTTTTAAATGAAATTTAGAAGGTGACCCATAGAGTTAAGCTGAAAACCTTTTCAATAACATCTAGTAGATAGCCTGTAACATTAAGATGAAAATCCTTCAATATAATTTTTAGCTCTATCTATGAGGGGCCCTTTAATAATAAAAAATAATAATTTTATATAAAATTCACCCCATATTCCCTAACACGTTCATTTTTGGCAGGTGGCCAATTCAAATTACTTTCCAAAGTTTTCTGAAAAGAATGCACTTTCTTGTTGGCTTAAGACCGACAAATATATAATGAAATGTAAAAAGTGAGCAGATCAGGTCAGATCAGCGTCATATTAAAATGAAAAAATCAAATCAGCTACAATAGAAAAAAAACAGCCGAAAAACCCAGTCACCCCTTATGTTGATGACCTGACAAACTTATCAACTCGACAGTTGTCAGGTTTACTGTGCCTAAAATTATGATGCAAAAATAGTTTTCAGGACTTTAATGATGATGAGAATCGTTGTAGTTGTTATGTCGTGAGAACGACGTTATATTCTGCGACTTAGTTTTAGGCGCCGTAAACCTGACTACTGCCAGCTTGATACGTTTTGTGAGTTCATCAGCATAGGGCGGCTAATTTTTGGCTTCTTTTTAATCTAAGAGCAAAGTACAATTAAGTAATTTAGCCTTGTAAAGTTTGTCAATAAATTAGGGTCTAATTGTATCTGATTCTTCCATAACCAAACTGCACCATCAACGGTACCTTGATTTTTATTGCCGCTAAAACTTTTTTTCGTGATACTAAATTAGAAAAAAAGATATTATTACAATAAAATAAAAAGTAAATATAATACAAATTAATCCGTCAGTCACATTTTTGCCTTTGATCAAACCACCAAGCGACCCTGTGGCTACCGAACTGACAAGACAAATTAGGAGGGATACGTTTGAACGCACTTGATTAATGCGAAGTAATTTGGATTTGAATAAAAGTAAAATTTTCCTTATTTTGCTATTTCGCGATATTTCCTCTCACTAATAGCAGTTGTAGCTGAGCAATTTTAGATCTCGATGCTTAACAAACGCGTGCCTTACAATGTCTCAGCACAAAACAAAAAACAAAAAAGAACACCAAACGAAAAGGATACGTGCGTAATTCGGGTATTATTATTTTTATTTCAACTCAGTAAGTATGCAATCATTTTTAGGTGAAGATTATATTCCTTGCGTGTTTTACTTGGACTTTTTAAACATTCTTCCTTGCTCATCATAAAATTAAAGTTTTTATTTCAGCCGTTTTACATTTCATTACCAAATTTCCTTTCTATTAATTTAGTTTCAAGCCCTTTTTCAATTATTTTCCTCCACTTGGGTCTTACATGCGTGGTCCTGTTCTTCATTTGACAATAGTAATTTAACAATTTCTGCGTCAACAATAGTTTGTTCAATCTCCTTCTCCTTATTAAAACTTTAGCTTCTTCATCATTTATAGCTAGTTGTGTTAATTTGACATGTTAAAATTCCAATTTATGTTCCATCTTGTGATAGTTGCTGAAAAAGTAAAGACAAAATGTATACATAATTTACAATAGAGAATGCTGACTTTGAAAATTTGTAATAAATGGATAAAGAAAAATTCAGGTGAGCTAATCTTTGTCTTGGCAAAACCAAGCATTCACAAAAAAGAAATTTAAATCCTAATAGGGCAGTTGACTATCCTTATCTGATCATCTCGTCGGCGAATGCTTAGTTCTCGAACCGACGGTGATTAGCTATACCAACCATTTAAAAACAGTAAAGATGACTTCAACTCTAAAGTTGGTTGCAATTTTTTGACATAATTTTCAATGCGATATCTGCCAAAAATAGCTGCAACTAATTTAAGGATCAACTTTGTCTCGATTATAACTAAGTTGGATTGTTTTCGAAGGCGAATTATAAATATACAGCTTCTGGAAATCTCGAGTACAGGCCATCTAATAATTTTTTATATCGTTACTCACAAAAGTAATATTTTCTTTGTTTTTTTTTAATGCAGTCAAAATTTTTTCATTGTAAAGTTTTTCGTTTATTTTGTGTAAAAATTAAGTTATTGTATAATGAAAACCATACAAATCGATGTTTCATATTTTGCACAAAACTTATAAAAATAAAAATTCAACATTTAAAACAAAAATCAACGAAAACATGTAGCATGAAATATGTTTTGAACGACATAATTTTTATTGCACCAGCATAATAATAATTATAATAATATCATCAATATAGGGCCACAAATACAAATTTTCTGAATATCCCGAGTCATGCGCCACGAACTAGTTCTACCATAAGTCTCTGAAAAAATCAAAGTTGAAAGTTTCACTTTAATGTAGAAAATAAACCAAAACTGAAAGTATGTTTAAATTTTAATTTCGAAATTACTCAGATTTGATGTTAAAAGTCCTACAAAACAATATTAGCTACTAGAAGATAATAAAAAAATTTTAAAAGGGCTAACCTGATGGTTGTGACAACGAACTTTTGGTGATGAACTGGACCCTAAGGATTCCAATATTCTCTTCTATACGAAGACGAATGGGCTCACAATGTCGTGGTAGCAATAACGGCAAACCAACATATTCCTCAAATTCATCCCCAAAGAAATGTTTTCCCTTTCCACCTACAAACGTATGCTGATATTTAGTTAGCTATCTCAGTATTTTTTTTTTTTTTTGGTATCTCTTTTTTTACCAAATACGACTTATTGAACTTTCAAACCTTTGCTTTACATTAGTTAAACCATCAGTTGGTCATATTTACATATTTATATAGGTATAACCGTAAATCGAATAAAATCACTTAGCATAGTAAAACAGCAGTTACATTTGGATTGCGACTATACGAGTACAAGTTTCTAAAGGGCAGCGCGGCCTTAGGCATCTAAGAATTTTAGTGATGAACAAAAAAAAAAGGCTATTGCTATTCTTATACAATCAAAACTGGTTTGGCTATAGCGAATATATTTACTTACTTATTAAGGAAGCTAATTGAAATCGTTTGCTAGCAAAGATAAAAAACAAAACAAACAAATAAAATTCGCTCGTGTGTAGCTGATTAGGAGGAAATGCAGATATTTTTTAGCATTCTCGCGATATATGGATATGTACATCATCTAACCTGTTTACTGCATTTTTTTAGCATTTCATTCGCAGTGAAGTTTAATGTTGCTTGTACTCGTATCACAAGCTGCTAGTAATCGTGCTTCTATTCTTACCAAAAAACAGTGTTTCCCAATCTTTTTTTTGACCAGGGACTTATTCGATCTCATTATTATTAACAGTAAGAAAGTAGCATTAATTAACGCTATTAGAATTGGAAACAAATAACATTTCGAAACAGTGCAAATTAACAGAGACAAAACTTTCCGTACCGGTAATAAAAAAAATCTGGCAACTTTAACACTCTTTTCATATTCTGATCACTCTTATTTATGCTCGGAACTTCGTCCACTCCGATACTACAGCATTTTCCATTCGTTCTAAACGAAAAATTACATTGAAGATGGCACAATGCCGAAACCGGTTAGTCTCCAAACCAAACTCGACAAGGGATGACGGAAAATCACCATTCAATTTTCTTACTTTGAAACTGATTTAGATACGTTTTGGATACATGTAAGAAAAGTTGCTCGTGGAGATTCGCTTTAATTTAGTTCTGTTCTGTGCTGTCGAAATCGACACCGGCCTTTAGTTGAAGGAGGTTAACAAAAAATGTACTATATGTAAACTATATTTTTTAGACGTGTGGTTTTCAATGAGACAATACTTTTTTCGGAGTTGGTCTTTTTGACACCTGTTACTCAGTTTGGTTTGCCATTTTATAATAAACAGACATACTCCGGAACGACTTGTGCAAATCGAGCAAATTTATTAACAAATCGCCCAGCAGAGTCGGTAATTCGAGAAGTCGTGGATCGGTTTCGCACCACTTTTACTCCAGTGGTCAATGCGCATTTTTCAGAGACGCTGTACAGTGAGCACCGAAGACGCTATTTCTGCTGTGAAGCCGAGTACCAAAGAAGTCCCGCATGAGTGAAAAGCCAACTCGTGCAAGAGTTGAAGCCGAACGACCATCAAGCGCGTCGCGCGTTCGCTTAATGGGCCCAAAATGAGATGGCCACCGATACCGGTTTTTACAAGAAATTTTTTGTTCAGTCATGAGGCTCACTTTTGGTTGAATGCGTACGGTAAAAAAAAAATTGTCGCATTTTGGGGTGTTGATAATCCACAAGCCATTGTTGAGGCGCCGTTACATTCTCAGAAACTCATTGTTTGGTGTGTTCTATGGGGAGAGGGAATCATTGGTCCATATTTCTTCAAAAATCAAGCCGGTCATAATGTTGCAGTCAATGGGGAACGCTATAGAGCCATGATTAATGACTTTTTCGTGCCTTAATTGGAATATGTTGATGTGGACGACCTTTGGTTCCAACAAGATGGCGCTACATGCCATACAACCCACGAAACAATAAATTTTTTGAAGGAAACTTTTGATGAGCGCTTTATCTCGCGCAGTTTCTGCAAAAAGTGGTCGAAAATTGGGCCTCTCGGCTGGAATTTATTCGAGCCTGCCGCGGCGGTCATCTGTCTGAAATCATTTTTAAAACACGATGACAAACCCTTGGCATTATAATAAAGATAAATTAATGGCCATAGCATTAAATTATATGAATTTTATTTTTTCTTGAAAACAACATGTCTAAAAAAAATGCCCTTTTTAACGAAATGTTTCGCTAAGATTTCTAACCACCTTTACATTTGTTATTTGCGACTTTAAAGAATTGAAAAATTATATTCTTTTTATGTTGGTTTCGTAATTGAGTTTATTAATTTTATGTTTTTTTTTGTAGCTACTGTACTTAACATTACGCTATGCCTTTTATTTTCTGTGCCTGCAACAAAATTTTATATAGAATTCAAAGTTTGTTAGTGAAGTAAAAAGTAAATATGTAGGTCTAGTAGACAAATTTAGTGTTTAACGAGTTTTTACCCGCGGCTTTGCTCACAGAAATGAATTCGATTTAACCTAATGAATACGAAGGTAAAAAAGGAAATAAATAAATTCACCAACGGTAAAATCTACACCTGCTCCATAATTGCCGATTACGTTTGGTGCTGTAATTATTTGCCATTGGCAACTTTGCAATCTGATATTAGAGTTTAGTGCAACGTTGCAATTTATTGTTAAAAATTCACAAGGGAATAAATCGAGAATGCCATAAGGAGACTAATTTTCACTTTCTTTAAATCCCATTCAGTGATACTTTCTATAACTAATTAATTAATAATTTCATTTAATTAAGTCTTTTAAAAAGGTGACAATCTTCTCAAAAAGTATTTCTAAAACAAAACCTTCTTAAAATTCCATCGTTTGTAACCCATATTTTAATGTCTCATTTAACTTATTCAAATTTTAACTAGTTTCTTAAACAGGTGGCAACGCTCTCCAATTTTTTTTTCGAAATTAAGCTTTCTTAAAACTTTTAGCTTGGCACTCATATTGTAACATACATTTTTTCTTTGTAAACTTAATTTGCAAGTAAACAGGTGGCAACCTTCTTTAAAAAATTGTGAAACGAAGCTTTATTAAGCCCCTTTCTTTTAATATCCATATTGCAATATTTGATTTCGTTCGTAGTTTTAATTAAATGTAACCTTTTAAACAGGTGGCAACTGCAATTAAAGAAATGGTTCAATGGTTATCATTGTAACGGACTAAATATGTGAATAATCTTATCCGAATATATCATCATATAACAATATGTGACTTAACTGGCAACTCTCTTTAAACTGTACCCTAAATTTTAAATTATTTTGTACGGATTTTTCACCTATCACTTTGTGCCACAGATTTTAGACTCTACACGTCTGGCAGCCCTGTCAGCAAAAATTAAATTAAAAATTAAAATTTGTTTTATCTGTCCTTAAACCATAATTGCACTTTTAAGTCATAAGACTGTAACAATTGAATGAATTAAATTAAATTAAAATACAAATAATTCATCCTCCCCGCCTTGAATTTCATTTTGTCGCACAGTGTTATGTATCCAGAACAAAGCGCTATCCTGTTTTCAGTATGAATTCTACTAATTCCTTTTTAATTACGATAGACTGTTTACATTCCCTAGTGAGATTTTTAGAACTACAAATGCAATCATTATAATGAAATAATTTAAACATTTGAATTGTTTTCGTCAGTAACGGTTGTATACAGATAGGATAAATTTGAGATACATTTCAATTGCAGAGATAATTTTGAGCTTTTTGATGAAAAGCTGAACGCCAACCAGCTGGCGCTAATTGTTAATAGATGGCGCTGTCCGCGCTTTTATTGTAACCAGCGGAAGTCGAAAACATGAGTCTTTTTTTTTTCTGATTTTTTACATACGATTTATGAGCATAGAATTGAGAATGCATTTACAGTGTCGGACAATTTGATAGGGTCGCGCGGCATTTTGACTTCTTTTCTTTTGTTTGTTTAATGTTTACTCATTTTTTATAAAAGTGTAGCACATTGTACAACAAACATTGTATAAATCCAAATCTCAAAGTTTTTAGAAAAAATAGGAAAGCTCTAAAAAATATCATCAAATTTTCAAACTTTTTAATTCGAATTTTTATAAAAATTCCAAGTATGCAGTTTCATAGCCTATTAAATTTTAGTATACCAATATGTCAGTTCCAATTATCAGTGAAAATTGCCGTTAATCATTGAAAATGTTTTTGCTAGCGGTGTCACCCATTTTCTCACAAACACAAAAAATTGTAGAATGTACTTTGTATGAGAAAAAATGCGTAACGCCAACAGTAAGAAGAATTATTAAAAATGAACGGAAATTTTCATCTAACTGAAACTTGCATTTCAGAACTGTTTCTATAAATTCTTAAATTAAAAAGTTTGCAATTTAGATAAAACTTGACAGAATTTTTCAAATTTTTGCTTAGAAATGAAAAATTAATAAACATTAATTACACAGAAAAAAACTAGTCGAAACTTGCCGAACTGCTGGGACCCTATTAAATTGTCCGACACTGTATCAGATTGTGCATATAAAGGGTTTTTCAATAGGGACGCTACAAAAGTAGACCGATAGTGACAGCAAACGACGCCATATTTTGTCCCGCTCTTTTGACATTTCTCTTCAGTAAGGTTTGCCATTTCATCAAGGAAAGATATACGATCCAACAACGAGTCGAAATTATTAAAATTTACTACCGAAATTCGGAGTCAATGGCCTCAACTTTAAGAGCGCTACGTCCAATTTATGGTCGTCGTCATTTCTGGCTGAATGGCTTCGTCAATAAGCAAAATATGCGTTATTGGGCAGGCAGCAATCCACACGTACTCCATGAGTCAACATTGCATCCCGAAAAAATTACGGTTTGGTGCGGTTTAGGGCCGGCGGCGTCATTGGGCCGTATTTCTTCCGTGATGATCCAGACCGGCACGTTACTGTGAATGGGAATCGCTACCCCTCAATGATAACGGAATATTTTTGGCCCGAATTGGATGATATGGACTTGGACAATAAGTGGTTCCAACAGGACGGCGCCACAAGCCACACAGCGAATGTCACAATCGATTTATTGAAAACCAAGTTTGGTGAACGTGTTATCTCACTAAACGGCCAAGTCAATTGCCCCCCTCGGTCGTGCGATTTGACGCCGTTAGACTATTTCTTGTGGGGCCACGTCAAGTATATGGTCTATGCCAACAAGCCAGCGACGATTGATGAACTTCGTACGAATATCGAACGTGAAATTGCAGCAGTATCGGCCGATTTATGCTTGAAAACCGTCGAAAATTGGGTTCAGCGTCTGCCCATGTAAAAGAAATCGAGTTCCCTTCATAATGGCATCGAATGTACTTTCACAGGAATAAAGAATTTAATTCATATCCCAAACCGTTTATGTTTTATTTAAAAAAAACTTTTGTGCGTTCCTATTGCAAGACCCGATATAAATAAATCGCTTGTCTATTTCACTTTCGCTTTGTATTTGCCTTAAATCGCATATTCAAATGAAACTTTCTATGCCGCCCAAAGTGTTGCAGTATGGGTGCATACTTATTAGTTTTCTTGGTTTTTTCTTTTTGAATAGTCCAAAAGCGGAATTTCGCAATTTTCAATTTCTAATGCACATTCTCTAGAAACCGAGAATAAGTACTCGGCATGAGATCTACTACGCACTTGGAAATTGCAAGTGGATATTTGAAAGTAAAAAAGTCAAAAAAGCAACTTTCGCTCACTATAAAGTTTAAACTTTCAAAATTGAGATTTTACTTTTGGTTTGTTGCTCTGTTGAAGTGGAAAAGTCGTAAAATGACATATATTAAAAGTGAAATGAAAAATTTTAATGCTTGAAAGTGAATGAAGTTGCTCATAGTTAGGATGTATAGTTGTTTCGTTTATTGTAACTATGAAAGAAATAAATACTATTTAATTTTACACACAAGTGGCTTCTAAACCCTCAGATAGTGAATTTTGCCTTTACACGCTTTTCGCCTAATTTGTTTTTGTTTTTTTTTTTTGGCTTCTTATCAAATATCAAAATTGGAGGTTATAAGCGTCGCAAAATAGTCAAAAATCAAATCTAACTCCTCCACCACACATTTTTCGCTTCCTTGTCAAACTTTTGGTGAAATGTTTTTTTTTCACCTGTCGGCCCTTCCTGGTCGCCTTACTCACTTACCCTACGATTGACCATCGTCGTCTGTCCATCAGCCCAATGGGAAACTACCAACTGTGTGCATCGACTCATTGCGCTTCAGTTACCATCCCCATCCATCTACCCTCCATCCGCCTCATCAACCTCCAAAGGTAAAGGTACTTTATTGAACCAAACGCCATTTGATGTTGTGAGTGTGAGTGTGTGAGTGTGTGTGTGTGTATAGTAGTATGCTTTGTTGCCAATTTGGTCAAGTGAAAAATCCATTGAAAGGTTTTATGCACTCGGTGTGCAGCCTTATTACGTCCGTTTTGAGTGATGCCTGACAAATCATTTGCATAGTTCAATATCAATTGAATGCCTCCATACAAACTACGTACATAGCCTACGTGTGTGTGTGTGTGTGTAATTACGTGAGGATATGAATTTGGGCATTTCAGTTGTCGTCCAGCATTGCCAAGGGTTCCAAACTGTTTGCAATTTTTTTTTGTTTTTTTTTAGTTGCTGTTATGAAATTTGCAATTGAAGCTGTTTTCTTTCGCGTGTTTTTTTGGAATTATTTGTACAATGTGGCTACTCACATACGTTATGCATCCATATAGTTGGTTAATCCCATACTTTCACTGTCGTTTATTCAAATCGTCGGTATTCAGACAATGCAAATCAATACAGAAGCCTATTTAAACTAGACGATAGCCGAAATATAGAGAGAGGGGGTCTACAACTGCGGTAATTAAGTTTCTTTTCTCTGTTGCCTGTGAACTTTGGCTTTATGGTTTTGGTAATATGATTTAAATATTTTTTTAGATATTATATTGATTTTGGCGACCGATTTCAAAGCTTTCATTTCATCAAGGAGGGTGGTTTACCCAGAGTCAATAAAAATACATGTTTTTACTTCTCCCCTATATGTTTTGATTGCTCCACGGTATGCGTCTTCAGGGCAAACTTTAGCAACATAAAAAAGCAAATTTTAAAAACAATTTCATTTGATTATAATGTCTATATCAATACATACATATTTATATATTTATATATCGAATTACACGTCTGCACTGTGTGACGTGGAGCTTTGAACAGTCGATTTATTTGTAAGCAAAAAAGTAAGCACAGTTGTTAGTATCCGTTTTTGTAGTTGAGTTTTATGTTCGTCGGCTATAGTGTTGTTTTTAGTGGATATACCTAAGAAACTATATTCCGTTTTTGGACCAATTTGAAAGCTTTCATTTCAGAGTTTTGTCCAGCTAGATTTTCGTTCTATACCATTGCACGCCATATCATTCCACATTCTACAACAAGAGGTTTCTAGCAAAGTACAGCACACAATGTCAGATCATGTCTTATTAGCCAAATCTTGCCCAATATGATTTCCATCGGTTTCTTAAAGTGAAAGCTGCATTAAAACAAATAAGACATGATTCCGTGGAAGCTATGAAGAAGAAGTAGCATGCTCGTTGAAAAAGCTCACAAAAAGAAAGCTTCCAGCAATGTTTCGAACTATGGAGCTTTACAGGTGTGTATTTTAAGGTAAAAACTAGTAAAAAAGTATGAAGTCAAAATAAAATGCTTTACAGCAACAGCCTCATTATTTAGTAGCAGCACCTCGTATGCACATTAGGGTAGCCCAAAAATTATATGGTGGAAAAAATAAAACCGGTATTGCATTATTGTATTATCGAACAAATAATACTCTAAAATTTTTTTAATTCTAAAAATATTCAGATGTCGCTCAAATCGTTCAAAGTTTACCATGTATTTTATATAGGCGGAAAAATATTTTTTAAAGAAATGGTATGGAATATTTGAAAATCAATATTTTTTCAATCAGCAAACTCTGCGTTTTTTAGGGAGAATTCAAAAAATAACAAAAACCCTAAAAAAATTAAAAAGTGAATCAATTGAAAAATATTGATTTTCAAGAATTCCATGCAATTGCTAAGATAAATTATCTTTCCCCCATATAAAATGCATGAGAGCGTTTTGAGCGACTTCTAAATAAATATATTGATACAAAAAATTGAGGTATTGTTTTTTTTTCGATATATAACCATCCTAGGGGGTGAGAACGTTAAATTTCCTTACGTTGTTTTGGATCACCCTAATGCCCCTAATATATGTAAATCTAAACCAAAATGTTCAAAATGAAGGGAGAAATCAACTAATCCTCTGTCTATTTGTTCGCCCTTTTCGGATGATTCGAGTAAATATTGGGATATCTCAACGAAGTTGGGCAAATAAAAAAAGCGTTTTCCTGTAGCTATAAAGAAATTGCTCATATCGGGTCTTGCAATAGGAACGCTACAAAAGTTTTTTTTTAATAAAACCAGTACGGTTTGGGATGTGAATTAAATTCTTTATTGCTGTGAAAGTACATTCGATGCCATTATGTATGGAACTCGACTTCTTTCTTTCGACGGTTTTCAAGCATAAATCGGCCGATACTGCTGCAATTTCACGTTCGATAGTCGTACGAAGTTCATCAATCGTCGCTGGCTTGTTGGCATAGACCATAGACTTGACGTAGCCTCACAGGAAATAGTCTTATGGCGTCAAATCGTTGCCCATTCACAGTAACGTGCCGGTCTTGATCATGACGGAAGAAGTACGGCCCAATGACGCCGCCGGCCCATAAACCGCACCAAACCGTAATTTTTTCAGGATGCAATGCTAACTCATGGAGTACGTGTGGATTGCTGCCTGCCCAATAACGCATATTTTGCTTATTGACGAAGCCATTCAGCCAGAAATGACGACGACCATAAATTGGACCTAGCGCTCTTAAAGTTGAGGCCATTGACTCCGAATTTCGGCAGTAAATTTTATTAATTTCGACTCTTTGTTGGATGGTATATCTTTCCATGATGAAATGGCAAACCTTACTGACGAGAAATGTCAAAAGTGCGGGAAAAAATATGGCGTCGTTATCGGTCTGTCACTATCGGCCTACTTTTGTAGCGTCCCTATTGCAAGAGTCTTTACTATATACAGGATTGAGTTGGAGAAAAAAATATCTGACTAAAATTTGTTTTAGAAAATGGACGTAAATCGGCCATTTCAGATAAAGGAGTTATATCTTCGAAACAACTTAACCAAACTCCACCAAATTTTGTGCACACTGTACATTTTAACTCAATAAGCACAGTTTCGAAAAAGGTAGAAATCGAACAAAAACCACCACCACTAAAGGTAATTTGCCAAAATGAAAAAATTGAATATTTTAGTAACTATTAAAGGTATATGCAAAAATGATGCGAAGTGGGCAAGGCACCGCCTTAGGTATAACTCCGAAAATACTTTATCAATCTTTATCTTCCAGATTTGCTACATACTTTTCATTGCAACTCTGTATGAATCGTTTCGAAAATTGTAGAATTCTGACAAATACTAAGGCCATCGCTCATAAACGGCAATTTGTAAGAAAAATCCAAAAAAAAAAATATTTTTCCTAACTGCACATTGGAAATTTCTTTGAACAAATTACCAAAGGGAATGCAATAGAATACATTTGGATAAGTTTTAGATTTTTTGTCTATCTGTTTGCCTGTTTGAAGGCAGTAATCACAGAAACTATTGAACGGATTTTCATGAGACTTTAACTGAAGGCAAGACAGTAATCTCAGACCTAACATTGGATATATTTTATCAAAATAATAAATGGACAAAAAAAATTATGTAACAGAAATAATTTAGAATCCTTTCCAATTGAACATTTTTTTTGCAACGACATTTGCAGATGTTGATTATTTTTTGATGTTGGTTTCTTTTTTTAATTTACAAGTTTAAATGAAAATTGACGTTGAGTCCATTTATGCCAATTATATCGGTTACAGGATAACGCCGAACATGATTTTGACAAAAACAAAAACAGAAACAAAAAAAAAGAACGTAGCGGCGCATGCGGGGTAAACCTATTGTGGAATAAGAAACAAATAATCTGTCAAAATTTGTCAATAATAATCTTAACGCAATACTTAAGAAAATTTTGAAAATTTGGAGGTTAAAATACTTATATATTTACCAATAACTTAATATTTATTTTTATTTTATTACCTGCGAACTTTTGAGTCATCGATTGACACTTTTTTTGTTGTACTATCATAGTTCGAATATTATTTCTTTCACCTTCAAATGCAGTAATTGAAATCAAATTATTCAAGCTTTACATATTTCAATTAGTCAGCAATACTGCAGCTCCTACGCTAAAACCAATATTTTCTTTTGTCTCACGCGTTTGTAATTTTTTAGGCATTGCAGACGATTTCCAACTCACTCCTCGACATCACACAATACTCATACAGTTTGCATTACCCTTTAAGTCGCTTCAATGCTGCCAAACACTTGACAAATGAACGACATCGCCGCCAGCTGCTGAAGGTAATATTTTCACCATTGTCAACTACAGCTGATCGAACTGACAAACGCACAGCAGGATATGATGCTGCAGATGCAACTACTACATAGCACACATATGTATATACCTACACACGTACATATGTATATGCGACGAGTACAAAAACTACAAAATTGGTACGCGTTGAGTGTTGGTCGTTGACGTTCCCTACTGACGGAATGATGGACGGACTACTCCTGGACTCAACTAAGTTTACTCGGACGAGCGAGTGTGTGTGATGTGTGGGCGAGTCTCCGAGTGATGAGTGTGTGAGTGACAGAAAGTCGTTGACAGCTGTTGACCGTTATGCTTTAAGCGTATTTATTTTGCACACCTTTCAAAGACAACACCTCAAACTCGACATTCGTAGTTGTCATTGTCAATGTTGCTATAGTTTTTTTTATCTTACAGGCCCATAAGTTGAGCGCAAAAAAAAAAGAAAGAAGAATGCTACTAGAAATTTGCTTTAGGTGTTGCTTAGAAGCACTGGCCCATGACGTTGGCCATTGGCGGGTGGTCGGTGGTTACTGCTGTGTTGATAAAGTTGCCACAGTTTGGCTTTTTTTTTAAATATAATATAATGAAACCGAAAAATACTTTGACACCACTCGACTTTTTTGATACAATTTTATAAAATGTAACGCAGTTTATATTTAGTTTTGCTTTTAGTTAAAAAAAATACTTTCGGAATCGATACGATTTCAAATATTTCGAATTTCGGAACATATCTGACAACCTAATATTTTTTTGAAATTTAGACAAGTATAATCTGAATTGGATGAGAAGATTTTAGAATTTTGTTTTACAACATTTCAACCTTTCCGCTTCTTATTTGTGATTGCGACAAATCCGAAGGTGAAATTATAAAAAAAATTGTCCAGAAATTGAATACTGAATAAAAACTTCCAGCGAATTTTCTCCGTTTTACCATTTTACATATCATGAACACAAATTGGCGGAAACCTATCCTTTGTTCTTCTTTCCACATTCGAACTTCGAAGTTGAAGGAAAGTAGGTATCACGAATATCAGGAAAAGGGAAAATTAGTTTGTTTGTGTTTTGGAAGTAGTTTCTTCAAATACATATTTGTTTACTTTTTTTCAATTTACAAATACATTTAAAATAATTTTTTTCCTAATAAAAACAATTTGGTAAATTTGGTATTTTTTTTTTTAATTTGGTAAATCTTTTTATGACACTTGGAATAATTTTTTCAGTTTTTAATTTTTATTTACAAGCTAATTTAAAATATGTTTTTTTCTTGAAAATTAAACACAAAATGTGGTACGCTGTGGTTTAATTTGCTTCAATTTACAAATATACCAAAAATATATTTTATAAATACAGGGTGCTTCAAAAAAATGTATACACACTTTTAACTTCCATAGAAAATTTATTTACCGTTCTACAAAGTTAAATTTCAGGAAAATAGAAAGCTGAAAGTCCAATGTAAATGAAACATAAATAACAAATGTTAATACTGTTCAAATTGGTGACCTGCAGCATCAATACAATTCTGAGTACGAGTCACCACTGATTCTGTACATCGTATCAAAACGTCCAATGAGATTTCTCTACACACTGCTTGACTTTTACTGTGTCCCACAAGAAGAAATCCAGTGGTGTAAGGTCTGGAGAGCGTGCTGGAAACTCGATTGGACTCGATTGAGATCATTTTTTTCTGACACTTGGCAAATTTTTTTAATTATTAATTTTTATTTATTTGAACGTATTTTTAAAAAAATTAAACACAAAATGACGAACCGTCATTTTTATTTAATTTGGTAAATTTTTTTCTGACACTTGGCGCAATTTTTTAATTTTTAATTTTTATTTTGTTTATAATTATTTATAAGCTAATTTACTAATATATTTAATATATTTAAAATATATTTTGTTTTTAAATTAAAAGGAAAATTTGGTAGGATGTTGGTTAATTTCGTACATTTTTAATGACACTTGACAAAATTTTTTGAATTTTTATTTTTATTTTTTTATATAAGTATGTATATGTATATATTTACAATCCAATTTACAAATATGTATATTTAAAATATCTTTTGTTTTTAATTAAACACAAAATTTGGTACGTTTTTTCAATTTATAAATATGTTCATAATAATTTTTTTTTAATTTTAAAAAATATGGTAATTAAAAAAAAGGTACATTTATGTTTAATTTGGAACGATTTTTTCTAACTCTTGGCACAGTTTTTAAAATTTTTATTATTTATTTTTTTTAATAATTATTTAAAAGCCAATGTATATACATATGCACATATGTATGTATGTACAGTAGAATCGCGACAAAGTTAACCAAAATGTCCCAAGGGTGTTTTACTTTTCCGAAATATTAACTTTTCCAAAGGGGTTTCGATTTTGAAAAAAAACACGGAAATAAACATAATTTTGGTGATATAATACGTTCAATTTATTTGCATGACTGACTTTTACTTTTAACAAAACATAAACTTAGATTTAGTTTGTACTTTTTCACATTATACATACATACATATGTACATATTAATTTGTAAGGGCTGGTTTAAAGAAGCGGTCGAGACTTGTTTGTTTCTTCTAGCTCCTGACAATTTTCGTACGCATATTAATAAGATGTGATATCTGATTTGCATCATTATTGTTTTCATACCACTTTATCAAGGTATTGATGCATTCAACTGCTTCGGAAAAACTCACTTTCTGTTGTTGCATATCTTCCTCGACAACTGGTTCTTCATCTTCATTGTCAGACACTTCGAAATCTTCATCATCTTCCGTATTTTGATCGTCGTTCCAATTTTCGATGTCTTCACTGCTGACGTCAACACCACCCACCTTGGACAATAACGATTGTACCTCTCGAAGTGTATCATCGTGAGAACTATTTGATGTAATCAATGTAAGCAATGGAATTTCGTCTTCGCTGTCGTATTAATCATCGTTCCACTGTTTTATATTTTTCCAAGCTTTTATAAGCACAGCTCTTGGCAATTCTTCCCATGCTAATTTAAGCAGCAAGATGGCATCACGAATTGAATGTCCTTTCAAAATATTCTCAACCGGAATGTTTTCTTGTGCTACAATGTTCCATAACAGTTTAGCCCGGTATTCTAACTTGACCAGTCTTATGGGATTTTGATCCATGGGCTGCAAAACAGCTGTCACGTTAGGTGGTAAAAGCATTGCCGCAATGTTTCCATCATCTGACTGTAACTTGTCAATTGGCTTATGTGCAGTACAGTTTTCAATCAGCAATAATGCCCTTGGTGGTAAATTATTTTCAGCAGAAAATTTGCGAACCTGACAAATATTTTGGCACACTTAAAAATTTTAAAGGATAGAAAAAAAAAATTTACCTGCTTAATAAAGGAATGATGGAACCAGCGGAAGAATAGCTCTGAATTCATCCAAGACTTTTGCGAGTTAGCATATTCCAATGGGTTTTCAAACCCCTTGAAGCAACGGGGGTTTGCGGATTTACCAATTATCAATGGTTTCAACTTATGCGAACCATCTGCGTTCGCACACAACATAAATGTGATTCTATCCTTTGCTATTTTTCGGCCAGGTGCCGTCTTTTCGTTTGCCGCGACAAATGTTTTATCGGGCAGGAAACGATAAAATAATCCAGATTCATCTGCGTTATGAAGCTGCATGTCCGAAATATCCATTTCATTCATTTTTGCCCGCAAATTATGAATGAACGGTGTTATTCCTGACTTGTCGCTTGAGAGGATTTCCCCACAAATTTTTAAGTGGCGAATACCGAATCTTTTCTTGAAATTTGCAAGCCATCTATCACTTGCATGAAATTGTTTTCCTGTGCAATTTGGCAAATTCGAGCTTGGCTCTTGCCTTTAAAATTGGACCACTCATTGCACAATTACGCTGTCTTTGGCTTAAGAACCATTTATTCAACCTTGCCTCAAGAACGGGATATTCCGATTTATGTAAAGTTTTCTTGGTTGCAACTTCATGTGTGTTTGCCACTGCCTCCAAAATTTCATGACGTTTTTTCTTTATTTTTGAGATCGCCGCCTTAGATACATTATAATCCAACGCCAATCGATTTCCATGAATACCTTCATCGAGTTTTCTTAAAATCTCAGCTTTTTGATGCAAATTTAATCTGATTTGCAATGATTTTCTCTGCTTTGTTGGCATTTTTTAACACACTAACCATAAACAACTCGCAAGTTTAAACGCTCATGACACACTACGTATGTATGTACCTCGCGACACCGACTATAATTTTTTACATAGAAATTCGGGGAATACATAGCAATGAGGGGAATACCCGAGCTTGTTTTTCTTGCCAAACAAACGGTTGGGTTTGAAAAAATAGAAAAGCTCAAAAAAGTTAACCCAAAGTTAACTTTTTAGAGCAGTACGTGGACGCTCAAAATCGGTAAACTTAGCCGAAGGTTTAACTTTCTCGCGAGTTAACTTTTGCGCGATTCTACTGTATATTGAAATATTTTTTTTTGAAAAAAAAACTTAGTAAATTTTATGTTTAATTTGGTACTTTTGTTTCTGATACTTCGCACAATTTTTTCAGTTTTTAATTTTTATTTTTTTAGTATTTATTTACAAGCTAATTTAAAAATATGCATATTCAAAATATTTTTGTTTTGAAAATTATAAAATAAATTTAGTACGTTTTTGTTTAATTTGGTACATATTTTTCTATGCTTGGTACATTTTTCTCAGTTTTAAATTTTTATTTATTTTTTAATATTTATTTACAAGCCAATTTACAAATATATTTAAAATATTTTTTTTAAGTCAAAAAAAAAAAAAAAAAAATTGGTATGCTTTCTTTAATTTGGCACATTTTTACCTGACACTTGGCACAATTTCGAAAAGTGAATTTATCATCCCTAGCTTGCTGACTGCTGTCTGCTCTCTGTTGACTGTGGGCTGTCTGCTTCGCAAGCTTAGTTGCTTTTATCCTGGCGCATATTTCATTACGAATTGTCATCTCTGCAATAGTACTCTGTTATATGCGTAGTTGTTTTTGCTTTTATTATTTCCATTCTATGGTCTTTATTGTGCTAGCTTATGACAACAACAATCACACTCCACTACCACCACTTCCACAAATGCAATTGCTGACACTGATGTTGATGGTATGGAGATGGGGTGTGTTGCATTGATCCTGATGTGATAGGACATCGCGTACACAAAAGCTACATCACATTTTTAGCGGCAGTGTTGCAATTCGCTTATTCTCATAATACTCCGGTGCATGGCCGGTAAACTATACATTCGTTGCGTTTTGTTTTTTTTTTTGGTGGTGCTACAGAAATAAACGGTGTCTATTTGTTAGGAGAAAGTAAAAAACAAAAAAACAAAAAAACAAAAAAATATCGTATTAGTAAAAAAAACTCTACATTGTTTTCATATAAAGCGGATGATAACGCCTGAGTACGCCGAATTTGTAAAGCAATTTGCCCACCATCGACGCCATCATCATCAGGGCGTCCAGAGTCCATAGGCTTAAAAGCTGTCGGTTAAACGAAAATGCAACAACAACAAAAGTAAGGCGTGCAGCATATTTTAGAAAAAATGCTGGGAAATGTGAAAAAATGGCCGGAAAAATATTTATTGCGGAAAATATTAGGAAAAACGCAAATAGAAATTGGTTTTGAGTGGTTGTGAAAATTTCGCAATTTTTTTCGCTTCGTCGCTACAGAATGAATTCAATGAATAGAAAATAAATATAAAAATCTAGGATGTTTAAAAACTGCACATATGTATGTAGATTAATATGTGAGAACTTAGCTACAAACAGTAGTGTTCAGGGGAAGGTTACCATTGCAAAGGTTGACAACAAAAATTCGCACCGGATAACACTCAAAATTTTATGAACATGGGATTCCAAAAAAACAGGTTAAGTTTTTCTATGGAAAAGTTTTGAAGATATTTGCTAAAAAAAAACACATGGACTATCTTAATACCAGATAAATGGAATTTAAGGTAATACAAAATATATATTACTTTTTGTTACGCCTACCAGTTTGGGAGAAAGTGATTATTCGTTCCAGATTTTTAATTTATTTTTGTATAAAATATAAAGCCTACACGAATTAGCTGACAACGATTCAAGATTTGGAAAGCAAGAGTAGTCGTGTCATTTGGCAAATACCACTATGATAATAAGTTTATCAGGTGAAATTTAATGCTTTCTGTTCATTTGTTGTTTAAAAAAAATACTTCTACATGGTTTACCTGGAGTATACCAGGCGACCGCCGTAGCCGAGTGTGTAGCGCGTGGGCGTTTCATTCGGTGGATAACGGGTTGAAATCCTGGCCGGAGCAAGTAACATTAAAAATTATAGAAAAAGTTTTTTCTAATAGCGGTCGCCCCTCGGCAGGCAATGGCAAATCTACGAGTGTATTTCTGTCATGATAAAAAACTTCTCACAAAACAACATTTGCCATTCAGAATGGGTGTAAAACTGTAGGCCTTCAATTTATCAAGACGCACACCACAAATTGTAGGAGAAGTTCGGCCAAAATCACTTAAGAGGTTATATCGCCAATTAAGTAAGTAAGTAACTATGTATACCCAGTAATTTCATATTCCAATTAAGTAGAACTTATAGAAGCTTTCACATACTTACTTATTTAATTAGCTCGTTCCTTCTTTCTGCTAATTGGCGACATTTGAAAATACCAAGTGATGTCAGGTCCTTATCCCCTTGATCCTCTTTTTCACTTGATGGTCTTTTCTCTCATTTTCACGGATGAGGTCTTCCTCTTCCTTAACCGCTGGCATTGCATTGAAAACTTTCAGAACTGCATAATTTTCTTCTATTCGCACAACATGCCTATGCCAACGTTTATGTTGCGGTAAAGCTCATACAGCTCATCGTTCCAACATCTGCGGTATTCGGCGCCGCAAAAAATCGTGTTTTTATCGAACACTTCAATGGCCATCTCATCCGCAGTTGACAGCGTCCATGCTTCTTCGCTTTATAATGGCACTGGTATAATGAGTAACTTGTAGAGTATGGTTTTGGTTTGACGAGAGACAGGAGGTACTGCGATTTGCCCTCGTTCAGCTCCAGACCCATTCGTTTCGCTTTCCTTATCCAGTTTTTAAAAGGCAAAACTAGCGGTGCGGTTGTTGAGGCCAATGATGTCGATCGGCATACGCTTTAAAAAAAGATGGTGCCTAGCCGGTTTAATTCTGCAGCTCGAATGATCTCTTCCAACATAACGTTAAAATAGTCGCACGATAGGGAGTCACCCTATCTGAAACGTCATTTGGTCTCGGAGCGGTCTTTCCCACTTCCGATAGAGCTGTTATCGACGAAACTGAAGGAATTCTCAGCGGCAGTACGCAGAGAGCGAGAAATGTGCTTCAAATCTTTGAAAATTCGGGTTGCTAAGAAGTACTCTTAGAGCGCAAGTGTGAGAGAGTCGAGTGGCGAAGGTAAAGGCTGTTGGTTGCGATTGTAGCTTTCCCAAAATGAGGTTTCCTTTTGAAATTAGACACAAGCTCTTTGATGGACACAAAATCTAGACTGCAATGTTGGTGCACTCCGTTTTTACCCCATTGTGAAGGCCGAAGTTTTGAATTTCCAGCAGCCATACCACAGCTATTAAGTTGTTTGTACTATGATTTTAACTACCTCAGCTGGCTGGAGCTTAGCAGACAGTCTTTGCCTTAAAGAGGGTTGGAAAGAAAACTTCCCCTCCCGGGAGGTCAGAAGCTATATATGTGTGCGGTATAATTGATTTTTTATAGACATCGTCATTAGTCTACAAAGAGAGTGCGGCAGACCCGAAGTAAGTTTTTTTGGTGACATGGACCTTAACTCTGTTAAGACCACCGTTGCTACACGATTCAGTCCGATGCCGGGGGAGCTCCGATAAAATACCGACTTGAAGATTAGCCCTCCAGGATCCTAACAGTAATGCTCGTATCTTTAGACGATATTGATATTCTTAATTTTCTGGATATAACCCTGCGTCGAAACTCTATCTTAAATAAATAGCACTCGAGGGGGTTTCCCAACTACTCTCTTCAGATATTTACCTGTGTACATATTTACCTACCCACTTGTTATAAAAACTGTGTACTCGTTTTGAATAATACTTTTCAATGCATGACTATACGTTTAAAACATTTGTATTTATTTATCTGAACTTGCTGCTTGGTTTTGAATTGATTATTATCATTATTGCAATTTAACAAAGGAAATTCACCGTTCACGGTATGTAAATAGGAAAGTGGGTATAAATATCACATCCATCGGAGTTTCAAAAGACACAGTCTTGAAAAAACTCAAAGCATAAACATGAAGTTCTTATTTTTCGTATTCTTGGTTGTTGGTTTGGTACGTATACTGAGATGCATTTAGTTAAATATTCGTAGCTGTGCTTAAAGGATATTTCTATTTATTCGAACTAAAAATATACTCTTACCTATTTTAATTTCCCATCTTTTAGGCATCAGCCAATGCACTTGAATTTCTCTGAATCGGTAAGTGCTAGTTGTTTCTAAGAAAACGTCGAGTTTATTTGAAGGAACATTGACAGTTCTGCTATTTATTTTAAACAAATATAAAACAATTCGAATGCCATTTGAAAAAGCAGCAATCAAGGCCACAGTAGTTATAGTTGATGTTTCGAAGATCACCACATCTCCTCATCAGACTTCTTCTTACTTCTTCGGACTCGAACCCACGAATTTTAACGGCATGCAAAGCAGGCACTCTGACCACTTGTACTGCTTCCAAATAGGAAGATGAAAAAGCAACAACAGTTGACACGTCCTACTTGGTACAAGTGGTCAGCGTGCTTGGCTTGCGTGCCGTAAAAAATCGTGCATATGTAATTCGAAAACAATTTTTGAGACGTGAGTTATTACTTATTTGCTTGCCGCGCTATTTTTGCTAATAGTGTGTCGGTTATTGGTAAACCTTCCTCGACTATGACATTTTTCAGTTCAGGTGGCATTTGAATTTCTATAATAATCTATGCATCCTGCTCACAGTTATCATTTTTATTTTTACAGTTCGCAGCCAAACTCGAACAGGTATCTCCTGACCATAACAGGAAAATCATGAATGGACCGCAATGAAAACGGATTGGAAATGGGTTAATTTGATCAGTTAATCCTTTAAACATATATTATATAAATGCAAAAAATGTAGTCTGCAATTTTGCTTAATAAAATTATAATAGTTGCAAATAATGCATTAATTATTACTAACATGAACCTGTTGTGATAGTTATAACTATGATGGAATTAAATGACAAGGTGTTGTCGCCAGTAGCGGCGTTCTGGTTTTAATTTTGACTAAATCGGTACGCATATTTTCAATGGCGCCATTTTCGAAATTTACGCCACTAAATATAAAGCAAATTGTACTAAAAGTACTGCATTTCAGTGTATCGTCGTTTAAGTATGAGGATGCCCACTTGTTTCTTGAATTTATTTATTATTTTACACTTTCGCGTTGGAAAATTTTTTAATTTTAATTTGAAATTTGAAAATCTTTCTATAATTCACAATATTTTCGTAAAAAAAAAAAATTGGGCAAATCTGTAATTAAGTGGTAGTAAAGATTTTAAGAAGATTAGTGAGAGTTTGCAAAAATTAATAGTGTTTTTGATTTTTTTTGTATAGTTCTGTTACTAGTGGCTATGATTAGTGGATTCAGAGAAACACATTGGTCTCAGTGTTTTTGTTTTCGTCTAAGAATCTTGTTGAAATCTAAACTAATCCAGTGGTGTTGCTGTATGGAATTGACGCATTTTGAGCTGCAATTAACTCCGTTTTTTTTTTGCTTGTACCTTCAGATAGGGATAGGAGACGTGTGATTTGTAAATTAACAAAAACCAATATTTTATTATTCTCAGGATTATAAGGTACATACAGTAAGACGCCGCTCAACGCGTAAAATACGTTCCATCAAAGTAGAGCGTACAGCGCTAAACGAGGCATTCTTAATATGTAAATAATGGGGTTGGTGGAAGATGGATAGAAAATTGGCTAGGCATTAAATTTAATAATTATGTTTTTTTAATAAAAAAAATTAAAAAAATTTCTTACAGAAATAAAAAGCAAAAAAAAAAAGGAATATACTTATAAAAATTAATAAAATTCAAGTCAGTCAGATCATTCAGTCTATTTTGTGTTTCCAATGTTCTTCTTTTTATTTTTTGCCAGGATGACATCTAATGTAGCTTGCGTTTTCTTTTTGTGCCCTGTTCGAAGTTGTTGATAAGTGGATTAAGTATCTATAACATCCCGTCTTGCTTTTGAACTCCTATCGAAATTTAGATAATTTTCTAGAACTCTTTTTTTACGAACGTCATTGAAGGTTCTTTTTGCTCTTCTTTGAAATCACTACTATCAATATTTTTGTTTTCTTCTTGTTCAGCTAATTGCTTGAGCTCATCATTACAAATACTAACTGCTTTTTCTTGAACTATTTCTGCGACGTCTGCCTCATTTACCTCATAGAAACCGGGTTTGTTTTGCTAATTCCACTACTTCTTCCACCATTTGATCCATATCGACCGACAGTGTCCAATGTTTTCGCTATTACTTAAATCTGGCCAAATGTTCTTCCATATTCCTTTCAAAGATCTTTCCGTTCTTTCCCAATTACAGGTAAAGTTGATTTACATATGCCTTTCATCGCTCTTGGGTTTTTGGAGTTGTAAACTAGTGGTGGTTTTAATTTGAAATCTCCGCTTGCGTTACCACCTAGTAGAAGTGTTAAGCGATCTTTTGCGGCTTTAAATCCTGGTGCTCGTTTATCGTCGCGGGGTAGATATGTTCGTTTTGTCATTCTTTCCCAAAACAGACCTATTTCCACAACATAAAAAATCAATTTTGGAGGATAGTTTCCTTGCTCAATTATTGTTTCTAATGTCGCTGGGAATTCAGCCAACGCTTTCGTATCACCACCTACTGCTTCTCCTGGAAGATTATTTCGATCTTTATTAAATCTATTGAGCCATCCTCGACTAGCAACGAAAGTTTCACTTATCTCATTATGATAGATTGGCTTCATGGCATATTGCTTTCAATTACAGTAGCCGATTATTTTTTTATTTATTTTTAAGAATTGCCTCTGTTGTTGAAGCTTGCCAAATTCAACGGAGCACTAATTTGAGATTGACGTTTACCAGAATCTAAGTGAAATGCTTTTTTTGGTTGCTTTCTTTTCTTGTTTTTCATTATCACCAATGACAAAAGATATGAATATTTGTAACTGTATTAATCGTTATAGTTGGCCCGTTTCTTTGCACCCGAGTTGCAAAATAACGCCCCCCTCGGATAAAATTTCTTTCAGTTGCAAAAGGACTGTTAGCCACTTCCATTAATGTTGCGATTTGTTTAGTGCTATTTAAGACCGGAAAATAGCTGTGCCGGCAATTTTTAGGTTTATGTAGTTATATATTTAAAAATACTATGCAAATAAAATTATGCTATGTTAGAATTAGGTCTTAAACTGAAATTCTCCACGTATTTCCTTAGGGCTCATTCACAATAGCGCAGTTTTTTCACTTTCCCACATTGCATCTCAAGTCGGATATCATTTTACCGAGTTGACTCAACTCGCATGTTTCTCCGAGTTAGTGTTGTTGCTTGACATGCATTTTGCTATCCTACCTAGTGTTCTTTGTCAACTAGGTTACAAAGATACTGGGCCTGTATACAAATATTTCAAGTGATAAAAATGCGACCTTACAGCACCGCAATAAACAATAAACACAACCTCTTTGTTTGGATATATATCTACATATTTGGAAACCTAGCGCTGCGCACAATTACTCCGGAATCCGCGGGTCGAAATAAATGAGCGCTTAACCGAAATAGTGTTAAGCGGAGTCTCTTATTGTATTTTGATTGCAGTATTTTCGGACAAGAATCAAATGTATTTTGAGTCGCATCGACGCTAGTTTTTTTAAGTACAGTGTTTCCTTTGTTGAATCCAGTCATTGGACTGCCCGAAACCACCGCGTGCTTTATATACTTACCGATATAATTTATTTTATGATTAATTATAAATAAAAATAATAAATACTTACATCTATTGTCATATGTGCCTGAAGAGTAATTGTGACTATTTTTCCTCGAAATCCCAGGTAAAAGTATATTAAAATAAGCCTGCATGTAGATTTATTTATATTTAAAAAAAACTCAAATATATTATTATAGTCCAAGAACATATCGAGTTATTTGAGTTGTAAAATGTTACGGTCATTGGAAAAAAGGCAATTAGCTCATCAAAAATCTTAAAAAATCATAACTCCGTTGAAAACATACGTGACAATTTATTTTTGATAAAGAGTATAAAATTTGCAACAACTACCGCAAATCTGACATGGAATCACCCACGTACATATGTACATATATTTGTGCTTCTAAACTCAAAACTAAATACGAAATACATGATTTTCCACCTATATAAATATTTGAATAGTTTTAAAAATGTAGTAGTGAAGGGCCATACATTTTCCACATTTCTTTCTACTACTTTTAAATGCAGCAATGTGATAGAGCTATAGAAAAAGTGAGCTTAAATTACGGACTGCAATTTATTATCATTCCAACATGGTTGCAAGAGATTCGTTTATTTTGTGTTGGAAATAAATTAATATTTTGTAAACAAACAAATTTGAAATTTGTGAACAGTGAAGTTTTTTTTCACCGCAGAAATAAACACGGTGGTTTGCTATTGTCTGCCGAGGGGCGACCGCTATTAGAAACAACTTTTCTATAATTTTGATGTTACTTTCCCGTTCAGGATTTGAATCCGGAAGTAAGCCAAGTAATATTAGTTTTAGCTAAGCAAGTACTTTTTATACTGACTTGTGGAACAAGCAAAGCTGTTACGTTATGATTACTAATTTTAATGATTACCGACAAAATTTGTTTTTTTTTAAGAAGCTATTCAATGATTAATTATCATTATTTTAATTTTTTGATACTCATTGACCGGTTACCATTAAAAACAATTAAAAAAATAAACATATTTTTAACTAATGGAAGAGAAAAATTAAAAAAAAATCGAATATCATTACTTTTCTATAAAATAATTTCTTTACTTAATTTTTATAATTTTTTAGGCACACAATTAACGCAATAACGTCTATATAATATATTAACAGATACGAAAATTAAACAATCTCATTGAATAGTCTTTAGAGTTTGCCTTCGCTTTTAACAATATCAAAAATAGTTTGAAGGAAAAGTCGGTTAAGGAATGTTGTTTGGGCGTATTTATAGTTCTCACACAAATGGGTCCTTGAGTAAAATGGCAGCTTCCGTCACTTATCTTCTATGAAATCTGTATTTGGAAAAACTTGCTCAAAACTAGAACCATCCTCATCACCTGAAATTCAAACAATTTTATATTTAACGTAATCTTGTTAAAGGAATTACTTAGGCCCACTTGCGACAAATCTAAAGTTAAATTTATAAATAAAGAGATAATTAACTCAGAGTTAAATTTTTAATTTCGTAACCCAGAAAATATCTTGCATCAAATAAATACAGTAACCCGGGCAACGTAGATTTCTTTTTTGACACTCCCTTTGCATTTTATGAATTTAATTTGAAATTTAATATCGAAATAATTTTTGGAAGTGATCACTTCGCTTTGCCTAAACTTTGATAAAGTAGTTGGAAGCAAAGTATTCGTTGGCTTCTCCACCATTGTCGTAAAAAGCGATTCGTTTCAAATTTTTTCGATTATTAAAAAAAAAATTGTTTGATTTATTTTTTCTATAATGTCACAAGCTTAAAAGTTTAACACTGCTTGAAATGCTAGGTTAAATTTGTATGTTTTTAACTTTGAGTTGATGCCCAACATTCTGCTGTGCAGGGAAATTTATCCATTTAACCGGTAAACTCTGAGTTAAATAGATAATCTGCTTTCTCGCAAGTGGCCCTTAATGTACTATTATTTTCGAAATAAAAAAAGAGAGATCGTTTTGATAAATATTTACTTTAAGATCATTAATCTTAAATCAAAACCTGATATTTTGTTTGTATATAAAAATTGTTGCAGCTCCAAGTGGACATCTGGGCCTGTACAGCTGCAGTGAGAGCAATGTTCGCTTTAGGAGTTAACTGTACTGCATCTCCAGCTTTTCAGTTTGTTCTACTAATTTTTGAAAGCTTGGTGCTTACTGCCGCAAGAATCGGAAGAAGATAGCCGTAAACCCTAATCTGGCCACGTTGCAGAAAATCCATAGGGCCCTGAGACTTTCATGGCGGTAGGGCAATACTCTATTCAGGAGGAGCGTAGGAGCGAAGAAAATCCCATTTGAATATTCTACATAAGTACTATTCAAATAAACAAGTTTACTTATTTACAATAGAATAGAGAAAATACAAGCATGTGCGATTTAAAATAGGATCGGAAATGACACTTCCTACGATTTTCCTTTGGGTGTTATTTAATTCGGTCGATTTCATTAAAATTCGAATGTAAATTCAAAATATCTTAACTTTCTTTGACAGTTTAACAAGCGATTATTTTATGCCTGGTTATGTGTTGTACGAACTGGAGCGAGAATCGATAAGCGATGGTTAGGAGACTAATTCTCTCAATGCACATGGCTGTACTTAGTTTGAAGTAGTTTTTTTAATATTTTTATTTCAGATTGATTGGCAGCTATTACTTAAAAAATATGCTTTGTTCAGAAGTAAGTAAGTAATCAATAAAGTAATGCCTATTACACTAAAGTTGACAGCAAGCCTTAGGAGATTTCGTACCAACCTTTAGTCGGAAAGGATACCTTTATTGCTCTGGGTAGAAGCAAAGTTTCCAAAATATTGTTGGAAATTCTTAATGTATAGGAAAGTATGTGGTATTCTAAATGGATAAAGTTCTATATAACGGACGAGGACTCAAGAAAATCAAAACTAAATTTAATGGAAAAAATGTGGAATTTCAAGTGTAGATAATAAATGTGTGTCACGCGTTACATAGCCTTTGTAGGCATTATGCAAAGTAATACATAGCAGATCCAGCTAGTACAACAGAACTTCATGAATCCAATACCCTTCTGCATTTAACAACGTTGTGAATTCTTTGCACTTTGACTCAACGGCTTCTCTGTCGGCCTTGGAACATTTTTTCACCAGAACTGGATAGGATTCCATAAACTGGACTTTTTAGTCCAGCTTTTGCTTAGAGAGAGTTTTTGGGGTTTCCTCTAAAATTTATTTAACAAAAACTTCTATTTGTAAATAACAAATACTAGAAAAACGTTTAAATTAAAATTAAAACCGGGGGTTTCCCAACTATTCTCTTACGCTATTTACACGTGTACATATTTACCTTCACATATGTTTTAAAAACTGTCTACTCGCCTTGTATGAATAACATTTATCAATACATGATATTACGTTTAAAACATATGTATTTATTTATCTGAACTTGCTGCTTGATTTAGAATTGCTCCTTAGCATTATTACAGTATAACAAAAGAAATTTCCCCATCACTGTATGTAAATAGGAAATTGGGTATAAATATCACATCCATTTGAGTTTCACAAGTCATAGTCGTGAAAAAACTCAAAGCATAAACATGAAGTTCTTATTTTTCGTATTCTTGATTGTTGGTTTGGTACGTATCCTAAGATCTGTTTAGTTAAATACTCAGCACAGTACTTAAAAGATATTTCTATTTATTCGAATTAAAAATATACTCTTACTTTTTTTTAATTTCCTATCTTTTAGGCATCAGCCAATGCACTTGAATTTCTCTGAATCGGTAAGAAAATTTGCATCCAAAATGTATTCATATTCAGTACTAGCTGTTTCTAAGCAAGCTTCAAGTTTACTTGGAGCCACATTGACAGTTCTGCGATTTACTTCAGACAAATATAAAACAGTTCTAATGCCATTTAAAAAGCAGCCATCAAAGTGATAGAAATTATAACTGATATTTCCGAGTTTACCACATCTCTTCATCAGACTTCTTCTTACTAAACTTCCGCAGGACTCGAACCGACGAAATTTCCCGGCATGCAAAGCAGGCACTCTTGTAATTTTTTCAAATAGGCAGATGAAAAAGCAACACCTGTTTAAAGGACTTACTTGATACAAGTGGTTAGAATGCTAGCCTTGTGTGCCTTGGAAAAATTCCTAAGTATTATTAGAGATGTGGGTAATTTTTTTTACCGCCCTTTCCTGCAGATAGATGATAATTGTGTATCACTTATTGCTGGACCTTCCTCGACCCTGAGGAGAAATTTCAGCAAAGAATTTTTAAAAATTCACTTGTTTTTCTTACTTATTCTGCGATACATTTTTCAGTTCAGATGACATTTGCATTTTTATAATAATCTATGCATCATGCTCACAGTTAACCTTTTTATTTGTTATTTTTACAGTTTGACGCCGAACCGGACCGTAACAGGAAAATCATGAATGGACCTTAATGAACCGGATAGATTTGATTAGTTAAAACACTAAACATGTCTTATATAAATGTAATCTGAAATATTGCTCAATAAAATTAAAATATGTAGTTGCAAATAAACTTGTTGTGTTAGTTATAAGAATGATTACCCCATTTTTGATGGTTTTGTAATTTCTTCACTTCCCTGATTTGATTACATAAACCATATTTTGATTTGGCTATAGGTGATATATTATGCGAGATCACCACTGAACAATTCAAATACCTTTGTAAGTTAATTACATTTTGATGTTTGTTGGTTTGGAATATCATCTACAAAAATTTAAATATCTTTCATATGTACAGTGAAACTGAGCTCTGAATTTTCTGTGTCGCACCGCATATAGTTTGAATGTAGCTGTGGGATAATTGGGATAGAAAACGTGAGTGGCAATTAAAAAAAAAAACAAGTAAGAAAGAGTCTAAGATCGGGTGCAAACGAACCCAGCGCAAGTTTTTATTTGATATAAACTTTACTTATTTTGGTGATTCACAAGGTGCCCTTATGTGTCGTAAGTCATAAAGTCATAAAATTGAAAAAATACGGAATTGCATAGTTTTAATTATTTGTTTCACTGCAATACAAAAACATAATTTTTGGAAATTAAAATTTAATGATTTTAAAATTCATGGCACATTATGACACCTTGTGAATCACACAATTGTATGCAATGAAAAAGAGTTAACCGTTCATGTAAAAATTAATGTGAGTCCTTTACAGGGGGTCAAAGTACTCAACCGATCTTTATGAAATTTTTACGGTAGGTGCATGTGGTATTCGGGCCTCACAAAGGATATATATAAATTCGGAAATGTGGGCTGTGCTACGCTCCAATTGAAGAGAAAATTTAAATTCGTCTTATATCTGCTACTACTCGATGCATATGAATAATATTTTAGGTATATACTAAGCCTAATTCTTTGTAACGCCTTAACTATTTGATTCAGATGTACAATATTTGGTATAAAGATCCTATATATGAAGATATATTATTTGTTGGGAAAAAAGTCGAATCAAGGCACAAAGAATATTTGAGGCACAAAGGCAATGTTGAATATCTAAACATAATATGTAATTTTTTAAAATTATTTTTTACTTATTTCTCTTCCTAGTTAATTTCCTTATACCAAATTTGAAAGAATTCGCGACATGATTTAGTAAAATATTATATATTTTGATTTCTTGTAAATTGTTAGAAATGTAATTGGCCATTCCCAGCACTTATGGGTGGGCTCCAAATTTGGAGGAATTTGGTGGCATAGTTTTGGAAATACTTGTACCTAGTTGTGTTGTTCGAAAGTGGGTGGTACCGCGTCTTTGACCATTTTTTTCAATCCGTATATGTTTTTGATTTTTGACAATTACCGCTACATGAGACGTGTGCATGGTTTTTATCCGATTTTAAAATTTTCAAAATGTTGCTTACTGACTCGAAATGCAATATGTGCTCCAAATTTGGGTCAAGTAGTTTCGGAGATATATAATCCAAGTTTCGTTAAGATAACTCAATAGTTACTCAAGTTATTCAATCCTCAGACGGACGGCCGATCAGACAGGTATGCCTTTATCTATCTCGGTTGCTTTATGCAACATTTATAAACAACCGTTAGGTGAACAAAGTTAGAATACCTTGAGCAGCATCAGTGCACTGGGGAATGAAAATTGTATGTTATTCTCCATCTTAATTCTACCTATTTAACATTCTTGTAAATAAATTAAATAAGAACAAAAACCCCTATTTATTGGTATAATAATTCAGTGAAAAGAAAATTAAAAACTAAAAAAGAATGTTAGTATAAGTATATAGATACATATATGGACCTAGAAATTTAAAATTTCAAAATGATAGCGTTATTTTCTATAAGTTCATTACACTTAAAAAATAGAATTTATTTCGGCACGTAGCAATTTATGTGGTCATAAAATTTAATTTTAAAAGTATTAAATTCTTACTCACATACTAGTGCAAAAAGTAAATAATATTTCGAGTTAGATGGGATATGCTGATCATTGCCATATTGAGGAGAGAAAACAAGCAGGCAAAAACAAATTTATTACTGAAACATTACGAAGTTCACAAAATTTCGTGGCAAATGCTTTAAAATCGCCAAAACTATTAGAGGTGAAGAAAAATCCTTCTTTATCGTCTAGGACAGTTTCAGGAGAAATTGGTAACATAATATCCGTTAGGAGGAGGTTAGCGAATGCAAATCATTCTAGCTGAATAGCTCACAAAGTTCCTCTAATGAGAAATGCAAATTTAAAAAGTGGAAAGGACTTTGCCCTATCCCACACATCATGGCACGGAGCAGAAGGTGGACAAAAGTGGCGTAAAACAAAAATAAATTTGTTCGGGAATGACGCAAATAAAACGGTATGCAAAACACAAGTTAAATAGCTTCACATAAAGTTTACTAAGAAGACGGTTGGATAAACACGACGTTGAAAATATATAACTATGGAGATGCTTTTCTTACTACAGAGTCGGTCCAATTTATCGTATCGAAAATTTCATGAATAGATTTGTTTATCGGAGTATACTGGAGGAAGTCATGAGAAGATAACGACTCCAAGCATTACTCTGAAACGGCGAAGGACTAGTTCCGGGAAAAAATTTCCGAGTTATTGATTGGCCTAGTCAATCCAATTGAGAACTTTTAAATTGTACTCAAGAGAGTAGTTTCAAAGCGTGATTGTCGCAACAATACTCAATTGTGGGAAAATTTTGAAAAAGCATGGTTCAATATACCCGTAGAAACATGGCGGAAATTCATCTCATCTATGCCCAGAAGAATAGATGCAGTAGTGAAAAATAATGGAGAATACACAGGATATTAGTTATATAATTATATTAACCTTAGTTTTCCTGGCATATTCCAATTTTTCAATTGTAAATTGCATTTGCTACCGCTTTAAATTCCATTAACCATAATTGCTTGCTAATTATTCAATCAAATTGATTTAATAAATTGGTTAGCGAGCCCAATTAATCGTTTTGTTTAGTTAATGCAACTTAAACTTAACTGCTTTTCTTACTAGTACGCTATGCAAAACAGGTGTAATTCTAATAGAATGTAAATAACGCTACATATATGTATACATTTTTCCTCCTCCCCACTGTCGCTTTTCAGTATTTGAAAAATGATCGTTGTTTGCCTTCATTTAAGTTTCGCTATGTTCTGCGAACTTATCAGCTATTTTTTGTTAACCGAATATTGTGAATATATTTAGCATTAAAATGTTTATCTTAAACAAATAACTTTTCCGGGTTTTTTCCCACTATTCTCATCAACTATTTACATGGGTACATATTTGCCTACCCACATTTTATAAAAACTGTGTACTCGTTTTGAATAATACTTTTCAATACATGATTTTACGCTTACAACATTTGTATTTATTTACCTTAACTTGCCGCTTGGTTTAGAATTGATTATTGGCATTATTGCAATTTAACAAAGGAAATTCATCCATCCCTGCATGCAAATAGGAAAGTGGGTATAAATATCACATCCATTTGAGTTTCAGAAGACATAGTCTTGAAAAAACTCAAAGCATAAACATGAAGTTCTTATTTTTCGTATTCTTGATTGTTGGTTTGGTACGTATCCTGAGATTCATTTAGTTAAATACTCGCTACAGTACTTAAAGGATATTTCTATTTATTCGAACTAAAATTATAATTTTACCATTTTTAATTTCCTATCCTTTAGGCATCAGCCAATGCACTTGAATTTCTCTGAATCGGTAAGAAAATTTGCATCTAACATAGATATAGTACATATTCAGTACTAAATGTTTCTAACCAAACTTCAAGTTTATTTGGAGCAACATTAATAGTAACGCTATTTATTTCAAACAAATATAAAACAATTCGAGTGCCATTTGAAAAAGTTATAGGTGTTATTTTCGAGTTTACCACATCTCTTCAACAGACTCGACTCGACAAAACTCGAAGACTCGAACCCACGATATCTCACGGCGTGCAAGGCTGGTGCGCTAACCACTTGTAAGCAAAAACAGTTTACATGCCTGACTTGGTACAAAATGTCAGTGTGTTTGTCTTGTATACCGTGAAAAATCGTGTATATATAATTCAAAAACAATTTTTTTATTACTTATTTATTTGTCGGCCTATTTTTGATAATTGTGTGTCGGTTATTGCTCAATCTTCGTTGACTCTGACATTTTTCAGTTCAGATGGCATTTGAATTTATATAATAATTCTTTCTATTTACAATTCTTTAATCCTTTTTATTTTTATTTTATTTTTATAGTTCGCAGCAAACAAGGACCATAACAGGGAAATCATGAATGGACCGCAATGAAAACGGATAGGAAATGGATAAATTTGATCAGTTAATCCTGTAAACATATATTATATAAACGCAAAAATGTAATCTCCGATTTTGCTCAATAAAATAAAAATAGTTGCAAATAATTCATTGAATATTACTAACATGAATACTTACCTTTTGTGATAGTTATAACAATGATCACTCTATTTTTGAAATTTTTGTGCTTTCTTCACTTGCCTTTTTGTAGAGATCTCCGC
This sequence comes from Anomoia purmunda, assembly GCA_951828415.1. Lineage (NCBI taxonomy): Eukaryota > Metazoa > Arthropoda > Insecta > Diptera > Tephritidae > Anomoia > Anomoia purmunda. Next base: position 157,781,235 of record OX639993.1, read on the forward strand.
TGAACAATCCAAATCTCTTGGTAAATTATATTAAATTTTGTTTGGAGTAGTTGGTAGATAGTTTTTATGTTATTATGGGACAATTGAATTGTATAAATAACTTAACTACAAATCTGAATTGTAGAAAACTGACGTGAGAAGCTGTCGCAAGTGACGTTACCTAAAAAATCGAAGTGCCTTACAAAAGTAAGTAAGACCCTACTCTGCAAAGCCAATGAGATGCAAACTTGACCAAATTCTGGGTGATGGGACAAAACGAAGCGCTAAATCTCCTGTTTGCGATGAATGTAGCCGACTTCTCCCACTGGACATTACCACGTTTTTTTTACATTCATTGCACGCTATAGCGAGACATGTCTCTAATTCCTACAAGGTTTTTCATAATAATTATGGGCCAGATAAATTTTTTAAATCTTCAAAGGCTTTTATTTAGTGACTTGTATTATAAAAGTCTTCTCATAAAAGTTACGAGTGAAAAAAATTGATTTAAGTCTTAAGGGACGTGGACTTGTATCGGACCTCGGGACTAGTTCGAAATCATTACGGAATCACTTTCATAGTCCGATTCACTAATTTAAACGATCCGGCAATCGCAATTTTTGTCAAAAATATTTGTCCTTTTTTTTTATATTGCAATGTTCTATTGCAGCAGAATTTCGGACTATTTCTCTGAGTGATTTGGTAGAATAGTAATCAATAGAAATCAACTGAAGCTCCATGGAATATCTGGCATCACCTGCAAATATGCCATGGTTTTCGTTTTCAAAATGCGCTCCGTAAATCGTGTTTTGCTTCAGGGTATTTAGGATGTAAACAAAATATCTAACCGATACAGTTTCTGGTATTCTGTTGCATTCAAAGAAAATAGATTGTCCACATCAAGGAGTAAACGTCGATTCGCTTTTGGAGCACTTACTTCTTTGTCACCTCGTAATAAATCACATTCCTATTATTCAAACGACATTATTAAATGTTTCTCTTTGAATTACAAGAAAACAAATCAACGAATTTTAAATTTTTCTTTTATTGAAGTTGAAATCACGAATTTTTTTAAAACAATAAAAAAACTAAGTTCGTGGAGTTCTGAACTAGTCCAAAAATGATCCAAAACTAATGCCGAACTAATCCATAACTAGTCCCAAAATATTTCCGTCTTTCAAGACTTAAACAAAAGTTTTCATACTAATAATTATTATCCAAAGACTTTTATAGTATAAATCTCAAAATAAAAGTTTTTGAAAACCGAAATAAATTATAATAATAATAATAATTTTGTAATATAAGTGGCAAAATATATATAGAAATCATTTTGTAATATAAATCTCAGAATTATAGTTATCGATAACTTCAAAAAATTTTCTCACTCATAATTATTATGCAAATACTTTTATAACTCCTATCAAAATTGGGATGACTTTTTTAAAACTCAACGATAAAACAATTATTAATCTGGATCTCTGAAATAAACCATTTATAACCCGTCGCACAGTGGCATTTCGGCGGAAAAAATAGGATTTTTCAACATTCCAATTTCAAAATTATAATGATTTGGTTTTGTAAAGAAATATTTGGATATGAAAAATTCAACAAGGTTTTTATGAAAAGTGAAATTAAGTAGTTAAAAAAACTGTATTCAATGAAATTAGATTAAAATTATTTTTCAAAATGAAGAACTTTTTTTTTGTGTAAGTTTATAGCTATGGCTTTTGTTTTATTTTTTAATGAAAATATAGCCCTTACTTTTTTATAAAAAAAAAAAATTATTGAAATTGGAAAAGTAAACTAATTATTATAATTTATCAAAAATTATACTAAAAAATATCAACTTTTGTCTTTTTGATGGAAAAAAACTTTATGTGCTTTGCCTTGCTTAGCCCTCTAACTATAAAAAAATGAAAGGTCCGAGTCTGTACTTTCAATTAAGAAAAAAAAATAACCGCCAAATACCGTCCCTTTTAGTAACATCGATTTTAATTTCAAAAGTCACTTCCAATATTTCATACAAATGGTCAATAAGAAAAAAAATTGTGTATATTTTCAGGCATTCGGGAATTAAAGCTTGAAACGATTTATAATTGAAACATTATTTTTGTTTACGAATATGCAGGCGTAACGAAATTGAATGACATTTCAATCGAAATAAAAACATATAGTTTTCACGGCTTAAAATATATTAAATGTCATTCATATACTTATATACAAGTTCATATTAATATGAGTACTTTTTCGTTTTTATACAAAGAATTAAGTGAGGAGCTTATTAACAGTGCTCGCAATGTTGATTCATTGACTGAATATATAAACTCGAGAAACTCAGGTGTAACTGATGAAGATGTTGCATATGCAAAAAGAAATATATCGCAGCGGTTTTAACCTTTATTTAATAAAAGGTGGTTTGCCGCAACTCAAAACATTGCTCGTTTTCTTGCAAGCAATTCAGTTTCGCTTACAAGTGAGTTTTCGGGTAACAAGTGTAATAAACTATCTTATTATGTTTTTTTTTCCTTAGAACTACATAGATCCCATTGTTAAAGATATGGTTCTTGAATAATATTACAAATAAAAAAATTTTCATATGACAGGGAAGAAAAACACCTAAATCTACAATTTTCAATGGGCGTAAATTCTAAAGTAGGTGTGGCATCCCCAATATGGTTAATTTTTTTTCTTAAGGAGAACTCAATTAGGAAGTGTCCCGAATTTCAAATCCCTAGGTCCAAAAATAAAAATTTTGGGAAGTGCAGTTATATGGGAGGTGGGTGTGGCAGTGGGCGGTTTTCCAAGATTTTTTCAAAATTTCTCAATTTAGCCCAGAGAAGTGTTTCTGCAAAATTTCATTGCTGTACGACCACTCCTTCTATTTTTTTCCAAGAAATGTATATGGCGGTGCCGCTGTGCGTCGTCTGAATATTTGAAGCAGCGCACCTTGTTTTTGACATTCTCTAATGTCATTTCCGTTTTTATTTTTATGGCGGCACGAATACCCAAAAATTATTCTAAAACTACTTCTGTTTATCTACAAATCGAAAATACGCAAATGATTTGCATCATCTGCTTTATACCCGTGCAAAGTTTTGTATCTTTTTCGTGTACTTGTAATACTGCAAATATTTACATTTGTATTTTTTTGTTAAAAACAAATATTCCTAAATATAGTGCGATCTGTCAAATAGCTTACACTTTGAGATAATAAAGGAATGTAAATAATAATGGATTTTAGGTGATGTCAGCAACAAATTCTCTAATCCCTAAAAAAAACAAAAACAAATAGCAGAAAGCAAGTTTAGGCTAAACGTGCACTTTAAATGCAAGCACAAAAAATGTATGTGCATAAAATTCTACAAAATTTATAAAATCCCAAATATGTTGGTATGTATGTATGTAATTTCAAGTGCCTCGAAGCAACAGGACGCGTGTGTACAGGGTGTTTGCACTTTAAGAGTTCAAATTGCTGTGTTAATGGAGCGGAAAATAATAAATTTTTGCCAAGCAACAGCAACAGGAAAAGGAGCAAAAGCTACTCGCTTTACGGCTTGCTGTTTATAATGTTGTGCATTTTATGCACTTATTACCGTTACCATTACACACTTGCATTTGGCATTTGCATTTTTCGTCGGTTATTGAAAATTCACCTTATCAACGCTGCGTACGCTTGAGCAGCTGGCGAATAATGCTCATACGACATGTGCTACACAGCGGCCATTGCACATGCATACATATGTACAGTGGCTCGCAGCTTAAATCGTACAGTGTTATTTTTTACAATATTGTCGTGCAAAATTTTTGCGAATTTTTTTAAAATATTTTTTATAAAAATATAGGTTATTTGAAATTTAAATTTTTTTTTCTCCTAAAAGAGATTAGTTAATTTAGCTGTCCTGAAAAAATTAGTATAAAACTTTCAATTTTCCGCACAGAAGTTTTCGGAGCTTTTCGGGTATGCAGTTTTCTAGTTTTGTAGGCCATTTAATTTTAACAAACTGGAAGTTTTAAATTTCTAAAAAATTTCCTTGATTTTTGATAATTTGTTGCTCAGTTAATATAAAATATCATTTCGCCCATGCGTTATATGCAAGATAAACTATCAATAATTAATAAAAAATTTTAAGAACTTAAAACTTGCACTTTATTATACTACAATTGAATGGCTTACAAAACTGCATACCCGAAAAGTTTTTAAAAATTCTGAGAAAAAAATTGAAAATTTCAAATATCGTACAATTTTTACAACAAAAAAAATTTGTTTTTGTGCTTTATGATTTTAAAACAAACTATATTCTTACACCCGTTATATGGAAAAAATATGCTACACTGTTTGTAAGAAAAATTATCAAAATTCAATAGAAATTTTTAGAAACGTGAAATTTGTATTTTATTATACTAGAATTGAATGAGTTCAAAACTGCATACGCAAAAAGTTTATAAAAATTCTGAGAGGAAAATTAAAAATTTGAAAGGATTTTTTTTAAGTTTGTTAAATATGTTTATTGAACTAAAATTGAATGGCCTACATAACTGCATACTCGAAAAGTTCTAAAAACTCTGAGAGGAAAATTGAAATGTTTAGTGAAATAATTTTCAAATTTTTAAAAATAACGTAAAATTTTTACCATGAAAAAAATTTTAATTTTTAAACTTTATGATATTAAAATAAACTATATTTCTAAAAAAAATACGAAAAAATTGAGCGCTAAAGATATTGCCAGTATTGTAAAAAATAACACTGTTCGATTTAAACTGTGACCCACTGTACACAAAAATGTAAATATGAATATATGGATTGACTGAAGCTCGCTTACATAATTCGAGTATTTGAGCATGTGTGTGTGTGTGTGCGCCTGTCCCGCTACAAGGCTGGTTGCCATGCCTGTACTATGAGGCAATAGTGCTTGAGCCAAGCGGATTGCACTTCCTCAATTTCTGATCAATGGACTACGACGACATTGTTGGCGATTGTGAATTGGTAGGGACTAGCAACAGCTGTAAAACTGTACACACACATACACACAAACATACATATGTAGAGATGCTCATATTGCAGTTGTTCTTGCCTGCACTGGTTGCTGGCGAAAAGATGTGCTCTTTCTGGTAGTCAATGTGCTTGTGCTTGCATTGAATATGCAAATACTCGAAAATGTTGCTGAGTACTCTACTTCACAATGGAGCAGTAGAAATGCAGGAATTGGCAATCGAAGGATGACTTTATAGTACGTGTATTATTGTGTAGTTGTAGAGGAGGTCCATTTGTGCTTACCCTGCAGAGAGCTGGAAGTTGATCGCGAGGTAAAGATTTCTAGTTGAAGACACCAGTGGGGTTAATATAAAGGAAACATCCCGGAATGCCTTCAGAACAGAAACAATAATTGTTTGCGATAAAACAAGTTTCAATGGTTTTTTTTAAATATTTTCCAGCATGATTTATATATTTTTGCATAAGCTCAAACAAATTGATTCAGAATTCGGTTTCGCGAATAATGTTGTAAGCGAAAATTGTCTACAAACGAGTTTTTGCACATTACCGTTACGCTCCAAAGCCATTAGTGATTGGCAAAATGTTTGGGGAAAGTACCATCAAGCCTGGTAAAAGGGTACAGGGAGTACGTTGCGAACTTAGCACGTTGGCACAGCGCCACCCTGATATGGATATGGACGCCAAGTCAACACAACATTCACGGCAACGAAAAGGCCGCCGAGCTGGCTCGGAACGGTTCCGCCCTAGATATCTCAGATGCCGCAGACGTTCTCGTGCCTCTGAGTCTCATCAGGGGGTGGATCTCTCAGCACTGGATGAACAAAGCCAAATGCAAGCGGAAGAACTTAAAATCGTGCAGAGTATGCAAGAGCTTGTGGAGCGCTTTCAATGCCAAAAGGTATAATACTTTCATTAAAATGAGTCGAGCGTATGTCTCCGCCATTTTCACCGGCCACTGGGTACTGGGTGCTTATGCTGGCCGAATGGGATTGGAACACAACGCCTACTGCCGCAGCCGTAGCTCTCCAGGTGCGAAAGAAATAGTGGAACATCTCCTCTGCAGCTACTCAGGTCTTTGCAGAACTAGCATGAGATTTCTGGGCAAATTCCATTTTAGAAGCCTGGGAGAGTTGGGCAACGTCGATTCAAAAGATGTACTTAGGTACCTAAACTCCGCGGGATGGATCTAAGGCATTGTAGGAGGTTTCCCTCTTTTTATTTTCCCTTTTTTTCACTCTCTGTTCAATCTGGTTCAACAGCGAGCACGTGGTATCAAATCGGTGCTCTTAGTGCTAATTGGAGTTCTTTACTCGCCACTGCAACGTTTAAAATGTGTTAAGTACAATAGTATAATTTCTAATCCAAATGTGTACATTAGGGATGTTAATTGTTGGGGTTTTACTGATCTCGTAATTTTCGTGATTACGGGCAACCCCTGGATTCCGGTACTGTCCCCAAAATTAAAACTGAACTGAGGCAAATTGTGGTATTCTAAAGCAAAATACTAAGAATAAAAAATTATTTTTAGTAACTTAGATATTTATTAAGACACCAATATATTAAAAATAGCAAACAAAGTTTTACAAATTTAAGTATTCAATGATTTCTAATAAAGTGTTTATACCACAAGTTCAAAAATATTTTTTTTGCAGTTGCTGTAGGTTTTTTTAATTATTTTAGATCACTGTTTAAAATCTACATAAAGTAACTTGGATTCCGAAGTTAAACAATGTTTTTCCATAAACTGTTTATTTAAAAAGAATTTAAGCCATTTATATGTAAGGACTGATTTAATCAAGACTCTGATTCTTCTCAAATCCACGCTCATGTTGCCTGAAGATAGGCGAAGTATTTATTATTGAGTTGGCAGTGATTAAAGTGTGATCTTAAAAATTAAAAACATTATGTGTGTGGCCTAAATGTATTACTCAACAAATGTTGCAAATATAGCTTTTCTTTCCTCGAAAAGGGGAATTTTTTAATGATAATTTTCTTAGTTGCATCTGATGTTAAAAAAATATACTTACACACGCCAGATTCAAACTGAATAATCCAGTGATGTTTGGAACTAAAAAAATGCTGGGATCCCGATTTGACAACCCCAGTAAAAATACAAATGTATGTAATTTCGCCCTATCACGAACGTTCTATCACCTCGATAAAAATATTATTTTTATATTAGTTTTGGATCGCTGAGCACGTTCACTGTTACCATAGAAGCATTTTCGAGATATAGGTTTTCCCCGGCTTTCTACAAGCTAGCCTATTTATGTTGGGACAAGCTCATAAAAAACCTTCAACACTTCTAATCACTTTTCATTTTCTGACTCATAAAATTATAACAAAATTATTTTTAAATAAAACTTTTTTAAATACTTTCTTACAAAGTTTATCGTCTAAAAATAAACAATTTTCGAAATTTTTAAATTATAATTGACAAACTATGCTACAAATGGGTTTTTGTAATTTTGCGATATCTTAGTGCAGTCTTTTCCTCTAAGTATCCTAGTTCAGGAAGAGGCCTTTTCGGACCTAGATTCAAGGCATTCTTCTATTGTTTTTACCTTAGTGGTGTCACATAAGACCAACTGGATCAAAAAAAAATTTATATCAGTAGCCATATTGACCTAAATCCAAGGAGTAGATCAGACATTAGCACATCCGTACATTAGTCAAATAAAGCAACTAGTTGTTGATACACTTTTAAGATATCAAAATGGGGCATGGTTCAGTAATGATGTAGAAAAAGCTCACTTTTTGCCAAATCATTTAAAAACGTGTGCCATGCCAAACATCCCATCTCTGATGTCTCGCAATCCATCCCAATAAAAGTCCATCCCCTTAAGAATATGATGCTTATCAAATGGCACCGGGGCATGTTCTGATAGCCCTTCAGATCATTATAGAATTTCCTCGTCCTAGTGACCCTTGGCAGATCCCCATGTCCAAACAATGCACCCGGACTTCTACCTCAGTATTTATTGCTCGTGGATGAGTGATTGGACTGATTACTTGATGTTCATCTCGACAGGCTCCTCTTTTGACGCAAGCACATTGAATCTAAGAAAATTTAAATACAATGAAAGCCAGCAATAGCGGGATAGGTTTAAGAATTAAACTAAGATTTTAAACCTGTTGTTAGTCGCTTACACTATAAGATAGAGTAAAAAAACTTTTATTATCAGAATATTGCTAAAGTGACCGGACTTGCGCGGATCTATAATTGGATATTTCCGCCCTCAGCAGTAAAGCGCCTTCTATGACTGGACAAACTGGACAAGCCACAGTAGAGGTCCAATGGGTAGCACACGGGGTGAGAATGATGAGAACTACGACACCCATAAATACGGACGGATCTAAAACGGAAAAAGGAGTTGAAACTGCGATTTACTGACCAGAGCCAAATAATAAAAAGCTTTAGACCCTTGCAGTATTTTTCCAGCAGAAATCTTTTCCATGAAGAATGCGGCTGATCAGATATAAGATATCCAACCAGCTAGCGGCAAGCAGGCATCAAACCAAGGTTTTGCTATATCGCTTTACTATAACCCCAGTATCGTATCGAATTTACAAAGAAAATTATTTACAAGACAATAAGAGCAATACTGCAAAAAACCCTCAAGCTAGGATTTTGAATAATATATGTCGCTAACGTTTTTAAGCGGTCAGGGCTCAAACATTTGAATATGGCAACCAGGCGGAATGAAAGTAGTATTACGGAATGCAAGGTCCGCTTAAAGAAAATGATGGACCGGAAAGAGTACCAAAACTGCCGTCTTCAAATTCGGCATGTCAACATAACGACCTATTTCTAAATAACAAACATATTACGTTTCATAAGAAATTGTGACTGAACTTCATTTTTAATTTAGTATCGATATTTTGGGTATCGAGTCTTTGAAATTCGCTCCTTTTAGAGTGATACTTTGAATGAGTACTATTCATATCGATACTTTTTGCCCGATATCGTGTTCCTACTTTGGCAAAGCACTTGCTCACAGACTGTAGCAGAGTAAAAAGGCCTTGGGAAGGTTGGTTCCGACCAAAGGCTTTTTGGGACACAAGGGTGTAGAGCGGAATAAGAGAGCAGCTGATCTGCCAAATAGGGTATCTATCCACTGCAGAAGTGCTGATACCTCTGCTAGCAATTGAACGATCGTACGAAATCGTACGAGCTTTGAACTTTCTCTACTCCAGACTCTTAGTGAGGCTATTGACGGGTCATTGCCTTATGGCGGCACATGCCTCTAAATGAGGTTTTGTATGAGATGGAACGGTGGAACATATATTACACGGATATCGAGATTGGGTAAAGTACGGCTGCAGGATCTGCAGTCGGCTACCGGCAGAGAAACCAACCGGCTACTTCAGGAAGGGGACGGCATTGCTTTTCGACATCGCCACCGGTTCATTATATGCGGATTCTACGGTCGAGCGGGTGTATTGCTGTCAACCAGTATAACCTAGCTTAACCTAGGGGTAATGTTCGAAACGATTCATAATTCCGGGAGGGTACATACGTACAGTTATGTATGCGCACGTTAGCTGTTTATTGCAGATGCCATCCTCTACAGGCATACCAATATTCGATTCACTTGAACTTGGATTGAGCCACTGCTGCTCAATGTTGGCGAAAATACTACTTGATGAGTTCAATTGTGTTTGCCTCAAAAACTTGGGTGCAAATGATATCTTCGCAGCATCCACTCCGGCGATAGAGTGCATTCGGATTTTTTTTTTTTTTTTTTTTTTTGATTTTTTTCAAGCTCATAATCTGCAATGCATACGTAATGTGTAGATCTGTACGTAGTATTGTATGCATTTCTCTATGGTTGCATAAATTCGTATGAGTTGTCTATATCTAACGACTTTCTCCACCTTGGCTTGGTTTTTTTACACAGCTTTGAAGCTGTACAATTTTCGGCATTTCAAGAAGTGTTGAGCGAAAAATTCTTTACTGCTGAAAAAGAAAATTTATTAAAATTGCAGTAATAATAAAATGAAAAACGAAAGAAACGGAAAGTTGTGAGAAAGCCAAACGGAAACGATGCGTTGCAATTGGTTATGCAAATGAAATTTTTGGCGGGTAGGAGTTACAGTAAAAACTTTACTAATTACAACTTGGCAGCTGGCAAGCAAACAATATAATCTTTGTAATAAAATAAAGAATGCACAAGCACACAAATAAACAAAATTTGGCTACCCAATTTCTATAATCTGAGAAAATGACAAAAAACAATAAAACCTTTTTGGCAAATGGAGTTAAAAGTATGAGCACTCACACATACATACATACATATACAGAAATTTGCGACTATATTTGTATAGATAAATTCCATTTCAATTACAATTCCAATTAAACTACAAACACCAGGGCGATTTGGTCTCTTAGGCGAGTGGCTAGCGTTAAGTGAAAATCGCCACACTTATACTAACTAAACATAAAAACTGAGACGAGTATCTATAACCTCTGGCTCTGGCCAACTAAGTAAGTAGTTTAAGTTTATCTTCAAGCATCTCGAAGCAGCAAAACACTTGTTCAACTTAACTTCAGGCATTTTACGGCTGCAGCAGCAACTTTTCGGTGCAGTTTCTGCTTTTGCGCTAGGGTGGTCCAAAAAAAAGGCGAAGCCACATGAAATATCGACTTCTTTGAATACAATTGCTTTAAAATCTAATAACAGGCTTGCAACCAATCCAATTCGGCTTAAGAGAAAAGAGCTAGTGTACTGAATCCAGAAGGTGACACCTTCAGAAGTATCACCACTTTAGTTTTGCCGAGTATGACAATTTTCTACTTCAACTAGACAAATCTTTTGTCACAAATTAGCCACTTTTATAGTACTTCGCATATTTATTTATTAAACCGCTGCCTATAAGTTTATATTTTTAACACTTTAAAATAATTAAAATACGTTTTCATTGAAATGTTGGAGGTTTTTCAATTTTCTCTCTCCCGTATTCTTGTTTACTAAAGGTGAGATCTGTCACTTCACCGCGGGAAGGCGCAATCTTGTATTCTATAATTCTTGGTAACATATTAATAAAATTAAAGCACCTTATCATGATAGGATTATAGCTTGCTTTATATTTTTGATGACATGCTTGGCTTAGGACACTATCCTTGCACATGAAAGCTCTCAAGAATAGGTGTGATGTAACAGCCGGGAAAGGATAAAACTGTCTTATAGACGCATTAATCTTATATCTGTGTTTTCGAACCCGAGTGGAGCCTTGGGTCACGGCTGAAAGAGAGGGAGCTTCAATAGGGCTACTTCGACATACTCGATTTAAGAGCCCACTAAAGTCAGCAGCGTTTGCTCACCAGTCGGTGCAACTGCAAGCGGACGTCTGTCTTGGAGCAAGCAGCTCGCTACAACAAATCCAAAAAAAAAAAAACAAAAAACAAAATAAAAAAGAAATACCTGACCACTGATGGGCGTTTTTTAAACATTTTATAAGGTTTCGTTAGATACAGTTTCGAAGTACACAGAATAGTTTCACATGCAAGGTCTGTTTCTGAAAATAAACAGTATTCCACAGCAGTATTCTCAGATGTTGCGCAAGCATTCGATAAGGTTTGGCTAGACCTGCACTTCTCGCTAACATTTGAAAAGCTTTCATGGTGGCAGAAAATTTCATGTTAGACAAAAAAGTGGCACAACTGAAAGTTACCCCATTGATGTTGGTGTTCCTCAAGTGGGCGTTTTCGGGTCAGTCTAATATTAAATTTATACCAGTAATCTGCCCACAAGCTTATATCTAGTCATATCAACTCTTGCGGGCAGATGATTACCACAACATTTAAAAGTAGTAGGAAGATAGCTAGAAATTTGGGGAATTAAAGTCAATGAGTCTACGAATACAATCGCTGGTCCACAGGGAGTTGTGAATTTTGTTGGTCTCCTTCTCACAAACAGAACTATTTTATCCGAGCTAGGGGATTGGTCCAAAAAAAACATGTGACCAGAAGTACCCTCCAAGGGGTTTTTCTCTCCCCACTTATGTGGAACCTACCCGTTGATTGGTTGTCAAGTCGTAGCGTACACTGATGACATAACAATGACAGAAAACATATGGAGGTTCCGAGTGAGCTCCTACAGTATATCAGCCTTGTAAACATCTGGCCGATAGGCAGTAAATTTACCGTTAATCTAACAAAGACCGAGATGGTACTCTTCACGAGGAAATACAAAATTCCTCTGTTCAAACCGCCCTCTTTAAATGGGGTAGAACTCGTTTTTCAACCGAGGTCAAGTACCTAGACAGGAAGCTAGGTACGAATACCGCCTTGTACGCTTGCAAGGCATTTATAGGAAAACATAGAGAATAAAACCACACTTTGTTGACTGGATGTACACAGCAGTGATAAAACCCATTCTCTTCTACGGGATTAGCGTCTGGTAGCCAGCGCTAAGCAAAACCTTTCCCAGAGCAAAGGTTGAACGAGTACAGCGTACGCTTCCATGCTGGTCACGGATACGCTAACCTCTACACGCACCAAATCTCTAGAATTAATTTTATATCTTTCGCAGTTGGATTTATATGGCAAATTTTTGACCGGCGATTCCAACGCTCTCATTCGCCTTGACCGTCCTTCTCTCAGTCTTATGGTCATGGTAATAATTTTACACTGTCGTATGGGCATACACGGTAAGAGATTAAGATGCCTAACCAATGATTTCTGATGAAGTTGCAGTGACGAAGAGGAAGTGAAGAGCATCGAGCACTATCTCTGCCACTTCTCGCCCTGGCTAAGACTCGAAACCAATTCTTAAGTAGGTTCTTTGTAAAGTGTATGGCCGACTTGAGCTCAGCAAGCATTCCCGATCTTCTGTGCTACGTAGGGCGCACTCGGGGCTCACCTTGTAAGGGAGGAAAGGAAGAAAGGAAATGTATGGCAACGGGCATCGATGATTGTATCGATGCTTTGCTAAAATGGGGGGGGAAATTAGCTGGTACTTGAGTAATGTTTAAGTCTCCGATTTTCAGTGCTTAAGCAAAATTTAAATAAAACTTTAAAACACTATTTCACTATTTTATCTCATGCAAAACTTAGCAAGGACTGTGAAACCAGGCATAAAACTCCCACTTTACTTCTCTCAGCCATGCATTTTCGGACCACCCTATTGCCCCCATATAAAGTAACCTACATACATATGTACAATTATACTACACAAAAATCTTATTGTGCTCGTCTCTGTGTGACTATTGAATAATGCAAATATTAAAATGGCAAACAGACAGCGATTGTGTGCACGGTGTCTGATATACCTAACGTACGAGTATGGCTTCACATAAAAGTAAAACGAATTGAAAATTGATATTGCCAAGCAATACTCGTAATGGTGAGTTTGCGGGAAAAAATATTTTGTATTAATTGTAGATTATGAATATTCATTCATCGGTTTGCTACTAGGGAGCTGCAAAGAAATGCCAGTCATAAATAGCAATGCGAATAGCAATGGCAAAAGGCAAGCGATAGATATTTTTTAGAGAAATTTTAAAGTTAAAAATATATGAGTATAGTTAACAATGTCTTGGCATTGATGTGAAATAGTTTGCCTATGCAGCTCCGAAAGTATGATGGATGAATAACAATGTTCTTTCAAAATATTTTACGAACGGCTACTCTTCGAAGTTTGTGATGTCGTTATTAACACCGTTAATGATATGACCACTGTTATTGATATCGATATTTTTTATCATTATTATGGTACTGCCAATTGATATAGTTATCGTTATCAATAACGATATGATTATTTTGTTATACATTTTTAACGAAAGCCATCATTATTCGTATTATTATTCTCGATTCTTATAGAGAACCTTAAAATTTCTGAAAGTACTCGATACAAAAAAGTAACATACAAATTTCTTTACTCAATATTTTCACATATCGCAACCGGCGCGTATATGGGGAATATTTAATAAATTTTATTTAAGAAAGGATATCCAATAAATGTGGTTTATATCAGGTGTGATGCAATTAAAAATTTTAAACCAAAAACACAGAAACTATTCAGCCTGCTACACTTTTTTTTTAAGATTATGCTATGCAGTTATTTATGAAATTATTTTTAAATCAGCGAAGGAGGGTCTAAGTTTGGACGAATCCAAGCTTTATTATTAAATGAATATGATTTTTCATGATTTTGAATCTCTGCTCATTAAATGAAGAATTATTTGAGTTGTGTATTATCGTTATATGAGAGGAGCAGTTTTGTCCGATTTGTGTGATTTTCGAAGTTATGCTTACTGAGTCGAAGTATGCACCAAATTTAGTAGATTTTAATAATTATATTATATATTTTTTTTGCACCGCCAACTCTGATAAAACGGTAGTTTTCAGTAATAACAAAAACCCCGATATTTAAGTAATTATTGAAAATAATTGCCAAGCTTTAATATGCAGATACAAAAAAGAAAAAAATTGGAAACAGGCTCACTGTAGATGAAATAGGTATGTATATCTCAAAAACTATGCCGCCAAACTCTCTCAAACTTAGCACGCACTGCGCATTTTAAGTAAATAAGCTAAATCTCGAAAATATAAAAAGTCGATATTTTATTAAGCATTATTGAAATTGTTTTGGCACCGCCCATTAGAAAGCAAAATAAGTACAAATATCTCCGAAGCTACATAAAAAATATCTCCGAAGCTACATAAAAAATTCAGAAAACCAAAAAATTCCGATGTTCATTAGCTATACAAGCAAACCGCTTCTATAGGCATTCTGAAGTTCTTGTCAAGAAATGGATCGCTGCCTACCGGTTCTGGCTCCAAATGGATCCATCTTCACTCACCAAGGGATGATTTGGAGGGGTGGCGTTTGGCGCGAGAGGCTGGTGAATTTCTTCACGGACGGGTCGAAGCTGGACGGCAAGGTCAGAGGGGGTTTCTTCTGCTAGGAGGTTGGCCACAGTCTGACATTTAGGCTTCCGGACTACTGTACTCAGATAGTCAAGCTGCACTCAAGGCCTTAGATATTATAAGGGGTACGTCGAAACTGGTCAGGGAGTGCTTGATTTCTCTCTCACGTCTCTGAATACTTTCACTTTGGGTGTCGGGCCATAGCGACATTGCTGGAAACTGCATGGCTGATCAACTTGCTCCACAGGGCACCCTGGAAGTCATTAATCCAAGCAGGGAGGGGGTGGGACCTCCTCTGGCCGCCTACGAAATTTTGTTGAACAGATGAGCTTTCTGTCGGCTTAGCGAGCGCTGGGTAAATACCGCGACAAGCAGAGTTGCAAGGACCCCCTTGCCGAGGTTGCACCTTGGGCGTTCGAAGGACCTCCGTTCGCTAACAAAACGACAAGTCTCGATCTTCGTAGGGGTCTTGACTGGACACTGTCCGATGGGTAGCCATGCAATTAAGCTGATTATAGTCTCTGACCCTTTTTGGTGCAACTGTCTAGAGGATGACGAAGTGGAATCATTTTTTGATTTACTGCTCAGCTACCGTGCCTTTGCTCGGCTGTGGTTCAGTTTCCTTGGCTTTTACTTCATTCACACCCCTGAAGAGCTCTTTGGGGTGGAAATCAGCAGCTTGCTTGACTTCATTTTGAGTACACAACGTTTTTTCGGATAACCTTTTTAGTTACGTTGACCTTCATACAATAAGTGGTATCTCAATGGACTATTTTAATATGTCTAGGTGAGTTCCACCTGCGGGGACTACCTCATCAACCTAACCTAATCTAGCTATACAAGATAATTTGCTCAAATTTGATAGACGATACTGGGTTTAAGAATTAAATACATGGAATCATAAATGTTAGGAATGACCATCTTAGAGCAAATAGGTATATATCCGAACTTCTTTGTCAAATTCGATCACATTAGGGAACAGTTCCCATTTCTGGTCTGAAAGCACACTTCCGAAAATTTTAGAATTCAAACTATAACCGCGTTTACCTCTCCTGTGGCGGTAATTTACGACCAATCAAAATATTCAAAATTTTACTCCCGAACTTAGACTCTGCTTTACTTCTTTAAGTAGGTATTTTTGCTTTGAATATGTTGTCTATATTTATGCCAGTTACTTTGGGCTGTAAGATAATGTATATATTTCAAAAGAATTACTTCGGTTATTTATTTTACTTTACATTATATTCCTGTACAAGAAAAACATATTTGGTTTCCAATTACATCTTGCTTAATTTGCCTCGATATCAAGAAAATTTAGTAATTTCGTAAAGGATAGAGGCAACTGGTGAAGTTTTTAATCTCGATTCAAATTTGCAAATAGCTCTGGCTCTAGATAAAAAGAGGTTTGCACTTATAACAATGAAACCAATGTGCATATTTAATGGTTTAAGAAATGGTGTGCCGACTATTAAAGACTTCAACAATTCACTTGATAGGTGGAAATTCCAACCGTACCAGTGGTGATACTTTACCAGACAAATCCTTCTGCTAAAAATAGTACGTTATTCAGATACTTTTTTTTATAGTTTTTTCATTTATATTATATATTTTTGTCTTTCATGGCTCACCGTACGTCTATTAAAATCAAACCATTTTTAAACTTCATAACTACTTTAATTTGTTTGCTCCACTACAATGCAGATAACGGTGTTGATAATAGAAAAATGAAGTGTTATTGAATAAAGTTTAATCTTGTTGAACAAGAAAGATCACAAAAGCAATGGAAAGGAGAACAAAAAAATACTGCCAGCAAATAAACCAGCGTTTTCAGCTTGAAGTGAGCTTTTACAAAACTTAAATCGATTTGCACTCGAACGGCTACTTCATTTGCATTATGCTACGGCAAAAACTTCTGTAATTTAACGCGGATTAAGAAGCAGGTGTATAAATATTTAAACATACCTACATACTCGTACATATACAAATATACATACATACATAAATACTTACAACGTACACGGCTGCTTACAAAAAGTGTATCAGCGTTTACAAGCTTTGGCCCTAAAATAGCTGCGAACTAAGGAGTTGTGGTAATTGCTGATTATTCTCGGAGTAAAGTAAGAAATGCGAAAGTTTTATGTAATTTCAATTCCCTCAAATGTTTAGTTTGCACATTTTTTCGACTGCCACCCCGTTTTGCACGTTTGAGATAAATATGTATTGAAAATAAAGGACATACATACAGATTCAAAATTGTTTAAAATCTTACAGTAAAGAGAACTGACTTTAATATTACGGCGATTTAAATTCATCATTCTTATAAAATTACTTTTTATATAAACAAAACATTCGTTTTCATATTTTTAATTATCGTTATAATAAAATCCTAACTTACAGCGACTTCTCCCTTCGTGGATTATATTTTTCGCAAAAACGCTCTTTTTGAAAATGGTTTAATATTTGGTACGACAAACGGAAGTTTAATCAATCTTTAAGACGATTTTGCACCGAAGCACCAAACTTTTGATTAGCTACGGTGCCATCTTATCTCTTTCCTCGACCAGGGCTGTTATCAATTCGTCACCAATTAGAAAATTTCCCACAAAGATGTTTAAGCCGGTAGAGAGTGGAGGTGGGGGCATGAGGTCCTTTCAGGTCATTTCCCGGTTTACAAAGCTCGTTGAAACCTTGTAGCTTTGAGATCGCTCCGAAAGAGAAGAACTGATCAGGCATTTTTGGTTTGTCTATGATTTATTTAAACAAAAGTTCCAACAAAGTCCCGCTTTTGCAGCCACTCCGTTAAATTCGCGATTACATCATAAAGCTCGGTCTTTGACCAAATTCCTCCAACAACTTCTGGTATTCGTTTTGATATTGTACGAGTATCACAAATTGAGGTTCCTAAGGTTTACGCTGACTCCGAATGGCAAATGTACTTCTTCTTCCCAGGCAGAAATAAACTCGGCAGGTTTGCCATTACCTGCGACCTACACACTATAGTCATCTGATATGTAAAAAAAACATGGCAACATTTTCCAAGCCTTTTAAGTAAATTCATCATAGAAACACTTGTTTCTTTCTCCACATAGCTAGAGTGGGGTACAGAAATGGGTTTATAATAATATTTTTCATGATACATTTTTTTGCAAATTTGTTTTTTAAATATGGCTCATGCTCTAATAAACGGAACATAGAGGCAAGTTTCATAAATTGTACAACATTTTTTAAAAGTTCATAACCTTTTCATAAAGTTTATACTTTTTTATCAGAAATTTTAAGAAATTTTCGACCATACCTTAGCCATTAAATTTTAGTATAATAATACGAGAGTCCCATGTGGCTCAAAATTTTCGTTGGTTTTGGGCAGTTTTATGAAATTTTGGTAATGGGGACTGTTTTTTTATTTAACGTAATTCTGTATGACAGAAAATGCACAATATCCTCAGTACAAAAAATATATTTATTATTAAACGGGAGTTTATGTCAAATGCATCCGTTATATAGATAAAAGACCACATGCCGCTAAAACTGTTAATTCCATTGCACAGCCTAAAAGTATGCATACAAAAATTATAACAGTTTTGATATCTTTGTAGTGCGTTATTTACATGAATACAAAATTATGCCAAACGATGTCTGACAAGTAACATTGTACGAATACAAACATGACAAATTATATTTTTGAAGTAAAACTTCTTAAGAGGGAGTGATTTTTTATAGCGTCACAAAATCACGGCATGACGCTTATAGGTAAAAACAGCATACTTACTGAGGTAGCGACATATCTTTTCTAATTTCTACCACTATTTTTACTAATGCTACTACTAATTACTAATACTACTATTTTCACTAATTTCTACTACTAATTTTACTTGTGCTACTACTAACTGCCACTACTATTTTTTACTAATTTTTACCACTATTTTAACTAATGCTACTTATAATAACTACTACTTTTTTGACTTACTTCAAAAACGGGTGTCTTATAAAACTTATATTTAACTTTAAACTTATATATATTTGTAGAATCGCCTCAAAAGTTTTACTTCTGGCTCGCGCACTTAGGTGTACGCGTGTATTTTGTTTCTTTAACCTAATAACTCCTCGAAAGAATAATCTAGCTGTGGATAAGGTGTGAAAAGGTTTAACGGATTGAAACGCCGCATTGGTTTTGTAGCTGTCAAAAAGCCGAACAGGGCGAATGTTTAAATGCCATTTTCATAGCTGAGGAAAATAAACTAAATCTAGCTTAAAAATAGCAAGCACTGGCAACACTGGTGGTGGCGCTGAGCCAGAGTCACTACCGGCCTGCGACAACCCAAGAGGTGTTTTTATGTACACATACTTTTTATTGTTTTTGCCGTTTGATTTTTTTTACTCAAAATTTGTTGCCATTTCACGCATCTGTTGTGCATTGCTTGATATCCTTTTTGCTTCTCCATCATCCTTTGGCTGTTATCTTCTAGCTTTAATATATTTAAAAGTTTTTCACAATCAACAGCTGGAATCTTGCTATCCAGCTGGGCTTGTTGAATGCGTCTTTTTCGCGATATTCTACAGCAACTCAGACGTTTTTCCATTGCACTATGAATTATGCGTAAAAGCGTTGTTCGATTATATATTTTACTACGCGTGTGTAGGCATGTGCAGTACTTGTAAATATGTAGTGTTTGTGCAACATTTCACGCTACTTGCTACAGCCGGGTAAGTAAAAGACAAAACCCAACCCCTTTGCCACATAGACTGGGAGTCTGCTTGCGGCTCTGTTGGCTGTCATTTCGCAAGTATTGCCACTTTCTTATTTTCTCAAGCGCCTTGGTTAGTGTGCGTCTGTGGGTGTTTATTCCAGCTGGTTCTTCAAGTATTCCACAAACATATTTACGTATATTACTAGTTATCTCATATTTTTCTCGCTTCTGCTTTTTTCGTTTTCAACAAGTTTTTAATTTCATAGCCGCTGCTCAAATTCCTAAGTTATTCACCCATCTCTGCTTATCCTGTTTCAACTTATATATTAAGGGGGAAAAATGTGCATCCTTACTTTTGCATTGTTGTTGTTGAGTGAGTTTGTCCGTGAGTTAATTACGTATGCATATGCTGAGGATTGTTAGCCTGTTGGCGCGCAGCTCCTCGAGCTTTAGTAGTTTGGTAGCGTCAAGTAATTTAAATCGCGCATAATTTTGCATGTCAACGAGTTGACTTTTGCACGAGACTGCGTAATCACATACATACTACATAGTATATATGTATTTAGTTTAAATATGCAAGAAGCAAACAAGATTTGTGGTACTGAAAGAAATATGCGTTCTCAAAAATTGGCCACTTGCTTCCGCTTTTGCTTAACTTGCTACTTTTTTGTGATTTTCTTTTAGTTGCTTTCACAAGTTTGTATATATGTATACATATGTATGTATGTATAAAGTACCCACAAAAAGTATGAAAAATTCAAAAGCTCTTAATTTTCGCTCCTATCACATTTCGGGATAGCTGGAAGAAATAAGTTAAGATGTACAAAAGCAAAATGGGGAATCTGTTGTGGAAAATCTGAAGAACTAAATCCTAAACACTCATGAAAAAAGATGCATACATTTATTTGCTTGTAACTACTAAAATAGCACATGAACTTTATGAAAGTGTTATTAGTGTTCGCCCGGTGGTGAAAATTCAACCACTACAATGATGAGCATTCTGACAAAATTTCATATCGTTACCACACTCGCCCTGTTATGCTGGGAAAAGTAACTTTGTTGGTTTTTGATTTTTATTTTACCAGAACTAATGGCGTTGAACATTTGTTTTTCTGTGTGAAAAAGAATTGCTAAATCAAATACTTAACGCCAACGAAAATTCTGACAAATTTTTATATTTTATTTTTAATTTCTTTATTTAAAGTTAAATATTAAAAGTTTCATTTAATTTCATTTTAGTTTCTATTTAATTTGTGTGTTTTGTTTTTGTTAATTTCATATGATTTAATTTCAACTGATTTCATTTTATTTCATTTTATTTCATTCAATTCCATATCACTTCATTTTATTTAACAACAATTGTGAAAAAATTTTTAATTTTTTTAATTTCATTACTTAAAATTTTTTCATTTAATTCCATTTTAGTTTGTTTAATTTTACTATATCTCATTTGTTTTTTTTTTTACTTAATTTCCTATAATTTCATTTCAACTGATTTTATTTCATTTTATTTTCTTTCATTTCTGTTTCTAAGCTTATTTTACTTGATTTCATTCATTTAATTTAATTAACAACAACAATTCTAAGATTTTTTTCTTTTTTTAAATTTCGTTTCATTTAATTTTATTTTATTTTGTTTAACTTTATCCAATTCAATTTGTTTTTTTTTTTTAAATTTCCTATCATTTCATTTCATTTCATTTTATTTTACTTTCTTTCATTTATTTTATTCTATTTAATTTTACTTCATTTCATTTCATTTCATATAATTCGATATCATTTTATTTGACTTCATTTTATTTTGTTTTATTTAATTTAATTTTTTCATTTCATTTAATTTACTTTTGTTTGTATGATTTAACTTTATTTCATTTTGTTTTAAATTAAATTTCACTAGTATTTATTTTTATTTACATTATTTTATTTTATTTCAATTCATTTTTATTTAGTTTCGTTTTTTACATTAAAATTAAATATAATTTAATATTATTATTTTGTATTTTTTATTTAAGTTCTCTCCAAATTTTAGCTCCCCAGCAAAAATGGGCAGTGATGATAAATCAAGTTTTCGAAATTAAAACAAGTGTTAAAAAAAATGTTCTAAATTAAACGAGAATGCACTAAATTTGCTATTATTTAGTTTTCCCTCTATGCTCTTCCTTTATAAATAAAAGCCGTTTGCGTATAAAAAAATATTAAAAAAAATAAAAATGGAGATACATACTAGAAGTTTATTTTCCCAGAGAAAAAGTTGATTCAAAATTAAAATCTCCGCGATTACGACGTGAGAAATAAGGAAACGAAGAAACTTCACCACAAGTTTTTACTCACAATCGGATTGTAATTCGTACTCTTTATTCTCTAATTTATCAAATTGAAAAGACACAACCAACATTTGTGCACTAATTTCATGACATTTTTTGATAAAACCGAATTGTAAGACCTTTTCATCCAATTTTTTTCATTTAAAGTTGACAAAATATAAGTTTACCAGACGTGTCACGAAATTCAATTTACGTTTGTGAGTCGGTCCAGAGCACTGCTCCAATATGTGTCTTGCAAATTTCTTCTCTACTCTGCAGAATCTGCTGCATTCATTCTTGTAGATTGCCAGTTCAGCCTGCATTGCCCTGTAAGAGTCCCAATGATAATTTTTGTGTTGTTCTTCGATACACCCATGAATTCTACAAAACACTTTAGGTTATAAGAGCGCATTGGTATGTTTCAGGCTTGATATATAAATAGTTCCCCGTGGGCTTTCTGGTCTGTCTTATGTGGATAGTGTCCCCTTACCTAGCCCATAGAAGTGGTCTGGGTCAATAAAGGCCCTTTTCCCTTTTTCGCTAGTCTGTTCGCTCGTGATAGCGCTTTAAGATCAACTGCGATGGGTTTCCACAAGAAAAGCCGATCCCTGGAACAGAATATGATTCCAGGTAGCTGAATTGCATCACTGCTTTAAGGATCGTAGAGCTGAGTGTTCTAACCACATCTCGACAAAATTCTTACGCGGTAGGCGGTTTACTTCGGCTCCAAGCAGCACACTGATGATTTTAGAGCTCGAGGTTTCCTCTTCGTAAAAAAGAAATACCATCAGTTAGCCGAGCCTACTTTACAGTACTGAATTTGGGGGCTGCGTATAAGTAACATGTAAGGAGGTTTATTTTTTTTAATTTTCAAAAAATTATCAAATATCAGCATCGGTCCTAACGATATCTTGCAAAGAAAGTCTGTCAACGTTGAGCTCCAATTAGCATCGCCGAGACAACTGACAACAGCGAGATTACCGTGCTTGGCGATTGTGACTTTGGTTGTTTGGCTTGGCGTGCAGTCTGGGCTGAAACGAAATTTTGCAAAGAAAATTTGGACTTCAAAATCCGCACCAAATCGTCACCGAATTCAAACTTTAACGACAAATTCAATAACAAAAAAGGCAATCCCCGAGTTATAAAGCCATACACATTTGTCAAATTTTCAGGGTGTAGAAGAACACTTAATAAAGGCGAATATCCGTGTACGGAAAAGGAGTTGCATGCATGGTTTGTGCATCAGTGCCAGAAAAATGTATGCGACTTGTTTCGAAAATATTTGTTATTACTAAATTCAAAAATTGCAGCCTGTTGGCGTTAGCTGTTGTAAAAGAAGATATTTCAAAGTTCCTTAAACATCTAACTCAAACAGATGATGTGTGTCTTTTGTAGCTTACTTGGTGTAAAGTTAATGCAAGCGTTATAGAAAAATGTTGATAACCGGTTTTGGAAAGTATTGATTCCGCAGAATTCAATAGCAATATTGATAATGAAAATATACCGTTACTCTATATACCTTACTCTAGCAAAAATTATGTCAAGAAAGAGTGTTCAAGAGATACAAGCTCTGTTTCAAATTATTTTTGCCGATACAACTTTATGGGGAAAATTAGAATTGAGTATACTGCGTGCGTGTATTGAATTTTTTGTTTGTTAATTTTGTAACGTAATTTATACCGCGAAGGAATTAAAAAATGGAATTTTGCTGAGGTCAATGAGACAATCTGTAATGAAGATGATATCGAAGTGATTGTCTCACCAGACGACGATATCACTGATGTAAACAATCAGGTAGTCGAGAATCCATTGGCAGCTTCTGAGGCTATTCAAGTTTTTAACAAATGCATCTCATGGGCTGAAATAAATACTGCAGATTTCCCCAGTATTTCGGCGCTGCTGAGTCTTCGAGAAAGTGGTATAAAAATCGCTCACTGAACACAGAAAACAGACCGTTGTAATACATTTTTTGGTCCAAAATAAATTTATGTGAATTTAGCGAACACAAAACTCAATCTGGGTTTTACGAACTGGGCTTCCATTAATTAGATTACCCTATCTAGATTGCACTCTATATATAAGTAGTGTATATGATTGCATATTTTTCTCTACATATATTTGATCAAACGTAAACCACACCGCCATACATACAAATCCGCTAAATGAGCAGCTCATAATATGGAGTGCACTTCACGAATTCCAAATATCGCCGAGTGTATGTACTTCAAACACGCAAAAGCTTTGAGTACAAGCGCACACATCTACTTTATATTCGTTAGTATACAAATACATATGTGAGACTATGTGAACACATAAATGTGATGGTATATTTGCTCACAAGCCGCGTTTCATCACAATGATGATGATTATCCTTGACTTGACTTAGTAAGTGCGTTTCAACTTTGACGCTTCACTTTCAACATTACCGCATTTCAAAACAAACAACGCACACATAATCCTTATGTGATGTGCACAGAAGGCATGTCTAGATTTGAAGCACACACATACACACATACGTTACCAGCTTAACACATAAGAGCATTTATCTGCAATATTCCAAGCGCAGCGCCATTAAAAGTCTCACCCATTTTCCCATTCATTAACTAACGAACCGCCATAGTGAAAGCCAAAGTAAGTCTCTTGATATCAATTTGACTTCAGCGCCTTTGCAGTCAATAACTTCGACGTCGGGCATAAAATTTACTTTGCTAAAATAGTCGTAAAGCTAACACGCACTTGCTCACTTTTTGCTATTCCTAAGTATTTCATTCTAGTACTTTTATACGTGTAGTAACTCGACTTTCTCGTAAGTTCTTTTGATATCTTATGGGTGAAATTGAAAACCATGCATTGTCGCAGATATATGTAAACAAGGCAGATGAAGTTTTTCTCTTACTTTTCTTAGATATATATGTAACTGCATATGTATAAAGTTGTTATGTAACTTATGCTGTCTGCTTTTGGTAGAAGCACCGAAATGCGTCCACGTGTGGCATAGCCAACCAATTGTAGTATGAATATTGAAAAGACATATGCCACTACTACTTATACACATAGACCCAGCCCAACAGCGATACTGCGATTGCATGACAGCAGACATTGACTCCAGAATCAATTCTAAAATAATGTAAATGCATTACAATATCCATGAACTGCTTCTCAAATCTAATAAATTCCATCGTTTCAAATATTAAATACATTATTTTTTTCTCATATTACTTTTATTGATTGGCAAACAATGGACAATTTGTATATGCATAACATTTTGGTAAAACACATTTTGTTAGAAATATCGAAGTCTATCATCATGGCGTAGCACAGATCGAGCATCCAGCCTGGTTTAATATAATTTTAAGTTTTGGAATGCCGCCAAAATTGGTTTTTTTTGTTTTGCTTTGCATACTCGCTCAGTTGTGACCTTTCAAACACAAGTGCCGGTCAAAACTTTCCCGCCTTTTTTCATTGCATACTGAAACAATTTTAGTTTAATTCAAGTATTTTATGTTAAATTTAAAGGTATGAAATAACTAAAGTAAAATCGGTTTCGTGTTATGAGTGTATATTTTTTAATTATGAATTGTAGTCAAAAATAATGCGAGTCTTTCGGAGAGTGGAGCCTACGAAATTCGCCCGTAGTTAAGCTTATATTTGTTTTGTTTATTAATTTGATTCGTTTTGATTGTAAATGCGCAAAATCAGCAACCACTTTTTGCTAAAAAATTTGTAGTAATTGAGTCATTTATATTTCTTAATATTATCAATAAGGGTAAATATAATGAGGACCAATGTGGGTATAAGATTAAGAAATTTCAACAGTAGAGAAATGGAAAATTAGCCAGATAATTCGCCCAAAATTCGCTGCATTTTTCTATTGCTTTTCAAAACTTTGAATTAAGTTGAATACCAACGACTCTGAAAACCAAAACGCTTGAGAAAAATCCGAAAAAAAATAAACATTTATGTTGATGGGTTAAAAATACTCCAAATACTTGTACTAATTCAATTCGTAATGTGTTACTTAAAAAAAATAAATTGTATTATCTGTGAAAAGAGCTATCACTGACCTCAATTATAAAAAAAAAATTATAAGGCCTTTTTCAAATTAAACAAATTTTACACTACACCTAAAAAATTTTAATTAGAATTTAAAAAAAAAAGTCAATATCCTAATTTATACCCCATTTACAAATTACCGTTGATTTTTATTTTTTTTTCGGACGCTTTTCCTTAAATCCGTCCATATAACGCCTGCTTGGAATAAACCTCGCAATCAGTCAAAAACTTTTCAAAAATCAACGATAATTGTAGACACTTGAAATTTTCTTTTTGTGATACGGTATATTTTTGAGTTCTAGTGCTCAATATCATTACATTTCATAAGCATCTTTGTATTTAAAATTTTTTAATAAATAAATTTATTTTATCATACTTTATTTAATTGTACTTTAGTTTTTTTAATGTGAAAAATAAACGTGATGTTAAAATTGCAGTTTTTTCTTTATATTCATAAAAAATATAAAGACTTCGGCGGAACACCTCTTTAGTGGTTCGTACTTGTATCGGTATGACCACATATGAAGAATGTGCAGTGAAGAGAGAAAGAAAAAGAATAATACAGCACAGCATTCGGTTTAACAATATATTATAATATACTATTTAATATTATGAATTCGAATGTAACAGAAGGAAAGAAAATAAATAATTTCATTGAGGGTATTAACTTTTAATCCATTTTTAGTTTTGGTTTTTAACTTTTTAATGTTTAAAAAAATCTATCCCTATTCCATGATGATTGCCGATTACGGTTGACTGGTGAAACTTTTTTGTCATTGCCACTAGGTTTTAGTGCCACTCGATTTATTGTTCGAAATTCACAACGTGGTCGAAGGGCAGCTCTATTGAGAACTTTCGAATTCGATTTTTCAATCAGGTGGCAACCCTCTTCACAATATAGCTAGCTATAAACTCTCTCTCTTAATCCTCATAAAAGTAAGCTGTGGTCCTTCTTTGCGAAGAACCACTTTACACCCATACTTTAATACTTCATACAGCTTTTTTATATTTTAATTAATTTTGATATTTCAAAACGTGTGGCAACCCTTTAACGGCGCATATGGCTTAAAACATTCAGGCAGACTTCGTCTCTCAAACAAAAAAAAAACTGCATGCAAATCGGTGCAGCCAGTGCCGAGAAAGTTCAACACAAACACATTTCACGAGATTATTTTATATATATAGATATATATATATATATATATATATATATACATATATATTGAACCCATATATGTGCGTTATTTTTCGTAAGTGTAATATGTAGTTATAGTTCGGTAGAGTTACAGAAGTTTACTTTTATATGAAGGTTCATATTTTGATATTTGTGTCCAATTAATTAATTTCGCTATGCTCTGATTATGGAATATATTTATATGCAAAAATCTATTTTATTGACACTTAAATTAAAAAAAAAAACCAAACACCATTTTAACAACATACTTTTTTCTTAACAATACGCTTTGATATATTTCGGTTTTCTCATGCTATAAAAACTGGGCATCTGCATTTCAATAAAGATTTAGTGACACAGTTTCTATTGTCGGCAGATTCATGAGTTTCATCTTCAAGGAATTTAAAGCAAAGAAAAGATGATCCGATATTAAAACAAAGAAGATATTTAATAGCATGAAATAAATTGGATCAGTTTTAAGTTCCATTTCTAAGGGTTGAAGTTCAGAGACTGGGGCATAAATAATACAAAATAATACAAACATATTTTCGTAAACATGTTTTGTTATGTAACACATCTTCAAAACAAAAAATAAAAGCAAAATATAGCTATTTTAAGCTGACTATGTTTTTGGATCACTGAATCCAAATTTGACGTCAATTTGGCGCTATCACATCCAGTTTTTCCATAACCTAAAATAAGGCGGCTCAAAAGAGAATTATTTTACCTTCTTAGCTAGAAAGGAAATCACTAAATTTTTTTTAGAAATTGACAACCGATACAATAAACCCAATTTCACTTTTGATATCGCGGCAGTACAACACTTTTAGTAGGAGTGCCGCTACTTATCGCCATTGCATACATTAAGCCAGTGCAACGCTTCAATTGGGAGCATGACGTATACGCAACATTTACACGAAGAACAAAATTGCACGTCTGTGGTGATTCTTATCGTACTGAGTAGATCGGTACACAATGGACAACTCCCCACAACCATTTTGTGTGCGTTCCCACACTGCGACAATCTGTTTCGGGGCATATCGACCAAAATGAAATTGTAGCGAAAATCGGCGCAACACTTTGAAAATGATAATTTAAAAAGAATAAAATCGCCGCGACGCATTAATACACGTCATTAATTAAGAAAAACCAAAAAAAAAAAAAGAAGAAACTAAAGGAATACCCAAGAAACGAAACAAATTGATTTGAGTTTGGCTGAAAAAGTTACACATGAAGTTCAAAATCGACATTTTCTTATTTAAAAACTATCCAAATAAATCAAGGAACTAACGGAACCTATAACGTCACGTATTAAAATGCAAGCTACTCATTTTCAAGACAACCCAACAACAGTGAACTGAAGCCTCTTCCAACTTTCTTCACTGCAAATTATTAGCGGAGAGCTGGTGAATATTTTGAATCCAACAAAAAAAGTAGGCACTCTTTATAATCGAGAAGACAGGAGAAGATTATCGAAAACTAGCGTGCATCTTTAACCACTTTATTTGACTAAAAATAAATGGTTATAAAATAATATGTTACTGATTAAAATGTCAAACAATTTAATGAAGTATTGTTGATTTTTTTTGTTTACTTTAACCGAATTAGAATTTGGATTTATATGCAATTAATTGTAAACTGAAAAAAAAACATGAAACACATTTGGGTGACTCACAAGGTGTCATAATGTGTCATAAATCATAAAATTTTAGATTTCAAAAGTTATGTTTTTTGGATTGCATTGAAACAAATTTTGTAGTTTTTAAATTTTATGACCTTGTGACTTATAACACATTATGGCACTTTGTGAATCACCCAATTGTAAGTATAGTAAGAAAACCCAAGAATCTGAATGACATCCTTAATATATTGATTAATTTTTCCGAATTAAACCTCTATTATAGTTTTAGACATATTATCTGAAAGTTAAAAAAATGTCTGCTTACCGAAGGTAAAACAAAATTAACAAATTTTAGTAACTAATTACCAAAGTTGTAAACATTAGCAGTGATTATCAGAAATATCAGCGCGTATTGCGGACTTCGATCGGCTTGCAAGTGGTCGATAAAAATCGACGCATTTTTTCTCAGTTCAATTTTATAGTTACTTTCCTTGATCGTTCAAAATAGAGTTCATATTATCAGCGCAACATTGCTATTTATTACCGGGCAACGTTAGTACAATCGTCTTACAAACGAACAACGCTTGCAAATTATTGAACTTTTTTTATCAAAGTGCGTGCTCCGTTAAGAATGTTCATCGCGCGCTTCTTCCATTTTAAGGGTCAGTTTAATCTCTTCGGGCTATGGTGACTAAATTTCGCACCAAATTTAGATTGTTGGACATTAAACCACCAACACGTTTACGTAGTGTGCGGGCTGAGGAAAATATCGCAGCTGTATCGGCCAGTGTTAGTGATGATCGTGAATTATCGATTCGACGCCGTTCGCTGTAATTGAGTCTCGGTAACTCCATTACGTGGAAAATTTAGGAGTGGAACGCTTCAAAATACAGCTGGTGCAAGAATTGAAACAAAATCATCTACCACAACGCCTAATTTTTGGTGAATGTGCTCTTGAAAAGTTGGCTGAAGTTCCACCTTTTTATCGAAAAACTGATGACAATGCGAATCGCAACATTTTTGCTACTCAAATTTGTTATATTCCCGCGTATTTTAGAGTGCGATAAAACTAAATCCTGCGACGAAACTATGATGGCTCTCATATATAGTCAAATTTCGAAACGACGGAAAATCATATGGCGAAATCGCGAAAACTCTAAACATTTCAAATGGATAGTTTTCAACGCCGTACACTAGTTGAGGAGAAATAGAACCGCCAACAAGTTCCACGAAAGCAAAGATCCCGAATAACGTCGATTAGGGAAGATGAACTCATAGTGCGTGAATCTAAACAAAAATCCCCCAAAAAATCGCAAATGAAATACGTGTTGGTTTTTTCTGGCGAAAACAACGCTTCTCCATCGGTAGCAACAGTTAAGAGGCGTTTGAGAGAAAAAGATTTATTTGGAAGGATTTCTTGGAAGCAACCCATGCTATCGAAACGAAATCGCAAGAATAGATTGGAGTTCGCCATACAATAGCGCGGTTGGTCTATTAAAGAACGGAAACTTTCACCCGATGGAAAATCTTACGTTCGGCGTCCACCATTGAAGAGCGTACGAGCATGACCCGAAATATACCCGACCTACGCTTTAGCACGGAGGCGGTAACATTATGGTCTGGGGTGCGAGGAGTTGGTCACATTACAAAAATTGAGGACCGTATGGATCAGCATCAATATATTTCAATATTGAACAATGTAATGCTTCCTTTTTGGGAAAAAAGTACGCCCATGGGTCTACCAACAGGACAACGAACCGAATAATAAAGCAGGAGCAACAACACAGTGGATGGAACAACAAAATATGATAAAATTGTTAGACTGGCCTACATGCAGACCTAATATGAACCACATTGAGTAACTCTGGAAGCACTTAAAGAAAAAAGTTCGATTGCACAAAATAGGAAATTTCGCCGATCTAATGGCAAACGTCCAGATGGTGTGGGAAGCCATTCCAACCTCTCTGTGTGGAAAGTTAGTCGAGTAAATGGCTCCGTAGATGTGAAGCAGTGGTTCGAGATACGGGGTTTGCAACAAAATATTAATTTCACTACAATAAAATAAATTTTTTTTAAATAAAAAACGAAGCATTGTTAATTATATGACCGACAGGTGAGGACTTCGTTATGTAATTATTATAAAAAACGCAACATATTTTAAGTATCTTAATAGCCTTTGATAGATGTTTGGAGTTTTTAATGAATTAAATTTCGATATCTGTGCTTTGTTAATTAGTTAACCGGAGGTGTATATAAATGTAAATACACATTTGCTTTATATTAAAGCAGCAGACGCGGTAGCCGTGCATAAAGCGAAAAGTGCCACACCCCCAGAGTGCACCAGTTCAAATATTGGCCAGACTAAACAACATAAATAAAACTCGAAATAACTTCTTTTTCTTCTTATAGCAAAAGCCACTCTCTCGGCAGTTAGTGAGAGATACCCCGAGTGCATTTTTACTTTTTCAATTTCGATTTTGGGGCACAAAACCGAGCCACACACCAAAAATTTAAGGAGAAACTCGGCCACATAACGAGCAATAATATTCAAATCAAAATTATTATTATTATCATCACAATATTCGTACAAAGATATGTATGTGAGTTGAATGGATTGCGTTACATTGCCATTGCCTTAGCGTAATTATGTCTCCCTATCGCGATTGGTTTGCATCGTCTACACCTAAATTCTCGTTACTGCTGATGCACGGATGATAAGACAAATCAAACTAATTAAAAGATTTCAATTAAACGAGAGTGAAGAAGAAGCATGTGAGTTTGTTGATTGGGGTTAAAATAGTGAGAATCTCGCAAATTTCAGTTGAAGTGACTGAGCTAATTTACTTTAAAAATAAATATGTTTGTTCATTATGACGCATTACTCCCCAGGCTAGTGGCATTATTTTTCAATCGGAATCAAAAAATTCATTATACTTTAAGAATTCCAACAAAATATTTCAGTAAAATATTAAACTGGATGTTCCGGACGAACGATTCAAGTATTAAATGTCCTCCAAATGCACTATGATGCTTCCTCTTGCATTACTGAAACGCGCACATTCGAAGAATACGTGGTTTACGTCGTCAATAGTGTCTCCACCGCAGAGGTCGCATATGGGATCAGATTCATGTTCAAAAGGGTCTAAGTACGATTTAAAGTACCCGTGCTCAGTGTGTTCCATCAAGCCATCATTTCAAGTCCGGGATGCAGCTATACGTTCAGCGGTCGTTTGTTGAGATTTCCCATCTTTGTTGCCAGGTTTGCATGCTGGCATCTTTTGCCGCGGACCGTTCAACTTTGCCCTTGAAAAGCTTTGCTGCCTCTTCCGCTTGTTTATCGATGGGGCACATTCCCGCGACAACCATTGCTGCAGCGTCCGAGACCGTTTTGAATGCGCTGCATATTTTTAGTGTGACCGCGGGACATTGTTTTTAAATTTCAGCAAAGCTACATTTAGCTTTAAAAACCTGCAAAAAGTACATTTCAAGCAAAGCTGACGATATCGCCGGTATCCATTATTTGGGTAATAAAAGTTATACAATTTTATTTTACAATTAAATTTTAAAAATCAAATTAAAGTTAAACGGCTTTAAACCTGGAATACGGCGTTCTTCATTGAAGTTTGTTCACATAATTATGCGTTCTATATTTCTATGAAATTACATGTACCTAGCTATATATGTATTTATGTATATGTGTATATAAATGTGGATATCGGTTGCGCAATGAAACAGTTAGGTTTTATAATGTTTAATATGCAATAAATAATGTTTATTCAACCTGAATATTAATCAAATACAAATGTCTAATGTTTTTATATAGTGTAAGACAAACGACTTTACTCATCGACTTTCCAGCAAAAATTGACTCATTTAAATTTGACCAGTAATTAGGGTTGTCCCTACTCGTATGTCAGAGTCGTATTCCTGGGTACTAACCAGGGTTAGTAGAGGCGCCCTGTTCGGGTTACCTTGTTGTCGATACTGATTCCAACATAAATTATACTAACCTATAAAAGAATTGATGCGTGATAAGTGATGGCGTTGTATTGCAATATTATACTCATGCAAATATATATATATATATATATGAATATAGCCATCATCCAAACATATATACATACATACATAAATATATCCCAGCAAGTCAAATACGGAGCGTTCCAAAGGACTCCCCCATCAGTCGAATATGGTGTAAAACGGGAGTCCTTGATTTACTGTTTTAAATAAACGTGTTTTTAAAAACTCGCACTGAAAAACAGCTCCGTAGTTTAAACTAAGTTTAAATTTAAACTGAGTTTAAGTAACCCATGTTTAAACTAAGTTTGATAAACTGACCATTAGGAATTCAGTCGAATGAGCGCCAATTGGTTTCAAATTTCAATGGAACTTGTATCCCAGAAGCATACAAATTAATTTTATTAAGAATATGTATACTTAAGCATAAAACTTAAAGCTAGGATACAGATTAGTTTTTATTTACTTTATTATTTATTGATTATGCATAAAATATATAACTCCAAAACTATGTTACCAAACTTTGTCAAAATTGCACTTCAAGTCAGAAAACAATCTCCTGGCTATATAAAAAAATTGAACAAAACCCACACCCACCTTTTATATAAAGGTAATTTCCAAAAATAAAAAAGCGATATTGAAGTCAAGTATTAAAGATAATTTGCTTAAATTGAATGTTAAGGACGGAATGATATAAGAAAACCGGAATCAAAAAATTTTGGAAATGGGCGTGACACCTCCCACTTTAGAGCAAATATGAAACTGTATTACCAAACTCTGCCAGATTTGTTACTCGAATTTAATTTCAAGTCAGAAAGAAAAGTTTAAAATTGCAAGAGTCTGATAAAATATATACGCATAACGGTAATTCACAAAAATCAAAAAAAAAAAAACCGATGTATGTCAGTAACTTAAAGATAATTTGCTAAAATTTTATATGCAGTATGAGGTTGGAATACGACATATGCGAAATTAAAAATTTTTGAAAATAAAAAAACCACGTCCACCTCATATAGAATTTACAACAAATCATGAAATTGCTATATCCCTGTAACAGTGAAAGGTAATTTATCACTTTAAACCAAATAGGTATATTTCTTAAAGTACCTGACCAAACTCCACCAATTTTGGTATCCGCATACGTTGGCTTCAACTTAATTTGATATTTCAGTAACTATAAAAGGTAATTTGCTCAGATACACAGAAAATGGTTGGGGAGAGGTATAAATGAAATTGTATGAAATGGGCGCGGCCTCTTAAAAGTAAGTATGTTACATTTGAAACTACTTCATGAAACTCTACTAAATTTGGTACCTTCTTTACATTTCAACTCAATAAGAACACTTTTGAAAATTAGATTAAAAAAAAACTTAGATACACAATTACATGACCTATTCTATAGCGGTAAATTATAAAAATGAAAAGCTGCGATAATTTAGTAACTCTAAAAGGTAATTTGCTCAAATTTTGTTGACAAGATTGGGTTTGAGAATGGTATACATGGATTAAAAAATTAAGTGAAATCTGAAAAAGGCGACGTTCACTTCTTATATACCGGTAATTTAGAAAAAATCCAAATATTCGATGTCTTATTTCAATCATTTTTGTTTCGTAAGAATTAAAATTTTTGAAAATGGATTTGGTACGTCCAAATTATACTAATTTATTTTTCTGTTTTTTTAAATCAGTAAAATTATGTTAAGTTTTCAAAAAGATGTTATACAAGCATACCCAGCACTCTGAGCTACGCCAATAAAGACATATTTTTTTTTTAATATTGAATGGTGCTTTTGGGCACGCAATATCGTTTATATCTTAATCAAAAGGAAATACATATGTATGTTTCGAAAAGGATGTATATACCAACTATTGTACATCTGCATCAAATGGATGCAGAGTTATAAGGAATTTGGCTTTTTTATTGTATAGGGCGTGGCACCGCCCATTTTTCCAAACTTATGTATATCTTATGTTAGGCATAGAGAGCACACACACCTACTGTAAAAATTTCATAAAGTTAGGTTGAGTACTTTGGGTGCCTCTAAAGGACTTGCATTCATTTTCACATATAAGGTAAACTTTTTTGATTGCTTACAACATGTATGGTTCAGTTGCTCCCGAACTAAGACTATTTCTTACTTGTTTTATTTGCAAAATGGCCATTTGTACTGCAATTTTAAAAAAAAACTTGACGAGTTAGGAATTTGATAACCTTTTATATTTGTACTAATATTTCACTTACCGTTGCTACGTTTTTGGGGAAATTCAACTGAAACTGGGAAAAAATTGCCGAAGGAGCATTGGTGGCGGGTCAAAAAATTGATATGAAATGTTCAGCTTTATATAAGAAAATATATTCCCATAGGTCTCAAGAATGTACTCTTTCAGTTTTTGTACTTGGGCAAATAGTAACACCGAACTCGGACGTGCTGTATTGCCGGAGCAAAAATGATCTATACGATGTCCCCTTTAAAAAAGAAAAAGTTACTAATCAAAAAATACTCCTAAAAGACTCCGTTCTCTTTTAAAAATCATAGGCGTATAGATAAGTCCGCGCGGAGTCTTTGCATGTCATTTGAGTTAGCATTCTGGGACACCGAAATCTCTCCAAGGTTAGCCGAAGGGACCCTAATTGTGCACTTTACGGACTCGGCTGATACGTCCATGGCATTTCAACTCTAATGAAGACAAGTGAGTTATGTTCATATAAGTAGGTTACGTCGATGTTTTTTTGACTCAAGTTGTACTTTGATAGGGTTGAAAATATCTCTGAGTATGCAGATATAAAATTTTCATATACTAATCATATTTATGGCCGATATTTTATTTCAATACTTTCAAAATACCATATAAAGCTCATCCGGTCCCCTCCCAATTCAATTGAAACCAAAAAAAATTATTATCGGTTCACACTAATGTAAAAACATGTTACGCTGATTATTTTGTTCCACACCTGTCACAATCTACGCACACGTTGAATTTATTCGGAAGCCATAAAATGCGCACAAATTCATAAAATTGTTACACTGCTCGGCAAATCTGTAAATTGAATTCAAAATCCAATTAAAACTTCAATTTCCAAACTTTCCAGCACCCATACTTATGCATAATATGTAGAAAAGAGTGGTGGTGCTCACCTTTCGTTCGTTGTATGTAGTTTGGTTGAAGCCCTTCCAGCCATCTATCTATCACATTGCATGAGTTGCATCATGTCAAAGGCTAGCGGCGGTGTCAGTGACAGAAATGACAGCTACAGTAGTGGCGCTGATTGACGATTTTGGTGACGCTTACGGTGTTGCTTTGGAAACTGAAAAATGCCGTTAGCATTAGACACTCATCATACGTATGTACTTACTCGATGCGTTCGCCGGCATGTCAACGAAGTTGGCGCTGTACTGTGGAGTAATTGAGATTAAATTATGCTAAATATGGAGGTATTTGTATCAACAAATGTATGTGTATTATATTAGCTACATATATGTATATCATTTCTCATTTATGTTTTTGTTTTTATTAAATTCCCGTTTAAAATTAAGATGACATTTTCTTCATTACACTGTTATTTTGGTGTAATATCTTCGAAGTATGTCGATGCCATTGTAAATTTCGGACAGCCTATCGTTTCATATTCACCATATTACCAATGGATACCACCATTGCTCAATGTTAGCAATTTATGACAGAGGTTATTGCTTGACAACTATTGCCCGCCATCAGCTGTCATTTTTGTTCTTTGACAGCTGCCTTTTCAAATGCGTGAAATCATCGTGCGACAACATCGTCGAAATTTTAATATAAAACCAAAAATTGAGATTTTTCCTATTGGAATATGAATGATTATTTATTTGGCAGTGATATTACACATTTTCCATAACATTTTGCAAATGGTTTATCAAGGCATTAAATTTGCACACAGAAGAACAATTACAAGCAATCAAATTGCTCGCAACTAATGCCGGTATTCTGTAACTCAGTCTCATCTCAAGTCACTAAATTTTAGACTTTCAGTTAGAGACATTTTTGTTTGACATGAAACAATTTGCGTATTCAGTACGTAAATACGTCTAAAAAAATTTCACCAAACACTGAGGTGAAAATCAGCTGATGGTATGCTTAGCTAGAGACTAACAATCAAACTCAATGAATATGTGTTCGGCGATAGCACACAGTGTACTCTTTTCAATTATTTGTCAACAACATTATTGCTCTTTAATAATTAAAACAGTATGGTGGTCGTAAAATTAACAATGAAATTAACCTATTAAAATTCTTATTAGTGCATTTTATGTGAGCCGAATTGAACTGAAGTGAATTCTTATTATTAGTTACGGAAATTAAGTGTTACAGATTTAAGCAAAATAAAGAGTACGTTCAAGGGCATATCGAGTGCTACTTCATTTGTGTGTGTGTTCAATACTTGCCGCAATTGATTTGGTTGGTGACTAGAGACTAGAGACGGCTTACTGAATACCAGTAGTCTCAAAATCAATCTCACCACCGAAAAGTATCAATTAATGACTAGACACTGCTCACCGAATAACGGTATCATTAGCTGTTAAATTGGCAGATGGTATCCCATCAGCGTTTGCCTGTGGGGAATTGGAGTAGAGCTCGATGTTTGGCCAAAAATGTCCTACAATTACTATAAATACACTCCTAGGTTTGATATCGCCTGCGGATGTACGACCATTATTAGAAAAAAGCATTTATCTGATATTTTGATGTTAGTTATCCCGGTCGAGATTTGAACCAGTGGAACTCCCGGTGATAGTACACACATGCTACACATTCGGCTACGTCGTTCGGCCGTATGCATATTTTCATTTTATACATTTTATACGTGATTTCAAAACGTTCGATTTTTAGAACATTGTCTATATCTCCTGTGCATTATATCTTCTTTTTTAAGGTGGCTGTAAAACAACAAGTAGATTTTGAAAGATCGTTTTCGGAGCGCGTTCAAAATGGATGAATTTTAGAGAAAAATTGTCAACGTGCAACACCTTTTACCATTGCATAATTAATATTTGTAACAAAATAGTTTATTTATGTTTGTGTTTGACAATTAGCAGTAAAAAAAAAACCAGCAAGTTTACGCAAGTAAAATTTTTGCTTTACGCTCTCATTTGCGTTCTTGTTTTTGGGTTAACAAATTAGCATAAAGTGATAAAAACTCGTGAGTGATAAAAACAGTAATACTTAGAAAATTATTTTCCCTTTCGTATCTTGCAAATCGCAACTTCAAAGCGTGTGGAACTGTGTAATTTGAGTTCTGGCGAAAATGTTAACTCCACTTAAAAAGGAAATTATCTGGATTCTAGAAAATAAAAGCTGCTACTAAAATAAAGAAAACTGGGAATAAAATGGCATTTAAGAAATATTTACTCCTTTTGGAGAAAACAGATTTCATTTCAACGAGAATTACGATATAATAAAAAGCACAATTTTTCTTACGTTCTTTTTTAATTGTTGGTTGTTTTCTAATTTACATGGAAATTTTATATTTTCAAAAGTGTTTCCATTCAAAGTTATCATTTAAAACGCTTATTTTAATTTGTAAACAAAAATTATCAAAGGCATGTGATAATTACTAAATGTTTTTTTATGTATTTTGTTGAATAAAAATATCAAATCATACCATTTTTCTACTCAACATTAAAATGCTCGATTTTTGGTAACTTTTATTAAACTTGTATACAAAAATATTTCCTTTACTTGAAAACGAAATCCTAGCCTGGTAGGGCACTTCAAAGTTTCAAAATTTTCCTAAAATAAACCAATATTTCGTGTTTTTGCATAAAAATTTAAAGTTTTGTCGTCAACTTACCGCATTTTGGGGAAAAGAGCTTTCTTACATTATGTACAGAAAGTGAGTCTGCGATGCTTTAAATTACAACTACAACAATCTGAACATGACATCTATACCCAAACATTAAATGTAAAAAATCCAAAAAAACCCTGTTCTTACATTAAAAACTTTTACTTTTTTTGCTCTTTAAATTTCATATGGTGTAAAATATTTATAAAATGTCTGACTTAAAATGAGGTACCAGAGTGAAGTAAAATTGAGGCTCCGAAAGAAACTAACATTGTAACAGGAAACTAATATCATTTGAGGGAATAAAGTTAGTGAGTTGTTTCAAAAACTCGGCGATAATTGCAATATTAAAAATATATAGTACATAAAATTCTAGTCAGGAAAGCTTAAAAAGTCTCTCACGACCATAAACTCTAATGCAGTTGTCTATCTCGTTGGCTAAACATACATATATTATATTATATTTGGAATTTTTTTTTTGTAATACCTCAGCAAAATAACTTCATTTGTTGCAATTTTTTGTTGTTGTTTTTTCGAATATTACATTTTCAACAAAAATTTTTCCACATTAAAATATTATGAATGCAGTGCTCTATTACTTTGGCTAAAAATATATTAGAGCTTAGCCTAGCTACTCTGTGTACCATGGTTCAAACCTTGGCAAAGTCTAGAAAGAAGGAAGTCTGATGAGGATCACTTCTATCACTTTGAAAAATCGTTGTTTTCTCATATTATTTATTCCCTAAATAAAAACCTGGCCTCGGAGCTCAATAAAATTGCACCTATTTCTATACTAGAAATATTTTTGAGAAATAAATAGGCTGAACATTAGTAAATTTCATTTTACAACATGGCGTAGCCGATTATGTCGAATGTGTAAATTCAGATTATGAATGGAAAATCTCTCTAAGTACGTATCTTTGCCATCTGTTCCTCCGGCATGTAAAAAGTGAATAGCTTCGCCATTTGTAAACAGTCCCTGATCGTGTGGCAGTGACTGATTCAAAGAATATTGACCACAGACATTCTGCGTTGTATAGAATCCGGCAAAACAATCGACCGAATGTAGGAAACCATTCCGGACTTTTGGATGCAAGATTTAATGACCGACAAAATTTCCGCATTTAGGGGGCAGAAAGTCCTCACGAGACTCATGACACATCGATCGAAAAGTCGATGTTTGGGCCGGCGTCTGCGCAAAAACCATCATTGTGACTTCTTTTAGAGATAAAGAAAACAAGATACAGAAACCACGCTAAACGATATCGATGGGTATGGCACATTTTGTGTGTCCGTAAATGCGTGAAAAAGATCTGACTGACTTCTGGTTTCAACAAAACAGGGCACCATGCCATATCAACCCACAAAGATTTTGATTTAACCCCCCGGCCTTTTTTTTTTGTGAAGTTATTTAGAGAGTAAAATTTACACCAACAAGCCGAAATAGCTATAATACAGACCGGGATGTTCGAAGAAGTGATGGAAAATGCCCAAAAAAGTGCACAGTTTGCGTTGGTAAATAATGTTTATGTTGTTTTTAAAAACTAGTTCACATAAATTGTAAAGGATTAAAATAAATAAAAAAAAACTATTCTTTTTCAAAAGTTAAAGTTTATTTTTATTGTTTTTTTTTTCAAAAGTTACTCAACATTTTCATACCAGAGGAACAGATTTTGCACCCTATATCTTTACTAAGGAGAGAAGAGCATAATTTCTTTTGGATTTTTATTGAGTTTATTTTTTCTCCAGATTGTGATCAAACTAACACACTGTGCTTTTAATTTCAGCAAAAAATACGCCCGCTTCGCCCGCCACAATTTTGCCAACTCAACGGAACTATGTTCTGCAAAATGGGATAAGAATTTAATTGCTCTCTTTTACGATTGCTGCGATGGTTTGTTTTGTTTTAATTCTAATTTAAATTTTTATCTTCAGCTGGTTCAGCCATCAAATGCGAAAATACCTCGAAAGCTTTACTTGGTACACACATGTACTTCTGTATGTATACATATGTGTGGGTGTATGTGTAGTTGTAAGGGAAGAAGCAAGCAGGAAAAGGTGGCAACAATTACAGCAATTTTATAAGTGTTAAAAGTTTGTCAGCATTTGCTGGTTTTGCAACACATTCTTTTATATGTAAATATATATTTTCATATGTAAATATCTATATATGTACATACGTATATTTTTTTGCTAATATTTTCGTTGATACATACATAGATAGTGAAAACTCATTGACATACGGCCAATTCTTTAAAACTCTGTGGGATTCCACTCATCTCATTTATGCACTTGTGTGTGTTCAGCTGTGTACGTATGTATGTATGTGTGTATAGAATTTGTCGCACAGCATTACGCTACGAGTTGGAAAATTTTGTGAATGAATTTATTCATTTTGTGGGCGTGTGCCGGCTTAATTCGTTTTACGCTTCGCACCATTTTTAACTGACATTTGTATGTGCACTGTTGTGCTCACAAGCATATGTAATGTGTGTGTGTGGAAAATGAAAATTCTCTAAATTTTGATTACGAGCATGTTGACATTTATTTTTAATCGCTTTAGCAGTTTACTTGAGAGAAGTTGGCAATTAAGTGATTTAATTTGAATAAAATAAACTCACTTTTGTAGTCCTCGCTA
The DNA here is from genome assembly GCA_951828415.1 of Anomoia purmunda. Classification (NCBI taxonomy): domain Eukaryota; kingdom Metazoa; phylum Arthropoda; class Insecta; order Diptera; family Tephritidae; genus Anomoia; species Anomoia purmunda. The sequence goes on from OX639993.1 coordinate 157,822,393, forward strand.
AAAAACATATAGCACATATGTACATATCAACATATATGTACATATGTACATGTATAACGGCTGTGTGTGTAGGTGTGCAATAAAAAAGTTAGTGAAATTTCAAATGTATGCAAATCGCTTATAATTACTTGCAATTTTAATAAAATATTTAATTTGGTGTAATTAATAAAGTAATTTCATTTACATTTGCAATTTGTGAACAAATCCTTTTTGATATTTAATAATTATAACGATTATAAGTACTATATGTGCATATATATTAGGGAAATTGAGGACGATGTTATTATATGAATGCCTTAAGAACAATTTTCGATAAGTGGAATGGAGTGTGTTCAATATATTTTTTCATTAAACATTTACTACTTTGAAACATGTACACGACAAATCCACAAATGAGCTTCATAGCTTCTTAGCCGAAAACAAAAAACTCGAGTGCACGTAACTGCGCGAGCCATAAGTAAAACTTTTGTGCCGGCTCTACAAAGATGTACAGAATTAAATATGGGGAAAGTTTTATAAGACTTCCTTTTTAGTTTGTTTAGTTTTAGATGAGTAGAAATAGTAATAGAAATTAGTAAAAATAGTAGTAGAAATTAGTAAAAATAGTAGTAGTAATTAGTAGTAGCATTAGTAAAAATAGTAGTAAAACTGACAAAAATAGTGGTAGTAATGAGTAGTATGTAAAAGTAAAACTAGTTGTAGAAATTAGCCAAAACTACTAGCAGAACATAGGGAAAATAAAAGTAGAAATTAGTAAAAAATAGTGGTAGTAGTCAGTAAAAATAGTAGTCGACATTATTAAAAAAGTAGTAGCAAAAGCTAAAATAGTAGTAGAAATTAGTAGTAGCATTAGTAAAAATAGTAACAGCAGTAGTCGTAATGGTAGTAGTGGTAATTAGTAGTAGTAGTAATTAGTATCGGGTCTTGCAATAGGAACACTCCAAAAGTTTTTTTTTAAATAAAACATAAACGGTTTGGGATATGAATTAAATTCTTTATTCCTGTGAAAGTACATTCGATGCCATTATGAAGGGAACTCGATTTCTTTTGCATAGGCACCACGGGTACGCTTGCAGAAGTCCAGACGCTGAACCCAATTTTCGACGGTTTTCAAGCATAAATCGGCCGATACTGCTGCAATTTAACGTTCGATAGTCGTACGAAATTCATCAATCGTCGCTGGCTTGTTGGCATATACCATAAACTTGACGTAGCCCCACAGGAAATAGTCTAACGGCGTCAAATCGCACTACCGAGGCGGCCAATTGACTCGGTCATTTCGTGAGATAACACGTTCACCAAATTTGGTTTTCAATAAATCGATTGTTACAAAAGTCTTTGAATAATAATTATAAGTATGAAAACTTTTGTTTAAGTCTTGAAAGACGGACATATTTTGGGAATAGTTCAGGATTAGTTCGGCATTAGTTCTGGATCATTTTTGAACTAGTTCAGGGCTCCACGAACTTAGTTTTTTTTATGGTTTTTGACTTTAAAGCGCGAATATATTTCCTTAGAAACTCCATTTAATTAAATTTAATAGTTCTCGTTTCCTACATTGCCAGACTTAGTGAATAGTCCTGAACTGATCCCAAGCTGATTTCGAATTTATCCCGAAATAATATCGAACTAACCAGTAGTGCGATTCACTAACTTATTTTAACAATTTTCGCATGGTTAATTCATCTTAACGAAAATTTTAACGATGTTGCTATTCGGCAGCCATTTTTTAACGATTTTCGCATTCAGTGAATCAGCTGTCGATTATCGAAAACTAAACGACAACAAATTTGCAGGTGATTCCGGATATTCCTGGGAGCTTGAGTTGATCTAAATTGATTACTATTCTACCAAATCACTCAGGGGAGAGTCCGAAGTTCTGCTAGTCATTTAGCTTGACCAAGATGCCATTCTTTAGTACTTTGAACAAATGCAATGAGACATATGGTACATGAGGTTAAGACGAAGTTAGTGAATCGCAAAATCGTTAGTGCAAACGAAAAATATTGTCGACAAAAGTTGCGATTTTCGGATCGTTTAAAGTTAGTGAATCGCACAACAGAAGTGATTCTGAAATGATTTCGAACTAATCCCGAAGTGGTCCTCTGAGACTTAAAAAAACTTTTCTGACTCAGCAATTTTATGAGAGCACTTTTATAACAAAATAAAAGCTTTTGAAGATTTAAAAAATTTGTCTCGCTTATAATTATTATGAAAAGTCTTTTATTGTATAAGTCTTTGAATAATAATTATAATAATTATTGGATTAACGTTTGCTCTCCTCTCTTATATTAGTTATGTCTCCGCTTTATGCATTCATGTAATTTTTAAAATTAAGCCAAACATAAAGCCATATGGTTTTAGCAAAAACTATTAAGAATATGATTGAAATTATATCTTTCGTTTGTAGGAAGTAGGGACATGACTTGCCACAGCTGGCAATTAATGCAAACAAAAAAAATGTGGTAATATGTAGTGGGGGAAGTCGGGCATATTCATCACAAACAGGAGATTTAGTGTTTCATTTTGTTCCTTGGGAAAGTTTGCATCTCATTGGCTTTGCAGAGTAGAGTCTTACTTACTTTTGTAAGGCACTTCGATTTTTTAGGTAACGTCACTTGCGACAGCTTCTCACGTCAATTTTCTACAATTCAGATTTGTAGTTTAAGTTATTTATACAATTCAATTGTCCCATAACAACATAAAAACTATCTACCAACTATTCCAAACCATCAAACAACAAAATTTAATATAATTTACACATAGATTTGGATTGCTCAGCGGTGATCTCGGATGATACCCATAGTCACATCAAAATATGGTTTATGCTACAAAAAGTCAAGTGAAGAGAGCACAAAAATATCAAAAATTTAGTGATCATTGTTATAACTGTCACAAATGGTAAGTATTCATGTTGGTAATACTCAATGAATTATTTGCAACTATTTTTATTTTATTGAGCAAAATCGGAGATTACATTTTTGCGTTTATATAATATATGTTTACAGGATTAACTGATCAAATTTATCCATTTCCTATCCGTTTTCATTGCGGTCCATTCATGATTTCCCTGTTATGGTCCTGTTTGGCTGCGAACTATAAAAATAAAATAAAAATATAAAGAATTAAAGAATTGTAAATAGAAAGAATTATTATATAAATTCAAATGCCATCTGAACTGAAAAATGTCAGAGTCAACGAAGATTGAGCAATAACCGACACACAATTATCAAAAATAGGCCGACAAATAAATAAGTAATAAAAAAAATTGTTTTTGAATTATATATACACGATTTTTCACGGTATACAAGACAAGCACGCTGACATTTTGTACCAAGTCAGGCATGTAAACTGTTTTTGCTTACAAGTGGTTAGCGCACCGGCCTTGCACGCCGTGAGATATCGTGGGTTCGAGTCTTCGAGTTTTGTCGAGTCGAGTCTGTTGAAGAGATGTGGTAAACTCGAAAATAACACCTATAACTTTTTCAAATGGCACTCGAATTGTTTTATATTTGTTTGAAATAAATAGCGGTACTATTAATGTTGCTCCAAATAAACTTGAAGTTTGGTTAGAAACATTTAGTACTGAATATGTACTATATATATGTTAGATGCAAATTTTCTTACCGATTCAGAGAAATTCAAGTGCATTGGCTGATGCCTAAAGGATAGGAAATTAAAAATGGTAAAATTATAATTTTAGTTCGAATAAATAAAATATCCTTTAAGTACTGTAGCGAGTATTTAACTAAATGAATCTCAGGATACGTACCAAACCAACAATCAAGAATACGAAAAATAAGAACTTCATGTTTATGCTTTGAGTTTTTTCACGACTATGTCTTCTGAAACTCAAATGGATGTGATATTTATACCCACTTTCCTATTTGCATGCAGGGATGGATGAATTTCCTTTGTTAAATTGCAATAATGCCAATAATCAATTCTAAACCAAGCGGCAAGTTAAGGTAAATAAATACAAATGTTTTAAGCGTAAAATCATGTATTGAAAAGTATTATTCAAAACGAGTACACAGTTTTTATAAAATGTGGGTAGGCAAATATGTACCCATGTAAATAGTTGATGAGAATAGTGGGAAAAAACCCGGAAAAGTTATTTATTTAAGATAAACATTTTAATGCTAAATATATTCACAATATTCGGTTAACAAAAAATAGCTGATAAGTTCGCAGAACATAGCGAAACTTGAATAAAGGCAAACAACGATCATTTTTCAAATACTGAAAAGCGACAGTGGGGAGGAGGAAAAATGTATACATATATGCAGCGTTATTTACATTCTATTAGAATTACACCTGTTTTGCATAGCGTACTAGTAAGAAAAGCAGTTAAGTTTAAATTACGTTAACTAAGCAAAATGATTAATTGGGTTCGATAACCAATTTATTAAATCAATTTCATTGAATAATTAGCAAGCAATTATGGTTAATGAAATTTAAAGCGGTAGCAAATGCATTTTACAATTGAAAAGTTGGAATATGCCAGGAAAACTAAGGTTAATATAATTATATAACTAATATCCTGTGTATTCTCCATTATTTTTCACTACTGCATATATTCTTCTGGGCATAGATGAGATGAATTTCCGCCATGTTTCTACGGGTATATTGAACCATGCTTTTTCAAAATTTTCCCACAATTGAGTATTGATGCGACAATCATGCTTTAAAACTACTCTCTGAGTACAATTTAAAAGTTCTCAATTGGATTGAGGAGATTGACTAGGCCAATCAATAACTCGGAAATTTGTTTCCCGGAACTAGTCCTTCGCCGTTTCAGAGGAATGCTTGGAGTCGTTATCTTCTCATGACTTCCTCCAGTATACTCCGATAAACAAATCTATCCATGACATTTTCGATACGATAAATTGGACCGACTCCGTAGTAAGAAAAGCATCTCCATAGAATTATATTTCCGCCGCTGTGTTTATCCAACCGTCTTCTTAGTAAACTTTATGTGAAGCTATTTAACTTGTGTTTTGCATACCGTCTTATTTGCGTCATTCCCGAACAAATTTAATTTGGTTTTACGCCACTTTCGTCCACCTTCTGCTCCGTGCCATGATGTGTGGGATAGGGCAAAGTCCTTTCTCCTTTTTAAATTTGCATTTCTCATTAGAGGAACTTTGGGAGCTATTCAGCTAGAATGATTTGCATTCGCTAACCTCCTCCTAACGGATATTATGTTACCAATTTCTCCTGAAACTGTCCTAGACGATAAAGAAGGATTTTTCTTCACCTCTAATAGTTTTGGCGATTTTAAAGCATTTGCCACGAAATTTTGTGAACTTCGTAATGTTTCAGTAATAAATTTGTAAGTTTTTCCTTACGCATATTTTGGACTTGCTTTCTCTCCTCAATATGGCAATGATCAGCATATCCCATCTAACTCGAAATATTATTTACTTTTTGCACTAGTATGTGAGTAAGGATTTAATACTTTTAAAATTAAATTTAATGACCACACTAAATTGCTACGTGCCCAAATAAATTCCATTTTTTTATGTGTAATGAACTTATAGAAAATAACGCTATCATTTTAAAATTTTAAATTTCTATCTCCATATATGTATGTATATACTTATACTAACATTCTTTTTTAGTTTTTAATTTTCTTTTGACTGAATTATTATACCAATAAATAGGGGTTTTTGTTCTTATTTGATTTATTTACAAGAATGTTAAATAGGTAGAATTATGATGGAGAATAACATACAATTTTCATTCACCAGTGCACTGATGCTGCTCAAGGTATTCTAACTTTGTTCACCTAACGGTTGTTTATAAATGTTGCATAAAGCAACCGAGATAGATAAAGGCATACCTGTCTGATCGGCCGTCCGTCTGAGGATTGAATAACTTGAGTAACTATTGAGTTATCTTAACGAAACTTGGATTATATATCTCCGAAACTACTTGACCCAAATTTGGAGCACATATTGCATTTCGAGTCAGTAAGCAACATTTTGAAAATTTTAAAATCGGATAAAAACCATGCACACGTCTCATGTAGCGGTAATTTTCAAAAATCAAAAACATATACGGAATGAAAAAAATGGTCAAAGACGCGGTACCACCCACTTTCGAACAACACAACTAGGTACAAATATTTCCAAAACTATGCCACCAAATTCCTCCAAATTTGGAGCCCACCCATAAGTGCTGGGAATGGCCAATTACATTTCTAACAATTTACAAGAAATCAAAATATATAATATTTTACTAAATCATGTCGCGAATTCTTTCAAATTTGGTATAAGGAAATTAACTAGGAAGAGAAATAAGTAAAAAATAATTTTAAAAAATTACATATTATGTTTAGATATTGAACATTGCCTTTGTGCCTCAAATATTCTTTGTGCCTTGATTCGACTTTTTTCCCAACAAATAATATATCTTCATATATAGGATCTTTATACCAAATATTGTACATCTGAATCAAATAGTTAAGGCGTTACAAAGAATTAGGCTTAGTATATACCCAAAATATTATTCATATGCATCGAGTAGTAGCAGATATAAGACGAATTTAAATTTTCTCTTCCATTGGAGCGTAGCACAGCCCACATTTCCGAATTTATATTATATATTGCATAAAGATCGGTTGAGTACTTTGACCCCCTGTAAAGGACTCACATTAATTTTTACATGAACGGTTAACTCTTTTTCATTGCATACAATTGTGTGATTCACAAGGTGTCATAATGTGCCATGAATTATAAAATCATTAAATTTTAAATTTCAAAAGTTATGTTTTTGGATTGCAGTGAAACAAATAATTAAAACTATGCAATTCCGTATTTTTTCAATTTTATGACTTTAGGACAGCTTGTGAATCACCCAAATAAGTAAAGTTTATATCAAATAAAAACTTGCGTTGGGTATTTAAAGTTCGGTTGCATTCGAACTTAGACTCTTTCTTATTTGTTTGTTTGTTTTTTTTTTTAATTTTGAATTGTTTGAACTTCATTTGGTCTTCAACTATTTGTGTGGTGTTAATCGTAGCGAATTTCTTCTAAACTAATATTTATATTCATTGCTTGTGTTTAATGGAATTCTCATTTGCCACAGTTGCGTTCAATTGCATTGAACCGCAAAAATCTTCGGTTTGGTTTATTATTTACAATTGTCGAGATATGAGGGATTAACCATCCTTTTAGATGGTATGCGGAATCACCAAGAAGTGTTTCGTTTTGGACTGGTCGCCATCCGCATCTCATTTTATGGAAAATATCACTATATACATATTTCTCAAAATTCGTCCATCATGCATGCTCCCAGCACAACTAGGGTATAAAGTAAATATTAAAACTGTAAGTCAGACCCACATACAATCATACAATTAATATAATGACATCTTTCATATTCCTTGGGACCATCAATTTCTATGAGAGTTCAATCAAGACATCCGCAGACCATTGACATTCCTTTTACAGAAAATAAAATTCTACAGTACTTTTTCCATTTGTCTTTTAAATAGAGCGCCTTCCACTATTCAAAACAGCAACGACATTATGGATAGCTATGCACAGGCTTGCTGCTTTAGAAATGTCATGCATATCTCCAATTTCGTATTATTGAGCTCCCGTCCCCATCCAGTGGAGAGCAACTTGCGTTTGTAATTTCGTTGACATGTCATAACTTCGTTCGATAGATCTTTGGAGTCGGCTACCTATCAAACTAAGAATGTAAAAGTCAAAATATTTCGTTGAGTTCGCAGAACCTTACAAAGTGGTCATAGTCAATTCTCGGACCGTATATATATAATTACTTCTTTAAGAATAACTTTTTCATCACTGGATACACTTGAAATCACGATTTTGAGAAACGCTAAAATTAAAATTTACAAAAGTCTTTGTTTAATTTTTATGACATAGCGTTCTTTCAGAAACAGGACCTAAGGTGAATTATATATTTATATGGCTTTCAAGCTTGTTAAAATTGCGCAAAGGAAAATCCAAATAAAACTAAAAGTAATTCGTCTTGTCCAATTCTGTTTTTATTATTAGCAAAAACAGTTGAAGAAAATACATTTTTTTTTTGTAAATAACATAGCTGTAAACTATTGTAAGCAATATTTGTTGTTACAACAACTGCTTTCTTCGATTCAATTATGTATGCACATATGTATACATACAAACTATCGGCGGCGTGAGACATACATATGTACAAATCATAACTCAATTTCGCTGTTCATATGAAAGATATTTAAATTTTTTTAGATGATATTCCAAACCAACAAATATCAAAATTTAATTAACTTACAAAGGTATTTGAATTATTCAGTGGTGATCTCGCAAAATATACCACCTATAGCCAAATCAAAATATGGTTTATGTAATCAAATCAGGGAAGTGAAGAAATCACAAAACTATCAAAAATGGAGTGATCATTCTTATAACTAACACAACAAGTTTATTTGCAACTACATATTTTAATTTTATTGAGCAATATTTCAGATTACATTTATATAAGATATGTTTAGTGGATTAACTAATCAAATCTATTCGGTTCATTGCGGTCCATTCATGATTTTCCTGTTACGGTCCGGTTCGGCGTCAAACTGTAAAAATAAAAAATGAAAGAAGTAACTGTGGGCATGATGCGTAATTATTATAGAAATTCAAATGCCATCTGAACTGAAAAATGTACCGCAGAATAAGTACGTAATACAAGTGAATTTTAAAAAATTATTTGCTGAAATTTCACCCCAGAGTCGAGGAAGATCCAGCAATAACGATACACAATTATCATCTCTCTGTCGGCAAGGGCGGTAAAAAAATAAATAATTCCCACATCTTATATGATGCCTTGGAATTTCTCCCGCCATACAAGGCTATAGCATTCCAACCACTTGTACCAAGTAAGCCATGTAAACTGTAGTTGCTTTTTCATCTGCCTATTTGGAAACAGTACAAGTGGTCAGAGTAACTTTGGGAGTTTAGTAAAAATAAGTCTTATGAGGAGTTGTGATGATCTCCGAAATATCACCTATAACTTCAATGGTTTTGATTGCTGCTTTTTCAAATGGTATTCGAATTGTTTTATATATATTTTTTTTTAATTAATAACAGAACTGTAAATATTGCTCCAAATAAACTTGAAGCTTGCTTAGAAACAGCTAGTACTGAATATGAATACATTTTGGATGCAAATTTTCTTACCGATTCAGAGAAATTCAAGTGCATTGGCTGATGCCTGAAAGATAGGAAATTAAAAAGGGTAAGAGTATATTTCTAGTTCGAATAAATAGAAAAATCCTTTAAGTACTGTACTGAGTATTTAACTAAATGAATCTCAGGATACGTACCAAACCAACAATCAAGAATACGAAAAATAAGAACTTCATGTTTATGCTTTGAGTTTTTTCACGACTATGTCTTGTGAAACTCAAATGGATGTGATATTTATACCCAATTTCCTATTTACATACAGTGATGGGGAAATTTCTTTTGTTATACTGTAATAATGCTAAGGAGCAATTCTAAACCAAGCAGCAAGTTCAGATAAATAAATACAAATGTTTTAAGCGTAAATCCATGCATTGATAAATGTTATTCATACAAGGCGAAACAGTTTTTAAAACATGTGTGGAAGTAAATATGTACACAGGTAAGTAGAGTAAGGGAAAAGTTGGAAAATCCCCTGTGGAAAGCTATTTATTTAAGATAGGTAGTCCAACTATTTTTGTATTACTTTTGATTATTCTGAATTTTTTTGAATTATATTTAAATAGTTTCTCTATTCCACTGTAAATAAAAAAAATTTGTTTGTTGAAATAGTTTAATGCTCGTATAATCTACAATATAATTCGAAATTTTCTTATTTATTACGCTCCTTTATGTTGTCCTATCGCCTTGAAGGCCTCGGGTCCTATGGAGTTTCTACAAAGCGGAGATGATGTGGTTTACGGCAATAGTCGTTCAAAAATTAGTGGAACAAAATGGAAACAATTTAAATTTTTTTGCTGAAAAGTGAGAGATACAGTTCAGGCAAAGGTTCAATATATATTTATAAACAATATAATATTTTTTAGATGTTGAGATATGAAGACATATGAGACATAATCGACACATAAATTAATAAACAAAATTTAAGTAATGTGAGAAGTAAATTTGTAAGATATGTAAAAGAAATGTTTATATACTTAAGTGAGTAGGTAAGTAGAGAAAATTATGATTTTAGTCAATTTGCTAAGATCCGCTCTGATCAAGTAATCTGCCATTTTTACGATGTGGTTCCCGGAAGGGATCTTTAGTATATCCGAAGGGAGATGGTTCTCGACATTTTTTTCTTGGGATTAGTAAAATCTGTGCAGTCATCCAGAAGGTACTTGACGGTACATATTGCTAAGGTGCAGCATGGGCAGGGAGGTGACCTCGAACCATTCAAAATGTGCGCACGTGTACCGATTTTGTATCCTATGTGAAGTCGGTCCTTGGTTCGGCATATGGATGGATAATCGGGTTTAGTGTCTGTTGTATTAAAGCTGGTGCTGCACTGCGCTCGATGCCTCAAAATACTTATTAAAGAGTTCGCTGATCTCCTTTTTCACCAGATAATCAAAGGTGTGCAATAGTTGCATTATCGCTGCCTTAGCTCTTTGGTCGGCAAGATCGTTTTCTTTAATGCCCGTGTGGCGGGAATTCACATTATTTTGGCTTGATTGTAATGACCAATTAATATGCTCGGCATACTTGAGATGAGGAGTGATTTGTTCGTTATGTTCATGATGCCTTATAATGTGGACTGGTTCAATACATAATTTGGCTTCGCTTTGTAAGTGAACATTGCCGTCACTGCAGCTGTGCTAGGTCCAGATGGCCAATTGGTTTCGGCTATGGTTCTGCAGAAAACCAACATCAAACTGGCTTATGACAGAATTATTGAACGGGTTGCTGCAATAATTTTTATTTACACACAAAAACTAAGACTTTGTTTTAAGGTTAATAATTTCGATGATACATTAAATTCGGTGAATAATATTGCGTTAAATAAAAAAACCGTTTGAATTTCAATTATGAGGTTGGTTCTTGTTTTGAGCATAACTCCGTTAACATCTTCAACATCTGTTGAAAGGCTTTTTAAAGTGAAGCTTCATAGGCGGCGAATCGAGATTGGGGAATAAAATTTGCGAAGCTGATTTTGTTACATAGCTGAGACGAAAAATATAACGTAGAGGAAGAGGGAATGAGAAAGAAAGCGACGTACTTTCGGACAAACACACAGCTATGCAAAGCGATAGAATAAACATTTTTTCTGATAATAATATTTTTTTTTTTTTTTTTTAACTTATATTTTATTTGCAATCTATCTTACATGAGACATTCAGAAAATTAGATCTTATAAGATAATGACATGCCTTGCACAAATCTACATAGAGAAATATGTATAAAATTTGATATATTTACATACATTCTTTTGTTGTATAAATTCAATTCAAAATTACTTAAAAATTGCTTAGCTTCATTATAGGGTTCATTATAATTTCTCACTTAAAGTAGGGTTCTTATTTATCTAATTTTAACTTAAGATTTCCAGCCTTTTATTATAGTTATTACAATTTTTTATTTATTTTTTTTATATTATATATATAATGTATATATGTATATTCACATATACATACATATAAATACCTATAATAATATATATTTATATATATGTACACATAGATCTATACATATAAGTATATATGTATATACATATATTTTTTTTTTTTTTTTTTAGAGAGAATTCAAATTTAGAGGAATGGCAAGTATAATATATGGTCTATTTACGAAGGTATACATTCAAAGTATATTATGGTACGTTCGTACTTCGTTCGAAATACGGTTTACGCTGGATTCAGTGATACATATCTTCGAATGAAAAATTCTACCCTTTTGTCTATTTTTAATACTCGATTTTCTTTAATTAGTTTATGTATTTGACAATCATTGCCAGTTTGCAGTTATTATAGTGGTCACAATTATAATTAAAAAGTCTCAAGGTGATGCCATGGAACGAGTTTGATGCTCTTTCTAGCACAGCCCGCTGTGGATCGCGGGAAATAGTAAGTGTAATGACAAAAAACGATTCATATGCATGGTGAGATACAATTTAGAAAATCTGTGTCGTTAATTCCATCTTGATGCAAGTAAATATATAAAATAAATATGAAATTTTAACCTATAAAGACAATTTCATATATAGTTTAAATATGTATATATTTAGTGTAGATAAAATGCCCTTAGTATACAAAAGCTCTGTGAATAAGTACATACATATATTGCCATAATTAATCTTTAAACCATTTAGAGAGCATTTACAAGAAATTTACAGTTATACATGTGCTAGTGCTCTAAGTAGCGGCGAAGGTAAAATCTCTATGATCCTTAGAGGAAATTTTAGGATACATTTTTCATCATATGATTTTCTACACATATTTTATGTGGTTGCCATACTAACCAATGATGTGTAGATATTAAATAAGCAGTATATTTGTATGCAAATTTTGTAATATTAGGGATATCCTCGATCCGTTGCATGAGCTCAAAGAACATATTTGCAATACCAAGGTACATACATATATGCACATCAGATCGATAATTCATTTTGCTTGTTCATAGCATGCATGTGCCAAATATTTACTGACGTTCAAATTTTTACTCGGTTACAAATGAAATTACAGCTAACAGGGGATTGCAAAACGCTTATTTGCTATCAACATATCATTCAATCAAACACACCAGGTTCATAATAGCAAGAGCATGAAAAGATTGCATAAAATATGAACACTTGAAACCACATGTTATTTATGCTAGATATTCACCATGCTAGACAGTACAACGGATCGATAATACCCCTATCGTATATCTTTAGAGATGTTATCTCTCTCTCTCTCTCTCTCTCTCTCTACTTAATATCTGTGATTTTTAATTTTTTTAAGTACGGTGCCACGTGCGACTTTCTTTTTGTGGGACCTACAACCAACTTTTGTTTCAACATTTTGGTATTGTTAAAAGCTTCTAAGGTTGTTTAATGAGGTTGTTCAATTTTCGTATTTGTTAATAATTATATAGACGTTATTGCGTTCATAGAGTACATATATTATTTGTTATAATGCGTTCAAAATAAAAGTAATAAAAAATTAATAATAATAACTTGAATTTAATGAAAAGTAATCGCATTAGTTATTTTTATTTTATTTTATTTTTTCAATATAGTAGAATTAATGGTAATTTGAATTCTTATTAATTTTATCGGTAATCATTACTTAAAAGCTCTGCTTGTGACACAAGTCACTGTAGAAAGAACATTTTCTTGGCTAAAACTAATATTACTTGATTTAAGGTCGAATTTGTCTGCTGGATCTGTGCAATTTAGATTTTTTACATAATGCCAAAAGTCTTCATCTCTGAGGTATCGGTAATAGCACTTTCGGTATGAAACAGACCTCGAACACCTTAGTCAAATATTGGAACCCCACCCTTATAACATTGAATAATAATTTTGTTTGTTAAAAAAACGAGACATCATCAGGCGTCGTTAGCGTAAGAAAGGTTTCTCTCGCAAATTCAAGACTATTTCTTAGTGATCAACCTCTATCCCTTGCAAAAAAACAATTTATTATTATTTGTAATTGAATTTTGAAATTCCGCTTTGAAAGAAACTGTTACAGATGTTTTTGGGTATTCAGATTCAGCGCGATGGCGATATAGGAAACACATCGATGAACCAATCTCTTTATATCAAAGATATGTTACAACGCCACAGCATGGAGCAATGTAGAGTTGCCGCAACGCCATTAGACAAAGGATTTACAGTTGCTTGCGAAAGTGAAAAATGTGTGTTTGAAGATCACATGACATATCAGTCAGCAATCGGAGAGTTAATGTGGCTAGCTTTAATTTTTTTTTGTTTTTCCTCGCTGGTGGTCTCATTTCGTGAAAGTCGGAGAAGCAAGGATGCGTGGCATTAAGTAGCACGGAAGCCGAATAAATGGCATTATCATCAGCAGCGAAGGAAGCATTGCATTTGAGACGTCTAATGATTGAAATTGGCTGTGGTAAAGCTGATACACTTACTATCCTGTATGACGAGAACCTTAGTGCACAAAATCTGGCAAATAATCCAATTTATCATGCAAGATCAAAGCATAATAGGCATCATTTCGGATGTGGAAATAAAATACCTTCCAACTGAAAATATGATAGGAGACATTCTAACAAAAAATCTGTCGAAAACAAAGCATTGTCATTTTGTGAAATTAATGAGTTTAAATTAAATAACCACTTGCTATAATTTTAGGTTTGATACCATTACGTTTCATGAACATTTTTTCACATTAAAACAAATTCTCAATAAAGCGGTGATCCTGGAAATTTAAATTGTGGTGTCGCTGAGGATATGTTAAAATTATTTACTAGGCAGGCATAGCGCACACATAATACAATTTTCACAAATTTCAAATTTGTTTGCCACTTTTTTCGCTAATTCTTTGATGACTTTAGTGTAAATACATGATTCAATCATACAAGGCTCTATAAATAGCATTCGAGATTGTTAATTAAAAAATTTGATATACATAAATAAGCAAAGAAAGCGTGGTTTTCGAAGACTCTATAAATTTCATGAACAAAACAGATTTAAATTTATTTTATTACTGTAACAGCGAAAAATATTCAATTTCCGAATAGCTTTTTTCCGCATTTAAAATAAATTACAATAAAATAAATAGTTTTAAAGTAAAATCCCATACATGAACAATCAGTGGTATAGTTACTATATTTTATAATGCACCGAAATTGAGGCATTCCTTAGTGTATCTTTTATGATTGAAAAGTAAACTCATAAAATTTTATGGTTTTAGCTGTGAAGGAGCTAAAAAAAAATAACACATCTGAAAAAGTGCCGTGGTCAGTTGACACTTTTTATTTATGATAAGTGAAAGGAGCATTAATTTAACGTTTTAGCTTTTTTGGCGTAGGAGTTACAATGTAAAAACTCATGTCAAAACAATCAATTTAAATGCAGCTATTTACTATATGTGTCGATTCCGATAAACTATTTATACATTACGTTATTACCTACCTAATTCTAGTCGAAAATTGAAAAACTAGTTTGCGTTTAAATAGACCAGGCGGCGGGCCTAAATAGAGTTATATGTGCTTCCGTAAAATTTCCTTCCACTGCTTGCTTTTAGTCAAAAGCTAAGCGCGCGATGTCTTGTTGTTATTGTTGTTGCCCTCTATTGATTTTGTTTAAAGAATTTACATTTCTACTACTATTTATACATATTCTACTACAGAGCGTACCAATCTCAACTCCATGAAAGATATTTAAATTTTTTAGATGATATTCCAAACCAACAAGCATCAAAATTTAATTAACTTACAAAGATATTTGAATTGTTCAGTGGCGATCTCGCATAATATACCACCTATAGCCAAATCAAAATATGATTTATATAATCAAATCAGGGAAGTGAAGAAATTACAAAAATATCAAAAATGGAGTGATCATTGTTATAACTAACACAACAAGTTTATTTGCAACTACATATTTTAATTTTATTGAGCAATATTTCAGATTACATTTATATAAGATATGTTTAGTGGATTAACTAATCAAATCTATCCGGTTCATTAAGGTCGAATCATGATTTTCCTTTTACGGTCAGGTTCGGCGTCAAACTGTAAAAATAACAAATAAAAAGGTTAACTGTGAGCATGATGCATAGATTATTATAAAAATGCAAATGCCATCTGAACTGAAAAATGTATCGCAGAACAAGTACGAAAAACTAGTGAATTTTCAAGAATTCTTTAATGAAATTTCTCGTCAGGGTCGAGAAGGGTCCAGCAATCAGAATTGCAAAATTATCACCTCTCTGCCGACAAGGGCGGCAAAAAAATAAATAATTCCCCAAAATTCAAATGGTGCTTTGGAATTTTTCCCGGCACACAAGACACCACTTGTACCAAGTAAGTCTTGTAAACTGTTGTTGCTTTTTCATCTGCCTATTTGGAAACAGTACAAGTGATTACCATGTCTGCTTTGCATGCCGTGAAAATTTGTTGGTTCGAGTCCTGCGGAATTTTAGTAAGAAGAAGTCTGATGAAGGGAAGAGGTAAACTCGGAAATATCAGTTATAATTTCTATCACTTTGATATTTGTTTCAAATAAATAGCTGAACTGTCAATGTTGCTCCAAATAAACTTGAAGCTTGCTTAGAAACAGCAAGTACTGAATATGAATACATTTTGGATGCAAATTTTCTTACCGATTCAGAGAAATTCAAGTGCATTGGCTGATGCCTGAAAGATAGGAAATTAAAAAAGGTAAGATTATATTTTTTGTAGTAGAAATATCCTTTAAAAACTGCTGCGAGTATTTAGCTAAATGCATCTCAGGATACGTACCAAACCAACAATCAAGAATACGAAAAATAAGAACTTCATGTTTATGCTTTGAGTTTTTTCACGACTATGACTTGTGAAACTCAAATGGATGTGATATTTATACCCACTTTCCTTAGGTAATTAACCTACAGTGTGGGGAAATTTCAATTGTTAAATTGCAATAATGATAATAAGCAATTCTAAACCAAGCAGCTAGTTCAGATAAATAAATACAAATGTTTGAGTGTAAAATCATGCATTGAAAAATGTAATTCATACAAAGCGAGCACACAGCTGTTACAACATTTGTGAAGATCAATATGTACACATGTAAATAGTTGATGAGAATAGTGGGAAAACCCCCCTGGAAAGCTATTTATTTAAGATAGAGTTTCGACGTATGTTTTAGTGAAGACTTGGGTATAAAATTTAATGCTAAATATATTAAAAAATTTTGGTATGCAGATGATGCAACAAAATTGAGATATAATATAAAGGATATACTAAATATAACTGATAATTTCGTAGAACATAGCGAGCGAAGCGTATGAACTTAACCAGATGCCGTAAATACCGATTATGTTTAAAATATTAACTAAAAATCATACTGCCAAAAAAATGCTGGTTGCCTATGAAAAACACCAACATATGTTATCCCTGTTACACAAATGAACAGTGAGAAAGCAGAAAAAAATCAATATATGTATCCATATTTTGTTACATAGGTCGAATTGCACATGTTTTGCACAACGTGCAAAATCCCAGAGTAGTGAAGTTTAGATTACGATTAGTAATCAAAATGATAACTCGGGTTCGGCGATCATAATGATTGAATAAATTATTAACTCAAATTAGTAAATATATATATAATAGGAAATAATAACGAAAATAACCATGATTGTTGCAAACAAAAAAAAATCTATCTAGAGGCCAAATAATCATTTTCATCAACAAAAAAATCAAAATCGCTATTTTACTATTTTTCGATAACTTTTGCTTAATATGGATTATTTGAATTACTTACTTACTTAATTGGCGCTATAACCGCTTAAGCGATTTTGGCCGAACTTCTCCTACAATTTGTGGTGTGCGTCTTGATGTTGTAACACAAATTGAGGGACCTACAGTTTTACGCCGACTCTGAATGGCGAATGTTTGTTTTTTGTGAGAAGTTTTTTTTTCATGCCAGAAATACACTCAGAGATTTTGCCATTGCCTGCCGAGGAGTGACCGCTATTAGAAAAAACTGTTCTATACCAGGATTTGAACCCGGGACCAACCGAATGAAGGGCGGACACCCTACATACTCGGCTACGGTGGCCGCCAATTATTTTAATTATATTTAATTATTTTCTCTATTCCATTTATATATAGACGGGCTTGTAAACCATATGATTGGTGTTTGTGATTTAGGATAGGTGGAGATTTACCATAATTTAATGAAAAGAATTTAATTAGTTTCAAGATAGTACTGCCTTTTCAAGATTTTGTTGCGGTTGGAACCCAAAAACCGCCCTCCCCTTCTTTTGATTGCGCTAATGGTAGTTTAGTACAATTATCGCAACCTTCGCCATCAATCGAGGCATACCGAACGCCGTCGTTACCTTAACTGTTTACTTTAGTCCGGCATTCCAATCTTCTTCCTCATGTGGACGTTCTCGGATTTGTCTTCGACATTCATTTCATGTTCATCAGATTTATCATCACCATCGCGAACTTTGTTCTTTTGCTTTCTCTTTCTCTCACCGGACTCTGATAGGGGGTTGCATAGTGTTTTCGTTAATTGCAGTAGCTTATCTATGCACACTTTTTCAGCGGAATCAGCGTTGCTCGAAGATTCCTTGAAAAAAAATTTCACATAAAAAAATTAAATGTAAACAATGAAATGTTTTTGACACGAATTCGATAAACTTAAAACAAAGGCGAATAAGAAACTGACGTGATTGTCATTAAATAACATCACCTTATATTAAGGCGAATTCATACGTTTGCTTTTCTTTCTCAATTTGTTCAATTGTTTTGTTTACACAACAAAATACATAAGCTAAACTGAGCGAATTCAGATTTTGATTTCAGATATGCCCAATGACGGAGTGGTTTACAACAAAAAAAATTAAATCATCTGCTTGATCAACTTCTCTTTATAGTATGAATTCGCCTTGGCTGTCACCTTCTATGGATTCACCTTGCCCTATATCAATGCGCCTTGGTTACGCCAAGAAAACATTTCTTTGTCAAAAGGTCTAGGTGATTCAACATTTTGCTTACTCTCTGTCATTGTAATCTTTTAAGTAAAAATTATTGACTACATTGCGAAATGAACCACGAAAATGGGTGTTTTTTCTATAAAAAATTAAAAATTTTAGCTATTAGGAATTCGGCTCAATATTGGTGCGAAGTGTCTATATTCTGGTAAAAAAGTTTGGAAGAAAATAAAAAACTTTTTGAGAAAAAATTAAAAAAAAATTCACTTTTAGTTTATTACCATGGGCCTATTTCTTTGTAACTTAGTTCCAAAAGAATACTAAGTAGGATAAAAAATACATGTAAAGCAACAACACTGACACAGAAAAATGTGCAAGTTGAGCCAACTTGGTAGAATAATATACGAGCTGGGATCTAGCGTTGGTAAGTGAAAAACCTACGCTATTGTGAATTAGCCCTAAGAAAAATGATCGGAAATTTAGATTTAAGACCTAATTCGTTTCTATTTGCGTAGTATTTGTAAATATATAACTACATAAACTTAAAAATTGCCCGCACAGCTATTTTCCGTTCTTAAATAGCACTAAACAAATCGCAACATTCATGAAAGTGGCTAACAGGGTTGCTTTTGCAACCGAAGGAAATTTTATCCGAGAAAATAAACGGACCTTATATAAAAAATGTATGTATAGCAATGTAAATTGTATCCTTAAGTGAAATTTGAGTTCAACAATTAGAATCCATAGGCGTATGACAAAGTTATGCGCATTTGAAGAAACAATCTCTCGCATTTAAAAAAAGTTCTTAAGCTGAACAATCGAGTTTTTCTTGCAAAACAAAACTGCCTGTAAGTCGGTAAAAAAAATTCGAGCCAAAAGTTAAAATAAGTAGTTCAATTGTGGAAAATGTTACCATTGGAACTAAAAACACATTTTACATCATCTAGTTTAATAAATATAATACTTCTCTGAACTTAATCCGCTTACCAATTGTACAACAAAATTACGGTAAGACTAATTATTAAAATTTATTTAAAAAAAATTATAACTTTAATATCCCAAAACTTCATCAGATGTGTGAATGTTGTAAAAGTATTTAGGTATTTACAATTCGCGGCAAGCAACTGTCTGCTCTCAAGCGAAAAACGTCAACTCAAATCATTAGCGCCACTTTTAACCACCAAAATGTGAAAAGTGAAATGCCTATTTATGTGGCGTAGTGAAAAGGTGAAAGCCGCAGGTAACAGTGCTAGGAAAACTTAACATTTACAAAGGATTGGCAGGAACAGCACTCAATCCAGCGAAACACTTAAAGCTCCCTGTTTGGCAGAAGGCAAACAGCAAGTCAGACAGTTAGCGTGAGTGCACTCAGTGAAGCGATTAGAACAAAATTTAAATTCATTTTAATGCGAGACGAAATGTGTGCGCGAAATGTTGTAAAGGAAGCGGAAATAAACTAACAGCATTGTTGTTGCTGCAAAATAAACGCATACAAGGATACATCTATTTACGAAACGAGATAAATGCCGAAAAGTGAAAAAATGCCAGAGGGTAAACCTTTAATACAGAGTTGCTTGCCTTTCCCCCAATTTTTTTGTTTTTCTGTTTTTTGTTGTTTTTTTTTGCTATTTGTGGTGGGAAAAGCGTACGAGTGCTCTTAAAGTGGCACCCAGCAAAGTTGGGCCGCGTGACACTTACTTACAAACTGACAGCAACACTTAAACAACTGAGCGCCGAAAGGAACCACTTCAATGCAGAATATATCAGGAGCGTGTGTGTGTGTGAATTAGTTACTCGTCGTTAGATTACCATGCGGTATGGTAAATGTTTATACAAAAATGTGGCAATATGGCCCCTTTTCCCTAACGAAATAGCCGTTGTCTCTGTCTATCTGTCAGTCTGTTTTTGCATCAAACACTTTAACCGTTAACCTTGAGGGTTAAGTCGAGACTTCACACTCAAATTATACTATGCTTTGTGGTGGGTGGTACATTTGCCACCACTTTATTCACTCAATGTTAGTTGGGTTCCTGTTTCTTGTCATGATATGCTTGCTGTTTTAGTGGTGTTATGGTTTTTGTTGTTGTTGTTATTGTTGTCGCTGCTTGTTATCCAGCTGAGTGCAAAGCAGTGTTATGTTGTTTTTGGTGGGCGTTTTGTGTGTTAGTTTATCACAGAGGTGCTTAGGTTCTTACGTTGCCTGCCCGTTCGGTTGTAACTACCCTGCAGTCAAATGCGCTGGTTGCAAACTACACCATTTTCTATTTTAAATGGGAAAGGGTTAAACTAAAAATGCGACAACGGCAATTGAAAATAGAAATAGTCATATTTAAACCAGAAAGTAAAAAATGAAAATAAGGATAGTCAATTGTAAATAAAATTAGTAATTTTAAATCGCGAAAGTGCCAAAATAAAATGCAAAAATGTAAGATGAAAAAATTTGAAATGAACAGCTGATTTGACTTTCGATTTTGCAATAATGAATTGTTTACATTGGCGAGAAAAGCTGATCGAATGGTGATTTTTTTTTACAATATTAGCAAGGTTTTTCAAGGTAAATTTTTTTCGTTAATTTTATGTAAAACTTTAGGTCATGCTATAATAAAAAACTATGTAAATTAATATTTCAAACTTTATGCACAATTTATAAAAACTCAAAAAATGTTCATCAAAATTTAAAAAAGATTTAGAAGAATGTTTACACATTTTTTGGGTATGGAGTTTTATAGCCAATTTAAATTTAGTATAATAAAGTGCAAGCTTGAAGTGGCTAGAAACTATCGATGGTTTTTATTCTTTTTTTTTAATTTTGGCCTTGGAAAGATTTTCTACTAAAATTAAATAAGCTATAAAACTGCATGCTCGAAAAATTTCTGAAAACCCTTCTACAAAATTTTAAAATATTGATGCAAATTTGTATAGTTTATATATACTTTTTATTAATTTAGAATCATTAATTTACAGGGTTTTTACTATAGTATGAACTATATTTGTATTTGAAATTAATAAAACAAATGTTTTCTGAAAAACCATGGTAGTATTGTAAAAAAATCACCATTCTATCGATTGTGCTCGCCATTGTATGTTTATTTTCTATTTTCTCAATTCGCCCCAAAAGTTTGGCTCACACTGGATTTAACACTCAGCTTTAACTTATAAAAACCAACAACAAAATACAACTAACAAGGCGAATTCATATAAGGTGGTGTTGAGCAAGCAGCTGAGTGAATTCGCTTGCTGTAGTGAATGTCAAAACTATGTGTTTGTTGTAATTCTCACCAATTCTCACTGTCATTGTGTGTATAATTTTTTTAGTGCACATGTTTGTTGTTGTACGTTCAATACCACCTTGAATGAATTCGCCTTGACAAGTAAGTTTTGTGAATGAATTCGCTGTTGGTATTCCCATCACCTTACTAAATACGCCTTGGCTGAATTCATCCCCAAACCATTAAATTAACGTACACAATTTTGCTGTAATTATTTGGAAAATAAGCATTGACCCATTCTTATTTTCATTTGAGTCATTTCGAAATGGCTATTCGAAATCCAAAAATAAATTGTAATGTCCTTAGTCTCCACATTACACCGATGAGTCTGCCGAGAATGTATTCGGAGGGCTTTCATAAACTATTTATACTTTATTAGCCAATATTCTTGGAGGTTCAAATTTCTAGGTCACGATGCGGGAATCCTCTTTGAATTGAGCCTTTCAGTTATTTTTTTATTCGCAGATAGTGTTATACGGTGAAGGTTTCGATGAGTTCATTCTAGTCGTAGATGGTTGAAGAAGCGAAGAAAATTATAATTGTGACCGAACTCCGATTTTTATTGTCGAACCGAAATTTTAGAAATTCTAGATTTTTCTTATTGTTCTTAAAAAAAGTACATATGTATACTGGTTAAATCACATCAATTTATTTCACTTCATCTTTAAACAAATCGCAAGATGCTAACAGGGTTGCTCACGCAAGTAGAGAAAATTTTATTTGAGTTCGAGGGGCCTTTCGCAAGTCGGGTACAAATAAATCACGCAAAAGATATGGGCTAAGAAGTACGCAAAAGCACGAAAAATCGGTTTTTTAAGGTTAAGTCTAGATTTTGGGGGTGTTTGACAAATTCCAAAATTGGATTCTCGTTCTACTCGATAAGACCTACAAGGAAAATAACATCACTTCCCAGGTATTTCGGCTTCATTCTTTTTTGTAGCACTGTGTAATATTTATTAATATAGATAAGCTCAAAGTAGACAGATTTCTCAAAACTCAACAGTAGAATACAATTTGCCTTGCGAACAACGCAACGTAACGGCCACTTATAACACAAAATACGTACCTTTTTAAAATGAATAAAGTTCTCGATTTGGTTTTTCAAAAAACTTTGCAATCTTTACGTGATTAAAAAGTCAAACCGAGAACTTTATTCATATTCTGTAATTTCAGTTACAATGTAAGCTTCAATTCAAAATCTCTCTGGAGAGCGTAGCTGAGAGGATATAGCGTCCGCTCGCCGCGGCGTGCCAACCAGAAAGTTCAGATTGAATTTTATCTCTTTTTTGATTGATTGTTTTAATTAAATCTTTTTATCAATTAAACTATTCATTGTAAATTCAAACCCTATTTTCTTAATTTTTGCATTTTTGTTAAGCAAACAAAGGAATTTTGAAAAATTAAATTATTTATTATGAGTTGAAACTACGAAAATTAGTTACTTTGTTGAAACAGCGCATATCCCTCACACGCGACTCGAGCCAGCGTCGTAAGCGGCAATTTTCAGATGACTCCACGGCCGTGGTTTTCGAAACATGCGTTTTTTGCGTTTACTCTTTGGCCAAGTTCCAAATTTCGAAATAATTTTCGAACTAGTATGAGAACTTCCCTTAAATAAACTAGTTCATAAACTAGTATGATTTTGTACTAGTACCTATGGCTTTTCTCTACGGGGTATGCACTCGGATGGACGAGAATGTATGGATGTTTGCTTGTTGGTTAGCAGGTTGTTATCGTAGACCTGCATCTACACATACAAACATACATATGTAGATTTGTATAAGCCTAGATAATATATTGTAATCACAATTGAGTTGAAGATTTACATTTCGTTCAGAAAGTGAGTGGATGGGAGCCCAATGCTTGGCGCTGGGTTTGCCTGATTGTGACGGAGAATTGTTTTAATAGTGATGAAAAAGTTAAAGCCCAATATAATACAGTTGGAAATCCATTAAAGCGATGATGGAAAATGGAACTCCTCTTTGTTTTGTAGTACAGTTTCATTACAAGGGACCGCAAATAATGATTGTTGCTCAAATTTAAACTAAAAAAATCATACGGAAAGTGAAATTCTGCCAGCATAAGTAGTAAAACAACATAATCCTTGTTATATTTGACTAAACTTAGCTGCATTCATTTTTATTTGCTTAAATAAGTTGTATTCAAATTCAGTTACACAATTTAGTCCCTAAACGTTATTTATTACTCAGAAGGTCTAGGTGGCTCAGTATTCAACTAAAAGAATGACAGGCAATAGATGGGGCTTGAAACCAAAAATGGTACACTGGATGTATACAGCTATGGTTGGTTGATTGTAGCGTTGCTTAGGAAAAATCTAAAATCCAATTGACACTTAGTGCCCCATATATGCTGATTCTTCTAATACCTGCTTTTCTGCTGTTGTGAGTCTTAATTTTTAAGCCATTTGGATTTGTGAAGAAATCAACTGATTTAGTTCATTTTGCAACTAGAGATATTCTTCACGCTGCTCGCGAGGAAGAATCTTACTGTCTGCTACGAGCCAGAGTCGGACATTCACAGAGGTGGTGAAGATATATGTATTTCTCTACGGTCCTCGCGATTGCAGCTCCTATGTCGAGCGTTGTACGGAATGCCCACCTTAGCCGGTCAGTGTCCCGCTATCGTGGCTGTTAGTCTGAATATATTTTGCCTTGGCCTATTTTGTAGATCTAACGTTCTTGACTTGTCATGAATGGGCCAGATTTTCTTCGCAATTTTGCAAGTGGTTAATGTGCTCCATTTTGTTTCTGCCATTTTTCGGCCATGGATAAATCTAGACAACCACCGCTTCTGTCCAATTCATCGGTCCTCTTGTTACTGTTCCCATGACCGGGTACCCAGACGAGAGATTTCCATTGACCCGGCCGCCAAGCACAGTGCCCGCATGCAGTCACTAACTATCTTGCAGTTTATCATTGGTGGACCCTTGCGTTTTGTGCTCCAACGCAGTTCCTTGGCAGCATCCTGCAGGCCTGGGGGATTGCACCTGCACTTGGCAAATGCTAACAAATGCAAATAACCGGTATGAGAGAGAGATTTCTGGCTTTTCTGAGAATACCCCTGTACCCTTTCCACAGTGAATTTTTGACCTGTAAGTATTCTACTTGGTATTACCGATAGATATCTTTATCGTGAACTCCGCTGCTAACAGCGCTCTCAGATTTCGTGCCATGGAAATCTGGGAAGAACGGACATTCGGTCATAACTCTATTCTCAATGCACTTGCGCCCGAGGTTAAATTGCTGCCCATTGACTACTCCCTAACTTACACCGCGCGAAATTCCAAAGCCGCATAGACTGGTCTCATGGAAGAACGCAACAATTGGAGAGCTTAACTGTCTTTAAGGGCGTGTCAAAGGTGGAAAGCGGCATCGGATTTTCATTGGGAAATATAATTGAAAATTATCCTTCCGCCTGCCGGACCATGCGTGGAGAGGAGGCAGTAAGGTGCATAAAACAAAATGCAGCCACGATAACGCAGTCTTCTACCTCGGTCAAATTCCAACCAGTGCATAAGTGTAGAAGAGAGCTGACCTCGATTTGGGACACGCACGAGATTACCCTAAAATGGACCCTGGGCATAGGGTCAAGTAATGAATCAGCGAAAGAACTGACGAGATGTGGCTCTGCAATGAGCGGGTCCCACATGATGGACATGGGTGCCTTGCTTAGAGAGTTTAAAAGCAGAAACTCGGCAAACCATCCCTGCAGAAAAGTGCAATCGAAATTTTGCAGAAATCGCAAAGTACTTATTTTTTGAAGATTGCCTTTGGTTTCTTTGGGTTAAAACTCATCCGCTATTGCAGCTTAGAACATGGAAATTTATATGCACTGTATGAAATAATTAACTCAAAAATAGTTTTGCTAGGTGGTTATAATTTCCCTAAGCTTTATACACTTATACATATGTATTGAAATTTATGATAGTTGTTGTTAATAACACTCCAAACTTAATGAATATGAATGACTTTGTAACATATTTTATTTGGATGATAAAAAATGGTTGCTGTTCTTACAACAAAAAACTTGGATATTCGGTTATCCAGATGTTATCAAAAGCTTCGGATATCAATATATTATTGCGATATCCGGATATCAGAAATCAATGAAATGGAACATAGCGCAAATAAATAAAATGCAAAATGGCGTTTATTGATCCAGATGACCGGATAATTGCACCAACGGATATTAACAGGATATCCCCGCTATCTGGATTTTATTCGTATCAACGAATACCTGCATGGTTATTCGGATAACCCAGATAGTTCCAGACCTAGTAGACATAGGAGGTTCTTTGATCAAAGAAAAATTGTTTGAAGATTAATTACATTTTAATAAAAAATTAAAATTTTTTTTGTATTGTAGTAATATTTTCTTTTAATTAACGATCATGAAACAAAGCTTCTGAAGGCAGCAAAAATCAAGGTACAGTTAAGTGAAGCGCTAATAGTTCCGGCTTGGTGGAAGAATGCGAGTTTCGATAGTTACCAATAAAGTTTAAAGGCGAAACTGAATTTTTCTTGATTTTTGATACACTAAATTTCTTCTAAATTTATTGACAAATTTGATCAGGCGAAATTACTTAATTTCAACTTAATTTCCTGGCGCTTTTAAAGCAAAAGTAGCATAAAATTTTGCTATATTAAAATGCAAAAATGTGAGAATGCGATACATCGCAAAATAAGGAGAGTTTTTCCAAAATTTGTTACCGATCTTTAAAACTTGAGTGAAACTTTCGTATTACTTATCCAAAGAGAATACTGTTGCATATTTTCCCACACTCGTTCCTTTAATTTTTTTACTACAGTCATTCAGATTTATTTCACACTACATTGCCATTTATGAAACCTAAGTACATTTTGTTGTTATTGTTTTACCTAACTATTTATAGTTTGCATAAATTTACTTTATTGCTTTCCATGTAGTTTTTCCAGATTGTTGTTATCTGTAGTCGCCTGTTCTTCCTCTATTCCTTTGCCCTCACACCACTTCTGGTTCTTCTCGCTATAAATATTTGCCTTAAGTACTGAGCTGAGTTAGTTTACAGCTGAACGTGAGAGCTTAGACAACTTTCGCGCGCTTCCTGTAGCCTTTGCCGATACCTACGAACTTCCTACTTCTGGTGTTGACAAACCGATTTATGTTTCGAAAAGGTGGCGGCGGGAAGTAAGCGTACGTGTTCCAGCGTAGCATGAAGTGTGAGCGGCAAAAAAAAAACTTTTCATTATTCAATTTAACTAATGAAACTGAAAATTCATTTCACCACACAAGCCAAAAAAGTGGGTCAAAAATTTACATGCTTACGTTAGAGTGGCTCAACTAAAGCAAAATCGGAATTTAATAGTTATATACTCCCATTTTCTTTTTTATTAAAAAATACCTAGATGGCGCTAAAAGCGCTCAAAGTTTCCCGTATAATTTATGCTAGCAAAAAATACCTGGCGAACTTTGTTATGCCTCAAAAAGGACCATGTGCTAAATTTTATGTATTTGTTTACTGAAATATTTTATTTAAAAAAACTTGGCTTCAACTTAAAATATATACATGTGCACATGACAGAGTCCCTCCAAAAAATGTTGCGATTATAAAATTTATTATGTTAAAAGAAATCCGCCAAAAATATTTAAAAAACTGTTGAGATTTACGTGCGCTGGACCGATTTTTGGATGCTCCCAAAAATTGAGTTTTTTATAAACAATTTTTTTTTTGTTGTCATCAATTGAGATGATTGCAGTTTAAAATTAAAAGGTATGCTTAAAACTATTTCAGAATTTGTTCAACAAAATGAAAATAATGAGTTTGTTAAAAGAATTTGAAACTTGAATTAGTTTATTTGCAAATCAGTCAAGTTTTGGATTATTTATTTAAGGTTATCTTAAACCAATCTTTCAAAAAACCCCAAAGACAACAAACAAAATGTCTTTATTATGATTCCGTTGAACAAATTTTTAAATAGTGTATGCAGAATATTAAGTTTGAACTGATTTTTTATCATTCGAGGTGATTTTTTTATATCTTGTATATAAAATCGCGCGCCACGGTGTATGGGGTTGAACTTCTCCGAAACCGCTCGACCGATTTTCAGGAAATTTTGTAGGTAAATTTCGTGGGTATCATACTATTAGGTCGTAAAGTATATTCTATACTTGGGAGAAGGTGCCACCTGTATGAAAAGTCGAACTTATTTTAATTATACACAAGTTATATAAAATACTAAAATATGGATGTCAAACTGTTCGTCTCGGTAAGAAGGTTCATAGCTAATTTTATGAGGGTTGCCATCCGTTTCAAAAGTCAAATTGAAAAAAAATTATACACAAGTTTTATGAAGTAGAAAATTATGGGTTAGTTTTGCTGAGGAGAAACTATAGCCATCCATATTTCAAAGAGGGTTGCCACCTTTTTGAAAAAAAAAAATTTAAATTTAGTTATACACAAGGGTATAAAATATAAAAATATGAATGCCAAACTGTTCGTCTCGGCGCGGACAAGATGCACATCAAACTTTTGAGAGGATTGCCACCTGTTTTACATATGTAACATATGCAACCGCCAATTAATAAATAAGTATAAGCAGGACAACGTGTGTCAGGGTTTTCTAGTATTTAAATAAATTTTTATTTACAAAACACCGAAAATTGAGACGAATTCAAATCGGCACAGCCCACCTAAATCTTAATGTGTATTATAAATGTACCGATTTTGTTTTTTTTTTTTGTACAGAGAGTATTGTACATATCCTTAAAAAAAATTAAAAAAGACAGAAAATAGTATGGCACTCTATTGTTGTTCGCAATTTAATATAATGGTATAGAAAATGAGGGCGAAAAGTTAATTTCCCGAAATATATTTCTTATTTATATCATTCTTGCTAACAACGCGTTTTTAACCGAGCATATCAACATATTACGCCTGTTGTGGTAATAATTGGAAATACCACTTGATACTAAGTTCTTTTCTATTTCAGTACTATCAGCTTGTAAACTGGACTTTCAGGGCTTGAACATTTTCGTCTTTTTAATTCGCTGAACTATGTATGTCGCAGTAAACCTCATATAGCTCGTCGTTCCATCGTCTGCGATAAATTTGGTTTTTCGTTTTTCCATCAGGAGATAGTAGCTATATAGCTTGGTGAATCTGTGTATGCCGGAACCTGTCACTACTCTAGTTACCATGTTTCGAGCCTTGGCGAAGTCGGTCAGCTTCAGTCCGTTAGTGGATGTCGTGTAGACTGAACTTACTGAGTGTCGGATCAAAGATCTCTTCCCTTCCCACCCTGCGCTCAAGGCGCTCATAACAGTCTCTGAATTTTCGTTATTTTATATCGTAGCTTTAGTGGACGTCACAAGGTCTGATGCTCTTTATTCCTTGCTCCGACCACATATAGCGAGCCGTAAGACCGACTCCCGATCGCAGCCGCATCTATTGAGCCCTTAAACCAGAAAGTGAGTGATCACACCAGAAATAATCTATCTAGTTTGTAAAAACAGTTTTTTTCCAATTGGCGAATTCTACTTTTCTTTTCGGGAGACTTTAAGGAGTAATACCCAATTACTTATATAACTATTTATTCTTTATTTGTTTTTTTTGTGGGTTTTGCGGTCCCATAAAAAAAAGTTAATTACTAACATTTGAAATTTCCTAAAGAGAAACAGAGTTTGTGGAATGAAAATTATTTATTTTCAAGGATTTGATACCATTTTTACCAAAAGGGTGTTCTTTTCTCCAAATAAAAGACGAGAGAAACTTTGAGCGAACTATGCAAATTTTTTGATTTAGAAGAATCTTGCGGGTTGAGATCACTAAAATTTGCATTTGGCTTTTTCGCCATGCAGTTTTGGTCCACCTTATTGTACATCTTGTGTGTGAATATGCTTTCCAAATATGTTGATGTTGTTTGTAACAAGGATGTATGATAATGATGGTAGAGCCTTTCGTTGTTAACACTAATGTACTATGTATTTACTACCTATGTAACTAAAGTTGTTGTAATTTGGGTTATAATTTTTCTACGCTCGCTGTGAACATTGGAAAAATGTTGGAGTTGCTATTTTCGTTTAGACCTCCAGCAACAACGCCACCACTAAGGTGGCACTTTCATAATTACACTTACGAAAAATAAACAAACAAACATGCTAATGTCCATGGAGTTCACAAGGAACACAACAACTCGAGGATTTTCTTAAACAATTTTCAAACTCACCCCACACAATGTTTTTGTTTGAAATAAGGTTTGCATGTTTTAAGGCTTATTTTCGATGTCTTTTATAATTTATTTTGATTTACTTAACTTGTATTTATCTTCGTATTTAGCACTAGAGAATCTTCATATACTTAAATTTATATGTGTATGTAGGTTTGAAGGAGCGTCGAGTTGTTTGCAAGCGTGTGAACTCGTTTTTTCTTTTGGTTTTTTTTTACAAGCTTATCTATTCCTGGTAAGCAGTTGTGCGTTTTTGGTTGTGTGCCAGCGCCGGTATCGCATAATAAATTTCTAAGGGCAAGTGAACAACGTAAATGCTTTTTGTCTGCCAACGTCGCGGGATAATGCTGATTTGTATATTTGTTTAGGCGGCCGGGACATCCACACAAACAACCAACTATCCTCGTAAATATATATAAACAATCAACAAAACAAGCGCTTCGCAAAATGGCTCCTCCTTCGCTTGTGGCGGCATGACCACTTTCACTTGCCGTCTAAAATTTTAGTGTCTCTAAACTTGGCTAATGTGTTTCGGTTAAAAGCTTCCGTCAATATATCTTATCCTTAACTACTTTCCTTGTACTTTTTGCTATGCACTTACTCACAGAGGAACACAGACAGAGTCGAATTGTGGAGAACGCCTCAATTCCTTGTATTGGTGAAGCGACAAGATTTATTTAGTTTGTGTAGATTTTATTGTTTACACGCGTCGCCGCAAATTTCTATTATGACCCAATTTATTACAATTTTCATTAATTGCAAATTCGCCATTGAATACCAATGGGGGAGTTAGTACTAGGTAGATTATTGTGGCGACTTTAAGTTGCTTCTCAAAAAGTATTAATCTGCACTAAAGTTTTCAATGGCACTCACAAGGCAATATGGAGTTTGTTTCTATTGCGAATGCCGACAAGCGTAAAACAATAATATTTTCATGGCATATTTTTACGATCCGTTAAAAGCTATAGTTCGGCAGGTCATCTTAGTGAAAGTTGAATTAAAACATTACATTTTTTGGGAATTATTGGGATTTAATGTTCAGAAAATTAAGTTGTTCTTTCCACTGCTTTATTTCTATCTGAGACACTACTTACGCCGCGCCATGATAAGTGAGCAGGTCTAAAGCAATATAAATAAAATTTATTGAAATAAATCAGTCGAGGGTTGAAGAATTTCTTCATTTAAAATAAACAAAATTATGAAAATGTATAATATTGAAAAATACAAAAAGTACAATATTATTTCTGAACTTACGTGATAATTTTTCTTTTTTAAATAATATGAGTTTTGAGCGATAGTAGTAAAAATAAAAATACATCTTTTTCGTTTTGAAACCTGCGTTAGAGCGCTAGAGGGACTGACGTCGTGTTAGACTACGAAAGTACACATAGGCTAACAAAGCCCGCTGACGGAAGCCATGTATTTTCTTCCTTCCTTCCCTTAGAAAATGAACGACCGAGTGCGCCCTACTTAATACAGAAACTCGGAAATGCACGCCAAGCGCAGATCAAAAACCAAACAATCAAGAAAAGAAGAATTTCCTTCGGGTCTTGGTCAAGGCGGGACAATGGCAGAGATTGTAATTGATGTTCTACACTTCCTACTCGTCCACTCGTGCCACTTTGATAGAAATCGTTGGTTAGGTATCCCAATCTCTTCCTATCTAATCCCATAAGACAGTGCCCAGTTTGAGATAAGGGCGGTCAAGGCAAACGAGAGCTTTGAATCGCTCGAAGCCAACCTTTGGCCAGTCTGGTAATCCGACAAGTAAGTTCCATGGCACACCTGCTATTTCGTATTTAAACTGTGTTTGCACGAGGTTAGAGGCATGCTCTCGTCTAGAACAGAATTTACCACAGATAATTGAGTGAACTTCTGCATTTTATTATTTCGTTAGATTTTAGAGATTTAATAACCGCTTTGCTATCAGAGTATATAGTGACAGGTTTGTTGGAAGGCATCTTACCATTCATTCCTCTCTGTTATTCTTATAAAAAATTTACTGTCCATGCAGAGTAGAGAAGCTATTGTAAACTATTTGCTATAGAGTATTCGGAAGATCCTCTAAGATATTTGATTGCCCGAATTTTCGGTCATTCCACATCTAGATCCCGTAAAACCTGGCAACATTACAACCAGTCTGGAATTTGCCACATAGATTTACCGGTGGAAGGTTTAAAAATAATTTTAGAGATGTGGTAGGTGTACCCGTTCCAACTTGGCTCTGGAGAAAGTTTTGCGTAGCGCTGGCCACCAGACGTTAACCCCTTAGAAGAGAATGGGTGGACATCCAGTGTACATACATTGTGTCGTTTTATTCTCAATATTTTGATTAGAGCGTAAGTCGGTTCGCTTCTTATTCCGATTTGCTGGTAGAGGAGAAGAATTGCGAGTAACTTTAAAGCTAATGTGGAAAGGTGATGAGAAAAAGAAATCTACCAGTCTTTTATCTGGTCAGAAAAACTACTCGAGGGATTGGTAACGCGGCTGCATTTATGAAAATCACTCAAAAGGATAAAATCAAATAGAGACTCACCTCGTGCGTTGAAATCACTTGGGACTCATATTGTGTGGCGTGAATTATAATCGGCCACAATTATGGACGGGAATTTTTTGTGGTACACATCACACCATCCTGCAGACTGTTGGGTTGAAAACATGGCTTTTACCAGGCAGATAGTGCTCTCACTTAGTTGGTCGCTGATGCTCACCGTATCCTCGCCACTATATTGAGAGAGTCGGAAATGAGAAAATATTTTTTTTTAATAAGAGCACAAGCTCTTATCCTACCTCCTGCAGGGGCTGGAACTAGCTAATAGGCATCAGAGTTCAATCCACAAACCTTGTTCCTGGACTAGAACGATATCCTCAGTAGTACTAGTAATTAGTAGCAGTAGTTGTAGTTGAGGACTAGCCCCAAATGGTTTTAAGCTAAATTGGTTGATATATACTATAAGTATATTTGTACCAATAACAATTAAATGGTCTATATCTTTGCGTTCAACTTCTATCAAAATTTGAGCCAGTGGTTTGCCTAAATACATAAGTGTTTTGTTTTAAAAATCATCCAATGAGACTTAAGTTCGAAGGAAAATATGAAAATGTTTGTTCCACAGTATTTGGAAAAAAAATCTGCGCGTTTGTTCATTCAAAAAGCCCTTTAAAGTGATGGCGAAGTAGAAAGCCTTTATAGTCAAGACAACCCATAAAAAAACAAAAAGGAAATAATCGGACACTGACTGACAATCACTGTCGACGGTCAAAAAAGATATAGCCTCAAGCAACTTTTCTACACATTTAACAAAATATTTTTCAAAATCTAACTAAGTATTGTAATATCCTTAAAACTTGAGTTGCTCTTCATGGCTCTCATTGCTGCTACAGCTTTGTTTATAAAAGCTGTACTGCACAGTTGTGAAATGCTTCAAAATTTGCAATCAGGCTTCTCGCTTTCCAAGTGGATCTTCAGCTTGTTTAGCTCAAACAAAGTGTACTTACTCCCACCACTACTACTACTACTACTACTGTTGCTTAAGTAGTTAAGCAACTACAACGAAATAACTTAAAAGTCTCAATACGCATTAACGCGCTACGCTCCAGTACAACTCGCTTTGGACAAACACGACTACTATGTACATAAGTAGATATGTTGAAATTTGCCGGAAAACTTTGAAAGATATTGTAACAATAGCATTTTTAGTTCATGTCGATGGTGACGGCGACAGCGGCAGCGGCAGCTCAGTGCTAACCCATTCATTCATTTGCTCTAAGAATAGCAAAGCCTTAGCTATGTTAACTTTGTTGCATATTTTATTTGATTTGTTGTTACTTTTTTTTGGCAACTTCTCAGCTGGCTCAACGCTCATTGAGTTTATGGCCATTTCACAACAATGTCCTTGTCAGCATTATCCTTTTTGGTATTGTCATTTCGCAGAAGTATTGTCTCTGGCCGTTTGAACCTTTCGTGTAGTGTTGTGTATGGATTTTCTGGTGCTTTGTTGTTGTTTTTTGTTTTTGTATTACTAGAATGTTGTGTTATCGTTGTCTGTTTGTTGAAGTGTTTGTTGTTGTTGAACGAAAGTTTCTAAGAAACTGTGAAATCAGTAAATTCTCTTGGGGTGCATTCTTCTCCAACTGCCAAAAACAGTTTCTCAACTTCTGCCATTCGTGCACTTCACTAATATGCGATATTTTGACTTTACTTTAGTACATGGGGAATCATCTCTTGCGTTATTGTTGCCATTGCTGTCGATGTTGATTCGGCGCGGGATTCCGAATGTGTTCGTTCTGCCCATTACTACTTGAATGTTTTGCAAACATTTTTATCATTGTTCTTGTCATTTCAGTTTTTTTTTTTTTGCTCTAACATTGACCTCTGTGTTATTGCTGTTGTTTTTGCTTTTTGTGTTATTTTGTAAAATGCTGTTTATTGTTGTCTTTAGATTTTATTGCCGCTGTGTTGTTTTGTTGCGCTTCGCTACATTCACGCTTTGCGTTTACACAATACAATACTTTGTTGGTAATTCTTTCCTGAACTTGGGGTTTTCATAAAGTTTCACACTTCACGTTAAGCAACAAATGTTGCAGCAATCCTGTAGCAAAGCAAAAACTGTTGGGTCATTTTATGGTCATGCGCTAGGCTGTGGGTGAAGAATCTGGCATCCACGCAAAGGAATGATGCAGTAATGTACAAAATGCAGGTATTTTGGCGAAGAAAAAATGCGATGTGAAATCTGTTAAAAAATCGAGTTCCATATCAGCTTAATGAGCAATGTAAGTCAGAAAAATAGTAAATAACTCCAGCGGAAATT
The DNA here is from genome assembly GCA_951828415.1 of Anomoia purmunda. NCBI lineage: Eukaryota > Metazoa > Arthropoda > Insecta > Diptera > Tephritidae > Anomoia > Anomoia purmunda. The sequence continues at coordinate 157,857,305 of OX639993.1, forward strand.
GATATTAATCAATTTCTATGGCTATTTCCCACAAAATATTGATTTTAGTGAGAGTAGCGCTAATTAAAAATTTTGTAATCTCTTCTTCTTCGTATACTAAGAAACATCGAACCAAAGTTATAACACCATTTCAAGGTATAATTACTTACTTGCTTAATTGACGCTATGACCTCTTACGTGATTTCGGGCGAGTTCAATAAATTGGAAATACCAAGTGACGTCAAATCCCTTTCCACTTGGTCTTTTCAATGCAGAGGAAGACAGACGTCCTTGATGTTTTTGCCAATTTTTGTTTTATACGTGGTATTGAGTATCAATGATATCCATGCAAGTAAATTTATTTGCAGAAATTAAAGTAAAGTATACACTACGTTACTTAAATTAAGTTAGATTTACAATAAAAAGTAAATTAAATTAAGTTATGTTAGTGTTTAAAATAATTAAAATAATTTTCATAACTACTTATATGTATATTCCACATGAGGTAAATTATAGCAAAAAACCTTAAACTATTGCAAATGTTCTAATTTATTTATTCGAAGCTACTTAAATGAGTAAAAGTTCCTCACTTAGACTACGATACTGTAAAAATAGTAAATTTTTAAATAATTTAAATAAGTGTAAAAATTAGTTAATTATTCAACAAAATTTTGCGGTCGGAGATTTTTAAGTCGATTTAGGGTAATTTGGGGGCGCTGATTACGAAAATAATATCAGTTTTGTCGAATTGGCTCTAGTTTTTCAGATAAAGACTTTTAAATATTTCACGAAAAAACCTAATTAAAAATACCAATATGGATTTAAATTATATTTTTATTGTGCGCCTGTATAAAAATAATAAAAAAATAAAAAAAATATATTCTTTTCATTAATTAATTTTAAAAAAATTACAAAAAACTTTTTCTGTTGGACCTCCTATGATGTCGTTGCTCAGGACAATCCCGTATTAAGTTCCAGCAGTAGTCTGCCATCATGTGGTGGTCGTCCCATCGACCTTGGTATCTTTCTTCCATTTTTTTTATGTCCTGGTGGAACCGTTCACCTTGTTCCTCACTGTAATCGCCTAGGTTGTCCGGGAATTTGTCCAAATGACTATGTAAATAATGTAATTTAATGCTCATTTTAGCTCCTAGTTTGCGAAAATTGAGAAGCATATCAGCAACTAGTTTTGAATAGCCTGGTGATTTATGATTTCCCAAAAAAATTTTGACTACATTAACAAAGCTTAGCCAGGCTTCGGATTCAATTTGTGATATATCGTTTAAGAATTCAGTGCCTTTTAGAAGGGTACGAATTTGAGGACCATCGAAGACTCCTGCTTTTAATTTTTCCATATTAAGGACTGGAAATTTTTCGCACTCATATTCGAAACAGTCACCTGTCTTATCAAGGGCTTTGATGAACTGTTTCATTAGCCCAAGCTTGATGTGAAGTGGTGGAAGAAGGATTTTTTCTCGGTTTATCAGTTGGTCATGAACCACATTTGCTGTTCCTACCTCCATATTTTCTCTCACCGGTCAGTCCTTTCTAATCCAATGTTCATTTATTGCACGACTGTCTGGGTCATATAATCTTTTTTCATTAATTTCTTAAGTTTCGTTTATCTCAAGAACTAGAGCCAATCCAAAAAAAGTAAAAACACAGTTCGTAAGCCTGCTACTAATGTTAATAAAAACTATTAACAAAATCATGACCGCAGGTTTTTTTTTTATTTTTTTGTTACGCAGTGTTATCCATTCCGCTACCATAAGTATATCTCCGATCGGTAAACCGATGCCACTGTATCCAAAGCAGAAAGTATCTGAAAACGCTAACCACGTGCCAACCAGTTCTAGTTCCATTTTCTCTCTTGGAGCAGTCAGCGTAAAAATTTTTCACCGAGCCTCCAAAGAGAGTGCGTGTATCTCTCCGTTATTTTCTTATAGGAAAGCTTACGGTATGTTTACTACTAAAAGAGACTCTCCGTATCAGTTTTCATTTGGGTCCAAAAACCCAATTCTTTTTGTGACCTTCTAAATAACTTCAGTGCCCAGAGTTCTCATCGTCGTGCCACAGTGGGTCGCCTCTTCAATTGGTTGTAAGCTTTTGAGTTTTGTGAAGTTTGATAATCTCATTTCAAGGAGCAATTAAAACTCTTGCTAATTTGCATTTCGATGATTTTGTCCTTTGAATATTTGGTAAGTGTCAGTGCCCAGCTGAAATTAAATAAATCGATGACAAGATGGAGTTTCCTCATCGAATACCCTCCATCCTTTGTTACGATCCACCATGCCTCCGTTAGGTCCATACGTCAGATCGATTCTTGTCTTCTGGTGGTTTCAAATGTTGGTGTATTGCTTATTTTCTATATTGTAAAATATTTGCTGTTTACTGAAAATAGTTACAGGTATTTAAAAATCAATAACCAATAATAAATTCAATAATTTATCAAAGAGAATACAAATATTTTTTTCAGTAAAACATGTATTTTATACTTGTTATTCTTTATAGGCATTTCTTCAAACAAGCATTTCAAAATTTGCGTCACAGAGGTTTGTTCTATTTGCCCAACTCCTGCACAGATCGGCGTCAATCCAGCAGAACTATTGAAATGCACGTGAGTGGGCTCAGAGATTTTATCGCAGCCTTGCTTTTACTGAAAATAGATATATGTATCTATTCCACGAGTTGCAGCTCCAAGTTTCTCTACTGGCTTCCAGATATCCAAAACATAAGCTTGGAAAACGTTGTAGTGCTACCATTAAGCTTCAAACCATCCGTGTTGATGGCAATATTACCCGATGAAATGTGATAGATTCCTTTATACTCCTCTCTAATTCGAATTTTTTTGAGAAAGTTGTTTCGGATAGCAAACCTATCTGTACAGTTTGTCAGGAAGCTATTTCTGGTGTACAAAATAATGTCAGGGTTCCAGTCTCCCTCGGTAATTTTTCCCATCCGCAAAGCATCATTTGGCGTATTTGTTTAGCGCATCGCTTATAAAGATCACACTAGGCCTTGCCTTTGCACCTCGGTGAGTAGTTTCATGTTATTTCTTTCTCTATTATAGTAAATAATTATACACATATATATAATTGATTATTAGTCCTAGTAAAACTTTTAAATTCTGCGCTATAACCGCTTAAGAGATTTTGATCGAACTTTTCCTAAAATTTGTTGTGTGCGTTTTGATGTTCTAACACAAATTGAAGGACCTACGGTTTTACGCCGACTCCGAACGGCGAATGGTTTTTTTTTTTTTTGGTTTTTGTTAGATGTTATTTATCATGACAGAAATACACTCGGCAGATTTGCCATTGCCTGCCGACGGGCGACCACGATTTGTACAAGGGTGTTGTTTTTAGACTGATAGAACTTTAAATTGAAATAAAACACATGAAAAATGAAGTATGACGTTAAATTTTTTTTTAAAGATATTTTCATGACATTTAATATTTATAGACGATTTCTGGCGTATGTCCGCCACGACTAGCTTTGGTGAATCGGATGGGAACAGTCTAATTTTGAATTTCCATGTTGTGGATGCGGCAAAGTCCAACTTGTTGAGCACGGCGGCGAATAGACAAATTCGGATCTTCTCCAACCTTAACACTTACATCACCAATATTTTCTTCTGTACATACAGCTCTTTTTCTTGTTGTTGGTTTTTCATCGAGTAGGGCAAATGTTGTTCGAAATTTATCAACAGCTCGACGAATAAGCTGCTCTGATGCTCGATTATGTGGACCATAAAATTCACGAATTGCTCTAAAGTTTGGCGAACAGAACACTGATTTTTAAAGTAAATTTTCACAGTTTGTAAACGTTATTCTTTCCATGATGATTTGTCAATGCTTACTAAACAGAAATGTCATTTACCAGCTGTCAAGTGACAACTATCCCTATCGAAAGTTCTATCAGTTTAAAAAAAAACACCCGTTACATACATTCACATTGATATGTCGCTAACTCAAAATGTTTTTTTTTTGTTTGTCGTGACTTTATGGTGGGATATGCGTGACGCGCTTTCAAAAATCACTGCCGCAAAAGAAGTTTTGCTTTAAAAATGTCAAATCTCTTAAAAATGTCGTGCTCCATTTGTATTGTCCGGAACTGTATTGGCTAACTTTATTGCATACAAGTACTGTTTATTTGAAATAAAAACTCGCTCTGGGTATTTTAAGTTCCGTTGCAAAACGGAACTTAGGCTCTTCCTTACTTGTTTTATTTTTTATGTTTTCATACTCAAGGCATTGAAAGCTATTCCATCTTACCTGTTTCCCGATTTTTGTTTGCCCACTTAATGTGTCGAACTATTCGGAAAAATTGAAAACACTGGGTATTTGTATAAAAGACGTTTATTCAAACTCGTTTATCGTGTTCAAGTAAAAGTTACACTCATATATATATGTATATATATATAGTACATAAACTACACAGTAAAAAATACATACATACTTGGTATTTTATTATTGACTTACATATACAGTTATACATACACATACAAACATACTCGTACACATGCAATAAGTAAATATTACACACTTGATTGGCTTACAGTTAAAAATGTACTTTACGTATGTATGTATGTATGTATTTATTGATTTTAGCATGAATTAGCTGTGTATATGATTAGCGTAGATAATTTAAAACTCTTAATAAAAACACAATATTAGTATGAGTATGAGATAGTAAAATTGATCATTGCGAATAGCGCATTTGATTACAAGTTTGTTTATGTTTATGTTTTCGTTTGATTGGAATTTTGATTTTTCTTTTTTTTCAATTTATTTCGTTATTTTCCTTATATTTATTTTTTTATTTTTTAGTACATGTAGTATGACATTTATAGTACATATATTTGAGTGTAATTGATTAATTGATTTTGATGGTTTAACTTAATTTTAATTCAACAGCAGTTAGATAGTAAGTATTGGTATTTTTTTTTCGATTACTTAAAATATTTCGATTTCTATGCTTGAAATAATTTTAGTGAATTTGATTTCGGTTTACAGTTATTTTATATAGCTTATATGCACTAAAGTAATTTTTTTTTGTTTTTTGCTTTGATAAATAAAATTTAATAATGGCAGTGCTAAGTTTTTAATATTGATAATTTTTAAGATATCGATAATATTTACATGTGGATAGTTTTTCAAAGTTTTCACCTTAAAGTAAAATCGTATTGAAAATCCTGAATTTTATTTTAATACAAATACAGCAAGCTTGTTTTTGAGTGCAACATATAAACTTGAAAACCAAAAAAAAAAAAATTATTGCAGCAGCCTATTTTCGTTTCTACCAAACGGGCTGAATTCTTAAATTCTTAATTTGCGTCCGCTTTTACGTCATTCTTTTCTTTTTAACTAGGTATACACGACCACACATATATATATATATATTATACAGTAAATATTTAGAGTCTTTTGTATGCACGAAAATGTTAAGTTTATGCGGCGCATTAAATTGCAGATACCCTGTAGGAAAAATCGGAAATGCAGAATAGAGTGTGTAGTTGAGCAGAGTAAGCTTGGCGCCACAAAGACAAGTTGTTTATGAGTGCAAAACTTTTTAATTTCATTAAGACTTTTACTAACTTTTCGAAATCATAAGGAAAATTGGCATTTACATAAAATAGTTCAACGATCTGTAGGGATGTACCTATATTGCAAAGAACATTAGGAAGTCATACAAGTTTGATAAGGAATATTCTAAACCATCAGCATTTAGTCCTAATTATTATAGCGAAAGTGTCAAAATATCTCTTTTTTCCACTACTTACTTTAGGTGGAGCAGATATTTTAAGGATAAAGTTAATAAATTATTAAGAAAGCAAACTTCCAGCATTTACTATAAGTTTAGATTAAATATCAAAAGTCTACGCATTTGTGAACCAGACTCCTGTTCGCGAGAATTTTTTAACACAATCAATTAAAAGTATTATATTGTTCAATCTTGATACCAGATATCTATAATTGCAATAATTCGGATTTATCACTTTTACAAAGTAAGTAGTATTGATCTATCGAAAAGAAAACGCTAATGTGGACAATAGGCACTACCATAGTCAGGCGGAAAAATCATAAATCCATTTTTGTCCTACTTGCTTTCACCTCTCAAATATCTCCAGTATACTAAAGAGAAACACTATTTCTGAAGCAAGTAAATATTCCTACAGGGTTAAATCATTAAATTCACACACACACACACACACACCAAAGGGTATACTAATTTTCTTTATAGCCCTCAAGTTATTATGTTGATACCAAAATATCCTTTCAATAAGTACACAGTGCCTGGCATTAAAGCGGAGAGGAAGATGTAGCAGAAAGTGGCGTATAAAGAGTGCATACATTTTTAATATCCTATAAGATAAAATACTCATAGAAAATCAATTTTCTTTGCATTTAACGACGGAGAACTTCGTTACGCCATGTTGCGTTGTAATATAAATTTTGATACAAATTTAAACTTAATGGGCGGAAATGAAGAGTGTAAATGCAAAGTTTAGTGGAAGAATAAAAGAGTTATTTATACACAGGTGGCTTTTCGTAGTTCATGGGTGGATATGGAGTAAGACTTAAGAAAAAAAACTATTTGAATAAGTTTTCAATAGCTAACTTGCGGAGTTAGCAAGATCCACAGCTAGGACTTCCTATGTGGTGCGCTCAACCTCCTATGGAGGCCCTCGAAACAATCTCTAGGTATGCGCCCGGAGAAAAGTGCCTTCTGAAAAAAAATGAACTTTTTGAATGGGCGATTTCGGCATCCCATAAAAGCTCACTTATATAACTCTCAAAAACTCCGCGAAGACTCCTCTATTCGCCTATGAAAACTTCTTAAATCACTTAGATCATCCGATGAGAACATAGACGGAGGGGTTTGGAACTATTTCCTTTTACAATATAATTAATAAATATTGGGGACCGTACAAAGTTCTAACGAGCAGTTAGGCGAAATTACCAATACCAGTAAAAATTTGGCATTTATATCATATAGGTCGATGTTTGGCTGAACTTTGCCTACGGAATTGAGCGACCTGCAAATTTATGCCGACTCCGAGCGCCAACTGACTTCTATCAAAAGTTTTTCATGGTAGAAATAGACTCGAAGGTATACCACTGCTTGCCGAGAGGCGACTGCTATTAGAAAAAGCTTTTCTATATTTTTCAGAACCCGAGTAACACCGAGTGAAGATCGCACACGCTACACACTCGACTATGGCGGCCATAATTTGGAATGGAAACGATACATCGATGTTTGCCGACGTTATGCAGATTTTCCTAAAAATTTACTCCAAACCTTTTAATTCTATTCTGGCGCTAACAACTTCATTAGATCCAATATTAAAATTACCACATTTAAAAGATGCCTTGGCTAAAAGTAAAAGAATTAAAAAAAAAAGGATTTTAAGTTCTTTTGATATTTGGACATAGCGATGTAAAGATTACTCGGGAAATTAGCTACCCGACTTTATGTGCGCTGAACTACGGAAGTAGTCTTCTTCTTTCACACTATGAGTTAACATTGAAAGATTTGAAAAACTCATCGATATTTTGCACAGCGACGTTTTTACTGCAGATGTTTTTTGCAATCGACATTTTTGTTTTCAAAACATCGATACATCGTACCATTAATGTTTTATTTTACGATGTTTGTGAGAGAGAAGAGAACAAAAATGAGAGAGAGGAAATGGCAAATACAGTAAAACACCAACAACGAACTTCGAAATTCCCATGCAGTGATCTTGAGTTTCTCCGCTCCGTATTTGGCTGTTTGAGTATTCTTATTTTTGACATTAAATGTATGCGGTTCGTGCCCACTTTCGAGTGAGGTCAATCCTTTTAATTTCGCTGGACAATTTTTGTTCTGAAGACAGCGTTGACTCGACGCAAAGAAGAACGGCACTGGCACTCGATTAAGTATAATCTAAATAATACCCAAAAATACGTATTTTTGTATATCCCTGTTAAAAATATTTGAGCGTTTAATTTTGAGATCCACATTGTTATTGTTTTGGTTATTCCTTGATTTTACTAAATCATTCAATGTGGCAGTGATAAGTTCGACGAATTCTTTTTCTTCCAAGTAGAAGCAGACTGAGATTGCCACTTTTTTAGAACATCTTCCTATGTTTATTGCGATTAGTGTTATGTCTAAAAAACTTCATAGTGCTCTAGTTTTCTACCCTAATTGTTAGTTCCCATAACGAGTATGTGGAATTTGGGCAAATTCTATAAAAGATATTCCAAAGTAACAATTATTGTTGCGACGGCCGATGTGTTTGGGGATTCGATCAATAAGATATTATTGAGATAGAAAGTACTAACAGAAATTTAAAACTAATTAGATGCTTTGACTGCAGTCATCCTGCATTTCTCTCCACTTATTTTCACAAGTGCTTCTATGATTTCCGGAAGTCTAAATGTAAGTTGAAGAATGGGGTCGGCCCTATGTTTGTATTTAAAAAGCCTGAAAAATCTGCACAACATTTTGAAATACAACTTCATTATCGGGCTTATCGTTATCTGTTGTTGGTGAAATGAGCTACTGAGTCACAAAACGTACATTGGAGTGAATTTTTAAGAGCGCGTCACGTTACTGTTACATTAAAGCTTTCGGCCCTATTTCTTCTCCATTTTATTGTAGGGAAGGGAGATTTTTCGGAGCGCGATACGCCAACGCTACGGTGACACTCACTAAATTGGGTATTATATAGAATGGACATTAAATCACAACGTAATATACAATCAAAATTTCTATATTATGAAATGAACAAGAAAAAAATCAAGAAAAGTTTCATTCTTATAATGTCGCCCAGGCGTAGTTAATTTTTTACTCCTCGATTTATAAACTAAAAGAACGATATAGTATCTTCTTGATAGGTACAATTAAATAGATCTTGGAAAATTTTAACGGGGAGAAGAGATGTTAAGTCGACTTTAGAACCTCTCCCGTGAGGTATCAACTTCGGTCCTACTTGCAAAATAAAGCAAAGAAAGCAAAAAACAACAAGTGGCAATGCAAGTCAACTCAGTCTATTGAGAAAATTCAGTAAAGTAATAAATTATAATAAAAAAAGCTTGGTATATTTTACTTCATTGAGAATGTAAATATTTGGTAATTTCAAGAAGCGGACAGGGCTATTATTCTTCTTTTGCTACAGATATAATAAGCAAATTAAAATAATGAGCTATTGCGAAAGAAGTCTTATGAAGTTATTATGTTTATCTTGATTTCACTCTTCGCCAAAGTATTGAACTTCAACCTAAAGGTTAACAAACAAAATTTTCACGTTAAATAAATTATCCCCCTATATAAACGACTTCAGTTGAAGAACTACTTCAGAACTTTAGATAATCAATTTCATTTACTATGACTTAATCTAGATAGAAGAATTTCAAGGTATTGACGTTTGTATTGATAGAACTTTTCAACTTTGTTAGATTAATGCACTTCTCTAACTTTCGTTTACATTGAAATCGACACTTTAATTCAAGTGATTATTCAATATGTACGTGCAATTTTCGATTGCAGTATTAATCTATTTAATAGCATCAAAATATTTTAAAAGCACAACAAGAAGGGCTCGAAAGAATAAAACAGCAAGCGAACCAGACATTTTATTTCAAGTCAAAGATGATTCACTACTAATTAGCAAAGTTTATATTAGACAAATGCTAAGCTTGTACAAGGAAAGTGCACATTTAATTATTAGGCTGGGGCTGAAAGAACTTCGTTGGCCGTTAAATAGCTTTGCGTATTTGAAAGAGTATAGATTTCTTAAAAAATGTGATTTTAATTCTTTTACTTGGCAACCAGCACTTAGGTATTTAGATCGTAACGGATATCAAGCAAAAGAGAATGCAGTCCTCTTTAAAGGAAACGATAATTTCGGAAACGAATCTCTTAAGATGTTTTTTATATTATGTCATTGGATCCGTTTTATGACCATGTGCTATATTTTACTCCATATGACGGCTTATGAAGCCAGGTATTTAGAAAATCTGACTTTATGATTCGATTGTAATGGAGTTAGAAACATCGAATGTATGTGCGACGAGAAATAGCTTTGCAAAAAATGGATCCGCTAGGTGGCACATAGAGCAGAGTGGTTCAAAAATCCGCATTTGTGATCCAATTTTGATGATATTAGAAATATATGCTGCTGATATGATTAGAAATGATTTTACGAAAATTATACCCGATAGATGGCGTTAGAGCCGGGAAGTTGCGATTGACAATACTTTTACGTTAGTTATAGCTATCCAATCGAAGATTCTCAAAAAAAGCTACCCACTTTAGACGCGACTATGGCACAATGTTTCATCATTACCGTTAAAATCTACCATCGGATACGTTGCGTTGGAACGAATTTTTTATTCACAGTTTCCTAGTTATATAAGCTGAGCGACTTTTAAGACTCTGCTGTAGTGCAGAAAAAGCCAAAGAAATTATTGAAACAAAAAACAACAGCAATGGTAGAAGTTATAGCTCTTTCGGAGATCACCACCTCACTTCATCAGGCTTCTTCCGAGGACAGAAGAAATAGTTAGCGCGCTGCCTTAAGGAGAACGAGTATGAGTTTGTCGTGGAGGGACGGTGGTCTTGAGCTCATACAAATTATTGTTTTTGTAGGAATTATAAAAGTCATTTGATATTTATTATGGCTAGATAAACAATTTTAAGTCACCGATAACTATTATTTGTTTGAGACAGTGTTTTGTTATAAATAAATATCAGCGAAACAAATAACTATTATTTTCAGATTCATACTATAAAATTTTTTTCAAAATAATTATGAGTGTGAAAAATTTGTTTATGTCTTGAAGTATGGAACTATTGCGGAATCCTTTTGGAAGTAGTCTGGAACTATTTCGAGACTTTTGCAGGATTAGTTTAGTACCATTTCGGAACTGATTCTTAAATAATATCGAACAAGCGCCAACTCTTCTTGATTTGCATACCAAGCCCCACTCGAATATTCGAGATTAACTTCTTTTAAGCACACAACTTTTCTTAACAAAGCATTTAAATGATTTACCACCGTAAAAACCGTGAATGAGCATAACATGAAAAGTGGCTTTTGTATTCTTCACTATCGCAAACCCAAAAGAAAGTGGATTTTTGGTTTGAAACGATTTTTTCGTCAAGCCTTGTAGTCAGCTTCTAGCGCGAAAAATCGAAATAATAAAGCAAGGCAAATGTTTATCCATATTTGTGTACCAAAATATTTGTATTAGAATAATATAGCTAATTTTTCCCTTCGCAGTGCAAGGTATTTACGATATGAATTGTAATAGAGGGCGCCACTGAAGGTATTAATTTGTATATATTTAAAAGCATAGTAGTTGAAAAATACGAATTGCGTACGTATAGCTGGAATGTGCTCTTAACTTTAAAAAGGAAATTAAATGAAATATGTTTGATTAAATGCAATTTGAAAATGCAGTTGAAAGGATAAATAAAAAGCAAATTCTATTTGATTTGCTACCTTGCTCAAAGACTACAGTATCCAACTGCGTTAGTTTTAAGTAAATGTAAATATAGAGTTACACGCAATAAGCTTTCTGCTTCCATTTCATTTTGCTCCACTCTATTTCCGGTTGGTTTTTTTTTGTTTTTTTTTTATTGTGCAAATTTATTTCGAAACAGTTAAGTAGCTTTATGTGTGCCATACAACCAACTAGACGCCTTGAAATATCCTTCACTAACACAAACACTCGTGCATTCTATGTAGCTAACTCGGCTCAAAGCTTGTAACGCTTAGAGCACAACAAAGTTTTTGAAGTGCACACACACACACACATACACACATACATGCATGCGTTCATATATGTACGTGGAATAGAATACAGAAATATGCGCTAAAATTTTCAACTACACTTGCTTTTGTTGCTGTTTCAACATTTTGGTGAAATTACCCATTGTTAATGTGTGTGTGTGTCTGTTTGTGGGTGTGCATGTGTACACATTTGTGTTTTTACCACAACCGCAATCATGTGGGCGCTGCAACGAAACAATTCAACTACATTTACTTCAAAATACTCAGTTTTTATTCCTACGTATTTTCATTCTTGCTGCTGCTGCTGCTGCTGATGCTGCTGGTACGGCTGCGTTCATGTTCTTCTACTTGTTACATACTTGTTGCAATTCGAGTTAATAAATATTTCAGTTGAAACAATGTAGCACTGCTGTTGCTGTTGTTGTTGCTGTTGCAAATGTTGCTGTTGTCTATAACTGCTGTTGCTTTTTACTCAAGTAGTGGATGTTTAGTTTGTTGTTGCTGTTGTTGTTGTATATGTTGCTGTTGCGCCAGCCAGTGTTTGCAAAATGCGCTTGGTGGTGGCGCCTCGGGCTGCTGCGACTCATCCTCCTCCACCTTCTCCAATTCAAGTTGATATTGTTGCCATTGCTGTTGTTTTTGTTGTTGTTGTGGAATATCTCCTTTCATCTTTTGTTGCACCAAAAGTGCTGTGCTTTCTATTTTGTGTAATTTGCTATACTCTACGATTGCAGTTGTAGATCCTGCTGCCATTTGCTGCTCTACATTTGGCTATTGACGCCTATTGAATTTGGCTAATTCTCATAATTCCGTACTCATTTCGCCGACTATTGCCCCCTGAAAGATGAGTAGTGAAAAAGTTTGTTAGCTTAATATTTAAATGCTGGGTATTTGTTTGAATAAAAAAATTTGCAAAGTAACGTTTAGTAGGCAAGTTGTTGCTTTAACTAAAAGGCAATGATTTGTAAATGTGTAATGATTTTTATGTTATAGAAATTGTGGGTTTTAATTGAAAATCGAATAGCGTGTGTGTGTGTGGGTTTGAATGAATGACTACATATAACTACAATTTATTAATTATTGCATTTATGTTTAATCTAGCGTCTTAGGTGCTATGGTTTTCTCTGTAAAGAGGAAAGACATTTTTTTGTCAGGGCGTATGAGTAACATTTACTGGCGGTGAGTTATTAAAAGCATAGCTATTTTAATCGTGTATAGTAAAATTTTATGTCTATATATATACGCTTGTGTGTGTTGTGTTAAATTATATATGCAAACAATATTTTGCTGCTAATAAATGGCTTTTGCTAAGTTCTATCGTGTACAGCTCTGTTGGTTCTATGGTGCTACAGTGCGTATGAGTAATATTTGTGTATGGTATCGAATATTTTCTATGTGTGTATTATGAATGGAGTGTAACACTAAGGGTGAATTTTCTAGAATATTTTAAATTTCGTACTAAATACCGCAAGCTACTATAAAATTATTATAAAAACGAAAAAATTAAAAAAAAAACACTTTCTGAAATGAAAATAATTTAATTAAACATTATTTTTTCTGTGAACTTTATTTAAAATAGTGTTGAATTAGAAGTTATTTAAATATAAGTATAAAGTACAAAACAAATATATTTGTATAATATTTATATAAATAAGTGCAGCTCAAATGTTCGCAGTACTGAAAATTTTTTGCTGTAAATCGGACGTGGTATGAATGGCGGAACATTTTTGAAGTAAAAGTTCAGTATTTCTTCCAAATCACCACACGACACTTTAGTGCGTTAAAAGTACTATGCAGATCAGTTATTTGAAAAGGCATAGATTCACAATACTTTGACCAGTTTTGGCTTCATCATTTCTTTATTTTATGTTTGTTACTTTTCTCTATGAAAGTCTAGCATATTTTATACGAAAAACCTTGTAAATCCACATTTCAAACTTTTTTGAAAAACTATTAAAAACACTAAGTTTCATCAAATTTTTAAAGCTTTTAATTAGATGTTTTCTTAGAATGCAATTTTATAGTCCTTTATATTTTAGCATATTTAAGTGAAAGTCCGAAGTAGCTAAATATTTTCGTTGATTTTTGATGTTTTTTTTTTCCGCCAGTGTAGCTCATTTTCTTCCATACAAAAAAAATTGTCGCACGTACTTTGCATGGAAGAAAACGCATGCAAAAATATTATGTCTTATAAAACTCTCTCTTCTACATCCCCCTATTTATATTTTTATAAAGTCGGTAACGAAATTTTATTCTAGTTCGCAAAAATACTTATCCATAATTTAAATTTAAATTTTGTTTTTAACACAGTACGTACACAGTTAAATGTTAATAGAATATGAAAATTGGCTTAAAATAAAGAAATACGTGTCTCGACGTGTTGCTGTAGTACGTCAGAATTTTGATTTTTAAGCTTTTTTTTTAATGATTTTTTTTTTTAATAATGTTTTGAATTATGACCTTTCCATTCTACCAAAACACGATAACAATAATCACAAACAACTTCTGGAACATACCATAAATTTGGAACGTATGCAACAACAAAATAGCCTTCATATCCAGTAACAACACTACGAGTTATATTACGAATATTTTTATTAGGAGCATATAAGCCATAAACAACACAAAAATGATTTCGATTTGGACAATTCATTTTATCTTACTTGATTGTTATTTTATTTTGTTTATTTATATTTATATTTAAAAACGTTTTTTTTACAGTTTCCCACCAAATAATAACATGTAATGTCAAAGCAAAAAAAATTGCTGCATTAGCTGTCATTTATAAAGTATGGTTCACTTTGTGAGTATGTGTGCGTGTTCCTAGGCTCTAGAGCACCCTCGTGCAATGAATGGCGGTGGCGGTCTTGGCGCAGAAGAATTTGAATTTGAATTAAATTAAACTTGGCCCAAACAGTATGGTTCATATAAAAATGTTATTAAAAGTACGTTAAGTAAATTTTAGTTTGAAATGAAATTAATGAAATATTAATAAAATAAAAGTATTACATTAGAAGTGAACCTCCACGGTCTTTTGCAGCTTAAAAATCGATTTTCTCAAAATCCTGACGTGCTACAGCAAAACGCCGAGACGCGTATTTCTTTATTTTAAGCCGTACGTGCAATACTTCATTAGCACTTTGATGCCAAATGCTCCTTATGGGCAACATTATATATTTTCGATCATTGTTCCTATAGGTTTTGTTCTTTTTTGGCTACCGGTTTTTTTTTCAACTCAAATTAATAAGTGTGAGCATCTGTATACGAACTAACAGCATAATAGGTGTTTATTTGCGAGCAATTTGTTTGCATACATAGAAAAGCGGAAAAGTTGTTCTACAAAAATTAAAAAAAGTTTTTATACGAAGCCTAGAATTGGTTTTACAAATATTTACTAGTAAGGTTAAGTAAGGGGTCGTGCACATATTACGTAACACTTTGAGAAAAATTGTTTTTATTAATCGTAGAATAAAATACAATACCAATTAATATATGTATGTTATATATTAGGCAAAAGGAAATCACATGCCACACTTCGTCACAAATCGCAAACTCCACCTAGCGCGTTACGTAATATGTTCGCGACGTCTAATACAAATTTTCATTGCTTATTAACTAAAACCATAATTTTCGGCTGATCTTAAATTATAAAATGTGTTTCTAATGAAAATCACTAGACAGACCCCCATTTATTCAAGATTTTGAATTTACAGTCGTCTGAAAGGCGGAATGTGACTAATCCATGGGAAATATTTCTCATATTAATGTATTGTTCAGATGTATAATTTTTTTTACAGGCTATGCAAAGCGTGTCAAGTCACTTAATTGTGTTGTAAACTCGGCGTTCGTATTTAAATGAATAATTTCCTTGTGTCTCTAGCCACATCAAAAAAAAGTTTTTAAATTAATAAAAATCATGAAGGAATCACTCAAGCTTTATCTTTCGTGATCTCATTTGTTTATATGATAACACTGATTCAATATTTTAATAAGATAAGTTATCTTAAGTAGACCGCCCAAACTGCTGAATTTGTACACAAGCGCTCCGATTATAAAGTTTAATATGAAAGCGGACAAACGTACAGCGGCAAGCAGTATCAAACATATTTTCATTAAAACAGACGCACGTATTTTCTTTCGAAACAAACAAACCTTTTGATATAAATAATATCCCTGGAATTGCTTTTACATTGAAATTTAATTTTCCAGCACCATAACAAAAAATAAATAAACAATATTTATTAGTACAAGAACAACTCTACTTGCACGTTTTTGTTTTGATTCGAATTTATTGGCATGACTTGGCCTAGTTAAGAAATTTGCTGAAATGCATAAATTTTCTGCTAATATTTCCATTAAATATAAGCAATGCTTTTCCTAAGACACTCCCATTGTAATAGCTGCAGTATTATACATACAACTACACATACATACAAGAAGAAACACATACCTACATAAATATGTTATGGAAGGCAGTAACCATTATGCCTATACTTAGATTTATTACGAAATTCTGTAAGGCAGCATGGAAATATTTAGGTTACTAAATTGGGATTAGAGAAAACAAATAAACAAATTTATCAAATTTCGGAAAAATAAAATAAAAAAACTTGTCTTGATTGAAAAAACTTAAGAATCTACGCAATAAATTCTAAAAATTTTATAAAACTACTGATAGTTTTGAAGCTAAAGTTAAATATGAATTATATATGGCCAATTTGAATTACTTGGATAAATTTTATATTTTAAAATCTCGCCTTAGCATAAAAATCTCGTGCCACGGTGTTTGTGGTCGCACTCCTCCGAAAAGGCTTGACCGATTTTTATGAAATTTTGTATGTAAATTTTGTCGGTATGAAATTAAGTCGCAAAGCATATTCTATACTTGGGGAAGGGTTGCCTCTAGAGGTCTTGTTAATCGACTAGTCGACTATTCAATTAGCAAAAGTTGTTTTAAAAAATAGTCGACTTCACCGAATCGACTAACCGTGTCCTTTCGACTTTTTCGACTAACCGCTCGTAAACTACTAGTCGACTACCCGTTCGTTTTCAATTTTTCGACTAGTTGTTGTGCTTATTGATAAAGCTCGTTTTCCAATATAATGAAATTTATTGTAAGTAGCTGTCACTATTCGAATAATTTCGTTTAGTCGATTTTCAGACTACTCAATGGTGAGCGGTTAGTCGAAAGTGAATGATTAATCGATTATCAACCATCAAAAAAGTTCTTAGACGACTAGACAACTAATCGAGTAGTCGGTAAGTCGGTTTTTAATAAATGCTCTAGTTGTTTTCGGTTTGAAAAGTAAAATTTCATTAAAATATGCAACAGTTATATGAAGTTTTAAAATAAGGATGTCAAGCGGTTTGCCTCTCTTAGAAGAGGTTCATAATTAACTTTTATGAGTGTTGCCACCTACTCGAAAAGCCAATTTAAATGCAATTATACACAAGTTATATGAGATAATGAAATTTCGATGAGAAACGAATTTTGTTAAATTGTACACGAGTATACAAACATTAAAATATGATTATCAAACAGTTT
This sequence comes from Anomoia purmunda, assembly GCA_951828415.1. NCBI lineage: Eukaryota > Metazoa > Arthropoda > Insecta > Diptera > Tephritidae > Anomoia > Anomoia purmunda. The sequence goes on from OX639993.1 coordinate 157,874,614, forward strand.
GTTTTACTGAGAAGGTTTATAGCTTGCTATATTTTGAAGAGAGTTGCCACCTGTTTGAAAAATCACATTTTTGTAAATTAAGTATATACGGGTTGAAAAATGTGGGGGAAGAGAGAGCTTATAGCGGCTATATTTTAAAGAAGGCTGCCACCTATTTAAAAAGTGAAATTTAATTCAAGAGTGTTAAGGGTGAAGAGAAGGTTTATAACAGCTATGTATACTTTAAAGAAGGTTGCCACCTATTTAAAAAGTGCAACTTTATTCAAGAGTGTTGCCACCTTTTTTTACGTCAAATTTCATCAAGTAATATACAAATTAAATAAAATATTAAAAAAAGAGTGCCAAGGTTCATCCCGGCGAGGACAAGAACTGTTATATTTTGGAGGGGTGCAACCTGTTTTTTGTGATAAAAACCGTAATGCGATTTCGATTACATATGCAAGTGGCAATTAATAAATAAATATTCGCTGGTCAACGTCTGCCAGGTTTTTCTAGTTTCTGTATACAAAATTGTTATCCTTCGGTCATTATTGTATAAAGATAAACTTGCGACCTCACTTAAAGAAACTGCAAATTCTTTCAAAACAAACTTTGTCAATGATGCTACATAAAAATATGAAGAAATTGACTTTTTGAGGTTTACCCATTTCCATTCTTTGATTTTAACTGAGGGATAAACTTTGTATGGAATTTAAAAATTTAAAGACTTCGAAATAAGCAGACGCATGCCAAATATCTGGGGTTTCTCTTGTATTACATTTATTTCCAGAATGTTGTTACTGTCATTTAACTTATCTCTTAAATGTGGTTGCTTTCTAAAAGAATAGAAGATTACTTGTGTTACACATATTTTCAAAGCTGGATACAAAAGCGATATTTCCAATTATCTTCCTATTTCTAAACTTACAAATGCTGCTAAATTATTCGAAAATATGTTTAGTGTTAATCTAAAATTCACTATTAAACAGCTCATTTCCCCATCGCAATATGGGTTTCTTCCAGGGCGCTCTATAGTAGTAAGTGGATATCATCTAAGCCTTTGTTAAATTTTCGCGTAGTGTACAGCTGAAGAAGTTAAATAAATTCGTGTTTCAGTCGATCTTTTTATACTCGATTCAAGTCCTATACTGCAAATGGAGTTAATCGTGGTGTTGTTGATAGTTAATATGATTTCATTATCATATATGACAAAGTCGGGAGTTGCTCAAAGAAGCATATTGGGTTTGTTATTTTTGCATACTTTTTCAAAGTTATAGTACTTCTTTTAAACATATTTTAAAAAATTGAAAATCACTCAGATTAACTTATTACAAGATTTGAGCTTTACTGTGATTTTATTATTACATCTCGAGCATTGTTCCAAAATCTAGTGATAAAATTGATGTTGTTTTTGATTCAGCGTATACTTTTCGATTCTGCACTACCTTATTCCCAATACAAGTTTTATATAAAGAGAACATTCAAGTACGGTCCAGAAAAATATGAAAGATATAATTTGTGAGAAAGTAGAAAAAGATACTGTTACTGCAAAATATCGATACCGGGCGAAGTGTATTGCTGTGACATTCAACGCAGATATATTTTTGAAAGAAATAAAATGAAAAAAAAAAAAATATTTAATTAAATATAACTATGAGCGCCAAACGAAAATATGAGGAATCTATAGCCTAACAATATTCTGGAAGGACATATTTTGGCAGGCAGTGGAATCTATCTGGAAAATTAACCTGGAGTTATTTAATTCACAAAAAAAAAATATTTTTTGTATTGACTTTGAATTACAGGTATCTTCCAAAAGTTTGCATTTTTATAAGCACCACTATTTCCTTTTACTATTTTCAAATATACTACATTCCTAAAAATTTAAATGGCATTTTTTTAAAGCGAAATAGCCCTTTCCATTGTACATATTATTAGTATGATAGTAAAGTGGGAAATACATATACATATGTAATATTTAAAAATTGAAAATTTTTTCTTTAAAAATTCAAGCCGGATTTGAATTAAAAACCAGCATGAAAGATATGAAAGGAAAACAGCAAATAAGTTTTGTTAAGATATCAAAAAATTTTACTGGACTTATCATCCGCACATAAAGAAGCAATTTTTATAATCAACTTTGGAATAACTGGCACCCTATCTTTGTGTAGCATATTTTAAGCTATACTAAAATTCTACGAATCACTCCGTGCGTCCCACTGTTAACTAGGAATTTTCATAAAGAAATTAAATGTGCTACGCACTTGCCCAGCAAGTCGTAGGTTGTGAGTTCGATTGCCGGTGGAGTCATGAAAGAAATCTGATGGGGAGACGTGGTGATCTTCGAAATAGCTATCATTTCTACCACTCCAGAGTGTTGTTGTCATTTTTCCAATATATTTTTCCTTATACTGGCCAAGAGCTCAAAAATTAGTACTGTCGTTCAAACCAGTTTTATTGAAATAAATTATATTTTTTTTTTAATTTAAACTACCAAAGCTTTACTGCGAATGACGGGTGGCATGCAAATAGACAATGCTGCCGAAAAACTGAATAAAACAGAAAGCTCTTTTTTCCAGCATTTTTGCACAAATATTTTTTAATGCATTTTCCCCCCATAACTACTGATTGGCCATTTATTGTGTGCCTGCATGAGTATGCATTTGTTTTGTTTCTTGTTTTTTTTTCTTTTGTAACTGCAGCCTGCTGATCGTTTACAGAAATTTTATTAAGTGTGAGCAAATATAATAAATAATAAATATTGCTTAAAAAGCGGCTGGCGGTCGAAGCAATAAAACGCTATAAAACGTAGAAAAATACGCAAGTAAACACGAACTGAAAATTAATAAAAAAAAAAACACGAACAAATAAAAGAAAATATGGCGACAATGCGAGTTTTTTTTCATATTAAAAATAAGCACAAAGTGTTTTTGAAAAGGCTGCGTGTAAAAAGACAAACGCAAAAGTTTGCCTACGGAACATGCAGACAGACAGACAGGCAGACAGATATAGTATAATATAAACATTGGGGAGGCGAACAGGGCAATGCAAGCTGTTAGAGAAATGTTTTCGACGCGTTTAAACGAAATTGCGCCGCGAAACCCAAAAGTGTGTTCGTTTGCACCGAAAGGAGTCAGTGTCAGAGTCAGAGTTGGCGTGGAGGCCTTCGATGGCAGAATCGTAAAGCAAAGTTGAAGGCGCAACAAAATTTATGGCTTCACTAATGTAATTACTTAATTTAATAAACAAATAAAGAATCCAAAAAATCAAAAAAAAAAAAAAATGAACGAGTTCGGTTTGGGGTTGACGAGCTGGTAGACCCCTATTTTACATACAAACAGTTGTACTAGTTACGCACACGAATGTGTACAAATAGGCGGCGAGTTAAACATTGAAAAAAAAAAACAAAAATCGTTGTACGTCAAGGGCAGACATTATTTTTTTTACCTCTTTCGCCGAACTGTAGCAGCGGTTTGTGTTTTTGCGATTTTGAATTTTCAACATTTGCCTACACTAACTTTTGCTTTCAATTCATTGTTTGTTTAGTTAATTTTTTTGTTACTGCTTACGATTTCCTTTTGTCTTGCTTGCTGTCAGAATATCTGGATTTATTGGTTAACGTAAAGCGTTATCTTTGAAAATTTGCGGAAAATTTCGGACCATTAAATTTATGTCTCTATTATTAGGTTTTTGAATATGTTGTTAAGATATCTAGGCGAGTAGAAGAATAAATATGAACTGAGAGGAATATATGTATATCAATGTATTAACAGATACATACATATGTATGTTCCCGATTCCCGATTTTTTTCATCACAATTTGTTTTGCTTTGTGGTAACTTTGAGTATTTTTGAACCGTTTCTTCACTCGTTAACAGGAGGTAATAATAACACGCAGTAGTAATTTTTTGTAGGCTTTTCTTTACCTACTACTTCTCGTGTATATAGTAGGCGCCAATGAAAAAAAAATTGCTCAGATAGAAACTTTATAAACTTAGTGATATTCGCCAAATTATAGAGCTGACCTGTAGTGCGAATCACTAACTTACTTTAACGATATTTGCATGGTTAATTCATCTAGCTGAAAACTTTAACGATGTTCTATTAAGCAGCCATTTTTCTTAACGATTTTCGATATCGACCAATCAGCTGTTGTCGTTAGCTAATCGATTGACGAAAACTAAACGACAACAAACATAATGTTGTTAACTCAATTGAGAAAAGAAAAATTCATGATTTCAGTTTATATAAAAAATAAATTTAAAATTCGATTATTTATTTTCCTGAAATTAGAAAAGGGAAGATTAAATAATGTCGTTTAAATTTTTGGAATATAATTTATTACGAGGTGACGAAGAAGTAAGTGCCCCAACAGTCGATTGAAGTTTGCTTCGGGATGTGGACAAAGCCTTTCAGTTGAATGCAACAAAATTTTAAAAGCTATATCGGTTATCTCCAGACTAGGCTGAAGACGAAATTACTCAGCTTGACAAGTATCCTATGACCCAAGTGGAGCGTAAAGCTGCTAAAAAATGTTTGCTTTAGCATCGTCACCTTTTTTTGTGTATGCACTATTGAGACCGTTGACTATACACATGTATCAATTTTGGCGCCAAAGAATCATGTGGAGGTTCATGCCAACCACCAGAGCTACTATGCAATTGTTGTGGAAATGGTAAAAGCAAACTTTTATCAAGGATTCCAGTATACAAACAGAAATATGGTTTATTTTTAATATAAAGCTAAATTAAACTAATATACAAATTTTAAATATAAAAGCTTTATACCCTGGAGCACAATGAAAATGAAACGAAAAGCATGCCATGTTTTCTTAGTTTCATTAATTCATTGAAAATTACAAATATTCCAAAATAAAAAAATTTAATATAAAACTATTCCAAAAACTCCGTATATTCCACAGAGTCCAGTTGATGATTCTTCTACCAAATCATACAGACGAGAGCCTGAAAAAAAATTATAAATATTTGTACTTTTGAAATAAACTAGAATTTTCATTTTAATCAAATATAATAAAAACGCTTTCAAATTTATATTCTACAGCACATACATATATTCTTAATTTTTTTTCATTCGAAAAGCCTTCCGAGGATTAAAGATTCGAGCCAGTTAATTCTTAGTTCTTCATAATACTAATAATATTTTTCGGACATATCATACTGCACATCGATAAGGAGTGATCCATGTATATTTGAAAGAACCATTTTTTTTATTATTAGTTTTTCGCAGTTTCGATATTCATTATCATTATGGTTCTGCAAATGTCAATTATCTTATGATTTATGCCCTCTGGGCTTCGAGTCTATAGAACGTTCGAAAAATGAGGGTTGAAAACCTTTTCAGTATTTAAAACTTTAAAAATAAATTTCAATAAATCGATTGAAGGTATTGTGCAAGTCCGATAATTTGTAATAGCAAGCGATCAGCCATACTTTACGAATTGATTATGAATTGGCAAGATTTTGATTTACTGTAATAAAACTGTGCAGAAATCAAAATATTAGATGAAGAAAACAAATCTTTTATTGGAAATGGTGTGAGAATCTTTTCTTTTGAATAAAATTTAATTTTTTCATATATTTAATTTTTACTAAATCGAGATATAAAAAATACATACACACATTCTATGAATTAACCCAAAAAAACTTTGCCGAAGGTATTGTCGAAAACAAATTTGAAGAATTCCCCTCCGTGGAAAGAATTATTACTGATCTCAATTGTACAAAAAATCATCAATTTATAATGCCTCTTTGCAAATTCAACAAATTTTATGTTATGGTTTTCAAATTTTTAATTCGCCTCTTTTGAAAACAAAACTGGGTATGCAGTTTAAAGCAATTTTAGTGCAAGTTTAAAGTGGCTACAAATTACGGTTGATTTTCGAACATTTTTTTACTGACAGAATTGCGCGGCTTATTCCGTTTGGAAACCAATCCGTTATATGGACGCATTTGCGGAGGAGCTTAAGAAAAAAATGTTATTGGCGGGGCACCCTGTATATTTATATTGGGGTAGTTTTTAAAATGAAATTAGCGAAATTCTTTATTCACACTCCTCAACCCATATCACATATAAATTTTGATCGCTATTGGAAGCGGTTAATGCTTATTACACAGGGAGCAATCCCACTATGAAAATTAGAAGTAAAATTAATTTTGTTTAACTGTTTTTTCGCTTTAGTCGAATATAGTATACACTAATACTAATTCTATGAAGCTTTATAGGTCATATGTAATAACTTCGACTATAGCAATATAGATATAGTGGTAGAGGTTTGAGAAATCAGATGTAAACATTTCCCTACTATTACTTTTAGTAACCACCCTAATGTGCATACATACACACATACATACATATGTATGTGCCCCGCGTCTTTTTGGCTCACAAAATTTCAGTTTAAATAAATCCACTCCACCCACCTGTCCCACTCCCATTTACTACAATATCGAAGTGGACCAGGGCAGCATCTTTCGGTGCTACCAAAAATAACGAAATTAGACTTTCGAAATATAACGTAAATAGAACGTTGCGCTAAATTTAACTAAGCTTTCGACGCTTTCGATACATTCGCCGCTTTGAATCTGCCTTTTATCTGTGCTACCTTTGAATATTCCAATTCCACTACAATCTTCTATAGCGTTCCGCATAACAACTATCTGCCAAAAGTCGAAAAATATTTCTAACGCAATTCCGTTGAGTTCCTTTTTTGGATTGCGCTGCTTTCAGTGCAAAATTGAATGGCTTGTTTTAATTCCTTTTTTTCTCTGTTTTTTTGTTTTTGGGATTCCTTTTATTTATTTTATTTATTTGCAAGTCACCGCCTGTGCCCATTAGATATATTTATTTCTTAGCGAATTTTCACTTCACTTTGTGTGATGAACTTTCACAGTTCATTTCCATTGCGCTGTGTTACGTGTCGTTTTGCTTTCAAAGAGTGTGAGCGTTCGTTCGTTCGTTGTTCGTTTCGCTCAACGTCCCTTTGTCCTTTTATTCTAGTTGGAGTGTCTGACGCGCTTTCCCCATTTTTCATTCGCATTTCCATAGCGCAGGGAGCTTTGCTATTGTTGTGATCTTATGCTGTACATATGTAGGTGAAGGAGTTGCTGCTTGTTTTGCTTCCTTTCGCGCTTACTTTTCGCTACTACTTTCAATGCAATGACCTATTTTTCAGCGAAATGTAGGTGTGCGATTTGCTGGTGTTTTTTTTTATAGTATAATATTTTTTTTTGTACTTTGCTGGCATTTCGCAGTCACTGATTCCTAAACCATCACGTCTTTTGAATTTTGTGCTAGTGTTTGCCTACTCCCCACTGTCTAGCGCGTACTATATTTTCTTCTTTTCTAAGGCTCTTCTCTCAAAAACACCACCCAACGCATAGAAATTGCAATTGTTCCTATTTGTTTTAATGAATTGTTATAGTGTGCCATATTTTGCTGCCGCTACTATCAAATTCTATACATTACTCCGCCATCCGTTTTTATGATTTTGTTTTTTTAGCAGTTTTTATCTCTTCACATTTTATACTAGCTGTAATGCGCCTTTTTTCTAGCCAATGGCATTTAGTTATAAAGCCTTTGTTTTTTTGGTTATATTCTATTAACAGAAATATTTTTTATGTGTTTTTAGGTCTGACTACAGACACTTTTGTTGCTCTTTTAGCTTTATCTGCTTTGGCTGCTATCAATGTTTGTTGGTGCCTAAAGGGATTCTTTTCATTGTTTAGTTTTTGTAGGTCATTATTTAAAAAACTCATTCATATTTTTATGGTTTATAGGGATATTTACGGGTGTAGATCTTCATGTACGTCTGTGGCATTTTAATGGCGGTCCAGTCAAAGCAACCAACTTTTATTATATATATATATATAAAATATTGTCGAAACAAGTACAGTGATGGACAAAGAAAAAGCGGGTCAATTTGTGGTAGTGATTTAAAATCTAAGTAGCGTTAATAAAACAAAATGTTTGATACAGAAAAGTACTTTTTATATACATTTTATTATTTAGCTACAATTAAAAGTTTAGTCTTGTTCCCCTTGGCTGAAAATAAATTGGAAAACGAAAAAAGCCCACAATTGTCTGAAGCGGAAAAGCCATAATCTTTTGCTTTGCGTTGTCAAAACATCTGTGTACGAAAAATGAGTGGAAAAGTAAGATTCAGCAGAACTACTGTGGGTGCTTTCCTTCAAAAATATGCCGAAACTGGATCTATAAAACGCAAAGCTGGTTCAGGGCGCCCGAAAAAGACCACTCCTATGGATGACCGCCATATTTATTAGACGATTTAGCATTCGGAACCAGTCCAAAATGGCTGAAGTTATTAAGAGTGAAGTTTAGGAACTAAGTGCAGTGAAAACAAATCCACGAACTGTACGACGGCGCCTTCAAGTAGCCGAACTGACTACCCTTTGGCCTGCTAAAAAAAAAAACCACTATTGATAGTGAAAATGCGACAAAAATGGCTTCAATGCGCTAAGATGCACAAAACCTGGATCAAAAAGGAAAAAGAAGAGTAATATTTTCCGACAAATCTAAAATTAACCGTTTTGGTTCACACGAAAAGGCTTAGGCTTGCAGAAGAATTGGCGATCGTTTCAATAATGGGTGCGTCAAATGTAACGTTAGGCAAAGGAGAGCCGGATAACATGGGGGTGTTTCTCCTACCATGGTGTTGGAGAGTTGACATTAGTGGATAGAAAAGCGAATGCAATTAAATACCAACAGCTTTTGCAGGAAACTCAAAACCCTTCAACAGAAGAGCACCGTTCCCGCAAGAAGGACGCGATCTTTCAGGATGATTCAGTACCTTGCCATCGAGCCAAATCGGTAAGTGATATTTTTTATATTATATAACCCTATTATCTATCTACTTGCAAAAAAAAAGTAAATTATCTACTCAATTTTTTTTTGATAAAAAACTATTTAGCAGACTTTGGTGTTTTATAACTAGACTTACTTGGAAGAAGCCCTGATCTACACCTCATTGAAAACCTCTGGCTTGTTTTGAAAGTGCGGATACAAAGAAGAGACCCTAAAATTTATTAGATCTTGATTAAAAACTTTTGTTATAACGGTATACCGGCAGAACTTTTAGAATCTTTAATTGACTCCTTGCCTGAATGGATGAAAGCCATTATAAAAAACAAAAAAGGATACTACAAAAAATATCAATAATACCAGTTTATAAAACAAATATGAGTTTTCTATTGCAAGGCGTTTAGTTTTAAAAACATTTTGTATAAATACTTGACTGTAAATGGAAATGTCACTAGCATTTTGTTTTGGCTTTTAATAAAAAGAAAATGCAGAATAGTATCATCTGCTGGAATCTAAAAAACCCATGTTAGAAATACTTATACGAAACGTGTCTCAAGACAATATTTTATAAATAATTCCTTTTTTTAAATGAAGCCAAATTATCGCAAATTTTTAGGCTCCAGTGTTTTGTTGCACGCTACTGTATATGTTGCTCGTAGTATGCTACTATAAATGCCAACTCATTCAAACTTATGTGCGTCATTTTGTTGTCAAATCGTCGCATTTGTTTCTAGCTTATATTACGTCAAACCCTTTTTTTTAGTCAAATATGTACGAAAAATGTGGCTATTCAAATGAACTTTTGACTATCAAAATAAAACCGCTTTACATATCGCTCACACAACTCAAATATCATTGTATTCACTTTCATTTGGTTGCAAGTGGCTGTGTGTGTGTGTGTGCGCACTCTGGAAAAAGGGTTTACCATATTATTGTGCCACTTTCCACTTTATCGCTTTGTCACAAACAATAGCGTTATTCAAAGTTACGCATTTGTTGTACCTTTTTGAATAAAGTTTGTGCGATATGAATATTTTTGCTTATCGTTCGGTTTTCCTAACTCATACATTGCGTATGAGTGACCTTGTGTGATGTTGAAACTTTTATTGCTAACACTCATACGCCATGTTGTACCAATTTTTTTTTATTTAGTTATGCTAACGGTGTGTGAGAAACAACTTAGATACGAACATTTTTATGTCTAACTTATGTGCTGTTTATTTTCTAATTTTAGTGCAGTGAGGTGTGTTTTATTAGGGGCATTCGGTTGGCAATTTTTTCACAAAAGTTATAAAATATTTGTGCTTTGAATTTTCAATGTTGTAAATAAACGACAACGGTGCTATTGTTTATTAAACGTACATTTGTCAAGGTATTTGTGAAAGTGTCAAATATTGTGGTTGTTTTAATGAGCCGCAGTGTGAGCGTTGCAGTAAGTGGCAAAGTGGTTCTTTAACTGAATTGATAAGCAGTCCTGGTTATACCCTTTCCTCATTGCTCAGTGACAGCAAAATGACTTATTTTCCATCGGGTCGCTTCCGACGATTTTCTAGTGCATCTGAGTTGGCATTGTGAAGCAGTTATGATGTAGAAATAGGAATACAAATATTTTATCTAGGCAGGACATCGTCTGACTGGGTTCCCGCTGAAAGTAAGGGTAGAGATCTTCTGGCGAATTGTGCATTGCTCTTAAGGAGGTCTCATGATAACAACTAGGTCACCTCTGAACAAAAAAATAGTACATTTAAAGTGGCATAGTCTTTGTGGTCAAACGGCTTATCTTAATAGTCAATATATTTCCAAACTTTTCGAGGGGCGTTAACATGATATTAAATCACGAAAGTTGTTTAGTTTTGTGTCTCCCTTGACTCGCCTTGACTTTTGTCTTTAATTTAATTTCACAGATCTTGTAGTGGCATGCGATTTTTCTTTAATGTTGCGAGCTATAATATGCTAGTTCGGTGTCGGGATATTGGATTCAGCTTTAGTACTATAAATATTTTTTAAAGCAAATAATAGCACTAAATCACGACTCTTGGGGTTTATCGCATTGATTTTAACGATAATTATAAAACGTATATTCAAAATTACGCTAAAATGTTCACACAAATCAAATCATAACCTACACTTGAGATGTTGTTTTTAGCGTTCAGCGCTTCCAAGCTTTATTTTTGGTTTAGTTTATTATTTGTTTAGCACCTTGAATTGCATACTACTATTCTAATCCTAAGTCAGTTAACCCAATATTGGAGGTGCATTTGTTCCACTCAATGGATATTCGTACGATGCCAAAACTATGCCGCATCTATATATATTTCTTATAACAGAAATTACTACCGACAAATAACGACAGACCAGAGTGTAAATTTCTGCCAAGACATAAAAAAGCTGTAAGTCAAAATTAAGACTCGAATAAAAAAACAGAGGTGACGGGTGACCTAATCCAAAAAGTGTGTAGTCTTAGAAGAAGTATGAAGAGATTTTTATATTATAAGCCTCAAAATAAAAGCTTTTCAAGACTTAACAAAGTTCGTTGATCTTGGAGTCAAATTCTACCCAAAATTTAACATTAAAAGAACATAAAATATACTTTAAAAAAAAAATTTTCAATTAAGCTGAAGCTCAATGACATTGTCACAAATCTATTTTTGAACAAAAACGATTATCTTGAAGTGATATGTAGTAATCAAGGCGATATGTAAGAAAAATGATGTGTTTTTCCATTTTATGGTTAGAATTCTACCCTATTCTCCTACGGTTGATCCACAACCTGCTAAAATGGCAGTGCCAGATGATCAAATCGGACGTGTACGATGCGAAGGTTATTACAAGGAGATCACAAGAATGAAAAACAGAGCATAAGTGTTGCTTTTGTAAAAATCAGCATCCATGTGCATACAATATGCGCCAAAATATAAGATATCTCATTACAGGTAGAAATCTACCCAAAAGTGAAAAGTCGCATTTTAAGGTTGACGAACGGTTAAATCACTTATAATTATTATGAAAAAACTTGTATAGCTTAAGGAGTAAAATTAGAGTCTTGCAAGATCTAAAAAATTTAAATCGCTTACGTTCAATGTGCAGTTTAATTCTCAAAAAAGTTTTACAAGACATAAAAAACAAAATTTAACTCATTTATAATCATTGTACAAGTATTTTTCTAATTTGGGTCTCAAAATATAAGTCTTTTAACACTTTTAGAGTCACGAATTTGACTGACACATATTCATTATAAAAGTACTTTTATAGTTTAAGGCACAAAAAAAAAGTCTTTCAAGTCTTTTAAAAAATTAATCCGCACAAAATAATTATAAAAGTGCTTTTATAATTTAAGTCACAAAATAAAAGCCTTTACAGTCTTTTAAGGATTTAGTTCGATCATAATCATTATGAACATACTTTTTTTAATTTAAGTTACACAATAAAAGTCTTTCAAGTCTTTTAAAATTTAATCCGATTGTAGTCATATAGTTTTTTAATTTAAGTTAAAAATAGAAATCTTTTTTTAAGTCTTTTAAGAATTTAAGCCAATTAAAATCGTTATGAAGGTACTTTTTTGATTTAAGTCGCAAAATAAAAGTCTTTCAAGCCTTTTAAGAATTTAGTATCATTAAAATCGTTATGGATATACTTTTTTGATTTAAGTCACGAAATAAAACAGCTTCAAGTCTTTTAAGAAAATACTCTTTTAATTAAAGTCACAAACTTAAGGTCTCTCAAGTCTTTTAAGAATGTACATAGTCCAATCAAAATCATTATGAAGGTGCTGTTTTATTTCAAGTCACAAAATAACAGTCTTTCGAGTATTTTAAGAATTTATTTTGATCATAATTATTATGAAAGTACTTTTTAATTTAAGCCACAAAACAGAGGTCTTTCAAGTCTTTCAAGAATTTAACTCAATCATTATGATTATGAAAGTAATTTTATTATTGAAGTCAGAAAATAAAATTGTTTCAAGACTTCACGAACTTAGCTCGCTCATAATCATTATAAAAGTACTACTATAATTTAAGCCACAAAATAAAAGTCATTCAAGACTTAAAAAATTAACGTGTTAATAATCATTGCGAAAACAAACTTTTAGAATTAAAGTCGCAAAATAAAACTTATTCAATACGATAAAAATGTAACTCACTAATCATTACTATGAAGACTTTTATAATTTAAGTCCCAAAATAAAAGTCGTTCAAGAATTTAAGAAAAGTATAATTCAGTCGTAATTGTTATAAAAATACCATTTTCATTAAAATCTCAAAATAAATGTCTTTTCAGATTTAAAAAATATTACTCGCTTATAGTTATTATAAAATGACTTTTATAATTTAAGTCTCAAAATGAGAGTCTTTTAAGATTTAACAAATTTAGCTTAGTCTCAAAGACTTAAAAAATGCAACTCGGACATAATAATTTTAAAAAGACTTGTATGAGTTAAATCTCAACATAAAAGTATTTAAACAATTTAAAAATGTCAATTTGTTATAATCATTAGGAAAGTACTTTTTTTAAGTCCAAAAATAAGAGCCTTTCAAGTCATACAAAAATTTAACTCGCCCATAATCATTAACAAAGGACTTCTATAAATAAACGAGCTTTAATTTAATGCTTTTATTTTTATGTCTCTGCCCTAAAGTAATGTTTACTTAAAATCGTTCATCTACACATCTGATTGACAATTCCAAGTACACTCACTTTGGTTCGGGAAAAATGTAGTCCACTTAAATTTCCGCATATTACAAACTTGTCTTTCACATTTCCATAGTGATTCTTTTGTGCTTATTTCAATTTTAACAACACATTTATTTCCTTTTAAAATTTGAATAATTTCGGTTTACTCTACCACACACACACACACACACAAACTTTACATACTTCAATTCCTCCCAGCATAGAACGATTTGGGCATGCTTTTACTTTCCGCTCATTTTGGCGCGTAACTGAAGTCATTAATAAATTGAATTTGCATCGTTAGTAACCGTGAAAATTCTCGAATCATTCACCCCATCCACTCCTCGCACCCCGCCCCATCAATATGAAGATGCACAGTCACTGCCAATAACTTCGAAAGCTTCGTTTAACGTCAACTTTCAATCGCCCTTTGCCATGTGCACGGCTAAGTAAATTATTTACAGTACAACTGTTGGCTTTTGTTCTTCTCCCTGTCGAAATCTTCGATTTTAAAATCAATTCCGCTGATGGCTGGCTGAGAGAAAGATCGTACTTCCACTTCCTTTACAATCTTTGGCGTTTTCTAGGCATACTGTTGTCTGTATTTATTGTTTGTTTTTTTTTTTTTTTTGCCGCCGAAAGTAAAAGTAGAAGACGCAGTGTTGAAATTTGAAACAATGACTTTTTTCTGCCTGCCAGAAAATTGAAAGTTGATTTTTTATTGTTTTCTTTCGTAGGCCGCATACAAAAATTCGCGAATTGAGTTTCCTTTTCTAAGTCTGTGTGTGTGAGCTATAAATATTTGCGCACTTCTTATTTTCTCATGCATAAAACAGACAATGAGGCGGCCTGGCAAACTGTAGAGAATTCGGTAGTTCTGTAAGAGAAAAATGAACTCAGTGAAATCGCGAAATCACTTTCTCAAATATAAATTGAATGTGCTGCCATCGACTGAGAGCAAAGAAATCCAAATTTCCCTATGGTGTTATCTTCGCTTCTTCCATCACATTTTCTGCATTTTTATTTTTATTAAGTTTACGTTATACCCTTGTTTTTAGTGGTCTTTAAAGCCATGTGGCGCTGAGAGTTTACTATGATATTTTTGCTTTGCTTTGCTTTTCTTTTAACAGGCGTACTGCTGTTTCGATTTTCGGTCTGCGTAAACTTTTTTGCCATAATTTTTTTCGAATGTTTTTTTTTGTGCTTTGTTAGAGTGTTGTTAGCAGCCTTTTTTATGGCCAAAAACTTTGCCTGTTTTTATGAATATTAATATTTTATATGCATTATGTATACAAACATTTGCAGATTTTTGTTTGTTTTACTTTTGATACTTTTTATTTGAATTCATTTGCCGCTTTGTTGGTAGTGTTTTTTTTTTATACATTTGTGCTTTCATGAATTTTGCATTTGTCATTAATTTTGCAAATTATTGTTGTACTTTATGTTCACAGTGGGTTTTTGTGATGTTTGACATTTAAAGCTTCTAACTTTGAAAATTTATTTAGCAGCAAATTCATAAATTACAAAAGTACCTGCTGTGGTAATTTTTGTAAACTTATATACACAGATACGTATGTATTTGAATTGAAAGTAATGGAAGCGTGATAGTTAATAGCGTCGAAAATTAATTTATAATGAACAAATTATTTAAATGCCAAAAAAATTCCATAAGAGGTTAAGAGAATCGGGGCGGTGTGTCTAAAAATTTGGTTTGAGTAGTACGTATGAGGAAAAAACATTCACGGTTAATAAAAATTAGCTTCTGTAAGAGAACTATGCTATCTACGAGTATTATGTCAAACTAAAACAAAAAACAAAAGTAGAAACCCCTTCCTGCAACCATTACCACTATTGTTCTATTCTAAGCCATTTAAGATAGCCATTTTGGTTCTCATAACCTCATAATGATACACCCCATGCTCAGTCCAAATTTTTTTCATGTCACTATTTTATAACCCTCAAGTTGCCGTTAAAGTTCAAATTTCTATAGTTTTTTCTTTACATATATTGTGCATTTATTGAAACTCTAAAGAATTTTGGGTTTAACCCAACTAAAATTTACGTTGAATTAAAACTGATAAACCGATTAAAATGCGTCCAAGGTTTAGGTGTATTTTAATGTGATTTTTGCATTGAAGTTTAGTTCATATTGGGTGAGAAAGTGGCCTTTGAAAAATGAAAAGTGTTTAGTTAGTATTATTTATTAATATTATAGTAATCAAATAATGAAAAACTTAAAATTTGGCGCAATTAACGAAATGAACCCTGAAAGTTATCGGAAATGAACCTTAAACGCCATTTGTTTGAATGTTACACTATGGTTTTAGAATATTTCTTGTATGCTAAGCAAAACAACTTTGTCACATAAAATTTTCGCAAATTAATTTGGTCTAGTAACGTCCCAAAAAAAAAACATTATTGTGAAAAATGGATATTTCTAATGAATATTTTCGTGCTATAATTTTTTACAATTTTAAGTGTAGGTTAAGACAAAAGCAAAGCATGTAACGGTAACGGTAGTCTCAAAATCTAACGTCACGACATCTTAAGCTATATATGTATCTAAAGCAGACCTTCATGGCACAGTCAGAGCTACGACGACGTGAAACAACTGGCTCAGTTCCAGGTACATAAGAGGAATAAGCGTTTAAAAGTTGACTTATTACCTGATTTCGCTCATAGTTTTAACTAAATTCAAGCCAATCCAAAGTTCGAATTTGAATTTAAAAGGCATGTAATGTTTAGCTCATGTAACCAGGCACTGCCATTAAGTAAAATAGGACTTTTTCATTTGTTGTTAGCTAAATTGTATTAGGAAATCCGTATTGGTTTGAAATAAAAAACAACAGAAAACTTTTTGACGTATAATACGTCTTAAGTTTTTATATGGATGCCCTGCACAGATTATTATAAAGGGTCTTGCAATAGGGACGATACAAAAGTAGACCGATAGTGTCAGCAAAGGACGCCATATTTTTCCCCGCTCTTTTGACATTTCTCTTCAGTAAGGTTTGACATTTCATCATGGAAAGATGTACGACCCAACAACGAGTCGAAATTATTAAAATTTACTACCGAAATTCGGAGTCAATGGCCTCAACTTTAAGAGCGCTACGTCCAATTTACGGCCATCGTCATTTCTGGCTGAATGGCTTGGTCAATAAGCAAAATGTGAGTTATTGGACAGGCAGCAATCCACACGTACTCCATGACTCAACATTGCATCCCGAAAAAATTACGGTTTGATGCGGTTTATGGGCCGGCGGCGCCATTGGTCCGTACTTCTTCCGTTATCTCACGAAATTACCCAGTCAATTGTCCGCCTCGGTCGTGCGATTTGACGCCGTTAGACTATTTCCTGTGGGGCTACGTCAAGTCTATGGTCTATGCCAACAAGCCAGCGACGATTGATGAACTTTGTACGAATATCGAACGTGAAATTGCAGCAGTATCGGCCGATTTATGCTTGAAAACCGTCGAAAATTGGGTTCAGCGTCTGGACTTCTGCAAGCGTGCCCGTGGTGCCCATGCATAAGAAATCGAGTTCCATCCATAATGGCATCGAATGTACTTTCACAGGAATAAAGAATTTAATTCATATCCGAAACCGTTTTTGTTTTATTTAAAAAAAAAACTTTTGTAGTGTTCCTATTGCAAGACCCGATAGTTGTAATTTGAAATCTTTTCAAAAGTGTAAAAATATAAGTTGATTTGTCTAAAAATTTGAGGATTTTGAAATTGTAAAATTTAGATAGATGCATTTGGGAAGGTTATCAAAAACTTGTCTACGTTAACTACGTTTGAAAGCAAAAAATAGTTGAACAAATTTGTTTCCCTTATTTAAAAAGCAAAGTTTGGATATTCCTCTTAGTAAATTAAAAATTCTTCTTATTTCTTATCGTTTTATATATGTTGAGTTTATTTTGGCACAAAATAAATTTCAGCCATCATTTAACTAAACACAAACATGATTTTCATAAATGCAACCAATGCAATGCAATGTATCCAATATAAATTACTAAGGCAATAAACAAACATTAATTTTCCGATCTTTTTTTATTTTCGACTACTAGTGAGATGCCACATATGATTAGAGTTATGTAATCTAAGAATGTTTCTCTATTTGGATTTTTTTTTGTATGTTAATAGTGGACGATTCCCCTCTATTTCTAGTAAGGGTAATCAAACTGCATTATTATGTCTGCCTCCAGGAAAATTTTCGGGGTTTTCACCTTATTTTAAGCTTTCTAACTTTCTAACTTTTTTTTCTGCAAAATTTATTTGGCGAAGAAATGGCATAAAATAGGGTAAAGCGACTGAAAAATTTTCTCTGTAAGCAAAATTGAGGCGCGGATTCTAATTCAATCTGCATACAGAGTTGATGAAAGCAACATAACGCTCGACTACACATTTCGTTCTTCACTTTTTGTGAAGAAAGTTTATAAAAAAGTCATACAGCAAAAAGTAGCTTGCTTTTTTTCACTTCGCTTTTAGATGAAAACTTTAGTTCAAGAGGATTTCAATAATGAACAATATCTAAAAAGTTTAAAGTTGTTAGCATCGTTTTTTAAATATAAGGATATATTCATTGGCTTATAGCCAATGATCAAATGATTCAAAAAAATTGAAAAAAAAACTATTTTAATGCGAAATTCTTATTATACTCCAGATTTGATATAATTGTGGCAAAGTGGCAGCTATAACTGATAGCACGACAAAATGTGATGGTGTTGGTCTGTCTATGCATTATACTTTGAGGAAGTTTAAAGTTGCTCAATTTCAGTAAAACAAAAGGAAGATATTTAATCAAACTCAGCTCCACTCGCAGCTATATTTTAAAATGCCGCGAGTGAACCTTTTTCTGAAAAAACCTACCAAACCATTGTTTATAGTTTAATTGAAACTTTTACATACTTTATTGCGGTAACACAAATGGCTTATAATAACATATGCGGTACAAAACTGCGACACCAATTATGTTTTTTCTTCTTCTTTAATTCTGATTACTATTTGTGCGTAAAAGCTTTTTAAAGGTGCATAAAGTTTGAAACTTGGATTTAAAGGTTTCTGCAGGGTCCAAAATAAAAAATAAATGTTGTCTAAAATCTGAAATTTAGCGAAAAAGGTTTTTCATAGCAGTTGCTAGATAAGAATTACTTTTTCATTATCAGTATGAATTATTTTCCAACGTTGTCTGTTTTTTGTGTTGCCAGATAACTGTTATACAAGGGTTATATTTTTTCTGTTGCCATTTAGAGTTATTTGCCAACGTTTTAGCGATAAAACTTATTGCTGTTATGGCCCTGCTTTTTTTTATGAAACTAACTAAATTTTTATAAAAAAAAATTCAAATAACCTTAATTTGGTCTTTGGGTCGAAAGCGACACTTAAATTATACTCTTAAGCAATTTTTATTCAAGTTTTACCATCAGCTCGAATTTAATAAAATTTTCCACTTCGTTGGATTCTTTCGATTGATCGATGTAAAGTTGCACTCGATACCCTCGATGTCAACGAGAAAATTTCCTTTATGGTAGATGAACGTAAATTTTGATTGTTTTTGCGAATGGCGAACTTATTTCCGAATTATTTTTTTAATTTGTTTTTATTTTGTATTTTTTATTATACTGTTTGAACAATTTACAGAAGGGTAATTTAAAAATTAAGATATGGTTTCATTTTTACTACCAACAATTTTCAGAAATTGTAAGGGTTGATGTTGCCATTTTAGCCTTATTTGGCTAGATCTACTTTTTTATTTTCTTTCAGCCAGAAAATTTTAATCTTGCCTCTAGCTTTTTTAAGCCTTCCCTCTACTGCTGTAAATCAAAATGTCTTTGATTACATGATTAGTTGTTGTTATGTATAAGTGTATTAATTTAGCCCAAGGCCAGGAACCTTGGACTGTGGCTTGTCGAATTTTAGTTTAGGATAAAATAAGTGTTTTACTCATATCTGGCCTTGAGTTCAATTAATTAATACATATATGTTTTTGATTACTTAATTCATGAAAAATGTAAATTCGATACTAATAAAATAAATACCATCGAAATGCAATGGGAAAAAATAAATATCTGCAATCTACTGTAGCATTTCGCGCAGAGATTTGTACATATAAAAACGCGATTGGCGAAAATCCTTTTACTACCCTTTGTAGTTTTGTTGTTGTTAATTTTTTAATCTTACACTTCAACAATGCAGAAGTCAAACGATTTTTTAGCATTGTCAAAATAAAATAAAGAAATGAATTATTGTTATAATGTTAAATGCAATTTTTAAGTATTAGACAAAGGCTTGAAGTAGGAAGAAAAGTTCTGTCATGATTTCGCAATGGAAAAAGAACTAATTCAAATGATGAACATTTCTTATATATACTTAAATTTATCTGATGATTATCTTATGTGTTGTAAAACTATATGAACTTATTTTGAGTATAAACAAAGTACATCGATACCTCTTAAAAATAAATTTATTTGAAGCTTATGAATTCAGTATCAATAAGCCACAATTCTTTAAAATTTGTAATGAAGTGGTTATACAAAAAAAAAAATTGTTTTTAATTGTTGGTTTATATGTTTAGTCTCATATGAGTTTTGATTTGATCTTTTGGAGCCTTTTAGTATTGCTTTTTCGCCTTTTTAGTTCTTTTATTCTGCCTATTTAGCTTTCTTTCAAATAGTTCTGGCAATGCTGGTGAAGGAGGACAACGCAAGTTTTTTTAAGAAGCACGTGAAGATTAAATAATGAAAAATAAATGGTAACAACTTATCAATATCACTTATTGTCTTTCTAAATATGAAATATATTTTATTTGTTAGTTTTAGTATACCTTCAAATATAACCAACGCCTAAAATAGGTGAAGGCACAATTGCACCAATTATAAATCATACAGTGCGATTCAAGGGTTAACATAATACGAGTTTTTATATAAGGAACATGTACTCACACACACACACATATATATATGTATATATGCACATATATTTGAATAATTTTTGCTATGCATTACCATTCAATATTGTTGTTAAATTTTGAGCTTCAATTTAACTTCATTAAAATAATATAAAATCAATTTTATAAATGTTATAAATTTTTTTGAGTGAACTAAGTTAGATACATTGAAAAAGTATCCTACCTAGGATGGATATACAACTTCAACAATAACTAAATACAGTAACTAATAACAAACTCTATAACAATACAAATATATTTGTGTATAATTATATAACTAAATTATTTATACGACTATATTCATGTGTAGGAGATTACTGAGAGCCTACAACAAAAATTAAACTAAATTTTTTTTTTTTCTTTTGGTTTACTTACCGTCGACTACTCTGTATAATTGGCGAGAGTATTATCTCAAGACTGGAGGAAATATTTGGATTCATTTGATTTTGTAGTGTGCTCAAATTCGCATTGAAATTTTGCATTAAATTTTGATTGCGATTTTGCGCTAGAACATTTTGATTCGAATTCGAAGTAAAATTTTCATATTGATTTTGATTCAAATTTAGATTTGAATGCGAATTGTTGAAGCGATTGCGATTAGGCGTTGAATTGGCATTCGGAATACTACTACTACTATTGGATGGGGATGTGTTGTTGCTGTTTGTGCAGGGGTTATAGGTGGGCAATATGTTGTTGGTATTTGTATTCTCATTCACATTGATATTGGTATTGTTGTTGACATTACAATTATCCAGATTATAATTGGCTAGATGTGAATCACAATCAGAATCGTCGTCGTCGTTGCTGGCAGCAGCTCCCATGGCTTCAATGCCATTGCAATTGTAGTTGTTGTTGCCGTTGCCACTATCAGCTGGCGAAATTGGCACTAGCCCATCATTTACGTTTAGCTCTTTATTGCCTGCATTTACATTCTTGCCGTAAGCCTCTTCCTCTTCAGACGCCTGTCTCTCGGGGCTTTTGTGCAAATCCTCTGTGCTTTCCTTCTTGTACTGCTCCTCTTCACCTTCGTCGTCTTCATCTTCTACTTCCTCTTGGACATCAGCAAGTTCTTCTTCATTTAGTTCATCGATGCTGTCTTCGCTGCATGTTGAGGATTGTGTTGTGCTGGTTGTTGCTGTTGTTGTTGTTGTTGTTGATGTTATTGTTGTGTTGGATTGATTGGTATTGGTGCACTATTTATTTCAGTTTTGGGTATTTTTGCATAGTTTTTTTTTATTTTTTTTGTGGTGGTTGTTAAAACAAATACGAACGTGACGAAAAGAAAATACAATGGGAAGGGTTGGTTGTTGAATCATTGAATTTCAAGGTGAATTTGAAATAGTGAAAACTTTTACTTTTCAATACACATTCCACGAGCAATACATTACATACGGGCAACACAAAACAAAAAAATACATGAAGAAAATGACTATGCAGGCAATATGATTTGATTAGAGTACAAATATAGAATATTCACATGCGACTCACACGTACAAACATAGATATGTAGATTTAGACACAAAGACGTGCATTAGCCGTTAGTTGGGACAAACACATGCGTTATTTAATTTCTGAAAGTAATCAGTTATTTAAAACAAACATGAGTACAAGTAATATGCGAGCAAAAAATATTAAATACATAATCACACAAAATCTTACTTAAATATTTTAACATTGACACTAATAAAGACAAATTTTTATTAGACTTTCTGTTAGCTTATAATATAATTTCCATTTGATATATCTGCATGAAATTTGAAACAAATTTATTTATAAACTAGTGTAGCTTCATTGAGCTCGAGAGTAATTTTGATTAGAGAATATTTTGAGAAAGCAACCGATTTTCACACGGTTAGTGATTGAATTCTGGCCTAGGGGTTAAACCTTGGTAACAGTTAGAAAGAAACAAGCCTGTTGAGAAGATGTAGGATCGACGAAATAGCAGGTTTCCCATCTATCACTTTGAAAAATTGTTGCTTTCTCATAATATTCCCTAATAAAAGAAAAACACTGGCCTCGAGCTCATTAAAATTACAGCAGTGTCTAAAATTTAAGGCCAAACATAATATAATAATTACAACATAGTCCGATATTATTTCGATCCTTTTCTTTTGGGACTCGTAGCAATTCTTAACAATAAATTTGCATCAACTTTTCTTTGTTGCAGCTTGGCTCAAAAACCGATGAACAGATTTCAAGCAAATTAGGGCAGCAAATTCCTTAGGCCCGTGGTACGCTCATAAGCTATATTTTAATCCGTTAGGTGGCGCTTAACTCGAGTTATTCAGTAAAACCGTATTTATGATCCGATATAAAGTTATACTAGAAAGATATGGTGCTGGTGCAATAAAAAATACTTTTATCAAAAATAAATGCGATAGGTGGCGCTAGGGGCGAGTTATTCACAAAACCTGTATTTATGATCCGAAAAATGAATAATGTGGGTGCAAGGAGAAATCTTTTAAGAGAAAATTGGTCCGAAAGGTATCGCTTAAAACGAGTTATGCAGAAATTCCATATTTATGATCGAATATTGATGGTATTAGAAGAGTATGGTGCTGGTGCAATAAAAATTACCTTAAGAGGTAATCCTACTTTCGTTTTCGTTTTTTTTATTGTCTTAAATGCTGCTACAGTTATCGCCCAATGATATTCAAAAGGTTTTATGCAAGGGCAAAGTCCCGAAGACATCTGAAAAATCGATTTTTCAGAGTAAAATTACATCACCGTTCCACTCGTAGTTACGCGCGCTTAAAACTTCATATGCGTTCTACTCAAAACCATTTTTTCTCTATCCGGAACACTTACGCCTACAGTTCTTAATGGATTGGTTTGAAATTTTTTGTGCAGCGGACATTGCAAGATATTTCAATAAATTTAAATTTAACAAATTTATGTCTGTTTTTGCAACGAATTTTACGTCAAGCACAATTTTTTTCATCTAAATCGACGCCATTTTTTGAAAACCCAATATTATGCAAAAATCCTACGATCTTCACTTGGCTTTCTAATGTATTCTTTCTTTCTTTCGTTTTCATTTTTTTGTTCTAGGTGTAAAATTGCGAACGAAATGGTTCCGGCCAATTAAGCTATAAAAAAATCTTATTTCTTTGCAACAGATGCTGTGTCGACATATTAATTTGAAAAAATTCATAAAAATTTTGTTTTACATACCTCAACATATATAGAAATATATACCTACCATTAGGATTTTATATAAATTCCATTATTTTTTGTTATTTTATTGTACTGCCATATAAATAAGATGCATTAAATGGAAAAGGGAGTCCAAAACTAAAATTTCAAAAAACTTTCGAAAATTAACCGAAATTCTTCCTCAGACTTGCACGAAATTACGCTAAGATCAAGTGTCCCACAAAACAACAAAACAGTAGTTGAAAAGTTTGAAAATTTGATATTATTTGATGTGTTGTTATAAATTTTGTACAAAGTTAGAAATTTTTATTTACATATATACTTTTGTTGTTATAGAATGAACTGAGGTTGTATTAAAAATTAACAGAAATGTCATAGCGTTAAACACATTGCAAATATTGTAAATAAATCACCACTTTATCAGTTGTTTGGGTCAATTTTCTGTTTATCAAAAAGCAGATCAATATTGGATATTGCAAATAAAAAAAGGAACTAAAAAAAAATGCTGAAAAAATCATTCCTAAAATAGGATAGCATAATATTGTTAAAATTTCGTGTGAAATATTAAGTTTTCGAATTGGAAAGCTAAAAATTTTCACAAATGTAATTGATAATTGAATTTAATCTTAATAACAAACCCTTTTTTTTATTAGTTATGTTTCATTCTTTATTAAAATGTTTGCCTTGTGTAACATTGGTATTTTTGTCAGAGAAATGCAAATCGGATGGCACAACAAACGCTTGGACAGCACTCATTTATTTATTGTGAAAAGTCTCCATTTATTGTTAATATTTAAATCTTTTTGGTAGAAAATTGAAGTAAAGCGTGTATCTCTAAACGAATGTAAGGATAAAAACAATATATGAAAATCAGCTGATGCTCCGAACAAATAGGAGTTGACAAACTTTCAGCGTTGATTTTGTGGGAGATTTCGTATAATTTTATGTATTCAACTTACTTGTCAAAGCGAACCTGTCACGCAAAGAGAAGCAAGCGTTTTATCGGACATAGGCTTTATGCTAACCTAATCAATGAAAGAGCAAATACATTCGAAAGCCACCGCCCGAGAGGAGCTGACTTGAAAATTAAACAATTGGCATGGTGATATTTACATTTTGTTAAACTTGGTAGCTAGTACACTTTTTGAATCTTGGGGCTGGCCTTCACAACACATCTTGGTGGAGTTCAAGCGGCTTCCCTGCAATTATTCTTACTAGTCCAATGGTATACAAAAAAAGGAACCATTTGAATTGAACCGAACCACAATATACTAATGAACCGATTCTTGTACCGGCATAAGCTTTTTCTAAGTAGTTTGAGTCACTGAACTGTTTTGCATTGATTTCTGAGGCGATTTGCAACAAAAAGGGTATTTTTTTCGGCTGATTAAATCCAATTCCCTTTGAAGAATAAGGTATATCTATTGTTTACATATTTCTATCGAATAATCGCGAATGTACTATAATCTACGCAAATTGTAATCGTTTTTTGTTTGTTGGTAACGAAATAAGAACATTTGTACTCATTTTCCAGTATTTCAAATTACACTTACAACGAATAAGACCCAATAAATTCCGATTAACCACAAATGCACATACGTCCTATATGAAAAGGGGTTCAATTGTTAATTTTTCCAAACTATTTTATTCGAAAAAATGTTCGTTGGGAACATGGCAAAATATCAAATTACCCAAAAACTGCATTTAGCGTTCATTTCAAATAATTAATTAATGAAGCAAAGTGGTGTAGCATTTCATGCGAATGTGTATGAGTGTGGATGTCTTTGGTTTTGCGCAGTCAGCCAGTTGTATTCTGTTGCAGCTTGTCAACGACTGTCCCGTCTAGACTGTGAGTTACGCCTCCGCAGTTTTTCAAATTACATTTTAGTTTGTATGTTTTATATATAACATAAGCGCATAGGTATATAGATGCTTAGTATGTATACGGAATTAATTAATATTGTTCAAATGAACTTGGTGTAATTAAAACTGGTTGTTCATTGCCAACAAGTATAATTCAATGTATTTGTAGATAATGAACATTTTTAAAAATTTATTTGAGCTACTGAAGGTCTATATCAATAAGTTATACAATAGTTATCGTTGGAATCCATTTAAAGATCGTAGATCTGAAATCACAAGGTTTGGTCCACTTTAAATCGAAATTAAAACTATCGATGAGAAATTCATGATACAGAAATAAATCGTTAAGAATAAGATAAAGAAATAAACTTCTTTCAGTCTTCCAAAAAAAAAAAAAAAATAAGAATAACGATTATTTTTGATTGTATAAGTAAAAATCACAAACTTTCGATCAAATCTTATCCGAAAACTTTAGTCCATGAATAATGCCTTTTTTTGATCGGAAAAAAATTACAAAATACCCACGAAATTTGATCGAAAAAATAAAATATGTGAAAAATTATGTTCAAGATTGGTAAAGAAAAGTAATTCACAAAATATCGATTCAATTTGATCGAAGAAATTTTAGTCCCATGAGATCATGATGTTTTTTTGTACAAAAATTAAAATCCTTACCGCCCCTGATTTATTTAAACATTTTTTAATCAATAATAGACCAAAGCGACTGGCTATAAAAGATAAGTTTATCAATGTATGAAACTTATAGAAACACAAAAAAAAACCTATTTTTCAGCTGAAACCCCGCATTTACATAATTTGAATATTCTCGTTCGTTTTTATAAAGAGATGGGCCTAAAAATGAACTAACTCAAAACCAAAGGAAAGAGTTTTGCACGCAAAAAAGCCTGAACACGCAGTGGAAATAAAAAACAAAGCTGGAGAACGGGAAGCGAGTATAACCATAAGAATATTTTCTAAAAATTTAGAGAGAATTTCTATAGGAAAAATTATCCCAAGCTCAGTGCAAATTTTAAATTTTATTTTATATTTTTTTCACAATGCAATTTAGCACTTAATATTAATTAATAAAATTAGTCAATTATTTAATTCAATTTTATCGCACTTTATATGCTGGTTAACAGAAAATATGTTTCCACTACAATTTATTTCGAAAAACAATTGAAAACTTCACTGCGCGTTCAGCGAAAAGTTCAATTGCCCTGAAATCTTCACTGGTCGTTAAGCAAAAATTTCAATAGCTCTGAAAGCTTCACTGCTTGTTCGGTAATTATTTTTTTACGCATTGATTGCTGAACTGAGTTTCATGACATTTGTCGTACTAAATATTCTACTGATTTTTCAGCCCTTACCACGAATACTAAAGGGAGGCAATTACCAAAATGTCCGAAATACAACTACAAATCGTATGTACATACATATATCTAATTTCCGGGTATTGTATTTCAAACTCAAAACAAGAGCTACATATGGAGATGAAAGCACAAAATTTGACTTCAATTTCATTTCATTTTCATCTCAGTCAAATATCGCTAGTTGAATTTTCGGTAAACACACTAACTTTGGTGTCCAGCTTACTTCGCTAGAGCTTTGTGGAAAGCAAAATAGCGCCTACTTGCGCACTCTCAACCAATTACGCTTTATTAATAGATAATGAAACAATAGGCAAAACAAGGCAGCTGGAAATAATCACATAGATGTATGTATGTATGTATGTATATGTTTGCATATTTACATACATATATGCCATGCAAGAACTGTTTTTGGACTATGAAATCAATTATAGACTAATGAGATAACTTAATGATATTTAGCTCATACAAAAATTAAAATTTGAAAGTATGCGCAAAAGTGAAAATAAATTAAGGCCATAAATTTCGATACGATGCAATACCTTATCAATACTTTAAGGCGATGCCGTTGGCATCCGTAGAAAATTACATATAGGAACAAATTAAAATATGAAAATAATGATCCTCGTGAGTTTTCATTTAAAATTGGCTTAAATGTTCCCATTCCGAATTTAACTTCTATCAGAACTAATAGAACCAAAAAAAAAAAAATATATCGAAAAAAACGTGAGTTGTCATATGAGTATCACCGAAGTCAAACAAATTTTTTGTCAACACTTGACAATGAAATAACGTGCGATAAGGGTAAATAGCCGAATAAAACTGACAATTTCTGGAACTAAAAAAGTGCTAGATAATTTAAAGAGATCCATAAAAATATAGATATTTATTTTTTGCTTACTTTTAAGAAAATTACGAAATTTATTTTAACTAGATTTACTGTAGTACTGTTTATTCAAAATAAAAATACGCACCGGGTATTTATAATTCGCTTTCTTCCGATCTTAAACGCTTCCTTACTTATTGATCAGTGAATTTTTTTCATGTTCAATTTCCGATAGGATCTTCATACTTTCATACGTGTGTATTTGTCTGTGTGTGTGAGTGCAAATATGACACTATGCATAATAAATTAGAATGTCGCGTTTTTGCAATGACAAACATGATACTTACAACGCCACACACACACACACACACACTAAAGTTTCAGTGGATAGCAAGCAATTTTGTTTTAAAATGCAACAAGGCACGCATTGAATACAACAGGTGCATGCGGTTACTGTTTGATACAGGATATTATTCAACAAAAATCGTCTCGCTATACCTAAAATTCTATGTTTGCAGAGGCAATGAACTATGAAAATGCTTTTTTTTTATGTTTTCGAGTATGTGCGTTTTAATAGCGGTGTAGTGGTGTTTGTTTGGAATAAAATTCGTAAGCTAATATTAGATTGCAGTTTTGGCTAGAAAGCGCATTGTGTTGGTATTGGTAGATGTACATGAATTTAATTTAAATGTCGAAAAAATTTAAAACTAGTATTTTCTCGTTTTTTATTAAAATAGAATTAAAAATGGTTTGCTTTGAAGTAAACTCTTAACTAAACTTTTTGAATCGATTGTTTTCCCCTCTTTATACTTGTAAGTATTTAGTACCTAATGCTAAGGAGTTTGTTTTAATTAATTAAAAAATGGTGAGTTTTTTGGCAACATCAATAGCTTAAACGCAACAAACAAGCGAACCTCTTTAATTTCTTTTTGGCCCCCATTCATATCAAATCAGTTAGAAAGAGTCTAAGTTGGGGTGCAACCGAACTTTATGTACACGCCACAAGTTTTTTATTTTCAAATAAACTTAGCTTATTGTATGCAAAATAGTTAATCTTATGCGTAAAAATTGAAGTGAGTTAATTAAAGTTACACCCATATTCCTTTCCCCGACCCAGTCCTACGTATCAAATTTGAGCAAATTATCTTTACTGGTTTTTTAACATTTGATAAAGAAATCAACTTAAAAATTCAACTCAGTTACCGATATTTTGGCTATAAGTTTTATTTTATTTTTTTATGATGGTATTCTAGCTGGCACAAAGGATGGTATGAGAAATAAGCCTTCATAAACATTTCGAGAGTTAGGGCATAAAAAAAATAGAAACTCGCTCTTTTCATTAGAGAGTTTTTCACCAAAAACAGGGCAGTACTTAGTAGAAGGTAATACCATTTCGTACACAATTTATTTCATTTTATTTCAGGCAGCAGCACATTATTAGCAGAAAAACATTATTTAAAAAAAAAGCATTATCGATCATAAATACTTTTTTAA
The DNA here is from genome assembly GCA_951828415.1 of Anomoia purmunda. Lineage (NCBI taxonomy): Eukaryota > Metazoa > Arthropoda > Insecta > Diptera > Tephritidae > Anomoia > Anomoia purmunda. The sequence goes on from OX639993.1 coordinate 157,903,760, forward strand.
GTGTTTTCTTTCTGATGTGAAAAAAATAGAAAATAAAAATATGTAAATAACTTTGTGAGAAAATAGATTTTTGAACAATAGTCCTTTTCATTTTTCCGAGGGAAACATTTTTTTAACATGAGTTGGCAATTTTTTCTCTGCGCATTTCAATGTTCAACTAATTGCGAACATTTTGTAAGTTGCATTATCAAAATTGCCCAGTTTTAGAGAAGTTATGGGCATGTAAATAACAAAAAAAACATTTAAAGCTGGAAAAGTACGATTTTTTTACAGCGAATGCAAAATTGCCGAAAAATATCGAACAACATTTTTTCTGTCAAAAGAAAAAATACGTGTCTGGCCATATTGACCGAGGTTTGCTTGAAATATAAAAACTAATTTCATTTTAAAAGATTTTCGATGGGATTCACAGTTTAATTTTCCCTGTTATACTAATCGCTTGAAACTAATAAATCTTTCTACTCTTTTCAGCAGTAAAGAATTGCTAGGTAATATTGCAAGTACATTTCTTATTGCTGAAGTTATAATTGGACATTTTAACCCTCTTTGTTTAACACAGAGTAAAATAAATTATGAATTAAATTAACCTTTTCGATATTGGTGCCAATATTTGAACTATCTTTCCAGTACCTCTCTCTGATATTTGGGACTAGCTTTTCATCATACAAAAATATGTACTGTCTTTTCTCAATAAATGATTAACGAGCAGCTTTAGATCTCGACGCATTATAAACTTTTGCCTATCGGTGACTCGGGACACAAAATAAAAACCAAAAACAAAAGATAAGTGGTAATCGTTCGATTTATTATTAACGACAACTAATTGCCAGTCCCTACAATGAATTGATTTATTTATTTATTAGCGAGGCGATGTCACAAAAACAGTCAATTACCCCAACTTGCATAGGTTTTCAATTGTTATAAATGTAATTGAAATGCAATAACTTAAAAATGTACCCAATTCAAATTAGCACGGCAAATGAGAATATGAAGAAATGAAACTGGCTTAAGCTTCATTTGTATTAAATAAGTTTGAAAGTAGTTCACAAAAATTTGTTTTAAATATATTTTTTCGTGCAACTGTATTATTTTTTTCGACAGGGCTACTATTCGAATTTTTTGTTGTGGTTTACTTCTTAATTTTGTACGTATTAATTATTACACGCCCAGCGCAACAAAACAGCTACATCAAGTCTTTCGGTGAAAGTTGATTTTTGTAAACTGGGGATTCCCCAAACCTTTTTAAAATTATTTTCTGTCCTCTATTAGCACTTCAAAGCTCAAATCGCAAGTTTAATGAAAGTTCAGTGCGCCGTTTATTAAAAAAATACCATGAAACTGGTCAACTGGACAGGAAAAAAGGTGCAAGAATCTGAAAGTAAACTGAGCCCTTTCAAAAATGCTGCCGAAATAAAAACAGATTTTCAGTAATCGCTTCGAATACTTTTATACGAATATATTAAAGTAAAATTATCTGATTCTTACTGTAAAGCATTTTCCCTAACAAATCAGGGTGCCCAATTATAATAAATGCCAAATAGTATCAATCTATTATACTCACTGAGGTTGAGCAAAGTTTTGAATCATGAACTTTTTACCCATTCAACACTTATATTATTATTACTTTTTGTCGGTCCATTGTTTAACCTTCGATTACAAAATTAAAGCAAGATTTGTGCATAGGGTCACTAGATTAGTAATGGAATTGTCCAGACCTCAATGCAATAGAAAACGTTTGGGCGCTAAAATTCGCTTTAAACAAGCCTTAATTAATGGTAAAACTACGAAAAACAATAGAAAATGTATAGTATGCGGAAATTACGCCAGAATGTATAAAAGATTAGTATGATGCTATATTCCAGAGAATGCAGAGTGCAAAAGGCGCACTGGACGGCACAACAAAGTATTAAAAAATAAAGAAAAATAAAAAAAAAAATGCTTGCTTTTTTTAAATTAAATAAAAAAAAATAGCTACTATACCTTTTAATAAAAGTTTTGTGCCCATTTATTAGAACAAAATTTTCACATATGTATATGTGTGCGCCCACGTGAAAAGGGCCCACTTCGGCGGTATTGGAGTTATGCATATAGGGGTCTTCCTGGTTGATTACCGAACATTTTGAGATAAATTAGACCATCCTAGCTGAAGAATTGAGGGGAATATAGATCTTTGAAGGTGAATATCCGAAAAATTACTAATTGAGAAAAATCATTTTGAAGTTGAAAGTTGTCCCTTGTGGGCCCTTTTCTTTTTTTTTCAAAAAATAAAATTAATTACTTCTATTATACCCAGGTGTCATTCGACGCGTAAATGTATATTGTTTCATAATAAACCATAATAAAAAATTCCGAAATTCGATCCATGTATCGAAAAATCTATATATCTCGAAAATTAGATGCGACAAAGTGGGCCCTTTTCACGTGGACGCCCACATATATTTGGCATTTTGGAGTTATGTAGCTTAAAACTTCGAATTGTGAAAATAATATGAATGCGTCCTATTTTGTTGCGCTGGGTGTATCCACAACTGAAATTAAATCAAATTTTACCTGACTCAAATGATGCAACCAGTATTCATCTGCATAGATTATTAAACTTAGACGCAAACAAAAATATTGCATTAAATAAAGATTTTGTATTTTCAGCTGGCATAAAGTCTGTAGCCTGAAGGTCTTTATTGTCTTACGTGCAGCCTGCCTAGTCAAAAATCTTAGGAATTATAAAAGCGCTTATATACAATAGCTAAGCAAATTTATGGCAATAACAAAGGTTATATAACTACTCGTCAACATAAGTATGGAAATTTTCATATTGATACTATTGCTATTGTTTGCTTCGAATTTAGCTAAAATCAATATATTGTACATATGTATGTGTGTGTGTGTGTGTGTGTATTTCCCAATCCAACAATATTATTTGTATTATGTCTCGTTTAAATGAAGCGTAACAGCACAAGTTGTTTAGAGTGTGTGAGTGAGTAGCCGGTGTTGGGTGCGCTTAGGGCGCATTCGTTTCACTTTTGATACTTAGCATAGTGTAGCAGTTAATTGCTCATACGCACTGTTGACCCGCCAAATTTGGAACAATACAATACAATAGCGATAAATAATAATAATCATGCGCTTCACTTAATTAATTGCATAATTATTTTAATAACTCAAGGGTGAAATATATCGGATGTTACATAATATAAATAGATAGGTACGTAAAGTAGAAAAGTCTACATATATTTACTGTTAAATTTTCGTCATGTATTTATTATGTAATTAAAATGAAAATTTAGGCACGACCCTTCAATTCGGTTTAATACATTTAATATAAATAATTTAACTTCTGTTTAAATTAAACGGAAATTTATGTGTTAATAATAAACCAAGTGGAATAATGTCATAGCCGTATATTGTTTGATGTGCCATGTAATGTGGCGATGCTAATTAATGACATTTAAACTAATGCAACTGCGTTGGTTGATTAAGTGCGAATTTATTGCCTATGTAATTTAAAAGCAATTAAAATAATTAAACTTTAATTTAATTTGAAATTGTGCGAAAAGTGGCAAACACAATGTTGTACAAATCTAGATGGTTGAGTAAATAGCGTTGTATTTTCTGTTTTAAATTATAGAACGAACAAAAAAAAATTTCTTCATTTATTGTAATTACATATAATAGTATGGGGAACAAATTTTGGAAGCAGTGTCTACCTCTTTTACCTTTGGCGTGCTCAGATTTATTGCTTTTTTTATTTTGTTATTGTTTTTTTTCCGAGAGGACATAAAATGTTATATATGGGAATTCATTTCCTGGGATAACGGAAATAGTATTCAGTAAAATTTTTAGTATCATTTCCAATTCAAATTCGACATATAGGAAAAACCTCTTACATTCTAAGTTCAAATTTCTATTATGACCAAATAAATGTTATTATTTTTCAGGTAGAATTGGTTTTTGAGATAAAAAAAAGATCAAAAAGATTAAATGCTTGCTGCTATTTGGGTAGAATTCCACAAAAATTTAACATTAAAATAAAATATGCCAGATTAAAAACGTTTCAATCGGGATGAAGCTCAATAACTTTGCCTCGAAACTATTTTCGAACAAAATCGTTTACTTTTGTGAAATTTGTTAGAATTTTTTGTGTTTTCCACCTTGCGGGTAGAATTATACCAAATCGGAAGTCGTCCTCGTCTTCTTCATCACTTTCCAAACTAAGCGACCAATATCTTTCTCGCTTGATCGACAACAACCAGCTAGAAATTCTAAAGTGGAAGCACCAGATAATGAAAAGAACGTTAGTTAGAAAATGGGGAGGGGGGGGGGGGGGGGGGGGGGGGGGGAAACGGAACTTGTATGCTACTTTTGTAAAAAAAACTAGCCTTATACAGTGTGCCTCAATTGCATGAGCGAAATGTGAATTTTAGTTTTTTAATAAATATTTAATATATTTTTTTAAACAACGAACCAATTTCAACCAATTTAATCTTTTTGCTCTCACCATATTTTAAAATAAGTTCATGCAGAGCCAAAGCAACTCTGCCACTCAGGGTTCGGGTTAAAAAACGTCTGGCAATTTCCGGCAAAATCAGGTATGATCTCTAATTGTAATTTTGACTCAAAAGTGGAACCCAAATCGCCAGATTGTGCAGGCTGGACGTTAAGGGCTTGCGTTAAGGCTCTGCCGTTTCCGCACATATTGTGAACCCCATGAAATTATTAGCCTAGACCACTAATAATAACGAGAACAGTTCTGCCGAGTTCACGGGCTGCAGTTGTTTTAAATTATGCCATATTTGGTCATGCTGAGGGGAGAATTGGCGATAGGCCGATAATAACTTTGCTGTCTCTATAAAAGTTCTATTAAAGTATATTAACCTATTTACTTGAAACGTCATATAAAATCGGATATTGGGTCGCTCGAAAAAGCCAAGTTTAAATAGATGTGTAAAAATAATGTGTAGTACGTAATCGAGTTGTTAATAAATGCAAATCCATTATTAATTTGAAAATCTTATAGTGACGATTAATTCCGCATACGGACAGTGATGGGGTTGATGGGTGGCGTAGCACATTGTCAAAAGAGAGATCCAGAATGCAATTTGTGGTCGACTAGAAACAGAAGGTCAGAACAGTTGACCAAGATTGTTAGGGTAGATGACCGCTAGCCAAAAAACATCATTTACAGAAGCCGACTTGGAGTGAGGTATCGGATAGTTGTCAGGTGGCTAGGAGGGGAACGACGATATGGGACTGTAGCGTCCCGCTTCAATACAAAGAGGGTACGAAGTGAAGTGGATCACACAAATCCACGGGACGGTGAGCTAGTTTGTGCTCAGAGGCAAGCATCCCCCTGGGATTACTCAATCATGTAGTGATGAGAATACGAGCTTAATATGAAATGAGTACCGAGACTTGAGCTTGGTGGCGCATTGTCGCCGATCCATATACAACATTCTGACAATCAATAGCCGTTCAGAAAAGAGAGTGGCGCTTAATCTCAGATTTTTTATGACATTTTACATGTAAGTATAATTAGAACTTTTTTGAAGAAATTATGCAACCCCTACACGCTATTTAACTTTTTCCAAAAAGTGCCCATATATTATCATTCCATAGTTTGGTCTGTGGGGGTTATTGAATAAATTAAAATTCTTGAAGAAGAAGAAAATCTAGAACTTATCGCCAACAACAATAGAAGATGGCTTAAAACGGGCCCAATTGGTGATTGCTTGAGTGTCCGTTTAATAAGAGTTAAAGATTCAAGTAATTATTAAAAACTAAACTTACAGCTTTGTTTTAAATTTATTCAAAATATATAGCCAAAGAACATTGGGTCGCCTTGGCGTATTTTTTACATGAAAAAAGATTCGAGATAAATATTTTTCTGGAATATTTTAACTAATTAACGACGTCATCAAATGATATTCTTGTCAGATAAAATCAGTGTACGGTAAGAATTTCAAATCGGTCCAGCTCACTCAAATTGTAATATTATGGTCAAATATTTTTGTTGATGTTTTAAACTTCAACCAGTATTTGGGTCAATTTGACACAAATTTTAACTTTAATTGCTAATAATTCGGTCAGAATTTGTTGCAATTTACCCGGCGTTTTGGCTCAACGGACAAATCGTATATACATTTTTCAATTCTTTTGAAATCATCGCCGAAAAGTTCGCTGCTAATGCTGTATTATAAAAGTACTTAATTCGAACGTGGGGGTCATATTGACCCAGTGTATTGTTCTTTACGGTTAATGCGTGCGTAGTGTTTTTACCGTTAGCCAACATGCCATTTTGGCTTCCTTTCTTTAATAGAGGCTTATTTATTGACACATACGGTTCGCATTGTTTATAAAAATACCTCGGAAAATGATGGATTTCTTAGTTTTCGATCAATATCCAACTGATGATTCAGATTCATTTGATACAGATGATGATGAAGATTATTTGCCACATGAATCGAATTGACAGCGTGTTTTATGCTTACCGATAGACAAATTGAACAGTTGAATACTCGAAAAATTCATTGTCTATTGCTCGTCCAGTTGTTTCTTGTGTTCTGGATTCGCAATCATGGGAATTTCTTATGGTTTATAGATTTGTTTTTGTTTAACTTTTTGTTCTCATATAATGCCAACAGCTTTTGCTACAGATTACTGAGCCCTTGTCATAATATTTGTTGTTCATCGAGTTATTTGAAACTGCATTGCGTATGACGAATTTACTAGAGATACGTCTGTATAAGGATGAATAGTATAATTCTGATATTATCACAAAACCGGGAGTATTTTTTTTTAGCTAGTGCTTATCGCGAATTCATCGATAATTGTGGAATAATAAATATGGTCCACAAATTATGTTTTCAACAATGTCCCACAGAAGGAATGTATAAAAAAATTAAGCGCTGCCTTCGTTTTGACGATCGAGGAACCAGTAGAAGTTTACGTGATAGCAAAACAAAAGGCGGCGTTGGTGTTTTGGACAATCCTGTTCGTACTTATCGTAGCAAAACAAAAAATTGGATTCGGAATGGAATATGTGTTGTTTGTAAATTGAACGTCGCAAAGGTATGCCACGTGGTCAAAATGCCCTCGCAGTTGTTCGCGATGTTCAAAATTTACCAGATGAACCAGAACCATTAGCAGTAACTTCACAGCCAATTTCCCAATTTCGTTTCGTTTGACAAAAACACCAGCTACAAATAAACGACAATGCTGTTTGTGTGACAACTTGATAAAATCCATCAAAGAGCACAGTGTTCACTGTGATAAATGTGTGAATTATATTTGGCCTAATCACAAATAGCTTTTGTGTGGAAATTTAGGTGAAAACGCTGAATATGAATTCGTTTTTCATTATTTTCTTTAAATTTTTTTTATTAATTTCCTTTTTCTCTATTTTTTAAATGCATTTTTTTATCGAAAGTTCCATTTTTTTAATAAACTACTTAAAGAAAAAATTCATTAGATGTGATATTTACTGATTGCAAAGGATTTACCTCTAGAAAATAAGACCAAAATCGTAAGAATAAGTTGGGTCAATTTGACATATATGGAGCGTATTCTTTTACGGGAATAAGGCCCGAATGAAGATTAATACATAATAAATTTTATAATTACGATGACAAAACTGTGCCGACTTATCTTTGTATGGCAAGTTATCCCACTATATGCACATATTCTTAAAAAAAATTTATAAAGGTAATCCATCCTATTGATTATCGCAAATGTTACTAATATTATTCATATAATAATTTTGATCAAGTATAAAAAACATAGATAAGCAGGAAAATAAGGCAAACTGTGATTAAAAAGATACCAAATAGAAAAAGTAACCGAGGTGGCAACCGGACATAATTCGCGCATTGAAGGGAAACACTTTGTTTTAGCTGCCGGCGTTCACTCAAGAGTAACTATTTAATCAGATTCAATTAATGTTAGTTGCCTTACAAAGCCATGCACATAAAACGCCCAGTAGATGCAATCAAATTGTGTACGCAAAACACACATTCGCAAATTAACTTTGCAAGTGGCTTGCCAGCGCTGGCAGCTATTTTTGTTTAAATATTTTTTTTGTTTTTTGTACAAAACTTTTCATTCATTTTATCATACCAATTTATTTGGCAATTTCATATTTTTAATAAAAATGATTTTCACCTTGTATTTAATATTTATTTTTAATTTAACAAGCAAACAGTGTGCTTATTGCATTTTTTTGCATGTGCATTTGCTTAACCTGCACTAGTGCAATGATGCAGAAAAATATTTTCACAATTTGTAATATACAATTTTTTTTGGTTTTTTGTACTTTGTTTTTCACTTTCTGACAGTAGCTGAACTATGAACTGTGAGAATGAGAATGCGAATGTGAAAATGGTGTGAAATTGAAATTATATTGCAAAAGCGACAAACATTTACGAGCATCATAAATATTTATTTACATTTTTGTTATGTGGAAAATAAATATTGAAGTGAGATTCACGCAAATACAAATGAACATATTTTTTACAAACTACATTTATTTACTATATGAATATGGTGAAATTTTCCGGTTGAAAACTGCAATGAGCGTTGTATAGTAAATAAGCATATTTCTTAAGCACGCAAAAAATAGTAAATGAAAAGGTAAAAATTTTTTTTTAAACTTATACCGTAAATAATTTATAACTTACATGATTTAAATTTATTTTCAGATCATAACCGAAGGAGCAAAAATTAACACAATAATCGCAGCATTCTAGAAATCTATAAATTTTTGAGAATCGACCTTTGTTTGCTTACGAAATTCGTCGAGAACTGAAGACATCTGAGGGCAATATGGAAAATGTGGCTAAGTGAAAAAACTGTAGCACCTTCTGACTAAATGAAATTCAAGTCTGGATTGATTATTGTGGAATTTTGAAGAATACCTTTGCTATGACGTTACAATTGATTTCACTTTTAAGAGAATTGAGAGAGGAAACATGTTAAAAGAGCTCGTTATATAGAATACCACTAATGAGAGAATAATTTGTTAGCAAAAAAAAAAAAAAAAGCCAATTGAAAATCTTTCTATTCCCTTTGACGAAGTTATCTGCTTTTTGTTTTGTATGCTCACTCGATTTGAATGATATGATAAAGGGAAAAATCGACCGTATTAAGTTCACCTTCAAACTTATAGTGCCGGACAATAAAATCGGGGCACAACGTTTGCCCAAGTTTTGACTATTTTTCTTTTGTCTGTTTAATTGTTATACATTTTTTTTACAATAGTTTAGCTCATTTTATAACCAGCGCCGCACTAGTCGAAATTTTGTAAAAATTATAGGTATAGTATAATAAATTTTAATTTTTAATCAGCTAAAAATTTTCGTTTAGTTTTGATAATTTTTTTTGCTTCGGTGTTCGGTTTCATAAAAATTACGTTCGACAATAAAATTAAAAAAAAAAAGACATATTGTAAGAAAATAAGTCAAAACTTATAAAAATGTTGTACCCGTTACGTTATTCTAGATACCCTAATTAAAAAAGAAATTATAAAATTATACGCGAGATGTAACCCTGGTCTCCTATCTGTTAACCTAATATCTTTCGTTTTGCTTCTAATTTACGCTGAAGTTTAATTATAATAAACAGCAGTGCAACGTGGATGTTCTTTACATATATAAAAAGTTTGTAGTGTGATTATTTTAATAATAGAAAATTATATCAATCGTATGTACTACTGAGTGTAAAAATTGTGGTTTTGAATAATATTAATGTCGGTATCTCACTCTCATTTCACGTCTCTAAATTTTGAGACTTTCAATTAGCGAAATCTTTTGTGACTTCAGAAGATTTCGGTATTCAGTAAGCTACAGTTTCAAAAAATTCACCAAAGACTGTGGTGAAAAGCAGTAGAGAAAATCAGCTGATGTTATGCTTAGCTAGAGGCGAACAATCAAACTCAATGAAAATGTCATCATCGATAGCACACAATATAATTTTTCAATTCTTTGCCGACAGCATTATTGCCCTTTAAAAATTAAAAGAAAATGAATTGAAATTAACCGCTCAAAATTTGTATTACATGATTTTATGTGAAACGAACTTCCGCGTTTGTTCAATACTCTCCTTAATTTCTTTGTTTTGTGACATGCTCAAATCTAGTTGACAAATTGATGACTTTATTTTTGAACTAGAGACATGACACAGTTTACTGAATACCGAATAGTCTCAAGTCAATCTAACCTCCGAAAAGTCTTAATAAGTGACTAGAGACTGCTTACAGAATATCGCCATACGTGTAATCATGTTATGATTGCACAGATTTAAACATATTGTGCTTATTTCGTTGAGTGTACCTTTTTCTGTTCGATCTTCTCCGACGTTATATAATTGTATACCCAATAAAAGTGTATTAATTATGTCTACTTTAATTTGATGTTTAAATTGTCTGCTCCAAAGTGCCCCTGTTTAAAAAAATAGCTTCTTTCAGACGTCATCAATGTTACACATTTTATGTTGATATTTTGTTATGTGTGGTCGGCGGGCGTAGCAGTTGCCCAATATTGTTTATATTACAATATTGTACTAAACCTTTCTTTCAAACCATCTTTAGGAAATGTCGTTGAAATTGATTAATTAGTTTTGATGTTATGCAGCTTTCAAATTTTGATATATATGAGCAATTAACTTTTTTATTTAATTTGTATATTCTATGACTAAACTTGCTGACTCAATGGAGGCTAAGTAGTTGTATCCTTTGCCTAGCTGTACACGAATGCACTTCAATCCAATGAATTCAATAGCGGGGACACTAATTTCTTTAGAAGGAATTGTAGATTGTTCGGCGAAGAGAACTCCACCCCGACTCTGCTCAAGCGATCATTTTTATGAATTTGTTATTGACTAAAATTTTTTTTATATTTTAGCCCTGTTTCAGTAAACAAAATAATAATACTATAATTACACTGAAGGCCTTTTTAAATACAAGTCAGTTAATTTCATGTTCAGATCTCCAACATTTTGATAATATATTTTTAAAGCAAGTTTAACAATCAGTTTTTGTGACTCTGTGTTCTGACGAGGAATCTTTGGAACATTTGGTCCCTATTATTAAGGTTTTTATTCGAATTAACGAACAAAAGCACCGGTCGGTCAGAATGAATTGCTTAAAATAGCATCCAAGTGTTCTAAAACGACATCCATTTTTAAATGTAGAAATATTCCGCTCATATCTGAAGTGAAATATTCTGATTGTTAAGTTGCTAGCTAGCTTTCATTTCAAATGAAACATAAAACTCAATGTCTTCAACCGTAGTATCACTATAATTTGATCGTAACCCAAAAAATTTAACAAAACTTTTCGTTAACATTAGTTGCTTTAACTTTTAATTAAGTTCAAAAAATTCACGAACATTAATAAAATAAAATTAAGTATGTATGTATATGAAATCCTGTATATTAAATCGGCAAAATGTTAAATATCGGCCCTTCACGGCGACGACTCTTCGGCAACCCTTCGGCATGTCAAGCGAGTTTATCCGATTTTTCTGTAGATGTGACAGGGTTGCAAATATTATCACTTGACAGTTGGCGAAGCTCCAGGACGAAAATCGATTTTCCCTGAGGAACCACAACCAGCTTTTTGGTAGTTTCAGTAACTTTTGGTGGCTTTGGAAGTATATAGTTTTTACCAGAAGTTGACCTTTTGTTCTGTGTTTGATAATATTTGCAATGTAAGAATGAAATTAACATTTAATTTTTCTTTAAGACCACAATACAACCATTTGTCCCAAACACCTGTTATTTTTGCATTGTTTGGGAAAAACGTTGCCAATAAGGACTTACGTCTTGTTTTCAAAGTGAAGGGTAATTTATCTCACTAAATTACTTCAAATTTTTTGCAATTCTTTTGGATCTCGCGGATGCGCTTAGAAAATATCGCGATAATTCGTAACAGTTCATAACAATTATTTACATCAAGAATACTCTTGTTCTCTTCACTGTGCATCCATCTTGTTTTGGAACCTCGAAATTTATCTAAAAAGTGCTAAGAATAATTGATGAAAACCATTTGAAGTTCATGAACGCAACTTTGAGAGAACTTAAAATTTTCGAATTTACAGTCCGTCAAGTTGGACATACAGACAAATTCTACGTGATGAGAAGAGGTAGCGATTTTTTAGAAGAAAAATAGGAGTACCTAGAAATCTAGGATACGCTTAGACCGTTGATCGTTGTAGTCTCTACAGCCTCACCTTCCACACTAGTAAAAGTTAAACAGCGCCAGAAAATTCAGTAAGATTTGAAAGTTCTTATTTTTGAGGTAAAACTTCTGTAGGGGCCTTATTTTTTACATCGCGTAACGAAAGTCGCGTCAGAATCCCTTTATTAATTTCTACCACTATTTTTGCTAATGTTACTACTTATTACTACCACTATTGTTACTCACTCCTACCACTATTTTTACTAATTTTTCTCACTATTTTTACTAATTTTTACCATTTTTTTCACTTTTTTACCACTATTTTTACTTATTTCTACCACAATTTTTATAAAAGCTACTACTAAGTCTACCACTATTTTTACTAATTTCTGCCTATATTTTTACTAATTCCTTCCATTATTTTTACTAATTTCTACCACTATTTTCACTACTTTTTACCACTATTTTTAGTAATTTCTACCACTATTTTTACTAATGCTACTACTAATTACTACCATTCTTTTACTAACTTCTATCACTTTTTTACTAATTGTACTATTAATTTCAACCACAATTTTTATAAAAGCTACTACTAAGTCTACCACTATTTTTACTAATTTCTGCCTCTATTTTTACTAATTCCTTCCATTATTTTCACTAATTTCTACCACTATTTTCACTACTTTTTACCACTATTTTTAGTAATTTCTACCACTATTTTTACTATCACTTTTTTACTAATTGTACTATTGATTTCAACCACTATTTTTAGGGATGCTACTACTTATCACTACCACTAATTTTACTAATTTCTACTACGTGTGTATTTTTTTAAATTATGTGTTTGTAAAATTTTATATTCATCTAACTTCATACTCTTCAAGTTTAATGGTCTAATTGCTTTTGTCTTAAATGAAAAAAAAAACTTTCGAACAAGCCGGGTGCACTCGAATTGTGTCGAAAATTTAGTGCACTTTCAAATAGACAAAGTTGAAAGGCCTGAGGATTCATTTTGCAGGAACAAAATACATTCACTTAAGAATTTTCATAACTAAACAAAGGTCAACTAGCATGAATGCATACAAAATGTAAACACAGTGAAAACTTGCATGAAAATAGTTTTATAGAAGTATATTTCTTACAACGCTCACACACGACTCCAACTTCAAAGCTAAAATTGTGAGAAATTGTTTGGTTAGATGCCTTGCAACGACCGCTCTATTCTTCGTAAGTGGGAAATTGCTAAATTTCCGACTGGAATTTCATAATATTGAAGCATTTACTGTATTGTATTGTATTTGATGTGAAAATGTAGTCACAACTTCAAACACGAAGGCAAACACAGGCCAGAATTGACAGGCGCTTTATATATGTACATAGATATTCGAGTGAAAGAAAATAAAAGGAGTCATTCAATTTATGAATATTTACTATAGAATAGAATATACATGTGCCGATATTTTCTTTACTCTATATATGTCCATGCACATGGACTCTGCGGCATGATTTTGTGCAAAAGCAGTTCACTTGTCAAAGCATAAATATCTCATCTCACACACTTTTCATTTCAGAGCTCGCCCGCTACGAACAATCGAGTACACATCTCTGTAGACCGGCATTCAATGAGAATATCCGAATACATTTTCATTTATTGCAATAAATTACTTTTATTTCGCTTTTTTTTTTTGGCTTTTACTATGGATGGATTTCCCTTATGTGCGTTTGTTATGTCAAAAGCTTTGTGGCAAAGAAAAGCCGCCTGCAATCATTTGCTTTGTGAGAAAGCGCCAAATGAGTGTTGACTGCTAATGGGCGGAGTAGTGGAGTTTGGGGATGGCACTGTGGAATAAAGTAGATAGTGAAAGCGGAAAAATGTACTGTGGCATTTTGGGTATGTGTGTATGCGTGTGTAGATATGTGCCAGGGGAAGACATTGCCGCGAGCTTTTGTTGCGCTGGATATTTATGTACATATGTATGTGCCTACAATATTCAAATAGCTAGGAGCACAATATATAAATATTAAATATATTCATATTTGAATCACTTTTCCCTCTATCCCATTTATTTTATTTTGTCACATGCTGTGCCACTTTTCTACTCTTTGAAGTGTAATTTTATCAAGGGAACATTTAAATGTTGTACTTGGGAGCAGATATAGTTAATGTGCTCACAGCGGGCTCTCAAAGTGTTGAAAAATTAAGAAAGTTTTAAACGAAAATTAGGATAAAAGATTGAAATATTAAAGAACCCCTTTGGTATTTGCAGTTTTTTTTTTTTTCAAAACGTCAGCAAAGAGACTTCAAATTATTAAGGAACAGAAAATGTGATAACTTTTATTATTACCAATAAAAACACTGTCAATAAAACGGCAAAAGGGAAATGAACGGAACCATATCGAAATACTTGATATTGTGCATATGTATCTGTACATAAGGCCCGTTTCTTTGCACACGAGTTGCAAAAGAACGCTCCAACTCGGATAAAATTTCCCTTAGTTGCAAAAGCAACCCTGTTAGCCTCTTTCATGAATGTTGCGATTTGTGTAGTGCTATTTAAGAATGGAAAATAGTTGTGCCGGCCATGTTTAGGTTTATGTAATTACATATTTACAAATACTATGCAAATATAAACGAATTAGGCCTTAAACTGAAATTTTCCATGTATTTTCTTAGGGTCCGTTCACAATAGCGCAGTTTTTTCCACTTCCCAACACTACATCTCAGGTCGGATATCGTTTTACGGAGTTGGTTCAACTCGTATATTTTTCCGAGTTAGTGTTGTTGCTTAAAATGCCTGACATTCTACCTAGTGTTCTTTGGCAACTAGATTACAAAGAAACGGGTCCATATTTTGATCACATAGGAGTGTTATTTTCATTTCTAGCAAAATATTACATTCATATTGTCAGCGCTATGAGAAGTGAGAAATATTTATAACAATTATGCTTGGGCAGATGGTATACCACATAATAAAAGTAAAAACTGTTAAACTTTCCATAGAAGTAATGTTAGTAATTTTTATAAATTTTTAATATAAGAATTAACTTTCTTATAAGAATTCAAACAGGTGGCAGGTTTCAATGCAAATTATTTAAGTTAAATTTAAAAATAAATGACATTTTCCAATATGATGAAATATTGAAATATTGGTCCCCAAAAAAGAGCTTTAAAAGGCTTTATTTTGAAAATACGTCATCACCAGCTTAAAAGCATAAATCAAAGAAAAATATTAAGTTAAAGGTTTAGGGTTGCCACCTCTTACAGACCGTTGATTTAATTTACTTGGTAAGATAACGAAAACGTTTATGGAAGATCGTTTAGAGAAATATATTACAACAGTAGAAAATTTAGTTAAAGGGGGTATTCCGATTTTTTGGGTTAAAAAAATCGAAAAAAACCTTCACACTTATTTACACTCTACAACTATCACAAAATGCGTCAAAAAAATTCAATATCTATTGTAGTTCTGGAGATATACCCATTTTGACCCAACCGTGCACCTGGCGTAATTAGTCACACGAAAACCCGAGAGCGCGCGCTTCTGGAAACACCCAACTGTGCTAGCACACAAAGGAGGTCCTTTAAGCGTGAATTCGGAAAAACCCCGGATGCATGTGGTTAGAATTAAACACTTCAATGTCACGTTTCGGATATTTTATCAATAATAGAAGTTGTAATCGGCCCTACAACGCGCGATCGGAGCTGCGAGCGTCATTTGCGTCAAAAGAGGCAAGAAGCGTTCGGAAACAAGCAACAGCGGCCATGAAAGACTTGTACGAAAAATCAGAAGGAATATTGTATGGTGCGGGTATTGCAGATTAATGGTAATTGTAACTTTTCCCTCGTTTTCATCGGTACAAGTTATCTGAAAACATTAATCGCGTTTATCTCAAAACCACATTTTTACGGTTTCTTGGCAGCTTTTTCGAAAACTGTACGATATAATTCAATAATTACATACTTAAATTACTCGTGTAACCCTCAAAAATAATAATATAATTATTTCAATCCAATAAAATTTAGTCATATTAAACAACAAAAAATTCCGAAAAAATAGTCAAAAAAATTGCCTTTTTCAATAATTCGTCAGTATATTTGAGTTAATTATCGGATTAGTGCGACAGTAGCTCATCTTTTAGCAGATGCGATTCCGATTACAAAAATGTTTCGTTTGTGCATTTCAGATACGTGAAACTCGTACAATCTTGCCAAGAAACAAGATGTGTCGTTTGTACAAGGTCCACTTTGAAACCATCATGGAACCTTATTTTTTCATATTTTTGGATGAATGAACCATTTTCGAAAACTTTAAATATTGTAAAAAAGACACTTGGGAACTATCAATCTGTATTTTGAGTTATTAAATAAAAAAAAATGTTTTGAAAAAAACTAACGGTTTGAGTCCCAAAAATCGGAATACCCCTTTAAACTAGTTGATATATTAAAATGTGTCAAACTAAAAATATGATAACACTAAATTTGAGAGTTTTAAGAAATATTTATTTTGAAAATACCATGACAAAGATTGCCATCTACTTAAAAAATACAATTAAATAAAATTATATAATTGAGTTAAAGAAAATAAATTATGAAAATAAGACTTCTAAATAATGTCGCTATCGTTTGATTAAGCTGTGCATTTCTAACAATAAATTAAGTTTCACTAAATCCGAATAAAATACGGCGCAGTTGCGGATAAAAAAAAAATTTTCGGCAATTGACCGTAATCGGCAATTATGAAGTAGGGGTAGATTTTTTTTTAGATAATGGAAAATTAAAAACTTACAATTAATTTGGTGAAATTATTTAATATATTTTCTCTTACATTCGAACTTATAATAATAATGCCCTGTAAATGAAGCGGCGGGTAAAAGCTCGCACATTATACTGAAAAATCATTTGAGGTGATATATAGAGGGGGGAAAATAAAGTAAATGTAGCGCTTACCTAATTGGATGTAGATGCACTTAAATTCAATGATGGGTATTTTAACTTCCGAAGCTGGTATAAAACTTCGTATTAAATAAAACAACACCACGAGAAATGTAGAAAATAAGAAAGAGGCGGTGTCGAGTCAATCATCAATTAAAAAGTTTGTTATTCATATAAATTAATTTAAAAATAACTGGTAGGAAAATAACTTTTTGCAAAAGGAAGATTTGCATTCTTTACCTTCGTTACTTTACTTACAGCTGGACGAAACTAGTTAGTTTTAAAATAAAAGTTATATCTAATTGAATTACTACTGCTATACAATACAAATTTCATTACTTAAATTCTAGCTCGCTTTACGATTTTGAAAATTGTAACTCCCCTACAAACAGTTAACGCATCAAGAAAAAACAAAAAACAAAAAAGGAAGCTGTTTACTGATACCGCAATTTAATTACCGCTATTTGAAAGGTAAACCCAATACAATGTAAAAGCTTTTACAAATTCCCATTTAATCTTTTTGCTATGAAATATTTCGAAAAAGGGCCAGGTGGTACTCATAGTAGAGGGTACGCAATTTAGAAAATATTTTCAAAATTTACACACGTCCATATATCTACTATATACAATATATTGTGCCATACATTTTAAGTACACATTTTCACTCAATACGTAAACTGAAATGGCCAAGTTCAGTTTAAATTGATAGTTGTGTGCCGAAAATGTTGCCAAAGTGCGGCGTAACGAATACCCAAAGCTGCAGTTAATTTGTTATATGTTGCACATCCGCCACAGCTATGTATTTACATATTAAGTGTTGGTTGGGGAAAACGGTTGGGTTGTAAGCAGCAGTCGCTGCAGTACACCAGGAAATGCGAATATTTACGGGTATTTAATGTTAACAAAGCCGCTCTTAGACGCTGATGAGCGTACTGAACACACACACACACACACACACATATATATATATGTATACATCAACACTCACAAGTAATTGAAAGGATTGACGAAAAGCCTGCAATGTTGATGATAGTTTAAGTCAGCTGATTGCTTGCTGCTTATTTGGCTTACTTACTTGGCGCAAAGCACTTATAATCGCGCCCAGCGTTTCCTATGCGCGCCATGTGTGTGTGTGTGTGTGTGTGTATGGGTGTGTTTGTGGGTTTTGCATGCAGATCAGTGGCAGTGTTTGTGCTTGCAACCGCAGCATTCAAATCAAATTTGAGATTTTCACTTTGTGCGCCGGTGATGTCTGGCTGACGCCTTTTGTGTTGCTACTGCTATTTTGGGCAACACGTCCTGTGAATTTTTGAACACACAAACCCATATGAGTATGCACATTAGGATGAACCTTAATTTTAATGGTGAAAAACCCGTAATATTATTTGATTGCTAAAAAAAAATAATAATTATGTGTGTAACATTTTGAACTGATCATCCAAGTTCTGAGCGGCCCTCATCGACCTTTCAGTTTTCACATATCTTTTGTAGGTTCCTTTGTACGAGTAGTATCTAATTCCGTACAACTTTTTTATCATTACCTTATACACTTACGACTAGAGATGGGTACGGGACACAGCATCCATACTTACTAATTTCAAGATAATCAGGATGGACATGAGCGGGACAGGCTTCACAAATTTTTGGACGTTATGGTACAAAAAGTTCTTTCCCGGCACTTTCGACAAAATCGCCAAACAAATTATGAATGAAATTAGCATATGTTTTTTCTGAAGCGAAAATCAACAGCAAAAGTAAAGAGAGGATGCCATATCTTATGTAGATAGTCCCACAGATAGTAGCAATGACGTCGAGCATCGAATGCGTTGATATGTAAATGTCAAGACAATAATTTACTCAAGTAACGTATTGAAGTTTTGGAAAAATGGTATCAAATGCATCTTCGACAACTTCCAATGCGACATTCCGTCCTTGTCTGCCGAAATTTCAAGGTGTTTCGATTTCCGATTTCCCGCTAATTCTTTAGCTTCTTCTTTTATGTATTTAAAAACCAGATATGCCAATTCTAATTCTTATAAATTCGATAAATATTTTTTACGAACTCAAATAATGATTAATAACTGTTCTTTTTGAATATGGAAACAACAATCATAATTAAATCAAATAAGGGGAAAATTTAGAAAGAAATAGTAAGAATAGTTTAATTACTTTCGGATTTTTCTTAAACATTTTTGCACAGATGATTGCTTTAAGTTTTTTATATTTTAAATATTATAATAATTTTTTCTCGACTATTAATTTTTTTATTTTCCCCGATTTTTCGATAATTTTTTCAATTTCATTGTTTTTAAGCTTGCTTGAATCAATTTTGGTATTACAACCTAATGCATTTGGTTCTAATAAGAAGCTTCGTCAATATATTATATATTTTCAATATATTACTTATCTATAGTGTTTTTTCAACAACACTGGATTTTCAACAACGGATTCGACAGCACCAATTGGTTATAAAAGAATATTACCTCACATTTAAAACACTTTTTCACTTCTAAAGACGTTTTAGAAGAGAGAAAGAAAAAATCAAATCAGGCAAGAACAAACCAAATCATTAAATAAGAATTCAAACAAGTAAAAGAAAAAACCTATAATACATTTTTGAATTTTAAAAATAAGTGTTCCGTATTAAAAATAGGGATATATTTAATGAATAACTTCGGTTGTGAAAATAAATAAATATATTCAGCCCTATCGGTAATTCTTTGGGAACAAATATTCCCACAAATTTACAAGCGAAACAAGAAAAATGTTTTCTATTTTGTTTTTTTTTTTGCTTGTAAATTTAAGCGAATGATTTGTTCCTATGAAGTTGGCGATAGGTCCGATTATGTTTTCACAAATTTGAAATCTCTGTGAGTTTTATTGAATGATAGGTATCGGGACCCTCGTGACTCGCGGCACAAATTTGAAAATAGGCAGTATGAGTGGATTTGGACCTTAAAAATTTAGTCCCACGCTCATCTCTACCTATGACGTTTTCATACAAAATGATTTAAAATGATTTAAAAAGCTTTACAAAGTGAAATTTTCATAAAAATTTTCGATTTATAAAATCGTCTTTATTTTGAACTCGGGTATAAGTAATTCATTTTTCTTTATGGGTCAAAATCATAGAGTGGGGAGTATCAGTTGGAAAATGTTTTATTTTGCTTTTGACTAAAATTGCAGTAAATCTACAATCTTTGCTTTTTTTCGATTAGTATAATTGACAAGCAAGGACAAATTGAAATAGCTGATAAATCATTACGGGAACGCTTCCGTAATCCATTAAGGGCCAAAAAATATATAAAAGTGTTGTAAAACTGAAAAATCACTGAATAATTTTAGTGTATAAATTGAACTCAACTACAATTCGAATATATCTAGTATTATTTGTTTCAGGCTTAAGATACGTTCCCGAAATGATTTTTTCAAGTTCATCCAAAAAAAAATTTAATGTATGTTGGAAAATTTTGACTTTCGGAATTGCCCATTTACCTGAGGATACCCTAATGTGCAAGCAATGCATGAGTGGTGAGTTATTTACATATATTCGTACTGTACATACATGATGTGAGTTTACTGTTTGTTTTGTATACATTACATTGTCTGCGTGCTGCGGCGTAAGCAAACATATGTATGTATACTTATATATGTATGTATATACTTATATGTGTATTTGTATATATAATATGCGCTTCTGAACCTTTTCAGCAGCCAAAAAGCCCGCACACACTCACAACTAATATCCATTGAATCTTCAACTCCATACATCCAACCGGAATTTAATTAACTTTAATTTATTTTGGGCTTTCTTCAAACACTCCCAAAAATTGCGTATATTTTTTTATGAAATGCATAGAGCAAGTAGGCTAGTAAATGTATACTCAGTACACGCATTTATGTCTATATTTACTTCCATTCATTCATCACTTTATTATTATCATCCCAATATTGACATGCATGAATTATTTATTTATTTACCCAAAATAGCCCGTGCCTTCTGCTATCGTTTGTTTTGGCTTTTTAATATTTGTGAGCAAATTTTCTTTCGCATATGTGGAATTTCACGTCAAAGACGACTGAGTTAACTAAATTTGTTGTTTTCGATTTTTGCATTACATCTTTGAGTATGCCATACATGCAAAGAATTTAAGAAATTCTTTACTGCGTAATGTTTGGTAAACGGATATCAGAGCTTTAATCGTCACGCTTTTGATTGTTATTTTCAAGTGAAAAACAAATTGTTTTTATAAATGCAATATTGCACAGACTATAGGTTTTTTGATTCGCTTCATAATGTTCCCTATTTTATTTAATTTGAAAAAGGATTACTATTTTAATTTTTTTTAAAGGTAATATATACAGTGTCCGGCAAAACTAATACAAATAATATATAAATATCAAAATAAACTGCTATTTATGGTTTATTATAATTTAGACGAATTGTATAAGTTATTTCTTAAACATTTTTAATTTTCTCAGTTGGAAATCTGCAACAAAATTATTAATTTTGCGGTGCAAAAACCAGAACATACATTAGAAGTAATATAGCTTTTTTGGATCCGCTGATTCTGAAAATGCCAGAAGTTATGGCCAAAAAAATCTCGAAAGAGGATGCATTTTTTTCGATTTTTTAGCACTTCTTTGCCCTAGAATTGGCCCCAACAGTGAAAAAAAATCTGAACAAATGCAAAAGTTTTGGATATCAAAATTTGTATAATCTGTTGTTAATAAAATAAAGTGGGGAAAACCCAAGAAATAATCAACCACGGGTTTAGCGGACCCAAAGCTATATAAATTGCATATTCTGACGGTTGTACTTTAAAATGAATAATTATTTGACAGATTTTCAACTGAAAAAGGGAAAACAGCAAAAATTTAGATTTTTGGCTTTTATTTAATATGCAATAACTTTTACATTTTCTATCAAATTTGAGCCCCCTTACGACTTTCAAACTTTATTTTCTTAAAACAAAGTATCTGTTAGCAAAATGTTTTTTTTTCGAAACATAAAAACAACTTTAGAAAACTGCCTGAAATAAGCTATTTATGCCTCTTTTTTTTATAGCGTTGTAAATTTTTTACACTAGTAGCAACCGAAACATTGAGATTTGGAAATTCTCAAAATGCTATTGAATAAGTACTAAATTTAGCACATATATATTCAAATATTTACTCTTTGTGGTAAAAAAGGTATCCTACTCTGCTGTTTAAGAAGCCTTGCTATTAAAAGATCTACCACCACTTTGTCCACCTTTTATAACCTGACCATAGCGCTTGCTTAGCTCCCCAAGGATGATGGCATCAATGTTACCAAATTCGAGAGAAGATTTATGATTGAAATGGAAAATAGATCAACATGGATTGGGCCTTCATTTGAAAGAGAACTCCAGGTGAGAAAACTGCACTGGTACACGGACGACTCAGAGATCCCGGAGGGTATATAGGCCGGTGTCTTTGGCCCAAGAACCCAAACGTCTATATCAATATCAAGGATGGCCAGTATCTTCCAAGCGGATATATATGTCATTATCCTATGTGCAGAGGTTAACTTAAGAAGGAATTATCAAAATCATTTGAGGTATAATCCTCTCTGGTGCTTGAGTGTATAGTGAGACTCAACTCATTAGGAATGAGGATTCATATAAAGCTCCTCTGGGTTCCGGGACACAAAGGCATCAAATTGATTGATTGGATTTTTTAGGTCGGAGTGCAAACCTCTATAATATATCTATCTATCCATCTAACTTGACTATAGCAAAGGTAGCCAAAGACATGGGGTATATACATATATCTTCATTTGAACTTAAGCTTTGAAAAAGCTAAAACTTATTAATAATGATGCGAAAAAAAATTCTCAAAGTCGTGGTACTTAATAAAGTGATAAATAAATCATTTTTTTTTCAGAATATGAATACAAAAAACATGATTTCTGAAAGCCTCAATGTCCTCTTAAGATGTTAAAAAATGTTCGCCACAGATTTTGCTCTTTACAAACGGGAAGATGAAGAAACCATTAGGAGATAAATCAGATGAAAATGAGTAACTTTTTGTTCTTCAACTAATTGGTCCTGGTGAAGGATAACTAAATATTTACTATTATTCTTTAACCTTTCAACGATGGCAAGCAAATTGTTGTAGATCATTCTGCATTGATTGTTCTTCGATACTCTGAATGCCATAATTTTTTCGAACTGCTCCGCGAATTAATTGTTTTTGTTGGACTTGGCTCATTATGAAACATCTTGAGAGTTGATTGTTGTATTTTTCTCGGGCTCTTATACACAGATCCAAGGCTTAGAATCAGAAGATAGTGTTATAAACATCTCTTTGTGCCAATCCATACGAGCCGTTTGTTTTTTGTTAGCTCTCATTTGACTTTAAGGATGCCTCTATCTCTCGTGACGTGCCATCGGCAATTCCAAATTTTTGAAAATCATCGGTGATATCCAAAAAATGGTAATTTTCGGTAACTTTCAGGGTTACCCTCGTAGTTAGTGTAACTCTGAATGCTAATTGTGAAAATTTACTGCTGCTTATTTTCAATCAAAAACAAAACAAGAAACAGTAAGATAAATATGTATATCAACTTGCATATAGTTTTTTATGTATATAAGTATTGTAGCTAAAAACGAATCGTAAATACATCCCTCTAACTAGAATCAGGCAATAACAGAGCTTAGCCTAAAACTAAAAATAGTGGTAATATACAATACTAAAACTAAATCTTCGCAATCGCTCTGCAAAAGCTACCATATTTGCATATAAAATACTAAAATATAACTTCTTCTAACTTCTTGAATTACTAATTCAGGCGCACAGAATCTTTCCGACTTCAACAAACTCGCACTATTCCAATCGATTTCCCTTAGGGTAAAACAAATATTACAAATAGCCAATTTCTATGCAAGTAAATAACAATTAAAAGCAATTTTGTCAGTCATAAGATGAAGCTAATCTTGTCCCAAATGAATTCTCGGCGCTTACAGCTCAAAAAAAAAAAAACTTCCAAAACTCGAAAGTCATCAAGAATTGCTTTGATTTGCAAAATTACAATTCTCAGCAGAATTCTACTACGTATACTGGTGTGGGCATCCGAACCGTTGATAGCAAGTCTACAAACTTTCTGCCACAGCTGCGGGGTAGACAAAACTTTGCACAAGTTGTCGAAAATTAGAAGCACATCTTAATTATTGGCAAATGCTAGTTTCCCACATACATTCATTCCGCATTGCCATCTAATCGGAAATTCTAAGGTCATCTACGCCTAAAAACAATTTCCGTTTTTTATTTGCTTTCGGCGCAATAAAATAAAATAATAGTAACTAGAGAGGAATTATTGCAAACGTTGGCAAAAATGGCAGCAATGGCAAGAGAGCAGCGGCCAGTGTTGTAGAAATAGCGAAAGTCTCATAAGAGGATTAGTTCTCGATTATTTACTTTTCGTCTAGTTAGCTGCAACGTAATGCCTTTCTTGGTTTGAACTTATTACAAAGTTTGACAGCTATTGGTAACTTTTGGCACGAATGACATAAGCCTTTTCAGTTTTTGAATGGGGATATACACAGTTATTGCATTGCAAAGTAGAAGCGCTCCGCTTAATGGGGTCCTACACCTTGTAAATAAAAAGAAAATCGTTTTTTTATTGCATTTTTTCTAATCTAGATGGTCGTCGTAATGGGTGTCTAAAAGGGTTTAGCAGAATTCTTCCTGGTTTAAGAGTTATAGCTCGTAAAACAAGGTATTGCATTTCTTGTCTAAAACTTTAAACACGTTTTTCCAAAAGTTTTCACTTTTCAGTACGGTGTAGAGGATTACTGAAAAAGTATTAAATTTATAAAGATATTTTCGTATGTACACGTTCAGCAAATCCTAGGCGAAGGAATGATCATTGCTTTTTAACCATTTTCAAATTGCTGGATTTTAACTGCTGGTCGAAAATTAATTTTTGTTTGTCATGAATAAAATCACTGCGTAGGGGTGAAAGTCTCGTTTCAATATCTGTATTAGAAAACCCACAATAAATTCAAAAAAATCCGCTCCAAAAATGGCACACAAAATGTAGGACCCCCTTAAGTACCGAAAAACATAGGTGCTACTCTAAACCTTAGAAGTTTTGATTGGCAATCAATCGGTTAGTAGATACGTAATTTTATTGAATAGAAGTGATTTCGAGAACCTGCTAACGGAGCAGTAGTAGACATTCTAAAGCAAACTTTTGCTGCATTTTATCGATTTGAGCATTAAATTTACGTCGAATATAAAACCGAATATCAAGGAGAAGCATTTTGTTTTTCTGTCTGAAGAAATCTTGTCTTAAAGTACCTATATCTTATTTCAAAAAAATTAAGGTTTTTAAAAGATAGTATGGTTAAATGCTTGCGATAAAATATTCAAGAAATTATTTGAGAAACTTTTCGAGTTCAAAAGTTACCACATTTCAGACTCACTGTGTGAATCAATCTGGTTTATGGTGAAATTCTTAGTCAAAACTTTCGACCAAAACATTTAGACAAATTAAATAACTTACTGATATGTGAAAAGTTTGTAAAATTAGTCACCGTTCCTTTTTACATTAAACAAAAACGCTTTGAAACCCAACCTGAGCGGATTCTTATAACGAATACTTGAATACTTAAATAACTTATTAAAGTCTAACTCGATTTTCTGAAACAAACTCTTTAATAAAAAAGGTGTCCGATTTTCAGCGTAATAATTAAGGATTTTAGATTTAGGCACTAAATTTTCATCTGGTTTCCGCACCCGAAAGTTGGATAAAGAAAGATTTAACTATTGCCACCAGTTATGTTCAGGTATCAATTCGTATGAAGGAAAGAGGAATGGATCTGATACTTAAATAAATATCTATACCTAAAACCCAGGAAATCTCCGCCAGTGCCCGCAAAATATTCTAAATATGAATATTTTTCATTCAAAATGTCTTATTTAAATCAACATGTATAACGAAACGTTGGACTACCTTTTTATCAGAAATTACGTAAGCTGTTGAGGTTTACGCTACATATATTCGTTGACCTAATTCTTTCGGCACGGCTCGACACACTCCTTTGCAAACAGGAAAAAATACAAAAAAGGACCTAAAAGCACGACCCATGTCTAATTTAAAAAAAAAAACAAAAATTTTTAAATTAAAATATACAAATCCTTCGGCAAAAAACAGACAAAAATTTTACACTGGAATGTTGGTGATTTAAAACTTGTACTTTATAGAATTAAAAAAAAAAAAATGAAATGAAATGAAACGAAAATTGGTAAATTTGAAACCTCGATTAATATACTTAGTTTATGTTAGGGAATGAACCATGATACAATGAATTTTTAATTTTTCTTCTTCTCAGCCGTCATATTAGCTATCTGAAAGAAATTATGCTTCGTAATTATCGTACTACCAATTCCGTAAAAAAATTGTCCACTTTTTTGACATTGCAAAATAAACTCAACAAACCAAAGCCAAACAAAGCAGTATTAGAGTATTGAGGAGAGTATTGCATCAAAAAAAAATTAATATTTGTTTCCAATACAAATGTGTAAGATACCGGCGAAAAACTTGTCGGAGTTGAAAATTTTCAGTATAATGCAAGGCGAATTCATACAAGGTGATAGCATCCCATGAGCTGAATGCTTGTTCTTCTCTCCGAACTCGCTAGGTTGGTTTGTATACACAAACAAAATACATAAGCAAACTGGTCGAATTCAGTTTTTGACATTTCACTCGCAAAATTACACTAACAAAATACATGAGCAAACTGAGCGAATTCAGATTTTGACATTTCACACGCAAAATTACACAAACAAAATACACAGCGGATTCGCTTTGTTTATCTTGCTATCACCTTCTATGGATACACCTTGGTATAATGATTATTTCAAATTCGGCGGTTGCCTAGACTCAGTCGATATTTTGTCAAACTATTTTTAAAGGCGTCTTTGAAGATTTGCAAATTTCAGAAGAGGAAAAGTTTTTTTTGTGTATATTTGAAACAAGCTCTTTTACCCCTATTAATTTCCACACTCAGCTTACAATTTAGCAGAAGTATGAGACGTAATAGTATTGCAATGGACATAGCCAAATTAAAGTACGCAGAATTTGATATATAATATCTGTTCAAATACGGCTTGATATCGGAAGGAGGTCTATATAAACGATCAACTGAATATTTAAATATTTTGAATGAACTAAATTCTTAATTTTTATCAGTGGAGGCAAATTATATGTTCAATCGATCAATACTTAGTAAATTTTTTTTTTTTGCGAAGAACATATCAGAATTTGATTTTGACTCGTATCGTAAAAATTTATAGAGGGAAGTATTCCGATTTCCACATATGGCTAGCATTACCATTCAAATGTTTTATAACGTTTTTCTCGAATTTAGATTTTGCCAATTTAAGCGGCTATGACTTCCGACCACGTACTATAGGTGCATACTGAACTTAAAATGGAAAATATGATGGTTTCCAAATTTGGAAACTGAAGACAAGAAGGGTTGAAACATTTTTTTTTTCAATTTCCAAATTAGTTAATGTTGCTAATTTGTACATATATGCACATAATTATGAACGTTAGATCACGTCACATATTTCTTGAATCGATTTATTTAATGAATTGCATTTGAACAAATATAAAAAAGAATTTAACATTAAACGGGCATTTGAGTTTATAATTTTATTATTCTAGATTAATGGCAGTTTATTACGAATAGTAATCTTTTCTCAATTTCAAACGAAAATGTTATTTTTAAAGCTTGAATTGACTTAGATCATTTTCAAAATTAACTGAATGCCCTATAAATATTTTAAATCAATAAATAACTATGAGTTTTATTTAAAACTATAAGTTTAATAAAAATAATTTATGGGCATTCAATAATTATTTCTTAAAATGTAGTCCATTTTTATCATTTCGAGATTTGAAGATTCTTGAAATTCTCCTGAAATTCGGGAAGGATGTATGGTTGTAAATAAATAATACTTATGTTTTTCTTCCATGCCTGGCCATTAGGTGGCGTACAATGGAAGTAATGTAATATTGCGGTATATTTTTGATCTTCCTCTTAGGTGAAAGATCGAAGACGTTTAATTTAGAATAATCTAAAGAAGTTTTATAAAAAATTGTATACGGTTCATTTCTCAACTATCCCATCCCTTAAATTTGCAGCCAAGTGAAAAAATTCGCCCGCGGTATTTTTTACTCTTCTTCTTATTGATACTTCGAGTGATTTCGTTGAAATCAAATCCGGCTAGGAGATTCGTTTTATCGCAAATGAATTTCTTCTCCTTCACTTTTCTATCAATTGACAATAATGCTTAGGGTTGTATAAGAGATATGTTTTTTTTTATATTTTAATTTCTATCAAACCAAAATCATGGCCATTCGGTAGAAACGAATGACTCGATACCTAAAATTTGTGGTCTACCGCGATTTAGACCATTTTCATAACAAACACTAAATTAATTCCGTCTAAGGTTTATTGACAACCACTATCCAAAGTCTCATTTTTGACGATCACGTAAAAATTACATTGAAGAAATTTAGTTTAAAATTATATGGTAGGAAATAAGTGATCAACTTTTTTTTTAAATTAAGACTTAGACCATTTCCGTAATTATGGTACATACTTATATCTAAAGATATTTTTCGATTGGGTTCAAAAACTCATGTCGTTCTGCAAATACCTTTTTCTTCCTTTTCTTAATTTTTTCTCCCCATATGTTTTTATTAGGACTCAAAACTTGCACCCGCGAGCCTAGTAGGCTCTTATCATCGTTTTGAAATTTGAATTAAAACTAAGCTCATGATACCTCAGATGGTCATAGTTCGGCACTCACTGCACCTGTGTACATTTTTTGCAAAACTGAGCCATGTCAAAAGGAGGTCAGGAGATAGAATCACTTCTAAAGCTTAGTATTAAAACCAATTCGTCGCATTTCCCTACAGGGTTTCATGGGCACGTGGGGGTGTATTGTATGCATTTCCCAAGTAAGCAAAATCGTTGGCATAATTTTCCTATAAAAATAAATTGTGCGAAATGTTTTCCATTAAGTTGGGTTCTAGACTTGCTCAGAGAGATAGAGAGAGAGTAAAGAGTGCAATGGTAAGCAAGGCGGTGTTGTAATCGACAGCCGACAGCAAAAGTAGCCAGTCAGTCAGTCGTTGTTGCCATTCGGAACACAAATCTATAAAGAAGGCAACCAACCCAAAAACTTTCGTGCTAGCCGCCAAAAAGCAAATTGTTAACGTACATGACCTCGACAAAGGCAAATCAAAAATTATGACAAACAAAAATCGTCCTCACTTCAGGCGGAAGTCAATAAATTTGCTGGTTTAATGGCATGCCATACAAACAAACAAACAAGCCGATGTATGTGTACGTGTGTGTGTGTGTGTTAACGTGTGCGTTTGTTAGATATAAGTATAGTGAATGTTCACATATATGTATGTATGTAGATTTGTGCGCATAAATGTTATTGTTGGGCGTGTTTGCTTGTGTGGTGCGTGATAGAATTCTGTCGGCTACTTTCCTCGTACGTGTGTGTGTGCGTGTGTGTGTGTGTGTGTGTACTTAACGCACAAAATCCTTGTAAGGCAATGTCCGCCAGCGGGGAGTGAGAAACACACCAACATCATGTTGATTGTTTACGGCTATAGCTTATCTTGTTTTTGTTTTTTTTTATTGAGCGTGCAATTTCCTTTGATTTTGCTGTTTCCTCTCAATATTTCAATGTAGGCAATAAAAAATCGGATTAATAAAATTGGTAAATAATAAATACCATATTATAGGACTTATTGAAGTTTGAGTGATAATAGAAAGTTGTTGTTGTTTTTGTTTGCGATATTGTTGCCCTTTATGATTGTAAGATAAGGCGATGGTAGGAGACATATAGGACATATTTTTTATTGCTCACATTAAAGAAAATATGGATTTGACTGATGCTACTGATGTAAACATTTTTGTAACATTTAAAAGACTTTTGTAAGCAATAAATAAGTTGAAGAGTAAGCAATTGCTAAAAAAAAGCGATAAAAGTTATTTAACAAAATTTAAGATATAAAAATGGTCGTGAAAAGAATTCATTTAAATTGTTATTGGATGTAGCGGTTAAAAAAGTGGCATACTGAAAGATTAAGAATCTCTTTTGATACTAAAGTTATAAATGGAACCTTGATAAATTTATTTAAATAGTATAATGAAATTGGCGATTTAGCTACGTACGATTTTGGACATTAATTTCGAAATTTATATATCGATAGCTTGATATATCGATAGTTGGATATATCGATATGTTTGCCTTAAGGCGCAATTGCCTAAGGTATTGAGCAAATATTTGATAGTGAAAAATATAATATGTATATATGTAGGTCTGTACTTATTATATAGCATTTACCAATTTTGATTATTTTTTTGTGCACTTTTTGTTACGCCTCCAAAAGTACAAAGTATTAAGTGTGATGTATTCGTGTTCTGAAATAATTTATTTAAAAAAGCTTGGGTTCAACATAGAAAAATATCCATAGTACATTTCTTATGATTTTGCATAAAAATTAGAAAAAGGAAGAGTCCACAAAAAAATAGCAAATTTCAAGGGAACGTTTATGTTTTTCGTGAAAGCTTTCACGTTCTTTTCATAAAGGTTTTGCCTCCAGCAAGATTTTAGTATCAAATGCAGAATGTGATACTGTTTTAACTTTACAATACCGTTATGTACTGGGAAATTTTGACGTACAAAGAGCACTGAACGCCTTTTCAAACGAAACACAAGACTACGCTGCTATGAACTAATTCAGAAGAAAATCATCCTATAATGACAGCGGAATCGAGCTGATTTTATAAATAACCAGCAATTATATTGCTAAAATTATTAAAATTGCGAAACGTGAATGGTTGAAATTCGAATACATAGAATTTTCTGTGTAACTTATGCTATGCGAAAAAAATCGAAATTCGAAAAAGACAAGCGTTGAAAGTGAATTTTTTAGTTTTAATGTAAACTTGAAAGAATGCCAGCATGGTAGAGTAATTGTTGTTTAATTTTTAAATATTACGATACATGTGGTTCTACTAAATCATCACAAATTGTCTTCGGTTAAATGGTGAGACCAAAATGTCGTGTGTCAGGGTTAGTGTTATAATAACAAGAACAAGTTAATAATAAAATTATAAAAGCATTTAATTCATATGAATAGTTATCTCAGGATTGACAGATTCGTATATCAACCCTGCTTGTGGAGAGTGAACCGAAGTGCTTCTTATATGCAAAAGGCATTGTTTAATTCAATTTTTCAAAGTGAAATTCAAACATCAACTATACCCTATTACACTTAAAACCCTGATGGCAAAAAACTAAACTACATTTTTTCAGACTTGACGAAGAGATTATTGCTTAGATGAGAATCAGCGTCTTGTTAAGTTTAGCGATAACTTCACAGCCGTGAAATTTCGCCAGCAACATGCATTTGGATTGCCGTTAAATGTTGCTAGCAATCAAAATTATCGAAGCGCCTGAAAGATGCCAGATTAAAACAAATGCAACATATAATACAAACAACAAATTCCTTCAATAAAGTGGGCTGCGGCCACTTTTCACGCGATTTTGAATGACAAATTAATTTTAAAAACTGTGATTAGATATTGGTGGCAACATGTCCCAAAACTTTAACTGAGTGCTTACTTTGTCATGGAGGTATCGTGAAATTTCACGCATATTTCACGGCAATACAATTTGTGTTTTTCGAGAGTCCTACACTTGATAAGGTAACAGAGTAGTACTATGCTTAAGAAATAAATATACGAATATCAGAACTGAAAACTAATCAAAAAAATTTTGATTGAAGAAAACTTCTCTTGCATTGCATGAACGTATAATATGAAATAATATATCAGTGCACTATAATCCAGACATACATTTTTTTTGGAGAAAATTTATTTTTTATGCTGTACTTCATGAAATCACATGAAATTCACCGATTTTTAATCCGATTGGACTGCACTCTAAGGCGGAGCTAAAAAAAATTTGAGGGAGGCATTCCAAATGAAATTTCCGTTTGAAGCAGTTATAGTCGTCTTTGGTGGATCGATTAGGTATTAGAACATGTATTACAATACCTATGCTACGTTTCCATCTGGCCATCTTTGACGTCAAATGCTGTCAGTTGAAGGAAATCAATAACAATGATGCCATATTTCGATTTGATGCCAATACAAAACTATAAAATGTATGTGGCGATTCCTGTCACATTTTGTCGTCAAAAATTTCCCTAATTAAAACCAAATATTATAGATTTATACCAAAATTCATAGAAAATAAAGAAAACTTCAATTGCTTCATAAATCGAAAAATTAGTACGAAAATGTCATTTAAAAATATCTTCCTTTTTTTATGAATAATACCATTACTCTAGTCAGGAGTACACTCAAAATTATTTAGATGTTATAGAAAATACAATACATATACAAAAAGAAATATTATATACATTTTACTGTTTGGTTTTTTTTTACAAATAAAATATATAAAAATATCGAATATCTTAAGCCGGAATAATTTGAAACCGGGGTGCGCCAAGTTATTACTATAACTCCAAAACGTTGACACTTACAAACTACACATTTTTCAACTATATTTCAATGAAACAAAAATGTATTTCAGAAAGTCAAATGTATTTCAGAAAAATATAAACAACAGCAAAACAGTGTTTATTTAAAAAAAAAATAAAGTGGAATTACATTCTTTACAATCGGAAGTAGCAATGCTTTCTTTTGCTTAGGTTATTAAGTTTTTCAAGTACTGCAAACGCCTTTCGACTTCCTTTTTATTTACTCCTCTACATTTTTGTGTTGTGAGTTTGCCTCATTGATTCACGAGTAATCACTTTCATAGGGATGTTGCTAAACTGCCTCAATTTTCTTCCTTATTGGCAGCCCTAACAATCCACAACGAAGCCACTGGTTTTATGAGCATCACCGTTGTGCAAATCGGGCAATTGCCATTTAATCCTATTGTTATAACTCGTTTTACTCCTTTAGCGTCAATTCACTTTCGCATAATAATTGCGAATGCATTTCCTATAATTTATTTGTTATATAATTTCATTTAAGTAAATTTGTGCGTGTGAAACACGTTTAAATTTTTTGAAATATATTTGAGATTTTCTGAAATACATTTGGGCAATTCTGAGATTCACTTAAATTTTTCTGAAATTCATTTGAAATTTTCTGAAATATATTTGGGTTTTTCTGAAATACATTTGACTTTTTCTGAAATAAATTTGTTGTTTTCTGAAATGCATTTGCGTTTCTCTGAAATACAGTTGAAAAAGTATAATTTAGAGATTGAAATTCACTTACATATGTAGGTCGTATTCTCACACACTTTTTGCGCGTTGATGACGTCTGGTGCAATCAAACCAAACCAAAGGATTTTATAAATTAGCATAAAAAATATTGGCACATAGTCATAATCACAATAAAGTCGACTGTAACATTGACTGTAGCATACTACAAGTTATGCCAAAAAGGCGGCTTTGTTTTTCATATGACTACCCGCCATTTCTAAAATAAATATTTATGTTTTTGTTGTTGCATAAAAATAAAAATCAATCCAAACAGTTCACACAAAACCAGTCAATGCGTGCATAAAAATTGGTTATATACTTTCGAATTAAGGTGGTATGTAGATACTTTACAAAAATAACACATATGCGAAAAGTTAAATAAACAAATCAGGTTACACAACAACGAAGGCAACAAAATGTTAACAAGACAAACAAGACAATGGGTGCAAACAAACAATGGGATCCACACAAAAGCACACATACACTCGCACACACGCACACTCGCGCATATTTTAATGCCAAATCGCCCATATGTCGAGTACATAAATTGGTCGTTAATTACACTGTCCAACAGAATTTTTGCAATAGAGCAGCCTTGGTATATTTCCGAAAAAACGTGAGAGTGCTGATCATTTTCGGCTAACATCCAAGTACATCCGATTTATGTATGTAGGTCCAAATTATTCAGCCTTATACTTTATTTCGACTCGAATCGGGCTCGAAATTCGACAGTTTACTTTTCAACTTTTTTATCAAAAAATCGACTGAAACCTTGAAACAACAACAACTTTACACAAATGTAATGTTATATAAAATATAAGATGTGTATAGATATCGTGACTAAAAGTTTTCAAAAGTGTTTTTGATACCCACTTTTAAAAGCAAGGTTAAAACCTTCTTCGTTTTCATTTTTTAGAGTAGTTGTAACCCTTTCCTGTGATTTTAATTTGGCTATATTTTGCAGAACTAAAATATTTTTTTTTAAAAGTATCTTTAAAAGTTTTGATTTCGTGATCATTATAACAAAGTTACTATATTTAGTTAAAGATATATCGTCGATGAAAAGTTTTCTAAGTTTTAAATTTAATGGTAAATTGTGAGAAATAACCGTATCTTATTCACTTTTTAAATTTATAGTTGACAACCCTATATCATGGCTAAATAATTCTCAACAACACCGCATTGCTCTGTTTTACTTCAAAAAATATATGTGTTTTCACTTTTTGAAAACAATGTTAGAAAATTAATTTGTGAATGGAGAATTATCGCTAACCTTTCGTTTGATACCCATTTTGCTATATATTTATTTTAACATTATTAACAGTTGGTAATTCCGCCCGACGACTTAAGGTATGCTCGTTCTCACGACAGTCGGTTCTACGATACAGGAACGACCCGGATTTGTACCCGGCTAAGGACTGTCACTTAAGCAACATTCCCCCAAAAGTTTACAACACAACAACAATAACTTAAGGTATTCTCTCTAAGCTTCAGAGTGGAGTTCATATTAATAAATTCTATTAACCTTACACCGCTTATCTAGTCACATTTTAAATAGGAGGCAACCCTGTAGTTTATAACCAATTTCTAAACCATTTAAATTCTCCAGATCTAATGAAATGCCTATATTTTTACTTGATTGGTCAAATCACATGCGCCATTTAGGCCATCTAGGCTAATTGACCGGCAGATTTCTTGAAATGATTCGACAATCAAATATTCGCCCCAACAAAGTGATGGTTTCACGCGCTGCATGGCTGCACCATCTCGCTGGAACTATTTAGAACGTAGAAGATTGGATTTTCTATTTGGCACTACATTCGTTTGTCAATCTGGGTCGGGAACCAAAAATTTCGCTAATCGCCTCTCTTGTTTGCGAAATTGCGCCAATTATTCCCACCAGGTGTAGACTGGTTCTTCTGCACTTGGCCCTTCCATTGTAGCACCCTTGGGTGCTAAATCGAAGAGTCTTTTCAACAGATGCCATCATACCATTCGTCATTCCATCTTCATTGGTATCTATCGCTCTGGCGGTCAGTATAGTTCTCTCGAAGGCTCCCAAAGTCTTCTCATCTTCATTCAACAAAGGAACGAATAATTCGCTCACCATTGACGATAGCTTTAGCTTCAGTAAAAAAAATATATATGGACCAATATTAAGCTGGAAATATGCCTCATCGCTGAAGTTGGTTTGACGATTTTATTAAATAAATTCCTATATTTTTGGACGTGTACGTTTTTGCGAGGTAATTTGTCAAGGTATGCTGAATATAAATGTCAAACTAATGTATTTACTTTGACAACTAGTTTGATTGTTATCACTTTAGGAAATTCTGTAAAACACTACGAAAATTTTTGCCTCAGACAAGTTATTGTCAATATTTAACTTAGTATAGTAGTTAATCATTGATTTAGTTCTAATTAATTAATTGCTTATTAAAGGTTTGCTCCACAGTCACATTCCAGCTTTGACATTCCCTTACAAATCAATGTTTTCTTATTACCTCAGCAAAAACTCTAATGTACATCATCCAATCTGCAACTTTAATATTTTTTCAAAGATAACGAAGAAATATTTGTTCTACAAATTTAGCTTGGCCCGTAAATTTGAAAATGTATGTATACTTTTTTTTTCAAGAAAATTCATGAAACTTTATAAAAAATGGATATATTTGAAGGAGGAATGTTGGGGGCTCAAACTGTAAGTGCAATATGTATAACTTTTTGAAAGATGCAGTTCTTCCTCAGGCATCAAAGCCCTACATCTTTCAAAATGTATAGTCGTAGTACAATAACTCGTGATTCTTAAACAGGCGGTCTTTACCTACTTGAAATTCTCGTTTACTTGATGAAGCTAGCAAGATGTTGCACCTGAAGACTGCTAAAAATAGGAGTATAATTTTTCTCGCACACCGATTGGTAAGCGAGCTCTCGTTTACTTTCATCTGCCATTTTTGTATTTTAGCGACAGTAATTTCTCATTTTGTAGTGAACTCATTGGATATCGTAGCGTCCTCTCGCACAAAATAAAGCGCAGAACAAGAATCTTCTTACTTGACGACATGTTGCAAATGAAAAAGTTTGCTTTCAAAATGCTCAGCGAACAAAACTCTCCCTCTCTTGCGAGAATAAAAAGCAGAAAGCAAGCAATAATTCTTTAAATGCAAATAAATTATTTCCGCAAAATGATCGGAACCAAAGTTACTCTGATGCAAAATGAAAGTCTAAATTTGTTGGACAGTGTTAACGGCCGCTGCTGTCTCGAAGTATTGCCGAGTGTTGATTTGCGCGGTGTGTGTGGTGCGTGCCGTAGTTTTCCGGTAGTAACATACAAAACAAACAAAGGGTGCGACGCACAACAAACAAAGAACAACCAAGTGTACTTAGTAGCACACATAAAGGGATAGAACATAAACAAAAAACAACGTGCAACGAGCAACGAGCCACATGCCGCATGCCGCATGCAAAAGATGCTTTTCAACGTCCAATAAAAATTTTCGTTTTGACGAGCCTCATGTACGGCCGTTTTTACTTACTGCTTGTGGCTGCTGTTGCACTGACGTTGATGACGATGTCGATGTGGCATTGGCATGTTGCAAGAATACTAACGGCCCTACTACAGCGCCATTACCGCCGCCACCACCACCACCATTACCAACTCCACCTGTGTTGCTTGCGGTCTTGTGCAGTGAAGATTTTGGTTGTTGTACAATGGGCGGCTTACCGTTGTCGAACTGGTAGTAGAGTACATCGGTGGCTGGTGTGGCACCACCAAATAGCATTGCACTCTCTACAACTCCCCCGCCACTAGTGGTACTGGCGCCGCCAACGAATGTAGATTTATAGAGCGTTGACTGTGGTGGCAGCGGATCGGCGGTCTGTGCGCCCGAAATATGGTAAGCTGACATTTGTTGATGATGGCCCTCCGGTGGCGCCTGTTGCTGTTGTTGCTGCTGCTGCTGCTGTTGCCCTGTGCCACGCAGAAAGTCGGGCATTTGGGGCATTTTGTAGTTGTAAATGTAGGGACGTTCATATTCTGCGCTCGAACCGACCGCACCGTGATGAATGTAGGAGAGAAAGAGATCGGACTTGGCCGGATGAAGCCGCGTATCGAAACCACCCATACCAGCTGTGTGTATGGGCGTTGGTGAGTGATAATAGCTCGCTCCTCCCGGCAATTGGCCGGTAAGCAGTTGCGTTTTGGTGATTGCCTGCCCGGAGAGTCGACGCGTGGGTACGCCGATGTCGGACTTGGCGTCGCGCTTTTTCAGATGCAAGCCAGTGACCGACGGTGGACCCTGATAGTAGTAGGGCGCCGCAGGCGTATTTGGCCATTCAACGAAACTATCCATGCGATTGGTGCTAGAACTTAAATTACTACCACAACCATAAGAACTAAAACCGCTTGCACCACCACCATTACCACCATTACCAATTGCTATTTTAGCGCCACCACTACTACCATTATGACCGCTGCCAGCTGCTGCGCCAGTCGCTTTGCCAAAAACATTATTCAAACTGAATTTGTATTGATTATTCTCAAATGTGGTGTAGTTCAGAAGACGATTGCCAACACCGCTGCTGCTGTTCGTGTTGCTACTGTTCGAGTTGTTGTTGTTGTTGTTGGAATTTGAGTTTGCGGCTTTTGAAGCGCATTTCTCATTAGCATTAGTAGGGTTAGTCGCAAGGGACGAGGGAATATGGGAGGAGGATGAGGTGTGTATGGGCGCCAACGTATTGCCGATTTGATGGGCGTGGTTGTTATGTGAAATGGGATTATTATAAATGGGTTTCGATTGCGATGGTTGTTGTTGGCGTTGTGCAAAGCATGAAGGTTGGCGAGGCGTAGTTTGTTGTTGTTGTTGATGTTGCATTTGCTGATTACTCACAGTTTGTTGCATTAAGCTGTTGTAGGTGGATGTGCCGCCACTGATTCCACCGCCGCCGCCGCCTCCTCCTCCACCTCCTCCTATCCCACTGCCACCGCCGCCAATTGACTTGCGATGACTGCCGCTGGAGGCACCCGAGGACTTGTTAGTGCCATAACGTGTACTATCGCTAGATCTAAAAATAAGTAAATGCAATGGGCAGAGGTGTCATGTGAAGCGGCAAAGAGGATACACAATAGGCATGGTGTTTGCGTTTCTTTTTTTTTTTTGGTTATTACACTTACCGTTCGGAGGAATAAGCGTAGTCTTGGTCAGCACCGAGACCAGAATCGGTGTGCTCGTGCGATACTCGCAACGCAGAGTTCTCTAATGGACTGAGATTAGAGCCGGTTGGTGAGATAAAATCGCCCATACTTATGCTAGACATCATTCTATTGGGAGAGATATTAAAGATTGCTAATTAAAATTATGCTAAGTAATTTAGACATCATCTTCAAATTTAGATAAATAAAGTTAGAAAGGTGAGTCACGTTTTGCTTTAAAACTAGAAAATAAGGCAACAGCACAATGGACCTTTGTGAATTAAAGATGAAACAGCAAATAAGTGAAAGAGACAGTACTGAAAGGCAGACGTCTAAATACTATAGAATTAGCAGATTCGACTGGATTTTAAAAAACAACTGTATTTAGAGCTATACATGAGGATTTGGTCATAAATAAGTTACCAATATCGAATAAGGTACTGTCTCTTATTTCCTTGTTTCTTTGTAAAGATCGAGACAAAGAAGTTTTGGAAAAAGGGAACTGATGGCAACGGCAGTCCGAGCTCGCGGCAACCAAAAAAAAGCAAATTGGGTTGATCTCAGAAAAAGATGAGTCCATAATATTTTGGGTTTTGAAAGATTTTTTACTAGTGATCTTTAAGTTCGCAATGGACGTAGTAATCCCTGCTATATCAACAACGCGACACTATTAAAGAAAAGCGTCGAGGAACACTGTCATCAGTTGATTTCAAGGCTGTCACTGAGCTTGCCCATCGCCCATAGAGTCCGAACTTGATTAACGATAATTTAAGCGAAGCGCACATTGACACGAATAAGACGCAGGGGATCCGAAATGTTTTCGAAGTGTCGCACTGTCCGTTGAATTCGCGTGAAAAATTGTAAATTTTTCATGTTTTTTTTTTATTTAAGAAGCTAGCGCTTATTTACCTTGCCGTGAATAATGATTTCAAAGAAAAAAAACGTCAGACAATTTTCACGAATTTAAAGTTCTCAGAATGTTCCTAAGTTCCTAAGTTAATACAGGGATGTGAAAAGTGTATTGAAATTGTAGATCTAATTCTTAGTTTCTTAGTTGACACGAATAGGGTCTGTAGCACGAGATTTCGGCCAAAATTAATAACTTTTGGCATACGCGAACTTTCAGTAACGCTCTCTTTAGTTTTTTAATTAGCTGATTACGATTATAAAATGAAATTTCAATATCAAGTGTGGAGTATCCATATGCCAGACACAAAATTTAGAAAGTTAATAGATTTTCGTAAAACTTGGGATTGAAAAGGTTTTGGGGAGACGTTTTAAGATGCCGAACGTTTGAGACGATTTAATGTTTCTGTAATAATTTTATTTATACTTTTATTTAGAGCTTTAATGTACTATGTATGTGAGAAGTTCGGTCAAGCATCGAGCTATATGATGTGCCCATTTGTTATAATTTATGAATTCTCTGTCCCAGTTCCATTGGAGGTGTATTACTATAAGGTAGTTTTAGCACAAAACCACTTTTTGAAATTAAAATGCACAAACAAGCGCATATCCGAGTAAGAATACATTATTGGTTAAATAATTTGGTATATTATTTATTCAATTTGATGAGGCACTGTAGGAGATGGGCTAATTTTAGCTTAGTCACTTATGAAATTATATTTAAAAATACTCTCTTGATATGGTGTTAATTAGACTACTTTCGTAAGGAAGTAAAAACTATTAATTGATATATTTATATGAAAAAAAGAAAGGTTATTATAACTTTTAAGGATATCATACAAAAATAACAATACCCAAACGACATTTAAAAATTTGAAACTGTTTATGATAAATTGTAATAGTCCTGGAATTGTTCTCAATATATAGCGTACTGTGGACCCGGAGTTCGCGATTTTGGTCAAAAAATCATATCTTAAAGAATATATGAGCCGAACGTTTATGATAACTGCATACTTTTAAAACCACAATAAGCTGATGTCTCGCTCCTTTAACGCTTAACGTAATTGACTCAAATGACTTTGAATGAAGCAAACACTGACATTAAAAAAAAATGTATGCACCTAATTTATTAGGGAAAAATAAATGCAAATTTGCAAAACATGGGAACGTCATACGAAATCGTCGAAAGTTAGTCGTATACGAGAATTAATGTACCATTGTGAAGTAAATCTTGAAATTTTGGCTGAGCAACCTGTACACATATGTAGTTGTTAAACTTTTCTTGCTCTATGCCATTATTTAAACTTAGCTTAGTTTCTTATAATATTAAGTCATTAATTACCTGACTAATCCGCTATTTCGTTCACATTCTCTCGAGGATATTGTGCTAGCAGAACGTATGGACCCATTTCGGCCACTCGCGCTCTCAGTTACATTTGAACTTT
The DNA here is from genome assembly GCA_951828415.1 of Anomoia purmunda. NCBI lineage: Eukaryota > Metazoa > Arthropoda > Insecta > Diptera > Tephritidae > Anomoia > Anomoia purmunda. The sequence continues at coordinate 157,944,752 of OX639993.1, forward strand.
GGAAATACAACCTGTGTGGAAGATGAATAGAAAAAAGTATGGTAGAAGTAAAACTAAAAATATACTTGCTTTCCTAACTAATACAAAATACTTGTGCATGTTTTGAATATATATTTGTGTTTCAATTAAACAATTGACCGGCAGCTTCAAAAGTGTCGTTAGGGTAATTAAAATATATCAGCGACCTTAACGATTATAATTTTTATAAAAAAACAACACAAATCATGATTTCACCATTATTTTGTGATATTAAATTTTTCTTTCGAAAATAATCGTTATTTAATAATTTTTTGGTCAAGATTGGTCGTTATTTTGTGGTTTTTTTTTTCGATGAAAAATAATCGTTACCCTGTGCTTTTTATTTTATTGATAACAAATAATCATTATTTTGTGATTTTTTTCGATAAAGTTTGATCGTTATATTTTATCGATCGAAAATAATCGTTATTTATTCTTAGAGTTTTTTCGATAAAGTTTGATCATGATTTTTTATCGATAGAAAATAATCGTTATCCTTGGAGTTTTTTCGATAAAGTTTGATCGTGATTTTTTATCGATAGAAAATAATCGTTATTTATCCTTAGAGTTTTTTCGATAAAGTTTGATCGTTATTTTTTATCGATCGAAAATAATCGTTATTTATCCTTAGAGTTTTTTCGATAAAGCTTGATCGTTATATTTTATCGATCGAAAATAATCGTTACTTATTCTTAGAGTTTTTTCGATAAAGTTTGATCATGATTTTTTATCGATAGAAAATAATCGTTATCCTTGTAGTTTTTTCGATCGAGTTTGATCGTTATTTTGTTATTTGTTTTTTTTTTCGATATAATTGTCACTACCGATAAATTGGTTTGAGTCTATTATGATCAAACAATTGTAAATAAAACAACACCGATTATTTTTCATCGAAAGAATAAAAATCAAAAAATAAAGATCTAATTTGATCGGAGAAATACAAATCCAAATAGCGATTATTTTTGATTGAAAAAATAAAAATTCAAAAACACCGATTGTTTTATATCGAAAAAATAATATTCCAAGAATACCTTTTATGCCATGATTTAAAAAAAAAATCTTCAAAATATGAATAAGGTCGGATTTGTATAGCATAAGTTATACGGATTAGATCGATATATTCGAGATTTTTTTTGAGCGAGTTCGGATAAAATCAAAATATTGGTAATTTCCGTTCCCTGAAATATATTTTCTTCATACGAAATCTAGCCTAGTTGTTCTTTAGATTCATAATTGTTGATAATTGTGTTTAAATAAAACAAACATCCTATATGAATACGTCGATGTTAGACCGCCTAAGGATAACTTAAAAAGAAAGGCTATCAGGTGAGTTCTAATGAGAAGTCAATTTTTTCATTATTTTCAAAGGAAATAGTTTTTTTTTTGTAAATAATTTATATAAGGTATTCACGCCATCCAGGTTATCTGAGAACTGTGATCTTAGTTTTTTCTATTCTTCAAGTCGTTTTTTTCAGTTCAATTTATTGTAGTTAATCGAAAAATTTAAAACCACATAACCAGATAATGCGATAACTTCGTTGGCGTGCCTACGCCAACTGTTTTATGGGATCTACGTTCAAAATTGAACGCCTTTGAACTAATTAAAATGGCGTACATATACAGAGGCAGATTAAGCGGGCGGTGGACCGGGCGAGCCGACTTATAGGGGATCCCGAATTTGGTGTTTGAATAAAACATTAAATGCGATTTTATTATTGCGAAATATTATTATGATAAAAATTGATTTAAAAAGAAATACATAATGAATTACAGTGAAACCTCTCTTAAATGACACTCTGTAAGACGGGCATCTCCCTTGGGCGAACAAATCCAATCCAAGATTTAAGTATAATAATTGAAACAAATTACCATCCCTTAAACGGGCACGCTCTGCGCAATAATTTTTCACAAACATACCACAAAAACCTCTATTGAGCGCACACGAACCTCTAATCAATGGACATTATGTTTTCTTTCAAATCAAACAAACAAAATGGCAGACCTCGAACTCTCATAGGCGGACAAAATAAGAGTATGTATGTTTACAAAATTTTAAGTGAGTAGACGCTAAATTCATAAATTCAAAAAAGAAAATTTCCAGGATAAAATGAGATGGTTGTTACGTACGAAATCAGGAAACAAATTCCCTTCAACGTAACGACCTTGAATGCAGTTCTAAATTTAAAGTGATTTTTCAACAATTATTAAAGAATTTCGAAAGCCATCTGCAAGACTTCTTTCTTTCGAGGAACAAAAAAACAAAATTGCGTATATCGAAAATTTTCCAGTTCTTTATGATATTAATCCAATATTTCTAGTTTTATATAGGTTATTGATTGAAATGTATAATTTCTTATTATTTTCATTACTTTATATATACTTTTGAAAAAATTCACACACATTTTTGTTTCAACGGTATAAAATGGGCATTATTTAGTTAAATATGAAAATAGGTAGTATTCAATTAGTTAAAAAATTAAAAAGTTCTTTAACGAGCTAGCTTGAGCGGGACACCTCTCTTGGGCAAACAAAAGTTGACTGACGGTGAGTGTCCGCACAAAGGGGGTACTTCATTTCAATAGCGTCACTTAGAATGGAAAAATCCGTTTCTTTTCTTCTCGTTATCTGTTCTCTTAAATAAATGTTTAAATTACGGTCGGGCCGGGCATTTGTTATAAACAAAAGATTCACACGTAACTCCAACTATTTGCAGGTTCGCTATTCGTTTTGCTTCGATCAGTTGATCGTGACGTCATTACAGCCAAATTTTTTCGATAATGGCACCTATTGCAGGGTGACGTGACATCAACATTTCCAAATATGAATATTATTTTAACAGTTTTTCTAACTGTACATATCAGTAATGTAACAGGGAAAAGGTCAGTCTCAGCATTAGGGCAAGTGAAGATTATTTGAGAAGTACTAGGTCCAAGGATCTATTAAATGATATTAATGCTGCGGAGATTATTGAGAATTTCGCCAGAGAAAAATCGAGGAAAATATTTATTTAGTTTTTTCCTCCGAAAGGGCTCGCCTGATTTTGATGAAATTTTGTATATAAATATATAATATATATATTTGATAGGTATGAGAATAGCTAGTAAAGTATATTTTATGTTTGGACGAGGGTTGCTACGTGTTTGAAAAATTCCAATGTGATTAAAATTTATACAGAAGTTATATGAGATATTGAAATATGGGTGTCGAACGGTTTGTCTCGGAAAGAAGGGTCATAGCTAACTTTCATGATGGAGTTTTATGATGCGTTTTTTGAGGCTCGTTGTAAATGTTTGTTGTTAAATAAAAGAGTTTGCGTTCAAGTTATCACATATTTTGAAATTTAGGGTGCCAGGTGCTACGTGCCCCCATTATCCGCATCTGTACATATGCAGACATTTCATAAAAATTTTTTATTCAGTAATAAAATGTGGGAAATTTTCAAGTGCCAGGCGCTATGTCATCAGACTTTATCTCTCAGTGTTTTTTTTGAAGTAACACCATAGCCGCACATGTATCGAAGTGCTTCCGGTTCGAAGCTAGGCTCATATGGCTCAAACAGAACAAAATTATAGAAAAGCTTGTTTCTAATAACGGTAATCAATGGCAAATCACCGAATGCTAGTTTTTTTGGTTTGCCATGGAAAAACTTCTCACAAAAACAGTTTCGAAACTATTGAATTTTCTTATTGTATATTGCATAATTTTCATTATGAAGCTCACCTGATGTGGTCACTGCTGGTGCTTGGTTGATCGGGTTGACATTTTCTAGGGAAATTTAATTAAGTAGTAAGATGAAATTATATATTATATGTACAAACTATTCATATTTTAAAAAATATTGGAACAAGTTCCAAGAAACAAAAAAAAAGCGAATGTAACTTGAAATTTGCTGAATTCTCGAAGCATTCGGTGCTTTCCATACAAAATTGAAGGAAAACGTGGAATTGGGGAAGCCATATGCTTTTTGATAATGCAGCCAATCCCAAAGTGTTGTTAAAAGGCGAACTGAATTTAGCCGCTGTACGCTAAGCAAATTATTAGCTTTTTTGTTTCATATTTTACTCATACTTTGCCGAAACGGTTTTGAATAAATTTTCCGCCATTCCAATTAAAATGAATACTTTTGTTAGTATGAGCATAAAGCAAAAAGTTTTCGAACAAAACAAAATTTAATTTAATTACTTACTTATTAAAATCAGGGGGAAAACCGAATTATTTACATCATCATTTTTTCAGTAGAAGGTTTTGTTTTTAAATTTAATGAAAATAAATTGGTTTAGCCTAGTACTACTTGATGGGCAGGTGCCAGAGGTCAAACACATTGCAGCTTATGTCGTATTATTAAACGTTTTCCAAATAAATGGAGTAAACCTTTTACTTTTTGAAGATTTTAGTAAATCGTAATTTTCGCAGCTTTTTTTGATTTTTATAAGTTTTAAGTTGGTCATAAAAGAGAGTTATTACTTATACCAAATATTTGAAAAAAAAAAAAACAGAAATTCGTTAATACTGTTTTCAGAGAATTACTAAATTTTTAAACAGAATCAGCAAAATATTGGTAACAAGGCATCTAGGCTTGCCTAGCGCGTAAGAAAATTGGTTACGATTTCGGAAAAGTTGTAGCGTCTAACGATATCATAAGGAATTTTTTTGGTGCGCACTTGTTATGTCCTCGTAAATTAACTTTTTGCCATGTTAAAAAGAATAACATTTTTAGAACTGTTTTAAACACGTTCCAGCTATCACAAGGGCAAGTATTGAGAAGTTATAAATTAAAATAATTATGTTAACGTGGTACTTATCTATATTCTGATCGAAAATATTACTGTACAGCTTTAAAGAGCTATCGATAGAGTTATCGCTATAGATCCATTTTTATTATCATAACTCCGGGGGTTTTCTGACCAATGGTTCTCCGCAACGAATTAAGAAAACATCAGACACCTCTTTCAGAAAGTCAAAATTCATAAACCGTAACTCATAAGTCAAAATTGAAAAAGGAATCAGACGGCAGAAAGAATCTTTGATTTTGCGCAAAACTGGAATAAAATCAAAATTTCGAGAACAAAACTTTCTTTGGTCTCTTTGAATAAAAGATTACTTGGATGTTGTTCATAAAAGTTTTTGCTTAGGTAACATAAACAAAACTTTGGTAAGGGGTTATGAAATCTATAATGTTACTATTTAGCAAACCTTTAATAATTTCAACATATGCACATATCTTCCAACTAAACTAAACGTTTCTGAATTTTTAACTCTGATTTCTTGGTTTTCTGAATTTTTTATTCTGACTCTTTGTTTTCTGAAAAGTGTCTTGGGAATAAATTTTTCTGAAAAACAGAATTTCCAAACCTCGCTATCTAGTTTTTGAAAATTTGTTTTTCTTTTTTGTTACTCGCCAGACATCGCTTGACGTAATAAATTAAGTTTTTATAATTTTGTATTCACTCATATTTTAGTTTTAAGTTACCATTGTACTAAAATAGATAATTACAATCTTACTGTATTAATTTTATTTTTTACTACAACTGAATTGAAAATAAAATGAAGCAATCAAATAGTTTTACAACAGAAGGGAAATACAAAACTTGCCGTTGCTTTCAAAACTAACACAATCTAATTTTTTCTAGCAGTCTTTGGAGTTATAGGCTGGCCTTCAAGATTCAATAATACATAATACATGTTATGATGCTAAGAAAAGAATTTTTTATTTAAACTTGCCATGTTAAAGCGCGCATTTTTATTCCTAGATTTATGTATTTTATAGCCCTAAATGTTTTTAATTGCATTTGTTTTTAAATACCAAAGAATAATCGTGCTAGTAAAACAACAAAAAAACAGTAATTGTAGTATATTTTAGAAAAATTGATAATTTTTTCATAAAAAAAAAAATTTTTGTAACCCATTTTTTAAACTTACCCTCGAATGCGATCCACACGATTTTTGCCTTGTCCACCGCCAGTCGAGCCACTGCCATTTGTTATCGTATTACCCGAACCGGTGCTCTTTCCACCCACACTGCCCTTGCTGCCGCTCTTGTGGATTTTCATATTCGTTGCGGAACGTTTCGAATTTGTCTCCACCACTGTGTACGGTATTTCACGCAGTTGATCCTCAGTCATGCCGGCCGTATCGACCAAACCGAATTGCAAGTGTTTCGCCAGTTCGCTTGACCAAATGCGATTGCGCGAATCAGATGGCGATCTGCCAAAAAAAAACCAAAAAAAAATAAATAAAATATTACATGAATATATGCAGTATATCTTTGATCTGTTCAATTTTTATGCACTTACTTATTCTTGCGATGTCGCCGCGATTTGTGATGCGAATGTGTATCCGAGTGACTGTCGTTGCTGTGCAGACTGCGCGCCACCATACTACTCTTCGAAACGGACGCTTGCTGTACGGAACTTTGACCCAGACTAGCTTCAGCCTGACGGCGTTGCACTTCGCGCCACTGTGATGTCGAATCAATTAACTCCGCCGAACCGCTGCGCACCGATGACGAACGATGCCCAGAATAGCTGCGACCACGCGTGCTCTCATGCTCAGAACCAGCCGAATCGCGGCGGTGACGCGAACGGCGTCGTTTGCGATGATGCGAACGACCGGAACGGCCTGATCCACGCGATAATTCACTCTCATTATCGGAGGTACGCCGATGACGATGTCTATGCCTGTCGAATAGCAGCATTTTGTTGAATGAAGAAGCAAAAAAAAAAAAAATAAAATTGCAATATTCAAGATATGTAGTTGGATAAAGGGCTAGCAATGTAATTGCACTTAAAGTCAATATTGTGCGCCAAATTATTGGTTATCAAAAACATATTCCAACTAAGCAGTCGACGGTAATGCGATCGTACGTGCTTTCAACCAAGAATCTGGCGAACGCTACACGGCAACTGCTGCAGCGCAAATTGACTGCACTGAACGTTTTGTTTTTGTACTCACCTGCGCGTCGAACGTGAATCGTTCGATGAATGACTCTCCACCGAACTTGAACGATAACGTTGCTGATGTGTCGATGCTGAAGATGAAGAGATGGGATCGCGATGCGCTGAATGCGACGATTGCCGATGTTGCGACGATGAACCGGACTGGTGATGGTGGTGATGATGGTGATGATGCGAACCGCTACCACCACCCCCTCCGCTAGCACCGCCACCGCCGCCGCCGCCACCTCCATTGCCACTTGTTGCGAACGCTGATCGCACCGAACGCGGACTTGAGGGATTATTGCCAAATAGTGAACGCTGTTGGGAGCGTGGCCATGGAGCGCTACGCGTGCTGCGCGGCGAATCAGGTGTTTGCAAATTACTATTACCACCGCTGTTGCCCAAATGTGATTGCTGATGGTAGGGACGTATGCCGAGACTTGTTGGTATGCTGTAGGTGGAACGGTAAGGACTCTCGTAGTTGCTGTAGTGAGATGAAAGCAAAGACAGACAGACAACAAAGTAGATGAATATTACAAAGCAATTTTGTTGGGCGAGTGGTTAGTACGATGCATAGGAATTCAAGAGAATATTGCCTGCATAGCACTATGTAGTTTTTTTTGTTTTTGTGCATACTTGGCGTGAATGTACTAGGTCCTGAATCAAGCGATGTAATTGAGGTGTAAAATAAATTGTTGCATATTAAAGTTTTGCGTTTTGCGTCCATGAGCCACCATGCAGTTGATATTCATGAAACGAACAATCGAAGCGGCATAACATGAGCGGCAAGCGCTTGGGATGTTTGTATGTTTTATTTGTGCGCCTGATTACACACGTCACGCAGGCACACTTGATGCGCACGTGAGTGGGCGTGTGCGCGCAAGCGTGAACACAAGAACCCATTGGCGCTCACACACTCGCAACACACGCATGTGTGTATGTGTATGTTGTGCTGTGCTATGAATATCGATTTGTGTATTTTGTGTGGCTTTCGCATAATTTAGTTGGTTAAGTAGGGAAGCGCGCACTCGCCACGCTCTGACAAATTGAGTAATTGCCCCCGGTGCACCTCGGGTGGGGTTGTATTATGCTAAGCAAGTTAATGATGATTGATGAAATCAGCGTCTAAGCCAAGTAATAGCACTGTTTGGATGTATATGATATGTGCTAGTCTCTTCTTGTTTGAAGTTTTATTTATTATTTTTTCTTCTTCTAAAACCCCAACACTTTAAATCTCTGTTAATTTTAGGTTTAGTATTATTATTGCAAGAGGGGTGGTGCTGTATAGGTTGCGGCTTGAAATCGCTGTCGTTGGTAGTTAAAATTCATACAACCTTTAAAAAGCGTGACAGTTTCAGTCTGCCCCGACATATCAATTTATTAAATAAATTTCCCTTTCGAAGTTTTGTAACTAAATTTATAATCCGCTTTATGAATTAAACACATTTTTATTCACATCCATAGATTAAAAGTTTTCTTTGACGGATTTCTTGCATTTTATACTCGTAAAACAAAATGAAACCCCTCCCCCCAACAGCAAATTCTGCGCTTTCAGAGACTTATTTTCTGCACTATAAAAGGTGCATGTAAAGTTACTATTGAGAAGTATTTATTTCTCAACCAGAACCTATGTAGGTATATATCCATATATAAAATGTTTAAAATTGGAACATAAACGTGAACTTTCTAAATTTGCGAACATTTTTAATGAAAAATTACATTCAGTATAATTTTTTAGACATTAAGGCTCACTTGCGGAAAATCCCGAATTAAATTTATAAATAAAGCGAAAAGTAACTAAGAGTTACATTTTACAGTTGCATTGTCTTACATAAAATTAAATCCTGTAACCCAGGCTACAGGCGAACTCATATAAGGTGAAGTTATTAAATAAGCTGATGTCTTCTTCTTCCACTATATTTGTATTTTTCCTTTACCCATGACATCCTAAAAGCGGAAACGAATGGCGCCCATTGTTCTATTCATTATTATCGATGTTAATGAAATATGCGTCTGTTTGCGTTATGCCGAGTTGTACCGTGTGCGCGCTTTATTCGGTAAGTCCTGGGTTCAAATCAAGGCAGGGGCAATTAACATCAAAAATTATAGAAAAGTTGTTTTTAGAGCGGTCGCCCCTCGGCAGGCAATGGCAAACCTCCGAGTGTATTTCTGCCATGAAAATACTTCTCACAAAAAATCGTTAATCACTTGTATTACAACACCAAGACGCATACCACAAATTGTTGGAGAAGTTCGGCCAAAATCGCTTAAGCGGTTATAGCGCCAATTAAGTAAGTAAGTAATTTTTGTTTTTGTACGTATAACACCACCTGATATGAATTCGCCTTAACCTGGTATGAATTTGTCTTGGTAATTTCTATGAAATACGGCATAAAAAATGTGCCATACTGAGACACTTTCATATTTTTTTGCAGTCCCAGTCAGTATTTGGATGATCCAATTTTCCATTGCCGCCCGACGAGCTAATGTAACAGAAATTTAAGGCTTCGTCCACATCCAAGCTCATTAGGGTCAGAAAAATCTCTCAGGGAGATATGTGGAAAGATATACAGAAGGACCCTGGTAATGCATTACTGGTATTGTACGTGAAAAAGAAAATTGAAAGGCCTCATCAACCTGCCGGGGTTTAGACTAAGTACTAAGTAAGTTATTCAAGCTAATCGGAAGTCTCTCCGAAGGACTTTTTTGATTTTTCCAATTTGGATCCCAGATCAAAAATTAAAAACAAAAAAACTTTGTTAGGTAGTGTAATTAATGTAGGATATTGTAAGATTTCTATCAAGCTGTTTATTTTATCCTGGAATATGAAATCAAAAAAATAGAACGGCTAACATTTTCATAGCAACATGAGGCAATGAACGCCTGATGTTAACGCCAAATTATTACATACATGCATTTACATATTAGAGAAAATAATGGCACATATGTATTGAAAAAAATTGGCTATCAGTAAAAGAAAAATCTTTACAAAAAGTAAAAAAAATATCTATTACATGGGGAAAGTTTTTAACGCTTTGGTTCCCAGAGTTAGCAGGAAGAAGGAGTGACTGGCGCAATTTGTTAAACACGGACAAAATCTCTTAAGAGGTTATAGCGCCAATTAAGTAAGTAAGTAAGGTTCTCCGAGTATTGAACCGGTTTCAAAATTGTTTTTTTTTTTTAATTAAACATCTTCGAAAGACAGTAAATATAATGATTGCAAACTTTTTAAAGATTATGTACATGGTACATTAAAAACAAAGTACTGATTTTCCATCAGAATTAAAAAAAAAAATTTATATTTTACGAAATCAACCAAAATATTTCACAATAAGATCAGGATTTATTTGCGTTGGGCCTTTTGAAACCACCTCCATTTTCATGTTTTTTTTTTAAAATAAATAAACGAATTTTTTTTAACATGTTTGCAAAAAAATCGTCTAAGATCTCATAGCAGTTTAAGTTTTGTGTAATCTCATTAATAAAATTTGTTACCTTTTCCTCAAAGATTGGTTAGCCAAAAGTTGTCCGATTAAGATTTAAGATATACCCTTCTAAATAACAATATTGATGCCACAAACTGTTTTTCACAAATCTCATTATTATTTTTCCGATACACAAATTTATTAATATTTTTAAGCTTATACTGTTTTACCATATCAAGTATATTTTATTAATATTTAAACAAAAAATATTTTTATTAATAAAAAACTGTATCTTTAGGGAAATTTTCAAATTGACACAGTTCGGTTAAAACTTAATATGTTTCGAAATATTTTGACGAAAGTTTTAAAACATAATAAACTTTAAAAGTCCGGTGGCAAGACGGCTGTTGAGGAACATTAGTCTGTATTTGTTTTTAGTTGAACCCACGTTTTTTAAAATATTTTTTTTCAGGCCACAAATACATAAAATCTAATACATTGCACTTTTTGAGGCCTAACAAAGTAAGCCGGATATTTTCTAGTAATATTATATGTATGTATAATGAAATAAAAAAATTCATGCAATTTCTAAAGTTTTACTTCTTGTTACTAATTTTCTTAACCCTTTCCGGTCAATTTCTCTATTTGAAAATTTTGTTTTTATAAAAATAAACTAGCCTCTTTCGATCCCAATAACTATTTGAAAACAAAAAAATTTGATTTCTTAGAAGAAGTTATAGCTTTGGGTAATTTGTACAATATATTGACCAAGATGCACGAAAGGTTGCGGATTGACATACAACTTGCTGTTGTTTTTTATGCAAATGTCCAAATATAGCTTTATTATCACGGTTGATTAATTTTTTTTACATAAATGTGGAACAACTGTTATTGAAAACTCAAAAGCTAATGTATTTGCTTGATCAATCTGAGCTGCTTATCCTCGGCAATGCTTGAAATCGTTTAGAATTCCAGATTTCCCACAAATAACACAAAATTGTATACCTGGAGAATTGGGCTTTTTTTTGTGGTAAACTTTACTTTAGAGTTTATCTAAAGGGTATAGATTTTTTCATGATGTATTCTGTTCTATTGATACTTGAAGGCACTGAGTTTACATCGCATTAGTTAATTGAGACACTTTTATAAATTTATCGTTACAATTATTTCGTACACTTAAACAAAATTTAAGGCAGATCGCAATTACTGAAATCTCCGCAATGTCATAGCATTTTTAAAAAGAGAAAGTCCAATGTTAGACCCCAAAAATAATAAGATCTGGCGTAGTTGCATGCTTTCAACAATAATTTGAAGTTCAATCAGTATTTTAATTCCTTCTTTAGTGGCCTGTCCAAAGCTTTTGATGCTGTTGGTGTAGCATGAAACAAAGTTTTTTCACAAATGTCAATTTTTATAAATTGTTTCAAATAATAGAACGAATTTTGATTAGCAATTGTATGGTTGACTTCGCTATTTTCAAAGGGAACCTTGGTTCATATTAACGTCATGCGCAAAAATTTGCAGCAGACTATATTTTGGGAATCAATTAGAAATTATGAATGATTCCTTCTTGAGCCAAAATTTAATTTTTGAAAAAGCAAGGCATACTAGATTTGAAAATAATAAACTCTTGTATTCCAATATAATGTACAAATACATGGAAAGGATTAGAGGAATTTCGTGCTTTTTAAACAGATATGCCTCGAATGCCTCTTTTATTAAGAAAATATTTTTCCCACAGTCATCATAAAGTTATTGTCAGTATTTTATATATCACGACTGTCCCAAAACAGTTCAATAACACTTCAAAATATACTTGAAGGAACGTTGATGGTTTAGGTATTGGTAATTATCGTTTTATAAAATATTAACCTAACTTTTTGAGTATTCGTACCCGTATTAAAAATTTTTCCAATATAAAAACTGACTCGTTGAGCAGGTAGACAAAGACGGTACGATTAAAATTGAGCGCCTAAGCAAATTTGAGCAGATGTTATAGAAGAAACTACCGAATGAAATCCACTACTATTGGAGTTTTAATAGAAATAGCAGCTACTACAAAAGATATCAGCACTTTGTGGTCGCTGTTGCTTTTCAACTTGCAATAACTCAAGTGCTACACTTCAAAACCGTATATGAAAATTTCTCGCCGACATAAAACAATTTTAGTCTATGATAAATTAGCGATACAAAACAATAGTTCTCACATATGTCTAGACATTTGGCAATTGTCTTTAATTGAATTTGAATGAATTTGCGCTACGGTTTGAGAGCGCAGGGCAGTCCACTTCATATGAAAGCAAAAGCGCAAGCCAACATATAAGAAACTAAGAAAAAAAAAATCGCTAACAACCACATCATCTGCTTCTTACCTCTCTCGAAATTTTGGTTTTGGCAAGCATTCATATGTGGAGCGCATTTTTTCATCTTATTCGCTTCGTTCGCCATCGGAAGTCAAGAAGTGCACTTGATATTTTCACTAATGAAAAGCCAAAATGCACAAGAGGCGAAAGCGAAAAATAAAAAAAATAAAAACGCAAAAGCAGAAAGTAAAAAGTAAAATATTGATGCGAATATAAAAGGGAAAGAAAACAAATTGTATCACACATGCCATTGGCGTATGGGGATCTGAAAACAGTCGGTATGACAAATGAGCCGCCATTAGTTGGCGCAGCAAAAGCAGCCAACTTAGAAAAAAATTTCGATTGCACAGATATTGGAAGATGGGATATGAAATTCAAATGCCAAAGGAGCGTAAAATCAAAACCGCAACGAAATCACACTTGGCGGTGGTGCAAAATAAATCAAAAGACTATTTTATTGGGGCTTAGCATGGATAGGGAAAAGTAAAGGCATTATGCTGTGGACGTGGGAATACACTACACACACATACAAACATACACCGAGTGTCTGTGTGTTTCCGAAACTTGCTCAAATGCACATCCACCGGAAATCACTCACTCAAAGGGGTTTCGTAAATTTAATAAAAACAAAAATATGGGCGATACAAAGTTTGGCAATAAAAAAAAAAATTAAGATGGCATAAAAACCGTTAAAAAGGGCTGCAAAATATTTATTTTATAGTATGCGGTATTTACGTAGGTATGTATGAGTGTGGGCTATTGCATGCATGCGAGTGTTTTGTGTTTTTTTTTTTGTTTCTTTTTTTTTTGGGGATTTGAGGTAAACTTACTTTGGCATCATGTTAGCTGTTTGAATTCCCGCACCAACGCCACTGCTATTGTGATAGCCCCCGCCGACTGCAACACCATCGGTGACGCTGCTATTGCCAGTGAGACCCATCCCGATGCCATTCAATGTTTTGCTGTTGGCGCCTTTATTGCCGCTCAGAAAGTCATCAATCATGCGTCTTGGTTGGCGTTTCGATGGGACACGTGTGAATGCGGGCGGTATGCGGCCGAAGGAGAGAGCGTCCTTTGCCGATGTTTGCTTTTCCGAACGATTGCTGGATTGAGGTGGACAAATGATGAGTTGGCAAGTTGGTTGGTTGGTTGGTTTGTGGGTTGGACGAATGGTTGGTTGGTTGTTTGGTTGATCGGTTGGTTGGTTGGTTGGTTGAAAACAAAAAACAAATCAATCCACATTTGTGACGGGTTGGGTTGATTGGCAAATGCAGTTGTATGTGTGCGACATCATGTTGGAGTACATAGAACGAAAAAAGTGATGTTGGATGAAACATTTGATGAAAAAAAACAAAACTATAAAAAAAAATAAATGATTTAACAATTCGACACAAAGTTTATGCATAGTCGTATCTACGGTATGCGAGCTAGAAAATATTCGTGAACATGGCAAATTTTGGTTTTGTTTTTGCTGAAAGAACGCAAGTTTAATGAACACAAAAAAAATGGTAAAACAAACCGCAAGTAATCTCTACGAGGATCGTAAAAACTTTGACGCAAGCCATCAGACGCAGAGCCAACTCTATCGGTGTCTGCAGTGATGCCTACTACTCGCTGCCTCGCCTTTGGCTGTAGACAAATGAGTCGCACCCCAAGTAACCTTGTCGTGGCAAATGTCGTAAAAAGCCAAGCCACAAACAATCAGTGAATACAAGCGTGCCGTTGCAAAAACGAAAATACAGAATATATAAAAATAAAAAAAATTGCACCTCTTGGCGTATTGCCACTCTGTCAGTCCCATTCATCTTCCGGACAAGCGCACGGTCTATGAGTGTGTATGTGTGTTGGCGGTTGGAGAGAAAATGCGGCAAATGAAATCAGCATAGGACGCAGGACATGTCCCTATTATGGTTGGGTGCATATTACCTGCGATTGCTCATACACGGTACGAGTATATATTTACGATAGTTTTACTAGATATGTATATATTATATGTACATTAGACTGGATCACGAAAAAAATTTGTGATTGCCACACCTCTATATGAAATCTCATTTCAAAAGGATTGCTTGATGATACAAATCTCCGGCCCAACCGTGCAGTAAAATAGCAGAAATCGTATTTATTCCTTATGTCTTCTGTTATACAGTGACTCAAACAATTGACAATTGATTTTCATGACATTTAACTTTTTATTTTTTTAAAAATGCATCAATCCTTCAATAATTGGCGCTATAAACGCCTAAACGACTTTGGACGATTCTAATAAATCACGCCAGTTGGTCCATTGTTTAGCTAACTGGCACTAACTGGAGACACCAAGCAATGCCAAGTCCTTCTCGACCTTGTCTTTCCAACGTAGATGAGATCTTCTCTTTTCCTCTGCTGGAGCATTTTCTTCAATACTTACAACATGACCTAGAGCCAGAGTAGCCGCTATATTTTAATTCACTGTACTAGGTCAATGTTGCGATAAAGCTCATACAGCTTCTCATTCCATCGTTTGCGGTTTTCGCCGTCGCAAAGACGTATAGGTCCATAAATTTTACATAGAAGCTGCCTCTCGAACAATCCAGAGGCCATTTCATGTAATGCCGAGAGCGTCCATGCTTCGGTACATTCATTAGAACGTGCATGATGTGAAACTTATAAAGCATTGTTTTCGGTCGTCGAGAGAGGGCTTTACTGCTAATTTGCCAAGTCAGCCCAAAGTAGTACTTGTTGCCAAGAAAGTTTCTTCGTTGGATTTCCAGGCTGACATATTGTTGGTGTTTATGCTGGTTCCCAAAAAAAATGTTAACTGTCGACAGTTTATTTGATGATAGGAAGTACTTCGTTTTGTCCTCGTTCATCTCCATACCCATTCGCTTATCTTCCTTATCCAGCTTGGAAAAAGCAGAACTAATGGCGCTGTTCTTGAGGTCAATGGTGCCTGACCGGCTTAATTCTGTAGCTCGAATTATATTTTCTTCTTAGCATAATGTTAAAAAAGTCAATGACAGGGAGTTACCTTGTCTGAAATCTCTTTTGGTATCATACGGCTTGGAGAGGTAATTCCCAATTTTGAGTGAGCTGGTGATGTTGCTCAGTGTCATTGTACATAGCCGTATTAGTTTTGTTGGGATAACAAATTCAGACATTGCGGCAAACAGGCAGCTTCTTCTTGTGTTATCGAAAGGGGATTTGAAGTCGACAAAGAGATGGTGTATGTCGATCCTTTTCTCACGGATCTTTTCCAATATTTGATATATCGTGAATAACTGCGCGATGGTAGATTTACCAGGTCTAAAGTCACACTGATAAAGTCCCATCAGTTCGTTGACGGTAGGCTTCAGTCTTTCTTTAGAACCATCTACGAAATATGAAGCACGTTAATCCCGCGGTAGTTGGCGCATATTACAGGATAATTCGTTTAGTGAATTGAACAGAGCACACTTAAATTCCAATCGGCGGGCATGCATTCTTTAATCATATTCTGCAAATGAGCTGGTGATTGGTTTTTTTTTTAATTTTGGTATTACATATGTATAATCCATATAACCAGCGGATTTTATGCAAATTCCCGTTGAATTTTTGGATTACTTTTGTGCTGATGGTCTCGCAAATTTTTTGCCACGCAAACTGCCTGAGTTAATTGAGAACAAGTTTTTAAGAGCAGAGTTTATAAAAATTATCAAAGTTCCCAAAGAATTTTTGGCCTCTTGGACCAAATTGCAAATTGGATTCCAATGCCCACAAAAATCTGATTAAAAAGTTACACATTATGATAAAAAAAATTTGAAATCTTTATAAGCTTAAAATTTTATAAAGTTTGAAATTTCGATTTATATGCTTGACATAACGAACATTTTAATATAGAAAAATGAAGTACCCTGCTTCTCATCACATATCCCTCAAACTCTTAATTACATTCCATTCAGCCTGAAAGTATGTACAACAAAAATATAACAGTTTTAATAGCTTTGCAACGCCCTAATTACTTTAAAATTTAACATCTTTTTGCGATCATCTTTCTTTAAATCTCCCGGCAATACTGACATAACCCAACGAATTAAATTTTAGATTATGAAACCTCTCGATTTTTTTTTGTATGGGTATCGACCCGATCTGAGATATGCATTTTAGCTGTTATTTTCGTGTATAAGTAGTCATAAATGTTTCAACGAAATCTCTTATATAATTCATATTTTGTTTAATATTTTCAAAACTATTTTATACCTGAGAAAGGCAATAAAACGGGGTCTTTAATTTCTTTAAAAAAAAGTAAAGTTCTCCTCTTGCAAATACAAATGTGAATATGTTAAGGCCTAATTTGGTTAAGTATTCGTTAGCCAGAAGTTAGGAAAGTAAAATTATTTAAGATATACTAATTTACTTTGACAATAATGAATTTACACGCATCCCCTGGTTTTCCTGAACAAGGTTCTACGTCCACTTTGTGCTACGGGTTTTTTGTCTATCATTTTACGTTCTATTGGATATGTCTTCTTTTGGCTGGAACAAAATATATGCCTACCAATTACTGCCAATCTTTATTATATATATGTACGAATATCTTTGTTATTTTCCAGTCGTCTGTTAAGCAATTGAACACCTGCAGGAAAGAAACGAATTTTTATATTATGCAAAATACTTATAGGTTCTAATGAAGGAATATGACTCAAAAAATGTAACATGAAATGTTCGAAACAAAGGAATTTCTATGTAAGCCTGTGGTTATGAGTGATCTTATTTTTAAGACTCAGCACAAAAGATTCCTATTTAGTAATAAGAAAAGAGTATTTTGTGATATTTTTGGTTAGCCGGGAAAATATTATCGCAAGGCTTTTATGGCTAAGACCATGATACAATAAGGAAGGTAGGAGAAGGGCACAGCCTCACCTGAAGTTTCTAATTATTGCCAATTAGCAAAGGTGCGAAGAAACGAATGACAGATAAGGGAGTGATCAATTCGCGCATAATCGCCTAAGACCTAAGTTACTATATCACTAATAAATAAAAATATTAAATTCTTAGATAACGAAATTATGGCTGATATTTATACAGGTACAGTTTTCGTGGGCCATGCTACTAATTGGGATATCATTTAACTTAGGGCTCTTCGTGCATTACTTAGAGCAGGAAAAACATTGAAAAGCACTGCTCTCACAAATTCTAAATACACATCTAGCAATACAACAATTTAATTGTAATTACTTTTCTACTAAATTTTAGTACACACCCTATCAGACGGCGCTGCTCAATGAGCTTCCTATTATTTGACGTTGGCTTTGTTGCCAATCTACTTAATTTATATTTATTATATGCCACTATTTCTTCATTATTATTATTATCTTTATTTTTCCCTTTTTACGTATGTATTTTGATATTTACATTTTTCTCTGAGGAATTACTCGTTTGCTGGCCAAATTTGTTAGCGAAATGCAAAATCGTAAAGTAACAAATTTATTGCTCTTCTCTATTACAGTTCTGCCAACAGCTATAACAGCAATATGCTATGGCCTCCAATGGCACACAATGAACAAATATTTTACTACTCATACGCGAACTTATAGCCTTTTTAATGGACTCTTCCGCAATTAGTCGTAGGGTGAAATTTGCGCAGAATAGCAAAATAACAAAAACAAAAATAATTTTTCTTCACATGACCCTAATTTAATATCTACGAGTACTTTTATACCCAGCAAGAAAATGCGCTGGTTTAGAAACAATCAGGAAAATGGAAATGCCGATTAGCCGATATACTATTACAGTTATATAAATACTTCCTATGGGCTCACCGCAGACCAGTTTGGATTGATTTATAGAAACTGGCTCAAAAGACAATTATAAATTTGATCGAGCTTCTGCTATCGTCGCATTAGCAGAAAGGATTAGAACGTTAGCTTACCATACCAGGGGCTATGAGTTCGAATCTTGCGAGAACGGGTAATATTTTTTAAAATTATTGTGTAGTAGTTGGCTTTTTGGTCGGTGGCGTTATGAAATGACTAGCACGAAATGTTTCAGTTTGAATTACCTTTGAGTTATTTAATTTACATAAGTATTTAGCAAATTAATAACACAAGTTTATAAAATTTTAACAAGGGTCTGACCTGCGACGCTTTTATATAAATTCAAATTAAAAAATTAATTCATTCATTCATGATGTCATATGTATGTCAGATTTCTTGTCAGCTATGAATATATGATACGATATCCAAGGTTGGTATCTACATTTTCACTCATAGCCAGGCGGCAATAAATTCACTCAAGAAACAGTCGACAACAGCCTTGAAATGGCACACATCTCTGAACGAGATGAGGAGAGCTAGGGCGACTCGTCACTAAACTTCCTATAATTCATGAAAAAGGTACACCCTTGCAACCTTATAAGCTACTTGCTTCCGACAGGCATCTTATGGTGGCAAATGACAAATGGCAGAACGAGATCACTTGTACAGCTGTCAGTCAATAAGTGCTAAACGCAAGGGTTTACTATTGAAGCTAAATAAGCATAATGACAACTTGATTGTATCTTTCATAACAGGGAACTGCCGGATAGATAAATACATCTATCGATTGGGCGTACGCTTGCATGATTTCTGTTGAAGTTGTCAGAACGAAGAAGAGGAGGGAACGATTTAACACCTTCTGTGCCAGTGTCCCGCTCTAGCCAGATGAAGATTTTATGTTTTAGGCCGGCAGTTCTACGATAGCTTCGGAAGACCTTGGATGCGGGGAAATCACAGATTTTCTATAGATTTCTTGCAAAATTCAAAATGAATTTAGGAGAGATTGGGAATTGTTGATCCCTATTTGGTATTACAACCTGTCTTGAGCCTAGGTTTGTCTCGACGACAGCCGCCATAACCTTTTAACGATTTAAGTAAACATCTTCATTATTTATGGATTTCATTCATGTGGCTCCATCGGCAGGAAGTATAGTAGCATATCCTGCCGGTTGCCCGACAATCGCCATAAAGGACTGAATCGTCAAAGCATTGTTCGCATATCATCTCAGACTTTCATGGCATTCTGGAAAAAAAATTTAACAGCGGCAAATCCCAGCTCTGAGATGGCTGAGACGGCTGATAATATCGTTCATTTAATTTCCCTGCAAGAACGATGCCAGTCGTTTGGTCAGTTGCTATCAGTTTCTTAAGGCCACAATGCATAAACTGATGTCAAAAAATGTTAACGTGTTATCTTACATTTCTCTCTAGCACATCAGTATTACCGAATATACAAGCATATAGCGCTACTGTCCACTCTCGTTCTTTTTACTGGATTTAATGCTGCGTACAAAAAACCATCAGTACGCAACATTTTGTTAATTCTATAAAAAAAATTTTTGTGGATTTCGTCAATTTATTTTTATTCAAAAGCTAAATAACAAACGCAATTCATTATAAAAACAAAACTACGAGTAAAAGTGGACTAAAAATCGCTGGTACTGTTTCGTTTTTTGTGGAAAATCGATTGAAGGTCTAAAAAAAATACGGGCATAATAAAATGTTTTAATATAATACTGTTTCATTTTATGCCTTTCTTTAGTTTTTTTTATAAAAGTACATACATCGATTTAAAATCATTAGCACTGAACTACGCACTTCAGAATTTTTTACAAAGAATGCATGGCTTTTTGGAAAAATAATGAATTCCTTTGTCGTTTCTTTCTCGCATATGCGATTGTCTCTTTTGTGCAACTATAACGAACAACCGTTTCATCGTTAATCTCACGATGAAATCACGCGGTTGTTTCATTTTCGCATATGTAAAACCTTAGCTAGCGTGGCGAGTTGCAAGTGCCTCTTTTTAGCAAGCACCATGACAGTCGTTTGACAGTCATTGCTGATATTATGAATGATAATGTATTGGTAATTTTTACAAGTACATTCTTGTAGCGTTCATTCTACGGAGATATGATACTGACGTTCTGTCCATATTTCTAGTGGGTAAGAGCTAACACTGTTAAAAATAAGTTATGATAAAAGAGAGAAACTCTATGGACTACCCTGTATATGTACATGTGTGTGTGTGTGTGTGTGTGTAACTATGTCAGAAAAACTTTTCATACATTTGGCTAGTTTTGCGAAATGAATATTCCATTCGGACGATTCTACTGCTGCAAGAGTCTGAGTAGCTATTGTGAAGGCAAGTGGTCGAGCTAAGATTTTTAATGACCTTAGAGATGAAAAAGGTAAAGTCAATGTGTATATGTGTGAGGACGACTGTGTATGTGTATGTGTGATGGTGTTGAAAATCATCTCATTTGTAGAGAATTTAATGATCTCAAACGTGTACGTGCCTGTAATGAGTGTGGACTCTGTTCACATAGAAGCAAATGAAGGATGGACCCGCAATGCTAATGTACACACATACATACATACATATGTACATATGTAAATATGTATATATGTATACTCGTATGCATACTGATTTATTTATCTGTTTATGTTGGCAATAAAACTTACCCAGCCAACAAAATATTCGTAAAATTAATGGAGAATGGAAAAAATTACCAACAAAATATCGCAATAAGGATCGGTATAGAAACTTGTGCAAATTTTTAACTCACTGCAAGCTTTTTAGCAACAAATATAGTGGGCTTTGAAAATATGATTTTAAATTGAGTTTTAACAATATTTTTGAAACTTGATTAATTTCTGGAGCCCAGGGATCAACAACGAAAAAAACTGAATATGAAGGAAGAGCTCTGCAAGTAAGTTTTGAACATTTGTACGTATAACACAATATTAGCTAGAAAAAGTTTGCAAAACTCAGTGGATCATCTTATCACATAGTACAAATGATGGGTTTGCGCATTAATGAAGGTGGTCGTCCAAATGGATACGCTGACATCCAGTTGGAGAATAAAGTAATAGCCATAATTATGTAGAACCACTCCAAGTCGACAAGAGATCTCACCAAAAAAGCTAAAACCACACCTGTACAAGCCACTCGAATTAAGAAGAGGAAAAACACGAGACACAACTGGCAAATAAAAATTTTTCTGTGGTTATGGACGTCGAAACTTATTTGAAATTGAACTTGAAGACATTGCCGGGTAACCAATTTTATTGCTTGCAGTCTGGAGGAGGCATTTTTGAATCGGAAAACCCTGTCAAGATAGAATCATTTGGCCATCTGTGAATATGGGCACAAATCCACGCCGTTCTTCGCTATGGGAACCATCAACACTAAAATTTACTTGAAGTAGTGTCTTCAGAAACATCTACTGCTCTTTCTTCATCATCTTAATTGACCAACTATATTTTGGCCGGATTTGACTCCAGCACATTACGCTGATGTCAGCCAAAAGTGGTACGTTACGTAAGAAAAGACTTGAATCCGCCTAATAGGTCAGAGTTGCAACCAAATGAGCGATATTGAGCTGTGATGAAAGCCAGACGTTTCAAAGTTAAGAAATCAATCAAAACAATTTCAGAAATAAAAAGAATGTGGCGGACAGCATCGCTAAAAGTGGAAAAAACCGTTGTACAAATCTTGATGACGGGCCGCTCAAGAAAAATTCCTCATTTATTACAAATATGTATTTTTAGATTAATAAAAAAAAAATTGTATGCACTTAATGAGCGTTTTTTAATTTGCAAAACTTTCTGTACCGGTCGTTTGATGATAGATTAGATTAGCGGCGAAGCAATCAGGAAGTTCTTAGTTGGAATATCATCCTATTGGGAATTCAAACAGTTGGTAGAAAAATTATTTAGTTATATTAGTAATAATTGGTTTCAAAAATCAAATATGGTTTTGTTCATATTATTATTAACAATTAATATTATTGTATTTTAATTCAAAAACCAAGTACGTATCAGCGGTCACAGCCGTGTGCTTTCAAATGCCACCACGTGAGGGGGTTGAAATTTTCATATCTTATCAAGACAGTTCGGTGGCCTTTTTCGGCTATGATAAATCAAGGGAGAAGGCACTGCTCGCCATTCATACTAACATTCTCTTGCTGACTGGGCACGTACGTGCATAGGTACTGACGAAACGATTACAGACATAAGACAAGCAGCAAATTAAAATTGTTGATGAGCTTCTTTTGATGAAGCTGCTCGTAGAGATAGTACTGACTTTTGATCGGTTGGTTGGTTAGAATTAAGTGGACGTGATTGAAACTGCTGCTCGAGTGTGCCCATATTGGCGTGAGTTGTTAACTTTTGTTAATAATAAAATATTTTAATTAGATAGTTGGCAATTGAACTTTAGCATAAAGTTTTCGTCAGTCTGCTAGAATGGTCAACTTTTTAAATGGTATGCATTTATTTAATTTTGGTAATTTAACGTTGCACCCGGGAAACTATTCAAATTGTAAACTATGGAGCTTTTATTAATTAATATGCACTGTTTATGAATAATTCCTTTACAGCTTATCGAGTCCTTGAGTTGTAAAGGGTGTTTTTTTTTAGACTGATAGAACTTTAAATTGAAATAAAACACATAAAAAATGAAGTATGATACCAAACTTTTTTTATTTGAAAGATATTTTCATGACATTTAATATTTAAAAACGATTTCTGACATATTTCCGCCACGACTAGCTTTGGTGAATCGGAAGGGATCAGTCCAATTTTGAATTTCCATGTTGTGGATTGGAAAAGTCCAACTTGTTGAGCACGGCGGCGAATAGACAAATTCGGATCTTCTCCAACACTATCACTTACATCACCAATATTTTCTTCTGTACGCACAGTTTTTTGCCTTGTTATTGGTTTTTCATCGAGTAGAGCAAATGTTGTTCGAAATTTATCAACAGTTCGACGAATAAGCTCGACGAATATGCTCGATTATGTGGACCATACAATTCACGAAGCGCTCTATAAGTTTGACAGTCAGAACACTGGTTTTTAAAGTAAATTTCCACAATTTGTAAGCGCTATCCCTATTGAAAGTTATATCAGTCCAAAAAAAACACCCGTTAGTTCAAAGTACGAACAGATATTATAAAACTATTAAATGGTTTGAAAAAGCTTAAGTCCCAAAATATATTTTCTATGAAAGCGCTACTTGACATTACTTTAAAATATGTTTTTATTTTTATTTTAGATTAGAAAATTTTGCAAACAATTTCCATTTTTATTTGGCTCTCGCAACCAGTAATGCTGTGGGAAATTCTGTACAAGTCGAAGTAAATGGATCGCTGTGGGAAAACGGCTTTTATATTTCATTAGCATTTTTAATATATTCTATACTAAATAAAGCTGCAAACAAGTCGTGTCGGTATAATTAAATAGTCGATGGTGATGCAGGGAATATTTTATCATACCCTGAGCCATTTTTTAAATTTTGTACGGATATTTGCGTGTTTGAACTCTCTAATTACCGAAACTACTGAAGGGCAGTGACCTCGGATAGGAAATATATATCATAATATTTCACGCAAAATAAATTTTAAAAAATCTCATTGAAATGGTTTAGTATAATTTATGCAATTTTATTTTTCAACGACATCAATGCCAGTCTTCATTTTTATTGTTCAATTTCTTTTTAAGTGCAGCTGCACATGCAGGGTATTTATATCTTAATTTTCATAAGATTTAACGAGGTTTTAGTTGTAAAGCGATAGCTATAAATTTTTGAGAAATATTTTACCCAAATATGTGATTTAAAATGAAAAAGAAATAAGTGGAAATTTCCTATATTAAAAAAAAAATATTTTTTACATTCCAAACGGTCATCAGTTTTAACAATAAAGTTTACTTAGAGCTGACAGTGCTTATGTTTTGCAAAATTTGCACAATAAGTTTTTTTTGTGATGACAATGTGAACATTTTCTTAAAATCCAAAAAATAGGGTCACCAATTTTTTAACAGTCGTAGAAATTATGTTATGCTCCTTTCTCCCCCACTGAAATCTGCATACATTTTGTACAAGTTAGTTGTTATCCGTTTGACCGACCGTTTTTTTTTTTTTAACTTACAAAAAAAATTTTACTTCATATTTTTGGAACTGAATTCGAATGGAAAATATATTTATTTTTGCGGATTACAATTTCGCATAGAAATCGTACGCAACCAAAGCGGCTATCTATTAAGAAATCTTCATCAGCTTTATAAAAAAAAAGAACTTGATTTTAATTGCAAATCCTAGAATCATTTTGTTTTTAATCAGCGAAAGAGAGTCTTTCTGATACGTGCCACATTTTTAATGTAAATATTTTAAAAACTAAACTTTTAAACATTTATTTTATTGTAACAAAAAAAATGCGTATTCATTACAAGAAGCAATATTGAAATCATGCAATAAAGTGAAAATGATTTTCAGAAAATCTGCATTTTTTTAAAGCGGTTTTCCATTAAGGATTTAAGTGCACTTAAATATCTTTCACATTATTGTGATAAATTTTGTTTTCAATTATGACTTTAATTATTTTAGCGTAGTAAATAAAACGAGGGGTGATTTCCTAAAAATTTCGTCCGCGACGATGATATCCATGCACATACGGGAGAAACGCCCAAAACAAGTTCCAGAGTTTCCACGGGAATTATAAAACCTTTGATGTTCTATACCTTTAAAAAAATAACCACCAGATATGATAAAACCGCCTCTAATTAAACGGCCTACATAAAAATATTTCAATGCATGTTAAACGCAATCACTTTTTTCCTGCAACTTGTGTGTAGGACTTTTAAGTTTAAACTGTTTTACGATCTGTGGTGATTTGTGTTCTTTTTTTAATAATTAAATAAAAATATTTTAATTGTTGAGCCTAATTTATTCATATCATCAACAATTTTTGATCTCAAGGTCAGGTTTTTACTACGACAGTTTTGGAACTATTTTGGAATATAGGAACTAGGGGAAAAGCAACAGCAGATCTCATGCACACTTTGTATCAGTGGCTGCGTACTTGTCGGGCAAGTCGAAAGTTGTGGTGATCTCCGAAAGAGCTGCTATAATTTCTACCATACTGGCTGTTGTTTAATTTTTCCAATAGTTTCCTAATAAAATACTGGCCTTGAGCCCAAAACTCATTGTTCAGTTTTAAAGAAACTATTTTTACGATAATACAGATTTTTGAGCTCAAGGCCAGTATAAGGAAGACATAAGAAAAAGTGGTAAAAAACAACAGCAGCTTACTACATGCCGACTGCGGTCCATTGGCTACGCACTTGCCCAGCAAGTCGTAGGTTGCGGGTTCGAGTGGCGGTGGAGTCATGAAAGAAGGCTGATGAGAAGATGTGGTGATCGCCGAAATAGCTATAATTTCTACCACTCCTGACTGTTGTTGTCATTTTTCCCATATACTTTTTCTTATACTGGCCTTGAGCCCAAAAATCAATATTATCGTTTAATAAAAATCAGGCCGAAGAATAATATACATAGAAAATTGTTTTAATTTATAAAAAAAGAATACATATTAATTTTTTGGCCTATTTGGCCCCGGAAGAAGCCTAATGAGGAGATGTGGTGATCTCCAAAATGGTTATAACTTCTCATAATATTTATTATTGTTGATTTATAAAAAAACTAAATTTTTGGAGGTAATTTCGTAATAATTAAATTCATGCCTTAAATTGTAATAAATTTTATGATTTCGACGGAAAACCCATACAGATTTTGATTTGCATGGGAAGTGTTGTACCCTTTTATACATTTACCTAAGTTCGAGCTAAATAGGTTAATAAATAAATAATAAATGTAATATTTTTTTTAAACCTTCCTAAGCGTCAGTTATCTGTTCCAATTCATGCAACTCAAAGACGATATTTATAAATATTAGTTCCCCTCCGTACTCCGTATTTTCAAAAGAAAGGATTGAAATAAATAACAACTACAAATTGCAGTTCAACACATATCCTGTTTTTTTTTAAATATTGCACCCTATTTTTCATTATTAAATCGCACCAAACAAATGGGATGTTTCATAAAATATGCGAACAGGGTTACTTTTGCAACTAATGGAAATTTTATATTTTGCAAGTCGGTTACAATGAAACGGCAAGCAGCACTTGGAAAGATACTTTTACTGCAAACGTTTCAAAGTTGTTTTTCATTTTCAAATATACATATTGTGTTTTTCGAATCGCTTGAAAACGAACAAATCTCTTTTTGTGTGTGTTTTTTTTTGTAGCCAATTGACAGCTTAATTGCATACCACTACATATATGGAAGTATTACATGAGGGCAAGGTAAGTACCTTACCATTTCATACATAGTTGCGAATTGTATCTTGTAAATGCAATTTGCAAAATCTAAACTTAACGAGTAGCTGAGATGTCGTAAAACCAACCATTTATGTAACACTCACCTGTAACGCAAACGCGAACCGAGCTGAAATAAATCCGAATTATTCGACTGCGAATTCGGCAGTGGAGCGATCCGTACCATGCGGAAGAAGGCGTGATGTTCCACACAGCAGCGCCACAAGTGCTTGCAAGCCGATTTGCGCGGCGTCTCAAAGCCATAGGTGCTGAGCTCATTCTATGTGGGGATAAAGAGGAAATCAAAAAAGATAGAGTTGTAAGAAAAAAAAAACAAAATGTGTAAAAGAAAAGTGTAAAGCTTATTTGACTGTTAGATGTGAGGTATGCGCTTACTAAATATAGTAAAAATGTAGGAATGTATTTTTGTGTAGTTCGGTGTAATGTGTAAAAGTAACGGTTTTGTATGGCCGAAAATTGGATTTGGCTATTTAGGAATTGGATATTGGCAATTAGATACAGATTTATAATATCTCGTCAGTCTAATCCTCATCACATTTCGAAAAAAATAATAAACTTAGTTCGGCAACTTTCATCCATTCGATAGTTGTCAATAAATCACGCTTTATTTATTTTCCTTTCGCTATTCCATTACCAATATCTACATTCTAAAATAATTAATATTCGTTATTTATTGCGAAATCATTTTTTATTGTAACCGACATCAAAATAATTAGAAAAAAAATTTAATGGAAAAAGTAATCCCATTAGAGTAGTAGATTATTTTGATCAATTTTGGTTATTATTATTTTTTTTTTTGATTATTTTTTTGTTATTTTTAATACCGGTTACCATTCCCAAATAATCAAAAAACCTAATGCAATTGCTTTTGCAGTAAATGAAATTTGTTTAATATTTTTGAATATTTTAAATAATTTTTTTTTTATTTTGAGCGAAATACTAATTAAATTGAGAGTATACAAGCTATAAAAAAAAAAACTATTTAAAAAAAGTTTAAAAAACTAAATACACGCTTTAGTGGTAGATAGAACTAAAAATCAGAAAAGAATATTTGATGAAACATCTATATCATTTTTAAAAAGCGTGGAGTGCTTTGTTATACTAAACCTACCTTTAAATAAACTTATTAAGAGTTTTCCTACGTTTCTGTTAAATATCATCAATTTAAACTATTTTATTTTTTTTTTAACAATTAATTTCGAACACTCCACACTTTTTAAAAATGATGTAGATTACTTTCTGTTAGACGCTAAATACTCGCCAAATAAAAGCAGGCTTTATCAATATAATAAACATTCATTTTAAAATCATCTGACACTCACGATTCAATCGCAAAGTATTTCAGTAGTTTGAGGCACAAAAATGTTTTTACCACAACAATAACTGCTTAATACGAGCAAAACTTTTTCATTGATGAAGAACTCATCATTTCCAAAACGTAACAGGAAACTTTAGAGCAATAAATATACTATAATAAAAACACGTTTATTTATTTTTACATTTAGTTAGTTCCTAAATTAAGTTTTGATAAAATGTGAATCTTTAAGTTAACTTCGCGCAGCACAAACTTTAGGTGTAGTTGATTATGCCAGAATATCGATTGATACCCTTAAAGTAGTGTTTTGCGATAAAACTGAAAACCTATGCTGCCTCTTCTCGTAATTTAATCAATTCCAAATATCTGGAATCAAATATACTATAACGCACAAAAAATTTCCCTACTTCTTACCAGGTACAGAAAATAATAATTGTTTTAAAAACTTCAATGAAAAAATCAAAATGTTCAAATTATCGGAGAAAAGTTTATAGTATATATAAGTGTATATACATAACTTGTCTAAATCTGTTACGATTTAGAAATTTATGAGCGATATCCCAAAAACTTATATTTAAAAATTTCTTTTCGATTTTGTTTTCAACCGCACATAAAATTTAATTTAATTTACTAAGTTTTATTAACCTGATCACAAATAAGTCTCATTTTTTGAGTATTATTCATGATTCATCGGAAAAAAAATTATTAAAAATTAAGATTACCCAAAAAATCTCTAAAAATTTAAAATCCAATGCATTTTTTTCTTAATTTGTTGAACTTTTGTGAATTTTTTTTTTATAAATTTTGAAGCCTTGATTTAAAGAGGTTATGTTACATAATGAACTATATTTGTATAAAAAATGAGTGAAAAATAATTCAGAAAAACATTGTGAGTAATAAGAAAACTTAAATTACTGTACAAGTTTCGCTTGGAGCCACTGAACATTTTTCTTATTAAACGCATTTTTTATACATATGTACATAAATATGTGCATGCCTGGGATGTAGATTTTGAGTGCATACACTGACGGTGGCTTCTCTTTAAAAAGTGGTATGGCTTTTTGAGTTTTTCGTTCTGCACAAAAAAATAAAACTCAAAAGTTAACTTCTATTTTTCAGAGATAAAATAACGCTCAAGAATCGAGTTTTATTTTTGAGCAAAAACACAAAATCAAAAAGTAATGATTTTTTAATTAAAAAATAAAATTATTATATTATTTTATTATATTAATTTATTATTTTTGACCTTATATGATGGAAACAAGTGCAATTTATTGAGTTCGATGCCAGGTTATTATTTTTTTACCCAAAAAATAAACTCACAAAATGATGACTATTTTTGAAAAACCACAGGATTACAAAAAACACAGAGCAAAAAAACGAAATAGCAGCAAAAAAATGTGTTTTATTTAAATATGACAATTTGTTCTGAACATAAAAATAAAACTCAGAAGTTTTTGATTAATATTTGGCAAAAATTTAATAATATTAATATTATGATTAATCATCTTCTTTTTTTTTTTTTGATAGCAATCATAAGAATTTCGCTCCCTGCTTCTTACGTTTGGTAAAATATTTTTTACCAATTTCGGTAAACTTTTATCAATGTGGCAACACCGATTATGTCTTCAGCCAGCTAAGCTTAACTGCAAGTTTTTTTCATTTTGCCAACAATTCAAAATGAATGAACGCTATCGTAAAGAAATCCCATTCAACAAACATTTTACAAGTACTTTTGCGTTTGAAAAGTGAAGTCAAGCTAAATCTCAAGTTATTTCACGCCTTCAGCCTTCAGACCGAGTGTACGCACCTTCAGTGTAAACAGCGACACTTCTAGAGCTTTTCAGCGCATTATGTTAAGCGTAAAATGCCTTGACACTTTGGCAAAGACGGCGATGTATTCAATATACTTTTTTTTCATATTTCGCAAAGAAAATTTTCGCAAAGTTAGCTAAGAAACGTTGAGCGTACGGAGGAGAGTGCCATAAAGAAAAATGGAATTTATAAGTAGAACTACTTTAAAAAAGTCGTTGTATGTATGTAGTATAGTGTGTGTGTGTGTAAATGTATGGAGGTGTGTGTGTGTGTGTATGAAAATATGTATGCATGTATGAATGCAATGAATATTATTATGTGTTTTTTCGTTTCTTCGCTTCTTTCCAAGAGCGTGTTAACGTCTTTCTATTTACATTTTTATCGCTTATCCGCAGCATAAAGTAGCGTCCTTTGTAGTAAACTTTGGCAATACGCGGCCAATAGTAATGAGCCACTGTCGTCTTATTTCTCAGCACCACAATGCCACTTGGCGTCAGACCCAGAAAATACTCGACGCTGTCTTCGCCCTGGGGAAAAGAAAGAATAAACAAACAAGAAGAAGAAGAAGAAGAATTATAATAAGACATCAGAAAGTGGAAGAATGTTTATTAACAACTACAGCTACAAGATTCTTAAAATATCAACAAGAGTACTGAATAGTAATGCAAACGAAAATTTACAAAAACAAAAATAAAAAATTTTAAAATATTTCTCGATACAATGGGGCACATTCTGGTAGGCGACTAAACCTTGATAGCATAAAAAAAAACAAAAAAAAAAAGAAAAGCTGATTGCTTCGTTGAAAAGTGCACTGAAAACTCGCGCAGTGCCCACAAGCGTGCCAAGTTTTGTAAGGAGGTTATTAAAATTCAATAAACTTATTAGCCATGTTATGCGCGTCACCTCTGCTGGCACTCGTTGCTTTCTGCTTTCTGCTTTCCTTCCAGCTGCAATGGTGGAGCGCGCCGTGCGCCATACGCCGCGTAAAAGGGCGGCACTCGCCTACGGCCTGATGACGGTCATTATCAGTACATTTTTCGCCAAAGTTTTTGCTTATTGCACTGTGACTTTATACATAATTCTCTCTTCTTAAGTTCTACTACTTATTTATCGTGCAATTTGACCTCTCCACAGACCGGCGATGAAGGAAAGTGAGCCAGAAACTGGCAAAGGTTCAGTTGCCGAGTATGTACGTAGTATGTATGTATGTATGTAGTTAAAGTTAACGGTGATAATTTCCAACGAATTTACTTCTAAATTCTTTTTGACACTTTCTACTGCTTTGAGCCCATTTTTTGTCTTGCACAATATGGATGGAAGTATTTTTTTTGTTGCTATTTTTACGCTTTCTTTGAGAGCATTAAAAAATTCGGGTAGCTAAAAAACTGTAGTATGGGTATTTGTTAAAAAAAATGTTTTAATAAGGAGAATTTTTAGTTCAAAATAGTTTTAAAATTAATTGGTTTCTAAAAAAGGCTTTACTAATTAAAAATTTTGCTACTCTGAATTTTAAATAGCCGTTAAACGAACTGTGGAATTTAAAACAGAAAACGTGGATAGCAAACAGAACATTTTCCAGTTTTTAAGAGCAATATATATAAAATTCCTAAAAAATTTGAGAAATAAGTTTTTTACGAAGTTTAAGTCAATTATTTATTATTATTTGTTTCATGATTTAAAAAGATCGCTGTATAAAAACTGCATTAATAACTTTAAGCTTAATATTAAAAGTAATCCGCAGAGTTTTTGGGCGATACATAAAATAGATAAAAAAAAGGTTCAAGCATTCCTGGTTCAATTTATTATAATGATGTTTCTGCTTCATCCCTTAGTGACGTAGCAAACACATTTGCGGATTTTTTCTCGTCCAATTTTTCGTCTTCTTGAAGATGCCTTGGCAGCTATTCAACAAAAACATCTCTGGGAAATTGTTTTCGTCTACTAACTTCGGATCACTTATTCCATCAGACGATGAAGTTATTGAGGGTTTACGATTTTGGCCGAACTTCTCCTACAATTTGTGGTGTGCGTGCTGATGTTGTAACACAAATTGAAGGACCTACAGTTTTATGCCGACTCCGAACGGCGGACGATTTTTGGGAGGCTTTTCATGGCAGAAATTCTCTCGGAGGTTTGCCATTGCCTGCCGAGGGGCGATCGGTATTAGAAAAAACGTTTTCTATAATTTTTGAAGTTCGAACCCGAGAAACGACGAATAAAGCGAGCTCACTCTACCCACTCGGCTACGTCGGCCGCCGTGTGAAAATACCCTAAATATTTACAAATATTTTCTGAGCGATAAATAAAACTCAAGAAATAGCGATTATGTCTGAAGAAATAAAAGAAAATCCAAAAATAACGATTATTTTCTCAGTAAAATATAAAACTCAAAAATAATGATTAAATTTGATTTAATAATAATACAATAATAACACACAAATCCTTTATTTTTCCGCACAATTTTTTGAGTTGAGACAATAATAGTTATTTGCGGTCCCCAGTTTTTAATTTTTATTTTTAGAAAAATATGTACATATGTTAGTTTATATAGTGAACGGAATGGGAGGTGATTTGAAGAAATTTACATTTTTTTAATACCAATAATGAAAACTTAGTATTAAAGAAATTAATTAATCATTCGTTATTTTACACCTTGAAAATGTTCGGTTCGGTTCGGCCCTGAAAATTTGTGTTCGGTCGTTCTCTAATCAGTGGATTCCTGTCCGCGGTTTCAAAGACATTAGTGCAAAGTGAGAAATACTACCGCAATCACTTTCGAGTTATTGTTAATAGCTGAATGAATTTTCAATCGGACTTCCGGATTGAAAATTATTTAGTTTTTTGTTCGAATCGATGTAGTGACGAAATTGCTTGAAGACCAAGGACTCCGATACTTCTTTTTTAAATATCTCTAAAATTTATTTTAAATTATGGAACGACTAGCTTTTGTTCTACTTTGAGAAAGTATTTTACAACGTTATCAACAAAAGTTTTCAGTAAATGAAATCAGTAAAGGAATCTCATGCCCCCCATTCCCCCATGCTGGATTCGAACCTGGTTAATGCTTATAGTTTTTGGTTCGTTAATAGGCTAAGTATTACATTGAGTCCGTTTCTTTTTAACCTAGTTGCGAAAGAACACTAGATAGGATAACAAAATGCATGCAAAACAACAACACTAACTCGGAAAAATATGCGAGTTGAGCCCATTCGGCAAAATGATATCCGACCTGAGATTTAGTGTTGGGAAGTGAAAAAACTCGGCTATTGTGAATGAGCCGGAAGAAAATACATGAGAAATTTCAGTTTAAGGCCTAATTCGTTTTTATTTGGATAGCATTTTTAAATATACATATAACTACTTCAATCTAAAATTTGTTTGCACAGCTATTTTTCGTTCTTACATGGCACTAAACCAAGCGCATCTTTCATGAAAGATCTCAACAGGGTTGCTTTTGCAACTAAAGAAAATTTTACCCGAGCTGGAGTGTTCTTTTGCAACTCGGGTACAATAAAGCGGGCCCATTATAATAACAACGTCCTCATTCAAACAAAATAAATTTCAGACCTTAAGAGTTAACTTACAGACCTAGAATATAATTCTTCGGTCACTAAAAAAAATTTAATCACATTAAAAACCCAAGACTGGCTTTACTCCTACTGTGAGATATTTTTTTATAAATAGACACGTTTATCGAAAAGTCCACATATGCTGAGAAATTTATATAAAAAAAAACTAAAAATTGTGGGTCCCAAGAATAAGTCCGAATAAGTTATTAGACCGTCCATATAAAGGAGCGTTCACTGTACTAGGTAAAAAATGAATACAAAAATTCTTCACATAATTAATCTATTTTGGAGCACCTCATAACTACCAAAGAGCAACTATGTATTGCCGCTAATAACTCCCCCATTGCGCAAATGAAATATGTACACGTACATATCAGAGTAGTTTCAGTATTACGACTTAATAAATTTTCATTTGAGTAATGTTTTTGAGTTAAAAGAAGATTATAGACGCCATAAAAATTTCATTCGCTTATTTATTAAAACACTAAAATAATAAAAGTCGATGGTAATAAAGCGATAACTGGATAGTAAGTAGGAAACATTGAAAGGCGGCGAGGATTGGCAGCAGCAAAGCAAAGCACTGGAGGGGGCAGAGGAGTGGCAATTAGGTGAGAGTGGAGGCAGAAAACTACTATGTGACGTTTCGCTGTATAACAGCGGCATGGAAGTTCGGTGGATGTCGCCGCGACTATAATTCGTTGGTAGTCACCAATATGGTCAATAAAACTGTAGAAGCCATATATGTAGATATGTATGCAGATGAATATACTATATATAGCTATATATACCGTCCAAAGCAAAAGCACTACGATTTTATTTGGTAGCATGCAGGCGCGCGCGACTGAAGGTGATTTATTTGGTCATGATATCAAAAATACCATAAAAAATGTAAATGAAGCGAAAATTTACGCAGAAGCATAAAAATGAAAAATAAAAGGACAAAGTAAAAATGTCAATGGCACTCAAACGCACGCACAAATATGCATACATACATACATATACACGTACTATATCTATAGACAAGGAAAGGCAAACAAATGAAAAACACACAGCAGAAATTTTCTTGCTTTTTTTTTTTTTTTTTTTGACAAAAATGTACATATGTATATGTATAATGGCGGCAAATGAAATTGATGTGGCCTGGTGTAAGAATAATGAAATCAAGGAAGGAAAACAGACCAAATTGGTCAAACAGGCGACCGACAATGTCGGCGACAATGACTACCAAAATAATGACAAATGACTGAGTGTGGCGAAATGTATGAATGAGAATACCCGTCGTCGTAAATAAATGGCCATGTGGCAGTTTAAGTCATCCCCACTTGCTCGTCGTATCTGTGTGGGGTTTGTTTGAAGCACGGTTCGGATACATAGTCGGTTATTGCGGGTGTCGTGCAATTTTATTATCTGATGACTGTTAATGATATGAATGTTCTGTGAAACGCAAAGCATGTGGTGCATGAAATGTCGCCAAATACACATAAGTTTTGTGCATTTCGAGAAAGAAAGTAAACAGAATTTTATTTATGGGGTTGGAACAAGAAATTAGTTCGGGTTTCAACAATAGAAATCCGCTTGGTGTTGATTTAGAGAGAATTTTTTGAATGTACCATAAGTACCGGTGCAGAAAGTTGAGCAAATATGAGATTCCATGCAAAAATTTTTGCAGCAAACGTAGCAGGCTTTGAAAATATTGTTTTTAAAAAGGAGTTAAATTACATTTTTGTAACTTAATTAGTTTCAGCATGCAAGGTATAAAAAACACAGAAAATTAACGAACGAAAAGCTCCGCAAAAATTGTTTGCACATTTGGACGAATAACCTCATTATTAGTTACAAAAAGTTGGCGAAACTCAGTGGATCATCTTACGACACTACACCAAGGACGGATTTGCACATAGAGAATGGTGGGTCAGTAAAGAATAAACCAAGAAGTAGTCGTCCAAATGGATCAGCAGACATCCAGTTGGAGAAGAAAGTAATAGCCATAACTATGTAGAACCACTTCAAGTCGACAAGAGATCTCGCCAAAAAAGCTAAAACCATACAGGTGAAAGTCACTCGAATTGAGAAGAGAAATGGTATAAAAATTTACAAAAAGAGTAAAGTCCGAAAACGAGGCAAAAACACAACAAATCTATAAACATTATTTCCCTAGCGCGTAAGTTGTATGGGACGCAACTAGCAAATGAAAATTTTTCTGTGGTTATGGACGACGAAACATATTTCAGAATGGACTTGAAGACATTGCCGCGTAACCAATTTTACTGCTTGCTGAATCGGAAAATCCCATCCAGGTAGAAAAGTTCTAATATGGCAAGCCATTTTTAAATCCACGCCGTTCTTCCCTATGGGAACCATCCACAGAGAAATTTGCGTGAATAACTGTTTTAAAAAACGTATTTTGCCCCTCCTACTTCATCATAATTGACCAACTACATATATTTCGGCCGGATTTGGCTCCAGTACATTACGCTGATGTCACCCAAAAGTAGTTCGAAGACATCAATGTAAGTTACGTAAGGAAATACTTGGATCCTCCTTATGCCCCAGAGTTGTGACCAATTGAGCGATATTGGGTTGTGATGAAGGTCAAATTTTTTTAAAGTTGGTAAACCAGCCAAAACAATTATAGGAAAAAAGAGTGTACCTAGAAGCGGACGAAACCGTTGTGCACAATTTGATGACGAGCCTCCCAAGTAAAGTACGCGCGTACGAACAGCAAAGAATAAATTGAAATCATTCCTTTTCCTATCATCACAACGAATATGCACTTTTATATAAACAAAAACACAAATAAAAACAAACCATATTTCATATTTAATATGTTATACATGTAGCTTGCTTACATTAAATAATCAGCTATCAAAACGATTGCAAATTTTCCCCGATCAGTTCAGTTAATTTTTATAGTAATTTCTTTGGCTTAGTAATCGCTTAGCCGATTTTGGGCAAACTCAGCAAAATGCGGCAGTTATTTCTATCTCAAGCTAACTGGCAGCAAGACATTTTCCAAATTATAGGGGAGGTTTGTATTTTTCTTCGCTATGATGATCGGATAACCCTATCACATATGTAGCCTCAGCCCTAGACCATTTCTATCGATTACCATTTTAACAACTTTGTAAAGCTGATAAAGCTCATGTTTTCATGACCTACAAATATTCTCGTCGAAGAGGAAGCGGGTTATTTTGATCGAAAGCTTCAAAAGGTCACCATACTCGAAGTTGGCATCATCCATACATTTCCAATCAAGATTTTTTTTTTTGCCTACTGCTATCCTTAGTGCCTCGTTCCTCCTAGTAGGCCGATGGGGATTTCGTGCATCTTATTGATAGGTTGAAGATAAACTTCTCTTTGGAAGCTATATCTATGTAACTTTAGGCGGCTTCCGTATTCGAGTGCGTAGTATGTTCGCGCTTCATTCGATGGATCCCGAGTTCAAATCCTGGCCGGGGCAAATTACACCAAAAATTATAGAAAAGTTTTTCTACTAGCGGTCGCCCCTTGGCAGGCAATGGCAAACCTTCGAGTGCATTTCTGCCTTGAAAAAAAAACTTCTCACAAAAAATATTCGCCGTTCAGAATTGGCGTTAAACTGTAAGTCCCTCAATTTGTGTTATAACAATAAGGCGCATAACAAAAATTGCAAGTTCGACCAAACATCAAGCTATGGTGTAGGCACTAAATAAATATTATTAGTAGATACGGCAAACTAAGCTATTTTTCTAATCGCCATTTACTTTTCTCCAGATGCGACAATGGCGTTTGACTTTAGTGGGTTGGTCTACTTTGAATATTTTACTAGTTTCCAATTAATTTTTTTTTGTAATCAAATTTTTGCCCCTTACTCTTTTTCTTCTTTGTTTATTTTTGTTTTGTATTTACTTGTATCTTCTCATCCTCAGGACCGACGAGATGGGGTGATTGCCCCCGGCCCGGAGTTCACGAAGGGGCCCGTATTTTTCAAGAAATTGTTAAATTAGAATGCTTTTGATAGTCGATCAGGACTAGCTACACTATGCCTAGTGGCAGAATTATCCAAGAAGTTGGATTTCAAGACTATTATCGACGCATTCGCTGCCGCCAAGCTCGAAAAGCTCACTCCTAAGTTCCAAATAATTGAAGATTGCAAGATTTTTAACTGCATGTTCAAAAACTTAATCATGATAGTCAATATACTTCGAAATAACTGTTTTTTAATTAATCATATCGATAAATAAATGTTTGAATAAGATGTTTCTGTCATCTTATTAACTGTTGCTGTCCCTATATTCGTATACTCCGATATAATCTGAATAAATATTTCTGACCAACAGTCTATATATACTCGTATGAACTGATTAATACATTCCATTGATTTTCGAAATCGTATAAAAAAAATTTGTTTCACTCAACATCAACTATAAAGCA
Organism: Anomoia purmunda; assembly: GCA_951828415.1. Taxonomy (NCBI): domain Eukaryota; kingdom Metazoa; phylum Arthropoda; class Insecta; order Diptera; family Tephritidae; genus Anomoia; species Anomoia purmunda. The sequence continues at coordinate 157,982,776 of OX639993.1, forward strand.
AACTCAATACAGATGTGATGAACTGATGGGAGTAAAAACCGTCGTATTTGACTTAAGGTTCAATTATAGGTGCCATAACCATAACCATATAAAACAGGTGATCGAACCAACTTTATGGGCAACACTGTTTCCAATTAGTGGTGCCTTACCATAACGCCATGATCATAACCATAACCATACCTATCAATTGAATTTTGGTTATGGGTATGGCGTTATGGTATGGCACCTATTATTGAACCTTTATTCTTTAAAATCATTGAAGTAGTAAGTAGAAAGATAGTTGATGAAATTGATGAAGTATTCGAAACTTTTATGTAGAAAGGGGGCCCCATGTTTTTACCCTCGACGGCCCTGCTCATCCTTATAAGTACCGGATCACAGCATTTCTCAAAATTTTATAGACAGTATTTTATGCTGTTACAAACACAATGTCTGATGCTAAGTATATATTTTTTATAATGGTAATAATTCTTAGAGAAATGAATGCCTTCTTTACAGTAAGTAACAACAAACTTGCGTACTTCCTCCGGAGTTGCCTGATTTATTTCCCTTTCGGCTACATCTACAGTGGGTTGCCAAATTATTGGGGACAGTCAAAAAAATATGGTATAAGTGAAGTATTGGTCTAAAATTCATTTGAAAAACATCTTTTTTAGTTATAAAAAGCTTTAATAATAATAAAAGAGTAATTTACAAACTAACATAAGAACAAAAAAATAAAAATAATTATTTCAAAAATATACATATGAGCGAGATAAAATATTGCTTATTAATAATCAGTACTTAGTCACATTTCCTTTCGCCTCAATGAGTGCTTTAATCCCTCTGGGCATACTTTCTATGCACGTTAAGGCACTTTCTTTAATCATGGGGTTGTAGTGCCATACATTTATTAACTTTTCAATCAATTTTACCTTAGTAGTTATTATATCTTTGGCAATTTCGGCCTTGGTAATCTGCCATAAATTTTCTATGGGGTTCATGTCAGGTGAATTGCCAGGCCAAGGTAAAACTGGAATGTTATGGGCTGCCAGAAATTTGGTTATGCTTCTTGCTTTATGACATGGCGCTGAATCATGCATAAAAATTAATTCCTCACCGTCTGGGAACCATTCCATAAGTTGCGGTAACAGTCTAGTTTCCAGAACTTGTCTGTATTGGTCTTGTCTCATGGTACCCTGGACAATGTAGAGACGTCCAACCCCTTTAGCGCTTATGACAGACCACACCATTATTTTAACAGGGTGTTTAACCCTCTCCACAATGCAGTCAGGGTGATATTTTTCGCCTGGACGTCGCCTGACGAAGCTACTCTTGTCGGCCAGAATTTCAAATGTTCACTCATCTGAAAAACATACCTGAAAAAAAAAGAAAGTTGCTTATTATTTTCAAATATACGATTTAAAAAATGGTGTAAGATGACAGTAATAATAATAGCTGACCTTACTCCAGTCCTCAACAGTCTTCTGGCGGTATTTTTGGGCCCAGGCAAGACGTTTTTTCTTCATCGCATCTGTTAACCGAGGTTTCTTAGCAGGACGACGACCAGTCAACCCTTCTTCTGCTAACCTTCGCTACACAGTTCTTTTGGATACTAGTACTCCAGACTCTTGAACTAATTGAGTTAAGAGCCCAGCACTTTTCTTCCTGTTTTGCAAGCAGATGTCCCGAATTTTCCGGTCAGATCGTGGTGTTGTTATGCGTTTTCTTCCACTCTTGCCTTTTCTTTTTGGCGAAAGTGACTGATTTTGATCCAAACTAATCTTTATTTTATTCACTGCTGTCTTAGGAACTCCAGCTAGTTATGCTATCTTCCTTTGCGAATGGCTTGTGTGCTGGAGAAGAGTTTTAATCTCTGATTTTTTCCTTGGGGTTAAATCACACCCTCGACCCATACTGGAGCAAAATAAAAAAATATTATAATGAAAATCGGTCCAAATTCATTATTTTTTAATAATACAACCATGATACTTACATTTGATCTGCGTTTGTTGCACAAAATTGATAAACACTTTTGTTAAATAATTAATTTCAACTTTCACTAAAATACGTGTTCAGCACCCTGCGAGTCTACCGTTAATAAAATATTTGTAGAAAGTAGACAAATACATTAACTCTCAAAATATACTTAAAACTGGAGTTATCAAGATGTGGTGAACGCAAAAGGTACTTTCCTGTAAAGTTGTTCCTCTTAAAACCGCACTCAACTGCGCCCAAAGGAACAAATTGGGGAAAAATGCGACTGTCCCTAATAATTTGGCAACCCACTGTAAGTAATTCGCGAAAATTTATTTGGCAACCAGTTAACAGGACATTGCTGGAAACTAGATAACTGCTTGGTTAACTGACTAACTGCTGCTAGCTCTCCTTAATCTGCTTTGTTTAAGTAAACAAAGAGAGTTTGGAAGTTTCTTTACTCAATCGCTCTCTCGTCGGCTCTTAAAAAAATGGTAAATTTTATTCACTTTACGACAATACGACAGGTGTCCTACTACGTTGCTGGTCTTGGAATTTGAATTTGAGCTTAGGAAGAGTGAGAGGCAGTACTGGCGAAAGAAAGTCAGCACTTTTAACGCGATAGAACCCAAACAACTAACTTCCTTAGTAAAATGTAAAAAACACTGGTGACAAAGGCATTTCAAAGAGCTTTTTGAAAATGTTTGTAAATTTAACTTAAAAAAATTGGGAGAAATAATATCAATTGTTATGACATTATCGAAAAAAGATTATAGAAAATTTTTTTAATAAAATCGATCATATCAAACTTGAACATTTGATAGAAATACCTTTTTGAATATTTTTCGAAACAAATGCCATTTTTCGCAACAATAGGAACATTTAAATAAAGGAATGCTGTTTTTTTAAACCTGAAATGTGTCGCGCCTACAACCTTCGGTGCGCCGTTACATTGTGCGCCTCCGGGATGAGCATTATCAGAAAACTGAATAATATTGTTGGTGTGTGTGAGCGGTGTAAACGCCAATTTACTATTATTTTTATTATTATTATTATAGGTGCGAACTGTTCTTAGATGAGCCCTGTTCGCTCGAGACTCGCATCCCTGTTTTTTTAGACTGATCGATACATTTTCACTGTTCCGAACTTACTTATCAGGCGATAGCCCACCAAATCAAATATTTTTATGAAAGGTAATGGCGTTTTCATCCAATAATCTTTTAGGTTTAACCGCTATACAAAAATTAATCTATTTTTTATTTATTTTGATTTTTCTGTCTTTTTATTTGATCCTAATATTCAATTCTTTTAAAATAGTAATGCTAATAATAATTTGGCATTTATAACATATGGCAGTTTGCCATTGGATGGAGAGGGGCGACCGCTGTTAGAAAAAAGCCTGGATCTATAATTGTTTGATGTCACGTACTATGACCGAGATTTAGACCAGGACCACGTTCGTTGCTATACACTGGGCGTCAACATCCGATTTTAACATATACATACATTTTTAACAACTAAATATTTAGTTTAGGTTTCCATAAAAAGTTCAAAATTTATTTGACTAAAAGCATTGCTATCTTTAAGTAGGTGTACCATTTGTACAAAATTTTCAATAATTGCGCGGAGTTTAAAGAGTATATCTTTAATAAAATTACAGCATTTAAATATAAAATTCTTCTCTACTCAAACGAAAGATAATTGACGTCAAGTGCCCATACCAAATATAGTGATTCCTGTATGTCATCGACTTTTGCTATTATTTTCATCCCTTTTATTTAGCTCTTCTCAATTTTCCTATGACGCTTTGATCTTCTTTGCAAACATCAAAGCAACATAATCGTTAGATTGTTTATTAATCGATTTCTTTGTTGTTTTTTTCTATTTTTGTATTTTCAGTTAACATTTTCACTCACCAACACCGGATGCAGATCCACGCCATACATATCGTGCCATTTGACTTTGTCTAAATAATTTAGCTCAGCTGTCGCCGGTGACATGCCCTTTAATTGCTGGTGCAGTTCGGCGACACGTGTTTCCAGTTCGTTACTCTGATTCGGCAGCAAACGAAACTCCGATACATAGCCTTTGGAGTGGCGTCGTGGGTCATAGTCGCCCAATTCAGCTGTAAATTAGGGAAAGAGAGAGAAATTTTAATTTTAAGTGGATACTATAGCTAAGAAAAGAGAGCGGAAAAATAAATTATCGTATGAGCTTATAGTATTAGTCAAATTTACAAATACAAAATACATAAAATAAGATTTAAGTGTTTAAACTAGTTGCAAATAAAGCATAATGTTAATCATTAAATATTACTTTCAGTAAATTTATAGCAACCAATAAATATAAACTTTAAATATTAGCGATACTTATTCCTTAATCTAAATACATACATACTTAGTTCAACACTGTAAATACATTCATAAATTTATATACAATTATGCATATGAATTTTAAAAAAAAATTGTATATAACTCTGCACATAATTCTTCTTCTTACCCACCCTAAAAATTCTCATTAACTATGTGCTAAATGAACTTGAACATGATTTCAGCCTCTACGCTTCAATGCCAAAAATGAGCTGAAAATGTTGACGACTACTTGTAACTCGAAATGGACGGCCGGACGGCCGGGCTATGGCAATATGATTGCCTCCTCGCGGCTCATTAATCGAATTTAATAAAATGCTTAAAATAAATTTGTTAAGTCAACCGTTGCTTATTAATATTTTGCACAATGAACCTGAAAGAAATTTAATAGTATCCTTGCAGTGTAGATGGACCTCGTGCACATTAAATATATTATAAACATTAAATGCTTAATAATTAATCAGGATAATGAGCTGAAATGCATATAAAAACTTTATCTAAAATTTCCGCACTTTTTTAACTTTTTCGTTCAACCTTCGCCCCCTCCTTGTGTGAAAAATAACAAAAAAAAAATAAAGTTTGTCAATAATTATATCAACGTTTTTTTTAATCTAAGTTCATAAAACTCCTTGACAACTCCAATTTAACTAAAACATCTAAAAAATTTGAAATTCGGTGCAAAAATATTACTCGTTTGCGAAATATTTTAAAACTTATGTGTTTGACCCTCATGTGTGACTTTGACAACAAACTTCGTTCGTTGTACTTTCAATAGCGTACATGTCTGATCGTGTATGTAAAATATTTGCACGTTTTTCGCTGGAATAGTCACGGTAAGTCAGGGCGGTAATGTTGGGAAAAACAATTTAATACCTGAACTTATTTATTCGATTTGTTTTGAGACGACAACTGGAAAGTTCTACATACAAGTTTGCTCCAATCCGGGAAATATTTGAAATATGAGGTTCTATACCTAATACAATTCAATACAATACAATTCTAGCTATTGGTCTGCTTTGAAATCGGCTATGGTTGGAGAAAGCAAAAGTACTTAGGAAACGCAAGTGGTGGTACAACCGAAAAACCGCAAGGTAAACGATTGGTTCTTGATTTGGTTCGTAAGCTGAAGGGCCCATCACATGACATTACGATGGACAATTGTTTCTCGTCTTACAATCTGGGTCAAAATTTGTTGTCCTAAGTCTGAAAATGGAAAATGAAACTTTCCCAACCATACTACGCCAAAAGAAACAAATGCGTTGATCTACAAAGTGCATGCAAACTCTGAATGTGGTTCAAAAAAAAAAATAACATTTCATACACTGCTATTCATTTAGGTGGCGTGGATATACTTAACAAAATGTTGTACTGTTACAGATGTAAGAGAACGCCTAAACGTAACCAAACTTATAGCTTTTCCAAGCAGATGTGATATTCTCGTTTAAGTGGATGCAATCATTCGACTTTATACTCTTGACAATTATTTGGTACAAACTGCAATTCATTAACATTACTAACAAGTTTTTGCAAAATTCAAAATTGGCACTCGAAGCAGAAGCTCACAGCATTCAATAGCTTACCAATGAGATACATACGTCGCTTGAGAGAATCCTTGACAGTTATACTAAATGAAACTGCAAGTGTTGCATCGAGTTCGTTCGTCCTCATTATGTACGAAACGAATCCGCTTTCTGAGTTTGAAGTTTCCTACTCGCCTATAGATCTGTTACTGACTGAGGTTAGGGCGTTGCACTCAAAACTTTCTGAATTATCAAAAGTATTTACGTCAATCCTCGAACCACTGCCTAGTTAGAGTGACCATAAAACAAACGCAGGCGTTGAAGGAGTTACCGACGCTGATCTCGAATATACTCGTACTACCATAGTTGCTACTTACCAACTGTAGATGGCGTATTTAGATGACTTAGTCCAAAGTCATTTACGTGACGCTGGCTTGGAGCACCTAACTCTTATATTATATGTTCTTGTGCGAATATCTTGCTTCAAATTTGCATTTTACTTAGCTTATAGCTCGTGTTACCACCGTCAGTCGGGTGAGGAGAAAGAGCTTACGGCAAGCGGGCCCTGATAAAGAATACTCGTACATTGCGGTCAACAATGGCTGCCGACGCACACTGGTCGAAATCAGTGATCTAGCGTAAGAAAATCAAAATTTTCGACGTGCAAAATCTACTAAAATTTGATTTCCAGCCGATAATTAACTGCTCATTTAGTTAATCGATAATTTCCAAATTGATAAATTTGCTTTAATTGATCAACTGTGAGCTTTCAAACACAACCTATGTTAAAACAGCTGTGACAAAAACATTTTGCCGCCTTTTTACATGTTTGCAGATTGTGCTGAAAAATTGTGAAGAATCTTATTCCTAAATTGTTTGTTTTGATTTTTGTAATAGTTAAAGGTATGTAGTTAAAAAAAAGTGTTTTGTGACTTGTGCAATATATGTTATGGTAGAAAATTGTGGTAGAATTCAACAACATTGCTAACTCCTTTTTTGCGACTGAACTTGAACTTCTGTAAAGGAAAACTTATTTCGGAGGTATTTCGAGGTAAAGAGACTGTTGATTTATGTTAATATGTTTTGTTTACTTTGTGAAATGTCTAACATCTGCTGCGTCGACTCGCGTCTTCTGACTCTGTTTTAATTTTTAGGCACCATATCGGTCTCCAAACGCTCCCCTTTTTTCAGTATGGTACGGTGAAAAAGACGCTAAGAAAAATTGTCGGCACTGATGGAGTATGTTTTTTCGTGTGTTGTTGAGAAATCAAACTGCACTGAGGAGGAGTACAATTTAATTATTAAACAAATGACAAATTTTTGCAGTGGAGTGACTACAAAGTGGCGAGCATGCCATAGGAATTGTAAACGGTTTGAGGATAAATACAAAGTTTGGTTGGACGAAGACTTAGTTCTTGTATGTTCTTCTCAAAATGCTCAAAAAAGAGCAGGTAGAAAACAAAAGGAAATTGCTGATTGCCACGCAAAATATCAGAACACCAAAGTTTCGAAACTTGTCGAACTAATAAGCTTATACAAAGTTGGAAAACGGAGTGCATCGCAAGTTGTTTCAATGTTAGGCACAGTGCGTCTACAAAAATAAAAAGAAGTCTTGAATTAAATCAACAGCTCCCTATCAAGTATACGCCAGAGGAAGCGTTGGTTCTGTATATTGATGGAGGGTTTACCAAAAATTGATATCAACTTATGCAATCTGGTGCAAAAGCTCGCAATAGTGATATATACCCAACATACGATGTTATGCTAGCCGCCAAAAAGATGTGTTATCCAGATGCAAAAAGAACCGAAGAATGTTGTGCTCAGACTGGAGCACTGACGCTGAATAGTTTAATAATTAAAAAAAAAACAAATTAAAAAATTAAAAAAAAAAAAATTTGTAATTAAAAATTTTCAAACAAAGTTTAAAATTTGGCTCCTTATTAGGTTACTGTTCCAGAAAAACTATCATTTGGTAGAAAACTTTATTATTTTTTAAGGTATTAATTTTCTTATGCTAGATCAGGCAAATCGGCCACTGTGCGACGGGTTGAATAATTTGTTTATAGTTTGTACAACAACAGAACAAGAAGAAGCGGAAATATTAGTTACGAAGCAATCATAAAGGAATTTAGTGTTTCGCAAGCGGGAAAATACGTTCAGAAAATGCATTACATATGTATAGATAAAAATTTTGGTACCCAATAGTCGTGATTAAAAGTGATACAATTAAAAACTCGTGAAAAACATCTACATATAACAAAAATTAACACACAATAAAAATTCATTCAAATGCACTGGCACTGATTCTTTCCGAAGTGACAAATTTTTTTCAAGTTGGCAGGTTAAGTTACAGTATAAAATGCATAGGGCTAGCAGATGACACCAAGCTTGACAGATAACCTGCAAAACTATAGCAGCATCAAACAAAAGAGTCTCCGTATTTTTTGTCTCTCACCCCAAATATCCTTTGTGCGCCCCTGAGAACTGCTACGAAATGGCGGCAATGCTTAGCTTGAAAGCGTCATATCTATTTACAATTAAATTCTGTCTAACAATGCATAGTTTTTAAGTTTATATCGATACAAATATATGATATTCAGCTACATATATGTAGTATATAAAAACATATCTATATAATTTTATAAATAAACATATTTATTTTGTCATTTTACTCACATTGTACGACAAATGCGCCCAGCTCTGCAGCCAATTCGAAAGCGACTGGCAATCTGCCTTGTAATACATCTTGTTTCACTTGCAGAAACAGTTGATACCTGAAAATAATGAAATAAAATCATTTGCAATTAAATAATTTGAATCTAGGGCTCATGCTTAGCTAAATGTTGCCTTTTGGCATAAACAGTTATTTTAGTTTCTATAAAATAGTAAAGTGTTTCGTTAATTTTTCAAATATTATTAATCGGTTAATTAATATAATATTTACATTAAGCTAAGAAATCTTATGGCATGAGTTTCTGATCTTATGCTATTTTTGTTGTAGCAAATGCCTGCATTTTACAGTTGTTGCTAATATACTATAATATTATTATTATATGTTACGAGGCACTACGATCAGATTTGAGCTATATACATACATGACTTTTTTCTTTTAAAACCTTAGGATTTTGATATATTTTGGCGCTACTTGGGATTTGTTGTTCGATAGGTTATGTTGTTGGACAACGATGCCACCTAAATGGCGGAACCTTTATTTGTCTAGTGCAGGGCAGTTGTAAAGATTATGTGCTGTGCTTTCTAATTCCATTACATAGAATCGACAAACGTCCGGATCAGGTGGGCCCAACTTCTTCCAGTCGTATCTCAGGTTGCAGTGTCCTGTAAAATGCACAGTAAGAAAATAACTTTCTCGATATTCCCCTGGTGGAACAAGGAATTGCTTAGCTTGACGTCGATCCGCGCGCGCCATTTAACGATTCGCTAGCAAATTTCTTTTCTTCTAGTACGACTTCGTTAGAATGGCTTTCGAAGAGTCCACCAAATGGCTCAAGCCCCTGGTACCTAGTTCTGCGAAGCGATCGGCTTTTCTATTTCGTTCATGACCAGGAATCCATCGTACAGTTAAAGTCTAGTTTAGAGGTAAATGTGTCTGAGTTTAGGGCTATAAGAGGTATTTCTACTTTCGCGGTTTTAAAAGATCGATATTTGTTCTTGTTAATTTCAATCTATATGAATCGATGAATACGCCAAAGGAAGGATTCCGTGAAAATCGCATACGACGCCATGTTTCTGGGATCATTCAAGTTATGCGTCGTAATTTATCTTTAAATGCAATTTAAAGGAAGTAGTGTTTTTTTTAAGCTGCCGAGTAAGACTTTCCAAAGTGGTCTCGGTCCGATTTCAATATTTCTTTTTTTTTTTAATTATTCAGTAAACATACTGCTATGTTTTCTGATTAGGGTTTTCAAAATTTTATTATAGCCTCTAATATCTCAAAAAATTACGTCAAATTTAAAAAACTTGACAAATCGTTGCATAAATTTTATAATTTCCAAAGTAAAAAAATCTCCCTCGGGAAAACATTATGGAAACTGTAATTTTTCTGATTACAGGTTACCGAACTGGCCACGACTTCATTAAGCGCGACCCATGCAATTTCCACATCAATGTAATCAGTGCCGTTTCAAGGTCGCCAATGTGGTTCTGTTTTTGACCTTTAAAACTAAAACTTAATCTATTCAGTAGAGCCTTTGCAATTTATTCCTCGAAGAACCGCTCAATTTCGACCGCGAGATAGTTTGGAGCAAAAAGTGTCACTCCGTTATTGAGTTGCGTTTTAAGTCCTCCAAGATCTTTAGATGCCCTTAATGCCTCCATTTTTGACGTGCTAGAAGCCCTTTAAACTTGGGGCTGCAATACTTGCTAATCTTTCTATTGGAATAGGAAGCGGTGAGATGTTTAAAATCACTCCAAAGGGCATCACTTGTGCAGGTTTTCATTGCCCCAGTACTTAGCACTAACGCAGACAAGCCCATGGAGTTTGCCTAACAAGTCAATTATCTTTCTTTGTTCAGTTTTTGGCCACCACGCTAAAGATGCATAGGTAACCATTGGCCAAATGACAGTTGTGAACGTACAGTAGATCCTTTCGAAGATTAAGCTCCACGTTTTACCAAAAGGCCTGGTACAAGCAAAAAATGCATTTGTGATTTTTCGCGTCACCTCTTCGAGATTATATAATATACCATTGAGTACATACTTACTTTAATAAACATATCGGTCCAAAAAGATATTAACACCACAAATCGAATAGATTTAACACATTCCCCAACTTTAAGTAATTTCAATTTAAATCTGCTTTTAGTTATGAAACTTAAATTATTAACGCTTTTATTAAGCTGAACAAAAACAATCAAATAAATTGCGAATACCTAGGATACATGAATGCAACGCATCGTAGGCACTAAGAGGATGTGTTGGTATTTTTGGCATATTACTATTGTTGTTGTTGTTGTTGTTATTGTGCAATTGAAGTGCAATGCCAACACTACGAGGACTCAAAATAGTGTAATCGCAAAAGCATAATCAATTCGCCAACCAACCAAAATGCAATAAACGCTAATAGGCCTAAAACAAAATACTACATACACACAATACACACATACACAATTATTTATAAGTACATTATAATGCAGGAAAACCCAGTAGAGAAAGAATAAATTTAATTGAAGTACAGGAGGAGTGATATTTATTTAGCTAGTTCTATAACATATGCATTCGGTTCAAAATTTTATTTTATGATAATCGAAAAATGTGACCTCCCATAAACAAACTGGATGAAACATTTTGAAATATTAACACTTCACTCAACTGTTCTTTGATTTTTACTGCTCCTAGAAGCTATCTTTCTTGATCGTAAAATTTTAAAAGTATATTATCACAATAAAATTCAAATATAAAAAAAATTTACACAATCTCTCACAATGTTTCCTTTGCTCAAATAACCAAACCATTAGGAACGACTAGTGTGCACGCACTTGGTTTATGCGAAGTAATTTGGATGAAAATAAGTAGTTTACGTCGTAGTGTGTCCGGGCTTTTAGCAACTATTTTTTCCACTACTTCAATTGAGGGATGAAACGAAACGTGTAAATACGAATACACAATCAATACTTTTCAATCTAAACCAAGTAATTTTAATATCGATACTGTTGAACCAAGTACTGGGTAAGTATCGAAAAAAATACTCGTATCGAAATCGAAATCTAATATGATTCGACATGAATGTGTAAGCCTTATGTTAATTCCCAGGGCAGTACGAGAAGGCAAATTGATATAATGCATAATATAAACGATCCGACTGCTTCACCAAAGCAGAGTGGAAGTGTGAATCGGATGAATTTTCAGTACAGATAGTGATGCAAGCAATATATCGATGTTTCCAGATTCGCAACATGGATACATCGATGTAACTCGGAGCTATGTTTTATATCGATTTTTTATGTCGATTATCCTCAAAATTTACTTCAACCATTTTTTAATTCTTTTCTGCCGCCAGCAACTTCAGTAGAGCCAATTTTAAAATTACTACATTTAAAAGATGTCTTGGCTAAAAGTAAATCTATTTTTAACTTAAATGTTGCTCAACTGAATACAAAATCTAAACAGTTATCTTCTTCGACGTTTACAACAATGGAGGCTGAAGTGCAAATACATCTTGGATCAGCTGCTACTCCTATTAATCAAGATCCAATCGAAATTTAGAATGGCGTTCGTGGCGACTTCGATTTCGAGTGAGCAATGTTTTTCTAAAGCAGGAGCAACTATCTCGCAGCAGCGAAACCGTTTAATATGGAAAAGCCTTTGAAAATTGTTGTTTTTAAATTGTGTGCTAAATAAATAAATTCTTTTCTATTTGCTCGGGAAATTTACTGCCAAAGTTCATGTGCCTGGAACCAGCCATTCTCTCTGACACTAAGAGTGGTCATTGAAAATTTTGATAAAAATAACGCCGATGTTTAGGTGCTGTCGATGTATTTTTCCATGAATGTTTCTTACATCAATATTTTATTTTCCGATTTTTCCATCGCTAAGTACAGACTTTTCAAACGCCATGTAAATGTCACTGAGTAACTCTATTATATTTCGAACATAATTAAAAGTAGGGTAGACTAGTTCTGTTATCGATGAAAATAAACAAAGAAACAAGAGCAAGGGGCAAAGTCTTGATTAAAAATTAAAAAAAAAAAGCAAAAAAAGGGCAAAAGCTGATTATAAATTCTTAGAAAAAGCAAAATATTCAACGCCGCCCAGCCCAGAAAAGTTAAACGCCGTCTAGCCATCTAGACTTGAGAAAATCAGTTGCCAAAATGAAAAATTATTATCATATTTCCTAAAAAAAATTTTCTCATATTTGTTTATTTTAATCACTAACATTTTAGAAATTATGCCAGGGTTATTTTACTTCTAATTTGCTTCCGAAAAAAAAAATATTAACCGCCACAAGGCCATGCCCGTCAAATTGATATAATTATACTCCATTACAATGTATTTCACTGATTAATATCATTATACAGTTATCATTGAAATAAAAGCTAAAATAGGTACAATATTTTAATTTTTGCTATTTATTTACAATCGACAAATTTTAAATCCAATAATGACGACAATTTTTTATATACAAAGGTAACAATTACAAAATATCGATCAAATATGATCGGAAAAAGTTTAATCTAAGAAAACCGATAATTTTTTATCGAAAAAATAAGTATAAAGAAAAAAAACTGAAATTAAAATTATGAAATAACGATGAAACTTCATCTTAAAAAATTCCAAAATAACGGCTAGATCATGATTTTTTTTAATGAAAATTATAACCCTTCCGACCCCTGATTGTATACGCATTGTAGATTATCGATAGTTAGATACCATTACTATTCATCCTAATGACTTTCAATTCGTATTCCAAAAAAACTCTACAGCTGAAAAAGTAATTTGTCTTGCAAAATATCAAGGCGAATTCATATAAGGTGTTGTTATAAGTACAATTACAAAATTCACATGTATTTTGTTTTTGATTTTTGGTCCGGCAATTGCCAAAGTCAGTCTAAGGCGAATTGAGAAAACAGGGGCAAGCAAAGGCGGTAGTGTTCCGATGAAAGTCGTTTCTATGATACCGGAACGACCCGGATTTAGATCCGGCCACGTACTGTCCCGTCAGCAATATTCCCCATACGTTTATGGGGATTGCGTTTTGCTTTTACAACGACAACAACAACAGCAAACACGGTCTTTTTACAATATTAGCAACGTTTTTTATGATACATTTCTTTTGTTAATTTTATGTACAAACTTAGATCATACTACAAAAAAACCCTGAAAATTACTATTTCAAACTTAATAAAAAATTTATGAAAATTCAACAAACTTTCAGGAAAAATAAAAAAAAATTTTAAGAGCTTTTAGTAATTTTTCGAGTATGTAATTTTATAGCTTATTTAATTCTAGTATAGAAAGTTTCCAAAGTCAAAATTAAAAAAAAAAAAATATTAAAGAACAACGATAGTTTCTAGGCACTACAAACTGACACTCTATGATATTAAAATTAAATAGGCAATAACATTGAATACACTGAAATTGTCTAAACGTCTTTCTGAAAAATTTAAAAATTTTGATCAAAATTTGCTGAGTTGTTATAAATTGTGTATAAAGTTTGAAACATAAGTAATTTACATGATTTTTGTTATTAAATGAATTATAGTTTTATATAAAAGAACGAAACGAAATAAAATTCACCAAACTCCTTGTATTATGAATTGGTCAATATTCGATTGATTTTGCTCGCCAGTGTAAACAATATGTTATTTACAAAACCGGAAATTTTATTACGAATATATATTCAATTTGACAATCCCTACACAAACTCAAGGAAAATTTAAATGAGAAAAATCAAATCAGCTGTTTTTTGACACCACCTTCTATAAATTTGCATTGGTCGCTGCTAAACTAAATTAGTGCTGTCTGGTTTGTCAAATTCGAATATAAGTAGAGTTGTTTTAAGGAAAAAAAAAAACTAAATTGAAAAGCTAAAGCTCGTTTGTTAAGTTTGAGCTTGAGTTAATTTGAAGCTCCTTTTTTAACTATATGCTCAAAACACGATTTCTTCATAAAGTGATACTTTTGTTTTTTATTTAGTAATTACTTAGTTATAGTTTGTCAAATAAATTTCGAGCACCACTACCAAACTGGTTCCAATTGCAAAAACGCAGTAACTTCCAAACTATTAAAAAATCAGGATAAACTTGATTCGTGGTCCCGAATAAACTGGAGATGAACCACTTTGGGTACAATCGATGTCTCTGCAGTGTACCACCAGAATATCCATGTACATAAAAAAACACAGCATCTCACACATATTTAATAATCTGCATTATACGATAATTTTGCAACAACTCAAACACAACGCTTCACATAGTCGCTTTAGTTAGTCGCCAATTATTTGTTTTTGCTTTGCGATAAACTTCAACTGACAGGATATAACAATATTCTGCGTTAATAAATGCATTTATTGTATACGAGTTTGGCTATATAGGCAATGCCACGATACAGTCGACACTTCATTGGATTGTATTCGATATTGCACGATGGCATTCGTACACAAAACCACCTACAGCAACACTGACAAAAGTCTAAATTCGCAGCAGACTGCAAATATTCTGGGTATGCAAAAGGCTAGTCGATGAATTGCATTTATAAGTGCTCTTTAAGCTAAATACACACACGCACGCACACACACACACACACACATACATGCAAACGTACATACCCTGTCGGAACAAAAGCACACAGTTTAAAAAATTTACCAATTTAAATAGTAGACGGCAGTCAGCTGCTTTGAAACGCATATTAAATTAATTATATTGTTCTAACTTGCAACCAAGTATATACGAGGATAATTTGAAAAATCCGTGCAAAATTTATAAAAAAAAAATTGGTGTTACCGTATTAGAGTACCAACCTTCAAACTATTAAATATGAAGTTTCAAACATATCTGTCAATTAGTTTTTTCGTTTTGCCAGTCATTCGAAATAAATAACTTTTGAATTTTGTAAAAAATGGAAAAAGCGAATTTCATGTTATCATCAAATAATATTTTTTACGCAATAAAACAGCTGCAGAAATGAAAGCGAAACTTGATAAGAATTTCCCGAACTCTTCACCATCTATTAGAATGATTTATAAGTGCATCGTAGATTTTCGTTGTGGTCGTACGAGCGCACCGATGATACTGAACGTTCTGGAAGGCCCAGAGACGCTCTCACTGAAGAAACGGTAGAAAAAATCTACGATATCGTTTTGAACGATCAAAGTGTGAAAGTGAGCGAGACAGCTGACATCCGTAATATGGGTACCGCGTTAGCTCACAATGGACCAAAAAATGTCAACGAATGAATGAATGATAAAACTCAATGATTTAGGCTACGATTTGCTTCCTCATCCTACGTATTCTCCCGATTTGGCTCCCTGCGTTTATTATCCGTTTCCAAAATTGAAGAAATGGCTCGGTGGTAAGGGTTTTTTATCAAATGGGGAAGTTGAATTGGAAACTGACGCTTACTTTTTGGAAGGCATCAAAAAGTTGAAGCATCGTTGGACTAAGTGTATCGAGGTAAAAGGAGACTACGTTGAAAAATAAAATAAAATTTTGCCCCAAAAAATGTTGATTTCATAATTTTTGCACGGACTTTTCAAATTGCCCTCATATGTGTATATTATCATAATTTTTCTGCGGTAAAATATATTATAAATTGTTTTTTAGAATTTTGCGAACTATTTTTTATTTTACATAGTTATTTTTTTTTTTAAATGGAATTAAGAAGTTTAAAAAAATCGAAAAATTCCGAAAAAAAACTTTAAAACATGCATGCATGTTTTAACCAACCTCGTATAAGTGTTATGCTTTTAAAAACGCATTAATTGTTTTTTTTTTTTAATTTCTTGCGTGTCAAGCAGTATAATTGAAAAAAAAATCAACACTCATAATATGTACTGTCGAGAATGGAAATCGAAATAGTGGTGTATTATTTTTAATTTGTATTCTGAAGTGAAATTAAAATGTATTAAATTTTTGGGTACATTTTAATTGTATCAAATAATAATTTTATTGATCTCAAGCCCATAGGAAAAATTATAGAAAAAACGACAACGCTGAAAGTGATAGCTATTTCGCTATTTGTAGTTACTATGAAGTAGATTTGACATATTTTTCAATAATTGGAAACGGACCTGCTTGAAAGAAGTTGGTAATTTTACTGATTTTCAAATAGACTAAAACAAACGGCATTTAAAATAGTTGGATATAAATAAACACGTTTTATTGCAGTTGGAAAAAAGAACTATCTTTTATACTGATTCTGTCAAACCTATTTAAAAGTAATTGAAATCAAATGCTGAGTCAGATTATGGATTTGTCCCTAGGACATCGCCATTTTAATAAAGTAAGTTGCTTAACAAAACAAAAAAAAAAATTCAACCACTTGTAGTTGGTAAAAGAGTGTTTTTTAAAAAAAGGTTTTAAACAGAGACATAACTTTTATAAGAGAAAATAGTAAAAGTTAATCAATAACTATTATTGTAAGATACAGATTTTTTCAGTTATCGATAACCATTATTCAATGACTTATATTTTAAAAGTCTTTTCATAATAGCTAATAGCGAGATACACTTTTTTAAGTTTTTAAAGACTGTTATTTTAAAATTTATATAATAAGTATTCTCATAATAATCATGAGTAAGAAAAAATGTTTAAGCCTTAAAGGACGGGAATTTTTTAGGACCATTTCGGGATTGATTCGAGACTACTTCGAATTAATTTTGGCTCCAGCTCGGGCTCATTTCTTGACTACTTCGGTACTTTTTTGGGTCCCGAATTAGCTCCGTATTTTCAATCTAAAAAGAAGTTGTTATACTCATAACTATTATACAAAGACTTTAATAATATACATAAGTCTCAAAATAAAAGTCTTTGAAAGACGTAAACAAATTTGTCTCGCTGATAACTATTATGTGAAGACTTTTATAATATAAGTCTCGGAATTACAGTTATTGTTGACTTAAAAAATTTTTCTCAATCGCAATTTTTATGAAAAGCCGTTTATAATATCAGTTTCAAAATAATAATTTTCGAAAACTAAAAAAATTTGTTTGACTCATAATTCTTATCAAGTATAATTCTTAGACTAATTTGTGTACTGGGCCATAGCGGCATAGCAGGGAATTGCATGGCTGATGAGCTCGCTCGGCGGGGTACTCTGGAAGTTATTAATCCATGCAGGGAGAGGATGGGGGCTCCTTTGGCTGCCTACGGACTTCTCTTGGACAGATGGGCTCTCTGACGCCTCAGCGAGAGCTGGAAAAATGTCACGGCATGCAAAAATGCGGTCGCTTACTAAGCGGCAACTCTCGACTCTCGAAGGTGTTTTGACTGATCATTGTACGATGGGTATCCATGCGGTTAGGCTGAATAAAGTCTCTGTCACTTTCTGTCGCAGCTGTATGGAGGATGATGAGATGGATTTATCTTTTCATTTTTTGCTCCGCTGTCCTACCTTTGCGAGACTGAGGTTCAAGTCCCTAGGCTCGTACTGCTTTAGTACTCCAGAGGTACTTTCTGGGGTGGAGATTGGTGATTTCCGTGACTTCATTTGGGGTACGCAACGTTTCTCCGGTAAATCGTTCTTGGTTTTCCTATTTACGTTACCGTTCATATAACAGGTGGTATCACAATGGACTCCTCTACTCTGTCTAAGTGAGTTCCTACTGCGGGAACTACCACATTATCCTAACCTAACCCAAACTAACTCTTATCAAAATTAGGATGGCGTTTTTTTAAACTCAACTGTCAAATAATTATTATTGTGGATCTCTGTTTTAAAAGTAATTCCATTTCCGACAGGGTAGACATTTAAGAGGACTTTTTTTAAATTAAGTTCACGCAACTATGTATGTATTTGTGCGTTAATGCTTAATCTGTTAGTTGGTTGTCATTACGACACACATTCGACTATTTATGCAGGTATATAAATATGCATTTAATGGCACTTATAAACGTTTCCTTTGAATTATTGTTTGCGCAGTTGTTGCAGCTATTCATTTTCGATGGCAATCAATTGTGTCTCAAAAATATTTGCAAATACACTTGATTGTACGTCAATTGGAAAATATTTGTTTAATTGCTATTTCTGAAAGCTTATTATGTTGATTAAAATGAGCTTAAACTGTTCTGAAAATATTCTACTTTGAATAAATTAATTTAAGCAATATCACTCAAGTATTTTCTTTATAATTTCTAAATGTGCAGAAATTTACAAAGAATATACAAAATAATTACTCTTAGCAATATAATATTTAGGTGTACAAACATTTGTATGCTAATTACTTTTAACTAAGAGCTCGAATTATTTTCATAAAATATATTACTTTTTATTTGAGTAAACTTTTATTATTTCTATTTAGTATCGGACATACTTGCGTCTTTTTATTTGCGGTATATGGGTTCCTCAGAAAACTGAGTTAAAAAAATTGGGTTGGTATCAAAATTCTCTCACTACAAAATTCTAAACATGGAATTCTACTTAAGGGAGTCCGGCGATTTAGAGAGCCGTTAAAAGTTGCTTTCGATAAAAAATTTGTTTGGCGAAATGAAAAAAGTACAATTAACCAAACTTTAAGGCGTATTTGAACAATCAGGTGAACTATATAATGCCATTTTTTAGCTTCAAAATATTTATAAATGTCGGAATTATCCATGGTGCCGTAAATCATTTCCTTAGAAAAGTTGTCAGTTTGCGGGCGGGATAGCGTTCACAATTCTTGTCTGAAACATAGATACAATTTTTTTTTCTTATTTTTTATACTTTTTCAATGTCCGTGAACCTCAAAAACTTCAGCTAACTGGGGATTTGAAATATTTTTCCTCGTTACAAAGGCAAAATATGATTTTTGACGTAATTTTTTATGTAATTCATGTTATAAAAATATCATTTAATGAAGTATTTGTTCAATTTTCGAAGTTCACATAGGGAGGATTTTTATAAGCTGCAAAATAATCGTTGAATCGCGTTAATATATTGGATAGTTTTTTTTTAAATCACGCCCGCAAGATGCAAAAACTTGGTTTCGAGAAAACGCGCTCCAAAATTTCGCGCTCCCATTTGTTCTTGCCTGCCACTCTTTTCTTCAAAATGCTGTAGCTCTCTCAATATTTGGAATTCAGCGCTGAAATCTCGTACAGATATTCTTTGAAGGTAGACTCATTCATTAGTAAAATAAGACAAAATCGATTTTTTGATCGCAATAGATGGCCGGATCCCCTTAACACAATTATAATCTTCAAAAATCTGCTTGCCTGAAATTCTGCTATGTGAAAATTCTGCTTTTCAAAATACTGGATTACAAATTTCTTTAGTAAGTTCGCACTATTTAAAACAAAGATATGTTCTTTTAACATTATTTACTTTGTATTTGAATACAGAAATTATTTTACATTATTTTTTAATACTTAGATTAATTACGATACGAGCAAATACATTTAAGGTTTGCAAATTATAAATATATAGAAATATAAAGAAAATTATAATGTTAACGTAAGTTGTATGTCCGCATAAAAATCTTAGCACTTTCGTTGTGGATTGACGAAAAAGCGAAATTTGAATAGCGAGGCTTATACGGTCACTCTGATTTGAAAGCATAGCACGATATCCGACATGTTTGCACACAAGAGCGACGGTGTAGACTCCAGCGGAGCTCTTACCATAGAAGTGAAATTATAATTTCAATATTTCATATTAGAACGGCTATTAAGATTCAAATCCTGTGCCAGTCGGGAACTTTATACTGTAGGAAAAGTTTGACAGCAGAGGCGAAAGAGAGTTCGTGAAAGAAAAATGCAGCAAATATTCAAAAAAAAAAAACAAATACTACCGTTACCAACTTCAATTCTTTTAGAATTAAATACAAAATTTAACTTTAATTTTACAACAAATAGCTCGCCATGACTTCTAGATAAGCTGCTTCGTACGATCTTTAAACCCGTGACCAAGGACTTAAAGCTGTGTTTAATTTTAATCTTTAATTTCTAACTAAGTATTAGGATAATAATGATATAATTACAAGCAATAAATTTTTTTTTTTGTTTTAATTTTTTGCTGGTAGTGCCGTATTACACTTTCGTTTCATTTTCGAATGCGCATATAATACATGAATTTTGGTTTTCTTCTTTATTTTGCTTGTTGTCAAAAATGTCCAATTGCTTGTCAAATTTTTCACTAGCCCTATGAAATTAAATTCACTTCATAACTGTCAAAAATTTCTATCAAAACTTTGATACCATTTGGCATAGCCCCTAAGAAAGTAATTAGAAAAACAACCAGCTTAGAAGAACTTTAGAAAAAAGAAATGATTTGCAAAAAATATTGTAAGTAATTAAAATAAAGTATTGTTAACATACATACAGTGATTGAAAATTAAAGTTTATTTTGTTATTTGTAAAACACAATTTTAACGATTTTTAGTTTGCTTAGAACGTACATACATATTTTGAAAATGCAGGTTTAAGCCAAATATGTGAATATGGTAAATTTTGTCAGATTTTCTATGCCACAAAAGCAGAATTTTGAAAGAAGAAATTTTGACTAAATTTTTGTGAGACCGAATTTCAAAATACAAAACTTTGGAAAAGTGAAATTAAGATTTTATTTCAGTTTTCCAGAACTTTAATGAGGCACTCCCAAAAAAAAATCCACATGAAAAGTTTTTACTTTAAAAAAAAAACAACAAGTGATAAGTTCCAACATTTTCAAAAACCGCATGTACTCGTAGAATTTTGAAACGCGAAATTTAGAAAAGCAGAACTTTGTGAGACAGAATTTCACAATGCAGAATTTTGAAAAAAAAAATTAAAAAAAAAAAAACAAATTAAAAAATACAGAGTTTTGTTCGAGCCGAATTTTTTTTTACATTTGCAGAATTTTGTAATGCAGCGTAATAAGGCGCTTTCAAAAAAAAAATGCATGTAAAAAAGTTTTTTACTTTCACACGAAAGCCGGGACTGCATTACAGCATTATCAAAAACCGCATAAATTCATATACGTCGTGTAAAAAAATCTAAAAAAAAAACGGATAAAAATGCAGTAAGGAAATATTAAGCAAGGTAAACAAATTTATTTCTTCACTTAGTATTCGAATTAAAACTGAGCATAAATTAAATACATAAAATATACAATACATATAAACATGTAAGTGATGAAAAAAAGATTTTGGACTTAGTAAGTAATTCTTCAACCTAGAGTGTCTTTTCGATTGAATTTATTCAAATATCGTATTTTTCGGCAATAAATGAAAGATATTTAGGCATTTGTCATTTAAACTGTTAAATATTAGATTTATGAAAATTGCGCAAAATTATTTTTTTGATTTCAATAGCCACTCAAAAATGTTTATCCTGAATAAATGCTACAAAACAACTCTCTGTTTAAGTCTTAAAAATCGCTTAACTTTGTCATAACTAAAATTTGAAATACACTTAGCAACTGTTCTCGCC
The DNA here is from genome assembly GCA_951828415.1 of Anomoia purmunda. Taxonomy (NCBI): domain Eukaryota; kingdom Metazoa; phylum Arthropoda; class Insecta; order Diptera; family Tephritidae; genus Anomoia; species Anomoia purmunda. Next base: position 158,004,679 of record OX639993.1, read on the forward strand.
TCCTGAGCTTTTAAATTGTTATTACAATTAAAATTCTTAATTTTGCTTGTATTAGCTAAAAACTTACCTTGTAATTTCTTCGAGCAGCTTACATGGATCGGCTGCATAGAATTTGACACCAAAGTACAAATCATATGGATCCGATTTCGGTTTAAGTTGGCGTGATATACGAGACGCTGGATCCAGCCAGTGCTAAAAACAAAGCAGACATGAATAGATTAGATTACAGTAATAACTATACAATTGTGGAAAATAATATTTGGGGAGATGTTAGAGATACTTTTGAAAATTTAAAATTTAACAGGCACTAACCGAATATCAATTTCTTGTCACTTTAAAAGACTACAGTTAAAGTTTGAAACTGATCGGACTGCATTTGATAGAAGCGAAAATTATTTATAAAATGAATTACTAATCCATCAACAAAAATCAACATTAATTTAAACTAAAATTAATTACTTGAAAGTTTATTAATTGGCTGTACTAAATTTTGGTGTATAAGAAATACGTAGAATAAACCGAAAACTTACATAGAGTGTCGAAGTTTGTAAAAAAATGAGTACCAGAAAAGGCATCTATTCTTGTTTTAAACGAATTCTGACTTCACTCCTAAGGCTACAGCTTTTGCTTATCCAGATGGTCGCGGAATGCTGGCTATTTGGAAATGCATCTTGACTATTAGTGAAGTACCACAGTCTGCCCTTAACGAGGTCAACAAATGGACGGATGTGAATGAACTATTTAGTTATATCGTCAATTCTGCGAAAACGAAACTAGTCCTGTTTACGAAACTTTAGCAATTAGACAATTTAAGAGCCCCTACAATTATTGGCAAAATCTTAAACTGACGAGGGAGGTAAAATTTCTGGAAATCATTCACGACTCTTAACTATTTAAAAAAAAAATGTCGTAGAGCGAAGAAGAAAGACTATGAACGTGGTCTACTCCTGCTACAGTACAATTATTGATAAAAAGCTTAGGTGGTCTAACAGGCTGCGGCCTCTTTCTAATACCGAGTCCAGGTGGAAGATGAAAACTATGGCTACCAGATGGCAGATATCGATTTTAGCTACAACTTCAAAGTTCACTTCCCTGACGGACCGAAGTAATTGGGAGTCTGCTTCAATTTTAATCCATGAAGATAATCCAATCTTCGCAGATAGCTAAAAATTGATATTTAGCTAACTTGCATTGAGAAAAGCTTGCAGACTTCCAGATTACTGCATCGTGGTCCATGCTGAGGTTCATCCACAGCGGAAATATTTATAGGCATAGTGGGCCACTGAAATTTCATCGGCAACACATTTTCAACATATACAAAAAGGACGAACGAAGCGGATATGTAGATACAGATATATATTTACCAGAATTCTTAGAATTAATAGCGAAATAGATGCATTCCGAAATTTGGTATACACATTTCCTTGCACCATGTGTCCTTTGGTATTGTAAATGGCCGAAATCGGAAAATATCCAACTCTAGATAATGGAGTTTTGTGAAAGTCAAATCATTGAAGATAATGTGCTTACATTTGATACATACGATTGGGTTAGGAATTATTATTTTTTTACTTTATAAGAAAAAATTATGTCTCCGAAACTACTTGGCCAATCTCTATCAACTTTTATTGCATTTCAAACCAGTAAGAAAAATTTAGAAAAGTATAAAACTTTTATACGAAGGAGAGGTTACACTAAAGATAAAAAAAATAAACCATTCCCTTTTCTCATATAACGGTAAAGAACGAAAATATAAAAACAAATCGGAGTTCGATTGTACCAAAACTTTGACTTTTCCTTATTTGTTTAATATTAAGAAATGCCAACAAGCTTCTTTTTAGAAATGAACTATGCATACCGCTTATGACGCCGTACATTAGTTCAGATATTTCCAATGGGGTAAATTATATTTTAGCTAAATCTTTTTCAATGCTTGCTGTTGTACGACGCAATAGCTCTGTGTTTTCTAATCTCTAATAAAGTTTTGTACACTGCTTTTGTTCGGTCAATATTAGATTACCTTGCATTTATGTGGTGCGCATATTATCAGGCTCATATTAATAACATTGAATCAGTTCAGCGGGTAAACCATCTCTACTTTTCGCTTTGTTAACTAATTAATTTAATGTTTGGGGTTTTGTCTATTTCTTTGTAGTTATGCCTGATAAAATATTAATGGTCCTTTATTACTTAGCAGAATATATCTTAACGTTCTTAGCTGAGCTTTGCGTCATGTTAATTTTTTGGGAATTGCTATGAGTAAAACTTTATACGGTAAATCTACCGTTTTCAATAAAACTTTGTAAGAAATCAAAATGAGCTCCTGTTTCTTAAACCTACATTATTTATGTAACATTAATAATATTGTCCAATATATGTTAGAATATTATTGTTCATACAGTTCAGAAATAAATAAATAAATAAATATGGATATTACGTATACGCACTGTCGTAAACATAAACGACTTCTAACTATTTGATTAGCTTAATTTTGCGTTTTGCTCTCCGCCAGCAGCACAAATAAATTAACTATAAAAGCGGCTGGTGCGCGTGGTTGCTCCGGAAATAAATTTTGGCTACAGAAGTCGCAAAGCACACAAAGCGACTGCTGAAGAAACGTCAGATTGAAGCCACAACGGAACCATACAACTTTTCTATACGCAAATGCTTTATATATTTATTTTATATCCGTACAATATATGTATGTATTATGCGGGTACAAATTTATAACTGAAGCTTAAAATAGCGAACCGTTATAGTTCATAACTTTTTGCGTTGGAAAGTGATTTGTTGTATTGAAAGAGTAGAAAAAATTTTGCTTTGCAATACGTTTCTGATTTCAACTAAGTTAAAGTTTCGCTATCGTCTGCCTGTCTATCAAATATTCCCTCATTTTCGCCCTCTGCAACATATTTTGTGACAATCGACTGTCAGCGGCATTATACGAGCGCTTTACTAAACTTATAGTGTGGCAAAAAAAAAAAATGTACAACCCCTTGTAGACGGTGCAAAAATTAGGAAATTGTCTGCGTGTGGCATATTTGGTAGGTCTCGCCGACCGTGTTACAACTAAATGCACAAGAAAATGTGCGCGTGCAAAAAGGAAATGAAAAGTGAAATTTAATTTGAAATTCTACGCCAAGGGCAAACAGGTAAGAGCAGTTCAGTGCACCGCATGCCACAAACTCTTTATGTAGGTACATAGTAATAGTCTGCTATATTTCGCTTTCGCTTTGTAACTTTAACTTCCAGGAAAAACGGAAATTTCTCTCTCCTCCTCCTTCACTTCGCCCACAAAAATGAAACTGAAAATAAATTACAGCCAAGCCAAATAATGCTCGCTTGTTACACGGTTGATATGAATATATTCACCCCAAAAAATATTGAAGAAAATCAGTGTAATGACTGTAAAGGTTATATTGGTGGTGGTGGTGGAATTTGGCAAAGCAAAATATTTTGTTTCTGTATTGTGTATTTCACTTTCACTTACCGTCTGATTTTCCTCATCAATATAGCGTATGCCAAAATATGAAGTTTCGATTAAATTAAGTCTGGCAAAAACAACATCCAGCAATGCTTGGCCCGGTAAATCATCCTGAAAATAAATAAACAGGTTTTTACAGTATTATGTACATATATTTTCAAACAAACAAACAAATAAATACATATGTATATTAAGGCTATGCTAGTATAAAATATTACATAAGATCCCTTTTCATTTGCTATGTCAAATGAACAAAATTCTTTCAATGAAATATTTAGTTAATCAATTGGAAAATTATATACCGCTTTTTTCTCCACAATTTAGAGTTGAATTCAGTTGGTACCACAAGAAAGACAACACAAAATTTTCAAGAAGATGAACAGGTAACTTTTCTTGAGGACTTTTTCCTTACAGAATTTAAAATGCAGAATTTACTTAGAAAATTTAACCAAATTTGTAATAATGGATACTTCAAGTGAGGTCTAGAAAGGGGAACATATATAGTGCTCCTTCAAAAAGGCGTGCCATAATTCTAAAGACTATTTTTTTTTTCAAGGTCAACATTTGGTAGTCTACCTCAGAATGATATGGAAGTGATTGCTAATTTTGTGTGACACGGGACACGGGATACGGGACACAAAAGTAGCAATCGCTTCCATATGATTCTGAGGTGGACTCCCAAACGTTGGCAATGAAATATTTGAATGAAAATAACATTATAACAACAATTCTTCGTGAAAAAGGCACTTCACCTCCAGTACCTTCTAAAAAATAACGAGAATATTTAAAATCAAACCACTTCGGGCCTAAGCCTCCTTCTAGTTTCCTTTGTGGTTGTAGTTCCAATCCAATTTCAATGACCTTGTTCGAGACTTAGGGCTCAAAACCTCAAGCTCAATTACATGGATAAAGATTACAACTGTCAAATTTTGTTAGATGAGGATACGAAAATCTCATACTTTCGCAAAAGGGAAGAAGGTTTTATGAGTTATTTTTTAAAGTCGATAATTTATTGTATTGTAATGATACTCCAAGGACTGAGTTTCCCAGAAAAATCAGAATAGGGGAGACTTTTTATTAATGCTTCTAAAATTAGTTTAAAAGCCGTTTTGCTTCACAAGGACAAGAAATAACCATTTGCGCCTCGTGCATGCAATAAACATGGAAAACCATTCGTGTTGTTTTGCAGACCAGTGTAATTTTCATTGTACACTTTCTCTTAATGATAGGTAGAAGTGTGTCAAATTTAACATTCATAGGTTTAGTGTTAGAGTTATATCGCAAAATGTCGTTATTTTCAGTTATGGTAACTCGATATTATTGATTTTAATTCGACACTTTCTATTCACTGCAAGCAATACGAAATCCGCAAGTTCAGATTTTTAGCTATTTTATGTGCAATACCAATGACAGCCGTAATTGTTCTTGAATTGTTCGCACACTAATGTGCAGTAGCTCGTCTTAAATGCGCAAAATTTTTGTACTACAAGTTTTAGTATTGCTACTAATATTCACTACTATTTTTACTAATTTCTGCTACTATTTTTACTCATGCTACTACTAACTACGGCTCTTATTTTAATACATTTTTAGTACTATTTCTGCTAATGCTACTGCTAATTACTACTACTATTTTACTAATTTCTACTACTATTTTTACCAATGCACTACTAGTTACTCCCACAATTTTTACTAAGTTCTGCTACTATTTTTTTACTACAGTTTTTTAAAATGCTCCTACTAATTACTACTACTATTTTCACTAATCCCACTACCATTTACTTCTACCGTTTTTACTCAATTCTGCTATTATTTTTACCGATCCTAATACTAATTACTACTACTATTTTTATCGCTTCAAATCATTTTTTACTAATTCTACTAGTAATTACTTACTACTATTTTTACTAATTTTTACTACTTTTTTTACTAATGACATCACAAATTACTCCCATTATTTTTACTAATTTATACAATTTTTTTTACTAATGCTAACACTAACCACTGCTACTACTTATATTAAATTTTGCTACTATTTTTACCAATGAACTAAACATTAATATTATTTGTACTTATTTTACTATTGTTTTCAATAATGCTAATTACTGCTACTATTTTTACTAGTGTTGCTATTAGTACTAAAATATTTTTCCTATTTTCAACTACCATTTATTTGAATGCTACTACTAAATACTACTACCATTTTTTTAATGCTACTACTAATGACCTTCTACTATTTTTACTAATTTTTACTACTATTTTTTTTAGTGCTATTACTAGTTATTTGTAATATTTTTACTCATTTCTGCTACTATTTTCACTGGTCCTAATACTAATTGCTACCACTATTTTTACGGTTGCTACTACTACGGTTACTACTACAGCAGTAGTAACTACTAATGTGAAGTGAAAGGAAGTGGACGTGTTTTGAGTAAGCTCGTGAATAACAATACAAAAGTTGAAAAATAAAAAATAGAAAATAGAAAAAATATATAATAAAAATGTCAAACGATAATTTGAACACAACAATCTCTATATGCGGCGAATGTGAAAAGCCCTTGCCTGCCAATGGTGAATATGCTACGTGTGGGATATGTAAAAACATGTACCATTTTTCTGCATGCACTACAATTTCTGACGCTACATATATAAGCATGAACTCTGACCGACGTAGAAACTGGAGATGCCATAAGTGCAGGCAAAGAGCAAAACCATCCTCACTAGCAGAGTGCACGCCAAAACAAATATCTACAAAATCAAAGCCTTCTCTGATTTTGTTACACCCAACAGTTACGCACGATATTGAAAATCAAAAAACCGGCAGCAATGACGAGGTTAATGGCATCATTGGGCAATCTGATATATGTGACCTAAAAACAGACACAAAGGACATAAAACGTCTGATTGAAGATATGGTCACAAACTTTAGTCAATTGCAGTCTGATTTAAAAAACGAATTAAAAAACACAACCACCATGTTTGAAAGCAAAATGTCGGAATTAACGAAGCAAATTGGCGATCTTCATGAAAAATGCAATGCAAAAGATGTTCGTATATCAGCACTGGAACGCAAAATAAATGACATGGAGCAACAAACTTTGGAAAAAAATATCGTTGTAAGAAATGTCAATAAAAAAGAAAGCGAAAATCTTCATGCCATATTCGAACGCATCGCCAACTTTGCTAATGTCAGCTTGAGTGGAAACGATGTGGTTGATATTTCGCGGATGAAAGGCAAAGGAGAAAACATTCTCGTCAAATTTTCGTCAATATTGAAAAAGAAGGAATTCTTGACAAATATGCGTGGGAAGAAGCTGTACGCTAATAAAGTGGATGGAGGAGAACAAAACTGCAGTAAAGGTGCTGAAAGCCGCGTGTACATCAATGATGATTTGACAAAAACAAATCGCCGTCTACTATGGACCGCTAGGAATAAGGCAAAGGCGTCGAGCTGGAAATTTGTATGGGTAAAAGGGGGTCGCATTTTAGCAAAGAAAAGTGAAAACGATAAAATTAATTATATTAACTCAGATTTAGATATCGATTTGATTAAATAAATTAAATACACATTTCTTTGTTAAATTCACACACACTTACTCTCACACGAACTTATTTTTACACAAACTAACTTTTCTCATTTTTTTTTTCAATATCACTTACACACATAATTTTAAAATACTTATTTTTTGATGAACACTATAATAGGAAAAACTTTCCAATCATTTGCAGAAATTGATACAACAAGCTTCACAAGATATTATTTCAAATGCGTTTGTTTAAATATACGTTCTTTAAGAAAAAATTTTAATATATTCCGTGTAGAAATTGATAAACTTATTGATAGCATTGATATATTGGTACTAGTTGAAACAAATATCACGAATGATGAGCAAAGTCTATTTTGTATAAATGGATTTAACGTAGAGTTCTTAAACCGTAGCCAGCAAAGCGGGGGAGGGATTGCAGTATATGTGAAAGAGAAATTTTGTTATGAACGCATCTCTTACAGTGTAAATTCATTTGAGACTATCGAAATAAAAGTAGTCTGCAACAACAACAACTTAGCATGCACATTTCACGCTATATATAGGCCACCACAAAATAATGTTCGGACATTTGTTAATGAGCTTGAGAGTATACTGAAAAAACCAAACAAAGAAGAATGTGTAATAGTAATTGGTGATATGAACACTAATATAGTTGACGCTAATAATGACAATGCAAATCTGTACCTAGACATGCTGTCGTCATACGGAATGCAAAGAGTAATAAATGAATATACTCGAGTTGATATAAAGAGAGGTACACATACGTGTATTGATCACATATTTATTAGGAGTAGGTCCGCTGACATATCAGCTGGAGTTATACAAACAAACATAACAGACCATTACTCTTTAATATGTAGCATTGCTTTCAATGAGCATAGCGAATGTACGAAAGACGAACAACTATTTATCACTAAAATATGCAACACAAAGTTTTTTGAACAGATAGCTCAAGTAAACTGGAATGACGTTCTCCAGTCAACTGATGTAGATGAGATGTGCGATAAGTTGCAACTCGCTTTTAAGTGTGCGTACGAAAACTCAGCTGTTACCCATAATAATAGTACACAGAGAAAAACGAACAAGTGGATGACAAATGAACTAAAAACTTTATGTGATAGTAGGGATAAATTATATAGAAAATGGAAAGCAAGACCAAAGGACAAAAAAATAGAAACAGATTATAAGAAATTCAGAAATTATGTAAACAAAGAAGTACAGAGAACAAGAAATAATTACTACCAATCCAAATTTTCCGAACACAAGAACGATATAAGAAAAACTTGGCAGTTAATAAATGAGATTGTTGGTCGTAGGAAAATCAGTCCAGATGAACACATAGTCCAAAGCTTTCAAAATGAAAGCATAAAAACTGTATGTGATAATTTTGCAACAACATTTAGCAAGGAAATAAAAAGTGTAATTCATAACTGCGATATTACGTCCATAAACATATCAGAATGTAAGATACCCAACTCAATATATATTACGAAAACCAGTGACACCGAGATATTGACAATCATACAAAGCCTTGACGAAAGTAAGGGTCCTGGATTTGACGGAATTCGACCAAAAGATCTTAGAATAATAGCGCCTGTTATAGCACCTGTAATAGCAAATCTTGTCAACCTTAGTCTTACTCAGTGCACAGTACCTAAGTCATTAAAATTATCAGTCATAAAACCTATTTTCAAAACCGGAATCAAATCTGACCCACGGAATTATCGTCCGATATCTATCCTCCCGGTTATTGAAAAAATTATGGAGGAAGTTATTGTCAGTCGGTTAACTAAATTTATAACAAAATATAAAATAATTGATCAAAGGCAATATGGATTTCAAAAATATAAGAACATCAATCAACTGCTGGGTAGATTCGCTGGCAAAATTAATGAAAACTTGGGGAAGAATTACCATACTTTAGCTCTGTTTATTGACTTTAGTAAAGCATTTGACACACTATCGCACACAAAATTGCTGCAAGCGTTAGATAATGCCGGGATAAGAGGAGATTGTCTTAAATGGTTTGCAAGCTACCTAGAATTAAGGCAATTTAGAGTTAAAATACGAAATGAATATAGTAATCACACAACAATGTTTTACGGAGTTCCTCAAGGGTCTAAATTAGGTCCACTTTTGTATATTATATATGCAAATAGTATGCTTAAAGCACTTAATAACTGTGAAGTATTTGCTTACGCCGATGATACAGCAATTGTGGTGCCACACAGAGACCTCCACACCGCAATAAATATAATGCAAAGAAAATTAGATTTAATAACCAAATGGTCGCACGATAATGGACTAGCAATAAATGCAACAAAGACGAAATTAATGCACATAAGACCACCGCATATTCACCGCTCTAAAATAAAACTTATATTTCATAATTACGATTGCCTTCATAAAAACCTGACACCCTGTGACTGTACCAAGGAAATAGACATCGTTAATACGTACAAATATCTCGGTATTATACTTGACGAAAACTTTAAGTGGAATGCGCACATATCTCATCTTCAAAATAAACTTCGATCTACATCTTACTTTTTAAAACACCTGAGTTATTGTAGCAATTATGATGTATTGTATCAAGCCTATTTAGCACTAACAGAGTCGTATCTAAGACATGGGATCACGGGATGGGGTTCTTCGATACACTGTAGGAAACTACAACAAAGCCAAAATTATATTTTAAAAATACTAGCAAAGAAAAGAAATATATACACTCCGAATCTTCAGCTAAATAGGGCATTGAAGGTGCTTGACGTTAAGTCGATTTTTAAAATAACGGTTCTAAATGAGTTTTACGATGAAAATACTTTCAAGATACCGATTGCTCATAAACATGGAACACGAAGATGTCTAGAGAATAGACTAATAGTGCCAAAGTTTTTAAACAACTACACCAAAAATTCACTTTCAGTTTTGCTCCCAACACTTTTTAATGAACTGCCAATAAATTTAACGAATCTACCAAACACAGCCAAAAGAAAATATTTAATTAAAAATCATATCAAAAGCTTATTGTAATAAATTTCTAAACAATTAACAATTAAAGTTATGTAATATGTATGAAATCATTTAAAATTATTTAGAATTCAAAATTAATTTAAATTGAAATTAAATCGAAAAAATTGTACTAATCTTCACATATAGATATATAAGAATAAATGTTAATGTCAAATAATTATAAACCTGCAGATAAGCATTGTTGCTTCGCGGGTTGCATTTTAGTATTTTAAGTCTTATTGTAAATGAATAACGAATAATAAATAATAATAATAATAATAATACTTTTTTGTTACTAAGTCTACTACTAATTGCTACTACTATTTTTACTAATACTACTATTAAGTACGGTTAACCACTAATACTAGTAGTACTTATTATTACCAGCCACTATCACTGCTGCTCCCATATTTAGCTCTTCATACCCTTACGAAGTCGGTAAAGAAATTTTACTTCTGGCTTTTTCCAAAATGTGGCTTAATAACCGACAAGGACTTATTAGCGACTGCACGATTTTATATAAAGATTTTCGACTAGGATATACAAAAACAACTTTTATTTCCCCCATAACGCCACACATGAAATCGTAGTATACGCAAAGGAAACCAGAAAAAAATATCACCAATATATTTTATTTCCACTGCGTTAGCTGAACAAACAAACAACACGGCGTATGATGAACCCCACAACATTGGGCGAATATCAAACGTGCCGCTGTGGTAAATGCCACTTCTTGCCTTGTATGACAACCGGTAAAACTTCGTGCCTAATGTTTTACACGCAATGTGAACAACAACAATAATAGCCATACATAAATAACCGGTAGTGAAAAAACAACAATAAGTCAACCCAACGTAATGACAGTTGGTGTTACGGCAATGACAAAACGTTGCTGAGAATTTTTAGTTTCGAGTTTGGGTTTGGGTACTTTGAATTGAATTCGTTAAGTAAGGGAGAAACGCAACCAAAATTACTTGTGGTGAAAATTTGGGTAACGGCTTACGAAAAAAGCTCACACTTTTATGTTTGCAATCAACAAAGGGGTAACCAGAGTCATTAGTCATGGCGGTGATGTTCTTTTTTCCAGGGAGTGTTGAATTACCTAAGCTATACAAATGTATGTTTGTAGTTATGTTCATAGCAGAGCATGTGTATAAAAAATACTCATTTGTTTTTGTGAACGCATTCAATTATGAACACAGGCGTGCTATAGGGAACTTGCATGAGCACGACGAGTAGAAGCGTAGTCCACAAGGAAAATTTTGAAAGCTGGAGTATAAGATTTTTTGCTGCTATTTATTCTTTAAAAAAGACACTAACAAATGTAACATTTTACCACTTGGCATGCATTCATTTATCAACCACAATTTTATGCAAATTACTATAAGTATAGCAAATATTTCAAAAACCGAGCAGCAAAGTGGCCAACACTTACTAAAAACTTTATATTATTCACAGCACTGCGGGGAATATTCGAGAATATTTACTTAAAAGGCGCTTACTAAGAGTATCTTCGCAGAAAGTTTAATAGCCGTTTTGAGCTATTTACTCAAATTGAAAAAAAAAGAAATTCTACAGAATGTAAGAAGAATATAAATTAACATATTATTTTTTAAACACTGGACCGCGTTAAACTGTAGGCATTTTTAGACCAGTAAAAAATTTAATGCAAGAACATGAAATATTTTGGTGATACATAAATTTCACAATAAAAGGTTTTTGTAATCTAAAATATTACATTAAATACATAAACAAATAGCATTTCGAAATCTGCTCTATGCGACACAAAACGTTAGCTTTACTAGCGCTGCCAGAATATTGGCTCGGTTTTGAGAAGATTTTTGTTTGAAGCCAAATAAATTCATTGTTTCATTGTTTCATTCATTGTTTTTATTAACTCTAATTATACCAAATGTTCAATGCTACGCTTTATTAAAAATTGAATGATTCTAAGACATTCCGAATATAAATTGTTTTCCTTTTTCGAAATTTCATAGTCATTTGTAGTTTCGAAGATTAGCGAGATCAAACCGGCATACAGACATAAAAAAAAAATTGTCAAAATATATTCCACTGCATTCCCTGCATCAACTTTGATAATTTTTTTAAGAAGAGTTTACTACAATTTTACTTCTTTTATATATATTTTTGTTCATTTTTCAATGTAAAACTAAATACGGCAATACTGATTTTAAACTAAAAGGCTATATCAAAAATGTTTTGAAGAAGACTTTTGAAAAGGTTTAGTTCAATGTTATAAGTAAGTTGGGAATAATACGACTAAATTGGTATCACACAAACCTTAAAACTCGACACTATTTTTGAAAATTCTAACTCAATAAACGTAATGAAACTGGTCTTCAGGCACAGTCAAGAGTTCCTGAATATGACTTCAAATTGAGATCGAAATATCGATAAATAAAATATTTCTAATAACTAAAGAGATGTTTTATTCAACCCAGCCTTTAGCTCAAAAACTAACACACAACTTAGTGATACTTTATAATATGGTTGTAAATTGGAATATATTTCAAAAATATTTTTGATGATAGTAAGGTTAGGTTGAAGTGGCTGCCCTGAATCTCTCCCTCCCTCTTATTTGAACCGTCACGTGGAGTCTGTGAATCTAAGTAATTGCTGCGTTTTAAACCCAGCTAGGTCACTTAGATCCGGTTCCGGTTCCTTGTCGTCTCTGTAGCAAGCAACATGGCTCCCGATAGCTATATGGTGGCTGAGTAGCCACATAGCAATGAAAGGTCCCTTCAACTAAGCATGTATAGTTCTTGTGATCGCTTCGCGCCACATGAGGTTTGTATTGCTACAGATGTCAAGGAGTTTCTACATTTTACCCGCTTTCTTAAGGTAAGTTTTCCTTATAACGAATCTGCCCTTGCCTAAATACTTCCAGTATGGTGAAAGTGAATTTAATTTTTTTATCGTTTAAAACTACATTTTTTTTCTTACTTTTTTGAGATGTCTACTTCTAAACTACATACAATACGAAAACAACAACAAAAATACTCTATAAAACATAAAGCACAAAACTATTATCACCGTGTTACAAAAAAGTCTGGTAAATTTTAATGTAAAAGTTATAATATTGGAATAGGACAAATGCCTGAAGGCAGTATTTGTATTGTTAAAACATCTACAATAGTATTATTCAAAGTATTGCCCATCTGAAGCTATAGCTTTTTCACATTTTTCTGGCAATTTGTGGATCCCATCCCAAAAGTCAAGAAGCCAAGAATGAATGAAGCCAATTTTTGATATTCTGCTCTGGTGTGAACCGTATTCCAGTGAGGGCGTTCTGCATCGATCGGAACAAATGATAGTCAGAAGGGGCAAGGTCTGGGCTTTAAGGCGGGTGGGGTAAACTTCCCATCCACTATTTTCCAAATAGTTCTTAACCCGAATAGCAACGTGAGGCCGAGCGTTGTCATGGTGGAAAATTAGTGCCTCGTGTCTGGTCGCATACGAGTATTTCGGGCGTTTTTCGGCTACTTCTCTCTTCAAACGGATTAATTGTGTTCGGTAGCGTTCTCCATTGATGGTTTCACCCGGTTTTAGTAGCTCATAATACAGCATACCCTTCTGATCCCACCAAATACAGAGCATTACCTTCGCGCCATGGATATTCGGCTTAGCCGTTGAATTGGCTGGTAGGCTGAATTTCACATATGATTTTTTGCGCTTGGGGTTGTCGTAATGGATCCATTTGTCATCACCAGTAACAATTCGATGCAAAAATAACTTCCTTTTGTGGCGTTCCAGCAGCATTTCGGACAAGCAAAACCGCCTTTCGACATCTCTAGGCTTGAGTTCATGTGGAACCCAATTTCCTTGCTTTTGAATATATCCAACTGCTTTTAAACGTTTTGAAATGGCTGCTTGAGTGGCACCCAAAGATTCTGCGAGCTCTTCCTGCGTTTGGCAACAATCTTCATCGAATAATGCTTCCAGTTCTTCATCTTCAAACTTTTTTGGCTGGCCAGGACGTTCATCGTCTTCCAAGCCAAAATCACCACTTTTAAATCGTGCAAACCACTTTTGGCACGTTCACTCACCTAGAGCATGTTCACCATAAACTTCCACCAAAATACGATGACTTTCGGCAGCAGTTTTCTTCATATTAAAGTAATGAAGAAGAACTCCCCGCAAAAACACTTTTTCAGGCACAAAGTTCGACATATTTGAGGGGAAAAAAATTATTGAATTATTTTATAAATGTATTATTTTTCTATATAAAATTTTTTTATGTTATTATTATATTTATATTAATTAAATTGCCTTATTTAGTTACTTAAAAGTGCAAACGGCAAAGCTTAATAGCAGAGTGCAAAATTTTGAGAAAAGAACAAACAACCCAGGAAACATGCTGAGAAAAGGCCACGAAAATTGGACATCCCTAGCACGCGGCAGAATAAAAGCAACATTATTTCGAGAAAAGAAAACGCTATAAGACTTTTTAACTTAATTCAAAGTTTAAAAAAAAACACGTTTTGTATTTTATCCAAAGTAGTTTCACAGACGCGCATTAATGGTAATGGAACGTTGTTTACACGAAAATCAAAAAATAATAAGTAAAGAGGAGTCCATGTCCGGGGAAAACTAAATTATATATACCCATCGCATGCTTTCATTGCTTGTGTTAAGAAATAAAACCATTTAAACGATTTTTATTTACATGGCTTAGTGAAATGTCGATTTTAATTGTGTTTTTTTTTAGAAATTATCGCTATATGAGGATTAGATGAGGTTTTTTCTGATTGCTATAAATTTCGAAATTGAACTGCCAAAAATTTAGTAGAGTGAGTTAACGCAATTTCGAAGATATACCTATTTGCTTTAATGTAGGCGTGGTCATAGCCTGATTTCGATCATTTAACATACATTGGCCCTAGGGAAATGTGTGTGTCAAGTACAGTTGAGGTATCTCCATATTTATTCGAGTTATCCCAAGCACGCACGGACGTGCGGGCAGACAGGCAGAGCTTAATCGATTTCTCTTTTTATTCGGAAAGTTTTGGTATGTGCCCACATATTCCTCGGTTAATTTACATGCCGGACATACAGCAACGTAAATTACTTATTTTTGCCGAAAGTACTTTGCATAAACCAAGTGCGTCCACACTTATCATTTCTAATTTGTATTGACAGCTCTGTAGCCGCAGGGTTACTTAGTTCTTTTATCAAAGGAAAAAAATGTGATAGATTGTGTACATTTTTAATATATTTAAATTTTATTGTGATAATATCCTTTCCTAATTTTACGATCATGCAAGACAGCTTCCAAAGGCCGTACTATCAAGGCATTTTTTTCGATTATAATCGATAAAATTTAGAACCCACACTATACGTTCGTAATTTCGTTATTAATTTTTGATAAAATACCATATTTCATCTTAATTTATTGACAAATTTTATAAGGCGAAATTACTTAGTTTCATGGTTATTTGCTAATAAATTAAGAGTGAGCTGTAAATTACGATAGTGAACAAAATTAGGTGA
This sequence comes from Anomoia purmunda, assembly GCA_951828415.1. Classification (NCBI taxonomy): domain Eukaryota; kingdom Metazoa; phylum Arthropoda; class Insecta; order Diptera; family Tephritidae; genus Anomoia; species Anomoia purmunda. The sequence goes on from OX639993.1 coordinate 158,020,234, forward strand.
ACAAAATTATATTACGCTGGGCACTTGTAGGTTCGAGTACAAATAGGCCAATATAAAATATCTTTTACACAAATTTTGAGCTTATTTAAAATAAGTAAAAGTCTAAAGCACAATACTTGTTCGAGTATAAGGTAAAATAGCGTGCCCTACGCCGATACTTTGTTTAGGAGTTCCTTATGGTATATCGGGAATTACTATAGGCGGGCGTTGGGCACACTTTTATATTATATTTTTTATGAATTTATTAAAATTTAAATACAATTATATGGATACTATATTAATTTACCACAAATTTCTCCTTTATTATTCAATTCCTTTTGTTATTAGATTTCCACAGTGTATAATTTTTGAAACAAAAATCTCTTTATTTTTGTTCACTCTACTGCATCACAGAAAATGACTTGATTCTTCGAATTTTGCAAAAAAACAAAAAAAAAAAAAAATGCTGTTCAACTAATTTTAAAACACATTTATTATTCTCTTTTTACACAAACTCCATTAAAACCGTTTTCGCAGAGCCCACGGTCATTTGATTTTTTTTTTGCTTTTCTCATCTGCACAAAAAACGCTTTATTTTCCAACGACTGATATCAATATGAAATTACATATATCGAACAAAAACCTTTTTTAAAAAAGCGCATAAAACTATTATTGATAAATGCTTAGAACTTCCTTGATTTGTTATTTATAAAATGGCTATTGTCCCCTGTGGCAACTGATGACATTCACAATTTAGTTTTGTGGTGAGAGCGGTGACTGAACGATGGACAAATTTAAACAAGAAAAAAAGTGGGAAAAAGTGCATCCAAACTTATGATATACAAGCGAAACTAAAATATTTTTCATAAACAAAACAAAATTAAGTTCGAAATTTACGAGTGCAAAAAATATATGGTCATGAAAAAGGCAATAGAGAAAAAGAAAAACGGAAAACAAAAAAACGGAAAAACAGAATATTAAAAATACTATGACTAAATTTGCAGCCAGCCTTCAGTCGCGTTGAAATTTTTAAGGTTCAGTTGCTTCAACGTGCATACCATGCATACCTGTTAATTAAATAAAAAGGGTTAATTTTGTGCTTTTAAATATTTATAATCTTTTAATAGGACCCTCGTTACATTATTTAATTCAAGTTTCATATTAAAAGAAAACTTTTCAATTTAAACGAAATATTACTTAATTTGAAATATGTTCGCAGGGTATTTTAAAAACCCTCTTTACCTAATTTAGTTTCTTTTACTGAACATTAAGTAAAAAAGTTTTTTAAATTTAATTTTTCCAAATACTTTGCTGTCACTTCTAAGCTTTCATTTGTATTACAACAAATTTAAGTGCCTTTTCCTCTATCCTTTCGGCCATTTTGCTTTATTTTTGTATTACTTTACAACTACTCTCATTTCATTACTTTCTTCTGTTTTCTTGTCGAAAACCGCCGCCGCCGCCACCGCCGCATACCGTTGAGCCAGTAGCACAGTTAGTGCGGCTTTATGCGGCTGTTTTAACTAATTTAGCTCTGCTTTGTATCTAAATATAGAGATTTTGAAAATGAATGGCTAATAGTTTGTATGTATGGCTGTATGTGTTTGTGCAAACCCCTTTAGGAAAACGAAGATCCAACAAAACCAATTTTAAATTCGATATTTAAAATCAACCAAAATTATGAATTTTCAAAAATTTCGTTTTCTTGTCTACTAAACAAATTTAAGTTCAGTCTTGACTCATTCTGGTTACCATATAGGTTTTTTTTTAAAAAAGAGTTGCCATCTGTTAAAAGAAATAAATTAAATATCTAAACTAAGAACGTCAAATGGCTGTGAAATGATATGAATCCATCTGCTAGAAAAGGTTTATCAAATACATTTAAAAAGTTGTGCATTGAAGGGGGTTTATTCGATAATGTTTTAAAAATGGGTTAGCAGCCGTTTAGAGCGAATAATTTTTGTTCAATAAAAAAGTTAATTAAAATGCCACTGAAAACTTGATTTGGAAAATATTTTGAATAGGATTGCCTCCTGTGTGGAAAATGAAATACAATTTGTAAATTATAAATTATTTGGAAAATATTTTTGGAGACGATTGCCACCTGTTTTGCAAAACATAACTCAAGCGAATTAATTATATTTCATTATTTAGTTTATTAAAATGCTGCTTAACGAAACATTGATTTCGAAAACATTTTGAAGCGGGTTGCGAAAGTAAATAAACCTTAATCAAAAGTATTAATGAAATGTTACAATACGGTGTCAAAGGCCAGCGAATAAGGTTGAAGAAAACTGTATTTGTAAAACATTTTTGGAGACGGTTGCCACCTGTTTTACAGAAATTAATTCAAGCGTATTAATTATGTGTATTTAGATAATTAGTTAATTAAAATTCTACTTAATGGAAGATTGATATGGAAAATTGTTTGAAGAGGTTGCCACCTATTTAAAAAATTATATAAAATGTAGCCAACAAATATTAATGAAATTCCGGCGAGAAAGTTGTAAACAACTTTATTTGCAAAATATTTTTGGAGACGTTTGCCACCTGTTTTGCAAAATTAATTCAAAAATTAAATAAAATTGAATGAAAAGTATTAATTCGAAAGATTTAAGAAAATTTCATTCAAACTGAAGTTCATTACAAAAAAAAAATGCGTTGACAATTTTCTAGCATTGCACAAAGCATTAGTTTAAATCGCTGGCTTTTCCTACAGGCTACTTTCCACCATAGCCAGCTACTCTGGCGTTGTCTTGGTATTGTGATGTGGCGGTTAATGCTATACTTCTCTTAGCATAATTTAATTAAGACATCTAAAGCAAAGTAGCACCAAAGCAACTTGACCGAACACTTTGAAGAAGAACGTAGAAAGAAAGGCGGTCAACAGTCATAGCAAAAAAGCCGACAACAAAGAAAACTAACAGAACAACATTGGGTCAACAATTTCAGCCGCAACACTTTTTCCACGACCGCAGCTAAGTAGTCTACATATTTAGAAGTTTAAGTAGATATGTATGAGTATATACATATATATATATATATACATATATCTAAATTTACTGCTCATGTTCTCATCTGAATTTTCATCTTAATCTTCATTCGCATCAACATTTTCATTTCCATTTCTATCATCGCCATTATAATCTGAATTTGCTACAATTGTGCTGAGTTCTTAAGCAACGCTTGCAAAGAGTTAATCAGTTGGTTGTGGTAGTAGATGTGTATGTGAGTTTGTATCTAAATATACCATTTAACTAAAATTCAGTTTAATCACGCTGTGCGCCAAAACTAACTTCTATTCTAGTCCGCACCCATGTACTTTACTTACTTGCGGACAGTTAGCGTTAATGTTTTCATTTTGTCCAAAGCTGTTGGCTGGTTTTCTTTGATTTCATTCTATGGGCTTGGGCTGGGGAAAACGGGGCTAGTGAAAGGGATAGACACCGTAATGAGGGTTTGGTAAAATTGATTAATTATTTGTCATTAGTTTGGGTCTAACGTTTTCACTGTGAGTTTGCGGACCCCCTCCCCCCCGAATAGGTAGTGAAATTGTCGCAGCTGGTGAATGGTTTGGTTGGTTGGTTGGCTTTATGTACGCTCCTTGCCATTAGCCATTAACTCATTCACTCCGCCATGGTCATGAACCACAAAATTGCATAGATATAATTTAGAGATTAATTGAATAAAATCATTGAATCATCGGGTTCTTCCTTTGTGTAAATGCTTGGTTGTCTACTTATTCGATTATTTTATGTTTGATTGTTGTGTGTGCACCTAATTTTGAGTAAGTTCTTTTGGGGCTTAAGTGAAGGCATGAATCACAAAAGTTCATCATTGGCTATCGCTCTTGCGCTAATAGACTACTGAGGTATTAATCTATTGAGTCCGAGCGGTAAAGGGGCTTAATTTTCTTCAGAAATTTGCTGTTAGAAGGGTGCCTTATTAAATACAGCATAATTAAGTGAAGCTGCTTAAGTGATGCTGATCTGAAGTATTGATAAGTAGGCATGAATCTACTTAGTACGTACACATACATACATTCATAGTATGTGTGTATATGTAATTGCTATCCCAGAAAAATGCGTACTCTTTTGCTGGTTCATGAGGAACATCAAAAAACGTTTTTTGTTCCTCAGTTAAGGTGTTGTCTCATTTTTTGTTGTTCTTCGTAAATCCTTTACTTTATGCAAAATGGAGGACGGAAACAGGTTTGCCAGGTTCGTTACTTTTTCATAACAATTCGTGCCAACTGAAACGATATGGCGATTCCCGAGTTTATTCGAGTTTTTCTAGACATCGGTTTGCGTTCGCTATTCGGGCGAGTGTCAGCGCCGAAGCATTAATTTCTGACATCAGAATTAAAATATAAAATAAATAAGAGTAGCTCTTAAATTAACAAAATCAACTAAAAAGATAAGTATGAATGATATATATTCAAAACATCAAATTATAGAAAAATTTCGTTTACAAATATTTGTGTAAATAATATTGGTGGGAAGGGTCTAAATGTAACTGAGTGTAAAAGAAAACAACTCCTTTGGTAACTTTTTCCAATTATGAATTTTTTACTTTTGATATGCCGCCAGGTGAATACTTTCATTTTGGAATTCGTAAAGCTATGCAATGGCTCAATGCTGATTTGTTTTTAAGTACATATTTACATATTTGTGGATGGATTTTCCATCGTTAGAGTTCATCTAAAATGTTATAGCCAATTTGGGTGCATTTCAAGGACGAGAAATTCTTTTTGTTATTGAAAGTTACTTAGGCCCTCCGAAACTATTAGATCAACAATTTTTCAATTATAATATACACAAACAAATTTGTTGGCGGAGACAATAATATGTTTGATGATCGAAAAAAAAATTGCAAAAATAACGATCAAACCTTGATCCAAAATATAAAAATCCAAGAATAACTATTAGATAGAAAAAATCAAAATCATAAAATAACGCTCAAACTTGATCGAAAAAACAATCTAAAAATAACTATCATTTTTGATCGACAAAATAAAACTCACAAACATCGATTATTTTTGATCGAAAATAATGATTAAATCGTCATTTTTTTTATCAAAACTTAACCGTTACGGTCCCTGATGAAAAGCTGCGCAAGCTTGAAATTAGATATTTTATATGTGACACTGCCACCTGAGCTTTTCTTAAAGATTAAATTATAGTACTAAAATAGCAAAAAATCGAAGTGATGAAAATTTTAACAAGCGACAAAATGTATCGTTTCATTTACACTCATTTCAAAATGAGTTACATCCTTTGGATAGATTTTAAATATTTTGTCTAAGTACATATTTCTTGTTTTGTGTGTTTTTTTAATTAATTTTATTCTCCATTTTTATTTATTTATTTATTTATTATTAGAATATCAATAATACAATTATTAACATACCTAATTACGAGCACTCCATTTTATTTTTTCGGAAGCCTTGAAAAATGAGTAGGGTTTACGACCCGAATTCGAAAAAAATTAATGCCTTTTTCCACAATTCAAAGGCCGCCTTATATCGGAAAAGATATAACGACAAGTCCAAAATTTAAATTGAGAATCTACAAAAAATTATACTATCGATTTTATATTCGTTCATTTTAAAGTAATTAATTAAGTACTTTGCATTAACATTTTTTATTGCACTTACATATCTTCTTAATATTTGGAATATAAACTTTGGAATACTCTATATAAAACAACAAGGAGTGCATTATTCACTATCCTAAAGATTGCTCTATTCAATGAGTGTTATTAAGAATAGTAAGGAGTACTCTTCTCCAATGACATCCAATGTTAAATAGGAGTAAAATTTGGATGAGCTTCGGAGTAGTGGGCAGTAATAATATCTTTCAAAATAAGGCTACTCTATTACTTTTACGATGATTCTTTTTTTTTTACTGGGATAGCTTGATCAGAAACTCAAATATACATACATACGTAGATGTGTATGTATTTAATTAAAGAGGGTTTCTTGCACCGCATTGTTTCACATATTACCTATTCAACTTTGAAACGACATCAGATATGCAATTTTATTTTAATTACTCTAATTCAAAGACTTTTCTAGTGTTCGGCAAACGTTTTTATGTATTGAGCATTATTTTGGCTTCTGATATCGTTCTCTTTTACGATATCTTTGCTCATTTTCATATGGTAATCGTAAAATATTGTAAAGCAAATTTGATACATATTTTGGTATGACATTTCCATTATAAGGAAGAATATAAAATTTCAATTTTTGCATCAAGATGATGTACATCTTAAATTGTAAAATAAATTCAGTCAGCAATAAAATTAAAAGGCTTAATTATTATATCTATAAATGCATCTAAAAGGGGGCCAACAAAAGTTGGGTTAGCTGGAGACTTTAAAACTTTTAAAACAAAAACCCTTAGCAATTAATCTACGAGGCCTCTTCCTGTATAAGAAAAAGGAACGGTTAAAACACCACAGAGAGGTTCGAGGGCATATTGTTAAATGTTTTCTAATTAAATTTGAAAATGTCCTGCAAGAAGTTTAACCTACATATAACTTACGGTTATATTAGCGGTTAGCTTAACTCATACCAATGGTCATATTAGCGATTAGTTTTATGGTACCAGATTACCACTTCTCTACTATGCATCTCTTTCTTGCACAAACGTTTGCTCGATTGCCGTGCAGTAAGCTCACTCGCACATACAACTCCATTTAGCTGAGGATAAGGAAGTGAATTTAGTGGTCAACCTAATGGGAAAATGATAATATTAATTTGTGAGCTCAAGGCCAGTGTATAAGGAAAAGTATATTGGAAAAAAGACAACAACAGTCAGGAGTGGTAGAAATTATAGCTATTTCGGAGATCACCACATCTTCTCATCAGATTTCTTTCATGACTCCACCGGCACTCGAACCCACAACCTACGACTTGCTGATTTTTCTGGCGGCTAATCTAACTTCGGCTAACGAATATAATTGCCAGTAAAATACCCGAATAAACAAGAAAACAAAGAAAAATGTGCAATTTAAATTTTTAGTATTATTTTTATTTAAAAACAACAATAATTTAAGTATATAAAAAGCGTGTGCTATGATTTCAAACAAATATAAGCAGCGTAGGTTTTTTTATCTCATAAATGTATAAATAAAATCACATTTTAATAAGATATGTATATTAAGAAAACCTTAGTTTCTCCATTGTCGAATATTAATAAACTTCAAGTCCACTAGGTTTATCATATCTTTGAAGTTCTAAGTATAACTTCGCACACTTAAAGCTAAAATATAAAATTTAGTGGAACATTTAAAATGTTCAGTTTTCCAAAATCATGGATTTCTTCATTGGCAAACCGCAGACAACTATTTCATTTGAAGTCTTCAATAAAGACTTAAAATAACTTCTTATAACACATTGTTTCTAAATGCCCATAATTTAATTTCGCTAGCTTTCTCCGAGCTTCTGAATTCCAAAAATTCTTCTCATTTTCCATCGGATTCTGAATTTTCGTCGATGAAAACAAATTCCTCAGCAACGTCAGGTTGCTTCCCAAGCACATTGAAGTAGAAAAAGTTTTTTTTATTAATTTTCTTACATTAGAATAAGAAACTCACTTATTTAAATAAATGAACACATATGTATGTATGTAAGTCTTTCAATGCCTTTTCTCTTTCTCTCGTCGATAACTTATTTTCGATATGGTCAGGCATTTTTTGCATTTTAGGTGGCCAGTCTAGCAACTTTAGTAAAATCAATCCGGAAAACAATGCAGCTGCATGGTAGGAGCCCAACATATGTAGATGATTTTAAAATGTGAAATAAATACATTTTTTTCTAAAAATGCAATTTATACTCCTTATGTTAAATAAATCAATACATATTAGACAATTCGCGGTCGTCCCTCGGAAGACAATGGAAACCTCCGATTTTATTACTCTCTTGGAAAAGCATCTCGCAAAAATAGTCTACCATTCGGAGCCGGAGTGAAACTATAGTTCCTTCAATTTGTGGTATAACAAGAGGTGCACATCACAAATTCTGGAAGAAGTTCGGCAAAACAACGTGCTATATGAGATAAGCGTCTAATTATTATTTTCTTTATTCCACCATTCTATTTAAAAATAAGACCAGACCATAAGACAAAACCACTGCAATGATTTCAACACATGAGCTGGATTAATAAAGTTCTATTTTCGCTAAACTTAAAGTATTCTGCACATTTATAATTTTTTTTTCAGCTAAAAACTACTACTTTCTTTGGTAAAAATTGTATTTAAAAAAATTTTTATGACCCAATTTCTACGTAAAATTTTAAAGCAGATGTTTCACGACAAAAATTCATATGGCAAAAAAATTATAATTCTACTCAGACCCGGAGTTTCGGCTGACTGCAGAAATAATGCAGAAGGTCAAGTGGTCGAAAATTCTCACTAGATCTCCATATCAGTGCCTGAGTAAATACCTACTAGGTTTGCAATATTTGTAGAAAGTCACTGCTCTAACCAAAACGGCATCAGTGTTAATAAAGGGTTAATATAGTTCTGTTTTCGCTAAACTTAAAGTATTCTGCATATTTAATAATTTCCTTCTATTTTCACTCTCACATGAGACTCATATCGCTTAACATATCAATATGTCTATCTAAAATTTCGTTTGTATTCAAATTTCCTTTTCACTGCAGTTAAATAGCAAAATTTACCAAATACTTAGGTGCCTTCAAGTTCGCTTCTATTTTTCATCTTAAATAAACTACACAAAATCTGATAAGCTCGAGTGCACTCACTCACAATTCAAACAAACAAAAAAATAAAAAAATAAAAAAATAAAAAACAACAAACAATTCTCAAGCTTGCCTGGCAGAACTGAGCTGGTTAAAGAGCTATTGCTGCTCAACCATAAACCACCGGCAGACGCCAATCCGGCAATCGCTAGCTAGTTGAATGCGCCCGCCACATTCCGCAGCGCAAATAGGCGGCCGAACGACCGACCGACCGACCAACCGGGTACCGGGTGATCTCAAACATTTCGCTACGCCTCGCTGCTGTCTATCGCAAATCTATATATTCATTTAATATTGACATAGAAAGATTGAATAGGAATAGTGCATCCACACGAGCGTAAATAAATATCCCCAGCACGCCAGCGAAGAGCCAGTGTGGTACGGAGTCTAAGCCATAAAGCTGGTGGGGGGAAGGGGGGGTTAAATTGTGCAGTGCAGCTTCCATCATTTGCTACATATTGGCTATTTGGTGAGCGTATTTGAAGCGTGTTGAATGGCGTTAGACAGCATTTGATGTTATCTGGCTGGCCGTCTCCAGCTTGTCCGACCATTCAGTTGTAATCGACTGGCAGTCTGGCTGTCTGGGCGCATCGCCTACGTCCCATACATTGCGGATGGATGCTGTGAGTGGCGGCTGCGCGGCGCTTCAGTTGCCATCTGTCTGTGCGGCTTTATAGTACAATTCGCTATTTATCTGAATTGCTCTGTTTGTTTGTGCAACCATCCAGTCGTACGTATCTACATACATATCTGTTGGTTTTCTTGTTCGCATTTTGTATATCACGCTGTGTTTCACTTGCATTTTCGAAACCACACACACAGCAGGCCGAACGTAAGATCCATGTCTTAAGACACGATTTACGGAAGAGCTTTAGTTGAATGGGTGGGCAGCGGGTTGGTTGGGCGAGCGGTCAGAGCGGTTAGTTGGCAGACAGGCATGTCTCAATGTGGTTTGTTAGCTAGCTTTATTGTTTCCATTTATTGCTGCTGCAGTCATTGCTGCTGCTGCTCCTAATGCTTTTGCTGCTGTCTTGCTGTCTTTATTGTATGGTATTGTTCTCGTTGTTTGCCTGGTCGCTTGCAGCTGCAAATATTTTTCCGCTTATCCCAAACATAAATAAAGAGCTCACCTTGAATCTTATAGAATTCTAACAAACATTTGACAGCGACGGAAGGACCAGAAGTGGGCAAAAATAAATGGTAAACCTAAAGCGTGGTAAGTAGAAAAATTTCGTATGTTTGTTGTAGAGTAGAGTGCAGTAAAGCACTAAGGATTACGGCGCGCCCTGTTAGGCTATAGCTTAGATGCCAAAGCGGATTTAATTTCGAAAGCACCACTACTTTTGAAATGCTTCTATATTTTCACATGTCTTGCGGTAGATTTGGTTTAATCTACCTGCGGGCACACACAAAGAAATCCAGCAGTTTGCTTTTGCTGTCATTTTTTGTCCAGCTTAGAATACAAATCCATCAGTGACAATGTATACAATTACGTTTGCATTAAGGTGTTCCACACGCGATAGGCCGTATTGAAAATGTCTAAAAAAATTTTAATTCATCGCTTATAACTTTTCCCGAAATATGACGTCAAGATTTTATATTTTAAATCATTAAATAAATTCGCTTACAAATTGTAGGGTTAACCCTTTTGTGGCAAAATTTATTTGTTCAACTAAACACAAACGAAAGTTGGAGTTTAGGGTATTTTATAACAAAATATTTTTGTTGAACATGGGTTTTCTTTAATTAGCTGAATAGTGTTCTGAAAAGTTTTAGTTGTCATTCATTATAGCAAAACTTTTCGTGAAACATTTTTTTGTGCAAAAGCATTTATGACTGTTGTTTTTTTCTGAAAACTTTTATGCAGAATTTGTTCAATAAAAAATAATATTTGCAAAAAATGGAAATTTTTGTTGGAGAATTTTTACGAAAGAATTTTATGTTAAAAGATTTTGCGATTCTAAAAAATTGTCATGCAAAAGTAATATACTTTACAAATTACGTGCTATAAATATCTATAAGTATGACATGCTATAAAAACTATTTGGTATATATTTTGTAGGTAATAATTGCTAGTTTGTTTGGCTAACTTTCTTTCTCAAAAACTTCTCTAACACAATTTGTATGGCAAATTTTATAGCAAAAGTTCGAAAACAAAAATCGGCAAGGCAAACAAATTCATAACTTTGGCAACTGAAGTAGTAGTTTTAAATCACTAAGGCAAACCTTTTAATGGACAAAATTTTGTATTGCAAATTTTTTTTTTTAATTTTAATGCAGATTTTGTACAATAAAAATTATTCTTGCACAAATTGGGAAATTGTATTCCAAATATTTTCCGGTTCTTTTGCTTCGAAAATTTTACGACAAGAACTTGTATAGCAAACAAATTCTATGGCAATCTGTTCATGCAAAAATAATTTGATATAAAATTGTGTCCTATAAAATTTGCCATAAAAATTGTGAGAAGTTTTGCCAATCAACGTAGTAGTTTTAGTTCAGTATATATTTTTTAAACTAATAGCTACTACGTTGATTGGCAAAACATCTCACAATTTGTATGGTAAATTTTATAGCAAAAGTTCTACAACAAAAACTCGTAAACAAATTTATAATATTTGCGACGAACAATAGTAGTTTTAGTTTATTACGCCAAATCTTTAAATGAGCAAATTTGTTGGGCAAAAGTTTTTTGACAGAATTTTTGGGAAATTTATATGCAGAACTTGTAAAAGAAGAATTTATATTGCAAGAAATTAAAAACTACCACCTTGTTTGGAAAAATTTCAAACTCAAAAATTTTTATAGCACAATTTTTATGGCAAATTTTATAGCAGAAGTTCTACTATAAAAACTCGTAAAAAAAGACAAACTGAACAAAGCGAGGTTCTTTGCTAAAAATTACTACTTTATTGGATAAAATTATATCCCAAAAAACTTGTATAACACAATTTTTACGGAAAAATGTAAAGCGGATGTTTCACGACAAAAAATTTTATGACAAAAAGGTAATAATTTTACTCAGGTCCAGATTTTCGGCTGATTGCAGAAATAATGCACAAAAAAAAATGGTCGAAAAACACACTGTCAGCTCCTCAATAAATATCTACTAGGAGTAACTTTTGTTGAAAGTTGCTTAGCATCACCCCAGCCTTAAAACGAACCCGCTATCCAGAAATTTGTCTACACAACCACTTTTGTAAAATTAAGTAAGACAAATTTAAGTTTCTACAAAAATTCGCCACGAGCTAAACAAATACTAAATGCCTTTGTTGTTCCATCGACGGCTGCCAGTTTATTTGTTATACTAAAGTTAAACTTCAAATATTTTAGCATAAATGGTTTGCCATAAAAACTTTTGTCGTAAATATTTTGCCGTAAAATGTACCTCTTTTTTCTTGCACCAACAAATTTGTGTCGTAAAAATTCTGTACAATTGTAACTTTCTTTAAAGGCTCCCATTAATGTGAAATGTGTGTGTATTGGATGGGCATTCGAATTTGTTTGCGCATTCGAACATCAGGAGACATTGTGGCAACTTTATGGCTTTTGCATATTGTTCAATTCAAAATCGCTTCACTTCTAATAGCAATGCGCATTTGCGGTTTACTTTTCGTAGAAAGCAAAGCTCTTCCATCTACTAAGGCACTAAAGCAGCAACCTTTCCAGCCGTCCAACTGTTCGATTTCATCATTTGAATTCTCCATCAAAGCTGCCAGCTTGCCGTACAAGTGATTGAATTATCTGACATTAGCGCTGATCAGATGACATTGCGCAAAGCCATTCAATATTTGATTGAATTGTTGCAAATTGTTTAGAAATCATCATTTTTCTTACTCACTTTTACGAAGTTGGCATGTCTCTAGATAAATGTTTTTTTTTTCCTTGATTTGCTCAAATTGTAAGCTACATATTTGAATTTGAAAGCTAGTAGAGTGGTGTCCAGCATACTGCTGTAGAGTGTTAAGCGAATACAAGTATGTATCTAAAACCTTACGTGTAAATCGAGAAAGATTTCATTGGAAATAATTTCTCTAGCAGGCAGTGATGGCAGAGACGGCAGATCTATCGATTGCCTAGCGCTTCGACTGGTTTCAGGCTCAACAGGCTACTCAGTTTTCTGGGGAAATAAAATAATTGTAATGCTTAAACCTTTGATAAAACATTATGCATTTATTTCTTGGTGTTCGATAATGTCTTTGGGAACGATTTTCCGTCATACTTTTTCAAATTACCAAACACATTATTTTAAATTTATTTGTATCTTCTGATTTAGTGGCTGACAAATCTCAGAACTGAATTAAATTTAAATTAGATGAAACAAAAACTAAGAGTCTTCGCCAATTGATAGAGAAGTACTCTGGAAAGTAAATGTTTGACAACTATGAGGTGAATAAAATAAACACCGAAAAAATTTGACAGCAGTATAACCAAGAAAAAAAGGGAAGAAACGTATGAATTTCAGTTCCAGAGGAATTATGATCAGAAAAGGAACATAATATTTGCTACTTTTTTCTACATTTAATTACAAGCTTAACTAGATAGTTTTCGCCTGTATTAAACAAACCTTCAAAAAATTCCAGCAGCTAAAAGTTATGAATTTGAAAATGTAAAAAAATGTAAAAAAATTTTCACCATAGTAAAAAAAATTTCACCACAGCTCTTTTCTGTCAATTGACCGTTCACTGTTAAAAATATAACAGTTCATAAAGTGTCCGTCATATCTTAAGCACAAAAATTTAATATAATACTGTTTTCACCTACATTTACCAATTTCATTTTAATAATTTTCTATAGAACTATGATTCTTTATATAACATAAATTATATATATCAAAGTCTGAAACATCGTAAAAAAATGTACAAAAATTCAAGAGATTTGTAAAACTTGTCATCAAATTTGTAAACTTTTTACTCAGATTATTTATAAAAATGTCCATCTACGCAGTTTTATAGTGCACTATTTTACTAGAATAAAGTGTACGTTTTAAGTGAAAATTCGGCTTGATTTCTGACACTTTTTTTTGCTTGATATATAAAAATTATTGTTGTTCATGCGTTATATTGAAGGAAATGCGCAGCACCATCGAAGAAAAAATATCATCAATCAACGGTAATGTCTCGCAAAGTGGCTGCCCATAAAGTTATTCCTTTTAAATTTGAAAATTTAATGAGGATTTTTTAATGTTTGTAGAATTTTTGTGAGCTTCATAAAAAGTTTGACACTCTTATTTATATGGTTTATATGTATTATAGAATGAGTTATATTTTTATAAAGAATTATTATAAATAAATTAGTTAACCCAAATGGCATATAGTATTATTTTGATTTTTGGTATTAAGGATATGACGAATACCAATATCTCTGCTTCAATTTTCCGTTTGTTCTTCACTTAATATTTTTAAGCTTTCTCTAACGGTTTCCTGGTTCCCTTGATTATGTCGTCATGTTTTTGCATGACAGATTCGAGCTGTCGAAGGAATTTCACCAATCAGAGCGTTTGCAGTGCTTTCAGCGCTTTATAAAACTTCGACAAATAATCCGGTTTTGTAACGGTAATTTGTATTGTACTTAAAAACTAATCGTGATTTGTTCGGATGTTTAAAACTTGTAAACGAATAAACCAAATTGGATACTTCCTTCAGCGGGTTTGTTCGTATTTGCTACGCAAAGGTTTAGGAAATAAGAAAAGTCGAAGAATTTTCAACAGGTGGCGCTGTAGGCGTATATTGCGTTTATCAATTCAATAAAGTAGCGCGAAACGACGACTGAATGGATTCTGGAATGATAGAAAATCAGATTACGATACCGCCCGCAGCGTACAAGTCACAGCGGTTCCTGTCATAGGAATAGCGAGAAGAAAAGGAAGGTGATAACAGCATTTGGGCGTTTTATTTGCACTGCAACTGCTTAAATACAAAGCTCGGCCCTTCACATTTAGTACTCTGTGTTTAACTTTTTTTAAAAATCACTTAAAACTCGGAAAAATCAACTTTTTAAGAGCAAGTTGTGACGTCAAGCCTTCAAACGAGGCAAGTGCCACGAAGTAACGGAATCGCTTTTGTCGTCACCTTCTTTTCTCTGCATCGTGGGATAGACTTGGATACGATTTGGGACATACATATGTATATAGCCCGCTGTAAGGACTTGCCACCCTAAGGAAAGGTTGGATGCAATTCAAATTATCAGTGAAATCAAATATTGCAATATATGAAAGCTTAATCTTCAAAATATTTTGAAATAAAGTTGCCACATATTTAAAGGTCAATTAAGCTAAAGTAAAAAACAGTAAAAGGTTTAAGAATGCTTCATTTTAAAAAAATATTTTTTGAGGGTTCCAACCGATTTAAAGTTTAATCGAAATTATAAGAAGTTAAATCAAATTTTACGAAATAGGTCTCAAACGAAAAAAAGGACCGGGATTCGACGTGAGTAGACCTTAAATATTAATTCAATTAAATTTATAAGCCAAATATTATATAACAGTATTGGTGCAAAGCAAAATTGTTGATACGATAAAAATTGTTAGGAGGGTTGCCACCTTTTCTCGAACATTGATAAAAAATAAATGTGAAAGAAGCTGAAATTCCTCGGAACTGGAGTCGAGCGCAAAAGGTTTGAGAAGGCTTTTTCTAAGAAATATTTTTTGAGAGGGCTTCCACATGTTTAAAAAAATTAAAATTAAATTAAAACTACAACATAAATTTTGCATTAAGAGGTTTAGCAATGCTTAGCCTCGAAAAATTTTTGAGGATATCTCACAATTTACAGATTTATTAAAACATTTATTTAAAAAAGGGGTGATACCTTGCTAAAATTAAAGAAAATTCGTAGCGTTAAACTGAATTCGAGCGAAGCTGCGGGAAAGAGCTAGTAATTTTATAAAAAATCAGCAAAGAAAATTAATCGTTAGAATTTTTACCAAATTAAGTCGTCGTTTGATTTTGGATGTTTCGATCAAGTTTGTTCGTTATTTTTACACTTCATTTTTTTTTATCAAGATCGATCGATATTTTGTGATTTTTAATTTTTCGAACAAAAATTGTTATCCTGAGACATAAAATTTTATTGATAATAATAATACCTAAAAAATTGTCGGCGATGATAATAACATCAGTTGATCGAAAAAAGTACTTAATTAAAAAAGTGCGTTGAAGCTAATTTTGGGTCGCTGGACACGAAAAAGAATTTCATTTATTTTTCCAAAAGAGCATTCTCGAGATATAAAAAAACTCCAGAATATCAAATAAAGCTAACCTCCTAAGGATACCGTTTTAAAACTACATTGATATTCTTTAAAACTGATATAATTTTTATGTAACTCATTTGGACCAAATGTGTTTTTGTTTCAGTCTAAACTCGAGTATGTTAATCGCAAGAGTGACAGAAAACAAGATGGCGTCTTCCGCACTGAGAGCAACTGATAGTGACGTAATAATAGCCTGAGAATGGGATAGCAAAGAAAAAGTTCTAAAAAAGAAGAGGAAGAAGCGCAGAAAAAGCGGGTAAACGACAGATCGTTCGAAAGTTTTGTTAGCATTGTTAGTGTAAAAAAAAACTCGTTATTTTTATTTCGTCAGCGAATTGGTGGATGTTGTCAAATCGGCAAAGAGATGGCTAGCGGTCTGCGAAAGGCGCAATTTTGAATTCTACCATTCTTGAGTTCATCCAACGTTATGATACAGATGCAGAGGCTGAAGTTGCTTGCGTGGAAAAAAGATAGAAGAAAAAGTAGTTGAGTTCCACAACAAGCTGGCTCTAAGCTAATTTAGAGCCAATAAGATTCACGGCAGGGCTTCTGCTTTTTTAAAGAGGTAAGTAACTATTTCTTCAAATAGAACATCATGAGAAACACTGCACTCTCTCTGCAACCCTCTTTGCATTTTTCCAAAACTCACAAACAACTTTTGCGCGCCCAGAATTAATGGCACCATAAAAATAAAAGTTGAAATTAAAACAAAGAAACACGAAGTGGGACTTTCTTAGAAAAAAAAAACGTAAAGGACATTATTTGAAATGTTAAGCAGCAACGCTCGCCAACAATGAACCCGAAATGCAGCTGTGTTGCAAGTAACACATGTGGCAGAGATGTCACTTAAAAATATGTAAACAAACAAATAAGCACATAAACAAAAACAAAAACAAAAATAGAAACAAAAATAAAAGAATATGTAAATAAACCAAAGGAATAAAACAAAGCGAAAATGCAGAAGAGGCGAAAATATGAGTGCAACGGAAGAACCATTAAATGTTATTAAAGCAAACGTTTGCAATTGTCGTCATAGTCATCGTCGTCGTCGTCGTCATCGTCGCAGTCGTTGCTGTCATCGTTGAAAACAGAGTACAGCCCGGCAGCGCTGACATGTTGCACCAAAACGTACTTGAGTGGCAAGCGCAAATGTCGAGTTGGAAGCAACAAAATAAAAAGATAAAAACAGAAAAACGCAAAAAGCAAAACACAGGAATCATGCAATAATTATATGGAAGAGCAAAAAGCAGTGGCTGCCCCAGCGCGCTGTATGCCATTAGTGTAGATACTCCAACGATGGCAGTGTGAAGCTGGGTGAAGAGGCCACTGGAGTTGCAAGTGTTGACTGCGACCGCAGTTCATAGCCGCCAGTTGGATGTTGCATCGTGGTGGGATATGGTGTTGTTGTTGCTAAAGTTATATTTTTATTTATTTTCCTATGTAGCAGTTGTTGATGCTTTGCATTTGTTGTTTTGTGTTTTGTTTTTTTTTTCTTGCGTCTTTTTTCCTTCTTTATGCTTTGTTTACATTTAATTTATTTTTTTTTTGCTGTTGCTGCATTTGTCACAGCAGTTTTTGTGGACCGTTAGCTGCTGTCAAAGGTCAGTGGACGATTTCGCACACACGGCGACCACTCTTGCTGCAACAACTGCAACAATTGCAACAGCAATTTGAAGTTGTTGTAAAAGAAGAAGAATATCGGACGTGCATGCTGTGTAAGCAATGATGGTCTTCTGTCAAAAATAAAAAAATAAAGAAAACCACCGTTTACCAACTGTTGCAAATTCCAGTGTATCGGAAGCAACAAAAACCTCGAGAAAGTTTGGCTTTCCATACACAAATTTCTAATTTCGGGTGAAAATGAATTCCGAGCACGGACATCAAAAACATTTGGGTGATTCACAAGGCGTCGTAAAGTGTCATAAATCATAAAGTCATAAAATTTTAGATTTCTAAAGTTATGTTTTTGGACTGCATTGAAATAAATAACTAAAACTAAAAAAAAATTTTTTTTAATTTTATGACTGAATGACTTATGACAGCTTGTGAATCACCTAATTGTGTATATAAGTACTAAGTTTCATAGACTCTGATTTCTCAAGAGTTATGCAGGCCTCTACTGCATTTCGATTCGGTTTGAAAAGTGAAAACCAAATAACATTAATCCCAACGTTCCTGTAACAGAACTTCTAGTACAATTTCAGATTTGAGCACAAACATCAAATAAAATATCGCTAATTGACGACTGGACAGATTTGGAGCATATGTATATAATATGTTTCAGAGAGTTACCACCCTCTTGAAAGCTTAAATGCAATTAAAGTCATGAATCAGTGAAATCAAACATTGCAATTTATACGAAAGTCTAATTTTCAAAATATTTAAAAAATATGTTGTCATCTATTTAAATGTAAATTATTTTTAAAAATGCATTTGTAGAGGGTTGCCACTTGCTTAAAACTTAATTAAAATTAAATCGAATTATACCAAAATTGGTCTCAAATGAAGAACGGTATGGGATTCAAAGGGAGTAGACTTAAAAAATTACTTTATTTAAATTGATAAGCTATAATATAATATAACAGTATTGATACGAAACAAATTTTGTAGAGGGTTGCCACCTTTTTTCGAAACTGGAATCCCTCAAAACTGGACTCGAACGAAAAAGAGTTGAAAAGGTTTCATTTGAGAAATATTTTTTGAGATCTCTGATTTTTCAAGAATTATACAGGTTCGGTTTGAAAAGTAAAAAACAAATAACTTACTTAGATTAAAAAGTTACATCAATTGCACCGTTCCTCTGACAGAAAATCATATCCAATTTCAGCACACCAGAACTAATTTGACTTTTGCCGATTGATATTAGAATATGAGTAGATCCAATTGGTTTCTGATGTAGTGAAATTGGACGAAAATTCTTATCTCAGAAAACCAAACGCTATGCAATTTCTTTGGAATCTTCGATTCTTTGATAAAAACGATGGATTTCCGACCCGTTTCATTTTTGATGTTCTCGGTTCCGAGTGAGTTCGTATTTGTATGTTAAGAATAGTTTTTGAATCGTTTTTATTCCGAATCGATAATCAGTTTGAATAATTATTTATTTCTGTTGAAAAATTTAGCAATGCCAGACCAATGATTTTTCGTCAGCGGAGACAACGAGTGGGCATATCCCAAAAAAAAAAAGCTCCAAGCAAGTTGTCCCTTTAAAGAAATTTGCCTTCTAAAACTATTTTAATCTCTTTATTTTTGCTTCGAATCAATCAATGAAATTTATTTACGGCTTTCTTATGGCTAGGGGTTGTCTCCACTCGTAGATGGCAATGTAGAAATTTTTGACGAATACGGAATCACGAAAAGATCTGTGTAATTTCGATGATTTTCGTTTTGTTTGTCTAGGTAGTTTTTGAATAGCAATTTTATATACAGTTTTATCTAATTAGTTGTATGTAGAATATATCAATAAAGGCGTATACATATTATCAATATAATCAAATAAATGGAAAAGATTTGATTGGCTAACAACAGATAGGTTCAATCTGCCCATTGCATTTCATTCTGACTAAGTAAAATAGGTTTGTTAAAATTGAATACAACAATAGCTATCCATTCCGATTGCGAAAACTTTTATCGGCATCGGAATGTACAATACGACTTATAAAATGCATTTGTATTAGCAGTTCTATTTTCCGACAACGATTGAACAGTCACATATTGGTCACATCTGGCAACACGCCATTTGCAATTTCACTTAGTGTGGTTTGTCATTTTCCACAGATCGAAAGTGTTGCCCTGCGAACGGTCTAAAAATTGGCGTATGGAAGGAAAAATTTGGTGAACGTGTGATTTCTCGTAATAGGCCAGAGGATTAGTCACAGACATTGTATGATTTAACGCCTCTAGATTATTAAAGTAAAACTTCTTCAGAGGCGTGATCTTTTGCATCGCGTAGCGCAAGTCATGTCGATATCGCGTGCTCAAGGTAGCATTAATATCGCATAACGATGGTCCTGTCGATATCGCGTCACCTTTATACTATTTTACTATTTTCACTCATTTCTAGTAATATTTTACCACAATTACAACTATTAGTAATTACTACTACTATTTTTGACAATTTCTGATATTATTTTCATTAACATTACAGCTAATTACTACCACTACTTCTACTAATTACTATTACTATTTTTTACTAATTTTACTACTAATATCTACTACTATTTTTACTAATAATACTACTCATAACTACGACTATTTTACTAGTTTCTACTACTACTTTTTACTAATACTACTACCTATTACTACTACTACTTATTACTACTACTAACACTACCACTTATTACTACT
This sequence comes from Anomoia purmunda, assembly GCA_951828415.1. NCBI lineage: Eukaryota > Metazoa > Arthropoda > Insecta > Diptera > Tephritidae > Anomoia > Anomoia purmunda. The sequence continues at coordinate 158,040,574 of OX639993.1, forward strand.
ACTAATTTTACTAATTCAACCGCTGTTTCTATTAATACTACTACTGATTACTATCATACTACTAATTTCTGCCACTATTTTTATTAATGTTACTACTAATTTCTACCACTATTTTTAAAAATTTCTTCCACTATTTTACTGATTTCTACCGCTTTTTTTACTAATGGTGCTACTAATTTCTCCCACCATTTTTATCAATGCCATTTATAATTTTTACCACAATTTCTACTAATTTCTATCACTGCTTTTTATAATTTCTAACACTATTTTCACAACTTTCCAGCAATATTTTTACTGATTTCTACCACTATTTTTACTAATTCTACTAAGAATTTCGACCACTATTTTCTATTCTGTTATTAGTGTTTGGTCATAAATAATTTTATAATGCCAACCCATTTTGCCCACAACTCGGGCAATCTTCTAGCAAAACTCGTACATAGTTTTTCCCTCCCGCAAGCAACAACGAATTGATCCTGCAGCCTAGCCTAGAGGACACGCAGCCAAGCCCTAGTTAGCGTGGTTAGCATGTGTTAATAACACAGTTCACAAGCAACAAAAAGTCATCTATTCATCTGAACGCCCCACAAACCACCACCGCCAACCCATACTTTAAAAAAACAACAATGAAATTAAATCGTTTCACCTTAGTTACATTGCCTAATGATGCCTTACTAACTAGCCGGGTAGGTAGACCATATAATATTTTCATTAAGTTGCCAACTTTAATCATAGTACTTGCCATAACACACACACACACATGCACGATTGCTCCATATAAGTGTAAGTACCCTGTCGGAAATAGAATTACTTTAAAAACAATTTAAAAAGTACTTTTTTACCAACTGCAAGTGGTTAAAATTCTTTGTTTTTTCTTGGGAGCAAATAGCTTTATTAATATGACGATATCCTAGACGCAAGCCAATTATCTGACGCTGCATCTGATTTCATCGGCAAAACCAACTGTTTAAAGCCCATAACTAGGTACTATTTACTATTTCATATCTCTTCTTTATATTTTAATTATTTTAATTAAATTTTGCTTTTCAAATAGGTGGTCACCTTCAGTATGCCATAAGCCTTTTTCTTAGCGAATCGAATGGTTTGACACCCATATTTTCACATTTCATATAATTTGCGGATCGTTTACTTAAATTTGACTTTTCAAAAAGGTGGCTACCCCCATGTAGTTAGCTTTGAACTTTCTAGCCGAAATCAACCATTTGTCACCCATATTTTAATACTTCATGTAACTTGTGTATAATTAAATTAAATTCCATTTTTTATACCTATGGCAACCCTCTTCAAAATATGGAGATTCATCTTTTCCTTGCTGAGACGAACCGTTCGACACCCATGTTTGAATACTTCATAAAATTTCTGTATAATTTAGCTAAATTCGAATTTTCAAACAGATGGGAACCCTCATAAAAGATAGGTACGAACCTTCTTACCAAGACACCCCGGTTGAAACCCATATTTGAATATTTCATTAGATTTGTGTAAATTTTAATTAATTTTGACTTTTCAAACAGACGGCAGCACTCTCTCAAGCATACTTACGAAATATACATACAAATTTTCATATCAACCACAAACACCGTGATACGAATTTTTTTTTAATTTCGAGATTAATTTTCAGAAAACTTATAATAAGCAAGTTAGGTTAGGTTAAGTTATAGCGGCTGTCATTAGAGACACACTTCGGCTCAAGGCTTGTTGTGATTTTTGATAGGGATCAACAATTCCCAATTCCCTCCAATGCCATTTTGAGCTTTCCAAGAATTTTATAAGATCTGTAATATCCACGCATCTAAGGTCCTCCAAGCAATCCAAGGATTGTTTACCTAAAATTGAAGATCTTCGTGTGGATAAAGCGGGGCACTAGTACAGAAGGTGCAAAATCGTTACAGTTTCCCTCTATGTCGCAATGACCTGGAGCCCATACCACTTTTGGATGAAATTACTCATCTCGTTGAGAGATGGGGGCTATTTCATGGCTATCAAGGAAGTTGTCGACTGTTTCTTGAATAATTTTACTGCCACCTGTCTATGAGCGAAAATGTAGATACCAAAAATAGGTATCGTATCGCACTTGACCAGTTTCGTGGTCATTTCAATAACCATTAGTTCCACCTGAAAAATGCTAGAGTTGTCCGGTAGACGGAAGCTAATGAAGATTCCTAGGTGCTCAGAGAATACGTCTTCGCCAACCTCGGGCTTTGAGCTATCTTTGTACACTCTTGTACTCCTCTTCCCATGAGGGTAGGAGGATCGTGAAAACTGTCGAGAGAGTAGAAGTCGGCAGTGCATAGTCCACCTCCCTCGGAGAACTGCGTATTTATCCTGCCGTGGCCATACTCCATGATTGACGACTTGTTTAGTGTCTAGTTGATTTTCCGCACCGATTGCGACATGTTTGGCATGTAGGTCTACCGGCAGTAAGTAAGTTTAATTGAGTGTACAGAGCCCTGAATGTTGTTGTTCTCATCGCAACCGTTATGAGTATAGACGCAAGCTTTTGGACTTTATCCATCTTTGTGAAATTTACCCCTTTCTCAAGGGCATTCTATAGTGGCCATACCACTATGTCTTAGGGGAGAATTAGCCTACCGATGCAGTGCCTGCGGTGTAGAGCTAGTTTACCATTTTGGGTTCCATCTCCAACCTTTTTCTAATTATTCTACTGCAGGAGTATAGCGCTAAGGTTGCTTTACGTGCTCCATCTGCAATATTGGGCCCAGAATTTAGTTTCCTATCGAATATGAGGACTAGATATTTGGTATCTCCCTTTACTACGGTTCGTTTGGTGCAAGTTAGGTGAACATAACTTATTTAACATGCATTTTTTTCTAAACAGTTGGCAACCAACTACTTTTTAAATTTTTAAATTGTTTCCAACAGGGTATATCTGTATGCCCATAGCTAGTCACTAACTGGCCTGCCTCTTAAAGTTACGCTTGTCATAGGGCACAGGAAACCACTAATTAGTGTAAGCTTAAAATGAAAAGCAGCAAGCAATGGCAATAGAAAAAGAGAAGTAAAAAAAGGCAGTGCATACGTACGCAGTGTGGTGCGTGCTATGAACACTCGCTGTCCAATCCACTTAGCCGCAAAGCTACTGATACTGGCATGTCCACATCCTTACACCCCATGTCCTCTCGGTCAAGCTGCTATTTACCTTCGTCAAAGTCGACTTCAATTGTCATGCAGCCTGCGGGCTACGAAATCAAGCTAAAAAAAAATGTAATATTTACTTGTCATCACATTTCGCAGTTTGCGTCAATGTTTTGTATTTGCAGTTTTTCTTTTCTCTTTCTGAGAGTGCTCCGCTTCTAAAATCTTGGCATTGAAAGCGCTTCGGGTAAGCGTTGCACTTGGCAATCATATTCGGTTTATGACTCTAAACTTTGCCATTAAAAATATAACAAATGCAATATGAAAAAAATGTAATAGTAACATTAGAAGTAAAATGTATTCGCCTCAGGATACGCACTCCTCGACAGCGCTCATGGATTTGTTAAGAAGTCAACGTCCTTGTGCGTATAATGTATTTTGATGTATTTGTTTGACTTGATTTTTGAAGTGGAAAATTGATACGGCGGCAAGTTTAGCAATTACTAAAAATAGGATTTTCGGTGCAACGAACTGCTAGTGAGCTTTAATAGAATTAAGATAATGATAATAAAAGAATTGCTGCATTTAATTTTACTTTAAGTAGAAATACGCTATATAGTTATCTTTGTTACGTTTTAAAACAAAATTAGCTAGTTAAATCAACAAAATCACATACAAAAAGAATGCTGGAATATTGAAATTTATTTAGGACGTTTATCTGAATAGTTCTAAACAATGGAAATGATGAAAATTAATAAGAAATACTTAATAAATAGTTCCTATTTTTTAATCGTCAGAAATAACAACTGTTGGTAGATTTTTATTATTTTTTGAAAAACAAATCGGCAAACGATTGCTATTTATGCTCAGAAATAATCATTATTCAGCTTAACTTTTTTGATTAAAAATTTTCTTCAGTTTTAGCTTTTTGTTTTTTGACTAAAATTAAAACTGATTTTAAGATTTATTTTCGCTCAATAACTATGGATTTACAATAAGGTCTGCACCTGGTGACCAGGGCGGCCAATTTCAAACAAAGTCTTAAATTAACCCGTTTTGCTTTTTTCTTACTTTCTTGCGCGTTTCTAGCATGAAAGGACACTCGTACTCGACCCTACATTAGACTCATTTTGGCCTTTTTCCCAGGGCGACAATTTAGGTAAATCCGCCCTGACTATAGTCAATTATTATTTATTCATAAGTATTGGTTTCAGTATTAATAAAGAAGTTAAATTAAGAGTACCGGACTTTCTTAATGATAGTCAAGAAATCCTTGGAGGCAGTCAAGCTGAAGTTCTATTAGGTTAGATTAGGTTAGGTTAAACGGCAGTCGCTAGTGGGAATTACTTAGGCTCATGACCTCTTGTGGTACCGCATTGGGACTATTAAGTGACTCATATTCCCTAAAACGACATCGCCAAGCTCATTAAGGAAATAGCCACCCAGAGCTTTAGCTCTCTTTCTAAATAGTGCCGGATAGCGGCCGGATAGCGGCACGTCACGACAGAGCTCCTACGGTAGTCCAGACATGGTGCCTATAGTTTTTCTGCATGTACACCGGTTAAACAATGCCCGATTAGTTACGCAGTCGTCCTCTTTATGTCCTTGCACTGCAATAATCAGGTAAACGGAAGCTGAGTGCTATGGTTCCATTTTTCCAATCCACGTGCAAGCTCCACTCTATTCTTTGGGGCAGCTGCTTTCGGTCAATCACGCTGCCGTTTATCGTATGGGGTTGTGCGGTATATATCGCAAACAAATGTCTAAAATCGGGAAGTCTTAGTAAGCGGAAACTTTTTAGTTTCGGTTTGCCATTTGCACGTGTAACTATCCCATTTCCTATTAGCAAATTAGACAACAACTACGTTCCAGTACTACAAGAAATAACAAGTTTATTAATTACAGCGTAAAAAGCATTAATAGTAACAAAACTATTCGTAAAACCAAAATTGTACTACAGAAAATATCTGTCCTAATATCAGTTCCTGAGTTGGGGAAAAAAGTATTTCAGAGCTAAAATTTTACTTTAAAAGATGCTGTGTAGCATTTGAAGCTAGCTTCGGATAAAGTTAATCAACGGAAGCATTACAGAAAAATGTTGGAATTTAGTTTTGAAAAGGATTTATTTCATAGATGCCAATAGCAATGAGGACAATGAAAACAAGCCATTATCCTTATTCCGGCAAAAATTTAACTAAGAACGATATGCAACTTTTCAGAAGATACATGCTAAGTTCTAGGCTCCTATTGCAGATGCATGTTTAAAAAGAAATATAAGAATTGGATATACTACATGTGTATTATTTTTTTTTTTTTGTAACGTAACTAACACCGACAACGGCAATGTAAAATGGAATTCTGCTGAGGTCAATGAGATAATTTGTTCTAAAGATTATGCCGAAACGATTGTCTCATCAGACGACGATTTCCCTGGCGTAAATAATCAGACAGTCGAGTAGCCAGTGACAGCTTCTGTGGCTATTACAATTTTTGACAAATGCATCCAATGGGCTGAAGTAAATTCTATAGATTTACCAAGTATTTTGGCACTGTAGAGCCTTATAACAAATTTTGGAAGTACAACTTCTATAGCGGGTACTAACTACTACCACTCAACTACTAATTTTTAAAAGTTCTACTATGCTACTACTAATGCTACTTCTAATTCGTGCTACTATTTTCTCTAACACTACTGATGATTACCACTACAACTTTTTATTAATTTCTACTAACATTTTTACTAATTTGCACTACTTTTTTTACAACTGCTACTTCTAATCACTACTAGTATATTTTTATTAATTCTACTACTAATTACTGCTATTGCTTTTCTTAATACCTGCTACTATTTTTACTTACACTACTACTGATTACCACTACAACTTTTTATTAATTTCTACTACCATTTTTACAAAATTTCACTACTTTTTTTACAAATGCTACTTCTAATTACTACTAGTATATTTTTATTAGTTCTACTACTAATTACTACTATTTATTTTTTTAATTCCTTCTACTATTTAATCTAATACCATTACTAATTACCACTACTATTTTTAAATAACCTCTGCTACTATTTTTACTAATTTCCAATACTATTTTTACTAATGCTACTACTAATTACTATTTGTATTTTTACTAATTCTACTACTAATTGCTACTACTGTTTTTCTTAATTTATCCTACTATTTATTATAATACCAGTACTAAATGTCACTACTATTTCTACTACTATTTTTACTAATTTCCATTACTGTTTTTAATAATGCTACTACTAATATTTTTACTAATTCCTACTACTAAGTACCACCAACTACTCTCGCTACTAAGTACTACCACAACTATTGCTTCTACTATTTACTACTAACAATACTCACATATTTAATTCTCAATCTCTTTATGAAGTCGGCAAAGAGACTTTACTTCGAGCTCGGGCTTTTAGGTGTCTAGTGTTCTTTTTTTACCCTTAATATTCTGTTTTTAATAAACTGGGTTTGCATTACCTATTTCACTCTACACAGATTGCACTGTAGTTCTATATTTTGTTTTAATTTTATATCCATATACATAAATATATACATATGTCATATATATAGAACGTGTTTGCATGCGCTAATATTGGCTCACACGCTTGTCTTACCTGCCGTCTGTCGCCTGTTACCTGTTTTTGACATTAACCTCTGGGGTCATTATTAATGAGTTTAAACTCTTGCTTGGCATCAGCACATTACAATAACAACAATTATAGCAACATCAACTAGAACGTCACCGATTATGGCATGCTTAGGGCGCAGCTGGTTTCATGCGAGCATAATTGACGCCGCAAAGGTTCGTGCCGGTAATGAATTCAAATTCCAGGTACGATATGAGAGTGAATTGTATTTTATGTAAATGGAGCTTGTATTTATTAGTTGGTGGTATATATTTGTATAATGGTGTCCACAACAAGTGGGTCGACGTTGTTGATGTATAGTGACTAAAGAGTTTTAGAATATTTCAGCCAAATTTTACAGAATATTAAGATTGGTGAAAGCGGTAAGACTAAAACCAAGTTCAGGATCAAACCTTAAAGCGATATGAAATTCTAGATCAACACCATCAAACAGATAAAAAAAAACAAGACCATGATGGAATCAAACATTTCAAAAACCAAAAAAAAATGCCAAAATCATAACCAAGACTCGTGGCTGAGTCCAAGCGAAAACAAGTCTTAGGCACAGACAAAGATTCATATTAAAACCAAGACCCAACCCAAGAATAAAACTAAGCGAGAGATTCAGGCCGAAAAGGGTAAATCGGATAACCAAAATTATGACCAAAACGGAAGGAAAATTTAACCCAAGGCCAAGGTTGGATCAAGCTAAAACCAAAAAATAGTGCCAGAAATCGTACCAAGATCTTGTGAAACTGCGAAGCCAGCCGCAATATTCATATGAATGAAATCGTGTTCAATAAATAACACAGTGCTACAAAACCAAAAAAAAAACGCACTAACTTCTTAAGTGACCGAGTGAAGGTCGTAGTTCTTTTTGTGAATCACTCGACCAGATCTACAACGTCTAGTAGGTCACATGAAAACCTCATTTCCACTGTGTTATATCGAACAAACCAAAGGTGTACCGAAACCAATTGATTTTTGTTCCTCTTTTTTGAAATTTATAAATATGAACCTTGTATGTCTGCTCTGTGTACAAATTCATAAATAAATACGTACATATTCGGTTAGAAAAAAGTAACATTTCTTTTCTATGTGTCAGGATATTTATTTGCTGATTGATGCCGGCACTTACGAACAGAGTTTTTAAAAAACACAGCTCTGCCTTATCGAGCGTAAACGCAACTTTACGTGATTTCGGTTATGTGGCTAAAATACTTATGTACATACAAGCCTAGATACATATGTAAACATAACCTAAGTGCCAGCAACCAATAGGTATTGCCCTCGTTGCGTCTGTCCCAACTCCATCACCACTGCTTCCATGTTGCACGCTTCATCTAACCTCGAACTGGTTGAGTGTGCCGGCTGTGTTGATTTTCCAAATGCTGTACATATATTGTTTATATGCAAAAATAACTAAGTTCTAAACCACTAGGTGTAACAACAATACCAACAAAACATTCGCTAGCAAGCAGTGGCGGATTTAAAGAAAAAGACCCAGTCAGCAATTCTTAAGAGGGGCCCAATTTTATGTTTCGCAAAAACTTACATTCTACACTTAACTGCAACTTCGAACCATACTAATGACACGGAGCGTAAAAAAGTTTAAGCTTTCGCAAGATTCCAGCGTTAAATTAGAGAAATAGTTCTTTAAGTTCTGTCAAAGGTTTTTATTCAATACTGAAATATTGCAATAAGAAAAGTTGCATTCTCTTATCATCTTTTGTACAGCAAATATTTCCATAGCAGATGGGCAGAGTCAAGAGCAATCTGAATAGACTGCACAATTTGGGAAAACAATCCATTGTTTTGTTCAAAATTACACAATTCCATATAATGCACTTATAGTGGCGTGTCGTTCGAAAAAATCACGATTTTTTTTAAAAGTAGATATCAATAATGCTTGTCGGTTCATGCTTAAGATCTGTTGTAAGGAATTTCGAGTATTTTTCCATTGATAAGCTAACACTGGATTGAAAATTGTCTTCTTCCAGAATCCTTAGATTATCAGAAAAACGAAAGTAATGTTATTGTCGCGAAATCTGCTCTCGCAAACGCTCTTGCAATTCGTTACTTATTTTATCTAAAACTGATTCGATGCCTCTCATATTTTTTCACACGCGAATTGGCAGCTTTATATCGAACATTTTTTCAATTTCACATTTTCTGACGTTAGAAAAATCATCATTTTCCCAGCCAATCTGTTGCCATTTGTGTCTCGCCTTGAGAACAGAGTTATCGTACGTGTTTTCGTTCCTCAAGTCTTTCAATTTTTTCACTTCAAGTTGAAATCTACCTCTGCAAATCTAGATATTTTTTGCAATTGAATTTGCACAATATTCATATCGCTGAGCACTGAATGCCCTCCATAATAAGTTGAGAAAAAGCAACCAATTCATCGGCGATTGGAACGACGGGTCATTCCTGATATCTTTTCCATTTAATTCAATTTCGTTTTCATTCCTAAAGAAGCTGAATCCCAAAATTGCACGAACTGCGTGATGCACTTTGATTTTTCTAAAATTGCCTCCCACCGGTGATGTGATTGCGAGAAATATTTGTAGATGCCCTCAATGGATACATAAAATATTTTGAGTGATGAACTCACATTATTCTCGGCTGCATGGATAAAAATTAAGTTCGCCAGATGATCCAGGCAGTGATACAAAGAGGAGCCCTTTTTCTGGAGCGGCCCAGTCAGCTATGTCTCTTTTGCTGACCGTTAAATCCGCCACTGCTAAATAGCAAACAACATTTATGCTGCACATAGGCGCCTAGTTTGAGGGCCACCTCCTCTTGTTTACTCACCGCTCGCTTTACAAGTTTCAACGAAACGCTCGAAGGGTCGATAATTGCAGATTTACGATGTGTGCCGTCTTTGGCGTCTACATAAATGCCCCCGGCTAATATGGCTACTGTCGTGATTTGTAGCAACCGTCATTACGGGCAGTAAATGCATAAATAGCGCAAGTCTACTCGCACATCTAAGCGCAAGTTGCACAAGCTGCACAAGTATGGGAATGGGAGTATACGTGCGCGTGTGTGTGTGTGTGTGTAGATTTGTATGTATTTGCCAGATTGTTAACAAGGCGTCACCTAATTGGTTATGTTTTCCGTACGTTTCTAAGAAATTTGAATTACAACAAATTATTTTTGCATACCTCTTGCCATCATTTCATAAAAAATGTATATTGTTTACGAGAAAAAAAAAACAGCAAAAATATAGCAGACTCTAAATATTTGCATAAATTTCACATCAGTGGAAATTTGAAATCGCTACGTGCGGTAAGTCAAAACTGGATGCATTTGCTTGCATAGAAAAAAAGGGGGCTGCTTGCTTAGGTAGTACCGTAAATGTTCCAGTGAAAGATTGTTGCTTGGCGCCGGCAATGTTTGACAAATTGCTCGATCAACGTGAAAAATGGTTAGCTCAAATATGTGATGTGGATAATGAAGTGGATAACCGTTTTGCACTGGCGACTGATGGATTGACTCATGACACAAATCGTAATAATAGAATTGCGTTGGGTATCTAAAACGTCTTGCCTTTTTTACTTAAGCAAAAAATTAGTTCTTACACATTTCGACGAGCACCATATAAAAAAAATCAGCATAAATCTTGACGTTGTCAAAATTTTCTCTTCAAAAATTGCAATAATACGTTTGCATAAAAGTATGCACTATGGAAACCAAAAAATTTAACCAAAACATTGGGTAAATTCAGAGAATTTGAAAAGCAAATATTATTTGTTTGCAACGGTTGCATATTTTTAGAGGCATTTACTTTTTGAAAAATCTAAGTTCATAATTCTAATGCTCCTTTCTGGTTAAGTAGACATTAAGTGCGAAATGCCCACTTTCGGAAACAAGCTTTATTTTAGTACAATTTCGATTGACAGAAGTGAGAACAAGAAGCCCTAATTCCGGCATTAAGGATAAATTAAATATAAGTCAAAAAATAAAAGTTAAGTAGTGATTTTAATAATTAGATCATATGTTTACATACTTATATATTGGCGAGGTCAGAGGTCAAATTCATCTAAAACTTAGTTTAAAAGATTTGGGCAATATTGTCGCAATTAAATTAGGTGACTTACTCTATAATGCTGGAAAGGAATGTGACAAAAAAAACCCAGGATTACTGTTTTGGAAACACTGACCTTTGAAGCTATTATCGGAATATAATTGAATAAATGATAGAAATATAGGCGAGTAGTCATAGTCAAATTAAATTTGACTTTAAAGTTGGTTGCAGCTTAATTTGTAGATGTCCCATTACTTATATTGCATATTGCTGCTATCAACTTGAAAGTTGACTTTATTTTGAAGGAAAGAAAGATGAAAAAATCGAAGAAGACAACCCAGACACTTTTTACTGCTATGCCTAATGTTTTCTATACCTTTTCTCCAACCTTTTTAAATGAAAAATTTTTTAACCAAAATTCAACCTCCATGATGGAGGCTGCTGTTATTGATGTGACAATCATCAATATTCCATATACAAATTTTGTGACTGTTGCTCAAATGACAGCCTTTGACAGTCTCCATTATTGTGAGAAGGTACTGCCCTATACCTGAGTTCGTTCATCTTTTTCCATACTTGGAAGTAACATTACTGCCCTGCACGTCTCTAAGGCGGCTAAAGGCCTGGCTGTTGAAGTGAGAAATCGTCAATTTGGGTTTCAATGTCATTGGCATATAAAAATCGTAAATTTATAAAAAGTTTATATATGAAGAGACATAAAGTTCCTTTCGTTGTTTTCCCCCTTTATTCTAGCATCTGAATAGTTACAAAAAAAAAAAAGAATTTACGAATTCACATTACTTCTGACAAAAATTAATTTAATTGTATTAAAATCAAATTCAAACCAAATGTTTTCAATTAGAATACTTCATTTAAACAGTCTCGATAAGACCCATTCTCTTTTAAGGATGCACTGACTAGTGGGCGGCGCTGTGGAAGACTTTGTTCCCCGCCAAGACGCAACGAGTACAGCGGACGCCTTCCATGCTTGTCAAGAGAGCACTACACTTTACTCGCATCAAATCGCTGACACAAAATTATGCCAAAGGCTGTCTCCACAACGGGATGTACAACAAATTCTCTATAAGTGCCCCAGAGAGGAAATAATCAAAAGGTGTCACAGAATTAGAGCCAGACCCGACGGCTATCTACACAAATGGCTTCAAGGTGGGGGAAAAAGTAGATAGCGAGATTCATTCCAGTGAACTCACATTAGATCTCAGCTTTCGCTTATCGGAAAGGCTCACAGCGGAAACTTTCAAGAACGGGGCCTGCCACTTTATAGTCTGAAAGCCGTGCCGCTATGAAATCTCTCAAATCGAACGGAGTAACGACCAATTCAGAAAGGCACTCAACATCGTTGCGTCCAAATGATCTGTGATTGATTATGGGCCCCCGGGCACACAGACATATTCCCGACAACTGCATGGCCGAGGTGGCGTAGAAATACGGGACGGAAATATAAATGATAAATACTATTCTAGACGCGGGCATGGCTCCAACATTCTGCGAAGATATTTTGAGGGCTGAACTCACCGAGAAAGTGAATACCAGGTTAGTCATAAAAACTTTCGTCAGCGGTATAAAACAGGTTTTTGTTATGTTGCCTATCTGTGCCCACGTAACTTAGCAAGGTGCCAATCGCACTCTCTATACCTAGGTATGTGGAAGTGTTAAAGTTAAGTTGTTTAAGTTTTATTAATAGTTAGAAAAGTATTGTGATCAATGGAAACTCAGCCGTAGCTGAGGGTAGTGAGTGAATAGTCACGAGAGCGATCGGATGTACCGCCGTAACTAGATAACTAGAGCGCTGTCAAAATGCGCATTATTTATAACATTCTCCTATAGTTTTACTATGGAAAAAATTCAATTAAACTTAGGAATTTCAAGAGCATTTTTAGGAGAGTTTGTAGCTTACGCACTACCGCTGAAATTTAATAATTGAAAATGGAATAAAAATTATATAGGTTTTTCCCAAAACAAAAAATCGGAAAATATGAAAACAACATTATAACACACAAATATCAAAGCAATCTAACACTTTTCAAGAACTTTTAATGTTGTAATGTATAATAGTTTAAGTATTTATTTTTATATAATACACCATATATAAATATATATATATTTATAGAAGCATTTAAAAATAAATTTATACCCAGTTCACTAAAAAAAAATTTAGTTGGCTATTTTAATGGATTTTTTTTTATTATAAGCAATAATTCTATATAAAATTAAGCACTATAGCTTTACTAATGTTTAATATTTAAATACAAATATCACGATTTTTTAGCAACAAATTCACTTCCTTTTCTATCCTAACGCACTGTTTTTGTCAATTATTTCACGTATTTGCCTGTAGCAGGCTGCTTTTTTGCCGGTCAGTGCGATGAAATAGGGAAAATATGTATAATATCCTGACATCTACTTTAAATAATAAATTACTTTACACATAGTCTAGCAAAGTGGTCAAACGAAACTGTATGCTCCCCGTTTTCTTAGTACCTACGTAGATTTTGCTTGCAAAATCATTTCTACTATTTCGATGAGTGGCATTTGTCAGCCAATTTGCCGGTTTAGCTAACGGCAGATATTATGGGTAGTATTAACCAGACTTTAATTATTCATGCGCTTAAAGATAAAGAATTTTTGAATTTTTCGTACATTAAAGAAAAAAAATTATATTTAAGAACATACATTCACTGAAATTAATTTTAAAAAAAGGAATAAATACAAAAAATACCAAAGAATTTTCGTCGAAATTTTCTATAAATTATTTATTTTGTTTTTTTTTTTTTAATTTCCATTAGTCTATGTTTGCCAAAGGGTGTACATCGAAGAAATTAATTATGCTCAATTACAGCATTTAATTTGCAATCGTATACATAAATTTATTCAACATAGCATATATTGCAATCGTTTTGTTGTTAGCTGTCGCTTTTGTGGTTGCTGCCGCGTTTGCCATGTACACCTTCTTTACCTTTGCTTTGCTGGGCTGAGTGCAGAGTTCATTTAATATGCCATGTACACCAGTTCCTGTGCATAATTAATGCATAATTGAAATTTTCACGCTTTTACCACACTCGCACACTTGCCGTACGGCGAGGCCGTACACAACGTTATCTGACACTTGGCTGCCTGTTGCTTGTAATTTAATACTTTATTTACAGTTGAATTGATTTAAAAAAAAAAAAAATATATATATATATATATATATAGTATATATTATACCTTTGCCAGTTGTTTGTACTCCGCTATATAAATGTTCACATAAGTGATATTAACGCACATTAAATACCAGCGCTTGCAAAATAAAAAAATTTAAAAAATAATCACAATTTTACCTGCATCGACATTTAAGCGGAATTAAATGATATTTATTCATTTTCATTTGACATCAACATGCGGCGCGGCTTATGTGGATATGCATGAATGCTTGTTATTTGAGTGAGTGGGAGTTTTTGTGTCAAAGAAATTAATCAAAAAATATTTTTAATACGAAATGGCGTATTTTTATTATTAAAAACCAATAAAAAGCAAGAAAATTATTAAGTGGAATAAGTGTTGAAAAAAAAACAAATTATAATTAAAAGCGGAATGCTTCATATCAGAGCCGAATTTCATAGTGTAATTAAAAGAATTTAAGTGATGCTAAATTTAATACAATTGATTTTGATTAAATATCTCTGAATCTGCTCCCAAGTTATACAAACAAATAACTAGCGTAAAAACTTACCGAGTCAAAAAGTGGTGTGATAACCTACTACATGTAATTGTGTGAATCACAAGGTGTCATAATGTGTCATAAATCATAAAGTCATAAAATTTTAGATCTCAAAGTTATGTTTTTGGATTGCATTGAAACAAATAATTAAAACTAAGCAATTTTGTATTTTTTAAATCTTAAGACTTTACAATTTACGACACATTATGACATCTTGTGAATCACCCAAATATGAGCTCATAATTTATGAAAGTGGGCTAGGTCATGTATATTAATTTTATGTTGAGATATTTAATAAACTGCATTTGAATAAATTAAAAACTATTTCAGCATTATAAGACATTTTACTTTATAATTTTATCAGTCTTGATTATTGGAAATTTATTATGAATACGGAATTTTTCAAAAAAACATATTAAAATATTCTTTTTAGATCTTGAGTTGACTTAGACCATTTTCAAAATTAACTGAATTTTCTATAAATGACTTAAAGCAATTAGTGTTATTTGAGTTTTATTTGACACAATAACTTCAATTAAGTAATTCATGAATAATTATTGAAGGGATTTCTGGTAGTGAATACATAATATATTTATGTTTTTTCTTCAGTTACTGGTCTAGTGGTAATGCCTAAAGGAAGTAATGTAATATTTTCGTATATCTGTGGTCTTACTCTTTAGATGGCGAAGACGTGGAATTTATAAGGTTCATTTTTCAAGAATTTCATCCATTCAATTTGCAGTCAAGAGATAGATTTGTTCGCTGTATTTTTTACTCTTTTTGTTATTGATTCTTGAAGTGATTTCGTTGAAATAAAATCCGACTGCGAGATTCGTTTGATTCCAAATGCATTTCTTCTTCTGCGCTTTTCTCTCAATTCACAATAGTGCTTAGGGTTGTATAAGAAACTTGCTTTCTTTAATTTTAAGTTCTATAAAATCAGAATCACGGTCATTCGGTAGAAAGGAGTGACCCGATACCAGAAATTTGTGGTCTACCGCATATTTTGTAGTTCAAAAACGCATCAAAGAGGGTCACGCGTCCTTTTCAAGTTATGTTTATATGATTCCCTTGAAGTTTTGACTTAGATAACTTTTGTAATTAACACTAAATAAATTCTGTGTAAAGTTGAAAGTTTATTTTTGACTTAGACCACATTCATAATTATGGGCAGATATGCAAGTGGCTATGTCCAATAAATCGTCCATTTAATTAACTATATTAAGTATTTAGGTATAGTATATGAATATGATTAAAAATGATAAAATCTTGAGCAAATGAGGCCCAAAGTGTCGTAAAAACTTTGCCAGTCATATTTATTAAATAAATAAGAAAAACAAAGTTCCTTTACATATTAATTTTAATAGCAATGTACAAAATACTATTGAAATTATCCGGTCTAAAATGCAGCACAGTTCTACAGTTCCTTACAGCTTAAATTATACAAGAAGTTATGTGGAATATTAAAATATTTAGAGGCATCGAACTTAGCTTCGAGGAAATGAAATTTCTGATAGTAAATAGCCCGACATTGGCCACATTTTTAGCATACAGTTGCATTTTTCATGGAATCATAGCTTCAATTTAGATATATTTTGTAAAAGTAGATTACTTAGGTACAAAATTTCCATAAAGAAAAGTTTTGTCTAAGTGTAATCCGGAACTTTATTAGAGCTGCAAAGGCCGTTTTACGATTAGCTGTTCATTAAAAAAAATGCGGGAAGCTTTACCGGAACTTTGGAAGAACAGAGAATGGCTGCCAGTGAAAAAACAATTTTCATAAAATATGTAAACTAAAGATGATGCATTTTAAATAATACATTGCAATTTTTTTCTAATTGTTAAAATTTTCTAAGGAGTGTACTTATCTTATCTGTCAAATCAACAAAAAAAATATGAACGTTGAGACAAAACTGTCGTGCACATTTTATGCGGGGCAAAATCTATGATATTATGTGAAATCTGTGGGGCTACCACTGAACAATTTTTGGAAACATGATCATCTATATTCAAACCCAACCCGAAAACCTTCAATATGGAATGAGTCTATAGCATGAAATTTCTTACAAAAAGAGATTTAAAATGTGGCAAGCGATCGATCAAATGAGCAAATTAGAAATGATGAGAAAAAAGCACAAGCCATTGTGGCAGGAAATGGGATTTGCATAATACAGTCATCGGTAGTACCCATAGCTTGTTGGATGTGCCTTAGAAAGCAATGGACTCGTCCGATTCTCTTCTTTCAAATATTTCAATTAAGAAAAGATCAACTCAACCCAAAAGAGGTTTTGTTAGCAGGTGTCATCAGTATTTTAGAAGCAACTCTTTATGAAATGGAAAATAAATACAGCGACTGTATTCATTCCGAGTCCGAAGCTTTTAGCGCATATACAATACATTTGAGTTAGATACAGACGAAGATATTAAATACCATTGAAGTTTAACAAGATCTTTTATTCAAAATAATTTGGGGTATTCATAGCTTCCAGGTTATCGGGTTATCTGGTTATGTGATCATACTTTTGTCTGCTTACCACGACAAGTCTAAATGCTTTACTAAATCCAATAGCAAAGAGAATACAAAATAGAACAAGTTTGCTTTTTTTTTCATTTTTAATTCGGCAGCTATACTGAAGTGGATGTTCGTAATAACGTTAATAATTTTATAACAAATTTGTAGGGTAAACTTTTTTAATGCATACATTTTATGGTAAACTTTTTAATGGCAATATTTTTATAGCACACATTTTATAGGAAAGGTTTTTTTTTGGCTTATATTTATATTTAAAGTGATGAATATTATTTGCTTTATATTTGTTTATATTTGCAACGGCGTAATTTCAAACGTTAAAATGTTTTATGGCACCATTTTTTTTAGCAAAAACTTTATATGGTAAACCCTCAAATAACGCGAGTTTTATAGCATCATTTTAATATAAAAAAATTGTATAGCAAAACATTTTATAGCCAGTAGTTTTTGGTAGTAGCAGTAGTTTTAGTTCATGGCTGTTGATGTTTCTTTCGACAGATGGACTGGAGCGAATCTGTGAAATATTCAATATACTCGTAATAAACTCGTTGACGATTTGACTAGCGCTAGGTTTTTGGAAAATCCAATTATATGGCTGAGCATAGCAGGCTTTCTGAATAGATACGGAAAGAGTTAAGAACTCTGGTTGGGATGATTAAAGGGCACAATCAGAAGGGAAGGTATATGGTCAACACAGGCATGAAAGATAAATAAGGAATGGTATTAGTAGATATCAGTATATTCTCTGGTCCAGCTTTTGCTAGTCCGAGATGGAGCATATTGGGGTCAGATACACTGAATAGGGAAATCATTCATACTCTATCCCTGGACAAACTTCTGATAGCCATTAAATAATCTGGAAGATTTGAGAGGGAAAACCACAGTCCCATCCCCACCCTTTTTCCCTATCTATCCGATTTCGACCTACCGGCCTACCGCAATTCCAAACCATGCAATTCCCTGTCTTAAAAATTTTTGGATCAACAAGCAGAGCTTTTAAATTTAAAAAAAAACCAAAAACGTATATATCAAAGAACGCCGTAATTGCTCATTTCTTCTTATATAGAGCGAAAATGCAGATTTTAATCCATCACAAATGACTGTACTTAATTTTCAACAACCTCCGCTGAAAACAGTCTTGAGATATCTCAAAAAATTTTAGTACCAAAATGTTTGCGCTCCTCAACCAAATTACTGACCCTTTGCACTAACCCTTTGCCCTTTTTTTAATGAAGTCCTTTGATGTGGGAAAAATTATGATTGGAAACAGCTGTGTGTTAATTCTTTCATTTCTTTGGCACCCACTTTTAGTTTATTTAATTATGCTATCCTTATTAATTAAAAATAATAACAAAATTGTCGCTGCCTCTACTACCCAAGCCAATTTTCCTACCACTACACGCTTTGTAGCATACTTCAAGGCGCTTTGCCGGACGGTGATGTTTGTAATGTATATATTCTCAAAGCATTCACAATTTAATTGTAAGCTGCATTTAATTAGTTTCTTGAGAAAATGAATAGAAAAAGGGTTTAAGACATCGAAATTTGTGCAAAGCAAAAGTGTGCATGGAAAAAAAATTCAAAGGCAACGAGAGTAAGAGTAATAAGTAACAGTAAGAATTTTGAAAGAGTAGTAATTGCAGAAAATACTTGCACAGTACGTTTTAAACTCTTCAAAACTATATTTGCATCTTGTTGACTTTAACCCAGTCGCAATATGAAGACAGCGAATATAGCAACAAAAAATAAAAATAAAAAAAAGTAAGAAGAAATTTTATTCAACATAAATGAAAAAGTATAACTTTGAAGGTTGTGAATTGGTCAGACTTTACTTTGACGCAGTTAGTAAATAGAAAGTTCCAAGCGACAGCATTAAAACTGAAAATACTTTGCTTAATTGAAAGGCGAATTCAAGGAAAATTTTGCAATTTAAATACAAAAGAAAGAAAAGAATTTGTGAGCGGTTATATTTTCTTTTTTTTCTTTTTTTTCTTTTTTTGAACACTTAAAACTTCCCTCGAACATTTCTTTGCTTAACGTCTTCATTTTCTATTAGCACCCAAAAAAAAAACAAGAATTTTGTTTAATTTAATGGTCGCTAAGCAATAAAAACAGCGAACACAAAGTAAATACTTAAATCCATAAAAAAAACTTGCAATGCATGAAAAACCTTAATCAAATGAAAGCATATAATTTGAATGTTGCGTATACGCACAGGTGCAATTTGTGAAGTAATACACACACGAAATATACTCGTATATTTGTAAATTAAGATGGCTCGCGTTCAATACAAATAATAATAATAACAACCATGGTTCTCTTTCTATATGACAACCATAACTCCTACTAAAATAACTATAATGACTAAAATTTTTGTCACTTGTTAGCTGATTAGTGTTATATGTATAATTTGATGGCCTATAGTTTTTTCCGTAAAAACTTTGCTACATAAATTTATGGCAAAAATTTTATGGCAACTTTTTTATGGCAAACATTGTTATGGCAAAAAAATCTATAGCCAAATTTTGTATAGCAAATATTTTTATTGCTTATTTCTAGCCCCAATTGCGAATAAACGTTATAAAATGTTGCCAAATAATTCTCCGGTAGGCCTTTTTAATGCACACTTTTTATGTCCAACTCTGTGATAACAAATTTTTTATAGTAAATGCTTTTATGGCTTAAGATTATATTGAAAACTTAGTTACCTATATTTTTTGTTTTTTTGTGTGTTTTTTTTTATTAATTTTTAACTTGGCATATATAAAGGAGTGAATGATGCTGTAATTTTAATGTAAACAATTTTGTAACAATAATTTGTGGCACACTTTTAAATACAAACTTTTTATGGTAAACTTTTCAATGACAGAATTTTCATAGCAAACATTTTATAGCAAATTTTTAGTTTGGCTTGTGAATATTATTTGCTTGGGTTTTGTAATTTTTCATTCGACATATAAACTATGGCGTAATTTTAAACACAAAAAATTTTGCTATATGATTTTATGGCGAAGTTTTGAATTTATACTTTGCATGGTAAACTCTTTAATAAAACAAGTTCTATAGCAAACATTTTTATAGCACAAATTTTATAGCAAATGATATTATGGCACATTTTTATAATAACAATATTCATATATTTTGAGAAAATTTTTGTTGCTGTTCCTTCCGGCACATGAACTGAAGTGAATCTGTATTTTGCCGCAATTTTTAGAGCAAATAATGCTGCCACATAAAACACATAGCAAACTCTGTAATGATAAAACTAAAATAGAAAACTTTATTTATAGAAATACTTTTTATAGCAAATATTTTAAGGCGTATCTTTATAATGAAAACTTAATATTGTTTGCTTAATTATTTTCGCCTTTTTCTTTAACAGATGACAGATGGACGGGAGCGTATCTCCGTAGTGCCTACTCAGCCATCTTCAAATTTATGTTGGTTTGTATATTTATTGATTTCCTGACGAAAAAATTACGCAATTGAATTATTTTTGAAATTACTTTAAATTGTGACAATATAAAAATTGATTAGCACTTACGTTTTTAAGGAAATCAGTTTTGTTAATATAATAAAATTTTCGATCTGGCTTTACGAAAATTTTCAATGCACTTTTCATAAACATTTTAATAAAGTCTTTATTTCGTGCACTCTGAAGCTAAATTAGATAACAAAAAAATTGCGCAATAAAAAGTTATTGAGGTCATTAAGTTACCAATGCTAAAAATTTGGTTTCGAGAAGTTAGCCCGATTTTAAAGCCCATTTTTAACCAAGCGCTGCTCTCGAGTAATCTAATATTTTTGTATACTAATTTGGCTTGAGCCTTGGTTTGGAGATAAATCGGTTTCCGCGTTGTGCTATCTAAGCCATTTCCTTTTTGTCGAACCCTAATATTATTACATGTAAGCATTTTATTTTACACATCACTTCGAATCGGTTCTGTTTGCTTGTGTAACGAAAAAATGTTAAATTAAAAGCAAACGCCCGCAGCGCTGAATTCAAAATTTTTATAAATTCTAATAGCAGCACGCATTTTTGCTCTCAACTCACGCGCGCTTTCATTAATTACAACGCTTACCTTTAAACTACTAAACATCTATCTTTTCTACTTGTAGGATGAGTTGAAGGTGGGAGAGAAATCGTGGGTGTGCCGCTCGCAAAGATAAAGTTTAGTGGTTTCATTTAACATTTTGCATAAAATTATAAACGCAAGTAAAAAAAGCTTGAGAGAGAGAGAGAGAAACAGAGATGTTAAAGCCAAACTCGTTAAATAACCCTACTTTTGTGAGACATCAAAGGCTTATCTTTTTCGTGGAATGGTAAATGATAATTTCAAAGGCTGAACGCGCACATTTTGCTCTTCTATCAGTTATGAGGTTATTTGAGCAATTATGGTAATTTTTATTACTTACAAATATGTGTCTAATATAATTATTTATATTTAGAATAAAACTAGTTTTTTTGCACATTTCACTATCGCTACTTAATTTTTTTCCGTTAAAGTGTAGCAAGTGCCTGTTAGCCTCAACGAGTATTCTTAAACATTAAATTTACCTTACAGAACGCGGTTGTGGCCTGTGCAACTAAATCAAGATACTTCATCCACTTTTTTTAAAAAGTCCTACTTAAAATTTTTTCACATTTCCGTCAAATTACGGTTTTACTTCCATTGCATAAACTATACGAGCACTTTGCTTGCACCGTCTGCGCTGAGAAGTGAGTTGAATTGGGGGCAGGCGAGCTAAGTTCTTTTAATCCACTTACTTCAACCCACACACACGCATATCATCAATTTCACAAATGCGCGTAAGTTTATGAACTCTCGCATGATTGTAAACTAAGCAGTTCAGCTCATGTGTTAAGCTCAAAAGTGTAGAGAATTACATTACGCGCATACTTAAGCTTCGTTAAGCGTTGGAAAAAGTGCGCACTATTTAAATTTTTTGTTCCAATAGTTTGTTTGGTGCGTTCATACCATCAAGAGTGTGTTAGTGTGGGGTAATGAGAACCCAAACAGCAAAAAGCGTCAGCATTCGTAATAAGGTTTTTTGATTTGTCAATTTTTTTCCACAACGAACGCGGTTGTAGTCATATTGGGTCGTACGAAAAGTCTTCGCCGATGTTAAGAATTATTCTCTGAAATATATTCTGTGTTCAAAATCAAATGTAACTTTGTATATATTGCTCATTAGTAGCTATCTACATATAAGCTCTTGCCATTTTTCAGGTAGCTTCATAATTTCATCGATCTAGAAATTCTATTGCTTTTCGTTGAAAAACTTGGCCAATTAATTTTCAGCGGCTTTTCAGTAACGCAATTTTTTACAATCAAGAGAGTTTAGCGAAAACCGAAGAAAATGACAGTCAGATAGTGTAATGTTTAGGCTATACTGTGGGTGCAATAAAGCTTCCACACTAAGTTCCGTCAATGTATTCCGAGTCATCAAAAATTTGCGTTCAAGGAACACAACTCTTTTTCTGTTGCGAAATTCTGGTAGCTCTTTCTTGCTTGCTTCGTTCAAAAAGTCGGACTGTGCACGGAGGAGTTTACTGTTTTGACACTCTCAATGGACAATTCCCTTCCAATCCCACCAGATACTCAACATAAACTTATTCGCTGCCAATCAAGGATTTTCACTTCCAATTGTGAATCCGAAAGCGTCAATTGAAAACAAGAATAGCCAATTTTAAATAAGAAAACACCAAATGTAAATGAGAAAGTGAATTTTAAATGAGTAAGCGTCAAATAGGAATGAGAAACTTGTTTTTATTACATATTTCTCAAATGATCTTATACCCAAAAATCCCGTGTCGCGATGCTTGTGGTCGAACTCCTCCGAAACTACTCAACCAATTTTTGGCAGGTATGAGAATAGGTCGCTAGGTGCTTGGGAAAGGGTTGCCACCTATATGACAAATAAAATTAAATTAAAATATGCATAAGTTATATCCAATATAAAATCTTATGTGTTAAACGATTCATCTCGAACTTTTATAAGGGTTGATACCTGTTTCAAAAATCGAATTTAACTCAATTACATATATAGAAGAAATATTAAAATTTGGGGGTCAAACGTTTCGTCTTAACAAGGAGAAGGATCATATATTAATTTTGGAGGGGATGCCACCTGTTTGAAGCGACAAATTTTATTCAATTATACGAAAGTAGAATATGTATATTAAAATATGAGTAACAAACGATTTGCTTCGCCGACTAAAAGGTTTAAAGCTAGCTATATTTTGAAAAGGCTTGCCACCTGCTTGGAAAGTCGATTTAATTGAATCATAATCGAGTTATGTATATAAAATATTTCAATATGGGTGTCAAATGGTTCGCCTCGGCAAGAACCCTCTTTATTTAAGGGTATTGCGATCTGTTTGAATAGTCGAATTGCTATAAATTATACACAAGTTGTAGGAATTATAAAAATATGGGTATCAAAGTATTCATCTGGTTGAAAAGTCGAACTTTATAAAATAGAATAACATGGGTGTCAAACTATCCGTTGTGATGAAGAGAAAGCTTTCAACTAGCTATATTTTAAAGAAGTTATTTGAAATATGTAGTAAAATATGGGTATCATACCATTTGTTTTGCTAGAGGAAAGGTATATTTTTAGGAGCATTGCCATCTTTGTTCAAAGTCAACTTTAACTAACATATACGCAACGGCAGTAAATGGTAAAATATTCGTCTAGACGAGGACAAGGGCATATTTATATTTTTGAGAGGGTTGCCACCTGTTATATGTGGTAGAAACCGAAAAAAGTTTTCTGGTTGCTTATAAAAATGGTAATTATTAAAAAAATAATGACAGGATAACGTCTGACGGGTTTTTTCTAATAAAATAATACAATTTGGTATTTACATAAATTTTAACTTTACTTCATATATCTCATTTTCAAATGACTATTCACATTTTTATTTAATGCTCTCTAAATTTCATCTGACACTTTCGCACTTAATCGTAAATCGTAATAAATTCATAAAACTTTATTATAGTTGAAAATGAGTTTTGTGAATATCACATATCAAACACATATAAAATACAAATATATTTTGAAAGACAACAGCTAGTCGAGAAGTCGGAAACGAACGGGTAGTCGACTAGGTGTTTATGGGCGGTTATTCAATTAGGAGAGTTCGACTATTTTTTGTTTTTAATTTTTGCTAGGCCAATAATCTCAATTACATAAAGTGCTTATGGGGTAGCATTACTTTTCCTCTGGGAGTTTATCAAGCATTCTTAAACTTCAGCATGCATGTACAAATATGAGTTTGAAAAGTAGAGCAAATGTTTAGTTACCGCTTAATCCTAACTACTTAGACTTATACCTGCGGAGTTTAGAGAACTACGTTAATGCTTAAAACCCTTCAGTTTATGAATGATATGCAGCATTACTGAAATATGTTTGAACAATAAATTTTCGATCAGGGATATGTGGTTGAAGCAAGAAAGGCGCATGGAAAACTAACCACAAGTACTTTTCTCTAATAACGGTATAGGGTCTGACCACTATTATTATTACTTCTGATTATTATCTCCCTTTATTTCAAAACTTTTTTCTCAGCGCTTTACTACCATTTTTATACCCTTAAAAAATTTAATTGAATGCTTGTCGTCCCAAATGTTCCAAAAATGCCGACTTCACTTCATCAACTGTGATAGACTTTTTCCCCGCAGTGCACCTTTGATTCTTTTGCCGCAGTGAGCTCTGACTACGCCTCTCAGTCGAGTTTCTCTTTGACTGAGGATCATTATAAATAACTTCTTTATGCCAACATTTACTGTCAGCATTTCACTGGCTATTTTTTTTCTTTGATTAGCGATCGCAATGTTATTATTGAAAATTTTTTTAGTTACATTTTTTTGAAACTTTCCTTCTTTCCTTAATTGGAGCTTTAACCGGTTAAGCGATTTTGGTCGAACTTCTCTTACAATTTTTGGTATGAGTCTTGATGTTGTAACACAAATTGAAGGACCTACAGCTTTACGCCGACTCCGAACGGCGAATGTTTCTTTGTGAGAAGTTTTTTCATCGCAGAAATACCCACGGAGATTTGCTGTTGCCTGCCGAGGGGCGACCGGTATTAGAAAAAACTTTTTCTATAATTTTTGATATTACTTGCCACAACCAAACCCACCGAAAGAAGCTTTAGTTCTTAATTTTATAAAAGCAATATAAACCAGAATTTTGAATTTGTTCCCATATTTACAATATAAAAAATCAACAAGTCTTAATCAATATTTCAAACTTTTTTATTCGAATTCGTGGAAAATTTTAAAGTATGCAGTTTTGCATCTTTTTATAATTTTAATCTAATAATGTGCATGTCTGAAGTGACCAGAATTTCCAATTGATTTTTGAAATATTTTCGAAATTAATGTACATGCATTTTATGTGGCAGTACAAAAGCACAAAAGATATTGAAAAAATGTACTTCATTAAAGAAGGACTTTTTTAGACTAATTTTGGGTCGTTGAACACAAATATGAGTTTCATTTCTTTTTCCAAAGAAGTGTTTTAGAGTTATAGACCTGGATCCTAGGCCTGTTTTGTAGTCGTTCAGCCGTTCTCTGCAAATATCTTGCGTAAATCGGGATTGCCAGTTTTGAGTTGCAGGCGTTTAAACAGCACATTTTCGATTTTTTTTTTAATTTTTAATTTATATTAATTATACATTTTGAAATAAACATTTGATGAACTATTACATTTACATCGATTGTGGTTCTGAAAAACTAACATAGGTTGATTTTTTCTCCATTTTTTCTAACACTAAAATACTATCTGATATTTATATAAAACTACGACACTTTTGATATCCAAAACGTTTACAGAAGCTGAAAAGGATTAAGAAATCGAAAAATTTCATGTTTTTTCGAGTTAGTTTAGGCTATAACTTCTGAACCAAAAAGGCTAAAAAAAGGTTAGAAATTAATAAATACGAAAAATGGTTGTTTGGACTCTGTTATGTGGAAAAATCTTTGTATAAATATCTGCTGCTTACTTGAGATAAAATTTAAAAAAAAATTATTGGAATTCATAGAATATTATTTTTGGCCTTATATTTATGAATCGACTATATAATTTATATAGCTTGTGGCCAGGTTTGTATTAGGAAATAATATGAGAAAACAACAATTTTTAAAAGTGGTAGAAGTGATAGCTGCTATTTCGGAGATCACCACATCTCCTCATCAGCCTTCTTTACTTCTAGACTTTACCTGGCTTTGAACCATGGTACACAGAGTTGATAAGCGAGCACGCAACCACTCCGCCACACTAACCGTGTGAAAATTTTCTCTCTAGAAAGAAAGAAGTCTGATGAGGAGATGTGGTGATCTCCGAAATAGCAGCTATCACTTCTACCACATTGTTGTTTTCTCAAATTATTTCCTAATACAAACCTGACCTCAAGCTCTATAAATTAAATAGAATATTGTCTGGCGATGAATCCGATTTAAACTTTTTGTGTAAATATTTTTTTTTTTTTTTGTAAACGTATAGGCTGAAATAAAATGATATTTCTTTCCATTCTTTGTTTGTTGTTTTTTTTTTGGATCAGAAGTTAAAAATAACTCGCATATGTATTTAATTTTTTTTTTTCATAATTCATTTATGATATATTTATAAACTAGAGGAATTTATTTAAAATCCATCCGTTATGACGGAAAAGTTTGAAAGACAGAAATTTACAAAGTTTTTTAAAATCAAATAAAATTTTTAGCTCTTCAGACTTGGGTCGCTGACATCGAAAATTATTTTAAAGAATTAATTAGACCACCACTTCGCTCTCTTGACCCCTCTACGCTCCTCTACACCCCGAAGGGAGTTAAATTTTTAATTTTCATACAAAATTAAGATGCGTGTGTATTTGTATGTTTTTCGGGGTGACGAGCCCGTGTTTACTTTGCCTTTTCATATTTTCATATTTACTTAGACGACGTACGAGTGTAAATGTCCAGATATATGTGAGCCAAGTTGATATGGTCTTTGTCAGCCTTTTCAACCATAGGCGCTCAATTGCTCTTAATAGCTTTTTTAGGCAATTTACCCTTAAGAAGCAATGCAAAAGCAAATGTTACAAAAAGCAAAAAAAAAAACGTAGACCAGAAACAGCAACATGTCATTGTGGCAACAATATAGCTGGTACGTGCAAAGTGGTTTTCATGTTTCTCGTGTTAATAAATAATTATGTGCCGATTGGTAGAGTCGTAGCAAAAAAAAAAAAAATACCGCAAGAAACTCGAAACTGCTAAGAGTGCTGATAAGTATCTTAAAAAGAGCTCGGTATCCTAAGCCAATTGAATTAGGAAAGGGCATACTCGTAGCAACAACAAAAGCACTAAAACAAAAACAGTACACGGAAATGCGAACGAGAGCGCACGCACAGCTTGAAGTTTAAGGTGAAAAAACAATCGGGCAACAATAAAAACCAAAAAAAAAAAACCAAAAAACAAGAGCAAGAGCAAGAGCAGCGAACGACTCATTCAAATCAACTGCTGACATTGAATGAAGTTAAGTGGCATTTGAACTTGTGAAGTAGGTGGATATAGTTGAATATGACATACCGAAGGCGCAAATAAATATCAAAAGTGGTTTTTCTCACCCTCTCCATACGCCACCTTTGCACTCAACACCTGGGGGCTTTACTAGGTGAAGAACAAAGGTAAAATACCCCGCTACCTCAAAGGCAATGGCAATGCATCTGCACAAGGCTTTGTGGCCAATTGAGCCTAATTTGAAATTCAATAAATGAAAGGAAGTCTGGAAGAGCGTGGCGGCGTGGAGATTGTGCACACACACACATACATATGTATGGATGTATATACCCTGTTGGAAATAGAACAGGTATAAAAGCAATTTAAAAAGTACTTTGCAATAAGTGATTGAAAGTTTTTATTTTTTCTTGTTAGCAACTAATGTTACTAACATGGCGATGTCATTGGAGGAAGTCAGTTATCTGACGCTACATACATTTGATTTCAACTACTTAAAAAAAAATGTTTGGCAGTAAGATCATTAAAATTATTTTTTTTTCCAGCTGGAGTAGAATGCTCTTATTTCCATTTTTTGAAATTCCGTTTGTTTCAAACTACTTTAAAACTAGTCTTATTACCACGCTGTCCATGTCGAATTATTTAAAAATTTGTACAGTCTACGTTAGAGTAACTATAAATATTTTTTTTCGTTTAAACAAACATACATTTTAATATCAGTTCAGTATACAAATTCTAAATAATTACACCACTATTTCAAGTATCAATTCTCGAAAGTATTTTGAGTGTCGATTTCTTGTTCAATTACACTCAAAGATCAAGAATAATATTTACTTTACCGTTAAGCTTTAGAAGGGGCATCCTAATTTGAACAAGAAATATACATGTCTTTTGATAATAATTTTCGATATTTATTATTTTGAGACTTATATAATGTCTTGCAATAGGGACGCTACAAAAGTAGACCGATAGTGACAGCAAAAGACGCCATATTTTTTCCCGCTCTATTGACATTTCTCTTCAGTAAGGTTTGCCATTTCATCATGAAAAGATATGCGATCCAACAACGAGTCGAAATTATTAAAATTTACTACCGAAATTCGGAGTCAATGGCCTCAACTTTAAGAGCGCTACGTCCAATTTATGGTCGTCGTCATTTCTGGCTGAATGGCTTCGTCAATAAGCAAAATATGCGTTACTGGACAGGCAGCAATCCACACGTACTCCATTAGTCAACATTGCATCCCGAAAAAATTACGGTTTGGTGCGGTTTATGGGCTGGCGGCGTCATTGGGCCGTACTTCTTCCGTGATACAGCGAATGTCATAATCGATTTATTGAAAACCAAGTTTGGTGAACGTGTTATCTCAAGAAATGGCCCAGTCAATTGGCCGCCTCGGTCGTGCGATTTGACGTCGTTAGACTATTTACTATGGGGCTACGTTAAGTCTATGGTCTATGCCAACGAGCCAGCGTGGCAAAAAAAAATAACTAAGATAAAAAGCATATATGTATATTTTTTATGGTTTAATCTAATTAAGTCAACATTCATTTTTGAGCTCAAGACTAGTTGTAGGTAAAATATTTGGGAAAAACGACACAACAATAGACAGAGTGGTGGAAATTATAGCTGCTACTTCGGAGATCATCACATCTTCTCATCAGATTTCCTTCATGGCTCCACCCGGATATGAATTCACAACCTACAACTTTCGGAGAAAATACATAGGCTTGAGAACTGATGTTGTTTTTCCCTTTTACATTGAAAAAAAAAAACTTTTAAAAAATTCTAAAAGCAACAATACCTTTAAAATAAAATAAAAATTCAAAAAACAATTTCATTTCTATCAGCTATAACTCTGCATGTTTTAAACCAAATATATGTAGCTACTATTTATCAACAAAATAAAAATTAATTAAACTAGGTACATTTTATAAAAATATAAGAAATTAAAAAAATTGTACCTAATTTATGGAATATAATTACAATTATTACTCTAAAATTATTTTAGCATGAACCTGTTTCAAACCATTTGACTTCCAACTGCTTTTTAAACTCGTAAATTTTTTAATCACTCTGCTTTTTTTCGTACAGGGTATGTATAAAAATTCATAAATATAAAAAAGCTAAGTGGTTGGAGGCTTACAAAGAGGGCGGTATGTGAGCAGGTGTGTTCTGTGAATATTTGAATATAAAAATTTATAGCGTATTTACTATGTACAATGGTATACAATTTATTTAGGTCTGTGTTCCTGACAGCAGATTACGAGACACGGCAAATTCATGAAGTCATCAAACATTTCAATTTTCTTTTTTGAACTATTTTTGTTCACAGCCTTTGTTATATATATGTATATATATCTAAAATATATATATATAGATATATATTGTCGCATTTATGGCTTGCTTTTAACGTCACAGTACTCGTACAACCAGCGCTAATTCCAATTAATGCTTGGCTTTTAATTTCGTTTGCGACTTAAAGATTAATGCTTTTGTAATGCTTCGGAAATTGGCTGGGGTAGCTTTGTGGCTAGATTTTGTTGTTGTATGGTTTATGGTTTACTGTTTTTATTAGTATTGCATGTGCTGATTTTATTGCCATTGCGTAGGTGTGTACTTTTGGTATTTCTCGTCAGCGCAAACTAGTTTTACAATTATAGAAAATTTAGGCTGCGTTTGGGACTAGGGAAAAATGAAATATCAATAAACTGTGGTGTTTTAAGTTAAAAAACTGTACTTAAGATTTACAAATAATTCAATTTGAACGCAAATACAACAATTTTTATATTCTGGCAATGGAAATAGGTATAATGCCGCCTTAATTAAAAACGTGTTTTATACTAACTTTCTGTCGCTGAACATGAAAATGAGTTCGATTTATTTTTGCAAAAAAGCGAGATGTACATACATAGGTAAAAACCCTGTTTTCGAGGTTCTTTTGCAGTTATTGCCCAAAACCTCAAGAATAAATCAATAACCCTATCCTTTTATGACTATCGCTTTAAAGGCAAATTCAACTTCTTTACGCTGATATATCTTGTGTGTAAATTGGAATAGTATGGGTATTGAGTTTCGGGCGTCTAAATACAAAAAAGAAGAACATTTTCGGGCTT
Source organism: Anomoia purmunda (assembly GCA_951828415.1). Classification (NCBI taxonomy): domain Eukaryota; kingdom Metazoa; phylum Arthropoda; class Insecta; order Diptera; family Tephritidae; genus Anomoia; species Anomoia purmunda. The sequence continues at coordinate 158,071,246 of OX639993.1, forward strand.
TCTCGAAATTTGTAAATTTGTATTCACTCTTTTTAGTGAATAAATTTTGTAAAAAAAAAATAATTAAAAACTTTTTTTTTTTAAAAGGAATTTATATCGAAAATGTGGAGCGTATTAAAGCGCCCTTATTAATGGGGCAGAAAATGTAAAGGTTATTACAAATTAAATAAAAACGGTCAATTTACATTTTAGCTCACTTTCTCAGTTGAAACTCTGTCAAAAACGTTTAATGCTATTATATCGCATTCCATCATGTCTAGATTTCGAGATATAGGGCACTGAAGTTTTTGCATAGCCTTACCCCAACATAGATTGACTTTTTCTCAATATTTGCCAACACTGTTGTACGAATCAAATATCTAAAAACTAAGCTAAGTTTCCCGTAAAATTGTGCAAATTACGATATCCCAAACATTTATATTTTGTAAAGATTTTAACTGTTAGAGCCAGTTTTATGCCAAAAAATGGCTAAAACTTCAGAAAAATTTCATGCTTTTTAAAGCTAATTTGTGCTATAATTTATATAGTCTAAAAACATTTTGTCAACGAGGTACCACTCATTTATCAAATATTTTTAAATTAAAAATTTTTTAATGCTTCAGTTCATCAACACGTAAATTGACTCGGAAGGTCGAAATAAGATCTCAGCTTTTGCCAGTCATCTGCAGCTATTCCGAGTATATATTTTGGCATCAATTATCTCTTACACCACATTTTATTTAATTTAAGTCTACTCTTGTGTAGCTAAAAAGTTATACTTGCCTATCATGAAAACACCATCTGCAAACGAGGGCATCCGTTGTAACTTTTTTCGCAATTATTAAAGAAGATAAATTATTCCAAGTAGCCCTTAAAGAGGATTAAATATTTTTAATTCTTTCGATAAATATCCCCAATTTTCCACAGTAAGATCGAGTTTAGAATATATAAATATATAAATATCTGGCAAAATTTTTTCGAATATTCATCTTAGGTTAAATAATACAAAAAACCTAAATAGTTCCTGTTTATTGCACAATCGGCACTTTTCAGTTATTTAAGAATTTTCCATTTTAGAAAGCAGTTCAAATTAAATTTCTTGAATATGTCGTACATTAAACTGTTCTTCGGATTTACAGCGTTTCGGGTTGATTGTATCTCCATCAACTCGTTCTTTGATGAACCGAATATATTGTAGTCCAGTAGTCTCGGTCACGAAATTCGGCTCTCGTAATGGATTTTATTCGAACGAATAACAGCTACTCATAACTAGAACACGATTGAACTTCGGCTTCGGGTTGGGCTTCAGCCATGTTCGGCTACTTAAGTTTGATTCGGTTTCAGTTCGGCTTCTATTTGTAAATTTTTATGAATTTTTTTTTATTGTTATATGTTACTCTTTCGAAAAAAAATCAAAGCAACTTTGCGGTTTCCCACTAAAGGGATATGATTTTCAGAAATATTACTAAGGAAAGTGTTCTTTAAATAACGAATTTTAATTTTCTTAATAAACAACTACTGTCAAGAAATTGGGCTTTTTGAATATTTGCTTCAATCACATATTTTGTGTTGAAAAAAATTGCTTTAAAAATATCTGTCAGCTTCTCCAACGCGAGTGTCTAATAAGTAAGTAATTCTACAGTGCTGGGGGTAAGCTTAATACCGATATACGGAATCGGTTGGAAGGTGGAAATGCCGATGGCTTATTATTTTCACGATGGCGTTGTGTCATCTTCGGCGTAACGTTTCGTTCCCCAAAAACCAATAAGTATTATTTTTGCGTTACAATACAGTATTATTAAAATTCGAGCATTCAAAATGCACGTTTTTATTCTTATTTTTATGATCCAATTTAATGTAGCCTTTGTAGTAACTACAATAAAAATCTATAATTCTTAAAAATTAATTCACTGTTAACTATTTGAGACCATGAAAGGGTTCTGTTTGGCTTCGGTTCTACTTCGGCTTTGAAAAGAATATTACTTTTTCGCCAAATTTTTTATCTTAGTTCAATTTTATCTCCAGCCGTTAAGAGCTCTTAAAAGAAAATGCGAATAAAGAATTCATTAATTTATTCTCAATTTTAGCTGACTACAAAAAAATTTTATATTTGAGAATTCACTAGGTGAGCACTGCTTAATAACGTCATGCGACAATTTTATGTCAACGCAAGCCAATCCAACCTTTGTTAGTAATTTCTAAAAGTACATATAGCCTGTAGTAAAACGCTCGATGGGAGTTGCAAAAGTTTCCATGACTCAGCTTAATTTGTGTTCCGAAAGTCTGAGCTAAATGAAAAGAAAATGGTATATACTGGAAATATTTTCGTATCACATTTAAAGCCATTAGCTTCTAGCTAAAAGTGTCGTTTTCGTCCTTACTTTAAGAAACCCAAAAAAAAACAAATTTTGAAAGTCGCTAGAGGGTTGAAATATTCTATAGAATTGTTCGCTGGAAAATAAAATATCAATACAGATTCTCTTAGACACAAAGAGTGTGCCATTTAAACTGAATTCTACATAAAATAAAATTACAAAAAGTTGTATATAAAAATTACATAACAGCTCTGTTAACTTGTCATGTTATCGTGAATGAAGAAGAAGAGCGCAAATAGATGTAGGATATTTGAACACTGGATATTTTTATTTTATTTTCTACAGTCTTTTACGTTCCGTGTATACAGATGTCGTTTAAGAAGACTCCTATAAAAATTTCCAAAAGAATTGTATTTGTTTTGAAATTGAGAGATTGATTAAAAAACAAAAAGCAGTGTTGCCAGTTTCAAAGACAAAAATTGGTATAGTCTTTCACACATTCCCCTATCTATCTATTTATGAAATCGGCAAAGAAGTTTTACTTCTGTCTCTCTTTTTTTTAACAGCAAAGTATATTGATTGAAATGATTAATTCTTACTCGTACTGGCAATTGGCGTAAATGCATCACATCCAAATACTGAGTCATTCGTATACTTTACAATGCAAACTAAGCTATGTATGTTTCAAAATTAATATTGCTGATCTGTCGAAATGAAATACCATCGCATTCCGTGATAGCTGCGTCAATGCCATGCCCATTGCAGTTAATGATGGTTGGCATAGAGGACCTGGTTTTTTGCAATTTGCTTTGCAATAGAGAAAATTATGAGTATTGCCAAAAATACATTTGACTCCTACTGTGCACTACGGTAAGTCACTAGAGTAGCCATTCACACAAAGGGCCAGGCTGTAGCGACCCAACCACTACAATGACGGACAACCAACTGTGAACAGTTATTGAAATTGGAAATTATCGTTTAGTAACATTTACAAATTCAAATGCAAATTGATGAATTCTTCAACTACACGGAATGTTGTGTACTTTTAGCTGATCAGACTCAGGTAATGAGGTAAAAATTTTGTACAAATACAAAATCGCACACATATTTACTGTATATTTATTTTCATATTCGTTAATGTCTGTTCGGTGAAGAGTACAGTTGCTCGCAATTGAGCTTACGAAAACAAAAACAAATACATTTCATTTTCATAAACCACAATCAAACACCATTGAAACCACTGATTATATTTAAGTTAACACAAAAACACACACACACACACACACACACACACGGAGACGTGCTACCATTTTTGTCTGCATACCAAAATCATCGGTCCACAAAACACATTTGCAACCATAATTCAAAGATTATTATTTTATGTACATATTTTGGTAGGTCACATTGACAGAGCAGGCAGGACGCTGCCGTGGAAGCAGAGAGAGAGGGGACCACATGCGGTGTACGCAATAAATTGGAATTTAATCATATTTTTCGCAGGCAGCAACTCTCGCCAATATGAGCGTGCTCGTAACTGAAAAACGGCCAGCTATCCAGTAAACATTTAAAAGTGAGTTTTGATTTTTGTATGAACTTGAACTCCATTTGGAAACTAATATGCAATATAACGTTTTTTTTTTTACATAAAGTTAGGTTAGGTTGAGCTGACCGGCCCCGGAAGGGCGTCATATAGATCGAGTTCGTCGATAGTGTTACCAGAGCTTTTGCGACTTTCGCTTATGCGCTCAAATTATTAATAAAAAAGTAAAGAAGTTATGTCTTCCGCTTTGCTGAAGCCTTAAACCTTTCATTAATATAAAAAAAATGCATAGTTAGCGCAAAAATGTTGAACTTTGAAACAGTATTCACTTTTCGCATATAAACTATGGAATGAAAAATACATCTTGATGGGCATTGTAAGCGGTTTCATATGTCTACAGAAAAATTAGTCAATCACAGTTTGTTCTTTTGTATCTGGTGTTTTTTTAGACGTATGCTTTTCAATGAGGCAATACCTTCTTCGGAGTTAGTCTTTTTGACAGTTACTTGATTTATACTTGATTTATAAACTGAGGTTTGCCATTTTCTAATGAGCAGTCTTTCTCCGGAACAAGGTTTGCAAATCGTGGAAATTTATTACCAAAATAATAGTTCGGCTCGCGCGACACATCGCGCCCTGCGTTCAATATTCAGTCGGCTCGAATGAAGCTCACTTTTGGTTGAGTGGGTGTGTACGTTAATAAACAAAATTGCCGCATTTGGAGTGTTGACAATCCCCAATCCATTGTTGAAACGCTGTTACTTCCTCAAAAAGTCAATGTGTAGTGTACTCTATGGGCAGAGGGAATCAGTGGTCCATATTTCTTCAAAAATCAAGCCGGCCATAATGTTACAGTCAATGGGGAACGCTATAGTGTCATGATTACTGACTTTTTCGTGCCTCAGTTGTAGGATGTTGATGTGGGCGACCTTTGTGGTTCCAACAAGATGGCGCTATATGCCATACAGCCAACGACGAAACAATAAATTTATTGAAGGAAACTTTTGGTTAGCACATTATCTCGCGTCGTGGTCCTTTGGCGTGGCCTCCAAGACCGTTCGATTTAACAACGCTGGACTGATTTTTGTGGGGTTATGTGAAGTAGCTTGTCTACGAAAATAAGCCCGGAACGATTGACTCCTTTGAAGAGAGTATTCGGCGCGTTATTGCTGGCATACGTCCCTAATTTCTGGAAAAAGTGGTCGAAAATTGGGCCTCTCGGCTGGAAATTATTATTAGTGGTTACTTACCCGAAATCATTTTTAGTATTTAATAACAAACGCTTATCTTTATAATAAAGCTAAATTTTTGGACATAGCACTAAATTATATTTATTTTTAAAAATAACTTCTTTTTAGCAATTAATGTTGCCCCAGCTGACTCAATAGCATTTCACAGAATGCTATAAATGTCTCATACCAAATCCTATCTTTGATGATTTTCTCAGTAGACTTTGTTGGATTTATTAGTCGATAGCCAAAAAAATCTCGCGGTTTTAACTGCATAAATATAGTGCTTAATATAGCTTTGAAGTAAAACCTCATAACTGAACAATCAGTTGCATGGAAACTATAACTTATAGTGACCCGACCTTAATCATTTTCAGTGAACACTTTTTATACATAATAAGTGGCAGGAGTGACAAATTTGAAATTCTTACCTGCTTTATTGTCAGAGTTATATGGCAAATCCTCATATCTGGGCAAGCAGTTGGTCGGAACTATAAGTTATAGTCATCCGATCTTGAGGGTTCTTATTAAACATAATCCGCTCATAAATAGTGAGAGGAGTACCAAATATTATGTTCAGATGATACAATGGTAAACCTGCTATATAATGCGCGATCTGTTCGGTCCAGACAAGTGATTAATACATTACATAAGTAGAAATATATACATCTGCCTACGAAGTTTCACTTATATATTTGAAAAATTGAGAAAATAGTTTGCGTTTAAACAGACAGATAGACAGGCATGGCTAAATCGAATAAGCTCACGGTCCTGATTATTTTGGTATACTTGGATATGGGTACATTTCTTTTTATATTTCATCTTCATGAAAGGTATGAAACCATTAAAGTTCCTTTAGCAAACTGTTATAATGTCCTACGCCACTTACGGACGGCCACGGTATGCCCTGTACTTGACCCTCACGAAGTATTTATTTTTTGTATATAAAAAACACTCTAAAACTTTACAACTTATATTAACCAACTTCGACAACATTAATTTTTTTATTTTCCTTTCGGTGTCAGTTTTTAAAACCCAGGAAAGTCATTCAGGAGCAAGAGTCAAAACTGTAAGAAATGGGACCTAAAATTGCTTTAGTTTTTAACCGCTCATTGGGATCATTAAGAACATTTTTAGTTGGACAGTTTTTTTTAAAGTAATAATAAAATAATCATATGGTCTGATTTTGGTAGATTGAATTACAAAATGTTTGATGATTTTTTTATTTAGGAATAGCGCACTAGTGTGCAGTGCATTATAAATTTAACCACTAAAAGGTTTTTTTTTAAGTCTAAAGCAAAAGAACACCTGTTACTGTTCATGCACTCAAATCAATAAACGGGCCGAAGAAAAATGTTTGCTTATTTTGATATGTTAATTTATTCTTCAATTTACTATATTTTCTCGCGATTGAGTAATGGGTTCTTCTGAATGAATAAAAATTTACTACATAAAATGAAATCTCTTTTTATTAAAAGTAGTAGATATTTCGTTAGCGTCAATTCATTCCCATTTGTCTTTCGCTGTAACAGCTGTTTTTCTTAAAGCAAAAAATCCAATAAGTCTTTGTTGGGTATTAACAAAACGAATGCGTATAAAACCATGTAGGAATTCAAACTTCATATGTATGAGTTTATATATTAGGGTGTTCAATTATTCAGAAATTTGCTAAAAACAACCTTTTGGTTTATTCGGAAAATAAAACAACAAAAATAAAGATTTATGTTGCTATGAAAAGACTTTAATATTATAAGTCTTTGAATAATGGATAATGAATTATTATTAAAAAATTTGTATCTTACTATATTAATTATTGATTATATTTTACTAATTTATCTTATAAATGTTATATCTCTGTGTAAAAGGCAAATGTAATTGAATTATACACAAAGTTATAAAATATTAAAATATACTGTTCGGTGTCTCGGCGAAGCCAAGGTGTACACCTGAAATTTTTAGAGTTTTATTTTACAAAAGTTCGTTAAGAAAAAAATATCCTGCATTAAAAAATTCGAATATGAACTTAAACATTTTAAAATAAGATTTAACAAAACTTAAAAATTTTAAAATAAAATTTTAACAGTTCATTACATACTTAAATCTGAAATGAATAAGGTTTACAGACTCCCTGAGGAAGACGAGGAATGCCTCGAAATGCGTAGGGGGGAAAAGACAAAGAATAGTTAGAGTTTTATTTAATTTAAAACGGAACTTGGCCCTGCCTCAAACTTAAACAAATCATATTATTAATTAAACAAATTGAAACCCTTCACTTACATAGTAAAAATGAGACAAAATCAATAGATTTTCATTAAACAAAAATTGTAAACTCAAAACTCCTATTTATCCGAAAGATTTCAAAATAACTATTTCAAAACAAAAAACCCAGCGGTTGTACCACCCTAATAAATATATCTGCATATTTGAGTGTCAACAACAACAGCGCTGTCCAATCAACTAACCTACAGAGCACCTACCCACCAAAGCCAGCCGCTAACTTGTTACACACAAATTCGATTTTGGCGTTTCGATTTATTTCAAATTTGAATTTTGTGGGCATATTTGGCGATTAACTCAGCACATGTTACTGCATGTGATCAAAATTGTTTTCATGTGTCTAACATGTTGGCTTTTGCGGTTCGCCAATTTATTTGTTTGAATATTTATTGATTACAATATTTTTTTTGACTATCGTTGGGTTGTTTATTTTATTTTTTTTTTGTTAATCATTTTCACACTTTGCGTCCCCACAATTTATTTACATGATTTCTTTGCCTTTTTTCCGTTTTAATTTTTTGCGCTTCTAATTAAAAGTTACGTAAATTATTGGTCAAATTGGTTTCACCAAAAATCTTCATGCACTCACGTTTGAAGTTCAATGGCATAAAATGACAAAAAAAATCAAAATATATTTGAATATTTGCAATTTTTATGCTTGAGCCACATTGATTGCTACATTATATAACCTGGGTATTCAATTAAATTTTGTTTGCGCTAACTTACCTTAACTTCGTGTATGAAATCGGTTTCGTCCAGCAAATTAATTCGCACGGACATAATCCGCGATGGTCGACAGAGGCAATTCATTTTGCTGCTATCGGCTGATTGCTCTGCTCCTATCTAAACTTCACAGCATATGTACGTACTGAGCGAGCGTGTGTGTTGCCGTTACACTGGCACAAAATATTCACTTTTCATTGGCAATATTTTTTTGTATTTCAGTAGCCGTATTTTTTTTATCTTAAGAACACAGACTTTTGAAAATGAACTACATTGATTGCATTATACCTCTCGGCATATCCCATTTTAATTCACTTCACAATGGCACTACTACATACATATGTACATAGGCAGATTGAGTGTGTGTGGAAAAATTACCAGCACTTCTTTAATTATGTTTCACACATTTTTATTTAAATTTAATTTAATCACACTCCTTGTTTGCCGACGACAGCTTTACGTTCCTCGTTGAACTGCATCTGCAAGAAGATGAAATGAATCAAAGAATATTGTGGTTAGTTAATGAACTAAGTGCACTTATTTAAAGTAAATTAATATTTGTAAATGTTAAATGATAAAATGTAGCATGCACTGTGTGTCCTATAAATAAAAAATACAAAAAATTGGTTGTAGAAGTTTTCTCAATTGAATGCAAGGCACTACTTATGCTTGCATTTCGTTAGGTCAAAATTGTTGTCAAATATTTTTAGTAGAATTTTGACAACATTTTGGCATAGTTCGACATTTTGACATATTACATATTTTGACATTTTTACATATTTCGATTTGACGCTGATGAAAAATTATAAAATGGTAACATATTGGCATTTCGTGTCATATTTTGTCGTCAAATATTTGGCCTAATGAAAACAAGCATTATAATAGCAGAAATACAATAACAAATATACATGTATAGGTGTTTAAGGTATTTCATTCAGATTTGTGCATCTTAGGTACTAGGCTGGGCAAGCGCAAGCTTTCAAGTCTATTATATGAGCTCCACAATTTACATTTCGAGCATCATAAATTATTTTAACAGCCAGGGCTGTGCTAATATTTACTAAAAGTAGACCTATCCAGTAATAAAAATTAAATTTAGTTCGAACCTTTTTTATGACCTACTAAAGTCTTCATGCACCGGCCTTATTGTATGCTTTCCAAAAACAGTTATAAATGTACATACATATATGTCTGAAAGTTTAGATGGTAAAACTTTACGGGGAGCAGTTTTTTTTTTAGACATTTTAAGCCATTGGCTTCCACCTTAACCCATTAAGGCCCAGCAATGCGAAAACGCATCACCTTTGGTAGGTCCTCTTGAAGAAATATGGCGATATATTTAGCGTTTATCAACAAAATTACACCAACCTTAGTTTGTATGCAAAAATGTGGTTAACGCGGTTTTTTTATTTTGTAAAACTTCAGTATCTTTTGCAAAACATGTGAAAACAAAAAAAAGTAGTTTTGAATATATTTGATTGCTTCCTGCTTGTATTTTTTGTCCTCTAAACCAGTTTTTGAAAAGAGCGATGCGAATACTCATCACTGGGCCTTCGAAGTATAAGTTAAAAGGGTTGGCATGATGGACAATTGCTTCAATATTCTTCATTTTCTTGTCATCTATCGGTGAGCAAACGATCACATTTTTCGGTAGGCACAGTTGTGAGATGATAATTAACTGCCTATTTTTACATTTTTGTTTTACAATTATTAACAATTTTTTCAAGACACCTCTACCAGTTTCAACCGTATGCTGGTGCTTGAAACGTCGGCTTTAAAAACAACTCGATCGAAAAAACCTGGCTTGTATTAGATACAACATGTACAGCACAAGAACAGAATTATCATACATTTTATTTATTTTTTCTCTCTGTGTTGCTTGCTTTTTATGTTTACACATGAATTTCAGTGTTTTTGAATGTTAAAATAAGTTTGTAGATTACATCGGAGTTTTTCTTGTAAAACCGTTAAAACATCACTTTCGAGCACACCTGTTTCTCTCTAAATTTCAGGAATCGATTTTCTTTCTCCATTTTACCATAGAGACTTCAGATGTTACACCAATTTTTTTTTCTGCGGAGGCTCTTAATATTTTCGGACCTAAATGGTGTTTCTTCAAAAAACCCTTAAGAAAAATTTTGAAAGTCGTTAGAGGATTAAAATATTATAGAGAATTATTTGCCGGAAAATTGAGCAGGCGGACTTCTTGGACAATATCTGTATACGACTAAAGCCCTATTCTACATAAAAAAAAATAACAAATAGTTTCATATAAAAACTAGATAACAGCTCGGTAAACTTACAATGTTAATGTTAATGATGAAAGGTAAAGTGTAAGGAAATAGCAAGTAGGAAAAGAGAGCAGCTTGTGCAGGAGGTAGCTTTGTGTGTCAAACAAGTTGTAGGTGCGAGTCCTCCGGAAGTGTAAACAGAAAGTCTGGTGAAGAGATATAATGGTCTCTGAAATATCAGCTATAACTTCTACCGCTTTGGCTAATGTTGCTTTTTACGAATAGCTTTCAAATAAATAACTGACCTCAAACTCAAAATCAGTTCTTAGGTATGTCAATGAAATGAGAGCAAAAATAAATGTAGAATATTTCAAGATGGCAAAGTTCTTTTTTAATTTGTGCGGAGCATTCTTTGCATAAAGTTTTTGTCGGCGAGGACTCGTGTTAAGATTTTCCGAATAATAATTTCCTAGAACATTTTTGTCTTCTGGCGACTTTATTAATTTGGTTTTTTTTTTCGAAAAATTTCTTGAAGTAAGATTGAAAGCGAAATTTTTAGGATGGAAAATATATATTTCCCGTAAAATTTGAACATTTATTTCACTCTAATTAATACCAATAATTTTTTTCACTTTATTTTAAAACCCCGAGGACATGCAAACTTTTCTAGGCCATAAAAACAATTGGAGATAACGTTTGTAAATCTTTAGAGTATTTTATACTTAATATGAATGTTTAAAACGTTTTAGAGAGATATTTTTGGTGATCTAGTAAGTGCATATAATTTTTTTATGAAAGTTCCAAACGTAGCCAATATTTTCTGAAACAGTTAGGAGCTTTCGAAAACGCTTTACAATAGAAAATGTATCAAAAACTCGTGGTGCAGGTATTAGAAAAATTAAACGAATGGTTACCTACAACTTTCCACATGAAGCGCGTGCCTCAAACACTGTGCAAATTTTGAATATTTTTCAAGGGTAGCATTCAAACTGAAAACAAAAAGAATACAATGTGAAGACATTGATTTTTATGTCACCTGTTTCTTTCAACCATCTGCGCACTACAATGGCGTTGATCTCTACTTACACATCGAAAGGTGAAAATATCGAGAGGTCAGCAGCGTGTAATGTATGCCGAGTGTAAAGTTGTTTGTATCAAATAATTATTTTTTAAATAATATAATATTATATTTGATATATAGTAATGTTAGGTAGATTTTAATTATTTTTCACACTCCTATCCTTCCCAAGTTATTGCTCTTTGGAACGCCCCTAGAAAGGTGCTAGGCTTAAAAGTCTCCTGTAAAAACAGGGATGTTATATTAAGAGATCTCTCAAATCTAAAAAAAACTCATAATTTGTATTAATTAAGACATCTACCAAGCTTTACTTATTATCATTAGGAACGAAAAGCGCAGATGATTTATGAAGTTCAAGAAATTATTGAAGAGCATAGATATACATACATACATACAATATATCTATACCAATGCGTGTGAATTGACGAAATGACTGCGTTACTAATGGCATAACATATTAATAATAATATTAATAATTTGGCGCTAACATCACACAACTGGATCTTTGGCCGAACTTCTGCTACCATTCCTATTAGAAAAAAATTTCCTATAATTCTTGCACCCAGAACACACCGTTGGAAGCGCGCTACACTCAGCTACAGCGGCTCACCTAAAATATAACATAACCACAAAAAGTAAATAAATCAAAGTAAATCCTAAACACATACCACCATAATTTTCTCATTATGCTGCAACATGAACTGATCTCGTTTTTATTGTTACTTTACAAATATTTATTCTATGACCATTGCTTAAAATTCAACTAAACAATGTCAGAAGCATGACTTGACCAATCCCACAAAAAAAACAAAAAAAAAAAAACGTTAAGAAACAATTGAAATAAACAAATCAAGCAGGCACAAAGGTTGTTATTGAAGTTGAGTCGTAGCTCTACAAGCGTGAGGAAATTAAAACTATATTAGGTAAAGTAACCCAGCAGGAAAAAAAACTGGGCGCCTGCAACAAAAGTCTGGTTCAAAAGTAGCTTGATGTGCCAATGATGCTGATGCTGATATTGAAGTGGCGAAATTTTTAACGCCAATATTTCGGTTTATTTTTAATTATTTCGCATAGTTAAATACACAACCCTATCCTAACCCTTCCGCTCATGCACTCAGTGATTTGTAAATAAATGAAAGTTGATTTTACATAGCTTACCAGCATTTTTATTATTTGATCACATTATAAAACTTCTGCAATTAAATCAACATTCATTAAAATTGCACAGTTCTTTTAAATTTATTGAACTTTAATTTAGACCTTCGCTTAATTATTTTCACGTCATTGACGCCAGGCTATTTATTGTATAAAGTATAAATTTTAACACACTTTTCACTTGACACCTAAACTAGAACGCATATGGCAAATCAAGTTTCATATTCATTTTTATTGGAGTATTTTATCGAAGTTATTCACAAAAATTAAAAATAGACCATTGTAGCTATACAGAATTGATTTATAAAATTCCATAGCTCGATTTGAATAGAAAGTGCTTTCGACGTGTATGAAAATTTCCAGAGAAGTTGTTCTTTTCCTTCACCTCATATCACGAACCTAAAAACCCAAGGTGTTTTAGAAAAAAGTGAGAATCGTGAACACCAAGAAAACATATAATAGTTTGGGGTTTTTGAAGAAAATTTTCCAAAAAATTAAGAAGAAGTTTTTAAAAATATTTCAGGAGCTGATCCGCGGTTTGTTTTACATATCAAAAATTTCAAATATGGATTATAGGGCGAAATGGCGGAAGATCGTTAGAAAAAAAAATTCCAATAAATAATAAATTATTGCCACTTGATGCTTGCACTTGCTATAAAACTGCTTACATAAATTTTATACAAATTTTGAATACAATTTATTGAATTTTTTTGAACTTCGTATAAATTTGTTTACTTAGATTTCGCATTCAGAAATTTTTGGTTCCATAAAAGCAAAAATACAAAATAGTGTGAAATTTTTATATTTTCGTAATAAAATTGTCTCTTACTTTTTAGTTTCCATTTGTTGTGTGTTTTGAATCATAGTAATATTAATAATTGACGATTTCTTATATTACCGAATGTTGAGGGACTTAAAGCTTTACACCGACTCCGAACGAAAAATGATTTTTGGGAGAAGTTTTTTCATGAAGGTAATGCATTAGCAGAATTGCCAAGCTTTTATCTACGCTTTTTTTATGGCGCGTACTACGGCCAAGATCCGGACCCAGGCCACTCCGGGTGACGTTACACGCTCGGATACGGAACTAATCGGTCCGGTCGTCTTAAGGGGTTACGCCTCTTTGGAATCCCGAAATCGATGACCAAATTACATTTTTTTTTTTGCAAAGAGAGTATACACCATCAGGGAAATATTTTGACAACGTTTTAATGTGCATACATTGAAGTAGCTTAGAAAATTTTTTCACTACTTTACATCGATAATTACACAGTACGACAGTGGTTGGTACACATGGGAAATGTTAACAGAATATGAAAATAGGCTTAAAATAAAGAAACACATGTATCGGCGTTTTCCTGTAGCACGTCAGAATTTTGAGAAAATCTCGTACATTTTTGGTTATTTTTTAACTTTGATGAAAATTATAGCTCAATCTACCGGAGAAAAAAAATTGTTTTCGTAATTTAAAAAAAATCCAAATTTAATTACCTTTTCAAGACTAGCTCAAGCATTTAAGCCGGTTCAGCCATTATGTTTTTCTGAACTTTTTGTAATAGTATTACATTAGAAGTGGACCTCCACGGTCCTTTGAAACTTAAAAAATTCTGACGCGCTACAGCAAAACGCCGAGACACGTATTTCTTTATTTTAAGCCTATTTTCATATTCTGTTAACATTTCTCATGTGTACCAAAAAAAATTTGATTTTGCCGTTCTGTGTTACAGTTGAGATGGTATTGCGAATATTGCCTCTCTCGCAGGGTGAGTATACCTCGTACACCGTGTAGCCGCCAAAATCTCCATCCGACTGTAACAATCAAGTTTTCGTCTTCATTAGAAATGTATTGGCTTAGATTTATCGTACGGAATTGCTATTATAAGAATTTGTTACGAAAGTACAATTATATGAAGGAAAAATGGCTATTTTACCCATGTTTTTCATTATATTAATTGTTATAAAAAAAACAGAAATTGATGTTTTGCAAAAATCCTACAATAGATCCAAAAGGATTGTATTGTGAGTATTTGCATATAAAAGTCTTTGGAATCGGTTGGATTTTGTAGGAGATATGTGGTGTACCGTTTTTAAAAACCGTGTTTCGAGAAAAACGCGTTCAATGTTTCTATACATGGTTCCGGTCACTCAGACGCGCATGGCTTAAAACAACGAAAAAACAACTTTAACCATCAAAATTATGTATGATTTTATATTCTCCGTAATCTCGGGACTATCAAGAAGCATTTTAGCTAATAAAAAAATATCGATTTTTAAAAAATTCCAAAGTGGCGTAGCCCCTTGAAGAAAAATAAATTTAAGCTTATGTAGAACGGCGACTTCTGACGCTACTTTAAAATGGAGGTATATATATATATATATATACATATTTATGTCATGACCACTGTCTATTAGGTGGGTGGTAGTTAAAATGCAAAATCCATTATCGCTGGCAGTTTAGTAGTAGTAAAAAACAAATTGCACTAAAAGCTTAGTGATAGTGTAAAAAATGGCACACAAATAATAACTTTCATTTTACAATATTTATGCAAAATTATTCAACAAATTCCTCACAGCTGATTTACAGATGTTTAGAATAAGGAAAAGATAGGGTCTTATCTATAACAAAATTTGTGAAATTCTTAGCACACTAGTTCGCTTTCACATGGAAATTTTAACATCACATAGTGAAACTCGGAGCAAATAAAAAATTTATTTACCTTTTCTAATCTAAGGAAATAAACGACTCAGAAACTTATACTGTAGCAAAAGATTAACGGAAAGATGGCTCTTGGAATTCAAAAAGTCATAACTCATTAAAAACGAAATTGGGTTTATTAGAAATATTTCTGAAAAATGGCTACATATAATACTAATCAAAAACAGAAATTAATAATGGAATAAACGAAGCAGTGGCAAAATTTTAAAGATGATTATAAAAAAGTGCCCGAAAATTTGCTAGATTTATGATTGTTGCTTCTAGAATGAAGTTTTAACTGTTAACAGCAAAAGATCGTAAGGTTTGAACCAACTTTGGTGAAATGATGGCATTTGTTATAAATTAAGCCCATAATTACTGAAATTTTGGCACTATGACTTTAAGAAATCATACTTCCCAAACAACGAATTTGGGTTAATTTTGTTTATATGTATATGTTACTATTTAAGAACAAAAAAAAAAATGATGCAATTTGAAGTTTTTGAAGTCAAATTTTTTTCCATTTTTTTAAATCAAGGTATAATTTTTTTTTCCAAAAATACGATGTTTCATATAATTTTTCTTAAGAGCGACCTTTTATCCAAAAATAGAAACAAAATTTGAAATTTTTTTTGACAAATTTTCAAAAATTCCCTACGACGAAACAACTCAAAATCAAGCAAAACTAAAAAAAATAATAAAAATAAATAAAAATACGTGTGTTATCGATTTCGATGTAGAAACTATAAAAAAATCATACAAAAAAAAAAGAAGCCATGTCCCCAACTGTCTGGACGATTTGGTATGAAATGAGCCATTTATTTTTTGTGCATTATGCCCAACCTTGGAACTAACTATTTAGTTCGGTGCTAGTGAGTTTTCCTACAGGTTATGTATACAAAAATTTACGAATACTACACTTATAGACTTAAAACAAAAAGCGTGAGTCGTAAAATGTGTGAATAGAACAAGAATTTTCTCACCCCACCCAGAAAAGTGGCTTTTATAATTTTTATAAATTTTAAACGTTGTTGATTTGTTGATTTTCCACATTTTCACAATTTAAAATAAACTTAATAGTAATTCATTTCGTTAGTATGCAAAATTACTGGGTACCACTTGCCCTGCGAGCGCAAAAAAATTGAGAACAAAGTTTAAAAAAAATTTGCTTAATAAGTGCCTACTTATTTTAATAAACCAGCGCTTATATCGCGCCCTCGTTAGCTACGCATTTAATTATAATAATTTTTTTTTCATAATATTTCTTACCACATTATGTTTTTTCATTAATAATTTTTTTTGTATAATTTTTACTTTTCGCACAGCCGGCGCGTGAGAAAAATACGCTAACAATTGTTAGCTTGAGAATTTCACAGCTCGTTGCTTGTGCCAACAATTTGGACTTAGAAGCACTGCATGCCTACTTAGAAGCATGAGGATTAGTAACTAGGTGGAAGTATGTGTGCCGCTATTTGCTAGTTTTACGATTGCACACACACACTCAAATATATACATATACATATATAATATATGCATATACAAAAATTTTATTGTAAGCAAAAGTTCTGTAATTCTGCAACGATCACAGCGCGCTAACTGGTGCATGCCACACTCAACAATTTATGCACACTTGGCACTTGCAACATGACTTCTTATACTTGAGTAAGTTTACTTGGTTCGTGTGGGGGGGAGAACCTAATCCCCGTACTTTCTACTGACGAGACTGCGTGCGGCATTTGCGGACTCTAACCAACTGCCAGAAGTTTTACTCAGTGAAATTTTCGACAGCGAGCAGTGAGCAAATGTGGCACTTACTCTGCTGTGCAACTTCTGCGAGTATTTTATACCAATTCTTTTTGTACTCCACTTTTTCCTTTTTCTGGTTTTTTGTGTTTGTTTTGTGCACTTAAAGCAGTAGTTGTTGGAAATAGTTCCAAAAGTTAATTAACCACTTATAAAATCAGGCCATATCGCAAACGTGGCATCGCTTTTGCACCAACAAAAAATTCTAAGTGCACAAGCGCGCTAGGTTGCATTGGTCGCCCGTTCGTCTAAGCAAATTAGTGGCAACTGTGCCGGCTATTGGTATTCAGATATTCACGTTAAGAAGTGTAGCCATTGTTACCACCGCTGCTAGGTTGCCATGCTACTTGAGTTCGTTTTTATTGTTATTGGCATCAAAAATTTCACTAGAAAATTAAATAAACAACCGAAAGACCCAGTTTCCTATAGTGATTTGCTCTGGTGCCTGCCTGTCAGTGGCTGATGCAACTAGAGTAGCCTAGTACTCGCACTGTGGCAGCCAAGTTGCAGTTGTTATTTTTTCAGAGTCTCTTAACTAGCCAGCACATTATTGATGTTAGGTAGATTTATTGTTTCAATTCTTTTCTCAACACCAAGAGCACACAGAAATCAAAATTATCGTTAGAGATAACCAAGAGAAATTTAATGTGAAATAGTAAATTTAGGAATGGCAAATGGCACACAAACTTCTAAAAACAGCTCACGAGCTAGAAATGAGTGTATAATATATAAAAACTTTAACCCACTAAAGCACAACAATGTCTCAGGACATTCATTTTTTTCACCACTACAACTGCTACTTACTACTAATGCTAATTGTTGCTAATATAAGTACGACTACTATTGCTACTATTTTTACTAATGCTAGTAATAATTTCTACTACTATTTTAACTTATGCTACTAATATTTACTACTACTCGGTTTAATAATTTCTACTATTATTGTTACTAATGCTACTTCTAGTTACTACTACTACTTTTACCAATTTGTACTACTATTTTGCCTTGTTTGTTCTACTATTATTTTTACTAATATCTGATACTTTTTTCTACTACAATTTTAACTAAAGCTACTACTAATTACTCCTTTAATTACTATTACTACTTCTTTCAACGCTACTACCAAATGCTACTGTTTTTTTTACAAATTTCTACTACTCTTTTTACTAGTTTGTGCTACTATTTTTAATAATGCTATTACTATTACTATTTTTACTAATTTCTACTACTATTTTTACTATATTCTGCTACTATTTTTACTTGCGTTGTACCAATTACTAGGACTATTTTTACTAATTTTACTACTTTCTACTAGTATTTAAACTAATGCTGCTAATAATTATTCCAACTATTTATACTACTTTTTAATGCATCTACTAAATACAACTACTTTTTATTAATTCCTATTTTTATTTTAATTAATATTTTTATTAATTCCTACTGCTGTTTTATATTAACGCTTCTACCAATTACTATTACTTCTTTACTAATTTCTACTACTATTTTTACTTATTTCAACTACTACTTTTATGTAATTGTGCTAGTACTATTTACTACGACTATTTTACTAGTTTTACTACAATTTTTACTAATGCTGCTACTAAGAACTACTACTATTGCTTTTACTACTATTTTTAATACTAGTATTTTGAACTAATTTTTACAAGTGTGTTTAATAATTTCTACTACTTTTTTTTTACCAATGCTTCTGTTAATTACTACTAATATTTTTATTAATGCTACTATTATTTTTACAAATTTTGACTACTATTTTCACTCATGCTAAAATAAAAAATAAAAAAACAAAAAAGGATTTCTTATAAAACTCTCCCCCATATTTTATTCTATATCTCTTTGTAGAGCCCGCACAGAAATTAGATTTACTTCTGGCTCGCGCACTTAGGTGAATGCGATTTGTTTTTAACCTATGTCGTACAATCATGACATACAATGGAAATTTCAAAAAATTTATTTAGTTTGGATCAGGCGTGATTCAGAGTTTATATTGCGGAGCTAGATAGCTTTGATTTTTAATTCTTTGTATCTGTTTACCGTTACCTTTTATAAGACTTGCATTTTACCAACGTACATTAATTAAACAAATTTAAGAAAACTCTCTGTCTGGGCGGTGGGTGTGGCTCACAACATACTTGCTTCTAATTTTCCCACTGTGCGATGGAGTCATTCGGAGAAATTATTATTTTTTTAAACGAAGCTTTGTGTTGAAAAATTTTTTGGGCGTGTGATTTCTTAATCACTTTTAATCGACTTTTTTGTTTTAGGCTGTAATGAAAATAAAGTTTGCGCAAATCCCACAACAATGATTGGATTACTCGAAGAAAATATCAGAGTTGTTATTCTCGAACAGAGCTGCAATTATGCGAAAATCCGGTAAGAAAAGCCCCAAAGTCTAATTTTTGTAAAAAAAAAAATCACCATTTCTAGCGAAAGGAAAACTCTTGTTGAAAGATTAAAATTGTCTATAACTATTTAAGAATAATTGTTGATTCTTTGCATAAACTGATTTTTTTAAGGATTTTGTTTTTGTAAGCTTGCATCAATCATCGCCAAACGTGCTTCTAGCAGAGTTGTATTCTCATAACTTTGGGATATGTTCTTTCCATTATCTTCTAAATGTCGGCTAGGAGGTTTAATGATGCAGATACAACCTAGGCACTCTAACATACAAAAATTGCATTAAGTCTCAAAATGTTAGCTGCAAAAAATGAAAATAGTTCCGTGAAGTCAAAAAAAAGGTGCTTTAAGAATCACGGCAAGCTGTTCATCAAAACACCCCATTGAAAGAAAGAAAGAATTTGGCATACATCAAAAGTGCAATGTAGGTAAGTATTTATGTATTTTACGGAATCCCCACCAACACGGATACGGATGCATTCACTTCAAAGTGCGCTCAACACACACTTACCGCAATTCGCATGACAGCAAATGAATTCAACTCCACCAACACAATCACAATCAGGCCCATACAAATTTCTATCTATGCACAAAACTGGCACGAAGTAGAAAAGCTTTATTTAACCGAAAAAAAAGTACATACAAAAAGCGGGAATTAAAATAAGAACTATGAAAAATTTATATTTTCCCGCGACATCTGATACTCTATTTTTTTTTTTTGTTTTTTTTTTTTTTTTTTGTAGTTAGTAGGTACTTGTGTATCATTTTGTAAACCTTATCTGCTTTCATAAAATTTACACTGCAAATTGAAAGCAACTTCATTAGGCTGTCTATGCAATGCGATGCTGTCATTTGAAATCATCATAGCGCTGAAGCAAAATGACATAAAATGAAAGCAACAAAAATGTGTCATTAGTTGAAAGAGTGTGATATTAAGTGTGGCGTGAAAATCATTACTCCGTGGTGGAGTTTCATTCAAATGCGCACACATCTGTATGTAGATAGGCTCAGCAGCACAAAAATTATGTGCAATATTTTTTTGTATTATTTAAAAATTTTCAAAAAAATATTCTCCATTCTATAGCAAAAACCATCAAAAAGTGAAGTAAAATTGTACGAAATGTACCTTAATAAAAACCAATTAAGAAAAAGTCAATAAATTTTCATCAAAATTATAAATTTCGTCACATTAAAAATCGGCAGAAATTTTTAGCCGATTCAAGCTTATATTATAAACTATAGCCAATCTTATTGGCATATACAACAAAATACATATGAGCAAGGTTTAAAAATATATAAAATCAAAAAAGGAAGTCTATTAATTTTTCATTAAATTGAAGGTTTTATTTAGCATAGTTAGAATTATCCGATTTATGTCAAATAAGCGCCGTTCCGTTCGATAACTTCTTGTCCTTTTGCAGGTAAATTGCACAATACCACTCTCATAGAAACCTTCGTCCCATTTGGTAAAAAAAACTGGGACCGTTAATTTTTACAACCTTCTCTTGAGACGAATTTTTAACCACAAAATCATTCATTTGGTGAGAGGTCTAGACTATAAGGTGGATGCGTAAGAATCACTCAACTAAGCTCCCAGAGCTTCCGGGACGTCGCTATCGGCGTGTGTGGCCTGGCGTGATCTTGGTGGAATAGAATTTTTCTCCTCTCGGTAGAAGCTAACCGCTTCTGACCGATTGCTTCCTTCAGACGGTACAATTGTTGGAAGTATAGATCCAAATTAAGAGTTTGGACGCAGAGGAGCAGCTCTTAGTAGATGATTCCCAGTCAATCCCACCAAACACATAGCAAAAGCATCTGGACTTTATCAGCACTAGTAACCATCGGCTTCAGGGCAGAACCGATTTTGTAGATATTCAGCTGCGATTCGCAGCGTTAACTCGTGCGGCACCCATACATCGAGCTTCGTTTTATATCCAGCCTTATTTAAATAGTTCCAAGAGTTTCTTGTACAATGTTGAGCTCCTGGGCAATCAAAACAGGATGATTCCATTCAATAGTTTTGACAGTTGGCCTTCCAGATAGTGGTTCATCATTGATATCAAAATTATCGGAACGGGGTGGACAAGACCGACGCGTGATTAGCTTTTGCATTATCAGGATCATAAACCTATTCACATTATCAGCCGCCTGGCTTGCATTTTCGCCTTTATCGAAGAAAAAAAATTAAGTGGGATATGCTTCGCTTATTTCAAAAACTTTCAATCGCACGTTTTACCTTTCATATTCCAGACCGTTATAACTTATTTAAGCGTTATATATGAATTTTGTAGTAATTAGAAATATCAAATGTTTGAATTTTCGCGAAATAGTAGTATATGGAAGGCGAGAACGTTTACTGCCCGATTTTGCACATTTTAATAGAAATATATTTTGGGTTAAGATAGCGAATTTCGTTGGCGTGTTTCACATTGAACTCGTCAAGCAATATAAATTTACATAACCAAAGGTATCAAACTGTAATATTTTCATTTGAAAAAATATTGGCAAAATGATTATTAGTGGGTTTGCAGTTGAATAGCTGGACAGGCTGGCATTATCCCGCAAAGTTGTAGATGAAGTTGAGTGATACTAACCGACGTCGAAAACTCCATCCTCCTATTGAAACTCAAAAGACGGTCCGCGAATTATCTGAGAGGGCGATAATCAGTTATATTTCGACACTAAATATCCAAGCCCAGAATAATTAAACAATGGGTTCCTCAAAGAGGTCTCCTTTCCTTATATTATTAAATTTCTTTCTATCGAATTTCGCTTCCGCACTAGAAGAAGTTTCATTTTTCCCATACGCAGACGATTGGCTCTTATGGCATCGGACAATGACATTGATGACTTATGTTTTAAAGTGCATGGCTATTTCTCGGATCTTTCCAGCGCCTTCACTGCGAGAAACCTCTCGCTCTCCCTACAAACCCCTCTGCGAAGTTCTGTCACCCCCATTGCAGTCACTGAGATGGAGTTACCACGTGAGACTCCCAGATACGTAGGCACAACTTGGTTATGGATATTTATGGATATTTGAGCAGGTTAAACTCCTACTTGTCCAGAATGACCCAAACATACTAAACGTGTCTCCTATTTGTAAAGAGATTCCTCACAAAGACCCAAAAACCCACTCATATAACAGCCTTATCTCTCCAGTCTAACCTCGTCAACAGTACGTTTCTTGGGCCTCCCGTTAGATGATCTCGATGAAAATTAGTGGTAGTGAACGATAGCTGCTACAAAAACAAAATAACTTGAATTTTTGACTTTAAATTTCATTTTCTTTCTACCATCAAAAATTTAATACCCAATTCTCTAACACCCTGTAAATGTCTATGCGTGTCTAGATTCCATTAGGCTGCTACAAATAATCGTTACGGGAATTATCCATTGAAAACCATCTCAGCTTTAAGCGAGTTCATTTTCCTAAAGGGTCCCTTAGTTATCGGTGGTTGAAGACAAACTTTGTACATACGTTAGATACGCCAATTGTCATTCCGCTGTCATCACACTGATTGCATTGTATTAAATTATTTGAGCCTGTCATTCACATCATTGCATAGGTTTTCTCGCTCAAATCAGTTCTATACATACTTTTTTTTTATTATTAAGCTTCTATAGACATGTTGAAAATGTTTGCTTCATCCTATTAGTTACACACCTTTTCCGCATTTGATGAAAAAAGAGAAAAAAGTTACACTTTTACATTCAAGCGTACAATGAAGTTGTAAATACTTTCACACATCGTAGACAAAACCAGAGTGAACGAGGATTTGAAAGATTTACATTTTTTCACAATGAGGGAGAGCAGGGAACAATTCATAAGGGTATTGCTTTTTCAGAAAAGTACAGAATTTGTTTAGGAGCTGGTGCGAGTGGATCCCAAACGTTTGCTTAAATTTGTTAAACATTTCTTGACTTTACTTCGACTTGACTTTAATGCTACGAAAATTCATTAGGCAGATAAATATGTGAACAGATTTACCGTTGCAACAAGAAAGTGACAGTGATGGATTTGCAATAAAACTAGGCTAAATATAAGGCCAAATGGTCAAAGACTGGCCATAAAAAAATCGAAAAAAAATCGAAGCCAAATTTTGACTAGCAGCCATTTGGTGGCCAGCGCACAGAATTCGAGCAAAAAAAGAGGAAACACTAAAAACAGAAAGCAACATTTTTTATGAGACTCTTCTCTTAGTCATCTACCGCCATTTCCATTAGACAAAAACATAATTTTTGCTATTTCTTCATATTTTTTTTTCTTTTTGCATTGGCTCAGCTGCTGCATATAACGCCAGTTCATTCTTGCTAGAAGCTTAAGCAAAAAAAAAAAAAAGAGGAAACAATAACAAAATATGTATGCTGGCAGAAATCATTCATAAATTGCAAAAAAAAAATATAGTAGAAAGTAAAGGCTAATGGTGGAAGGCAGGCTGTTGCGTTCATTGGGTGGAAAAAAAAACAGCCACACCGCCCAAAAGTGGGCTACAGTATTTTTGGCAAATTACTAAAAGGTTGAGTTTCAAAGCAGTACGAAATAAGCTGTGATATATCACAGATATGAATGAACTCTGTTTTGCGCGAGTTTGCTGCTAAAAAGGTTTGAGGAAAAATTGTGCGTCACATTTGTTTTTTTTTTCTTTTACCAAAATGAAATTTCGCTTTTGCGTATATTCGAGTGTATTTTACTTAGCCGGCACATGTGATGCATAAATCTCATAAGCAGTGAATGGTTAGCATTGCAAGCCGCTCAGTGGTTAGTCGCAAGAGACGCACACAGCATCTATTCGTTTGTTTGAAAACCCAGCTGCGCCCTTAAATATATTTTCATTTCAAAATTTTTTCAGTTGCGCCTTCCTATTCTTAACAGCTCAAGAGTACACCTACTTCACGCATACTTTTGCACTAAATTTTACTGATTCTGTACTTCATTTTACTTTACTGTTTCTTGTCTTTTTTTTTTTGTTTTGCGCAACAATACAATGCTATATTTCAGCAGTGCCTTGCCACTCCTTTTTATTATTTACATTACCAGCTGTAAGGCAAAATTGCACACGAGTACCAGAAAGAACAACAGAGCAGATGTTTATGTGTATTCTAGGGTGCCTCAATCTTGGCAAAAAAAAAAAAAGATTATGTTTCTCTATGAGAATCATACAAGTAGTTATAATCTGCAGAATTATTTTCAATCAGTTTTTATACTAAGGGCGGCAGAATACTGAGATCTTTACTTCTGCCCAAAACGCCTGTTCGAGTCCCTGAGGAAGACAATAAGACCCTTGATAGCCGTATGCCCAACAAACAAAGGATCAGATGGATACGCTCCTAGGAACTCACCTTTAACGTATTGAACAATCTAACCGTCCTTCAGACATAGTCGACATTCTGTTTCTACAGACAGACATATTCTGTCCATGGGCGAACGCAAGCCATTGCGGAAAGTGAAGTAGCCTGGGAGAGGAGCAGATCAAGGTAAAAAGTACACAGAAGGTGGCGCAGATTGTGGTGCCGCTAAATAAATCTTGAATAGATTTTGTTTACAAAAATCGTTTTTGTATGGATTGTGCCAATCGTGTGTCTTCCATCCAACATATATAATAACTTGTTTCCTCCCAGTGTTCTTCAACGATAAAGCAGGTGTGACGTCACAGCCAAGTTACTCTCCCGAATTCCAGATTTATCAGCGCTATCTTGTATTCTATCATTCTTGGAATCAGCCTTAGTTAATGTGCATCCCCTCTATCAAACCTAAAGCAGAAGAGCTTTACCAGCTAAGACCACCCACCGCCCGAAAGTACTAATTTTGCTTTAAGTTTACTCATCCCTGTACTATCTTCTTGGGTGTAGACCGGCAGAGAACACAGAAGGGATCAGACTTCAATAGAGTTAAAGAAAGTTTCGAGGTTAAAAAAGGAGCGGCCACGAAAGCAGTAAAGGCGCGAAACCGGTGTAGTCTCGTTCGAAATCTAAAAAGAAGTACCGTTAAGAGAGTATTTAAGGGAGTTGGGATGAAGAGCATAAAGTATGAATCTTCGTAGAATTTTTTTTCATAGGATCTACTATGATACCACGGATTTGCCGTGACTTTTTGTATTTCGCTGTTCATACGAGTTTCGCTGAGTTTTTGTATGAATTTTGACAAATTAATTAGTGAAAAATTATGCACTACTTTATGAGGACTTATTTAGGGCTATAATATACTATATTAGAAAATAGGTATTTATTTTTATTCCTACATTTGCGATAGAATGGCCTAGTCTTCATCTGATGAGGAACACATTTTCAAAAATTCAAATTGCAATCTCAAAACTAAACTACGCTGAAAAAGACACCAATTGCTATTGATTGGTGTGAATATGGGTGCGAATTCCGTGTTCGCTATGAATGAGAAATATTAAAACGACACACGCGAAACCGAACGAAGGACGAAGTTTTAAAAAACAGAAGTCTAAAATAAAATGGTGCTTAATATATTGATTAAGTTATGCCATCCATTGGGTATTCACGCGGTTAGGCTGAAAATAGTCTCTGACCCTTTCTGCGCAGCTGTATGGAGGAGGATGAGGGGGATTCATCTTGTCATTTTCTGCTCAGCTGCCCTGCATTTGCGAGACTGAGGTTCAAGTACCTAGGCTCGTACTTCTTTAGCACTCCAGAAGACCTTTCTGGAGTGGAGATTGGTAATTTGCGTGACTTCATTCGGGGCACGCAACGTTTCTCAGGTTAATCTTTCCTGACTTTCCGATTCACGTTACCGTTCATAAATTAGGTGGTATCACAACGGACTCTTACTATGTCTAAGTGAGTTCCCTTTGGGGAACTACCACAGTAACCTAACCCTATGCCATCCATCATTCCTCGACAATCCCAGCCTGGGCCTGGTCCTTATAGTCTCGCATAACTAAGGGAAGATTTGTGAAAATCACCGCTGTTGTACACCTCAACAATAGGCGGTGAATATTCTAAACCGATTTTGCTTCTCCGCGTAAGACACAGAACACACAAACATGTTAAGCTACCTATGGAATTGACTTGTTGTATTAAAAAATTTGGGAGTATTTAGATAAGAGGATCTAAACAAAAACACAATCAAGTCTCTACGATTTTCTCTATTAAGAGTAGAACCTGATATAGACTTAAAATGCTGCATCAATGATTTAATGATTTCGTACGAATTTGGACAACTCAGCAATTTCTTAGCCTTTTATCGTTCTTGTGATGCTTGAATCGATGAGCCCGGACAAGGATTAATACAAGAAATGTATCAGTATTGTACACTTAGCTAACTTCTCGTACTCGATATTCGATACTCTTTCACAATAGCGAATGTTGGTAGTTTTTCTATGGTCATTGCAAATGGCAACCCTCTGAAAACATAAAAGATGCTACTCACAATGAAAATGAAGGTTAGGAATGTTCGGCTTGTCATCTTTTTGTACACTGATCTGGCGTACTGCGTGAAAAACTTAGAAAGTGGTATGGACTAAAAAAGTTTAGTTACGTTCGCTAAATACGTCGCGAGTGTAGGAAGCTATCAAAATGTACGGTTGGTATTGATCTACAATATATTTAGCCTCGCTAAAAAAGCGACTGAAAAATCTGTAACACTTTAGAGCCTCAAAGTTTACGCGACAATCCAAAAGATAATCTCGTTCTCAGTACTTTGGTGAGTGTGATCGCAGGAACGGTATTTAATAACAGTCTGCCTCAATAAACAAAACTTGATAACCAGACTACGGAGCTAATCTTACGGAGTGGTTTCGGCACCTCTTCTGTTATACTTGCCGAGAGTCGAATATTTTCGTTAATGCCACACAAAACGTGATTAATTTTTTTTTGTAAGTAATAGACTCGGTCTAAAGGTCTGTTTGGAAAATGACGAGAATATTTTCCATTACGTACGTCGGCTAAGACACATCGTGTTCACCGAGATGATCGTCATAGATGGTAATCCCTTGGAGCTCAATATAACATTCCTTCTTTTTCTCCGCCTGGTTGAGTTGGCAGCGGAGAATATTTACGGAAATCATATGGCTACAGTGGGCCAGCGTCTAAATGCCTGCAAATAGAGAGTGACCCTCCCCCACAAAAATAAATACATAAAATATATTTTTGTTTTCATAATATTTATGTTTTGGTAAATTTGCTCGCTTCCACAGAATATGGAAAAATAGTGAAACCAGAAGGATTGTTAATGTTACGTTTCCATGTCAGATCATTTGGGCTTTGGTTAAGCTTTTAAATTTTCTTAAAAAATGCATAAATATTTTTTCGATAATTTCATGAGTAGATAACTACCTACATATTTAATGTTTGAGTTCGGGATAATTTCGACACTAGTTTTGTATCATTAGGAAATCCGTCTAAAAATTGTTCTGAACTACATTTAAATTGATCCCTAACTAGTCACGAAATCATCCCAATCTAGACACGAATAATTTCGTATTTCAAAATTTATTTATATTCGACAAACCGTTCACTTTCGGCTAACGGCTCACCAGCGAGTAGTCTGAAAATCGATGGCAGATACTCACAATAAATTCATAAAAACTTCATTATAGTGGAAACCGAGCTTCGATTTATTGAAACGATCAATAGTTTATTGAAAGAAAACAACTAGTCGAAAAACCGAAAATGAACAGTTAGTCGACTAGCTGTTTTTGATCGGTTAGTCGAAAAAATCGAACGGAAATGGTTAGTCGATTGTGTGAAGTCGACCATTTTCTTAAACAATTATTGTTAATCGATTAACCGATCAGTCGACTAGTAGATTAACAAGAGTTTAATAATTTAAGTCTCAAAACAACAGTTTTCGATAACTTCAAAATCAAGGCAAATACGTAAAAGGTAGTAAAAGTAGTACAACAACAAATATGCTAATTTTTTTGCATTTGTCATTTTAAAAACATGTCAAGAATTTATATCGCAAGCTAAAAAGAACAATCATAAGGTTAGTAAAAATTTAAATTTGACATTTTAAGCTGTAAGATTAAAAAAGCAATAAAGCTGCTCCAGTAACACCATCTTATATGAATTCGCTTTGATCGATTGCATGATTTTCTCTTATAATATTTAAGACTCTACTTTTTGTGCAAAAATGAGTATTTGAATAAAATCCTATTTCGAAAATTTCATTGGAAAAATTTAACATTCAAATTTAAAAATATATTTTTCCGCATTTTTATTATTGGTTTTACACTAGAAGTTTATTTTGTTGCGACACCTTAATGAATATTTTCAGCTAAAAGCGCCAGCAGTTGTAGGTACTTCGTATACCCTTTACAACATTACCTACGAATATTTTCTGCCGCCAGTTGCCACTAACAATGCTGTGTGGCTTTCGCGTAGCATCGCTCAGTTTGATATTTCGCAGAATGTACCGCAGGCTTTATGAGCTGACATGTTGTGGTCGTTGTCGCAGTTGTTTTTGTTTTTGTTTTTGTTATTGTTATTATTTATGTTTTTTCCTTTTTTATTATTTACGCTTTTTATCTCGTTTCTTTTCGCTCATAGCTTAGCTGCTAATACTATTGTTTTTGTTGTTATTGTTGTTACCGCTTAGCATCTTCTTTTACTGCAATGTCACTGCTTGCTATTTGGCGTAGTCATCGCATGCGGCTTTTCGTCTTGATAAAGGCAGGCGTTGACAACACTGATGACTTTGCAGATAATAATGATGACAATATTTCAATGTTGATGATGATAAAAATGTTATGTTTCTTATTAAAGTATTTTTTGTTGTTGTTGTTGTTTTTTTTTTTTTTTTTGCGCTATTGTGCCACATAATGTTGTTCAGTGGAACATGAAAAATTGCTGATTACGATAATGTATAGTACAAGGTTCATATTTCCCTTAAGCATGGAAGGAAATGTCATATTTTGTATTCCATAATTTTGTGCGATAAATTTAGTAGAGCGATTATTTAAAAATATTGTTTTTTATTTATTTATGGATAAAAGAAAAAAACAAATGCCTGTAGTATTCTTCGGTGAGGTGTACGAAATGCTGAAGTGCTGAAGTTTTTGTTATTATTTTTGCTGTAGCAGCATAAAAAATTCCCCCCTTTTATATGCACTTTTATAAATCTGGTCTAGAGTGAACTTGTCTGCTTATTTGGCTTTAAAAACGTTTATATATACTTTACATAGATTTTGGTCCTACACAAAAAAAGCTCATTTTTTTCTTTTCTTTTTTAGGCAAAGCCAATTACTCAACCCAAGTGAGGAACCTGGCCACTCCCCCTCCAAGTGTGTTGTGATTTATTTAACTAGCGGTTAGGGGTTTTTTGTGATTTAATATACTTCCACTAATAAGATTCCAAAAGAGTGTTGAAAATGATTCATCTTTATTTGAATTGAACACTGGTTATAAGATTACAGAACTGTTGCTCTTTATTCCATTTATTTGTTTTTCTTTTTTTTTTTTTGTATAAAATTCTTACCTACCAGCGGGTCCAGTTTTCTAACTTAGGATTTCTTTTCCATTACCATTTCTTCTCAACTGTAGCCTTACATTCCATACACCAACTACTTAGACAGAACTTCGAAGGTTCCAATTCATATTCTGGGTACGTCGGTAGATTTTAAGCATTGCGACATAAAGTTGCCTGATTCACGACACCCACTCATGCGCTGGCTTCTTGTCATAGGTGAATTTACTAGAATTAAGAAAGATTCTCCAGACCTTTCTCATAAAATAATGTTAAATGGGGTAAGATCGACGTTAATAACCTAGGCATTATACCGTCTGAGTACTTTTTGTTTCAGTCTCTACAAAATATATCTTGATAGTAAAAAATTGGCCGACCAAAAAGCTACACCTGATCAGGTTTTTCACTGACAAACCACAAAAGTTCTAAACCGATGGAATTATGTATATAGATAATTGGAAAAGAATAGCATGTGAAATGTGGTAAGTTTGTTACAGTTTTATGTGAGTTATATCTCATTCGCGTCCACGCTTGAAAGTTAACAGCATGCAAATAATTTTTTGTTACATATTTCAACTTTGAATCAGAAATTTTTTGAAAAAGTTATTATCTACTCTTTACTTTTCTGCATGTGTGCTTATTTATAAATTTTATTAAAATGAAGATTTAGTTACTATATGTTTGCATTTTATATGAACCTTACCAAACCAGACCATAAATGAGGTTTTCACTCATGCACCACATAGCGGGCAAACAAAAAGTCTTCAAAATACTGTGAAATTTGTTATTTGTTGTTTTTTCTTAAATTAAATGTATGACGTTTTTGTATCTTCTTCAGTGCTATAACTGGTTGTTTTAAATTCAAAACACAGCTTCGATGATTGTAGAAATAATATCCGATCCGTAGTCACAGTAAAGATGAAGTCGACATTAAAGTTAGTAGAAATTAAAAAAAAAATAGTTTTCAATGGGATGTCTTTCAAATATAGCTGCAACTATCTCGACTATGACAAAGGGGCATTGTTTTAAACTTCACAAGGCTGTTTATATTTGCACTAAGTTGAACCATAAATATGGAATTTCTGAAAAATGGACGGAATGGTTTTTTATACAATGTCCGGGCATACTTTTTTAATATCATCAGGGATTTTCTATGCTAGCGCCCTCTAGCGGATAAATTTTTAGTAAAAGTACCTTTCTTTGCACACACATTATATGATTCTAATTTCAGTTAAATTTGTTCAAAAACAACCGAAAAGTATTTACTATTGCACCAATATCATAAATGTAGGGCCATAAAAACAAGGTTTTTGAATAAATCGAGATAAATAGCGCCACCTAGCGGCTCCAATTTTCACAAAAGCATTACTCCTCGCGGCCGCCGTAATTGAGTGTGTAGGATGTAGGTACTCGGATGGTGGGCCCCGGATTAAAATTATTGCGGTCAGGTGACGGCGGTAGGCAGTGGCATACCTCCGAGTGTATTTTTGCTATGAAAACGATTTCTAATAGTTATTTGTCGTTACACTCTTATTATTCGTTTCTATTTTTATTAAAATCGGATCCAAAATAGAGATCTTCTGAATAACTCGCTTCTGGTGCCACCTACCGCATTTATTTTTTACCACATTTGTTTAGCTCGATTTATGCGCCACCTAATGGAGGTCCGTGGCATGAGCCTAGAGAATATACTGCCCAAATTTTGTAGAAATCCGTTCAACGATTTTAGATGGTAAAATTGTAGAAAAGTCCTGCCTGCATATCGAAATTTTTGTTTAAAGTATAACCGAAGGCGATGTACCATTTAGGGATTTTTGTCTTCATATTTGTCTAGGGCCTTAGCAGGTGATTAGATAGAAATCTCGGGCATAGCGTAAGGTATATTTTATAAAACTATTAAAAGACAAAATACCCATTTTCATAAAAAACTTTTATAATAATTTTTCTGTAAATAAAATTTGTATTTTATTTACTTATTTTTTTGTTTGTGTGAATAAGTTCAACTGAAATGAAAATGAAGGCCCGTTGTACGGGTAAGAACGGTGAATTCGCTTTAGCTCTAAAAAAAAAGCCATACATGATTTTGAGACAGGCTATAGCTGGATATAAATTCAATTTAGGATTTTTAAATGAAAATCTGTAAAAAACATATTTTCAGTGAACGATGTTTTTTAGTTTATGTGAACGTTTTTTTTTGAATTTTTTGTAGACCTTTTATTCACATGGCAGATCTTTGAAATATATACTTATACCTAAATATCTGCATACTATAAATTAAAGTAGACTCCTAGCACAAATTTTCAAACATATTTTTTGCTTCTGAAATTCCATTTCGGTCATGCATTTCGCAAACCTCTACCATACGCAATTGTTTAACCATTAACTAATTTAGAGAGATGTTTATATTTTTATTTGCATTAAGTTTACAGCACCGTAGCACCGAAACAAATTTCAACCAAATGTCATAAATATCTAATTAAACATTAAAAAAAAAAAAAAAAAACAAATAACAAACTGTGCGCACAAACCATAGCCAACCAAATAAAGTTTGCGATGTCGCACATAAAGTTTGGTTAAATATGTACTGTTATAAATTTAAGCTATGTATATATGTACATGCCACATAGCCATAGCCGCACATGAACTTTATGTTTTGAGTCTTCGCAATGAATATGGACCGCTTTTTGGCAACACAAATACAATAGAACCACTGTCACCAACCTCAGGAAAATGCAAATACACAAATATCAGTCAGAATATATTCACACCTTCATATAAGCTTAGTGAGAGAAATGGCCCTCTGGGAAAATATGTAGCTAACATTGCTATTGTTTTTAGAAAGGTACTGTAGGCCATAAACTGAGAATGTCATATGTTTGGCCTGAAAAAGATTAGAAATTGGTGAGCTTTTTTTTTAAATATGTAACAGTTCTTTCTGGATAATAGACTCAGGATTTTACGCAATTTTTAAAGCTATACGAATTTCTTCATTAGAGCGAGATATTCCCACACGAAGAAATCATCGCGGATGCCCAATATCGCGGAGAGTGCGCCATATTTTTGTAAAAGGTAAAAGAGGTTGTTTGTCTCTCAAGATCATCTTATGAGAATAAGATATATAAAGACAATTATATTTTATGCATGAGATAGGGTTACGGCCTGCTTGAAAAGTAAAATTTAATGAAAATATATACAAACGATGTCAAACGGTTCGTTTTGCTGAAGAAGAAGAAGGAGAAGAAGAAGAAGGGTTGCCACCTTTTTTAGAAAGCAAATTTAATTTAATCATACACAAATATATAATGTGTTAAAATAGGAGTGCCAAAATGTTCATCTCGGTCCAGGTGGGGTATATTCGCAAATTTTTTTGAGAGGGTTGCCACTTGTTATGTGTGACAGAAACCGAAATACGAAACGTCTGCTGCGTTTTTTTTTAGTATATTGATATTACGCACTATAAATGTATTAAATATAATTTCCATGAAAGACTTGTTTCTTACTTTGGTAACTCTAATACCCTTCTTGGCGTTTTATTTTCTATGGAAACGATCTGTGTGTGCGTCTAAACCAATCCGATTTCTCCAATAGGAATTGGGGCTTAAGAAATACTTTTTATTATTGGAGCGAACACATATTTTATTTTATGTAGGTTTTTTATTCATATTGAGGAAACCTTTACTCAATTGGGAGTAAATACCGCAATTTGAAAAAAAATTACGTCATAAAAATTAATAAATTTTGCTTGTTCTTTTTTGAGTAAAGAATGTTCTCCGCGTCCTAGAATTGAATCTCACGGATCAGGATAATGTATTCCTAGGGGTGGTAGCCGCCATTAAAAAAAATAGTAAATTGGTTGTTACCGCTTGTCGTACATTTTAAGAAGATAACCAATTACAGGTAAGCGGGCTCTAAGGGCCTACACATACCAGCTGTGCCGTCGAAAATAATCGGAGAATACCTGAATTTTCTTTTTCGGTTGCGCTGGAACATTTTGCTAAATGGCTTATATGGGTACTACAAATATAACGGTAGATGGACGTGGTATGGAGACACTGGCGGTCAATCCGCTTATCTCAGGTCTACTGTTAAAAGGATTGACAAGTCAATTAAACGGTCGCTAGATTGAAATTACAACTCTTTACATTTTGGTGATTATAGCCGAGCATTCTGCACTGGAAGTCCATGCAGTGAGACTTATATGCGGTATATGTATTTTGTAGCAGCTGTTTGTAAATTGTTAAAATAAATCAGCTTTGAATCTACTTTTCGGCTGTTCTGCATTCGCTAGGCTAAGATATAAAGAATATAAATCGGTTATCACTTTTTATACACGCCATTGGAGTCTCTCAGGTATTAATTGCTTGCGGAGATTTCTTTTTAGCACACAGCAATGTTGGACGTGCATAGAAGTTCTGTGCCCCTGACCACAGGAATCTCCGAATGGGTTACCTAGGACCAAATCTCTCTTGATATAAAGGTGGACTAGACGGCAGCTCTTCGCCTTTTACTTCTTGTAAGCACAAACTAAGATTGGCTTTCATTCAAAATGTAAATATCAGGAGCGCAAATAAAATCAAGGTTCGATTATAGAAGGTATTGGTCACTCGTAAATATCGACCGCTACTCCATAACTTCGGTGGTCAGTATTATGACAATAATTTTTGCTGTAGATGGAGGAATGAAAAAGTGGAAAACGAAAAACACTATCTCCGCTACTGTCTCGTTCTTGTAAACACCAGAGAGATTTCGAAACGATTTAAAGAAACTTGATTTACTCATCGGAATAAAAAAACAGCGTATACTTATATCGACGAGCCATATACATTTGTATATCGTAATATTTCGATATTTAGATTCCCTAACTTTTTTAAATTTTTTTTATCATCTGTGACGTCTATTTAAATATGAGGTACACTACATACTTAAACAATAAAAAAAAAACTCAAAATCGATAGCAACTAGGAAAAGTAAGTGGTTACCCTGACCATATCAGCAATAATATACTATCTGTTTATCAAAATATCAAATTTTTTCAAAACCTATGAGTGAATTTTCTCGCAGCGATCCATCCGTTGGGCAATGACAAGTTTACGGGCAAAACTAATAAGTCTATAATAGTCTTCTTTCATTATAGAAAAAATAAGTCCGAAAATTTTTGTGAAAATTGTACATCTGCTACGCCCCCTACAATAGTGGTGATCTGATTTAAATAAAATTTAGTATATAGCTTTATATTATATAATATCGAAAATTATAGAAATCGGATAAAATCCACGCCACGGTAATTTACACAAAATTAAAAAACTTCCATTTTTATGTAACTATGAAAAGTAATTCGCTTAAATTTTATACGCATCTTTGGGTTAATGACAAAAAATTGTGAAAAATAGGGCTGGTACTACTCACTTTAGGAAAAACATGTATATCTCCGAAACTACTATATCAAATTGTACAAATTGGATACGCACTATAGATTTGAACTTAGTAAGCATAATTTCGAAAATTATAGAACTCGGAAAAACCCACTCCCACTTCTCATATAACGGCAATTTACCAAAATAAAAAAATCCGATATTTTAGTAATCATAAAAGGTGGTTCAAAAAAGTTCGATATGTTGTATTGAATTGGAAAATGGAACAGCTAAGTAGTTTAAAACAAAATTTTGAATATAAATGTGTCACTACCTAATTAAAATTAAGAGAAAATAGGTGCATCTCAGCAACTTCTAATCAAACTCTGTCAAATTTGCGATATTTTTATTAAATCTTAGCAAAAGCATTTACTTGAAAAGAGAAATGAGAAAAAAGCGAAATAACTTATTTTTGTTACATATTAATAAAATAAAAGTCGCTTAAATTTTTGAAATAATGAGTATTATGCTTGGTTTACATTATGTCAAACGATTGACAACAAAATATGACACGAATTGCCAACATATTTAAATTTTATAATTTTGCATTGGTGTCAAATCGAAATAAGACAAAATTTTGCGCTGGTTTTGATTCAATTAACAACACTTGACGTCAAATCTGACCTTGGGAAAACCAAACATTATTATAACTGGATTTATGCAATCATTATTGTTTACTTGAAATAAAAACATGGGCGGGGCATACAAAGTTCGGTTTCCCCTGAGCTTAGACTTTTCTTTGCTTCTTTTAAGTTTGTATTTTATTTATGTTAAATGAAAGATTTACTTTGATCTTACATACCTTTTTTTTGAACTAAGTAAAGGTTTCGGTTTCACGACTTTTGGTCGCAGTTGACTCACTGTCACTCGGTGGCAATCAGAAAAAAGAAGGCTTAAAATGATTTTCCTCAAGTACATTGAAAAAAGTAATACACATTTCTTTCTAAAAGTAAACGACTGCGAAGTGATTAGTTTCCATTTGGGTAGGTCTGAATTTCCCAATAAGAGCGGTTTGCTCAAAACTGTGGCAACAAAAAGGTAACTGCTAACGCCAGACAATGCAGAGAGAGAGCGTAATAAACACCGAGGGCTAAAAGCGGAAGAGGCACTTGAATAGAGCGGCGAGTGGGACACATGGTGGCAATGGCGACAAATAAATATGTGTTGGAGAAAAGTAAGTGAAGCCTGACACGCTTGCCAACACACTCACACACACATGTAAATATGTCCTTTGCCAAAGCAGACTCAAACGGTCGGACGATGCAGACAACTTGAGTACAAGTGCCCGCATATGCGCAAAGGAAAAAGGGATCTGAAACGACTTTGGGCATATGTGTTACATATTTAGTGAGGCTTTATTTACACCTCAGCGATGCGACAGTGACTGACTGAGCGTCTCAGCTGTACATATGTATGTACATATGTAACGACGTCTGAGCATGTGTGTGTGTGTATGTGTGTGTGACTGCGCTTTAAGGATGTGCATGTAATTCGAATACTTTCATCATAGCCAGCAAACGTTTGACTTAGCTGAGCGACAACTGTCTGACGGCTTTCCACTGTCTACGGCCGCCTTCTCCTCCACACCCACGTATTTTAAGTTTCCTTTTGCATTGACGTTCTCTGTCGGCATTCGAGGATAAGCGCAAGCAAATAAAAATCAAAGGCTTGCCATACAAATTCAGCGTTATACACATGACGACGAAGACTGGTGAAAGCAAGCTAAAAAAAAAAATTGAGAATATGTGTGTAAAAAGAAAAAATCTCGCAAAGATTAAAAAAATGCGCAAAAGCGTAAAAGGACCGACAACTAAGTGTAGAAAGACGTTAGCGACGGTGCAACATAACGGAAGTACCGACGTGTCAACAAACTTCTCATGTTTCGTATTTGCCATTTTATTCCAACACTTCTACATGCCTGAACTGCAGAAGCACACACACACACACCTACACAGCTGTTGTACACATACGCAGAAATGTCGGCGGTATTTTTCTTCTTTTTTTTTTTTTGCTTTTTTCTTCTTTTTGCTATACCGTAGATTTTTAGTTTATTTAACGCTTGCTGCTGCTGTTATTGTCGTGGCAAATTTCCTCCATGGTTACTTAGCATAGCTCAACGGAGCAGCAGCAATTCCTTTGGCAGCTAAAGCAAACAGCATAGCTGCACAACGCCTTGAAATATGCTAAGGGATTTTAGATATTAAGCTGTGAAAAAATAAAATTAGCAAATAAGACTGGGGAGGGAGAGAGTCTCTGCCTGGCGTTTGATGGCAACAGTTAATACGATAACATAAATCCAGAGAAGAGAGAATGAAAAAGATACAACTGATGCTTACAATAAAAAAAGTAAATAATTCATTAAAGTGGGTAGAAAATAGTGGCTGCGATTGTTTATACAATTTAAGTGGACATTTAATAATTGTTTAAAATTGCGAACAAGACATAATGTACTTTAATGGGTATAATTTATTTTGTTTTATTCAATAACAGTAGGCACCTGCAGCGGGATTATTAAACTAGCTACGCAAGAATTCCTCAACTAATTATTAAATAAATAGGTAGCTTGAATATAAAAGGAGTGATATGCAATTTGTTAGTTCTGGTTTTGGGAGGCGTATGGAATTTTTTTTTTTTTAATATTGCGGCAATCTTATATATTATTTTTAATTAGTCTTTTTGTGTTATTCCTTTTTCTGCTCTCATTTGGAACGAAAATTAATAAATAATATACTGTTTCGTACTTCAAACAATACTCTATGGATTCTGCTGCATTTTTTTGGCGCTCCGTTTCCCAAAATCCAAATATAGTAAAATACTTATCTAAGCCTCTCCATGCTAACTTATTATTAATTTATTTCCAATGTAGCATTCTGTTAACTTAAACACGAAAACCTCAATTGGGCAACTCGGTCGTATTATAAGTTAAAAGAGGCATGAGGGGGGAATTCGTGAGACCAAAATTGTGCTATTTATGTCATTTAGTATTCGGTATTTCGTCCTCATCTCAAGCCTCTAAATATGAGACTTTCAATTAGAGACATGTTTAGTGACATGAAACGAATTCGGCTTTCAGTATGATATGTTCCAGGTAAAGATGCAAAATATTTTATTATATATTTTTCAAAATTTTTTGTCTACAACATTGTTGCTCCTTAAAAAGCTAAAACAATATGGTTATTATAAAAGGATTGAAATTACCCGGTTAAGACTTTTATTTCTGTATTTTGAATAATTGATTACTTAAAATATGTAACTATAAACAGTCTATAAATACAGCTAATCGTCTCTATCAAAAAATGGCAGAAAATGGCAGAAAAGGTCAATAAATGTAAACAAATAGATGTTTATTTTCTTGAATTATTATTTTTTCTACAGAATTAAGGAAAGCATGTCGAACGACCAAGTATCAGATCGATAGCACATTTTTTTCAATTTCTCTGTTTTGTGATATGCTCAGAATCAGCTGACAAATTAGTGACTTTCCCCTATGCTGATGACCTGATGAAATTCATCACATTATTTCAACACATTTGACTTTTGCTGATTGATATTAGAATCTGATTTGATCTAATTGATTTCTGGTGTTTCGAAATAAGAAAACAGTTTTTGTCACAGGATAAAAAAGGCCAGACAACTTCTTTGTAATCTACATTCTGTCCCAATAGTCTCAAAATCGTTCTCACCACAAAAAAATCTCAATCGCATTAACTATAAAGAAAATAGTTTCCTTTAAATGTAGCTTTTTCTATGACAATTAAAAAAGCCCAACACCAAAACAGGCTTGCAAAGCTGCCTTATATTTACACGTTTATATAGCAATCCGCTTGCTCCAAGTCAGACGCCCGCTCGTAGCCGCACCTACTGCTGAACAGATGCTGCAGATCTTGGTGAGCTCTTTAACCGGAAACGTCGGAGTGACCCCACCAGGTTCGCTTTCTCACTTTATCTCACGCCCAGAGCGATGTTCGGGTGTTACCTAGAGGATACTTGGGTGAAAGCATTCAGAAGTCGTGAGCTGCCTGTGCCGCAGAAACAGCAGCATCGTTCTGACAAAAAACAAGTTCAGTTTTGTAGCACGGTATTATATTGTCCAGGAAAGTGAATGATTTTTTGGAAACCAGCTCCTAAGCAGGTGGCACCCTTTACGCTTAACTCTTTACGAGTTTTTTGTGTAACAACACAGTTCAAAACTTTTAAATATGTGCCAATGGGTTCCACCCAGATTCAAAAGAATTACCCCCATACTAGTTTATGCCAAGGTTTGTAGTCATCAAATGAGAACAGGCTTCTCTTAAATATTAAAAATATATAGTCATTTAATTCTCGGCGTACTTTTCCCAGGTCTTAAGTACACCATCGATGTAAGCAAAGGTTCGGTCACTTCAAATTTTCTGCCAATTCATGCACATACGTAGCTCTAGGGTTTAGCGAATGCAAAAATGAAATGCTTACTTACAAAACTTTATTGGCATTTTGTTGATTGCATTGATTTCACTAACTGCGCTGCCTAATGATGGGATGGGTGGCACTCTAGCAATAAGGTAGCTTAGCGGTAAAACCCACAAATACACGCACGCACGCATTCAGGCAGCCGGGCACCCAGGCAAGTTCCAAATGCACAGAGGCAAGTGAATGTGTTTGGAAAAAGTTTGTTGTTGTTGCTGCCGGTGCATTGCTAAATTTGATGCAGCGAACGTGCCACTTGCAACGCCCACGCGCACAAATCATTGCGTGCCAGTGCCAGTAGGCTTGAACAGTTGGCGGTTGACAATTTGTATTTTTTTTTTTTTGTTTTGCATGCTCAGAACACACCCACAAGCACGCCCAGCCGGAGCTCGCTGGAAGAAGGTAGACACACAGTATTTGCAAATATTTCTAGCGGCCATTTAACTGTCAACGCTCAACGATTCCAGTTACAAATGAGTATACGAATATATTGGATTGAGTTTGTAGTAGAATGCTTACAAATGTATCTACATACATATATGTGTGAGTGTCTGTGTGTATTTTGCATGTTTGCCCAAACACTTGAAGTAGAGTCAACCTGCAACGCACGTGAGTGAATTCGCTTCCATCAAGAGGCCAGTGCACTGCTGCTGCTGCTGCTGCTGCTGCTGCAGCGGCCACTGACGCAGTGCTCATAGAAAACTGCGTGCGTTTTTTGCATTAACAGTACACCAACTGTACACAAATAAATCTACACACACACACACACACACTAAGGTATGTATGTACATTTGTGCATGCAACAAAATTATGGCATGACGAAGTGCCAACGTGCAACATGGGCTATGCCAGCGGGCGTTGGTGAGAATTTGCATTGGAAAAACTTTTTATTGTGGAGTTTCAGCAGCATCTGCATCTACTGCAAATTTTGCAGATTTGCGTCCTATATGCCACATACATCTAAACTTTCATATTTGCAAAGTGATTTTCCAACTGTTCGCGTTCACTTCTGTCACTGTCACAGCTAAGCTGCAGCACTCCGTGTTGCGTGGGTATGCCGGGTGGTCCAAAAGTAGCTATATTTTTTTTAATGATGAACATGTTCCTTTTCGAAATCTTTGAATTCAGGCAGTGATGTACCAAATGAGATGAAATTAAGTTCCTATGTGATGTCGATTAACATAGCGTTATAGATAATGATAAAAAATATCGATATTGATAACGACAAATATGCCGATAACTGTATTGACGATGATAATGGTGTCGAAAAGGAAAATTTTTATCAATAATGGCATATGTATATTGTTGTTTTCGTACCAAACGAAATTTTTAAAATTTTCATATAGCAATTGTACTATGAAGAAATTTTCAATTCATACAAAAACGAGAATCGTATGTACCTACATTTAATAAATAAATGCGAATAGAAAATTTGAGTGAAAGAAGAATAAAATTACGAATATTGATAACAATAAAGCTACAGACGTCGCTCAACTTTAGCAAATAGATATCGATAACATAAAAATAACGATATCGATAATTATGTTGAATAGAAATTTTATGAAGATCATACCGCAACAGGTTTTGTATAAAGTCTTTCCCATATATGACTTCAAAATTAATTAAAAACTTTAAAACTAGCTTCCTTTAGTTTGTTCAATTACATTTTATTGGTTTTGCGTTTTGATTCTGTTTCATTGTATATCAGTTTTTTTTTTTATTGGCGTGTTTGCAAAAATAGAAAGAAGAAAAAGCAACAACAGTATACACAACTTAATTGGCTCATCTCGATTAGGCTTTGTCTTAATGAGTATAAGCTAGGGGACGTGAGTTCGAATCCCTGCAAGAAGTCTGATGAAAATATGTAGTGATCACCAAAATGGCTATAACTTCTACCATTGCTGTTTTTTCAATTATTCTTCCTATTAAAAACTGGCTCATAAAACTGTTGTTTGATGTTTTATATTATTTTATTTTACTTCAATTTTTTTCAACTTTTATATCAATCCAATCAAAAAAATTTGCATTCATTTTATTTAATTTTGTTTCATTTTAGTCTTTGTTCTTTTCTTTATTTGATTTAATTTTTCGTACTGCTTTTTTTTTCTTTTGCTTATTATACTTTATTATATTTAATTCAATAACGACTCATTTTATATTTTTTTTGAGTTTTTGTTTTTAGTTTTACTTAATTTGTTTGATTTTGCTTTGCTTGTTTTAATTTGTTTAGTTTTATTTTGTTTCATTTTAATTTGTTTTTTTTTTTTTGTTTCAATAAAATATTTTTTTTGCATTTGTGGTTAATTTAAGTGCACTTTTATTTATTTTATTATATATTTTTTTTTATATTTTTAAATTGTATTTTAGTTTATGGTACTTTATTTTATTTTGCTTATTTTATTTATTTATTATTTAATTTTTTATTTATTTTTTTATTGTATTTTGTGTCATTTTGTTTTATTTATTATTTTAATTTTATTATACTTTATTTCTTAATTTTATTTTATTTGAGTTGATTTAATTAAATATTACCTTGTTTTATTTCATTTTATATAATTTCAGTATGTTTCATTCTTCTTTAAGCTTACTATTTCCTAAATTTATTTTCTGTTATTTTATTATATTTAGTACGATTGCCTTATATTTGTCTCTACTTTATTTTTGTAATATTTTTTGCAATATTTTTGGATATATATTTTGAACTGCATTTTTCTGTTTTATTTTTTTTTCAATTTTCAATTTTTGTTCTTCTAATTTTTTTTCTGTTCCTTGTTTTTATTTCACATTCTTCTCTTTTGTTTTCGATTCTTCTTTTTTGACATTTTCTTCTGTTTCAGGAAGAACCCTAGTGTCTGTTATCTACTACGAGCCAGAGCCAGGCACTCTTAGATGTAGTGAAGAAATGCTTCCCCACTGTCCACGAGATGGCAGCTCTGACATAGTGTATTGGGATACTGGGATGCCCAACTTCGCCGCATGTTCGACAATCGGCCAGTGTCCTTTCTAAAGATTTGTTTAATATTTTTCCTTGTATTTTCAGTTGTTTTCTCTTCTCATAGATTTTCTTTCCTTTCGAGTTCCATTTTTTCTCTTATTTTAATTTTTTGCGCTCGCTTCCTTTTCTACTTTTATTTTCTTTTTCTCTTATTTTTTTCTTTTAATCTATTTTTTTATTTTATTATGTAATTATTATATTTTCGTATTTCTTATCTTATTCTTTCTCTTTTAATCATTTTTTGATATTTAATTTAATGCTCTTTATTTTTTATTTTTTGCTTTCATTGCATTTTGCTGCTTTTTTCGGTGGCAGCTAAAGGGTTAAAACGTGCCACGAAAGAACTTCCCGCGATATTTTACTTGTCATAACCTTTCATTTCGCTCACATATATATGTATTTTAATAATTTTCTACATTCTTTTGAAAACAACTTGGGCCAAGACATGAAATCTTTAGTAGGCTAAACAAAAAAATCGAGCTAACTTTTGAAAATCCATCGATGGATGAGTGCACTTTCAGAAAATTCTTACAAAGTCCGGATTAGTTTCGGTTGTTTTATAGAATTATCTACAAATTTTTTATATAATTCTGGTTTTATAAAAATACGGACGTTCAAGTTATTTACTTTAACTTTTGTAATATTTCATTTAATAAACCATAATTTATAAAATCATATAATTTTTATTGGCATATTTTCTATTTACCTAATTTCTAAATTTGTTTTGTTTATTTCATTTCATTGTGTTGCAATTTTTTCTTTTTCAAAAGTAACTTGCACTTAAACCACCCTGTACATTTTGTTGCCTCACTGATGGGTGGTAGTTGACTGTCACACGGACGGACAGTGGTGCTTCAAGTTGCTTGCATGGGCCTATGAATAAATAAGCA
Organism: Anomoia purmunda; assembly: GCA_951828415.1. Lineage (NCBI taxonomy): Eukaryota > Metazoa > Arthropoda > Insecta > Diptera > Tephritidae > Anomoia > Anomoia purmunda. Next base: position 158,114,860 of record OX639993.1, read on the forward strand.
CATATATAGTAAATACAATGTGTAAAATGCGTGTCATTGACATCGAAACACAAAGTGTGTAATTGCACTTAATATTATCAGCTTTAAGGTGAAGAAGACCCTAAAGAAGACAAATATTAAAATACGAAAAATAAAAAATATAAATTCAACAACAACATTTCAAGCAATTGCAAAAGCAATAGAAAATTGTTTGTGCCAACGATTTTTTACATTTTTCCCAAGCATTCGCGCTACACATGCACCAAATCATAAACAATTTTTTTTTTTTTGCATAACTAATTTCTCCAATGCATTGCCACAAAGATGGAAAAAATTTTCTGGCCAGCATTCAAATCGTAACCATTGTGACTAATCAGCTGCGCTCTACGCTTTCGTAACACTCACTCGTAGCTCCAAAGTGGTGGTAACTGCAAATGCAGATGCCAAGTTATTTGTTTGTTTTTTTTTTGTTTTTTTTTTTTTTGTTGCAACCAGACATGTGTGCGGTTATGTTGCAAATGCTGTCTTTCTAAATTACTTTTATTTTATTATTATTATTATTATTCATTTTTGCTTTGTATTGCACGCTTTTTTAAACAGCTGTTGCTAACTTGAACTGATTAGCTGCTATTGCTGCTGCTGCTGCTGCTCCACGATGTGTAGTCGCTATTGTATTGCGCTCGTATTTTAACGCTAATAAATGTGGGCTGAATTTATGCGCATAACTAGCTTAGCGCCTGGTTGCCTGGGTACATAAATTGCAAAACCACCACATAATAAGCGAAAAAAAAGAAAATCGTGTAAAAATTGTTGCGAGAAAGCGCAAACATTGCAATTGTAACAACCACAGCAACAACCAACGACCGCAACTGTTTGTTGTTGGATAAAATATTGTATGATGCGAAATGGAATTTTTTGTTTAACTTGTGCCAAGCAAGTAGCTACAAAATTGCAACACAAAATTGTGAAATCAGTGCAGTGACCATTGCGATGGTGCTAGATACAGTTGGATCGAGGTAAAGTTTTTCATGTCTATGCTCCATTATGCCAACCTTTCGAGTAGTATCACTTGATTTTCATAGATTTGAGAAATATATTCACTCTGACTTTTAAACTCCAAAAAATTGCTTCCGTCGGGGTGGAACCCTGAGCTATCGCAACTCTGGAAGGAAACGAGGAAGATTTTCGACTTTTGTTTTGAGTGCAAGGTATGAATATATATAAAATATAAAAGTGAACAACGACGATTCAAAAATGCGGCATAGAGGAACCACTGCGCAATTCTGGAGGGATTTAAGGGCACAAATAGACTAAGTAAGTTAGCTAAAGAACATTCCTGTTCATCACTCGTATGAAGGATGTCCACTAAGTCTGCGGAGGACTGGAGGAATGTAAAATTTCATGCGCGATTGGATAGAAAAGCCCTGGCCTGAATGGTGTTCTTCCTGTTATGCTACAAACTGCAGAGGATGCTATCGGGCCATGGCTTTTATTAATCTTCCAAAGCTTATAGCGCTTAATTTTGTTCCTATGTTCTTTCTTCTCAAACTTTTGTGAGGATTCTGTACGCACATATTCGTGGGTAGTTCCCGGGTCAACGAGTGTCTGACTGTGTCTCGTGCGTACTTCAAGGAAATATCCACAGATTCGGCTTTTCATGAGGTGCTCAGAATGTTTGAAACGCCTTGGCGTCTTTTCTCGGCATAGAGAGCGCCTTCAACAATATACGTATAGAAGCTTTATTTCAAGCTTTGGATGGCGCTAGACGTTGGAAAATGTATTAGCTCCTGGTTAATTGGGAAACTGCAAAGTAACGAGAGACGTAACGGGAAGTGATCTCTCCACTTTTATGGCTAATCACAATCCACCGAGTGCTCCTCAAATTTAACTAGGTAGGAGTGAAGGCATATAAAACAGTTTACGGCCAAGACCAAGATCCCTAAACTTGAGCTCAATCAAACGAGGTATCTGGAACTAATTCGAGATCATAAGCTTAGTTCGAAAACTAACATCGAAGAGAGAGTGAATGAAACAAGCATCGCGTTTTACTGCTGCAAGCGGCCTTTTGGGAAGACGTGAGGTCTACACATGAAAATAACCTTTAGGATGTACATAGCCGTATTGCGTTCAATTGTACGATAGGGTTCCCTGGTCTGCTGGACAGCCTTACGTAATCAATATAATCAAGTCAAGCTAAGTAAAATGTAGAGATCAGTGTGCATTTGGGTGAGGGGAATTTAGAGCTTACCCTACGGATGCCCTAAATATTATAACACATCTCCTGTTCATAGATCTTCATATAATGCATTCCGCATCAGTGTCAGCTGCAAGGCTCCGAGAATTGGGCCAGTGGGAGGGAAGGGTGAAAGGATGAGGTTTTGAAGTGTGCGCTTGGAAATACTACATACACATTCACTGACGGTTCCAACATGGAACTAAGAGTTAAGGCAGGGGTATTCGCAGACTTCGTGGGAAAGGGGAGATCTTACCCCTTGCCTCAGTTTGCTAGTGTTTTTCTGGCGGTAGTTTTGCTGTCTTGAAGGCTGTCGCATCTTTCACAACCAAATCAAAGCTGACTAAGCAATGCAGGACTCTATTGAACCGAGTTTGCAATCAGCTCTCTGTAGACTAATTTGGGTTCCTGGGATTGGCAACAAAGCTGGAAACGAGGTAGCTGTTAAGCTAGAAATGAAATGAGGTGGTGATCCCAGTCTCTATAGATTCAATTAATAGGAGTACTTTTCTCCTCCACCTTCAGCAATCTGCTCAGCGATTACGCACAGACCAGAATACAGAATATGAAAAATTAATATGGCCTGAGTCTGACCTTAAGAAAAGATCAATTATTCTGGCGAAGGATAGGCCTAACATCACGAGACTCATAACAGCTCTCATGGGCCGCTAGCCGATCGGAATTCACACCAGAAGACTTGTTATTGCCTACAACGAGAGAGATTAAAATAAACGAGAGACAGCAGAGCACTTTCTGTGCAGATGACGGGCTCTAATGGAGAAACGTAAGGCTACCCTGGGGGCGCTTGAGAATAATGTGCTGCTTGATTTATGCAAATATAGTCTCAATAACATTCTAAAATATATATATAACTTGGTGAGTTGGTTTTAATAGAAATAATCCAGGGTTATATGGCATGAACACGTAACTCAGTTGTTAATTGCGCGTTGAGCTTCTTCGCCGCCATTCTAACCTAACCTGGTTAAAATTTAAGTGATATAAACTGGTTTGATTGCATACAGAAAATACTGTTTATTTCAAACAAAAACATATTGCGGTTATTTAAATTTCGGTTGCACTCGAACTTAAACCTTTCTTTTCTTGTTTTTGTGTATTTTTTTTTTAATGTCGCGGACTTTTGTTAGTTAACTTTATTTCTTCAATGACCTTAAAGTACTGATAGCTGCACTAAAGAAAATGCACAAGTTGCAGGCAATATTTCTAAAATCGCATTATCGTTACGCCACTTAAAACACCCACGTTGCATTCCCAGAATTTGTTTGAAATTAACAGTCATGTTATTTACCCAACTTTACCCCACCCATATCGACAATCAAATACAATATATTTACATTATGATCATTAATGTTGAACGGTAATAAAAGTGGCTTATTTATTCGTTCTACGACATGACCTTCACATAATTTGGCAAAAATAAGCAATCAACGGAATTTCAGATCATAAAGTCTAGCTCACAAACATTATTTATTGAGTGCCATAAATATCTATACTCTTACATATATTTAGTATTTCTGCGAAGGCCAGAAATCTTTACGACTTCACATACCGTTTGAGGATAGTAAAAATTTGCAGTAAAATAACAAAACAGGTACGAAAATATGAGAGCAAAAACAAATACAATGACAAATGACTGGCAAAGCGCTCGACATCATGTCATATTTACGTAGATTGTTATGATCGTAGCCAACGCTTACGAATCGCTTTGGAATTGCAATAAACAAGCAAATTTGCACATAAAAATACACAGCACATAAACCTCTCTAGAAATTTTCATACCTGCAATTCCACAAAGATATGTATGTACATATATTTATGTCTTGACCTGTGCATAAGTTTTTGTAGCCAAGCTAATTCGCAAAATTTATGGGTTATTCAAAGTTTGCAACGGTATGAAATGAAAAATGGCCGGCAGGTAAGCGATCCCTGTCATAAAACTATTGTTTACGTTTATGTTGTCACTAAAGTAGAAAAAGCGAATTTGCAAATGCACACTGCCATTGCAATTTTGATATATATATAAATGGAGTCAAGGGGACCCATTTCTACCCTAAATTTTGAAGGATATTTCAACACAATCATCGAAAAATTTCAATGAATCTAAAAAGCTCCCCAGCAACTATAAAAGAATTTGCATTTAAAAGAGTTAACTGAAAAAAATGCATATGATTATTGGCAAACTATTTAGGAAAAAATTCTTACACAGATTCTTGGCCACATAGACGAAAAATCTTTTACAATATTTTAAAAACCTCACTAACAATTCGTCTTTCCTCGATCCTAATGTGATAGTTTACACGGATGACCTTAACCCGCTGGCAGGGGGCAATACCTTCAAGTGTTAAGTAAATTATTCCGTTATGTGCTGGGTGTTGTGAGAAAACTAACCGAATACCCAAAAACCAAATATCAATATATATTTTCCAGACAGCGACCTGTGACCGAAAGAGTTGACCCTAACGGGGTTTTCTTCACAACCCGCAGAAGAGCTATTGGACTCGATCGTTGAAAAACAAAACATAAAGTTTGCAATAAGTAGCTTTTCCTCTCTACAAATCCCCGTCCCAATTGGCAATACAATCATTACACTGAAAAAGCTGAAGGAACCCATCCTCTCATCTTCAAAGCCAGCAATCGGCTGACATATATTCCACAAAGTTGGAAGAGAGTCAAGGTATTTTTTATTCTCAAAACTGGTAGAATAACTCAAGAGGAAGCAAAGAATTTTAGGCTTACATCTTTCCTCACAAATAGAATTCTAACATCAACTAATTGTTTAGCAACTCTATCTCGATACGCAGGGGGAGTCTTATCCCCTCATGGGGAGTCTTATCACCGCTCCTCTGGGCGTTTACAACCATCAACGATCAGCGAAATTCTTGAGGGAGCCCTGTCCTGGTTATCCACAGGGACTTCAAAAAGCGGCCTCAGAGTCAACACAAACAAGATAGAACTGATGCTGTTTAGCAAAAAAAAAAAAAAAACGAAATTATCACATTTTAAACATTCTTCCCTAAACAGAACGATTCTCACATTGTCCTCAGAGGTGAAATACTTAGGTGTCATGATGTCAAGCTAAGTTGGAAGAGAAATATCGATGCGCAAGGAGAAGTCTTACATAGCCTGTTATACTTGTACATACAAACGGATCTTCAGTAGAAACTGTGCTGTGGCCGCGATAAGGCCGATACTAACCTATGTTGTGATAGTATGGTGGCTCGCACTGAACAAGCAATACAACATCAAGAAGTTAGGTAGAATTCCATGTGTAGTTTGCGCAAATGTTACAGGACCCATTAGGTCGTACCCCATGGATGTACTTAATCAGATTCTGAATCAACTGTTCATTTAGCTTCACATTCGCGAAATCGCGGCGAACTCTGCAATACGGGCATAGTGAAGCTCTTAACAAGCTCTTAAAAACAGAGGGCAGTAGCTGAAGGAAGGGCATCACGGCCATCTATATCGACGTTTCCAAACTGGACTGCGGATTTGACTTTGCCAGCACCTTTCAAGCGAAGGTTCTAGGCATTGAGATGACCAAAACGGTGCTGACAAGGAACTGTGATGGAGCACAGAAAGCATAAATGTTCTCAGATAACCAAGCAGCACTTTTAGCATTGAGTTCATCAATGATAAACTGTCAGATAGTTAGCATAAGCGTACGTTGAGCTTGGTGGCGTGGTCAAAGGAAATCTCTCTCGTCTGCGGTCCCGGCCATAGGAACCTATGCGGTAATGAGGGGGCGACAAATTGGTCAGCAACGGAGCTTCTCTTGATGTATCCATAACCGAAGCAATAAGCTGTCCGCTAGGGTAACCTAGATAAAACTGAACATACCGTTCTCACGAATGGCACAAAGAATATCGAACAGATGGAGGATTTGCAAAATTGTGAAGGAAACTTGGCCCACTCATGACAAATCAAGAACGATGGACCTAGTAAATAGATCAAGGTAAGATATATTCAGACGGGTAGCCACGTTATCGGGTCTCTGGCCAATTGGCGGAGCTGCAAGCTGGAGGACAGTGGAGAAACAATTCTTCAATGCCTCTGTGAGTGTCCGGCAATGGCTCGTAGTAGACGGCAGACACTATGATACTTCCTGGTGAGCGACCTGAAGAATGTCCCTAGCTGCACAATGAGCAACAGCATCAGTAGATTCATCCACAAACCCTAATGGTTTGAGTATTAGGAATCACAACAACAGGAAAACCAGACATTGCTTTTTCCTAGACAACACTACACCCAACCAACCAATCAATCTCAGCTGCACCTTTCATCGTTGGACGTTGTTGCTGTAAAATCGATGTTAAATACCTGCGTGTTATCCTGGACAGGCAGTTGACCTGGAAACGTAATGCGGAAAACAATCTATGCCGGTTAAAACTACCCTGCACGTCTAAAAATCTACAGGAGGTAAAAGTGGGGCACCAAACCGCAAATTGAGGATTGGGTGTACACAACAATGTTATGTCGTATTCAGTCCTTTGGTGTCTCCGTCAGGGCACCATCTAGGATACTTTTTTATATTAACCGAACTAATTCATTTTTCTTTGGATATGAGCCAAATCCATATACATTTAAATGGATCTCGGTTTGTTCGGATACATAAAACATGAAAACGATTGAACCAAATTGGAAACATCGTCCTGTGGTCTTGTTCTTAATTGATACGTGGGAAAAGTCGATTTCTCAACCGTTACATTTTTCAGAGCAATTCAATTCAATATCAACACGTGGCGTTAAATCGCATATTGCTAAATGAAGACTAGACAGATTTAAATAAAATTTCCCAAACGGTAGCTACATTTTCGAAATGTTTTGAATGCAGGTAAGTCACCTGTTTAAACGGTAGTTAAGTGTGTACAATCAATGAGTTAACTGAAATTTTACAATATGGGTGCCAATCTAAATGTCTTAAGAGAGCTTAATTTTAGAAATAGGTTTATATAGAGTTGCCTCCTGCTTAAAAACTAAAATTTTGCTTAGATATTAGTTTATACTCTTTTGGGCATGGTTTTGTTTACTTCCGAGAGGGTTGCCGCCCATTTCAAAAGTGCACCCAGGCAAGAGCTTTTGAGGTGTTTGCCAGCTGCTTGAAAATACCAATTTATTTAAATTATATACAAGATTCTGGCGTCACCTAGCTTATATAGAGCTTGCTATAACTTTTATTCTTAAGTAACTAATTTTAATCTAAATAGGCCGGTAAATATAAATTTTAATCTCAGTGCTAACTTTAGGATAAATATAGCTCTTCATATGCACTTCAAATTTTTCTACCGGTGAAATTGTCCTTAAAAGTTATCGGGGATAAGTTCGGACAAATCGGCAGATGCCATTTTAAATTTTATTTGCGTGTAATGTAATTTTCTATACTTTTATTGTGTATTAAGAAGAATAAAAAAAAATTGAATTTTTTTGTATACGAGTTCAATATATTTTTTACACAAACGACGACATAATTACACTGATAGCAGCACAAATTGCTACGGTGTACTGAAATCGAAGATTACGCCTTCAGAGATACCGCTACTTTGGCTGTGCTGATTTTGACATTTCTCAATTGTAAGTAGACAAATCTTTTTTCACAAATGGGAGCAAAGAGCCACTATTTTAGTATTTTGCAGTTTTATTTATTCATTCTTCTTTTTCACATATTCTTATTTACTAAAAGTCAAATCTGTTCTGGGAAGACACTCTCTTGTATTCTATAACTCTTGACAAATTACGTCATAATTGCGCGAACTCGAAGCAAAAGAGTTAATTTAGCATAAAAAGCTCGCATAATCTTTCTTAGTTTATGAGCAAATTGCGATGAAACTAAGTAACTTAATCTTGTAAAATAAATTCAATAAATAATGATCGAATGAGATATTTTAGCATAAATCAAGAATCAAATCAGTATAGTATTTCCAGCGCTATTCATCGTGATTCCTATAACGTTTTTTAAAATCCTACTGACTATTCTAAATCCAATTGACGTTTTCTAAAAACCGATTGATTATTTTAATATCCAATTGATGGTTGACAATTTTTCTATTCTGAGTCCAATTGACGTTTTCTGTAATCCAATTGTAAATAGTGTAGCAACTTTCCTGGATGATCGTAAATTAAAAAAATATTATCACAATAATATTTAAATATTTTAAAAATTTTCACAACCTCCCACATTTTTCTCCCTGTTTGAAAAACTAAGCAACCCTGTGGATATAGAGCTGTCTCCAGATAAATTAGGAATGACAAGTTTGGACGCATTTAGTATATGCGAAGTAGTAAAAGAGAGAGGGATACAAACTTTTTTAGCTTACGCAATTAAAAGGGAGACGAAAGCATTTGTATTTGAATTTGTTTTAAAAATAATGGGAAGGGCCGAATAAATTTCTATGGAGCCTTTCCATTTCAGGACAACCGGCCCATTCGGGTAAGGTTTTTCTTTTTCCACGAAATTCGAATATATTGTTTCTTGGTCAAATTGCTGGAATACATACATACATACGTATTTCTGACCGGAAAAAATTGTTTCCGATATTTTTCGGCAATTTCAATTTCGCTGTGAAAATCGTATTTTTTCGTCCTAACACAGTTTTTCTAAATGCACATAACTTCGTTAAAAACGAACCGATTTTGATAATTCAATGGAAAGGCTCTATGTCATGAATGCGACTTCAACGAGTTAGCTATCTATTTCCAATTGGTTCTATTTACACCAAACTGATGGCTAATCGCTGAACACGCATGTCGCATAAAACTTACGACCTGAGTATAAGAATCATAAACAAATTTATCACAGGCAAGCATGCGATTTATTTACTTAGGAGGCAACAAAATTAAATACCAAAATATATGCGCCGACAAGTTGCGGCTTGTAACAGCTGCCTACAACGATACCCACCTCAGTACACAATCCGCAGCGGTGGTGAGAAATTAGTCAAAATTTGTCGCAAATTAGGTAGTAATTTGTGGCTGTGTTGAGTTTTTTTTTTTTAACATGAGCAATTGCTTGCAATAGTATAGGCGGGTGGATGTGCGCCTGTTTATTTTGAGTCACAATTAATCTGAGCATATTGCCAGGCGTGTGTGCATGGCCTCAAGGTTTGTAAACGAAGCGAAAGGTAATGAAAAATTTTATAAACTTTTTTTTTTATGGATTTGCACGCAGTCAAATGCAGCAAAGCATTCGCGGAAATTTGTGCACCCAGGTGAGTGAAGCAAACAAATTTGCCATCAGCAAGTAATGTGCTTTTTATACTACACCCCCCTATGCGGTTATTTACACTTCCGCTTGAGCTGTCACTGATGCCAAGCAACGCGTAGGGAAAGAAGCTTGGTTGGGGTTGCAAGATTTTCCGCGAGGCGGCGGCAATGTTGTCAGTGAAAATAAGTAGCAGTAGGTATCCACAATATCTACCCGCAAAGATTCTCAGATCTTTCTCTTTCTCCCTCTCTCTCTTGTTGTCTCTGCCTCTGTCTATCTCATTCACTTTCGTTGTTTGCGCCTGTGGCATAAAAAGTACCGTACAGTATATTCATAAAATGCAGCAAAGGTAGTAAAATTCTTTTACGACATCTTCCTTGGATCTTAACTTGGGGCACCCTTACAAGTTTATGGATTTACACACACAATTTGACATACTTCAATCTATCAACCTTTTTTGACATATCACATGAAGTCTAACTATATATTCGTATGAGTATATTTGCGTTTGTATAAGTGAACTAAACGCGTAACCATATATGGAGTAATGTGGCACGTTTAATCCCATGTATTTGCCCCATTTGTCGTGCCGCCATTTATGCAACATTTGTAACACGTACATACATATCTACCTGCTTGCTTTTACCTATATTTACTTTTCTTTATCACTACTTATTTTAAGCTCGGCGAATTTATGACTGCATGGCAAACGCGTTATTATATTTAATACAAAAGGTTATTCTACAATGAAATCGAAAGCGCAGAAAAATCCGTCTTCTTGTGGCATTCGAAAGGGCGACGAAATGTTGATGGATCTTGTGAATAAAAGGTAAGAAGATTTTATGCATTTGGGCTAAGTTGTTTTTTGTAGCACTAAAGCTGAAAAGTAAATTGCACATAAGAATTTTGTGAAAAAAGACAATAGTTTCGAGCAAGTTTCGCATTTATGATTAACCTTTTTGAAATGTATTATAAAATATGCTTCATAATAAATGTGGGTTTAGGAAATTATTACTTTAAATATATATTGAATTCGCCTTGATATATTTGACTTTATTTTAGCAAGACTGTATTTTACAAACTTGGCATCAAATGTTACGAATCTGATCAATAGTCTGCATATTTTGAAACAAAATTCAACCTTATTCTTCTCTCTAAATTGTAGCCGAACAGTCTGAACCAGTGTTAAAACATAGGTCTCGCTTTTTTATTTTGCTTTAGCCGAAAAAATTGAATTGAGACTCTAGCCGTTTTTGCCTTTTCTTAAGAGTGATACTAATGCAATAAATGCCATCAAAATACAATGAAAATAACTACATTTATGTCAGTGTTAAAATCTACAATCCACTGTAGAATTTTGGGCAGAGGTTCGTGAATAAAAAACGAGGTGGGCGAAGATTCTTTTTCAAACCTTTAAATTTTTGGTTTTATTTTTTTAATCTTACTCTTCAACAATTCAGAAGTCGAACGCATTTTTAGCGATCAAAGAAATATAATTATTGTTAAAAGTTTAGCTATTGCTTGAATAAAGAAGACAAATCTGAAAAATACCTCCTTCAAATGATGAACACTTCTAATACCAACTAAAATTTATCTGATTATAAAGATGTAAATAAATAAATATATGAATTAATTGCACGTAAGAACAAACTACCTCTTATCTTAAAAATAAATTATTTTTAAAACATATAAAGCCAATAAAAATATTCGAAACCCGTATGATGAAAATGTAATATAAATAAAATGTTTGGATTGTTGATTTATATGTTTTACCGTAAATAAATTAAAATTTGGCCTTTCTCAGCTTTTTTATTTTGCCTATTTAACCTTTTTTCAAAAAGTTCTCATAACACTGGACAAAAGAAGTCAGATTTTTCCGAAAAGTGTTCCCTTACTTGAAACTCTTGTAGATGAGAGCAGAAATGAGAGAATAAATGCGACTATCTGAAACTCGCTTCTGTCAGAAGTGACAAGATTTATTACCCCGTTATGAATACTTATGAAAAACATACACTTGACTTGACTTACATAGAAAATTTGAAACGATTACTATGGCATAGTAGCTTGCAAACGATTTCTATTGCTATATGAATTACATTTATACAAAAAAAGAAATTTCGTATCGAATAGGTGAAAAAGTTATATGGCAATATTTTTCTCTCCCGGTTCACGACTCAAATGCAAAAGAGTCTCCATTAGCTTTTAGTATTAAAGACAGTATGAAGTCGTTGAATTCCGCATTCTTTGTCCGGCGCTCAAATAAATCTTCGTGTGAATTGGTGTTCAAAAACATTAAGCCCAATACTTTAAACTCGAAGCAAAACCACAATCCGTTTTCTGATCCAGCACAATTTGTTCGTTCACGGAAAAGTTCGAAAAAATTATTGCTTTCTTGTTCCATATCTCGCATTTTCATTTCTGTAAATACAAAGTCATCTCTAAAAGGTTGACAACTGCCAAAAAAAAGAGCGGTTATCCAAAAAAAACGCCATCTGTGGTCCGAAAAAAGTCGTCGAGTCACATAGATAATTCTAGCAGAGAATGTAAAAATAATTTATTTCCATTTCTAGATACAATTTGCCAACGAAACTGTAATAATAATAATGCAAATAGAACAGAAGTATTCACTTTCGGAATGGCACACATTTTCCTAGGCGATAACCTTTTCGAATTCGGGATCGCTTTTATCTCAAACAAGCCAATACAACTGACGATTTAACAGATCTCTGAAGGATTCCCGAAGGAACAGGCCGATCGTTTTGGGGGAAATTAGAAATACGAAGTTCTCTCTCAGAGTCGCTCTCACTTGCATTAGTGGTGAAAAAATAACACTTTTCGGGCCCTTTCGAGCGCCAGCGGCCAACTGAACAAACTTTATGTAATATAATCTTGAAATTTCATACTTCAAAATTATTATTGTACCTACGTAGTTATATACTCACATATGAAAATTAGCAAATGAGTGCTGTTTCGATACCACAGAACATCGGATGCTATTTTCGCACAAATCCTGCAAAGAATTGTACTTACGTTTCCTCTCTAGAGCCGGGCATCCGCACAGAAGGTGCTCTACTTTCTCTTGATAATTTTCTTCTCTGCAGTTTCTGCGTTAATCGTTGTAGGAAATATCAAGTCTTCTGACATGGATTCCGATGGGTCGATGATCCGTGAGAATTCCTAGGAGTCTCGCGACGTTAGATCTAACCTTCGCCAGGAGAATTGATGTCCTTTCCAGTTCGTATTTGGGCCATGTTAATTTTGTAACTATATATCCTAATATTTGCGCCGTCGCTGAGCAAATTGATGAAAGTTAATAAAACCTATTTGGACTGGAATCGGCACCTCATTTGAGATTGTCACTGAACGTTCACTGGCTAGCTTATCTGCTGCCTCATTTCCAGCTATGTTGCAATGTCGGGGAGCCTGAATTAAGTATAATGAAAGCTGGTTGCAGACTCCGTTCAAAAGAGTTCTTCATTGCCTAACCAGCTTCGATTTAGTTGTGAAAGATGCCAGAGCCAATATGGCCGCTTGGCTGTTTGAGAAAATAACTACATGCTCATCTTGAAAATTTCCAAGGCAGTTACGCTCTAAGGCAGGTGGTAAAATTTCCCCTGTCCCAAGAAGTCTGAAAAACCCCATGCCACAACACCTTGAGCCATCTTGGAACCGTCGGTGTATATATGGTGATTCCAAGTGGGCATATCAAATCCTCCATTCCATTTTCATCTCCACGGGACTTGAATCCCAAAGTGTCTATGACAGTATATTTCTGGCTGCATATAATCAGTGAACTGTGCGATCGTGGCGGGATGGAGAGAGAGAGAACTCTATTACTATGCCCTTTCATCCTTTCCTTCCATAGGGCCATTTCTCGGAGCATTATAGCTGACACTATAGGCAGGAGAAGTGTTATAAAATTTAGGGCATTAGTATTTCCATTGCCTCCCTCACCCCAATGCACACGGGTCTCTGCACTCTACCTAGTTTGACTTTATTCCCATATGTATGAATTTTATTTAAATTTTTTTTGTGACTACTTTGATCTACATATGACATTTGTTTACATAAATCTCTTTTCACCATAAATTATTGTTGTTCTCGTAATTGTTTGTATATCTTTCAAGCAATTTCAATACATTTATTGCTGCTTAAATATTTCTCAAGATCTTACACAAAAATGACTTTGCATACCATTCCACTTACTTAATTTTGTTTATTTTGTTTATAGGAAGTTCGGATCACACTTTATTTGAACTTTGAAAATCACAATCGGCATTTTTGCGGTTTCACAGTTTATTCAATCAAACCCGTAATTTGCTGTATTATTTTACCTGTGCTTTGTTTATTTTGTTTTTGTTTGTTGCGGTTAAAACTTGAGTAAATGCATTTGTTGTGTTTTATTAAAATCAAATATTTGCTTGTAACAAAAGGCAAATTGCAGAAAATTGCTGTGAAATAAGTGAGGACTATTAAAGTGTCAGAGTAGCGTAAAGGGTTGTGGAAATGGGGGCATTTTATGGTTTGCACGGTTGATGTAAGTTGATAGATATAAATTTGTAAACTGTATTTTGCATTGGGGTAAGATTGTTAAGTTATTTTAATATCTTAATTGCATTAACTTTGCGGTTTCAATTGCATTCCATTTACAGAAGGGAAATATGTAGGTATGTTATTTTATTATTTATTTCTTTTAAGGGGAATTTGCCGCTTCAATATCCTTTATTGAAACCAAAATTTAACTTCTTCGCTTCAAATCGTCGAAGCCAAAGAAATGTAAAATGTTTTTCATTCTTAAATTCTGTTATTTTTACTGCGTAAAATTAATTGAACGATAATATTACATGCCGACTGTAGTCCATTGGCTACGCACTTGCCCAGCAAGTCGTAGGTTGTGGGTTCGAGTGCCGGTGGAGTCATGAAAGAAATCCGATGAGGAGATGTGGTGATCGCCGAAATAGTTATAATTTATACCACTCCTGACTGTTGTTGTCCTTTTTCCAATATACTTTTTCTTACACTGGTCTTGAGCTCAAAAAATTAATATTATCGCTTAATAAAAAACCAGGCCGAAAAGTAATATGCATATGAAGTAAAATTAATTGTTAACTTAGTTTCAATTTTACTTTTGAATTGAAATAGAATACTTTAGCAGTCTCATGTTTTAGATAGACATTTTTGAGGATGTCATAAACAGAAAAGCAAAAAGCTATATATGAATTTACTTAGAGACAAAAACACAAATAAACGGCTTTAACTATTTAGGACACAAAATTTAGTATCGTTCGATAGCAGTTTTTTAAACTATTGTGCCCTTTCTAATTGTCATTTGTGCAACAAAAACGACAACTACTAAGGTGCTTAGTGCGCTACTCAATTTCCTCCGGGCAGAGCTATATGAAAACCCCCATTAGACAAAATTCAATTAGGAAATAGGCATATCCTTACTTCGGCTACAGTTCAATAATGGCCGAAGTCTGCCTACTGCCTACGACAACCGACTTCTACCGGGCTTCCGGCCGACTCTATCGAAAAAAAATTCACGACCCAGCTGCCCGAAAGAGAAGAACGGAAATTGGAATTAGGAAAAACGAAACCATCCATATTTGCACGGATGTGCGCAAGCTTGACGGTAGAATCGGTGGTAGGGTATTTTAGGAACAACTGGGCATAACGTTCAGCTTTCGTCTACCTGAATATTCTAGCGTTTTACAAACAGAGCTAAGAGTAATCTTGAAAGCAGCATCACTGGCACAGTGTGACATGATTTCCGGTGTTTAAATCTATATTTTCACTGGCAGTCAGGCGGCTATTAAATTCCTAAGAAAAATGTCGCTGGAGCTGTGGAATTTCGTCCCTCTCTTAACGAGTTGGCTGATACATTCCCAACACAACAACGAGCAATTTCAATTTAGGCATTTAGGCATTGTTTTTGCTCTTTCTTAAAAGTATTTAACTTCCCTCTTATGCTGTAAAGTGATATGTTGTTGATTACGAAAGCCATGAAGATTGTAAACTCGATACTAAAAAAAAATTTAAAATGTAGTTTTGTAGGAAGAAACAAAAAAAAAACTCGTTCAAATGATGAACACTTCTAATATAAACTAAAATTTGTCTGACGGTCAAGTTATAATATGTGATATATAAATATATGAATTAATTTTATGTAGGAACAAACTGGATTGGAGACCTTAAAAATAAATTATTTTTAAAACTTATGGAGCCAATATAAGTAAGCGAAACCAGTAACAAATGAAATGAATTGGATCGACTGTTCTAATTGGAAAGAAGATCGGAGAATGAAACAGTCATATTCTAAAAATTTGAATTCCATCAGCCGCCCTTAATCAAGCTTCGCTATAAACCTATTATTATACCTAAGCATTAACGCGTTTTGTCAAAAAGGATTTGTATTTAAAAAATAAGTTTACAAGTTACTTGAAGCCAAGAACTTAAAATACTATATAAGAAATTTTCATTAAGTACAGTAATTGAATAAAACTATACAGTTCAAGAGGAGCATTTTTAGCATAATTAGTACTAGAAAATCCAATATAAAACACAGAGAACTGCCTCAAATTGCGTAAAGGGATATTAAAAGTTAACTTTCTAAGACGTCAGAACAGTCTATTGACCCAGTTAAGATATTTGCAACGAAGGTGCAGGCGAGGAAGGAAATTCACCTATTTAAAGTCATTAAGTTCAAGAGCATAACATACTCGTAATATATATGCGAAGAGAAACTCAGCTTTGCATCAAAGTAAATACCTAAGTCCTTAACTTCGGACACGCATTTTAGTTGTGAGCCAGAGATAAAATAACTCGTCGAAATTGGGTAATGCTTTCTAGTAAAAGTGCAGTGAGAATATTTATTAATGCTCAAAGATAGGCGATTTTATGAGCCAATTTGATACCAATTTTGAAAGGACGAAAAACCGTCTTGCGTAAGCACAGCGAGGTTGGTAACAGTGGATTGCCTTTAAAACCCCATGTTGATTAGGAAAAATCAAACCGTTGACAGAAAAAAACCAACTTTTCTTTAATGATACGAAGAGTTTAGAAACCGTAGATATTTTAGCAATAGGCCGATAATTGCGAACATCGTTTTTGTTACCACTTTTAAAAATATGGGTAATTGAGGTTTTTTCCAGTCATCAATAAAATCACCAGAAGATAGAGACTTATTAAATTTATCGTTGGAAGTACAACAAAAGCAGGACACATTTTCGAAAGTACAACTAGACATCCCATCAACATCCACGAACTTAGACGGTTTTAGACAGAATATACCTCTTAAGACATCATCCTCCGTTATTTTAACAGACCCAAAGGAAAGCGTGGAATTGGAGGCAAAACTATCCCCAACTACATTTTCAGTGTCTGTGTCGAAATTAGCACTAAAAAATCTCCAAAAAAGTTGGTCGCATCTTCAGCCGAATTTGCGTGCTTATCTTTGAAAAAACCCGAAGAAGGAATATTAGAGCCTGATTTCTTGGATTTCAAGTAACTCCAAAAGACTCTCGGATTACATTTAATACTGTCGTCATATTTCTTAATGTACTTTTTATACAATACTCTGTTGAGAATATTGAATTTTAACAAATAAAATTTGTAACGAACGAAATAATGCGAAAGACCATATACCTTGAACCTTTTATGAAATTTGTTCTTCAAATTTCTCAAGTGTTTTAGTTCATTATTGTACCAGGGTAACTTTAAGGAACGCCTGGGGAACGTTGGAATCAATTTCAGACACAATTCATAAGTCGTATATCTGAAAAGCTCGAATGATTTTGCGTATTAAGGTGCATAAACAGTTTATCGCCAGTCGTAACTACGCATTACTGAATTAAAATATATAAAATTGCATAAATCATAAATAAGTTTGAGCAGTCCACTTCCGAGAGGCACAGTAGGAAAATCATAAAATTCAATGCTTAAAACGAGTGGTATGTGATGTACAGAAACTGTTGATATTTGATATTTGATCGTACCTCTGTATTGTTTTTTTTTTAATCAAAAATAATTCTTGTATTTAAAAATTTGCGGTCATATTAAACGAAAACAAATTTGTCTGAGATGACAACAAAATGTCCGATGACCGAAAAAAAAATAAAAAATATCGATCAAATACGATCGGATCGATCGAAAAAATAAAAATAGAAAAATGGATAAAGATTTTATTGTATCGAAAATTTAGAAATTTAAAATAACGATCTAATTTAATCCAGAAAATAAATATTAGAAAATAACGATTATTTTGATTGAAAAAGTAATAATCGCAAAATACATATCAAATCATGATTTTTTTTTTTGTAAAAATTGTAACCGTAGCCTGAGGAATCGCATGCAATTGTGGATTTTTCCCTAAAATTTTCGATCTACGAAGCAGTTAAAGTCTCCTTAATTTTTATGAATTTGGGTGCAATAGTTTACCTAACCTAAAATCTATAATTCCGAAAAACTTTTAGAAATACGCAAAATATATTATGAACTCACGCATATAAGAATACTACTTATGTTATTTCCCAAGGCGCATGCGCGTGTGCTAGTTAATTATTCACACAGCGGAAATTGCAATTCTACAGGGACTCTTTTGCTTAAAACTAAAAATCAACAAACACCCACACATTTCAGACGGAGAATTTTAGACCTTGAAAGAACTCATGTGTGTTGTGCAAACAAAGCAAATGGCACAGCAGGCGGACGTCAAAGTAGCTACGCATTTGCCCACAGCATCAGTCTGACTGCGCCTTGTTTTGTGATTTTGTTGTTGCTGTTGGTGCGGCATTTAGTTTAGTTTCGTGTCATTGCCGTTGTGGCACCTGGGAGGAAGTCATTCAGAGGGTAAACTATAAACAAGCAGAAAATGGAAACGGAAAAACGCTGCAAGTCTTGACAGATCGTAAAAATAGGTGAACGTTTGTGTGTGAGCGGCTGCATAAATCTGCTCATTAGCTGAGATGCTTGTACAATACAGATGCTACACACACACACACACACACACACACACATATGCATTTCGATATTACATATATGAATCTGCATATGTGGCAAAGGGCTCGAAAGCCACACCAACTTGACTGCACTGCAAAAAAGTCAAGTGCAGTGCGTGGCATTTCATTAACAAATGTAATAAAAAGGGAACAGCTACGAACGCTGTGGCAGCAACATTCATCATCATTATCAGCATCAGCATAAAATACCCATACAACAACAAAAGGCAAACGAAGAAGAATATTATACTTACATAAGAAGCAAAAAACCCGCGGTGATAGTGGCAAAAGTTGTGGTGTGGCGCGGCAACTAAAGTTAAGTTACTGCAATATTCGCATTTGGTTTGACTGTGGATACTCGTAAAAGTTACATACACACACACATGCACATGCTCATATATGAATACGTATGTGTGTATGTATGTAGATTTGCAATCACATTACCAAGCTAAGAGAATTCTTCAGATATTGCCGGGAAATAAATCAAAATGCAATTTGTCGTTATGTGGCGCAAGTAAGGAATCTTCATTTAGATAACCGCGCAATGTACTGTTTTGTTTTTGTCATTTCGCCAATGGAAGTAAGGAAGGAAGGAAGAAGCGCGAAGCCACGCTGCGTTGTGGCAGCAATTCACCCAGCCGGCTCACACTGCCACATCATCGGACGACCATCAACGAATGACACATCACATGATGATGATTGTGACGCTCTACTGATGTGGCAGACAGTTGGACGTATGAGCGGAAATGAATGCTAAAAGGAAGGGCTGCTGCTGCTGCTGCTGCTGCTGCTGCTGCAGGGTTGGGCAGGTCAGGTTGGTCGCATGGATTTGTTGGTGCCACGGACCACAGATAGTTGAGGCACAAGCGTGGCAAAAAAGTGAAGTAAAAAGTAAGACACGTGAGTGAATCGTAAATAATTTATTATCTTCAGAAATAATTGCGATATTTACGACATACTGGTAATAAAAAAAAAATAATAACAACAAAAGCAAAATATAAATAGTGAACATAATAACTGTAAGGAAATAAAAATAGAACAAGTCCTTTGAGTAGCATCCAAAATGCCAAAGACTCATCCATCACTAAATTAAGGTGGGCCAATAAAAAGAGTTCAGGTAAAACAGGTGACGAGTATCTTATGTAGTTTTGTAGCTGATTACCGAATTAAATTGCAAGCCTGACGTGGCCAGAAATGTGCGGTCATGTAAAGGATTTGCGGTGGGAGCGAGATTTCGTCGCAAAGTCCTGTCGTTCACTCCGGTGGACGAGCGTCTTGATATGACTCGCATTAAAGCAAGATTCTTCAAAATCTCGCTGATTTGTGCCCACGCCCTAGAGAAAGAGGATGTGATACGAGCGCTGCCCCTCACGGCATAAAAGTCGTGCCTCGCGATTTCAATGCCAGAGTGGGTAAGGAAGGGATCTTTGGTAACTCTGTCGGAATATTTAGTCTCCACGCCGGCAGTAACCTCCGGCAACGGACTGAGACTGATCAAAATTGGCTGTAGCACCAGATCGATAGTTAACTGAAGCACCAGGTTTCAAAACAGGAAGATTATCGAAATCGCTGGAAAATGCGATTTTTACGAATATCTAGACGCTCTTGACGCTGGATAAAGAAACGAAGCGAATAGGTTGGGAAGCGAACGGGGTATAAATAATCGTGAAATAATCAGTCAGCGCATACACGTCTTCGCTCACGTGTAACTGTGTTCGAGAGAAAGATTCTCCAAAAGACTTATGGACCTCTACGTTTTTGCGACGGTGAATACCGCAGACGATCGAACGACGTATGTACGAGCATTTGAGCTGTATGAGCATTGCCGCGACGTAGGCATAATTCAGAGAATTAAAATTCGGCGACTACGTTGGGTAGATCATGTTGTACGTATAGGAGAATATGCTCCGCTGGTGCTAGCAAGTGAAGAGGAACGCCTCCTCTACGTCGGAAAGACAAGGTGGAAAAGACTTGGCTACACTTGGGGTCACTAGGTAGAGCTAGTTAGCAAGGCAGAGGATCGACTGGTGCTACGCTATGCTGAAATTGTCCAAAATTTCTTATATAGTTATAGTACCCA
This sequence comes from Anomoia purmunda, assembly GCA_951828415.1. NCBI lineage: Eukaryota > Metazoa > Arthropoda > Insecta > Diptera > Tephritidae > Anomoia > Anomoia purmunda. Next base: position 158,135,367 of record OX639993.1, read on the forward strand.
TTAAGAAGAAGAAGATTAATACAATCCAAATTTGTTTATTTTGTATGCAGTATGAAACACATTAATGAACAGTCACATGTGCAAATATATATTGCAATGTGGCTCCTCATTCTAAGTTAATTAGGCCATGATATCCGCCGTATTCATTCACTTTAAGAATACCATTAAAGTATAAACAAAGCGATTTTTCAGTATATACAGAAAATAAAAATTATTATTACCATTAGTATTACCTCCCAGCAGTAAAATTACAAAAAAAAAAGTAGTAAGAATTTAATAGCTACAACTTAAAGTCACTTTGAAGTCATTAGGTGAAATTAATACTTAGTGCATCTCTTATCTTCTAACTATACTACCTTTCTTAAAGAATGTTCTAAACCAATGTGTACGAGTAGTTTTTCTTTTTCTAAGTCATTATCTCTATGCATCATCAACATTTCAATGTGGCATGCAGCATTGTGGCCTTGTTGGCACGACTCGTGCACCTTACGGAAATCTATTGAAAGTGAAGTGGTAAATTTACCTTACCGCATACACTCACACACACCTATAGCTTGGTATATTGTTCACAATTGGGTTAAGCAAACATATTAACTTGAGAGATATTGTATCTTCTCAAGAAAACGCAGCCTGCCTTGTAAGTAAGGTATAGAGCATCTTAAGCAATAAAGGTTGTGTGTATAGAGTAAAAGAAATTGTAGTGAAAATTTTATGAGAAAATCATTTTAAAAGCAACCAAAAAAAAATGGCCAAAGTACGGAAAGTAGCATGCAAAAAAGAATAAAATTATAATTTTTTATTTGCGTTTTTATTAGCATGGCAGACTGCAGTCTGAAATTTAAGTTAAACAGTATCGTGGTCTATAGCGTCCCAGCAAGAACTGATTCATTAGAAATGTGTTATCTGCTTAAACTGAGATGGGGTTCATACCAGATCCTTCGTAATGGCATGGAATTTGTTAAACTGGTCCTTGCTTTTGCGCTGCTGGTGGGTTTAAAATGCTCGGACATTTCGGCTGGTTTCGCAACCCAACGATGATTTTCAGCATATATGAATATATGAATGAAAAATAACCTTGCTGCATTAAAAATAAAAAATAGCGGTCCCGCTTAGTTCGCGATACAAAGGAAGACACAGACCCCACCAATATAATGCTAAGGGTACGTTTCTAGCGTTCTTGGTGTGCTTGGCATAAATATATCGGATCACATTATCAGCTATTTACTGAAAACCGCGCAAGAGCTCTGGGGCATAGATATATGTATGTACATATATGTATGAAAATATATAAAAGGTGATTCAATTAGGGATACTTTAAAAGTTACATAGTCCCAAAGGAATAAGTTCCGAGGTGGGATATCCCAAGATATAGGCGGCCACGGACAATTCACCACTCCGACGCGTGAAATTAACTGTTCACCAAATTTCGTTCGCAATATAGCCATAGTTTCACGGGCTTCTCCACCAGGCCCCATTTTTGAAGAAATGTTGGCCGATGATTTCTGCAGCCCATAAAGCAAACCAAACTTTTTTTTCTCTACAACTTTTGAATTTATTTGACAATTTTACGTATAGACGTAGCCATTAGGAGATAAATGAGTCTCATCGTTGAGGCCCTATAGTCTTCTTCCTGACTGCGGACCTGACCCTGATCTCTCCTTTTCAAATGTTTAGGTGGATACACACTGACACCTCTTCGTCCGTTGTGATACTATTGTCCAGGCTCATTATACGCCTTTGCCGAATTTCTTAAAACGGAAACCTATTCGTTTAATTCATATACATAAGAAACTCATGACTGATCGCTGAACTTCGGTCAGTAAGAGAACTAAAGAAACATCGTTTTGTTTTTGCTAACGCAGGACATTGACATAGGTAATACTCGATACTTTCGACTTATTTTTGATAACACCAGCCACCTGCTTAAAAAGAATGAGATGCCAAGAGCTTACCTTACCTTGCCCATTTAATAAAGTTCAACTTTAGCCAGAGTTTGAAGGATGATATCAGGACTCTGACGTCAGATAAGGAGTTGGTACCCTCCCTTGTCAGCTCATTTCCTACACAGGTTTCCCGGTATACCACTATGATCAGGCACTAAGCTATAAATGTAGTGATTTTTTTAATTTGATCTATTAGAATCTGTCTGTATGCAATCGCTGTTCTTGAGGAGGTTTTGCAGTACTTGAGTAATTTAAAATATATCTGACTATCCGAGCTAGTAACCGCAGACTGCACCTTGATTAAATAATGATTGAGAAATGCAACCGATTCTTTTATTTCTGTCAACCGGAAACTAAGGTTGACAAAGACATCCTTCGAGTGAATTCCTCTGCCCACTCTTGTGCTTTTTTTTAGCTATCAACATAGATGGCAGGCAAGTTGCTATACATGCCCAAAACTAGTTCTTTCTACTACATAAGGTGTTCTTACCACATACTATGCACTAGAATGCTACAATATCTATAGCGTTCTGTAATAAGTCGCTCAGCATTTGGGAGTGATTACCAACAGCGGTCAAGGTAAGGCATCAACGTATGCTATACTCTGGCGAACTCTTGAAATCCAGAGAAATGGGATCACGGCATAGTTGCCCATTGCACCTTTAGGCCTGGGAAGAAATAAGGGATAGGCAAGATGTGCATATCGGGTCATCGATGATACCCATGGTAACCATGTGCCGTCCCCATGGATTGTGTCCTGTAATAAACCCAACTAGGGCTTGCAACTCCTTCCTTCGCTGTGAAAGAAGGAATTTCCCCACCACCCTGCCCAGTCTTCTTAGGAAGCACTCGGTTATTTTGCTCCAACAGTTCTCATGCATCTTATACATGCACCTAATCTTCTCTGCTATGCTTGGCCGTATAATTATCTGCGATTCATTGAGGTCTGCCAATGACCCGCAATTAGCCAATTTCTCAGCCAGTTGAACACTGCTGTGTTCCGGTACCTACATACATGACCACATGAGTTCAAGCTTATTCCATTTGCCGAAGAGCTCCGATTCCATTCTCTGTCTAAAAGCTGGCAGTGCAGAAAGTTTTCACCGAGCCTCCCAAGAGAGTACATGGATCTCTCCATTGTTCTCTTGTATGAGAGCTTACGGTATACCTTACTATGCTATTGTTGAGTTGTAGAAAGAAGATTTAAAAACGTAATATTTCAAGGCAGAGACATTATATCCCTTTCTTTTAGATCTTTGCTATGAAGCGTGGACCACCACCAAATGTAATTCGCAATTTTTTTTAAACATTCCAACCCGGGCAATGTGCTTTTCAGAGAGTTCTCGTAAAAGGAATTTAATTTTTCGTTAATATCTGCTTACTCAAAAAACAAAAAAAAAACAAAAAACACTTTGCCACGCATATTAGCTGACGTCCGTAATCAAAATGACGGTAACGATGAGAAATCCCAAGAACACACACAACAACAAAACCAGCAACAACAGCTGGAAAGTAAGCAACAGATGCCAAAGTAAACACAGCTGGAAAACGGCAATCAAACCAAGAGGTACAACAACAACATCAGTTAAGATTTCTAGCGGATTTGAAGCAACAGCATAACAACAATAAATGACAGCAACAACGGGTCATAAAATTGCAAAGTGGCATGAATGTAGCAGGTACAATGATGCGCTGAAAAATAGTGACAACAATAACAACAAAAACAGCTGAGGGCATCCAAAAGCTGCCAACCCGCTAACCACAGCCCTATAGTTGACGGAGCAACAGCAACAGAAACAGCAACATCTCGAAATGGCTACTTTATTAGATGCGTTGGGTAAAAGCAGCGACTGAAGAAGATTAATGAGGCTGCTTAAAAGGCTGCGGATAGTTTATCATTCTCTCGCTTAAGCAACAGCGGCAACAACAACAACAACAACAAACATCATTACATTAACTAGCTACAGTGTAGCGAACAAGAAGCAGCAAAGCAACAACAACAATATACAGTACTAGCATCCTAATGGCAGTTGCCGCTAGAATGCCACTTCGCTGCATCGTTTTGTGGCATGTCGCGTTGCGGTGGCATTGACGGTGATGTGGCGGCCCCTGCTGTCAGGTGGTGCATGTGGATGTGTGTGATTTCGTTGCTTAATGCTTGGTGCTTGCTGCCACCAATGGAAGTACTCACACAGTTGACTGCCAGCGGCAATGTCTCTGCTATGTTGGATGGCGGTGAGGTTGGTGGTGGTGGCGATGTTCAACTTATTAAGACAAAATACGCCATAAAGCTCTGCTGTGACGCTGATGAGTTCTGAGAAAGTTAATAATGGCAAATGCAATAATGCCATAACGAAAATATACAAAAAAAAAAAAAAAAACACATGCACTATTATACAACCGAACATAAATGAATGTGGTCGTATATTTTTGAGCGAAGGTAGACCCTACGTTCATACGTCCTGGGCGGTGGTAAGAATTTATACATTAAAATTTGTCTGTTGTTGAATTTAAAGTGCTAAGGTAAGGACAATAATTATACTTTGGTTGGTAGGATAATAAGCGAAGCGCAATTGAAATTTTTAACTTCTAAACGAGAACGTATCATATGAATCAAAAATTAAATCTAACCCTAAGTCTTTCTGGCATTTCATTAAAGCGCGAAAAAATTTAATTCTTGCATACCCTCCGCCTTTTCTTCCAATACAAATATGCTCACTAACCTCAGGCATTACCAATCTTTTTGCCAGAACTTTCGGTTCAAATTTTATCCAGGATGATTGCACGTCCCCACCAGACTTTAACTGTAGGGTGAATTCATATTTTTATTTTGCATTTGAAACTTATTTTTACACTGAATAAAAATAACCAAAGACAAGTTTTCCCTACTTCGTTGTCGCAATTTTTTCTTTAAATTTCGATGTTTTCTCCCTATTGGGTAAAGTTTTCTTCAAAATGAATAAAAAACATAAATAAAATGAAATCCGTGTTCTACAAAAGTCTTACTTTAACGAGAGTTCATTGCCATTTTTATTTCTTTTGATAACTGGTTTACTTCAGTCGAGATTGTTTTTTTTAGTGTAATATATCCTTAGCTTCCGAGTTTTCTTAGATGACTGGAAATTCACTTCTATTAACAATTTCTTTAAAATGGAAATAAGTGGCGTTTGCAATTATAGCCCAATATCCAAGTTATCTACAGTAACTTAACTTTTTAAAGCTCGTGTTTGATTTGGCCTAATCAAAATGATTTTGTTGCTTATCGATTTGTGGTTAGTAACCGACTAGTTTTTATTGAGTTGCTTTACATTCATTTATATATCGTCATATCGTCGACAAATCGCAAGTATGGTACACTGTGCCATTCTGACCAGCGGATGTCTTTGCGGAAGAACAAATGGGGCCAGACTTTAAATTATGTCGGAAAGTCCGGCTACTCTGAAGGCATTGATCGGATATTTAACGATACCGCAGCCTGTCATAGTCTGCAAAATTCTTCTGAACCAATTGGCCGACCTCAACTAAGTAACATTGTGATACGTTTCGGGGTCATGAGGGGTTTGAAGGCAACGAATGGGTTAACGATCTTGCAAAACATGGCGCTCCACAACGTCTGAATGGTTCAGTGTCTTTCCGTGGAAGATGGGAGGAGTCTTGGTTTGCAACTCACTAACTTGGAATAACTCTGAACTTCTTCTGAATTTCAGTAGGGAGAGTTTAAGAACTCTTACCAATTACCTCACATCCACTGGAAGTTGTAATATAATCTTTGTAAAACGGGGCTAGCTGAAGAAGTTGACTGTAGATTTTATGGGATGACTGATGAAATGTCAGTGGCATATATTGTGTGATAGTACAAGTATTATAAGTCATAGGATCACACAGCTTGGACGAAGACCATCATCTCCTTCCAAAATCTGGAATATGCCACCCTTCAAAGTACTAAACTTCCTAGGGTTGGAGTGAAAATACATATATACAATATATTTTAAGAGTAATTTTTTCTTCAAGGGTCAGCATAAAAGATCTCTTTGCGTCGCAGCGAAATTATAATGTGCCAATTGATTGTGCTTCTTGAATAAATATTTTTAAAAATACGTTGGTTTCCATTTTTCAAACCCTTCTTATTTTTAATTAGTAATTAAGCTGAAATTTATTATTAATCTGTAAGAAACCATAAGTTTTTCATAGAACACAAACTTTTCCCCCCTTAAATTTTAGATTTTTAAATAAAAAGGAGAACTCATTAAAAAATATGTATGTATGTCGCATTTTTATTTTTCTGAACATTTCACGTGAAATTCGAATGCCTAAAAACCCGTATGAAGAAGACAAATATGGTAGTTTATCGAAACAGTTATAACTCTATTCGTTATTTCTTGAGTTTTATTAAATTAATTAATTATAATAATTTCTTAAGCAATAAATATTACGTCGGAACCCAGGATACATATCCGCCCATGGACTGCCAAATTTTATGGGGAGCATTTTATGCTGTTACAACAACAACATCAACTAAAAAATAATAATTATTTTCTGGGAAAAATATCAAACTCAAAAAATAACGATTTTATATTTTTTAAATAAAACTAAAAAAATAAAAATCAATGTCGCGTAAGGTAGTTCTGGTTACGAGGAGTAACTTACATTAATTTTATAGGTGTAGAATTTCTCATTCCGTTCGATTTCTCGAGTTGAAATTTAAACAATAATTATTATTTCTACTAAGAAAAATAGTTCGCTAAGCCTAAGATAAGAAGAAATACTAACGGCTCAAAAATCTTCGAGCCCACAAATACTTGAAGTAAAAAGAGGAGTATTGATTTTTAATTATTTAATATTATATGCCATATTGCGCACTGCATTTAACAAACTAATTAGGCATAAAATCTAATCAACTATTTTTTTTTATCATTCGTTAATAAAGAAACCAAAAGTAGCTTATAAATCCATTGCTCGTGCGGTTTCAGCAAATACATTTGGCACACAGTTGCCTATTGCAAAACCAAAACAAAAAAATCAATTTTGTTAAAAACATTAAAAGAAAACAATAATCTAAGTAGCACAACAGTAATTTAGTTCTCTAACTACCCCACAAAAGTGCTGGAAAAATAAAAAAAAGCTAATTGAAATTGTCTCAACAATTATCGAGCAAAAAAAATCCAAAAAAGCACTTGCCCTGATTTTCAATTAAGCCGCCCTCTAACAAAAGCGAAACAAACATCAAACACGCCAAAAGCGCATAAAACTGTTACACTGTTGCGTCAAAAGGCGAGTTGCTGTTTTCTTTTTTTTTTTTTGGTTGTATTTCTTCATCACCTTTTTAACCCGAAATGAAGAGCAGTGAGAAAAGTGTAGGCAGTGGAACGATATTTATCGCTGGCAAATTACATGCATTACTCGGGGCTGCATTGCAGTCGCATGCATCATTTACCCCCATAAGTATAATATATACATATGTACACAATGGTATATAACTACCAACACACATGTACATAAATCTTTAGATACTTACATTCACCAGACATGCCCAATTTCCATTGCATCCTTGAGCTGCATTATATTTGTATGTTAGCACTTACATTAAGGCGTATCTCGAAACAAAGTTTTGCGTGAAGACTTATGTGGAGAACAAATTTAGGGAGTAAAATTTTTTTAAGGCACTTGCTAAAAATAGCTAAATCGCATTTTTTGCTCTAGCTTTCTTATTTGATGCCTAATTTTCTTTATCTTTATGTCGCCGAACAGGTCCTGCTCAGAACTATATTTGAGGATCAAAAGGTGTTGACTTTAACAGCCATTTGTACATTCACTAATTTTAGAATTACTATCCCCGGCTTTTAAGTTTTATACTATATACTAGAAAAGCCCGGCAGACATTATCCTGTCTGCGGTAATTTTACGGACACGATATCGGGCACAAAGTATCAAAAAAGTACTCATTCAAGGAATCTCTAAAAAATAAAATCGGGTAACCATAAATATCGAATTTCAAAGACTCGATACCCCAAATATCGATACTAAATTAAAAAACGAAATTCTGTCACCATTTTTTGTAAAACATAAAGTGTTTGCGCAAGTATCAATTGGGTCGTTAGCTTGACATCCAATTTCGAAGTACCGGTACTAAATATTTCCTACCTATCGTTTTATTTTACCAATATGAGTCTTGAAACATTAGTAAAGTTGACAGCAAAGGACCCAACTCGCTTAAAATTGGAAAGAAATGTGTCCACCCTTAGACACCCGCATTTCCCCTTTTTCATATAACTTGTGCGTATAATTTCATGAAATTCGACTTTTCTAGCAGGTGGCAACCGTCTATATGGCATAAGTCATATTCTTCGCTAATTGAAGAGTTCGTTGTCCTTTTTTTCATTTTTCATATAACTTGAGTTCTATTTTATTAAATTCGATTGTTCTAGCAGGAGGCAACCCCTTTAAGAAATATTTATTTATTTATTTCAATTCAGTCAAAAGAACACAATCCTTAGTGACTATTAACAAAAGTGCCTAATACTTTTTAAAGTATTTATACAATAAATTACGTACTGCGCACCTTGAAAGGGGTGGATCAAGGCGAGTTAAAAAATTCATTTCCGAAATAGTTCGCATCAGAGGAGCATTTTTAGCATAATTAGTACTAGAAAATCCAATATAAAACATAGAGAACTGCCTCAAATTGCGAAAAGGCATATTAAAAGTTAACCTTTCTAAGAGGTCAGAGCAATCTATTGACCCGGTTAAGATATTTGCAACCAAGGTGCAGGCGAGAATGGCACTCGCCTATTTAAAGTCATTAAGATCAAGAGCAGGCAGCGAAATTCCTAAGCAGGCAAAGGTTACCGAAATTTTAACGAGCGAAGAGCGAATTTAATAAAAAACTTTTTAGATGCGTTCTATACGATTGATATGCGAGACTTGATGAGGATTTCAGATAAAAGAGGCGTAATCTAGCCTAGACCTCACAAAAGTTGTATATAGAAGTTTTGTTGTATACTCGTATGGATTAATATGCGAGCAGAAACTCAGCTTTGTATCAAAGTAGTACCTAAGTTTTTAACTGCGGACACTCATTGATAAACAGAGTAAAACACAGGGGTGTTACCCATGAGGATATGTTACCTTGAGAAGCACCCGAAGTCGCAATGAAAGAACATGAGGAATAATTGTCAAACGCAACTACATAGATAATTTTGGACAAATATGATTTAATCCAATCAAGAAAGATTGAATGAAATCCCAAAGAAGCTAATTTCATAATTAGTATCTTGTGCGAAACTTTATAGAAAGCTTTCGAAAAGTCAGTATAAATTGAGTCAATTTGATACCCATTAAGAAAGGTCGAAAAACAGTCTTCCGTAAATACAGCGAGGTTGGTAACTGTGGATCTGCCTTTGCTGGTTAACTGTTGACAGAAAAAAACCAACTTTTGTTTAATGATACATTCGAAAAGCTTAGAAACTGTAGATATTTTAGAAATAGGCCGATAATTGGGAACATAATTTTTGTTACCACTTTTAAAAATAGGGGAAATTAAGGTTTTTTTCCAGTCATAAATAAAAACACCACAAGATACTCGTAGAGACTTATTAAATATTATCGTTAGAGGTACAACAAAAGCAAGACACGTTTTCGAAAATACCTAGCTATGTACTTTCTTCATGAACTTTGAGGTTTCAAACAGGTGGCGTACATCTCCAAAATATATGTTCGAGCCTTCTCCTCACCGAGATGAATTCGACTTTGCAAACAGGTTGTAACCCTCATAAAAATTAGCTACGAACATTCTTTCCGAGACGAATCGCTTGGCACCCATATTTTAATATTTCATGTATTTAACTTGTCTATATTGTAATTTAATTTGATTTTTTCAAGCAGGTAGCAACCCTCTCAGACATAAAATATACTTTACGTCCTAGGCTGACACGAGATTTTTATATATAAGATTTAGAGCAGAGTGAGGACTTTCTAAAAAACATTAGGTCTTATTCACAAACAAAAGAGTTATATTTTTTTGCATCCAGCAAACCCCTTTACTTAGTAACTGTTAGATTTTGCGCTTTGTTGAAAAATTATTTCAAGTCCTTTCCTTACGCATATGTATGTATATTTAGTACTTTTATGCTTAACTGGAATTTGAATAATATTGTTGGAATATTTGATAATATTCTGGCATTTCTTCTTATAAGCATGGAGGTACAGTATTTTGAAATCCATTCCAATCTGTTATTTCCACATAGGAATTGTTATTAAAGAAGGATATTGCCTCGAACCACATAGGTCTAAAAAAAAATTCGTTGAACTTGGGGATATTCCCGCTATGTAGCTGCAGTTGCATTACATTCCTCGTCTTTATATTTAGTTGAATTTTTTGTAACGAAATAATATTTTGCGATGTTACCCACATTTTAAATGTCATTATATTTTAAATAAGTAAAGTATTGTTGGCTGCTAGTTTTTGAATGGGCTCTTCGGTTCAAAAAACATTTCGCACTTTCAGGAAAATAAATTTTTGATTTAGCTAAGCAACACAGAAATTACCAAGTGCCAAAAGTCTTCGATGGTCGAGTTATTTCCATACAAAATACTTTAATTTAGATCATGAGAAGTTAAATAAAAGACTCTTTGGTTTGTGAATAAAGGCTAACACTAGCAAAGTTCTCAAAATTTTCCGCGAACTTTAAATTTATAGTAAATATGAAAATAAAAAACTGGGGATAGTAATACCAAAATCAGTGAATGTCCAAATCAAAACCTTTTTAGTCCTGAACGGAACTTTTTCGGCGACTTAAAGATTTTAAATACCGGACATCAAATAAGTAAGTTATATATGTATAAAAAAAAAACGCTGCAGCTCCCTTTAGCGGTGCCTAAACAAAACTTTGTGCACCCAAAACTTTTTCTCGGCGTAAGTACATATACGAATAAAGCCGACACACGCTAAACTTTTTCCCCTTAATATCAAATGTTACGGCTTAATATACTACATTTATAATTGCATGCATATGCACATATACATATATACTGTCTATATCTTTGAATGAGTTTAATTTCCCTCAACACCCCCACTTTTTGGGCTTCCAAAAGCCACAGCCGCTGTTTGGCCTCATTGTTGCCACTTATTTTTTCACATTTGTTTCAGGTGTTCCTTTGATTTTCTGCTGACTTGTTTGAGGCTGCCAAAATGTGGCATTAAGCTGTTAAGTAGTAGATCGGAAGCCCGCTTGTGTGTCACGTATGCACCTTGCACACTTTGACGCTTCGACAAGTCTGCCACTTCGGCAACTTCATTGTCACTACTTTTTGGTTTTCTTTTTTCTTGTTGCTATTTTTCTCCCCTGATCTCATTTTTATTTTTATTTTTTTGCTGCCATCTTCATCTGAAGCTTTTCTGCTCACTTTGCTGGGGTTATCTGACAGTCGCGGCAAATCTGTGACGCTCATTTCGACTTCATCTACATCGACAGCACCTAGTTATTCGCCATAAGAGCAAGGCAAGTGCAATATAATTGAGGTAGGGGAATGGAAGTATGTACTAAATATATGAGGGCCAACCTCAGTAGTTGCACAGTTAATTTATGTCTTTTTAATGATGACACGCGTTGTAAGCCACGTTGCCAAGTAAGCAGGATTTTCGTGAAAGGACGTGACACTGAGGTTCGGTCCGAGTGCTGTGGCAGCAAGTGAATGCCGTCCGACTAGCTAAAAGCCGGCTGACTATTTCTTTATAGTATAGAGTAAGAAGATTTGTGATATCGTCGTTGTCGTCGTTATTTCGTGAAAGATAAGAAGATTTTAGGAATAATTGAAGTCAGAAGAGTTCAGTGGTGAACGTGAAAGAACTAGAGAAATAGTTGAAAAAAAAACCAACAACATGTGGAGAACGTAAAAGTGATTGTCTAGCGTTGGAGCGACATACTTCAATGGAGTGTGGCATCTAAGGCTATGCGATGGCAGGAACAGGTACAAAATTTATTGTCTCAGAAGCAGACGGACTTAATGAATTTTTAAAAAGGCGTTGGTGTGATGTAAATATTTTGATGTGCAGCTTTAAGGAAACTCAGTTTGTTAAGAAGTTTTTTCCATTTTTTATTCTGGTAATCACAGTTTATTAATTAAGAAAGCGATGGCAATAGCAGTACGAAGAGGAGTATGAATATGAATATGAATATGAGTACAACTTTGAATATGAATACGAGTAGGAATACTAACTTGAATACAATGGGAATTTTGAATATGAATTTGAGTATAAATAAAAATATGAATATACATCGATATCAACATGAATGCCTATTCGAATATGCGTATGAGGATGAATATCAGTATAAATATAAGTATGAGTGCACATATGCATATGAATATATAAACACAAATACGAATAGGAGTGGTAGTATATGAGTAGGAATATGAGTATGAATATGAGAACGAATATGAGTATGAGTACGAATATGAGTATGAGTACCAATATGAGTATGAGTACGAATATGAGTATGAGTACCAATATGAGTATTAGTACGAATATGAGTATGAGTGCGAATATGAATATGAGTGTGAGTACCAATTTGAGTATGAGTAAGAATACGAGTATGAGTACGAATATCAGTTAAATGAATGAGAATATGAATAAGAATATAAATATAAATGTAAATATGAATATGAATATGAAGTTAAAAAAAAAAATACGAACGCGAATATAAATATAAGCAAATATGAATGTAAATATCAATACAGAGGCCAGTAATTTGACATATCGATCCACCTTTGGAAGATTTAAAATTACTATATGCCTTGCGAGCGTACAAAGCGGTGATGGCTTTTCTAGAGCAGTCATCGATGCTTCGTTTCCAGTCGAGTTTTCTGTCTGGTATAACTCCTAGGTACTTGGCCTCAGTTGAGAGACTGAGTTCTAATGAGACTGGTTTGAATGGAGAAATTTTATATTTCCTACAGAAGGTATTGTCTTTTGGAGTTAATGTTAAGTCCACTTTATTCGGCCAGCTTTTTACATTGCTGAGCGCATACAGAACCTGCAGATGTATACCGACTGTTATGTCATCGGTATACGCTAAAACTTGGCAACCAGTGCCCTTTAGGTTCCAAAGTAGGGTATTAATGGTTCTATTCCATAGCAGAGGGAAGAGAACGCCACTTTGGGGGTATATTTGACCAAATATTTAGTTATGGATCCATCTCATGGCTCAGAATAGTTCTCTTTTTAATAAGGAGCCCTACGAAATCCACCACTTTCCGCAGCAACCCTACTCTAAGGATGAAGTTGATCACCGATTCAGGGAGAATATTGTGTGGGCTCCCTAATTTTTTTTATATTCCGCCGCATATATTCATCTAAGAAAGGTAGCTGTAACTTCTGATAGGAATATACAACCAAATTTCGCTGGAGTTTTTGATGGAAGGTAAGTCTTGCGTTGGAAAAGCCACAAATATATATAGCTTAAATTTACAATGTTCTGATGAATTTTTTAACCGATTATTAGAACTTGTATCCAAGCATTTTTTTTTTGCTGCAATATAAAAAGTTAAACCACAAATAAATTCTTGTTCAAACCCCCAGAGAAATGCATTTGGTGGCGAGCATCACGTACATTCCCAATCAATCAACACCAGTGGCATACCAAATGCTTGTAATTAATTTTGTTCAACGCGCATACCAAGCCATATACTACATTTAGATATGTATGGTTGTATGTATATGCTATGCACACGTTTCAATTCACATTTGAAAACCGCGCATGTGTGAGGTTAGAATTTTGGCAAAATTAAAACATGGCAATGGCCGAGGTATGCTTGAATAATTATAAATTTTTTTAAATTAAATATTTGCTATCGAAATTATATGCAATCCGAGCGTTGAGTGATTTGTTGTATGAGTGTCTGTCGCACTTTTTATATAGTTATTGCCTGTCTGCTTGATATCAAACAATTTTAATTCATTCCGATTTTTATATCTATTGCTTTTTTAACTCTATTTTTTTTCAACCGTTTCATCTGTCTATCCGTCTATCTATCTGTGCATATCTCGAACTGTCATGGTCACTCATAGTACATTCTGGAATGCAGCAACTGGTCTAAATGATTGAAACTACAGGAGACAAGAGTTGAGAAATGCAAAAAAATAATAACAGAAACTAGTAGTAGATACGTGCAAATAGTTAGCACTGCATGTGAGCGTTTCTATTTTTTTTTTTTTTTGGTTTTTAAAACCAAAGTTGGTTGATTGTGAGCGAGATGACAATTTGAAAAGTTTGCACATTCATAAGTTCATATATTCATACCTACCTATTATTCATACATGGCAATATTCGTATTTACGCTCATTCTATTTATGTATATATGTTCATTTTTTTAATTTTTTTGTATTCCGGCAAGCAATTAAAATGCTAACCACACGTCCACTTCGAGGCTTGTCAATTATTCTCATCAAATAGCGTATTTTAATTTTTTTTCTAAAATTTAGCTTTTTTAGGTAATTCTAGAATTTATTTAACGCAAAATGTGGCGTCATTTACATTTGAACTTCAAACTATGTAGATAGTCACGCATGTACATAGATTAGGAGTATAAATCTATATCTATATATGCGTTTTTGGATCGGTTCGTTTGCAAAAATATAAGTTTGTAATTAAACTGCGCATTGAGATAATTTTTGCGACATAACTAAATCCAACCGAACTACACGCCCTATGTATTAAACTTTTTAATTTTATAGAAGATAAGCTTAAATGTGGTTGGGAAGAAAGTTCGTATCTTGGCCGGGGCAAGTAACATAAAAAATTATAAAGTATTTTTCTAAAAGCAGTCACCTCTTGACCAGCGTTGTAAACCTCCGAGTGCATTTCTCGCTTCTTCTCAAAAAAATCATGTTCCAATCGGAGATGGCGGAAAACCCGTAAGTAGGTCCCTCAACTTGTGAAACAACCTCAAGATGCCCTCCAAAAATTGCAGGAGAAGTTCGGCCAAATATTATTATTATTATTATTATGGTGTTCCACAAGGATCTGTTCTGGGTCCAATACTATTTTATATATACATCTCCGAATCCACCTAACTGTCAAATTTCATTCTATGCAGATGATACCTCTATTTTTACTAGTAGATGCAGTCCTATCATAATAGACTCTACTTTAGTCAACGCTGTTCATGTTCTTAACGGTTACTTTTACAAATGAAAAATCAAATTAAACATTTCGAAAAGAACGGTCATTTTTTTCTCGTAAAAGACTTCCTTGTAACCTTCCTTTTACTAATCTCCTTCTAAATTCGGGTAATATAAAATGGGTGCCTACTGTCAAGTATCTAGGAGTCTATTTTGATACTAAACTTACTTTTCAAAAACACATACAATCAGGTAGCTAAATTAAAATGTTGTACAAGACTGCTCTACTCTTTCATTAAACGTAAATCCAGAATGTCGATTTCAACTAAATAATTTTTCGAAAAACAGTATTATTACCTATTGTTCTTTATGCTGCTCCTGTATGGTCAGACTGCGCTAAATATCATATTAATAAAATACAAATTGCTCAAAATAAAATTCTAAAAATGTTTCTAAATTTGTCTTTCTTTTATCTCACAATTAAATTACATGATAAAGCACAAGTCAGTCCTGTTTCAGATACCATCATTAAATTCAAAAATAGTTTCCAAAATAAATTGACATATTCAGATAACAAATTAATTAGAAAATTGTAGTTATTACGTTTAGCTTGTAAGTAGTTTGTAAGTAGTATGTACAAATATGTTTTATTACAATATAAAATTTTCCTAGGTTTTTGTTAACTTTTCTCCTGTTAAAAATTTATCTCATACACAAAATATTATATTATATATCTCATATCTTAGTTGTAAGGGAACTATTTTTTCTCTAAAACTCTATAAAATAATGTGAATAATGCATTCGCAAAATTATATAATTAGGTACATATGAATAAACTTATGAATATGAATATGAATTATTATTATTATTATTAGCACCGTTTCTTTGTAACCGAGCCGCAAAAGAACACTTGGTAGGATGTTAGGCATGTTAAGCAACAACACTAACTCGGAAAAATGTGCGACTTGAGCCAACTCGGCTAAATGATATCCGATCTGAGATGTAGTGTTGGGAAGTGAAAATACTGCGCTATTGAGAATGAGCCCTAAGAAAATACATGGGAAACTTCAGTTTTACATTAATTCATTTTTACGTGCATAGTATATTTAAATATATAATATCGTCAAACTAAAATTTGTTTGCACAACTATTTTCCATTCTTATAGATGTGAAAAGGGTTGCTTTTGCAACCAAAGGAAATTTTATCCGAGTTGGAGCGTTCTTTTGCATGTCGAGTACAATAAAACGGGCTCATTATTAATTTAATATGAAAATTTACTACATCGGATGAATAAGTTAGCTTTTGTTTCCTTACTTACGACTCTAATGACGATATAGAGCCTTTTCATATTACGGTAAATATCTACAAACTAAAATAATAATATTTATAAATATTTATGTATGTACAAATAAACTTCGGAATTATTATTTACCCACACGAGTAATGCGTTAACGTATTGCATTTTAATGGCATTCCTCCTCCTCCTATTAAATGCAATTGGAGAATAAAGGCGACAATTCGACAATTAATTCCGCAGTTATGCAGGTGGGGTTGGTTAGCTGAAGCGCGCTGTGCGGCCTGTGGCATACGCTTACTGATTTTTTAATAAGTACATTGTCGATTTTGTTGTTGTTCTTACCATTTCTTTGTTTACTTGTCGTGTTGGTTGACATAAAGTTATTTAACTTTTTTTGGTTACTCAAGTTTTGTCAAGAACCTGATTTGCATTTTTAGTTTGCGTGTAATTATACGAAGCACGCGCTTTATGGTAATTTGTCCAAGCATGCGGTGGGTTACCGGAGTCGAAGGTATGGTCATTGTTTTTCCACTGAATTTCTTTTTTACATTTTATAAAAGCTTGTTGTGTGCTTTTAAAATATAATATTATTATATCAGTTGAAATTCTAAATTGACTTTAGTATCAATATTATTATATGCCAGCAATGAATGTTGCCGCAGGTGAAAATCTGAATGTACAACTTTTGATCACTTTCGACCACTTTTTGAAACAATGTAGATCGTATCTCAGTAAGTATTTCGACAATATTGTCCTCCAAGCTGCCAAAAGCTATTGAATGTTTGAAGTTTAAATTTAAATCAAGCAACGATCTGACAGTGGAGTTTTTTTTTTGATCATAAAGGGGCCTCTTTCGTGAAGCTTTTCATTGTAAATACGAAAATTTGTATATTAGCTTGTTCATTGAACCAAAAATAAATATTATCACTAAGTAAACTATTGCGATAGAATCGTATGCTGTCTTCAAGTCAGTGATGATAAGTTAACTTTTCGAAGTTGGGCCAAAGCCATGAAAAATGTACCAAAATTAAACTTATCCAACTTTTTTTTAAGTTTCAATAAACAAATATTTCAATTATATTTTAAATTGGTGTAAATAAAAGTTATTATTAACTACATATAAACTTAAAATTAAAAGTTTATTTTTTCAGAGAAAAAGATGATCCAACTAAAAATATCTAGGAACTTTTTATTAGATATTTGTATATGTTTTTAATATATCCAGAGACTTATTTCATTCGGAAGATGTAACTAGACGTGGAGAGATAAAAAACTGTTTCCCTCGCAATATCTAAATTTAACATGCAAATAAAAAACTCGAACAGAACTTGTTTAACTTAGTTCCCGAAGGTTCTAAGAGGAATAAGCCTTAACGAATATTCAAATTTAAAGACTTACCTAATTCGATTTCAAATATTTGGAGAAACTGATCCCAAAATACATTAACCAATTTTGCCTTTTCGTGATACCTAATTTTCTTCAACTTGAAAGTTCGAATGTGAAATGAGGGCAGAGGAAAAGGTATCTGAAACTTTGTATTGCTTTGTTTATATGATATGGGAAATGGGAAAATGGATAACATTTTCTCAAAGTTTTTATTTTTCATCGGAGTGGAATTTTTTGGTTTTAATTAGGCCGATTCTTAATTTTCTTCTTTCATCAATTTGTCGACCAATTTTTTGTCAATTCGCCTTTGGATTCTTTCAAAGCAAAACTATACATAAACTGCATTATATTCTGTACAAATTGTACCAACAAAGTCGGCATGCGGTCAAAGTATTTTGGGCTTCAAATTGAGCCAAAAAAATCGATTGCGGCAACTTTGTCATCACTGTTTCCAGTTGATTTTGTTCGCCTTGGCCGTACTCACGGAAACCGTTGTTCTGGCGTACTATTTAAAATCAAAATTTAGAATAAGTTGCATTTTGAGCAGGTATAATTTTGTTTTAAAATCCCTACAAGTTTTATGTCTCTAGAATAATTATGATTATCAATTTTTTTTTCAGAATGCTTACATTATTTAATTTCTAGATTTAATGTTTAAAAAACAAATTAAAATAAAAAAACTTAAAAAAAATAATACTTTGTCTTTTGAATAATTTACGCAATGATCGCACTTAACAATTAAGCAATACAAAATTTTTCATGAAGTGATTTCCCAATGGAAAAAACACACAAACTACCGTCATCTCAAAACCCAACTTACGCAAAAAATTTAAAAAAATGTGTCTTTAAGGTCAGAAAGTGCCTTTCGGGTACTTTTAAGAATTGATGCTCGAAATAGTGAGGTAATTATTTTTAATTTTTATACTGAATTGAAATTAAAATGTATTTTTGTTAAAACGAAATAGTACAAATTATATAGCTACTCTGCTTTAGACATTTTGTCATTTTTTAAATAACTGTAAACGCTCAGGTTTGAAAGTGGCAATTAGACTCGTTTTATTTGAAACAAATGGCATTTGTTGGAAAAAACTGATTTTGATATTCTTTCTGTCAAAAATATTTAAAGGTTGTTGAAATCAAATGCAGCGTCAGATAATTGAATTGCTCCTAGGACATCGCCATGTTAATAAAGTAAGTTGTTTAGGGCCTGTGTCAAACGGTAGCAAATTTCCTCGGAATGGACTAGATTTTTGCCATTTATGAGTTGAATATAATTTGCCGACCTGACAGAGCTAGTGAAAAGTTTGACAAGCACTTGGAAATTTTCGACAACAAGCTTTATGAAGAAGTAGACCGATAAGGGTATACTATATTATACATACGAAAATTGAACGAATGCCACCACTGGCAAAATGTTAAAAAAGCTATACTACTTGTAAGTACATATATAAATAATTTGTTAATAAGTGGTTAGAAATTTAAAATTATAACTAAAAATAACATTAGGTCAATGGTTACGGTTGCGATATCTTACCTAATAACCTTCATGGCAGTTATGGACAGTTGTTTGTTGTAGAGTTAATGTTAAAAGGTCTATTAAGCATATAAATTAGTAAAGGTAAGTATTTTCTGTATATTTGCTGTGCATTTTCCATTTACCGACTTTATTTTCTTCTTTCCCGCTACTGCATAGCTGTCAAAATTTCCGAGTAGTACAAAGTTACCGATGGGCACAGCAGAATAGCAAAATTTCCAAACCATAGTAAAAGATATTTCACCATAGAACTTTGTAACCGTTCGACACAGATCATTTACAAGCAAAAATTAGAGAATTTCAAGCACTTGCAGTTGGTAAAAAAAATACTTTTTAAATTGCCTTTAAAGTAATTCTATTTCCGACAGGGGCATTTCGCTTTGCACCTATTACTTAATCAATAAAAATAAACTATACATCTTCCACAAGCGATTTATGTAACAGCCAACAGCCGTCACAACTTTTTATGTTTATCGAAAGAGTAAACAAACAATTAAATTAAAATCTTTAAGTGTCAGCCTATCTTTTAGCGGCTCATCAGAAGCGAATGCAGCTCACAAACTTTCTATCTGAAACACCGTTGAAGAGCCCTCTCATTTACATACGGGGTATGTATTTATAGGCCAGCGACGGTAATTCACCTTTCACCTCGGTGACTTTAACATTTTTTGTTTGTTATTTGTTATTTGGTTTTTTTTTTTTGAAGTTATTGGCAACTTCACTCCTCTAACGCACGGTCGATTGCGTTCAAGGCAATGGGGGTTTCAACGCACTAACCTGAAAGTCATATTGTATAATTCACATGTAAACATACACGAACAAATATGTACTTATAGTGCATATAGTATTTACATTTACTGCAAATTCACAGCGGCTGTGGCTTAACAGCCTTTAGCACTGATCTGCCCGTACGAGCACAATAAAATCTTCCACATAAAATTCCATAAAATAAGAGATAAGCGGAAATATCACAGTTTTTTAGAAGAGATGAACTTATTCTAGAAGTTGTTTGGTATACGTTAATTTTTGTTACTTAATGCAAAGAAGAAGCTTTGAAGAAGAGGACCCTCTTAATTATAATGCTTCGTTCAAATTCGAAGTTAGATAAGACATATGTATGTAAAGGGAGATTTATATAGTGGCCAGTACCATATCTCCATCTATAGGAAAATTATGAAGCGTATTTTCATCTCGGCGGCTCAATTACCTATCACTAGTTAACATGTTAAATGCACAGAACCAAGGAGCTGGATTCGCAGAATCGGGTTCTTTACTCGCCTCCATTCCGGGTCTTATATGAACCCAAAAACGGGTGTAAAAGAACCGAAAATCGATTCCAGAAAGTGGAAAATGGTTCGGAAGCACCGAAAATGGTTTCAACATAACTAAGGGCAGAAAACATCGAAAAAGTAATCCTTTAAACAGAAACATTGCTTTGTTTTAAATAAAACCTGAGTTTGAATTCAATTTCAGGTATATTTTCTTTAGGACCAATATTTAATTTCCTATTGGAATGTTATAGGCGCTTTTTGGTTGGAATGTATTATTTACTTTTATTTTTTTTATTTATAACAAAAATATAAAAAGCATTTGCATTTTTTAAAAACCTTTTATAATTTTTTAATAATATTTCCGCTTTCACTTTTTCTGAACCGAATTGGACAGAACCGGATCTTTGCATACTCGGAACCGCCCTCCACTAATTCGAATTACCTCATGCGGCTGTAAATAATTTTCAAGTAAGTATGAATTAAAAAAAACATTGCCAAACTATTTTTCATCAGGCCAAGATTGTTAAGTCGTTAGTTGGTAGTTTTTTAAATGTACAAAGAACATAGAAATCATGTTGGCTATAAATTTGTTCAGCTGACATGATACGAACGGTGTTTCACAAGTTAAGTTTATTTATTTTAAATGCATACTTCTTAAAGATATGAAAATTATGCCTTGACTATAGATTGATATGTACTAAAAAAAAATTAGAAATCCCACATGAAACATTTTTATTCCGTAGTATGGAATTATGAATATTTGAAATTATAGCAAACAAATTTTTTGAGTTTGGTTTTGAAAAGTAAAAACCAAGATGGATCTATAGAAGGTGATAGCAAGATAAATAAGGCGAATCCGCTGTGTATTTTGTTAGTGTAACTTTGCGAGTGAAATGTCAAAAACCGAATTCGCCCAGTTTGCTTATGTATTTTGTTTGTGTAAACAAAACAACCCACCTGGTTTGGAAAGAAGAACAAGCATTCAGCTCATGGGATGCTATCACCTTGTATGAATTCGCCTTGGTAAAAACCAAATTAAGAAAGAATGAAATACAAATTAGGAAAAAAGTAGATGGCGAACTTCACACAGAAAAAGCTAAAGGCGAAAACAAAACTCACGTGGAAAATTTTTGTTCCAAAGATCGGTTAACGGTTGAATTTTCCAGTATTTACAATAGCCAAGATTTTTTTTAATTAAATTTTATTTTCAGAGGCAAACATTTTCGTCCAACTTCACCACATCGGAAACCAACTTGTTCAAATCAGTTTCTAATATCAATCAGTAAAAGTCAAACTAATTCTAGTATGGTGAAATTGGACAAGAGTTTCTGTCAGAGAAATGGTGGGAGTGATGCAAGTGTTTTTTTTATACCTTTCATGAGAATGAAATGGTATATTAAGTTTGGTCCGATGTTTGTAAGTGCCAGAAGGAGAAGAGATAGACCCATCAAAAAGTATACCTAAATGATCAGGACGATGAGCTGAGTCGATTTAGCCATGTCCGTCTGTCTGTCCGTCTGTCCGTCTGTCCGTCTGTCCGTCTGTCCGTCTGTCCGTCTGTTTGAACGCAAACTAGTCCCTCAATTTTAGAGCTATTTTGATGAAATTTGGTGAGCAGGTGTCGTTGTACAAATGATTAAACATTTGTCGGAATCGGCCAGATCGGGTGACTATAACATATAATACAACCGATTATTCAGATATTGAATTTTGCGCCATAACTCCCCCATTTAAGCAGCTAAAGGCTTGAAATTTTGCAGAAATATCAGCCATTATTAGCTACGTATCAGTATTGAAAATCATGAAGATCGGAGAAATATAACATATAGCTCCCATACAACCGATTGTTCAGATATTGCGTTTTGCACCATAACTCCTCCATTTAAACAGCTAAAGGCTTGAAATTTTGCACAAACATCAACCATTATTAGCTACGTATCAGCATTGAAAATCATGAAGATCGGAGAAATATAACATATAGCTCCCATACAACCGATTGTTCAGATATTGCATTTTGCACCATAACTCCTCCATTTAAACAGCTAAAGGCTTGAAATTTTGCACAAACATCAACCATTATTAGCTATATATTAGTATTCATCAAGATCGGAGTTCACAGTGTAAATCGGCAAGATAAATTCAGGACAAATATTTATTGCGAAAAGTAATAAGCTCAGCGCAATATCACATGAATCATAGCGTTAAACGTTTGGGAACTATTTACGGATCTGATAACTGTTTTCAAAGACCGACATATGTAGGTCTTACATATTAATACTTAATTATTTGTATTTTTTAAATGTTGAATATCAAGCGTCGATACGATATTAAAAATATTCAAAAACCATTCCCTTCTTAAAACATAGTTCTTTTTAATTACATAAGGAAAAGCATTAAATAATTTATAACAATGCCTTTACTAGAATTATTTTTATTGATTTGAAGGAAATTTTCGCTTTTAACTATAGGTAATACGAAATTGTAATACAATAACACGTTTTTTACTATTCTTCCACTCATGAAAGGTATGAAGCCTTCGGCATAGCCGAAGACAGCGCTGTTTTTACTTGTTTTTTTTTTATCTTCTGTTCTTCCGACAAGGTGAAATATGATGTAAATTGGAACGATTTTCTGTCATCCCAAACAAAACTTGGAGACAAACCGGTTTCGGCGTTGTGTCAAACTTGACAAGGGATTGCGGAAAACCGTTCCAGTATACATGATGCAACTTTTTTGTACTCTACGTTTTTTACTTAGATGGAAAGAGTACTTACTCTGTCACTTGTCAAAATATAAATAGATCTAATCTGGCAGCAGCTCCAACTGTGGACCTTAGTAATAGATATTTTGCACAATAGTGGTATAAATATCAGATGGTGCATTTGTTGACGTGCCACCGTCACAACTTGATCAAAACGAAGCAGAAGAAGATTGGAAACTCTCATAGCAAAAGTACACAACTGTCGCCATCTCTCTTTCTCTCTCTACATTGAATCCATAAGAATGAATAGACTCCCGCTGAAAGTTTGTTTATTTAAAGTTATGTTTATTATAGCTAAAGAATGAGCAAGTTCTGCCAATCACGAAAAATATTTTTACAGATGTTTAATGCGCCACCTTTGTATTGTCTCCATCATTTATTCTGTTCTGTTTCTCAAATAGCAGAGAAGTCCCTAAATTTCTACACCTCTAACAATCAATGCCCAAGATGTCTTCAAATTTACTTATTAAAGATATTTTAGGTTTGAATAAACGAATACAATTTTCGATCTTTCACACCGGTTCGCCTTAAAATCTTGCTTATAAAACATCCACGCCATTTCAAATATGATTTTGCTGTAGGCAAGTCATCCCCATATACCTAATTAAAGTGGTCTACTAGTCTACTGGTCTAATAGTGTTCCTCAATAATAAATCATACAATTTTCGGTACATTTACACTACAAACATACTTTTGTAATTTTCACGCCGCCTCTTGCCACACCTTCACCTACGGTTTTATGCTGCAAGCGCGCGCTTTTTTTGTTCACCATGAAATGGTTATATAAGTTCCCCATTTACGCCCGCTTGTAAATGTGTATGTAGTGTACGTGTGTCTATTTTTATGTGAAAATGTACATAACTTTATATCTATACTTTATATCTATATATTTACCTCACCACCCGTTGTTTTGTTGAGCGTAAATGAGTTATGTGGAAAGGTCTACGCATACAAATCTACCGCATTGCGTATTTAGATGGTAAAGTCTACTATTCCTTAAGGGGAATGACTTGCTTTATTATACTCGTGTATTCATGCGTATATATTCTCTATATATTGCTTCATAATTTTTGGTAGTAAATTTTTCGTTTCCAATTATTTATTTTCACATAATGAAGTCTTTCACTCACCATTAATTTTACGCTGGCCTTAAGGCGATATCTGCAAAGGAAAAAGAAAAGAGAACAACTTAATTAACATATCAACAAAATTAGATTATTGGAAAGGAAACTAGTAGCAACTGAAATACTAATATAACTTAATTAAAACGCGCGTCTGAATATCCAATTTTAGTTCAGAGGTCATCCACTCTTGTACCTTAAATTAATTTATTTATTTTTAAAACTTCCATCAAAAGAGGCTCAAAATGATTGGTAATTTTGAAAGGCGTAAATTTTTGAATAGGAAATAGTAGGCTGTTTATGAGGAAATAAAGTGAAATTATGATCTATTACTTCTCTTTCCGCTAGCGACTGGATTGCTTTATGTACGAAACAAAAATGTCGAGGACTTGAGTATCACAGAATATCTAAAATGTATCAACCGATATAGTGCATATATTTCAATGAATAATTTACATATTTAAATGGGTTCTCATCTTAAATAAATCTACTATATCTCGTCTACGGCAGTCTTTGTCAAACGCCCTTAATCGATCGGAGTTTAACAAAACATGGCAATCTTCCGCTTATTTCTCAACCTGAATAATGTCAAATAAAAACCTAAAGTTAATAAACTTTACGCAATAGACAACTTCCTCTGCCAGCAGTTAAGGTACTCTTCCAAAATTATATTATAAAATAGTAATATTTCACACTATATCGTTATGAAATCTAGAAAGTATTAAAAATGACAATAAAGATTAATTTTGGTAAAGGTATCGATTGCGACAACGACGCCGAGCCGATAGCCTAACTGATAAATATGAGAGACTCAGAATAATAACTATTTGACCGTTAAGTGTTAAAAAAGTTATCCTAATTTTAATAAGTATTATAAAAGTCATATGATAAAAATTATGCGTGAGAAAATTTGTTTGACTTATAGATAAATTCTTTTCTCAAACTAATATTATAAAAGTCTTTCAACAATAATTATAAGTATGACTCAGAATTTTAAAATCTATTATATTTTCCGACACCAGTCAATATATTTTTGGGAAATACTTACATAGATATGTGAGCGAGGCCGATTTGAATATACGTGCAAAAATGGAACTTTCTATAAATATAAATAGTTCTTTTGAATATATTTGTTTTATTTTATATACCTCGGATGATTAAGGTGTTTAGGCCTAAAGGGTCAACATACAAATTCCTTTTTTCAATTTTAATGGAATTATAATAATTCGCGGGGAAAAATTGGTTCGTGAATGGGTTTATTTTTCAAAAATAAAAGGATTGAGAAAATACCTTTCTAATGACACCTTATAAGGCCAAATCGATCAAGTTTCTTTAGAAACAATCTACCAAAGAAGACTTCAAAAATTCGATTACGTATTGTGATTTCGATGAAAATATTTTTTAAATATTTTTATGCAGACCATTTAAGCTTAGAGTTATTTTTTTGACATTCATTTAAAAAAAAAAAACAATTTATATAAAAAAAACTCCACTTTTGGATCCATTTTATATTTTTCTATCTCACGTGAGTCCTAACATTTTTCTTGAAGTCTTAAAATATAATAAATCTAATGATTCCGTCTTTTTTTGAAGAGAAATGAACTTTAATGTGTCTACATAAATCCTGTTGGAGAATATTCTTAAAAACCATTAAACTTTATATATATTAAAGGGCTAAAGATTTATTTCATTCAACATTTATTTCCCTATCCAACAGATGAAAACCCCTTACAATTTATAGCAATACGAATGAAGGCCACATAAACCAGAGGCTATAGATTCGAAAGAAAAGGTTACACGCTAAAAAGCTGTCGGTCTACATATCACACGCTAAATAAAAGGGTGTCATAACTCAAACAAATTTTATATAGATTTTTTATTGAGGTCTCATTAAAATAGGGGTATTTTGCTCAAGTTAATTCTTTTGTATTCTATCTTGTGGGAAATTACAAACTCGAACCATACATATATTACAGTTCTTAAGAAACTTGTTGTTTTTCATTTTTTAATATAAACTCCTCTAAAATAGATAGTACAATGCGTGAGAATTGGATTGAAATTTCGTGAATAGAATATGTACTTTCGCTTTTTGCTAAAACCAATATATCTATAAATCCACACAAGAGTCGAGAAGCATAGATAATTTTTTCCGTTCGATACCGATATTTTTTACACGATATTTAGCAAACCAATTTTTTTTGGAATCGAGTTCCTTAACCGCAGTATCGTATCGAATTTCGGATCGGCTATATTCTAGTGATTTTTAAATTTCAAGTGAGGCGTGGCCTGTGCTGTCAACCTTGCTCAGGTTTGAAGTGAAAAATTTGGGACACAAAAGTGCCAAAATTAGTGAAATAAAGAAAAAAAACGATAGACCACGACGCGACTTGGTAATCTAGCGGTAATTATGCAAACAGTTGCAGAAGAGCAAGCAGACAAGTTTTATAAAAAATTATGACTGACTGAGTTTCCTTTTTTAATTTAGTATCGATATTTTGTGTACAAAGTTTTTTAATATGATATTTAAACGATTCTTTCAGAGCGATACTTTGAATGAGTACCATATCGATGCTTGTGGCCCGATATCCTGTCACAAACGCTAAGAACATCGGATGAGCCCGTGGATAATTCGAGAGAAAGATTCTAGGAAGGATGTGCTGTTATTTAAGCCTTTGCGACGGCGAATACCTGCGGCGATATATGACCTGTATGGCTGCATAGGCAAAGTTCAGCAAATTAAAATTCAACGGCTACATTGGCTAAGTCATTTATTTCGAAAGGATGGAAATGCTCTAGCTCTAGAAAGATTCAACCCAGTACTCGCTGGTGGCGGTAGACGAAGGTTAAGGCATCCTCTGCGTTTGAAAGACCCAGTAGAAGTGGATTTTGCACAACTTGATTTTCTCAATTCACATCAGTTAGCAGAGAGTAGAAATGACTGCGTTGACTTGTTCTACTGGGTCAAAAGCAACTCTTAGTAAGTAAATTGGATGAGCGTTAAACGGCAAATATTTTTTTACACAATAAAATTTATTTGCAACATATTTGATGGCATCTGATTCTGTTATATGAAAAATTTGTTGATTGTACTAAAGGCGTAATATTTTAAATATTTCTTTTTTTTAAATTCTTTTTACTTTATTTTTATATACAGGATTTTTTTCATATATTTTCCAACAGCTCACTCCACTGTATTAATAACTTTATACTAGAGACGACATTTGACACTATGTTAATGTAAACATATAAAATGAGCTCTTGTTTTTCTTATATCTAAATTAATGTCTTTATATTTCTAATCACATGGACAAATTTTTTTGTTTAATTTCTTGAATTGCACCTTTCATAAGATGTATGTAAGTAACAATGCTCATTAAATGAATGAATGAATGAACGAATAAATGAACGGACATTAGCCTGATTATCTAAAAACGTGTATTAAATTTAACTACGACGCTCACGACAGAAATGCAAGACAATGATTTCAAATCGCCCAATTATGAAAAAAGAAAACTTAAAAAAATGGTATTTTTTTATTAGAAGCTAAAATTAATTATCTGAAAATATTAAAAAAAAAATTATGATAATACCTTATTATATAAAGGATTATATGGTGGAAATCGTTAAGGATAAGATAGATGTTGTGGTCTATGTTGATTTGTGGTACATACTTCATTATTTCATATTCAAATACTGTACATATTTGGGTGATTCACAAAGTGTTATAATGTGTAATAAATCATAAAATCATAAACATAAAAAAATACAAAATTGCTTAGTTTTAATTATTTGTTTCAAAGCAATCAAAAGCCATAACTTTTGAAAACTAAAATTTTATGACTTTATGATTTATGACACATTGTGACACCTTGTGAATCACCCAATTGTTTATTAATGTGATATTATGTTTTAAGTGTTTTCCTTAAACTAAGTCGTAATAAATAAATAAATAAATAAAATATAAACAAACATTAGTGCAATTCAAAAAAAAAAAATTATAAAACCACGCCCAACCTTTTCACGTCCACCTCAACTGCTTGCGCAAAATTTTAAAATACTACTTTTAGTTCCAATGTCTCTCTTTTCAAATTCTTCAGTAGTTTGCATTCAGGACAGCTAGCAAAATTTAGCTACGCCTTTCATACCTCCAATCCTCTTTGCACTAGCCCATCAACCATTTAAACAGCCACGCCACTCCCTGCTAGTGACATTACCACATTTCCTCCCAACTCCTCGCTTCCCAACTCAACCGCCCGTTCCGTTGCACGCACTTTTGTAATCCGCGGCCTTAACGCACTCACTACAACTTTAATCGCCTTAGTAAATCCGCACAATTGCAATGCGACGACGTTGCACTTTAATTTGCGCATGCGCAGTCACATGTAATACGCTTGATTAAATGCGTGCCACATGATGCATGTGGCAAGGCATCAATGCCATGCTGCTCAACTGTCGCTGTTGTCTGTTGTCTGTTGCCTGTTGTTGTTTGCTGTCAGCTTAGTTCACAATCAATTTAAATGCAATGCGTCTGACAACAACAACAACAACAATAACAATAATAAATACCAACAGCAAAAACAATACGGGCGGGCAACGAAAAACAATATGAAAAAAAATTCTGAGCGCAGCTAATGCCACAATTATTACTTACATATATATTTTACTTGTTGCGCTTGGGCAGCAAATTATACATAGAAAAAACTACTGACGAGTCGAAATATATGTTACAGACGCTAGGCAGTTCATTATTTCAATTCTAGAACTTTTTTTTTATAGCTGAGATGGTTGTTTTTTTTGGATTTTTTGTGTGCATGTTGATTTTCCATTTGATGCACAAATCAACAAAGTCAATGCAATTATCGCGACAACAATGCAACATGGTGGCTACCAGCTTATACGAATAGTTGCATATATGTTGCGAATGTGCGTGCAACTGCAACACTGGCATTGTCATTCGGCTTGGGTGCTCGCTCTGTGTCTCTAGCTGTGGCGCAATATGAATGTTACATTCATAACTCGTTTATAGCCAGACATGATTACAAAAAATAAAAGAAGCAAATTTGCCGGTTAAGTTCTGCGTTCGTAACAAATTCATTCAACCGGATTATGACGTAAATCAAGCATAACAGTTTTCATTTTTAGAATACGAGTATACTTTTTCTTTCGTTATCCAAGTACCATGTGAATTGGAGTGATTATATGTTGTTTATTCTTGATGTCACTTAATAATAAATAGTTTAGATAGAAATTTTATATTTATGTAAATTTATTTTAGACAGAAACCGAAAATAATCGTTATTTTGGTTTTTTCAGTTTAAAAAAATTCGAATATATCGAGCTGATGCCATGCAAATTTGACCTAATTTTTGTTCAGAATTTTTTTTGTTTGAAATCATTACATAACGGTTATTTTGAGACTTTTATTTTTTGGATAAAAAATAATCGATTTTTTTAGATTTTTATTTTTCGATCAAGTTTCATCATTATATTTTGGTTTTTAATTTTTCGGTGAAGTTTGATCGTAAATTTTTTACTTTCTATTGCTTCGATAAAAAATAATCGTTTAATGGATTTCGATTTTTTCCATAATATTTGGTCGATATTTTGTGATTTTTATTTTTGCGATCATTGAAAATAAGTCGTATTATTGTTGTTGCACCTAACATTGCCATCGCCGCAAATTTGTATTGAATTTGTTTTGTTCGAAATATTGTAAATCCAAGAATAACGATTTTGTTATCGAAAAAATTGAAATCAAAAAATATCGTTCAAATCTTATCGAAAAAATAAATATACAAGAACAATGAATTTTTTTAAAACCGTATTATAGCTCCAGATGTATAAGAAATCTATCAAATCTATTCAATAGTTTTGTTAAGTCCAAAAAACGAGAGCGGCTATAATTTTTTTCGGCTTCACTAAAAAAAAATGTTTAATGACGTTGTTCAGCTATTTCGCTCGGATTTTCTGAGCCTAAAATACGAATATTTTGTTTATTTACCTACCAATGTAGATTAGAATGAGCCTCAGCGCTGAGAATAACTTACTTTTACGAAAAATCGAGATAACTTATTTTTATGCATTTCAAGCAACCTTTTAACAAATATCCAACCCTATATCGATCCAATTCTGAAACCCCCCAAGTGTTTACCTATTAAATGATACGTCGCTGTCAATTGATGTATTGCAGGTTATAAAGTGAATGTTGAAAGTTGAATGAAATCTCTGCTGAGTCGTCTTTTAAATTTTATTTGTGTTTTATAAATTCGCTTGCAAACATAATATAATTTTTGCTACCGGCGCAATATATTGATTGCTTCTATCTGAGCAAATTTTGCTCCGCATTTCACATACCGTCAATTTATAAACCTTTTTCATACACTTAATTTTTTTAAATATTCATCGCTTGTTTTTCTGAACATAAGTAAATATTTTCATTACTACTTTACATCGAACCGAACACCTTATTGGCTAATATTACAAACATATTGTACATACAGACATTGCCAGTACTGTGAAGCTTGTTGAGATTTTTTCGCCACAGCCTATTTTTTGTGTAATTTGTTGAACTGATAACAAACTCTGAATAATAAAGCTTTATGGAAACTATTTATTAGTTCAATATTAATTTTTTTCAAGAGTTAAAAAATAATAAATTATGCTTTCTCTAATGTTGAAAAATAATGAGATCTTAATAGTTGATGCTACATATTTGCTGGAAGTCGGAGTTACGTTACGTTTTTGTAGGTGTTGTGTATGAAATTAATAGCGATATTGATTGTTTTAAATGAGTGACTCTTTAAAGCAGTTTTTTTTTCAAACATAAAATAACTAGTCATTTCAAACTACACCGAATAGCTGAACAAGTGGAATAGTTTATGTAGCACATTTACACCATAAATAGAACGTACATTGTGTTACCATAAACATTTACACCATCCACCGAAAGACTACCCCTTGCTGAACCATTTTACATCGCTGATGAATCTCATCAGGCAGTAAATCTCGGTTTTTGAAACCTCACTAAGGTCATCCAGAAGCGGTGATCCCTGCTTTTGCACAGCGCAGGACACTTGCAGAGAACATCTAAGATCGTTTCCTCCTCTTCATAAATCTAACAGCTCCTGCAGCATCTTCGGTCCCATTAAGGCCACGTCTGCCTAAAGGGTGCAAGTGGCCAACGGCAAACCAATGCGTTCTTTATCCTGAATCCTGAAGAATCTGCTTGGCCGCACCTTGTCTTGCAAGTTCGTCTACCATGCAGTTTCCTTCTATGTCGCTATGGCCAGGGACCCAAATGAGGTACAGTCTCTGTTCTGCTTGGCCATCTCGTACAGAGATTAGTGGCAGCCCAGTGCGATGTTTGAGTTAAACGTGAAGGAACTCAGAGCCATGATTGCGGCCTGGCTATTACTAAAGATGAAGACATCTCTTCCTAGAATTCCGGTCCCAAGAGTGCCCCCGGAATTCGTGGTGCCACTGAGATATTTCCCTTAATCGCAGAGCAGTTAGCGCCGCCATCTGTTGCTCTGTCAAATCCAACGGCAGGAGATCTAAGATAGCCCTCAGAGCATCGTTTGGCGTGGTTCCGAGCGCCCCGCTTATGCAGATCATACTAGATATTTGTATCTTGGTGAGCAGCCTTAGGTTAGCATCCTTTTCTAATGCAGGCCACCATACGATCACTCCATATGGGAGAATTGGTCTGACGACCGCTGTAAAACTCTACCGACAGATCCGGGGACTAAGACCCCATTTCCGGCCTACGGCTCTCTTATAGGTGTAGTGGGCTACGGAAGCCACTTGGCTATCTCCCGAAGCGTTCGTTGCATCAGCTCGTATAGCGTTTACGGAAACTTTCCCCTGAGTGCGTTCGCGACGTCGTCAGCGTACGCAACAACTTTCGCACCACCCCAATCCTTATCTCGCTGAAGGGTATTTACGGTGAGGTTCCACTTTGAGTGTGGTTGCGGTCTGAAAATTTTTAGAATCTAGATATCGACGATAAGGTACGTAACAATTTCACTTTATTTTAATCGGGATTAAAATCTTTAATTGAGCTCATTGAAATGAAAGTAGAACTCAAATCATTCGAGTGCCAACGTAGCTCAGCTATTCAAAAGCTTCATGAGAGATATTTACCTGACTTTTTTACATCTAAAGTTGCTAAGATTTCGCGACTACTTACATAATTATCTGTAAACAATATACATAATAAATTAATGAATTTCCTAAATAGCAGTGGGAATCAATTATTGTTAAAAAGTGTGCAAAGAAGAAAAATAAGTGATGACTTTTGCAAACACTGCCCAAATCGCCAAACAATTATACGATTAAAACACAAGGCTTGAGATGAACTATTGATAACAATTAAATTTGTATCTACTAATTAGGCTAATATGAGCATTTCTAATCAAATAATATAAAATAAATTCGTGTCCATAGGTCACGACAAATATACATGTATACAAATTCATCTACGACTATTACATGGCCTTTGAGATATGCGGACAATGTTACATATTTACAAGTGATGCATTTACATTTTCTATACTATTTCTATTTCCAATCACTTGGCAAATAACCACATAGATTTGTAAGCAATTTAAATGATGACTGCTTATTTGTTACCGTAGTAAAATGAGGTAAAGTGTTAAAACAAAAAAAAATAACAGGAGAGATAATCTCGAAGAGAGTGTTGCTGTTTTTGTATGCATCCTATCACAGCAGTTATGTGTCATTATAATAAGTGAGCAATTATCGGGATTGTGCTATCCATCGGTTTGGTTACTTTGGCTGCTTGGTTGCTTGGTTGCTTGGTTGATTGATGTATCGATTTGATGTTTCGAGTATTCCTTGCGATTGTTAACTACGGATGTGGGCAACTGTAGGGGTGAAGATTTCTGCAATTCATACATAGGAGTCTAAGTATGAGTAGTTGTGTTTTGTTGTTCACACTCACATCCCTATTTCAACCATGACCAAAACATAATTATCGTAAAATGATACTCATAAAGCAATCAATCGCTTCGATTGTAATCATAGCAGTTATGCACAGAAGTAGATGGAGGTGCTATCACTTGATGAACAAAACTGGGGAGTAACGAATCGTTAATGGTGTTGGTGCTATGTGGCATATGCGGTTTTTTAGCGTCATTTGCATCACATACTAGGTGGACTATAGAGTAGTGCATTTGAATTTATAGAAGTACTTAGGTACACTAATGTCTATAAGTAACAAGTTGCTAGGAAACATGGAAATGCATAAATTTACGAAATCAAATTGTCATTTCCTTCCTTCGAGTTACAACCCAGATACGGTTGTAATTAAAAAACAAAAAATTATGATTTAATCGTTATTTTGTGATTTTCAGTATTACGGTCAAAAATAAACGTTGTGGATATTTATTTTTTCGATAAAGTTTGGTCGTTATATTGTGATATTCTTTTGGATCATAAAACATATTCATGTTACCACCCACAAATTTGTTTGTATATATATATTGTGATTGAAAAATTTGCAAATACAACAATAGCGCTTAATTTTGATCGAAAAAATAGAGCTAAAAAAATAACTACCGAATATATTCATAAAAATTTAAGCCCAACAATAACGGTTACTTTTGTTTGAAAAAATAAAAATCCAAAACTAACGATGAAGCTTGAAAAAAAATAAGTAATCCCGGAACCACGCCTATTTTTTATCGAAAAGAAATAAATCCCAAAATTACGACTATGCAATGTTTGAAAAAAAAATCTTCAATATAAAAATAAGTTCAGATCTTTAAAGCATACAGCATAAGGATTAAATTGATATATTCGAGTTATGTTTTGAACGTATTCCTGTCAACCATTTTTTAGTCAGAAAAAACCAAAATAAAAAATAACTACTAGAATATCCAAGGAACGAAGTATTTGGATGAGAGATTGGCTAGAAAAACTAAATGAGCAGTCGCAAATCCATATTTGCTTTGAAAAAAAAATATGCATGTAAATCAACGTAAAAACCGATCTAGCTTAGGTTATTGTAATAATACCCTTAAAGTAATCATTTTGGCATATATTTTATTTCTTGCACTGTAACGTACACTGTACCCGAAAAAGTTAACAGAAAAAACGTACCCAAAATTATGTTCCGCAAGACGCTGATTTCCACCCCTGAGAGCTCTTCTGGGGGATTAATGAAGAAAGAGTCTAGGTATTTAAACTTCAACCTCACATAGAGAGGGCAGCCGAGTAGAATATGAAGAAACGATTTCACCTCGGGATCCTCGAAGTACTATATCCAGCCTAACTGCATAAATACCTATCGGACAATACCCGGTCAGAATTACTCCGAGGATTAAGAGTTATCGCTTTTTTAGCGATCGAAACTCCTTGGAAAAACTAAGGAATTGCAAACATTTTGTGGGGGGCCCACCATAGGGTATTTGCAATTCTGCATGTCATGGCCCTAACCCAACAAAAGTAGACTAAAGTACCTCCGAAGTTTGAACTATTAAACTCAAAACTCTCCAGAGTGCAAACGATTGGCGAAAATTAAATGAATATGACAGAATCATATAGATCTCGCTGGCTTTTAATGATCTAAAAGTCATCTCTTGTAGTAGAAATTATTTTCTTTCCCTTTATTTTTAGTTACTCCTACAAATGATTCCATTGCATTTGTATCGTAGAAAAGATAATATGAAAAAAATAATCCCAAACCAAAATGTTTACCCAATTAAATTTACTACATTAAAAAGTTTTAAGTTTTTTTGACCTATATTCACAACCGGCATCTTTAATATTAATGCACAGGAAAGACAACGAGAGAAAAGGAGAGTGCCACTCTCAGGTAAAGATATTCATTTTTAAAAATAAATAAAACTTTATTCATTGACAACTGATCGAACAATAAATATTATGTAAACAAAAAATTTTCATTTTGAATAGACAAAAGTTCAAAGAACAATATTCATAACATTAAACTAAAAATAATATAAAGTAGATTATTCACAAAGTACATATGTATCTTAAGAATTCAATAGCAAGATTTGAATTAAAATGGGCTCACTTCGAAATAAAAATTTTTCTTTATTAATAAATTCAATAAGATTCAAGTGAAAATGAGAGGATCCCCTTATTAATTTGCATTATATGATTTTTAACATAAAAACAAGGAGATGTCTTCTTACAGTTGCGTATTTTAGGACAAAAATTTATACAAATTGATAAACAAGAAGTTATCACCTTGTTTTCAGCCGATTTACTTTCCAATAGATTTTAAAATAAATTTTTAGTGAAATTAAGAAGATGTGATGGCAAAAATTTCTTCAATTTCTCGCTCTCTTTAGCCAACAAGCTTTTTCACACGTCGATCTCTTTAATTATAGGTGAACTTTTTAGTTCTGCGTATGGAAGAATTGCATTCCTAGATAAAGTTTTTTTATGTTTTGGTTTTTTTATCGTAAGTATCTCTGTGATTTAGTTTGTAAGCATGGTTACGTTTTATTGTAGCCGACTTGCAAAAGAACGCTCCAGCTCGGATAAAATTTTATTTACTTGCAAAAGCGACCCTGTTAGCCTCTTTCATGAAACATGAGATTTATTTTGTGCTATTTAAGAAGGGCAAATAGCTGTGATGGCAATTTTTTTAATTTTTTTATTTAGTTATAAATTTAAAAGTGCTACGCAAATAAAAACGAATCAGGTTTTAAACTAAAATTTCACATATCTTTTTTTCTGGCTCATTCACAATAGTGCAGATTTTTTCACTTCCCAACACTACATCTCTGTTTGGATATCATTTTACCGAGTTGGCTTAACGCGCATATCTTTCGGAGTTAGTGTTGTTGCTTTACATGCATTTTGTTATCCTACCTAGTGTTCTTTTGCAACTCGGGTACAAAGAAACGGATCCAATATTAACATTATAGCCTGATTATATTTGGTTTTACTAGTATAAAGGATGGCATGTATTTCTCGGCTGTAAGATCTTAAGTATCATAGATTGATTAAATTAATATGAATATCCATTATCGCAGCTTTAAATAGTAAATTAACCAAAAGAATTCAAAAATCTAAATTCTAAAAATTTCCAAAATGTGGATCACCTTAGTGTTCCTACTTAATATATGCATATACTAAAACGTACACACCCATTTATGTAGTTCAAA
Source organism: Anomoia purmunda (assembly GCA_951828415.1). NCBI lineage: Eukaryota > Metazoa > Arthropoda > Insecta > Diptera > Tephritidae > Anomoia > Anomoia purmunda. The sequence continues at coordinate 158,171,956 of OX639993.1, forward strand.
TCACAAAACATATTTCAGTACGAATGTTTAACATGTTCGCTTGCACCTTTTTGATTGATCTCTATTTTCGCGCTACACTCAATCATAAATCTACAAAATGTACTATATCAGGTCAAAAGAAAAAAAAATATGTTGGCACTAATACTTGAAATATATCTACTTATGTATAAGTAGTAATAAAGCGCCGTTTAGAAAAAAAAACTTAAATTTATATGTAGCTAGTTATATACTTCAAGCGAGCAAAACCATAGAAATGAAGAACAAAACAAAAAAGCGCAAAAAGTCGTCAACGCAATAATAAATCAATTTTAAAGCCCACGCTTGTACACAATTTATGCACAGAAACAATAGCAAAATTATTGTAAATTGGCAGTTTTACTTTACTGTTTTTTTGTTGTTGTTGCTATTTTGCTGTTTGTTGACCGCCAGCCAACTTCCAATGACCAGCTTAAAGTAATGGTTGAATTGAAAAAATCTGTTACCACGCAATTTATTTATTAGTACCTAGAGATTTTGCATATTTTGAACATTCACAGCACATGCGACTGTTACATAGATGGACACCTGGCCAGAGCAGTGCGTGGGCTAAAAATATTCCGCTATTGCTTAAGATGTTCTTGGCAACTCACAAAAAAAATGTTTGTTTATATGTACTACGTAGTTACATAATTTTTATGCCTATAATTTAAGCGTCCACTTGCTATGGCAATAAAGTAGATTTAGATGTATTCGTGTAGCAAGATTTTGAACTACTTTTGTACGTAGTAAGCTATCTATTGAGTCAACGAAAATACAACAAACAGTACTTGAATCAGAAATTATTTGCTTGATTTACATACATATATACAGACCGGGGTTTTTAGGGTCCGAAACGGTTATAATTTTTATCAAAAAATCTTGATATAATCGTTAGTGTGTTTTTTATTTTTTCGATATTTGTATTCTTTCGATAAAGGTTGATCGTTATTTTTGGAATTAAAATTTTCCGATCATAAAAATTTTATTATGATCAAAAAATTGTAAATACAATAAAATTTAATCTTGATCGAAAAAATAAAAATCGAAAAATATGGTCAGAAAAAATTAAATCCAATGACAACCATTATTTCTGATCGAAGATATAAATACTAAAAAAGAACGATCATAATTAATTGCAAAATAAAAATCCAAAAAAATAGATTAGTTTTAATCGAAAAAATAAAAATCACTGTGGAGCGGTTATGCACTGATTTCAAACAGAAATTCTTCTAAATAAAAACACCATCAGATTTGTAAAGCATATGGCATAGGTATTAGGTCGATATATTCGGGTTTTGTTTCGGAACGAGTTTATGTTAATGAATTTTTGATCTGAAAAAATTAAAATAACGATTATTTTCAGTCGCTGTTTTTTTTTAATTTCTTACATTTATGTATTACGATAACGGGAATTGTGGCAACTTCAAGGAACCCCAATGCTAGCGAATGTCAATTATGTGTTGCATAATTCACGTGCCACTTTTTCCATGTTTATACGCAATCAATGTAAAGTCGACTGCGAACAAAGATCGAGTTTATATTACACTGTGTAACAACCAATTTGGAACGTGTTTCTTTTTTCTTCTGTTTTTGCGACAGTTTGAATATTAGAACGATTCCGTCCTACCTTATCAAGTTTGGCTTAGACGCAAATTAGTTTCGGCGTTGTAGCATCTTCAGTGTGTTTTTTTTTGGCTCTTCTGTTATTCCGACAGGGTTAAAAGTTGTTGTAAATTATTTCCCGCTTAATAATCCGGGCAACTCCACAAAATTAGTTCAAAATATGTGTTATCGAAAAATATATACCGTTAATTTTTCCCCCAAGGGCAATTGATTTCTCTTTTAATTGAACCGAAAATTGTGCAATTTTTTTATTACCTACAATTAAGCGGAAAATATTTTTTGTTGTCTGGTTTGGCGTTGGGACACCTTAAGTGTAGTTTTTCGTTCTGGTCACTTAGTGTATACTGGGAACTATTTACATACATACATATTGTTGGCGACGGTTCGTGTTATGGAGGTTCCACATGCTAGTACCTGAATTACGATATATGCGGATGTAAAAGAGGGCATAAAAAGGTAATAAAAAAAGTGGGCTATAAGCTAGGTACATTAAACAGGTAGCAGTAACAGGGTTGATTTTTTTAATTTTTTTTTATTCGAAAGGTTTCCATGATTTTATATTCCTCTTTATTCACTTTTCACGCAGCGTTTTTGGCTTTTGATGGGTGGCTAGCAACAACAAATTTCACAACAATTTAATAGGATTAATTTAATAGGATTGTGTTTCCCCTAATTTTCACGATAGGCTTGTTTCAGTACATTAGGATTTTAATTCAGTTTTTTATACAATAAAACGCTCCAACAATTTTGTGTACTGGAACTTACCCAAAGTAAAATTTCATTGCAGTAGCCTTTCAAGTACATAGCTCCGAACATTCGAAAATATGAGTGGCTTAGTAAAAATTAGTACCTTTATTGAGTTTTTCACACTGGCAGTTGCACGTAGGGTCACCCAGTTAATAAAATTACATAATTTAATATATTTCGTTGTTTGCAAAGAAAAGGTTTCATATTTGTAAAAAAGGAGAGACTACGATTTCTGGGGCGCCGCGATTTGATGACTGATTCTGATAGAACTCGACGAAATAAAAACTTTTTCATGGAAAAAAATCGATATCTCGCTTCGTTTTCGAGATACAGCGGGTTACATTTCAGGATCGTCTCGTATCGCAGGCCCTGTTTCACCACCACGTACCTCGCGACGTGTGACTGTGTTGTGTGTGGTTGTGTGTCTATTTCAGCTTTCGCGCGCCTGCTTGTCAGAGTTTGTAGTGTCAGCGTAAACTTTTTTTTACTTTTTTCGCGCTGCTGCCGAGTGCCGAATGCCGATTAGTGTTTAACAACATGCGCGTGATTAAGCTCAAGTGAGCCAGCACGCATTTGAGGCGACTAGCGAGTTTTCGACTGCAGCGAGAAGGAAAAAGACGAACTCGAGAGCCGATGGAGGTGATCAAGCCAGAGCGTGTTCCCGTGTCGGGCTTTGTATTCCTTCGAAATTTTTTATTCCTGAAAAAGTGTTTACTTCGCCGAGTTCTACCAGAATGAGTCATCAAATCGCGGCGCCCCAGAAGTCGTAGTCTCTCCGTAAAAAACAGCAGTATGTTTTTAACAAGAATTGAAAAAAATCGATTAAAAGTTTGGACTTATCACCTGAAAGTCAAAAGTGAACGGCTAAAAAATTTGTTGTCAAAACGCCACAGATAAGTATATTTGCTTTGGTTTGGTCTAAAAAAATGTTTGCCAAATTTCGTAACAATTCCCTTACTAATAAAATATTATCACCCGATCAACAATCGCCAATTCAAAAAACAGTTTACATTTAATTGGCATGCAAATGTAAATAAACTGCGCTCGCTACACTTCCGTTCACACATACACATGTACAACACATATACATAAATACCGTAAGCGACGGCAAACTGCATCACACGAAAAAACCAATAATAGACGCCAATCATACGAAAAAAAAACACCCAGCAAGCGCAGGAAATTTATAGCGTGCGAAATATGATGCATTCCGATGTTGCCGCAACACCGCCAACCTTGCCATCGTCCAGACTGTCCACATGGCCGCTACTACACCTTTACCATATTGGTCGCCATAGAAATAAAGACAAGATCAGCGGCCAGGCCACTGTTGCTGTTGCCACTGCCATTGCTGCCTGCCTGCTTGCCTACGCCTGCCATTCATGCAAACACTGCTGCTGCTGCTGCTGCTGCCGTTTGGCCAGTTGCGAATATTGCAATTAGTGTTCGATGGCAATTGTTGCTACTGCATACTGTTATTTTTGCTTGCCTTTCATGTTATGTGCTTGCAGAACAAACAGAACAAACAAAACAAACATAGTCGGACGGACGGAAATGTACGCAGCAGTGCAACAACAACAACATTCTTTGACATATACAAGTCTACTTATGTATGTGTGTATGTGCACAACGTTAACCGTTACTGCAATAGCACATCTTACCACACTTTACCGTTTTGTACACAATCGACGACGAAACGATTTCAATAGCCTTTTGTTTCTGTTTTCTGCAATTTCCTTATTCCTTACAAGTTGCGGAGTTCTTGTTTGTTTGTTATTGTTATTTTTCGCGTAGGTACTTGTGAAGCCTTTTTCGTCATGTCGAATACTTTTTCGCACCCGGCAATTGTCGCTATGCGAGCGCTTTTTAAACTACTTGGAATTTCTACGCAAAAAAGGGGGCAGTGCTTGTAAGGTTTTTGGGGTGTGGAGGTTCATAGCCGCTTGAAGGATAGGAAAGAACGTAGATTGCAAATAAGTCGCATCGCTCCCTCCGTTCTTCTAACCGAAACGCTCGTTCAATTTCAGACTTACTAGAGCTAATTTCAATTTTGCTAATTAGAATCTGATTTGATCCATAGAGTCTCATTTCATCATACCAGAACTAATTTGAATTTTTTTAAAGATATTAGAATCTGATTCGATCCAATTAGTTTCCGGTGTGGTGAAATTGAACGCAAATACTTGCCGCAAGAAACGAAACGCCATGCAACTTCCTTGTAATCTACGTTCTTTGAGAGGTTTGCTTTAGGAACAAAAAAGAAAGCAGAACACAGTGCCTGCAACTTTGGAAATAAAAGAAATAATCTTGTAGTGCACATTCTTGGCATCAATTTCACTGATCCGCAGGAAGATCTACCCTCCAGCGTTCCATCAGATATAGCATGTGCTGGTCTCCAGAATCTAAATATGGTTTGGATTCAAGAAAGATAGAATAAAAGACTGCGCTGATTGACCGGAAATTTGGGCGAATAACTTAGATGTGACGTTACAATAGCTCCATCACTGGAGAGCACGGAGTGGAAACACACGATTGAGAAAATAAATGCATGATTTTTGTAAACAAAAGAGCTAGCTTTACGTATGTAGCTGATTCTGTCAAAATTTTTCAAGACGTGGTTAGCGGTACCACAATCTCTGTTACCTTCTGTATTCTTTTCACCATGGTTTCCATTCGTGCTTCTTCTTCACTGAATCGCCAATTTTATCCGGCGTGCCAGTCTCTTTTGCTACCACCAGCGGGTATACTTAAATATGTTCAGTTCTGACACAATTTTTGTCGTCGCATCTATATTGAAAGGTTTTCTGCTCAGTTCGTGGGAGCTTTGGCTCTGACAGTGGGTGCCTCGACGCAAATGTTCTGATAGTTTGTCTTTCCATCGTTCAAATTCATCCACATACACAAAGGACGGCTAACAGGAATGTCGGCGACACCTGCTGATAAATACAATTTTCGAATTTTCAATCTGTGTAAATTGAAAAGTTTTCGCGGCTTGGAATGCAGTCCATTCTCCTCCTCTCAAAACGTAACTTAGCGGTATTTCGGAATTTCGTTCATTCCAACTACCTCAGTAGTGCTGTTTAAATCGATTTTTCTTGAAGATCATATGATGATAAAACTTCCTACGGACTCCATCAAGACTGTAACGAACGTAGAGGGGATTGATTCGGCTTCATGTACGACACTGACGGTTTTTAAGGGGTCGTAATACGTCTATATCAGGGTTATTGGTGTAGAAATATTGATTTAGTCTCCACAGATTTGAGGATCCTAGAATTCCATTACTGATACCATTTTCCCCAAGTACATGCTTCGCAACAAAGACGTGTCACTGCTCTCACTCCTTCTTCTTCTTTCTTCTTTCTACAAATAAAATATCGATCGATTTTCCGTCATCCCTTTTCAAGTTTGATTTGGAGTCAAACAGATCCAAGCTGTCCCTATGCCAAGGACACATCGTACAAGGCAAATAAAATCGATTTGGTACCTCGTGAATTCAATCCACCAAATAGCCCAGAGCTGCGTCGTATTGAGGAATATTGGTCAAAAGTGAAAGGAATATTGAAGAGGACAGCTGATCTGGTAAAAGATATTGGAGAATTTAAAGCAAAGAGATTATGGGCATGAGATGATGGCGCGTGGGCGCCCCAAAGCAAATTGGATTTCCAAGCCGTCTAGTATTTTTCTGGCAGTAATCTGTAAGTGTCGCAGTTTTGGTGTGTTCACCCTTATTATCGAATCAGCAAAGCTATATACTCAGTTTTTCTTCACAAAAATTTTAAAGCTACGAATTTAAATTGTTCTCTCACACTAGCGGACTTTGGTTGCTCTTAACCAAAACCCCTCCTTCCCAGTTCGCAGCCAACATCTTTGACTTGGAATTCTACACCAATTGTCACAATGTTGTAAACGTGAAGTGTCTGACTCGGTATGTAGGTATGTACTCGTATTTATTTCAGGTGTATGCAGGGTATAGCCACTTTTGTCGTTGCTTACACACGAAACACATTTTCGCCAACGGCAAAAACAAATGAAGTATGGAGGCAAACAAAAGGAGTGAAAAAACAAACACAGATGAAAGAACACAATGAGCGAAAAATGAATTTAAAAAAAAAAATAAGAAAAATAAAACAAATTGCCATTTGCGGAAGGTGTTTGCATTATTGACAGTGCAACAATGCATTACAACGACGAGTGTGGCATGCATGTCGACTGCTGTAGTGGCAGGAGGCAAGTGGCAACTTGCTTGTCGGCAAACGGGAACACATTGAGTTGTTAGCGAAGAGGCGAATAATAAACGAAAGAATTTAGTTGGTAAAAGGGTAAAGGTTTCTGTGGAAAGGAAAGGGTGATACTCGAGTTGTATGTTTTGATATATTAAGTTACGCTATATTAAAGTTTGAGAAACGTATAATTAATTTTTTCAAAAAACTTCCATGAACGATATTCGACTTATCGTCATCCGAAATGGAATGGTATTTGTTTTGTTGACGGTTAACTTCAGTCTTTCGCACAATACGATCGATATAATTTTATAAGAAATTTTTAGAAGATTTATTTCGTGTTAGTTGGCGCAAGATCATTCTTCTTGTGGATGTGGATTGGAGCAGAGCATACTTAAATTCCAACTGTCGGACGAACATTCGTCCGATCAAACTCTGCAAACGAACTGCTGCATGGGCCTGACCAGCCTTTTGCGACAATTCTTGAATAGCTCAGCTGGTATACCATCAGCGCCAGTGGTTTTATTGTTCCTTATGCTTCGTTTTCATTTGATCAAATATTTGACGACAAAATATGACACGAAATACCAACTTTGTATTGGCGTTAAATCGAAATATGTCAAAATGTATTCTGTTATCATTCAACTGATAATTTCAGTTTTGCTGAACAAACTTATAGCCCAGCACGTCTTTGTTCATTTTTTTTTATTTGCACATATGGGGGTAAGGTGGTCGCATTGGACCTTTGTACCACAAGTACAAAAACTTGAAGAGTTACACCTTTGATGCCTAAGATAATGTGGGTACATATCAAAAAATCTAAACATTTCATGCCTAGACTTTGATCTTTCACCTTTGCTATATCATTTTAGTTGGATTCCCCCAAAACGTAGCAAACGCTAAGTAAAATTTTAAGGGAAAAATATGAAAAAAATGGCGAATCGAAGTGTTGATATGAAATGTTTTAAATTTAATTTTAAATCTTGAAATTGTTGTACTTTTGTTACAAAAATCCGCTGTGAACCCCTTACCCTCTATATAAGAAGTAAAAAAACGCAGAAGTGCAGGACTATAGGTTTGTTCAGCAAAATGATATATACTATCTCCTCCCCTTTCAGAAAAATAGTCAGTTGCTAAAACACAATGGTCAAAATTTGTTATACTGTGTAATTATTTGGCGGTTGATTTTTAAAAAAGTGAACAAATTTTTCGTCGGGATTAGGAACAGGATCAATTTTTTAAGCATTGAAAATCTTTTGTTTCGATACCTAAATTAAACAATTACTTTCATATTAATTATGAGCGGAAAAATGTTAATTAAAATTTTTTAAATTTTTTATTTGCAACACATAACCCTACTAATTTTATAAATGTGAAATTTCGTGTATGTTTTTACACTTTCACACCCACAGAACTGCATGAAAGTTGACATGTATGTACATGTTCTGAAGACAGTTGCCACCCTGTTTAAAAAGTTTAAGTCAATTAAATAGTAAAGTAAGTTAAATCACATATTACTAAACGGCGACTGGATACATTTGGATAAGATTTGGGGCATAAATATAGCTCATTGTATAGGTTATCATAACTATATTGAAAAGGGAGTTGCCGTCTTTTTATAAGGTACAATTAAAGTAATCATTAAAATCAAATATTCCAATATGGGCATCCAATGAAAGAGGTAAAGAGATAAAGATTCGTTTTCCACAAGTTTTGTTAGAATTGTCCCACCTGTATTATTGCCCTACTACATGGTTTATGAAAGTTTAATTTGATAAATATTTTTTTACAGTGTTGCCACCTGTTTAAAGAATTGATTGGAATTGTTGCAAGTGATATCACACATTACTATAGGGATCTCAAAACGAAGAAGTTTTATGAATATCCTCTTTCGAAAATATTTTCGATGGGCGTTGCCACCTACTTAGAGAAGATTTACATTTAATTATTAAGGCAAAATAAATATTATATTTTTAAATAGGGTTGTCAGCTATTTTCGAACAGTGATTTAATATTATTAGCAAAACGTCTCAAATTATTCTATACTGCTGTCAAACGAGAAGGGTTTAAGAAAGCTATACTTGGTAAATATTTCTTGAGAGGGTTACCACTTGTTTAATAAAACTAATTTCAATCAAAAGTTTGGAATAAATGTACTATACAGGGGTGAACCGAAAGGAGTTTAGAAGGGCTTTGTTCCGAAAAAATGTTACGAGCCAACAGTGCCAACGGTTTGCAAAATTAAATGTAAATTAATTGGTAAAGAAAGTTAAATCAAGGAAATTCCCATATATATATATATAGATATTTACAAAAAAGACTTGTTTGAAAGCATTTTACAAAAAAGTTGCCACAAAGTTTATATTTAAAAATAAAATTCAATTGTTAGCGAAAAAGTTTTAGAATACGCCTTCGTAAAGACATATTATTTAATAGAACTGTCCTTCACATTGACGCAATGTCCTGGGGTAAAAGTTTTGATGCTTCCTTCCTAACATTGAAGTACTCTGGCGATTCGACAGTTGGCAATCCGGTGAACCATTTTGACTGTAGGTGGCCAAACTGCCAAGCTAGCAATCTTGGTACTTCTTTACTTGTTGTATCGGCGTTCTCGTTAGATTAAAAAAACAAAAATTATGTAAAACTTCCAAATAACCAAATAACGTGATTGATGTGAATACCCTTATTTATTCCATTTTTTGATACATTCGAATTTCTAACGTTAAACCTAATATCGTGCCGTTTACTTTGTACTAACTTGGGTCTGAAAACTATGACCGAATTTTAACAAAATTTGGACAGTTTTTTCCTAAGAACTGTGGCACGAACATGCAGCATTCAGAAAATCAGTATTTCTGTTTCAATTTTGCTTCATTGGGCAGAAACGTATTACTATGGTGCGACGATAAATACTTTTACGAAAAATTTATTCGCTAGACTGAATCAAGTTATTCAGAAAATCCGTATATAAGGTTCGATATTTTACAGAAATTTTTGGTAGATTCCCATTGAAAATTGTGTCGGAATCTAGTACTTTTAGAGGCGATTTCATCTTAAGTATGACTGAGTACTGGGAATTGTTTTTAAATTCATAGGAGCTGCATTTTTAACTTTAAAATCTTTAGTCTCGATTTTAGGTTTTATTATGGGTCATATTATTTACTTTTTTCAATTTAAAGAAACCTTTACGCAGTTAGCAAGGAGCAAATATTTCGATTTGAGAACCAGGTCACGGTATTCCCAGCAGTTAAATACAAGAAAACCTTTTTTCGATTCGGAGATGAGCTTGTTTTTTGAGACGAAAAATCCTGACAAAAGAGTTGGGTATTGTATCAAGTTTTTTTTAAAATAGTTTTTATATTTCGCCCACAACTGCGCCACTGTTCTTCATATTTTGAATTTGAAACCTTGTATTATTATTGTTATTGTTATTATTATTACTATTATTTTATTTGTATTATTATTATTATTATAATTAGGCATTGAGCATTTCAAACTTGAGATCTGTTGTGCCACCTTTCAGGGTTTATAGAATCTCCTTTAATCCAACTTCCGAGATAAAATTTGGTATTGACCCTAAATATTTGGAACTCCCACTGACATCCCTCAGGTTCCTTTGCTTTACTTTCCTACTTTGCAGAATCTGCAGCGTTCAACCAAGTTAATTTCCAGATTAGTCAGGTGTCCTGAAAGAGTTCTCTAATAATTCTCAGCTTATTCATTCATTCATTATGCATTCTCTAAAACGTTTTCGGGTATTAGATCCAAGAAGCGCTTTGGAGTGCGTTATAAGACTTTTAAGGTAATCTAATTGGAGCCAGCGCGGAGTCATACGCGGATGAGATTAGATTAGCACGAGCCACATATCACTTATATTCAGACTCATTGGGTGGATGACTTTTCAAACAACTCTTTAAGGGGGCTTACGCTCCCAGCTTGGAATACATAAAAACTCGTTTCTAATTCTAAGCAATGGGAGAACGTGCGCAAATTTTTAGTTTTGTATTACATATTTATTAGCATTTTCCTAGTAGCACTACAATTTTAGCACATTCGCCAGATGACCCAAACAATAAAACACTAAAAGTCAAATGTTGCACGCATTCAGGACCAGATGACAGGAAGGAAAAAAAAGATTTTAAGTACAAAACAAAACAACTGGGAGAAAGGTAGCGATTGCCAGTAGAAGTTAGAAAGTGGGTGTAATCAACGAAACTGTAACGGAGAAATGTGGCCGGAAGACAAAAGTTGAAATGTCCAGAATCGCCAGACTTGACAGGCGCACGACAGCGAACGGCAGACAAGCAATGGACAGCAGATGCTGGGAAAAAAAAACTATTTACTCGACAAATCGAGGCGAAGAGAGCGCGCTTGAAGAGGGAGTAGTAAGGATTGAAGGTGAAGGTAGGTAGGCGTTTGGCGGTCGGCGTCTAGTCGCTGGCGACTGACAACAACCAGCAGACGGCCAAATGTGCTTATCATTCCCGACATTTTAGCACGCAGACAGGCGACAAAGCAACAACTTGCAGCGGCTAGCAGAAAGCCTTTGCTTTACTTTCTGCTGCCTATGAGGCAGTAGAATGCCGCAAATGACCATTTGAGGGCAAACGGCGATGACGACAACAAATAGCCGAGCAAGAGGTGATAAAAAAAAGAATGTTGCAAAACACAAAAGAAAAAACATTAAAAAAAAAATAAAAAAATTCAATATTTCTGCAGTACTGCTCTCAAATGGGCTAAGGCAACATTGAACTCTTGGACGGCCAGACCGGCAGATAGCAAATAAGCGGTCACAAGAATCACGTTCTTGTCTTGTTGCAGCAACTGTCAAGATATGCCAGCAACATAGCAACAACAACAATAATAATAAAAGCACACGGCAACTAACTGCAACAGTAAAATAGCTGTACGAACAACAACAGCACCTCCTCCGCCGTGTTCGATTTCGCAATTGTCTATCAGCCTGTCTGCCCACCCGTCTGTCTGTCTGTCTGTCTGTCCGTCTGTCCGAATGTTTTGCGCATTGCAATCTTTTCTCAATAGAGCACAGCAATGCCACGCCACGCCACGATGAGTCATGCTAGAAATTAGCGCACATTTTTCAGCGTCGCATAGAAATTGGAAAAAAAAGTAAATAGTCGAAAAAAAAACAAAAAATATTAATAGTTTAAAGCCAAATAAGCTGAGCGGTTTTAAAGCAAAATGTTAGCGTGTAGTGCGGTAAATTGTTAAGTTGTTAGAAAAAATTGTTTAAATGTAAATAATACTAACAAAAAAATCAAATAATTGAGTACTCCTTTTGTCGTCTAATGACGGCAATGCATTATTCGCTCATTTCAATTCTGTTTCAGTCTTTTTTTTTTTTTTGTTGCCTGACTTGTACAAATGTCAAGGCTTCCTGCGCGCGCGTTCCCTCTTATTTGCTTATTTTTCTCCATTTTTGCCATTATTAATATTAAGTCATTAAGTGGTTCAAACGTGAAAAATGTTATGAGCCGAAACAATCAGCACTTAAAAGGGGCCATGGTACTCTTGTCTATGACGGTAAAGTTCTAAAAATTTTCAATGCACAATAGCCAAGAATAAAGTAGAGAAATATAATACTGATAGTTTTTATTAACAGCCAGCCGACTAAAGCGTCGCACATAAATTAAGGCAAATGCGGCAATTTATTTTTTTCGTTTTTTTCGCTTGTTTTTTTTTTGTGGTTTCTAAATTTTTTCGTTTAACTAACAAAATGATATTGTTGTGCAAAGCCATTGTGAAGCGAAATTAATGTGAATTCAAAAGTGGCACTTCTGGGTAAACCAAAAGAATATGCAGTGAAATATGAATGTGCCTGTAATCTTCATAAAGTCATTTGTGAGAAGTGTGTCAAACACTTTACTAAACATAATGCACATTTTAAGTGGCTATAAATTATTTTCGTTCTAAAATTTTGTATGATTTTGCGATAATTGCCTCTTTTTGATAATCTTAGTTTATCGACTTTACTCCTACGGGTTGAAATATTGAGAAAATTGTGGTAGAAAATATGAAAGTTTTCTTAGAAAATATACAGTGCATGCCATAACTATATCCACAGCACATACTAACTAACAGCTTATTTTTCTTTATTTAAGTTTAATTATTGGTTTTTATAAAAATACTAGACAAACCCGACAGACTTTGTCCTGCCTATATTGCTTTATTAATTTCCCTGTGCTTATTTTAGCACAAAACGCATTTTAGTTTCTGTCCCACATTACAGGTGGCAACCCTCTAAAAAATAAAGGCATGCAGCTTGTTCTCGCCGAGGCGAAAACTCTGGCACTTATATTTTAATCTTTTATAACCTTGCGTATAATATAATTAAGTAAGACTTTTAAAAAAGTTGGCAACCCTCTTCAAAATATACCTGCAAATTTAGCATTTCATGTAACTTGTGTATAATTTTATTAAATTCGATTTTTCAACCACGTGGCAACCCTCTATAAGCTGTAGGACTACTCCTCAGTGAATCAATTTTCATATCTCCTAATTAAATTCGACTATTCAAACAGGTGGTAATCCTCTTAAAATTAGATCCTTCTCTCCGACACGAACCGCTTAATATTTTATACACCTGTGTATAATTAAATAAAATTTGAAATTTCAAATAGGTGGCACCCCTCTCCAAAATAAACACATTTACGAACCGTCTCCTCATCGGGACGAACCGCCTGGCTCCCATATTTTAATATTTCGTATAACTTGCGCACATTTTAATTAAATTCGAGTTTTCATACAGGTGTCAACCCTATCCCAAGCATAAGATATACTGTACGTCCTATTCTGATGCCTACCAAATACATATGCACACAAAAAATTTCATAAAAATCGGTCAAGTCGTTTTGGGGGAGTTCGACCGCAAAGACCCTTACTCGAGATTTTTATATGAAGTATAATTCATTCTATACCAAAAACAGTTTACTCAAATGAGAAGGAATATTAAACAAATTTTACGCAAAATTCCAAAATGTGTAATCAAATGCAACAATAAAAAGTTATGTGTTTACGTCGTGAGAGATCCGTAAAGAAAAGTGTTCCTTATTTTGATGGAGTAAAGGCTTCTTCAAAACTAATAACAACCAACATAAAATGAAATTGGTTTTCGCCAAAAAAGTAAAAACAGTGAACGAAAACTTGCAATGAGGATGCCACAACGCCGAAAGTGGTTTGTCTCCAAACCAAAATTGATGAGTGATGAAGGGGCAAATCATTCAAATTTACATCTATTTTTCACCCTGCCGGAAAAAGAAAAGACGAAAAAGAAACAGTAAATATTTCTTTCTTTTGATACCAGGTTTTTGTTAGTTTTTTTTTAGTACATAAAAATGCCTACATTTTAATTAGAAAATGAAACGTAGACAGATCGGAAAAAGAACACTAGTAAGATTAAAATACAGCATTGAGTGAACGCTGCATTTCACTTCCGAGTGAATTTGTATTTCTGAGGGTCTGGGATTTTAAGTGAAAAATTTCGAGGAAAAGAGAAATAAGGAACAAAGTTCAGATCTTGATTGTGGGGGAAGGACTCAGCAATTATGACTAAATATCAAATGAATATTTGAAAAGCGATTTTATTACCAATAAAACTTTTTATCGATATATCCGTCGTCCTTTTGTAAGCAAATTGCCCCCTTTTTTGATATTTGTATTTGAAGTTATCTAAATTATTGTGCGTGAATATAAATTACATTTAGGATATTCAAAAGTAAAGATCTACAAATTGTCGCACTTGTTATATGTTTTGAATTTAATAAAGGCTGATCTGAGGCGAACGCCTCGGTAAATAATTGTGTTTTTTACTTCTTCGACAGATATTGAGTGTTCTGCTTAGTTTTTATCTGAAAAAACTAACAGATATTAAAATATATCACAATCCTTTTTGTGAAGAAATTAGATGACTGAACCTATGTATATTTAAATCCTAAAAAATGTATACAGTGCGGAATGAACACGTTGAAATTGATAAAATATGGGGGAAAAAATGCAGGCATTTTGAAAAGCGAACGTACTTGATCTGACAGTTTTTTTTTGATTCTTGTTCATTGCAAATTATTTTTGAACTAATATGAAGTTATATTGAATGTTTTGATTTTATAAGCGCAGCCCTTGCCGCCAATATACAGTGATAAGTATTAATTTAAATTTTAGTACAATTTTACAAAACTAAAATATGTCTGATATGTGACGATTTTATATAAAGTCTGATATACAATTTTTCGCTGAATTCAAATGTAAACTCTGAGTATATAAAACTAAACAGTTTTCGAATATAGCTAAATTTCATGGCAGAAATATTTACACTTCAAGGCTATTCCTCTTTGACTTCTGGCGCAGAATTGCAAAAGATGACAACGTCTGATAAAGAGGCAGTTGTAGTGTTCGAGCCAGTGTTGCCATATTCACAGTTTTAATTGTAAACTACGTCTTTTTTTTTAAATAACATAGTACTCTTTTTTTTCAATTATATCCTAGTATAAATTATGTCGTTTTGAAATTTTCAGATACGAAGGAATAAATTGAAATATTTTTGGGTTTTATTTTGGCATTATAATAAAATAGATTTGGGGCCACGGACATAGGCTATAGTTTGGTCCGTTAGGTGGCGCATGAGTCGAAGCATTCAGAAAATCCGTATTTCTGCTCCGATATTGATGACATTAGAAAGTTATGATGCTGGTGCAATAAAAAATACTTTTATGAAAAATTTAATGCGCTAAATGGCGCTAGATGCGAGTTTTTCAGAAATTTTATGACAAAAGAATTTTGCAGGATGTGTAGAAAACTTCATTTAAGAAAAATGGATCCGCTAGATGGCGATAGAATAGAAAATTCATATTTATGATCCAAAATTGATGATACAGACTAAATTGATATTTGCAATAAAAAAGTGTATAAAAATCTCTGTAGTCGAGCTTTCTAGAAAATCCATATTCATAACTCGACTTAGTTCAAACCGTATAGGCTTTGTGTAGTTAAATACAATGCATTTCAGTCATAGTCGAAATAAAGGGGACCCTTAAGTTAATACAGCTCTTTTTCGAAGATATCCCAATGAAAATTCTGTCAACAATTGCTACTAACTGTAGAGATGGCTTCATCTTTAGTGTGACTACGGCACATTGCTTTTTAATTCGTCGAAGATGCAATTTAAGGTTTCAAAAAATTTTGTTTATGATATTTTTTATTCCCGTTTAATAAAATTAGAAATCCTTGAATTTCCGAAAACATTTTATTTTGAAGGTTGCAGTTTTTTGTGTTAAAAATCAGTTTTTTTGTTTGAAAATGAAACGGTTTTTGAAACAAGAATCTCGAGACAATGGTTCGAGAGGTAATCCTATGGAGAGTTTAAAGACTTTAATAATTCAGCGATGGCCAATTAGCGATGCTTTAAAGCTTTCCAGTCAGACTCTTCTTATCTGCTCCAATCGAAGAATCGTCTGTCAAACCACTTTATTTGCATTACCCCACAACAAGTGGACTAAACTTGCGTGTTTACCTCATCGATATTGTGCTAGAGTATGGAAAAGCAATTATCAACCACTTAACCGTCAATCAACAAACAATTTACAAATGAAAAACGATATGTTCTAAAGTTCAAAATCATTTCCGCTGCTACCATAAGTCAAGTGGCAATAAAAGAACGTACCACAGAGAGAAAAATACTCGCCATCGATTCCAAACTGCGGACGAATCACCGCGGGGGGTAGCTTGAAGTGATCTCATCGATCGCTCGACAATCAACGATCGATCAGTGCGATCAACTAACTTCGCATTGCTATCATCAAAAGATCCACACTCGGCTGTAATTGCTTTCACTATGGCGTGACGCATGTGGCTGATGTTGCTGCTGCTGCTGTTGTTGCTGTTGTTGATGTTGTTGATGTTGCTGTTATCGCATAACCTTAGTGTCGTGCTTGCCGCCAGGCCAACTAGCTATTAAATTGTTGCAGAAACATTGCAGAGCTAGTAGTTAGTAAATGCATTTCTCTAGCATAATTCTAATAGATATGCTGCCAAGCGGACACATTTCATGCAATTAATTAAGCAGTTCATCATGGAACGCACATTTACTATATGGTTGCTATAAAAGTTGCTATTGCTGTGAACTGGGAAGGGGTTACAGCAACGATCAGACTATCAAGCGTTTACCAATACATGCTCATAGTTCATTCCTCCGCACAATGTTTTATTCTTTCGTGTTTATTCATTTGCTTTATCTATGTTTTATTGCGTTTGTTTTTGGTTTTTTTCTGTTTTTCAAAGCACAAATATATTTTTCCTGCATTCAAACGTTTGGCTGAGCGGCATCTTTCAACACTAAAGTGCCTTAGTGGTAAGCGATTTGAAAAATGTGGTGGCATACCAACACACACAGCCACTTGAGAAACGGCAA
Source organism: Anomoia purmunda (assembly GCA_951828415.1). NCBI lineage: Eukaryota > Metazoa > Arthropoda > Insecta > Diptera > Tephritidae > Anomoia > Anomoia purmunda. Next base: position 158,188,990 of record OX639993.1, read on the forward strand.
TAATTTCTGATAACTACTGGGACGTGCCTGCAGTTGGTTAGCAGAATTAGCCCAGTAGGAATGGCTTGAATAAAATTTGTGAGAAAAAAAGAGAAATAGAAGATACTCCAAAAAAAAACCGCGAACGCCAATGGGGGAGTTTGGTGTTAGAGGCTCATTTAGCCCAAAATCTAGGAATGATAGATCAATAATATGGGGTTTTCAAAAGGTTTATTTATGGAAAAGTGTGATCAACGAAATGAAGTTTTCAAATACAAACTACATCAAATTTTGCTTTTTATTTATAAAACAACTTATAACAAAGTAGCCAAGACTTAGCGCCTCTCAATTTGAACTCAGGATGTACAGTCCTAGCCGCATAGCGTTCTCACGGTCACGACTTCAGATACTGAATAAAATACGGAGACAGGATCTGCAGTCAGCCATCGGTAAAAGACTGAAATGGCTACTTCGGTTCGCCAAGGGATACCATTGCTCTTTGATAGTACCGTCAGGGATGATAAATGAAATTTTCGAAATTGTTCCAAATATTAGAAAACAATGTACCAAAGCAAACAAAAACGTGCAATGTTTTTTAATTCTCAGCAAAAAATATTTTAAATATATTTGTAAATTAGCTTACAACTAAATATAAAAAAAAAATAGAACAAATGGTTTTCTTCTTTTTCTATGGAAATAGATGATCCAACTTCAAAAATTTTCCCGGAGGAATTTCGATGTTTGATTCAGCCGGCAGCCCAATTATTTAATATGCTCATGAAATATTTAGTTATGTTTATAATTTTATATTTGGATAAACCAATCCCGAAACACACCAACGAATTTTATTTTTTCCTAATATTACTGATATTTACTTTCCCTTCGAAGTTCAAGTGTGAAAAAAGTGAGAAAAGGAAAGAGCAAAAAGATCTCCACAAATTTTGTATTCATGATATAATATGAGAATTTTAAACGGAAAAAATTCACTGGAAATTTTTACTCAGAATCGGATTGTCATTATTTAATTTTTATCGAATTCTTTGTTTTCTATTTGGTCAAATTGTGAACGGAAAAGGCACTCTCAGTATTTCTTGACTCATTTTTTATCATTTCGCTTTTGTATTTTTTAAAATTACATAAAAAAGTAGAAAGGTTGTAATGTTTTGAAACCAAGTTGTAAGAACTTCTATTGGCAAAATTTGCATTTGCCAAAAATGTTCCGAAATTCGAAACATTTAAAATCGACGCGATTCCTTAGATCTTTTTTCGATTTTCAGAACGTTCCCGTATAACTAGACACAAAATTTAATTTCAAAAATTCCATGTCTTCGTCTTCGGAACAATTAAAAATATTCCCTAATATACCACCATAAATACTATTTTCAAGAAGTTTTTTTTATCTTTCAAAGATATGGCTTTCGTAGTTTAGAAATAAATAAATATTTTCCGATTGCATTTCTTTTTATTGTCTCAAATATCAGCTGTAAAACGAGATGGCCACAATTTTCAAAACTATAAACTTTTCGAGTTATTCAATAGAGCTTGCACAAAAATAAGTTTTCAAAAGTTAAAAATTCGTAAAAATTTAATATACATATAATTTCATTTTTTTAATATTTTTTTTTATTTTCGTCAGTTCTGACACTTTTTCAATAGTTTGCAAAAATATTTCGGGATATTTTAAGTCCAATTAAAGATTTTGTGTAAAAAAATTTAACCAAAAATTTGTTAAACAAATAACTTTGGTTTTTTTTAATTTTTTTAATAGAGTTTGCAAAAAATATATTTTCAAAACAATTCAAATCTCTGAGCGGAAAAAAAATCGAGGAAATTGTGGGATCCTTTAAAGTGTTGTATAAAAAAAAATTGAACTAAAAATTGTATATAGTTATATAAATTGGATTTTTCATTTTTACAAATTTCAAAAATTCTGAAATATGTATGTTCAAACGACTTTTCAGAAAAATATTTTTTCAGAACTGAAAAAAAAACTTATAGAGGAGAAAAGAATTTTGGGAACTACGGGATTTGTTTTTAGTTCAGTTAGTATAAGGGTATTGTATATGAAAAAAATAGTTGACCAAAAATGTAATAAACATATGCACATATATATAATTTTGATTTTCTCGATTTTTTTAATTTCATAAATTCTGAAATATTTTTAATAGAATTTCGAAAAAAAATTTTCAAAAGAAATGTATATCTCTGTAGAGAAAAAACACGTTGAAAATTTCGGGATATTTTACGGTATTCTTCAAAACAAAATTTAGCAAAAAATTGTATATACATAAAATTTCTATTTTTTTTATTTCATGAATTCTGAAATTTTTTTAAAAGAGTTTGCAAAACTTAAAAAATTTAAAGCTCTGAGACAAAAAACATTTTGGAAACTACGGGATCATTTAAGTTTAGTTAGATGTTTAAAAGTTTATGCATAAATTTGATTTTTACGATTTTTCAAATTTCATAAGTTCAGGCAAACAGTTTGCAAAAAAATTTGTTTTTCCAAACTTAAACAATTCATATCTTCGATAGGAAAAAAACACTTGGACATTTCGGCTTTTTTTAAGTCCAGTTTAAGGTATTGTATAAAAAAAATTTTCCCCAAAATCTTTGTTTAATTAACTTTTACTTTTTTCGAGTTTTTAAATTTCATGCCATTATAATTTTGAAGCTTAAAAATTCAAAAACAGAAATGACAACTTGGAAATTGCGGAATGTTTTAAATTCTGTTCGAGGTATTGGATTAGAAAACTAAGCCAAAAATGGAATACACAATTAACTTTGATTTATTCAAATTTTTATATTTTACAAACTTTGACATTTTTTTTTAATTTTGAAACTCAAAGTGTATTTCTTTCTATAAACCGAAATATTTTTTTACAATGAAGTTGTAAGCATTTTTCTATTATACAATTTTTCAAGATGTTCAAAATATAAACCTGAAAGCGCCGATAAAAGATTTAATTTAAAATTTTGGGAGAAAAAATTGTAAATGTTTTTCTTTGGTAATACTATACATATGTTCTGCTACAGAAAAGTTTTGACCAAAATTCTTCCAAATCAACACTTATGAATTTTACATTAACTGGCCCAAGTCTTCAAAGGGCATTTTTTGTATATATGTATCTATAACAACTACTTAAATAAATTCAGCAAATTCATTAATTTCCTCGCTGGGTTTCCGCCCTAGAGTTATACAAAACACAAACACACATACACTTAAGAATTTCTACCATGAACTAGAATGGCTCCTGCCTGTACCTTGGCTTCTCCAAAGCATTAAGTGATTAATAGAATTTCGATTATGTGCTAAGGCTATGGAATTGAAATTATTTTTGGGCGTGAAAAATTCAATGAACACGGAAGGTAGAAGATTCCAAGTTGCAGCAAAGGAAATCATAATTATTTACTTATCTACTCTGCTAATTTCTGTTGAAAGAAAATAGAAAAAGAAATCAATTAAAATTTTTCCATTTAATTTTCACAAATATGTTGGTAGTGAGGCTTGTTTGTTGGGCTTGTTGTAATTAATTTTCAAGTGTGAAATTATGTATGTGAAGAAATTATTAAAGAAAAAGGAGAAGCGTTCAGGTACCGTAAAACATCTGCTAAAGCGAGTGAAGTTAGGTTAACTATTGTCAGTCAAATAGCAATTAGCTCCGCTTGACCTAATCACCTCAAGGCCAAACAATCTTTTCGAGCTGAAATGTCACACTTTGCAACTTTAACCTACTACTACTACTACACATGTATGGATATAAAATTATATGAAGTTATAGAGGCGTACAAATTTGTCACAGTGACCCACAAACTCAATTGGGGTTAATAGCCAGGCACGTGTGCTCCCCCATCGGCTTGCGAGCATCTGTGGTTTTTCGTCCTACACGTATCAGCGATATGTGTGCACACTTACATATTTAGATGTGTATTGCGAAATAAAGTATGAGCATTTTTTTTTTGTATTCACTTAAATACCTCAAGCATTTTTTTTTTTGAAAATTGATTAATGCATTTCAAATTCAAGGAAAAGTTCACACGGCATGTCTGTAATTTGTTGTCAACACCTTTCAGAGGCAAGCGACACAAGTAGGTGTAAAAATGGAAGACAAATCACATTAATCATTTACACAAATACAAAAATAATTTCATTTGCCAGGTCATGACTAATTTCAGTCATCAGTCTAGTCGTCTGACAATCTTGTTGTGGTTTAAAAACAAAAATGTTTAATAGCGAATTGATTGGAATTATACGACGGCAATAATTTAAATTGCTAATAAAAAAAAAGTATTTGTGATAGTTACCAATACTAAAATCATTTTTAGAATAAATATTTAAATTATATTTTAAGCAAGTAGTTTGTGTAAACTTAGAAGAGAATTTAGGCAAAACTGAATGATTATAATCCAGAGATATCACTTTTTTATTGTTATAATAGCTTAATATATTTTCCATAATTTAATTACGATAACTAATGGAATTCCATATTTCGAAATGATCTTTCCCTGTTTTCCGGTCGATTTCCAGATTTTCTCCCTCACATCATTAAACACAAAGTTTATGATAATTAATTTTCTATGAAATGCTAAATTTTTCGCCACTCGAGAACTTTAGTAATTTGGTTGGACTCCGAGTGAACGTTTGGTTTCGGTTGCCACCTTTAAATCTTTTCAAATTCAGCTCGAAATCAGGCAAAGTTTTAGCCGAAGTGGAAAATATCTGATTGAGCAGTTGGTGTGTATTCCGAAGACCATAACTATAGTCTGAAAAAAAATGTAAATTGGTCTCTTTGTGAATGAAGAAAATGGGCATGAAGCATTCTTCTTTATAGTAAAAAATACTTGTAACAATTATTACAAATTTTAATAGACTTGAATGAACACTTTTGAAACGAAAAAAATCGCTTCGAGAAAACATATGCATCATAAATGCATGCCGCTCTGTAACACTTGGTTGTATAATTAAATACCGGCATACAAAATCCCGAAAGATATAATTCAGATACTACCATATTCCAAATACTCCGGTCGGTCCAGCTTCGGCTACGCCATCCAAATCATTTTTGTGCTATACTTAAATGGTACAGAGAGGAAGAAGTAGGCTTGTCAACACAACATGGTTTACGAATGTGCATAGAAAGTATTTCAAAACATTTTAATACAAAAAAATTCCTGTTGCAAACATTTGCGGTATTCGAGTTTTGGTACGACGTATAAATTTGCGATTTGTTTGCACTAAACAGTACAATTCCCAAGATAGCCGCTTCTACGTACTGGAATGATTCGGGTTTAACGCGGCCAAGGGCTGTTGTTTCGGCGATCTTACTCCGTTTATATCAGCCTACCCCATTAGTGGTTTTTCTCTTCTGGATCAACTCCAAGCAGCAGGACTCCTTCACATCCTTCTGCTCAAGTCAAGCATTGGTACCAGCACTGGGCTATCTTTGCTATATTTGCTGTGTTTGTCAGAGAAGGCTCCTTCCGAGCTCCACATCGCCAAGGTGTCATATGTGCAACGGATGGAGCCATCTTAAGGGCTGATTTAGCTTTAAGACCCATAAGGAATGGTCCACAAATTATGTGGCCACATGTTGTTCGCGCCCCATGGCGCCTACAGCCTCACGGCTCCTATTGCCGCAGCTAGTGCGCTGGTGCCTCTAAGCACCCCATGAACATTCACGGTTCAAAGGAGCATACAACAACACCTTTCCTCGCCTCTCGTGTGGAGATTTACTAGCAGCTCCTGATACCCCTCACAATCTGCTGCGTGTGACAAACCAGAATATACCGCAATACCACATCAGTCAGATGTAATGCATGCCAACGCTGGTGTCCCTTTCGGGTACGTTGTGGCCTGCCCACCGTGGCGACCTATCCTATCGCTTGCATCAGACCATCTTCCTATAATCATTTCGATCGACAGACCAACCGACTTTGTCTCGCGGATCAAAGGCTGATTGGGTCGGGTTTGCGGGGTTTACAGGGAGTACCTTCAGAGCTCTTCCCACACCTAATGATGTTCGAAAGCGCGAACAAAAGTTCCGTACGGTGGTCACGACTAGTGCGACTTCAGCCACAAAATAGCATATGCAAAAGTTTTCTAAAAATTCAATTTAAAAAATTTGAAAACTCAATAAATTTTAATAAATTTTGTACAAAGTCTGAAATTTTAATTTATCTGCTGTAGAACGAACTAAAGTTATATAAAAAAAAATTACATAAACGACATTGCGTTAAAAACATTGTAAATGTTGTAAAAACCCCACAATGTGATCAGTCGTTTGAGTCACTGTACATATGTAGGTATAAACCCAATATTGAGAAGCATTTGATAGAAGGAACAAATGATTTGCCGCAAATTTGACCGCAAACAGTTTACTTAGCTTAAATTTTACACTAACTGCTATTCCAGACTGTAACCGCAAAACTAACCAAAAACCATCGAGGAGAGTGGTTGGCCAAAACCGATTTGGCATAATCACAAACTTCTCAATTGACAATAAAATATTCACCGAAAATGCAACTAGCAACACGGCGCGTGTGTGTAAAACGAAAATGAAAAAAAATAAATAAATAAATATATTCAGTATACATACACACACACACTCACACATCCAAACATACCATATGTGTGTTTAGCCAACACTTGAGTGAGTCTGCAAAGGCTAAGATATGCGAAAAGCAGAATTTTCCTACACTTTTCAACGGTTGCGTCGGTGACCGGAGCGGAGCAACAGTGCCAGAAATGGACAAGAAACGGCAAGTTGGCCCACATGGTGTCGGCAGATGCACACAAACAAACTTGGAGGCAGATGTCCAACGTGCACACACAGGTATGCAATTTAGTGGTCTAGCGAAGAAAGAGTAACGGTGGTTAAATTTAACGACCAATCGTAAATCAAGATTACCTCACCAGTGAAATGTGAATGTTGTTACCTAATAAACAACAATAGCAAACAATACCAATAAAATCAACAGAAACTATTTGAGGAACAAAAAAGAAATGGATAACATATACATATGTACATAGAATGAAAACCACAAGTGTGTTTTTGCTGACAAAAAAAAAAAAGAATTTGAACGGCAACAAAATTAAGTAGGTATGTGAACGCTAATGAGTTGCTTGTATTGAAAAAAATTATTATTAAAAACGAGATTATGCTGCTGCCATCCCGGCGCTCGATAGAGCAGGGTTCACCTAAGAAAATTTGATTAAAAAAATTACGAAGAAATTAAGAACAAAGTTAACTGGCTCCCAACAGTAGCAAAGGTTTTTGGTTTTTTTTTTCAGCATCTTTTCGATAACCACAAAAAACTTAACAAACCAACGGTTAGCTATAAACCAAAGATTGAGAGACCAAAGCAATGTACCGCTATAAAAAACGCTCACGTAAACACAAAAAAAAGTGTTGTCTAAAAAATCTACACAACAAAGAGTGCAAAACAAAAAAGAAAAGTGCGTCTAGAATGCGAAGCAGAAGAACAGTGCAAGAAGCCAAAACAGAAACATACATGTGTACATTCTTACATAGATATATCCAAATTCTAATACAAAAAATAAATAACAAAGTAATGTCTGAAAGCGTTAGAAAACAAAGTCTGCCGATGCCAGATGAGCAACATACGAAAAATAAATTAAAAGTATAAAAACACAAGCACAACGGATTAAGTTGAAAAAGAAAGGCCAAATAATTTGTTCTCAACGGCCAACATCTCTGTTGCACAGTGTTTTATTGCCTATGGGAATTCGGGAAGAGTTTTAAATTTCCGAAAAAGTTGAATGCATGTTAAATAAATGTGTGCTTAACTTTAAAACATTTTGACTTTTGAAATACCATAAAATAATTATTTGCATTTGTGATCTTCAGTTTTTTGTTTTTTTTACAACCAATTTTTTCAAGGCGGCTGAATTTTATGAATATGGCTATTACCTATAGTGATACCAAATTGTTTGTTCTTAATTGCCCATACAACCACCATCTAGGTGATTTTGACCGATTCCTGTCTCTAGTCATTCCTTTGGTTTGCTAACTGGCGCCAGCTAGAGACCTCAAGTCAACCCAAGTTCTTTCCACCTGGTATTTCTGGGCCAGCGGGCAGCACTTAGAAGAATTATATTTTCCAACATAAGGTTAAAAAACAATAAAACGCCTCGCAGCATATACGTAGGCAACTATTTTTTAGTTAGTCAAAAACTGATTTTGAGTCGACAAAAAGGGGATGAGTGAGAGAAATGAATCCCTCTTATCATCATCATTCCCAAACAACTCGTGCAGTATGAATCAGAAGTGATATTTAGTTTTACATTATAGCTCCAATCGAACAGTGCCTTGCCAAAACTGAGAAGGAAGTTGAGGAATGTGATATTGTGAGCCCAAGAAGTTCTCTTGGCCATTGCCGGTCTTCCGCCTTGAGCAGAACGGCGAGTCCGTCACGAGAGTGACGTCAACATCATAGTAACAACAAAAATATTAGAACAGCTTTTTGAAGTGAAACTTCTTTGCGCTCGTTGGGCTGTAATTCCAATATCGAATGAAACGAAAAAGCGATAAGAAAAGGGAGGGGATGGCGCGCGGGGTGGGGCAGTCGGACGTAAGAAAATTAGTTTCTACCACTCTTTTTACTTATTTTTACCACTATTTTTACTAATTTCTACCACTAGTTTTACTAATTTCTTCCACGCTTTTTACTACTTTCTACCACTATCTTTTACTAGTTTCTACCACTATTTTTACTAGTTTCTACCTCTAATTTTATTAATTTCTACCACTATTTTTACAACCGTACTACTCATTTCTATCACTATTTTTACTAATTTCTACCATCATTTTTAGTACAGCTGCTACTAATTTCTACCACTATTTTGTTACATTTTCAACAAATTCTACCACTATTTTCACTAATGCTACTACTAATTTCTACCACTATTTCTCCTTTTTTAATTACACAGAAGTTTTACTTCTGGTTCGCGCACTTAGGTGCACGCGTGTTTTTTTCCAATAGCGGTCGACCCTCAGCAGTTAATGGTAAAACTCCGAAAGTTCTTATATATTCATCTGGCATGACGGACCATCGCACACGATTTATCTGCCGTTTGGACACGGCGTGAAATTGTAGGCTTAAGTGTCCAAGTCTTTGTGGTATGAATAATTTCTTTCTGTTTTATTACTGCAAATCATATCAAATTTGTACTTTTTTTCAGAGAGAAACATATTAAAATTTAAACTTTATACTCTTTTTATTTTACGAAGTCGAACCGAAACCGAACGGTACTTTGGTGGTCGAATATGACCGAAGCTGAAGCCGAAGTTCAGTCGTTCTCTAGTTAAAATCAGCTAGTACAGTTCGTAAAATTTAGGATATTGGAGATAAAAACTTTAATTTTCATCACATATATTTTTCAACGCTCTCTGCCACTTTTTTGAAAACAACTTGGGTAGGGACATGACAACCTTAGCAGGCAAAACAAATCAGGCTAAAAAACCTCAGCTCGCTAATAACACTAGCCGATTAAAAATCTGACTTATGTCATCTGATCATCATTTCATATGTAGAATTCCTGAATCCGAAAATGAAGTCAGAATATAAACAAGTGAAATATAATTAAATTTAAAATTGTTGCGATCTGAAAAAAGATAAGTCACTTAACTGTAATTATCTGTGAATATAGTTAACCGATTATTTTTTATATGAAAGGCTAATACAATTTTTTAAAACATCATTTTCTAATCGCGTTCTTAATTTAGTGGATACTTAGGTGCTTATCAACAATTTTGCAGAATTGTTAAGAAAATTTCAAAAAAAGACGAAAAAAAATTACTGTCTATAAGGAATATGTCTACTTACAGTTTATTTCTTGGACATTAAAAAATAATCTTTTAAAAACGCGTGCTTTGCGACACAAAAAAAAAGTATTATAATAAGTTGAGTCAAGTATTTGAAGCCACATCTAAGCTTCAATTTTGAGAGGCATGATATTTCTGTAATTATAAAAGATAGTTCTTTGATATACAAGCGACAAACTGAAAGTCAACGTATTTCTATGTGTTGATATTGGCACCTAAAATTAAGTTTTTCTAAAATTTTAGTAAAATATGCAAAATCCCCGATAAACCCCTTAATATCTGCTTAATCAATACACCGATTAGAAAATTGAATCTACGCGAATTATAAAAAACTACATTATAGTAATAATAATAATTGGGCGCTCACACCATAGCTTAATATTTAGCCGAACTTCTCCAACAATTTGTGGTGTGCTTCTTGATGTAGTAATACAACCCAGATTTTAACGCCGAATAGCAAATAATTTTTATGAGTTGTTTTTAAGGCAAAAATACTCACGGAGTTTTACCATTCCCTGCAGAGGATCGACCGCTGTTAGAAAAAACCTTGTCTATAATTTTCGATGTTACTTGCCCCGGTCAGGAGTCGGACCCGGGACACACCGGGTATTCGGATTCAGCGGAAAATTTTATATTCGAATTTATATAGCTACATTTTTAAACTTTTGTAATTAAAATGAAGATTCTTTTATAATTTAATTCTTAAAAAAAGGATAGTTAACGACTTAACAAACGTATCACGCTTACAATTACAATTAAACCATAATATCAAACATTTATTATTCTAGGTATTTAAGAAAATGTCTTGTTTCATTAAGAAGAGGTATAGAAAACATAAGAGCTATTTCCATTTGCAAAAGATGTCAATAACTCAGGAGAGAATTTCACTTGAAATTCATGGTTTCAAAAAAAAAGTGTAGAAAAAAATAAAAGAAAATTCTGGAATAATTAATTTGTGACCAGCACTTAAAAAAATTTTGTTCAATAAATTTTTTCTAGTACCTTAACACACTGTGTCATGATTCACATAACATCAAATACATATTATATGTATGTATGTATGTCCATGTACAAAGATAGGTCAACTGCACATTCACATGTTGAATTCGAGTAACCTAATCCGCTGCGCTGAAGCAGATGCCGTGTGAATGGAGTGTAAAAATATCTTCACCCAATTTTCCTCACACTCCATCGTAGCACAATTCACCATTTTCTCGTTTCGTTCACTTCACCTATTCTTCTTTCTCTTCTCATCATCAGCAAATTTTCTGCATGTGTGTACAGAACGTGGCGTTAAGCTGCCATGAAAAGTATCTGCATAAACTTTTATAAGGTTTTGTTTGCTTATTTAGTTTTCGCCCCCCCCCCCCCCCCCCCCCCCCCCCCCCCATTTTAATGCTATTCAAATATCTGTGGTTGATGGCAAGCCGGTGAACTCAGCACGTCCAGCTGGTCGCGACGTTCAAGCGTTGAGGATCGATCGCGTGCATGTGGCTTAATTTGGCTACTTTGTTTGCTGTGCGAATTTTGAGGCTGGTTAAAATCGCCAAAAAAAAAAACAGATTTTGCCATAGAAAAGAAGAAGAAAGTCGCTCGTAAATTCACTTTATTTCTTATAATCATTTATTTTGTTAGCTCCCTTTGAGTCTTGTCCTGTGTAATTTTTTTTTTTTTTAAATGGATAAGGATCTGCGGTTTTGTGTTAAGATCACTTTTTTCTATCACCATTTTTCAACACATAAATTCAAAATCAGTTGTTAATGCAAATCAAACAAAAAAAGTTTGATTGTGCGGAAATTGAGCTAATTGATCATTAACTTTAGCGCTGAACACCAACAATGCTGGCATTTGTGATCGCAATCTCGATCACCGTGGTGTTGCGAATCGCAGCGTTGCTTAGTGGAGCGCGCGCTTACGGTACACTACGTCTGTCCTTATAAATTACCCAAAAGGTGCACGATTGATGTTCATTCAACATCTGTGGCCAAAAAAAAAAAATTGCTTTTGTTCTTCTTATATTTTATTTTAAGTTTTCTTATTGTCTTACCTTAGCCACGATCAATTGTAACTTTTTACTGGCATCTCTCTAATTCATTGCTTTGCATTGCCTTGTGTTATGCCACATTGTGGGTGCCCTTCTGTGCGGTTTTGGGTAATTGGAAAATGTTGTGAGTTGTCAAAATAAATTTGTCTATTTGTTTATACAACTAAATTACGCTCGTTAAAAGTGTAATTAAATTGGAGGAAAAAAGGCACACAAAAAAAATAGTACCAAACAAGGAAGATTTCCACAAAAGTAAAACTAAAACCAATTAAATTTGCAATTAAATATTTTCCACGAATTGGCGCTAAAGTAAAGCTCCTTGAACTGTTTTCGGTTTAAACTAGCTGACTTTTATTGCAGAAATATTTTTTACTCAGAGCGAGCTCCAATAGGTTGGCCTACATATTCAAATAAATATTATACTAGGTTCTTTGACAAGAGGTTGAATTTTAAAATTTGTGAAAAGTTGTGATTTTTGACTGTAGTGCTAAATATAAGCTTTGAGTTTAATAATAAAAAACAATATCTACCGAATTTCTTCTTCGAATTTTCTTACAAGCTATACTTCATTTGATATAACTTTTCATAACTTTTTCGAAAAATTGCAGCTCTATTTCGAGAGTAACAACTCTGATGAGCATTTGAATTAAAACGAGATTACTTGTGAAAATTTTACCTTTAATGCAAGTTTAAATAATAGAAGTCGAGTTATGTAAAATCGCATTATCTCGGGGACCAACTGAAAACTCTACTTCGAGAAATCACAAGCCCAGTTATCTTTGATTCACCATATGCTTAGTGATGTTCCCATACCACTTTGTCTTCGATGGCTGTACTCATAAAAAGTATCGATAACAATACTCGATGCTACTCAAAATATCGGTGGGAAGTACTCAAATCTACTTGTACTCAAAGCCATTTGGATCAAAATTTTAAAATAATAAAGACTCAACCTCTATTTATATAAAACAAATAAATATTTACGGGTCATTAAAGTAGGAACATTTTGTGAAGTGGGCCACTATTTTTTCGAAGGTCAACCTTTGTTTAGATTTTTTCTGGCTCACAGCGATAAAAAAGTACAAGTGTGGCGATTTTTTGAAATTCGAAATATTTGAAAAGTTATAGCTATTCAACTGTTTGGATTGTATACATTTTCTATGGATTTTAATACCGATTCTGCACATTTTTTGTCGGCATTTTGCAGTTTGTATTTGTTCAATCCAAAATAATCTTTATTCTGGTATTTCAAATTTTCATTGTCGGCGATAAAAACAAAAGTAACAAAAGCAAGAATACTATTTTTTTTTATTGTCGTTGGTTAGCTTGAAAATTTAAGCTCTGAAAATACCGATCAAATGTTAAAGAAATGTTAAAGAATAACGGTTATTTTTAACTTAAAAAATAGAAATTCCTAATTTGATCAAAAACATCAAAATCGTAAAATAATAAAATCGGATTTAATTAGTATGCGCCAAAAGGATTAGATCGATAAAGTTGAATTTGGGCGAAATTATTCTAATTATTTTTTCTAACATGAACAATTAAAGTTCCGATTACACAGGTATCCATTAGTTGTAGGATTTTGGAATCACTGTAAATAATTCGACCATAAACCATAATTTCAATTGCTCATTTTGCCGCTACCACCCTTAAAAATCAGCTCTGGGGATTGCAAATTTAATTTTTCCTGTGCATTCCTAAATCTGTAAATGAATACAAAAAATTAATCAGATTCCTCTCTTATTCCCCAGAGCTCGGTATATCCTGAAGGTGGTTGAATCTCGATTCCTTCGAAATTCCTTATTTAATTTCAATCTAGCTCCACCCAAAAAATAGGCAAATGGCAAACGCACACGATTGTACACCTGATTTTCTAATTCGGGGGTAGATAATCCATTTTGTTATTGAAGTTGAGTTGTTCGTAACATCGAAGGTTCACTCCAGTCTAACAATTTTTTTTTTTCGATGTTTTTTTGTAGACTGTCCACCACTCTTTGAGATGATTTTCTTCAATATACCTGTCAGACCTCTTCGGTATCCGGAGTTTTTCTATGTTGCAGTTTTTAAAGCTTTGAATACAAGAAATGCTCCCATTATAAGGGCATTGATTGAGTCCAACAGAATCGATCGGTTTGTCTAGTTTGGTTTGTCATTTAAAAAAAAATCGCTTCATGAACTCTTTAAATCTTTTTCATAAGTATATAATTTTCTCCCTTGTTTTTCTTTTCTTTCATTTTATTAATATTGTATTTATTTTACTCCGCTTAGGTTGTAAGAATTTGAGTGTATTCATTGGCTAAATAAATAAACAAATAAAAAATGTCTATCATTTTATTCCAAATTTCAAAATATGTAATTTCTGGCATCCAGTTTTGTAGCCCATGTAGTTTTACTGTAATAAAGTGCAAGTTTCAAGTGGCTAGCAATTCTTGGTGATTGATAATTTTGATAATTTTGTTTTAGTGGGGGTCTACCCTTTAATTCACAATTAGGTAACATTTGTAATAACGGAGTTATAGATAACTAGATACGAAACTCTCTCAATTGCTCACAAAATAGGGGAACTGAACTCGTATTTGATGATGGCAAAATAGTCACTTCATTCCTCCTATTATCAGCTAATAGATAAAAAGTTGGGCTGCCAGAGGCAAACACACGAAATAATTGGCAAAAGCAGTGCGTTTTTTTTTAGTTGGATAGAAAAAATGAGTGAATGTGGATTTACTAAAAATCGTGATATTTTAACAATGAAATATTAAAAAAAAGACGTGCATTTGATTTTTGAATATTAGTAATTAGAATTTAGTGATTAATTTCACATACAATTTTTGTTTATAATTTTTAAAAAACTCTATTAATAATGCCGATTAAAATGTTTTTTAAAGAACTGAGTACATTGCATTTTAAATGCTTCTAAATTTATAAATCATATTTATATACTGTGTATTTTATAAATAAAAACATAGACTTTTATATTTGCATTATAGCTTCCTGAAAAATGTTGAATTTATTTGATATTTTTTTGTTTTCATGTTCATTTCATATTTTCCGAATTTAAAAACAAAAACCTTTTTCATTCCTTATACTCAGTTGTATTTTTCAAGGCATTTTCTTGATTTCAACGGAAGTGTCGTGTTATCTGCAAAAACTCCTAAAAATTATTTTAAAATTCAAATTTGATTTGTTCCATAGCGGCACTATTGGAAAATGTTATAAAAAATGCGAATTTTGGCAGCGCTCTCACGAAGCAGAGAGTTTCGAATCTAGTTATCTTTGACGGAGCATCACATGATGCAGAGAAAAGAAGGTGACGACAAAAGCACTTCCGTTACTTCGTACTTGTTGAGTTTGAAGGATTGACGTCACAAATTACTCTTAAAAAGTTGATTTTTCAGAGTTTTGAGTGAGTTTTACAAAAAGTGCTGAGCTTTGTGTTTTAGCAGTGGCAGTGCAAATTAAACGCCCAAGTGCAGTTATCACCTTCCTTTCTTCTCGCTATTTCTGTGGCAGGAACCGCTGTGACGTGTACGCTGCCAGGGTTGTCGTAATCTGGTTTTCTATTATTCTTGAGAGCATCACTTCTTTTGTAACCATAACTAAAAAATAATTGTTCACTCTATAGAGACACAGAAAAATAATTTTTTTTAAATACAGACCCGAAAACACATCAAAGCGAATGCCTCTTTATAACGGTATTCTACAAACGTTGTGCTGATTGCGAAGTGTTGTGACAAACTTGAAGAATTTTCGATATATCATTTCTTCTGTGCATATTTTGTAATATTTCCGCCTTTGTAACTAATCTCTTCCATGGCAATCTTAAAATTAACACCCAAGTATTCGCAAAATACACTGTATACCTACAATTAATGTGGCTAATTAGCGGCAGCTGTACAACGTTTCTGTCACAATCATCGAACATCAGAGCAACATATCAGTTAGAGCAATGACAGCTACATCAAAAAACAGCAACAACAACAAAATGTTTAGCAATTGAAGTATATTACCAAGGTGCAACAGCCAACCAAGACGCTCATTGTACTCGTCATACAAAAAAAAGAAGAAAAATAAGTAAATATGTTGTAAGCGAGTTTTATCAGTGCAACTGTCATCGTTGGCGACAAATTCAGCACTCCTGTTTGGTTACTTTCAACACAAAAGTCGCTAGAATGCCAGTCGGTAATTGAACGTAAGATCCAGTTGAACCGAAATGTCCCAGGTGACGTTTCATAATACGGCTACTATAAAGAGTGGGGTAGAGAAGTTATGGTTCTTTGTAGCAAAAGTTGGTCTTACATCACAACGACGACTTGCCACAAGACGCGGTAATAGCAACAGCAGCAGCAAAAGCAACAGCAACAGTAGCAGTAAAATGAATCATCTGCCACAAATGGTGGCAGGCGGGGGAAAAAGTAGCAGAAGAAGCAGAGTTAGCAGTTGCAGATTGCGGCAGCCAAACGCTAACGCCGCCCAACCTTGCCAATGATAACTCGGCAACAAGCAGCTATCTAATAGCAATTGTTGTTGTTGCTGCTGTGCTGAATTGGTGGAGCGTGTAGAGAATTGTTATTGTTCGCGAAAAACGAATTACACCAGTTTTCAGTGAGTTTGTTTCATTTTATTTTTATTTTCCCTGCACTTCGCTGTCTCTCTCTTCCTGCTCCCATTTTGGTGTTCTTGTTTTGCATTTGCAACATGCCGTTGTTGAATGCAACAGTTACATTGCAACTGTTGTTACCCAGCGCTTTCTTTTTTCATTGCGAGTGCGATGTTAGACTAGCGTGAGTTAAGACCACACACTCACACATACACACAAACACACAAGTAAGGGGTGATTTTTTAAAAGCTATCTAAAATTTAAATTTAAAAAAATACATAAAATTCAGAGATATGCATACAACTTTCATTGGAATCGTTAGTACGGTCGATAGAATTAAATTTTTGTATATTATTTAATGTTTGAATATTATTCAATCATTATTTCGAATGCTCCATCGGCTTAGTCCAATTTCGGCATACTCTTTCCAACATTTCGGCCGGTATCTCACGAAAAAATGTTTCAATGTTGGCTACCAGTGCGTCAATCAAAGCAGCCTTGTCGCTATAGGGGTGAGCCTTAACATAGCTCTACAAAAAATAGTCTAGAGGCGTTGAATCGCTCGATCTAGGCGGCCAATTGTTTGCGGAACTCAGCTCTCATTGAGTCCATTGTTTCGCGTACTGTGTGGCATGTGGCAACGTCTTGTTGAAATCACATATCATGCAAGTCAAGTTCTTCCATTTTGGGTAAGAAAAAGTTTGTTATCATCGCACGATAGCGCTCAACATTCACAGTAACGTTGCGATTCGCATCATCTTTGAATAGATGCAGCCCTCTTAAGCCGCCAGCTCATAAGCCACACCACACAGTTGACTTTTGCTGGATGCATTGGTAGCTCTTGCAATGCTTCTGTTTGCTCTTCACTTCAAAAGTTGCAGTTTAGCCTGTCCACGTATCCATTCAACCAGAAAAGAGCTTCGTCGCTGAACACAATTTATCGATAAAAAAAAGTGGTTCTTCGGCCAATTTTCCAGAGCTCATTCACCAAAAAATTGGCGTTGTGATAGGTCGTTCGGCTTCAATTCTTGCACCAGTTTTATTTTAAAAGTCGATTGCTGCGAACGACGCCGAATCGATAATTCGCGGTCATCAATAACACTGGCCTCAGTTCGCACACTACGTGTTGGTGGTTTGACATCCAATGTAAATTTGGTGCGAATGTAAATTTGGTGCGAAATTTAGTTACATTGCTCAGAATAGCCGCCTCAGTAGGTCAATTAAACTGACCATAAAATGAAAGAAGCGCGCGGTGAACATTCTTGGTTAAATTATAGAGCAAACCGAAGATATTTGACAATAACACAAGACACGAACCGGACGTGAGCTGTCAAAAGCAGTGTTTTAAAAAAGCAGATAGCTAAAAAATCACCCTCTATAAATCAGAGAATTATTGCATAAAGCGCACAGCTACCAAACACCATCCGCCATCCACCATTCGCCATGCAGCAAGCCCGCCAAACTGTCCAAGTCACTTAACGTCAACTGGAGCAGTGGTTGTCCGCAATTGCGCGCACCTCGTTCGATGCACGCTTCCAGATGCAGATACAAATGGAGATACTACTGCTTCCTCACTATTGCCGCCGCCGTTGCCTCTGTCAGACGCCACACATCTTTGCACTAGAACAGGAATTAGAACTAGAACACTTGAGTCGGCCTCAAGTGGCATAACTGCAAAGTTATGTAGTGGTTCGGCGCTTCTGATTCTGTTGCTGTTGCTGTTGCTTTTTCTGCTTCTGTTACCTAACAAACTCTTTTTGGTACTTTCGTATTTTGCTCGTGTTGTTGTTTAATGGATCCGTTCAGCGTTGCCTTAATTCAACCATAAACATAAATAATGCAATGGTCGCGCCATGAATCGCATTCACCAATGCAAGCCCAATTCGAATCTCAACCAAAGGGAGAAAAACAT
Source organism: Anomoia purmunda (assembly GCA_951828415.1). Lineage (NCBI taxonomy): Eukaryota > Metazoa > Arthropoda > Insecta > Diptera > Tephritidae > Anomoia > Anomoia purmunda. The sequence goes on from OX639993.1 coordinate 158,207,370, forward strand.
CAACTCAATTCGAAAACCCAGAAGAATGTCGCCGATTTTGTTTTCGGTGAACTGCTACCTTTTTACAGGTTTATCTGTCACCTGAAGTGGGCTGCTTTTCTTCTGTGTCTATACGGTGCAAGTGCAGTAGGGTGCTCTGTAACGCTGCCTCGACGACAGATGATCGACGGGAAGTCAAGTGGTCGTGCAACATAAATGCGGCATGGTACGAGCATGTACATATGTACATTTCCTCCATGTATGTATGGCTGAATGAATGAATGGAAAGTTAGACAGGCATAAAACGTATTGGGGCGATTATTTAATGGAGAGCACAAGCGCAGTGAGTGATGAACGTTTAGATATTCCCTCAATTGGATGGATGAATGTCTTGATGTGTAAATATGTACAGTATATGTTGCTTTGAATGTTTGTGGGGCTTTCATTGGAATTTCGCGTGGGCGTTTTATACTGTTATGGTATCGCCAACTAGTGGGTTCAGTGTTCGATTTTTTTTTAACAGATGAACTGAGCTAAAAGAATTAGGTCTTTTGCAAAATTAAACGTCGTACGAGGTGAGCAAACTTGTCTTAGGCTGTGCATAAAATTTTAGGATATCACATTGGGAAAGCATCATGCATCAAACTAATAGGACAAAAGTAGTAATCAAAACCCTCATGTTTATATTTTAAGTTTTATGTGTGACATATTTATCCACATATATCTCTATATAAAAAAAATTGCCACGGGTTTTCTACCGGAATTATGAAACTAATTATATTTAATATTTCGAAAAAATTTGAAATTTACGTAAGCTGCACAATTTTGAAATTACCATCAAAAATGGAGATTTTTATACGTTAACGAGCTGACCCGGAGCGCTTCGCTAAACCCAAGTTTAGTTGAGAGAATGTATGTGCAGGGTCTTTTTATAGGGACGCTACAAAAGTAGACCGATAGTGACAGAAAACGACGCCATATTTTTTCCCGCTCTTTTGGCATTTCTCTTACGATTCAACAACGAGTCGAAATTATTAAAATTTACTACCGAAATTCGGAGTCGTTGGCCTCAACTTTAAGAGCGCTACGTCGAATTTATGATCGTCGTCATTTCTGGCTGAATGGCTTCGTCAATAAGCAAAATATGCGTTATTGGACAGGCAGCAATCCACACATACTCCATGAGTCAACATTGCATCCCGCAAAAATTATGGTTTGGTGCGGGTTATGGGCCAGCGGCGTCATTGGGGCGTACTTCTTCAGTGATGATCAAGACCAGCACGTTACTGTGAATGGGAATCGCTACCGCTCAATGATAACCAAATATTTTTGGCCCGAATTGGATGATATGGATTTGGACAATAGGTGGTGCAACAGGACGGCGCCTCAAGCCACACAGCGAATGGCACAATCGATTTATTGAAAGCCAAGTTTGGTGAACGTGTTATAGGTTTTTAATGGTTATAGTAATAGTAATAGTTGTAATTATGTTTCTAATATATGTCCTGAATGTGAATCAAATTTAGCCATAAATATGGTTTTAGAGATATCCCTATTCCCGCGCAAATTCAAAAATTAAAATTTATATTTACATATGTAACGAATATGTATTTTGAATTTGAACCAAATTTAGCTACGGTTTAAATACGGTTTTCCGAAATATCTAATGTCCACCGCCACAGAATTTTCCTTTGGATATGTATCCAGAAAACGCATTTCAATTTCGCTCACGTATAAACAATTCAATTACGAAGCGTTTGAAACTCATATATTAAAATTTTTTAAATTTGTGTATAATTTTATTAAATTTTACTATTCCAACAGGTGGCAAACCTTCTCAAATATACCTACAGACTTTGTCATAGTGAAACGAACAGTTCGGTACCCATATTGTAATATTTTTTATAACTTGTGTATGTTTTAATTAAATTAAATTTTTTAAACAAGTGGCAACGCTCCCCCAAATAAGACAACTACGCTTAAATTCTTTTCGGGATAGAAACTAATAATTATGCAAGGTTTCACTTTTAGAACAGTTGGCAACACTGTGCAAACATATTTTTAAAGTTAAGTTTTCTTTATTCTCCTAAAATGTCATTTAACCTATTGATTTTACTTAACCTATGTTTACACAGCTGATAATCTTCTTTCAAGATATTTTGGAAACGAAGCTCTCGTTTGATACCCATATTGCAATACTTGATTTCACTGATTATTTTAATTGAATTTTTAAAAACGTGGCAACTCCATTTAAAAACTGCTTACATGGGAACCAATACAACGAACTATACAGATGTTGCAGATCTTATTCAGTCGTCATTTAGCAATAAGTGATTCTACGCCACGTATTGAACTGTATATGAATTGAACTGAAAAACGAAGTGCGCGCCAACAACGTGGTAGTTTAGTGGTTCAAACCTCTACCAAAATGTTAAAACTGTGGTACTATTTTGCAATTAGCTCACATTTTTGATTTTTTGAAGTAAAACTTCTTTAGCGGCATGAGAGTGATCTTTTACATAGCGTACCGAAGACCGACTAGATATCGCGTAACGAAGGTCGCGTCGGTATTGCGTCACGAAGTCAACGAAATAACGTTTACCTAAAAAAAACGTAGTATATGCAAACGTACATATGTAGCTTGGGACCATTTTCATACTAATTCAGGATCATCTGAGGACATGTTCTGAACCGTTTCAGAACTATTTTCGGACTAGATATTTTGGGATCCCATCACGACCTTTAACTCCCACTCCTACTACCACTACTATTACAACTACTAATTACTAGTTCTACTACTACTTCTATAACTTCCAATACTAGTACTTACTACCAATACTACTAATTACTATTTCGACTACTAAATACTACTACCAATTGCTAGTACTATCAATACAACTACTGCTGCTAATTACAACTACTATTTACTACTACTATTTTTACTAATGTTACAGCTAATTACTACTACTCTTACCTATAAGTACTACGAACCACTATGACTACTACTACTAGTACCACAGCAACTACTATTTCTAGTAAAGCTGCTACTAACTACTTATAACATTTTTCTAACTTCTGCTACTAATTACTATTACCATTTCTATTTATTTATACTACTATTTTTACTAATGCTACTACTAATTTCTACTACTATTGCAACTAATGCTGCTACTAATTTCTACTACTATTTCTACTAATGCTAATTCTAAGTTCTACTACTTTTACCTATAAGTACTACTAACCACTATTACTACTACTACTAGTACCACACAACTACTACTATTACTACTTACTACTACCAATACCACTACCACTCCCACATTTAACTCTCGATTTCTGTATGATGTCGGCAAAGAAGTTTTAGTTCTGTGTTCCACTTTTACTAACAAAATTTTTAAATTAAATTACGTAACCCCCTCTGCTCCCCTTCCCTCCCCTCAATAAATATTTTTCTGTGTGCATCACTGTGTACGAGTGTTTGCATATATCTACCATTTCCGTCAATACACAGCTTCTTTGAGATCGAATTTCATGTTCTTGTACTAAAGAAAAAAATAAGAAACAAATAGTTAAATGATTCTCAATATTTCCGTTTCCTTCGACGAACAAGTATTTGGAAAACAACAAGTAAGTGCCAGAGTAAGAAGGAAAAAAGAAGGCAAAGGCAGACTATCGACATTACAATTAACACGAAGTTCTATCCGGCGATAAGACATAGCAGAGTATTTGATGTAGGCAATCGTAGATGATTATTTTCCATCAACACACAACAAATAAATACAGGGAAGAGACGAAAGAGAAGCACTTTTAATTAAGTCGTCCAATTTCCGCTTCATCATATGCATAATTAATGCAAAGCAAATGCCGCTGAAGAGTGGTAAAAAATTATAGACAAAAAGAAACAAAATCACAAAAAAAAATATAAAAAACATACGGTTTGTATTGTAGGTATGTTACTTGCATAAATAAGACTGTATTTATTTCACTAGTTCATACATATACAGTTACTGACAATATAATAGAATCAAGCATTCCCTTCACATATATTTACCAGTTACTAAATATATTTCTTAACCAAATCAAAACATATATTTAGGTCCGTTCATTAATTTATCATATTTGTAACTCAAACAGCGTGCGTAGTAATTTCACTAAAGAAAAAAAAACTCTTTTAAAATAGGCAGTTGTGAAATTCAATTGACAAAAAAATAGAATCAGAGAACTAAAACTCGAAAATAATAATAAAACTCCATTAAAAAGTGTGCCAGTTTTAAAACTTTGTAGCAAACCCTTTATTTGCAAATTACTTCAGTGCATCTTTTCGGCATAGATTCTACTAGAGTCTCACAGATCGACTTTGGCATGGAATACCAAGCTTCCAGGATTCTTTACCAAAGTTCTGCCTTATTCTTTGATTTAGCGTGGGCCACGCTTTTCCTTTACAATCTTCCACAAGTTCTCTATCGGGTTTAAATCCGAAGATTGCGAATGCCACGTCATCACATCGATTACACGACTCTGCAACTAGCTTTTTACAAGCCCCGAAATATGTTTCGGGTCATTATCCTGTTGAAACTGCCAAATCAAAGGCATGGTACGTTCGTCTTCTAATATTCTTAGGTAACGGTACTGGTCCATGTTTTCCCGAATCCTAAATAGCGGTTCCACCCCCATGATTGAATGTTTTTGTTGTGTACCTGGAATTCATTTCTGCATTTTTCGGTCGTCGGAACCAGACCTTACCAATTCGTCGAACCATAAAGTATTTCGTCACATTTTTGAATTCACTGGACCGGACCAAGTTATGTGAGTTCTCGTTTGCGTCTGTCGATTTCGTCGCTGTCTTTTTGTCAACATTGGAACTTTTCGTGACAATCTGCCTTTCCTTTCTACAAGACGACGGGCAACAGTTCTTGAAGATATTTCTACGCTTATTTCCTTCTGAATAACTTGTTTTTTCCTTCTGTGATTCCATTATATTGTCACTAGAGTAAAAGCCCACCGTTGCAAGTTTTAAGCGCAAAAGTAAAAGTGAAACGAAAACGGGTTTTCATTATGACGATTTAAACGGCAAACCGCTGATTCTATTTTATTGTCCGTAACTGTACTTAGTATGAGCTTGCATTTGTTTGTAAACGTTTTTCAGATACTTGTAGCTGAAAGTTTGCGTGCAGCCGCATTGAAGCTCAGGTCTGTGGGTAGACACTTCAGGAAATGTTCTGATTTAACAAAAAATAAAACCAACGATATGAGTTAGTGACAACGAATCCAACAAGGCAAAAACAAACAAACAAAAAACAACAACAAGAAACAAGGGCACACAGAATTGTTGTTTCTGCAATGGGTACAGGGGAAGCGCAAAAATTTTACGTCTAAGAAGTTGATTTCTACGCGCGCGCACCTCCAAAGCCACTTCAACTAGGACGCTGCGAGTAAGAAAGCCCACTAGCCAACCGCGGCAGCCAACGTAACAAAAAAAATGCAAAAAGGCTTGCCCACATTTCGACCAACATTCAAATGAGATATTCTAATGAGCACTTACCAGTTTAATGTTCTGTGTGGGTAACGTTATACTCTAATAATGATGCTGCCGCCGCATCGTCATCTATTTACAATGTTGATTCTAGGCTATTTTCTGTTAACAACAACAACAACAACAACAACAGTTAAAGCCATGGTAGAAACAATGTTGAGGTGATGGTGATTGTGATGGTGATGAAGCGAAGCAAATCTGTGTTGAAATTCTATGAAGGCTAATGCTAAAGTTTGAATGGCATTAACCTACAATGAAAAAATGCACTAGTTTCAAAGTGATGTTTTTCTAGTGAACTTGGTGCTAGGAATTTATTGTCGGAATGCTACTTTTCCATGCAAGTATGGAAACTTTTACTTGGAAGTTGTTTCGAAAGAAAATATCGATAACACAGCGGAACAAAATTTTGCGGTCGGAGATTTTTAAGTCGATTTAGGGTAATTTGGGGGCGCTGATTACGAAAATAATATCAGTTTTGTCGAATTGGCTCTAGTTTTTCAGATAAAGACTTTTAAATATTTCACTAAAAAACCGAACTAAAAATACCAATATGGATTTAAATTATATTTTTATTGCGGGCCTGTATAAAAATAATACAAAAATAAAAAAAAATATATTCTTTTTATTAATTAATTTAAAAAAATATTACAAAAAACTTTTTCTGTAGGACCTCCTATGATGTCGTTGCTCAGGACAATCCCGTATTAAGTTCCAGCAGTAGTCTGCCATGATGTGGTCGTCTCATCGATCTTGGTATCTTTCTTCCATTATTTTTATGTTCCTGTGGAACCGTTCACCTTGTTCCTCACTGTAATCGCCTAGATTGTCCGGGAATTTGTCCAAATGACTATGTAAATAATGTAATTTAATGCTCATTTTAGCTCCTAGTTTGCGAAAATTGAGAAGCATATCAGCAACTAGTTTTGTATAATCTGGTGATTTATGATTTCCCAAAAAATTTTTGACTACATTAACAAAGCTTAGCCAGACTTCAGATTCAATTTGGGACATATGGTTTAAGAATTCTGTGTCTTTTAGAAGGGTATGAATTTGAGGACCACCGAAGACTCCTGCTTTTAATTTTTCCATATTAAGGACTGGAAATTTTTCGCACTCATATTCGAAACAGTCACCTGTCTTATCAAGGGCTTTGATGAACTGTTTCATTAGCCCAAGCTTGATGTGAAGTGGTGGAAGAAGGATTTTTTCTCGGCTTATCAGTTGGTCATGAACCACATTTGCTGTTCCTACCTCCATATTTTCTCTCACCGGTCAGTCCTTTATAGTCCAATGTTCATTTCTTGCACGACTGTCCCATAAACATATAAAACAAGGGTATTTAGTATACCCACTTTGTTGGCCCATTTACAAGTTGCATTTACAAGTCACGCGGTCGATAACGTGCAGCGGCTAGCAGGGACTGTTAGAGTTTTCAGGTATTTAGGCGAAGTCGTCGAATTAATGTTTAGTTGTATTAACTCAGCCGACTTAACCGGCTGCCCTTGCTCTCTTGCAAGTGAAATAAAATATTTAAACCAACGTTTTAATAATTTATATAACAAAACTTATTTAGGAATAATTAAATTAATACAACTGGAACTGGGTCGTATAATTTTTTTTTCATTAATTTCTTAAGTTTCGTTTATCTCAAGAACTAGAGACAATCCAAAATAAATAAAAACACAGCTCGTAAGCCTGCTACCAATGTTAAAAAAAACTATTAACAAAATCATGACCGCAGGTTTTTTTTAAATTTTTGTTCCGCAGTGTAATCATAGAAATTTTTGGAAAAAAATAAAACGCTAGCATATATCTGTAAACTTTTGTCTAAGAAACTTACGTTTCTTAAACATTTTCGTCAAAGAATTCATCTTAAAGAAAAGGAAAACTTTTGTAATGTTTTAAAATATTGTTTTTTTTTAATCATAAGTTTTACATTAAAAAAGTGAAAAGTCAAAATAACTTTTTTCTAAATTATCCTTTTATTAAGTCCAAGACAAATTGATTTCATTTCTTAATTTATTTTAGTTATGTTTTCATTTTTCTGAATTTAATTTTAGTTATTTTTATCATAAAAATAAAGTACATTCTACAACAAATAGCGAAGAAATCCAAGTTTCAAACTATGTTCAAATTGGTGACAACAAACTTTACATAGTATCTTTCACTGTTTAACTCGAATTTTTGGAAAAAATTATGGTATGCACTTTAAAGAACATTCAATTTTATACAAAAAATAAAATGCGAGTTTTAATTGGCTTCAAATTACCGTTGATTTTTGAAAAGTTTCTTTTCTGATTAAATTATTCAAAATGTATGGTCAAAACTTATGATTATGTAACTGTACTACCCATTTGTCGTAAAGTCGGAATTTTAATATCCACCCCAAGGAGCGTAGCAAGTCGAATTCATACCAGGTGGTGTTGAGCGTACAACAACATAAATATAAACTTGCAAATTATACGCACAATGCCAGTGGGGATCGGTGGGAATTACAACAAACACATAGCTTTGACGTTCAGTCCAATTTTTTTGTTTGGCAAGCAAAATTTTTGTTTAAATTGCTTAAAAGCTTCCCATGTATTTTATATGAGAAAAATGGAAAAAATGTTCATAGAAATGATATATTTTTCAATCAGATAACTTTGTTTCCCTTCAAGAGACTTAAAAGAAAAATATCCAATTGCTTATGGTTGATATATTTTTTAATACTGACAATTTTTATAGGTCTCCAAAAACCTTTATTTAATAAAAAAAATATTTAAAAAAATCAAAAATGGTGCAAAAGGATTGTATACAATTTCTACGAGGAATTATTTTGCCCCCTTATACAGCACATGGAAAACGTTAAGAGCTTTGTGCGATCACAAAATATTTTTAGATTTAAAAAAAAAGTAGAGCTACTGTTTTTTCGTTATAGAAAAATGCTACGGAGTGAGAACATTAAAATTTCGAATTTATATTCCTTTGGGTCACCCGAATACGTATACCTAGTTGATAATTTCGAAATCTTTCCTACCGTTCGCATTTAAGGGTTAATAGGGTCTTAAGGGGACTTCTACTGTAAGTACACATTATTTTAAAGAGCTGAATAAAAGACAACTCTGTTTCTGACAAAAAGTTAAGCACTCTTTGTTACTAATTTTTTTTCAAAAACAATCAATAGACTTTTACTTTAGTTTTGTATGGAAACAAAAGTAATGAAAGCTTTGAAATTTGAAAGGTTTGTGGAGGTGTTCTTAAAAGCTTATTTGGTAAATTGTGGGATGCTGTTGCGAAATTTTGACCTTTTATCGCATTGAATGCTCATTTTAGGGTGTTGTGCTACCAGAAAAAATCAATAAATTTTAACACTTGTTGTTAAACAACTAGCGATTTATTACGATGTAAAAGTGATCTTTAAAGCATTTTATTATTAAATACCATACACATATATACATTATTTCTTAAAATACAGAAGTACACGCATATATAAAAATCGACTACGACTAGGGAAGGATAAAATATATTATTAATTCATCGGTATTGAACATTAATTCACAACCAATTCGGAAAAAGCAAAATTCTGTATTCGGCACATTACTCATTATTTCCAAGAAACTTTCTGTAAAATCATAATCTTCATAGTCTTTAAAGATTTGCTAAAAATCTAACGGACAAATATATTTTCCATTTTAGGAGATTCTTTTATAATCTGAATAAAGCCCATGTTTTCTTTACTGCCATTTGATTTCTGTAAAAGATTCGCCAAATTTGTTTTATAGATTTAATCAAAATGTATAGGAATTAATTTTATCATGCGAAACAGTTGGAAAAGCGTAAAATAATTCATAAATGTTACGAAATAAATAAGATTGACATATTCCCATTGTGAAGTATTATAAATAGCTGAAGTCAAAACCTTAATAAACAGCGTAGGCAGAAAAATGGATGTAATATTCGTAATCATGATATCTTTTCATATAAGTTTTAAAGGAAAGGACTCAATTCATTAAGAAAACATATATCCCTATTCAACCCAAATCAAATCTGAACATTTTAGATTACAATTCGAATCCAATGCCGCTTGATCAAAGTAGCCTATAAATAGATAGCCTATTAAAAATTAAACTTAGTTGCCGCCTTTTGGCATTGGGGCGAATTCATAGTCAAAATTATACGACACATACCACTTTGAAAATTAGGTTCAAAAAGCTACAACTAACTTTAAGTATCACCATGATTTTTACAATGAATACGCCTCTATATCGTAAAGATCCAACCAACTATAAAACCGGCTACAATTACACGCCCATAAGTTTTTGTAGGCAAATTCTCTCTCACCAAATAATGGATTTTAAAAGTATTACGAGTTTTTTATATTCAACTAGATCAATAAATATTTAATAAACTAGTATTTTATTTAAACATTCCATGCAGCCATTGCTTTATATAATTACTACTCTGGGCTATTATAATCCTGAGCCAGATAGGTGAAACAAAATTAACGCAAATGTTTAAAATGTATATTTATTTGTGCTTAATACTTTATATAAATTAGTCTTTGAATTCTTAAGTAAAAAGATGTGCATTATATTATAATTTTTTGATCAATTTGTTATGTTAATCTTTCTTGTTTCCCAGAGCAACCTTGTGTGGCGAGAACGGTTTCATACGTTCAATTTCCCCCCTGAAAGGTTCAACCCCACACAAGGATTTCACCTCAGGTTGCGTACTGGTTATAGTGCTAGATCTAGCTATAGGATGTGATATGGGGGCTAAATTATTATTATTATAATCTTTTGATATGACATATCCCGAGCTAGATTTAAACCCGAGCGCGCCGAGAGATGTCACACACAAGCTACATACTCGGCTACGCCGCATAGTTGGTTAGGGAAATTCATATAAACTAACATCTGCTGTTATGTAACTTCCGGTGGTAGAATTGCTGTGGGTATGCTAACGGATATGCAAACTTTCTGTTACTACACAAAATAGCCACAACAAAAACGGTGCACACTACGAATGCGACCCTCAAATACTATCCTCAAGTATGCTTAAATTTTTTGTATTAATGAAATTTTACACTTTTTCGTAATGTCATATACATGTTCTGCGTATGTATGTATGTGTGTTTGTGTGGGCACGTCTCTTAAATATTGACAACATGACTGGTAAAAGCACGTTGCGACGCCGCTAAGTTGTTGATGATACGTTGACATTGTTGGTTTGTTGGCGACAACTTCACCTTACATCGCATCATCGTCGTTTTGCCGTTGCATAAAAGCGCAATACGAGACACTGCGGCAATGACAACAACAACACCGTCAATTACAACAAAAAATAAATAAAAAATAAAAAATATATCCTGCAATACAGCCGACGAAAGTTGATGCTACGTGTGCGAATTGACAGCAGCAACAAGAGCAATGGAAAATAAAAACAGACGAGAACGTGAGAATTGTTGCTGTCATCACTGGTGTGGTTGTTGTTGTTGTTCTTGCTGGTACGGTTATGATTTAATTTTTCCAAAGTTGATTCTATTGAAATTTCTCTATGCTCCCATCTGTACATTTCGTAATGTCACTGCGGTTGTGGCAAGTATTTTCTTATTGGTGTTGTTGTTGTCGTTGTCGTTGTTGCTGTTGCAGCAGCGCATTGAACGGCAGGCACGTTTTGGCGCTATCATTGTTGCCGGATGTTCGCGGTGAATCTGCTGCTATTGCACTCTCTTGATGCCAAGGTGAATCTTTTATGCAAACGTTTGGCATGCCACTCGTCTCCTATGCCACTTCATATACCCATATTTTATACACACACACACAAATGCAATGCACCAAAACAGGAAATGTGGCAACTATTAGTGGCATTTATTTATTCATTAAGTGCAGTTAGACACCAGGAGGAGCACTAATTGCAGCACTTAACTGTGCAAACATATAGCAACTACGCACACACACACACACACGCACAGCCGCACACACTCACACATTTCCATGCATGCATGCTGGAACTTCATGTTGAAGATGTACATACGTATGGAGGTGCATACGTCCAACTCGTTCACGTAACAGTAACGGCTTCCCACCTCGCAATACCCTCTATACGCTCTGACAGTTTGTTTGATTGTTTCCCCTTGTATGGAGCGCCAGCGAATTCCAAATTTAAATTAACTTATTTGAAGATTAAGAGCGTCGTCCTTTGTGCAGTTGCTTAGTAGAACGTGAATTTGAATTGAGCTATTGCAGTGGCGAAAGTCTCTGATTGTCATTCACCTGGAAGTGGGCACCACGATTCTTCTGAAGGGTCCTCTGTGTAGCTCCTGTAGATCCGCTTGGGAGTGAGCTACAATGAGAAGGCGAACCTGGTGGGGTGACTCCGACGTTTTCGGTGTAAGAGCCCACCAGAATCTGCAGCATCTTTTCTCCAATGGTTGCGGCTGCGAGCGGGCGTCTGACTTAGAGCACGCGGCCCGCTATATAAATGTGTCCTTAAAACAAAACAAATGCCCCCGGTATCTGGTTGTGCTCTAAGCTTGGGACCCGGCATGTAAAAAATTATAACCCATGAAAAATTTTAATATGCCCTAGTTGTTGAATAAAGGCAGACATCACCTCCATCCAGAAAATGAAATGAACGGGCCAAAGTAAGAAAACCGTTGGACTTTGCGACGTCTGCTACAGCTGCCATGTAAAAATGCGCAAGTTCGGTGTTAGATTTGAGGAGTTGAGGAATCCTGTCGTTCACTCCGGTGGAAGAGCGTCTCTCTACGATTCGCATCGAAGTGAGATTCTTTAACGTCGATGTGATAACAGATCATTTCTATGAGCATCTAGAACGAACATACGAGCGGTGCTTTCGACACGATATCAAAATCATGCAAGGCGATTTTAATGCCAAGGTGGGTAAGAAAGGAATCTTTGGTCACACTGTTCGAAAATTCAGCCTTCACGACCCAACCTCCGCTAACGGACTGAAACTGTTCCACATGGCCGTGGCACCAAGCCACGTGTCTGTCTTCTGATCGAAAAACGCGAAACCAAAACCATCATATTGCGATAGACGGAAGCCAACCGTCAATGAACGTCCTTTAAGTCTGGCTAAGTAATATTGTGCGAATAGAAGAAAATGCGGTGGAGAAAGACTTGGCTTCACTTGGTGTCTCCATTTGGCGCTAATGAACAAAACAAAGGAACGACTGGCTTACTTTATTAGAATCGGCCAAAATCAAAAATTAGTTCCATGCGGATGCCTAATCTGCATAGAGAAGAGAAGAAGGGATGAAACGATAACCACGCAGGTATCGACACTTTCAATTGTAAGAAGTTTTGGAAGGAGTAACAATACCTGAGAAATATCCTACCCAAAGTATCGACACCTGCTTGTTTCCACAAGTAAGCGACAACTTGAAGTAGGAGAAGACCACTCGTTACTTAATTTGGTATGAACCTCATTTTTATTTACGAGGTTTACGTACTTACAGGCATTTAAGTGCTTAGGTGATAACCCAAAAAAAAAATGATACAAATCAAATTTCACTGAAAAAAAATTTAAAAAGCAGTTCAGCAGCATATTTTTTCCGAAGCAAAATTTGACTCAGTTGAGAAGTATTAGGGTTCGATCCGAGTAGTTCTTTTTCGATACCAACTTAGTACTTGATTGAAAAGTATCGATACTAAAACTACTTGGTATCGAACGAAAAGTATTGGGCATGTACTTGTTTAAATTAAAGAGGCGATGGAATGCAACCCTGTTCAAGGGGCAGCTGTTTATATTAGTTAGCGTAATACAACCGATTTAAATTACATAAAATATTTTATGAGGTGCGTTCATCTAACAGTGTGTGTGGAAGCGGATAAATTTCAGAGTTTAGTACATTTAAACGTTTAGATTAATGCTCTTAATATTTATACTGACACATTTGGAAAAGACTGACAGGGGGAATACACCCATTCTTTTATGTTGTCCAATTTACACCCATAATGGGCCCGTTTCTTTGTAACCGAATTGCAAACGAACACTAGGTAGGATAACAAATTGCATGTAAAGCAACAACACTAACTCGGAAAAATATGCGAGTTGAGTCAACTAGGTAAAATGATATTCGACCTAAGATGTTGTCATGAAAAGTGGAAAAAACTGCGCTATTGTGAATGAGCCGGGGGAAAATACATGGAAAATTTCAGTTTAAAACCTAATTCGTTTTCATTTGCACAGTATTTTTAAATATCTAACTACGTCAAACTAAAATTTGTTTGCACAGCTATTTTCCGTTCTTAAATAGCACTAAACTAAGCGCATCTTTCACGAAAGATCCCAACAGGGTTGCTTTTGCAACTAAATGAAGTTTCAGCCGAGTTGGAGCGCTCTTTTGCAAGTCGGGTACAATAAAAAAGGCCCAATAGCAAAAGTTCGTCCTTGTCGAAGGCTCGAACAATTGAAAATATTTTATCAAACCTAAATTTTATCAAAAATTTAAGTGATGTAAAATTACTTTAAGTCAGCCCGAAGCAGAGTCGTTAGTGTGCTGACTTTTCCTTTAGCTCCTTTAGCTTTGGAAAACCCAAAACTACTTTCACCAGAAAGATGAACTCAACGAGCTCCAATTTAGCTTTTAGGCGGTATAGATTTAATAATTATAGATACATTTTTGGTCATAAAAGCTATACGAATTAATCAAGTGATTTTTATTACGTCTTAAAAGTTTATGTGTCTCTCTTGATTGCTTATGGATTTATGGCTTTCATTGCAATTTCGAGTATTTAAATGCAATTTGTTAGCAGTGACATTTTATTGTTTTTGCACACTTAGTCTGAACATTAGTACATGTATAGCTGATATTTATAAGGCTACAAAATATATGATTTGCACTTATTTGGATATTTTAAAATGTGTAAATAAGTACTTGTTGTTGTGATACTTATTTAGAATTTGCAATATAACGTTAATTTAAAGCTTTTTGAAATGCAGAAAGTAATTATATTTTCAGATTAATTTATGGCACAGCAAGAGCTTATAAAGCTGCAGTGTTCAATACTAATGTCGTACATTTTTTTGAATTCAGCTATGAAGTCATCATATATGAGTTTTGCTGTTCTACCTAAGAGCGATTTAAAATTGTAAATATAAATTTATATATATGTATTTAGATAAATTTTTTGGTAAACTTTTAAACAAATTTTTAAACGCAGGTCCGATACTTAACGCCCGAATAAAAACAAAGTGAAAAACCTCGATTTTAGTTCTTCTTTATTTGTAGTTGTATTCTAAAGTTAATGAATTCGCTAAACTACTCAAAAGTTTTCATATAACATCCGAGTTCGGTTCTAAAAAATTTTTTTTCCAGGAATAACTATAATTTAGGAAGTTCGGTATTGCTTAATATCAAAAAAAAACGATTTTTTTTTTATTTAATTTCAATCTATGTCAATCTTTAAATGCGTTTTCCCGAAAAAATAAAAGTATTGGCGCGTTTTCAAAATTTTTTACATTGAATTAATTAGTGAGCATACCGCTATGTTTTTCCGAGAACGATTTGCGAAATTTTATTTTAGAATCTATAATATATCAAAAAATAACGTGAAAATTGAAAATTTTAATAAATTTTTGCATAAATTTTATAATTTACAAAATAAAAAAATTATGTTTCGGGAAAACATAGCCAATGTAACTGTGATTATAAAGAATATTTAACTTTTGATTACAGATTACCCAACTGGCCAGAATTTGACTTGCGCGGGACCCATGCAGTTTCAACATCAATTTAGTTAATGACGCTTCAAGGTCGACAATATTTTTTTTTTTTTGGTATTCGATGCAAGTATTTTAAAGTAAAAACATGCACTGTTTAAATAAAAAAAATTTTTTAATCCATTCAGTAGATCCTTCGGAATTTATTTCCAAAAAAACCGCTCGATTTCAAGCCTTGAGAGTAGATGACCCCCTTAACCCTAGAAAACTGATCGTATTTTTAATACGCGAACACTAACTAGTAGTCGAATCGACTAGCATATATTATATAACGATTTCTTCAATATCAGTTTATATTATTATTATTATTATTTTAGGCTACAAAGCACTATGACCCGATTTGATTTATTGTGTATGACATTTTTATTTTAAGACCTTTAGCTTTTAATAAATTTTAGCACTACTGGGGATTTGTTGTTTCATTGGTTATGTAGTTGGACATTAATGGCACCTAGATGGCCTTTGTGTGCCAAGTGCAGGACAGTTGCAGAGAACATTTATCTTAAAACCTCAACGAGTTTTTCTTTATTTATAAATTTTGCTTTATTTTAAGCCTAAATCAAACCACATTAACCACATTCGATGAACTTATATGCCGTTCAAAGATCACCACATCTCCTCAGCAGACTTCCTTCTTTCTAGACTTTACCAAGCTTTGAACCATGGTACACGGAGTTGATAGGTGAGCACAAAACCACTCAGCCACGCTAACCATTGTGGTGATCTCCGAAATGGCAGCTATCACTTCTACCGCTTTGAAAAATCGTTGTTTTCTCATATTATTCCCTAATAAAAATCTGACCTCAAGCTCAATAAATTACAGTCAGTTCAAATTATAATTATGGACCACCTCTTCTCTTACTTTGACGTGTACCCCCTTGTGGACATGTAAACAATATTCATAACTGCGCGCCTAGTTGCAGTTTTAGGGTTTTGAGTACTCCATACACGAATCACTTTTGTAGTGAATAATCTGTTGATGGACTGGTTCTCGTCCCATATACCTTCTTAAGCTTGATACCCAATTTCTGAATCAACCTGCTCATTCGAATCGACAGGCACTTCCACTTCTAGTATGTCTTCGTAGTCACTATGGTTGGTGAAGCGAATTCAGATTTTTGTATTTCACTATCCAAATTACACAAACAAAATACACAGCGTGTTTGCCTTTATTAGCTAACTATTACTATTGGGTGCGGTGAAATTAATAAGAAAATATTTTACGAAATATGGTGTTTAGCCCTTTCGACTAACATAAGTGTTCTAGGGTTAAGCACGCCTTAAAATTTGCTACATAGAGTACTTGGTTGTTGGATATGTGTTCTTAAATTGATTTACATAAATAACCAGAAGAACGCCACAAAAGGTCCATATATATCTATCTGATGCAAAGTAAACAGCGCACTGCAATAAATTCAGCCTTATCTAAGGAAATGGAAATTTTTATAGGTTTACTACAAGATTCAATTCTAGCATTCATATTGTTTCTTAGAAACAATTATATTATATCCTTTGCTCCAGAATTTATTTATTTACTCAGCAATATCTAACACTATTTGAAGTGAGTCATATCAGATTATTATATAATAACATTATCAGAATCTTAGTATATTTGAAGCGAAAACAGTGAAATATACATAATTTAAATTAATAGCACATGAAATCAATTAAATTACTTATGGAGATTTACAAAATTTATGTTGGCAACCGATTAATGAAACTTAACGTATATAAAAAAATTCTGTAGTATTCAAATTATATTCTACATTACAATTATAATTCGAAAACCTTTAAAACGATAAAAATTTCTGCAAGGAATATTAATATCAAATCTTTCTAGTAGAGCAGGGCAGTCAATTTTAGGTAATATAAAAGATAGTGTCCGAAAAGTTTCCTATATCACTTGATTGAAAAGTACGAATCAATCGACAGCGAGATTCATACCAAGGAGTCGGATTTGAGAAATTGAGAGAGTACAGAGCCAAATCGTACCAAGTTTTTTTGTACCCTCTCAACATGGCTTACATATATGAACTGTATGTAAATAAAGCCGGCGTAGTCTAATTTGGAGCGGAGAAACGCAGAGTATAATAGGAGTATTTTAAAAAAATATGAGTCACCAAAACGCGAAGAATTCCGTCTTACAAAAGCGAGCATAGCAAATGAATTGTAGACAGCATAGTTTAAAATTGAAACTGGAGTCAAAAAAAAAAACACCTAAATCTCGGTAGGCGAAGCAAAATATGTATTATTAGTATGATAAGATATGTAACAAAATTTTTGAAGCGCAGAAAAGGTAACTTTATGTCAAATTTTTTTTAATATATAAAAAGAGGAGATTCCTGAGGCACTGAGAAAATAATCTACTTAGCTCAGACTGCCAATCGAACTTTTTTTTTTGCATAAAGCTTAAGATTATCTGTATACAGCAGAAGAGAAACGAGAACGGATATCATTAGTAAATAAAATGAATAATAAATGCCCTAATATACTAGCTTGCGGTACACCAGAGCCAAATTGTAAAAAAAATTGTATGGCAGATCTTGTCAAATGCTTTTGAGAAGTCCGTATATGCTCGTAGTATAGAGTCGAATTGGAAACCGTAAACGAAAGTTTACGTAAGAATCTCCAGAAAAAACTGTCAGATATTTTATGCTAAAATAAACTTTGTATTTAATAACACATTCAAAAAGTTAAGAGACTACTGATGATTTAGAAATTAGACCACAATTAGAAATACCACTCTCATTGCCGCTTTTGAAAATAGGAGTGACTGATGTCAGCTTCCAATCGTTAATAAAAAGTAGAGAGAAAAGAGATTTATTATATATCAGTTTGAGATGAGATGATAATCTTCAATAACCGCTCAATAACGTCATCGTCTGACAGAACAAGTGACCCCAGTGAAGTAGAAGAAAACAATTTCTGTAAGATGACATCATTATAATAAGTACTGAAAACGCTTGAACCTTTTTTTTTATCGATTTTTTGAAAAGGATATTAATATGGCCCAAAACAAAAATGCTATATGTTTTAAATAATTTGTTGAAGTCGCTTTGTGGAAATAGACTTTGAAATTTAATATTAAGAAAACCGAATGCATGATTGATTTAAAAATTAATAGTGAATCTTTACAAATAGTAAACAGTATAAAATAATTATATTCAATTATGTATAACAAACTTAAAGTTAATGGACACATAAATTATGCATAAGGGAAAGTCACTCAAAACATCGGATTTATGCAAATATCTACCAAATATATACAAAAAGAATACAAGACACTTGATATATGAGATTTATTAAAAAAAAAAGGCTATTGATTGATGCTAGAGCGGCGGAAATGTTGAAAAACTTAGCAAAAAAATATGAAACAAAAAATTGCCTTTTATACTATGGAATTATTTTATTAATATGAAGATGGAAAATATACCTGATTATAGGAGCAAAAATATGGTGTATGCGAAACAAATATGTAAATTTAGCACCAGGAACAGATAGGATTTTAATCTGTCATTATAAAAAACTTTATCCATTTTAAATATGTTTTACAAAGTGCTTTCACATTTTAGTAAGCTACCAAAACTTGTACAGAAATAATTTCTTTCAAAGCTAAATTACTTGAATATTGTAAAAGCTATGGTATTATTTGTAAACTAGGAAAACAGATCTAAGTAATAAATAAATAAAATAAAATAAATAAATAATAAGAAATATCTCAATAAATCTGCACTGGAAGTTTAAAAAAAAAAAACTCTAGAAATGTTGTATAAATTGATACTATAAATTTGTATTAAATTTTAATTAAAATTTAACAGCGAGGTTAATCTAAACACTAAAAAAGGCGCAACGGACTGCATAAGTTTAACTTACCATTGTTTGTTTTGTTTTTTTTTTTCGTTTTTTGTTTTCGCTGATTTATGGCACAATTAATTTTCCAGTTGTATGTTTATTGCAAACTTTAATTATTCCACTATTATACAAATATTTGTATGTATTTTTAATAAAGTAGAAACATGTCAAATAATCGTGGATTATTTATTTTTTTAGCATAACCGATTAATTCAGCACTAACTTGATTTTTATTTAGCCCATAAATTTAACGATTGTGAATTTAACATGTTAATGGTTTTTCAACATAAATGCACATTTTACGTTTCGAAAATAGTATCTTAATTTTAACTTTCGCGTTTTTTTCGAAGGTCTAGCGATTAAGCTTTTATAAAATTTATTGCGGTTTTTCGCATAATCATTTAAGTTTTTTTTTTTAAACCATTTTACATTCAATTGTATACACTTTCAATGAGTTGTTATCTGCATCTGTAAAACACAATTCAAAAATATACATGTCAAATTATGGCTTAATATATTCGAGTTTAGAGTATATAATTTATAAGTATAATGCGTAAATTTTTTCAGATTGCTCACGAAAAATGTTGAATATTTTAATTCTACCTGTAGTGCGATTCACTAACTTATTTTAACGATATTCGCATGGTTAACTCATCTTGACGAAAATTTAAACGATGTTGCTATTCAACAACGGATTTTCGCTATCGCCGAAACAGCTGTTGTCATTAGCTAGTCGATTATCGAAAAATAAACAACAAATTTTGATGGTGTTGACCCAATCGGGGAAAAAAAATTCGTAGTTTCAACTTAAATAAAAGATACATTTAAAATAACGTTAACGTGTTAACTCTAGACTTGGCTGAATATGTACCACATAATTTCTCAACTTGACAGGTTTCCTATTCACAAGTGGAGCGTCAAGCGGCTAAAGAAATATTGGATTAAGTGTCGCCATCTTTTGTGGGAGACGCTATTGGGACCATCGATTGTACTCGTGTATCAGTTTTGACTCTAAAGAATCATGAGGTTATTGCAATATATAAAAACTCTTATAAATACTTGTGGTTTGAAATAAACTGCAAAATTTATATTCCGCAGCACGCATTCATTTGCTTCCTACATTTCTTTTTGTGTTTTTCGCCCATTTCGTCATTTATTTCATTTGAACAAGATGCCACTCTTTAGTACTTTGAATAAATACAATGAGACCACTGTTAAGTGTCGTTAAGAAGAAGTTAATCAATCGCACAATCGTTAAAGCAAACGACAGATATTATCGTGCGAATGTCGATTGCGATTGTCGCATCGTTTAAAGTTAGTGAACCGCACTACTCGGAATATATACAGTGTAATCCATTCATAATGAGCCCCGTATTTTGATCAGCGTTTTGTTTACATTCAAAAATGTTAAGAACAGTAGTTTAACATAAACGAAAAAACACGATAATAACCGAAATTGAGGAATGAAATTTAAGCAGAAAGGGATAAAGTCAAAAATGGAAAAATGGTTGGAATTCTAAAAATAAAAAGAAGAAAATGCGATTTACCGCACAGCCGATGATTTGAAATGCAGTTCTGGGTGGTTGGGCTGATTTGGTTTGGTAAACTTTGTGGCGAGTCGGCTTCAGTGAACCAATGATATGGATTTGGTCCTGTTAAGTTCTTAGAATTGCATTGAGTTCGCTAACTCATTATTAAAAAAATGATTTTTAATTTTATAAACTTTACATTATGATAAGCTGAAGCGTGGGTACAGTGGGCGGCTTGACTCTTAACTCAGTTCCCGAGAGTCCATTATAAGCGGATTAGCACTATGTGCAAATTTCAGGAATGTATGAAAAGTATTTTCATTATTTTTTTGTGCGATTTTTTTTTTATACATTTTTTTAAATATTTTTGTAAGAGTGTGTAGTATAAGCTTTATGTATACAATATAGTATTTAATAGTAACTTTTCTCGCCTCTTCCTTATATTCTGAGTTTTTCCACGATAGATTTTGATACATCTTTACACAACTTTTAAATGGAGTGTTTTAACTATTTTTTCTTTCCCAAATAAGTTTCGTTAAAGAGAGTAGATTATTTCATTGCATATTTTTTAATAACCAAATCTCTACGACGCTATATGTACATTTCCGTAAAATAATCTATGTATCGTATATGATTAAACAAAATAATTGACGAAGAGATCATCTCCTCGGTCATAAATATTTATATTTCGTATTAAATCAATCACATGAAAAAATTATAGTTGATTAGTGTTATTATTAAATTATAGAGTTTATTTATAAATAAAAATCTCACTCCTATACTCACGCATTGGTCTGTCAAACCAACAAATCAATTGGTGAATTCTCAAAAATTACCAGTACAGGAGTTTTCTGGTTTTAATAGCTTCCTAATTTATCGTTGAGGTTGAAGTTCTTATACTTATATTTTGCATTTCTTTTAATTATTTATATCCTACTTTATATAATAAATACCATTAATGCAAAAAATTACGCATCGAAAAAAATACAGACTAGATCAGATATCAGTATGTGTGATACGCTGTGAGGCGCGAGTACAGGAAGGTTTAGTGGATTCTTAAGGCAATCCAGGTCTCCTATAACTCTGATTTAAAAAAAAAATATGTTTTTTGGTAAACTGAACAAAAAATAGCGACATAAACAAATTGTTAAAAACAAATTTTTCACTTCATAAATCCTTAAGTCTGTGCACCGGCTTTAATGAAATAATGAAAATTTTCAGTAGCTTTCGAGATTTTCACAATCACACGGATGCAAAGAGACAGACCGATAAGATCACAGAAAATTTACTAAAAATAGATTTTTTATTCCAAAACATCATTAATTTGACAACAGTATTCGGAACGCAGCAATGCGACGTTAACTGATTTCTTCGAGCTTGAAATATTTCCTGAGCCATGAAGCCCATAAGAAAGCATTCAAAGGTTGCATTTTTCAACAAAAAAAAAAATTTAAATTTTGACAATTAGATACCCTGTTGGTAGGATTGAACAAATTTAAACTAAAATTCATATAGGCAGTTTTTTCGTTACTTCTTCAAATATAATTTCAAGAGATATCTAAAATGATGTCTCCTAACTGTACCACAAATGGAGATTAAAAGTTTTCTGAACAAATTCTAAGGTTTTTGGAATGGCAATAATTATGATTCTTAAATTGAGAAAAATGCAAAAACGCTTAAATGGTCTCAACTATTTTGCAAAAGTAGTGCAATAAACCTGTTCACATTTTGAATTTCCTGTTAAATTGGAGTTTTTAAGTTTTTGAATTCCTATTTTCTGTTTATAAAAATATAAGGGTAATAAATTTTCAAAATTCTCAGCTCACATTTTTTATTTTTCATAATTTTTTTCTTTATAACTTTATAAAATGCATAAAAATGCAAATTGAGAACTATAGATTTATCCAAAGTTTGAGTTGCAGTTGGGAATTATGTTACCGAATACCGACTTGCAACTTAAAACAAAAAATGTCAATGGCATATTTTGGTAATAATTATTTAACATTTGATAGCAAATAACGCGGTCAACCCGTAGTAGCAACCAAAATGAAAAATCTCATGGTTTTTTGGATTTTATAAAGAAAACAATTAAACGATTAAGTAAATATTTGAATTCAGTTTATCGTTCCGTTTAAGGAGGTACCACTTAATCTGAGATTGCTGTAGTCAATATGCGTTTTTCTTAAGGAAATTTATTTTAAATTGCAACAATTTTTTGTCATTTTAATTGCTAGAGAAAATTTGGCATTTAAAATAAACTTGAGTTAAAGACTAAGCTTCTCAAAAGTTCGATCATTTTCTTTTATATTCTTTATTATACGCTTCAACATACTTTGAGCTGCAGCTGAAAAGTCCTGTATTGGAATTTTAGGAAAATATTTTGAAAAACTCGGTATTGGAAACTTTTTCTATATTTCTAAATTCCTTTTAACTGTAGCAGTATACCTCGTATGCCACTCTTAGGACCAATTGCGGAAAATCCAGAGTTCAAGTTATAAATAAAGAGATAAGTAACTGAGAGTTACATTTTTAGTTTCATAACCCAGACATTGTGGTTGCTCCAAATAAAAGCCAGTAACTCAGGTTATGTGCATCCGTTTTTTTTTGACATTTTATTTGGATTTTATACTTTTTTTTTAATTTCAAAGTAAAAATAAGCTTTACAGATTCTTTTAAAAAACGAAATATGTTTGGCCTATAATATCGTGGAAGTGAGCACTTCGCTTTTCCGAAGCTCTGTTAAAAGCGGCACTACAAAAACAACACGAAATCGACAGACCTACTTTTCGGCGACTCCACAGACTAGATTATAAAACTAATAAATTATTTAAATATTGTAGTATATTATATAAAATCTAAATTATATTTTATTTAAATACCCCATAGCCATAGTTTTAAATCATTGTTTTTATTAATTAGCGATAAATACAATTGTAAATCAAAATAAAAAATTAAAAATAAAAATAAATAAAAATATTTTTTTTTTATTTAAGATAGAATATCACACACCTAACAATTTAACCCTCAATAATTGCTAGGCTAAATATTTATATTTTTACCTCTGAATCTGAAAGACTAACCTCTTGCTGTGCAAGCAAATTTATAAATTTAAACGGTAAACTCTGAGTTGAATAGATAACCTGCTTTCCTGCAAGTAGGCCTTAATCATGTAATTTAATTTAAATCAATTCAAAAAACAATAGGTAGATGGCATTTTGACTTGCTGATTTAAAAAATATCTATTAATTGTACAAACTATTTATATTGGAATGATTGATTACGTGCCAAATTTGGTTCCAAGACAAACCGTTTTCGGCACTGTGCCGTCTTCGGTGTAATTTTTCATTACAATATGCATCAATATTTCACCAGTTGCTAAATAAAACAATTATTTTTTTTTTTTATTATTTATTGCTTCCTTTTGATCTTCTGCGCCTTCTTATAATATGTAACGAAAGTTATCTGTAAGTTACAGGGATTTAAAATAACTTGAATACATTTGAAATAGAAATTTGTCTAGTAGATCATTGGAATTGATCTTATAGAAACCCTTTTTGTACACAATGTGTAGTAAATTTTGAAAGTACGGCGCTCTTCAAGCTTATCAAAAAATAATCTATCGAACAAGATGCTAGTAATATACATAAAATGTAAACGATTCAAGCGCTCATCTTTATTATTTGTATTTTTATTATTTTGAGCAATAAATTAGTGCAACAATCTCAAACGCAAAAATATTTATTTTATTTGTAAAAAGTTGGATGTGATTTTAATTTAAATAAATGTCTTACTTATATGTAGCCAGTTTCACCAACATTTTTTTTATTTTCTGTCAGTTTTCATATAAAAAAAAATAAAGTAAATAAAATGAAACGATTTTTCATTTAAATTTTTTTTGTGAAACTGGCTGCGAGAATTTAAAATAACATTTTTTTATTTTATTTTACAATTCTAGAGGTTATTTTCTTTCAGCTCACGGTAAATATGTTGGTGTATCTTGCAATAAAAATATCCATTAAATCAGATAGTCCTCTTCAATTTTAGCTCTTACTTTTTTATATATTTTTTATTCCAAGCATTTAAATTTTTTGCATATTCTCTACATTACAAACGATAAATAGTAGTACCGATAAATTTCAATCGCTGATATATTTTCACTAAATAAGGCCGAACAGCTAAAGTTCTATGGCATCTTCTTTCCTCTGCTGGATAAAGCCGAAATTGATTTTAAATATAGTAAATTTCTCAACGGTCAAAATCACCTTTCAACAATTCAACGTTTATATAAGCTAACTGTTAAAACATAAACTTTTGTTAATAGTAATTGATGGCATTGGCCATTTTGCAGACTTTGGGCAGCTTTCTCACTTTGTTTTTATTTTTATTTTTTATATCTGTGACAACAAGGCATAATAGCTGAAATCGTTTTTTGACTTTTAACACAAGCTGACTTTTAGATTGAAATTTGGTTTCTAAAATGAAAAATTGAAAATAAATAAGCTAGCCAATTTGGTAGTATTTTGTTTCAAAATCATAATCTCAGCATAAGTATGTATGTAGATAGCCCGTCATTTATTTTGGTCTGTTCTTTTTTAACGTTTTTTGTCCTAACACCATTTTAGTTTGCATTCCTTGTTATCACAGATATATTCACAGAGTTTTCGAAATCCTATTATTTAAAACGTTGTACCACGTTTATGAGGATCAATGTTTTGAATTTATCATTTGAAATGAATTTGAGTTTTTTGAGCATGATTTTTTTTTTTTGCTTGTAACAACAATTTTTGTTTCCCACTTGTTTTTGTTAAAATGTTTATAAATATTTTTCTCTTTAATTAGTCAATCTGTCTAAAACAACGTATACCGTTATGATTTCGAAAGGTTGAAAACCTACTATGCACAAATTTCACCTTTACATGTATATAAAAATATAAAAAAAAAAAAAATAACCGGCACTTGCACTTGAAAAACTTGGCTTTCAAATCAATTCAGTTATGGTTTTATTACAAAGAGCAGTGATGCGTTTCGAATGCGTATTCTCAACTCATTTCAAAGGCCAATTCAATGCCGACACAAAAGTGATACATACAACAGAAAAACATTTTAAAAAAACACCGTTACGCCAAAAACAGCATTAACACCTTCCACATATTTATCAATAAGGTAAACAGAGCGACATCTATGCGTGTATTTTTTTAGTTTTTGAATATTTACTTCAACCTGTTCTTCAAATCACATAACTTCTCATCAACATTTGTATGAATTATTTTCAAACTTTTCATTCATCCATTGACATATAAAAATTTAGATATTATTAAGAAATTTTTTTTTTTTTTTTAATTACCATAAAATGAACAGAAGCACTCCGGCGCATAAACCCGAATTGCACTACAGTGTATGCCACTTGTATTTGTATATATTTTAAATTTTAATATTTTTTTTTATTGTTTTATTCCACACAACCAACACAAACTGCCTACTCAGCGCATCCAAGCAACTCCGTATCGACGTCGAACGTAATGAGGCGTACACAATGTCAGCGGCACGCGATTGCAACTGTATCTGACAGACGTCAATCAATCACTGCGCGTTATGCCGCTCAGCAAGCAAGCAATCGTTCACTAACGCACCCAACGCACTTGCTACGGCAACGTCAACGGCATACAGCAACTGCAACTTCAACCGGTCGCCAGTATTTACGTTGCTGCTGGGGCAATTCACCAAAAACATTTGCACTAAAACCGCACGACACTTGAATAAACTCCAAATGGTCGTACAATTGTACGCCAACTAAAAGTAGCCACATACACTGGAGCGAACGCCAACCACAACCGATGGTGTGTGGAGTCTATTCAACGTTCTAGGTCTTTTCTGCTTTGCAATCGGCAGCAAGCTAAAAACACGTCACTCTATTCACCGCTCAACAACCGTCGCGCCCGAGGTACAAACTGCAACTGGATTTGGGCAGTCAATTCAAGTTGAGGTGAAGTGTAGCTCCCAAAGCGTCAGCGATAGCAGCGTTTACACTGAAGCAGCGCAGTGGAGCTGTTGTGGAACAAATTGGCGCTCAAGCAGCGTATAATTTTTCTCTCCACTTATGGATGGAGTGGCGTTTGGCGGACAATTGGAGAGTTTGCTTTGTGTTGCTGGCGGATGGTGGATGATGGATGGTAAGTTAACGGTTTTGTTTAGAAACATTTGTTGATGTTACATACCAAGGAAATTTATGTACATACGTTGAGCTGATCATTATTTTATATTCAGTTCACGTAATTTGTTGAAATAAGAGTTAATTTCGGTCTTGAAATTATTTTGGAAATTAATTTTAAACAACCACAAAATGTAATGTTGCTGTTATTCGTTAGGAATTTGTTGTGCTTATTATGAAAAATAATAAAAATGCAAGGAAATTAATAATTATACCAATTTTTTCATATTTTCTTATAAGAAACTGGTAAAACCCGACAGATATACATATTTATTAATTGTCTTTGTATGTGTAACCAGAAAACTCA
This sequence comes from Anomoia purmunda, assembly GCA_951828415.1. NCBI lineage: Eukaryota > Metazoa > Arthropoda > Insecta > Diptera > Tephritidae > Anomoia > Anomoia purmunda. The sequence continues at coordinate 158,234,510 of OX639993.1, forward strand.
TAATTTAGTAACATTTTATTTTTTAAACAGGTGTCAACCCCGTGTAAAATATAGCTAGAAACCTCTTTTTTAGTGCAACGATCACAGTGGCACCCATGTTTTATAGATTTTATACCGTGTACAATTTCATTAAATTGGAATTTTCAAACAGGAGGCAACCCTGTTGAAAATATCGCTTTGAGCGCTCTCCGCGCCGAGAGGAACCGTTTTGCATTCATGTTTTAGCCATTTATGTAAACGAACCTTCTTGATATCTAGTTATATATATTATAAAACTATACTTAATTATTTTATTCAGATACCCTTTTTTACCTATTTTCTATTTGTCAGCGATTTTATATCATTATTGCGCTTCATTTGAATTGGTTTTGGTATTTATTTAAGATATCTGGCAACGCCATTTCCCCTTTTTTTTGATCTGTGGTAACCCTGGCTTAAAAAATTTCATAGCTATTTCAAACTCTTGTATATATAAATATTTTATGAAAATAGTTTTTTCTGTCATTTTTTTTCGAAAGGTGACAACCCTAAATTGTATGTTTATATTTAAAATTCTCAGTTAAATACAGTTATAACAATTTTTGTTGAAAATTTTACAGGTCTGACAACATTACGAACCTTCTACAGATTGGGAGAAGCTAAATAAAATCGAGCCGCTGGAGCTGCCTTATAGGACCAGATTTCCTACTAATTTAGTGGACCATTAGCCGAACGAACCGAAATTTTTCTCAATTCCTTGATCTGAACCGTAAATCGAACGATAGAGTTTTTCATCCCATTCACATCCCTGGTTTTTAATATTTAGAATGACTATCCAGATAAAGAATTATCAAATTATTTTTGTGTTCCAACAAGCCCAGTTTACTCTCTCGGAGTTGCGATGAAATATTGACGAAGACTTTCCAGAAGACAGATGATAATAACAAATGGTATTTTATTTATTATATAAATTTTTTGGGATTATTACAGAATAAGAAAAAACTCATAATATTTTTTTAATTATCGAACTGTTGAACCAAAATGAAGCCCTGGTTAAAAGACAAACCCCCATTTTGGCTAACCAGTCCCAAGATGCAAAAACAGTTCTAACCGTCGACCGAACTTACCAAATTGTTAATCCGGTTCAGGTTTAGATAGATTAACATAAAATATGATGATTTCCATTTTTTTTTTAGTTTTTGGCCCCACTTTCATAAAATGCTCAGTGAGTCGAAGATTAAGCTCACTTTTTATAATATTGAATCTAAATTGTCTTCATAATGATTGTAATTTTCAAACCTGCTTATTTCATTAATTTTGTATATCAAATTCTTAAACTTTCGAACAAAACGCAACTTTGCGTCAAATTTTACTTTACTTTTCAACTAAGTTTAAGGAAAAAATTCGAATGCAAAGATGGTACTAAAATCGAGGTAGTTTTCAATTTACGAATGTCTTAACACATTGGCATTTTCGTAAATTTAAATTTTTTTTAATGCAGAGAATGCAGACGATTTGCCTAGTAAACGAAAAAAGTATGCGTAATGCTTTGAAGAAAGGTCAACGTATGCGACGTGACTTGGTGATATAAAGAGATTAATTGGCTGTTTTGTATGCCCATTTCACGTTTGTATGCCCAAACCAGCTCTAGCATGATTGGATATCATGCGATATGCTGGTGTGTAAAATGATGTGATGCTAATCGAAGTGATGTGATATGTTGTAGTAAGACGTGATGTGATGTAACAAAATTGATTGTGTCAAATTTAACTTTTATGAAATTAGTTTGTTTTATAACCAACAAATAGGCAGAAAATGACTTTAAAAAAGTAGGCAGAAAATGACTTTATTCTAGCATGATTGGAAATGATGTATGATTCGATATGATGCGATAAGCTGGGGCGTGAAATGATGTGACGCTAGGCGAAGTGATGCGATATGGTTTCATAAGACGTGATGTGATGTAATTAAATTATTGTGGCAAATTAAACTTTTATGAAATAAGTTTTTTTTATAACCAACAAGCAAAGTAAGATTAACACTTTCACTACCGTATTATATGGAGAGTACTTACAAAAATATTGCTTATCTTTTTGGAAAGATATTAAGTCCTATAAACCAAAAAAAATTAAAAAAAAAAAAATCGAATGTCCTTCTAAATGATGTTATGTCCTGGGATATTATGCCCCATTTGTATATAAACGAAACATAAATTGGGACTTAATATCCCATTGGTAGTATTTTTTCAAAACTATCAAACAAGAGTGTCCTCTTCAATTTTATGTATTTCTTATTATGGTAAATTTTTATACATATTTGTTATTTTTTAATTTTTTATTTTGTTATAGAGATTTTTTTTACCTTGATCTTAGCTCTGCCTTGCAAAATAAATTGTTCTGCGAGTGATACAATAAAGTCTTTTAGCTGCGATTTTCTATGTACGTTTTCCTGCTAAATAATATGAGCACTTAAAACTGATGCCATTAAATGCTTGAAATTGATGCTTTGCGCCACCATTTCGTCGATTTTGAAGCCATTGATTTGTCAATGCTCTGACGTCAGCTATCGGTGCGTGGTTTCATAAATGTATGTTTCAAACAACTGACAACTTCCTCTATGTAATAAAGTTTGTATGCCGAATCTGGTTTCTCAGGGATAATTAAAATACATTTTTGCCATAAGAGTTTGGTAGCGACTTCGTGACATTACTTTTTTTTATAAAATTGTTGCCCATACATTCATTTTGAGACCAGTAATCAGAAATCTCAGGCAATTTATGATAGCCCATTACAAGTAAAATTCCCAGCAATATTTTAATTTCGTTTGAGATTCTGGGAAGACATACTTAAATATTTCAAGCTCAATGGATTTTCTTGAAAATGGAGCCAATATGAAGAGATCAAGCACTTCACTAATGAAAAATAGAGGGCGAAATAAATTCGAAGGTTCTCTCCATACTACAAGGTTACTTGAGTTGTTATTATTCAATGTATGCGCGTCGTTGTCATATTCAATATCTGAATTGTTATCTGAATCTTCCCTAGATTTGATCGACAGACCATCAGTTTCTTCTTCGAAATCTGCCACATACTCCGAACCGGACGCACTGAAATCGCTTACCTCGGAATCGCTGTTGTTTACCATCGCAGTCACTTCGTCTTTCGTTAACTTTCCACCTTGGTTCTTTCGATTCATTCTACAAATCATTAAACACACAAAAGTTGATTCCACATTTTCATAACATAAATTTCAATTGTTTGGACACAACCGTTGGGATATATCATCCCACAAGCACAAAAATACAGATTTCACCATATATTTTATACTCATTGTTTTTACTTACCTGAATGTTATTTATAACGGGTTCGAAATAACTTTTACTTATGATATACACTTGTTTTCACCAAGAAATGTATGAATTGTACAAAATCACGACCTCTCTTGACGACATAAGTTGCAGTCTAATGGCAATTAACCACAGCGCCCGTTTAGCTCACGGCAGAAAGAAAACACTTTAAAGTACCAATGGGACAATTTTTTACTTAAATTAAGTGAATATTGGAATTTTAAATTTGCTCTGGGATCTATTATCCCCATGGTAGTGAAAGGTTAAAAACCCAGTAAAAAATTATAGTAAAATTAATTTTTTAATGAGATGTATGAACTCCTCGGCAGAGCCAAAGCAGAAAAGGGCTTGAGATTGATGGTAGCAATTTTCGAAAAAAAATATTTTCCTAACATTTATATGAAGCTTGAAATAAGTGAGATACTTAACAATTTATTGTGAAACCCGAATTTCGCCGGAATACGAGTACATACTAATAGCAGTTGGCTCTCGGCGGGCAATAAATTCATATACTTACTTAGTAAAACCACAGAAACCTTTTGCATCATCAGATGCAATTCTTTACTGCTATATTTAATTTAAAATTTTGTACCTGACTGTTTTTGAAAAAATTCGCAAACAGGGTTAAAATTAATATAATCTGATTAATGAATCTGAGCAACAGTTAATTTAAAAGATTTCGTTTTGACTCCTTTTTTTTAAGTCTGAATTAAATGAAATTAAAAGTTGGAAGAATGTTTAATTGTTTTAGGGAATTATTCGTCAGAAAATTTTATTATAGGTCTTCTTAGATAAAATCTTTATACGAAAATCGAAAAAGTTCAAACAAAATAAAAAAATATATGTATTACGCCTTGAAATATGCAACCACTTTTTTTGTATACTTTCATTGTTTAGCATATTTTTTTTTACTTTGCGAGTAACGAATGCTCTTACCGAGGTATATTGGAACAATTTTCCGTCATCACTTATCGAATTTGGTTTGGAGACAAACCGATTTCGGCGTTGTGTTGTTGTGATTAGAACAGAACGAAAAATTACACTGAGAAAATGGCAGATCAAAAAGAAATGGTTGTTAGCTTTATGGTAGGCATACACAAGTGGCTACATACTTCAAGGAGACTCTTGCGTTCTTTGTATAAAGGCGACGTATCATTTAATTTATTCGGCTTGAAAAAACAACTCCCCACACAATTCAAGTACAGCAGTCCAGCTATTAAAAAAAATAAAAACTCAGCAAAAAATTTCAAAATTAATATGAACATAAAAAAAATTGCCCTGGGATTGCAAAAAGCATTAGAGGTTTTACTATATGATGCTCTAGGTCTTTCATCGCGAGTGAGACTCATTCTGCTTCCGGATAATAACGCTGAAACCGTTAACCATCTTTTTTTTACAATCAGTTTTTATTGTGAGCATTTAAAGTTTTATTTCAAATTTCACATACAATTGTGCAAAAAAACTCTTTTTACTAGTTTGTGAATTCTAGGATCGTCTACAAAAGTTACATAATTTTTATATCCTACAATCGGTTTTGGGTCCTCATTTTCCTCACTGCCAGCTCAGCAACAAATTCTTCAGTTGGAAAAGAAAACCGTCAATTGATTTCAATTCTTCATCGCATCTGCTACCTCGCTCTCCTTTATAAATGTATAAAGTGAAAAAGCAAATTTTCCAATCTAAAAAAAAAAAGAGAAAATATGTCATTTAAAAGCTAGAACTAAAATTCGAAAGAGAAAATGTTAAGTCAATGTATATTGAAACGATTTTCTCTACATCCCTTGCCAAGTTTGTCGTTTTTGAAACGAAAAAATTACTCTGAAAATAGCACAATGCCAAAACCGGTTTATCTCCAAACCAAACTTTACAAAGGATCCCGCGAAATCCTTCCAATATACAACAACTTTCCACTCTGTCGGGGAAAACAGAAGATCAAAAATGTTAAGTCAACTTACCGCTACACCAGTAGCCAAATTGACGCCAAAAAGCTTTAAGCATGAAAATCGAATTGGTTGTTGGGCACGTTGTATAAAAAATAAAACTGTTTTTCTAAAACGACGATCCTGATCCATCCAATTAGAATGGAATATGGCATTGGGCAGTTGGTCGCAATCGGCAATTAGATAAGAGGCGCAATAGCAACAGGGTAAAATTTGCATTAGCTGACAACTAAAAAATGCAAAAGATATAACATTTTCTGGAAATTCATCATCACCGAACCAATTTAACACAGTGATGGCGGAGGTGGCGAATTGCGTGAAGATCGTTATTGAAATAACCGGCGCAACAATATTGGCCAAGCTGCAACGAAATGTGTGTGAAAGTGAAAGCTATTAATTAATTTGATTTTTAAAATTTGTATTCAGTTTTCATACCTCATAATCTTTCGGTGTGAATGTATGCATGACAAAAGCTCTGCATAATTTGCATCCCCATTCATGGTTGGATCCTTGCCCAAACGACTTGCCCGCTCTACCAACAACTGCATGTGGGTGCGTATTATCGAAAGATATACCGTCGGATAAGTATCACTGCCCAGCTGATGAGCCAACAAAATGAACATAACAAAAGCATCCCAACCCACAATCGTCCAATATTCCCAAGCTGCGCGTGTCGGATCCAAATAAGGCACCCAAGCAGCCAATGGGACGCGATGTTGCAGCGCTCCAAAGGCTATAGTTGTTATTTCAAAACCATAGTAGGGCACACAAAATGCTACTATAATTTTACAACAACTACGCACACATTTTCTTATACGAAGCAAATCTTCAGTGCGCCAATAATTCGAATCCAATTCATCCAGAATTGCACGGGCGCTTAGCAAATCTTTCATGTGCCAAGTGATGGCCATGATTTTCACAGGTATTACCGTTACTTGCATTGCATTCTGTATGGCAACAAGTAATTCAGTTGTATTGAAAACTTTCAAATATTTTATATAGCCAATGTGAAATGAGAGCGGACAGAAGAAACAGCAAATGAAATTAACTGTGACCGAGTAAAGATAATAAAGTTGGTAATATTTTGGCGGTCGCCCCTCCAGCGGGTTGGTGCCAACGAAAGTGAAAACATTGAAGAGGTAAGTTAGTGCATCGCGCGATTTGTAAACGACCCGACCGCGACCACGCAATAATTCCAACATGATGAGAGAGAGTATCTTGTCACAAAACTGCATTCGATTTCATTATAAATTATCCTTTTATATATGGCAATGCACAGGGTGGAGCTAATATTTAACACAACCTGCATTATTGCAAACATAATGTCACACCTAAAGGTATTGATTTAACCCTTTCACTACCGCTTTTTTGCATTAATGCAGCGCTCAAAACACCAAATATTAGATTTTACTTCCTCCTCGGTTATTGTGCCTGTCCATGAGTATCGCCAATCCACAGTGCGGTTCAATGACTGACAAATACCATATACCTAACTAAAATGGATAAACTGATGTGCAAAAATGTTTTTTTTTTGTTTTCTTCAAATATAAACAAGTATTCAAGTGCTACCTGCGGTCTTGCCGAAGCCTTCCTACCTTTCAGAAATATATAAAAATTTAATTTAATCTACTGCATTGTTAGCGTAAAAAATATTAATATTTAAAATACTGTTTATTTTTTTTATACAAAATGAAATACACTAAAATAAAGTAAAGTAACTATGGTAAAATAAATTGTATTTTACTAGAGAAATTGAAAGATAAAGATATATATGGAAATGTAATGATATTAAGCGTTGGAACTAAAAAATATCCTGTCATGATCACTGTAGGCTTCTTACGGTTTTGCCCATATATTGTCTGCAGGAAAACTTCTCAATATCAAATCATTCACAGTTTGCTATTTTGAAGCAGGGAAATTTTGCAGCAATGCATATAGTTCAAGGTGGCTCAATCTCATTCCAAGAAATGCTTTCAATGTTAAAGTCTCCAACCAAAACCCATTCTTGATGATTTTCTCAGTAGACTTGGTAAGATTTCATAAGTTATTGGCCTACAGAATTTTACGGTTTTTACTGTCTAAATATGGAGTTTTAGAGTAAAGTCTCATATCCGAACAATCAATTATATGATAGAAACCCGATCCTGATAGTTTTCATTTAATACTTTTTTTTTTTTTTAATTATAAGTGAAAGGATTGCCAAATTTTAGGTTGTTAGCTGCTTTGGTGGAGGAGATATAATGGAAAGCCTCTTATCTGAACAATCAGCTATATAGTAGCTTTGCAATATCCGATCTGGTCGGCTGCGACAAATGATAATGTATTAGATATACATCCGCCTACTAAGTATCTGTCAGATATGTATCTCAAAAACTGAGGGACCAGTTTGCGTTCAAACAGCGACAGATAGACGGGCATGGCTAAATCGAATCAGCTCGTGGTACTGATAAATTTAGTATAATTGGATATATGAAAAATACAAATTCTGGGACAACGACAAATTCGAACAGTTATATCCAACGATGATAAGAAATTTAATTTAGATGACTCAGATGAACATCCTAAATATCGGAGAGATCCAATACTTCACTGGTAAATTTGTTATGGTGGATCCGCTGTTACAGTGGCTGGCGTCAAGTCCATATCTGAATCCTATAGAAGATCTGTGGGGAATTCTCTTAGCAAAAATGTTCGGTGCTACGAAGCAGTACGAGATTTTAAATCAGCTTTCATGTTCCATTTCGTATTAAGATAATCAAAACATTCCATTTGAATACCTATATATTTCTTATATTATTCATTATGCCAAAAATAGGTATAAAGCACATTAATATATTTTATATCAAATAATTTTAAGTTTGTTTATTTTTGTTATGTAGAATATTAATGTAAAATATTTTAATTAATATCCTTTATTAATACCTAATCGAAACACACAAATATTGCAAAAGCAGGTATTTAGAAAAAAGGTAATTTTACTGTGGTAAATACATAAGTATTTTTTAATTAGATCAAATTCAAATACACACATTTGTAAAATATTTATCAAAACTTTTTTTTTTTAAATACAAAAATTATTATTTCAAGGAACTTTTGTAGAAGTCAGAGGGCGCCATAATTTATATGATTTGAAATAAATTATATAAATTAGTATATAATTTTTATAAAAAACACAGTAAATTTAAAAAATCAAAATTGTCAACTCACGGAGTTGCCACCAAAAAATAATAATTCAGCAGTTTTACCATAAAAGTTTTATTTTTAGGCAAAGTTGTGTATTACAAAATTTGAATAATAAATAATTAAATAGACTCGATATCCGAAATATCGATACTAAACTAAAAATTAAATTCAGTCACAGATTCTTGCTCTTTAAAAAACTTTTCCATCAAGCAGGTTGTAAGTTTACCATTCCGGATTTGAAGGTTCTAATTTTGAAAAATTTGCACCCTTTCTACCCCATCGTTTTATTTTGAATTCCACTAATTTTCTCACTTTTGAGTCTCAAGAGGACCACATCGATATCACAGGATACACTTCACATAAAATTGGAAAGTGATTAGCTTACAGCGCGATCTTGATGAGGCCCCGCTGCACATTCATTTTTATTCCGCCTGATTGTCATATCGATTTAATTGCTCTGTAAATAATTTTTCTTCGCGAAATCGATATGATACTGAAATTCAATTAATAGATTCAAAAAAAATATCGTTATTATAGTATCGAGTACAAGTAGCGGTATCGAATGGCAAAAGTTTCGATATGGTGTCGTATCGTATTGAAATTTGTGTCTCTAATCTGATATATATTGAAATGATTTTCAGTCAACCCATATCATAATGAAACAAAAATAACACTGAACATGGCACAGCGCTAAAACCGGGTTGTCTCCTAACCAAATGTTGCAAAGGTAAAAAGGGCACTTATATTTTGATAAAATGAACACTCGATTATAATACATAGCTTAACTCAGCCCCTTGGAGTCCTTCAGTAGAGGACTCCACTGTATTATCTATCCTTTGAAAGTACGAGTGATGCTTTCGGATCCCACTAATGCCAAGTTTGCTTGGAAACTCGACCGAGCCATATTCTGGTTTTCTCTTTTATATACAAATTCTGTAAGTGGCGGTAAAAAACTTGCGAAGGCTTTACCAACGCGTTTTTTACCAAATATAACCAGCTTGGTCTCATTTTGTCCTACAGTACAGCACAATCATTGCCTTAGACGCGAGAGAAAACATAGGAGCTGAGTGTAAACGCAAATAAATGTCCTTATGGAGTAGTAAGACAATAATCCTTGTTGCGATCGTCCACTGGTAGTAGAATAGACCTCAGTCGATTAACAGATTATATTTTTGTACTGTGAAACGTGATCGACAAAAATTTGCATCTAACAAGCAGTTGCCGAATATTAAGCGATGTCGGCTCTTGGAACGAGAAATCGATACTCACAATATCATCGATCAGTCGGCATTCGCAATACGGGCTAGTGACTCCGAGTTCGGGAAGACACTCCATATTTGAAAACTTATATGGAGAAGATGGATAATGAAGAAATAAATTTTTTACCACCCTAAAATTTTCAACATTGATTTTTTGACAGTTTTGGCATTTGATGTTCAATAAAAGATAATTTTATAAACATATTATTATTAAGAACTCGTCTACTGCTACGTTTTCTTCTAAGTCTTCTTATAAAAAAATTACTAGTAGTTACAAAAATATAAAACATTTAACTTGATTAAAACTGGGAATGATTGGGTTAATTGCTACTCGCAAAGTTGGCTACATACATTCAGAAGTTCACTTATTAAATTTCTTTGTCAGTTTACTCATTAAAATACTTTGGACTACGCAAATAACTCAAAGAACATTAGAATCGATAATATTTGCAATATACGCTGTTATTTCAACAAAGCACATCGCCTGGCAATAAAGTTCTTGCTGCAAAATTAAAAATTATATATTAAAACAAATTTACGACGACCTTATGTGCACGTGTCAAATTTTCCAAGGACTAATATAAATTTAAAAAAAGCAAACTAATTTACCTAACAAGTTTTCGCCAACACGAAGTTTTGCCAAGGTACTCCACAAATAGAAAGCAATTGAAATTATTACTTAAAAAATTAATAACTCAGCAAAATCATTAAATGTAACATTGATCCGTGTTGTTTGTTATTTATTTAATTATAAGCATACATATAAAAATCCCTGAACCACAACTAACGATGTGGTTGGATAGCTTAAGGGAATACTGTTTAATAACACATCTGAGCAGAGCGGTAGCAGAGTTATTTTTTTTTTTAATTTACCTTAATTTGAATTTAAAAAGTTGGCAACTTTCTTTCAAGACATTTGGGAAATTAAGCTTTATTAAGCCTGTTTTATTTGATGCCCATATTATCATATTTGCTATCATTCGATGCTTTAATTGAATTTAACATTCTAAGTGGGTGGCAACTCCCTTTCAAAAGTAGATTCTATTGTAACCCATATAACGGACTTTACATGTGCCAAATCTTATTCAGATATATCGAGCCATTATATAGCAGTGTGTGATTTAGCTTATTTATTTAATGGACTATAATTTTTTTTAAAGGTGGCAGCCTTCGGTAAAATATAGCCTATGTGTTAACGTGGGGTATTGGTGATTTGTGTGCAATTCCATTAAGCCGTTAGGACCTGAAACGGTAAAAACATATTCACACACACACAAACTAAATTTAGTAGGATTACATTTGGAGAAAGTTTAGTCTAACCAAGAGAAGAACAGTTTTCTTGCGAACTGCATTTCGGAACACTTTTTACTGTTTTATAATTAGTAGCTTTGGGTGGTATTGCTGTCCGGATACTTCGTAAATCTATTTTGCTCTTCAACAAACTTGTGTAAACCATTTTTTATCTAGCTAATTTCATTCTCCCGCCTTCCCATCTTCTTGTATAGAAATATTTTGCAGAATTTTTCGATCATTTTATTTGAATATTTCTGCACTCTCTCCACGCTAACAATTTCGTAATGCAGCAAATTTCCAAGAAGACCAATAGTGCACATTTTGCATCTCTATTGCAAAAAAAAAAAAACAACAACAACTAAAAACAATGCGAAGTGAATTGTGCAGGTGAAATAATTGAGCGCGTGCCATCAAAACTACATTAAAATCAAACACTCCAGTCGGTGACAGACAACAATCAGCAAAGCAATGGGCAAAGCAAATGCTGTGCAAATATGCCGGGCAAGCGCCACAGCAGCAGCACCTTTGCCATAGAAATAACCCAGACCAAGGCTTGTCGCGCACCAATGCAGCAATGAGGATGTAGTTGCCGAATGGAGATTTTCAATGAAATTGCAAAATTCTCACCGTAGCTAATCTTTGCATTGCATTTAAATTTTATTGTTTAAGCAAATTGTACAATGGTCGTCGTTGCACAGAGAAAACACTAAGAATGCCAAATCCGCATTGTCCATTTCGTTCGTACTGCACGTGCTGCGCTGCTCCTACTCTGCTCCTGCTGTTGTCGACAGTTTGGTTTTCAGTTCCACCATCGCATTTTATTGTTAATGCTAAAGTAGAAAACGGAAAGCAATTGCTCTACTCGTTCCTTTTTCGATTCCTTGCAGCATTGCACATTTCAATGCCACAAGCAAAGACGATATGACAGCAGCGCCTTGGTTGCAAATGTGGTCAAGCTGCTGGGACAGCAACTATGTACACATACATACATATATACCAAGGCAAACCAAAAACAAAAAACATAAAATAAGAAAAAAAAGACAATAGAAATAAAAGACAAAATGCAAAACATTAACACGAAAACGAGTGAAGCATGAATGCTTGCCTCAATAAAGCAAATTCACTTGATGGCCATGTATTGGCCAAGTGGGGGTGTAGGGGGAGGCATTGCAGCAGACTTGCACTCGATTGCAATGCACGCGCCAAATTGTTTCTATCAAAATCAACATCAACTAGCTATACGAAAATTGTGTATAGAAAATTAAACGAAAAAACAAAAGTAGAGTGAAAATTAATAGAAAATTTTCTCTGTGGTATCTGCAGTTGAACTTCACTTTGCTGGTCTGTTTCACCTGTCTAATTGATTATTTGTGGGTGTTTTACTATTTTGTTAGAAGAAAGCATTTATTTTTAAAAATTTTCTCTTCCTTGATTAACAATTAGTGTCTGAGTTATGTCTGGAATAAATTTTAAATAAACTAGAACAAAAGGAACTTAAAATCACTATGCGACTGAATTAGGGCATATTCACGTTTAAAGTAATATTTAAGTAGTGGAACTCTATTGCTTTCTATCGGTACAGAGGTATTTTGTTGCATTTTACGATTAATACAATTTAAAACCAAATATCGAAAATATAACCCTTTTACGCGTTTTTTTCAAAACCCATATTTTTTCATTAATTCCGTATAAGAGTGTAAATTATAACAAGTAAAGAAGTGCTGTCGTCGGTCCTGCCGAAGCCTTCATACCTTTTAATGAATATATAAAAATTTAATTTAAACTACTGCATTATTAGCGTAAAAAAATATTAAATTTTAAAATGTTATTCTCATAAAAAATTTCACTGGGTTTCTCCCCTAACTTGTGATGTACGTCCTGATATTACATAACTTATAAATTTTCCTATGGCAGTGCTTTTTGTCGCGAAGCTCATAATTATGGTATGTTTTCTGCGGAAAAGAATAAAGACTTGTAGTAGTAGCCTAACTGCGAGACAATTTTTCTATATATGGAAATAATTCACACCCGCCTATACGTAGAAAACCATTAAAGGAATTCTTCTCATTATATAAGTTTGTTTTTCAAACGACATCTGAATTATGAGAAATTTTCTCGAGGTCTTCGCGTACAAATCTTTGCATCTCATAAAGAATGTTATCTAAAAGAAGTCTCTAGCTCGGGCGATTTATTTATTTCCACATAATACTCTTGGCTTTGAAATTTTAATCGGCTGATTTGAAAATAAACAAAAAGAAATTATCACGTACCACGTCCGATTAATATTTCGATTTTTACGCATTTTGATCTCTAATTAAATTTTTCGTACCCAATTGAGAGACGTACACACGATAAGTATAATTTTCGAAATTCTGCTTACCGAGCTGAAATTTACAGTGTGTAGCAAATTTGATAGATATTCATACAGTAGCTTTAGAGCTATACATATTTGCGCCTATTTCCAAAAATTTTTTACCCACGTTTTTCTTCCAATCCAGTGTATAATATTTGAGTAAATTTCCTGTTAGAGTTACTAAAATATCAGATTTTTTTTTGATTTTTAAATTAAATTACAGTAAGATTTCCATAATTTTCGAAATTACGCTTACTGAGTGGAAATGAAAACTGGGTACTGGGATACTACTTCCCCAACAATGTTATGTCTTTCCTTTTCCAAACCAATCCTATATATCAAATTTGAGTAAATTATCAATTATGGTTGAAATATCGAATTTCTTTGATTTTTGTAAATTACCAAAACTATAGTTATTAGTTTGAACTGCAAAGGTTGTACTAAATAAGACAGAGTTTGATAAAGTAGTTCCGGAGATATACCTCTCGTGGGTGATGGGGGGTGCCACGCATATTTCCACAAACGTTTTGATTACGTGTATTGCCTGCTTTAACCCACTCCTGGAATTATTTTTTTGTTTGGAATTTTGTAAATTACTTTTATAAGGGAGGTGGGAGTGGTTACTGTCCGATTTCTATAAATTTCAAAATTATGCCCAATGAGTTAAACTGTCAAATGGAAATTTTGTTAAGTTTGGCAAAGTAGTTTTGAAAATATACTCTAAACACTTGCTCTAAAGTGGTATCATTTTCTTTCTGGTATTCCTTTCCCCAAACCAATGCTGTAAATCAAATTGTATCAAATTATCATTTAAATATAGCACCGAATTTGTTGTGAATTTTCTTTCCACAGATTTTCAACTCTAACAATATCAAAGCGAATACCTAATTTATATTTTGTTGAACTATTATGTAAAATCTTATCTATTTCAGTCACTTAAGGGGGCGTGATATTGAAAACAGTTTAAATAGAAAAAGATTTATAAATAAATGTTAGTAAAATATATTGATCGAAACTTACAAATTGCTCTCGTTTAAATAAATTCTGTTTCGTTTGTTTATTACACGGTACGACAGTGGTTTTGCTGTAGCACGTCAGAATTTTGAGAAAATCGATTTTTAAGCTTTAAAATACCGTGGAGGTTCACTTCTAATGTAATACTTTTACTTTATTGATATTTAATTCTTTCATTAGAAGTGAACCTCCACGCTCCTTTGAATTTTCTTAAAATTCTGACGTGCTACAGCAAAACGCTGAGGCACGTATTTCTTCATTTTAAGCAAATTTTCATATTCTGTTAACATTTAACATGATTTGATTTTGTTGTACTGTGTTATGTGTCACTCTTCTTCTTCCAATGCTTTCTATCAAACGTCGAAATTATTTGCCCACTACTATTTCAAGCAAAAGAAACAACCATCAGAAACATAAGCATTTGCTTGAGAGCGGAAAACTAAGCTTAAAAAACTTACGTTTCTACTACTAAGTGTAAAAATTTAAAAGATCCGTACGCAAAATTTTCGAAGAAGGTAACCCAGTTTTCAGATTAAGGTGCCGATTTAGGTATCAGGTAGGAGCGATAGAGCTGTTTATTTAGAACACCTTTTATTTTTATACCATGCTCGTTTAAATTATTTTAAAGCAAACAAAAAATTACAAACATTTTATATTACAGTTGACAAAGCAATAACAAAATTACAAACGATTGTTATATTTTTTCGCCTGCTGCTACCTGCTTATTGTACCTTGCACCTTGCCCATTTATATGCATTAATAATACGCATTTTTATAACTTCTAAATCAAAGAAGTTATTGAAACTTTTTATCCACATACCCGACATGTTGTTTTTTTTTTTTTGCAGTCTTAGTACCAAATTAAGTGACGATCAAAAACGATATATAAAAGTAAGTAATTTTTGGTACAAAAACACGCCTTCTGGCCCACCGTCCACTGTTGTTTACTCATTTAATTTAAAAATATTGTACATGGCTGAAAGACAGTTACACTTTGCTGGAGGTCATACCTAATGCATTTGCTAAAGGACGGGACGATTTCTTGGCTTTTGTTTCTTTAATGGATAGCATTACGTCGTGCGACTAGAGTGCTCTACTAAGTTAAGTAAATAAATGTTGATGAGTGATTTTTGCATTGAATGTGCAAATATCAGTATGCACTTACAGTACACCGTTCCAATGGTATATGCGAAATTTTTTTTAAATTCAAGCGCTTAAGTGCAAATGAAAATGTCTAGTAAGCTAAAAGGTTAAAACGTCCGCGTCCGCGATGTGAGTTCGGCTTTTGCATTTAAATGCAAAAATATAGCACGCCACTCGCATGGGTTTTTTTCTCGCCAGTTTCTCATTACTCTTAAATCTGACATTGAAAAATTATATTCACTGGCTGCCATCAATTAAAAGTAAATGAAAACTTTTATAATGTAAAATATCACTTTCTGTAAATAAATCATTTATTGATAATGTCTGCATATTTGGTGAAATGACAGACTACGAAGTCGAGGGGTTGGAAGGTGCTGGTGAAAAATAAAGAAGAAAATATCAGTCGGATGGCGTGAAAACTGCGCAGACTAACAACTCATACACAACGGCATATTCAAAGTGCACACTATGCACATTAATTGGAATAATATTAATTTATTGATTGAAGCGCGCAACACGCTGTGCATGCCACTTTTAAGTGTTGCATGCAACAAACCAAACATAATTACAGAACAAACCTGCAGCTGCAGCAATCCAATAAAAAATAACAACAATAATAATAACAATAAAAAAAACAGTGAGTGGTGCACAGTGGCGCGAACTGACCTAGCTTGAAGAAGAACGGACGGACGTGTGTAGGCGGCGTAGGCTGTGGAGGCGGTATGGGAAGTGTGGACAGTGTGGACAGTGTGGACAAAGGAGCGCAAGCGTGGCTAGATTTCAAATAAGAAAACTTCATAACTATTTTCGCCTTCGAAATTAGTGCAGCTGTTCATAGTTCACGGGGCAGAGTAGAGATTGTTGTTGTTGTTACTTTTATTTTTGCGTACACGCGCTACCAAGTGTAAATGAAATTGTCGAGAAGCTGACATTTTTATTGACCACATTTAACGAAGTCACCCACCACCAGTCGTAGTAATCTCGCTACGCTTTACTCCTCCACATCTACTATGGGCCCGTTTTAATGTAACCGAGTTACAAAAGAACGCTCCTACTCGGCTAAAATTTCGTTTAGTTGCAAAAGCAACCCTGTTAGCTTCTTTCATGTAAGTTGCGATTTGTTTAGTGATATTTAGGAACCAAAATAGTTGTGCCGGCAATTTTTAGTTGTATGTAGTTATATATTTACAAATACTACGCAAATGAAAAAGAGCTAGGTCTTAAACTGAAATTGCCCCAGTATTTACTTCCGGCTCATTCACAATAGTGCATTTTACGGAGTTGTCTCAACTCGCATATATTTCCGAGTTCGAGTTTTTGCTTTACATGAATTTTTTATCCTACCTAGTGTTCTCTTGCAACTCGGTTACAAAGAAACGGGCCCTATATACTCGATTGACTGCATTTTTATCTGTATGTCCGCAATGTTCGCTTATTTGTCCGCCCGTCGTCTGCATAGTCACATTCAGCTTCCTTGGCACAATAAATATTTCTGCAATGCACTTGCCAACATGGGGACATGCATTTTTTTGTGTGGTATTTCTGTCTGCGAGGCAATATGTTCAATTGTGTACAAATTAGTCTTACGCGTCGCGTCGTATGTGTGAAACGCGACTGTATGAATATTTATGTCTCTAACCGAGTTTCACGGTCTTAATTGGAGTTTATCTGTTCGCTCACGTTGCGTCATTTAAATCAGCGAGGCTTTGCCAATCGAATGCATACCTGTCGGATCAAGCACGTATAAATAAATATGTACATATGTCCCATATTTTAATCAATTGTAGAGATCATTTTGCAGGAAAGGGTAGGAAAAGACCGGAAGACATTCTCAATGAAATTAGCCAACTCTTGACTCAAGTGAATTATTTGTTAGCGAAATATAGGAGTTTAAGAATTCACAACTTAATAAATTATTAGAGTATTTATGTAGTGCCATTAATTTTGAACAAGATAGTTCGAGTATTGTAGCGGTACCTGTTATCGCCAGATGTGGTTTGATTCAAGCATCGCTTGGATAATTAAACGCCCACGCATAGAAAAAAAATGTGGTGTAGCACCGAGCACGTGAAAGCAGTGAAACCTCTTAAAAAAAATTAAGAATAAAGGCGCAGTGTCGCAAAGAACAGAAATAGAAACAGGAACAACAAAACGGATAGCAACATGGAATGCTGCAAAATATTTGATTGGTGAAGAATTTTTCAAATATTTGACATTTCTCCTATCAACAGCAACAGAAACAGAAAAAAGAACTTTGTACCGATTTCGCTGATTTTCAAATCAACGTCTTGATGGAATCTCGAAGGCATGGGTACAATATTTTAAGCACCTCTCAGTATGGGGTTTTTTTTTGGCCCCAAACAGTGCTTGTTTCAGCCGCAGTGCACATGAGTTATCTGAAACAACTCAAACTAGCCACACCCAGCCACCAAACTTTGAAAGAGTAAGCTACGAAAGGAAATATTTACATAGAACATTTTAACCCATTAGCTAACACTAAAATGTGTTGTTTTGACCCGTACATCAAAGAATCTCGCAAATATAAATTTGGAAGATTGCAAGAAGTTTTAAATGTGTTATACAACTATTCACCGGAAAATTTCGCCAGCGGTCTTCTCAGATAAAATTTTTGTAGCTAGAATAAAAGCCTATCGAAAATAAAAAACTAATATGTTCCCTTAAAATAACTAACATTTCTTTGTAGCTTCTCTTTCGAGAACTATTATTAATTTTTATATGATACAGATATTTGCTTTTCTTATTTTATGTAGACTTCGGCTTTAATCGCACATTTTGCCCAAGTAGGTCCCATTTAAAATTTTCCGCCGAATAATCCTCTAGATCCTTTTAATCCTGTAGCGACTTTCTAGATCTGTTTTTAGACGTCTCTTCGGTTTTCTATCAGAATCTCAGAATTCACGGCAACTGTACCTGTGAAACATACTAATTTTTGTTCCTTTTTCTGTTTCTGTTCATTTTGACGCCGTTTTTTTTTCAATATTTGCACAGTTATTGCTAAGTATTTCAATTGATCTTACTAATATGAATGGCTTGTGGTAACTAATTAAAGAAAATCGATACCTAATTTACAGCGTGGCGACGAATAACTCTTACAAACTATTGGAAAAAAAGACATATTAGACATATTGCGACTTTAAAAAGAAAATACAGTATACATTAATCTCGAATCTTTCGCTTTGTTCTTTTTGATCAGCTGCAAACGTTTCGGAAACCCAGTTCAGGCGGGACGCAATGCTTGGTAACGGTATTTAATACCATATCTCTGTTCGCGCCATTTAAATAGCTCCGTCTTCAAAATTTTCAATTGTTTTTGAGGCACTCATCTTCAAATTATTTTAATGACGTTTTCACCCATTTCTCTAGCTATCTTTCTTGCCGATATTGACGAATTTATGGAGTTATAACGGTAGGTTGTCGGCCAATTTTTTTCACTTTTCGAGCTCGCAATTTTATTTAATCTTGGCTTTACACCCTTCTGATGAAGTTTTATAACCAGTTCTAGCTTGGAATCTATCCTTGTAAAATTCTTAACTCTGAACAAATATTTTAATTACCCGGTTGATAGTTCACAGTAATGCTATAAAAAACAAATCAAACTAACATTTTAAGACTACGCTTGTTGCGAAAGCGAATAAAACGGGCAGTGGTTCATTTTACTAGAGCGCTGATGCGCTGTCTGTCGAAATGATCGTAGCATTTCTTTGCAAAAAAATCTCAATTCAAATACTCCGTAAGTAAGTTGGAGTTGTCCTAAATTACATAAGTTTGTGCAAAGTCACGAATTTTATTTTGATATATATATCACGTCTAGTACGATTTGCGGTAAGTAGTTTTTTCAATGAAGTAGGTACTTAAAAAAATAGATTTGTATGCCCTCCGCAAAAATGCTGAATGCTTTGCATCGTTGTGTATACTTCGCTTTCTTTCTCATTAACCGAAATGTTCCAAAGCATCTAGCTTTGCTTGTTTCTGTTAGTTTGGCAAACGAGGTTTCTACCAAAAGAACTCAAGTGATAGACAGCTGATTGCCATTTTTTCTGCAGCCAGGGCACCTCGTTATCAGACACTTCGGCACTTCCGTTAGATTTGCAAAAACTAAATAATTGTAAAGCTGTCCATTAATTAAGCAACGAGCTGGCTGTGAATAAACCTATTAAGTTAGATTTAGTTGTATTGGATCTTAATACCAATAAACAAAATTGAGATCGCGCTTTCTTTTTGGTTTCCAAACAAACGGTTGGTTGGAAGGACAGTACACTTTTTGGAGTGTTACGTGTATACGGAAATTCGGATAACTTAACCAAGCTATTAACTTTTGCGCGAGCAACTTTCTCGCGATTATACTCTATAACAAAAAAGTAAAAACGAAATAATAGTTTAAAAAACAAAAAAAAAACACTTTAACCGCAGATATTACTAAATAGCAGCTAATAATGTTTTATAAACATAGGTGTAAAATAATCACCAGAAACAAAAATTTCAAAAGCGTGGATCTTCGAAATTAGTTGCCAAAAACAAAAATAGTTTAAAAAAGTTATATCATTTCTATCGGTCATTAAAGCGTTTTTTTTTTAATTTTTTAATATATAACTTATTTGTTAGAATTTGCTAGATTAAAGTGCATATGTGTTTTATTTTCCGGCCTGATTTCTTTTGTACATTTTTATATCAACAATAATTTTTTGAGTATTACAAGCCAATTATAGCAAAGGCAGCTTATAGTTTTCCACAGCTGGGAACACTTTTTGTAATCTGGAACAAACATTTTACAAAAACCGCTCTCCTTTAAATATTAATGTTCAAAAGCATTTTTGACAAAAATCAAACATCTGCTTTTCAAAAACTGATGAAAGACAATAAACATAAACAGATGAAAAGCTCTGTTCATTTTAGCCGAGGTAGTCCAAGGTTCAGTGCGGTTTGGTTCGAAACAAAATTTTATTTACCTCTTTTTCTTAACTACCTGGGATTTTTTTTTACACATTTTACTTAAAACTGTCGTTCATGAATTCTTGGTAAAATTTGTATGTACCTCAGGTTCGCTGTTTTTAGCGGTTATTTTAATAATTTCATAAAAGTATTAATTCTGTTATATCATAATATTCAAATCACAACTTTATTATACAATATATATATAAGCTTAAAATAAATTACTTAAAAGAAAGCAATGCAACGATAAATCCTGCACCTTTGCATATCTATCAATTCGTCTTCCGAAAGACAGAAAAGAACTTTCAGGACAATTAACAGAAAAGACATTTCTCTTACAAGAGATTTTTGTCTTTCAAAAGACTGTGGGGAGTTGAACGACAGTTGCTTGAATTGCCCTGTTAGATTTTTCTTTTATTTTGGAAACTCTGGAAAGCTACGAGTACTAGACAAACTAGATAGAAATTTAGTCCTCAGTGCCTGATTTTCTCGTTTATTTAATATGGGAAAGCAAAATTACCATTAAACTCTTAGGATAGGTTTACATTAGCAAACAGACTGCTGTGTCCGATGAACCAGCGGGACGTTGTAACTGAATGTAAGTATTATCGTAAAATGTTTACGACATAAATAAATGTTTAGATAAGTGTATTATATCCCAAGTTTTGTAACAGCAACAGAAGCACACACACATACATATCCATGATTTTATGAGCTTTTCTTTGCAATCAAGATTTTTTGCTTTGGCACAAATTTATTTAGGTGAATGAGAATTTTACGAGCGAAACTTGGATGCAAATTCATATAGATACATATATATATATAATAATAAATGGTTTTATAATTGCATATCTGAATTAAATTTATAGCTAAAAGGCAGCATGATTGCATGATTACTTGATTGCTCGATTGCTTGATTGCTTCAATTTCTATTATTTTTATTTGAAACTAATTAGGTACTTCTGCGATTCATCTGCTACGCCATATGCCATATGTATTAAAACAACATCTTCTCACACATACATACATATGTATGTGTGTAGTCTTGTTATCAAGTTCTCAAGGAAAATGTCATGCCAACTTAGTTTTTTTTTATTATGATTAATTGAAAATGCAACGGTGTATATCGGTAGTATTGTTATGTTACATTAATTATCTGCGTTCACTTTCTCCTTCATGCGATGCAACTTTTAGAGTTTACTTTTTCTCTTATCTGTTGAAGTAGTTGGGATGACAGAAATTCATTTGCAACACAAACGAATCCGACTTGTTTCTCCACTTATCAAGTGCGTATGAGCTAAATCTAAACTTACACAACTACATACATACATATTAATAAACTCCCTGCAGTAATAATGGGAGAGAGTAACGCAAAGCGCCACGGATTTCGTAACTATCCCCAAACTGGTGCTAGACGGGTGCAGAGCGGGACATTTGATACTCATACTTTATTTAAATGTTCCGCGGTCTATACCGCTAATTTCGAATATAGTTAGTTACAGTTAATAAACATTCATTATTATTTATAGTAGGTATTAAATGGTTTTTAAATTAAACATAATTTTTAGGTTGGTCCTTCTGTTTTAGGTAGATTTTTCTGCTGTAACAGTTGGCATCTCTGAATTATAGAAAGTGCAATTTGTAAACTATAGTATTTTAACTGCTTAATTAGTTCTTATGTTTAAGATGAATAGCTGCTCTAATAATTAAATTTCTCAAACAGTTTAAACATTGGTCATATTTATTCAGTGTCCGACAATAAAATCGGAACACGACATTTTTACAAGTTTTGACTATTTTTCTTTTGTTTGTTTAATGTGTAATAATTTTTTTTATAAAACTATAGCTCATTATCTAACCACAACTTATAGAAAAAATAGGAAAATTCAAAAAAAATTTCATCAAATTTTCAAATTTTTTAATTCGAGTTTTTAAAATTTTTATTAAGTATACAGTTTTATTGTTCAACTCATTTTGGTAAAATATTACAAAGGTTCTAATTAGCTGAAAATTTTTGTTAATTTTTGAAATTTTTTTTTGACGGAGTCCATCATTATCTCCTATACCAAAACAAAAATAGTTGGACGTACTTTGTATGGAAGGAAAATGCGTGAATGTGATGAAATTTTGTTGAATTTTCCTATTTTTCCTACAAAGTTGGAAAAGTGGATTTATACGGTGCTGGTTATATAAAAAGCTATAATTTTATAAAAGAAAAGGCGTGCACCTAAGTACGCGAGCCAGAAGTATAACTTCTTTGAGGTAGTAGAAATCAAAAAAATTAGTCGTAGTAATTAGTAGTAGCATTAGTAAAAATAGTAGTAGAAATTATTAGTACAATTATTAAAAGCAGTGGTAGAAATTGGAAAAAAATAAAACTTTTTAGGTGCGCAGTTTTGTTGGCAAGTAAATTTTGGTAAATTTTTTAAGTTGAATGGGTACGTTAATAAACAAAATTTTCGCATTTGGAGAGTTGATATTCCATAATGGTATAGTCAATGAGGAACGCTATAGAGCCATGATTAATAACCTTTTTATGCTTAAATTGGAGGATGTTGGTGTGTACGGCCTTTGGTTCCAACAAGATAGCGCTACATGCCACACAGCCCACGAAGCAAAAAGTTTATTGAAGGAGACTTTTGGGGCGTGTGGTCTCCAGGCTCGTGCGATTGAACACCACTGGGCATTTTTGTCCACGCAGATTGTCGATTGACGCCTTGGAAGAGAATATTCGACACGTTATTGCTGACATACGGCCCCAATTGCTACAAAAAGTGGACAATGGCGCGGCGGTCACTTGCCCAAAATGATTCTTAGAACAAAATGGCAAACTCTTATCTTTGTTATAAAGCTAAATCCTTCTTCATAACAATAAATGATATGGACTTTAATTACACGAAATTCATTTATATTTATTATTTATACGTATGAAGACATGTATGATGTGCATAATTGTGTAGCAGTTTTTGAGTGCACATCTTGACGATCTACTATAATTAAATAATTATTAGAAGAATGATGTACCGCTATGGGTTTTTTGTTCTGCAAAAAAAAAAAAAATTAAACTCAAACCATAATTTGTATTTCTGACAGATATAATGACGCTCAAGAAATTAGTTTTATTTTTGACGGAAAAAATTTAACCCAAAAAGTTGTTATTACCAAAAAAATTACACTAATGAAATGATTGAATGATGAATTTGTAATTGTGATCAAAAAAATATTATTCGACATATACGTATATGATTATTTTTCCTGAGCGATTAACAAAAATAAATATAGAAGTATTTATTAATTATAATTTTTGTCATAACAGATTCATATATGGTATGAAAATATATGCATATACATATCTATACTCAAAACTATTCTACCCTGCTCAGTTCCAAGGGCAAACCAAAAGTTAGAAGTCGAAAAAATATTTCATTTAAGCTTGCCACGTTAACATTGAAACAAAAATTTTGTTCAAGAACATATGCGATGACAGGATTCGAAGATAAGGCAGGTGCAGCCGACTGGACATTTGTAACCAAGTTGAATGAATCGCGTTTTTGTACAAGCATATAAAGGATGAAAAATTTACTAAAAATAAGGAAAAGAAATAGTTAATATTGCAATAATAAGCAATTAAGAGTAAAACTCCATGAAACAATGTCTATCATTGTTGATGCATAGAAATATGTCGCAGGAAATGCACTTAAAACGTGTTTTTTGATTGCATCCTTCTTTACGACAACGCATAAACTTATTTTTATCAGAAACCGCGCAAATAGGTAAATGTTTATTCTTTGTTGTTCGCACATCTTTCGGCGGCAGAGGTTTTATGGTTCTTTTCGCCCTTTTTTGCGGTGGTTCATCTTCTTTCTCTGATGGCGATTCCGCGCTGTTCTCTAGTATAGCATCAGCAATTAAACATTCGGCGATATAGAATTTAAAATCGAGTAAGTCCATGATATTTTTTTTTGTATTCACCGCATGAATATTTGTCTTTTTTATACATTAATCAGGAGTTGCACGCGGCAACATCGACAAAATGCCAAAACACTTTCAAAGGCCATTTTTTGGTGCGAATTGCAATCCTGTAGTAAGAGACGTACATATCCGCTAAGTCTCCTCCTCCCATGTATTGGTTGTAACTTGAAATTGCATGAGGAAAATTAACGTTAATATAATTCCTGTGCACTTTATCCCATCGTCGAGCGGTTTGTAGGGGTAACGATCCAGTTGATGTGGAAGCTATTAGCACAGAGCGGCTACCCATCCACTTGAGAATACATATTTTCTCATCTTCCCTAACGAACTCTTCGTGACTACCTCTTCCTTTTTTTAGTAAAATTTTGTCGTTTGAAAACTTTGATCGAAGTTCCTTAGGTATTCTGTTCAGTTGGATAGTACCAGTCGCAAATATTCCTTTATCCAACAAATGCTCGAGAATGTTTATAGAGGTAAAATATCGGTCAATGAATACTTCACTGCCTTCACTAAGATCTATAGCAAGCTTTTGTACAACAGTACCTCCAATTCCCAAATGTTTATTCGGCTTTCCATCAGGCCACGTGTTTGCTCCTTGGTATGTAAAAAAGTCCAGTATTAAACCATCAGGCGATGCTAAAACAAAGTTTTTCAATTCCACTGGATTTGGTTTGCCTTTAACGTATTGCTTAAGGCATGTTTTTCCTGAAAATGAAATCATTTGCTCATCGATACTGCATTTATTTGGCTTAGGAATCAATCTAAACCTTTTCAATAAAACTTCTAGTACTGGTCGAACTCTCCAAAGTTTATCTTTGTTTTCCTCTTCGGTAGCTGACATGTTGTCAACAAAATGCATGTGATTTCTCAACTTAAAAAGTCTGTATCTGGGAATTTGTGTGATGGCTGGGACTTTTATTTGAGGCCGATAATACATACGTATGCTTGGAAGTTTCGCGCACCCCGCGACAATATGAGCACCTACCAGCTTTTTATACTTAGAAGGAGTGGAGTTTAAATTGCGATTGTTTTGCATAGCATACATATAACTTTTTTCTGAGACTAAACTCCAGAAGCCATCGTCGAAGTACTCAGAAAAATAGTTAAAGGGTGTCCACATCTGTCTATTATCAACATCCCATTCAACTTCGTCGAAACATTGAGGAGAATCTGTAACGCTTTTTGAAAACCATTTTAGTCTTCGAACTTGTGTTTGTGGCAATAACTTCCAGTGGGGAAAATTCTTCTTCATCTAATAACTCCGCAGTTATTTGCTCCTCAAAATCTATGCCATTTCGCTCTTCCATGTCATCTTCATCGTCTGACATATCCTCAATGTCGCTTTCCAAGAGCATGTCAAAAATCTGCTGTTCTGATAATTTACCTGCCATTTTTTTGTTAATATGTTGCAAATGTGCAGCGGGCTGGTCGTGAAAAAAATGCCAAAAATATGTGTAATAGAATAAAGTTAGTGATAAAATGTATATGTTACCTTGTTGATTGTAATTGTAAAATTAAAACTAATCACACTTTTGAGTTTTTCCGTTACACAGCTTTCAAAATTTTAACTTATTTTCATTAGCACTTTACAAAATCAGGTGACTAAAATGTTTGCGCTTTATTTTACAGTATTACCAGCAAAGACAAAAAATTCCGGTTTTTAACTACAACCAATATATCCAGCTGGCTGTACAAATGGTCATCAACTCAAAAATTATTTTTAAAGTATTTCTACGGACACTTGAAATACATATGTTCAGTAGGCTGCACGTGAGGCTACGGTAATTGAATCCCTTTGCTTTTGTTCTTTGAAATTAAAAAAATAATCATTATATTAAATATAGATTTTTTTATATGGTACTATTTGCAATGGTCCTGCTATAACTCTTACACTGATTCATAACAATGCAGTTTTGAACTAAATCTGAACAAACTATTTTCGCACACACCTAGAAGAATTTATTTTTATACTTGCTCCTAGCTATTAATTTTTGAACTACTCATGACAGAACCAGTTTAGAAATTGTTCTAAAGTTCACCAGAGAGGCAATCGTCACTTCGTAGGGCATCGTCAGAGAGGAAATCGTCACTTCGTAGGGCATCGCCATGTCGAAAAAAAAACAGTTGAATGCATTACGTAGAACGCGAACCAGTACCACCTCGCCACGTGCTAGTTCTGCGCTAGGTTTGAACTAGCGCAATTAACTGCAGGGCTAATGTGTATATGGGTGCATTTATGTATGTATGTATGCATGCGGGTTCACTTTCTGGTAGCAGATAACTTCATTTGCAACAAAACGCATTGTTATTGCTTTATATTCGCGAGAAGTGCAATAGAATCGCAACTCGAGCACATCTGTGTCACTGTGAGCACTCCCAGGAACTGATGCACACATAGATGTGCATATATGTATGTATGTGCATGTGTATTTAAGTGGGCGTGTATGTGGGACAACGTGGAACATCAATAAGAATCTATAACGCGGCAAACTTCAGACCGCGATTGTAGTGCAAATCTAGAGCGGAATAGAAGTTACATCATTATTTAAGAGTCAAGTCAGGATAATTTACTTTGAAGTTAGAACTAGATTAAGAGGGTCAGGATGACAATTAACCCAACATCCGACAGGTGGATTTTTGTTACAAGAACCAACAAGTGGGGGTTTCCATTATGGCATCGTCTTTTAATAGATGCGTTTATAATTGTAACTCAAACAATGCATACACCCCTAGTTGAGTTGTGGACCAGCATGCTGTTTGAGCAAATCTGACGCATGTGTGACGCATGTGGCACTTGTTCCAAATATCAACTTTCAATTGCACATAAAGTTCAAAACTTAAACATCCAAAGCTTGCTAAGTAGCAGAAGCAAAAAAAAAACTAGAAAAAAAAACAGAAATGGGTCGAAAGGAAACTGAAAACTTATGAAGGAAATTACAAAGCGAAATGAACTGTGAGGATTAAGATTAAGACTATGTTGTAACTGGAAAAACCGGAAATTAAGAAAAAGGAAACAAAATACAAACTTCCATGAAATGATTGACAATGTGTGTATGTGTGTGCTTTCATATGAATATGAATATAGTACATATATAGCTGAACTAATTTATTTTATTTAACTTTTGAATAATTAAATGATATGTTCTTAATAACATAATTCCTTTACTGCTTTTAAGTTGTAGAAATTCAAGCGAGATGGAAATGTGTCAATAATTAAATAGAACTCATTAATGTAGAACATAATTTCCTATGACTACGAGCAGTAATAATATAAATAAGTTGTATAATTCTCAATAAAAAAAGGAATTCAAAGTTTGAGGGCTATAATAATTATTTAATTCCAATGATGAAATAATAAAAGGAGGCGTAAGTTGGGACAGCTCCATTTGGTGCGCCCGAAGCTCTACGTTGTACTTCGGAAGATGGTGAGAAAGAGATATACAAAATGCCGTTTTGAAAAAGAATAAAACTACCTACATTTTCATTACAAGATAGGGCGTAGATGAAGTGAAAAATTCCGAAAGAAAATGAAATAATAAGAATGTTCAGAATTTGATTTTCTTACTTGTTTGCAGTAGGACTAGTAGTAATTGTTTTTTTTTGTAATTCGCTGTATATTAAAAAATACTTTTCAAAGAAGCTATATGATGGGGGTTTAATAGGACCGATTTCGAATGAAAAGTTGCCAACGTACGGCACCTTTTATTATTGCATCACGTCTACTTCAAAATGGGCAACAATGTCTACAAAAAACGTTGCACTCTAATATGTACTGATTTAATTGACTAAAAAACTGCAAACCCGAAAGGTTTCTAAAAATTCTGATCAAATTCATGGTGTAATAAAAACAAGGTGAAGTCACTTAAGGGGCGGTTGTTATGAATTCGAAAGTTTCCAACTCCATTTATTTCTGGGGAAAATAGAAAGAAAAATGGGACAGACATATTACTTTTAACAATTTTGCCAAGAAAGTATGTATGTATATATACGTAGGAATCATTGTTTCTTGACTTTTGGTTTTTCTTCACTTTTCGTTTAAAATTAAAATTCATATTTTAAGAATTTTCGATCACAAAATTTATCTGGAAATGGGAAAATGTTCGCCAAAGTCTAGCGAATAACTTTGTAGTAAGCTGGTAGAGTTATTTAATGCTATAGTACGCAAGATTTTCTATCACACAGTGAATCACAAGAGATCACATATGTAGATTTCAACAATTCCGGTTGTAGGAGAACAAGATTTCAATGAATACATGTTGGAAACACAGATCATAATCATGAGCACTAAGCGCAGTCAGTGAAGATGACGGTGGCGCTGACAATGAGACCGAAACCGAGCCGACTGCTGAGCAATCAGAGTTAACTCCATCGGACCATAATGAGGCAGCAGTTGTAGACCACGTCGAAACAACACACGAATGCTCTCAATACAAAACGAAAATCATCAATCGCGATATATACCTTTTGTTTTATATAACATTGACTGCTTTTATTGCACACAAAAAACATGCTCCGAGTATTTAAAGCTCACTTGCACCAGAACGTGGACTCTTCTTTACTTGATTTTTGATTATTTTTATTTATCATTTATTTTGAAAAAGTAGACATAATTGTTATTAATCATTAAGTGAGTTCTTGAAAAAATTAAATTTATCGATAATCATTACAATTAATAATAATTATTTAACACCTCCGGTATTTATACATTCCGAACAGCACTTATTCATTTTGGCGTCGCAAAAGAGTGCGCAGAGCCTTTTTCATGGCTATGGAGTGGAATTCATTGACATCTCAACCCTCATTGACGTACCTCAACTTTCTTGCATGCGTCATCATTGTGAATAGCTCTACGAATATCTCGTGGAATCTGATGCCTCCACCGTCGCTCCGGATGATTACAGCATAGAGAGCGATATAAACCAGTTCCACGGGAAAGCGGTCGAGTATATCGCTGAGTATATTATGCACAAACTTCAGTTACCTGGTAAAGAGTCCCCAGACAATGAATGGGACTTAAATTTATTGCGGTCAAAACCATGTACAAAAAATACTTATTGACTTACCTGCTGCAGGCATTTCCGAAAAAAGCCAAAATATTTTAATATGTCTTCAAATCACTGGAAATAGTACCCAAAAAGTAATAAAACAAAACAAAATTTTCCCCCTTTTTTCCTATCTTCAAATATATGGCCGCAGTCGGCATGCAGAAAAAATTGAGGTTATGTAAATGGCGTCACCTTATTTCATTACACCATGGATCAAATTAAAATTTATGACAACTTTTTAATTTTTTCCAATATGAATAAAACAATACTGACGGCACTTTCATTAAGTCAAACAGATCTGACTTAACCCATAAGTGATCACTGCAGCAATAGAGCCCGATGCAAATTCATTTCAGTTTTAGGTCATAATTTAAAAATCTTTCTGTATCGTAAAACGATACGTAAACGAAAATTTATTCAAAATTTTAAGAATATTTTTTATATCCTCGCTTTCCACTAAGAAATATTCACATAAATTTGGAATATTGTTCATAGCCTCCACATCAACTAAATTAAAGCCTTTTTCTAAGCTACAACTTTGAGAAAAAATTCTTATTTTAAGGTTTACGCCCAATTGATTTGTCCAAGTCCAAGTAGCTTACTTCGAAAATATTTGTTTTAAATTTACTTTTTTTTTAAGACGAATCCAACTTCTTATTGAGAATTCATTTTATAAATAAAGCAATTCACGATTTCATGGAATCATCCTTGCGCCGTGGCGTCAAAAAAGAAAATGCACCGTAATATTCAAATCCAAGACCATTTTAACTGGATTGCGATAATACTTACTATAGTTTAAACTACAATTACAGTTAAGGTGCGTGTCACAGTCTTCCTTCTTTGTTATAAATAAAACCTCAATCTTATAACTCAAATGCAGACATTATTTAAGCCTTTGGCGGTTTTTATTTTTTGAAAAGCACAACTCGGAACTGCGTACATCTCGAATTTGTTTGGTATAGAGAGCACAATTTTTTGATATATTTTTTAATATAAAAAAACTTTTATTTTCATATTTTCTGTGCTTAATTTGATTGCGTTGTGCTTTTCACAAAATTTAATGACGGGTTGAAAATTCAAAGCCAATATTTCGTTTCTGGGTTAACAATTTAAAAAAAAAGCTGACAAACCAAAAATACCGAATGACAACGCTGTCTATATTTATCACGCTTTGTGGCGGCCGCCGTAGCCCATTGAGTAGCGTTCGCGCGCCTCATTCGGTGGGTCCCGGATTCGAATCCTGCCCGGGGCAAGTAAAATCAAAAATTATAGAAAAAGTTTTTTCTAATAGCGGTCGCCCTTCAGCAGGCCATGGCAAACCTCCGAATGTATTTCTGCCATGAAAAAACTTCTAAAAAAAAAAAAAAATCGCCTTTCGGAGTCGGCGTAAGGTAGGTTCCTCAATTTGTGTTACAACAACAAGACGCACACCACAAATCGTAAGAGAAGTTTGGCCAAAATTGCTTAAGTTGATATAACACCAATTAATTAAATTATAAGTGCCATAGCGCCGAAACCGGGTTTTGCCTAAACCAAATTTGATAAGCGATGATGGAAATTCATTCAAAAATTCAAGTAGATCAACTTTTCACCTTGTCGGAAAACCCAAAAAACAACTAGAAATACTTTATAAAAAATTGTTGTTAAAATTAAAATTTAAAAAAACTGGGCGGGAGATTATTTGTTCATGGTGACTACTTTATGAAAAAATGCTCACATTCAAATTCGATGATCAAGTGGAAAATGGGGGGGTCCACTTGTTTTTACTCATAGTTATTATCACAGAAATCGGAACACTGGGCAGCTTCTTCGTTTACTATGTTCGTTGTTCCGAACGAGTTGTATTAGCCTATTTCGCAGATAGTCGCGGACAAAATATGAATTCAGCGGAATACATCAAAAGCACAATAGAGACAGCAAAATAAAAAAGCTGACCAAGAAGATTGCGAATGCAAAACTGTACGAACTTAGTTATGATATTATTTTTTACTACTCCTGCTGTCAAATTTGAAGAAATTTTTCAGTTGTATTTGAGTCCAACGACGATGGCATCCATAAAAAAAATATCCAAAATAACAAAATCATAGTTGTATTGGCTTTTAGGACTAAAAGAATACAATGTCGAAAACTATAAGTTTGCGAGCACTAACTGATGTCCTCTAATACTGAGACATTCTCAAATGGTTTACTTCATGTAACGGCGCAATCAAACAAAATATTTGTTACCAAAGGCAGTGGAAAATACCTCGAACGCTTGGACTATTTTGTACCGCATTAAACTAGGGGCAGGTTTCATTAACGGAACGTGCGGCACCTTCATGAGCTACCTAGACATGAAGCATTGGGCTCTGTTGTAAAGCCACCGTTTGAACCGTCAAATCCAGAGGCTGAGACGGCTGAAATCAACTCCAGCTATGAAACCCGACGCTGATGGACAAAGATGAAGCAAATTAAACATCATTTGCACATGCTGAGCAACTGGGACAATGCAGGTTCCCAATGCTTAGGGATTTTTAGACAACTCTATAGCCAATTAAACCAAACGTACATTTACAGATTGCTCTCTATTAGAGGTCAAATAAAAATTTCAGTTTAATTGGAATAACGCTATTGAATAAGGGAAAAAACTCTAAGGCTCATTTTCTGTTGAGTATTACATTTTCGTATTTCAAGAGACTTTCCGGATGCCGTATTAAACTAGCTAATTTCTTGCATACTTAACTTTTCTACGAAACTGCCATCTTGCCGGAAGAGAGTCCATAAGTACATAGCTTTCGTTCAATTATCATTTTGATTGGCGCGCGTGACTATCGAAAAGTATTTTAATGAACTCTAAAATTATGCATAGCTACATATATTTGTTTTTTTTTTTATCTGCACTGATGTAGCTATAATATTTCCTGATTATAAATAAAATTACTTAATATTTGTTTTTGAATATTAAACTGACTCTTTTCTACAATAAAGCGAATTTGGTGTTGCATCTTCTCTTTATGAAATATTCCTTATAAAATCATAATGCGAATATCAAGGCATAAAAAATATGTAATTTTGCATTTTTAACGACACAAGCCGGAAAATAAATTGACGAAAAATTATATGTATATGTATGTATGTATGTATGTACATATGAATGCAAAATCTCATATTAAATTTCAATGTGCGTGCAAGGATGCTAAGGTGATCGAATATTTTAGTTATCTCTAGTTTCCGCGACTTTGGTTAACAGAGTTCGCATACATTGGGAATTCAGATTTGTCACTGATTCATAAATTGTCATTGACAGATTTGCGTAAATTTATAGCAAATGAAACGAACTATAATTATAATACAAATCAAGAAGTGAATTTTTATCTAAGTGTTGCCTTAAAAATTGAGACATCTTATCGCGCATTTGAGCGCAAGCTCTTTTTCCGATCTTTCTCCGATTTCCATGCACTCTACTAAAATGAGATTACTTAACAAGAATAGCTCAGAACGTAAATTTGAAATGCGTTAAGTAGATTTAATCGTAATCGTCAATAGATTTAATCGTAATGTTAATTTGATTTAAACAGATTTTCAACGACGACTATTTGCTTGTTCTATCTATCTACTTATATAAAATGAGCGAGACTTAAAATAATTAAATAATAATTATTTAATAAAGTCATAGATTATTTAAGATTTGGTTTAAAGCTGTATATTTCTATAAAGACCTAAGCAAATAGTTTGGTAGAAAAGAAACGTAAACAAAACAAAGTAAAGAAGAATCTAAGTTAGTTCGAAATGAAACTTTTAATACACGGCTCATGTTTTTTTTTATCTATAAATGCAGTACCTATTGCATTTTGAAAATTTAAACGAATTTGTTTATCTAAATAAAAGCAAAAAGAAATTATTATGCTTTTAACGTGTCAGGGCCAGTTGGGCGTGGGGGGTTTCACCGACATTTGTAATGTTCGAAATTGTGCTTACTCTATTGAAATGTAATGTGTATACAGAATTTAATAGAAATTGGGTGGCGGCACTTCTTTCTTAAGACTTTGTTTAACCCAAGTAATCCTTTCTCCAATCTAATCCTTTGTATCAAATTTCAGTAAATTACCATTTACTGTTCCTAAATTTCCAGTTTTTGGTTTTGCAAAACTTCCATTATCTGCGAGGTGGGCGTGGTTTTTCTACAATTTCGAAAATTAAAGAAATTGTAGATAGAGTTTGGTCAGGTAATTTTGGCAACACAAAAACAACTACAACTTAATTACTTGCAAACAATCCCGGCTATTTACTTGGATTTTAAATCTCTTCATTCTTATCTGAAAGAAAGACAGATAAATTCCCCTTAATACACTCAGAATTGGGCACCTAACAAAAATGTATTGCAATAATGTACTTTGTACAAAAATTTAGCAAGATTTTCATTAATTTCCATCGATTTGATCAGATTTCTTTGGAAATGCTTCTGGTATGCTTTGTAGTCCAATATTAAAATTATAGAATAACAAGTTATGTTAATAAAGTTCAAAGTTGGTAATACAAAGTTTGAAATTTGCATGTAATTGAATGGCAATTTTGTCGAATTTTTCTAGGATTTGATTTTTTGTTGAGCATGGAGACATAGTATTGTAGTAAAAATAATAAATATAATTTAACATAAGACACTTTGTGAAAATTATCACAATCAAATTTTTTTAGGGTGTCCAATTTCGAGTGTGACTCACTGTTGGTAATAGTTTTTTTCTTTTGTTTTGTGGTAATAGGTACTTATGTGTGACTGTATTGAAAAAAGTTAAATATACTTAATTGGCCAAATTTTCATCCCTTGAGTTTCGATTTAAATGTACATCAAATTTTAAAAATTTTAATTTTGGAGAACGTAGTTTTATACCGCATTTTCTGCCTTACAAAATAATTTTGAGCATTCCAAGGCGAATCCATACAAGGTGGTGTTATAAATACAACTACAAAATCCCTATGTATTTTGTTTTTGTTTCTGCGTAAGAGTTTAAATTTAAATACATTTTGTTTTTGCTTTTACGGCTTTTGAAAGCTCATACGCAAAAGTAAAAACAAAATACATGTAGGTGAATAAAAAAAATTAAATCAGCTGCTCTTATGCCATCACCTTCTATAAATTCGCCTTGGAGCATTCGTTATATGGAGGAAAATTACCAAAAATTATCAAAAATCAACGCGAAGCTTTAGTAGGTTGAAACTTGCACCTTATTATATTGAAACCGAACTAGCCACAAAACGGCAATACTAAAATTTTTCTAAAAACTCTAATTAAAATTTTAAAACTTTTTTTTTGTAAAAGTTTGAAACTTTGAATTATATGGTTTCCGTTGCTGATAGCTATACTTAAAAAAAAATTATAAAATTAAGAAGAGTGAAGAATTCAACTACGACGAAGAATCGTTTAAGTTGTACATAAATAATTAAATTAAAATTAAACTAAATTATTGATAACATCACTCTTTTTAAATTTGCGTTGAATTTGACAGGAATGAGTGTTTATGGAACGGTCACATCCGAAAAAAATTCTTGAACGAGAATTTGTATAAAAATACTCGTCCCCTTATTTTAGGTCAGATTCATTTCACTTGTGTATTGTTACCAACTTAATTTAGTAGTAAATGTATAACTTTACTATCTTGGTGTTTAGTGATTTTGTCCCCCTCCGATCGAAGTTATGCGTACGCCCTTGTAAATGAATATTTTTCAAAACCTATTACTTTTCATAATAAAAACCAAATTGTATTTAAACCACATTTATTTGCTATTTATTTAATGGTATGAGTGATTCTTTAACAATATTGATGAAGTGACTGTAAAAACGAGATCCCAAAATTTGTCGGCATGGTAAAAATCAGGAAAAAATGACTGTCCCTAGTATTCACATTTGTATGCCTAGAATGCACAACAGACATCATTAGTATCAGCTACAAACTCAAACCCATTAGCGTTGATTTACAAGTTATCTATTATTCGATATTTCCTTACAACGAATATTCAAAATTCTGGTTAATTATGCGCAAATTTTGCAAAAACCAGAAAGCAGATTTCATATTACAAATATGTGCATTCGGGCGCACTTCCTTCAGGCTGCTATGGCACGACTTCTCCTGTCGATTGTGCGATTTTACTTACGTTCATATTTATTTTATATACAAACAACCATAATTCGTCTGGTAGCTGCCTTCAAACTCATTTTATATTTTCTACATTTCTTTAGTTTTGTCAGTTGTATCAGCTTACCAGAAATCGAGATTATTTTTACAGTTACATAGCACGTTATAGAAAACAATTTTCTTAAAAACAATGCACCAAATGATTGCAGCAGAAGAGGAGGTGAGTCATAACTTTTTGTGCAGCAGAGAAACTCTGTATTATAGACAAAATTCCGCTTTAAAAGAAGATATGCTTTTGATTGCAGGTATTTTTTGTTTTGTTTTTGTTTTTTAATATACACACAATTGTCTTCTGCTAGTGAATTCCATGTTGAGTGCAGAAAGACTTCAAAAAAAACGATTTCCGTAAAATGCCACGCATTATTTTATAGCCCTCTGGTAAATATCTGGGAACTCCTCGCCCTCCGACCAACAATACTCATAAGTAAGTTCTACAAATTTGCCGAAATGTTTATGAAAGCTTCTGCTCCTGCCGTTTGCTTGATAGATGTGCTTGGCATGGGAG
The DNA here is from genome assembly GCA_951828415.1 of Anomoia purmunda. Taxonomy (NCBI): domain Eukaryota; kingdom Metazoa; phylum Arthropoda; class Insecta; order Diptera; family Tephritidae; genus Anomoia; species Anomoia purmunda. The sequence continues at coordinate 158,270,662 of OX639993.1, forward strand.
TGAAACACCTGTTTGACAATACTAAGGGCTAAGATTTGCTTGAGGTTTGTGTGTTAAAGTCAATGCAAAAATCGCTATGTGTGTGTGTGTGTGTATGTGTATAGATGTAAATGTATGAAAACCCTGTCGGAAATAGAACTACTACTTTAAAAGTAATTTAAAAAGTTCCTTTTAGCTAAAAACAAGTTATTGAAATTCTTTATTTTATCTCCAAGTATTTGAAATTCCTTTTTATTTAACTGTTCTAAAACTAATCAAATTACCAACTACTTGCAATTCCGCCCGTTACCAATTATTTAAAAATATGTACAGTCTACTATATACAAACTACAAAACATTTATTTTTCGTTAAAACAAATTCCATTTTGATTTCAATTCAGTTTTACTTACTTGCTTAATTGGCGCTATAACCGCTTAAGCGATTTGGCCGAGCTCAACATATTGCGTCAGTCACTCATTCTTCCCGCTAACTGGCGCCAATTGGAAACACCAAGTCGCGTCAAGTCCTTTCCCACTTGGTTTTCCAACGCAGAGACACCGTCCTTTTCCTCTACCACCATCAGCTGGTACCGCTGTGAATACTTTCAGGGCTGGAGCATTTTCGTCCATCCGCAGGGCACGTTCCAGTCAACGAACCCGCATTGTTTTAATTCGCTGGACTATGTCTATTTCGCGGTAAAGCTCCATAGTCTGTGCTACTCACTGTCGCACAGACGGAGAGATCCATAAATCTTTCGGAGAATTTTTCTCTCGAACACTCCAAGGGCCGTTTCAACCGCCATACAGTAGCACATGCATGATGAGGGACTTATAGACTGTAGTTTTGGTTCGCCGAAAGAGATTTACTGCGTAGTAGCCTACTCAACCCAAAGTAGCACTTGCTGGCAAGAGAGATTCAACGCTGGATTTCCAGGCTGACATTATTATAGGTGTGAATACTGATTCCCAGATAAATAATTGTCAACATGCGGGAGCATGATCACAGAGGTATCGGGTGTTTTTTTAGACTGCTAGAACTTTCGATAGGGATAGCTGTCACTTGACAGCTGGTAAATGACATGTCGTTTTGACATTTCTGTTCAGTAAGCAATGACAAGTCATCATGGAAAGAATGGCGCCACAACGACGTTTACAAATTGTGGAAATCAGTGTTCTGTTCGCCAATCTTATAGAGCACTTCGTGAATTTTATGGTCCACATAATCGAGCATCAGAGCAGCTTATTCGTCGAACTGTTCATAAATTTCGAGCAACATTTACTCTACTAGACGAAAAACCAACAAAATGACAAAGAACTGTGCGTACAGAAGAAAATATTGGTGCTGTAAGTGATAGTGTTGGAGAAGATCCGAATTTGTCTGTTCGCCCTCAACAAGTTGGACTTTGTCCATCTACAATATGGAAAATTCGCAGTGGTTCAAAATTGGACTGATGGCATCCGATTCACCAAAGCCAGTCGTGTCAGACATATGCCAAAAATCATTTTTAAATATTAAATATCATAAAAATATCTTTCAAATAAACAAAAATTTGGCGTCATACTTCATTTTTTAAAGTTCTATCAGTCTAAAAAACACACCCTTTACATAGTTTTGCCCTCATTCACCACCACACCCATACGGTTTGCTTCTATTCCAGTTTAGAAAAAGCAGAGGTAACGGCGCAGTTTATGAGCCCGATAATATCGATATAATCAGCCAGAAGTTGCACGCTCTTATAAAATATAGTTCATGAATGGTTTAATTCTGTAGCTCGAATTATCTTTTCTAATATAAGGTTAAAAGAGACCCACGAAAGTGAGTCACCCTGTTTGAAACCTCCTTTCGGTTCAACGTCATTTTACATAGCCGTATTAGTTTTGTTGGAATACCAAATTCGGGCATTGCAGCAAATGTTTGTTCTCGTGCTATCGAATGCGGATTTGAAGTCGACAAAAAGATGGTATGTGTCTATTCTTCTTTCTCGGGTATTTTCCAAGATTTGGCGTATCATGAATATTTGGTCGATGGTTGATTTGCCAGGTCTAAAGCCACACTGATAAGGTCCAGTCAGTCGTTCACACAATACGCTTGGCAGAACCTTATGTGCTAAGCTAAGAAGACTGATCCCGCGGTAGTTGGCACATATTGCAGGATCGCCCTTTTTGTGGATTGAGCAGAGTACACTTAAATTATTGTTTTTTAGCCACACTATTGCCGTTCAAGTTTCGTCCAGATCGAGTAACGGCACTTCGACTCCGTCTTCATTGATTGGAGGTTCGAGTACACCATCTTCGAAGTTTTCCGTGCCACTACCATTAAGCAGCGTGAAAAAGTGTCTCCTCCACAGTTCGAGTGTACTCTGAATATCGGTCAACAGGCCGCCATTTTCATTCTTACAAGAAATTGCTCCGGTCTTGAAACCTTCTGTTAGCTGCCGTACCTTCTGATACAATTTTCGGGCATTTTTCTTATCAGCTAGCAACTCAATCTCCTCGCAATCGCGCATCTCGGCTGCCTGTCCTTTTCTCGGAAGATGCGCCTCGTTTCCTTCTTTAACTCACGATATCTCTCCCGCACAGTTCGCGTTGCGCCCGATCGTAGCGTGGTCCTGTAGGCGGCATCTTTCTTTTCCAGTCATACCAGTTGTTTTTTCGAGCTCGCTGAAAACCAGTGACCTCTTCAGCGGCCGTACGTAATGAGCGAGAAATGTGGTGATGAGTTATAGCTGGTCAAAATGCAGTTTTTTTTTCAATTTTGATTTTATATAGCTTATATATACTTTTAAATTTTTCATATTTTTTAATTTCGTTTTTGAAAAAAATAATAAAATAAAAACTTAAAAAAAAATATAGAAAAAATTAAAACAGCAGTTTCATTTCGACCAGCTATAATTCTGCATTTTATACCCCAATATTCATATATGTGTGGTATTAATCCACAAAATAATAATTAAGAAAATTAAAAACACTTTTATAAAGATGCACTTAAAATTTTTTTAAATATATTTTACCATAGAAAAATTATAATAATAGCTACATTCATAAATATGCATATACTTAGTGCAAGTTAGATCAGCATATTTAATTTAACGTGCTTTTGTTTCAAAGCAGTTGACTTCCAACTACCCTTTAAATTCCTACAGGGTATGTAAGTATCGTAAGTGCATAGCAAAGTGCGTACATTTGTTTTTATGCGTTCCGTATTTTTGCCGTTTCATAGCATTGAACTAGAGCTTAGTATTGAGCCTGCATATATATGTACGTGTGTACATAAAATATATATATATACATACATACATAAGTGGATATGGAAATGAAATTTGTTGAATCGGATGGCAGTGCTTTACTCTCCGTCTCCGTCTCTTATACGCCCTAAGCAGATGCGCCGGTGTGTCTATAATGTATGAAGTAATTTCGGTTGTATGGCCGCCATGCACTCAATATACTTACTTACAATAGATCGTGGTATAAATAAATATGTAAATTCGTATGCATGTGTATGTGTATGGGTTTCGGTAATAACGATTATACGGCAACATATTGCTTTACATACCTCTGATTATATAGATACATAAATACGTATGTACATACAATGTGTCCTAAGTACTTGAGCTACCTTTCTACCTTTGCTTTAATCGCATTGTACCTTTATAGTCGTTTTCTTAGTAATAGCAGCGACATATTGCAAATTTAAGAAGTAAAGACAGTTAGATACATATATACAGGCTTGCTTTTCGACCTTAAAGATACATTGTGTCCTCTGCTCCTTAAAGTACCTCGTCTAACCTCCACGGCTTTAGAAGATCTCAAATGAAGGGTTGAGATTGCGAACGTAAGTATGAGTTCCTTATTTGAGCTAGGAGAGGAGAGGAGCATCGTGGTCGCCGGGGCCGAGTTTCAGAAACGGTACTTTTCCGAGCTTGTACAGTTGGCTTCGCAGTCTACAGTGACCTATGAGAAAGTAAGTCTGCAATCATTTTAAATTTGTTCTTTGCGCTGTTACGAGACTATTTGAAGCATCTAGTTTTATACCCTCCCAATCGACACTGCGCCTGTCGTAGGTCTAATGCAAGAACTCTACACCAATTTTTTCAAGCGCTGTGGTTTTCGAAGTTTTGCAGGTTTTACAGGCGTTGCAATTACTAGGATTTGGCAACACTATACGAAATTTTTCAGGCATAATATATCTAATGAATGTTTACATTTTACAAAACGTCGGTTTGATGATTGCATTACTTAGTTGTACGAACGAGAATACAAAAGAAAAACTAAACAAAAAAAGTTATTTTAAAAAATATGCAATTTTTTCCTCATCGATTGTTTTTGTTTGATTCATTTTGAAAGGACTTAGATAAATTGCACCGTTTTTGGTTCGTTAGCGCTCTTGCTTTAAACTCCTTGAGCTTTTTCCGATGTTTTTCTGCACTGCTCTACACTTTCAGTGCACTCATCGAACGGACCTAAAAGTGTAGAGAAGATTTTTCAGCAAAGTAATTTATCGTTTAAAAAAATTTGAGTTCGATGAGTATTAATCTTTTTATTTCAAACATTATTAATTTCTTTATTATTGTCCTATATTGTACGCAAAATTTGCATACAACGTTAGAACAGTTATTCATTAATTTTTTTTAAGTCTTTCCTTATTAGATTACTGTCCTATCGCCAGGAAAGCTTCGCATCCCAATGGTGATTTTGCCCCCGCATCTCTAGCCAAATTATCACTATTATAGCTTCCTCATTTTCTTTGCTGCCTTTATGGCCCGAAATCCAGTCTCTCTATATACCCAATCGCTAACGAGAATTTCATCTCAAGCGATAATGGGGTCTTGAGTGCTGTGTGGCTAACAATTGGGATAACTTTCAACCATTGCTGTAGGTTTTCTTTAAGTTAACCTGTGCGCACAGGCGGGTAGCCTAAACCTCCGCCAGAAAAGGTATTTTGTTTTATGGCTCTGCCGAAAAAACCCTCATCTTTGACCCTTAACCTTATCCATAAACACCAGAGGTGAATGGATTTTGGATATATTTACTATAAATTTGGGTTTATATATTTAAATAAATCTGTTCAAATAATTAAATCATAGAGGTGCAAAACGTGCTCGCTTAGTCAGCATTCGGAGTTGATGAGAGCAGCATTATGCTAAGCTGTTGAGTTGTTATTCCTGGAACTTTTTTTGTGTAGGAAAACAATAGGCGGTTTTAAAAAATAAAGGCAACGATCATAGAGGTTCCTAAAAATTTAAAAAAAAATATTCCCAAACCGATATCCTCTTTTTCGGCAGGTTCTATACAATTGCGACAAAGTGGCAACAATAACTCAGCGAGAATCACTAATACTACAACAAAATGTGACTGTGTTAGTGTACACATCTATGACTTAGTATTCACATACTTAGTTTTTTTATGTAAAATGTTTACAATAAACGCCCTTGTTGTAATTTATGTAAAACGAAAATAGGAACATACTTACACGGAATTAGGAACCGGGAATTTTTTCGCTTGGAACTAGCAACAAAATATTGTTTTTGTAAAATGCAAAAAAAAAGTTACATTTTGGATATTCTTTTAAATTGTATTAATCGTAAAATGCAACAATAGGTATGGGGATGAATAGAAAGCAATATTAGAGTGCCACTGCTTTTTGCTGGGCTAAAATATCACTTTAAACGTTGATATGTCTTAATGGTCCGTAAATAGGTACACTTACCTTATATAATTTAATTAAATTCGTCCTACAGGTAGCAACCCTTTTCAAAATATAGGTATGAACCATGGTGAAAAGAATACAAAAGGTGGCGCAGATTGTGGTACCGCTAACCCTCTCTTTAAAATTTTGACATAATTCCTACGTCACAACAGATTTTGTTTACAGAAACCGCGTATGCATGTATACTCCCAATCATGTGTATTCATTCCAACGTGCTCAACAATTTTAGTGTGCATTTTATCTAACATGTATACCAACTTGTTTCCTCTCATTTCTCTGCACCTGTAAATCTGGAGTGTCATCACAGCCAAGTTACTCTCTGAATTTCATACGAGTATCAATGAGCAAAATCTTGTATTCTATCATTCTTGGGTATGAACCGTATAAATATATCGACGAACCGTTTGACACTCATATTTTAATATTTCATATAACTTTCGTAGAATTTAATTAAACTCGACTTTTTAAACAGGTCTCCTCGCCGAGACGACTCCCATATTAATTTAATTTTCCACATAACTTGTGTATATTTTAATTAAGTAGTACCACTAAAATGCTGAATATTTATTTACTTTTTCATTAATAATACACTGGATAAGAGATTGCAAAAATGTGCTAGCTTCATGTGGGGCAAATATCTTAACAACTGTTGGCTCTCACAAAACAACAGGGCATTTCCATTGCTAGTAAATAAATAAATCTAGTGAGTTCTTGGTTCGGTGATTGCTTGGCTTTAGATTCGCATGCAGCTTACATACTACAAACATCCATATGTACATTTCGAACTGACAATAGTAATTTAAATAAAGTTAAGATTATTTCAAAAGTAAATTGCAACAACAGCAAATACATAAAACATGCAAAATTTCATGCAAAAAATGAATCTATGATTGAGATTACAATTACTTTTGTCTTAGGGGCTTTCATCTGTGTCAAGCTTAAAAATAGATTAAAGATATTTTTTATGAAAATCTAAATATAAACTCTATTTTGCTACATCCTTCAATATTTAATGTTTCACAGTGTATGGTTTTATATGTGCTTTATGTAAATGTATATCTATCCAGGCATAGCAATCAACTCTCGCAAGAAATGCAATAAAGTCAAATTTAACATTAGTTCAAAACTAAATGTCATTCACAACTTGACTTGCACTCCGCTTTCGGCTAAGCACTAACAATTTCAACTGTCAGTTCACACGAAAAGTAATGAAAATGTTATAACTGAAAATTTTAATATTTATAACAAATGCAATACAGGCAACTGCACGTGTAGAACATACGCTGTCGGAAAAATGGAGACAGATTCACCAATGTAAAAAGTAGTTGGAAATCGACTGCTTTGAAGCAAATTTCTGTTAAATTAATTATATTAATCTAAGTTACAACAAGAGTATAAGTTTATGTGCGGTAAAATAAATTTTCAATTTATATTTTTATAAAATGTCATCAGTTTTATTAATTATTATTTTGTAGGTAAATACTTTCTATATATGTAGAAGGTGAAAAATATGCAGAGTTATAGCTGATCGAAATGTAAGTGTTATTTTCGAATTTTAAATTTGAAATTTTTTTTTAAATTGTTGCCATTTTCTTTTCATTCTTTAGTTATTTATTTTTAGCCTACAGTTAAGAAATTTAAAAAAAAAATCGCAAGAATTCTGTAATAGAACTTTAACACCACAAATAAAAAAAAGTTTTAATTTCGAACAGCTATAACTCAAAATGTTTTCAACCAATCGCACCCATACAAACATTTTAAAAAAATATGTGTCTGAGCTCGGAAGGTACATACTAACCTCCCCTATACCAGAACTTGTTTTAATTTTTTTCATGTGAAGCAATGTAATTGAACAAAAAATTGACGCTCAACATACTTTCGGGAATTGATGTTCGAAATAGAGGTGTAATTATTTAAAATTTCTATACTGAATTTAAATTTAAATTTATTTTCGTTTACTTAAACTCAATATTAAAAATTTTATAGTTACTAGAAATTATACATATTTACATAATTTTAAATAATTGGAAACAGTCTGGTTTAAAAGTAGTGGGTTTGATTTTAAAATAGTTTGAAATAAACGGAATTTCAAATAGTTGGAAATAAAAAACATTTTATTGTAGCTGGAGAAAAAACTATTTTTGATGTGCTTTCCGTCAACCATAGTTGAGAAAGTAGTTGAAATCAAATGCAGAATCCGATAATTGACTTGCTCCTAGAACATTGCCATGTATATTTATTACTTAATTACTTAAAAGAAAAAAAAAGAAAGAATTTCTACCATTTGTAGTTGGTAAAGAAACCACTTTTTAAATTACGTTTAAAGTAATTCGATTTCCGACAGGGTACATACCTACATACATACACATATACACATGTACACATACATACATACATAGAGTCCCACCGGGAACTTGTATCATATCAAGCAAAAGAATATGTCGCATAAACGCATTCAAATGTGACACTTTTGAGAATTCAATGACTTTTTGTCCTCCTTTCATAATAAAATTAGTTAACTTTCGTATAAGGGAGGCGAAGGGGTGAGCTTCCGAAGGGGTGAGCTTGCGAATGGTAGTCACTGTCGCAGTCATGCACGTAAATTTGTATGTATACTCGATGCTAAGTGGACTAAGGTGATGCATTAAATACTTCTGTTACTTCGTACGTGTCGAATTTGACAGACTCAGTCATATTTATGACGACACAGCAGTGTATTCAATAGCTGAATATAGCTTTGGGAGATTCCACTTGTTCATCCTATTCTGGTTTGTCTTGTCTCCGGTGTGACGTGACATGTCAGATAATTCTTGATATGTTCAAATACATATACGAATAAATAGCTTTGTGTGTCAGAAGATGTATTGTATTTTATTGAAATTTTTTGAGCTAAGCATGTGATTTATAAGTTATAAATTATAATTCTGCTCTTGGAGAGCGAAGGGTGTTATTGTGAAGTTTATTGGTATCTCGTTCAACAGCGTCCCATACATAGTTATTTCCCCAGAACTGGATGCCCATAGGTTTGAGGTTATCTAAATTCTAGGCCATCCAATCGGGCATTGTCATAGCGTTGTGTGAAGGAGCAGAGTCCTGTTGGAATACGTACAGCCTTTCAACATGCACATTTGATCTATCAAGGATTTCAAAAGTTCTGCTAAACCTTAAACATTTGTAGCACTACTCTCCCGCGGACTTTGAGGATAGCGATGAAGAGCAGTATTACTTTCAACAACTAAAACCATAGCAGTCGCCCGAATTTTTATTATATTTTTTTGCATAATATGTGGAACAAATGGCCCATACCCATAAAGCCACATGTCGTTCAGCGAATTGTGTTTCGGTCCTAGTACGTTTCAATTTGTTTAATACTTACATTGCCCTATTAGAGTTCCGCACACCACAACTTGTAGGAGAAGTTCGGTCAAAAATCAAACTATGATGATATAAGCTTGACATTATTATATTATTATATATTTTAGTCGAATGCGGCAGTTACCTGCTGTAAACAGACATTCAACTAATCCGTTTCAACAAAGTATCCAACTCTTAAGAAAAATTTAAAGAAATAAATTGCTGTAAGTTTTCTTGAAGAAATACATATGCGAGCATTTATTTCTTGAGAACTGCAAACTGATTTATGAAACTTTGCTGGAAGAAAATTTCGTTTTCTTGGGCGAAAATTTTTGTTTTTTTACTGAGCTTTACGCGCATTTGGATTTTTGGATTTTAGCATCATTTAGTTCGTAAAGTACGGGTGCAACCAAATTTTACATATTTAAAAGCCATTCGCGTTCAACTAAAATCTCCTTGTGTGAAGTGGTCAAATAGTTACCTGAAAAGAACCTATGGAAAATATATTGTAATTTTTTTCCCGATTAAGTAAATGAAAATGAGGATATGTGGTGATCTTCGAAATAGCAGCCATCACCACTTTGGAAAATTGTTGCTTTACATAATATTCCCTCATAAATACTAGTCTCGAGTTCAATGAAGATCCAAATATATGTTCGAAAATAATATAGAAATCTGGTGTCTTCAAAAGTAGTAAATATTTCTTTAGCGTCAATTCATTTCCATTTTTTTTAAAGCTGCTTGTCTTCAATCAGATATTTTTTTTTTTGAATGTAAAACTTTTATCTGGTGTCCGCTTGGACAAACCAGACGAATTGTAAGCTCCGAAAATGAAGTTTAAGTGAACTTTTATAGATTCCGAAAGATATTCACTAATTATTTCCCAGAATTACTGGATAAACTTCGTGCTTCGAACGCAGTCTAAACAATCGTGTATATTTGAATATTATTGCAAAAATTGTTTCGAATCGAAATTGGCTTTCGCACCGCGTCACGTTTGGCAATGTTCAAATGCAACATTCCGAAAGCATGCATGAGTTGAAAGTTGGTGCAATGCAAAAGTTGTGGCGGATGTTTTTCTATTGCAAACAATTCGAAAATTTTTCATCATGGTCTAAAAGATAAACTGTTTTGCTTTTTTGTACAACAATTAAAACTATCCCACGCGATTTAAATAAAGGCAATGGAAAATTTAAAATTTTTTTGGCTGAACAAAAGTTTTCTAAAATATCTGATTATTTTAATCGAAAACATGTTTATTTTAACGCAAAATTCGAAAATTGTGAAATTAAAATTTTGTACCTACAATATGTAAATAAAAACTAATTGAAAGTACTATAAGTACAATATACACCCCTGTGCTGCATTTCGATTCGGTTTGAAAAGTAAAATTGATGCAATTCCGACTCATTTTGATTCCGAGTGAGGCCTCGAATAGTTTTCGAATAATTTTCATAACGAGTCGGAAACACTGTGCTACAAAAAAAAAATTAAATACACTTGTCAAGCTGGTCGTTGTGATCTGGTCGTGTACATCACGAAAATTTTTGATTTGTTGTTAAAAACCGAGTTTTCAAGTTTTCGAGCATTTGGAAATTTCTAATTTGACGTCTAATGAACCGATTTAAATTTTTCAACCGGATTTGGAAAGGTCAATGATTACGCTTTTATGACAAATAAATTGTTATATTGGAAAAAAATTGCATTAATTTAAAAAAAACTCTTTTTAATTCTAACATTTTTTTTATATTTTTGACAAAAAATCTTCTTTAGTTTTTTTTTTATACACATGTATAACAATTATAAAAGCGTAATCATTGACCTTTTCAAATCCGGTTGAAAATTGTTAAACGGATGAATTTGAGCAGATGCTATCAATTATTTATGTTGAAAAATTTAACAATACTCTTTGGGTGTGCTGAGAAAACAGAGAGTTTAAAACAACAAAAATCATTAGCTGAGATCATAGCGAAAGCTGGACTACAGGCAAGTTGGTCCTATAAAGAAATTTACGTTATAAAACTTTCATTATTTCCTTGGCTTTATTTTGAATTAAATAATGAAGTTTTTTTGCAAATAGAATCAACTTGTCGTAGGGTAACTAACGTAGAAATTGCCATCAATCGCAGATTCTGCACAGGAACTGTGATTCTACTAAAATGTTTCCCCAAAACGCATTAATTTAACAGCAGCATTGTATTTTATAATGTTTCCAAACATTTACTATGACTCGAATGAATATAAAACGAATTAGAAATGCCACGAGTATCAAAGTTTAAGTTTGAATATTATTTGTGATACATGGCAATATGGTACTTTTCGATGAATACTTGGCATTCGCTGATTTCGGCTGTTCGCCAGTGTTTGTCCAATTATTTGTTAAATAGAAATTTTCTGATAAAGCTTTATCAAACTAATTGAATACAGATTGGAGCAATAGGCACTTATGAATTTTCCAAATTTTAATTATAAAAAGTTTTGCTGACAAAAAACTTACATATTTGGGGTTTAATTTGCCAATTACTATGTCGCAGGTAAAACTTTTCAAACCGAAAATATTTTTTCGGAATCGAAATCAAAGATTCCGGAATCGAAATGCAAAACAGATCTGGTAGTATTTTTTTGATTAACACTTTGTATTTGAATAGTTTGCCCACGTTTTACAATTTTAATCACACAATCTTTTTTTTAACTGCTTTAAAAACACAAACTTTCGGTGAAAATGGCATTCCAATGCCATGTGTTGCGCGGAAAATTTATTTTGTATTTTTCAGTATGTTGTGAAACATTTAATTTACAATTTTTCAGTTTACTTTAATATTTTTTTTAAATTTTGTTTTTAAATATATGGTTAGTTAAAAAATAGAAATTCCAAATAACTATTTCATTTTAATATCACCTGAATGTAATGAGCACGTACGGTGCCTAAGAAAATAATAACATTTTTATTCATACTAAATATAAAATTAAAAATACCAACTGAAAAAAAAAAATCAATATTTCCTTTATGTTTATCTATTTGTAGCTATTTCAACTGAAGCCTAATTACAGGACTTACTTTCTACGAATGGCAGTTCTGTGGAAAAATTTATGTCAACGCGTCTAGAGCTTATATCAAATAGTAAGTATTGAAGCCCACCCGCACTCCACCAAAACTCCAACAAAAAACTCATTACCTGAGTGTAGAGAGAGTCGTTTATCTACTTATATTACATATGTATACTGGATGTTTACGATATGTGTATGCATGTAGGATTTCCATGTGTTCAACCAAATGCAAAAGTAACTGGGTCAACGCATGTCAAATAGTCATTGAGCATTTGTAGATAGTATTTGTGCCTGCGCTTTGGAAAATTGACGTAGAAGCTTGCATTCAATCGTCGTCATGCCCTTCAGCGCATTTTGCGAACAAAAGTGAGATTGATGAACACGATATTACATCCTATCTGTTTCATTGTGTCACAAAAAAAAAAAAAAACTGAACAAAATGGTAATAAAAATGAAAATGCTGAGGTCCTACTAAACGATTTTTTTTCTTCTTTAATTTACACAAGCGATGGCTATCGGGACTCTTTTAAGTTCACACATCTATACATATGAATACGCATACTAGGGATGTCAAATAGGGATCCCGGTATTTTTTTAGCTCCGAAAATCACGAGAATATCCAGTTTGAATCCCGCGATTGGTGAACTACATTTTTTTTTGTAACAAATGCAACTAGGAAAATTTTCAAACGACTTATGGGTTCAGCTGACTTAGCATAGTTAGGTCGCCCAAACAACAGTCCTGAGCTCATTCGGGTCATTCGGGTGCGTATAGCCAACTATTTTGGGAATCCCATCCCATAAACACACAGGTGAACTGCGGCCTAAACCATGACCATCCCTGTGAAAGAATCGTCCTATTATTTGATAGGTCAAAGGCTTGCGACACAGTAAGCCCTGCAACGTTACTAGCAGACGTGTATACAACAACTATCCCAAACCCTATTACCTGTGTGGTCGAAAGTCATCGGAGTGCTTCAGAGATACGAGCTTGATATTGAGAAGAGTTTAACAGCGGACCCCACGGGGTAGCGTTCTTACTCCGTTTCTGTTTAACTTTTACATCTCAAAACTCCCTCAACCGCCAGAGGGAGCCATCGTGGTCTCGTCTGCTGATGACTGTTCGATAATAGCTACCGGCAATGCAATTCATGAGATGTGTTCGAAAGTAAACAGTTATCTCCTACTAAGTCCTCAGCGACCTTACTCACAACATGCACAAAAGAGGTCAGGCTGGAACTCAGCATTCACGTTGATGGTACCCCCATCCCAACGGTTAACCACCCGAGTATCCTGGGAGTTACCTACGACATCCTGCTCTCTTTTCAGCGCACACAACCGCCATCGTTAATAAAGTACAGAGCTGCAACAAGGTTCTCAAGTCGCTCACCGGCAGCGCCTGGGTCAAAAACACAGAAGCGTTGTTGGCAACATAAAAGATTTTTGGTCGGCCGGTTGTAAGTACGACACAGTGGACGAAGCTACATATCTGTCAGAACACCTCACTCCGGACTGTAATGGGATGTCTTCTAATGTCGCCTGAGGGACACCTTCGTCAGGAAACATTCATTCTGTCAGTTAAGGAGCATATTGTTCAGCAAGCAGTTCCTGATTGGATGCCACCGAGCGGGATATCTCAAAAGGAACTTGTAAATGGCCGAGCCGCCTCTCAAGCACGTAAGGAGACATACTCGTGAACTCAAGGACGAGATCCAGTCATTCACCAGTCAACCACTGGATCCAATGGTGTGTACACAGGCTCCGAATGTTGTTATTGGAGTCAAACCACGACCTATAGCAGCCGAAGAACTTCAACCATCTAGAGTCCTGCTTCAATCTGGCTCAATTAAGATCTGCATATTATAGTAGACCCAACCCTTTTCAATCCAGACTCGGCCTTAACGCCGCACATGAATGGCCGGCATGTGGAGAATCTCCGTACGATACCAACTACATATTCATATGTCCTAACAAACAGACTTATCTAACTCCCCTTTAATTATGGTCCTACCCTATCGAAACAGCATGTTTCTTGGACCTCCCCTGAGATGAGTTAAGTCGAAGGAAGAGGATCCGAAATCCGGTAGGTCACATACTCTGGAAACAGGGAAAATGAGTTTTCTTGCGGAAAAATGCTAACGATACCAACAATGAAGTTGAGTTAAGTGAAACATTTAGCCTGAAGGATAGATTGGGCCTTAACTAGTAAATCGCAAACTTCATTTAGTGGTAGTTTCGATTAAAGAAAAAGATATTTTGTCTAGTGACGGGGATAGAGGCTATTCTGCAGAAAGCAACTAAAAATCTAATTACAACCCAGCCAGTGTTGAAACAGAACGGTGCTTCTCATCTTCTGGTTTCGTAAGCAATAGGTTTAGGTCACGCTTGGAGGATAACACACTCTGTTGCTGCCTGTGACAAAAGGATTTTGCTAGTATATATCAACTCAAATAAATACTTCCCTTATCTTCGGGCTACGAACGTGGATTTGAAGGTTCAGCTCTTTATTAAATCCGTTTTAACACATAAATGATTTCAATTCATTTAATAAAATATTTTATGGAATTATAGTTATTTTATATCGATCTCAATTAGTGATCTTATTAAAAATAAAAAAATATGAATTAATTAAAATTTGAATAAATTGAATGCTTCATTTTGTAAAGTTGTGTTTGTTTATTTTTGTGCTTACCCAAAATATGTATTTGTTATCTTAATAAGTATCTGAATTACTTAAAAAAATATTTATTTTTTTAATATTCTGATTTAAAATACCATAATAGACTGCTCAGCTTACTAAATTAATTCACCCGCTACATTTACTAACACTCAATTTTAATATACATGACATAATACCAAAAATATCGGGATCACTAGAATCACCAAAATTGGCATCCCTAATGCGTGTGTATGTAATATCTATAAAGAACTGCACTTTCATATGCGCATGTGTTTGAAAATAAGCGGAAAAAGTCGCTTCAGCAAAATGCCCAGAAGAAATACATTTTTAATTTCACTTTTTCAAATATCCTTTGCTCGCAGCAAAACGCAAAACCATTTATTCGCTGAAGGGGTTTGTAAATGTCAGCGAAAGTTTACTTACTGTGAATGAAACAAATTTTAAAAAGCATGAAAATAGAACTACGTTTTTTGAAATATACAAAGATATGTACAGTGCTGGAAGAAATAAAAAACTTTGTACAAAATGAACAAACATTAAACATTAATTAAATAAAAATGTCATCAACATTCTAGCACATTCAATTGTAGTATAATAAAATGTAAATTAGGGTTGCTTTTTCATGTTTTTTTTTGTCGACGATCTTAGCACTCGATCGCATACCCCGCATTATTTAAAAATTCGATCTGAAAAGTTTAAAATATTGACGATATTTTTTAAAATCTGCTGCATTTTTGTTTATATGATTTTGCTTATAGAATTGTATAAAAATATTAGTGAAAAATTTTGGCATGAAAAATATTATGAATAATGCAAAAAAAAACAAAAGTAACTGTGACAATACTTTTTTCCGGCATTGTACAAATTATATATAAAAATCTATCAGTTTGCTTTGCTACAACTTTGCTCAAAAATCAATAAACGGATTTGGCGCATGAGTCGAGATATTCAGAAAATCCAAATTCATGGTCCGATATTGATGATATTAGAAAGGTATGAAGCTGATACAATAGAAATTATTTTAATGAAAAATAAATGCGCTAGGTGGCGCTAGAGTCGAGTTATTCACAAAATCACTATCTATGCTCCGATTTGAATGAAATTAGGAACTGTAATGGGAGTACGAAGAGAAATACTTTTGCGACGAATGAATCCGCTGAATCCGCTAAGTGGCGTCAAAATCGAGTTAATTAAAAGTTCTGCATTTATAGTCCGATATTGATAATATTGGAAAATTATGTTGCAAATACTTTTGCAGTCCAATTAAATGATATTTGAAACATACGTATGTATTCTGTATACGTATACTATTTTTGTAAAAACAAATTTGAAAATACGTATAAAAGGCCATTAGGTGGCTCTACATATAGGCGAGATTTACAGAGAACCCATATTTAAGGTTCGATTTAGTTCAAATATTATACATAAGTTTTGTACAGCTAAAAACGATCTGTCTCCTTTCACATTTACTGCGACAATGCTGTTTCGAAATTTCAGCGAAGTTTCATTGTTAGCTCTTAAAATCTGCTATAAAGCTGAATCCGCACCTGCTATTTCGGTTTCCCTCACATATAATTTTTTAAACCGGTGGCAACCCTCTCCCAAAGCAAATAAAACTATGTCTAAAACCAGTGTAAAAAATAATAACTATGCAAAATATAGACAATTCCGAGCTGCGAAAAAAAAATTGTGCGGGCAAAAACAAACAGACAAAAAATGATTTCGGCAATCGTCTCGGGCTTATCAGCGTAGACAAGCGACTTCACATAACCCCACAAAAAATGGACCAGCGGTGTTGAATCGCACGATCTTGGAGGCCACGACGCGAGATAATGCACTCACAAAAACATTCCTTCAATAAATTTATTGTTTCGTTGGCAGTTCGGCAAGTAGCACTGTTTGGGTTTAACCAAAGGTCGTCCACATCAACATCCTACAATTCAGGCACCAAAAAGTCATTAACGATGGCTCTATATGACTGTAACATTATGGCTAGCTTGATTTTTGAAGAAATATGAACCAATAATTCCCTATCCCCATAGAGTACACCACACCACAGTGATATTTTGAGGATGTAAGGGCGTCTAAACAATGGCTTGTGGGTTATCAACACTCCAAATGTGACAATTTTGTTTATTAAGTTATCCATTCAACCAAAAGTGAGCTTCATTCGAACCGACCGAATATTAGATGCAGTGCTCGATGCATCGCAGGAGCCGAACTATTATTATGGTAATAAAGTTGCTCAATTTGCAAACGTTGTTCTGGAGTATGTCTGTTTATTATAAAATGACAAACCAAACTGAATATAAATCAATAACAACGGTCAAAAAATTATATATGTATAACCAACTTCGAAAAAAGTATTGACTCGTTGAAAACCACATGTCTAAGAAAAGCACCCCCCATTTCGGTTTCTCTAACATATAACTTGAGTTTTCAAACCGGTGGCAATCCTCTCCCCAAGCAAATAAAACTCTGTCTAAAACCATTCCGGGGTAAAAAATAATATCTATGCAAAATGTCAGCTAATTTCGAGCTGCGGAAAAAAATGTATCGGACACAAAAAAAACAGATTTCCGCTGTCTTTAGATTATTGAAGTTAAATAAGAAAGACAAAATTGTCAAAACTTGTCAATAAAGACCGCAATTTTTTTCGTGATTACAGGAATAAATGTGGCAATGAGTCTAAAATCAGAAAGTATTCGTCCATAAATAAATAAATATGGGTTGACATCAGAAATGATAGAATACCTGTACCAGTTGGCGTCCACATGGGCAATGAATTTGCAAAATCATTCAACGCGGCAGAAAAATGGTAATATTGCTTTTATTAAATTGGAGATGTACTATTTATACAAATTATACATATATATTTTCAAATATTGTTGTAAAGCGGCAAAAACAAGCTGTTGGTCTATAAAAGGCGATTAGAGACTAATCAAAAAACCAAACAAAAACTAGACGCACATCGCACAGAATAGATAAGTTTGTCAATTTGATAATCAAACCAACTCCGCCGTGTGAGGAACTCAAATTAATGTTCGTGCAAAATGTACAGTTAACAAATATTTAATTTTAAAGTTTTGCAAATGATTTATTTAACTCTTAAATATTCAATTTTAGACTCAATATACTCCTAATTAGAATTTAAATGCTATCTTAAATTTAAATACCTTCTTTTAATATTTTCCTTTGTTTATTTTATTATGTAAATAAATATATTATAAACATAAGCAGTTGAACATAAAATAAAAAATATGAAATTTTCCGCTGAATGAATATTAGTGGACATTCACCTCGACCACAATTTGGTACAAGGCATATTTAAAAATAAGCCGCAAAATGTGGAATGCCAAATAAAACATGTAAATAGAAATGCAAATAAAAGCACGAAAAAGGCACTGGCAACTTTTGGGTTTGCTCGCTAAGCTAAATTTAAAAAAAATATTATTTTTTTCTATATACTTTCTTCTCTTGCACTGGCTACTTAAACGGCACGTAAAGTTACAACAAAATGAAGATAGCGTACATGAAGGCATACGTATATAATACTTTTTATATATATATCTCGTTAATAGTACATATGTATCTATGTTATTACATTATTAGGAAAACTTTGAAAATGATTTTATATTAAACTGTAGACACCACATATTAAATCGGGCAAACATTCATCTCTTAAGTGGCGTATTTTACACAAATTATAGTGGACGGCTGAATTCGCCTCCAGCCTATTGAAGGACTCCTAATGCTGGGCCTAAAACTTCAGATCAGTGCGGAGCTAGGCAGGCATTCGGAGTTTGGTAAACGTAGAGTGCAGTAAAAAACGATGAGCATGGAATGTGAATCCAGCTCTTAAGAAATTGGAATATGTGTTCCGCCTCATTTCCACGCAAACTTCGGGTCACAATTTATTTTACTGCATGGAACTCACAGAAATTTCCAAAAAAAAATATTATTTATTTAACAAGCTCTGTATATTTGTACCTTAAATGAATTCGTATTTTTAATACTGAGCGCTATTTTTTAATTGAAAAACATGTGATATTTCTTTTACTTTTACTTGTTTGAATTCTTTTTTTGAAGTAGACATGTTCTGAAATTTTACTAGAAGAGGAAACTACTACTCGCCCATTCGTACAGACTAGAGCAGAATGTTAAGTATTTGCTCTGCTAGTTATAGAAATTCAATACGAAGCTTGAGTAAATTCATCAAACTGGAGTACATATTGCTAGTTTCACTCAAAATAAAATCCATTTCGCAATGGTTTTGTTAAAGTGAAAAATTAAGCAATGACTATAATTAATGAGTTAAGCATTTAGAATGAACTCAATTGCAATGCGGCTTTTGTGTGAGGACAAAGACAATAATAATGGCCGAGGAGCTGTGAAAAATTGCACAGGATATTTACATCAAATGCAGGATACAAGGACGTATAGTCTTTTCAATAGAGTTTGCTTGCTATTTAGTTTCAATATCAGCTACTTTCAAAACTCTGCCAGGTATTCTTTGTTTTCTTTCCGTGCGAAATTTATCGGTCGATAGTGAAATTTATGGTAAGGCTGGTAGTATACTTTATGCAGGAATTTGGGGGGTATGGGATTAGATAAATACATACATAGGTACCTTGTCAAATCTAGTAGGAAGTCTGATGATGAAATGTAGGGGTATCCGAAATTGCAGCTTTAACCTATACCATTTGGTAGCTCAAGAAATTAATACTTAGGCTGATACCTCTCAATTTTACTTGTTTTACTTGACGTATATCCAAGCTAAGTACAGAACAACATGGTGCATTTTTTGAGGGCATATTTATACATTGAGCAGCTACTACCTAGACCGAAACCCACTAACTTCGCTTTCTCACTTAATCTGTTTTCGGAAGTTACCCAGACAATGATTGGATGAATTTAACCAGAACTCACGAGTGCTTTTGTAGTAACATATTACCTCATCAAAGAATCTATCTCAATCTTAAAGGTTTTTGCAGCAACCATTCAACAAAGCCTGGTGTAACCTGGATATTTTCCATAACTTAAAGAGCGCCATTTGCTTCGCTTCTACAGTCAATTCTCGGGAGATTTCAGAACAACGTATCAGAGAAAGATTATTGGGGGAAATCCCCAAGTTGCTCTAACGAGGAGCGGTATGTACTATCACATCTGCGGCCACCAGTTCAATTCCAGGCCGGCGCGTGAAAAATCAAATCGGAGAAAAGGTTTGTGTTAAGCGGTTGCCTCTCAACATAAAACGGCAAACCTACATGTGTGTTTCTCGCATAAATCAGCTGGGATTTGAAGTTGGCGTAAAACTGTCGGTTTCTTCATTTTGAAAACATAAAGACATTGTGTGAGAAGCACGGTCAAGCAACGCGCAATATTATTATTTATATCTAATAGTATACATGGTTTAAATGGATAAATGTTTTGCCATCCCATGCAGAACAAACGTAGATTATTTCACAGGTAATGCTTGAAACACAATACCGGCCAACAGCGAGTTTTGCCAAAGTAGACGACGACGTCAGCAAATTTCGCTCAGTGAAGCAAAACTATAGCAACACCGAAATTAATTGAAAATAGCTATTACTACCGAACCGAAAATTTTCAAGGTCTAAAATAATGAAAATCAAGGAATTTTTAATGATATTAAAAAAACTTCATACATTAGTTAAAATCACACCCATTTCAGTTCATCACACAAACATACAAACATATATTTTTTATAAAAATAACGATAAAATACGTAAATGCCCGAAATTTAATACTTTTATATTGTAATTTAAAAACGCAATATTATTGACATTTCCGCTTAGGTTAGATTAGGTTGGAATGGCTGGAAAGAGAGACCCTGCGCTTAGCCCAATAGTAGGTCCATTGTGATGACATATGTAAACTAAGCTCCCCTATGATGTTGCATCGCTCAGCCGGGAGCAAACCATTTCGTTAACGTAAACAACTTTGAAATTGTTCTTATTTTGATTTCCGATATATCCGCAAAGTTCTGCAGAAATGGTTTGCCCAGTGTGTATATTCGAGATGCGGTGCTCTACACTCTCCTCTTCTTCTTAGCATTTACAGCTGCGACAATAGTCCAGCGCGCTAACCCCAATCTCAACGCATGTGCGCTAATTAGACAGGTGACCTGTAAGGATTATTATAAGAATGGAGACCTCGATCCGATTTAATCTCAGATGTATGGATGTAGGCCTTTCCTAATATGAAGGCCACGTTAGCTTAGCAGTTCCCCTCAAAGGAAGTTTTCTCCTGCCTTCTCCGGAAAGATGGGTACCATTCTTCGCCAGCGCGTCGGCCTTGCAGTTAAGCTCGATGTCTCGGTATTCAGGCACACATATGAGTCGAATTCTATAATGCTGGGTCAACTGGGTCTATATTCTCCTTAGGCCTTTTGACTAGGTTTTGACTGAGTGGTCTCCTGGATAGCCAGCACCTCCGCCTTATACGCACTATAGTAGTCGGGAAGACGGAACGATGACTCAATCTGCAGTTCTAGAGAGGATACTTCTCCAGGTGACATTGTTCCTAAAATTTTCGAATGGTCGGCTGTGCCATGAGTACAAGAGTCAGCCTCTCTGAGCCTTACAGCTCCGGTCACAGAAAATATCGTAATTTACAACAAAGAAAAAAATTGAATTTTGGAAAATTATTTTCTTGATTTCAACAACCGATCAAAAATATTTCTCTTGAATAAATACAACAAAATAACTATTTGTTTAAGTTCCAAAAATTGCGTGACTTTACACCAAAGTGAAAGTAAAATGGAACCGATTTAGGTTTAAGTTGGCGTGACATACAAGACGCTGGATCTAGCCAGTGCCAAAACTAAAGCAGATATGGATAGATTATATCGGTGTAAAACTAAACTGTAGCATTGAATAATTGTCTACTAGATACACTCGTCGATGGAGGAGCAGTCAGATATTTAAAAAAAAATTTCAACAGAAAATATGGGCTTCAAAAAGCATTAAAAGAATGGGTCTAACTCAGAATAAAAATTTTCTTGTGTTTACGATATTCCATACAAAATTCATTTAAATTTTAGGTATCAATTGCGGTTATTGGATTTAGCCGATATACTTGAAACAAGCAAACAAAAAAAAAAAACAGTATATACCCAGCCTACTGTACAAATCTATCGATATGTAGTATGTATGTAAAATACTACCTTCTATCTACATATATAAATAAATAAATAAATAGTTAGAGTTTTTTGTAACTTTGTAGTAATTTTTCCCTTGACTGACTCTACATACTCTTGGGCTATTAGTGTTTTTGCCCCTGTTCTGTAG
Organism: Anomoia purmunda; assembly: GCA_951828415.1. Classification (NCBI taxonomy): domain Eukaryota; kingdom Metazoa; phylum Arthropoda; class Insecta; order Diptera; family Tephritidae; genus Anomoia; species Anomoia purmunda. Next base: position 158,292,742 of record OX639993.1, read on the forward strand.
TTTGTACGTACCTAGCTGATGCTTGCAAGAAAGATACGAAAACTTTGCTTGTTATCAAACTAATGTAACAGATTTTTGTCTGCCGCCAACTTGGCTTCCATTTTTTTTCCACACACAATCACTGCAGTGCAGTTTGCAGAGTGTAGAGTTGTTTGTAGGTAGGGTAGCTATTTAGTTTTTCTAGCGAAAAGTTGGCAACAACCTGCCATCAAACGACCAACCAACTAAACAACCATCTTCTTATCTAGCAATGACATCGCCCGGCATGGCGCTATTGGCCATGGGCGTCTCTAATGAAATCTATGAAACTTCGGGTAGGCAGTGAATGTGAATGCACAACGGTGCAATGGTTAATTAATAGAAAAATGCATTTAAAATTCTGCGAAACAAAAAAAAAACAAAAAAAAGAGGGAGTAAATAATTAAGGTGAGCTGCACCCTTTTTTTACCAATTGCCACAGGTGTTTTTTGCGGAAGTTAGCAACTTGTTTCGAATATTATTCTCAGCGTAGCAAGCAGCGGATGGCTTAAAGCGATTTGCTTTTTAAAATAAATGCGAAATTTAAAATTGAAATGTTAGAAAAAAGCATTTAAGTAGTTTCCAGTTTAATGCATTACTTACGACTATTTATTGGAGATCACACAACTTGGCTCGTCCTCCTCGTCGGCTAGTTGTCTCCAGCTGCTCGTAACGACCTTTTGTCACGACACACATGGGCATCGAGGAGCTCGCGTGCCGTGCCCGCTACTGATGATGCTGCTGCTGCTGTTGCTGCTATTGTCGTTGGCATTGTTGTTGTCGCTCGCCTCAGCCGCTATCACAACCATTGCTAGAGCCACGTTAGCTGCATCCAGTGCCACTGCCATTGCCATTGCCATTTTGCCATTTGGCTTTATTGTCATTGCGCTTAAAGTGGCCAAAATCACGACTAAGCGCCAAGCCAAAGAACAAGAACATGGAGCAGCAATGCATTTCACTAAAAAAAATGTACAATAAACAAAAAAATAAAAAAACACATTAGATATACAAATAAAAACAAATGCATACAAGCTTAATGCTATCATTCCGAGGAAGAGCATGTGAAACGTTGGAAATCCATGCAAAAATGGAAATAAACAAAAATGCGGAAAATAAAAGCGATTTGTAGAACATGGTAGAACAACGCGCAGGAGATGCCCCAAGAATTGTTTTAAGTCAGCGTTCTACGTAGCTTAGATTGGCTGACACACACACACACACATATCTACTTAGGGTAGTATATGTAAAGTTGTTTGTGCATGCACTCTTGTGTTTGCTTGTCTATAGGTTAATTTGAAACCTTACGTAATAATGTTTTTCGATTTTTTTTTGTTTTGTTTTGTTTTATATAAACACATGTTTTGCTTGGAAGTCCTTAATATAACAAGAAGGTGTTTAAATTTGGAGGGGAGATATATGTATATGCACATGTGTAAAAAAATTAAAGAAATGCTATACTGGAAATTTATTGTATAATTTTTTAACAATAAATAATAATAAAAAAAAACAGAAATATAAAAACCAGTCTTTTTCATACAAAAACTATACAAATAAAAATAGCTCCCTGTGGACCTTGTCACTCGACCAAAGAAAACGGGCGACTCACTCATCGAAGGTTAATAGAAATATATGACCAATTGGTAACTAGAATACAAAAAAAATCATTAAATAGTCGAACTTTGCCTGAGAACGTGTTGAGCGCGTGTTAAGCACGCAGTGCCCATATTCGTTTTTGATGCTCAATTTCTGATGTTTGAGAAGTCCAATTTGATTTCGACATTTTGGAAGATATGACTTTTGAACCTTCATTCTGATGTCGTTACAATAGTCAACACAGTTACAATTGACAACTTTGATTGCAAATTCAAATTTAGGTATTCTGAATTCTTGATACAGAGGCAAAAGTTACAGAAATGGTTGCGTGCCAGTAAGGAGGTAACGAGCTATGTAGTTATAACAGGCTGTAAATAAATAAATTTTTTGAAATATAAAAAAGGCGGAATTAAAGTTATATCAGTTTAATAAAGTCGAAACACAAAGAAAGAAACACAAACGCTATAGAAATGGAGTAAAAAGGGGTGTTGGCTGCTAAGAAATCTGCGGGACAGCAGTGACCCATTATCCATGTCCGACTTAGTTTTTATCCAAATCTTCAGCAAAAAAATATATTTATTAAATATTAATTTCTATATTATTTTTCGGCCTGGTTTTTTATTCAGCGATAATATTAATAATATTGATTTGTGTTACCCAACAACAATTAAAAACCACACATTCACTTAAGTAGCGACATACTGTCGTACTTAAATTGTGTTGGTAGAACAATAAGGGAAGTGGTAAAAAGCAGCAGCTGCTTACATGCCGACTGTGGTGCATTGGCTACGCACTTGCCCAGCAAGTCGTAGGTTGTGGGTTCGAGTGCCGGTGGAGTCATGAAAGAAATCTGATGAGGAGATGTGGTGGTCTCCAAAATAGCTATAATTTCTACCACTCCACTCCTGACTGTTGTTGTCTTGTTTCCAATATACTTTTCCTTATACTGGCCTTGAGCTCAAAAATTTTAATTATCGTATATTTATTAAAGTTAATAAATAAAAAACAAAAAAAAAGTATTATTTAAATAATCAGCTGTCAACAGTGCTGCCCATAATTATCTTTCACCACAAGGTGAAGTTTTCTTTGTTACAAAGTTGCCAAGAATGATCGTTACAAGTATTGATTGCAAAATTTTAACAAAATTTATGTTGACAAATTGATGTAACCAAATCGGTATATGGTGAGTACAGCATATGTGACTTGGAGCACTTAGTGCCCATATAAATCTTCATACATATATTTTGTATGGGTAACCATAATTATCTAACTCTTGTTGAGGGTTCTTATGCATTCTAATCTGTTACGCATCATAAAAACTTCAAGTGAACAGTTTATTTCATTCATTTTTAGTTGTGATAATTATATATATTTTTTTTTTTTTTTGAAATGGCAGTAATGATGATGACGATGGAAAGTAATCTGCAATGCACTTCAAGGAAGATAATGCTCAACCCAGGTCAAGATTCGCGCTTCGAAAAATATGCCCACGAGGAAACTGCAGCAGATTTGTAGTCTGATGAAAACATGCTTGATTTGTCAACTTTGTAACTTTTTTAAAGCAATTGTGTAGAAAGCATGTGTAAAAATAGTAGTAGAAAAGAGTAAAAATGGGAGTAGTATCATTAGAAAAATAGTAGTCGAAGTTTAAAGTAGCATTAGTAAAAAGAAAAGAAATTGTAGGAGTAGTATTAGTATTAGTAGTATTAAGTAGTAGTATCAATTAGCAGTTTTAGTGGTAGAGACTAGTAGTAGTAGTAGTTGTAGTAATTAGCAGTAGTAGTTGAAGTAGTGATAGTATTAGTAATTAGAGTAGCAGTATTTAGTAGTTATAGTAATAGTAGTACTAGTCATTGTTAGTACTGGTCGTTCGCAGTAGTAGTAGAAGTTGTAGGAGTAGTAGTAGTAATTAGTAGATGAACAGCTGGCAAGCAAAAAGGCGGGCGACCAAAGTCAAATGCACAAAATCAACTGGCAAAATCGGACAGAAGAAGAGAGTGAATGTATTTTTTTAGTAAAAAAATGAGATTCGAACTGAAATATTAAAAAGCAAGCATATTACATTTTTAATAATAATAGAAATTAAAAATTAAGAATATAATAGTTATGTTCTAGTACTCCATAAATTTACAGGTTTTTACACGAAAGGAAAAGTGTTCGCGTACCTAAATATCCTTTAAATAAGAGCGCATTTTGAAGAGTTGTGTGGAGAATGAAGTTGCAAGATTTTTGCCGAACTTTTTCTTCTAGTTAAATCATAAAAGGTCTCAAGTCATCAGCTGTTGCACAAAATTAAATAAAAAATTGTACGTTACCAAATCGACAGTGAAAAATATTAAGGTACATTTAAATCATTTTTAATCATTTGAACGTAATAAAGTTTGAAGGCGAGCAATCAACTTTTAATTTATTGTCACATGGAAGACTTCGCTTTTTATTTTCAACTTGAAAAGAGAACTGTTTGACGTTTTTGTAGGGATAATATTGCTGTGCGTACTTTTTTATTGTTACTATCTTTTTACTCTTAGTCCAGACAGTAATTTTGCTGTTTAACATTTAACAGGATTTACAGGAATAAAATTATTGGGTTTTTTTAATAAATGTCAGTAACAATTCCGATTAAAAGTTCTTCTTTCAGAGAAGTAGATACCTTCTTTTTTATTGATTTTTAAATATTCGGTTATATACGGTTATATTATATATATTCAGTTATATTGGCATCATTAAATAGGCAAATTTCTTTGATATTTTTATGTTTTTAATACACTTTTTACAAACAAACTGCAAAATCTCCTTCAATGGCTTTGAAAATTCCAAAATTTGTTCTTTTATAGAGGCAACATTGGAAAGTGTTTTAAAAAATGCCAGCGCGAAGCAAATAGTTAGCAAGCTGAGAACAGAACTAGAAAATACGTAGGCAATCAACGTCAATATGCACGGAAAGTTTTGAGTCGAAAAGAGATGCCTTCATATGCATTTTGCAGGGTGTCCTTTTTAGAAAGTATTGTTTTAGGATTAATAGCAAAGCTAATAGAGGCTAAAATGCTTCAAACAGGTATCCAAAAAATTAAGATCGGGGACTGTAACGGATATTACTTTTATTTAAAAAAAACAACTTTTAATCGTTATTTGTTGAGTTTCATTTAAATAAAAAAAATCGTTACATCTTGAGTTTTATATTTCGCTCAGAAAATTATTATTATTTTTTCAGTTAAATTTCTTGTTCAGAAAATAGAATTTAACTTGCGTAAGAATGCCCTCCATAAAATTTAAGTCAAAAATAGTAGCCCTTGTTACAAGGAGTATGTTGATTTAATCCTTGAACAATTCTTCAGCAAATCTCCTAATCCTGATTAAGATTTTGGCAAGACGCTTATGCTGATGAAATATAACCGTCATCTTTGATGCTAATTCGAAGTTTCAAATCCATAAGTTAATTCTACCATAAAGCGATAAATAATGTCAACATTACCATCAGCAATTACAGTTAAGTCAGGGTTTGATTTTTGTATCAACGAATATATTTCGTGAACATTATATATAGTTTGTACTGAAATAAGATGTGGTTTTAAAAAGCTTAAATTTCCATACAAAATACATTGCTGGCCACCGAGGGTCCAAGTCACTCTAAGAATTAGTTGTAAAGCTATGGATAAAGTAGTGTGTGCTTTAGTTCTAGGTCACCGTTAAATTAAATTCAACAGTTCTTAAACAAATGGAATACTAGTTTGCGGTAAAAAAAAGCTCCAGTATCCAATACATCCAACACATATAAAATAAGTTTTCTGAGCTGGAAAACCCTCATAGCTTCTTTTATTTTATTTAATGTTCCCTAAACCGAAGAGGAAGACTTCAACAGCCACAAAACAAAAAAAATTGATGAAATGGATAAACTTGCATCCAGAAGCAGGATTAAGCTTACACAAATTATAAATATTGTATAATATGGGGAAGTTCGAATAAAGGTGATTGTACTTACTTAAGGCAATCAATTGGGCGGGACTGGACTTAAAAACCAAAATCAGAATCTGTGTTCAAACTTGTATGCTTAGAAAAAGGCTTAAATTTCGTTAATCAAATTCAAGTGGATTTTTCTTCGCGAAAAGAGAGGAAAATGAAAAATATTTAATATTTAAATGAAAAATATTTCAGTTTTTAAACATGTAAAAAATTATTACGAAAAATGAGATTTTATCTTATTACCTCTATTAAATTAGTTTCGATTTTTATAGGGTCTCATTGTTGCCGGTGATTATTTAAAGGTTAAGTAAATTTAAACAAGCTTGCTTTTGACATGTCTCTTGACCCACCCCATCCTCAGCTAAACAGTCTAAACCATACTAACTACCCTGATAATTTGCACGCTTCATCTGCCAATACTTGAGTTTGGCGAGACATTTTTATGTTTTTGAAACATTTCAAATGCACTCCTGCGTTTTGTTGGGCAAATTGCAATAACTTCCGCTGATTATCGTAGCCATAGTCAATTTTTGCACTCAAACAATTGTAACCGAACCCAATGAAATTTACAATTCGCAAAATTGTATTTATCTATCAATTTTGGTAGCGTTTTTTATTCATAAGCAATGAAGCGGAACCGTTACAAGTTGAAAATAATTGAGAGGTAGAGTAGAGAAAAGCGACGCAGTCAGTCTCAAGTTGTCAACTCATAGTCAAAAAAGTAAAATTCTTACCTACACAGCAAACGGCGCTCCGTTATGAAAACAATTTCAGTGCTTTTCTTAAAGACCTACGCTTGTCCTATTGAAACTGCTAGGAGTGGGTTGTATAACCGTACGAATGTTTTATATGCATTTAGCTTTCATTATATTCACTTCATCAGCAGTCAACGAAATTTGGTATCGCATGGCAGGCAGCATATTTGTCGCTACTACTATGCTTATTATTTGATTTCTTTTGATGTCTTTCAACAAACTATAGACTGCGATTTGCAGCGATTTCAGAATCATGGGGTACATTCGGGCATTCAACAAGCGGGCAGGTTCATAAGTTTTAGCAAATTTTAATAATAAAATATTCTACTCAACCACAAGAGAAGTCATTAAATTACACAGTCAAACAAATTTAAATCTTTTTTTTTTTGCAACAAAATAACTATGGTATTTTTTTTGAAAGTGAACATCGTAATATCATTTTTGCCGAAAAAACTTACAGTGCAGCACGTCTGATTTGTTTATCTGGTTAATTTATTTATTTATATTATTTTACATTTGCTTAGGCATCTAAGCTTTAATTCTTCAAATTTTTGAACCTGTGGTACAAAGGCCGAATAAAAAAAAAACTCCGAGGCGTACCACTATAGGTTTGTTCTGAAAAAATGGTCATTACGAAAAAAAAAAAAATTCGGAAGAGAGGAAACACGTTTATAGTAGTTATTGGGCCCGTTTTAATGTAACCGAGTTGGGAAAAAATACTCCAGTTCGGATAAAATTTCATTTAGTTACAAAAGCAACCCTGTTAGCAGCTTTCATGAAGTATGAGGTTGGTTTAGTGCTATTTACAAGTGGAAAATAGCAGTGATAGCACACTTTTTGTTGATTTAGTTATATATTTAAAATTACTATATGTATAAATAAAAACAGATTTGGTGTTAAATTGAAATTTCCCCATGTATTTTATTAGGGCTAATTCACAATAGCGCAGTTTTTTCACTTCCCAGCACTACATCGCTGATATCATTTTACCGAGTTGGGTCAATTCGCATATTTTTCAGAGTTTGTGTTGTTGCTTTACTTGCAATTCATTATCTTACCTAGTGTTCTTTTCCAACAAAGAAACGGACCTATTTTTTAATATTACTTCCCTTAATATTCCACCATAAAACAATGCCAAAAAAATAACCCTTTCAAAAACAATCAATTGATGCTGAACCGCGCCCAGGATGACTATTCGAGGTCAGTGCGGATGAAAATAGCAAATTTTTGAAGAAGGCAAAATCAGCAGACGGATCGTTAAATATTTAAGATTTCGCAAATATGTCTGGGCCTTCAAATAAAATATTGCTTAGAATCAGAAATAAACATTTGGGTATAAATAAGTTCAGTGCAAGGTGGATCCTAAAACCTTTTCAGTTGCAAAGAATAAGAAGGAGTTAAATGCTTTATTCGCTTGTTAATTCCTTTTGAGGGCCCACATAATGAGTCCAAATATTCTAAGTTTTTTCTATTCCAAGCTCTTAAGCTCAAATTTTGTTCGAAGTTCAACAAAGAGAATGAAAATTCACTTAAGAAAATTATGGATATTATCATATATTATATGAAGAGTTGCCACCTGTTGAAAAACTTATAGTCAATTAAATATATAAGTTAAATCATACATTGCTTTATAACGACGGTTATCAAGGTTACCATAGAACTAAAAAGTTTTAAGGAAGCGTATTTCCAAAAATAATTTGATGAGGGTTGCCAACTGTTTCAAAATCAGTCAAAATTATAATAAGTTAAATCAAATGCAACTAATATTATATGCAAGACTCAATAAAGCTTAATTTTCCAAATACTTTTAGAGAAGGTTGCCACCTGTTATAAATTAAATAAAAAAATTAACGACATTTTACAATATGAGTGCCAAACAACAGATTTTAGAATTTAATTTCATAGATAATTCTGGAGAGGGTTGCCTCCTGCTTAAAAAAAATACTTAAAATTATAAAAAGTGAAATCAAATACATATTTAAAGATGAGTTTCAAACAAAAAAATTTGAAAAGAAAGATTTATTTTGAAAATACTTTGGAGCTAATAATTATGAAAATATATTTATGGAGTGTTGCCACGTGTTTAAAAACATGAATTTGATTCTATTTGTAAGCTTATTGCAATACATATAACAGTATTACTCTGAAACGAAAGAGTTTATATGAAAATATGTTTGATGAGGGTTGCTACCCCTTAAAGACAATTGATTCAATCTAATTGCTAAGGTAAAGGAAATTTTACTATACTGGTGTCCAACGAAAAACGTTTAAGGAAGCTTGTTTAGAGAAATATATTCGTGGAGTATTAAATTTAAATTCTACTAAAATTTATAAGACAAATGGAGCGTTACAACTAATTACCGACCTCAATTTTTAATGTTTTCTCACTGTTTGGAAATTAAATACAAATAAGGTTAATTTTAGTGTACATACATATATTTGCATAAACTTTTTTGAAGGCTCTTCATAAAAGAGTTGCCACTTTTTCAAAACTGAACCAAGTTTTCTTAATATAAATTCTAACAAACATTTATAATAATGTGGAAGTTTGCTCGTGAATATGTTCGATGGATTTTTATAAAAGTTTAAAGGGTTTTCATCTATTTAAAAAGATAAATTCATTTAAACACATGTAACAAATATTGCAATATGGGTATTAAACGAAAGGAGTTTAATAAAGCTTCATTTCCAAAATGTTTCGTAAAAAGATTGCCATCCCCTTAACGCTTACTTTATTTAAATTAACGGTTATATTACAATATGAGTGTCAAACTAGAAAAAAAATATGTGAACACTAAATTTAAAAATTCTTTTTGGGAAAGGTTTAAAAAATCAATTAAAATTATAATAAGTTAAATAAAATATTGAATTATGGGTCTTACACGAAGGAGTTTTAAGAAAGCTTTATTTTCAAAAAAAATAAAAAATACCTTGCAGGGGCTACAACCTACTTTAAAAAGTAAATAAAATTAGAAATTAAGTTAAAGGAAAGGCATGAGATTCAAAGATACGAAATATTAAAATAGAATAAATTAGAAAGGAAAACTGGTCACCTCGTCGAGGACAAGGTGCATGCCGAATTGGGCTTTTTGAGCTTCTGTCGGGTTTCTCTAGTATCATTGTATTTGCTGGAATAAATTGGGTCCCGAAACTTTCTTGTTCCTGGGGTATTCAACAACTAAATTAAACACTCGAGAATAAATTGAAAAAATTAAAAAAAAAAATCAAGCTCCATTTGTCAAACCTGCGGCGGACAGTGTAACACAAATGAAAATCTTTTGTAGTCTGATGTACGAAAGCTATCACGATATCACGATTCAAACGAGAGTGAAGCCAACGTTGTGATAAAAAAAAACGTCGAAAAGTGTTTATCCCAAAGTTGAACCATCGTTTTTTTAAGCACAGAGCACATTTACTATAATTTTGTGTTATGAAATTGAAATTAATTCAATAAAAAATTCTGAACAAACTTAAAAAATTCTTTTGAATTTAGTTATAAATGAGAGGTGTTCTACTGATCTATGTACAATTCCTTCTATTTTTATTTTTTACCGCTCTTTATACTAAACTCATCTACTGTGCGTCGTCCGAGATCACCGCGATCAAAAGAAATCAAAGATCTCGGTTGCCAAGGCTGGAAATGCTGTTTTTTCTTAGCTATACCATACCCCCAAATTGCCCTACTTCGACCAAAGCGACTGATAATTGTTGTTCAAATTAAACTCTGATTAACGATGAAAATAAATTTATCAGCTGTTTTGGGACAGTTTTATATATTTTTTTTTATTACAAATGTAAATACAAATTGATCTCAGGGGAGATTTTAGAAACTTTTGGACTTCGCTAGCTTTAACAACAGGGTCTAATGTTTTGCTTATCTTTCCCTGTCTGTTTCATCTCACGGGTGGTCGAACTCTTATCATCATATTTTCTGCACCTTCAATAATGTCCAGAAGACTTCTAGCGATGGAAATGCATGTCTTCAAGTTATAGTCTATAAAACCGCAAACGTACTAGTTTAAAAGAAATTGCTTAAAGGACGGTGGGCTAGCGGCAACTATTTATATTTGTAATCACGCCGGTTAATCGCATTGCTCAGTGGCTTTGACGCAAACAATAATAACCGAATAGTTATAAAAGCCATTCAGAGCTCAGTGATAAAACTTTAATGTAATGAGTAACAATTTGTGGTCCATTAAGGCTTACAAAAAAAAAGTAATACCCACTTAAAGCACCAAATGAAAAACTACAAAAATCGCTCGTAAAAAAAGCTTAAAATCGAACACCTCTTAAGCGATATACAAGACTGTGACTTTCAGATATCAAGCAGCTTAACCTACCACAACGCCAAGGACCACACACGCACACTCACACCAATAATGACGCTTGGTCATAACAAATTGTCATATAATGTGCTAGAACTTTATTTGCAGCACCTCGTCAAATGAAATGAACAGCATTTTTTTATAGCAAACTGCTGCACTTGAATGCTTTTTGTTTTGTTTTTTTTTCTGCTTGCTTTTGTCTTGCTTTATTGATTTTGTTTATATTTGATATGATTTTAATATTTTCAGCTGCACAAGCCAGCAATACTAAACTGCCGCAATACTGAAATTCCACGCCATAAATTTTATGTATATGAATTTTTCATGAGCTTTTGGTGACTTCGCTGGTCAATCGGTTGTCCACAATCAACCGCCACGCTGTGCGCATTTTTGTTTTTTTTTTTAAGGCGCAACGGTTCACTTGCCCACACATAACAACACCCTGTCCTTAAACGCCTTGTTTGCGATTGGGGATCGGCTACAGCGCGTCACTCATCATATGCGACACTATCAGCTGCCGCCGTTACCGCAACGCCACATTGCCACATCACCACATCTCCACATCGCTGCGTCACTAGCAACTTTGGTAACAAAACGTAAGGTACATTGACTTTTGAGCCGTCACTATCAGTACGAGTGGTATTACTATCGCTGCGCCGACATCGGCATCGTCATCGTCATCGCCATCGACATCGCCATCGCCATCAGCGTCCGCATCATTGCCAGTCACATCCGCCAGCGCACCGTCAACGGTTGTGCCATCACCTTCGCCTATCGCTATCGTCCACCATTCACTGTCATTTGGTCATAATCTGTTTGGCCGATTGTGGCAGCGGCAAAAGGGCTCCTACACAGCTATAGCCAAAGTTGTTGTTTTGCTGCGGTAGTGGTTGTTATTGTTGTTGTTGTTGCTTGCCATTACGTTTTTGTCTTTTCTGCGGCATGTCGCTTGTAATATCGCATATTTTATGCGTCGCCTTCTTAGCTTTGGCTACCGCAACGGTCGCGGTCATGGTGGCGGCTGCCGCGTCGCCTTTTAGCAGTGCGATTTAATTGAATTGATTATTTTCACTCCTGTGGTGCGATGATGCGCTTTGCTGTAGTTACTGTTGCCTCCACAGAGACAGCCACCAGCATCGACACCATAGTGGCCAACACCGTCACCGTCACCGCCACCATTACCATCGCCATCATCATCACTGTAGACGCCGCGCGACGCGTTTTGGTGATTTTCATTTTTAAAGTTTAAATGTCCCAGGGGCATCGATTGTTGCTGGGCCAACGCAAGTTGTTATACCTAAAAAGAAGGAAAGTAAATTTAAAAAAAAATAAAACACATAAGAATGTGGCAGTACACTTGGCAAGTGACCAACCAACTGATAAATGCTGTTGTTTAGCTTGTTGCCAGTTTGATCACTTGACTTGTCGGCATTGCCCCTAAATCGCAGTTTGTTGGAAGTTGCGCCTGCGTGTGGCCCTTCCTGTGAGTACGCTGCGTACAAGAGGCGTTGAAATGAAAAAGTGCGTCGACATTTACGCGAAAACTTGCTAGTTAATGTCTGTCCACTACTCGCCATGAGTGCGTGTTCAGTTACGATTAACATGAAATTGCGGCGGCACTACGCCACTCATATTGCCATTGATATGGTGACGATGAGTTAGGTATCTGAATAAAAAGAGACACATTAAAAGCACGCGCTGAAGCGTTTAAGTACCGACGGAAGCGCAGTTCGAACTAAGTGCAAAGTGCAAGTCGGATGTGTTTGTTATTGTTAAATATTTCATTTGGAAAGTGGAGATTTTTTTCTTGCACTTACAATATGCAAATATTTTTTGGTTAGTAGTGTTGACACAAAAAAGTTACTGTTTTCCAAGCGTATCATAAAATTAGCTATATTTTATGAATTGCAGTATTTTATGGTTATATGTATATGCCAATTTTATTCAAACTAGCTGCATCGGTCCGTTGCGCTATAATTTTTTTTTACCAATTATGCTTCGACCTTCATAAATGGCATAAACGGATTAATCGTTCTTACCCAAACGTCATTAATTTTCATTAAAATTGAAAATATGCATTTATTATATGTTGGCCTAATTTATTTAAATCGACAATATTAATTTTAGAGCTCAAGGCAGGAGCGGTAGAAATCATATATATAATTAAATATAAATAATTGGTAAGGATGAGGTATGGCCCTAAACGCAACAGCTGCTAACACACGGAGATGTGGTGATCTCCGAAATTGCTATAATTTCTAAAACTTCAAAATACTATTCTTAAAATGGCCTTGAACTCAAAAATTAATACTGTCAATTCAAAGTTGAAAATTCAAAAAAAATAATCTACAACTAAAAATAGTAAACGGCTACGTTGATGTCGTAGAAAAAAAAATTATTCAAAAGAAAATAATTCTAAACCATTATTATTATTTATTTTTTCATTTAATATTTTGAAAAACTATACCTTAGGAAAACAGACATTCCTGCATTTTACATTGCATTCCCTGTATCGCCTTCGGCCATTTTTTGAAAGAAATTTTTAATTTACAGACACGACCTTTCTACAGTTATATTAGAGTATAGAACGTGATACAAAAAATAGTTTTCGAATTTTTTGTTTATTAAAAGCAAATTATTGACATTTCGCTAGATGTAAACAGTTGGTAAAGCTTCGACCTATCGGATGTTCGTAGGAGAGGATAGTTTCCATTACATATTGGGAATTAAGTATTTATAAAATCGCGGATTTCGTATCAATCGAAAACTTCTCAATGAAAAGCTATGTTTTAAAGATTAACTCAAATATTTTTCATACAACTTTTCAAAGCATAGTCGAAGAAGTTCGAAAAGAAAAGTTTTATCGTAGTTTTTTTTTAAATTTCGAGATTAGTTTCGGCATTTTGCTAGTCATAATTTCATTAAGTTAAACTAAAAAAATTTTTCCAACTAAATGTTTTTTAATATACAATATTTAAATGGTCGGCCGGCATAGCCAAGTGCAAGTGTGTAGCGTGTGCGCGCTTCATTCAATGGACCCCACTTTTACTATTAATGTATTAAGTGTAATTTTTCTTAGTGCTGCAAAAGAGTTAAACAATAATAATTTTGTGCGAAATGCATAGGAATGCGAGATCAACATCAGCACTAAAAGCACAGCTGATAAGCAGTGCCATGTTGCAATTTTAGTCTTTTTCGCTAAATAAATATTGTAGAGATCCTAGGTGTTTATGGTGAATAGAGACTTGGAGACATCAGCCTTAAAAAACAAGTTCCACACCTAGCAATAAGTTCAGTTCAATGTGCATTGATTGTTGTAAAGCGTTGCCACTAGAGTTGCAACAACGCGCGCGGTATTAGTTGCCTGCTAAAAACAAAACGCCTTGGCTCTTAGTTGCTTGAGTTCATTAATTGCTTGACGAAAAGCAAAACATTGCCATACAATTTTTGGTTAAATTAAAAAAAAAGTGTTTTTGCTTCACTGAAAAATATAGAATTTAACGAAATTGTGATTTAAAATATGCAAAGCGAGTACTTGCTAAAATGAAAAATTTAAATAGTTGCAGTAACTACTCTTGTATGTTAAAAATAAAAAAAAATAATAATAAATAACTGAAAAGGTGTTTACGTTGGAATATAAAGCTCTTCCTGTATGTCTCTACAATTTATCATTACCATTTGTATTTCATTTAGTACTGAACATCCGCACCCTATTCAGGTGGTTATATAAATCAGGGCAGTATTTCAGATATACTGATTTCACTTACTTCATTAATTAATTTGTATTTAATTTCACAAAGGGTTGGCAACCACTCAACATTTTTTTGAGGCTAAGCTTTCCTTATCCTCTTTCCGTTCATATTTGTTTAATGGTTCATTTTTTTATAGTTTTCATTGAATTCAAATATATTTTAAACAAGTGGCATCCCTCGAACAAATATTTCTGAAACAAAGCTCTCTTAATTATTTTTCATTCGACGCCAGTATGGAACAATTTCACTTACTTAACTAATTAAATTAAAATAACCTTCGAAAAAAGGTTGCCACCTTATAAACAAATTCTTTTCGTACCACCACTGCTATATTTCAACATAAACAGGTAGCAACCTTTTTTTAAAAATATTTTGAAAATTTAGCTTCCGTTTGATAAGCATTTTGTAATATTTGATGTCGCGATTACTTTAATTGAATTTAAGCTTTTAAAAGATGGCAACTCCCTCTGAAAACTACTTATTTAGGAACGCATATGTAAAACGTAATGTGCGCCTAAAGCGTCACCTGTTGAGAATTTTTTGACCTTTCTGCTTTCCTAAACCTTCTAGTAGCGATTACGAACAACCCGCAGAAAAAAGTATTCAATTTGGCTCAGTCGTTTTCAAGTTTAAAGTATGCGAATAAACCACGATCTATTTTTATCGCATATACTAGAAAAAAAAACCGGCTGACGTTGCCCTGCCAATTTATTAGTTGCCGTTTGCAAATGTAACCACGAGGCAACCCTCTCTTAAATATAGGTATGTACATTGTTTTATATTTTATACCCTTGTGTACAATTTAATTAAATTTGATTTTTAAAAAAGATGGCTTTCCTCTTCAGAATATACCTATAAACTTCCCCCAGCGAAACAGTGGTTTGACAGCCATGTTTTACAATTTCATATAACTTGTGTATAAATGAAATAAATTCGGCTTTTACAGTAGGTGGCAGCCCTCTTTAAAATTTAGCTGGCTACAAAACCTCTTCTAATGAAAATGAACCCTTTGACGTCCACGTTTTATTATTTCATATTTGTACGTAACTCGTGTCTAATTTAATTTAATTCGGCTTTCAAACAGGTGGCAACCCTCCTATACCTCGCTAAGAATCTTCTTGCTGGCACGAATCGTTGCCACCCTTATTTTGATAGTTTATATAACTAAGGAATAATTTAATCAAATTCGACTTTTCAAACAGGTGGCAACGCTTTCAAAAATATTGGTATGAATATTCTTCTCGGCGGAGGGAAGGGAACCGTTTGTTTTGATATTTCATATAACATGTGTAAAATTTAAATTAAATTCCACTTTTCAAACAGTTGGCAACGTTCATAAAAGTTAGATATGAATCATCCTTCGGATACTAACTACTTGACACCCATATTTTAATATTTCATATTACTAGTGTATATTTTACATAAATTCGAATTTTCAAACAGGTGGCAACTCTCTCCCAAGTACAAAAAATATACATAAATTTCGACATATTCGCATACCTAATATATGAAAACTCACAAAATCATAAAAATCGGCCAAGACGTTTCGTAAGAATTCAACCACAAAAACCGTGATACGAGATTCTTATATATAAGATATAGATATGGGTGTTATTCATCAGAGATACTCATGAATGAGCTTAAAAATAAGGGCAAAAAACAGCAGGTTTATGAAATCTACTTTTTAACAAAAATAATTTTCTTAAAGGAAAATTAAGCAAATCGAAAAATTTTCAAACAATTCTGTGGTCCAACGACTGCTTAAGTCGAGATAATATTTTAACTAACTTTGATGAAAATGATAGATTAATCTACTAACATATAATAAAAAAAAACGAGAGAAAACCGCGTCAAATGTAATCAAAACTGAAATATCAACGAATTACATCGAATTTCTTAAGCTTAAGGCCAGTTTTCGATTTGGAAGAACTTACAAAAGCAACAACAGTCAAAGCGGTTTATCTTGATACAGGTTACTTGCCTTGCTTGCCGAAAGTCATGGGTACGAGTCCTGCTCAAGCCTAGAAAAAAGAAGTCTAATACGAAGTTTCGAAATATCCGTTATAACTTCTCCGCTTTGACTCTTGTTGCGCTTTTCAATTTCTTCCAAATTAAAATTCTGGACTTAAATAAGTTAAGATAGTTGTTATTGATTATTTCTTTTAAAAAATTTATTTCCTTATTTTAAATAACACTTTGTTATCCGTGTTGCTGTATTTTTTTCTATATACAGAAAATTAATTATAAGTTTTTAAATCCAATAATGAATTGAGCTAAATTATACCCCCCAAAAATCTAATTCAATGTTCGCAGCTTTTTAATTCTATTTAGTATAGATTTTGTAATAAACGCCATTGAAAACAACATCTTTAAAGCGTAGAAAATGTGATTAATAGTATAATTTTTTAAATGTCGTAAAACCCCAGTAGACATCTACTGAATGCACGCGGAAGTCTAAAATCCCACTTCAAAATATTCTGCTCTTCCTCCTTTCCCAGATGCGAAACAAAAAGTTTACATTCAGTAAAGAACCTAAAGATTGAAGATACAGAAGTGAATAAATTTCGAAACGTGCTTAGAATTTCAATATTCATAACAAGATCCCACCACCACCACCACCAATGACACAATACAAATGACTCAGTCATCAAACAAGCAGTAGAGTCGTCAATTCGCGGGCATTTTTTCCAATACAACTTTACAACACCAGCGCGGTTTGCCTGGCCTGCCGTAGCAGCGCGAGGGAATCGCATCACCGGCTTTAAGTTGCAGCAATCTGACCGTCATGGCATGACATAAATAAATTTGAATTTATAAATAAATATTTTAGATACGAGAATTCGCCACTGTAAACAAAACCAAAAAAAAAAGAGAAGCAGACGGGTAGACGGACACTTGGAGGGCCTCAAGAGAACGGATCAACTTACGTACTTATAAGTAACAAAGTGTCGCACATTTTCAGGCTGCATTAAAATTCAAATTCTCTGTTTCATTGCGGGAGCAAGCTACCGCGTCAATTTCATTCTACTGCCTGCCACCAACCGAACCTTCCAAAACATCAGCTCGTGTACTAGGTGTATCTTCCTTGTAGGTGTCGGTGTAAATCACATCGCCAGCGCAGATATGACAAACTGCTCAATTTCTTGGCATACATAAATAATCGAATATATGTATATATATATTATATATATATATATTGGAATTTTAGCTGGCCCAGTCATTCATTACCAACCCAGCCCAATCGCCCCACCCATCCAATCCAACCATTACCAAAGCATTGCCCATTGCTGTCCTCTTGTGCTGCTTGTTTTTGATCGAGTGTTGATGCCATATACGATAATTGATTTTATCTTGTTGTTTTTGTTTTTGTTGCGAATCAGTTACAATTATATGCATACATATTTATATATATGTATATGTATATAATACATAGAACAGTCCATCACTCGGTCTGGCTGTGGCTTAGGTTGCTTCATCAAATTAAACAAATCTTGGTAATAGAATCATTAATCAATTTTAAATAAGTAGCGGCTTGTGGTTTTGATTTTGTCTGTGGGTCCATAGAAATACCGCTTACAATGTAAGGAAGTAGATATATAAACATATGTACTTGTTGCTCAATGAATCAATAAATGGTATAAATAAATTGGAAAATGAAATGTGCCACTTGGGCAAAGTTATCTACAGTTAAGGCAATTACATTCTTGGTTTGGGCAACGCCGGATTTCTTGTTTTTTTTTTGTTTTTTGCCCACCTGTGCGCATTTTGTGACAGGAAACAATTTATTTGTATTAAGCGGTTATGGTTTGGCTCAAATAATTTATATCGAATGCAATGGGGATTTTTTCGGGGTGTTAAATATTGGCTTAAGCTGTGAGAATTTTAACGAACGAATGGAAAATTATGCTTAAATTATATGCCGTTGGTGGTGTATAGCAGTTAATGAGTGAAAATATTATATAGTATACTAGCTGACCCGGCGAACTTCGTGCCGCCCAATTTTTATTTGAAATAGTTAAAACGCTTTTTGAACTTAAATATTTTTGGCGAAGTTCGTTCTTTGTTTTGTTGTGTAGCGTGTAAACAAATAAAGAAGATGGCTCTCCAACACGCTAACATGCCACATACATACCTACATATGTATGTACATATGAAACTGTAAAATTTTGAACTTAAACGATAAATCGGTTTGAATCATTCGAATTCTCAGAATGAACATTTCCTCACTTTTAGATTTGCTGTGTTGTAGTAAACTATTCACTACAGTGAAATTATTTTTTATGAATAAAGACGGAAACCTTATATATCTGGTATAAATATCCACGGGATTGAGATTTGAACTTGAGGTCAAAATTTTTAAAATTATAGATGAAAATTTTCGTAGAGTTGATAATAAACACAAATTTTCATAAAATAGTTCATTTTTGATTTTATATTCAAGTTTTTAACAAATAAGTTAATTACAAAATTGTTAGTTGATAACATGTAACATTTAATTTTATAATCTTAGGATAGATAATTCTTAATTTTTAATAGTAGTATTTATTTTTTTGAATTATAAACATTTTAATTTAACTTAGCACTAATCGGTGCACAATATTTTTGGTTAACCTGTCTCGAGCTAAGACAAATAGATTTGATGGTTTCCCCACACGTGAGCATGCAACATATAATTGCCCTTGGGAAAAACATGGATTATCCAAATCTAACCCACAAATGGACATTGTTTGGCCTTGAGACTTATTTATGGACATGGCAAAAGCTAAACGAATAGGAAACTGTAGTCTTCTGAATGGTATCGTAGATTCTGACGGTATCATTGGAATACGGGGCAACAGGACCACTTCTCCTTTAAGCTTTCCAGTCAAAATGGTTGCTTCAAGAATATTCCCTGTTAACTTTTTGATGACCAAACGTGTACCGTTGCATAACCGAGGTGGATTCAAATTAAGCAGAAGAATAATAATTGAACCAATCTTCAACCGAAGAATATGTGGTGGCATTCCGGGTATATCTAGAGAGTTTAAAAATTCAGTTGGAAAATTTACACTTTCATTTTCATCAACAACAGTATCGATTGATTTAAAAGACATCAGATCACCTGGCAACAACTGTTGTATCTGGAAGTTAATTTCGTCAACATCAACATTTTTGGCTGCCATAATAGCCCGCACACTGAGCCAGTTATGATCTAAATAATTATTTTGTATATCCGGGAAAATACTTTCAATTAATTCAATTTTTGTGTGAACAACAGTGCAGAAATTGTCTGGCAGTTTAATGCATTGCGTGTTTGGTTGCCGTTCTATTGTACCGTTCCCAATATCTATCAATTGTTCCGAAAATATATGTGCTAATGGATCATTTAGTAAATGTACGCGCATGTTTATAGTCAATCGAAGTGTTTTAACATTTCTCCATAAAAATGATTGTTTTAAACATGCGTTAATCTCATCGGCGAAAGTAGAGCGAGGTATGACCGGCAACGTCTGTCGGAAATCACCAGATAGCAATATGACAGCACCTCCAAAAAGTTTATCATTGCCGTTCAAATCTTGCATAGTTCGGTGCAATGCCTCGAGTGAATATTTGTGAGCCATTGTGCACTCATCCAAAATAATGATTGAACTTCTTTGCAACACTGCAGCTATTGTGCTATTTTTTTTATGTTACATATTGCGTTTGGGTTGCTATGAATTTGTAATGGCAACTTGAATGCTGAATGTGCCGTTCGCCCACCATCTAGCATAGTAGCAGTAGTATTATTCTTCTGCGTAATTTGAATCCACCTCGGTTATGCAACGGTACACGTTTGGTCATCAAAAAGTTAACAGGGAATATTCTTGAAGCAACCATTTTGACTGGAAAGCTTAAAGGAGAAGTGGTCCTGTTGCCCCGTATTCCAATGATACCGTCAGAATCTACGATACCATTCAGAAGACTACAGTTTCCTATTCGTTTAGCTTTTGCCATGTCCATAAATAAGTCTCAAGGCCAAACAATGTCCATTTGTGGGTTAGATTTGGATAATCCATGTTTTTCCCATGGGCAATTATATGTTGCATGCTCACGTGTGGGGAAACCATCAAATCTATTTGTCTTAGCTCGAGACAGGTTAACCAAAAATATTGTGCACCGATTAGTGCTAAGTTAAATTAAAATGTTTATAATTCAAAAAAATAAATACTACTATTAAAAATTAAGAATTATCTATCCTAAGATTATAAAATTAAATGTTACATGTTATCAACTAACAATTTTGTAATTAACTTATTTGTTAAAAACTTGAATATAAAATCAAAAATGAACTATTTTATGAAAATTTGTGTTTATTATCAACTCTACGAAAATTTTCATCTATAATTTTAAAAATTTTGACCTCAAGTTCAAATCTCAATCCCGTGGATTTTTATACCAGATATATAAGGTTTCCGTCTTTATTCATAAAAAATAATTTCACTGTAGTGAATAGTTTACTACAACACAGCAAATCTAAAAGTGAGGAAATGTTCATTCTGAGAATTCGAATGATTCAAACCGATTTATCGTTTAAGTTCAAAATTTTACAGTTTCATATGTACATACATATGTAGGTATGTATGTGGCATGTTAGCGTGTTGGAGAGCCATCTTCTTTATTTGTTTACACGCTACACAACAAAACAAAGAACGAACTTCGCCAAAAATATTTAAGTTCAAAAAGCGTTTTAACTATTTCAAATAAAAATTGGGCGGGACGAAGTTCGCCAGGTCAGCTAGTATAGCTCTAAATTTAACTCCAAATGTACATTTAGCCATACAAAATTCTATACCTAAATGCAACTACTAAATGAAATTTTTTTTTGAATTTAGGAAATACATGCAGAAATCAACTCTGCAATTTCCTAAATTCCTCTGAAATCTCCCAAATTCGAGGAAGATTTACTGGAAAAGAGTGACAGCATTGCTTATTTGTCTGACCATACATACATAACTTTATTTATTTCACGGATTGTATGTGATTTTTTCTTAAATTTGGAATATTGGAAGTCATAGACTCGTATAACTTTACCACAAATAATATAAACTTCAAACAACGCATTTTTATTTAATGTTTTTAGCAAGTGGCAGCTTTTGTTATGACAGCCTAAAGCCATGAACATTTACTGTTGAAATTGATAAAACACCGCCAGCTGCTAGAATCATAATAACTGTAGCGCCATCTACTGTAGCGCACTTACTCATACCGCTGTTAGCGCCACCAACTGGTGGATAGCTCTTTGCTAATAATAAACAAATAATTTGCAATAAATAAATAATGCGACTATAAGGAGAGTTATAAACTATCCTATCTTTCAAGTTGGACCAAACTGCACACAGTGTTAAAAATTTCATTAAAATCGGTTCAGTAGTTTAGGAGTCCATCGAAATCAAACAACGTGACACGTGATTTTTATATATTAAGATATATGTATATAATACATAGAACAGTCCATCACTCGGTCTGGCTGTGGCTTAGGTTGCTTCATCAAATTAAACAAATCTTGGTAATAGAATCATTAATCAATTTTAAATAAGTAGCGGCTTGTGGTTTTGATTTTGTCTGTGGGTCCATAGAAATACCGCTTACAATGTAAGGAAGTAGATATATAAACATTTAGCAGGAGGTAATAACAAATAACTAACAGCTATCTATGTACTTGTTGCTCAATGAATCAATAAATGGTATAAATAAATTGGAAAATGAAATGTGCCACTTGGGCAAAGTTATCTACAGTTAAGGCAATTACATTCTTGGTTTGGGCAACGCCGGATTTCTTGTTTTTTTTTGTTTTTTGCCCACCTGTGCGCATTTTGTGACAGGAAACAATTTATTTGTATTAAGCGGTTATGGTTTGGCTCAAATGATTTATATCGAATGCAATGAGGATTTTTTCGGGGTGTTAAATATTGGCTTAAGCTGTGAGAATTTTAACGAACGAATGGAAAATTAGGCTTAAATTCTATGCCGCTGTAGGTGTATAGCAGTTAATGAGTGAAAATATTATATGGTATATAAAGTAAAGGAATAATATTTTGACCTATCTAGTCGGGCATACATACATACATACATATATGTGGGAAGAAATTTGTAGATCAGATTTATTAAACCTCACGCACCTTTCATGGTTTGTGTTCCACTGTCAAATATCTGCAGTTTGGTTTATAATTTAACCATCGTCGTCTTACAAACGAGCCACGCGCTTCTTCCATTTTATGGTCAGTTTAATCGACCTACTGAGGCGGCTATTTGGGCTATTGTGCCCAAATTTCGCAGCGAATTTACATTGTTGGACATTAAGCCACAAAGACGTAGTGTGCGAACTGAGGAAAATATCGCAGCTGTATCGGTCAATGTTAGCGATGACCGTGGATGCGTTTATAAACTCTTAGTATAATTAGATAGTAGGAACTAGAGCCTAACATCTTATAGTTCTGATCTCCATTGACATTTTGCATAAGCTCTTGCTTCGTTCTCTTGAAAATCTACTATGTATTAAAAAAATGCTATTCCACAGTTTACTTATATCTATCAATAGCCATAAAAAATTGTCAACAACAGCAACTAAGCCTGCACAATAATAAACCAAGTTGTTATTTCCTCCTGCATACATAAATACCTACCAATAATTTAAATATTGTGCAATAGTATTTTTTGTACTCGCACTGTTCTTTAATTTCCGGTCATTAAAGAGCAAAATTGCACAACATGCCGCCAATTGATTACCGTCAGTCAATCAATGGAAATTGTATCATAGACATTAAAA
Source organism: Anomoia purmunda (assembly GCA_951828415.1). Taxonomy (NCBI): domain Eukaryota; kingdom Metazoa; phylum Arthropoda; class Insecta; order Diptera; family Tephritidae; genus Anomoia; species Anomoia purmunda. The sequence continues at coordinate 158,315,930 of OX639993.1, forward strand.
CATATGCCACATACATACACACATATGTATATGATTGCACTTATGTAAATATGTAGCCAAGCATAAATAGTTAGTTAAGTAGTTTAGTAGTCGACCGATTACTTGGCTGCCGACCAACCCGTGGGACATCCGGGCTATTTTCTGTAGCAATTTAAATATCAAATCGGTATGTAAATTATCGAAGTGCTTAGAAGCAAAAAAAAGTATGACAGTGGTATGAAAGCTATCAGGGTAGCGCATCAAAAAAATGCCAGTTTATGCACAAAAATAATCAAATTTATTAGGCTTTAAGACTTCGCTAAAAAAATTTCGGTAAAATTTTAGGACTGAACCGATTTGGAAATACCTAAAGAAATGTAGCTTTTTTAAATAAATTTTCAAGAAACCTGATACAATAAAACAGTCTAATAGGCTGTGTTGCGCAAGAACCGTAATTTTAGGCTACCGCTCTCAATGAAACACGTAGTTCTAATCAATTAAATTTATTTCAGAGCAGATTCAAAAATTCCTAAATAATAAAAACATTACAAATTGAAATTTTATATATGTAATTTTATCTTATTTTAGTTCCTCACATAGCAAAATGCAAATGTTAAAAGAATGTTATACTGACTGATATTTGCAGAGGTAACAAAAGAAGTGAACGTAAAAGGCAGACCGATGACAAATCAATGCATGCAGTATTGCATTGTGTTAATGCTATGATGTTGCCATACTTTTTTAAACAAGCGGTTTTAAGAGCCCGAAATTGCGAATTCCCTATTTCCCTATTTGGCCATACAAAAATCTGTCAACTGAAATACTATTTCATTTTTGTACATTGTAATAAATTTACCCAATTTTGCCCGTGCGATTGTTAAATTCAATTCGCATTTTGAAAGCATGGTTTTTCATTTGCAACTTGTCGTCAAGTAAGAAGGTTCGTTTCCTGCGCCGTATTCAATATGAATGGGAATTAGAAAACTTTCTCTACGTAGTAAAACGAACAAAGGCGCCGAATACAATATACGAGATTTCGCAACAATGAAAAGTCCTACGAGATGAAAAAACGACTGGCAGACTACAAAAATGAAGTATTATATCTTTGTATTATATGTATAAAGATATTTTAAAAAACTATTTTGATTTATACAAAACTCCATTTTTGGAGCTCCAGCAAAACTTGGTTAATCCGAATTAATAAAAGCCAGCTTAATCCAAACTATGTAGTAATCCGGATTACCAAAGTCATTAACATTAATAAGGGAAAATAATTGCTTCCAATTTGCTAGGATAAGCAAATATTGAAACAATCGCTTCAATATAAGCGTCAAAAGTATTAAAAAACGAATTACCACACGAGTACCTACTATTTTCAAAAGTCGGATTGCCTTTGCCAAATGCATTTTGGTAAGTAAAATACGAAATTAAATGAAGAAGAGAATAAAAAACAATGGCAACAATGTGTAATATATTATTGAAATATCGAACAAATTCACAGAGTAAATTTGCATTAGTAAGCAAAAATGCACATTTAGATTTCACCATAATACACGGAAACGATGTGGATTTAGACTAGTTTCCGACTAAACCAATCGCTCGCACAATAAGGCTTACTTCCGGAAAATCCTGAGTTAAATTTATAAATAAAGAGATAAGTAACTCAGAGCTATATTTTTAATTTCATAACCCAGACATTGTCTTGCATCAAGTAAATACAGTAACCAGGCTATGTGCATTTCATTTTTGACATTTTCTTTGAATTTTAGAAATTTGATGAAATGTAAAATCAAAATAATTTTTACAAGTTCTTGTACAACAACGAAATGCTTGGTAAGCTTGGTCTAATCTCTTGGGATCGCTTCACTTTGCCAAAGCTCTGTTAAAGTAATTGGAGCCAACGTATTCGACGCATTCCTCCTCATTGTTGGAAAAAGCGAAACTCTGAGTTAAATAGGTAACTCACTTTCTCACAATTGGGCCTAAAAGAAACGTTCTCTGTTGAATGCGATTCAAGCGTAAATGTGAAATGCCGAACGGATCTGAGTAAAATATATCATTATTGTCGATGTTGTGATTCTGCTTGCTAGTCTTAATACGCTCATATTTTGTGCATCTACGGCCATCTAATGCACGTACATGCATGAAGATAATGCATGTAATATTGCAAATTAAGGTTGTTAATGCACATTAGGTTGTCATCTGTGTTGTCCATTATACAACATGTAATCCGGAATAGCGAAACCGTGGCCGGTCCAGATTACAAGGTAAATATACGTATAATAGATATTTCAGCTTCCTAACCCTATCCGGATTACAAAAGGAGATTGGATTAGATTATATCCCGATTAGCAAAGTTTTACTGTGTTTTCAAATCGTCATAGTTTTTTGAAATATTTTGATTGATCTCGTTTAATATTTAACGAACTTAATAATTCCAATGGAAGGCGAGATTTTTTTTTTTGTAAGGGGAGTGATGCAGCCTAATGTACATACACACATAAATGTTTAAATATGTGAGTGTAACTTTTCAGTTGATGAGCCATTAAACAGGCCACCTAATTTTGCACAGGTGGACATAGGAGTACATAAAGAATTGTATTATTTATATGCACTTCTAAAGTATATACAGACATACATAGTTGCACGAGTAAGGGCTAACCTCAGGAGCAATGACATTTGTAAACTTCTGTAGTTGAAACATTTAAATGCCGATTAGAGAGTGAGTCGAACCAACGAATCATGCGTCGGTTTCATTTTCCACATATTTACATATGTATTTATGTTTGTTTGTGTTTTGCAAACCTACTTTACGATATTTTGCATTTTCCAACCAGGTATTTTTGTTTTTTAATTTTCTTTCTGTAAACTTTGCTCTCTCTTTCTCTACGAGTATCTCTTTGTCTTATTGACTTGATCAACTATTGAAGCGCTTGATTGACTGGCTCACTGACTGAGTTGGATGGCCTAGGTAAATGGCTCAGTGCGGCTTTCGTGGTCGCTTTGGTCAGTGCATCCACTTGGATATACATGCATATATTGTATGTGTACAGTAATAGTTGTATTCAAATAAATACACGCATAACAACACACTCGTATTCAGGTGGAAGTGTACCCACCCTGTCGGAAATAGAATGACTTTAAAATCAATTGAAAGAAGGCCTTTTTTAACCTACTACAAGTGATTGAAATTATTTCTTTTTTCTTGTAAGTCGGGTGCCATAGCCGAGTGTGTAGCGTATGCGCACTTCATTCGGTGTCTCCCGTGGTTCAAATCCTGACCGGGGCAAGTAACATCAAGAATTAAAGAAAAGTTTTTTTCTAATAGCGGCCGGCTCTCCGCAAGCAATGGCAAACCTCCGAGTATATTTCGAACATGAAGAAACTTCTCATAAAATCCATTTGGTCCTTCAATTTTTGTTACAATATCAAGACGCACACCACAAATTATAAGAAAAGTTCGGCCAAACATCAAGCTATGGTGTAAGCGCCAAATTATTATTAAGTCAATTATCTGACACTACATTTGATTTCTACTACTTTTGAATAAGTTTGACAGAAAGAACGTCGAAGTTAGTTTCTTTCTAACTGCAATAGAAATTGGAAACCCGTTTTTTTTTTTCAAACTAGTAAAACTAGGCTAATTACCAAATATTTTCAAACCCGTCTGTTTCCACATTTTTGAAAATATAGGTAGTCTACTTTCTAGTAACTGTAAAATATTTATTTTTCGTTTAGCCAAAAATACGTTTCAACTTAAATTCAGTGTACTAGAATTAAAAATTATTACACCACCATTTCGAACATAAATTCTCGAAAGTATTGCGAGTGTTGATTTCTTGTTTAATTACACTGCTTGCAAAAAATTTCAAAATTCAGATCTACGGGAGCTCAAATACACGATTTTTAAATTTTTTGTATGGGTAAGCTTTGGAGTGGAGGGAATTTTGTGTTTTTTTTTCTTTGCAGGGATCGGTTAAAAGCATTCTGAGTTATAGCTGCTGCTGCTAAAAATTAAACTTTTTTAAGTTTTGTTTGTAAAGTTTTTTTTCAGAATTTTTAAAAAATTTTGAAATTTCTTAACTTTATGTTAAAAAAAATAACTGAAATAGAAAAATTTAAATAAAAAGTTGCATAAATTCTAAAAAAATACAACTAGTTTTCAAATTGGCAATTTTTTTACACTGCCTGCTTTTTTCCGACAGGGTACATACATACAATATGTACATATTTGTATTTGGTTGAGTTCAATTGCCATTTCGCGGTGGCATTCAAGTGATCCAAGCTTGTTGGTTGAAAAGAAAAAATGCTCTACTTATCGTAGCATTAATTTACAGTATATTGACGCAGTAAAAAGGCAAAGCACAAAAAAGGTACCAATCGATTGCTTAAACCAACGCGTGCCGCCTAAAACAAATGCTACATAATTGCCAATGTAATACAAATGCTATATATGTATGTACATATGAGGGGTGATCCAAAAGACATGATATTCGAATTAATTAAAAAACTTGTCGAAGGTCGTTTATAGCCTCACTAGTTGCTGTTAAAATAAAATCATATAAATACCAAGTCATTCATTTCAATACGACCAGTCGGAGAAAAATGAGACAAATGAAGTCCGAGCCAAGTAGGGACCCGATATCGGGCACAAAGTATCGATATGGTACTCATTACAATTATCAATCTTAAAGAATCGGGTACCCGTAAATATCGCACTACCAAAGGCTCAATAACCAAAATATCGATTGTAAATCAAAAATGATATTTAGCCACAATTTTATGATTGTCAATTAGAAAGTGTTTTCACAAGTACCATTTAGATTGTTAGCTTGACATTAAGCCTCTTGCTAAAAATCGATCATCCGACTAGTCGATCAAAACTTTTTTGATGGTTGATAGTCGAATAGCAACTATTCGATTAACCGTTCACTTTCAACTAATAGCTCACCATCGAGTAGTCTGAAAATCGACTAACCGAAATTATTCGAATATTGCCAGTTATTCAAAATAATTTCGTGAAAAATTGATTATAGTTGAAAACGAGTTTTGTCAATAACCACAAACATTCAAACACATACAATATAAAACACAAATATGTATTGAAGGAAACCAACTGGTCGGTAATTCGCAAACGAACGGGTAGTCGACTTGTTGCTTTAGGGTGGTTAGTCGAAAAAGTCGAAAGGAAACGGTTAGTCGATAATGTGTAGTCGACTATATTTTAAAAGAACTTTTTCAAATCGATTAACCGATTATTCGACTAGTCGATTCACAAGAGCTCTACTTGTCATGCCGAATTCGGAGATTCCAGCTTAAAAAAGGAGATTCTCTTCCCGGTTTATCGTGGCACTTGGAACTGGGACGAAGGTAACAGGAGAAAACGAATCTTACCTAAAATTGGAAAGGGATTAGCTTACAATGTGACATTAATATCTCGAAGCAGGTATTGTTCCGTCGGATGTCCATATTCTTATATTCGAACCTTACCGGCGAAATATGTTGGCGATATATTTTCAAAAATTTTCTAGATGCTCTAGGAGCATTTTTGTATCAAAGGATAATTTTTGAAAAAAATGCCACTTAGAGTTTTTTCGCGGAAAGGGCTTTTGTAACTAATTTTATTAGCAAATTCGATACGATACTGAGGTTTAAGTGCTCGATTCCAAAAAAAAAACGTTGGTTTAAAAGTATCGAGTAAAAAATATTAGTATCGAGGGCAAAAGTGTCGATATGGAATCGTAACGTATAGTAGTTCGTGTCCCTAGAGCTAAGTACCTGTCTCGGAAAAAAACTTTTATCAAATGCTGGCTTGGTAGAATTATTGGGAGTCTGTAATATACCTCATTCTGCAGTTATAATGGTGATGCAAGGAGTTTAGTCTGACCCGCACACAAAGCAAAAGGTACGATGGCTGCTATACAAGAAATGGGCTTCTAATTACTTGAGCACCACCCTTATTCTCAAAAACGGCTTCGCAGCGACTTTTGTCTCATTTCCGGAAGTAAGCAAGAGTTCAGAGGTAAGAAATATAAAGGCAATAACAAACCGATTTGCGCTTTAAAAGCACTGCCTGGTGGCCGGCGCAACGCACGACTTTGTTAATGGCCAAGTGGGAACGAGTTCAGCGCACAGCCTCCAGGCTTGCCTCGAGAACACTACCCGTTATAGCTACTAAATCTCTGGAATTAGTTTCGTTTGACCTCTATGGCTAATTTCTGTTCGGTTATAGAGCTGCCAGGCTAAATGCAATCCACCAGTAGAAAGAAGTCAGATTCAAACACGCAAAAGTCCTGGAAACTTTGCCGAACAATTTACGAAAACTAGACTACAAAAAAGTATCTCAGAGAAGAATGAATAGGTAGGTGGCACATACCAAGGCTCACGATCGAAAGTTATGTATACAAATACTTCCAAACTAAGCGAAAACCTCAGCTTTCGCTTATCGGATCACAGCAGCTTTTTTTAAGCAGATCTAAATCTCATAATGGAGTTTGCTCCACTTTATACCCTGACCAGTCAAGCTGCTATCAAATCTCTTAAACCTTAAGGAACAACGTCCAAAGTAGCCCAATAATTTAGAAAAACTCTCAACCAGTTCGCGTCCAAATGATCCACGACGATTTTATGGGTTTCTGGGCATAGGAAACTGCACGGTCGACAAGTTGGGGAGGTAAGGGACGGAAATATCCATGATCAAATCTGCTCACGACGTGGGCATGCCTCTTACTTCCTCCAAACACACTTGAAGAATTAAAAACATCGAACAGTTAAATACCAGGTGTCAAAGAACCAGATAAATTCCTCGCGCAGACTGATAATCGAGGAATGAACTGGGCAGACATGGAAGAAGCTTGGGTTACCCAAACAGTGCTTTTTGTAGCAGCAGCAGTAACGTCAAGGAAGTGGAAATCATTGCCCACAATCTTTGTCACTTTCCCACCCTGGACAGGCGCACAGTCAATTCTTCAACAAGTACTTTTTGGACACTTTAACTGGCCTAAACTCAGCGAGCGTTATCGACTTTCATTGCCATATAGAGCGCACTTAGTGGTTTTTATTTTAAGGCATGGAGAAGATGAATGGCCATCGGTACAACAACGGGGTTTGGTTTTTTTAACTTACGTGTAGCTTCGTGATCTTGCACGTGATTGGGATTTTAGGGCTTTCAAAAGTTCCTTAAATAAATTCAGTTTTATGAATCGATGAGTCACACATTTTCGTTTCGCCTCTCTATAGTAAAATTCCAAACACAAACATTTGTGTTTTCAATCATTTTTATTAAACAAAAAAATTACAGTTCTGCAGCTGCGCGTGCTAGCAAACTCTCTGTGACTGAAGCATTCTTATCAATGCTAGTTTTCTTTAAAAACCAACCGGCCTTTCTTATTTGAATATTCTTCGAAACTTGCAAAAAATTGGCGTAGAGAGCTATGAGAAGAAGTAGTTCTTTAAACAGGCGTGGTATATTTTATTTAACGGATGAAAAATTTGTAAAGCATGAAGAAGAAAAGCCAAAGAAAAAACTAGCTCAACTGCAAACCTACAAATTTCGCCGTCTTGCAATATTTCCGCCACATCGCGGTTTTCAAAAGAATAATGTGCCAATTGCATTTCAAACCACACCCGACACGCTACTCAATTTAGCTGCTCGGGTAGTTGATGCCTTGTCATTGCCAAGTGTATACGATTGGACCAATATGGAGGTCTGCCGTTGGATACGTCAATATGGCTATCCACAATATCAGAACACTTTTCGTGTTAATCTCATTACCGGCCGTAAGTTACTGTTGGTGGACGCGCAAAGTCTCTCAGCTATGAATATAAAAAACTTTACAGATATCAAGCACATCGCCTATGGTATACGCCAGTTATTCTACTTTGAGATGACAAAATTTATGCGAAGCATTTCATTGCCACCCGAATATTATTATGAGCTATACAAATTATTTAAGGTATCGAGCGGTCCACAGCATGCGGTGATGCGACGCACAGATCTCTGGCGCCGACTGCAATTGTTACGTTCTAAAAGTAAACCCTCCTCTCACTGGGATTTACTCGAACGCTGGCTGGAACGCCAACAAGATCCTGTCGAATTAATAGGCAGTACCCCCCGATGCAATCTGTATCGGTGCACAAAACGCAGGACATCACCTGACGCACCAACAAAACATATCCCCTGTACTTGTCCACCGCCATGCTCCTGTCATTGGACGGAAGTTCATCTCAGCGCACCAACGACGCTATCGGTGTTGGCAAAATATCGCAAAACAGATGCAAATATGCCATTTGGTCGCTGTATCACCTGTTTCCCGCCCTGTTCGTGCAACTGGCCATCCAGATTTTACAAATTCAATGATATTCTCAACTGTTTAAAGCAAAATTTCCCAAATAAATACGATGAAAAACAAGATATTCGATCGTGCAAGTATTATGAAGGAAGTTTCAACAGCACAATGAGTTATGCTGGTTCATCACGGAAAGGATTGTCTAATTTATCTTTGAGACATGATTATTAATGCAAGCAAATTAAAAAGTACAAAAATTATCCGCAATGGCCTTACAGAAATATTTAAATATCCTGAACCCGTGTCAATAATATATGTGGTATATTAATATTATTATATACGTTATTAAAATATAACGAATTGTAAAATCTCTATTTACAATCATGGTTTCATTATAAGGCAATACTACTTTCTACTAGAACCAGCGAGTTTTCTGAACTTTGGTTGGATTTGGATCACACATAAACTGTCTTCTTGCAATGAAGTTACGAAACTTACTGATCTGCACCCCCGACATATCATCGGAAGATGATTACGATGCGATTCAAAAAACTTGAGTCTTACTCTCACGACAGCAGAGCAAGCGTCAGTACTGATGCTCAGGTGCACCGCATGGATTTCCATAGAACAGTGGCCTATCCTGGGCAACTGCGGATGCTCCCATGGTCTCCTTCAGTCTGCTTTCTGGCACTCCGTATGAGATCACGGCTTCTATATCTATGTCCCAACTCCTTGTCCCAGCTCCAGATTCCAACCATCGCCACCCCTCCCTTCCCACCTAACTTCCTACTCCCTCTCCGCCTTCATGGCTAGGGAATCATAACAAAAATACCTCGCGACCCCTCTGGTGTCTGTTGAGTACTTATCTAGCTGAAAGAAAGTCCATTCTTTCAATAGCAGCTGACAGGGGGCCAGAAAAGCTCAAAGAGTGGTCAGAGAAAGTCAGAGTAATTTTCAAGCATACCCTGCCTGGTAACTCATCTGCTTTTAGGATATCGCTTTGCTGTAGTATATTCAGAAAGCTGTCGACACTCCATAATTACCTTCGATCGCCTCATTACTGAACCAAGAGGTTAAATTTCCGCTTGGATGTCAGAGTAGATGTTTACTTCCCTTACAGAGGTCTCGCTAGTAAGCAGTCAATCGGCCGCTTACTTGGTGGCGGTTGCTTCCACCTAAAACACATTGTACGGAACCGGTGACCTAAATTTTAATTACAAACCAAGTTCTTGGTAGTACACTTCCGCTCCAACTCCGCAATCAAGTTTGGATCTGTCCGTGAACTTTTACTCGAATTACCACCATCCGAGTTAAATTTATACACAATATCCCACAGCATGACCTCGACCTGTGCTGGCAGGCTTTTCACAGCAGTTTCTATTGAATTTGTATTTAACAAAATATCCAGCGCAAAAATTGCCGTGGTCCGAATGGCCCCAATGATTTCAGCTCAGCAGCATTTCAAATATAAAAAAAACGAGGAAATGCGATGGATTACAGATGGAAGCCGTATGAACCCTTGGATCATGACAGGAAGCGCGTGCCACTCCTATTTGTTCGGTTTATGGGTCCACTGATGTAAGCAACATCTGTGGTGTAAGCTCTGGCAATGTGTGCTTGGAAATCGCCGCGTAAAAATCTTTCATATGAAAAGGTTTAAAAACTCGCGCATGATAACCCTCCGCAACTACGCATACACCCGTAAATTAAAAAAAAACAACCACAAGTTTCGCTAATGTAATTGAAACGTCTATAGAAATATTGTATACGGTTAACATCATCGCAAGCGAAAGCGATGGACGAGAATTTATATAGGAGTTTGAGTTGCACCGAGACACTGACCCCTTTTTTGAGTTTATTCGTATTTGAGCGTACGCCAAAGAAGTCATTAGTAGTCCAACGGTCCAATGTCAAAATCTCCGATAATAGAGGTAGGCCGCAGCACAGAACATGTTAGTGAGTAATAATGAACCATTCGAAACTTGCAGTACGCCAACTGCAATCACAAAGGGCATCCGAGAATTTTCACTTTCTGCTTTAAATTTTAGCAGAATAGTAGCATGTAGCATGTAGCTCCATATGGCAATGATGTAATTAAACAGCGCCAGAGCATCTCGAAGTCTCTTCCTACTGCTGCACTTGAGGTTGATAGCTCGTACTGCCAACACTGAAAAGGACTCCAGCGCATTGCTTGTTTGACTATGTTGTTGTCGTTTTCGGGGAGCGTGTGGCCAATCCATTTCCACTTTTTTCTGCTTACTTCGCTCGCGATTTCGATTTTCCTTGTTTTAGCAAGCAATTCTTTGTTAGAGATGGTATGCGGCCAAAAAATGCATAAAATGCAGCCGAGATAGCAGAACTTCTCGACATCTACGAACTGTTGATCATCAGTTGAAATACAAGTTGGAATGACGTCACGATGGCTCAATACTTGCGATTTAGCTGCGTTGATTTTCATTCCGGCTGGGTTATAGCAAGTACTTAATGGCTCTGTAAATATCAAAAGATCGTGAATGTTTCCCGACAGCAAGCAGATATCGTCGGTGTACGCTTATCTTTTCATAATGTCTGGCTAGTTCGAATGAGACTAAGATCGACATCCGGTAACTGACGTCCAGATTACACTTGGAGGTAACACTTTTTTACGCTTTTGAAGGCATGCGGTTCAAGTTCCGGAGGAACCTAGAACAATGCAGGCCTCCGAAACTCATGGTAGACGGACTGAATTGTTCAAATCTTATGAATGAAATTCCACAGATTGAAATCTCCGTGAACTGTGCTCAATCCATATGGCAAATTGAGCTAGGTATCGGCTTTCTATGCCCCTAAAGACTATACTATCGGTAAAACTAAAGTCCATCATGAAACAACTACTTGAACTTATCAGTGTAAGGTCAAACCTGATAAATCGCAATTTACCAATTATTTAAGCGCATCGAATTCTAAATTATACCCTAGAATCTAGAGCCTAAATATATAATGAAGTCAGTACTAATTTTTCGCAGTCTTTAGAGCTACTTTTGAGAGTGTAAGCAGAATCGACAATATAGAGAGTGAAGGGATTTGATTGCGATTTTATTATTTTCTAGGCACATCCCACATAGAGCTGAGTCTCTCAATTCTGGGAATAAATCCAGTGATTACGTGAACTATAGTCCGAGAACCACAATTTCTAAGCATCAGCTGAAGACTGATTACTACTTTAGTTGTACTCGTACTGTACGGTGATGAAAGACTACCAATAACGACCATTTCCGTGATAGAACTGCATCTCAGCGCCAATTTCGAATTTTATCTTATCTGCCGAGCTAAATTTTTGTGAACACAACCTAATTTATAAACACCCCAAAAATTTCTCAAACCCAAAAAGCTTGCTAAGAAACCCAGAAAAAACTGCTACCTTTTAAAAGCCAAATAGCTTTCAAATAAAAAACTATAAAATAACCTTTATAAAATAATATTTTTCATTAATCATTTACATCTACTATATTACTTTCATTGCAATATTTACTTAACGTGGGAGCTTCAAGTTTCTAGGCATGCGGGGATATTTTGCAACCGCAGATGAAAAATTTGTGCAGCTAAAAAAGGCCAAATTCATACGAGATGATCCATTGCGGCATTATAACTTTAGGTTGCATAGTTCGCTCGTACGAGAAAAGGGATTTGATAAGAATGCGCTGCCCATAGGCTTCAAAGTGACACCCGACAGTCTACTAAATTTGTGCATAAAAGTCGTGGACGCATTGCCGTTGCCTACGGTCTATAAGTGGACAAATTTGGAAGTTTGCACTTGGATACGCAAATACGGCTACCCGCAATATATGGTGAGAAACTAAAATTAATCGCTGCAAATTTGGTTAAGCTTTTTTCTTTGTATTAAATTTTCAGAATACCTTTCGTGTTAATCTTATCACGGGTCAGAAATTATTGCTAATCGATGCGCAGGCGCTCAGCTCTATGAATATTAAAAATTTCGCTGATATTAAACATATAGCATATGGAATACGGCAACTCTTCTTTTATGAAATGACTAAATACATACGCAGCATTTCATTATCACCTGAATATTATTACGAATTATACAAAATGTTTGAGGTGAAGAGTGGACGCAAATATCAGGAAGTGAGACGTTCGGATCTCTGGCGCCGCATGCAATTGTTGCGTGAAAAAAATCCAAACTATATTCACTGGGATCTGCTTGAACGTTGGCTGGCGCGAATACGGAAACAACCCGAACTATTCGGTGGCGCGCCACGTTATCGACTATATAAATGTAAACCAGAACCGCCACCCGAACCACATCATTTGGCTCCACCTAAAATTTGCGACTGCATGCCGCCATGCTCGTGCTATTGGACCGAAAGACATCTTAGAGTGCCGTCGGTATTCTCGTTGCTCAAGCCACAACGTAAACCGGACCCGAATGCGTTTAAAAGGTGCTGTAAAGAATGTCAACCGCCATGTTATTGTAATTGGCCTGCCAGTTTTTATAAATTTGATATGTCATTGTCATGCTTGAAGTCGCGTTTTCCAACCAAATATGCCCATGATATGGATGAAGAATTAAAGCACGTTATGTTCGGTAAAAGAGTAACTGAATGAATTTAATTAGCGGAAGCGAAATAGTTGAGTACCCATATGTATGAGAATGTCGTATAAATATATTTAGCTACATCTCTGTTTAGATATGTAATAAATGCAATGATAAATGTTAATAAGGTAAATGTAGTAAAACTTTATAACATATGAATGTTTACCTTCACTATATGCTAAAAAAGAAAGCCGTACAAACTCATCAAAGGTTTTAGAAGGACTTTATTAAGGCCTCAAACTGTCCACCACTACATATTTTATACAATTTCTAACCACAGGAAAGGGGTGTAAGATGAGTCAAAAAATCGTGCGGAGAATTATCACATGCCGGAAACACATTGAGTATGTCTGAGTTGATTCTGGATAATGGAGGAGATAAGCCTGCTATAATATTCAGATCGCAATTTCGCCAGAGTGACGCGGGATTCACGAGACAGCTGGAGTTTCTGTTTTACTATGGGTCATGGTTTGACCCCAATGACGGCGTTCATAGGGCGAGAGTTGATGAAGGTGGTGATTGTCTCTCGGTGAATGTCGTTCAAGACCACTCTGTATGCTGTAGGGCCCAGTCCATTGGTGGTGTATCACTGGATCTCGTCAGATATTTCAAGAAGATGCCTCCTGATGCATCTAGGAGGCGGATTTTCAGCAGACAGGTGCCCGTTTTTATGACCACTGCGGTGACAGCTGTTATACCGGCGACTTCACAAGGCATCCTGTTGCAGTCCGGAATGCAGGGTTCTGTCCCAGGCGAACAAATTGGAGCGGTATAGTTTAGAACCAGCCGGCCAATCGTCTTGTATGTTGCCAACAATGTTTCTTTTTCTTTGCTTTTGTTGCGGCTCTGTACGGGGAGGCCGTGACACCCACAATTTTTGGGTGGTGTATTGTTGGTATGGGCGAATCATCCACATGTAGTATGTATGACCCCGAGGTGGTAAATTGAGTCGCTGAGGGCTTAGCAGGGGAAGACACAGATACCTAAGGGTCGAAGAGATAACCTTCCACCTTCGAGCCCATGTCATCAATTGCAATGCCGGATGCCATAATCGAACAGTCGTCAGCATATGAAACTTTAAAAATTCCCTTGGGTAGCTGAGAGATCTTCGAAATAAAATGATTAACAAATACGGGGTCGAGTACGACACCATGTCGTACCCTTTGTTTAATCCCTCTCGGCTTTAACGTGGAGTCTCTAAAGCATACCAACAGTTGTTGACCAAACAGGTAATTCGCAATCCACCGCTTCACAATGAGACTGGATGTCTCGGCGTCTTCTAGTAGCGCTGTCACACACCGTATCAAAGTTCATATCTCCAAACATGTCTGATATGTGGAGATTCGTAAACCTCTTTTCACTCTCCAACAAACTAACTTATCTATTAACCCTCAGTTTATATCCCATCGCAGTTGAAACATCACGCATCTTGGGCCTGCCCGAAATTAGTTTGACAATAACGATCATCGGTCGGTAAGCTGATGTCGGAAATACTTGCCCGACGATATTTTTAAATTGCTTTATATATTTGATTTACATATGTACATATTTTTTATTTAAAATAACAAATTTCTGTGAATACATTAATATCAAACGCATGCCACTATTTTTTACCACCTTTTCACAAAAGCCGTTAAAATTATTACCCGCTATCTCTTTCTTTCTCAAATGCCATCTTTCTTTCAAACGAGGTCGCAAAACCCAAACGTCAATAATTATCCAACCCTTAATAATTGACTCATGATAAACAAATTGCATGTTTCAGAAAAGTTACCAACAGGTTTGCTTTGCAACGAAAAGACAACGGTTAGAAAAAAGCGATGGCCATATGCACAAAATTGTTTTCAAAAACTAAATGCTATAAAAGTAATGAACTAATAAAGTTTATATATGGGTCATTGCATTCGTTTACTGTATTTTACTTGAAAAAAGCTGTATGCCTCAAAAGATAAAGTAGTAGTATAACGTACTGTGTTATAAGAAAAACTTTTTTCTGGAATTACGCCCAAATCCTATCAAATGCGTTAGAAAATATTTTACGCGTGAAAAACTAGATAAATTTCCTGTTAAAAATTAACGAGCTTTAATTTTAATTAATATTTAAGTGCGTGGGATTTTAATATAATCCGGTTAATTGCCATCGGCTGGAAATGAAAAAGTGGGTTAAAAAAATAAAAACGACCATTGAATGCAGTGTAATTCGTTTTTTTTTTTTTTTTGGTTTTTACCTTTGCTGCAGTTTTTCTGACTTTATATGGCATTGTATGTATGGATTTTCAACTCGTTTTGCTAAATTGCAAACACTTACCGTTCAAAACATTTTCCTGCTCATATGTTAAAGTAAAATAAATATTGGGAATATGCAGGTGTGTAAGTACACTTGTTATCAAGAAAATAGTAGTAAAATATATTGTAAATTTTATCTTGCCGTAGTTCATTTTAATTAATTGCTATAAAAATATAGTGAATCCATGTATATTAAAGGCTCAAACTTTATTGAAAATTTATTAAAATTCGAAAAGTGTAAAAAGGTTGCTAACTTTTTAGTCAGAATTTCTAAAAATTTCTCAAATATGCAGTTTTTTAGCGCATTCAATTTTACAATACTGAAGTGAAAGTTTCAAGTAGCTAAAAATTCTTGTTTAGTTTTTATATTTTTGGTTTTTTTTTGCTGGCAGTGTTATATGGGAGAAAGCGCAGCATCGTAAGCAAAAAAAAAAACAGACTACTAATTTTGTGAGCGCGACTGTATATATGTACATATGACTGATCTGTGGTGGTTTTCGCAATTAATGCAGCGATTCACCCAGAACCCTATATACCCACAAAATCAAAGACCGGCAAAACCCAATACAATGGAACCGCATCGACTTTTTCCCACACACCGCACAATAGAATGTAAACAAAACAAAAAAAAAAGAACGAATGAAGAAAAAAAAACTAAAATAAAAGTAATACAAACAACAACACTAAAGGCCACTTAAAAAAATCATAAGTTAAAACAACAAAAAAAAAACCTTCCACGGTTTATAGTTAATAGTGGGGGAAAAAAGAAAGTTGCACAAAACTACTACTACTGGTAGAAGGTAGCTGGATACTCGTTGTTGTTGTTGTTGTTGTTGTTGCTTTTGAGCATACTAGCATGCAATTAATTTATAAATTATTAATGTTTGCTGCGAGCTGCACGAGCGGTTGCATTCAACAAATGCCGGCTACTCGTTAGCCACAAACTTTTGCAAACAACAACAACAACAACAACAGAAGGGAAGAAAAAAAAACATACGAAAAAAACTATGCATGTACGCTAATTTGCACGCTGCCATTCAAAGCTGCACATATGCTGTTACATAAACAACTATGCATACATACATACATCTACATATATATATTGAACACATCCATATAAACTATCACCATGTTATACACACACCCACATATATAGTGCTTCTTATAACTATAGAGCAGCGGCTTTTTTACAAGTTTCGACCCTTTATTTATTACTTAGAAATTTTCTATTAATTTTCCGTATAAATAATTTCAATTTTCAAACTTTATGTAAACTTTAAAAAATTCCCAACCTTTTACTCCGATTTTTTATGATATTTGACAGTTTTATTTTCAATTAGATTTTAATAAATATAACAAAATATAATTTGAGAATTCCCAGTACGGAGGAATGGAACTAAGAGGTCACCACAACACCTTATCATCTATACAGATGGCTCGAAATTCGACAATAAGGTAGGAGGAGCCGTTTTCTCACGAAACCCTCTCCTGCAAATTTCTTTTAGGTTACCAGATCGCTGCAGCGTCTTCCAGGCTACAGGGTCTCAGCTATCGTGGAAGCGGTAGAGAAGATTGGGACCGGAATTCTAGGAAGAGATATCTTCATCTTTAGCGATAGTCAGACCGCAATCAAGGCTCCAAGTTCCTTCACGTTTAACTTGAACATCGCACTGGGCTGCCGCCTATCTCTGCAGGAGATGGCCAAGCAGAACAGAGACTGTACCTCATTTGGGTCCATGGCCATAGGGAAATAGAGGGAAACTGCATGGCGGTCGAACTTGCAAGACAAGGTACGACCTAGCAGATTCTTCAGGATAAAGAACGCATTGGTATGCCGTTTGCCACTTGCAAACTGCTACTTAGAGAATATATATATGAACAAGCTGATGATAAATGGAGTGAAACAACGACTTTCGAAACCTCTCGGCAGACGCGGCCTTAAGGGAACCGGAAACGGTCACGAAGTGTATATTCTCTAAAAATGAGAAAATATCTCTAACTTGGTGGGAGCTCTAACCGGGCACTGCCTTATAGGAAACTATGCTGAAAGGCTAGGCATATCATTCCGAAGATGCAGCAAGAGCTGTACGCACTAGAAGAGGAGGAAACGGTCTTACATCTTCTGTGTAAGTGTCCTGCGCTGTGCACAAGCACGGTAAAATGGTTCAGCAAGGGATAGTCTTTCGGTGGATGGTGTAAATGCTTGTGGTAACACAATAGGCCTTTTATTTATCGCCTAAGTGTGCCGCATATTTTGATGCAACTTCTGAAGGTTAAATTTATAGAGGGTTGCTGAAGAAAATTAATAAAAAACAAAACTTCTCTACCGATTCTACAAAGACATAGAGAGTTAAATGAGGGAATAGTTGTGGTAGTAATAGTAGTTAGCATTAGCAAAAGCAGGAGTAGTAATTAGCAGTAGCATTAGTAAAAGTAATAGAAACAAATTTTAAAATTAGTAGTAGTAATTAGTAGTAGCATTGGTAAAAGTAGTAGTAGATTTTAGTAAAAAAACAGTAGCAGTAGAAGGTAGTAGTAGTAGTATACTCTGTAGTAGTAATAATAGTTAGTAATAGTAGTACTGGTAATTAGTAGCAGTGGTGAACCAGTCCCGAACTACTGAGAGGTCCTTAATGCCCCCTTAAATATCTAGTGCGAAAATTGTGCCGAAACGGTCAAACGGTCCTGAATTAGTGTCGAAATGGTTCCAAGCTAAAAACTACGTTTTATTTATACTCGTATAAGCGCCATATCGTTGACTTCGTGACGCGATATCGACGCGACAATTATTAAGCGATGTAAAAAATCGCTCACATGTCGCTAAAGAAGTTTTACTTCTAAACTAGTATGTAGTAAATAAATGATCAAAACTTAACATAAAGTCCCTGTCGTATAGTTATGACAAGCGCTATATAGTCTATGCATCCATAGATATGCTACTATGCGCTATTAAGTGCACTTTTAAAGCCGACCCATTTCGTTCACATGAACACATACACCCACAATCCGGCGTACCGTTGTTTACATTTTCACCTGCACCAAAACTAACAGCACCTAAGTGAATATTGTCCAACTCTACGTTATTTGTTTTTACTGACCGACTGGCGAATGCAGTGCCACTACTGGTACTTGGTCATTAGGGTGGTGGTGGGCTAATTCAGTTGGACGTGTGTGTGTGTGTGTGTGCGTGTGTACATGCACATATACTCGTTCGTATGAATGTCTGACTTAAGTTGGCCATTTCGTCAAGTGGGTCATTCAACTTTAACAGATTAGCCAGCATTTTCATGCTACAATAAATACTTAAATTAGCTGTACTGCATTTGGAAATTTTTTGTGTGAATAAGTTTTTGATATTCGAGTAGTATAACGAAGTATCTATAGCTTTTCTCTCGGACGTTTGCAGTTTTTATGTATGTCAAAAATATTGAAAATCTTAAACTTTTATAAAGCAAAAAAAATTTGGCTTACGAGCATGACTCATCATTGAAGAACCATGACGTATGACAACATTTCGATCACAATCATTATTGTATAAGGTTTTGTCCACTATGATAGAGAACAAGGTTACGGGAACTTTTAAATCGTACGGCTTAGAATTTAACCAAATCAATGGGTTGCTAAAGTCTTCTAAAGAAGTTTATTTTATGCAGTGCGTATCATAACTAAGCGGTAAGAACGTTTTACAACTTAAGATGGTTTTGTCCACTATGATAGAGAACAAGGTTACGGGAACTTTTAAATCGTACGGCTTAGAATTTAACCAAATCAATGGGTTGCTAAAGTCTTCTAAAGAAGTTTATTTTATGCAGTGCGTATCATAACTAAGCGGTAAGAACGTTTTACAACTTAAGATGCTTTATTTCGATCTTTTTAAATTTAAACAATTTTAAGCTATTTTTGCTGAAGGTGTTGCGCATTTTCTTCCTTATAAACAAAGCTACGACTATTCTAAAACCCCTTATAAATAAATTGGATGGACTAAAAAAATTCATACCAAAAAAAAGTTGGTACAATACTAATTAAAAGGTTTGAAATTTTAACGAGTTTTTTGTTGTAGAATAATCTAGGCGTTTATAAAATTGTAATTAAAAATAAAGGAAATGCCAAACTAGTCCCTATCTAGCTAGACCTATGCTGTTAATATATATATAAATATATGTTTTTCTGAAATACAATTGGCCTTTTCTGAAATGCATTCATTTAACAATATTTATTTCTATCGTATCCCGAGATATTTTGATTTTTTTTTAATATGAGAAAAAATTAAATAACTGAAAGCATTTAAAAAGATCATGAGACAAAGCAAGTTACAAAATTAACATACTTATTTGTATCAACAATAATTTATATGAATGCAAGATCATTTATTTATTAAGAAGTTAGTGGAAAAACAACAATGATAGCAGTTGTAGCTGCTATTTTTAGAGATCACCAAATCATCTCATCAGCTTTCTTCTTACTAGACTTCCGTGGGGATAGAACCCACGTCCTCCACGGCATACTTGTTTACGTACTCATTAAGGCTGGAGCGGCAACCACTTGTACCAAGTAAAAAATTTAATAAAAAATTAAATATTTCATTCAAAATATAATAATTATTTTAATCGGCATGCCACTTTGAAGGCGAAATCGTTACAAACATTCTCCATACAAGCCATGGACCGAAAAATACCCTTAATTTGATATTTTCGGAACAAAAAATCATTAACGAGAATTCGTTCAAAACAAAACTCAAATATGCTATACAAATCTGACCTTAATTTTATTTTGAAAATTTTTTCTTTTAAATGATTTTATGAACGTTATTTGGGATTTTTATTGGTTTGATCAAAAATAATCGTTATTCTTGGGTTAACAATTTTTTGATCATAATATATACAAACAAGTTCGTCGGCGGTGACAATGGGCCTGTTTTATTGTACCCGACTTGCAAAAGAACACTCCAACTCGGATACAATTTCCTTTAGTTGCAAAAGCAACCCCGTTTCAGGTATTTCATCAAAGATGCGATTTGTTTAGTTACATATAGGAACGGAAAATAGTTGTGCTAGCAAATTTTAGGTTAACGTATTTATTTATTTTAATATACGTTGCAAACAAAAATTAATTAGGCCTTAAAATGAAAATTCCCAGGTATTTTCTTAGGGCTCACTCAGGTCGGATATCATTTTACCGAGTTGGCTTAATTCGAATATTTTTCCGTGTCAGTGTTGTTGCTTTACATGCATTTTGTTATCCTACCTAGTGTTCTTTTGGAACTATGTTACAAAGAAATGGGCCCAATAATATTTTTGATGATCGAAAAATAAATCATAACATAACAGTCAAACTAAAGCCAGCTGTTTCAAAGAAACCATCAATAAAAGTTGAAGTTAGTATTTAGTTTGCAATGAAAACGTGAATATAGACTTGGATTTTTGTCTGATGCGATGGATCATTTTACATTGTTTACGTATTCTCATTGAATCAGTACCGAAGAGAAATAACCACATAGTACGAGCTCAGATGACGTCAACAGTTCGAAATTAGTGGAGTATTCTAAAAAAATATCTGGATAAAAGAGAAATAGCTATCGACCGAAAGAAAAATGGGAAAAAAATGGCACTGTCAAAATGTCTCATCAAATTTGTATGAATCATCCCACAATAGCGCGGCGCTAGCATCGAGCAATGGAATTTTCAGTTTTGACAACGCATTACGTTCTGAAGCTGAGTGTGGAAGACAGAAATGAGAAACAAAGAAAATAAAAATGAGAGAAAAGAAACGGCAAATATATTAAAATATCAAGCAACTAATTTCGAAAGAGAGGGAAAACTCAATCGGGAGAAAATATGACAAATTAAATAAAAGGGAAAGTTTTCTAAAATTCTTATGTTTTTTCAGCGTTGTTTATTTTATTTAGATCATGTGTTACTTTTTCCTTTAAACTCGAGTATATTGTTTCTTGGTCAAAATGATCAGATACGAATTTTTTCAATTGCCCGAAAAAATTACTTAACATATTTTTCATATTTTAAGTTTCCTGCGAAAATCGTATTATTATTTTTAAATGCACATAACTTCTCTAAAAACTGAACGATTTTGCTTAGTCAACTTGCAAAATGTTCATAATCAATTGAACTTAAAAAAGAAAATAAAATTGCAACTCATGTCCAAAAATCTTTTTTTTTTTTGCAAAAAAAAAGACACTTAAAATTTAATTTCTCGCAAAACGTTTTTGTTATATATTCTATTTTTCCTCACCAGAATGAAGGCACCTCAAAATGTAATTGGACCAAGCGGCTGTTATCCAAAACTTTCTGTTTAAGACACACTATTTGTTTTTTTTAAATAGTAGTAGTAGTAGAGTTTCAGAGAAAAATAAAAAAAGACTCGTTCTCTTGAAATGGCTAGGCTTTCTAGAATTTTTATTTTGACGTACTTGCCAACTTTACCAGGGGGGCAATTGTCCGCTGAAAGGCATCCAAAATTTTAAGAACAAAAAACTGGTTCTTTGATTTTATAAACTGGCATACATATTTTTAAAATAATTATCATACTAATTTGTAAGGCTATGCGACATTGATTATTGATAAAAAAAATACTTGCACTTCTCTATTTTCCCGAATGCAAAGTGTTCCGCAAAATTTATGTGATAAATGCCAAAAACTCTTTTTACAATGTTTCGTCTGTTAGTCGTCAAGACCAACAACTACCCTCCCTTGATAAGCTTTACGAGTATCAACTATCCCAGATAGTGAGGTAGCATCAACCGCCCTTCCCTTCTGCTCAGCCACTGTCGTTTCACATAATTTTTCAGCTCAATAAAATATTTTAACAATTTTTTTGTTTTTTATTAATCTAAACCAAGAAGGTGCCAAAAAATGTCATCATCGCGACAAAGTTATGAATTTCCGATACCACGCTAAATCTAACTAACTCAATTTTTATGACGACATTCTATCTATCTATCTTTATAAATACTCATAAAAATTTTATGTCTCAATGCGCATCAAAAAAACAGGTCATCGTTTGTGGTTGACAACCAAGCGCCATATCCTGCATCCCGTGATGTGTTAGTTTTACTAAAAGCTGATTTACGAGCCCACATTGGCACAACTTTTCTGTAGCGAGCTCAATTGCTCGACTTGTACAACGTAATGTGGTAAATCATAAGTTTTGTTTTTTTATAGCAATTTGAATTTGTATCAGTTAAAGTGCGTGTTATTCGAATTTCTGTAGCTTCTTTCCATATTTTTTTTAGCTTCTTTCTCGCGCTTTTGTGGTCTCAGCAAACAGAATTAATGTATCCATTTTTTATGCTTTTTGTATTACTCCCACATTACAGTAGTTTTGTATGGAGCTTTGGCTGAGACATAATTCTTTTTTTTTCCTTTGGTTAATGTACATATATAGTATAATTTCTGTCATAACTATGTCCGCTTACTACTAAAGTATTGTACATATATTTATCCGCGCTTTCATATCCCTTTGTGTAGTCCTTATGAGGGGATAAATGATAGCATTGCTGGTGTTTTGCCTAAGAATTATGTTTGTAGTTTATTGCCATTAACGCCGCATTTAGCGATGCGATTATGCGTTTTGATATATTGTATTATCATAGCATTTTAGGCATTTCTATTATTTCTACAGTTAGAATGCTTATTTATGAGCTATAGAGCACTTAAAACTACGCAATGAGTTATTTCGTAAAATATTAAATTTAAAAAAAAAAATGTTGTATGTCACTTTCCATCTGATTTAAAACGAGGTGGTTAAAAAGGGTAGTGAAACAGATTAAAAGAAAACAGACCAATTTTTTTGATTTCTTCTATCTCAAAAGTTTTCGAAAAACTCATTAAAAATATAATTCTTTCATTCTTTGAAAGCAAAAACTTCTTTGGTTCGACGCAATACGGGTTTAGAAATGGATAGTCAACGGAGGATGCCTAGCCGAGTTTGTTCATCTATTAATAGCGATATAGAAAAAAAAAGAATTGTGCTGGTCTTTCTGTAGCTATCACCAAAGCTTTTGATATGGTAGAGCACCGAATTTTATTCGATATGTCGGGAAGAGTACAAAAGTTCGTGATTGTTTAAGTAATTCAGTGGCAATCAGTTTAGGAGTTCCACCAGGATCTGTTTTAGGTCCGATATTTTTTTTAATTTATTTGAACTCACTTTTTTCATTACCTTTCTTTGGAAAAGTTACCGCGTACGCAGATGACCTTGTCATTACTTATGGTTCGGCGAATTGTTTGGATTTGGTGGCGGGCGTCAATCATGATGTCCATTTGTTAAGGGCTTGGCTTGCAAAACATAAACTTATTGCCAGTAAGAAAACACAGATGATGTAAATATTTCAAACGACATGCAAAGAGTTCACCTGACATAGATATTTTGTTCAATTCCACCGACTGCAAACGTTTTAGCCTACATAGCTTTTTGTGCCCTGACAAATCGCCTTTTCATTCCTGAAGAAAAAAACAGAAAAATGTCTAATGTTAACCGATTTCACAACTCCATGAACCCATTTAAGAAAGGCTTTAAAGATTTTCTTAATTGGTTGCCGTTATTTACATAGCTTAGTTTCGGATAATTATAATTTAAGGTAAAACACGGATAGTCCTATTTTTATTCCTACATATCGTACTTCTCACTTCAATAACTTTTTTAATAACTTTTTACCATAGCTTCTTGTAAGCTGTTCAACGCTCTACCTGTCAAAATTCGTCGAAATAATTGGGAATTTACCAAAATTGTTCATAAATGTAAAATTCTTTCTTTTAGAGCAATCGCATGGTGATATGAAAACTCTAATACTTAGTGAGTCAATTTTCAATCTTTACGCTTATACATATGTAGGTACCTATCGTTTATTTATTTTGAGTATTCATACCTCATTCCACATAATGTTGTACTACATTTCATTTAGTTCTATTCAGATATGGTATTCGATACTATCATAATTTATTTTACAGAATGACTTGGAGCAAAATATTGAGAAATTAAAAACGAAATTAGGCATGACATTCTACGCGAGATACGTTATGACATTATCTGCATACTAGCCAGAAAAATACTAGATTGCCACCAAGGCGAATTCATATAAGGTGAAGAAGTCGATCAAGCAGCTGATTGGTGAACAGCTGGTGACCGTAATGTCAAAATGATGTGTTTGTTGTAAATCATACTGCCATTGTGCATATAGTTTGTTAGTGGAAATTTTTGTTTTTGTACGTTTTGTACGTAGATATAACACCACCTGATATAAATTCGCCATAATAGAAACAGAGAACTAAGGAAGAATAAACTAACTGTACCTGACAATTAAGATAGGCCAGATCGTAGGAACACAAAAAAGCAGTACTAGGGTAACTAGTAAATAAACAAGAAAGACCAAAGTGCAGTTAAAAATTATCAATTGCTTAAACTAGATACCTTTTTACTAAATATTTTGTAGTGATTTAAAATAAAACCCCATTTTTATCAAACACTGACAAACACAATTTTAGTTAGTTGGCAAGTCATGCAGAAGAATCCAAAAACGTCCGCTGTCAAGAGTTGAACGTTCATTCATCAAATCACAAAAAGAAAATATTAAAACATTTAAGCGTGCCGGCGTCGTGTGTTATTTCTACGGAAAATTTTAATTAATTAATTTAAAAACAATAACAATTTAAGGAACTGTTATGAACTATTTGAATAAATGAATACTGTCGCTGAACTTGATTATATTAAATGGGTTGTTTCGAGTTTTATTTTACTTTAAATTAAGCAATACTTAAGTAGATATATGTGGTAATAGGTAACTAGCTTTATTCCGCATAAAAATAGTTAATAAATAATTAGTTTACCTTTAGTAAAAAGGCAGCTCCCAAAGGCTAATTTGCGCGAAATAATAGTTAGTTAGTAGTTGGCTGTCAACTAATGCAGAGGTAACCAGGGCTGACTTTTTTTTCGGCCATCGCCATACAAAAATAATAAGTTTTTCGCAAAGAAAATACACAATTAATAGTCAGCACCAGTATTGCCGTAAACAGTATTGAAGTGTCAAATGAAAGAGGTTTAATAAAGCTTCATTTCCCAAATGTTCTGAAGGAAGATTGCCACCTATTTAAATGCAAATTAAATTAAATTTTAAAAAATAAATGGCAGTTTACAAAACTAAATACAAAAATAATTTTGGAGAGGGTTGCCACCTATTTACAAAATTAATCAAAATTATAATAAGTTAAATCATAGCTATGTAATATTATATGCAAGGTTCAATAAAGCCACATTTCCCAAATACTTTTTCAGAAGGTTGCCACTTGTTTATATGCAAATTAATTTCAAAAAGAATTTTGAAGAGGATTGGCACCTGTTTAAAAAAGTAATCAAAATTATAATAAGTTGAATCAAATATTGAGACAATAGGTGTTTGAAGAAAACTGTTTTAAAAATAAATTTGAAGGGAGTTGCCACCAACTTAAAATAGTAAATTAAATTTAATTATTAAGTTAAAGGAAATATCACATGATGGCCTTCAAAGAAAAAAGATTTAATAAAACTTAGTTATGAAAATAGGTATAAGAAGTGTTGCCATGTGTTTAAAAATATTAATTTCATGTTATTTGAAAGCTTACTGAAATATTAGTGTAATATTAGTGAGTTTAAGAAAAAAATATATTTGACGAGGGTTGCCACCTTTTAAATTGTGAGGATATTTCATGTAGCCATACATATATATAATCCGTTATATATGTTTGTTACAATATAATCAATTTTTGTAAGGAGTTGCCACCTATTGAAAGAGGTAAATTCATTTAAGCAAAAGTCAAATATGGCGAATTGAAAGTTTGAAAATAGCATCTGTTTAAAACCAATTTATTTATATTAAATAATGAGAACACTAAATTTCAATAATCTTTTTGGTAAGGTTTTAAAAAATCAATTAAAATCTACTATAAAAAAACTAAATCAAGTATTGAAATGCGAATGTTTATTTCGAAAAAAACCCGGGCTAGGCCTTCCATCTTTTGAAAAAACTTAATAAAATTAACTTATTAAGTTAAAGGCAATATACAGCATGCGATCCAAAAGAAGTAGGCTTAAAAATTTAATAATGGAAATGAGACACCTTAATGTCAGCATCCTTTGATTATGTTGTGCATTTCCAACACTAAATTAGGTTTCATTAAACGCAAATGTCATACTTCACAGTTGATAATAAAAAACAAGTTTCTGCAACCAACCGCAATCGGTACTTATGAGGTAGGGGTAGATTTTTTTAGATAATATAAAATTTAAAAAATTAAAAACCAAAAGTGATTACTTTGTTGAAATTATACATTTCCTTTTCTGTAACATTCGAATTGGTAGGGTTAAGCCGAATGCCATGCGAGCGAAACCGCGGGTGTAAGCTAGTTTATAATTTAACTGAAATCAATGGATACAAAAGGGATCTGGTATATAAAATTAGAAAGAATCTGGTTGCGCCAAAAAGAAGTGGCGAAGAGAAAGACAGGAAGACTTAAATGATACTGATAGAAATTGATAAAGTTTATTTATTAAGATGCTCCTCAAAATTCATGCTTTTTGCTACGAAAGAAAAATGTAAATCGGCATCACTGACGACACCAGCACAAGCGCGAAACGAATCAAATTTTGGTTTTGAACCAGTTCGTTTAAACCAGCGCGGGACTAGTTTATGAAAATGAACAGAGGTATTGTCCGCCTTATTCGGCGATTGTCTATTGTTTGGCGTAGCGTCTTTTTCAACTAAGTAGTGCGCTTCTTCATCGTATAAAATAAGAAAAAAATATGCACATTTCTACCAAACATGTGAATGTAAGACTTTACTTCTCTAAATATTCATAAAATCCAGTAGGTAGATCGTAAAACTTTTTACGACATCTCTGCTACGAATCGTGGCAACTAGGGTGCCAACCAAATGAAAATGTATGTATGTAAATATAAGTTATTATTATCTACCCCATTGCACACATGCACTAAAAAAATATATATGTGTAACACGTGCCCGCGCACAGACTTTGTTGAAACCCCCAAACCGGTTTTTTTACCCTTCGGTGCTTACCAAAGGTGTCACAAATTTATGACTATTTGACATAGTGGGGCTTAAACTGCATCAAATTTGTTTTCATTCATTCACCTTGTCATGTGTTCTGAGTGAACCAGTGTTTGCCATAAGTGAAGACGATACGTACGGTTAGTCAACGAAAAGTGCGAGCAATAAAAAGTAACCATTTTAATTCGTATGCTCTTTAGCTAAATTGTGTAAATTAGTGGCGACCGCGTACAAGTCAAAAGCGAAGCTTAACTCGACTAAAGTTTTGCAAACGAATCGGGAAACGAATTCGTTTCATATGTAATTCGGCTTCGGGGAGTGAAAGTTAGCTAGGTATATCAATCAATATTTTAAATATAGCAAATTGTATCATTCCATTCCGAGAACAATTGCAGTGATTGCTTGGAATTTTTTGCCCCATAACTCTGTATATGCATTTCCTTATTACACGTAATTTATATATTGTTTTTAAATCGAAAAGAATAATTTTTACTCAAAGTTTAGGTAACCCTGTGAAAGGACAGAGAATATTTATTTTTCATAAGAACAGAAAAGACATAAAAGTTTTATTAAATAATTTGGAATTACTGACTTTTCACTTACTTTGCACTTAGGTGAACAAAAAAATGAATATACATTTGTATCTAAATTGAAAGGGGAACTTATAAGGATCAAATGCTTCTTATAAGACAGTAGTCGTTTTCTCTTTGTTTAACTTTCGTACATATTCCTAGATAAAGTATCATTTTTATAATAATAGTGCTGATGAAAACTGTTGAATGTAATTAAGGAGGTTACCCGTTGAATTAAGATCAAAGCCTTTCCAATTAAATCTAGTAGATAATCTGTAAAATTAAGATCAAAACCACCTCAGTATAATTACCACATTAAAAGCAAAATTTTAACTGAAACGGGCTATTTTAAAAATAAAAAGTTTCCTTATTAATAAATTCAATAATATTCTAGTAAAAATTAGAATATTTCCTTATTGATATACTCTATATGATATTTAACATAAAAGCAAGGAGATTCCTTCTTACACCTGCATATTTTTGAACAAAATTCAATAGAAATTAATAAACAAGAAGTCATCTCCTTATTTCCAGCCGTTTTCCATTTCAATAAATTTGAGAAGTATTCAATCAAGATTTTCTTGTGAAAAATTCCTCGATTTTGTCCACTCTCGCACTCATTGGCCACCAAGCTTTGTTAGACGTTGATCTCTTGAATTATAAATGAACTGCTTAGCTCTGTGCAAGTTTGCCAATTTACTAAACTATCAAAACTTAACAAAAAGTGGTTTGACAATAAAAATTTTTATCAAAATACCAACTAACGAACTACCGATGGAAACGCTCGGTGCGCAGACCAATAACAATAATTTGGCACCTACAACTATAGCTCGATGTTTGGCCGATCTTTTCTATAACTTTTTGATGCCACTTGCCCCGGCCGAAATTTAAACCCGAGACACTCCCGGTGCAGGACGCACGAAAAACAATTCCAGTTAAATTAGGTCATTATTATGTACGAAATTTTATCTCCCATGTTGAATTAGATTTTTAATCCTTATTGATAATTGATGAACTTTATCTACTTATGATGATTTAGGCAATACTGAAAAAATAACGTATCTAATTTTTGGAATCTGAACGAGCTGGGGGTTTATTCCAAACTAAAGAAGTACAATAAGAAACTACTTAACTTGATATTGGAAATAAGCGTCTAAATAATTACCTTGGTTATTATAGCAAAATAGCCATTAAAAAAAAAGTAATACATAGTTATACATTTTACAAGTTCCGAAATGGCATTCTGTATCTTTCGAAATAGCATATAAAAGTTAATGAAATAATTGTCATTTGAACTCTGTTTTATACTAGTCTGAACGCACGTTTTGTAGTGAATAAGATTTCCATTAAAATCAACATTTTGGGATTTTTGAGACACCCGCTGTTATGGATTTCTTTTAGCAGGCTATCGATAGTGTGTACACTTCTCCCAGGGGTGTGGCTCTTAACACGAATTTTTTCACAGAAGAGTGCCACAACTCCGCTTAAATTACTCTGTCCATGAGAAAAATCCTGATGAACATAGTCACTATATCACATAGACCCAACCCGCGTAGCGATGCGATAACTGCCTCTGAACTGAAGTTGTTAAAGACACCTTCTATGTCTAGGAAGACCGCTAGGGAGTGTTTTTTGTAGTGCAAAGATTTTTCAGTGTTAAAGCTAAGACTGTGAAGTACAGTTTTCACACCCTCAATGTTTTTAAAAGTAAGGACGAGAGACTTATTGGTCTGGAATCTTTGGACTTGTTTTGCGATGCTTTTACCGCCTTTGCGATAAAGACAACTTTTGTGACTAGTCTGACGATAGAAATTTACCATTTTCTATGAACTGTTCGATATACTTTTTGTTTTATGAAACTGGCTTGTTTATTCTTGTAGGGTACACATACTCATATACATACATTTATATGTATGGGTGTGACCAAATATATTGATATATACAGGAAATATTGGCCAAATCAAATGATACATAATGTCAATTTATAGATACAGATATAAATATTTGAAACATATCTGGCCGCCATCGCCAGCTGTCGGGTGTCATCATTCAAAAGTCACATTTGTACGTTGTAATTGTTGTGGCCTATAAAATTCTAAACGCTTTGACATGACACCTCAAAATTGCAAACGTTGCAAATGAAAACGAGCCGCCAGTTGCAATAGATGCAAATGGATGTATGCATGTATGTGGGAGTATGGGCTCTGCTTTGTTGAGGGCAAAGAAATTTCTATAGCGACAATAGCTGTGGTGCTATATGTGTGTATATTGTACATATGTAAGTACATACATACCCTGTCGGAAATAAAATAACTTTTAAAGCAATTTTAAAACTACTTTTTTACCATTTGATTCGAAAGACAATCAATGCGCTTTTAACGATATAAAATTTGTTAGAAACATGCTGAGTTATAGCGGCTCAAAATGAAACTTTATTTAATTTGGTTTTAAAATTTTTTTCCAGAACTTTTGCGTTTTTTTATTTTTTAGTTAAAAAAGGTAATTCAAATAAAAATATAAAAAAGGTCTAAAAAAAATACTTTTAAAATCAATAATCAAAAAACAATTTTATTTCCAACTCTGCATGTTTTAAACCAAATATATATAGCTAGTATTTATCTACAAAATAATAATTAATAAAACTACTTACATTTTTATAAAGACGTACATTCAATTTATTGAAAATATTTTTTACCACAGAAAAATTATAGTAATACATATGTAGCTACATAGCTACATACATATACTTGGTGTAAATTAGATTAATATAATTAATCTAACAAGCGATTTATTTTAGAGCAGTTGGCTTTAAACTACTTATTAAATTGCTAAAGATTTTCGACTGTTTGCTTTTTCCGGCAGGGTGCATAGCTATAAATATATATTACGTTGTTGAAATCTACAAAGACCCTAACTGACAATTAATTGTCTTTTACAGAACAAGCAAAAATTTTAAATTTTAGCGCATATAATATTATGGATAGAACCATTAACATTTTCAGAGCTATCGGAGCTAGCGTCGCCATCATCTTCGTCGCCAGTTCCTTCTTCAAATTCTTCTTCACTTTCTTCGAGAGCCCCTCCGTCAGATATAACATGTCTGATAAACTTTGTTACAATTATTTTCGACAATTTGCTATCCAAGTCTGCATGTGAGCGATTTTCTTTCAAAAAGTTTAAAGCCTAATTTGGCGCTTTGACAGCTTCAGTACAGACATACCAGATCTAAACGAACCATAAACACGCAATAAATTTTCTTGGGCATCCAACGTGCTTAGTAAATGAGTGTGAGGTCTTGAAATGTGTAATCATCCAAACCACCGTCAAAGAATTACAAAACCAGCTTCAATAGTTCCTTATAGTCTTGGCGGTGTTGTCTTTCGGCGCAACAATCTCATCGCTCTCCCCAGTTTCGATTTGGTTTCAACTGGTTTTTGTCCTTAATTTTCTGGAAACGACGAGGCAGAGACATATCTGGTGCAAAAGTTTTCCCAATTTGACCGTCGAACTCCTCAGCTCTAAGCTCCAGTTTGTAAATGAAATGTCTAGACGGCAGATACAGCAAGTGCCGCTCTCAAGTTAAACTGCAGCTCCAGAGGAAGGTTGGCGGGGTAGGTTAATTTAATTCAAAACAAGTATTAGGAATACAAAAAAATGGGGTTATGCATTCATTTTACCATTCTAGGGATGACTCCCAAGTACAATAGTTACGGGCATTTTCATTTCATTTTGCAAAAATTTCGTTCACATAAACTTCAAAGTGATTGCGGCATGGCAATTTTCAACCGATCGAGTAAAATTTGTATATACCCTAACTTAACTCCAAACTGGGTTCCGATTTAGTGTACGGTGGTTAAATAGCAATATGCCGTGAACCAATATATTTAACTATATCATTATCTATATATTTAATATTGAAGAACCAAATAACCATTTGAACCCCCTTTTAACCGGTCCAAATCGCTGGATTTAAGGCGTTACATTTTCGCCAAACTTTACTGCAAATACAATGTTAGGCCAATGTAACTCAAGAGAATTTTTCCAGCTCCTCACCCTACTGCACTTATGTATTTAAAAATTTGCATTTTTCACCAAAAATATATTTATATAAGTATGTGTCCTGCAGTTAAGGACCAAAATCCCATGTGAAGCGACATTGCTGTATACGTGAATTTTCAAATGCTGCACCATTAAATAATTTCAAAACAGAAACTCACACTCCCAGCACCCCGTCACCAAGCACATTTAAATACATACATATGTATACTTATATAGGTATATACATGCATCATAAGCTTGCGTGCTTGTTGACGAGCGTGACTTCCAATTTGCCAACTCTTTTCATAGTCTTTCGATATGTCACCACCTCAAGAGTAACACACACACACACACATTCAAAAATAAGCAGATGCGTGCATGCGATGTAACGAATAGGGAAGTGGGTTTAATTGAGTGGGTTTTACCGCCTATCACAGCTAGCTGTTACTAGAGATGTTGTTAATAAATCGATTTAGAATCAATTTTTCACTAATTTTTGGCAGTTAGTCAAATTGCAAATGGATATTAATAAAAAATATACCAACGAAATTTGATATTAAAAAAAAGTAAACTAAATTTTTATATATATTTTGTTCAAAGAAAAATATTAATATGAAAAATATTAATAAATTCTACAATGGCTTAAAAAAAATATATATATAAAAAATGAAGGTGAAGTATGATGTCAAAGATATTTTCCGGGCATTTAATATTTAAAAACGATTTCTGGCATATGTCCGCCACGACTAGCTTTCGTGAATCGGATGCGATCAGTCCAATTTTCTTTGCGCAAAATTTTCCATGTTGTGGATGGACAAAGTTCAGCTTGTAGAGCACGGCAGCGAATAGACAAATTCGGATCTTCTCCAACACCATCACTTACAGCACCAATATTTTCTTCTGTACGTACAGTTCTTTATCTTTTTGTTGGTTTTTCATCGAGTAGAGTAAATCTTGTTCGAAATTTATCAACAGTTTGACGAACAGAACACTGATTTCCACAATTTGTAAACGTCGTTGTGGCGCCATTCTTTCCATAATGATTTGTCAATCCTTACTGAATAGAAACGTTAAAACGACATGTCATTTACCAGCTGTCAAGTGACAGCTGTCCTTATCGAAAGTTGTATCAGTCTA
This sequence comes from Anomoia purmunda, assembly GCA_951828415.1. Lineage (NCBI taxonomy): Eukaryota > Metazoa > Arthropoda > Insecta > Diptera > Tephritidae > Anomoia > Anomoia purmunda. The sequence continues at coordinate 158,348,876 of OX639993.1, forward strand.
AAAAAAAACACCTGTTCGTTCATTATATAACACAACTCACTACAAAAATCACAAAATTTCCACAAATTTCAAAATAGTTTCATAACATTTTTCAACTTCTTACTCGAAATTGTCTAGCCTGCAGTTGTGTTGGACGGTTTTCCCACATAAAAAAGTGGGAGAATTTTCCCATAAGAAATCACCTTTTTGAAAAAATAGACTTATAAGGGGTTCCCCTGATTATAGAACTGCTGGGCCCGGCCTCCGAAGGCTTACAGTTTTTTAGTTATTCGTTATTAAAGTTGCAAAATTTGCCAAAATTTAACCTCACTTTTTGCTTTGTAATTGAATTGAACTGAAATTTGATGCTGTCACACAGTACGAAAAGATGTCGAACATAAATTTGTGAAAACCACAATTTGTGAAGAATAAATAAACCCTTCTGCGTTGGTGGCCTTCGGCAGCGCTAAATAAAAAAAAAATTATTCTGGTCGTACATTGTATTTTATTGCTTTTTCTTTTTGCAAAAAAGTGGATACCCCAAACGTAACTTATTAATAATTCAATGATCGGAAATTACAAAGTTTGTTTCCCTTACGCCTAACAGCATATTTAAGAAGAAAATTAAATTAAAATTATTAAAATTTTGAGGGATATAGCATCACAAGTAATGAAGTATCACGGCCATCTTTCAGCAATTGTGTGCTTAGGATTATTGGAGAATAGCAATACATTTAGATATTTGAGTTTAAATAATTTATTTTTGCACATTTCTTAAGAAAATATATCATTTTTTAAATAAAACATTTATATTTATATGGCTAATGCATGATTTGAATTTGACTCAAATCGGACTGTTAGTATGGTGTTCAGAAATATTTCGACACCAGCGCCACCTATTGGAAACTTTATTTTAATGGGCATATACAATAGACACTTTTGGAAATACATCCAATAAATTTGAGCTCTATCTGTTCAACAGTTTTCAAGTCTATAAACCAACAGTTACGCGGGCTTTTTTATATGCTAGATATAGGAAAATCCAGCAGACGTTGACTAGGCCTAAATTTTTTTATTAATTGTCCTTTGCATATGCAATCAGAAATCACAACTCGATTCCTTTCACATATATGTTCTGTATAACATAATTAAATTTTACTTTTGTAATTGATGGCAACCCTCTAAAAAATATAGGTATGAACCGCTTGACACTAATATTTTAATATCTCATATAAGTTGGGTATAATTTAATTCAATACGACATTTTAAACAGGTGGCAACGCTCTCCCTCGCACAACATATACATATGTATGTACTTCACGACCCATTCTCATAACTACGAAATATGCATGAAAAATATCATAAAAATCGGTCGACAAGTTTTGGAGAAGTGGGGTCGCAAACACCGTGACACGAGATTTTTATATATAAATTCTTATTTTCAAAGTTCTGACAAAGTTCAAAATTTGGTTTAAAATCATTTTTTTTTTTTATAGTATGATATATGTATATTTTTATAAAAATCTAGTTGTTCTAGTACGTTTCGCTAAATCCTACGGATATTTGAAATATCTCGACTTCAGAGCCATCTATCGGATCTCAAACAATTTAGTGGTTTTTGAGTCTATAATTTCCGATAATTTAATTAGATATATATAGTCAAAACTGTCAATATGTGGCTGATTCGTTCTTAGGTTTCTGCAATATTGCACAGTAAATTTAGTTATCCAGAAATAATTAACTTATTACGATATTCTCAAGTATGAGTTATAATTTCATTACACATTTAATATGAGCATTTCCCCTCCTCTGCTTTGTCAGCAACGTTCAATGCAACCAGGTATTCATACTTTATGCGCGATAAAATTTCCAAAAATACAGAATCGTCGATAAATAAATGTTTTCTATCTAGTCATCTCTAATGCTATCAGTCGCTAGCTTGTTCGACTTGTCTGTTCGTCGTCTGCTCATTATGGAAATTCTAGTTAGTTTCATTTGTTACAAATTACGTACGTAGTATATATTGTCGCCACAATGCTTTGGCCACCTCGCTCTCCATAGCACCAACCGCGGCACTTCATGCAAAACAATTTGATTTTATTTCACTCCTTGTAACCGATTCTTTATGATTCAATACGAACCTTTTCAATTTTAGCAAACGTTAGCAGGAAAATAGTTATATACAAATACAAATGTACATATGTATTTTGTGACCCAGTGTGCATGTGTAGGAACTTGGAATTTTGTTTGTGTAGCATGTAGGTTTTGCTGAGTGTGCCGAATTTTTTTCTTTTGCATTTCATTCGACAAGTAGGATTTAAATTTATACCTTGGCATGCATTCAATTTGAATTGTATGTTGAATTTATTTGGTTTGATAGCTTCGCTCCAAAAGTTTTCCAAGAACTGATAATAAGTGTAACTTTTTCTATGTATGTTAATAGATGTAATAGATGTCATTGATGGCGTAGTGCTCTGACTTATTCTGAAGGAAAAAAATTATGAAAAGATAAAATACACGTGCCTTATATACTCATCTTTATCACTTTTGTTCTTTTTAACCAAAATTGTTGGTTTTCATTCTTCGAATTGGGCAATTTCTTCTTATACTGACTAACAAAAATTCGCTCAGTTGGTAACTCTTAATTCCTCAAAATAAAAACAAACAAAAAATAAACCCTTGGCAATTGTTTTAAGAAAACTTTTCCTTTATTTCAAAATCATCAGTTAAAATTGAGACGAAAAAACGAAAAATAGTTAAGGGCGGATCAGACGAAATTTCCGGAACATGGCAAACAGAAATTTGCTTTGTAACTCTTTTCTCCTGTCGGTTTAAAGTATATCCACTACAAATATTCAATAAATGCCAAATTGCATAGGAAATGATTTCACCGTCTATACAATTTACTTCCAGCTGGTTCCGAAGACTCTAAATAGGATATTTTTTAACAGAAGACAGGCGCCAAAAGGTTGAATAAAATCTTCACCTGTGGCTCTGGTCGGGCTTGACGAATACGAAAATTAGTAATCATTTGGGATACACAAGAAAATCTTCTCGATGGTATGCATTTATTTTAAATGGGACCGCAAAAAAGAGGTTCGAGTGAATTCGCAAATTGTTTCCTAAGTAAATTCGAAAATCGGCACTCTAGCAATTGTAGTAAAGTCGTTTTCGAAAACCAAATAGTAGTCCATGGTATTAAAGTAAACAGGAGCAAGCCCGCCGGTAAAAGCTAAAAATAACAAAAGTAATTATAAATCGTTGCTATTCCCCTGAAAAAGAGTCGAACAGTAACTGCAAAATGGTGTACCGAAGATTGCGTACAAAAAGTTTCCAAACATTTGTTGGAGAACCGAAGAAAGAATATTTGGGGCGCTAATTTTTACACAGAGGCTTGAGAAATGGAAATAAGTAAAGCAATGGTATTTATCCAGGGAAAATAAAGTAGGTGGCGTTTTATAATTAATATGAAAAGGATTTTTTTTCAGTTTTTTCTCTTCACCTAAGTAGACTTTTGTTAGTCCCTTCCGTTTTGATTTTGAAAGAGTAAACCTAAAATATATTTTCATACATTGGGTTTCTTAACATTTAATTTATTGTGTCCGAAAATTGATGACATGGACTTGATCGATTTTCGGTTCCAAGTAATTTTTGGCACGCCAAGTTTAATAATCGTGGTATCAGCCGTCCGGCCTCGTAAATAATAGGAATTTTTGCTCTTTGGAATAAACCAAAAATGCAATGGAAGAAATCATTCTATATTGTAATGGATAAATAAAAGATCAAAGTTTTGTATAAAATATATTTAAATGTTCGGTAACCTTTATTAGAATACATGTCTGGTATTATTTAATGAGTAAAATGTTCACAATAACAATTCTTATCCTGACACTTGGTAAATCATATAGAAGAGCTTAACCGTGTTTAAAATTAGTACTGTGTTCAGTGGTTGATTTCTTGGTTATCATCTCTCCAATCATCATCTTCAAGTTTACCTACTTGCTATCCTGACTCTGCTAGTAGGTGGTACCTGATAGAAATTATTGGTTATGTATTTCGGGATAGACAGGGCATAAATCAGATATTTGGGGGCACTCACTTACGTTACGGGAACTTCTCACTTACATGTTTTGAAAAGTTTCGTTTTTTACATAACTAATGAAGTAAAATACCCTAAACAAAAAAAAAAGAGTTTGCTTTTATCGTTTTACAAAGGAATGCAGCGGTCGTGAAGTAGCTCAATTTTTAAAAGTTCGTCGATATTATAGAATCTAACATGACTTGCAAAATATTCTTTTATTTGCAGGTAATTGATTAACAAATATGTGTTAGCTGGTCCGCACTGGCAGTGTTAAAATAATGTTACTCATACGCCCTGACAACATTTTATTTTTCGACCAACTCACTACCTTTCTAACTTGACATCGTAGCTTAACATTACTCAAACCAGTAAGTATAAAACATTTTTTAGCGGGAAGATTCCGTGCACCGAAATTTGTAGTATTTCAATTTTGAAGTCATGTAGGAGTAGGATGGACAAAATAAAATGTATCTGGCTCGATTTTAAAGATGTGAAATTACTGGTAAAGTACCATAAGACTTTCAAAAACTGCAAATATCTAAACAGTAGCTTGCTAGCAGTAATTTCGAAATGCACTAATTGGACTCAACTACAAAAAAAAGCAGGAAAATTCATTAAAACTTTAAATTTCCTATAAGAATTTGTGTGTAATTTTCTTCGAGGTTGTTAAATTTAAGTGAACTATATTTTTATAAAAATTTAACGAAAAAATTGAACACGAACAAAACCAATACTGAACGATTTAAACTGTAGGCCACTATAGTTGACAAAGAGTTATTATAGATAAATTTTCGGTTTCTGAAAATGAAAGTGAGCATGATTAATATTTGCAAAGAGGTATTTGTGAAATCTTAGGAAAATCTTATTTTTACGTCACTTTTCTAGATATTCTCAAAAATTCTTCAAGAGAAGTATTTTGGAGACATTTAATACACATTTTCAGTAATAAACGATTTGCGACGTAGAATACTCTTACGTTACGGTGTAGATGTCAAGCTTCGATTGTTGTAGTTGTAATATGAGAACTGCACATAAACTGTAATAAAACTTTTTTTTCAAATGCGGCATTAATATAAAGTTGGAGAGGAAAAGATTTTATGGAAAACCATTTCAAGAAAACGTGCTCTTCCTATTTACAAAATGCTCAGCATTCGCTTCAATGGTTTATTTTTTGTCTTGTTGTTAACCTAACTTACTTTTGAATATGAAACAGAAAGTGATTAAAATGCATGCATCAAGTTCTTCGGTTATGTGCTATAAATATTTTGGTAAATAATTGTATTAGCTTATTTTGCCTACTGAATGACAGATGGCGCTAGCCAATTATTAACTAAACGAAGACATTGGGCATGGGAAATATTTAATCCCTGATGGCAGTTAACTAAAAAGATAGGAGGAGAGAGCAAACCGAAAAGCATGAGACGGATATGGAACAGCTGAAGATTTTATTTTATTTGCTTCCTTTCGCAGAGGTAGTTTTGTAAGGTTTTAAATAAAAATGAATGAATCGCCAAATATTGATGATGTTAAAAATTTGCGGCTGCTCTTGCGACAAAGCGTCGGGACGCTGGAAAGATCTGTTTCCTTTTACCCTACTTCCTTATTAAAAGCCTAACCTTATTTCCTTGGGAGCGTCAAAAATGGCACATTTAAATAATTTTTTTTTTTAATTATGTTTTAACATATTTATAGTACAAGTAAATTTGCATACATGTGCAGAAATTTTTGAGTTTATTCATTAATTTTTAATTTAAACAAATACTCGTACATAAAAATAATTTTGTAAATTTAAAACTGAATCATTATCATAAAACAGCCTAACTACGTCGAACTGGTAGCTTAAAACCCGTATTTGAAAATGTTCTTATAATGAATTTAACTTCGTTAAAATAAAATTTTAAAACTTAAAAAAATTAAATTTAATAAATTTAACAATTTTGTTTGCACAACTTAATTTTATAAAAAATATTTACAATTTTTAAAGAGTTCTGAGTGATTCATATAGATTAGTGATTTTTTTGAAACTTTACACAAAAGTGTACTCTTTGTCACCTCACGACTTCATAACTAAAAACAATTTCTAAAAAGCCCCAATGTGTGTGTAAAATATGTTTGCAGAAAGTATGCGGAGACTTTGTGGCATGCTAATCGCAGTGTTAATAGCCTATTTATACCTCATATAAAATGCAAATCACCTTATGAGTACTTATATGCTAAACTTCAGACTCTTAGTTTTACTTCTGGCCTACGGTAACCACCCGACCCTCCGCCAATATTCGCATCATCGGTTTGCAGTTTTTAATGCGACAACTTTTTACACTAAGCTCGTTACGAATTTCTAATCGGATTATGATTATGTTTGCATTTAAGTCTCTGCATGCATGTTGAAGTCATTTTGTTTTATGGAGTCAAGGTAAGTTCAAATGGATAAAAGGCGAATGTCAAGAAAAGTGCGAGCAAAATAGAGTTTTGTGGAAATTTAAAACTTTGTAGTTAATAAAATGCTAAAAAAATAGCTATTCCTTTTAATACCAGGTAAGTATTTGCTAATTTCTAACAAACTTTTTGCATTAATGAGGTCGAATGGCACACCGCAATTTATATAAACTTACCATTCGCTGTAAACTAGAGACAATGAAATAGAATATATTACAAGTGGTGAAATTATTTATTTTCTTTACTACTTCATATTTCGAAAAAACTCATACAATATTCCTTTTTTCGGTATTCTAATTACAAACCATAGATTCATTATGAAACATGGCAGCCGTCGAAAATTTTAATGTAAATGTAATTTACTAGTATTAAAAAAATAATATAAATTTAGTGAGTCTTATAAAATCTTTAACTGGCACTGGCATTGTACCGATTGCAAAGCTTTCTCAATACTTCGTTATAATTAAACAAGCGGAGGTCGGTAAAAAAATCAAAGTCATACCCGGCATGAATCTGTTGTGATTTAGCAAATTTCGGCCGATAATTAATTAATTATTGTATTTTGAGTTTTACTAATCGCCCCAAAAAATATTTATAGTCAAGTTATACTTTTTTTTTAAACAAAAATCGTGACTTTCTCACTCAGAAATAATTACTATTTTTTTTATTGAAAGTTGTTGATCAAAATGAACCAATGTTTTATTAATTTTTTACGTTTTTTCGTCAAAAGTAATCATTCCTTTTTGAGTTACATTTTTTTTTTTTGCTCAAAAATAAAACTCATTTCTTGAGAAACTCAAAATGCCACACTACTTTTCTAATAAGTTTACTTTTGAACAAAAACTAAGCAATCAAAAAGACATTTTTAAAGTTAGTCTTGTTTGTGATCAAGAAAATGTAGCTCGGCGTATGATTTTTGTCCTGAACTTGAAAACAAGTGTAGTGAGAAAAATGCGCAATTACTGTTGGATTTTCGCAGCGAAATGCGATTTAGATTGATATCTTGGGTATGGTTGTTGGAGCCCCTTGGATAGTTTAATACAGCAAGTTCTGATTTCACGCGTTTGTGCAATCTGACAAGACTTTCTAATCCTTGGTAATGTTACGAATATGATGCTTTATTTTTCTTTATAAATACTAATTTTATTTTGTGTTTAGATGTATACAAAATCAGGTCTACAAAATTAGGCCATTGAGAGTTAGGACAATATATAAGAAATATAATAAAATTTATTTATCTTTTTGGAGTTTTTGTCATAGATAACTACGAAAAAAATTCACATAACTTGAAGTTAAGAAAATTAAAATGCGAACTTTTTTGTTTAATACGATCAAAAACTAAAACAAAACCCAAAATAGAATCTATAATATAAAAGCATTTTATTAAAAAAAAACCATTATAAATGTGTATATATTCAACGAAAAATGTAACAAGTATGAAAAGTAGCCAAAGGTTTTTTAATTTGTCACAAAGAAATTCGCTGTTTTCTAATTTGATTAGTTATATTAATTTACGGATTTAGTTATCAATTTAAACAACGCAGGGGTATCTGAAAGGTATCTGCTTGAACTTTGGATAAAAAATTTAAATGTGTTACAGTTTATGACGAATTGATTACTCGTTTCTTATTAGGTCGCCTATACCATTGTTTTTTTTCAACGAAGTCAACTCTCGTTCACCCCATAATAACTTCTGCTGTTAAATCATACGAGATAATAATACGTCGAAATTAGTTATCGGCTTAGGTAGAAACTTGCTCCTTGCCGTGTCCAATTATCAAAAACAAAAAAAAATCGCCAAAATCCTTTCCAAAACATGGTTCAAGCTGGCTACCGTGTTGGAGATGTTTTTACAAACACAGCTTGAACGAATCTCCTCCGAAGATTCCACAACAAAAACCGTGGAATTTTTCACTGCCGTCAAGAGCAAAAACTGTAGACTCTTCCTTTCAGCTCTCATTTTGCATTATAGATTGATTCGTTTTTTGAAACGCACAGCGATCAGTAACCTTATCAACTCTTGTGTATTTTTTGGGGATTTTGCGGTCATTATTAAAATCCCGCATTTTGTTCTAAATCTCACCACTGTTGTGGGAGAGAAAGAAGGGAAAGTGTAAACATAGGAAATGGAATATTTTTTTTTGTAGCCAGCCCGCGACCAAATGATCCCCTCCATATTGGTTTTTAATTCATAAAGTGAAAACGTAACAATTTATATTTAAACGCCTTTAAAACAATAAACAATAAGAAAAATTTCCTGAAGAAATCATAGAAACTCGAAGTTTAAATGGAGCTTTATTTATCTTTAACTATTCTTCAAGCACACATAATTCTTCAGTTGTTTTTAACTTATAGAATTATAAATAACAGGTTTGAAAACCAATTTATCATACCATATATTTACATGCCAAACGAATTGGTTTACATATGGCTACCACCCTATATATAACTAGTTCCAGAATTATCGATGAGTCTGCGGATTATACGCAACATTTAGTACCATATCTTGCAGAGGAAAATATAGATTGCAATATGTACAGTAGAATGAAATGTTTCGAAGTAGGTGTAATACATTTTGAACTGAATGTCATTTTTTACACATACAGTTACGATCAAATTAATAGGAGTCTATATACAAAGTTTTTCAAATTCAAAAATTTTATCATGATACAACATGCAGGACTAGCGGTTCATTACCATAGAAGTGGGAACATAAGTATGGAAAGTAAAAATTAATTGTAAATATTAACAGTACGGATAATATTATCAAAATATTATTATTATTTTTTTTTAGATTTCGCATATCTATAATTTTCTTATTGTTAATAGTGGGACCAAATAATTAAAAATACGCAAAAGCGGGGGCAAAATCTACAAAATTACTAAAAAAAAAACTCTGGGATGCTCTAACCAAATGATCGTTAACGCCGTATCGTACAATAAAACCATGAAACTAGAGGTCGTATGCTTGAAACCACAAGTTTAGCTAATAGGCGTATTACAAGATACAGCAAAGTTTATCCTTTAGTGCCAGCGTTCACGAGAATCGAACTTGAATATCAGACGTCCACGAATAGTTCCTTTGCTTTCTAAGAAACATGTAGCAGCATGACTGAAGTTCGCTTATGAACACATCAACTGGCCAGCGTCGAAATGGCGCAACGTATTGTGGACGGACGAAAGCAAATTTGTACTATATGGTGGAATGGGGTCCCAAATATATATGCGCCGTCACCCGAACACAAAGCGTAAGCGCAAATACACGATTGAAACTATTAAATATGGCGGTAGTAATTATTAATGGTATGTGGCACAGCTTTTCTTATAATGGAGTTGGACCAATCCAGCTGGATCAGCGGATTTATGTGGATATATTGGACAAAGTAATGTTGCCTTATGGCGAGTAGAATATGCCTTTTTTTTGGGTCTTCCAACAAGATCATTACCCGAAACACATCCGCAAATCGGCAAAGCAGTGGCTTCGGGTAAATGAAGTTGAGGTCATGTCGTGGCCAGCTCACTCGGTACCAAGGCTAACAAATGCAAAGGATGTGTTGAGCGTAATCAAAGAAACATGGCGCCGAATCCCTTTGAAAGTTTGTCAGGATCTCATCGATTCCATGCCCAGAAGATGTGATGCAGCATTTTGTGTATTTCATTGGGGCACTTCAATTTAATTTTTTTTTTCTGATCACAGCTGTACATACCAGCAGCTTTTTAAATTTAATTCTACATTAATATTTGGGATCTTGTATGTGTAGTTGTCATTGTCATGGTAATAGCGATAGAGTGTGGAACTTGAATTGAGTTTGGATGTAGGAAATTTGTAAAAACGACAACATTTCACTTGCCGGTTTGAGCCAGCGGCTGTGTGCTTGACTGGCTAGTATGAAAGAAAGAAATCTGATGAGGGAGTGTGGTGATCTCCACATAAGCAGCTATGGGTCGCTTTTGTGATTCTAAATAGATAAAATTGATTTGGAGTTCAAACAATATTATTAGTTGAATATAATTATTATTAATATAAGTTCATTAATTGTCATTTTGTTGCCTCCACTTTTTTAATCAATCATCGTTAAAATTACCATGGGCTACCGAAATACTAAGGTGAATTCAGTAAGAGGTGGGATCTTGACTCGTTTAAAGTACCCTCCTTCATGAGATTGGCCTTAGAAATAATCTTATCTGAGACAATAGAGGGATATTATCTGGAAATTTCCAATCAAAGCGCGTCTAAACAAATATTTTACTGGTATATAATTATATACTTTTCTCAGAAAATTTTCTGTATTGAGACCAAAGAAGCTGGAAGTATTTTTTAATTGCATAATATCAGCATTAAATTAACTTAGTATCACCAAAGCACTAAACAAATATTAAACTTCCATATTCCACACAAAAGTTAAAAATTTATTACAAAATCGAAAACCAGAAATCAACGAAACAGCGAAATAGTAAATTCATATTTCACTTCAAAAATGAAGGGGAGAAGAAACACCACTCATGCATGCACTCTACTGACCTCTAACGAACGCCAAAGTGCTCCTAGCATTGGTTTTTTTATCAGCAACATGCAGTCGACTTGTAACCAACCCATCCGCCAACCACTTAAGGATTTTGCTTGCACTCAATTGCTTTTCGTTGCAAACATTTCACAATTTCAGTTAGAGGGCGAGAAAAGCGGTTGGCAAAAGACACAGTGGCTGTGTGGTCAGGAGAGCGTGCGCTTATATCTTGCTACCCAATCCTTGGTTGCATATTCACCAAATATATGTATGTACCAACACACATATGTATGTATCTACTTGAATGCGTGAAATGAAATATAGTAGTAGTTTGGAACTGAGCCAGAAAAAAATTATCAGCAGGCAATGGAGTTAAGGCAAAGAGCAAAGAATGGTGCAATTTTAAGTGTAAGTTTTGTTTTTCATTTACAAATTCGAACTGCAGTATCCCAAACTTCGTAAATTTCTGCTATTTAAAAAATAAAAAATCGGGTTACCTGCAGCCGCGCTGTCAATAATTGTTGATCATACGACGTGTTACACCAAATTTGGCGTTTATTGAAGTGACTTAAGAAAATGTATATATTAGTAAAAAGTATAGTAAAATTATATGTAGAATATAATGAAAATTAATAAATACGGTGACTGCGATATATTGTCGATATGTATTTCCATGGCCGTAACGTAAGTTGAATTTAACTAATACTAACAAAAATTAACTTTTGCTTTGATTTTTTCACATGATCGACGATTCGTGATTTTTATTTTATATTCTAAAAATAGCACTTGTTCTTCTTCTTTGCCCTTGCTTTCACTCATCAATCGTTATTTTCAGAGATAACTTTTAAATCATGACAACAACCAATTGTATTGTTGTTGTTGTTATTGTTACTATTATTGTCGTACTCTTTATGAAATCGGCAAAGAAGTGAACAAGAAGTCACTTAAAAGCGCGAGCCAGAAGTAAGACTCCTTTGCCGACTTGATAAGTAGTTCAAATTTGTAAAAATAGTAGTAGAAATTAGTAAAAAATGCCAGCAGTAATTAGTAGTAGCTTAAGTAAAATTAGTAGTCGAAGGAATTGGTAGCATTGGTAAAAATAGCAGTAGAAAATTAAAAGTAGTAGTATTATTATTAAAAATTTAAGTGGAAATTAGTAAATATATAAGTAGTAATAGTACTATAATTACTAAAAATAGTGGTAGAAATTAGTTAAAATAATAGTGGTAATTAGTAGTAGTATTATTAAAAAATAGTGGTAGAAATTAGTAAAATCAGTCGAAGTTATTAGTAGTAGCATTTGTCAAAATAGTAGTATAGCAATTGGAAGCAGCATTGGTAAAAATAGTAGTAGAAGTTTAAAAAATAGTCGTTATAATTAGTAGTAGCATTAGTAAAAACTATAGTAGAAGTTAATAAATACATTAGTAGTAAAATGGTATATTTAGTACAAATATAGTAGCGAAAATAGTAGTAGTAATTAGCAGTAGTATTTGTAAGAACAGAAGTAAAAATTAGTGAAAATAGAAGTAAAAATTGGAAAAGTGGCAGTTATAAGTATTAGTATTAGTTAAAATATTAGTAGTAATTAGTGGTAGCATTAGTAAAAATTACAGTAGAAGATAATAAATAAACTAGAAGTAAAATAGTTTATTTAATAAAAAAATATATTAGAAAAAATTGTAGTAGTAATTAGCAGTAGTATTAGTAAAAACATTAGTAAAAATTAATAAAAAAGTAGTAGAAATAAGTAAAAATAGTTTCGGTAATCAGTAATACCATTAGTAAAAATAGTAGTAAAAATTAGTAAAAATAGTAGTAGTTATAAGTATTAGTACTAGTAAAAATATTAGTAGTAGAAATTAGTAAAACTAGTGGTAATCAATAGTAGCCTTAGTAAAAATAGTAGTCAAAGTAGTAGTTAGTTATTAGTAGTAGAACTATCGACTTCGAAAATAAGTACAGAAGTTTTACTTCAATAAAAATCATTGACTTTTTAAACGAGAGTGGGGTAAAGGCTTTTTAACATAGCTAGTGAAAATCATCATTAAATTGCAAATAATTATATTCACTTTATTGCTAGATTAACGAAAATGCTCGTAGAGACCACTCTTAAAGTTGAATTTGTATAAACTACTGCGAACAGAAACTGGAAGAGAATCTCAAATACAAATAGCATTGACAAAATATAGCCTTGCAGAAGTTACATACAGAATTACATTACTATAAGGTGAATTATCCACGCAGGCTTTGGGAATGTTAGTTTACTATAAAAATAAGCCTTATTCGTTTCGCCATTCCGAGTTACCGAGTGGCGAATCGATGAAGCATCTGGTATAAAATAGTGTCATCACAGTTTCTGTTTTTGTTTCTAATGTAATTTTCGTGCATCACAAAACGATGAATATGCACCAAAAGTGCAAGCACGCCCGCACACGTGATCGTCGTTTATGAGCAGCAACATTGAATGTAATGAGTTCGAGCAGTTTAATGAGGTATCACCGTACTCGCAATCGCCCAATCTAGCTAGCTATCGTTCTTGTCGCTTGTAAACACAAATTTGCTCGAACGCGAGCAGAGCTCATTTTTTTTTTTGATAGTGTCGGACATTTTCTTCAAAAACAGAACAAAAGAAAATTTTATCGATGCGTTATAAGCGGAAAATGCCCAACATCATCGGCAAACAAAATTATCAAAAATCAACGCGAGTATGTCACTTAAAATTTGCCTATTATTATATTAAAATGGAATTTTATTAATTTTTATTTTGAATTTAATTCAAAAATTTTGACGATAATTTTTATGAATTGGTCGAATTTGTACATTTTTTCTTAAACTTTTCAAACTTTAATTTATATGGTTTATATTTAGAATCAGCTATACTTGTATAAAAAATTATTAAAAGTAAATTGATAAACATAAGTGGCCAACTAAATTATATTGAATTTTTGTACTTATAATATGCACAACATTATATCTACCGTGAATACAGCCACTATAGAAACACTACATCATTTCCAATTGTAAATGCAAAAGCGTACATTTTAAATGAGAAAGTGTCAAATTTAAAGGAGACAGCGTAAATTGAAAATGAAAATAGTCAGTTGGAAATCAGAAAGCATTAAATGGAAATGAGAAACTTATTTTTGTGACATATCTTTCAAATAATAATTACAATGTCTGATGCCAGTTGAAATTTTCTTATCCATTATTCTCCGGTTATAGAGACCTTGACTTCATTCACAAGCTTTTCTTAATACTGAAATCGCTGATTATTTCGCATTTTTATTTGTCACTTTCTCATTAAAAATTGATTTTTTTTTATTTTTCGAATTAAAGTTTTCCCCAACTTAATTTGGCCCTTCCTCATTTACAATTGAAAATGGTGTAGATATATGTCCATAGTGCACTCAGTTCGTAGGTTTTTCCTAGTTCATTTATTCGATTCTGATAGTGTATACTCGAACGCATCGTTGTGGCAAGTTTTCTTTTCCCTTTATTTCCTCTATCACACCTTAGCCCAAATTAAGCAAATCAGGCTGAAAGTCTTGCTGCTACTAGCCGTATGTCTATGAATTTTACAGCTGGACGGCGGTACGCCTTGCTTTGGCGAAACTTCAACATACTAGATGTTCATATAAATTAGACACTCCGCAGCCTTGTGATGTATGAATGGAAAACTTCATAATCAGCTCACATCTAACAAAATATTTGTATCCACTCGTTTTCGGTATCGTATTTTATGCATGTTTACATTTTCATAAGGCTATAGGTACTTTGTAATTTGACTACAACATTACACATCCTACCTATTTCTATGTTACAATGCAATAGACTAGAGAGAGACTCGACTAGCTGCTGCTGCTGGTGTTGCTGCTGTTGTTGTTGAGAAATTTCTTTTAATTAAAATTGCATTCACCTTCAAAAAAAATTGCATCCGTATGTAAGTGAGGTGTGTGCTACGATGTACATATGTATATGCAAATGTTGTAAGCTTTCATTTTACTTAAATGCATAAATCGCAAATTCACACACACACACACACGCACATACTATGCCCATACATCCATATATGAAGTTACATGCTTTGATCTGCACTTTTTGACGCTTTTTCCTGCTCCACCGTACTACATTTCTATACACACACGCACACACATACATACATATATATTACATGTAAATATATATATAAATATACACAGAGAGTTGTGAACATAAAGAAAATGAAAGCATCGAAGTGCTTTTCTTTCACACAATAAATAATAATGAAATTGCTGCATAAAGGTTTTGGTAAAGCATAAAGTATTTATGTAAATATGAGGCATGTGGCAAAGAGCCGTCTATGGATAGGAGGAGTACACATTTGAGTGTGTTAATATTTGCAGTTCATTTGCTCATAAACAAAATTGGGCGAGAGGCGGCGATTGCACTTAAATCAGATATATGTATGAACTTACATTGGCATATACAGTGACTCAAACAATTGATCACATGCTGGTTTTTTGTACATTATTTACAATGTGTTTTACGCTTGTTAACAATTTATATAAAAATGTAGCCGTTTTCTTAATGTTAATTAATGATTTAAACTAAATTTGGACAGAATATTCCCAAGGCGCGTGGCACGGGCACAGAGCATACTTTAATCCGCTAGGTGGCGCATAAGTCGAGTCACTTACTTTCCTACAACTTGACTCAAAATCGATGAACGGCTTTCAACCAAACTTGAACAGTAGATACTTTAGATCCATGCCCCGGACATAGGTTATATTTATGTAAGTCCGCTAGATGGCGCATAAGTTGATATATTCAGAAAATCCGTACTTATGGTCCGATACCGACAATATTGGAAATGTATGGTGCTGGTGCAATAAAAAATACTTTTTTATTTCATTTCATTTCAATTATTGGAACATTAGAATTATTAGTACATTAAGACTAAAATCTTTTATAGTACAACAAATTAGTTATTAATATTGTTAGGGTATTAATTATATATATATACCTATATAAGATATACTTATTCATTAATACATCAATACAAAACTTACAGTAGAATAACATTAATACATTTTACTAAACATGAGTCCGCCATATGGCGTTGGAATAGAAAAGTCGTAAGGGTGTTTGAAAAATGAGCTGCCGGTGCGATTAGAAGTGCCTATAAAGTCGCATTTAGATAACAATGAAAACATTAATAAATGTAAGGTATACGTATGCTATATTTGCAAAAAATAAAATAATTTTATAAAAATCCATTCCCTTCATTCTTTAATTGAGAATTCCAGAAACTCCTTATTTACAATTCGACTTGGTCCTAATGTAATAAGCTAACGACTTCATCCTTACTGTGACTAAAAATTTTCTGCAAATGTCAAGAAATCCAGAATTAAATTTATAATTAGAGAGTTAAGTAACTTAGAAGCGTTATATTCTTAATTTCGTAACCCAGACATTTTCCTGCATCAAATAAATCCACTAACCTGGGCTACATACATTTCTTTTTTGACATTCTGTTTGAATTTTATGAATTTATTAAAATTTAAAATCAAAATAATTTTAGGAGGTTCTAGTATAACAACGAAATGCTTGGTATCTAATCTCGTGGAAGTGATCGCTTCCCTTTGCCAAAGTTTTGTTAAAGGTGTTGGAGCCTACGCATTCGATGGCATGGCCATTATTGTCGAAAAAAAAGCGATTCCTTTCAAATTTTTTCGTTTTTTTTCGAAAAAATTTGTTTGACACAATTAATTTTTATTTATTTATGATAGAATGTCACATACTTAAAAATTTAACTCTGAATAATTTCCAGGTTGCATCCTGTTTGAAAAGTCGAATTTAATTAAATTATACACAACTTATATAAAATATTCAGCTTTCAGTGTCAAACAATTCGTTTCGCTGAAGGCAACAGTGGTTGTACATGTAAGATAACAATCTTTTAGAAGTACATCAACTTCATTACGATTAAGAGATGTTAAAATGAAAAGTAGTTGAGCTTAAAACTAAATAAGTAAACAATGAAATATGAGAATATCACAGAAGGCAAATGAGAAGAGTCAGAAGAAAAAATTATTAAAATGAAAATAGTTTATCACAATCGCGCTCATTACAGGGACTCAAAGCAACTATGTACGTATTTTCACCTTGTAGTTATCTCTACTCAATGCAGACTTAACCGATTCAGAGATTTTGTTCCAAGGTCTTACAGAGTTGATTAAAAATAATCTTGATCAAGACAAGTACGTGTATTTCGGGACTGAAAGCTTGTGAATTCTTTTAGATTTTACTAAATTTAACTTCTCATATAAGGTATTTCAATTCTAGTAATATATAGAGGCAGAGTTTTTTCCACTCCACTTTCCGTACCCTGCCTTCAAGGTAAGTTATCATCAGATTTATGGAAGTTTCCGAAAACCCAAAGAGATGTCTAAGTTTCCTGCACAAGATACCATGATTGACCATATCAAATGACTTATAGAAATCTAAGAGACATAAAAGAGTTAACTCACTATTGTCAAAATGTATTCTAATGTCGTTAAGTATTTTCAGCAGTGGAGCGGTTATGCTTATATCTTAACCCAGACTGTAGTGGAGATAATAATCTATTGCTTTGGATATGCAATGATATTTGCGCTGCTATCAAGGACTCTCATACTTTTGCCAACGATGGTAATATACTAATCGGTATATCTATCGTTAGGTCAAGTAGCCCCACTCTTCTTGGCTACTGGGAGGATGACAGCCTTTTTCCGCACTGCAGGAAAACATGATGTTATGAAGCGGTGATTAATGATGTGGATAATGGTGCCTAAATTGAATGGCAGCATAAATTTGACAAATTTTAAAGATATACCAACATTACCAACAGCATTGGATTTGATACCCCATATAGTTTTCATAACATCAGCTTCACTCGAAATTTCTCTTGCAACATAGGTTTCGCCCAGAGTGAATTCGAAATTAATAAAATTATATACATACATGTTATATAATAGTAAAATATGAATGCCAAACCATTCGTTTCGCTGGGAGAAAGTTTATAGCTATATTTTTAAAAAGGTGACAACCCTTTTAAAAAATTAAATTCAATTAAATCATACTACACAACGTTAATATTAATTTATGCATGCCAAATTGTGTGGACAAGGTGCATACCTCTACTATATGTGAGAGGGTTGCCACGTGTTGTATATGGGTACATACTATGTAAAGGGCAATTAATGAATAAATATGAGCAGGTCAACATCAAATTTATATAAAATTTTCAAACGTTTTAATCAGAATTTTCAGAAATGTTTTGGGAATGCAGCACATAGCTCAATTAGTTTTAGCCTGATTTTTTTTTTAATTTTCGAGATTTCTGACTTTTAATATATTTTTTTGTTTGTGCTGTTGGTTTTGCATATCTTCAGCCAAATAAACTGCATGCAAGTTTGTAATATTTATTTATATGCTTTTATATTATAGAGAAATATTTTTTTATAAAAAATCAACAAAAAGTAGTTAGCGTGAAACACATTGGAAATATTGTAAGTAAATAAATCACCATGTGATAAATTTTTTGAGTTACCGTATGTGCACAGACATTCATATGTAGACTTGTGTATGGGAAAATTGTTCAGTTGCAAGTAAAGTTGTAAAATTTACTTTGAAATCAAAGAAGTGTTGATATATGTATGTATGTATGTATGTATGTAATTATAGAGAGTTGCTTTTTGTTACTATCTAATTGCAATTCATGCA
The DNA here is from genome assembly GCA_951828415.1 of Anomoia purmunda. NCBI lineage: Eukaryota > Metazoa > Arthropoda > Insecta > Diptera > Tephritidae > Anomoia > Anomoia purmunda. The sequence continues at coordinate 158,367,623 of OX639993.1, forward strand.
CATATGTATATATATATATTTCGCATAATCTCAAGTAAATTTTGAAAAAAGTTTACACCAAACATTTTTTTTCTAATTGGGCAAGGTGTACAGCAAGCAACCCTTAGTCCACGACTCCCTAAAACGGCTTTTGCCATATAACCTATGCACTTTTTTTTGGTAAACAATCGTAGATTAAATAGGCTTAGACCAATTCGAAAGTGAACCATCTAGTTTTCCTTCTATGGCGATATTCGCGTTAGTTTGCTGAAGAGCGAAAAAGTTCTTTATTTCCATAAAGTCAATAAACAACGACTTTACTGACAATTTAAAGCTAGAATCTACAATAAATGTAGATTATGAAAACCTTAACAATAACGAATTAGTTATTCACTGAACTGCATTAAAGAAAGAATAGAATATTTGGATAATGAGAAATCAAGATAGATAGAATTCAAGATCTCATAGTTTACGCACTGGCTCTGATGTGAACGAAAAAAAAGTTTATCTAAATAGTTATGGAAACGATGGTAGAGTAGGAGTAGAAGTAGCACTAGTTGTGGCATTCAAACCCGATAGGGATTGCTGAGCTGAAGTTGGAGGCTAACCCAGGAGGAGCAGCCGTTTTTATTGCTAGCCCCAATCAAGCTCATTAGTACATTTTTGAGTTTTTCTGTAGTTGTTGAGTTTAATGTTTTGTCGGATACTGAATTTGGTTAAAGTTGCTCACGATATTGGAAATGGCTTCGTAAGACTGTCGGTTAAAGCTCATCTCGTATGAGTTAAAAAAATGTCTGATTTCTCTATATTTTTTTGTTTGTTTGTATTTTCCATCTAACTGGCAACTCTGCCATTTTCACTGATCCAGCTAGTTGTTTAGTTTTTCTTTATCATCCTTTTAATCTTATTACATTTATATTATAGTTGTTTATTTAGTTTAGCTAGCATGTTGTTGTTTTAAATGTGCTTACAATTAGGAGAGCAAGGCCCATGCCTATGAACACTTTGGACGCGACGAGACGGGCAGCCGACCACGCGATTATGGTCCTTCATATACATTAGCTTCGCTCACGTCGTCGGGTTCTTTATTGTAATAGGAGCGGCAACAACATAGTAAAAATAAGGGTTAATTTATTTAGCTATATCAAACAATGATTTTATGAGCTCAAAGCAAATTTTTAATAGGACGAATTATAGAAAAAACAGCAATGGTAGAAGTTCTAACTAATTCGGGAAACACCACCACTCCTCATCAGACTTCTTGCAAAGATTCGAACTCACGTCCCCAAGCCTATACTCATTAAGGCAAAACCAAAACGAGATTAGCCAATTCTAACGAGGAGATGTGGTGATCTCCGAAACAGTTATAACTTCTACCATTGCTGTTTTCTCGATTATTCTTCCTATTAAAAACTGACCTTGAGCTCAAAAAATTATTGGTCGATATAAAATAAATAGGCCAACAAATATTAATATATTATTTAAATATGACAAAAAAAATTTAATTTATGAAGTTAAAATTTATTTAATTTAAATACATAATTTAATTTCTAATAATTTGTAAGGTGAAAATTATGCACTAAAAAATTTCATTTTGCTCTATTTACAATAGATAAAAATTCACCCTCAATTGCAAGCACTCCGACCTCTAAGAGGAAAAAGAGTACAATCTGTCGATTGTCAAAATAGAAATAGATTTAATCTGGCCAGGATTTGTTCTATTCGTCGTGTGCGCTGTAGTCGTTAAAATATTTATCTATATAAAAATATATGTGCAAATAATGTAACAGCAGTAGCCCGTGGTCCGTCGTTTTCAAACTTTTCAAGCTATCATATATAATTCCTAAACTGGCAATTTCAACTTTGCATATAACGTCCAACGATCTATGTAAAAGAAGATAGCTTTGCTTGATCCCACCTACTTACTTCTTAATAACTGTATGTTACCACTTTGCCCATCCAAAAAGAAAAAATCCTCGTCTTGCAGAATATATTGCAGGAAAACTAAAAATTTCTTTGTACTTTGAAATTGTCGTCAACATCCTTAGCGCTGTAAATGGCGGTCTCTAAACGGCTATAAGGTAGTTTTAGTTTTGACATTACAACTTCGAATTCTCGCAGGTAGATGTCGCTGAGCCGTATTAATTTTCGATCTCGTATGCCGGCCTCCATTATATACCAATTCATGAACTCAAATAATAATCTTTCGGCGCTATACTCGGAGCCTTGCTCTCCAGTTTGCTCGCCAATCTCTTATGTGTTTATATTTAGTTGACTGATTTAGCATTTCACTGCAAGGTTGTGTGCCAATGCTGTGCAGCTCCTGTAGATTGAAAAAAGTATAAAAAAAAGATACAAACGATAATTTAATAATGAACAAAGTAAATATTAACATTGCTTGCATCCAAAACAGCAAAATAAAGAAACTAAATCAATTCAGAAAATATTCCACGCGCCAATACTCAGGCAATATTTGTTCAATAGACATTGGTAGAATTGATAAATCACAGTTTTCATTTAGGCGAATTCTATTGGCTTTTCGGCTTATAAGTTTTTGTTATTGCATTGGCTATAAATTTCATTTCGTTAACCATCATGGCTTATTAAAAAAAATAGAAACACGCTTTTTCAAAAGCCCTCTAAGTAAATTTTACATTTGCATACGTCTTTGTTTGTTATACTGCGATTGCAATCCGTCAAAGCAAGCTAAAAATAAAACTAACTTGGCCTTGAAAATTGGTTCGTTTTTTTTTCAAACAAATGCATTTTGTAAATATACTCAGAGGGACGGCGAAAATACCAAATACAAAAACAAACATAAATAAAGTATATAAAAATTTACCATGATATAAAAATCTTCGTTTTCACGTTGTTTGTACCAAAAAAATTTAATTTGTGGTATTTCAGTGTGGAAATTTCTGTTAATTTTAATGGGTCTTAGTATTTTCAGATGATCCCATTATCTGGTTTTACGCTTATTAAATATAGTTCCACTTCACAATTTTTTACGTATAGTAAATGACTTTTTATAATTTTCAAATTTATAGCAATGGTATAAAACAAACTAGGGAATTATTCTCTCCGAAGCTTTCCACAAATATGAAAGCGAAATTTAAACAGGGAGGTCCATATAAAAGCTCGTTCCGCTTGAATAACAATTGAAAATAATGCAAACTATTTTGCTCAAAAACCCATCTTTCAGACAAAACTCATTTTCATCTCAGCGTCTGGTGCTTGATTTTCAATACGTCAAATGTTGTCAGTTGAATAAAGGCCTGCGCAAACAGACCCGATTCGGAACAGAGCGATATAATCCCGTACGATATATGGTATCAAATAACATGGTGGTATATGGGAGCACTCAAGGAGACGTGGTATTGTACTGCGGTACACTGCGGTACACTGTAAAAAAAATACCGCAGCGTGCACAATTATACAAGCACATATGTATGTACATACCTATATCGTAAGTAGGATTGTAATTTTGAACCAGAGATTTTATAAATATCCCCCCTTTTTTTATAGAGACATGAATAAGAAAATGCTTATGCGATAGTTTACAAAAATTAATGTTTTTTTTACAAAATAAATAAAATAAAATTGGAAGTTTTACGTTCGTTAAAAATATTTGTAAACACGAAAATTTTTGCCAAAAATTTAATGGATATGCCCGTCTTAAAAATCGATTGAATAAATATAAAGAAAAGAAGATAATTGCGCTTGGAGCTGATTATAATGCCGATTTATTCACGCACGTACTGCTTGTCATTTCTAAAAATGAGTTATATGGCAATAATGTTTTTTTTTGTCGTACCGTACCGCGCCTTTTTGAGTTCCTTTGCGAATATCGTTACCGCATATCGTACAAGATTATACCGCTCTGTACCGTATTTGATATAATGAAAACCAAACATATTATAACAAGCAAACTGCCGCACAGTGGTGCCGCTTCATACAAGCCGCGGCAAAAAATAGAAGGAATCGAGGTAGGGCTTTGAAATTTGGCACACATCTCTCATATTGCCAAATTAGATGAAAAAAAAATGTTTGTTAAAATCCGCCCACAACCACGCCCACCTCCCATGTAACACAAAAATCAAAAATCATCCTACAGTAACAAAATTTTCTACAGTGTAATATTTTGTAAATATAAGCTTGTCCAGAAAAACTAAAGCAAATCCGCCCACAATTACGCCCATCTCCCATATAATATAATCACAAAAGTTGCAATATTTTCGCTGTTATCACAGCTAGACTGTTAAAAATTGTCAAACGGATTTGAATCAATAAAAATTATTATTTCTCTAAAAATGAAACAAGTCCGCCCACAACTACGCCCACCTCCCATATAACATAACCAATAAATATTCAAAAAAGATCATATATTATTAATTATTTATTCAACAAGTAATTTTTTAACATCATCGTGCAATTCTAAAGTTTTATTTTTGGGATTTGTTCTGAAACCATTAATAAAAGGATCCGATGAAGCTAAAAGCAAGTGCATTACATCTTGATTTGTAGAAATTCTGTCGCATTTTCTAGAATAATTAAGCCTATATTTCTTGTAATCTTTATTGCGAGCTTCTTGAGCCTCCTCTGATAGCATGCCCAATGGCAAAATAGAGGATGAAACAATTTTACTTCCATGCATTAAAGCTTTATGTACTGTCATTGGCATATAGTAAAATTCATAAAGGCTGACATATAACCTCGCAGTTTTCATGCAATAAATTTCAAATTTTTGAGGATCTATTGCTGCTTGACTATTGATTGTATTTAATATATATTTTTAAATCTATGTATCAGGTTTTCGTCAACGCCAACAATATCGGCAGTTTTAGCAGGATCCTCAAAAAATCTTCGTGAGGTATTGCCATCATTTGTCGTACCCAGTCCCTGCTTCACTACATCAACATTTATTCCCAAGGATGACTTGCTGCATTGGAGCAACATGGATCAGAATATTCCAAAGAATTACGAGATAATGTATAAATGTTTGACAACCAGCTTTCATTTTGATTTAAAAATAATTGTTTGGTACGACTTGACTTTTGCCATTTTTGTTTAAAACGCGGGATAAAAGTTTTGTTGATACATTTTTTAAACACTTCTAAATCATTGCTTGATAAATCACTATAATTTGTTGATATGATTTCTAAGAGTAAATTTTCATCATTATTGCAGTCAATATAAATTTCTGCAATATCACAATATTTTATTTCTTTTGCCATTTCAAAATTTCGTTTTTTGTTAATTTTTTTTCACCCGTTTGCACTTCTCTCGGTATCACTTTTGACAAGTAATTAGTTCAAATAATATAAGAACAATATAATGCATCTAAACTAGTATTTTGTTGTTGTTGTATAACGAGAGACAGCTCCAAAAAATAACAACAAAGCAACAAACCGAGCAATCAAAAAAACAAACAAAACAACGAAGCACGCAAAATAAAACAAAGCAGCGAAGCAGGCAAAAAAAACAAAGCAACGAATCAAGCAAACAAACAATGCAGTTGCACATTTTCATAACTTTTGATGTGAGTTTTTAGATTAAAATGCTAATTACTCATGAATTGGCAGCTAATTGCAGCTGATTTTTTTTTTCTATCGATTAAGGAGATTCTAAAGTTTATTTTGTGTAAGTGGCTAACCTGCGCGCTCCTGCGCGCTCCTGCGCACAATAGTTATATTCTATTGAAGTTGTGAAATATATGATTTTTTTGGACCATGAAAAAACATCATATTAAAAAAAATCTTGAAAAAGAAAGTATACATTTGATGATGTAAATCACATCTATAACATTGGTTTTAATAAATAAAAACTATACAATTGATATTTTATGGTTAACTTTTGAGTTTTAACCTTTGCAATATTCATCACATTTTTCTGAGTAACTTTGCGTTGATACTTTGTTGGACTTTGAAGCTCTCCCAACAAAAAACCATTGAATATATCAAGCCCAAGTATTCGGATAATGTTATTTGATTAGTTCTTAGCTTAAATTGAAAAGATGGTACAAATTTGGAATGATAAAAAAAAATCCTTTTTTTCCGCTCTGGCACCACTGTGTGCCGGGGATACGACACCCAACAAATTATCATCGAGAAGCCAATACATCCACAGACAGTGCCAATTTGATGCGCAATTTTGAAGCGGTGGCATCATTGGCGCATTTTTCTTTGAAACAGCTGCTGAAAACGTCATAAGGCATAATAAGTATATGATTTATTGTGAGTAGAAATGGAATACAGTAATTTGACCGCATGACGCGTCATGCCACAGACGGTCTTTTGCGAGTCAAGTTCGGTAATCGTGTTATTAGCCGTCTCGGCAAAGTCAGTTGATCGGCTCAGAGCTGCCGTTTGACGGGGGTGCACTTTTTTTTTTGGTCGGGGGCCGTAAAAGACTGATGCTATGCTAACAAACTTCACCGCGGAAGCCTTGTCCTAATGTACAAAAGTGCAACTAAATTTTTTATCGTTTTAATAAAATTATTGTTTTTTTTTGTAGAAATTGTGTTTAAAATTTTTTAAAAGGCAGTTGTAAAATAATTTAGTTATTGTAGCTTTCAGCTTTATTTAGCTGGTGATGTCATAATGTCAGCAAAAATCAAATGGCTAATATGAAGCCGTTTAATTATTCTTTTTTTATATTTTAACTGCCAAGAAGCACAACGTAATAAATTTAATGTACCTATTTATTAAACAAAAATTTAGTTCGAATTAAAAAAAGTATATATGCGCATGTACAGTATGCAGAACTTTTAATCTTAAACCATTTTATGATCTGAAATGATTTTTTGGGGGAAAAAAATTAAAAAAAACTAGATTGGAGTTAATATCAAATAGGTCCAGCTCACTCAAATCTGAATGCTATTGCAGAATATCTCGGCTGCTGTCTTAGAATATTATCAGAGTACTCACAGTCTCCCTGTAAAAGGTGTTGTAAAGCTACCACTTAGTAATTTACAATATTTTATAGAATATTTACATTATAAAGGTTATAATTTAAAATTACAATTATTAGTTAGCATATATTAGATACGTAAAACATTCCAAAGTACCATTAGAATTGTAAATTGAATAATTTTTCTATTATAATATAATCGGGGGGGTACCAGGTGATATCTTAACAATACATTTTACAAAAAAAAACTGTGAATACCCTTAATGAATTTTATAAGTGCGTGGAAAAACAGTACCGATTTTTGACGGTATTTTTTATACAACCTAATGTAAGTATTTAAAAAAAATACAAATAATAAGTATGCAACTCTATTATTTATCCCAAATGTTTGATTTAAAAAAATAATTTTTTAAATCTCTTCAGTACTTTGAGAGCCAAGTTGTTACAAACATTAACCATATAATCAATTTTATATAATAGTATAGGTATAGATTACCATAAATTTCAAATATATATGCATTATACATACAGTGAGTACACATACATATAACTGAAAAAAATTTACCAAACATAAACTACTTTTTTCAATTAATTGACACAAATAACTAGACTTCCCAAGGCAAATGTCGGCATGAACATCTTCAAGATCAGATTTAAAACATTGTAGTATTACATAATTCATCTGACATCTGGAAACCATGGTAATAAATAATTTTTGTAATTTTTTGTTTAACTTTTTTCATTTACTTACATTTTTCGTTAGTATTTTAATAAAAGAGAAATAATTTTATAAAGAAAATTTATTCGGTTTCTCTTGGGTTTTTATTGAGAATATCTTAAATGTAATGCAGCTGTTTCTTTTATTTTTAACAAATCTCAATTACCGAAGAATAGTTTTTTTGTTATTCCATTCATTAGGATTTTAAATTTAATTACCTTATACTTACAGTCGGTCATTTCGAAATTCATACAGCTATTTTTCCTGTGAATATTCACAATTTTTTTCACGAACAGTTTTTTCATTAATTTTTTAATGCAATATAGATTATTATGTAAAATTAAAGTTTCAAATTTAAAAGCATAAAAAAGTAATCGAATTTTCAAAAGTTTACATCAAAATTTTAAAAAATTTCTCGAGTATGCAGCTTCGCAATTAATCCAATTTAACTATAATGAAGTGCAAGTTACACGTTGTTAAAAATTTCAGGTTATTTTTAGTTTTTTTACTGATTTTGTTAAAAAATAAATATTATTTATGTGTTATAAACTATACTATATTTCTATAAAATCTTAAAGAACAATTTTCATAACAATTATTGCGAATATTCAAAAAAATAATAAGGACGAGCACAGAGTGGCGAAAAGTCACACTTAATAACGGTATGGTTGGGGTATGGTTGGAGCCAGGTAAAGTCTAGAAAGAAAGAAGTCTGATGAGAAGATGTGGTGATCTCCGAAATAGCAGCTATCACTTCTACCACTTTGAAAAATTGTTGTTTTCTTATATTATTCCTAATACAAAACTGGCCACAAGCTCTATAAATTATACAAAAAAAAAACAATAACTAAACGTGTTTCACTTTGAGCAACTGCATATGTTTTTGAGAAATAAAAACATAAAAACTATCTCTTTCAAAAATCAGTCTATTGAGATGATATAGGGTTGTCTGTACACAGACCAGTGAAGGTCGTTTCCTATATGGATTTAAAACAAGAATAAGAATAAAACTTTACCAGAAATTTTAATTGGTTTTTTTTAAATTTATTAGATTTTCAAATAGTTCTTTAATTTTCCATCATGTCCATTGTTTGCGCTTCAACACTTTACGAATACTGTCAGAAATTTCAGCTTTAAGATGCCCTTGAAACTTTGTTGCCTTTTTACTGTTTAATCGAATTACAAGCTTTTTCTTTGCGCAACACTGAAGTTTATTTTATACGTTGCACGGCAAGCAGGCAGGCAGGCAGGCAGGCAGACAGATATCTTTCGTAATGCCACACGCGCACATGCCGTATGTGTAGTAAAAGCAATAATACATGAACAGCTTTACACATTACCCTGCCTCATATAACATACGAACACACACATACGCATATAAATTTTTGCAATACAACTATTTAAACTTTCATTATAAAATTAACAACAACAGCATTTGCAATTGTACTTTTTAATTACTTTACAGTCGGCTGCAGTGTTGCCAAAAAATAATACTTATTCGAATGTAATGCATGTACTTTTGCACACACACACACACATACACATCTACATCTACTCACTGATGTAATTTTGTGCATCCTTTTTGGTATCTTTGTAAGTAGGGGCACTCTTCCCTAGCTTTCTCGCCTGATCTGCCAGTCGGTTCATCATATTTCTTGCTTTGCCATGGTTTCCAACGGACCTCTTAGCCATTTTTATTTCGTGTTAATTAAATTTTACAGAAATTTCATTTACGCCATTGCGTCAGACTGCCGCCAACCAAACAGCCAACCAACCAACCAACCAACAAGCCAGGCAGTCGACGAAATTCGAGCGCGCATTCCGGCTTAACCATAGCGGTTGGCCATTGCCGGGAAAGACAACAAGTTCACTAAAAGCCAAAGCGAAATGAATGAGTGAATGTATGATCTGCGAACGGTGTGCGAACTTAATTTTGGTAGATAATTTTTGTACGCAAAAAAAAAAAAAACAAATCTCGAAAACGCATAAAATTTATAACCATAAAAAATGCTGAGTGTAAATCAGACGTTATAATGGACGGATTTAAAATTTACCGTTTCGAAAAATGTAGCATAAAAGTAGTTGATACGCGAGACTTCGTCTGAGTTGCTTACGACTTTTCAATATACAGTAGATTAGCTTTGTTCACTTAACGGTAAGAACATACAGCAACCGAAGGAGATATAGACATATAAAGTATACATACCAAAGTCCTTAGGTTTAATGGCGAAATTGATTAAATCATGCAGTCTGTCCATCCGTACGTCCGTGAGTCGAATAACTCGAGCTCAACGAAACTTGGTACCGGACCCAAGGTACTTTGGTATTGCAGAATTGAAAAAACTTTTGAATATTAAGCAAAATGAAAATGAGTGGAATTAAAGCAAATGAGTATATCTCAAAAACTATGCGACCAAACTCCACCAAATGTGGTATACACATTGCATTTCTTATCAGTAAGCAAAATTTCGAAAATTGTAAACTCGTGCAAAAATCATATCCACCTCTTTTACTAACTTACTTACAATATAACGGTAGTTTCAGTAAGCACAATTTTGAAATTTATATATGTCGTACAAACTCCACGTCACTAGATTGGGGTTAAGAATGAAATACATGGAATCATAAATGTTGGGAATGGCCAATGATATCGCCCACCTTAGAGCAAATTTATATATCTCCGATACTTCTTTGTCAAATTCTACCAAATTTCGTATACACTTATCATTTCCAGTCAGAAAGGACTATTTCGAAAATTATAAAAATCGGACTAACGCCATAATATCGCGAGTTCTTTTAAATTTGGTATAAAGAATTTAATTAAGGAGAGAAAATGAAATCAAACTTTAGGAAAATGGGTGTGGAACTCAAAAATCATACTAATTTCCTTTTGTTTTCATTTAAATCAATAAACGATCTAAAAGAAAAGTATAATATATGCTTATTTCTTTTTAAATGAGGACGTAACTCCAACTTCTCCCCAAGAAGTAATATATAGCCTGATATATAGGATATATATACCAACTATTTATTATGCACCTACATCAAACGGTGCGGTGTTATAATGAATTTGGCTTTTTTGTTGAATAGGGCGTGGCGCCGCCCATTTAAATTGTTGTTATTAGTATACAGTATAACGGTATGACTGTATAACAGTATAACAGTATAATAGTGTAAAAGTTTAACAGTATAACAGTACAACTGTACGCATATATATATATATACAATATATATGTCAAACATTTCGTCTATAGCTATATTTGGTTTGCAACCTGTTTAAAAGGCCAAATTGAATCAAACTATACTCAATTTATGTGTAATATGGTAGAGAAACAGAAATACGTGTTCTGGTAACATTTAGCAATAGCAATTAATAAATAAATAGAGACAGGACAACATCTTCCATTTTTTCTGGTAAAAACATATAAAAGGTAATGTCCCAAAAGTGGTGTAACACATTTGCTAAAAACCTACTCGACCAGTTTTAAAGAAAATTGCATGTATGCAGTTGATGTAAGTAAAGTCTGTTCACTATTTTATAATAAGAACCGGACGTATGGTCAACGATGCGTTTTCTATATAATGCCCCATATATACAATAAAAAAAACTTCTGGAATATAGGAAAAAAACAACCAGTTCAGGTGATGTCGAAGTCACAATGTGAATGTTGTGTGGCAAAAAAAAAAACAACATAGAGATTCTATGCTCTTGATTTATCGTAAAATGCCCGCCGATTAAAGCGCCAATATTGTACATGTTTCGCTGTAGTCCTGCTGAACATCCCTTAAAACTCGTCTGCTGGGTTTATAAAATTTCCACGACTTTTCATCAAATTTACACTTTTTATCAGGATTTAAAAAAAAAATTTGGGTACACAAATACGTTGCTCATTTAAATTCCCATGGAGTTTTGACAATTTCTTTCTAATTTGTGTCTTGGAATTTTTTTTAAGTAAAACTTCTTATGCTACATCTAATAACTAGTACTATTTCTACAAATGCCTCTAACAATTTCTACCACTAATTTCTACTACTATTTTTAACTATGCTACTAAATTCTACTACTATTTTTACTAATTCTACTATTAGTTACTACAACTACTTTTAGTATTGCTACTGCAAATTATTACCAAAACTTTTACTAATGCTGCTACTAATTACTACCACTATCAACTATTTGAATTTTTTTTAAGTAAAACTTCTTATGCTATTTCTAATAACTACTACTATTTCTACCAATGCTACTACTAATTTCTATAACTAATTTCTACTACTATTTTTCCTATGCTACTACTTATTACTACTTCTATCTTCAATAGCAAGAAAAATATCGCGAATATTGTTATTAAATTACTGTGTACTTATTTGTACTCCCCACTGTATATCAACACTAATAACACTACTTATTGTATAAAAGATATTTTCATTTGAAGTGCAATAAAAACCAAATAACGGAGTCGAATTACCAAGCATTTTTTACTATATATATAAATAGTACAAAAGCATTCGCAGAATAATCGCAATAATCACTTTCCAACAGAATGCTCCACCACCATAATAAAAAGCATGTGTATTCGGATACATATAACATATTACATTTATACAAACACGAAACATAGCCGGTGTGTGAAAATTTAATTAACTTACCTTAATTTCAGTTACCATACACACTCTGAGTAGTCTCATTTATAAAACAAAAATAAATAACCGACATGAAAATGACAACTCAATCAGAGCAAATGCGATCGCTTTCGTCAGAGGAATGCTTTTGAAGAGCAGCAGACCAAAGGAGCAAACTTTTATTATGTCTGATGAAGTAATTTTACAGTAATTGCAGACATATGTAAATGATAATTGTTAATGCAAAGTCATGCAAGCAATTGCGTTGGTAAAGAAGTTCTTCAGCAATTTAAATTAATTTATTTAATGATTTTCTCTTTCATATTAAGAGTTCGCCGAGGCAATCTTAAAATCTGTGCAGTGCAATAATCATTTTGGGTGCATAATGTATCGAAGTGGGGACGAAATCACTAGGCACCATTTAACTAGTAAATTACTTGAAGTTTTTTACATAATCATGTCGAAATTTTTTTTAAGGTGAAATTAAATTTTAAGTAACTTACGTAGCTTTTAATGAAAAAAAAATTTAAAAAAAAGTGGTCGAAGTGCATATCTAAACAAATTATATAGTCTGTATTGATATGATAAAGTCTCAAGAGGAATATTTTTCACGACAATAATTGTTTGAGCTTGAGACGAGTTTTTTATAGCTCCTATTTCGGAGATCACCACATCTCCTCCTCACCGCTGGAATCCAAGTTGGGTAGTCCGCGTCGGCAAGCAAACAGGCTACCGTTGACACAAGCTAGCGCCATGTGAACTGTTGTTGTTATTCTCCATTCACTTTGCCACCTTACTCCAATCAAATACGAAATAACAGCTATAACTTTCATCGCTTTCACTATTGATATTTTTTCTAAATTTCCAAAAAAAAAAACAAAAACTGGTCGCACACCCATATAACTGTTATTGATATACCATAACTGAAACAATTGACCATGTGGTGATTTTTCTAAATAAGGCCCGTTTCTTTGTACCCGAGATGCAAACGAACGCTCCAACTTAGATAAAATTTCCATTATTTGCAAAAGCAACTCTGTTGGCATCTTTCATGAAACATGAGATTTGTTGGTGCTATTTAAGAATGGAAAATAGGTGTGCTAACAAACTTTAGGGGGACCTAGTTATATATTTAAAAATGCTATGCAAATAAAAAGAAATAAGGTCTTAGACTGAACTTTTCCACGTATTTACTTCATCCAATAGTAATTTACTTCATTCACAATAGTGCAGTTTTTCCACTTCCCAGCACTACATCTAAGGTCGGTTATCACTTTAACGAGTTGGCTCAACTCGCATATTTTTCTGAGTTAGTGTTGTTGCTTTGCATGCATTTTGTTATCCTACCTAGTGTTCTTTTGCGACTCGGTTGCAAAGAAATGGGCCTTTAATATTCGCACTGTTTTTCATGATAAATTTGTTCATTAATTACTTTTTTTAAACATTGTTGTATAAATCAAGATTTCACACTCTAAACAAAATCTATAAAAATTCTAAAAAATTGCATCAAAATTTTAAACCTCTTAATTTGAATTCCAAGAAGATTTTTTTATTTTAACTAGAGCATTGCAAATCCAAGTCTGAAGATGCTGAAACTTAAAGTTGATTTTCGCCAGTGTTTTTTTTTAATTTTTTCTACATTTAATGCATGGAGGTTATATGGCATAAAATGTCAGCAGAAAAAAATTTTAAAAATTAATTTTTGTACAATTTATATAAAAAAAGAGTATTAAAAAATTAATCAATATTACGCAACATTTATTAATGCTCTCCTTCACTAACATTAGCTTTGCGAGTCACTTTTTTGGTTTTATGTTCTAAAAATTTTGCTGTAACTGTACGTCGCTTCTGTCTGTAAACATTCGTTGACTTTTTAAAAACTCGGTATTACCCTTGTGTAGGTTAATAATGATTTAAAATAATCTACAAAATCATTTCTTATATAATTTTACTGCATAAGTCAAAGCTTGGTATTACGCTCTGATATGCAATAAAAATAAAACTTTAGCAAAAACATTGGGAATTTTTAAAATACTGGCCGATAATTTCTTTCTTCATTATCTTCTTTTTTTTACAATTTCCTGCTGAAGGTCACGAAAGCGCTAAATCTTTGCAGTCAGACAAGTTTTCGGTATAATTTTCAAATGAAATAAATTTTGCGAATTATTACTGTCTTATTGACCAACTCAGTTGCATTACAGTAACATAAAATGATAAAATTTATGAAAATGCCAATTGGCTGCATGAGCTCCTCACACAAGGCGGCAAAAGTTTACGACACAATATATAAGTAGTAGATATAACATTAGGGTGACTTACCAAAACAAATTGCGGTTTTTCCAAACGGAATTATATAGATTATTATGTTTTAAGACTTCCGGCTAAATATTTTTAAAAAAATATTAAGACTTGCCTGAGCGAAAATGATTTGCAAATACTTCCAAATAGAGTTTTAATAAGATAATAAAAGAATTAACTGCAAAAGGAATATTTAAAAATATTTTTAAAATTGGAATGTATTTGGGTTTCTTTGCAAATAAAAAAGTGCCATTTTAATGATGTCCAGTTAGTCTAAATCGGTTGTTCGCGTTTTCCTTAAACCAATATTCCGGAAAAGATTAAAATCTGAATCGAAAATCTCAATAGTTCGAAATCATCGAAATTTTTATTTTTTATTTTTATTTTATTTATTTAGAGCTTTAACTGTTTTATGATCTGAGGTAATTTTTTTTAAACACATTTTCAAAAAATATTTTTGTTTTAAAAAAAACCCCTCCAAATCTTTTTATTTTTCTAAAATATTTTGTTTGATATCTTAAATATTATGGGTTTTATAATTCTAATGAAAATAGCACCAAGATTTTTATATGTAAAAAACGACGAAAGGATGGAAAGTCGACTACTTCGATGTGAGCTCAAAAACTTAATGTGCTAGCTCAAAACCACAACGGCTACCCCGAACTGTTTTAAAGGACTCCTCTATGACCATTTTCATTTTCCATATAAAAGAACAGCAAAGTTAGCTACGGAAGGTAATATTGCAATTAAATAACCCGGATATCACTTGAAAACTTGACTTAAGTAGAGTACCCAAAAGGAAGTTTAGTCAAATGGTTGCCATAGAGCTGGGTATAGTTATGAAGGTTTTCCATTAGATTATCAGAACTGATCAGAGCTCAATTTTTTGCGCATTTCATATGAAAAAAATTAAAGAATTGATACACTTGGTAAATTCATAGTTTTGGTTTTTGTCATTTTTTTGTCATATACGAGTAGTACTACGATTTTAAGACCGCGCAAATGTTTTGAGAGATTTTTTTTTGTACACCCTAATGTACATACATACAGTCTTACTTGCCAGCGGCTAGCCAATTGCAGGCCATAAGCAACGGCCTTGTATCATGTCAATAAATTATCTGATTTAACGGCTCGTTGCTGCTGTATTGACAACAGATTATCTAATTTGATGGCATGACGCTCACGATTGAAATAAATAAGCAAAAATAAAAATATCAAACAAATTTTGTAAACGCTCAATAATCAATGGCAAAAATTTACTATCAATATTTAACTACAATAATACAACGTTTTTTTCCTTTTGAACTAAAGTGATTTTGCTTGCACTTCCTCAATTTTTTCTTAATCAATTTTTTTTTTTATTTAATCAATATATACTTATATTTTAGTTATATACACAACGGGCATCGTAGCAGCAACCAACTTCTAGCATATTTTATTTATATCCAAGAGTAAGTTTTTAAAATTTCTTAACGCGTTATATGAAAAAAGTGATACCTGACCGACTGATCAAAAAATGTTTGAAACTTTGATGAAATTTTTTTTTTAAATTCGTTGAGTTTTTGTAAATTTCATACAAGTTGGATTTTCGTTACAATAAAATGAATATTAATCAAAAAAACAAAAAAAAAATGCTGTGTCATACTTTCTCCCGACACTCTTTATTTATTTAAATGTTTTTTTCCGTATTACACTTGCAAAATTTACTTTACTAATTTATTTTTAAACTCTAACGCAATTTTCAAAACTATCATTGTTAGAGCGTTACCTTGAAAATATTTTGTATCCCCTTTCCGCGTCCCTAACTCCCAACTCCCTATTGCCTATGCAACTCCCTGATATGGGTAATAATGTGCTTACTAAACTCACGTCCAACAATTAAAGGATCAGCAATTTAAGGATCAAAGGAACCCATTGTGACCGCTGAGAGAACCCGCCTCTGTAGAAGATTGCCACCTGCAAATTAAGTTAATTTAATTTAATAATATGAGTACCAAAATAAAAGTTTTAAGAAAACTTAGTATCAAAAATAATTTTGGTGAAGGTTGCCACCTGTTTAAGAAATTAATCAAAATTATAATAAGTCAAATCCAATCCATTTAATATTGTATGCAAGGCTCAATAAAGCTTAATATTCCAAATACTTTTAAAGAGGGTTGCCACCTGTGTATAAGCAAATTAAGTTAAATAAAAAAATAAACCACATTTTACAATAGGCGTGCCAAACTACAAATTTAAAAAATGTGTAATTTCAAAAATAATTTTGCAGAGGGTTGCCACCTGTTAATAAAATACTTATAATTGTTCTGAGTTAAATCAAATATTGAACTATAGGTCTCAAACAAAAAAGTTTTAAGATGGCTTTATTTGGAAAATACTCTTAAAGAGGGTTGCCATCTTGCTTTAAAGAGTAAATTAAAATAAATTATTTAGTTAACGGATTTATAATGTAATGTGATTCAAAGAATGTACGCTTAAAGAAAAACTTTATTATGAAAATATATTTAAGGAGTGTTGCCACGTGTTTAAAAACATTATTTTAATGTTATTTGTAAGCCTAATGAAATATAACAGTATTACTGTAAAACTTGAAAGATGTGCATAGAAGAGTTGCGCAGTTTTCAAAACTAATATATGTATTATAAAATTGTAAAAGTTTGTGTGTGAGTATGTTCGATGGATTTGTTTAAAATTTGGCACATATGTATGTAGCTTAAACCTGAGTTAATATATATATAACTTATAGTAACCTAAATTAATTAAATAAATCACATATCGAAAACGACTGGGAAGATTAGGGTAAAATTTGGCTCATATAAAGTGTATAGAACTATTTTATATATGGGTATTTAGGAATTTATGAAAGCTGTAAAATTTTTTTTAAAAAAGATTTTCATCTGCTAAAGCTAAATTTAGTTAAATTAACTGAGATTTTGCAATATGAGTGTCCTAAACCTAAACACTAAAGTTAAAAAATCTTTTTAGAGAAGGTTTAAAAGGCTTTATTTTGTTGCCACTTATTTCAAAATGTAAATAAAATTAGGTTATTAAGTTAAAAGAAATTTATGGCATGGGATTCAAAGGAAGTAGGCTAAACAAAACTTAGTCATGAAAATGAGACTTCTAAATTTCAGTAACTAACCGTATTACCGTTGGTGAAATTATTTAATTTCTTTTCCGTTACATTCGAATCCATAAGGTTAAACCGAATGTCATACGACATTCGAATAGTAGTGATTTAAAATTTTCTGCTTCCACAAAACGCATAGTCTTTTTTTTTAATTTTAACTACACTACTAAATACTAACATGTCTGCAGTTTATTTGCTTAAATTCATCTTCAACTCATTCTACGCTCTTAACACGGCTGATCAAATTCATTCATTGCAATTCAATTCAGAAATTGCATTTTGCATTTTGCATTTTACACTCTGCACATAAACGCTTTTTTAACTTCATATGAATGGCATACGGATGTGGTGGCATTGGTCTACGCCAATTTGTGGCTTCTAAAATTGTGCAAATTCTGGCCCAGCGAAACCTCTCCATATTTTTCTGGTATTTAATTTGATTATATGACAAATTTGTTCAACAATTTTTTTTTTTTTGCACCACCGTTTAACATGTACAAACATTTACATATACATATATACTATGCACACACACACACATAGGTTATCGTAGATGCGTTTGTGTGCAGAGCAAAGGTTGCACCGCAAATTGTTGCAAATATGTGAAACAAAGCAGCCAGACGAGTGTAAACAAATTACATAAACTGCACTTGAACGCGATTTCGAGTAAGTAAATATGTACTAACTAACTATGTGCAGAAAAAGCAAAAAAAAAACGTTTAACATCAGCACCAAAAAAATAGCAGCTGCAACCGAATATATCTATGGTTATATGTATGTGTGTGTGTGCTCCATACTTCAAGGGATATTTTTGCGAATTTCATTCGGCAATTGCAGTGCAATGGAAACATTCCCCAAGTGCACCAAAAAAAAAAACGGTAAAACAACGTGGCTAGCTGTAAAACACTTTATGCCCATGTATGAGTATCTACATAAATATGTTTTTCGACTTTTATGCATTCAGCCTGTGCGGCCTAAGAGTCAAAAGAGTGGTTCCGTTTAGTTGCACTCGTTCGCTGCAGTGCTGTTGTGGTCGAGTGCAACGCTTTCGAGTAGTGGACACACTTATTTAGTTGCAATGTCAATATTTACTTCCATCAATTTGTTTCAACTTGCAACGCACGCCCAAGTGCATTTCCAGTGCATGCATTTATTTGCCTCTACGTTTTGCTTTGGCGGCGTGCTTTCAGTCGTCATGAGTGCCAAACAAAATCATTAAAAAAAAATATGCAAAACATTACTCTTTCCTCTACTCCTCTAAAAATGTGTTTGAGCCATTTTCGTTTTCTAAAATCAAACTCAAATAAATACATAAATTCTGTCAAAAAAGTACCGGGAATTTTTAATTGGAAAATCCCACTTACAGGCAGTAATTAATACTTTGTCGCTGCGTTGTACAGTAGCCCCGTTTCTTTGCACCCGAGTTGCAAAAGAACGCTCCAACTCGGATAAAATTTCCGTTAGTTGCTCAATTATAAATCAGCGTTTTAAGAACACTCTCATTTACGCTAACAATGAACTCAATTAAGAGCCGAAAATTAGGTGTTTCCCTCCTGCAAAAAATCTAGGTATATGATCTTAAATCCATACCCCAAATGAGCCCCAATATGAGTCATATGTAAACGGTTAATATATAATTTTACTTAACACGGTTCCTTGAAAAACTTGATATTTATTGTCCACACTGATTACTGCACAAACTGAAATGAAAAATGATGATGTGCAGATGTGCGGCTCTAATAAGAATTCGAAAAGCCACCGTAACCTCAAAAATATTCACAAGTTCTATAGTACCAAAACGGCCTTCAGTTGCTAAACGGACGTTGAGTCCCCCCGCCGCCAATATAACTTAACCTAATACGCTCCCGTGGAGTTTGAAACCGTATTGTTGAGTATTTTAAATAATTTTCGTCATCATGTCTCTATAAAGAAATAATGCAAAATATATGAAAACCATGAAACATAATTTTTTTCGACACAAATTCTCTACAAAGTTCCGGCTCATAATCTTTATGTTATGGTCTTAAAAAAATTTTCTTTTTATATCGTGGGACCCTTTGCGAAATTAAAGATTCTGCGTGCTCCAAATAGGTTTGCTGGGATATTTCTGTGAGTTGAGTGAAAATCAAAACTAAGGCGAATTTACGCCAGGTGGTATTGAGCGTGTAATAACAAAAATGTACACTAACAAACTGTACGCGCAATGACAATGAGATTCGGTGAGCATTACAACAAACATATAAATTTTAACATTCAGTCCAACAGGCGAATTCACTCAGCTGCTTTTCCAACACCTCTTATATTAATTCGCCTTGATCAAAGCAAACAAATGGAATGACAGCGAGAGAAATGCTTTTAAATGCTAGCGAACGTCAAAATTTGTTGAGCTGGCTCTCAACGGTTGTACCTTATAAATATTTGTATCATGGTTTGTGCACACCTGCTATTGAAACGTTTCGCGCATTGTTACTGTTCGAGAATAGTATGGGAAAAAGAGCACAAACTTTTCGTGCTTATTGTTTGTTTTCGTGTTTTGCTTCTGAACAGAAGCACTAGAAGAAAGTTATACCTCGTTAATGTAGCCTGTGCGTCTACGGAAAAATTCTTATTCCAAAAGTTTATGGCGGCTTCACCGTTATTGTCCGGTCTTAAAATTTCAGTAGTCTATGGGAGTAATGAGTGGCAGATTTGTTAAATCCTTCCTGCATTTGTGACAGGCGTTTATGCAAAAAAATCATCACTTTAGGCTCATTATTTGTCATGCTATGATTTTTGTCCTCTTATATTCAAAAACCATACACTGGTCGCGTTTCTTTATAACCGAGTTGCAAAAGAACACTAGGTGAGATAACAAAATGCATGTAAAGCAACAACACTAACTCGGAAAAATATGCGAGTTGAGCCAACCCAGTAAAATGATATCCGGCCTGAAATGTAGTGTTGGGAAGTGAAAAACCTGCGCTGAATTAGCTCTAAGAAAATACATGGGAAATTTCAGTTTAAGACATAATTCATTTTTATTTGCATAGAATTTTTAGATATATAGCCATATTAACCTAAAAATTGCCAACACAACTATTTTCTGTTCTTAAATAGCACTAAACAAATCGCAACATACATGAAAGAGGCTAACAGGGTTGCTTTTGCAACTAAAGGAAATTTTATCCAAGTTGGAGCATTATTTTGCGTTCGGTTACAATAAAACGGGCTCACTATTGAAATCGGACCAATACTTTTATGAAGAGTCTTACTCGGCAGCAAAAAAAAAATAAAGATACGATACGTATACATAGAGATTGAAATAAAAGAAAAAAATCGTTAGTTTGAACCCCGAGAGTAGAAGACTCTTAATTTCGTAGGTATCGATATTTTCTTTCGATGCTATTCAGTCCCCGCATGTCATCGTTTCATACCCACTAAAAAATAGTAATGACTTTTCGTTAAAAATCATTCACTAATCTTTGGATAATCGAAGTTTGCTAAATCGAGTACACTTGCGCCATTTAAATAACAATTTACAAATACTTGCTTGCTCTAAAATATTGTAAACCTAAAACACAAATCCCATTTGCATGCATATCTTGAAAATTAAACAAATCAAACCGGCAACACTTACATAAGAATATATTGACCTTCATCCGTTTCGTGAGGTCACATAAGCGAATTGTCTACCGGTATAACAAAATACATTTCATTCACAAATTCACTCCAACACACAAACACACACACACACACACACACACACACACACGTACGCACGTACGTGAATAATCTAAGTGTAAAATGCACAACCGAGACCATTCAACATTTGTGAATATATGAATATAAATTTCAATACCTTTGTGAATTTAGTGTGTGCAAAATATCTACCTAGTCGTAAGTATTTACATTAGGCTCCTTTCTAGTATGTAGCATTTGGCTACGAAACCCAAGTAAAGTGAGCGTAACCATTGAATTGTGGCCAATAATAAATACAAATAATAAAAACAGTAAGGGCAATAATGCAAAAATATTCTCAAAGCGAACCCAAACTTTTAAAAATGCTCATAACACACGCTCACACACACACTCACACACACACACACTGAAGCGGAACGTGCAGCCCCACATATGTAGCTCCACATACTTACATAACAAATAAGTATCTATGCAGTCTACTCATTCCCTCGATAGCAGTCAATTTTAGCGACTCAACACTTGGGTATTACATAGAACAAAAACAACAAATTTTACTAAATACAAATACAACGAAATGATATATGTAAAACAAAAATATGCAGTCACGCACTTTGACTTAAGAAAATGGAAGAGGCAGCGGCACACGTACAGTAGAATTCCGATAATTCATAAACGCAAGAAGCAAGTAATATTTTATGAACTAACGAGGTTTTGGAACTACAATAAGTCAAAATAAGAAACTTATGAAATATAGAGAATTTCTCAATTATGTAATTATATATGTACATATGTATATGTATATATTTAATAGACGATGGATGTCCTGTCTATATTTATTTGCATATTTATTTTCCTTTCCATATGTAACCAAAACACGCATTTCCGTTTCAGTCACATATAACAGATGGCAACCCTTTCAAACATATAGCTACGCACCTTGTACTCGCCGATACGAAGAATTTCGCAATCTTATTATAATATTTTATATTCTAATTTTACTAAACTTGACTTTTCAAGCAGGTGGCAACCCTCTTCAAAATATATGGTTAGCTATGAACCTTCTCCTCAGCAAACCGAACCGTATAATACTGATATTTTTTTTATTAAATAAACTTGTGTGTAAATTAGTAATAAGTGACGTTTCAAACAGGTGGCAACCCTCTTCAGAATATAGCTCTGAATCTTATCCTCAGCGAGGCGAATCCTTTGACATCCATATTTTACTATTTAACTTGCGTATATTATACTTAAGTTAGATTTTCACACAGGTGGCAACCCTTATAAAACATAGATATGACCCTCCTTTCCGAGACGAACCGTTTGACACCCATATTTTAATATTTCATAAAACTTGTGTATTTTTTTAATAATATTTATTTTTCGAACAGGTGGTAACCCCGTCCCAAGCATAAATATGCTTTACGATCTATTCTTATAAGTGCCATATATGTGTGTAAACAAAATATTATGATAATTGTTCAACCGTTTCGGAGTAGTGACATGAGATTTTTATATAATCGACTTCTTTAATAAAACAAGATATTCAAATTACATATTTATATTATATGACCAAAGAAAAAGCAATGTCTTTAAATAATAATAAATGATGATTTGTTTTTTACCACTGATAAAATTCTTAGTTCTTAGGTTTGTTTGCCAATTTCAACATAGACCTAACATTCTTTAGAAAAGCAACGAATAAACAGACCAAGAAAAGATACGAATACTTGTAAAAAATGTCGCACACAAAAGTTGCGAAATCGTGTGATTTTTTTTTAAGGAACCCTCAACTCTTACTTACTGAATTAGAGCATTAACCACATAAGCGATTTCGGCCGAGTCATTCGTTCTCTTTACTACTACTATCACCAATTGGATATACCAAGTGAAGCCAAGTTCTTTTCCAACTGATCTTTTCAACTTAGCGGAGGATTTGCTCTTCGCTAGACTATGTCTATGTCTCCGAATTACCTTTTCTAATATAAGTTTGAAGCAGTAGCAGGATTGAGAGTCACCCTGTCTGAAATCTCGTTTGGTATTATATAGCTCGGGCAGGTCCTTCCCATATCAGGCGGAGCTGGTGGTGTTGCTCAACATAATTTTGCATAAGAGTATTATTTTTTTGTAATACAAGGATTGCCGCTTTCGAGGATTGGGCACAGTACACTTAAATTCCAATCAGCAGCTATGAATTATACCGAACTTATTTTGCAAATGTGCAAGTTGCTGCCGTAATTGGATAGCTGGCAGTTCGTTAGCACCAGTGGCTCTATTGTTTTTTTAGCTGCACTATTTCCATTTCAGTTTAGTACAAGTCGCGTAACGGGTCTTCTACGCCATCTTCCTTGAATGGAGGTCCGAGTTCATCATCGCTGGGAAGGGCTTCCTCCATAGTTCAATTGTATTTTCGGTTCTCATTTTTAGAAGAGTTTTCTCCGACCTTAAGATCTTCTGTCAGTCGCCGTTTCTTCTCTCTATCAGAAGGGGCGATTTTTCTGCCAGCTATCATCTCAAGTTCTCTGCACTCGCGTATCCACACCTCACTCTTCTTCGTTTGGAAGCTCTGCCTAGCTTTCTTCTTCAACTCCCGATAACTCTGCCGCACAGCTTGCATTGCGCCTAACAGTAGCGTGGTCCTGTAGACAACATCATTCCTTTCCATGGCGGTGCGGCATTCCCCATCGTATCAGTCATTATTTCGGGCAAATTAAAACCAAATGACTCATTCAACGGCGGTACTTAAGATGCAAGAAATGTCGTCCCATGACCTGCATTTTGTGCAAGTCTAAGTCGATATTAGCTCTTCGAATAGTGCGCACGTCCAAGAGACTTTCCGACATCACAACTTGATCGATTTGGTTTAGCGTTTTTCAGCAGGAGATAGCTATGTAGCTTCACATATATTTTGATGCTGAAACCTGGTATTGCATACCACCATGTTTTGGGTCCCAGCGAAGTCGATCAACCTCAGTCCGTTAGCGAATGTTTTGTCGAGTAGACTGAATTTACCGACTATGGGGCAACTTCCCAATAAAGGACATTCCAGGGGCCATTTTCTCGTACTTCTAGAAAAAGTTGTTTCATAACAGTTACTTTTTACCGAGAACTTGAAGCAGGAGGTTTTTTTATTTCGTTGATTATAGAAGTTGTTTCCACCGTTTATTTCTTGCGTTGCTTAGGAATTTGTATACAGGAGTCATTTTTTACCCGCTGTCAATTGGATATATTTTATATAATTTTACACGTTACTTAATAACAGTTATTGCCCGACGTGCATTTTTACGTGGTCTGAAAGAAGTTATCTCACCTTTACATTCATCTACTTTTGTACCCTCTACTTTAACTTACTCCATTTTCACCCTTACATTCGCCTTAATTTTATCATCTTTCTGTTTTACTCCATTTTGATTGACATCAATAAGATTAACATATTATAACAACGTTTATCAGGCAAGAGAAAAAAATAACTGTTATCAGGCAATATCAAGAATAAACGCCGAAAAATAAGTACATGAAAAATAAACTCTTATTGACATTGGGAAAAATATTTTTCCTGCGTAAATGTTTTCAGGCAACGGAAGAAAATAGACTTACGATTTTTCACTTCACGAGGTGAGAATTATCGATACACCGCTGTAGCTATATAACTACATAAATATGTCATATGAACGAAGGAGCCACGACCTTGAATTTGTGGCAAACTACTCCTTTGTGGTGTCATGCTTGACTGCACGATTATTTGAATTTAGTCTTATTTTTTCCATTGCCTCACGCCTGTGTGTGTCTATTTATTTGGCATCATCTTCTCATGCAGCAATGATAATTTTCAGGATTGCCATAAAATACCACAGGGACACAGGGAGCAACACAACTGATTGAGTATGTACGGTGTTGCCGCATGAAATGAATTTGGGGTGTTAAATGACAAGTTGCAGTTGAGCAGACAGCATCGAAAAATGTCGGCTATACGGCGAGTGACAGCGGCATTTGTGTGGTTAAACCAAACATTTTTGCCCAAAAATATTTATAAATTTTGGCATGCAGCATAAGCGGATACAACGAATGATGTATGTATGTATGTGTGGATGTACATATGTACTTAAAATGCTTGGCAATGTCGGGCCAACAGGGCGTATGCGGGCAATAAACAACGGATGTGTACAACTCGATATGTGGATGGATATATGCGCGTCAATTGACCAGTTGTGTGCTATTAAATTTTTTTGGCTCGCCAATACAACTTGAGAGATGTTTTCCTTATTCGACGCAATTGCCTACTAACTTTGCTTATTTGATTTGGGCTTGACTTTTGTTGTTGTTGCGCGTGGGCGAGCGCGTGGTGGATTACTTTGCAAACTTATTCAAGCATGCGAATAATGGAATTCCTTTGGAGTTGTAAACTTATTTACTTACATAGTTTACACATACTTTGATTTCATACAATGACAGCTGTTTGGTTTAAGAATCTCTGTTAATTTATTGGAAAGGAAATAAAGTACACAAAATGAAAATCCAAAATAAGTACTTTTGTATGTACAATATGCTAGAACTCTATGAACAAGTTTTGCCTAAATTTTAATTGGATTGAAATCCTTTCGCACTGGAACTAATCATAGCCAATAACACTGTGGATGAATTTCGCTGTCGTTGTCCGTGTTGGTGTGCGAGCCACCAGTGTCAGAGTGTCAGAGCCACGGTAATTTCTAAAACTACTATTACTAAAACTTCTACTGCTACTAAAAGTTACCACTACTATTACTACGTCCACAACAGCTAGTGCTCCAATTGCTACTACTATTTTTACAAGTTTTCGCTACTATTTTTACAAATTTCTGCCACTATTTGTGCTAATCCCGCTACTAACCATCCTTACAATTTTTACTAATTTCTACTACCATTTTTACTTATGCTACTACTTTTTACTAATGTCACTTTTAATTACTAGAACTATTTTCACTGATTACTACCACTAATTACTAGTACTTTTTTGATTTCTACTACTACTTTTACTAATGCTACTACTAATCACTACTACTATTTTTACTAATGCTACTACTATGTACTACTAACCACATTTACTTTTACCCTTACTACTATCGACTACTATACTTACTACTCCCATATTTAACTCTCTATCTCTTTATGAAGTTGTCAAAGTGGTTTTCTTTCTAGCTTACGATTATTGATGTATGAGAGTTTTTTATTAAATTAGTTTTAAAAAAATTGCGTCACAAATAATACTACATATAAATAAAATGTAGATGGGTCAGACGTGCTAGCGAGCAATGTCGGTATCAGTAAATATTAAAGGTTGATGGGATTGGCTGTCGTGGGAGTGAACAGGGGGCATCTCCGTGAACTTCCGTGAACTCAAGGACGAGATCCAGCCGTTCACCAGTTAACCACTGGATCCGATGGCGTATAGACAGACTCAGAACACCATTCACCAAGAGTCTCGCCTTTTGAATGTTGCCATTGGAGGCAAAGCAATACCCATAGCAGACGAAGACCTTCAGCTGTCTCGAGAATCCCGCATCACTCGGGCCCAACTAAGATCTGGATATTGTGGCAGGCTCAACTCCTACTTATCCAGACTCGACCCGGACATCGTAAATGAATGTCCGGCATGTGGAGAATCCCTGCACGATACCAACCACCTATTCACATGCCCCAACAAACCCACTCATCTAAACCCTCTCTCTCGATGGTCCAACCATATCGAAAGAGCACGTTTCCTGGGCCTCCCCTTAGATGAGTTTGAAGATAACGATCATGGGTAAGCTGATCTAGCAGGATGTAGCTAGCCCTATAACAATAACCACATTAAAGTCTGATTATGCACACTTCGCACAACTTCGCAGAAATCTGTTAAATACATTATATATAAATGGATTAGCCTAAAATGAGCATAGCTTACAAATATTAAGAGTCTGTTGATTATTAATATGAGAGATGCTTGCTAACGAAGGGGAACCTAAAAAATTTATTCGAATTTTAGCCACGTGATCTGTTTAACCATCGAAGTGAAGTATTAAGTTTAGATAACCCCAATTTTACTATTTCCATTTTACTATTATCTTAACAATCGGGCCAAAGATGGGAATTATTTGACTTCTAATATTATCGAACGAATCAAAGAACACTTTATCTAGTTATATGTGGGAGCAACTTGTATATTACCAATATAGTACATTTGAAAGCAAAAAAAAATGTGCCCATTTCTTTTTTATTGCAATTAAACTTTACGTGTTTGCAATTTCTCGCACAGACTATGTATAATTCCCATTATTTCTTTGATGGATAATATTTAAATTTATTTTGGGGCCGTGTTATTGCGAATTTATAATAATAAAATTCCTTCCGCTATTTTACATGTTAAAAGTTTATAAAACTAAATACTTCAAAGCTTGCTTGGGATTTATACGAAATTTGACCGTTTATGAGAAATATTTGATCAAAATGGTTGGAAATATGGGGTACGCTGGCCGATTATTCGAATGTCCGGTTATTAGGACTGTCCGTAATGAGGAATTTCACTGTATTTGGTTCCACTCCAGCGGAACCGGCAATGGCAATTAACTTATCAGAGTCTTTATACTGCCTTGATTTCTTTCAGTTCAGCTGTTAGCTTCAATTTCCATTTTATCTACTTGATTCTTAAAGAATTAATTTCAATCGCTTTAATAAATTCAACAGCCTAACGGAACTAGAGACAAGTAACAATTTGACTGATTATGAATTGATTTGATTTTTCCTCATAAAACGAATAGGATTTCGATAGATTTCCTTGTAATCAAATAATAATATCATAAATAGGTCTAGGATTACGAATATTAGTAAGAAATAAACAAAAAAAAAAAACAAAATACATATGTACATTGGTACATACATATGTAAGTAATAATAATAATAAAATTAACTTAATAATTTGTTAGTAGTTGGAAAGTTAAGTGTAAGATCAGAGGTTTATTAAGAAAAAAACAAATTATGAACTTGAAATAGTAATGAAAGCTTGAACGATTTTGATGAAGAGTAATTTTCCTCCCCTTGTGGAATGGCTACTCCACAAAGTGACACTCTGGTGAGTTTTGACTTTCCTCTACATTCATAAGTGGCATATTAAATGCAGCGCCGTCAGTAGCGTTGTGTTTGCAAATTCGCTTGCAAGAGATGTGCGAGTTATTCACGATTTCTTTCACCCGATAATTCTTCTTCGAAATATAAATCAACCTCGATTATGCAATTGAACTAAACCTCCTTTAAAATACTAGAGGCCCAATAAAATCAAAGCGTTTCATTCTCAAAGGTAAATTAAGAGAAGATGATGGCCTGATTCCAAAAATACCTTTCATCTCAAACGACAAAGATATTTTATTTAAAATATTTCCATCAGTCTTGCCTTTTCAATTACAACAAATAAAGCACATGCCTTTCACACGGCCATTTCGCGAGTGACACACCCGAAAAATCTATTTCTTTAAACATTCATCTCATTGTATTGCCGTAAACATTAGCAGAATTTATATTACAAATCGCGGGAAAATAAACAAATTGCGAATATTTTCGGAAAATGTAAATGGCTACATATAACTTTTACAATATTTCGAATTTCGAAAAATTGTCAAATATTTTTTTTGTATCGTTCTTTCCAGTGAGCTGCAAGAGTTTTAATTTTTTAATTTTTTTTCATTCGAATCAAATTGTCTTCTTCTTCATTCCCTTTCGTTCATTTCACATAACCTTTTTGACATTTCAGGAAACACCAGCAACACCAAAATGCACGTCAGAGTTGTATTTTAATTAATGCTGGTACCTCCGCACAAAATGATTCACGTTTTCTCTAATACGAGTGTTTTTTATTGTAAATTTTGTCTAGATTATTTTAGAGAATTTTTCATTTTCATTTGAACTAGGAAGTATTGATTCTTATACTAATCAATACGCATACACTAATCAGTTTGTGATTTTCTGTACAATATTTATAGTGCTTTCTTTTTTAAGTCTTATTCGTTATTGGCTTATAAAGATATTGGCTTTAGGAACTATAGACCAAAATATATAAAAATTTTACATATTTCAAAAATTCATAATATTTTTTCAAATTTTTGATCAGAAATTAAAACAAAAATTGTATGTGCGCACTCAGCAAAAAATTTGTAACTACTTGAAACTTCCACTTTGAAACTTGAATTGGCTACAAAAGTGATTCAAAGCTCAAACTCAGATTTTGCTTAAACAAGACGTTTTTTTTTTTTGTAATTACAATAATAATAACAATTATAGTTTGATGCTTATATCATATAGCTTGAATTTTGGCCGATCTCCTTCTGGAACTTTGAATCCGGCCGCTCCGTATATGGCACCCATATTAGCCAAAGTCCCAATAAATATGTAGTTCCGTTTGAAAGGGGGGGGAAAAAATTTAGTTGAATGATGAGTTTCCTTAAATTTAAGAAGTAATTTTATGCCAACATTTCTGCAGCTGCACGAATATCATCGTATTATTTCATTCGAGTATACGTTTTCAATTTCGCCCTTTTATTGCTAAAACTTTCAAGATTTTCACTTAAGGAGTTTTTACCTCATTTTCTGACAGTAAATTATCTTCTTAGAGATGAAAGTGTAAATATTTTTTCTGGAGCCATTTGACATATTCCAAATGCATTCATTTACTATACATACGTGACTTCTAATAAACTCGATAAACGCAAGTGGATATTTCAAAATGACAAACAGTTCAGTAAATTATAGTAAACATACAGGTACACATACCACGTGTATATTACACATAACTTGATATGCTTGCCAAGAGATTATTGAGAGTTTACCTTTATAGGAATATGTGACACGAATTTTACTTTTCTTGCAAACAAAAGGCTACTCTGCTTTTGAGACATTGAAAATTGGAAGTATGCTTTTACGTTATTTTACACACATACACACATAAATACATAGATAAGAATAAATCAATTGGTTTTCCTTTAAGGTTTTTAATCAATTTGAACAACGATGCAATGACGAAAATACAAAGAAGCTAAGTGAATAGAAAACAGATTGTACTTAGTACTAGACAAACGTACGCAAACGCATTGAAACACACATACAAAAAAAATTGAAACACACATACATAGATAGATACCCAGCAGAACCAATTGGGCATCTTAAGGACTTTCGGCACGCTTCGTAGAAGCATAAAAGTGGTCTACTTTCGAACCCGTAGCAGTAAATTTATTCAGTGATACATGCGCGATTCATTAACTGTTTCTTTACGACACTTAACAGCTGACTCGTTGTATTATTCAAAGTACTAAAAATGGCATCTTCGTCAAAAGAAATGCCAAAATGGGCGAAAACACACAAAAAATAATGGAAAAAAAATTAATGCGTGCTGCCGAATAAAAATTTGGGCGCGTTCTTATTTTATTTGATTAAATTGAAATAAGGTACTAGTTTATATCAAACTACAAATATGCATAATTGTTTCTATATATTGCAATGTTCTATTGTAGCAGAATTTCGGACTCTCCGCTGGGTGATTTGGTCGAAGAGTCATCAACTTGACTCCAAGGAATATTCGGAATCACCTGGAAATATGCCACGGTTTTCGTTTTCAAAATTCGCTGCATTATGAATCGTGTTGTGATGCAGGGTATTTAGGTTTTATACAATATTTAAAATTTTTTTATTAGGATCACTTATATCGGGTGTTTTTTTTACAGGTTTGTTTTTCGAATAGAGATAAAACTGGCATTTTGTGGTCAAATCTGGCAACTCTAATGTCATTTATGTTCAGTTTGGTTTGCCATTTCATCATGAACAGGTTGACAAAAGAACAACGCTTGCAAATCGTGCAAATTTATTTCGAAAATAATGGTTCAGTTCGCGAAGTTTACCGCGAGCTCCGTCAATTTTATGGTCGACATAATCGTCCATCAGAGCAATTAATTCGGTTAACCATGGATCGTTTTCGCACTACGTTTACTCTATGTGATAATACGCATCCGCAGAGACGTCGAACAGTGCGCACCGAAGAAACAATTGCCGCTGTAGAGCAAAGTGTTGAAGAGGACCCGAATGAATCGATTCGCCACCGTGCACAGCAATTGGAGCTTTGTCCATCAACTTTATGGAAGATTTTGCGCAAAGATCTTGGCTTGCGACCTTACAAGATCCAGCTTGTGCAAGAATTAAAGCCGCGAGACCATGCAATGCGTCGTGATTTTGGTGTATGGGCCGAAAATGAGATTGATCTCGATGCTGATTTTCATCGCAAAATTTTGTTCAGTGATGAGGCTCATTTTTGGTTGAATGGCTACGTCAACAAGCAAAATTGCCGCATTTGGATGAGACCCTTGAAACGCCATTACATCCACAAAAACTGACTGTTTGGTGTGCTCTATGGGCTGGTGGAGTCATTGGGCCATACTTCTTCCGCAATAATGCTGGAGAGGCAGTTACCGTTAATGGAGACCGGTATAGAGCCATGATAACCGACTATTTTGTTCCCGAATTGGATGGCATGAATGTGGATGAGTTGTGGTTCCAACAAGACGGCGCTACATGCCACACAGCGCACGTCACAATCGATTTATTGAAGGAAACATTCGATGAGCGCATAATTTCGCGGAATGGACCTGTAAATTGGCCACCAAGATCGTGTGATTTGACACCACTGGATTATTTTCTTTGGGGATATGTGAAGTCGCTCGTCTACGCCAACAAACCAGAAACGTTAGGGGAATTGGAAGCCAACATTCGTGGCGTTATTGCCGACATACGGCCCCATATGCTCGAAAAAGTGGTTGAAAATTGGACCTGTAGAATTGGCTTTATTCGAGCCAGCCGCAGCGGCCACATGCCCGAAATCATATTTAAACATTAATGGCATAAAATTATCCTTCCAATAAAGCCAAATTGATGGACCTTAAAACGATTTTCTTGTGTTTTATTTCAATTCGAAATTCTATACCCCTAAAAAAAACACCCGGTATATATAATAAAACTGATAAAATTTGTTTTAACCATTTGCACTTTGATTGAATGGTACAATAAATCAGAAATTGTTCGTTTAAGATGTTACGAATTTAAATTGAAAACTGAAAGATATACTAATAAATAATTGAATGAAATGGAGTTCAGTTTATATATGAAGTGGCAATATGTTGCACTATATTGGACAATATTGGACGGAATCGAGGCGCTGCAATGCACAAAAGTTTAAGCAAAACAACCAATTACCGAAACGCAACTTTCGTAGTGCGATTCGCTAACTTATTTTAACGATATTCGCATGGTTAACTCATCTTAACGAAAATTTTAACGATGTTGCTATTCAACAGCCTTTTTTAGTGGTTTTTGCTATCGCCGAATCAGCAGTTGTCGCTAACTAGTCGATTATCGAAAACTTAACAACAACAAATTTGGTGTTGTTAACTCATTCGAGAAAACAAAAATTCGTGGTTTCATCTTAAATAAAAGATAATTTTAAAATTCGGCGATTTGTTTGCTTGAGATTAAGAGAGTAACACAAAAAAATATCGTTTGAATATTTGGAATATGAGTTATCACGAGGGGACGAAGAAGTAAGGGCTATAACAGTGGATCGACGTTTACACCGGGATGCGGGCAATCCCTTTCATTTGAATGCAACAGAATTTCTATTTCGGTTAATTCCAGACTTGGCTGAATACCTAATGTTATTAATATATTAATACATATTTTCTTTTCTAGCGCCGTCTAGCGGATCTATTTTTCGTAAAAATAATTTTCGGTGCACCCGCCTCATTAATCTCTAATTTCATCAAAATCGGATTAAAATGAGAGATTTGCTCATAACTCACCTATAAAGTCACCTAACGCATCTACAATAATTTTCATAAAAGTATTTTGTATTGCATCAGCACGATACCTTTATAATCTCAACAAATACATACCATAAATACGAATTTTGTGAATAACTCGATTCTAGCGACACCTACTATTTTTCATTAACATAGCTCTCGTCGTACCACTATCAAATGTGTTTAATTTCATGAAAATCGTAACTTAAATACAGATTTAATAAATAACGCTCTTCTAGCGCCACCTTATGTATTTATTTTTCATTAAAGGTATTTTCTATTGCACCAACACCATAACTATCTAATATTATCAATATCGAACTATAAACCGGGAGTTTCTTAATATCTCGACTCATGCACCACCTAACGGATTAAAATATAACATATGTCCGTATTGTCCAAATTTGTTTGATAGTCGTTCATCAGTTTTTGAGCCATGTAGGTATTAAGAAAATCCCTATACATAAGTATATAGGAAGATAGCAAAAATAATGACATTTTAAATTAATAGGTAATTTCAATTACATTTTATTTTCCATGGTAAGAAATACTTTTATCATTTGAAATTTTCGAGATACATTTTGGGATTGCGAATAGCAACTAGTTATTATAACAAAAATGTTCAAAAAACAATTTCTTTGAAGAAATACTTAACAGACTCTCATTTATTTAGTAGCAGCTTGCCATATGTTATATTTTCCTATCCATTCCTTGAAATCTGCGAGGGTATTTTATGGCTGCCCAATGGGCAATGGGATGTTCCTATTATAAGAAGGATATATGTAATTTGGACGCCTGAATTTCTTTTGTTATGACCCAAGATGGGACTTTATTTTACCTGCCCGAAAAACTACCATCATTCTGATCCTCGTGCTTCGTCTACTTCAGGTACTTACATTTCAAGTGCATGAAGGATACATGGAAAATAAAAAGCATGAGGGAGCTATGTACATTTCGGCAATTCATTCAAACACCTACTTACCTTGGAAATCTACCACTGAATGGATTAGTTGCGGTTCAACAGAAATGAAGAAGTTAATAGCAAATATAAATTATGGTGGTATTTTAAATTCGCGAATGACCTTCAATGCATAGAATTTTACATGTAACTTGAACTTTTTTTGAACTTTTTGTTAACCTTTCGTATTAGAAACAATATATTTAAATGGTAATTCATTTCTTTCCTGAAAGTGAAACCACGAATTTAAGAAACTATGAATGAAAGAAACAAGCTGAACAATCAAAATCTTCGTGCAATTTAACGAATTTGAACAATAAAACACAGCGCATGGTTTTTTTCATCATTTTAGAAAGTGAAAACAAAGCATTATTTCTTAAAATTAAATGATAGAATAAAATATCTGAAGCGCAAGAAAATATGCTGCTGGGTTTGGTAAAAAGGCAGCCCTTAAAAAGGATTTGAGAAAAAATTTTCTGGAGATTCACAGATCAAACGTGAACTTTTTTTTTTAGCTAAACTGCGAATGAAACTGCAAAATAAAACCGTTACAATTTCAAGATAATAAAGACAGAGCAAAAATGGAGAAGAGTTGTCTGTGTATTTTCAAAGTCGTGAAGCAAGAAGGAGCAGACAAAAGCGCAAAAGCATCGGTATACTCGCATACATAGCGGCAGGTTGAAGTGGGTTGGATTGCCAAACAAAAAAAAATAAACTAAATACTTAAATAAAAGAGAAACGAAAATAAACAAAACGCGTGCAAATGCACAAAAAATCAGCAAAAAAAAAGAAGAGATATCTGCAGATAAGAAAACTTTGCCGGACAATTGAACAAGTCAACATCCAAACAAATACCTACTATCTAGTTTTAGATATGTCTGCACGTTTCCTGTATCCTTAAGATGATTCTAATTTAGTCAAAGCGTCGACAAAGCAAATAAAGTGTGTGGAAGCAGAGCAAAGTTTGTGAATAATTAAAAATTCAATTAAATGCGAATGCAAGTCGTGAAGTGGATGAGATGAAAATACAGCAGTTTTAATATTGATTAGATTGAGAGATCAAAATAAAAATGTATGAAGAATTAAAGAAAATATTAAATACCCAGATTTGTCATTGTTTTCTCTTAGTATATAAAATGTGTCTTACCTACACATCTCCGATTAATAGAGTTTTATTTTGGATGGAAAAAAGTTTGCTCACCTAAATAGCAGAAAAAAAGGTTAAGAACAAATTTAATTTGCTCCATTGTGTTTTTTAGACCAAAGACTCACTTTAAAAATATTCTCTTAGTGCACATTAACTTTAAAAACCTTATTCAACAAATATCATGTTGAATTTTGTAAGCGTTGTATATCAGATATTTTGGTAAGAACTTAAAACAAGATTTTATGGTGATTATTACTTTTTGTTTCACGCGTCAATAGGAAAACCAAATATACCCATATATGCATAGATATGTGACTTGTTAAGGACAATTTGAGGGCAAGTTCTTAAAAATTTTGGCAATATTTTGGAGCTATATATTTCGGAACTATTTCAGGAATATTTCGGAATATTTCGGGTCATGTGAGGAACATTTTGGGACTATTGCGGGAACTACGACCATAATAATACTACTACTTAGTAATACTAACTATTACAAGTCCTACTACCTCTACTAGTTACTACCACTACTACCGCTACTACTAAAGGTACTAACGGGTGTTTTTTTTTTACACTGATAGAACTTTCGATAGGGATAGCTGTCACTTGACATTTCGTTTTGACATTTCTGTTCAGTAAGCAATGACAAATCATCATGGAAAGAATGACGACGCAACAACGTTTACAAATTGTGGAAATTTACTTTAAAAATCAGTCTTCTGTTTGCCAAACTTATAAAGCACTTCGTGAATTTTATGGTCCACATAATCGAGCATCAGCGCAGCTTATTCGTCGAACTGTTGATCAATTTCGAATAACATTTACTCTACTCGATGAAAAACCAACAACAAGACAAAGAACTGTACATACAGAAGAAAATATTGGTGCTGTAAGTGATAGTGTTGGAGAAGATCCGAATTTGTCTATTCGCCGCCGTGCTCAACAAGTTGGACTTTGTCCATCCACAATATGGAAGATTTTGAGCAAAGGAAATTGGACTGATCGCATCTGATACACCAAAGCTAATCGTGCCGGGCATATGCCAGAAATCGTTTTTAAATATTAAATGTCATGAAAAAATCTTTCAAATAAAAAAAAATTGGCATCATACTTAATTTTTTGTCTGTTTTATTTCTATTTAAAGTTCTATCATTCTAAAAACAACACCCTTTACTAACTAATGCTAGTACTAACTAGTACTACTACTACTAAGTATTCTACTACTGCCATTTTTAACCAGAGAATATCATTTATTTTTATTTTTAACAGAAGCTGAAAGGTTTTCGCTGCGGAATATATAATTTATATTTTCTGCCAGTGTTAATGCATGATAGAAAACCGAACAAAAATCCCATGTTCCGGAAACATTTTCTTGTTGATAGGTATTTTCTGAATTTAATGAATTTAAAAAAGTGTGTATTAATTCATTATTCATTCATTATGTATTAGGGCAAACTAGTACAATAAGGTATTAAAATCTTTTATAGTACAACCAATTTCAGAGTCACAATAATAAGACATAACAGATCTTAAAATAAGGTAATAATCGGTACATATGTTTATAAATAGGTAATAAAACTTATTGATTAAATGAAAGGTTTTTAATAGTCACCTAAGCAATATCGAGTTAACAATGGTTTAACAAAGAAATTAGTTACAAAAATATGAATAAATTAGGACTATACTGAAAGATGGAATATCAATTAAAGGCTAAGTACTGAAGTAATTATAGATAGATTCTCTAAAATTGCTTTTGTTTATCTGTTTTCTAATATTGGCAGGGATAGAGTTCCAAATGCGGGTAGCGTAAACGAAGAACAGCCTTGCAGAGACCAATGAGGTAAACTGAGGGACTATAAGGTCCAATATGCGGGCAGATTTGGTAAAACACAACTTATCATAGAGATAGTGGGAGATTTCCAAGTGATAAGCTTATATAAAAATATACAATTGTTAGCCTTGTGGTACTCTGAGAACTCAGAGCCTAAAAGTCGGTGCGCCCATGGCGAAATATGTTCAAGACTTGATAAGTCGTAAACATAGCACATCGCATTATTTAACAATGTCCCAATCTTACGCGCAGGGCCACTATCCAGCCTACTATATATTAGATTAGAATACGTTATAATTGGGATAATTAGCTGTAAAGCAAGACGACGTCTCGTTTGCAAGGGGGTATAGAATCTAGATTGCCGTAGCTTCCTCAGCGTGGCATATACCTTGCTTACTACTTCGTGTGTTACATGATCAGTACAAGTGAGACTAGAGTTTATAACAAAACCTAAATTAGTTATTTTGCGAACTATCTTTACAGGCTCATTGTCAATGTAAAGCGTATGTATTTATTTATTTATATTAAAAAATATATTTCCATATTTTTGTTTTCATACAAATGTACTTATGTAGATATATGTATGTATATACAAATAGCTGTATCTATATGTAGATCGCTTGTTTTTTTCGCATTTGCAGAAAACACAAGCAATCGAAAAGAAATATTAAATTGGAAGTAAATTCATATTTAATTAAGCAATCATAAAGACCTGAAATGGCATACAACAAAACTAAATGAAATAAAATAAAAACTATTTTAATTAAACAAAAATTAATGCAATTGTTATTTTAATATTCCACTTTCTTGTTTTATTCTTAAAAATATTTATGATATGTAATGCAATATGCAAATAAAATAAACCACATTATGCTTATTTTTCGTAAAAAGTTAATGAATAATTTTAATTTGAGATATACTTTTTTCTTTTATTTTAGGTAATTTATCCAGAAAATTGTATGCAAAGTTGAAACAAAAAAGTTCACCTTTTTTTTAATTTTTGGTAATATTCACGATGACTTGCAAGTAAAAATACTACATATGTATGTACACGTAAATTTAATTTAATTATTTTATTTTTATTTTTTAAAATAACTTCATAGAAAATTTTTTTAATTATTTATGAATTACACATTTTGTAACAATATGCCCATAAATATCTGCAGCTTAGCAACAAACAAAGCAACATAGGTG
Source organism: Anomoia purmunda (assembly GCA_951828415.1). Lineage (NCBI taxonomy): Eukaryota > Metazoa > Arthropoda > Insecta > Diptera > Tephritidae > Anomoia > Anomoia purmunda. The sequence continues at coordinate 158,405,922 of OX639993.1, forward strand.
AAATGGGAAAGAAAAACAATCACCATGAAATAAGAAAGAAGGTAGCTCCATTTCGAATTTGTTTGTTTAAAAAGCAGATTATTGGCATTTCCCCAGATGTAAACTTTTGGCAAAACGTAGCCCCATCAGATATTTTTAAGAGAGTAGAATTTTCAATCGTATATTTAGTATTATTTATAAAATGAATGAATGTTTATCTTTCATAAAACTTGTATGCATTTTTATATATTTTTAGATTTTTTTCTGGATTATCTGAGCTATCTATTTTTAGAAACAAGCAAAAATATTTCGCAGTAATATCAAGATTTGGCTGAGCTCGAACGTTTTGAAATTACTGCCATTTTTGAGGTCTTTTACAAATAAAAAAGTTATTTAAAAAAACTTTACACAAAATCAACTCAGATCGTAACACAGTTTACGCTTAAAATATCTGCATAACAATATTTAAATAATTTAAAAAAAAAAAACTAGTATAACTCAGCCAAAACCATTTTAGACTTATAAAATATATATAAACCTATGCTGGGACTAATTTTTTTGTATATCTTATTATTATGATTCCGTTATGCAAACCTTTTAACTTAGACTGAATTATCTTCTCTAGTGACTTTTTTGAAAAATAATAAAGAAAGATTATTTTTACTTATGGTTGGAGAAACTTTCAAATCGATCCAGCTAACGTAAATCTCAATATTTTCCATAGCCTTATAATATAATGAATTTTATAAATTCTGTAGAAAAACTTCCCTTTTTTGGTGAGGTACCCTTCTATACATATGTGCAATACATTTTTTTTAAGTTAACCCCACATTTTAGAAAATATATTGTCTCAGTACGCAAATACATAAAATTTAATATGTTGTACTTTTTGAGGCGTAACAACGTCCAAAATTAGACGTTTTGAAGTTTACAAATCAGTAGGACGTTTGCATCAAATTGGCAAGTATTCACAGGTTCAAAAATTTCTGTTATCAATTGAAGAAATTAAAAATAAACGCTTTTTGCCTAGATAATGTAGAGTAAATAATATGGACTCAAATTCAATTAATAAATATAAATTGTATTTCATACGGTTAACGGTAGTTCCTTCTCAGCCTCACACAAAAAAAATAAGGTAAGTAGTCGGATTTACTCAGAAAACCATCCCTAGCATAACAATAAGTGGATTTCGGACTATTCCAACAAAGAAGATTCATTACAAAGTTGTTAATCACTCCCACCGTTCCTCCAACAAAAAATCTAATTTGACTTTTTGGCTGACTGAATGATGAGAATCTGATGGAATCCAATTGATTTACGTTGCGGTGAAATTGAACGAAAATTCTTGCCACAGCAAACGAAATCCCATGCTGCTTCTTTATAATCTAAGTTTTTTTTCATCCCAGCGTCTTTAAAGACTGACTTGATAGAAATAGAAAAAAACAGTTTTTGGCTCAATAGAACGCCAATATGGTAATACATGGGGACGCTGATATTAAAGCTCTACAACAGTCAAGTAACTAACAATGACAAAAATCGCATTCACTTTCTCCTAATCATATGAGCCCAACATCGAAATGCCAATAAACATTAATTTCGCCACAACAGGGCAATAAAAGCTAATCCACCTACTGAAAATATTTGCAATAACTCTGCCTTGATGCATAGAATCCGCGACGATATTGCGACAGCAGGCATCAAATTGTAATTCCAACATAACCACAAAATACAATATTATATAATAACATTCATTAAATGCCGCAAAAATGGGAATCAGAAGCGAAGAAGCGGTCACAGGACGACTCAACCCAATTAACAGGCAACCAACAGCAATAAAAAGGAAAGGATTTGTGTGTGTGTGTGTGTATGGGCAGAGTGAGCTGGGGGGGCGCATTAATTATGTACTTTATCGTAAAACGCCACAGGATGCGAAATTTCAATTATATTACCGAGGCTAAACGTCATTAAAAACCTTTCAATGTAATTATGTGGCACACACACATTGGCATAGCTGCGATGTTGACACAAATACGAAATACGAAAGACTAGGTGATTTCTGTACAAAAATGATGAAAAATGAAAACAATTTGTTTTACTAGTATAAATGAAACAAATAAAAACATTTTTATTAACATTAATGTGTAGATACTCACACGATACGAATTTATAGTATAAATCTGTAAATATGTAACATGTAATATAAATATACATCAACCTACATATTTTGCGATTGATAAAGTAATCGGCGGTTTATTTATTTATTTTTTTTTTAATAGGTTGATATTTGTTATTAGTATTTAGTATCGGGTATTTAATATTTTCTGTTTTATTTTATCAATTTTTGAACAAAAATTGTTTGTGTTGAAACCCAGTTTTAATCAAGTGCATATGTGTCATTATAGCCTATAACCTATTACAATTTCTAGGGCAGTTTTATATTTCAATCGGTGTAGCAGCTCTGTGGTTTATTGTGGAATAATTTATCGTTGTTCCTCTGTTGGATGTCATCAAGAGAGTTTTACAGATACCAACACAAATGGTAGCCAGCCCAGCGGTTAATGTTGACCACGGAAATGAATGTGAAATCGAAAGAAATTTGTAAGCGTTTCCTCTTTCGTTTCTAAAAGGCATTATATTAACACGCGGATGGCTTTGCCGGTAACGGCTTGCAGGCAACCTTGAATACCCCTTAATAGGCTAAGGAAGTGAAAGCCAAATTAGCCATGCGACTTTGCATTCTAAAGTAATGCCTTTATAATTTCTCTTTCACTTCTCTAACCCATTACGGGTAACGAAAATTCGTCTGCTATCCCTTACCGCCAATGACAAGCCCTTGTTAATGTAATGCGACATTTGTTGATGAGGTATTCGAGTTTTTGGTTAAGAGACAGCGCATTGTATGGTATTGTCTTGATTGGCTCCAAAATCCTTTCCCTGTCCAATCCTTACCAATTCTTAAATGCTTCTGTAAATCGGCTGCTTTATGGTCAGTAGATATTAGAATTTTTATTTTCTGTTATATGAGTGGCGGTGTTGTTTTTATCCGAATTGTTTGAATTTCAAAATATGACACGCCCTTTTTCTAAAAAAAGTTCACACACGACTTTAACTCCTCAACTTTATATAGTTACGTAAGTATCGCTTTTTTTTTTTAATTTCTTCAACTAGCTTTATAACGGGTGTTTTTTTAGAAGTACTTAAATTTTAAATAAAATACTCTTAAAATTCAGCGAAATGCATACAACCTTTATTTGAATAGATAGCACGGTCGATAGAATTTAATGGTTGAATACAATTTTATGCAAATGTCATGTCGGCCGCGGCTGTGCCTCAAATGTTTCAATGGCTTAGTTAAATTTTGTCATACTCTCTCCAACATTTCGGCCGTTATCTTACGATTAAATGCCTCAATAGGTCTGTTTCTATATAACCGAGTTGCAAAAGAACACTAGGTAGGATAACGAATTGCATGTAAAGCAACAACACTAACTAGGAAAAATTGCCGCCACAACTGTCTTCCGTTCTTATATAGCGCTAAACAAATTGCATCTTTGATGAAAGATGCGAACAGGGTTGCTTTTCCAACTAAAGGAAATTTCATCCGAGTTGGAGCGTTCTTTTACAACTCGGGTACAAAGAAACGGGTATATTATAACTTTTTTCCGATGTATGTAAGTAAAAAAGAAGATGAGATATACTCATACCCACGTGTGCAAAAACCCCCACTCGCTGATTCCATGTAGCTATATCCGTCTGTCTGTTTGAACCCAAACTAGTCCCTTAGTTTTTAAGATATCTGACGTAGCAGAAGTACTTCTATAATGTTGTAATTATTTATTGGAACCGCCGGATGGGACACTATACAGCGGCTATACGACTGATTGTTCAGATATGAGTTTTTGCAATATAATTCCTACACTAAAGCAGCTAAGAACATGAAATTTAGCATTCCTGTCATTTATTCTCAGTATAACTTTTAGCTCCTATATGACTGATTCTACTGATATGAGGTTTTACTTTAAAGCTGCTATATTTATACAAGAACAGGTGTTGGCTGGAGACTTTAACAATTATACCCTTCTTCGGAATGCAGCTTAACCAATTTGGGCTACATTCATTGCTAGCAAATTTCTCTTATACAAAACAACAAACTGTGACTGATTAGTTATTAATGATTTTTTCCTTATTTTTTATTTCTAGCGCTTAATATCACTAAAACTCTCACGTGGCTCATGTTTAGAGCCTCTTTTATCCCTTGATCGGTCTAGCTTCACCAGTTGCAAATTTTCATCGACTTTTTGAGGAGCTGGTCGGTCAGAGCGAAGTAAATCATCGTTTACACCATGAGCGGCTGATAACTTTGTTCTGTTTAGATTTTTACGCAAGAGTACAACTTTTATTTTAAACCTGTAAAAATGTTTGTTATTAAAATTAAAATACTCTCCTAACAATCCAAAAGATTTTAGTATACGTTCTTTTTCGGTTGACAATTTTAAGCTTGAAACAAAATTGTTTGGATACAAGGGCTTAATTTTAATAAATTGAACAAAAAAAAATTATATCTATAATCCCCCTGAATGTAAAGCAGAGAAAATTACTCTTCGCCTAGTACCTTTGTTCTAGAAATTCTCAGTCACGCCTCTAACAAACATAATTCAGCGATCGATATAACCTCTTCAAAAGTTTCAAGATTTCTTTGTACGAAATTTACAGCTAGTACATCAAAAGAATGCAAATGTCCCACAACTCATTCCGCACTCCGTACTAGCTAGCTCACCTCAATGCATTTGTTTACAATTGCACATTTAAAATATGCTTCGTTCCGTATTTCTGTTTTATATGCAATTAAAAACTCTATGGTCACACTACTTATTCATCACAATTTCGTGTTGCCATTTTCCAGTTACACAACCACTGGATATTGTAAATATTTAATTTGTTAACCACGAAACCCGCAAATTTAATTTTGATATTTCAGAATTCCAAAAATTAGCAAATAAATAATTTTAATGCAACCGAATTTGTGTTTTAGAAATTTCAATCCATAAAAATTCATATTCAAAACTTTTCAGCTGTGAAATAACTTACAGAATTTCATTATTATAATATGATTTTTTTAATGAGTTACAAGTATAAAAGATATATGGATAATATCAGCTAGTAAGATGCACACATATTTTATAAAACTTCGAAATTTGTTAGTGAAATGACTGTTGTTATTAAAAGAAAACAAATGAGGGAATCGAAATTGCAGACTTCTGCGCAGTGTTTTCATTAATGGGCTGTGGTTAAACTTAGCTAGTTTGCGGTTTTTGTGTTTTCATTTTATACTTAAATAGGTGCGATGGTAGTGGAACAAATTTACGAGCTCACTTTGCACGTAATTGTTTTGTCTCGAGCAAAGCGTATTTATAGAATGTGGTGTCAAAAGAACAGCTGATTTGATGTTTTTCAATTAAATTTCCATTGCATTTGTGTAGAGATTGACGAAATGAACATTGAATAAAACTTTCGATTTTTTAAATAACAAATTGTTTACACTGGCGAGCAACTTTATAGCACAAGGTTTTTAGTTAATTTTAAATCGTTTCGTTATATAGTTCATACTATTGCAAAAACAATGTAAATTTGTATTTCAAACTTAATTCAATTTTTAGAAGAATGTTTTAGAAATTTTTTGGGTGCTCACTTTAATAGCCTATTTAACTTTAAGTGACTCTTCTAAATTTTGAAATTTTCATACTTGAAAAATTTCTAAAATCTCTTCTAAGCAACTTTGAAATTTTGAAAAATTTGTAGTTTTCAAAATTTTTATATTAAATTTAAAACAATAATTTAGAGGGTTTTGTTATCGTAATGCGTTTGTTTAAAGTTATCTTATTTTTTTTTTGTTTATTCAATGTTTTAGAAATTTTTTGGGTACGCTCTTTTATAACCTATTTATCTTGAAGTGACAAGAAACCACCGCCAATTTTTTATAACCTTTTTAATATTTGCCTAGTAAGCTATAAAACAGCACGTCCGAAAATTTTCTAAAAACTCATCTAAATTTTGAAATTTTGATACAAATTTTTGAATTTCCATAAATTTTTTATTAAGTCATGCAAGCTATAAAACTACATATTTGACAAATTTCTAAAATTTCTTAAACAATTTAGAAAGTCTACAAATTTTTCAAAATTTTTTTTATTAAATTTAAAACACTAATTTACATGGTTTTATGTTATCTTAATGTGTATGTTAAAAATTAAATTTTTTTCTTGTTTATTCAATTTTTTAGAAATTTTTTGGGTACGCACTTTTATAACCTATTTATTTTGATGTGACTAGAAACCACCGTCAATTTTTTATAATCATTTTAATTTTTGCCTAGGAATCTAGAAAACAACACATTCGAAAAATTTCTAAAAACTATTTTAAATTTTGAAATTTTGATACAATTTCTTTTTTTTCATAAGTGTTTTATTAAGTCACGTTAGCTGTAAAACTGCATACTTGGAAAATTCCTAAAAACTCTTATACAATTTTTGAAATTTTGAAAAATTTGTAGAGTTTTCAAAATTTTTATATTAAATTTAAAACATTAATGAAACTATTTTTGTACATAAAATAAACAATAAAAAAATTTTCCATAAAAGCCTTGTTAATCTGTAAAAAGGCCACAACTCGACCGCATTTGCTGTTGTTTTTGTTGCTACGAAAGCAACAGACCTTCGCCATAAACTTATGCGGAATGTTGATGAAGTGACAGAACTTTTCAGGATCTACATAAATTCGGGTCGTTCCGATATCGTAGAACCAGCTGTCGTGATTTCGTTGGTTAAAAGGGAGGGTAAAAGATACGCTTTTCAGAATTTTGAATAACTTTTTTTGTAGACGATTAATCGAAAACTCGGTTAAAATAGTTTCAGAGTTTATTTACTGAATTATCTACTTTATATTGTCATCGAATTTAATATTATGAATATTGGTCATTGAATTTTTAATTTACAACCAATAAATATCGGTCGATTAATCCAACGAAAAATCAAAATAACGTTTTTAAGAATTATCACACTAACCACCGAATAATTAAAAACCAACAAAAATCATTCGCTAGACCGTCAGAAAATTCACAATTTTTTTTACCCAAAATCAATGAAAATTTTTTACAACTGGAAAATTTCAATTTATTTATTTTTCTCTAGAATACTGCGTATTTAGAATTGTTCTAAAAATTATGTATGTTTTTTTAAAAACAAATAGCAAGCATAAAACAAATATAAAATAAATGGCCAAAACTGGTCTAAATGTCATGCCGAAGATGGACGGTATCGCTAAGGAAAAAACAAACTCAGGAATTGATTTTTGTGAATCTTACAAAATGTTAATAAAATTATCCGTAGACTTAAAATAAAAATGTAATCATCTATTTTTTTTAAATTGGGCTTAAATTGGTTTAAAAACTTAGGGAACTGAATTCACAACTTAAGTTTCACTAAGTTAACAAGGGACAAATAAGGCAGCTAGTTTTTATAAATTCGAAGATGTATTCCATTTTTTCGATTTTAAGCGGTTAAGTACTTGCGACTAATCGCAATGAATGTTTACGATTAATTATTAACTGATTAATTGGTTACTCAATTTTGCTTATGCGATCACTAACTATAATATAATTGGATAACAAAATATGTAGACATGAAATAATAAACTTCTTCAGTACACCACTTATAAAATAAATATCTTCTTTTTAATGGTCGTAATACACATTCTATTCAATAGAAGTAAATATGCGAATCAATTCCATATTCAGAAAATTCATAAATCCACACACACATGTACTTACATAAATGCATCGAAAATAATACCCGAATAGTCCCGCAAGTATTGCAAAAATATGTGACAAATATTATTATGCAGTCATTTTCACTCGATTGCCTCAACTCAGACATTTGAGTGTGCAATTTAACACTTTGGCTGCCACGTAAGCACTTCGCTGGCGACAAATTTCCCACAAAATCAACGCCAAATTGACGCCACAAGGGAGGGACTGTGTAGGTGTCATAGAAATCTGCTTGCATTCATACAAAAATATGTATATAATTATGTGTGTGTGTATTTCCATCTAATGCATTAATACTTATTAATATTTTACATATGTATGTATATACATACATACATACATGCAAACATAAATACATACGAACCTACATTAGTGCCATACAAATCTACAAATCTGCACATGTCACACGTTTGAAATCTAACGCCCCACACTGACAGCTGTGAAATGTACAACTGCAACAACAACAACAACAACAACAACAACAACAAAAACAACAGCGTTTTGCATTTCATCTAAAGCCAAAAATTTTAAGTTTCTATCTTCAACTGCATTTTCTATAGATAAATTGGCATATTGACTGCAAGCAATGATGACACTGACTGTTGATTGCAGCAATTGAAGGCAACAACAAATGTTTTGCTTAGCAAGTGGCTGATTTGCTGATTGTACAATTCGTAAACAGCTAAGGAGTGCAAAGCAATAGCATCCTTGGGAGTAGAGCTCGAATTTGGAAAAATATGTAGAAATTGTATGGAAATGAAATAAATTCTAGTTTGTGTAACAATTGATACAATTATTAATAATCGCATTCAGTTAATTTGACCTTCGACAAATTGATTAAGTTATGTTAAGCGCTTCTTAAGTAAAACGGGGGAATGTTCTTCATGATAAGGGGGAATCCCATGTAAACGGTGGAAATTGTAATTTCACTTCAAACGTGGATAGATAAAAATCTATTGATAATAGAAGAAGCAAATTGCAGTATGAAGTTATTTATTGATGCAAAAAAATCGACGAAGTACTTTGCAAAATAGAGTCTCAGAAAGTGTTCAGTGTAGTCCTTGTTTTTGGAATATCAAGAAAAAAATGTCGATTTTTTACGCTATTTTTTCAACAATATGTTTATTACATTTGTTTTTTTTTTTTGCATAAATAACCCATCAAGTATTAAGGGATTATATATAAGTCGGTCAAAAAATCTAAAAATTTTTTATTCTTTCATCTTAAAGTATAGGTTCTTAAGAATATTATCTCAAATTTTATAGAGATTTAAGTAGTAGAACGATGTCGTGGGGCGTCAAGCGTAGCGCTCGACACTGGCACGACACTTTAAACGCGGTTATCTCGAAATCATGTTTTTCCGAAAACGCCGTTGCGGTGACTTGGATTGCCGAAAGAGTTTTTAACCGATTTCAATTTTTTTTTTGAAATTGTTCATAATTTATTTTCCGTGTCCTTGAACGATTTCATTTTATCGTTTCAATTTTCATATCAATGTTATGAATTTTTCAATACATTTCATTAGATGAAAAAAATAGCCCTTTTTAAGAAAATCGTCTCCGTTTGTAGGAACAAATTTTTGTCATTTCAATGAATCGTTCAAGGACACCACAAGTCACCTTGCGAGTACTAATGAATTTTGTTTGGTTTTATGCTTTCAGTTGAGCTGATGGACTGGAATCGTAGTCACGGCAAGCCTCTTTGAAAAAACGCGTTTTGCGTAAAATGCCATAACTTTGACAATTATTAGTATTTTTTTATGTTCTTGAGCTGATTTTACAAACTAAACATTGTACATACTATGCAAGACGTATAACAAGAATTTAATAAAAATATAGCTACATACCTTTACAAAAACTAAAAAATTTTCAACATTTTCCCGCACCTCAACATATATAACCCCTTAAAAAATTGCGAAATAGGTTGAGCGGTTTTCTTGCAACTTTACACACTGTTTCAAAAACACTACTTTTGGGAAAACGCGGCACGAAAATATGCATATCTCTGTAAATTTTTAAAATATCACCCTAATATATAGAATTTATTTATGTAAAAAAATTCCATTTTTTGAACCGTTAACATGGGATACCCCCTCTAAGTACGAAAGTCTTTTATGACCGAGTTTTTTATCGTAAGCATGCAGTTGCTACGTCTTAAGAAATTCCTCTCCTTATTATTTGATTAATTACGCTAATTAGGTATACTAAATGTAGCTCCCTCACTCTCCCGCTCTTTTGTGTTTCCAACACTCAGAGAATGCCTTCTCTGCCATCATCAGCGAGCACTGGGGTTATCAAGACACCAATTGTCTCAGCTATTTTACGAACAAAACCCATCCAACTTATCGATCTATCGTCTGCGGGTTTCGTTGTCGGGATGACGTAAAGTCCTTCATGTAACCTCTCTCCAACATTTCAAGGGTCATCTCATCCAATATTTTCATCAGCCATATACTTCTGCACCATAGGACTGGATAAACAAGCGATAATCATCGTTAGATTGCGAGGCTAAAATTCTTAATCTTGCCGAAAGCCTTGTTTGGTTTCCAAAGGTTACGAGAAGTACGTAACTCGAAAGCAATAGTGAGTGATGCTAAGAAACAATAGTACTACTAGAGCTTACGGGTTGTCTTCCAAAATATCCAATTTGGATAGCTGATTTGCGAAATATGGTTGGACAAAGATACGCTTGGACGGCCGTTCGACAGTATCCCTAATACCCTAATAGGGTAGTGATAACTGATGTGTGGTGAGTAAGTACCACAAGGGAGTAATGAACTTTCGTAACAAAAATCGTCTCTGCGCGTATGATGAATATCAGGCCAACGGTAGACTTACTAGGTCCAAAGGCACAGTGATCAGATGACCCAATCAGTTGAATGACGATGTGTTTTATGCTTTCACACAATATACTCGATGAATTCTCATATTAATTGTTAAGAAAGCAAATTACATGGTAGCAGGTCCATATAGCACTGTCACTAGACCGTCACGTCTCACAAGCAAAAACCAAAGTTCGCCGCAATTTCGAAAAAAAATTATGTCCACCCTAGGGGTCGCCTTTTAACATTTTGGTTTCTGTCTTCGGCTTTTATAGTCGAATCTTAAAGTAAAGTAAAGTGTCTTGTGGTTAATATCCCAAACTAATTTGCATAAAATTTTAAAAGTTCAGCCGAAGGGTAGATATGTTCTGTACATGCAACAATTTCATTTGTCACTTAAGATGGAGGTAGGATGAGCAATAGCTTCTTCATCGTCATACCCTGCGTGGAGAACTAACGAGAATCGAGAAACAAAGCGAAAAATTCTTTTATTATAAAACAAATTAAATTTTCTTTAGCGCTTTTAATGAAATTGAACATTACTTTTTGAAAAATATCACTTTAATATTTAAAACGTCGGTTGGTTTAAGTGCATTGTCACCTGGGTGGCATGCAAATAGCAAATTTGCCATTTTGACTTTAGAACTCGACTCGAGCCTACAGCCAGGCGGTTTTAATAAGTTTCAGTACGTCGTGGCGGAGAGAAGCAGTTAAACTCTTAAATTGCCTAAAAGAATGGTTTGCCGAGTGTGTTTAGACTCAACCTTTCGATCGCAGAAAATGTTCGATTGTCTGCTTAGAACCCCGAACTTCGGTTTTGGCATGCACTCCCACGAGCCAGTGCTCTGGGCAGACTGCAATAAGTTTGTAGCTATTTTCTTCGCTTATTTCGGTATTCTAAAAAACGCTTGCATGATCCAATAGGTAAAAGGAATAACTTTCATTTATATTGCTCATTGAAAATCCCCCCGCGTTCCATCTTTGACCCCTCTATAGAGGCAGTTAAGTCATGTAAAGGTTATCTCCCTCCCTGAGTTCAGTCCATCGAGCAGAACTTTTTCCGTTCGACGGGATCTCATTGCAGTCGTTACGCCAGAAAATTCTGGCAGCCAGACTCCAGATAATTTTTGGTTTTTGTCCCATATTTTGCCCACCATTCTTAGATAGGAGAACGCCAAAGTATTTTACCTTGTTTGGCAGGCCTAGTTAAGCTTTTCGAATCTTCGGTTTACCGAAATTAGCTAATCTTGTTTTATTTATGAAGAGCATTAGATCAGTTTTATTCGATTTCACAGCAAGAACGCAATTTATGACCCGAGAATCTACCGTCTTCAGCCTGCTTTTCACAATTTCGCTCATGACCGGCAAAAACTGGCCCGATGCATATACTGCCTCGCTTAGGATCCCATGTCTGGTAATTATTTTATTTTTATTTTATACATTTTAATTTTCGTAAATTCCACATATTTGCTATATTCCTCAAATACCACACAAAATGATATAAATACACGCATGTGACCGACTTTGCGATTCCCTTGCTGCTGACAGCCCGATCAGTTTTAATTAGTTGCAATTTGTTATATCATTTGCGACAATCAATTAAACCGCAAGCAGATAGCATCAAGTCAACTTCCAGTAGCAGCATTCATGTAAGTACACAAAAGAAGCACAGAACATTCGCTTTCATTGCGACAAAGCAGTAGATTTGGATTTCAAAGAATAGAATAACTACATTAGGGGTATGACTTTGTTAATTTAGAAGTGAAAGAAATAGGTTTGAATTGTTTCAAATTAAAACGTATCAATATTGTTTTGCCTCAATATTGTAATTTCAAATTCTTTCAACTTAAAAACACATTCTTACTAAAATAAAATCTGAGATTTCGCAAAATCTTTCAAAATCCAGGAGAGTAAACCGTATATTTTCATGATTTCGATTACTTGGATTTCAATCATATTGCAAGGAAATCCCATTGAAATCCTTACTTTAGTAAAGCGAACAAAACTTAAGACACTACAAAGTCCAACCCTACAGGCTGTCTCATTTGAAATTTCATTTAAAACATTTAAAACTAAGTAAAAAAGGAAAAAATCAGGAATATTATAAAAAAAAAGAAGAAAGTGAGACACCGTAAGAAGAAGACCTAGTTGCCGAAATATGAAAAAAACATGAAAGAAAATTTTATTAAAATGTCATCATAATCCAAAGAAAGTTCGGTGGAGACAATTAAATAAGTCTTTAAAATTTCGAGCTGGAATCTCAGTTAAGGTGCGGTGTCTCAAAGAAGCGAAAAAGAAACAGAAATAGAAACAGAAACAGAAACAGAAACAGAAACAGAAACAGAAACAGAAACAGAAACAGAAACAGAAACAGAAACAGAAACAGAAACAGAAACAGAAACAGAAACAGAAACAGAAACGTGCTGACATTTCAAAACATCTTCTGATAGAAGAATCCGTCGGATTTGGGAATCTATGAGCAGTCTTTCTAAATTTTTGAAAAGGAAGAGGTGAAACTTATGGGGCTGAAGTAGTTATTAGGTTTACCATTGCATACCCTGCCAGACTTAGGTATAACGACTACCCTAGCCTTGGTCCATTCTAGCGGAATGTGGCAAAGGTTCAGACATGCCTTAGAGATATTTGTGTGCAGAGGCATGTAAGGATTAACAAGTTTGAAAAAAAATACTAAAAAAAATATATTTTATACCGGTTCGAGGTCGGGGTGTTTTTAATAATAAAACATATTCAGTTCATACTTTCCCAATATTGGTTTATAAAAATATAGCTCACTATTTAAATTCACATTTCAAGCTTTGTAGAAAAAATAGGGAAATCATCATCAAATTTTCAAACTTTTTAATTAGAATTTATATAAAACTTCTAAGTACGCAGTTGTATTGGCCTTTCAATTTTGTTATAATAATGTGCAAGTTCCAATTAGCTAAACATTTCCCATAATTTTTGATAATTGCTTTGCATGGAAGAATATGCGTCACTTGTATTTAATAATCTTCAAAAAAAGTTATTTGTCGTATTTATTATAATGTTTCTCGGGTGTTTATTTATAATTTATTATTCGTCCTGAAAATTTAGGATTTCGATATCAGTCTATTTTTATTTTATTGCCCATTTTGCATACCAACGAATCCAGAAACGATAATTGGTTGTCCATTTCCAACTCCCTTGTAAACTTGTTGTCCTTATGAAACAAGTTTAGTGCCTTCTATATTTTTGCCAGTTCGTCCTCGTTAACTGTGGCAAACACATCCGCTACACAATTGCTAAGTAGTCTCGTATTTCTCACTTTCGTTGGCCACGATCAGTCATGCTGGAGTATTTCCATAAAAAGTATTTCCGTGTTTCCTTTATATCATTCCCCTTTGCCTGTTTACTCGGAAATAATCACACCACATCAGATGAAACAAGACGTTCATAATCATCACATAATTATATAGGAGTTATCAACTTTGGCTTTAAATTTTATAGCACCTTGTACATTAAATTTTGATATTTTTGCCAGGTTTTTGTTTAAATATTAGTCAAGTATTTGTATAAACTAAAGGACGGAGAATTAATCATCGAACCGATAGGCCTTAAGGGCATGTTGTCTTTATGGACTTTTGGTAAACCCAGCTGTATGTGTGGTAATTTTCGTTACTTTTTTTACACACTTTGCAGAACCTTCTTTTAAGTTCGTGAAAATACCTATATTATAAATCCTTTTAAATATAAGTAATTAAAAAGCCATACCCCTTAATGTGGATATTTTACATATAAACAAGAACGAGACTTCTTTATTTGTACAAACCCATGTAATGAAATGTTGACAGGCTCATACGCTCGATGTTTCATCAACACCTTGTCATCCTGCAGCCAACCAGCCAGCCAGCCTAATGGCATTCCATCAAAGAAAAGGAAATTTGCCAAAGTGGTAATAAAATCAACGCCTTCGAGAGGCTCATGCAAACATTTACACCGAAAACAAACAAAAAAACAGCCAACACACTGCAGTTTATTTCAACTTATACGAGTAGTTAAACACCCAATTCATCCGTGCCATCCAAACAACCCCCCCAAGGTATTCCAGCAACAATGTAACTACATACATACATTTCCGTTTAAATATATTGGTGTGATTTAATGTCGAACAAGAGCAACAAGGATATGCGCAGAACATCCATCCGCATGCCCCTCCTACATCGACAACTCTGTCGCGTCTTGTGAGATTTATGACATTGTAATGTGTTTGGTAAATTCATCAAACGTGCTGACTGTCACTTTTTTGATGTATCTACCTATTCGTATGTATCATATGTGTATGTGTGTGTGTGTGTGTGTGGATGTATGCATATGCAAAGTATTTACATACATACCTCGGTTTTGAAATACATATGTATATAAATCTGGAAGTCTATAAATTTTCTTCAATGGATAAATTTATATTTTTCTTTAAATGTTTTAGCTTTTCGTAAGGTTTTGACGTGTAAAGTGACATTTTCGCTATTTTAATGAAGTTCCCACTTAGAAAAAACGTTTACAAGAGACTAGGTTAGGTTAGGTAGATGTGGAAGTCCTCGTTTGAACGGTAACCAAAATAATTAACTGGAGAAACGCTGCAGGCTCAAAATGAAGTCCCGAAAGCTGCTGCTTTCCACCCCTGAGTGCTCTTCTGGGGTCAGAAAGAAAATTTCCTTAAAACAAGAAATCAACTTTCTGATTTTAGAGTTCCTGCAATAATAATACGAAAAAATTACCACAATATGAGAAAACATTGTGTCACTAATTTGTAGAAGTAAATTTACTATTTACTATATTATTTCTACGAATACCAAAAAAAAGTTCATGGTATTTTTTCCATACTTAATATTAGTAATAATTCCCTTCAATAAATTGGAATTTGTCAGTGCTTTTAAACCAAAACAAGCGTTGCGGCGCCATTAGTTGGCAAACAAATAGAAAAAACAAAATTTAGAATTGAAACTTTTAAACAAAAAATATGTAAGATATTCTCTTATCCAAATCGTTTTTATTAAAAGTATGTATACAATAAAATAAAAATTAAAATAAGTGCAATTTATTGAGCTCGAAGCAAGGCTTTCTTGGGGAATAACATGAGAAACAACTATTTTTCAAAGTGGTTGAAGTGTTAACTGCAATTTCAGAGATCACCACATCTCTTCATTGGACTTATTTTCTTTCTAGACCTTTACCAAGGTTTGGACCATGGTACACGGAGTTGCTGGGCCTTGAGGTCAACAAATTACATTTGTTTCTAACATAAAAATTTAATTGTTTAACTTTTTTTTCAAAAAATCCTTATAGAGGATTTACTCAAAGTGAGGTAATCGTCATTCCCTCAAGACAAGTAAACCACAACATAAACCATGGCATAAATAAAAAACACCTGCCGACATTTTAATTTTTCCTTAGAATAAAGAAAATAGTTTTGCAAATTAAGGAAATGGCTTTTCCTCAAACTAGGTCAAATTGTTCACTGATTTCAGGGCAACCATATCTTTGGAGCCACATTAAGGAAATTTTTTCTTAGAATAGGATATTTTTCCTTAGGCCAAGGAGTATATTTTCTGAGCGTAGATGCCTGAACCTCAGCCTCGCAAATACAGGGCATATATATATACATATATATATTTTGTTTTTTTATAGCTTTAATAAAGTTTTTTATCGCGTTTCTGTTCAAATCAATGGGGCTCTTGCGGAGTTCGATCCAGTTGTTCTGGAGGTGACGGTTCATAGTTTCTTGACATTTGCACAGAGCGGGAAAGTTCGTGGGGGATTTCAAGTTAGGAAGTGTGGATGGGTTAAACGAGTATGGCCTAGACAAAGTCTGTTTGTATGTGCCCTTTCCCGGCTACCTGACTTTTAGTCTCGCGAAACCTGGTCAAATGAGTAGAAAGTGCTGAGATGATTCGATGTTCTCATCCCCTAAGAAGCTCTAGAGACCTCCCCATATTTACTTTTCGCCAAAACGACCTCGAGACTCTACACTTTCTAGCAGCTCGTCAGCGTTTACCAAGCTGCGATCAGCCGAGGGGTGGTCAGAGGAAATCCCCCCCTTGCTTTAGGAGTCTTTTTAAAGCGTACCCTGTATAGCTAGCTCATTCAGTTCACAATTCCCGGAATTATTACGGTGCCCATGTACCTAGATTATTTTGACGGGAAATATTTCAAAGCTCTCGACACTTTCGATCGCACTTACTTTGAACCAAGAGCTCTAATTGGCGCCTGGCTATCAGCGTAAATATACGCCTCCCTTACAGTGGTCGCTATACTAAGCATAATAGTGGCTACTTTCGCATGAAATACGCTGCCGTGATCTAGTAGTCTAAACTTTTGTCTCAGTTTGAGTTCTTGGTAGTGCACTTCACCTCCAACCCTTCCCTCCATGCAGCTTCAATCCATCCAAGAACATGCTCACCAGCCCCGGGTTCCACATATCTCTCGGACGTATTTCTCACGAGCTTCTCGTATATCGTAAAGCTGGTGAGACTCGCGAGCCTTTCAATATTTAATTCGATAAGATAGAAACTAAATTAGTCTCACTAATTTTGCACTACATATCCTAACCCACTATGAGTACAGAGACCAACCAGCCAAAGCAATAAATTTTAGATGCTAATGTTTCGCGATACAGCTCGAGGAGCGATTTCTCATGAGGCTCGATTCACGCAAGCTTCTCGATACTCAATTAGGTGTAATTTTGTGCTCGTATCGATAAATACTCGACATTTCTCGCTAGAGCAGCGATACCCCAGATTGTTTCGAGAACTCGGTTTCTCGATTTCCCGGTAACGAAATACTCGAGAATGGGCGAGTAGAAATTGAGAGCCTTATTTTTTACCAACAGATGCCGCTCCTCGACAGGCAATGGCAAACAAACGTCCGGTTGTATTTATGCCATGAAAAATATTTCGAAGTGGTCGTAAAGTTACAGGTGCCTCCCATTGTAGTACAACATCAAATTTTAGGAGAAGTTCGGTCAATAAACGAGCAGTATGGTGTACGCACTAAATTATTAATTATTTATATAAAAGCACAAAAAATATACAAAACCAACAGAACTGTCGTAGCTAGATTAGTTCGGATGCGGGGAAAATATGTATCGATTTATTACCTGGAATTGGCCAACAAAAAAAATGGCATTCGACTATAAGTGCTATGCTTGTTATGAATAAATAGCACAATTTCGCAGAAGTAAAAATCAATCAAAAGCTATTTGTATTCATCAAAAAAAACCTCTTAGAGTCAATATGTAAGATTAAGATTGGTTCATTAGAACTTGTTTGCCTAAGTCCATATGTATTTCAATTTGCATAAAACACAACTATATAATAAATTAGCAATTATATCTAAATATTTTACAACTGTTTTAATCAGGTCCAAACAACCGCAGGTTATTTATGAACTTGTTAAACACAATGAAAAAAGTAATGAAATTATAATAAATTTACGCTGTAGGCGATTGAAAATAATACAAATTAACAAAAACAAAAACAACAAGCCACACACAACAACTGTAATTGCAACTGACAATCATCAATCAATCAGAGGGTGGTGGTAGTGGCAAAGAATAGCACCACCACCGGTTCCACCACATGGATGTTTATTGTTATTATTTTTTTTAATTTTTTTTCCGCATGGTTTAAACACCCAACAGCCGGCATCACTTTAGAGAGACAAACCGGTTGTTTACACATTCATTGCCAAACAAATCTAGGCCCGTACACGTGTCGCAACTTACAACTTTGCGTTAGCAAATCGCAGTCAACAAATGTATGGCCAACGAGTTGTATCGGAGAAGTTTGGTTTGAAAGTCAAAAGACAAAAGTGGCGTTTCTTCAGTGGAACTTATTTATTAAGTATTTGGTACATTTGGTATACTAGCTTGATTATCTGTTTGAATTTGTTGAACATTCTGCGGATATGTTGTAGCGTCGAGTTGCTCAGCGCCAATGTTAGCCGCACATGCGCAATGTGGTTTTGGAGAGTTTTTTGTCGCTTGGCTGCATACCGGCCAAAACAGAGAGTAGTTAATGTAGCAAGAACTGAGAGTTGTGGATTGCAAGGTGGGTAAATGTAGATAATGCTTACATATTTATGCAGAAAGCTACCGGAGCGCTATTGAGGAGTTTAAGTTGGAGGGAAAAAATGTTTTTGCAACATGTTTACAACAAGGCAGGTTTTAGCAACAATTTTGGAATTAAGGCGCGTTGTCGTAAATAATAAAAATCACAATTTGCATTTTACATCATTCAGCTTGGCCTTTGCCCAAACTTCTCCTGCAATTTGCGGTGCGCGCCGACTCCGAATGGTGGATGATTTTCGTGAGAAGTTTTCTCATGACAGAAAACATTCGGATGTTTTCTCGATGCTACTTACTCCTGTCAACATTTGCACCCAGTACACTCCGGAGGAGGTTAGGTAAGGTTGTGGCAATTGGACTCGTTGTGATACCACGGGAATTTTGACCCCTAAGCCCCGTTCTATATCTCTGGTGAATCGACAGTAGCCCAGGTTATTTAAAATCAGGTAATTATTCTAACCTCATTGGCTGGTACAGGCACCTTACCAGCTCTTTGCTACCATGCTTGAATAGCTCAGCTGGTAACCCATCAGCTTCAGCGGCTTTGTTCTTCCGTAGCCGCGTTACTGCTGTTCGAACTTCATCGAGCTCGGGTGATGGAATGTTAATGCCGTCATCAGCAATTTGGGGTTCGGAATCTTCATCTTCTCCGGCGATGCTTTCGCTGTCACCATATAGCAAAGTAGAGAAATGTGTACTTTGGACAGCAGTCATCAGGTCGCCGTTCTTGTTCTTACCCATTGTGTCTATGAGTGGTATATTTAGCTACACATTCATGTCCTCAGTTCTTGGCCCTTCTATAGTTATGTGGCATTATCATCCAACATCGTTTGATGTAAAAAAGCATCGCTTTTGAAAGAAATGAAACTCTGCTTGGTAGAGAAAGAGAGAGAGTACCATTATCAGTCATTGGTTATTATTGCAATTGGTATAAAATATTTCTAGACCAAATACGGTAAATGTAAATTTTTCTTTTAACCCACACCTTTCTCTCTCCAACCCAATATTTTATATCAAATTTGAGCAAATCGCCTTTAATTGTTACTTAAACATTGAGACCAAAAGGAACACTTTTTTTTTAGTTTATGTGCATCCACCGCAGTAAATCTGCCCAAAGAACGTTGATCAAAAACTTGATTGGATCAAACTAGATTCTAATATCTTATCAGAGAATTATGAAATTACTAAAATATTTTATTTGTAGAACGGTGAAAGTATTCAACTTCTTCTCCCTGCCAATGGAAACGAAAGAATGTTTCGTTCAGTATTCGAAAAGAAAAATAACAATAAAAACAAATGCAAGCAACAATGCAGAGAAAGGAAGGTGAATACGAAAGCACTTCCGTTACTTCGTATTTGCCTCGTTTGTGGTATTGACGTCACAAATGTGTCTTAAAAATTTGATTTTTCTGAGTTTGGAGATATCTTTAAGCAAAGTTAACCACAGAATAATAAATGTGAAGTGTCGAGCTTTGTATTGTAACTGTTACAGTGCAAATAAAACTCACAAGTGCAGTTATCATCTGCCTTTTCTTGTCGCTATTCCTGTGGTAAGAACATCTGTGATGCTGCCGACGTTGTTGTAATCTGGGTTTATATCAGCTGATGCGTTGCCTACCGAAATGATCGTAGCAATGCGTTGCTCAATGTAGAAATTTATAAATCGTTACACCCAAAATATTTCGTAAGTGGTTAAAGGAATCCTAAATTTGAAAAGATTTTGGTAAGCTTCAAACCATGCACCTTAATTTGATACATAATTTGTCGCTGTGCGGTAAGTAGCTTTCAATGAAGTAGAATATTTAAGTGTTCCATCGCTTTTTATTGTTGTGTAGGCTTCGTTTCCTTTTTCATTTTCTCATTCTCTACGTTGTATTTTTCGTCTCAGCTATATAACGAAAACACTTTACTCCATTTGCTATGCGCCGCCCCTAAGCATTTTCACTTAAAAAAAAATGTAATGAACAGTTACGATTTTTTGCATTTCAAGTATTTAAGGATATATAAATATTAGTTAATTTGCTAAACTAACTAAGGTCACAATCGTGTTGCAACGGCTCAAGGGACCAGACCATGAAATTCTAATTCCACATCTACTAGCATCTTACTACATAGATTAAGACCTTAAAATGAAGCTATGAGCCTACACGCAATACTACAAGGGAACCTGCGTATCAACATACATACAGGCATACATTCTATTTTAGAAAGAAAACAAACCTGACTAAGATATCATAATCGCTTATCGTAGTATAAAAAATCCAGAATATCTAAATGCTACATCCTCCAAACGAAATGATCCAATTGGCTATGGAAAATCAAAAAGAAAGCGAAAGAAGAAAATAAACGCAAATACGTATGTATGACGTCTAGAAGAAATATAAAATTCAAACTCGGAACAAATCAATGAAATTTCAGATTTTATTGCACCCAGCTGCGCCCAATTGCTTCCGCCTTCCACCTTCTCCTCATGCAATAAAATGCCCTCAATGTGACCAGCTGCATAAAATTGCTTTGATGCCTGCGGACATTTCAGGCTTGATTTGAGAGTCCGCACACGCCAAACTAAAGATATCCAATGAAATCTAAGCGCTAACACTTGGATCTATCTCTCTCTATGTGTGTGTGCACGTTTGCTATTTGCTAACGTAGCGGCTAAACCAAACTAAGCCCGCGTCAAGTACATACATAGATACTGGTATGAGTATGCAGTTCTTCGCGCAGTTTGGCTGCTAAATTCCAAGCATTAACGAAAATTTATCTACTCTAATTTAACCTAAATTCCAGTCATAAAAATATATCACGGTGTATGTGTAGATGTGCACGGGGCCACAATTCGACATGGTCGCGCCAAAACTGAACTGTACAAGCTTTCAGACACTGCGTTCTCGGCTACACACCGCGCTACCTACAATAATGAGCGGTCGGTCGGTCGGTCGGTCGGTCGGTCGGTGATTTTGCGCATGCGCACCCACTGCTAGTCATTTGCGCCGAAATGTCCGCTGTCCATGAATGCAATTTTCTAGGTTATTATAGTGATTGTTTTATTTACGAGTTTAGCTCTTCTTTTTGTTTCTTACAATAATACTACATGCAATGTTTTTGTTTCCGTCTTTTGTGCGCAACAAATCAATTCAACTTCGTCTTAATCGCCTGACGCCTGCCTTTTCTAAGCCTTTCACTAACATTTCTCGCTGCTATGGGGTATGCTGTTTCGAGTTTCCTTTTTTTTACAATTGGCCTTGCCGTTCGCTGATAATTTTCGTGCATGCTCGCGTTGATTTTTTTTAAGTTTAGTTTTTCTATAGTTTTGCTTTCTTTACTCAAAGGGTCAGCATGTATTGTGTAAGGAAATTGGCATGCTTTTTTGCTGATTTGACCTTAAGCTTTTAGCAAGCGCTTGAATCACACATACATACACAAGGTAGACATTCACTCAGAAGATTCAGATATGCGCTGGAGTCCAAAGCTACACTGTACCACTATGATGGCGCTGGCTATATCGGATTTGCTTTTTATTTTGAGTGTTCTTTTTCTGGCAAATTTTCGACCGTTCACCTTATCCGATCCGTTCTGTCAAAATCCAAAACATATGGTTCATAAAATAATTTCCGTCATAGGATAACCTGTACGTCCTATCACCTAGTCCAAACCTTAGCCTCATAGGTAACGACAAACCGCTTAGTGTATTTCTATCATGAAACCCCTTCCAATACAAATCATCATACCGATACATTTCCCATTCGAATGCGATAGTTTTTACTTGATAGCTTGAAAACATAATTTTTTGGAATCTAGTTCTTCAACCCAAAATACACACTAAAAAATTACAATATTTCATCAGGCGAAAGGAAAATTATTGGAAAGATTTATAAGTCCTTATTAATCTAATCTGTATCAGAAAATTTCTATTTAAAAACTACTGAGATAAATACATGGAAAACGATCGGCATGAAATCGAAGGAATCCGGAAACTTAAAATTTCAGTTAGGACATGATACAAAAAAAAGGAGGTGCTGGAACTTACTCAACCTTACTTTTGCGGTAGCCCCATTTCGGCAATGCTAAAAAATGTACTAAAAAAAGGGAAAAATGGTTGGTCATTTTTACTCCTTTTTTAATACTATTTTTAAAATATATGTATTCAATAATTTTTTTTTTTTTGTTAAACCAGTGTAAAAATAATAAACATCCGAAATGGTTCAATAATTTAGTACTTTATTACAACAAAATTTGTATTACTTCGTTTGTAAAAATCGCAACCACAATGCAGCTTTACGCCTGACTCAATTAATTGTTTTAGCCCCTTGGGTGCGAGACTAAATATTGGGTCACGATTTCGCCCATCTCGACGTTTTTCCTAATTGTTCAGCGCGTCCCGTGGGTCCTCATATCTAACACTGAATAAAACTCAAAAGAATTATAAATTAGGTTTAAAATCATGTAAATATTTTCTTGAATAAATTTTGTGTATCAAAACTCACTTATTTTTCTGGGATAACACCCATGAAGAGATCTAAAAAATGTTGGCAAAGCAATATATGAACACACTTGATAATATGGAAGGCAGGAAACACTTGACGAATGAATAATAAACGAACATCAACTGTGACGTAATATTTGAGCTTTTAATACTTGTTCACAAAATCAAAAGCAAGAGCTTATGCACAACCACGGAGCATTAGAGGTGAACTAACAAAAATAATACTGAAGATGGCACAGCGCCGACATCGGGTTGTTGCCAAAAAAACAAACTTGATAAGGGATGGCGAAATTCGCTCCAATAATGTATTATATTTTCATCCTGTCGGAAAAAAAGTAGAACAAAAAATAAAGAAATAATTAATCACTTAAAACCTAGTAGTTTTACGTTTTGCAATATGCTCACCTTAGTTATTCCTTATTTCGTCCTTAACACTAAAGCTACCGACATATTATATATACCTATTTCCACCGAAACCGTAGTCAAATGACCGCTTTTGAAATAAACAATTATAGTATTTTCCAATTGATTGTAATTAATACAGAATTTGGCCTAAAAAAAATAAACACAAAATATTTATCATATAATAATTAAAAAACATTTATTTTTCGGGCTTTAGGTGTGCATTTTTAAAAATATAGCTCGAAACTGAAAAATTATATGTTACTTCTGTAATTTATATGCATATCCTTATTCCAACTAAAATAAAATTTATTCGTTGTCGCACTTTTTACAGATGGATGATCTCTCCCGTTAACATTTTCCGCAAACATATAGAGCAAATGTTTATGGTTTTATTTTTTTTTGTAATATCCAATTTGACACGTTTTTCGGCTTTCAGAAAATGTAGCGGAATCTGCTGAAGTTTTCGCCATACTTTCTATTTTTTCTTGTTCATGTAAGTAAATCGCGGTATTCGGTGGCAAGTTCCTCTGCCAACTGAAATAAAAATCCTTGCCGCGATATCCTTTCTCCAGTTGTTTGCTTATATAAAATCCAAGCAGCTAAATCCAGAATGTTGAAAAATAACTGGACAGGTCATCTATTAGGTTTGGATTTTGTGCTGTACTTTCTAGCCATCCGTCATATCCACGCCAAATGTGGTGTTATTATAAAAAGCAATAGTTTCAGGTATGCATTTACCTGTTTTTTCAATCTTTACATATTTATGCTTCAAACTTTTTTGTTCGATTTGCTTTTGTAAATTGTTAGAGTACAATTATTTGATCTGTAAGGCTGCGTTGAAAAACGTGTCATTTTGTCTTTCTTTTTTTTTTGCAGGTTTGGGTAATTCCCTCTTATTCGCCCGAATAGTTCCTACTAAGGTATTTTTTGTGTTAATTTTGAGATTTCAATATATACTCTAGCGGTCAAAAGACCGCTCAGGGTAGACAATGGTAGAGTACATGTTATTATTAGGAAAAACGAAAGAAGAAGAGAAACGTATATTGAATAATTAAGTGGCTATATATTATAGAAAAAGTGGTGCAGTAAGTTCAAGAAAAATAAGAATTTGGAATTTAACAATTTTGATTATTAGTCTCAAAAGCGGTCATTTGACCGCTCTGGTAGGTTTAGTGTTAAACATGTATCTCAACCTCGTCATAGTAAAACGAAAACAAATATTTTATTTGTCAACATCATTTGGCATCTTGATAATTTATAAAGCAAATAGCTTCTTATTTTTCACACAGAATACCGAAACGTTCATAATAAGTAAATCTCTATAAATAAGCAAGATTAAGAATCAGTCATGTGCACAACATAGAGGGGTGAGTATTTTCAAGTTGAATATTTTTATGTAGGTACGCTAAAAATGCAGTAATAGTGCCAACATATATTAAATTTATTTTTGTATTATATTCATGAAAGGTATGGAACCTTAGGCAGAGGCGAAGACAGCACTCCATTTAGCTGACTTTCTTAGTCAAGAATTTCTACAGTGATTCCTTCACTCATTATACTGGCATAATCTTCATGTAATTTGATATGCATTGAAATTTTTTTACTGGGTAACTTTATGAAGGGAGGAGTTTCATATTCCATTACGCACCCTGCTATGGCTATCAAAAAATTACATTGTTGGCTCAGCTACTCTTAGCTACTACATTTACCTACATTATATAAACAATATGATGCAACTAGTAGGTATTTATTGCAATTATTTACATTGCTTTACAACCCACGCATACTTGGCTTGCCGCTCATCAAGTTCTTTATTTATTCAACAACACGGACGTTTGTTATGAAACAGCCATTCGTTTTTGGGGAACTCATTATATATACATTATTTGTGTAACAAAAAACTGAGATACAGTTAAAGAGCTTTGTAAGTTTCATTTTCTGCAGAAAAAGTGTAGCTACTCGTAATGGAAAAAATATAACAAAAACCCATAATGTAGTGTTATCAAAAATCAATACAAATATCTGTCGCAATAATGTGCGCAGATGCAAATTCTATGCGGCTTTGAATTCAATAATAAAATCTCCAAAATGTAACAAACTATTTAAGGAATGAATGAAAACGCCAATAAAGACGTTTTCGCCGTAGCAGATACTGACAACTGTCCTACTCAACTTGGTATCGTGGGTTAAACTCTTCCACTTGCCTTTCCATTGCTACAAATCTTTGGTATCGGTAAATTAAAATTTTATTCAGTAAAGCTTTATCAAATGAAAAATGGAAAAATTGTAAAAATATTTTAGTGAAAAAAATTACAGAAAAAAACCAAAAAAATAATATTTTATAATCGATTTAAATATATTTTTACTGTATAAAATCTTAAAGTTCTCAAAGACAAATTCAAAATCTCTATAAAATGAAAGCAGCTTATTATAATAATTACATTTTTGCATTCGTCTTACTTCTTGTTTGCATTTGTTTAATACGGTTGGTGGGGTATTTTCTTTGAAGATATAATGTGTATATTTCCAAAATATAACATGAATTTAAAAATGTAAAGTAAGTTCAGGTGCAACGTGTTGAGAGGGTACAAAAAATCTTTATACGGTTTGCTCTGTATTCTCTCAATTTCTCAGATCCGACTCCTTCGTATGAATCTCGCTGTCGATTGATTAGTCTTTTTCCATTAAGTGATAGAGGAACTCTTCTTGCACTATCTTTTATCTTTGACCTTGTCAATGGTAAAATTGACTGCCCTACTCTACTAGAAAGATTAGATTTTAATATTCCTTGCAGAAATTTTCGTCGTTTTAACATTTTTCGTATTGGCTTTTCCAAGACAGTATATAGTGCCAATGCTCCAATAATTAGATCGTTATCTGAGTTTAACTATTTCTCAAATTTTTTGGATTTTAACCTTTCTGGTACTAATCATTTATTTCAAACGCAATTAAAAAATTAGTTTCTTTGTAAAAGATAAGTTGAATACTACACAATTGTTTTATATACATTAAGTTTCATTAATTGAGTTTCAATATAAATTGTATAAAACTCCATATATACTAAGATTTTGGATTATTACTATATATTAATCTTAAATGTCTGTTCTGAACTAGTGTTAGACATTACTGAATAAATAAATAAATAAATGAATATGCAGCACACGCTTTTGTTTCAAATCTACAGTACATATTTTTTTTCAAAGTGCATATCACTCTCCTCCTTTTGAAAACATAAACGGGTTTAATTATTTAAATATAAACAAAAATAAATTACTATTATTTTTGGCCTTATATTTATGAATCGTCTGAATAGTTAATAGAGCTTGAGGCCAGGTTTGTATTAGGAATAATATGAGAAAACAACAATTTTTCAAATAATAAATTACTACGTCGTCGTATGTGCTTTCGGCATAGAACGTCCATTTTTCAAATTTTTTATTCATTTCGCCCTCTAATTAAATTCATCTCCTTCCAAATTTGGGCGAATTCGCTACAGGATTTAATAAAATACCAAATATATAGATTTTTCATAATATGAGAGATGCGAGTGGTTTTTCCCCCAAATGTAAATGGTTTACTTTTAAATTACCTTTACTGATATATCGCATTTCTTTGATTTTTGAGAATGGGCGTTATAATAGAGGTAGCCGGGATTATAATATGTTATCTATAATTTTCAAGAATATACAAAATTTGAGCAAACCATTCACGTAGATATCGTTACATATATATTAAGTGGGCGTGGTTTTATCGGATTTCTATAATTTTCGAAATTATGCTTACTAAATTCCAATTTGTAATGTGTACGAATTTTGTTAGAGTTTGGTATGTCACGCCAGAATATCGCATAACGAAAGTACCATCAAAATCTTTTTACTATTTTTATCAATGCTCCTAGTAATTTCGACTATTATTTTTACTAATTTCTACCACGGTTTGTACTACTTTCTACCACTATTTTTACTACTTTCCACCACTATTTTTATTATTTTCTACCAGTATTTGTACTATTTTCTACCACTATTTTCACTACTTTCTACCACTATTTTTACTACTTTCCACCACTATTTTTATTAATTTCTACCACTATTTTTATTCATTTCTACCACTATTTTCTTAATTTTTTGAATATACACAGTTTCTTTATAAAGTAACTGAGTTCTTACGTTTTTCCAACTTACTTTTTCCATTACAAGAATTTTTGTAGTGAATATTTCATTTCAAATACTACTATTATTTTTATTGTGCCCTACCTGGTGGTAAGGAAGATGTATTACGGTAGAAGATTTTTTCTTAGATTTTTATTTTATATCCTTATCTCATCTTACAAACATAAAAAAGGTATTCTTTATTAAACAATTAAATGCAGTCAATAACGGCCTGTCTGTGGCGTTTGAGATGCAAAAATATTTCAATAGTAAATCAAGCGTATAATAATAAATATTTATAAATGTTCGATATGCGCAAAGATTGTGGATTCAAGAAAACTCATTTAAGAAGACAACAACACACAGACACAAAACTGGCTACCAACAGTCTCAGCTTATCACTTATTTCACTTATTTTCTTTATATACTCATATACATGGTATATACACAGATTAATTATGTAAAATTCATTTGCGGTGCATAATCAATTCCATTAAGAATATGTATTTTAATAATGAGTGAAATTAATTATCCACTTTCTACCACCAGCGTTTGGAAATCAATATGGATTGAAAAGTAGAAGTAATAACAGTAGTGGCTATATTATTGGAAGCCTTTATACAAAAGAGATGAATCTCTCTCATAAATTTTTATTAAATTTAATCCACAGTTTTATCAGTACAAAAAGATGTGAGATTTTTTTTGGTGCAACACAATAAAAATTTGGATAATAGAATACGTAATATGAATTTGGAAACAGTTATCTACCTTGCTAAACTTATCTCATCAACAGAAAACAATTACCAATATCTTGTCCAAAATAGATGGTCAATTAAAGTTCATTAAGAATTTTAATCAAAATAACATTCTTATCATAGTTCTTGCTAACACTATTTCTTGAAATACCAGAAATTTATTTAGTCCAAAGCGAGGCCCGTGCGCAAGATTTGTTCTTGGGGAAGGTTTGCCCGCACTGCAAGAAGCAATTTCTAAAACCGAAAATTTTCAAGAAGATTCCGGAACTAAACGTCACAAATTGGTCAACATATATCTCCACTTACATCCGGCAATTAAAAGCATCTCGAATACCTGGACAGATTCAAAAATAACTGATGCAGCGATTCAACTTCTTAGAGCGATTAAAGCCTTAGATTTTCAGGTTTCGTACCATATGATTGAATCGATTCATTCTTTGGCTTTATCATTGAGCCGAGTTCAACAAACTAAAAATCAAGATCTAGATAAAACCATAAAGTTCGCAGATGAAGCAAAGAACAAAGAACTAGTCAGGAGAGATAATGCAGAAGAATATGTCGGCAAGATTTTCGAAAAAGTCTGCCAGATTTGTAAAGAACACGATATCGAAGTGAAGAAACTCAGAATAATTTCTCGTCAGATTTATCGGTGCAATGTGGAGACTAACATTTTAAAAAATATTATCGGATTTCTACTACATACGTAACTTATCTTGAAGACCGTTTTTGAAACCACCGCTCTACCAGTACCCACATCGCAGAACGAGCGCTCTTTTTAACACTACGGCAACTGAAAATTTATATGCGATCTATCATGAGTGACAATCGAGAATTAAAAGTAGATATAAACGAAATATGGGATGAGTTTTTTTCTTAGCCCATACACTTCAATTTGTTAAATGAATACACTTTAACAAATAATCCTATCTGTGTATTAAATAAATTTGTATTCACATCCATAGAATAATTGTTTACTGTAAAGAACTTCTTCCATTTTATAAAGTAATTCATGACGTTAAGTGCCGGAATCATCTTGAAGGTTTTCGTTTTTAGAATCACATCTTTCAGTGAGAGCAAACGTTTAGGTTAATTAAAAAAAACTCTATCTACCTAATGGTTGGACATTGACTCCACTTTTTTGACTCCAAATAAGACACAGCATTCCAATATTGCTGGAACTTTTTAAACCGATGCGGGAAATTGATAAAGTTCTTTCGAAATCGAAATTTTGTCTTGAAATTGGTTCGTTTGGCTTGCGAGGGTAAAGTGAGAAGTATCTTAACTGCTAATTTTCTGATGAAAGATCACTTTTCCTTTTTTTTTACATTAATACGCCTTTGATAACCGCTTCCTATAGTTCTGTGAAGATAGACCGAATACACCACACAATTTGGTCGTCGAAATCTCTCCAGCCATTGAAACAATTTTGCTGCCAAGGCGTCAATCGTGTCGGGCTTGTCTTCCTCCAACAAATTTATTTTTGTGGCATGTAGCGCCGTCTTGTTGGAACCAAAGGTCCTCTACATCAATATCCTTCAATTCAGGCACGAAAAAGTCATTACTCATGGCTCTATGGCGGTCCCCATTGTAATATTATGGCCGGCTTGATTTTTGAAGAAATATTGGCAATTATGTAGACCGAATATTGGACGCAGTGATGCGTCGCGCGAACCGAACCATTATTTTGGTAATAGATTTGCACAATCTGCAAACATTGTTTTATAGTTAGTCTATTCATTATGAAATGGCGACTGAGTATAAATCAAGTAACAGCTGTTAAAAGGACTTACTCCGAGGAAGTATTGTCTTATTGAAAACCACACATCTAAAAAAAACACCGATATACTTCTTCATATTTAGCCAATAACCCCGGTACTTTAAACACACACTTATTGCATATAAGAATAAGCTATGGGGTATACTCTATGAGAGCAGCTCCGCTCTTCGACGTTTCCTTTCCAAATTAGTTTAGAATCGAGAATGATCCCCAGAAATATAACCAACTTCAATAATTTAAGATTTTTGTCACTAATGGGGTTTCTCCCATAATGGAGTTCTAAAACTGTATATTTTATAACGTTTTTTTAACTGTACTATTTTAGTTTTAATTGGAATAACCCTCGACGCGATCGCTGCCTTCCACTTGGTCACATCGTTGAGGGCAGCCTGCAGTGCTTCACTGTCCGACAAAATGAATTTTCTTATAGCCAGTGAGAGCAGATATGATAAAGCTCCCTCTTGCCTTGAGCGGGCATCTTCTTTACCTCAGTGGTTCGTGTGGAGCCGTTGATGTGTATCATTTCCAAAATGGTGTCGATCCAATGAATAGACAACGAATCCAACGCTATGGCTAGGGGAGCGGAGTGAATGAATTGCAATTTAATGCAACTTGCGCCTTAAGGTAAGCTGTTTGGGTTTTGAGGAGATATTTGATACGTTTCTTTTTACTGTTTCACTCCACTTTCATGTCCACAGACAAAAATATAACAGGGACGAAAGTGACCGCCCCTACCTACTACTACATGAAAATATCTTTTTATTTGGTAATTAAATAAAAGAAAACTCTAAGCTAAACACAAATTTTAGTAAGGGTCTTCTCATACAAAGTCCATAGAAAATACAAAAACAAATGATATGTGGTATGGTATAGGGTATTCTTCATTAGCTTTGAAATTGCAAGTTTACAAAGCTACTTTTTTTTATTTTTACATGAAATTGTTTGTTATTTCATTCTATATAGAATTCAAAAATACCCGGCTAATAATTCTCTAGAGCACGTTAATCCTCTAACCGTTTGCCGAATTAGTTTTTTGAGGGCTTTCTTGAAGTACGATTCAAAAAAGATTTTTGGATAGGAGCTAATAGGTTAACACGTTGCACGAAAATATTTCTCGCGGAATTATTCATTTCTTCAGACATATATTTGGAGATTTCTTGCACTTAACAGGACATGAAAACTTTAGTAGGCCATGAATAAAAACTCGGGCAAACTTTTAAAAATCCGTCAAGTATTTTATTACCAGATATGCTGCCGTAGTCGAGTGTGTAGAATAAGTGTGCTTCACTCGGGGAGGGCAGGGTTTGAATCCCGGCAGGCAATGGGACTGAACGTCTCTCAATTTGTGTTTCAACATCGAGGCGCACACCACACATTGTAGGAGAATTTCGGCCAAACATCAAGCTATGGTATATGTGCCAAATTATTATTATTATCAGGTGCTTTTTAAAAAACTTAAAAAAATACCTGGCTGTTTTCCGTTTCAGCACATTGTAAAATAAGATTTTTTTTTAAGCAGGCCTGTTCCGTCTGCACTAAACCCAAACTGCAATAACAAATATCGC
This sequence comes from Anomoia purmunda, assembly GCA_951828415.1. Taxonomy (NCBI): domain Eukaryota; kingdom Metazoa; phylum Arthropoda; class Insecta; order Diptera; family Tephritidae; genus Anomoia; species Anomoia purmunda. The sequence continues at coordinate 158,437,781 of OX639993.1, forward strand.
AATCAAGCCAAATTAGCAAATGTATTCCACAATTTTATGCCCACCACCGTCTCTACATGCATATGCAATTAGTAAATACGTATAAGTTTGTACAGAAGATAACTTAATTGCAGATTCTCCAACGCAACGATATGCCGCATTAAAAGCGTGAGTACAAAAAAAAAAAATAAAAACGCAGTAACAATGGTAATCAGTCGAATGTTGGTAGTAAATTATAAGCTCGCGACAACCGACATGCCACATGCCACTTGCCATATGCAATTTATGAAGCAACCAGACACATCAGCTCCCTTTTTCCCCCGCATCCACCGTTCACAGTGCATTCGGCCATTATAACCGCCACTTTACGAGTAGTAGTCAAAGAAGCTAGAGAAGAAAGTCCATTCCGCTCATCACATAATTTAATGCCGCCACTTGCAAGTTCCATTTGTATTGAAATTCCACTTTTACTCATTGGCCAAGCATACTAGCATTGTGGCAATAATGTCCGTTGTTATCTTGACAATTTGCAGACTTTACAACTCTCACAACAACAGAAATTACGCCAGCAATTGTTGCAACATCAAGACGATTGCCACACGCCAACGTTGCAGGGAAAGTTCAACGGCAATATCTTTTTATTTTTTGTTACTGCTTTTATTTCTCATAATTTTTCAACATTTCTGCTTCGCATTTGAATGGTTCTGTTGTTGTTGTTGTTTGCCCGCCCTTTAATAGGATTTTGTGGGTTTTACGAGCGTAATTGAACCTGCAATTCAATTGTTTGCAACTGCAACAAATGTGCGCACAAACGATTTTCATTCACAGACTTCAATACATACAAATATACGTACGCTAAGGATGGTAGAAAGTACTGCAATAAAAATATTAAAGAAATTATCACAAACCATCTTTGGGCGGGGGAAGGTGGTTGCATGTAGTGGGGATGTTGGCAACTTGGCGACATCGTCGCACTGTGAGTTTGCCATAACTACCAGCCTTTGTATTACGTACGACGTACGAGTATTACACCCTACCTCAACCACCCCCGCTTGGTTTGGTCATATCGCATCACGCAAAGTCAAGCACGGATGTGTTGTTGTTGGAGTAGCGCACTTAACGCTGCAACGCGAGTGCGGGTGGCGGAAAGCGTTTTGGTGTAAGCTGACATGTGAAGCGATTAAATGCGGTCAATGAATTTTTACAATATCACTTCAAAACTCCAATTGCGGTATTCACCAATTGGTTGGGACCTTAAAGTTTGAAGTTGAAGTAAGCAAAGGATGCATAACGTTTCCTTGGTGCGAAACGGTCACAAGTCAATTTTTTCAGGGCTGCATAGCGAACTGCTATCGGCTTCGGGATTCGAGCCGAACGAACCGTTTGAAGCCTAAGCCAAATTTGCAGCTTTTGTGTACTCGGTTTTATTCAACTTTTTTTTTAGTTTACCCTACAGCGTACTCAAAAAAAAAATTAGATAATCATTTCTACTACTACTTTTAATAATGCTACTACTATTTTTACTAATTCAACTACTAATTACTACGGCTATTCTTTCGAGTTTCAGCTACTATTTCTTCTAATGCTACTAGTAATTACTGCCACTACCTTCACGAATTTCTACTATTATTTTTATGAAGGATACTACAAATGACTACTACTACTACTGCTTATCATTATGCTACTACTATTTTCAATATTTTTTACTATTATTTTTACTAATGCCACGTGCAACTACTACTACTACTACTACTACTTTTACTAAGTCAATTTTTAAAATAACGGTTCTAAATGAGTTTTACGATGAAAATACTTTCAAGATACCGATTGCTCATAAACATGAAACACGAAGATGTCTAGAGAATAGGCTAGTAGTGCCAAAGTTTTTAAACAACTATACCAAAAATTCACTTTCAGTATTGCTCCCAACACTTTTTAATGAACTGCCAATAAATTTAACGAATCTACCAAACACATCCAAAAGAAAATATTTAATTAAAAATCATATCAAAAGCTTATTGTAATAAATTACTAAACAATTATATAATTGAATGTTTAAAATTATGTAATATGTATGAAATTATTCAAAATTATTTAGAATTGAAGATTAATTTAAATTGAAATTAAGTCGGAAAAATTGTACTAATCTTCACATATAGATATATAAGAATAAATGTTAATGTCAAATAATTATAAACCTGCAGATAAGCACTGTTGCTTCGCGGGTTGCATTTTAGTATTTTAAGTCTTATTGTAAACGAATAACGAATAATAATAATAATAAAATAATAATAATAATAATAATTCATACAAATATTTCTACTAATACTACTAATAATTACTAAGTTTTATTACTATTTGTACTAATGCTACTACTAATTACTACTACCTCTTTACTAATTCTACTACTAATTTCTACTACTAGTTTTTCGAATTTCTACGAATATTGCTACTAATTTCACTAGTAATTACTGCCACAACTTTTACTAATTTCTACTAGTGATTCTATTAATGCTGCAACTAATTACTAATTTTTACTAATTCTACTTCTAATTTATACTACTACTTTTACTACTTATTTAGCTATCCATTTCTTTGTAAAATCGGCACAGAAGTTTTACTTCTGACACCCACACTTAGGTGCACGTGTGCTTTTGGTTTTCAACAGAAAATGTAGTTAAAAATTAAACTATTTCTTCGCAGCACATATTAATAAAGAAAAGTTTCCAATTCGTTATATTTTAGTATTATTATTGCAAATGTAAATTCCAATGGTAGCATAGGCATTTTTGAAAGACAATCATATAAAAACTAAAATTTTGTATAATGTTTAAATTAATGGCAATTGACATAAGTTTGGCTCAAATTTAGTTATTTTTTACCAAAGCCGAAACACTGCCGTTCTCTAAAATTAATGAATGCCCTAAAGTAACCAAAATAACCAAAAATTGTCACGATTTTCAAACCCACTCCTCTTTCATATAACATCCGTAATTTTATTTTAAAAAAATATTCTTTCTGTGAAAATATTTTAGAAAGCTTAGTATTTAGACGGCTCTTCAGGTCAAACGTTTTTCCAATTAAAGCATTTGGTTGTAGAAAATGTGTTTATAGATTAAACGACCCAAAAAAGCAACCGACCACCGGGATTAGCCCATTTATAATATATTATTTGTCGTATTTTTGAGATATTTATTTCTCTTGGTATAAAAAAGAAATTAAATAGGATACATAAAAAAAAACAAATATGGACACTTGCTTTTTCGAAAGTTTTTAAATTGCGAAGAATTTCGTTTGCTTTGGAGTTGTTTGGGAAATCCAATACTAGTGGATAGCAGTACATACTCCGTATTTTGTTCTAATAAGGTGTAGTGAGAAAATACTCGTACTCGTATCAAATTTTTGTTGGATGACCTAGGCTCGATGAAATCCAATCTATCGTGCTCTTACTCGGTTCGTATGGCATAAAATTGGCAATTATCACGAACTATAGATAACTGACATGATACAAGGATGTCAAAGATTGAGGGCTGCTCGTTCACATTCAGGTTGCCGAGTTCTCTTTTGAGCAAATAAAGAAAATAGCTGAAAATCATTAGTCTCTTTTTTCTTCTGCCCCCAAGGCCCTGGAATTGGGATGTGTCGTCTCGTGCATTTCCCAATTCGAAGAGCGGAATAAGCGTTGAGTATCATATTCGGTCTGTAAACAAAAATGCACATTCTAGTTTGTGTCGAACACTCGATGAGATTGCGCTTGCATTTTTAAGGAAAATGGTAGATAATCAATTAAAATTATAGAAATCAAATTTCTTCGTCATCGCATTCGAAGGAAAATCATGGCAGTTTAAAAATTTATTGAAAAAGTTCATTCATGGCCAAGGCGAAATTACTATAGTAGCCGATTTATTTTTTTTTTATTCCGCTACATGTATTTTGTTTTTGCTTTTGCGTATGAGCTTTCAAAAGCCGTAAAAGCAAAAACAAAATGTTTGTAAATTTTGACAACTCTTACGCAAAAGCAAAAAACAAAATACATGGGAATTTTGTAGTTGTACTAATAACTTCATCATCATCATGGATTCGCCTTGATTCATGGCGTTTAATTATATTATATTAATATATATTTATACAAAAATATGTTATTGTATTTACACATAAACTTTTAATTCAAATGAATAGATACTAAATGCAAACTAGTTTTGATATTTTATGCAAATGTCATTTTATAAACATAATTTTGTTATATATTTACTTTTGCTTTGATAGGATTATTATCTGAAAAAGCTGTAGGAATTTCGTAAAATATGTTGAGAAAGGATGGGCTTTGTCATACTAGAAAAACTGGACGAGTATATTCCCGCAAAATTATTGCCATCAGACCCGTTAGTATCATCTCGAAGGGACTTAAAGCAAGGTTTTCTTCTAAGTATTCATGTTCAGAAACTGTCACAATAAATGTTCGATCAATTTATATTTTAATTATGTTTTTTTTTTTCATTTAATGAATGCTTCGTTTATTCTGTAAATTGTTTTATCCATACTTTGTTATATAATTTTGTTTGTCAACAATAATTATCCGTTATTTCATATTCTTAGCAAAAAAAAAACCAACAACGAAGCAGCCAGGGGTTTTTCGAAATTAGTAACTCCTATTTCATTTTTAGAACCCCCGTGGTGCAACACTTTAAGGTATGAAGTTCCAACGAATTCCAACCTATCATTATCTTTATGTCCTTACTTATAAGTACTATGGGGGTCAGTGGATTGTAACAAAGAAATTTTCTTTAAAATAATGATCGAAGGTGGTGCACGAAATATAATAAAATCCATTTGGCTCATCTTTAGAATTTGTTTTCTGTCTGTTTGAGCTTAGTAGTCTCCAAAACTGCCATATGGATTTTGATGGGGATTATGCCGGACATAACATAGGACATATGTATATTATCAAAATATTCAGTCCTATCGCTGAATTCATCCTAGCTCCAGTTTCAGAGATTTTACCAAAATAGCATCGCTGAGTCCGAATAACTACGAAGGAGTACATTCAAAGTTCGTATTACGTTCCTACTACCATTAAATGGGGGAAAACAATTCTAGAAATGATTTAGAATAATTTCCGTTTGAATAAAGTAATATTTTTTCAACGGCAGCAACGTTTATTGGTGTTTATCTTTTGTTGTCGATTTTTTTAAGCGTAACGCACACACTGGGTACAGATAGCAGATAAATAATTCTAATAATCTATTTAGTTTATAACCTCTTAGTTTGGTATAGACTGGTCCCATTAAAGACCGAACCGCTGTTCTTCAGACACTCGCCTAGGTCGCTTGCGTGGTAAGTGGTTACAGCTCAGCCTCACCAATATGTAACCACTGGAAAATTTATTAGTTTTTATAAAATTTATATTTATTATTTATTAAACGCACAGTATGAATATTTTTTATTTTTTTTTGGTTTATGATTACTTTTGTGCATAACTCTATGTTCGTTCTAGCGATGCCTGTTGCGGTTATTGCGGTTTGCTTTCAGAGTTAATTATGGTGACAAATGTTTAATTGATTAAATCGTCAAATTAACGCCTGAAACACCAAAACAACGCAATATTAGCTGTCACTGCCAGGTAATTTGAAACATAGTATGTGTGTACTTGGACCAGTGGCGAAGGCAGAAAAAAATGTTGGGGGTGTTTTACGCCTCCTAAGATATACCACATATTTGGGGACATTTCGCATTAAACCGGCTCTTTGGCTTATGCATCTCCGATCTTTTCATAATTTTTTATGTTATGGTATCAATTGAGAGAGGTATCCCTGAATTTGTTTTCAATTTTTTTGATCTACCGTTTTCGAGATATCGATTTTTGAAAAGTAACGCCTTAAGCGTTGCAAAACATTTACTGATTTGAACCATTTTTTTGAAATTCTCGTTTTTCTAAATACTTTTGAAATATAGGGTTGAAAAAAATTGTTAACTCGTACTTATACAAAATTTTAAAACTATTAATAAAAAAATGTTTGGCATTTTTTCCTTATGGAATAACAACGGGATCTAGTTTTTTCTATTTTTTTTTTTAATTTCTTGTTTTAGTTATGCATGTTGAAAATTATTTGAAAATACAAGACAAGAGTAGGAGTATTGTTTTTAGTTACATGTTGGCAGGATATTTTCTTGCAAACAATATCTTTGAATTTATCCAATATTTATATAACTATATGAAGCCAGAACAGTGAACATTTACACCATGCCAATTTTAGGCAGCTATAATTTGAACCAAAAACCTTTGCTATAGAAGAGTCATAGAGTAAAGAAAAGTCTTGAACATGCTTCTGAAACTCAACAAAATTTACAAAAGATAATTAATGTTGCAATCCCATTATTGAATCATTCAAAAAAACTTGTTGAAAATCTAATTGAGGTTAATAGCGGTATGGTTGGAGATAGGGACAATGAGAAAACAAGCAATTTTTACACGGTTAGCGTGGCTGAGTGGTTGCGTGGTAGCCAGGTAAAGTCTTGAAAGAAAGAAGTCTGAAGAGGAGATGTGGTGATCTCCGAAATAGCAGCTATCACTTCTACCACTTTGAAAAATTGTTGTTTTCTCATATTATTTCCTAATACAAACCTGGCCTCAAGCTCTATAAAGTATACAGAATATATATTTAAAAACATGAAATTTTGAAAATTTAAAAATCAATATCCAATTACTATTCCATTATCGGACTTGGCTCAAAGGTTGTGAAATAAATGATAGCTGTTTAGAAAAAAAAAGAAGAATTTCAAGAAAATAGGTACATGTTTCAGGAGGTCCAACTTTTGTATTGAAAATTTTAAAATTTTGTAGAAACACGTGTTTGAAACTTTTTCAATTTTATATTCTAGACGTGTTTTGAAAACCCAGCATTGCAAACCAAAATGGTCAACTTCAGCACAATTTTCTCAAAGTTATGAGCATTTCAAGAAACAGGAACGTGGTCTTTCAAAAATCGATATCTGTAAAACGGACAAACAAAATAAAATTAAAAAAAAAATCTGGGATGTCTCTCTTAATTCGTACCATTACATAAAAGCAGAGATCCAGAATAATAATTATTTGGTCCATGAGGTTTAAAAAAGTCAAAATAATTTTGATAAGAATTATACAAGTTTTTGATAATAATTATGAGTCCAAAACATTTTTTAAGCTCTCGATATTTATGGCTTTGCTACTTATATTTTTCACGGATTTTCATAATAATTATGATTGGAAACAATTTTTTAAATCAACAATAACTATTATTTTTAGACGTACATTATAAAACTCTTTCCATAATAATTATCAGGGAGATACATTTTTTTACATCTCCCAAAGATGTTTATTTTGAGACTTATATTTTAAAAGTCTTTGCTTAATAATTATGACAACCTTTTTTAAGTTTTAATAGACGGAACTTTTTCGGTACCCAAAATAGTACCGAACTAGTTCAGAAGTAACGCCGAACTGTTCTCGAAATTATTTCGAGGTAGCTTCAAATCAGTGCTGAACTAATTTCGAAATGGTACTAACAAAGTTTCCTCTTTCAAGACTTAAAATATGTTTTCTTACTCATAATTCTTACTCATTATGCGAAGGCTTTTATTATATAAATCTCAAAATGAAATTCTTTGAAGACTTAACAATATTTATCTCGCTGATAACTGTTATGAGAAGACTTTTATAACACAAGTCTTTGAATAATCATTATAGACTATTCGAAAAATTTGTGTATTACTATAATAATTATTATATTTTCTCTTATAATAGTTATGTCTCTGCATAAAAGATTATGCAAGAAATCGGAGACGCAACCCCCAATTGGAGTCTGATGTGGGCCGGAATGCCCCATATGTATGGCGTTTTGAAGTTTCATAACTGGCACTTTATTTATATAAAACTAACAAAGAATATTTAAAACAGTCCCATACTCCAGATGAGCTTAACAGTATTAGAAAAAAAATTTGAAACAAGAATTTTAATAAAATAAAAAGTAAGTTAATTCGACGAACGTATGGCTGTTTTCAGGTTTTTGGTAGGGAGTTTGAACCCCAAAATCCCCCCTCTTTGGGTAGGGCAATGCCTCAAACAAAAATCATTTACCTGTTATTAAAAATCCTCAAATGTACAACATATACCACACATTGAAATTAATAAACAAAAACGGTTAAAACTCAATAGGCAAATATTTGCGCCGCTGCCATTGATTTAATTCACTTAAAAGTCTGTGCAAAGTTTTTAAGCAAACATGGAAGGATATACATCCATACGTACATACCTCTGTACATATCTCCGTCCGATTGTGTGCAATATCACAAGCTTTTCATTTATGTGTTGTTTTTTTTTTTGTTTCTTTCGTTATTTATTGATAACTTTTCAGTCAAAGCAAATGATTATTGACAGCAGTTGCTAGAGAGCGAACTCATAAAGCATCAAATTTCGATTCATCAATTTTCATTTGTACAGCAATGTGGTGCGTCAAATTCTCGTACCTCTCCTTTTCAGAATGGAATTCCTCCCCTCGCACTCAGCACTCTCACTGTACACCGCACTATACTCTTTTTTGACTTTTGCATACACTACTAACAAGCATCGGTAATAAGTTTCCATATAAACTTCATAAAATAAATTGGTTTAAAAAAGAAAATGGCAAAATAAGAAATTGTCTTATAGCAGCGCCAATAGCTAGAGAGAGGTAGGAAGAGAGCGGAAGATATGTATATGGAAAAGTTGAAAGGAGTGCAAATATTTTTGATGACGACTGCCACTGATGTTGCTCCAATACTTAGCTGTGCTCTACAGCTCAATAAGACCACATACTGGGAAATAAGTCTGAGGAGCTGTGCATATCTGTTGGCTTTTGCCGTCTGCCATCTACCGTCTTACTAGATCTGGCGTCAATTTCAGCAAATGGCAAAACACAACTTCATTTCCTATCATAGCATAAACATTTTTTATTTCTCAATTTTTCATATCATAAACTTACCGCTGTTCATTAGAATCATATCTTCCTGTGTATTTTAAGATTTCCCTTCCAGCAAATGCAACGCATGTACAGGGGTAGTATTTATTGAATCTATGTATATCAGTGTGCGCGCGCAAAGGATGCGCCATAAAAGATTGCTCAAAACTTATAACTATAACATATAGCTCTTTATTTATGTTTTTTTTTTTTGTATACATACATAAAAATTTGCAAAGACGTTAGTTGCTTGAAACTCATACTTTTATGATTTTGTAAAAAAAAATCCTACATTTCCTTACTTTCTAGTGAATGGTGAATTCCGATTGACTGCTTGCGGCAGGTGGCAACCATGAAGACTGGCACCCGCCAATAATATTGTCAAAGCGTATCAAAGAGGAAAATTTGCTGTTGATTGCCCGCCTTTCAAAATTTTCCCATTTCTTTGCCTTTCACCTTTTATGTTAATGAAAAGATGCTGATGATTTTTTTTTTCGTTTGGGCAGATATGGCCACTATTTATATTTTTTATATTATTATTAAAGTTCTCAGTATAATAGGCAAATTAAATAACTTCATAATAAATTTGAGTAAGATCGTAATGGTATAATGGTGGTATAATGTGAGATCCATTACTAAGAGAAATGTGAAATAGAAAGAAGAACAGAAAAATGAAATACTCAATGTATTTGAGGTTTGTTGTGTACAAAATTTAAGTATCTTTTTTACAACCTTATGTTAGTTTATAATATTTGTTAGATTAGGCTAGAATAGCAGAAAAGAAACTCAACGCCAAACTATCAACTGAGTGCCGTTTTGATACCTTAAACTTAAGATGATATATTAAAACCAAAAATCAACTGCATTGATAAAATTTAAAATTTTATTGAGGCTATATTTTGCCCAGAGATCTGGAATAATATTTATTTGTTCGTTGAGTTTTTAAAAACTCATTATAATTTTGATAAGAATGATACAAGTCTTTTGATAATAATTATTCCGAGAAATTTTTTAAGTTGTCGATATTTGTTATTTTACAACTTATATTATAAACGCCTTTTGAGACTTATATTATAAATAATAATATAATAATAATTATCAGTGAGATGCATTTTTACGTATTTTAAAGACTTTTATTTTGAGACTAATTTATATTATAAAAGTTCTTTCATAATAATTATGAATAATACAACTTTTTTTAAACCTTGAAAGACGGAACTATTTCGGGACCCAAAATAAACCCGGAAGTGGGGAGATCACTCCCCCTTGTGAGACCCCACTGCTAACATTTCTCACTAATATTTACCTTCTGAATTCGGCTTGAATTTTTCTGTAGATTCAAGAATAGCTTCTATCCATACATTGTTAAAGGCGCCCTCTATGTCGAAGAAATCCGCCCATCTGTATCACCTGAATTCCAGTGGTATTTCAATAATTTGGCAACCTCATTTAGCGCCGCCTCCGTCGACCTACCTTCAAGTACATATGCTATGCCTCGAACACTCGCTCTCCTTCGAACAATCCACGGATATGTACATCCAGAATCTTCTCGAAAAGTTTGGCAACAAAGAAGGTTCGACTGATCGGACGGTAGACCTTAGCAACACTATGGCTTCGCCTTCGGAACAAATATTTCCTTCTTTTGCCTCCATGAGAGATGAGAGTAGATATGAGCAATACAACTGTGCAAGATTTATTAAAGCCGTGGCATGATAGCATCCTCAACGGGCTTTAGTATTATCGGAAGAACACCATCCGGACCACGCCTTTTATAAGTCAAATGTGATGTAATCGCTATTGTAATTTTACTTTCCGTGAATATATGTAGATTTAGCGAGGCTTAAAACAGACAGTAATGGTCTTTAGACAGCATCTTGCTCAGTCTTGTTATGTCCTTAATTTCCTCCAGAGCCTAGTCTCGGGTGTCGATGTAGCTCCTATGAGCCACATTATTTGACCACTTTTATAGGTATAAATTTTTTAGAATACCAATGTATAGCTCTCACACCTTAGGCTCAAAACAAGAACTCATTATTAACAAAAAAATCAATTTTTAATCAAAATCTTATTTCGAATTTCAGTTTATTTGAATCGATTCATAAACTGAAATTAAAATAGTGGAAAATACGATTTTGAAACCGTCAATTAACTGGTCTTCGAATTATACGGTTTCAAAATAGCATATCTATTGGCAGAGCTGTTCAGAGGCTTAGTGTTTTCGAGGAGCCGTCAGATGAGTTAGGAAAAATGGTAAAAGTTGATCAATAACACTGCGTAACAAAAATTTAAAAAAAACCTGCGGTCATGATTTTGTTAATAGTTTTTATTAACATTAGTAGCAGGCTTACGAACTGTGTTTTTACTTTTTTTGGATTGGCTCTAGTTCTTGAGATAAACGAAACTTAAGAAATGAATGAAAAAAAATTATATGACCCAGTTCCAGTAGTATTAGTTTAATTATTCCTCATATATGTGGGAAATTTTGCCTTAAAACGCGAAGAAAACTAATCACAGAGTTTGTGAAAAATACCTATGAAGCATATTTTGGGAGAAACCTTGCACAAAAGAATAAATATTGGGTGCCCAGTATCGTCTGTAAATCTTGGGTAGAATCTTTGCGATACTGGAGCCAAGGACTACGTAAAGGTCTTCATTTTGGAGTCACGATGATGTGGACTGAGCCAACTAATTCTTTAAAGGATTGCTACTTTTGTGCAGTTAATGTGAAAGGTTTCAACAGGCATAAAAAACGTACTTGGGCTTATCCTAATGTAAACTCGGCTAAACCCCTCGTATTGCACAGTCATGATTTGCCAATTCCAGTATTTTTTGAATCATCTACTGCAAACTGTGATGATGTTGAAATGTCAGAGCCATCAGAAAATCCGACAAATAGCAGTAAAAGTGAGTTTGAAGAAAGTAGTTGTACGAAACAGGGATTTTCTACAGAAGAGCACAATGACTTGGTTCGTGACTTGAATTTATCAAAAAAGTCGTCTGAACTTCTGGCTTCGAGGCTAAAACAAAAATCTTATCTACAACCTGGTGTTGCTATTACAGCCTTTAGGAACAGAGAGCAACACCTTCTGCCTTACTTCACCAAAGAAGACAATCTTGTATATTGTCACAATATTTCTAGAGTCTTGAGTGCTATGGCCATTCCCGAATATAATTCCGAACATTGGAGGCTTTTTATAGATAGCTCAAAAAGAAGTCTGAAATGTGTGTTGCTACACAATGGAAATAAACTTGCTTCGGTCCCAATCGGTCATAGCATGAGGGCAGACTACTGCTGGAACTTAATACGGGATTGTCCTGAGCAACGACAGCATATGAGGTCCTACAGCAAAAGTTTTTTGTAATTTTTTTAATTAATTAAAATAAAAATATTTTTAATTCTTTTTTAATTTTTGTATTATTTTTATACAGGAGCACAATAAAAATATAATTTAAATCCATATTGGTAGTTTTAATTATGTTTTTTCGTGAAATATTTAAAAGTCTTTATCTAAAAAACTAGAGCCAATTCGATAAAACTGGTATTATTTTCGTAATCAGCGCCCCCAAATTACCCTAAATCGACTTAAAAATCTCCGACCGCAAAATTTTGTTTCGCAGTGTAATTGGTATACTTAGTTAGACACAAATTTTTCGAGTAATCTATAAGCATTATTCAAAGGCTTATAATATAAGAATCTCTTCATATTATCTAACACCTAAATAAATATGTTTAAGTATTCAAAGGCTTTTATTGTGAGAGTTATGTTATATTTAAGTCTTCTTAAAATAATTATGATAGAGAGAAAAATGTTCATGTGTTTGAGGACGAGATTTTTTAGGGCAATTTCGGGATTAGTTTGGGATTACTTCAAAATTCAAGACATAAAAAAAGTTGGCTTTCTCATAATTATTATTTATAGACTTTTATAATATATGTCTCAAAATAAAAGTCTTTTAAAGACGTTAAAAATATAATTATTATGGAAAGATAAGTCTCGAAATAATAGTTAGTGTTGGTTTGAAAAATTGTTCTCACTCAAAATTATTATTAAAAGACATTTATAAGTTATAAGTTTCCATATAATAAAAATCGATAGCTTAAAAACTTTGGCTGGCTCATAATTATTATCACAAAACTTGTATCAATCTTATAAAAATTAGGATAACTTTTTTAAAACTCAACGGGCAAATAACTATTACTCGGGGCTTCTGAGCACATCGCATTCTTAACTCGAAATATGCAGACGCTTTCAAAGATCAAGCTCATTATGGCGTGTAAATTATTAGAAATAAATCTTAATCTATTGGATTAAAAAAAAAGATGAGGAAAACCCAAAAATTAATCTCGCCTTTAAAGTAAATTTGAAGGAATGCCATAACACTGGCATGGAACTTTTAGTAGTCAAAATACCAGATAGTAGGAGAAGTATCTACTGTTGGCCGCCGTAGCCGAATGTGTAGCGTGTGCGCGCCTCATTCGGTAGGTCCCTGGTTCGAATCCAGCTCCAAAAATTATAGAAAAAGTTTTTCTAATAGCGGTCTCCCCTCGGCAGGAAACGGCAAACCTCCGGCTGAATTTCTGCCATGAAAAAACTTCCCACAAAAACATTCGCCATTCGGATTCGGCGTAAAACTGTAGGTCCCTCAATTTGTGTTACAACATCAAGACGAACACCACAAATTGTAGGAGAAGTTCGGCCAAAATCGCTTAAGCGGTTATAGCGCCAATTAAGTAAGTATGTAATGAGAAGTATTTGTTCTAAAAAGCAAGGAATTTTTTTAATGAAATATAGCTTAGGGGCTACTGTAGAAATATTTGCAGACTACCAACTCGCCGCGAATTCTTGCCCACCTTCGCAGGTGTGGTAAGCCAACGCAATTTACTTTAAATGTGCTAAAACTCCTTTAAATACCGACAAATTATTGCTTGCTATATTTTTAAAACACAATTACAACATTTCAGTTGCAATTCACATACCAGCATATTCCACTTTTGTGCTTATTTAAATTACATTTATTTGAAACTGTATCTTCTTTATTACCTTTGTTATTCTTGGTTGAGTGCATATCCACTCAAATTCCATATTGTGAATTTTCAATGTGAATTTGCAATATTTTTTCATGAGAACAAAGAATTACAAAACCAAAATCAACCACAAACAAAAGAGAATTGTCATCATTTAAATAAAATAGAATTGAACAGAACTTCAAAAATAAAACAAAAAAATAAATAAAATAATATTTAGCCAAAACGTAGAGAGAAAATCAATTACTTACAAATACTGGAAAAGTATTAAAAATATCGCAGATATACACTTGAGACAGAACAAACAAATATACTAGAATTCTCTTTTAAGTGTGTATGTATTTATTTTGCATATCTTTATACTACAATGAAGAGGTAACAATAGAAACTTTTCGATTCACTCGCCGTGATGAAGATTTTTGATGTTGTAGCTGAAACAGCTGCAGCAAAAAAAAAAAGGAAGTGAGGCAGGCTCTCGAAAAACTGTATCGTAAAATGCTTACAATAAAATTTATGAACTTTAAATTAAAATGAAATTTCGGTTTTATAGCATACTTGCCGCACTAGGACTCGTGTGAAAAATATAAACACCAAATTGTTTTGAATGAATTCCAATTTGAAAATAACTACAAAAATATTTGCTGGAATTAAACTAAAAAAAAAAATTTTACTTAACAAAATATTCCAACACCACAACTATTCCATATTTTATTGCCAATGCACTAGAGTAGAGTAGAGTAGAGCGGTATGGGAGCAAAGCTATCGAATTGCAAATTGCTTCCGCATGAAATCGTAGCCGACATCAGTCAACAATGTCACCGGTCAGAGAAATACATATGTATGTACATTTGTTCATACGTACATATGTACATACATATATTGAATGTAACTAAATTTGTGTGCAATGCAATTCTGCGGTTCTCAGCTGTGCCACCCGAATGACTGCGCAAACATGCAACACCTTATTTAACAATTTGTTAAACAAATGCGGCTAGGGTTACCGAAACGTCTGACGATGACAAACAAACAAGGTAATAAAAAGATATCAGAAAAGTGACCAAGCAGCCTACAATGGGATTGTCCGTTGCATAGTCGGAGACATTTTGACAAGTTGAGCGAAACAAAACAATTGCGCTGATGTACCCAGTAGAGAAAACTGAACCAAAAAGGCAAATGTGTTGGCTCTTTCTGGTTTCTAATTTTAAATGAAAGATGTTTTAAATGTTAAAAATGTAATTTTATTAAAATCACATTGTTGAAGTGAAATTTTCTATGGAAATTTGGGGACAGTTGCATTAAATATTTATTGCACGCCGAAACACCTCAACGGATTTAGGTGCAGTTTTACACATAAATAGTTTATAAACTGGAAACTGGATAGGGTATTTAATAAAAAAATTAAATTCAATAAATTTCAGTTAAGTAAAACATTTCAATATGAGTGGCAAACGAGAGAGAAAGATTAATTTCAAAAATAACTTTTAAGAAGGTTGTCAACTCTTTAAAAAATTAAATTAGATTTAGTTACATAAGTTAACCTAAATACTACAAGATTAGTGTAAAACGTAACAGGTTTATATTAAAATAATTTTTACGATAGTTGCCACATGTCTAAAGGAGTTAATTAAATATAATTAATAAATTGCATGAAATGCCAAGCCTAAAGAGTTTTTAGAAACATTAATTTCGAAAATATTTTTTAAAGTGCAAAGAGCTAAAAAGTTCATCTATAATTAATGCGATCGAGGTCTACAAAAGCTTGTTGGTCAAGAGGAGTGAGAGGGGGCAAAATTGAAGAAATTTTTGCTAGGAAATTTTCTTGATTCATATTTGAATTTCTTCTCAAATTTATTGAAAGGGAAAACGGATGAAAACAAAGATTTCTTGCTTATTAATTTTTATGGAATTTTGTTAAAAAATATGCAATTGTTAAAAGAAATATTCTTGTTTTTACTATAAAAATCATATAAAGTAAATTAACCAGGATATACTCTCATTTTTACTCGAACCTTATTGAACTAATTAATAGGGAAACTTTTTTATTTTTAAGTCTAAAATTTATAAGAATAAGAAGTATAAATAGTATAAATAAATATGTACAACCTATTATAATAATATACAAGTTAGTTTATTACAATTAGAAGTAAATCTGGAATAAATAAATAAAAAACAGTTTAAAAAAACAGTGTGATATTTATTTTCAGAAAATAATCTACTTAAAAAAATTTAGGTGGCAATAATTTCAAATTGATAACATCATAGTCTTCTTAAAATTAAGAGGGCATTCAAATGAAAACAACGATTCCCTTCTCAATTATATTGAAGAGATTTTCATCTTAGTTTTACAGATTATTTTCTTGATTTTATTGAAAAGACATACCCAGTCATAATAATTTTGTTCTGATTTATTGAGAATTTAAGGTGGTCTTTTAACTCTGTGTGTATAATATTGGAACGAAATAAGAGAATAGTAAATCGTAGTGCACAAATTATAATAAATTAATAAATACTATTTTGACTAATTCTACTACTACATTCACTGAGATTTCAAATATATAAAATCATTGTTGCTCTTCGGCTTTCAGGGCAGCGAGAGACTAATTTCTAGGTTTCTACTACTATTCTACTACTATTTCTATTTCTGCTACTATTTTTACTAATGCTACTACTAATTACTTTTACTATTTTCTTTTATTTTTAATAAACATAAATTTTTTGGGGACCCTAAATATACAATCTCTTATGGAAATAAGTTTTGGGTTGAGCAAATGTTTTATTCAAAACATCACGGCCCCAACGTCGCCTAGCGGTGATATTTTTTGTGAGCACACTTTTCCTGAAAAAGAGGAAAGAAGTATTTCAGACAAAATATTTTAGAATTGAAATTTCAATACCTCCTTTGATTGCTATCTTTTAAAAGCTAAGCTCAGCGTGGACTATTACGCACGAAAACAAATCAACAACAAAAAATAAATACCGACAAGAATCTAAATCACATCTACGAAATATTATTTTTCCCAATTTAGTATTCTGATAAAATATTAGGGTAGTATCAGATGTCCGAGGTCCTATGTCGTAGTCACCAGTTTAAGCCCCTTGGAAATACATTCAGTAGTTTCGAAGATTAGAGAGTTCAAACAGACAAACATACAGACAAAAATTCTAAATAATAGACCAAAGGTATTCTATTACATTTCCTACATCAATTACTGGCACATCTTTCTATGGTTTCATTATATTGTTGATTTATTTATTTATTTTTAGATTCGTTCCGAAATTCGTTAACTCAAAAGTTGTATTTTCGTTAAAAGCTGAACTCAAAGTAGAAATGGACCACTTTTCATTATACCTTGGACATGAGAAACATTTCAAATTTGAGTTGTCCAATCTTAATTGAAAACTACATTTGTGTGTAAAAAGTTTTCCAGATTTCAGACAAATATCTCGATAACTAGAAGGTTATTGCCAATTTTTTAAGTCTTATTCTTTTAGCTCATTTTTCCTAGAGGGAAGGAATGTATGTTTATAAATATGTGTGCACTATATTTTTATGCGTATAAGTATGTATGTATGTTCATATGTATGTCTGTGAGACATACAACCTCTCAATTACTTTCTTGCGCCCGCTCCATATATCTACCCAACGCATTCAGATTGTTGGCGGCGCTTTTTCCTTTTACGGTGCTCCAAGCAATGACAACTAAGTATTGTTTGTACAATGTACATGCGGATAGACGAGTTTGTTTGTATGTGCAAATATATTACAAAATATTACATACATACCGCTACAACAAATGCCGACATTCAGTTACGTAGAATATGTAAATATTGAGGTATTTGTTACCAGTTGACACCTTCGGACAAGTGTAACCCAACACTTTCAATTCAGATAAATTTACTTACCATTTAAATCTTTCAATTGGCGTTAACTGGCGTAGCAATTTTCAGTTGCGATTGGATTGCAATTTGCAGGCAGGTAGTGAGCAATTCGAGAATATATACATAAATGGTGCGGAAGTTGTTAATTCAACTTCTTTTTATTAAACTGGTGAACTTAAAGTGGCAAGAAGCAAATGGAAGCATGAATGGTAAAACACCATACAGTTTCCCATTAGAGTAATAAGAGAAGTTATTTAACTTCAACATATGTAGGTAGTTCACTTCCTTTCATAATATAATACCTTTTTTAAGAAATTAAATCAATTTTGGGATTCCGTAATCGAATTTGCACGCACGAGTGTAATAGGGGCAAGGCATTAGATTCACTGCTGTCGAATGACGAACTGCTCTTTCTTTTAAATGTGGGCTGTTCAACCTGTTATGGACACTAAGTCCCTATATTATCGGTGTCTATAACGCAATTGCGCTCTTTTATCTTCAAGCTATTGGAATCCAGTCCTTTCCAACCGCCTATGCAGTGCGGCTTTGAATCCAGTTCTTTCAGACCACCTGCTCAACACGAAACTTAGCGATCGGGTGGCTCGGAATCTTGTCCATTCGGACTACCTCTGTAGAGCTTTTTAAACCAGCGAAGGGATATTTTCGTTCTGCTCGAGAGGTAAAATGGCAAAACTGCCGAGGTTCAAGACAAAAATTTGCTAATACAAAATCTAGGTATCGTGCGGCTTGGAATCCCGTTCATTCCGACTACCTCAGTAACGCTTTTAAAATCAATAAAGACCTATGTTTTGCTCGGGATGCAAAAGTGGAGAATAGCCGAGGTAAAAGGCAAGAAATTGTCATAACGAAGAACAGGTAATGAAGCAACGTCCTACAGACTGCATCAAGACCGTAACGAACGTAGGTTTTAGTGCTCAAACCACCTCCCAACGAAATAATGGATGTTAGTATCAGCGGATGGTATTTTGACGGTAGGAGTTTGGGTTCAAGTCTCACACTGACGGTTTTTGGGGGGTCTGGCTTTCGATACTTCCTTCTCGTAAAAAAACCCCTCCAAGCTGTTATGAAGGCTCAATGAAGAAGACAGAGTAAATAAGGCTCTATAGCTTTGTATACATGTAAAGATATGTTGGGCTGCACACGGAGCCTATCTCCTGTACGTTCACATTTGATTTTCACTGAAATTGTTATGCCGAAAATATTTTATGGATTATTGGTATGGCGGGCAGCCACAGAGAAGAAAACTTACATAAAGAAATTATAAGCGATATAAACTCTCAATAATTAGCATAACAGGAGCGTTATGAACGACACGAACAGCAGCGCTCTCTACACAAACACTGCTATACACCGGCAAACCTAAGAGTCAGAGACCTATCGTTCGAAACTGCCGCAAGGCTCTATGCCTCGTTGCAGTTTGAGCTAAGAACATACGGTCACAGCTGGATAGCGTTCGGTCTGAACTTCGATAGGTCTTTTGGGGTTACAACAAAGGTTGATGGTTGGCGCAGGATGTAACGATGACAAAAAGAACGACACCCATTTACACGGACGAGTCTAAATAGGAAAAGTAATTTGGGGCTGCGGTTTATTGTCCAGATCCAGAGATCTGTTAATTTTACAAGCTGCCGAATCTCTGCAATATTTTTCCAGCAGAAATCCAGACTGCGAAAGATATCAGATATTCAACTTAGCGTTCTGATTAACATCTACATCGACAGTAAGGCAGTCACACAGCACCTGCTCTAAGACAGTAGTAGAGTGTAAAGAAGCCTTGGTCAGGTGGGCTATAACCAAACCCATTAACCTTGATTGGGTCTGGGGGCATTGGGGTGTAGAAAGAAATGAAAGGGAAGACGACGTTGCCAAACATGGCGTCTATCTGAAAGACAGAAACAGTGCGCCACCGCCGATCTCGCCGCAAGCAATCACACGATCAAGAAACCTGAATGCAAAACAGCAGCTTTGGCAGAAGAGCAAATAAATTTAAAAAAAGAATATTATTCGGGAAGTGAGCCATTTCGGAAACCCAAGCGTATAATACAAAGCAGGTTGGTAATAGTATGCGTCTCTTAAACCGAGCAACTGAGAAAATTCTCTATATAAAGAGAGATAAATTGCGAAAAGTGTAACTGTATATATATCAGCAACCAGACAATGCATGGAATCAGACGCAGGACGGCAGGGTTGCAAAAGTCATGCGAAAATCCGAAGTTTTGTTTACTTTTTATTAGCCTATTTTACTACGCAATATAACAACCAAAACTTGTTTGCCAAACAGGGCGTCTATCTGAAAAGTGTGCCAATTATATTGAAATAGTGGATGTAGAAAAAATGTCATTGAAAATTAAATAATATCTCGAAATGATGCCACCCAACAAGTTCACGATTCTGTCTTGCACGTTGTTTCAGATCATGAATTTATAAAAGTAAAGACAAAAATATTTTACAAAAGTAAATAGTTTTAATTTTATCTTGTCGAAAGCGACTCTTATTGGTTCTAGACTTATTGTATCACTCAATTGGGAGTTACCAATACACACTCAAACAATTTTTTTTAAATTGTATTGCAGTTTCGTTAAACCACACCGCCTTCTATGGGATTCAAACTTCTAAAGTAATTAATTGAAAAAGTGTCTGATGGAAAACAAAAAAAATTAAATATTAATCTCGACAACAACGCCATATATTCAGTCCAAAATCATTCTATCCTTCATGTTGGGACTAGCAATACAACATCAAGATTTCATTCAAATCGGTTTTTAGCGTAGAGACACGGGATTTATATATATAACGGGTGTTTTTTTTTAAACTACTAGAACTTTAAATTGAAATAAAACACATAAAAAATGAAGTGTGATGCCGAATTTTTTTTTATTCGAAAGATATTTTCATGACATTTAATATTTAAAAACGATTTCTGGCATATGTCCGCCACGACTAGCTTTGGTGAATCGGATGCGATCAGTCCAATTTTGAACCACTTTTTGGAGCAACTGTGCGCGTATTTCGTTAATAACATGAGTTATGTTGGCTTCCAAAGCTTCAATTTTTGCTGGTTTATCAGCGCAAATCACTTGATATTGGAGGTCAAATCACTGTACTATTTTTTGACATAATGTTATCGCCAAATTGCTCTTTCAACAAATCGATAGTTCGAGTGGTAGTATGAGGCGTGGCACCGTCTTGTTGGAACCAAAATTCTTGCAGGTCGATGTTATGCAAATTTGGAAACAAATAATCGGTAATTATTGATCTGTATTGATCACCCTTGACAGCAACATTCGCTCTGGCCTCATTTTTAAAGAAATAAGGACCGACGACGCCTCCAGCATGTAAACCACATCATACGGTTCATTTTTCAGGATGCAATGGTGTCTCGCGAGCTTCATGAGAATTATTCTCACTCCATATACGGCAATTTTGTTTGCTCACACATCCGTTTAGCCAAAAATTAGCTTCATCACCATGGACCATAAAATTCACGAAGTGCTCTATAAGCTTGGCGAACAGAGCACTAATTTTTAAAGTAAATTTCCACAATTTGTAAACGTTGCGGCGTCATTCTTTCCATGATGATTTGTCAATGCTTGCTGAACAGAAATGTCAAAACGAAATGTCATTTACCATCTGTCAAGTGACAGCTATCCCTATCGAAAGTTCTATCAGTCTAAAAAAAACACCCCTTATGTACATATATATTAGAACTATATGGTACTTCCACATTTCACATAAGTTCATGTTGCTCTAAAGTAGCTATATTCTCCCACTAGTACAAACAATTTCTTCAATATTCTTCACTACAAATTTCATTTTTTTTTTGCCGTGAAATTCGATGTTTTTAAAAGGTGATATAGTTGATATATATATAAGCTTTTCTTAATTCTGATAGGAGCGATTTGATATATGCCACATAGCTATGTTAACTTTCTTCTATTCTATCTTCACGCACCTATTAACCCTAATCCCATGCAAATTCACGCAGAATTTCTAATTGATGCAGCCATCTGTACTTCATAACATTTTTACATAATTACATACGTACAAATAATAAAATCTACACAGGCGAGACACTTTTTGTTAAATGTAATTATGATACTGTATTACGAATATTCACAGAAGCACGTGACTCTATTAATGGCAGCCTCCCAGTAAACACTAACTGGTTCCAAATAAGGATTTTTCAAATTAAGTAAATTTCAGTAAATAATCAATAAATCTACCAATGGGATATTAAAATTTTATTTTGAACTACTACTTCCTATCAATCTCTTCAAACTGTAACTGAACTGAACTAGTCAAGAATGATAGAAAGCCAGATTACGACAACGCCGGCAGCGTACACGTCACAAATGTTCATACCACAAAAATAACGAGAAGAAAAGAAATGTGATAACTGCACTTGGGCATTTTATTTTCGCTGCAACTGGTATTTGGTATTCTGTGTTTAACTTTTTGTATTGCAAAAACCACACAAAACCCAGAAAAATTAACTTTTTTCCTTCAAACGAAGCAAGTACGAAGTAACAGAAGTAATTTTGTGGTCACCTTCTTTTCTCTGCATCGTGTAAAGTAGTGCAATGCAATGGCTGTATTCAAATAACTATGGTATTTCGGCTGGTTATGCGATAGTCCAGGTTAATACTCGTACAACGAGGATGCTTTAACGGCCAAACACATGATATTCTTCTTCTGAATTGGCGCTTTAATCGCCTAGTCGATTTTGGCCGATTTACACATAGCATTCCCTAGTCACTCCTTCGCTTGGCTAACTGGCGCAAGCCAGTGACCCCAAGTAAAACCAAGTCCTTCTCCAACTGGTCTTTCCAATTTAGAGCAGGTCAAACACATTTTGCTTCATATTTATTATAATTGAAAAGAATATAAGTCAATCAATAATTACACAGTGCAATTGATTCAAAGTAACCATGGCATTTTTCTATAAAAAATTCAGAAACGCTTATAAAAAATAAATAATAATGAATCAATGAATATATTTAAGAGACAAAACAATATAATTTTAAATTTTAAATTTTAAATTATATACAATGGCGAGCATGGATTTATTTAATTAAATCGCTTTCGCTTTTATCTTTTTCGAATGAGTTCACAGTATTAATCAAAAGCTGAGCGAAACCTTTATATTTTTTATTGCTTTTACGATCTGGATCCCCTCCACTTGAAAATTGCTATAGTTTTTTTATGTTATTACCTGTTCATTTTTTATTTTATTTACAAATCTAAATATGCTATGATGTTGCTCAAATGCAGTTCGCATGGCGTTGTGCTAAGGTTCAAGAAAATTTTATTATTTAAATTAAGCAGTTTTTATATTGTGTTCACAACCCCAATAAATGGATATGCCTCCAAATATGTTTTTCGAAGTGAAACAATTAATTTTGCGCAAAATTAAATATTATACCTGCCATCTGATATATCTGTGAGTACTGATTTATAAATTTTTAACTACGGTTTTTCAAACTAAACTTTCTACATAATGTTTTCTGAAAAAATGTGTTTCTGAATTTTTGTTTTCTGAATTCATGAGGGGAACCGCACAGCTGTAGTGCATAAGGAAATATTGTCCATATAAAAAGGTATATATGTATGTATGTATTTTATATCAACACTTTGACCCGAAATATAAAACACAAAACACACACAAAAATTAGAAATAGAATGGCGGAATGACAACTTTTCCTTAAAGCTCTTCATTTTTTTGCACTTGTGATAAAAAGAGCCATTATGACCCCCATAACTTTTGATGGAAGATAACAAAAATTCAGTGGTGCTGAACTATAAGTTTGTTCAGCCAAAATGTTCAGTATGATGTCCCCTTTCGGAAAACTATCATCGTTATACCGTAGGCAATTTGCCGTTGTTTAACTCATCGATAACAATTAGTTTAAGACTGAAGTTAATAATTATCACTGAAATGCAAGTATTTTT
This sequence comes from Anomoia purmunda, assembly GCA_951828415.1. NCBI lineage: Eukaryota > Metazoa > Arthropoda > Insecta > Diptera > Tephritidae > Anomoia > Anomoia purmunda. The sequence continues at coordinate 158,461,607 of OX639993.1, forward strand.
TCTTTTCACCGAAAAAAATTTTCTTCCGATATTTTTCGACGATTTCAATTCCGCTGCGAAAATCGCATTTTTCCGTCGTTAAATTTAATTTTTTTCAATACACGTAACTTCTCTCAAAACCGACCGATTTTAATAATTCGACTGCAAAAATGTCCGTAATTAGTTAAACATTAAATTGCCAACTCCTGTCCGATTTTTTTTTATTTCGGAAAAATTACAAAGTACTTGTTTTTTTTTAAATTTAATTTATCAAAAAATTTATTGCCAAGCGGCTGTTAGCCAAAGCTTTTGCTTTTCCTTGTAGTAATGGCGCTCAGTTGTTAAAGAAGTTATGTGCATTTAAAAAAGAAAACAGACATCGAAATTAAAATCGCCGAAAAATTATCGGGAAAATTGTTTTCGTCCAAAAGAAAAAATACATACGTGTCTTATCATTTTGGCCAAGAAACAATATATTCGAGTTTCATGGAAAAATAAAGGATTGATCCTAATGGATCGGTTGTTTTTAAATTGAAAGGTTCCTAACAATTCTGAAGAGAAAATAATTATAAAGTTTAGATTTTCGTAACAAATCCAGAAATATTTGGAAAGGATTTTGAGATTATCCTGTGGCCATTCCTGGACTGGGTCTGAAATGATTACGAATAACTATTATTACAAATTTTGAAGGTAAATATCGCTGAGCCGCAATCACTTTGCAACTAATATTACTATTTGCTGAACTAATTTGTCACTTCACCGCAAGGATATTATTTCCATGTCATTGATTTTGTCATATGTGCGTGAAGCAAAAGCTCTCAAAGCATATTAAGTGCAAAACAAACACGAATCACTGGAAAGTAAGTAAGTCAATGGGTATTGATTTTGCATGAGTTGATTTTGATGCATTGCTTCATATTGCAAACTAAGTAAGCATTCTAGTGCTTCTGGGTCGAATGAAATGTGAAAATGTACTCGTTTACTAGTTGGCCTAATTGAAATCCAATCGAAGTAATGGAAATGACGTTCTACTCTTCAAGGGTGTGCTTGTTGCACATAGGGGCTGATTGTTATGCACATGAAGCAAAAATTACCATAATCCCACATCTTTAAGCATTTCTTAAAAAAATTTTATTTACTTTACCTACTGTGCCATTAGTAATGAAAGATTTCTACTCATTTTCGTACCTACAAATTTGAAATTTATCGTTATAAAAAGTGAGCAAAAAATTCGTGTTTGAATTGGCTGTTATTTTCGCAGTTACAAATTCGATTTTAAAACCAATTGAATTATTGGCAGCCACCAACCACCTGCAGCAGGAATAATTACGTGAATAGAGTAAGATTATTGCAACAAAAGTAATTGAATTGAGTTTCAATTAAACACGAAATGATACCCAATGGGCTAAAAACCAACAACAATAACGAGTTTACTAGCAACCCAGCCACTTGTGGCAAGAAAAAGTTCGCCTCCGATACCGCCGCACTACGAAAAACGATGACATTGTAAGATAAGTAGAAGCGGCGAGCAGCTAAAATCATAGCAACAAATTAGTTACAAGCATTACCAATGCATTGCACTTTTTTATTGTCGCTTTTTCTTCGTTGGTTTTGGTAACAATGAAAACCCTGGCAAATGTTTTTCTTGCAATTTTACTTTATAGATAAGAGGCGAGTGTTTCCATTTTTCAGCTACTTTAGTTATATTTTTATTTTTGGCTTTGTAAAATATCTGGTCTTGACAGAATCTGAAGAAATTCTTGGCGTTCTTGCAACTTTTTTTTCAACAACAATGCAGTCTCAATTTACATATGTACATATAATAAAAATGCGAGATGGAGCAAAAACAAAGATGTTTTAGGTATTTAAAAATGCATGCGAAAAGATATGGTCCTTTTGTAAGTGTATCTGCTTTATATGCAGTTTTATTATTTTTATTATATTCTAAACAACACAGTACAACAAATTTTACGATGGTATTTTCCTGAGATGGAGCGTCGTTGAGAAATAAACTTATAGTCCAACACCACGGAGTTTTTTTTTAACTTCAATCAAAGGTTAAGGTCATCACATTGCTGTTTTCTTCCACATGCACAAAAACATGAAGATTTATAGTTTTTGTGTGCCTAAGGAAATTTGAATCCTTGTAAAAAGTTACAAAAAAAGTTACCATCGTTCCAAATCTCTCCATTAATTCATTTTTTTTTTCAAAAGTATTATAAGGCAGACACCGTAACGGTTATAATTTTTATTTAAAAAATTATTATTTCATCGCTATTTTGTGATTTTAAATTTTTCAAGCACATTTGGTTGATATTTTGCGTTATTTATTGATTCGATTAAGTCTGATCGTTATAATTTAATTTTTATTTTCTCGATATAATAAGATATTTGATCGATATTTCGGCTCTCGGGTAGAAGTTTCCAGTTACATGTACATACAGTGGCTCACAGCCAAAGTGATGCAACAGTATAAAAAATACTAAAGAAAGTATTACCTAAAAACTAAATAATCTTCCAACAAAAATAAGTACCACTAAACAGCGGCGGATATACACATTTAATTTATGCTTTAAAAAATTTATATTGTATAGTTATTTTATTTAATTAACAACAAAAACAAATTTCGATAGTAAATTGCACCTCACAGCGAAAATGATGCAGTACCAGAAAAAGATAATATATTGCAATTTTTTAAAGAACACAACTAAAACTTTAGGTCAATTAATACTTTATGGGATACCCCTTACTATCTTTAACTGCTTTCATACGTTTCGGCATGGTTTCCACCAATTTCTTTGTATAATTAGGATCAAGTTTAATCCATTCTGCTCGAAGGGTGTTTTTCAAGTCGGTTTTATTTCGAATCTCGTATTTTCGAATCTCTCGTTCCAAAATTGACCACAGATTCTCGATTACGTTTAAACCTGGAGACTGTGCTGATGTTTGTACTATGTGCGGACAGTTCCAATTAAGCCAACTTTGCACAACTCCGGATTTGTGTTTTGATAGTACCGAAAGTTGCCGGAAATATTTAATTTAGCGGCGCTTTGTAGCTAATTTCATTTCAAAATACCCATATACAAACTATTGTCCATAGTGCAATCGCTGAATTCCAAATTTCCGACTCCAGAAGACGACATGCATTCTCACACCATTACACGCCTTCCACCATGTTTTACGGTGCTACGTAGATTTTGCAGTTGTAGCTCAGCATTTCCTTTTTTCCATATTTTCCATCTGCAAAAATTGCGGTATTCCAGAAGCTTTCACTCTTATATAAATGTTCGTTTGCAAACTTCAACCTTGCATTTCGATTTTTAACATTGGCGTATGGTTTATTTCGAACTGTGCGGCCATTAAAATCAGCTTCTCTGAGCACTCTTCGTATGGTTTTCGAATGACTTTTCTTCCCAAGAAATTTTTCCATTTCGTTGCCTAAAGCTGGAGCACTTAAATGGGGATTTTCGCGTATTTTCCGTACAATCCAACGGGAATCACTTTCGTCAAATATTTTATTATGAGCCGATTTCTTTTTATTTGCGACATGATTGTCACGAACATAACGTTCAATAATATCCTGCAAAGTTCCTTTACTCAGTTTCACCATTTCCATTTTCGCGATTTTGCGTTGACTTTTACCATTAACGCCAACCTTACGATTTAACATATATGTAACAAACTAATAAGTTAGTAATTTTTTTTTTATTTCTCAATAGAGACAGGATTTTTTATTAAGCGCTTTTTCATTTCGCTACTGCATCATTTTGGCTGTGAGCCACTGTATGTTGTTTTGCTTGGACAGCTACGAGAGCAGATGCCGTGGTAGCAAAAACAAAATCAAATGTACATTTTGTATTTGAACTGCCCCTACTACCTGTTTAATACACCACGACTTATCTCGCTATTTTCTTTTTAAATTGAACATCGAAACCATGGTGGAGTGATAATAGGGTATAATCAGTAACTTAACCTCACTTTTTCGGTAGCTCTATTACATAGCTGCCTTTAAAGGTAGTAGAACATGGAGCAAACTCTTTTCTACTCCATTTTTAATACTATTTCATAAATGGGGATCATTTAAAAAAAAATCCATACTATTTGAGTATGTTGGTGAAAAAATATAATAATTTTGGTTTTAGAAACACAAATATGTACATGTTCTTCAGTAAAATTTTTGAATAATTAAAAATATAATTACTTATGTAAATATACATGCATGCTTTTATTAATTAAACCTCAGATTTCAAGTACGAATTATCACAATTACAATAATTACGTACATGACGCACAAATATGAAAGCACGCCAAGGCAAATCGGTGTTCCACGATGGTTTTCGGATATAGATCGATTTCCCTTCTACACTGCTTGAGCAAAGTATTACAGCATTATTGTTGCAAAACGGATCATGTGGTTTATACTAGCAAATAAGTGTATAAAGCCAAACCAGTTTGCATTTATAGAGAGTCAAATATGTTTCCAATATGTTAGCAAGAAAAAGATAAACCATCTCGAGAGAACTTGTCTAATGAAAAATCCGCTACAAGTATGAGAAAGGAGGCTGGAAGATTTTATATACGGATGCGTCAAAAACAACCATTACCTCTACCCATTCAGCGCAGACTTCACAGCCGAAGCTAAAGCAATATAATGCCAACGGTAAGCTCATCATCTAAGTCTTCCTACAATTTAATGTTAACAAAACGAAGGGAATGGTTAAAACTATGCGAAGTCCCGGTTGTATAAAAACGGACGGATTTGTTGAAAGTACTCATTTGGTTATGTAACACCCTTAGCTTAAGCTGCGACGAAAGCACTGGAGCGACTCAGTGCGACTCAAATGTCACAAAATCACTGATTTAAATGCGGTAAAAAATGCGACAAAGGATCCTTTTTAATGCTGAAAAAATGAACGCGGTTGTTTCGTCCATTCGAATGCAATGAAATGAGGTCATTCCGTTGGACAAAACTAGAAAGCAAAACACTATTTGTAGGTAATAGCAAACTTGAGCTAACCTATTTAAAATCTTTACCAATTACGGAATTTTAACATTAAAGAATTTACTTGTTGAATAAACCAAATGACCAAATTTATTATAGCACGATTTTTAAATTTAGAAATTCAATGAGAAAGGGCACAAAACAAAAAAAGAAGTGTCTGAAACAAGAACGCCTTCTCATAATTTTAAGACGACGTACGGAAATGGAGTACTTTTAGTACTATTTGCTTTATATATTGTGGTTTTAAAATTCAAGGCGGCATCATTGGGAATATGCGAACCGATTTTGCAAAATTACAACAAACACGTGGCCACTCTATATACCTTGTTTGATTCTACCATGAGCGAAACGTTCTAGCAGCCAAAGTTTTTTGTGGGGACAATAGTAAAAATATTAGCAAAACTAGTAGAAATAGCAGTCGAAATTCATAAAAATATTAGTAGTTATTAGTAGTGGCATTAGTAAAAATAGCAGTAGTAATTAGTAGTAGCAGTAGTAGTAGTTAGTAGTAGTAGTGATAGTTATATTAGGTCTATAAATTAGTAGTAGGTGTAGTAGCAGCAGTAGCAATGGTAAATAGTAATTTGTAGTAGTAGCAAAAGTAGCAGTAGTAGTAGTAGAATTAGTAGTACTAGTAGTAGTTGCACTGGTGAACGAGTCCCGATCCACTGAAAAAATCCTAAAATTGTCCCGAAATATCTACTCCGAAAATAGTGTCTTATCCTCACGGAGTGTACTGTGGTCAGGGGAAGGTAAATTTCAGCAACTCTGTGACGTTACATATCAGACGCTAAATAGTCAACACTGGTACTGAGCATACATTTCGGAATGGTACTCGTAAACAATCCTCTATATTTTTCATAACTAAACAAGGGGTTTCCCGTTTAATCTACTCTATACAAATAATTATTTATGACTTAAAACTATAGCTTAAATTTCCGAGATCTGAATTTGCATACAGCCAAAGCAATATACGCGCCACAAATACCAACCCAATTTAATTTAGTATTTATTCTGCTGCACTATTATTTTATAATGTTTTTGTTTTTTTTTTTTTGTTTTTTGTATAGTGCCAACTCAGGTATTTACAATAACAACTTCCGCATAACCACAGCAAACTAAATTTAATCGCGCTGAAAACAAAGAATGCTAAATATTTTCCCAGAGTAAATCCAGTCAAATAACAACAACAACACTCATACAGCCACAGCCGCAGAGAAATGATAACAAAAGCAACAGATGCGTCCTGCCGATTTTGTAATGCAACTCCGTTCGCCTACCCATCCAGCCTTTTTGTTTTTTTTTTGCCAACAGCAAAAGCAAAAGAGGAAAAATATTTACACAAACCTTTCACAACATGCTCGAGACTCGATGCTGAGTCTATGTAGTGTATTAGCATGCAAAGCTTAAAACGAGAGAAACGAAAATTGAAATGAAAAACATTTTAACGTAATCCTGGAAAATCCCAAGGAAAAAATATGCACATTTCAAATAAAGAAATAAGGGAAACAATAGAAATGTAAAACGTAAAATAGCAAAAGAAGAAAATAAAATCAAATCGCCATTGGCATAACATTGTTTCGGCCAGTTAAAACAGCTGTGGGCCCGCAGCGGTCAACGGTTGCATGAGGACGGGGGACGGAGGGGGGACGTTAAGGCAACAGTGTTTGCAGCCAACGAGCCTCTCAACAATTTACTATAGCCTGTAGTTAGCCATAGCCAAAGACACACCCGACAAACGCAGTGCTACACTGACGGCGGCCCAAACGTAACTCGGAGTCAATGGTTCAAGTTAACTAGAGTAATACTGCTACGATACCACTGAGGTTTGGCGCAATGGAGGTTTATAGGGTGCTGCTAGCTGCTTTGGAGCCCCTTTTTCCGTTTCACCTGAGAATGGAAATTCAACAAACCCACTCAACTGTATCTTTACTGGGCAGCAAAACAAAACAAGCCATGTTTATGGCCACGTGCACGTGGGGCATGGAGCATAGGGCGTGGGGGAGCGGCAGCGCGCTTAGCTATGGCCATATATACATGATAAGTGGCTGCATAACACTGGCTACAAATGTATATACATATGTACATATTTTTCTTTTTGTGGCTATGCGCTTAGAGTCCTAAAAAATATTGTGAAATTCAATTTCTATTCTAACCATTCCAAAGCTATTCGTATAGCTCGTAGTTGCAAAACGTTTTCGTTTTAGTCGTTGTTGGCAACAATGCGGTCCATTGATTTTAAGCGTCAACATATTGTTAACACACTTGCATCCTTACATGCCTATGTGGGATAAGTGAAATAGTTAGTAACGAATATTTATGCTCACGTACATCCATACATACTTATGAAAAATAAGTTAAGTTTATAAAGAGGTACTTTTTTTAAGCTGATTGCGCTGGAAATGAAAATAAGTCATTGGCCGTGCAAAGAAGGATGAACTGAAAAGTAATCGTGTAAGCCAAGAGGGGGCTAAGCACAACTTAAGATAGCTTTTTCTGAAGACGTAGTATGCGCGCATAAACAAAATTCTGTCACATCTGATTTCACGCGGAACACTTGTGCCAAGGTAAATTCATATAAGGTAGGAGGATGAAAACGTGTGTAGAAGTTCACGCAAGTAAAAAAAGTCTCTGATTGCAATTCACCTGGGGCCGGGCAGAACTATTCTTCTGCATGCGGTTCAAGTAGTTCACAGCGAGTGATTTCACCCAATTGGCCTCTGGGTTGCTCCCGAATATCCCTTTGGGAATGAGCTAAAGTGAGAGGGAGAACCTGCGGTCACTCCGACGTTTTGGTTTAAGCATCCACCAATAGTTGCGACTCCGAGTGGGCATCTGCATTGGAGCAAGCGGCTCGCTATATAAATGTATCCTAAACAAGAAATCCCCAAGGATCTGGTTGTGCGCTAGGTTTGATACCCACTACGTAAAAAACAGCTACCAATGAAAAATGTCAACAAGCATCGGATGAGACTCCTCTATACTGCAAACGTTTAAAGGACTATGATTTAAGAGCAAGCACTTGGCAAGAAATGAAGAAGATCGGACCTTGCAACATCTACTACAACAGAGATGTTAAGGAGCGCAATTTCAGGGTCGGGAGAGATATTACGCCGCCAGGTACTGCCGTTCCTTTCAATGGACGAATGCCTCGTCGTAATCTCCATCAGAGCGTGATTTTTTAACATTTCGCTAATTTGTGGCCAGACTTCTAAGGAAGGCGCCTTGCGTATGAACGCTGCCAAAGTCGCGATATAAAATTCGGACTAGGCGATTTTGATGGAAAGATGGAAAGATGGGCTCTATGCAGCAAAAAGCGAGCTCTCAATGACACAAGGAAAGCTCGAAGTCAAAAAGCTGTAATCGCAATAGATAGCCGACCGCTTCGGCACTCGACTTTCGCTCCAGTTCGCAATGGGACCGTATTTCTCGCTCATTTCGTTACGGTCAAGAAGTCATTGGTTTTCAGCGAACCCGTAAGAACGAATGGTACGATGAATTCCGCAAAAGGGAAAATATTCTGCCTACAGACCACCCATACTGCGATCGGTCGCACCGCGAACTGAACGGGAGAGATATTGGGAGTTGAGGAAGGAAGTGAGGCACATCTTCTGAGGAGACAGGAGGATATGGCGAGATGCGTGAGTGCGAGAAGATACGGCGGCTTACAGAAGCTTTTAAGACCGACGCAATTTCCTGTAAGAATGATAACAGGGACATTGAGACTTACATTCAGAGCACTCTCAAAACAATAGAGGAAGCATTCTTTACGCTGCTTAATGGTAGTTCCAGAAAATTTCGAAAATGGTAAGCCTCCAATGAATGAAGTGCTACCTTTTTCTGAGTAGGCGACTGCGTAGTAAAGTTCTCTGTCGACAAACTAAAACCACACTCTATAATTCTCTCATTATGCCCATGCTATTGTGCGGCGTAGGTGCATGGACACTGCCAGCATCGGATGAAAAGAGCCTCGGAGTGTGCGAGAGAAAGGCTCGCCAAAAGATTTATGGACCTCTACGCTTTGCGACGGCGAATACCGCAGACGATGGAAAGATGAGCTGTATTAGCTTTACCGCGACATAGACGTAGTCCAGCGAATTAAAATACAGCGTCTAAGTTCGCTGGGAGATGTCGTGTGAATGGATGAAAATGTTCCACCCCTGAAAGTATTCAGCGCGGCACCATTTGGTGGTGATAGGAGAAGATGGGGCCTCCTCTGTGTTGAAAGAACCAAGTGGAAAAGGGCGAAAAGGGCTTGACATCACTTGGTAATTTCAATTGGCGCCAGTTAGCCGGAAGAAGGGCAACTGGCGTAATTTGTAGAACTCGGCCAAGATCACTTAGCTCATTAGCAACTGCGCGGTCCGCCATTCATATTTTGTGAAACCAAATTTATTGTTACAATAGAAATGGACAACGATATCAAACGACAGCGTAATTTCGAAACCTCATTTTCGCCATCTAGTGTCGAAAAGTTGTGCCTTTCTCTGATATACAGAATGCTAAAGGTATTTGCTGATAATTCAAGTTTATATTCCAGGACATGGAGTATGAAAACCAACTTTCGAAGCTATTTTTTTATGCATTCCATTTATACATTACATTTTTTAAATGTGTTGTAGGTAGTAATTTTATTCAAAAATGTGTCTTTACGAAAGCATAATCCAAAACTTTTTCCATAACTGTTTAGTTTTTAGCAAGGTGGCAGCACCGTGCAATCAAAAAAGTTTATGGGAAAGCTGTATTTTTGTGAGATAGCCAAATTTCACTTAAATTATTAATTAATTTGTGTTTTATTTTTTAGAGGTTAAGCTTTTCTAAACCTCTTTTTCTCTTAAGCAAACGAGGAAGCAAAAATTATGTTCGAGTTTGTGATGCAAGACAATTTTTGTTGCCAAATACAGTAAATTTAATTTTGAGGAGGCTACAGATTGAGTTTTTTTATAATATTGGTATTTGTTTCCGTATAACGAATAAACAAAATTGATTTTTATTTGGAGGGAAACTGAACACCCTCCACAAGAAAAATTCTCAAAAATCATGGGTAACTTCTAGCTACTTGAGACTTACGCTTTGAATACTGAAATTTGATGGGCAACAAAACTAAATTCTCAAAAATTTATAATTTTTTTTTAAGTTTGAAATATTGATCAATATTTGTTAAATTGTTATATGTATATTCTGTATAACGTTTGAAGCTTGGGTTTGTATAGTTTTTGTAAGAGAATGAACTGTATTTTAATTGGAAAGTGACAGAAACTAAATAAATGAATAATAAATTAAAGGCTATTTGTCCATATGTGGTGAACTTATAATTTTCAATTCATGAATACGAGCAACAGCATTTATCAAAATGCCCAAAATGTACAGAAACCAAAAAAAAAACAAAATTATTATACCTACATATCTGCACACTATAAATACACAATTATATCGCCCGCAGGCAAATTCACAAAAATCTTTTCGCAGCAGGAGTTTTTGAAGATTGCAAATAATGCATTTATGAAGAATAAATCAGAAAAAAATTTATAACAAAAACTTCTACATACTACATACATATGTACCTACTTATTGCGTAATTTGCTTCGAAAACTTATGTAAGTTCAAATGTCGGCAACTACCATCCATTCATTTCTTTGCTCCCACAGTCTCTTAAATGAAATAATACGCTGTGATCACATAAATAACAGTCGTTTACCATTTTATGCTGATCTTGCACGCTATATTTTGGTTTCCTTTTTGGTGGACTTTTCGGTTTTTTTTTTAGTAGATACGAGAGCATTGAACCTGCGTTTAGCAAAAAGACGGCGATGCACGCAAGGGATATTTTGTGAGTTTACCAAATATTAGTTGGTTATTTTGGTTATGTTTTTATATTTGTAAAACAGGGTAAACCGAAGAAACTGAGATTCTTCCTGCATTGGCGGATGGTTCCAAACTCTATGCTTATTGAGTGTATGACGTGAGAGTTACATAGCTAAAAACTTTTTAATCACTGCAGCTTCTACTAGGCTACAGTTTCAGCTAGTAATCAATAAAGTTACCTATTATTCGCGATAAGTCCTTACTTTTGTTCAAGTTGTTGTCAAGTCATGAAATTTTACGTAAGCTTAGTAAATTTTTCTGACCCGTTTTGAATGACCTTAAATTATCAGTTTTATAATAATTTACGAATTTAATTTCAACTGCTAAGTTTACTTATGGTTTGACGAATGCATCAAATTTAAAGTATGTAATACTTAGTTATATTGATTATAGAAGGTGGCAAAAAAGTAATCACCATATCGGAAGAAGTTGCAATTTCATACGTCAATCATATTTGACATTTGGTTGTTGGTGTTGAAGCTGCGTGAATATCGTTGTCGATTTCCGAATCGTGTTGCTCCCACTGGGCAAACATTCCGGCACTTACATAATCAACTCGAACAGACTGGAACCACATGAGACCTTGCAGACCGACGGACGTTCGGTCGAGAATATCGTGACTGTGTCGCTGAGAATGAAAAAATATCAACCCGACGACGGTCCACGTAATTGGACATCATCGCCCGTCTATTGGGAACTTTTGTGAAAGGCTTACAAGTGTTAATGCCTGCTGGGATTCAGTCGGGTGTGATTTACTTTCAAGCCCATCCTCAATGTCGACCACGAAAAGGGAAATTCTGTGACGAAACTCACCATGAGTGGCGATGCGCATTTCCACTTACCTCAATAAGGACGGCCCTCATTTCTGAGACACTGAGACACTGAAAGAGCCATTACATCTACTATTGGCCACGGTGTGGTGCGGCATTGATGCAAGTGGAGTATTTGGGCCGCTTTTTTTTTTTTGAAGACGTCATCAGCAATACAGTAACTGTTACCAGTGAACTCTATAGAGCCAAAATAAATGGCTTCTTTCTGCCGTAATTGATTGAGCGGTGCTTGATGAACATGTGATTTCAACAAGACCATTATTAATTAATATTTTCAAAGCATACACAGTACGGGTCTCAATGGATATTGTGAAGGAAGCGTTTACTGGTCTAGCGTTTTAAAGATTTGGCATGTCCATCAATATCGCTCCAATTTCTTTTTTAGGGGATATTTAAAGTCGCGAGCTTGTGCCAACAAGCTTCAGACAATCGCAGGCTTTATCAACACTGACAGCAGCCACTTCACAGATATCATATTTTTCATTTAACAGACAAATTTGTATGGGTCTAAGTAAAGATTTCCAACAATCAATATATATATATATATACGTTTTTTTTTTAAGTAAACAAGTAATTAAAAACAAAATTAGATGATTAATTTTGAGCCATCAAATATAGTAATATTCCTAATCGATGTAGCTACTAAGAGAGTACTTAACATAATCATAAAACAAAGTTTGGATCTTCTCCAAGCTTTTCATGAGCTCCATTGCGAAAACTGTGCCGGGGTATGACTTTCCATGATCAAACGCCAATCAATACTCAGCAAAAGTACTATGACAATTTGGCAGATGCACGCCTGTTCTTTCATGAAAAAAGTGCCACTAAATGAACTACCCGATATATAATTTGTTAATACTCTGTTTTTTTTCAGTATTCTGAATGATTTTCATGTGAATTCTTTATAAAAATATTTTTCATTATAAAATATAAACCAAGGCGAATTCATATAAGGTGGAGATATAAGTACATACAAAGACAAAATTCGCAATGGCGTCTATTCTTCTACACTCTTTCATCGGGTATCCTAAAATTGAAAAAATGGCTGTGTGTGCGTCATGCCTCGACCTTATATGCATTCGTCTTAGCTAATACGCAAAAGCAAAAACAAAATACATGTAGGTGAATAATAAAAAAATCAAATCGGCTGCTACAATAACAACGCTTTATATGAATTCGCCATGATATAAACAATGTAAATCAAAAATTCCAAACCAAGGCGAATTCATATAAGGTGGTGTTGAGAGAGCGGCTGAGAGAATTCGCTTGCTGGACTGAGTGCCAAAACTATGTGTTTATTATAATTCTCACTGTCATTGTGCGTACAATTTGTTAGTGTACATTTTTGTACCACCTGAATTCGCCTTGTTCCAAATTATACAAAATTCAAAACAGTTGATTTTCTAAAGACCAAGGTGAATTCATATAGGGCGGTGTTACTAAAGATTTAGATAGACATAGTTTTTTTTATTCACCTACATGTATTTTGTTTTTGCTTTTGCGTATTAGCCAAGGCGAATTCATATAACGTCGAGGCATAACGCATACACACGCATTTTTTCAATTTTAGAATTCACGATAAAAGAGAATAGAAGAACAAACGCCATTGGGAATGTTGTATTTGTACTTATAACACATGGACGCCATATTTTTAGGATATCATGAGTAAAAGAGAAATACAAGTATAGTGGAAAAAGAATATATATAAACAATATAAATCAAATACTCCAAATCAAGGCGAATTTATAGAAGGTGTTGTTGAGAAAGCAGCCGAGTGAATTCGCCAGCTGGACGGAGTGTCAAAAATAGATGTTTGTTGTAATTCTCACCGATTCTCACTGTCATTGTGCGTACAATTTGTTAGGGTGCATTTTGGTTATTGTAAGCACAACTTCCCCTTTTATGAATTCGCCTTGGTATGAGCTTTCAGAAGTCGTAAAAGCAAAAACAAAATTCCTCTAAACTTTGACAACTCTTACACAAAAGTAAAACCAAAATTCATGCGAATTTTGTAGTTGCACTTATAACACCACCTTATATGAATTCACCCTGCTAAAAACATAGTCAAAATTTTGGTTTTGAACGTGGCATACTTCAGAAAAAATAAGGAAGAAATAAAGTGAGAATGCAAAACATGTTTGAGTAGGCCAGCATAATTTTTACTAGTGTGTTTAATTTTTTCTAAAACAACAGCTGTCTTGAATAACCCACTTGATTGATAACAATATAGTAATTTATTTATGTTTGTACCTACATAGTAATGTAAAATGTGCTCTTTGGTCTCTTTTGGTTTCTATCATACACGATCATGGAATTAGACAGATATAAAAGTAATTTCAATATTCAACATTCATTCATGGCGAAATCCCGTTAGCCACACTTGGTAAAAATACATTAACCACAAATTATTAAAGAAATCCAAAATTGTAAAAAAACAAATATCGCTTACAATTCGTTGGCCACTACAAAGGGCTGTGCGCTTAATTAACCATTTAATGCTTTGAAAAAACCGTCACCAACATGTCAACAACAACACCAACAACTACACGAGCAGCCCACTGTAGTAATAAACAAACAATGGCAGTGACAATCATTATTACAACAAAATTTAATTCATTTAAAATTCGCTCGCGGCCAAGACAAATCGTTAAGGTAGTTATGGGAGAAGCGCTGAAAATAATAAAACCAACAACAATAACACACACACCAGCATCAGTAGCAACAACAGCTTCAACAGTAGCCACAGTAGGTGGTGGTGGCGACTTTTGGGTGCGCTCCCAACACCAACAACAAATGCCACATAAAAGTTCACCAACTGGCCAAACTGCTAGCGATTTTACGAGCTATGGATCTGAGACAGGTCTGTGTTTTATTGCGCGCACATACATCATAACATACATACATACATACAAATGTGTGGATGTGTGTGTGTGTGTGTGTGAACAGCAGTGTACACTTGCCGGCGCATAATTATAGCATTTCAAAAAAGCAAATAAAATTATTGATTACAGTATTTTGTGGCGCTGACTTGTGCGGCTTCCCTGTTATTATTATCAATATTATCATTGTTATTGTTGTTGGTTGATATTTTAAAAAAGTGTAATTTATCGCTTGTTGCTTGTACCAGCAACTTGTCTGTTTAAATATTTATTGGCAAAATGCCATGACTTTGGGCGAAACCACTTTCAGTTGCATATTGTGTTTGTTTATGTTTGTATTTGTGTGTGTGTTCATTCGTTCATTCATTCATTCATTCATTCATTCATCTTCTTCGTTCGCTATCATTTGTGCATAGTTGTAAATTCAATTTCAGCTTCCTCTAGCAATGAATCATTTTAAATTCTACTAAGTACAAAATTGTTACTTGTCGATTTCCAATTGTTATATGACTACCTATTAAAAGCATGTTGCTGTGATCCCTGCTGGAAATGAAATGCAACAGACTTTGGTGAATACGAATTAGTGTGGCAGCGAATAGATTGAAATTGCTGGACAATAAAAAACATTGGTTAACCTGGCGCCAGGTTAATAAGAATTCTGTCATATGGGGTAGGGGTAGCCCGATCAGTAAGATCGCCGAAACAACAGTCCTTGGCCGAGTAAAAGCCGGGTTATTCCGGTACGTAGAACCGACTGTCGTGGGAATGAAGAATTCTGTCTCGAATTGTCCGGTTCCTTCAATTACATTTAACAAATCCAGTCACTAAAACTCATTATATATTAGCTAGTCAGAAGTAAAACTTCTGTGCCGATTCTACAAAAAAATAGAGAGTTAAAGATGTGAGTAGTAGTGTAGTATTAGTAGTCGTTAGGAGTAAGTAGTAATAGTAATAGTTATTATAGTATTAGCAGTAATAGTAGTAATAGTGGTTAATAGTACTTAAGTAATCTGCATAGTAGTACTTAGCAGTAGTATTATGGAAAATAGTAGTAGAAATTCGTAAAAATAGTACTAGAAATTAATAAAAATAGTAGTAATAATTAGTAGTTGGCTTACCAACAAATAGTAGCAGAAAGTAAAAATTAGTAAAAATAGTAGTCGAAATGAACAATGGCATTAGTAAAAAGTAAAAAACAGTAGCAAGTAGAAGTAGCATTAGTAAAATAAATAGAAATAGTATTAGCAATTAGTAGCAGCGTTAGTAGAAATAGTAGTAAAAATTAGCAGAAATAGTAGTAATAACTAGTAGTAGAAATCGTAAAAATAGTAGTAGAAATTAGTAAAAATATTAGAAGTTATTAGTAGTTGCATTAGTAAAAGTACTAGTAGAAATTTGTAGAAATCGAAATTGTTATTAGTAGTAGCAGTTTAAATGGTTGTAGTAATAAGTAGTAGTATTAGTAAAAATAGTAGTAATAATTGGTATTAGCATTGTAAAAATAGTAGTAGTAATTAATAGTAGCATTGGTACAAATAGTGGTATAAGTTCGTAAGAATAATAGGAGTATTGATAAAAATAGTAGTAAATAGTAGTAACATTAATAAAAATTGTATCAGAAATCAGAAAAAATAGTAGTAGTAATTCGTAATTAGTATTAACAGTTATAGCAGTAGTAGTAATTACGTCCTGAATTTATCCCGAAATTACTTGTCCGAAAAAAATGTCCAAACGGTCCAAAGCTTGTCTTCAAATCGTCTCGGATCGGTGTCAAAATGGTCCCATCAGTACTGTTTCTCATATAAGCGTCATGTGGGGACTTCGTGGCACGATATCGGCACAACTGGCGTCACGTGATGTAAAAATCACGCTCATGTCGCTAAAGAAGTTTTACTTCAAAAAGCTAGTCAGTAAGCACTTTAGTTCATGAACTAGTATTCACTATGATAACTATACCAGTTTGTTAGTCATTGCAGCTCAGCGGCATTTACCTTCGTAATATAGAATAAACGGATTGCGGCTGGTTCTAGACGCAGTTCAAATTAAGTTGAAGATAAAGTTCATTTATATTATAGGATAACATAAATAAATGAATATAGTTTTATGGTCACAAGATGCTAGAAGAACAATTCGAAAAATAGCTTAATTTAGTAAAAAGCGGAAAGTTCCAACTATTGGCCTTACAGGGTGGGGTGGAAGTGTGTGGGTATGACAACCCCCTATACTTTCGTCTTCAAGTCGGCAAGCTTGAGAAATTTGTATTTAAAATTGGCTGATCGGCAAAAAAGATTTCACTGATTTCCGAATAGAAATCATGGTAAAACATCTTGTAAGTTTCTGCCAAACTCATACAGTGCGGAGTAATACTATTAACGAATTTTCTGACAATCTTCAGGCTTTTTATGTTTTATATTGAAGGAAGTGCGAAATTTTTTCAACATTTAAATGAATAGTTGGAAAATATTGTAAATAACTGGTTTCTTAAAAGCTTAGCTCCAACAAGATGGAAAACTCGTGCTGAGTTAATTAGGGCTATTCGGATAGCTTTTAAATAGTAAGACTCATGCAGTTGCATCAGGCCTCCTCTAATATGTCTTCCATTTGCACTTCTATTCCTCCCTATTTTTCCAAAAGGAGTGGATAATTTTTGAAAATCAAATTTTTGGCAGAGTCGTTAGAAAATTAGAATTTGAAAATCATTTGAAAATGATAAAATGTACCTTGAAATCGATTTTAGAAAATGTAAATGAATTAAAAGTTTTTATCGTTACGGTCCCTTAACGGTTATATTTTGGAAGAAAAAAATCACGACTTAATCGTTACTTTGTGATTTTAATATTTTCGGTCAAGTTGCATCGTTATTTTTTAACTGATGTTTTTCAAAAATAATCTTTGCTCTTGGATTTAAAATTTTCCAATCATATTTGATCGAAATTTTTGCATTTTTATTTTTTCGATCAAAAATAATTCTTATTTGAAATTTTTCGATCAGAATAAATTCGTCAGCAATACTGTAATATGTTTTGTGAACGAAAAAAAAATTAAATCGATCGAAAAAATAAAAATCAAAAAGAAAACGACCATGTAATGATTTATAAAAAAAAAGCAACAAAATATTTCCGAGTTTCTTGACGGCACTCGTTATTTAATGCATAATTTCGATGGCACGTAAATGCGAAAGGTTTATTTGGTATTTTCCCAAAGATATTAAAACTAAAGCTTTATAAAAGGCTTTGGCCGAAGCCGAACCGAACTTTGGTGGCAGAACATGGCCGAAGCAGAAGTTCGCTCGTTCACTACTCGTTCTCCCTCTGGACCAACCCCGTCGAAACAGCACGTTTCCTGGGCCACCTCTTAGATGAGTTTGATGACAACAACATGAAAGTATTTTCTAATTGTATCAGTCGGGCCATGTCAGTCACTGGCAAACTTTTGGAGAGTAATTCTGCCAAGAAAAAGCGTCTCATAAAAAACTTCTACCGTCCGAAGGGAGTAGGAATCTATATTTTAATTTCAGGAATATTATAAAGATAACCGCATTGAATTATACATAAATAATTTTTTAGAATTCATATATGAATAAAAAACTTTAAAAACAGTTTGAAAGGAATATATGAAAAAGTAAGTATTTTTTTAGTTTTACTGAGAATTTTCAGGGCCATTAAAGTGGTTTTGGTTAATAAGGTACAACCTATAGCACAACTTATAGCAGGTAGTGAGAAACGCGAATGTTCAGTTCCAACAAGCTAGAATATGAAAGCAGCCACTGAGAAATACAATCGTATATTTACATACATACATATTTATCCAAAGTATTTTCATAACTAATTGCAATAACTTGTACTCTTAATCACTGAGCGTGAGTGCTTACAATCTCGTACAGTCATTAAAGGTCAGAATATGCAGTTAAAGTTTCGCTTAAATTTGTATTAATATGCAATAATTGAAGGTGATTTGTTCAAATTAAATATACATTTAACGCGTCTACTGCCAGAACTCCTTTTCACACAAATCAGCCAACCGACTAATCAAGCAGCCAGTCAACTTGCCACATACAATGCGAAGCCATTCTCCCGCAACTATACAACTAGTGATGGGTAAGTATAGGATACTTTTTGTAATCGGGTATTTTTATTTTTTAATCACCTGGTACTGTGTATGTGGTTACATTTTGAATCGGGAGAACTATATGCTCTAAAATCTTAATTCCGAAGCCATAATACTTTTTTATGTATGAAAGTACTTTTATGAAATACTTTTGTGTAGTGAAAGTAAAAGCTACGTTAGGTTAGATTAATATGGCTGTTGCAACCCTTCGAAGCTCCTTGTCTGTTCCTCTAATTATAAAATCAGTAGCTTGACAACCAAGGAAATTATAGCGAAAGCAATGCAATCTGGTTCTTGCTAGCACAGGAGCATGGCTTGACATTTTCTGACTTCTTCTTGATCTCGGCGTCCGCGACAGAAATTTATTTTCCTGCAGACCCCTCCTACAGGCATGCATCGCCATTAAAGTGAATGAGATGGTCAAATCTTACCTTATTGTATTTAGGCCAGATCTACCACGATGTTCCACAGGTGGGCTCAGCGGTACATCTTTTATTTACTTGTTCAATGAATCTGGACATGCGCCGCGATCTATTTAGTGCATTTGGCGACCAGGTTTATTAGAACATGTCTTCACTCGATCGCTACTCTTGACGAGGTTTTGCAGCAAACGAGCGGTTTAATCTATTCGATTCACGATTTGCTTCTCTTATGGCAGGGAGCTCCGCTTGGTACACACTGAGTTGACTCGGCAACCGATAACAAAGATTAATTAACAGTTCATTCGAGTGACTTCCACTGCCCACTCTTTTGTCCACTTTTGAGCGATCAGTATACACGGCAGTGGAGCTGGTATACAGGTTCATAACTAGCCCTTCTTCCCACTCGGTTCTGACAGGGATCCGCTAAAAGAGGCCATTTTCAACGTTGAAAGACGGGGTTGTATGGTCTATTTTCTTAAAACGTGAAGCTCAATATTATTTGATAATTCTCTAATATTAGTTATCCTGGAAATTTTTGCATACAAGAGTACTGGCACGAGATTGAGTACGATTTCGAGGACCTTTGTCACTGATGAGGGTGCTGCTCTTATAACCCAAATACCGAATGAGTAGTACTCTGCTAAGCACACACCCTATTGTGGATTTATCCATTGATGTCTACCATACTACGATGCCGTAAGCTAGAACAAAATAAATCACAGTCGTCCACTCTGTGCCGTGTCCCTGGTTATGTGCCCGATAATGCGAGGATCGGATTTCCCTGCTACCAAGGAGGAGATGAAAACATTCCCTTAAAAGCTGGGCAACCCCTACCTGGAGCAGGTGCCCCTTGATGTACGTTCAATATTTAGAAACACAACTAAAGGCTGGGTATTCTCAACACTGGTGTCAACTTGTTGGGAAGCTGTCTCCCCCAACTTATAATAAATGCGCCTGCAGTCAGTTAAATAGCTCACTAAAAGCCTTCAGTTGCCGATGTAGATATCCAGCAGTCTTTCAAGAATATTGAAGAAGCACGAGGTAAGGCTTATTGTCCGAAAGTCTTTAAATTTCACATGAGGGGCTTAACTTCCTTGGTTATGAGGACCACCTTCGATAACGTCCAAGTCTAAGTTATGTAGTTTAAGTTCAGGTGGGCTCTATGTCTAGTGGTAAGAGCTGAACATAGAATGTCAAAAATGCTTGAATCTCAGCGTGAAAGATATCGTCAGAATCTGGAGATTTGTAGGGCCGAATTTGTTGTAGCATTTAAGGGTCAAATAACATCAAAAATTATAGAAAAGTTTTTTCTAATAGCCGTCGCCCCTCGGCAGACAGTGGTAAACCTCCGAGTATATTTCTGCCATAAAAAAACTTGTAACAAAAAATAAAAATAAATATCTTTCGGGAAAGCATGGCCAACATAATTATCATCATAGAAAATATAAATTTTCTGATTATAGATTACCCAACTGGCCACAACTTTACTTAAGCGGGACCCATGTAGTTTCAACATCAATGTAATCAATAAATTAATTTTTTTTTGGTCTTCATAATTAAAATTAAAAAGGTCAAAACATGTAGCTTGAAAAAAAATCAAAATCTATTTATTAGAGGACCTCCTTAAGAGCATTCACTCGAAATAAGTTGAGTAGTGAGCCTTTTCCCCAATACTAAGCAGGGCTGCAAACCGGTTTTGAACCGAACCGTCACTTTTTTCAGATTTCGAACCAAACCTCGAACTAAACCACGAACCAAACCATTTTTATTTTTAAATGCCAGAACCGAACAGAAACCCATTTGAAAAAAATGGTTCGTTTCGGTTCAATATGAAAATCTACTAAAAATTCTTATCACAAACAATTTGCCTAAAAATGTAATCCCTATGGTAAAATTGCAGAAAAATTGTCAGTAACTGTTAAAAATATCGCAGTACTATTATTTTCTTCAAAAAAGTTAAGGCCTAGTTTATGATCCAACCTATCAAAAATTGGGATTCAAGCCCTATTACAAAAAAATTTCTATCAAATTTTTAACGTTTGGACGAGTCGTAAGTCCAGTGGAGTAGACAAAAACAGCATACTCAATTTTTTTTTTTTTTAACTCAAAATTATGAGTTAGCAGTTTTGCGGTTCTGCGGTTTAGAGAAATTCATGAACTGATTCTTTTGTCGGTACAAGTTTAACTGGTTCGAACCACTGAACCGACTCGCATCGATTTTTGGAGTGATTTGCAGATCTGATACTAAGTGCTATTTTTGATAATCGAGTACAACTGCACCTATTGATAATCGAATATTTACTACTTTGAATATTTAGTCTACACATCACTATTTTTACAACTATTTTATGTATGTGTATGTAAGTAATAGCGCACCTTTCTTCTGCGTGGCGCGGAAACCTTCACTAGCTAAACTCAAAGTATTCATACTCACTCAACCCATTCAATCCGAGACGAAACGATGGCAATTAGTATCCATTAAATACTTCATTTCGACTTGTCGGTATTCGTAAGCACTACACTCTCATTCGCTTTTATTACTTCCTTACATGCATGAGTATACATATGTGTGTGTATGAGTGTGTGTGTGTATATGAATGAATTAAAAATTGCTTAGGTTTTGTTGCTCTTACAATTTTTTACACTCTTCTTTTAATTTTTGTTATTGCTGTTGTTGTAGCTGTTTTTGTTTTTATGCTGTCTGTAATTTTTATCTGCATCGTTTATTTGTCTCGTGTCTGACGTTTGGCAACGCCTTCTTCTAGCAACTTAATTAAACGCCCAACTACTGGGATATCGGCGGCCTTTAGCGTAAGCTATTCACTTTCAGGAAGTCGTAAGTAGAAGAAGACAAGAATTTAATATAGGTGTGAGTACAATACATATGTACATATATGTTGGTGTATGTACCCGCATTGGTATTTTTTCCAACATATTTTCATTCTGTTTGTCATCTGTCTATCACGTTTTCTTTATTTTTCAAAGCACCTTAGCACAATTCAAACTATTTTACCTTCCTTCAGATAGTCTGAAAATAAAAGCCATTAGTGAGTTTTTGTTCCTTTATATATCAGATTTAAACAGTGGGTCATATATGAAATCGGAAAAAGAGTTGTTTTTTTAATTCATGTTTTTCATACTATGTACATCATACTAGTCGACTTGTCAACTAACAGCTTTTCTCATGATTGATATTCGAATCGTGTAATTTGAAAATCGACTAACCGAAATTATTAGAACAGAGACAGCCACTCACAATAAATTCATAAAAACGTCGTTATAGTGGAAAACGAGCTTTATCAGCAAGCACAAACATTCAAACACATATAAAACACAAATATTTATTGAAAGAAAACAACTGGTCGAAAAATAGAAAACGAACGGTTAGTCGACTAGTTGTTTACGACCAGTTAGTCAAAAAGTCGAAAGGAAACGGTTAGTCAATTAGGTGAATTTTTTTTTAAACAACTTTTGCTAATCGATTAATCGACTAGTCGATTAGCAAGAGCTCTAGTGATAATAGCTGTGACGTGTACGCTGCCAGCGTTTTCGAAATCTGGTATTCTATAATTCCAACTACCTATGTATATTTATTAATTTTCCCCCCATCGACGCGTTCCTCCTTATATTTTAAAATTTGACTATTTTGTCCTTTTATTTGCAGTGATTTTTGAAATACGTTTACCTTATCTCATATTAAAATATTTAACTTTAAATCCTGATTTAATTTCTCTTTCTTTCTTTATTTGATACTCTTGTTGTGTTGCATCATGGAAAAGCATCTCCGATATTATATAGCTTTCTATAAATGAAAGAATTTTCATTGCAGTTCAGAGTCCCAGAGATTACCTGGAAGATACAAACAAACCAATCTTTCTCTTTACATTATAATAAGATAGATAAAAAAAATTTACCGTAGCATGAAAAATATAGCGAGTATTGAAAATAAATCACTGCTCGATTTCATAAGTATGTATATTCCCACACAAAGAAATGGGTATTGGTTTTCCATCAGAATTAAAATGTTGTTTATATTTTTTAAGACTTACGTGAAAATATTTCCGAGGAGTATTAACATTTGCGTGAGCTAAACTGATTAAAAAATATCTTTAAAAACGGTTTTTTTAAAAATAAAAATAATATTGTAAAATAGTTTTTCAAACAAATCATCTTAGATTATGGAACATTTTGAGCTTAAAAGGTTTGCATAAAAATATTTAAAAAGCTTTCAAGATTTTTTGAAAGTATTTTCAAATCTGTCCAGCTCACATAAATCTTTATATTTTTCACAAATATTTTGGCGGAAGACTTAGAACATAATAAATTTTATAATTCTGGTGGAAACCCGCAACTTTTTTTTTTTTGGTGAGGTACCCTAATTTGTTTCTTTTTGATCCTCTGTTTTTCCGACTGGGTAAAAAGAGTACCTTAATGTATGGTATATGTAATCATGCATTAATGTAAAGCTCGTCGCTAGCTGTGTCTTTGTAATTATCAACACGTGCCGCATCTTAGCTGACTTTTTCTCAATTCTTTCATTTGAACGCTTTCGCATTTTCTCTTGCATAGCTTAAATTATGTGTCAAATATTCGTTGCAAAGAAGAAATGTCCAGCTTCAAAAAGTCGTACATATATTCGATTAACTGGACTGCTGCCCTTAAAGAAAGGCACATAGATCTCGTTCTGGTGCACAGTGAGAGGCGTCTGTAAATCCCCCATCCCTAGCTTTTGTCAAATATAAAATTGTTTCCCCTCAAATGCTCGCCATTTACATAGAAAGTCCTAAATGAATCCCAAAACTCTCTCGTCTCTAAAACTCTAGGAGAAACCCTTATAACCTGTTGTTCAGTGTCATGTTAATATTTCCGCATATTTACTTTTAAGTAATTCGGCAATTATCTTGCCTTTCATTCGCTGTGTATACTTAGGTAAAAAAACAAACAAAATATACAACACTCTGCATATATGCAGATTTCTTCACCTTCAAATAACACGGTGATAAAAAATGAAGGTGTATGCCTCTGTATTTCAAAAATTCAAAAGTAAACGAGAGTTTTCACCTACCATAACAAAATTAGGCAAGGCTTTTAACACTATAGAGCTGTTTTTATTTTTTATATATACGTATCCTAAGTAAAATTAGATAAAATAATTTAATTTTTTTTTGGAATTCATCTGGAAAGTTATGGTATCTGACTGTTAATGGAGTCGAAGATCTCATTTATGATGTTGATTTTTACCGCTTTTGCTATTTGAAAGATTTTCTCTCGAAAAATTGTAATCTTCCTGTTCTTAGGCCCGATAAATCCATTTTTTTGGTGTATATTTCATTGCAAAACTTGTCCTATGGTTCTCCATATATGGCAGTTATTGCTGATAGCAGTGATCAAAAAAGTTCAAAAGTATTGTTTTTAACTTCATATCTATTTAGCTTCATTTTCTTTTAAAATATAAATAAGAAATGTATTATGTAAAAATATTATTAACAAATCAATTGCTTGTAAAAATTTACGTTAAAAATTTTTTTCTTTAAATAACGCTATTTTTTGTAAAATGAGTTAGCTTAAGTTTAAATCAAAAATTAATTGTTCAACCTCAAACTATATTCACACCAAAATGTAATCATCTTATATGGAATTTAACCGGCATCATCAGCTATTACTGTGCACGCCGAGGTTTGAGGTTTACACTTCATCTAAGGTAGTAGATCTATTAAAAATGCAAGAACTCTTTGTATTTTTGCTTTTTATTGAATTGAATGTCATAGAAACTAAGAAAGACAACCATAAACGAACGGGTGGAATGTCGAAAGTAAATGGAAAGTGAAAATATAAACAAACAAACAATGTTGACACTTTTACCGCGGAAGGCGAAGATAGAACAAGCATTCAGCTTATGGGGCGCTAGCACCTTATATGAATTCACCTCGGTTTGCTTGATTTTCCAATGAACGTAGATTACAAAGAAGTTGTTCCTGTGATAATAATTTTCGTCCAATCTCACCACACCAGAAACCATTTGGATCAAATCAGATTCTAATATCAATCAGCAAACGTCAAATTTGTTCTGGTATGGTGAAATTGGACAAGATTTTCTGTTAGAGGAACTGTGGGGGTAATGCAACTTCTTTGTAATCTACGTTCTTTAGATTTTCCCTGCAGTGTGATAGTTATTTTCCCACACAGTGGGCGCTAATCAGGGTTGCACAGAGAAATTAAAAATGGATTAAATTCTAGTCTTCTCGGTGTATAAGATTTTCAAGTCAGATTTTTGTATGGCGAAATGTTGCCAAAGCTACTTGCCGAGAAAATTAGGCTTAACATTTTTCGCGGATTCTGTTATAGGAGGTGTAGACTTGCATTCATTTTTTGTCAAATTTTAAATATAGCAGAATACCAAGATGAACCCAGGAACATCACAATATGCCAGTAGTCAGTACAGATTGGTGCTGTGTTGTCGAAGGCTTGCATCAAGCTGGCCAAAGTACAATTTCGATTCGTCATTGAATTTTCGAGTCTCATCCAATATATATGTATATGTAGAATAAATTCATATTTCCAGTTCATTCTGTGCGGATATTCCAATAATTTATGGTAATTTTTTTGCAGACACTCTTTCTTCAAAATGAAAGAAGAAAAATGGGAACTCCGCAATTTTTAATTAAAACTTTAAGTTTTTTATACTTAGTTTATCTAAAGGTCGTGATCTAAAAACTTGATATTTCGGTGAGATCTTGTTGAATTTTTCTAAATTTTGTACACATTTTTATATAATGTTTTAATATACAGAAATAAAAAATTTTCGAATATTTTAAAATTTTGTTGAAATTTTGAAACTTGGATTTATATAAATTTTGGTTTAGGGAGAATGTGTTTTTTATAGAATTCTAAAAACAGCCTGGCAGACGTTGGCCTGCCTATATTTAATTACTAATTGTCCTTTGCATATGTAACCATAAAACACATTTCAGTTTCTGTCACATAAACCGTCTCAATAAAATAGGTTTGCACCTTGTCCCCACCGAGATGAACCGTTTGACATGCATATTTTAGTATTATAAATCCTTGGGTAGAATTGCATTAAGCTTGACTTGTCAAAAAGGTGGCAGGCCTCTTCAAAGCACACCCATAAATTTTCTCCTAACGATACGAATGGTTTGGCACCCATATTTTACTTTTTCATATAACTTGTGTATAATTTTATTAACTTGTACTTTTCAAACAGATGGCAACCCTCTATGTGCTTCTTAGAGAATCGACCGGTGTGCTATCCATATTTTAATATTGCATAGCATAAGCAGGCGGCAACCCTCTCCAAATATATATATATATTTATACATGTATGAACCTTCTCTTCGGCGAGACGAAACGTTTGAAATCCCTATTTTAATATTTCACTAACTTAATTATTCAGGGGCGAATCGGTTGGCACCCATATTTTAACACCTCGTAAAACTTATGTTTATTTTAATTAAATTCGACTTTTCAAACAGATGGCAGCGCTGTCCCAAGCACAAAATATAAATCGCGACCCATTTTCATACCAACCACATATGCATTCCGTTTCGGAGGATTTCGACCACAATCACCATTACACGAGATTTTTATATATAAAAATAATTAATACTAAAAAAAAGATATATAAATTGTATAAAAAAACTTGGCAATTCATCGCGGGACGATTATTTTAACCGTATTTGTACTAAGTATTCTGGCTTACTCTGCTGGGGGTTTTAAACATTACTTTATGTTGAAGTTTACACTGCGAGTTATGAGAGAGAGGGCATAGCTAAACTAATATCTCATATTTTTTTAATAAAATAATGTTTCGATTTATTGTTGCACAATGTACCTACCTACATATTTTTTTCATGAGCCACGCGCCACAATTGAAGGTCACCCACAAAAAATGCCACGACTAAGTTTTTATGTTTGTATGCTTAGTTGTGTGTTGTATCTTTGTAAAGAAAAGAAAACATAAACATAAACATTTCAAATTTTGTAACTTATGAACTTTCACCCCCACGTGCAGGCACATCGCGCGAAGGCACGCCGCTAGAGTCTCCAATAGTAGTATTAACAAATAAAACGCACGTGACTTGCGTTGCAAATATTACGTTCATAAACACAAACGTATGGAGTAAAAATACGAGACAAATGGTGTAAGTAAACTTTCATCTAAGAACATACATAAATATGTACATAAATATTTGTTAAATATGAACAACTGTTTTTTACTGGGTTCTTAAAAATAAATACAAAAAACAACCAACGCGTGTAATCACGTCGGAAAGTCGTACTTAAATATAACAAATATACATATCTTGAAGTAATTAAATTCCTAGCTTTAAAAACGTGTGCGAAAATCGCAGAAAAATACAAAAAAAAAATGCTCAATCTTTTTTTGGCATATAATATGAAATTTTAACTTTGAAAACAATTGCAGCTGTTGTATTTTTTGTTTCTCTCTTTCTGAATCTACTGTAAATAATATTGCATCAATCTTAAGCAATTAATTTAATCTCTTACGTGAAATATAAGCATTTGAATTAAGTAAAGGGTTGTTTTTTACAGATGTGGTTTTCAAGAGAAATAAAGCACATATAGTTTAATGTTATGACCAAGAATTTAGTTTTATTATAAAGATAAGGATTTGCTATTATGTTTTAATAATGATTTCGGGCAAGTGACCGCCGCGGATGGCTTGACTAAATTCCAGCCGAGCGGCCTAATTTTCAACCACTTTTTGCAGCAATTGGAGCATCAAATAATCTCTTCCAAGACGTCAATCGTCTCGGGCTTATTTGCGTAGACAAATGACTTCATATAATCCCACAAAAAAAAGTCCAGCGGTGTTAAATCGCACGAACTTGAAGTTCACGTCACAGGCCCACAACGCGAGATAATGCGATCACCAAAAGTGTACTTCAACAAATTTATTGTTTCATTGGATGTATGACAAGTAGCGCCCTCTTGTTTGAACCAAAGGTCGTCCACATCAACATCCTCCAATTCAGGCACGAAAAAGTATACATATTTACTATTTAAACTTTTTCTGTATATATGTATACTATTTTTTTAAATCTAATTTATTTAAATCAACAAAGCAGGGTATTAAGAAAAGTATTTGGAAAAAAGAGAAAAAACAGCCAGAGCAGTAGCAGTCATGATACGAGTACACATATTTGTAAGATAAAACCGCTGGGAGCCAGTCTGAAAATTTTTTGAAGTTTGCTAATAGTACACAAAATTTTCTAACTCACATTCACACACATACAATTACATGTTTCGTCTTAAAGAAAAACAATTTTGAATATTTTCGATTGTTTATTTTTTATTTTACATTGGTTTTGTGTTTGCTTCGTTCACAAATGTAAAACTTTTTACTAGACCCGTTTCTTTGTAACCTGGTTGCAAAGGAACACAACTCGGAAAAATATGCGAGTTGAGCCGACTCGGTTACACATAACTACGTCAACCTAAAGTTAGTTCGCACAACTGTTTTCCGTTCATAAATGGCACTAACAAATCTCATGTTTCATGAAATATGCGGACAGGGTTCCTTTTGCAACCAAGGGAAATTTTATCCGAGCTATAGCGTTCTTTTGCAAGTCGGTAACAATAAAACGGGCCCAATGTTGGTAAATTACGGCCGATAGATTGACCGAACAGTGTTACCTTATAATATTTCTGTAATGGTAGAAATTATAGCTGTTATTTCGGAGATCGCAATGTACCCTCATCTGATTTCTTGCATGTGTCCTCCCGAGTATGGATCCACAGCCGACTTCTCTTTATAACTCAAAATTTATTGTTGATAAATGCAGTCATTCCTTGTGAATTTTCAGTTTAAAAAATCTGGTATCTACAAGCATTACCTATTTTCCCATTGTCTTTATTACCTCGCTTTCCATTCATCAAAATCATTTAATTGAGCACTTTTGTGGTTAAGAAAAGCAATCCTACAACACATATCTATGTATAAACTTCGGTTTCGCATTTAGACAAATCTTTACTTGTTTGTAATCTTTGCGCAAAATAAAAATTAAACAATTCAGTTTGTTTTGCAATTTTATTGAGCGGTTAGCGTGGCTCAGTGGTTGAATGCTGGCCTAGCAACTCCTTGTACCACGGTTCGATCCCTGGTAAAGTATAGAAAGAAAAAGAAGTCCGATGAGGATATGTGGTAGTCTCCGAAATAGCAGCTATCACTTCTACCACTTTGAAATATCATTGCTTTCTCATATTATTCGCTAACAAAACTGGCCTCGAGATCAATAAAATTGCAAAGCATTCTGTAAGAATATAAGGCCGAAAGTAATATAATAATTGATAATTAAGTTTGTGCAAAAAAGTCTCTAAAAATTAAACAGCGGCACATAACAATAAAACTGCAGAGATCTGCAATTTTTTACATAATAAACCAAAGACATTTTTTTCAGCTTGACTTCAAAAATGATGTTCGTCTTTAAAAAAAACAAATCGACTTGATTTCACTCCATTTCACCTTGTATTGTAGTATCAGCAATCAAGTGGCTTTTCACGCCATTAATTGTTGCCATTTATTCGTGCTTTTGATTTCAATGCGCAAACAACTAAAAAAAAAAACAAAAACAAGACAAAACTTATTCAAGATTTTAAACGCGCAACGAAAGAAAAACTTATGAAAAAGTGTCAGCCGCACAAACGCACAAAAAACTGTAGAACACTACAAGACAGCAAAGCAGGCAAGTGATGGCAATAAAGAGTAGTACAAAAGCAAAAGAAAATGACCAAGGAAAACCTTGAAATAAAAACAACGCAAAACTCTTGCAAAAGGACACAAGAACACCACTGCAATCGGCGACGATGCCCAAGTTGGCTATTTGCCGCTACTGCCACAAGTTATCTCAGCATCAATCAGCGGCGTGCAACACTTCGCATCAGCAATGTGACACTTTTTTCCACTTTTCCACTCTTTGTCATCAACGCTTTTGTTTTGCTTTTAATTGGTTTGGGTCACTGGTTTGTGATGTTTAAAAACAAGCAACGTCTTTGCGGGCGAAACAGAGAAACACGAACAGTAAGTGAGGACAAATTTAAAAAAAAAAAACACACAACAACAAACAACACAGCACAAATGGCCGGGGCAAAAAATACTCTGCAGAAAGTACTGTACAAACAAATGGCAAAGTTGGAAATTATCATTAATTTATTTAATGGAGTGGTTTACGCCTACAAGCCGTCACACCCCCCTGCTCACCCTCGCACGAGTGCAGACAGTCTGCAGTGCGCCTAGCAACCGAACATATCCCTTCCACACTCCTGCTCCAAGCGACCAGCTGCAATAGCTTTCTTGCCATCGCTTTGCTTTTGTGCCTCTGATTTCTGGCATTCTTAATTTTTCGAAAAATAAAAAACTTAAAACAGTGAATTTAATGCGCTCTTCTCTCCGAAGTGTTTAAATGCGCGGAAATGCACAAAAAATATTATATACAATAAAATTCCTAGCAATGGCTGAGCAATAGGAATGTATGTATGTATTTATATCATATTAAAAAAAAATCAAGTAACAAACATTTGTAACAACCGAAAGCTTAAGTAAACATTTCCTTTTAATTTCGCTTTCTTTTAGCTCCTTAGAAAAGATACCTCCAAATTTTTTAATTGCTTGCGTCTGGTAATAGTCCTCATTCCTTCGCTGCTCGCTTGGGATATAAAATTTTAAATAAGGTTTATATTTCTTTAATAAACGTTAATTATTAGAATTTTAGGCTAATGAAGGTTAGGGCCGATGACCGAGTGAAGGGAACGAGGTTAGAATTTAAATTTTTGAGGCTACTTTCTTTGACACATGTGGCGCTAAGAGGTCCCTACACTGAATTGGCCATAAGTTCATACATACATACATAGAGACATTTTTTGTGACTTGAGACGATTAAAAAAAATTCACCAAACACTGTGGTGAAAAGCAATAGAGACAAACAGCTGATGGTATGTTCCAGATAGAGATGCATAATCACACTCAATGAAAACGTATTAATTGATTGCACACAACAAAATTTTTCAACACTTTGTTAACAGCATTATTGCCCTTTGAAAATAAAAACAGTATGGTTATCATAAAATTAGCCTTCCACGCAGAGAGCAACTGATAGTGACGTAATAATAGCTAAAGAAGAAGAGAGTACAGAAAAAATCTAAAAAAGAAGAGGAAGAAGCGCAGAAGAAGCGGGCAAACGGTAGAATTACTGAAAAGTTTTCTTAGTATTATTTGTGTAAAATTCTTTTATTTCGTCAGCGAATGGGTGGATGCTGTCTAATCGACAAAGAAGGAAAAGTGCCACTTAATTTTCACGTTTTTTCAATACTTTCCTACATCTCTTTGTTTTGTGACCTGCACAGGATCAGCTGACAATTTTTTGACTTTACTTTGAGAAGACAAGAGGCTTGAGATGGCTCACTGAATACCGAATAGTTTCAAAATCAATCTCACCACCGAAAAGTCTCAATTAGTAACTATAAACTGCTTAATATAAAAACACTTTCCCCTTAAATTGAGATGATGTTTGAGCTACTCTCGCTGATTGAGGAGGGGTCCAGAACTATCCAGGCTATCAACAGGTGGGCCAATCTAGTCACATGTAGGGCAGCGTATTCACTTTTGTGGAGTCTGCTGAGATTTCTGGAACCGCAAAGCTTCTCAAAGAAATACTAGCGGGGCAACTGTCCATCGGGCACAATGCCGGCAGATTGGGATCTCATTAAGCATTTAATGTGTGGGTGTTCGGCACCACCAGCAAAGCCTTCAGATTTCTGGGGATCATTTCTTTGGAGACCTGAACGACTTAGGTGCGGTAGCAGTGCTCTGGTTGTTGGAATTAGCCAAAAGATCGGAATGAGCGTGCAAGGATGGGCTGGGGAAAAATCCCGTTTTTAGGCATCACAATAACTACTGCGGCCACTGAGTAAACTCTGTACTGGAGCAGCCCTAACCTAAGTATTCACCTGTGTTCCGCGACGTCGGGTTCTGTTTTATGTAACTAACTGCCTACTTGTTTGCCAAAATGTACCGGTAAGTGAAAGCATTACCTTAGGTTATATTACTCAATAAAAATCTGCGCCACCCACGCATTCCATCTTTGATGCGGCTGTATAGACTGTTAAGTCGTCCATTGTT
Source organism: Anomoia purmunda (assembly GCA_951828415.1). Classification (NCBI taxonomy): domain Eukaryota; kingdom Metazoa; phylum Arthropoda; class Insecta; order Diptera; family Tephritidae; genus Anomoia; species Anomoia purmunda. The sequence goes on from OX639993.1 coordinate 158,493,850, forward strand.
TGGCCCCTACTTGAGTCTAGTCCATGCTTCGTGGGGATTTCGTGCGGAGTTTCGGTTATAGTTATGGGTAGAATATTGTCAGTGGGCATCGCTTTACTCTCAGGGGTTGGTTTGCTGAGGATGGAGATGTGGCAGACCGAGATTTTGTTCCAGAATCCCAAGGCAGACAGTCTGGTAGCGCTGTTAGCAGCTGAGTTTTCCTTAATGATTTCTATCGATAGTAATCGAGAATGTTCAAAACATCTATTGGACAAGATCTTATATGAAAGTAGGGCTGTATAGATCCAGTGTACAATTCTTGATTTAAGTTCTCATCTTTTTCCTGCATAGAGAACCACCGAGTCCTTCCCTGCACGCTCGTTATGTTCACCCTCTAAGTAAGTTTGCTGCCAAGGATAATACCAATGTTTTTAATATTGTTTGATAGATCCAGTTTCCGATACTTCGGTTTGGTGAAATTAGGTAATTTGGTTTTATTTGTGAAACGCAGTTTTTTCAAGGTTCACACAACGAGAACATTTGATACCTGGGAATCCAACATCTTTTACGTTCTTTACATAATTTCGTTTGCATCCTATAACTATGTATAGAGTTTTTTACAAAACAGATTTGCCAACATAGCAGAAATTGTACCAGTAAATTGTTTAGTGAATTAATTCTAATAACATGAACATCCCAAAGGTCATACCGTTAAGTACCTACAAAGTCAAATCATTCTGTTAACACGTGAAATCAATTGAAGATTGAAGGCAATGTCGATGAGAAGCTTGGCAGAGGTTTGACTCAAAAACCGATGATCGAACCATTACAAATTTATTTTAAAAGTTTCGACTCTTCGCCTTAAGTAAGAGAAACACAACCATTCGCCAAAGCATATAGAAATTTCCCTTTGTACAATTAGACAGAGATTAAAAGAATCTGACATCAGAAATCGGAGGCCATCTTAAAATCCCCTTTGGACTGAACCACATAGTCAAACTAGATTAGCCTAGCCCATGGAGAATTTGGTCCCTGATTGAACAATGCGATATTTTGAGATGAATCATCTTTTGTTATTTGGAACTACTGGAAGAAATCTTGGGGTTGGTGAAGACACTAAATTTGTTCAGCGATCTGGTAGACACCCAGTCCAGTTCCATGTTTGCGGATAATGTCTGAAAAAAGATTTGGTACTTCGAATGTCTTTACACTAAATCTGGACGCAAAGTTTATGAGCAAACTGTATGAAAATTGTTTTATAAGAAGAACTTTGTCGACGGATTACAAATGTTTGGATCCTTTAAGAAGGCAATGACCGAATACATCGGAACCAACCAGCACGTCTTGAAAAGGAGAAATAGGCATCGGTTTTCACAAACTCCCGTTGCAAACCCAATTAAAAATGTATGGACTCTAATGAAAGCGATGATTCGGATTTTGAATCTTTTTTGTAAAACACACTGAATATACATACACTTTAAATTTTTTGACACCTGCGGTTCTTAGCGCAGTTCTCTTAATTTGACATGACAAAAAAAAAGATGTTAGCTCGTCGATTACAATAGCATTCGGATGACAAATTAAAATATCTACGAAAATCCAACACTTGAAATACTCAAAAATTTTATTTTTCTGCAGTAGACGGTAAAAGCTACTAACTCACCACAAATCTAAATATCATGCAGTCAGCCAAACGCTATTCAAGCAATAATTTCAAAAATATTCGGAGCCACCAATTGTTATAAATGAATGAGTACCACTGTCCTGTCTGCTAAGCAATTGATGCCTCGGTCGTGTCACTGACATTGGCTTGTGGCTTGTGTTGTCCCAATTGTTGCCCTTACCGCCGATGGTGCATCGTTTTGGTTATTTCATCAGCAACGTCTAAAATTTCACAGATAATAATAACGTAGTAATGATAAATTTTGATGAATGCACATTCGACAATAAAGTTTCAACTGCTCAAATAGTTAGTAAAATAAATGAATAACTCAGCAGACGTTTTGAAGGAACTCTTGAAATCCATGGAATGGCGGACGGATATGGTAAGGAAGGCAGATCTGTCTTCAAATGAGTACACACCCTGTCGGTAAGAGAATTACATTGAAAGCAATGAAAAAAGTACTTTTTTACCTGAAACGGCAAGTGGTTGAGATTCTCTCTTTTCTCTTGGAAGCAACTAATTTTTTAAATATGGCAATGCTCTAAGAGCAAGCCAATTATCTGACTCTGCATTTCCTTTCAACCACTTTTAGATATGTTTGACAGAAAGCATATGAAAATTAGTTTTTCCAGTTGCAATAAAATGTTTTTATTTCCAATCACTTATTTGAAATTTCTTTTTCCAAATCTACTTACCAACTACTTTCAAGCCTGTCTTGTTTTTAATTATTTAAAAATATTTACAGTTTATTATTATTTTTGGCCCTATATTTATGAAACGTCTGTATAATTCATAGAGCTTGAGGCCAGGTTTGAATAAGGGAATATTAAGAGAAACAACAATTTTTCAAAGTGGTAGAAGTGATAGCTGCTATTTCGGAGATCACCACATCAGACTTCTTTCTTTCAAGACTTTACCTGGCTACCATGCAACCACTCAGCCACGCTAACCGTATGAAGTGTGAGTGGTTGCGTGTTCGCCTAGCAATCCCGTGTGCCATGGTTCGAAGCCAGGTAAAGTCTAGAAAGAAAGAAGTCCGATGAGGAGAAGTGGTGATCTCCGAAATAGCAGCTATGACTTCTACCACTTTGAAAAATTGTTGTTACTCATAATATTCCCTTATTCAAACCTGGCCTCAAGCTCTATGAATTATACAGATATTTACAGTTTACTTTACAGCAATTATCAAATTTTTGTTTTTCATTTAAATAAAAATACATTTTAATTTTAATACAGTACACAAATTAAAAATAATTACATCACTATTATGAACATCAATTCTCGAAAGAAAGTATTGGGAGTGTCGATTTCTTATCCAATTACACTGCTTTACAGGCAAACCATTTCCGAAAAATTCAGGTTTATCTCTGCGCTCAAAAACATATTTTTTTTATTTTCAAATATACACTTTTTAAATTTTTTGTTTGTGTAGTGTCTTGTGACGACGGCCATTTTGTGTGTTTTTTTAAGTAAAACTTCTTCTGCGGCAGTGATTTTTTACTTCGCGTAACGAAAGTCGTATAAAGAAGTCACGTCAGAATATCCCAAAACGAAAGTCGCGTCAGAATCGCTTTGCCAATTTCTATCACTTTACTTTACTAATTTCTACCACTATTTTTACTGATTTCTACCACTATTTTTACTAAGTTCTACTATTTTACTAATTTCTACCAATGTTTTCACTACTTTCTACCACTCTTTTTACTAATTACTGCCACTGTTTTCACAAATTTCTACCACTACTTTTACTAATTACTGCCACCATTTTTACGAATACTACTACTAATCATTACCACTATTTCTCTTCATTTATAATTTCTAAAATCAAAATTCACACAAAAAGTTTCATTTCGACCAGCTGTAACTCTGCATGTTTTTATCCAAATAAATACATACTTATCTAGCTAACATTTAACTACAAAGTAAGAATTAACAAAACTAATTACATTTTTTTAAGGATATAAGGACCGGTACAGAAAGCTCTGCAAATTTTAAACTCGCTGCAAATTTTGGCAAAATATTGTTTTTAAATGGGTGTTACAGTTTACGGAGTTTCTGCAGTCAAGGCGAATGTAGCAAATATGAACGCAAAGCTCCGCCAAATAGTTTTTATACATTCAGACGAATAACCCCAATATTAGTTACAGAAAGTTAGCGGAACTCGGTGGACCATCTTAGGACACTGCACAAACAACGGGTTTGAGCATTAAAGAAGGTGGGTCAGTGAAGGATACGCCAAGAAGTAGCCGCCCATATGCACCAACAGATGTCCAGTTGGAGAAATAAGTAATAGCCATAATTAAGAAAGTGTCGCCAAAAAATCGAGAACCACACATTTGCCCTCAATTCCAAAACAAAGCGTAAAACAAACTATAAAAGTATTTCCCTTGCGCGTAGGTTGTATGAGACACAACTGGCAAATAGAATTTTTTTTATACTTATGGGCGACGGAACTTATTTGAAAATTGACCTGAAGACCTTGCCGGGTAACCCATTTTACTGCTTGCAGTCTGGAAATGACAATCCTGAATGGGAAAAAAACATCCAAGAGAAAAGTTTGGCAGAAAAGTTCGAATTTGGCAAGCCATTTGTAAATGTGGGTATAAATCCACGCCGTTCTTCACTATGGGAACCACCAATACTGAAATTTCATTTTAATTTTCGTTTTATTCATTTTATTCATTTTATTCATTTTAGTCTATGAACACAAGTTTCTTACAGACTACTTACAAAGTAAGGTAACTAATAGTTAAGATTATAAAAACTTAGAATATTCTGTTTAGAGCACTACAAAATACACTTTTTAAGGTTGAAAAATCAAGTTGGATAGAACTCCAGATTAAATTTAATTCAATTAAGGCCCGAGCAAGGGGTGCATTACGCGAATTTAAAGTTTCGCAGTTCTACCCATAGAAAGGTAAAAAAACTACGAAGATGACGCTGTGGTATGTTGAAATTAATAGCTTCCAAAAAGAAAGAAGCAGTCAATGTCACCACGGATTATATTAAAAGCAAAAGAAAACGGGAGTACTGATCTTCTTACTTCCAAAGACTTTGTGAGGAGTGTCTTCAAAAAGTCTCCTGCCCTTCCTACATCATCTTAATGGTCCAACTATATTATGGCCTGATTTGGTGCCAACACATTACGCTAATATCATCCAAAAGTGGTTCGAAGATGGCAACGTGCATTATGTAATTAAATACTTGAATTCTCCTAATGTGCTAGAGTTGCGACCAATAGAGCGATATTGGGCTGTGATGAAAGCTAGACTTTTGAAAGTTGAGAAACTTACCAAAACCATTCCAGAAATAAAAATAATGTGGCAGACAGATAAAACCTTTGTTCCAACTTGATGACGGATCTCTTGAGAAAAGTTCACGCGTACGGAATAAATTTAAATAATTTATTTTCCTACCATGCTACAAATGTGTTTTTTTATATTGGCTCCGTTTTATTATAACGACCTTGCAAAAAAACGCTCTACCTCGGATAAAATTGTCTTTACTTTAAAAATCAACCCTGTTAGCATCTTTCATGAAGCAAGAGATTTGTTTAGTGCTATTTAAGAACGGAAAATAGTTTTTTGGCAAATTTTGGGTTGACGTGGATATTTAATTAAAAAATGATATCTAAAAAAAACAGATTGGGTGTTAAACTGAAATTTCTCATGAATATTCATATGGCTCATTCACGATAGCGAAGTGTTCTTTTGCGACAAAGAAAGGGCCCACAGAAGAGTTATGATACTACAGAAAGCTCCATACTATTATTAATTTAACTTTACTGTTGAAATTGGTAAATTTTTTAGAGGTTGTCTGCTTTTTCCGACAGGGTAGCTTTACGTAATTTATACCTACGCGTTATGTATGTATTTGTGCAAGACGATCTACCAACATGACATTGGCATTGATGTGGGCGCCCACAAATATTGCACAAGGAAGTCAAATTTTCGTCGCTAGTAGCTATGTAACACTGTGTGGTATGTACTATGTGGCTATATACTCATTGGGTTTGTTGCAGCTAACCTCTGTATTTTGTGTACTTAGCAGCTGGAGTAGCACTGTTAGGTAAATCTGTCCTAGGCTACTAGCACGCTGACAGCTTTAGTTGGGGACGACTGTGGGCTAGGGCGCTTCTTTCACTTTATAGCGCACACAATAAAAATATAAATTATTCAATTATAAATTACTTGCGACCAAAAACTGGCTGAATATGTGTGTGTGTGTGTGTCTGGGTGGTGTTTTTTCGACCAAATGCTTTTCGGCTAGTTGAAGAGGTGTAGTAAGAGCGAGAGCTTGGCAAAGTATCTTGCCGCGTCAGCATCAAATTTTGCGTATTCTGCGTAGATATTTCTACACCCAACCACCAACCAGTGCTTAGTTGGAGTAAGTTTCTGCTACTATTTATCCGCTTTTCAAGCACGCTTACATTTGTATATATATATATATATATATACGTCTTTTTTGTGCATACAAATTCCTCAGTTGCGATAAGAGGAATTTTTGGACGGCGCATTGTTTGCGCTTTGTCTGCGCGCATGCAAAATCCTCCGCCTGTCTATCTTTTCAAAACACTAAAAATGTCTTCTAAATGTTTTCCTTACATTTGACTACAAATTACTTGTGTACACAATGAAATGAAAATATGTGCAGCGTGGCAGCCTGATGGCAGCCCAGAGTTAGTGATAGCGTTAAAGAAATGAATTCAGAAGTGAAAATGAGGACGAGGAGCCGAGGGGTTGAGTAGTAAGAGGTATCGGGTGTTTTTTTTACAGGTTTGTTTTTCGAATAGAGATAAATCTGGCATTTTGTGGTCAAATCTGGCAACTCTAATGTCATTTATGTTCAGTTTGGTTTGCCATTTCATCATGAACAGGTTGACAAAAGAACAACGCTTGCAAATCGTGCAAATTTATTTCGAAAATAATGGTTCAGTTCGCGAAGTTTACCGCGAGCTCCGTCAATTTTATGGTCGACATAATCGTCCATCAGAGCAATTAATTCGGTTAACCATGGATCGTTTTCGCACTACGTTTACTCTATGTGATAGTACGCATCCGCAGAGACGTCGAACAGTGAGCACCGAAGAAACAATTGCCGCTGTAGAGCAAAGTGTTGAAGAGGACCCGAATGAATCGATTCGCCACCGTGCACAGCAATTGGAGCTTTGTCCATCAACTTTATGGAAGATTTTGCGCAAAGATCTTGGCTTGCGACCTTACAAGATCCAGCTTGTGCAAGAATTAAAGCCGCGAGACCATGCAATGCGTCGTGATTTTGGTGTATGGGCCGAAAATGAGATTGATCTCGATGCTGATTTTCATCGCAAAATTTTGTTCAGTGATGAGGCTCATTTTCGGTTGAATGGCTACGTCAACAAGCAAAATTGCCGCATTTGGAGTGAAGAGAATCCACATGAGACCCTTGAAACGCCATTACATCCACAAAAACTGACTGTTTGGTGTGCTCTATGGGCTGGTGGAGTCATTGGGCCATACTTCTTCCGCAATAATGCTGGAGAGGCAGTTACCGTTAATGGAGACCGGTATAGAGCCATGATAACCGACTATTTTGTTCCCGAATTGGATGGCATGAATGTGGATGAGTTGTGGTTCCAACAAGACGGCGCTACATGCCACACAGCGCACGTCACAATCGATTTATTGAAGGAAACATTCGATGAGCGCATAATTTCGCGGAATGGACCTGTAAATTGGCCACCAAGATCGTGTGATTTGACACCATTGGATTATTTTCTTTGGGGATATGTGAAGTCGCTCGTCTACGCCAACAAACCAGAAACGTTAGGGGAATTGGAAGCCAACATTCGTGGCGTTATTGCCGACATACGGCCCATATGCTCGAAAAAGTGGTTGAAAATTGGACCTGTAGAATTGGCTTTATTCGAACCAGCCGCGGCGGCCACATGCCCGAAATCATATTTAAACATTAATGGCATAAAATTATCCTTCCAATAAAGCCAAATTGATGGACCTTAAAACGATTTTCTTGTGTTTTATTTCAATTCGAAGTTCTATACCCCTAAAAAAAACACCCGATAGATATGTATCTTTGAAAACATACATACATATTTATGGCTATCAGTTGTTCGGTTGCCCGTCTTGTTTGGTCCACCTCAAAAACAACAAAAAAACCAACAATATTCGCGCAGTGGCAAATGAAGCCGTGAAATGATTTATGAATTTAATTTTCGCACTCACTCAACGGGTTGTTAAATTATTTGGGGTTTTGTCTAGAGACCAAAATAAAACGAGCTGCTGAAATGTTGTGCATGCTCTTAGGAGTAATCTTGTATTTTTTTTTTAACTTGAAGGAAATACGAACATTTGCCCAGAATGGATACAGTAGCTAAAATTATAAAAGGCAATAATGTGCATTTATGTATAAATTTCGTATGTATTTTCGTATGTTGTTGTTGAAAATCAATTTAAACTATTTCTTATAAGCTACAACACAAAATTTAATAATTTTTATTTTGCTGTAAAATATGATCAGAATGCGTTTTCTATTCGAAATCAAAACATGGCTGTCTAAAATAATTTTTGCTATTTTAGAAGTTTAATGGCCTAATTTTGAAGACTATTACAAATAATGCAGCGTCCTATTAGGTTAGTTCCACGGTGGACTGAATACAGAAGAGGACGCGGCGTCAGTCGTACCGCTACTTTGGTTTTGCCGATTTTGGTCGTGTCAAGGAGGCCAAGCTTTTATCGCACATAAGCGGCAAAGAGTAATTTTTTTTGTAGATTTATACAGGAAATTGCGAATATTTGAAAAGCACAAATTGTAGGTTGAGAATTATCAAAGCAAGTATTTTCATTTGTTATATTAGTATTTTATTGCACAAGATTTTCTAATATTATAACTCTTAAAGCGCTATAGCTAGCAAAAATTTTAGATACTTTAAAAAAACTCGACCAACAGTGTATCAAAATATAATTGGGAATCGTCAAGTACTTCTATTGGAAAAGGGTTGCATTTCCGTCAAGATATTAAAATACAAATATGGTTTTTATTAAATAAATTGCGACTGTTAATTTGTATTGCAAAAAGTTCGTGCTTTATTTCAATACTATAAACATATATATTACATAAGTACACATTAAAATGTTGCTGCACTGTCGGAATGGACGAAATTCCGAGCAGGCTAGACGCTGGCTCTCGTACTGAGCAGGCGGTCTGAAAGTACGAGTTCCAAGTCCACACTGCTGTGGCGGTTAAAAAGGGCTGGTTTCTAAGACGCACCTTCATTTCTCTTAGTGCTAGTTCAATTCGGTCTTTGCTTTAGATGTTCGTCAGACTGTCTTAACGGACTAGATAGAGAGTAGTTCTGCTTGGTATAATGAAAGGACAGTTGGACTAGTTTCCAACTCGCGCCTTCGCCTCTAATATTGCTGTTCCCGTTCGGTCAGAATTTGCGATGGTCAGCAGGCTATCTGGAAGGACTAGATCCTGAGTGGATTCGTACGGTCGGATGGAAAGGACTCGTTTCCACTCCAATCCTTTCTAACTTATAGGTAGTTTTCGACAGTGATCCAAATAGTATTCTCTTGAAACTGATAATATAATCACAATTTCTAATTTGCGGTGGTAGTTCGTTAAAACACTTTAATCATCTCTAGTTTGTGTGCATCCTACCGCTTATTCAAAATAAATCGCATAGCTCTGTTTTGTATTTTCTGTAATTTATCAATAGGTGTGTTGTTTGCCATGAGCAATATCGTTGGGCAATCTATGAAGTGGGGTTCTATTATAGACCTATACATTAAGGTACTTACATGATCTTTTCGTGAGACCACTTTTTTTAGGAATTTTATTAACTGCATATTCAATAAGCGCGTCGAATTTAAGTTTATTATCAATGTGTAAACCTTAGTACTTATTTATTTTTACTTCATCACTGTTTTCATCTCTGATTTTTTAAGCTAGTTAACTAAGATAACATTAACTGTTTCACATTCAATTTAAGTTTGTTTAACCAAAACCACCGATATAAAGAGTCAAGATGGTTTTGAATTTTAGTTATGCCATTTAGTTAATTTCTGTCACTAATAGTTAAAAGAGTGTCTTCAAATAGTCTGATTTTAAAATGTTTCAGTTCCGTATGTATATGCCATTAATGTAAATGTTACAAAGTATTGGAGCTAAAACCGATCGCTGAGGTAAGCCAATATTGACAGCTGACTTTTTTTACATAGTTGACTCGATCACCCTTTGTTGTTTACGATCTGAAAGATAGTTTCGCAACCATTCTAGCCCAGTGTTTTCTATACCAATATTTTCAAGTTTTTTTTCAACAATATTGTCCTGTCAATAGTCTCATAGGCTCTTTTGAGGTCAATAAATACTGCTAAGACATTCCTCTTGGAGTTAAAGTCTTCCGTCCACTGTAGTAGAACAACGTTAAATGCAGTCTCAAGTGAATGCTTAGCTCTAAACCCTGATTGCTCTTTTATAAGTAAATGGGAGTATTCAATATGATTTATCAATTGGTTTTTTGCCACCGTTTCAAGAAATTTTTTCAAATTGAAAAGGGTATTAATTGGCCTAAACTCCTCAGCCCAAATTCCCAGACCCTTATTTATTAATATCGCTTAGAAGTGACCCATGTATTCGACCGAATCTTTAATGACACCCTCTCGGATAGTTAGTTATTTTCACAAGTTTTTCGCTTAAATTTCTTAACAATTTGTCTGAATCTTCTGTAGTAATTTCTAGAATTTAAATGTAGCATTGGGCATAGCCAGCCGCATCGAGTCATATTTAATGTATTCTATATTACTATTAATCTCAAGAATACTGTCTACAAAAAATGTATTTAAATTTTCGGCAATTTCACTACTGCTTTTGTATATCCTACCATTTATTATTGCTTCTGTAATTTTTCCCTTGTTGTCTGCATTATTTACTAATCTTTTTAAATTATTTCCACATTACCGACTATCCCCTCTATTTTCTTCAACTTTGCATTCAAGGTACCGTATTTTTTTAAATTAATTAATTTTCCTATATATATTTTTTTAACTACGTTGTATTATGTCCAGTCTCTTGTCGCAACCATGTAATTTGGACTTTATTTTATTAGTTTCTACTAACTCTAAAAATCATGCTAGGGCAAAATTTTAAACATATTTTTAACTGAACTCTTACTAGAACTCTTACATATTTACACTTTCTACAATTTGCGATGGTTGCCCACTAAAACAAAATATAAGTCGGAATAACGAAATACTTAATCATACACATACAAAAATAACATCAACACTCACACATACAAACTTATTTGTAGAAGAGGGAAGCTGCAGCAGAGGAGTTACCATTTTTTCATACCACGCGACGAACAATACACAAAAGTTCAAGCAGATACAACTAGATATTAATGTCGAAAAAAAAACTTAAATAGACTTTTGAAGGAAAGTGTTGAGATCGAACGTAACTATTGACTTCATCCAACTACCAGAGTTTTTCAACAGTTAACAGCCTGAGTAGCATTAAATTTGTCTATTATTAAGTTTTTTTTTTTTTTGCTTGTTTCTCCAACTCATTTAACATAATAATACCCCTCATACATAATTGTAAGTATTATTTATGAATGAGCAAATGCTAAGAGATCGTAAAATTTTCTACATTCAAACACGCGCGCATATACATACACACACACACATAGACGCATACGTTCTCGAGTATTTGCATAGAGCTTCGCATGGAGTTGGCTATTTTGGGTACCATGATGAACTAAATTTGTTGGAAAATTTCATTAAATTTGCCGCTATTCAAGGATTCCTTAAGTTATTAGTGTTTATTATGTTTACGTTTTTATTCAGCTCATAAATTTTGTTGAATTTAATGTAAGGGCAGCAAACCTACATTAGGATATACAGGAATGCAATGACTTAAAGGGTTTGGAAAGTTTATTCAACCGAAAATTAGCTTTAACTTACATATATAAAGTAGAAAATATTATAACATGATACCACTTTAATTCCGACACAAAAAATGTACTAAGTTTTTTACTGAGATGAAATTGGACGCAGCAGTATCCTGGTACTCAGTGAGATTTGTGAGAGTTCGAAGGCTCTTTCTGCTTAAGTTAAGGAATTTATTTGGCACACCTCTTGATAGGAGAATAAGTCATTTTCAACCCTATGAGAACCCAGCCTAATGAGGTCGTGGTTTTTGCCCCGAGGGCGTTGAGAATATTGATGCACTCAGTCACAAGTTTTAAGGTAATTATGTGAGACTTTAAAGCTTTTAATGCAGCTTGACGGCCCGGCATAATGCAGATTACTTTCGAGTTTTTATAATTCGGCTCACTTGTATCAGCCGCAGTTCACTCGTCTTCAAATTTTCATACACATTTATACCAAGCCTGTGCATTGAGTTTGATGTATGTGATGTATGAATAGCGACCATCTTCGAACTTCGCTAGGACCTGTTATGCTCCCGATTTTTAAATCAGAAGTGACCAAATAACCATCTGTAGGGATGTAGAACTAGGTTGCCGTCTGGTGGTCAGCGCTGCGCCTGACTTTGTCCCGCCCCAAGATTCAACAGATTCAACGGATTCCATGCTTGTAACGAGATCTCTATCCTCTTACTTACTCACTTAATTGGCGCTATAATCGCTTGAGCGATTATCTACAATTTGTGGTGTCTGTCATGTTGTTGTAGCACAAAGTGAGGGGTCTACAGTCTTACGCTGACTCCAAACGGCGAAAGTTTTTTCATGGCAGAAATACACTTGGGGGCTTGTCATTGCCTGCCGAGGGGTGACCACTATTATAAAAAACTGTTTGCTATAATTTTACTCACTAATAATTTTAGCACTACCCTCTAGACCAACGAAATCTCTGGAATTTATTTTAACCTTGCCCATGTGGATATATATAACAAATTTCTGGCCGACTTAAGTCAATCCAGCTGTGGAAAGAGCTAAGATTCGGTCATGCAAAGGTCGTAGAAGATCTTCCGAATATTCTATGGAAGCTAGATTACACTACTTCTCTACTCAGCATGGACAATAAACTCTCCATAAGAATGAATCCCAGAGAGGATGCTCTGTGCTACGTAAAACGCACTCTTTGGTTCCCCTTCTAAACGAAGGAAGGAAGGAAATTCAAGGGTCTCGCCAGCGGTAACAAAACTGGCTTTGACACCTAGGTGTTCTTCTGTTGTCTTACACGGGGCAGACGATCCAATCTAACCTAAACTAATGCAGGCAAGGTGCTCTCTTTCCATTAGAACAGGAACGCACTCCAACGCATTGAATAAATTTGTAAAACATTCTTCATTGCTCTACTGAATTCAATTGACTGTTCGGTGTGGTAAGGAGTTTATCCATAACTAAGGTTCACAAATAAGACATCTTGTATTGGCCCAAGACCCCAAATATGGCAATAAACGCCTTTCCTTTAGGTTGACTTCCCTGATAGGAACTAACTCTTATTGGTAGATAAGATGAAAAAAATTGCTCCGGCTTATCTGCCTACTGGCAAAACATAACCTTGACCTCCGTCCACTTCCAGAAATATACTCAAGCAGGAGCAAAGCTTTATGGTTTGTCCAACTCTTTAACGATTTTCAGCATCAGGTCATAGAATGTATGTAAATATTTGCACTGTTGTATATTATGCATATTCCGATAGGTGGCATTTGAGGTAAGAAGTCTCTAAAATCCGTATATACAGTCCGATGCTATTCAAATTCGGAACACATATGTATTAGCCACATATGTAAATATAAATATTTTATGATGAAAATTATTATTTGACCTCGAGATATGTACAATAAATATTGTATTTAAATATTCGGCCACTAGGTGCCACTGAGGTCGAGATAACTCTAAAACATTATACTAGCGCCTCAAATTGATTCAGATTTCAGAACCATAACTTGTTTTTTTACATTTCAATTTTGAAAGAAAACTATGCGCATACATTTTAAATTGAAAGCGTAAATATGGCCGACGTTTTTTTAACGCAAAGAAAGTAGAGGGCATATAAAAAGCAACCAAATAAACTTTTAATGTCGCATCTTTATTTGTACCTTCCCTCCTCACCTCTCTCTCGCATATAAAATCTAACTTTAATTTAAAACTTGGCCGTGTAAAAGCAGTCTTACTCTTTGTATTGAGACAAGGATTTATTTTCTTATTTTAATAAATGAAAGCAGCGGTCAATCAAGATGGTCAACGCGCATAAGTAAAGATTTTTCAAAACTAATTTCCAATCGATTTGTCAAATTTTGCATTACTGATTTTAGAGAAAACTATAGGTCGCAAGAAATCATATTCATTGCTCCATTAGAAGCTCATATTCATTCTTTTTGGTTTATTTTTCTTTCAAAATAACTTTTTACCGCAGTTTATATACTCATTAGAGATGAGCGCGGGACACGGCATCCGCCGAAACCACATACCCACTCATATTTACGGTTTTATTAACCCACAAGTAGACGTTTTTGTTTGCAAGGTATTCATTAAAAATAATTTAGAGGTTGCAATTTTTTTCAAAGACAAGCCGGAAATATTTTCAAGTTGATGAAAGCAAAAGGCAAAAAGGTGTTGTTACCAAGGTGGCCAACGTAAAAAAATTAATTCAAATGTGGTTATAGAATTTAAACACTTGTACGCAAAGGTATTAAAACTTAGTTCAAATAACGGTTGTATATAGCAGCGCAATGGAATCAAGTGAGATATCGATATTTATACATATCATTATGTTCAGAGAATGAAAGGATAATTCGATTAAACCATGTGCGTCTTCCCGTCCGCCTATCCGTCCATCCAAGCACACGATAACTCTAGTGAAACCACCACACCTTCCATTAAACCCTGTATTTCACAAATCTACTATTAGACAATTCACAAGTTAGTGCTCAGTCGTATGTTATAATAGAGAGTTGTATAAAAGTAAGGACCTGGTGAACACGCCGCCTAAGTGTTATGTTGTATTTTCTTACGGCACACAATAAACAGGGTATACAGAGTTGTATTTGTGTTATTCTATGTTTGCATGTGAAACAAGAACAGTTCTGATACAACTGGTTTGGAAGAACACCAAATAATAGACCTTCTGAATTGTGCAAAACTTTGAGTAAGTTAGGAGTTTAATTAGCTTGTGTTTGACATTATCGATAACATTAGGAAATATTATATCGGCAAAGAGAAGTAGGAACCCAACTCCGAACTATACTCAGCCCACATATCTGCAACCATCTAAAGCGATCTTAGGGCCCATAAACTAAAATGTTTCGAAGAATTCCCGGGTTTATCAAAGAAAACCCAAAGAACTACGACGGTAATTCTCACAGAGCACTTGAATTGTCAATTAATCAAACTGGAAATTTACTCTGCATAGCAGGAAAGCAAACTCCAAGGCAAATACTAAGTTAGGTTAAAATGGCGGCGAAGAAACTCAACGCCAAATTAGCAGCTGAATGCCGTTTTGATACCATATACCCTCGGATTATTTCGTTTGAAACTAACTAGCGTGGCTGATAAGTTTTAGAATGTTCTTGAAGCTATGTTTGCACAAATCCTGCAGGGAATTATACTCAAACGCCCGCAGAGTAACCTTACGCTTCCTCATTTAAGCGGGACATTAGCACAGAACTCTCAACTCTGCAGATTCAGCAGTAATCATTGTAGGATATACCGAGTCTTCTGATGTGGGGTCCGATTGGTGAGTTTCCCGATAGAACTGCCACAAATCTAACGACGTTTGGCCTACCCTTCGCCAGAAGAATTGTTGTTCTCTTAGAGATATACTAGAAGAGTTCCTTGCTTTGATTCTAGGTGTGGGATATATTTCGCACATTTATTCAAATAATTGTTACAGAAGATGGCATTGGTTATTCAAATGACCAGACATGGTGTTTGATCTTCGAAACGCCACGCGAACTTTCAAAAGTTTTATTAATGGGATCTCTCATTGATCAACAACAACTTAAAGATCTGGGGGTACTGTTTCGATGTCTACCAGAATGCGGGCCTCTAATAAACGCCACGAAATCCGTCCTCCACTAGTGATTTAAAATATATTTCTGGGCAAGGAAATATCGTCGCAGAGTCAAAGTTTTTTCAGCGCCCATTACTACGCGCGAGTTAGAGCAAGGTAGCGCATGCTCTAAAAGCCGATCCGAAGCCGCGTGATCTGTTGGCTGGCGCTTCAACGCCATTATACTGCCAGAGAATTTTACTTGCCGATTATTTGGCGGCAGTAAATTGGCTCAAATTCTGTAAAATAATTATGCAATGAAAATGTGTCTGTAAAAATATCTAACTTTCACAAGGACAAATGTCGGTTGTCTAGTTTTTAATATGTACTACCTACCGAAAAAATTACATACCAAATAGAATAAGTTGTGATACAACCGATTTTGAATATTCTTTTAATTTTAATACATAGGAAATTTAAAACCTACAAATATTTTGTACAATTTTGATATTTTTTACATCAGGATTTTTACGTAATTGAAAGCCCGAAGGAACGAGTGTTTTCGGTGATAAGGGTCGCAATTTATTTAAACGCTCAAGAAACGAGTCAATATTGATATCATTTTGTTAAAAATCTGAAGTGTAAACGAGATTTTTCAATTACAAGGTGATAGTTTAATAAGCGATATCTGTTATCTATAGCTTTCCATTAAAAATTGTAGCACTTGTCAATTTTCATCTAATGATCTGAAAATAAAATATTTCAAGCACAAAGTTTAAGGTTTTAATCAGATGTTCAATATCCTCTTTATATTTCGAGAACATGTCTCCCAAAAGAGATTCACTTAAGAGATATATTTAAAAGCATGGAATGTGTCCTCCCTATAATAGTAACTAGAAATATAATCCTATCAGAATTTTAATCAGATCAATCAACATTTACTTGAGCTATACATTTTTGAGCACCTACTTCATGACTTCAAAAATTTAATACAAAAATCTCTTTTTTTATCATGAAAATCTTTAAGCGTTTTGTTCTATTACTGATTTGTGTTCTTCTTAGCCTCCTTAATTAAGAGATAATCGAATTTACACATTGTGATAACGCAAGCAATGAAAAATTATCTGGTCACCTTTGCAATTTTTGTTAGAGCTCTTAAATCAAAGCTAAGACTTCTGGAGGGCGCACTTACGCAAAAATTGGCAATGAAAACTTTGTGCCAAAAGTTAACAACAAACACAAGAATATTTTTGTAAGACAAAAGAAGAAAAACAGCAAAAAAAACAAAGAATGAAACGAACAAAAATGTTTCAAAGTGAAAATTAATTTTAAGTGCACATAATTCAAAAGATAAGGAGGAAGTGAAAAACTTAGTACTAATCAACCAAAGAAAAAATTACTAGCGTGCGCAAATTTGTTACGCAAAAACTGCAACAAAAGCAACAACCGAAAAATGCAACAATAACTAATCGAAAAGTGCAACAAACTCGAAACGACTGCGATCGATTGATCGTTAGCTGCAATTCTGAATACTCCATTAACTTGAAGAGCAGCCAGCAGCCAGCAGCCAAGAACCAACAACCAGCAACCAACAATCGGACCTCAGCAACTCAATCGCTAATGGCTGCTCCAATTTTTTGTCTCTCATTTTCTCATTTCCTCTGTTCTGATTTAGAGGATATCGTTTTTTGTTGTCGTAATTCACATTGCTGCTTATGCTTGCTTTGGTTTTTATCTTGATGTGCCCTTGAGGGTCAACATAATGAGATGCAATCTGTCAAAATTAAGCATCTTCAGTATGCGAGATGGAGTTGTAGCCAAAGTCAAAACAAAACTAAAGGTAATAGCTTTAAGAATAAAAAAATTAAAAAACAACAATAAAAACGCAGCATTGGCAACAACCAGCAGCAATTTATAGCTGAGTACAAAATTTCACAACTGCAACTAAGCCCAGGCAATTGGGAAGAATTGAGTGTGCAGTTTTCGGTCGGTCAGTCGGCTCTGTGCTGACTTAATGCTGACTTATTGGAGGCGTATTCTGCGTTGTTGCGACGCAATGCAATGCGTTGCTTTGCGAAAATTTACCCAACTCTGGCGGTTGGAATTTTGATTTTGTGAGTTTGTTGAACCTCACTGTCGCACTTTGCTGACCAAGAGAATTCTAAAAACGAGAGAAAAAATGTAAATTGTTAAGGCAAAAATGGAAAAAAAATTCAACAAATTCCTATTTATAAGAGATGGGAAACACTTTTTTTTTTGTTTTTTTTTTTTGTTAGTAAAGCAATTTCCCTTTGCACTTACCAATAGCATTTTTAATATGTGACTCTCACTTTTCGCCTGTATGCATGAGTGTGTGTGTGTGTGTTCTTTAATGAAAAAATGCTTGCATTTGCAAATGACTTTTACTCGACTTTCTATAGCGAGATTTGTAGTTGCAGTGAGCTAGTGTTTGCTTTGCAACCGATAGACATCAGTTGGAATGCAAATACCAAATGAAATAGAAAGCAAGCAATTTGGTGTCAATTAATCTCAAAGTGCGATAAGCCAAAGCAACAGATGATATTCTGTTTTTATATTTTTTTTTATATCTATTTGAAAAGAACGAATGCCATTAGTTAGAATTTGAGGCTTGCTTTTCTGTGGAAGCGACATTTTTTTTTAATACTTACTGACCTAGATTTGAACTAAAGGATTTTTAAAAGCTATTTTGTAATAGGGCGGCAGATCAGAATGGAAAAACCATAGATGTTTAAATAATTAGATATGTAAGTATGTGCATAAATATGGAAACCTAGCTCACCACGTGAAGATCTCTTATGGTATATTCTTTTCTCGAAATAAAGGGCCCGTTTTAATGTAGCCGACTAGCAAAAGAACGCTCTAGCTTGGATAAAATTTAATTTACTTGCAAAAGCAACCCTGTTAGCATCTTTCATGAAACATGACATTTGTTAGTGCTATTTATGAACGGAAAAAAGTTAAAAGTACTATGCAAATAAAAACGAATTATATCTTAAATTGAAATTTCCCTTGTATTTTCTCATTCACAACTGCGCAATTTTTTTCACTTCCCAACACTGCATCTCAGGTCGGATATCTTTATACCGAGTTGGCTCAACTCGCATATTTTTCCGTGTTAGTGTTGTTGCTTTACATGCATTTTGTTATCCTACCTAGTGTTCTTTTGCACCTAGGTTGCAAAGAAAAACGGGCCAATGTTGCCCTGTTTGTTTCTTTCACGCTTCTCGCAGAGTTGCGTATTATTTTCTCAAAATATTACCTTCTAGCCAAGCAAAAGTGCAACATGTTTTACTAATATAGATATTTTTAAGGATACTAGCTAATCTTATGCGAATTTTTCAAAATAATAATTTAAACATTTTTTCGAGAGAAAAAAATCTCATTAAATACATATATCCAGGATACAGTATCCTATTAATAAATGCAAGCAATATTTTAATATGGTAGCCAGGGCATGGCAACAAATTTAAAAAAAAAATTGGATATATATTCACAAAAGAAAAATATGTTATAAAAATATGTACAATGATTTTTTTTTACATAATAATAATAATAATAACACGGTACTAGAAAAAAAAAGCATACATGTAGTTTTTATGATATGTAGTAGTAGAGGTCTCAAAAATAATTTTGACATTAGCGAAATTTCAAATACACCGCCAAAATCTAAAGTTATGTAGGCATATTATTTGAAACTCATTCGAATTTAGAGACCCGAACGTCTTCCATCTGAGTTTACGATTTATTTTTTGTATGAGACCACGCCCTAATTTCAACATGTTTTTAAACTTAACGCAAAAGTAGCCAATGGAAAATTTCAAATCGATCGGATACTTCTATTTTACCCCGCGCTTTCCACTATACTACTGCGCGCTGGTATTAACTTTTTCTAGTTTTAGCTTGTAGGTATCGAATTCAGTTAATTCCATACTTTTTGGGGTTAATTTTTGAAATAACTTCTGAGCAAAAAAAAAAACAAAGTATAGAAAAAATATTGCATATACGAGTATGTACGTGTTATCAATAAAAAAAATTATTGGGAATTTTATACACACAATTTTTGGGAAGCTTAGAGAAAAATTGGATTTTTTTGACTAGCTAGACACCGTATCAAATAGAAACACCGGTGGCAAGCCCTGATGATGCCCTGTAGAAACAAAAAACGAAGAACAAATAAAGTTGAACTTTGATTGAAGTGCTAAACATATTTTTTTAATTAGATGAGTACTAAAAGGCATGACTTTCCCGGACATTTCTTTTGAATCAGATTCCTAACCTGGAACAAGGTATATGGCAAAAAGAACAGATTTGTGTCCAACTGAAACTCAAAAACCAGGCACTTATTTTGCTCAGGTGTTTTACCCACTTGCTATTCACAGAATGTATCTGCCATTCATATTCGGCATTGGTTGAAAAAGCTTCCAGTTATTTAAACTGTTAAGGCCCTTTATTATTATCTATGCAAAATGTCAAAGGAAGCCATCCACTTGTTTAGTTTAATCCCAAAATAATAAATATGTAGCTGCATAAGTACTCGTTTTGTGTTTTGGATTTCTTATTTTGTTTTCTTTTGCAAATGCTGCCTAAATAAATAGGTAAAGTACACTTCAAAATATGTACGTCTGTTTGAAAAAAACATCAACATCCAGAGGCAACAATTCGAGTAAAATCTGCCTGATTTCCCAGTTTACCATTCCACTTAACCTACTGAGCTTACAAAACAATCCAATTTTAAATGGGAAAGGTTACAGCGGAGCTCTCTATTTTCAACTAGCTACATAGTTATGTAAAAGTATACATACATACAGACATCCATATGTACGCACTGCATTTTCAATACGCTACCTTTCTTTAGTCTATTCTAAGCCAATTTTTTCGACGATTCGCATTTCATTTCATTCAATTCAATTTAATTTCATTCTTGCCGGAAATTTCTACAACTGCACCTACATATTCAGATATTCTTGTTATGTACATTTGTATCTCTTTATTGTGATTCTATTGTGTTTGGCTTCAGCTAACTGAAAGCCAATGTATGCTAACTGCTTTCGCTGCCATCTGTCTCGTTCCGGCGGTTTTCGTAGCCATCTGAAGATAATCTACTGATGTGAATATAAATTCTATGCTAAAGTGGTAGGTCTGCGAATTAGTACGTTTCCCTTTAGTTTACTTTTGGTTTTCTTTTATTGTTATTGCATTTTGACAAAATCTACATATGTAGATAGGGGAACATACAATATATATTTACTCCGACACTTTTCTACGCTTACTAATCGGGTTAGAAGTTGAGTGGGTCGTGAAGCACATTTAGAATTTGCATCGGCTGGAGTTTTACAGCTTTCACAGATAGTTTCTGATTTTTCAAAATCATATATGTACCTAGTACTTATCATAACTATACGATGCACAGAATTAAAAAATTTAAGTTTAAAACCGCGAGCATTTAGAAATGCTTCCGCCTTTTTGCACTTCCTTTTGATTCGGCTGCGGAAAAATGTTTAATAAAAAAAGTAATGTTAAAACAAATTGAATTTTTAGAGCTTGAGGCCAGGTTTGTATTAGGAAATAATATCAAATTGAATTTTTATATTCCAAATTTTTTTTTTATATTACAAAAC
This sequence comes from Anomoia purmunda, assembly GCA_951828415.1. Classification (NCBI taxonomy): domain Eukaryota; kingdom Metazoa; phylum Arthropoda; class Insecta; order Diptera; family Tephritidae; genus Anomoia; species Anomoia purmunda. The sequence continues at coordinate 158,515,089 of OX639993.1, forward strand.
ATTTATGTTTTAAATTCTTTTATTTTTTCCTGGCTAGCAATCCCTACTGTGCGACAGAGACTTTTCAACCCCTACTAACATATACTTCTAATTACAAATTTTTTAATTTTTTCTTAATTTTTTATAAAAAATACCCTTTCTCCTGCACCAAGAATGGAAGAATTCAGCTTTGTGCAAAATGTAATAAAATGTATCAAATTTCCTTCAAAATTTCTAACTTTTTAATAAGAATTATTAAAAAAGTTTTGAGTATGCAAATAGCCTGTTAAATTTAATAATTAAAAAAAAAGAAAAAATATATAATTAATATATATAATTAAATTTTAGAATAATAAAAATGAAGTCTCAATTTGCTAAAAGTTCCCATGGATTATTTATAATTGTGTTTTTTTGCTGACACTGTTAGGCATTATCTTAAAAAAAAATTGTGCCTTCGTTGTATGGAGAAAAGAACCAACCCGGTCCGCAAAGAACTTAACAGAAATCAAAGCGTTTTCAAACTTGCATTTAATTATATTAAACTTGAATGGGCCATAAATATAAAACTGCTTACCCAAAAATTTCAGATACCATAACCGTTATAATTTTTGCAATAAAAATCATAATTCTATATAATTATCGTTATAAAAACTAAAAATCATATTATAAAGAATAAAAATCATATTATTTTTTATCCACGAATAACTAATATTTTTTATCAAAAATCTAAAAATAAAAATCTAAAAAATAAAAATCTTAATGTAGCGACTAAAAATTATCGTAAAAATATGGAAAAAAAGATAAAAAGTTTAATCAAATACCATATCAAACAGTGGCTCTGGCGCATGGGCCAGTGACACGTCTCCGCGAGCGCCAGTCAACAAAAAATGCTAAAACTTCCACAATAATAGAGCTTCCTACTTTTGGAGCAAAGCTTAATTTTTTTTGTCAGAAAATATTAACCTTAGTAATGAAAGAAATAGAAAAACTCTTTCCTTTTCTATTCAACATGAATGAATCGAAGACAATGTTGCAGAAATATTAAATATGGATAGTAATATGTAAATATAAGTACAATAATTTTGCTGATTCTAAATCTATCGTCACAATATATTTAGACCTTCCCTTTTCTGTACAAAACAGTTTTAAGTTTCATGAAATCTTCATAAATCTATGATTGGAGTCCAACAAAAAAAAAATCAGCATATTGGCAAACAAATGTTTTAAAATATAAATTATAGAAAACAAAATAAAATTAAATATTTTTCTTTGCCTAAAAATACTGAGGTTGTTTGAATCGTAACCCAATATAAGGATAGATATATTTATTGCATTAATAGGCAGATCGAAGCCGAAGCTGTACTATGTAAGCGAAATGGCAGTCACAGCAACCTACCCTAACCTAACCCAACCTGAGGTGAATATTTTTTGTGCTGCGAATGGATTAATTTATCATTAAATTTGACATTGAAATTGAAAATTCTTAACATTTGGCTGAGATTTAAAAATTTGCAGGGGAGCTTGATTAAAAATGTTAGCGAAAATTATAAATAAATTCAATAGCGGAAAAAAGTTTTCAATTATCCCCCAGGATGTTACTTCAAGATAATTTTACCACGCTCTGGTGGTAGTAGACTATTTCAAAAAGTTCAGCTTAATTTCCTATAAAATTAAAAATTCCATCAAGTTATATTTTTAGCACGCAGAGTTAAAAAGAAAATGCAAAGGAATAAATTCGACCTAACAAGTAATTTAATTGATTGGAACCTATCAGCAAATTTAAAAAAAAACAGTTTTTTAATTTTCAAATCTTGCACACGTAAGGTCAGTTCTTCAATGTTCCATTTTCCGATAACGACGAAACGCTTACAAGTTGGTTGGATCCGACAACGCCATTATCAATAGTTCCCAGTTTCGTTTGCAATTTGGTTTGTTGGAAAATCGCAACTTATTTGAGTTCGTCTGGATTTTCATAGTACCTTACAACAGTAAGGATATCCAACAGTAACAAGACAGCCATAAAATTTGTTTACCTTTCATAAAGATGAAATGGTATTATACTTTGGTCCGATGTTTGTAAGACCCGTACTCAAGTATACCAGAATGATCAGTACCACCAACAAATTCAATTTAGTCATATCCTTCTGTTCATTTGTCTGTTTGAACGTATACTTGTCCTTCAGGTTTAGAGATATCTCAACCTAAAATTATTCAATTTCGGGCATTAAATATATACGTTTTTCTTTTTATTTTTATAAAAATATGTGTGCCCAGACTTTGCGAGAGCGATAACTTATAAAGCCTCTTCAAATGACGATGACGGTATATTTTTTAGTTTTAACCCCTTATATTGTTGCTCATACATCATAATATTTTGAATACATAAAAGTCAATACATATGTATATAAATAAAAATGTAGTTGTTACAACTTGGCTCAAAAACTGATGAACGGATTTCAATCGAACATCGACAGTGTATTCCTTAGACTCGTAAAACGGGCATAGGCTATATTTTAACCCGCTAGCTGCCGCATGAGTGGAGATATTCAGAAAATTCACCTCTATGGTCCGTTATTGATTACATTAGAAAAGTATAGTGCTGGTGCAATAAAAAATACTTTTATGAAAAATTAAGGCGGCTGCCTTCGCCAAGAGTGTAGAGTGTGTTCGCTTTATTAGGTGGATCCCGTTTTCAAATCATGGCCGGGGCAAGTAACATCTAAAATTACAAAAAAAACTACCCCCGAGTGTATTTCTGTCATGAAAAAAACTTTTCAGAATATCAGTTACCGTTCAGAGTCGGCGTAGAACTGTAGGTTCCTCAATTTGTGTTACAACGCTAACACGCACACCACAAATTGTAGGAGAAGTTCGAACAAACATCAAGTTATGTGTTGTAAGGGCCAAAATTGCATTATTTTTATTTGGCTCATTTTTTTGTAACCGAGTTGCAAAAGAACACTAGGTAGGATAACAAATTGCATGTAAAGCAACAACACTAACTCGGAAAAATGTGCAACTTGAGCCAACTCGGTTAAATGATATCCGACCTGAGATATAGTGTTGGGAACTGAAAAAACTGCGCTATTGTGAATGAGCCGGAAGGAAATACATAGGAAATTTAGATTTAAGACCTAATTCCTTTTTATTTGCATAGCATTTGTAAATATATAACTACATAAAACTAAACATTTCCGGAGCAACTATTTTCCGTTCCTTAATAGCACGAAACAAACCGTTGCTTTTTCAAATAAAGGAAATTTTATCCGCGTTCGTTTGCAGCTCGGTTACATTAAAACGGACCCATTATTATTATTAGCTCTAGTAATATATGTAACTTTTATTGTATAAAATAAAAATCAGTATGCGACTCTTCAATCGCTAATGTAGCTGATAGTATTGACGAGAAACTAAGCGATTTGATTTGCCATCGTCCGAAGAAATTAAAGTCGAATTGCCATCATTCGCACCGTAGGTTTTGTCCATGTAATGTCATGTTATCTAATCTCTGTCTCTAAGAAAATATTCCCTATATAGATACATATGGAGGTACATTTATTTATGCTTTTGAATTACATATTTAGTCTGACTTTTTGTACACATTTAAGTGCCGCATCGATTTGCTTTTTATATTATTTTCATACGCCTCATACGCCACGGCGCACTTTTCACATGAGCCATCATAGCCTGAGATTTTGCCGAGCCATCGATAAAAAGCCAACTACCCCCTTGGCGCAAGTGATTTCAAGCTTCATTCATTTTATTGTTTCGCATGTTATCTGTTGTTTTGTGAATTGTTTGGTTTGCATTATCTGCGAATTGTGTACATTTTCATTTTTTTTTTTTAAATGAGCTCCAAAATACTTACATAGATAAGCGAACAGTCCAATGCACGTAAGAAAAAGGCGGCCAAAATAAAGTAAGGAAGACAGACATTGTACTTGAGCTTTTTTTTTATTTTCTACCTCAATTAATTTCTACTATATTTATTTTACTTGTACGAGTACTATCCTTTGCATTATTTTCCATCTCATTATTATTTTGCACAAAAAAAAACAAAAATTGTGGTTGTAACCGAAAATGTATCGCAATAGGCAAACATAAAATCTTTTGTAAAGTTTATTAGTGACATAGGAAATGAGAGAGCATTTTTCATATGTATTATTAACAGTTATTATCTTTTGGCAATTCCAGTTATAATAAAAAATAAGCTTAAACATAAAAAGAAAAGAAATTGCCGTTCTTATTGTTATTACTGAATATAAGTATGTATTACATAAATATGTACATATGTAATGGTAAATGTGTGCATATGTGTCTGCATATTATCTGCGTAGTTTGCGCATATTTTTGGCAAACATTTAGATTTTTAGATAGGCTCTTTTATAACCGAAACATTTCTTCTCTGCTAGGTATGGCGACATAAGAGAGATGCCCTATTTTGATTCAATTTATTTTTTAGTTTTATATTTTTATTCAAACCATTACTGCAGATAACATTCCCTTGGCATTGTTTGTGGCCCTAGCTCATAATCATACCAATATAATGTAACTTTTTTATTTGAAGCCTTCTGCATTCGCTGCTCATTGTATAGACACAAATAATAAGCATTTCGCTTTTTTGTAGCAAGTTATTCTCTTTTGGAATTATAAAATTGTTAAGAGAAATCGTAATCTTTTACTATAGGCCATCTGTGATATGTATTGATATTCATTTTAAATCTATAAGTGTGGGAAGGCGCTCTAGATAAAGAAATCTCCACTACAATTTAAATTAGATCTACAAAAATTGGGTTAGTTTCACTGTGCGACAAACTTACCGCAACTCAAACCAGCCCAAACTTGGTTAATATTTTCTGAAAGTGTGCCAATTCAGTAATAAAACACGCCACGTTAGAAATAATAACCAATGAAAAATTCCAGCAAGTCTCGGATGAGATCTACCGTTTTTTTTGGCGACCACATGCAACTTTGATTTGAGGGCATGCGCCTAGAGTGTTTGGACCCTTAATGGGGATGATTCCACTGTCCGGCCAGTTGTTGCCCTTGTCGGAGTCAGGGCTGACATCCCTCCATCTATGAAAGGAAATGGACATGGCGAGGTACGAAAACCATTGGATGTGTAGGAATGCAAGTTCGGTGTTGAATTTGTGATGGGATGGAGATTCCATCGCCAAGTACTGTCGTTTACTCCGGTGGACGAGCGTCTCGCCACGATTCGCATCAAGACAAGGTGCTTCAACATCTCGATGATTTGTGTCCACGCCCCGACAGAAGAGAAGGACGATGTGATCAAGGATCAGTGCTATGAGCGCCTTGAAAGCACCTACGAGCGCTAGCCCCGTCACGATACCAAAATCGTCCTTGGCGACTTCAATGCAAGGAGGGGATCTTTGGTCACACTGTCGGAAAATTCAGTCTCCACGACAAAACCTCCGCTAACGGACTGAGGCTTGTCAACATTGCCGGGGCGCGAAACATGATAGTACGCAGCACTAGGCTTCAGCATGGAAAGATTTACCCAGCTACGTGGCTGTCTCTAGTTCGAATACTGCGAAACTAAATCGAGCATAATGCGATAGACCGAAGGCATATTTCCAGTGTATTAGACGTACCTACAGTCCGAGGTCCGAACATCGGCTCGGATCATTGGCTTGTCGCAGCCAAGGTGCATATACGCCTCTGCCGCGAAAACACAATAAAGTAGATGAATGGCGGAGACAGCCGACAGGAAAAGTGCCAGAAAATTTTACCAAAAGGCGGCAACCACGCTGAAAGCGAAAGCGTCGATGGGAAAGACATCCCATCACCCGACCTCGATGAAGTTCCAATGGCAATAACGCGGCTACGGAACAACAAAACAGCTGAAGCTGATGGGTTACCAGCTGAGCTATACAAACATGGTTGCGAAGAGCTGGTTAGGTGAAAACCAGCTCATTTCCAGAATATGGTTGAACGAATGCAAGCCCGCCGATCAGAATTTAAATGTCCTCTGCCCAATCCACCAAAAGAGAGCGATCTTGCGTTTCGCTCCAACTACCGCGGAATCAGCCTCCTTAACATTTCATACAAGTTTCTATCGAGCGTATTATGTGAAACTCTGAAGCCAACCATCAACGAACTGATTGGACCCTATCGTTGTGGCTATCGACCACGATATGCCAAATATTGGAAAAGACCCGTGAGAAGAAGTCGACTGTAAATTAGCTTTCGGCAGTTTTAATTTGGTATCCCTGCAAAACTAATACGGCTATAAAATAAAACAACGAGCAACACCCCCAGCTCAGTCAGAATTGGGAAGGATCTCATCGAGCAGTTTGATACCAAATCAGGTTCCAGGTAGATAATTCGAGCTACAAAATTAAACCGATCAGGCACCACTTTTTATGCAACTAAAGGTGTACGCCGATGACATCAACATTATTGCCCTTAACAACCGCACAGTTAGTTATGCCTTTTTCAAGCTGGACAGGTCAAAGCTAAGTGCCTCTTGCCATTAAATAAACAGTTAGCGCATTCGCGGGATGGCTCCTGCGTCACTTTTGATAGTTACGATTTTGAGAAAGTAAAGAGCTTTGTTTTTCTGGGAACCAGCATTAACACCTACAGTAATGTCAGCCTCAGTCAGTAAATTTCGGTGACTTTTAGAGTTACGCTCATACATATATTAAATAAAAGATATTTTCGAGGCAAGCTAATCCAAAAATTTTTCTCTTGCAAGCGTACTTAAAGTAGATATGAAGTTCTTCCAAAATTCTACAACGGTCTTAAAGAAAATTTCCAAAATCTGAAGACTTTCTAGATAGCACACATCCTTTTAACTACTTACAAATTATAATCTAAAATATTCTACAAGACACTAAACCGTTTATTCCGGTTGAAGTTCGACATTTAAGAAGGCATATTATCTGCATAAATGATAAAGCAAGAGAGCTAAAATATCGAGAAAACGGCTTTAGACAAACTGCTGAATGTCAAATTGTCTACACTTCCGCCTTCCGGTACAAGTTCATGACATTTTCAGCGGCGCTAAGTTCATTGCACAAATTAATTGTATACAAATATACAGCCATGCACACACACACACACAACCACAGTGTTGGCGAACCGAACAAACAAATATACTTTTCCGCCATTCATCTACTTTATTGTGTCAATAGGAAAAATTGCGCACAAACAAATTGTAAATGAATGAACGGGCGAACACACTGACTGGCATTCGCATTCGCATTCATTCATTCAAATGCGTACATATTGGCCATACACATAAAAATGTACACTCACTCACTTTACTAGCCAACATCGACCGGTTCGGTGTTCCACAGACAGAAGTTGCAGAAGTCATCGTATCTTAGTTTTGCATCTTTGATTGCTTTTCATTATGTGCTGCAAAAATTTGTGTAAACAGAAAAAAATGCAATTCGCAGTGGCGCATTCAGTAACCAAACAGCCGGCAGACGCGACAGACAAATGAAAACATAACATAACACATTCACAAACACATACACACATACATACATTACATACATACATACCTTTTAAGTGGATGCGCACAAAAGACAAATCGAAAGAGTTGAATGAAGTGAAAATATGAAAAAATGCAAAAATACAAAAATACAAAAAAAACACAAGCGACGACACCAACATAATCGGCATATACATACAAACATACTATAGGTATATAGGTATCCATTCAAAAAAAAAAAGAAGAAGAACTGATTTGACACAAAGACTTACAAATTTGCAATGCCAAACCGAGGGAAGATGAAATGGGCGCGAAAGAGTTACGGTAGACGCATTGGGTATTGACATTGATCTTTGCCGTGGGTTGGCGGTTGAATATCAAGGATAGCGACACTTCCGCCGTACAGTGGAAAAGCGCTGCCATAAATTCAAAAAAATAAATAAATTAAGGTAAGGCCAACAGACGTCAGCAATAAAAGCAACTGACGTGACTTCTGTATGGCAATAGTTGAAGGAAAGCTGAAGCTGTGTGTAACTACTTACTTAATGAGCTGAACGATCTCTGTTCAGTCGAAATTAGAGACCTGACGCGGTTCCTTAGGAGTACAAAGGGGTAATTTTAGGGGAACGGGCGACACTTAACAGCCTCGCCTGAACTAACCTAAGGTCAGATAGCTCAGTGCATAAGAAAAAGCTAAAGAGCCAATCTAAAGTTGTATTACATTTGGGGCAAAGCAGGGTATAATGCCAACAAGTAAGCACCCATCCAGCTTACGGTAAGAATTTTTTCTTTCGCTTTCCCCTCGTAACCCTACTAGCAAATCCATTAATAATAATAATAATAATTTATAGCTTGATGTTTGGCCGAACTTTTCCCACAATTTGTGGTGTTCGTCTTGATGTTGTAAGACAAATTGAGGGACCTCCAGTTTTACGCCGACTTCGAACGGCAAGAGATTTTTGTCAGAAGTTTTTTCAAGGCAGAAATCCGCTCGGAGGTTTGCCATTGTCTGCCGAGGGGCGATCCCTATTAGAAAAAACTTTTGCTTGCTACTTACCCCGGCCAGATATTGAAATTGAAATTGAACTACGGCGCCATTTTTCATTCAATATTCTTAATAAAATAATAAAATCATTGTTGATAAATTGTTGGCACACTATCGGGGTGGTTAATGTATGACATTTTGGCTCCATCTGTCACTTTCTGATGTGATGTACGTAGTGAGAGCTCGTTTTGATTCTGTCTTAGTTGCGTTGTATTTTGAAAGTAGAAGAAAAATGGGAAGAAATTCAGGCCATTTTGAGGAAAAAGGGTTAGACAAAATTTGATATTTCACAAAAATAATCTTAATTTTAGGATAATTGTAATGCGACAGTATAAAAATTAAAATACGTCTGGTGGGAGGCGACTGAGGTCAAATCCCGCCTGAAACAGGGACAGTATATTTGGCATTAGAGGCACTACTGGAGTTACCACCGATAGATATTTATTTGAAATGCTCTGCTGCTAAGAGTGTTCTAAGACTCGGGGCCTGTTAGACCCTGCGGACAACAGATAAGCGTCATGTTAATATCTCACTCCGGGTGAAACGCGAAAGATATGACTATCACAACTTGGTTCACTTCCCCAAGATAAGTAACTGGGAATCGACACGGTTTTAAACTCCGACCTAAAATGTGTCTCGAGAAACAAGGAAGTGGGCGAGTTTGCAAGAAGACCGGAGTTCACTTTGGACAGCACTCAATGAACGAAGATATTTTCCAAACCGAGTATCAAGATTTTAACGGGAATACTATCGGGTCACTTACCTATCATCCGCATGGCCACTAGTCTTGGGCCACTTCTTCGGAGACTTCGACAGTTTAGGTACTGTCGCACTAGAGGAGATGATGGGAAATATCGGGGTGCATATATGTATATAAACAATAATGTTTGTTCATATGTCTGCATGGATCATGGTCTGCATACTTGCCTGGCAAGTCTTTGGTAACGAATTCAAACTCAGTTCCTAAATAAAAACTGGCCTTGGAACGAAGGGACTTTGGAAGGTAGTATTTATACCACTCTTTCTTCGCAACAGAGTAGCCATGCTATTTTTCTGAAAAGGGACATCGTGCAGAGCACTTTTACTGAGCAAATTTATAGTCAATCACGACAAAGTTTTTTTGTATTTGCGCTTAAAGGTTAAGGGGATCCCAAGGGCTATTTGTATCCAAAAGTATAAAAATTTTAAGAGTTACAGCTTTCTTGGATACGTAAATTGTGTTCCTTATTAAAAGTTAAACATTTCATATCTAAACTTTACCATCTCTCTATCTTCCTAAATTATTTTAAATTTGGTACTAATATTTTCACTTAGCGTTGATACTTTTCGGGGAAATTTAACTAAAGTGACGGAAAAATCGCAGAAGATGGAATGGTAATGGGTCAATCTGTAGATATGAAATGTTGAGCTTTTTATAAGGAGAAAGATTTTTTAGGCATCGAAGCAGTAAGTTTGAAGTAAGTTTGCATATTTTTAATAGTAGAAATTCGTATGAAGTGATCCCACTGTGCGTAGGTTAAGTTGGCTAAATATATCCACTGAGGTTGACGCCATCACTCGATTAGCGAGATTGTGTTGAAATTAAAGTAACTGCAAATATGACCAGTCACTAAATTCTTCATTGCTACCAATACTATTCTTGACATAAAGATCGTCTTATTTTTAAATAAATTTTAAATCAGCGATTTTCTCATGAAATCGTAATTTTTTTGAAGGTAGTCGTACTAAAATTTTCAGTTAAAAAGTACATATGATTTATTTTAATTTTTTTTTTCGATCGATACTGTCGGAAGCTTCTCCACACATGCAATTATATACATATAACAAGTAAAGAAGAGTCTAAGTACGGATGCAACTCAATAAAACCTGATTATCTTTTTATGGAAGAGAAAATTGGATTCCGTGGTATCTTCGGTGTACATATATGAATAGCACTTGGGTATTTATGACCAAACTATGTATTTTTTTCGAAAAATTACTTATTAATTGACACCTCTTAGAGATTTTGGCCGAATTCAACAAATCGGAAATACCAAATGACATCAAGTGCTTCTCCACTTGGACCTTCCTCTACCACCACTAGCTGATACCGCGTTGAATACTTTCATGGCTGGAGCATTTTCGTCCATTCGCAAGACATGTTTCAGTCAACGAAGCCGCTACGTTACGCCAAATCTTGGAAAAGACCAGATCAAAATAATATACACACAACCTCTTTTGGTGACTTTGAATTCGTTATTGATAGCACGAGAAGAAGCCTATATTCCGCAATGCCTGAATTTGGAATCCCAAGAAAACTAGTAAGGCTATGTAAAATGACGTTGAGCCACACTTCTAGCTCTATCAGAATCGGGAATGACCTCTCTGAGCAGTTTGAAATCAAACGACGTTTCAGACAGGGTGGCTCTCTTTCGTGCGACTTCTTTAACCTTATGTTAGAAAAGATAATTCGAGCTGCATAATTGCAGAATTAAAGAGCGTGTAATTTCTGCTGTATGCTGATGATATCGAAATAGTCGCGCCGTAACTTCTGCCTTTTCCAAGCTGTATGAGGAAGCGAAGTTACTGAGTCTGGAGCTGACGAGGGCAAAACAAAGTACCAGCCGTCATCAAATAAACAGTCAGTCCATTCGCGTCTTGGCTCCCGCGTCGGTGTTGACAGTTACAATTTTGACAAAATAGAGGGCTTTGCTTACCTTGAACCAGCATTAATACCAACAATAATGTCAGCCTCGAAATTCGACGAAGAATCTCTCTTGCTAACAAGTGCTACTTTGGGCTGAGTAGGCAATTGCGACAAACTAAAACCACACTCTACAAGTCTGGCGCAGAAACATGGACCCTATTTCAAGCCAAGAATTTAGCCTTACTATAAAGATATAGGTTTGACATTACGTTTTAAAAATGATTTCGAGCAAGTGACCGCCGACTTCACATAACCCCACAAAAAATAGTCCAGCGGTGTTAAATCGTACGATCTTGGAGGCCATGCCACGGGCCTACGATGCGAGATAATGCGATCACCAAAAGTTTACTTCGACAAATTTATTACTTCATTGGATGGATGGCAAGTAGCGCCCTCTTGTTTGAACCAAAGGTCGTCCACATCAACATCCTCCAATTCAGACACAAAAAAGTCATTTATCATAGCTCCCCTTTGAATGTAACATTATGGTCAGATTTTTGAAGAACTGTGGACCAATGATTCCCTCTGCGACAATTTTGTTCATTAACGTAACATTTCAACCAAAAGTAAGTTACATCGCTGACAAAATTTTCTTGTGAAAATCTGTATCGGTGGCCACCTCGTTTTGGGTGCTTTCACCGAAGGTGCGATGCGCTTCCCCGAGTTGGATTTTGTAAGCCCGCAAAACAAGATCCTTCCGCAAAACCTTCCATCAAGTGGGTGGGCACAGCTCCAATTGTTGCGCGCACTGGCGGATGGACTCATTCGGATCTTCTTCGATACTCTGCTCCACAGCAGCAATAGCGTCTTCGGTGCACATTGTACGGCGTCTCTGAAACTAATCCATGATTGCTTGAATTACCGACTCTGCTGGGCGATTATGCCGATCGAATATTCGACGCTGCGCGCGAACCGAACCATTATGCTCGCTGGTGGTAGCAGACGAAGAGGAAGGCCTCCTCTACGTTGGAAAGACCAGTTGGAGAAGGACTTAGCTTCACTTAGTGTATCCAGTTGGTACCAATTAGCAAAACTAAGGAAGGACTGGCGTGCTTTACTAGAATCGCAACGCATAAAGACTAAAGAAACACGTAAATCCTGAAGCTTCTGTTCTTATGCACAAAACGCTGTCCCCGAGAAGGCTAAGAACCAAGCCGCATTACTTAGTGACTAGTATTATTAAATAAGTTTTCTATTAAATTTTTTTTTTGTTAGCAAAAGACTGGGTACAGAGTAACATGGGATGTAAACTATATCTAAGAATACAGCTAAAAAAAAAAACATCTTATTTTGAAGAACTTATTGAGCCATCCTCGTACTTAAAAATATCACCACCTCTCCTGCATACATATCAGAGATTTTGGTCTAGACTTTCAAAACGCCGTTTGAATTTGCCATACGGAATAGAGATTAGCATGAACGTTTCACACCTCCCCGCATACCCAGGGGTAGGTAGGTATGTGTTAAGTAATGTGCACTTCTCTTGTTCATTAATAGCAATTACACTTCGAGTTGCATAGTTAGCGCGCGCCAAGCCCAAGTAAAGTTTGTTTAAATAATCTCAAATGAAAAGTACTTGTGAAAGTAACTTCAGCCTAAACTTTCAACGATCTGCATATTATCATGAGCTCAGCAGTTATTTTAACAAATTCGCACCCAACGTGTACTATATACATATGTACATACATCGCTACAGAATATTTGCGCTGAATCCGGTATCCTTTTTCTATTGAAAACGGCAAGCAACCGTAGCTGGCATGCCACAGCTCATAGCCATGCGCCTGCTGCCTCGAGTCAACACACAGCTTTCGTGGCAATTTGTTAATAAATACTCAGTAAAACACACAAGCCACCAGCGGTGCATACCAACTTATGCAGGCACTTTGCAATTACTATGTACTGTTGTTGTACTTATTGTAATGTTATATTTCCTATAGTCATTATTTTTTGTTAGTGCGAGTGTAATGTTGCAGATGAATCAGAGATACGAACAAATGAGTTTGTTTGCAACAATGCTTAGGTTATTGTTGTTATCGCAACGTGTTGTTGTAGTTGCAACAATAAGCAATGGAACATCCGCATAGCAGGGCTAACTAGTCGTAGCTCTCAACACGGCGCATATGTTCCAACTCTCATTACTTCTAGCTATATAGATATAAATAAAGCTAGCTAGCTGCTGTGGCAGTTCCTCTAGCCTTTCCCGTTTGCCTACTCATCGCTCGGTAAGCGCATATTTTCATGGCGTTGCATTCATTTGAATTCAGTGGCTTCATTTGTGTACCACAACAGCGTCAAGCAAGCAACAACAATGAGACCCAAAAACAACACCCACCACCACCACCACCACCTTGTTGGCGCAAAAGGACTAGCAGCAAAAGCGTTGACTGTAGCGGTGGCAAAATTTTACACAAATTTCCAGTTAACAAATTGAATTCATTATTCTAAGCTGGCCCACGGCCAAAGTCGCCGCTAGCAAAGGAGGCTTAGTTGGTCAAAGTCTGGCGCTGTTACGCAAGCTCGCTTTCTAATTCCATCGGCAAACTACACGCAGAAAAAAGTATTTACTTAAAACAAGTAATCAATATCCTTATTTTAGAGTTACTGCTTTTTTACTTCATAATTGGAAAATTACAACAATATAAGAACTTTTCCCTTAATTCTGGTTCATGCTGAAAACATTGTGGCATTAATTTGAGGTAGTAAATTTACTTAATATTAGTCATAATTTCTTTAAATAATTTTGAATTTTACCAGTGCTTTTAAACTAAAACAAGCGTTAGTTGCGGCATTCACACTTTGACAGAAAAAAGAAAAACTAAAAATGGCATTGAAACTTTTCAACATAAAATATATCAGTAGTGCGATTCACTAACTTTAAAAGGTCCGACAATCGCATTTTTGTATAATTTATAGAGCTTGTGGCCAGGTTTGTATTAGGAATAATATGAGAAAGCAACAATTTTTCAAAGTGGTAGATGTGATAGCTGCATTTATCGTCGACAATATTTGTCGTTTGCAGGAACGATTGTGCGATTCATGCCTCCTGGTATTTATTCAAAGTACTAAAAAGTGGCATCATGGTCAAACTAAATGTCAAAATGGGCGAAAAATACAAAAAGGGATGGGTTTTTACTATACATATTTAGGTTTTATATTCAGCCAAGTGTGGAGTTGACCGATACAGCTTCTGAAACTCTGTTGCAATAAAATGAAAGGAATTGTCCACATCCCGGTGTAAACGTCGATCCACTTCGTCATTCAAACGATATTATGTAATATTCTTCTTTTAGTTCCAAATAAACAAATCACCTAACTTTAAACGTATCTTTTATTTAAGTTGGAATCACTAATTTTTCATTTCTCGATTGAGTTAACAACATCAACTTTGTTGTCGTTTAGCTTTCGATAATCGACCAGCTAACGACAATAGCTAATTCGGCGATAGCGAAAATTGTTAAAAAATGGCCGTTGAATAGCAACATCGTTAAAATTTTCGTTAAGATGAGTTAACCATGCGAATATCGTTAAAATAAGTTCGTGAATCGCTCTACAGATATCCTTAAATTAGATATTACTTAAAGCTAAGCATTTTTATTAAAACATATTGATGCCATTTTAAAACAATAAAAATTTAATATAAATTGGCAAAAATATAAATCAAATAAAAATTCAACTTATATATGGGATTTCTTCAAAATGGGGATGTTTTCATTTCAAGATAAGTAAAACAAAAACATTAATAAAAAAAAATCCTCCTGACAAGTTTTTATTTTCCCTGAGGACAAATAAAGTAGTACTGCAAATTTAGGAAATGTGTTTTATTCCCACTCGTTCAAATCGTTTACTCATTTTAACAGAACCATGTCGTTGGTGGCATTTCATGGAATTTTTTTCCTTAGAATCAGATCATTTTGCCTTGCGCCAAGAAATTTTTTTTTGAGTGTACACGTTGTATGTTTACTTGTATTTAGTTACCTCTTTCACCTAAGCTACCGCTACTTAGCGCGCACACACACAAACATACATACATACACAAGCGAATATTATTATGTTAATTAAATTAATTATTAATGAGCGCGCATCTTGGGGTTTGGTCTCGGTTTTAGTTACCAAATCTGATTACGGTATATTACTGAGGTTGTAGCATCTGTAGAGCTGGCGTTGGCAAAAATAACAATAACATACATACATACATTCACTGCAATGAAAAGCCAAACTAGTCCATAAACATTCAAGTTAAGACCAATACTACATTCACTGCGTTTCAGTGCCATCTGCCTTCGAACAGTTGAAATTAGTTCGAGTTGTGGCTGGGAAGCTAAGTGGACTTTCCGATATGTAAAAAAAAATATATAAAAGAAATGGAAATTATTAAGTTCATATTTTAAATTAATCATTCGGCCCGATTGCCAACTTCATGGGAACAAATCATTCCCACAAATTTACATGCAAAGCAAAAGCAAAATGGAAAAATTATACGCAAATTTAATGAAACATTCAAATATGGGAGCCAAACGGTTCATCTCGGCGAGGAGAAGGTTCACACTTATATTTTGGAAAGGTCACTTATTTGAAGCGCCGAATTATACACAAGTCATATGAAATATGAAAATATGCTCACCAAACTGTACGATTCGCTGAGGTGAGTATTTACATATAGCAAAAAAAAACTGGGAACTATAGTTTTTTCGAAGATTTCTTTTCTGTATCAACTCTTTGCACTCTTTGCACAGAGCTCGCGGCCCCTAACTGAGTATTTGAAGTGAATTCACATCGGTTATATTAGCCGGAAAATTAACTCAAACTAGTCGTCAGTTTGACGGTTAGTTTTGTATGGGTAATGGGTAGCAAATGACCACTTCTCTTCTTCGATTTTTTTTTTTGCATTTATAAAAATAAATTCTCAGAATTCTTTATTTTCTTGTAAAACACAATCTTTGCCCGTTGTGTTTCACAGTTAATATTGAACTCAAATTGTTTGCAGGGCAGTCATAGCCGTTTTGTATTTCATCGACTTTGGTGACTATTCACAGCTACAAAACAAATGTCAATTGTTTTTAGGAATAGCAGTGGAGAAAACAATTTCGAAGCAATGTTTGCTGTAGCTGGTTTCCAAACGGGTATCTTTTTCGATAACTATTCAGTGCTTGGTAAACAAACTGTTTGGTATTGAACGAAATGTACCGATTATGTACTTTCATTGTTTCATCCCTACAAGTAATTAATCGTCAGAAATGTTTTAGATTAGAATATCGGTACTTAAGAACTCCCGTGACTTGTTGCCCTTTTCAAACGATTAAAAAATTAATATCCTCGTTATTTCAGTGTCGAACAACATAGACTTTTTTATTTTCATTAAAAGCTTTTGAACAATTTTAATTACAAGCAGAAGCATTACAAAGACACAAAACTTATTTATTTATATTTTAATTTAATAAAGGTTTGAATTGTTTTCAATTTTTTTATTCAAGGCAAAATTTGCAATGTTTCTTGAGATTTTTTATTTCCATCTTTTCGGTCTGATATCATTTCACTTTTCAATTTCATAAACAATTGGCGTCCGAAAAAATAAATAGCCTCGCAAATACCAACAACTGAAAATCCAGTAACAATACTTAAAATGTTACCAATAAAACCTGTGGAAAAAAGTTGTAAAAAGAAATAGAAAAAATGTCGTCGTTAATTTATTTACAGGTGAAGGAAAGAACTTTTGTAATTGTAAAATGAGGTGTATTGCTAACTCTCGATTTATTTAAGATACCCAAACTACAAATTCACACACTCACTTAGTGATTCAGCAAGGGAGCCCTCGACTTCGCGTTTAAAAAGTTGAACTTTTGTTGTACCAAAAAACACGTATGTCAGTGTCAGATTCGACATATTAGATTCAGTTATTTCGCTGCAATGAAATCGAATAGCAAAACTCAGGGTAAGTTTTTTAAACTACTGCAATAAATGAGCTTAAGACAAGCTCCAAATTTCAAGCTAAATTTTTTTATTACTTACGAAAATGTGTTTACGTTATACATAGTTAACGGTAATGAGTTTTCGTTAATGGCATAACGGACCCAAGTACAAAGCGGCAAACATTGCGGGCAATATAGAGAATCCTCCATTTCACGTTCGAGTTCCGGGATCTGGGAGCGTTCGGAAATAACATTGGACCATTTGACTGTGGAGGAAATAGCGAGCGTATTTTGTAGATTATGTTTATATATATACATCTATATTTTTCAAATATTTTCAAATCATTTTTTTATAACTCACAATAATAGCGGTCCAAACATGTTGCATGCCTCAACGTACAGTAAACATAGCCCCGAGGCTGATTTAGCAAATATACGGGATGCGTAAAAATCACACAATCACACAACACCAATATGCTATGCATGCGACATTGTGTTATGCAATTATTGAAGCTATATTTTTTTCCAAATATACGAGGTAGCTCATCCGCAAAATAACACCGACGCTATGTAAACGAGAGAAAAGGAAATTAAGTGAAATGTGTGTAGTATGAGAGTAGAAGTCGAAAAGCATATAACCGAAAGTTTTGCAACAATTAGTGCCAATGTGTCTACAGGATTAAACTAATCCATTTTTTGGGTGCTACTTACCACCGATGGTGACATTAAACGCGCTTCGTTGACGGTTTGCATAACGGTCGGCACAATTGAAATGTAAGCTTGCACCCCTGCCGGTAGGTAGCGCTCCTTTACTGCACCACTCGAAACGTCTGCATAACTTCCATACGAATAAAAATATAACTGTAATGAAAAAAAAATTAAATCAACAAGAATCAATGGAATCATAGTAATAGCTAGAAAAGTTAAGGACACTTGCAAATTTTTATGTGCTTGCTTTGTATTGAATACACAACGCGTCTCGAGAGCGAGACTTAAGTAACACCCTTTTTTATTTATTGCATTGTTAGTTAGCCCTGGCCCCCCAAGTGGGACTTCTCTGACCGTTACTTTGGGTTGATATAGTCAACGACCTGGTGCTAAGTCTGGGGAGAGAGGGCTGCCAGGTTATTGCATACGCGTACGACCTGGCGCTCATCGTCGGAGGGAGGTTTCTAGATGCCTTGTATGAACTCATATAAGGAATCTAAGTACGGTTCAAAAGCGGTCTCGGACTTGCGGACTAACTATAAACCCTGGAAAATGCTACCTCGTTCTTTTCAACAGGAAGTACGAAATTTCTAGCGTCTCCCTGCCTTCGCTGGAGGGGTAATATTGAGGAAAGGTCAAAGAAGGCCCTGTTATAGAGGGG
Source organism: Anomoia purmunda (assembly GCA_951828415.1). NCBI lineage: Eukaryota > Metazoa > Arthropoda > Insecta > Diptera > Tephritidae > Anomoia > Anomoia purmunda. The sequence continues at coordinate 158,533,539 of OX639993.1, forward strand.
CCATCGGCAAGCGCTGGGTTTCTCGCCTAAAGTTGTTATATGAGCTGGGAGTAAAACCATTACTCCTGTATGGGATTCTTGTCTGGTGGGGTTCCCTAGATAAGACTGTGGTAGTCGCCAAGCTGGGAAGGGTGTAAATATTGCCTCTCATTGGAATTAGTGGGACCCTTCGGACAACACCCACGTTGCGCTAAACGTCATGTTGAATAAACCTATAGTAGATATTTTGGGAAAAAACCTGGCAGCCCAGGCCGCCGTCAGGCTGTAGGATATTGGACACAAATTTAACTCGAAATTTGGACATTCGAGGACTTTCCAAGGTTTCTAGTTTATTCCGGCCACAATGGACCATTGCGTGCTCACTATGGCTACGAGGGTTACTTTGAAATTGCCATTCCTTCTAGAGAGGAGTGGGAGGGGTGCGATCTGGGTAACCAAGGACTGTTGAACATGTTTACGGATAGATCGAATCTTGATGGGAGGGTTTGAAGGTAAAGTATACTGCCGAGAACTATGGGAAAAATTAGGCTATCAGAACACTGTAGCGTCGTTCTGGTGGAGGTGGCCACCATAAAGGAAGAGGCCTCTGTATTAGAAGTGAATATTGACTCTGATAGCCAAGCGACAATCATAAATATGAACTCAATAATAATAAGATCGAAAGTAGTTAAGGATTGTCGGACTTCTCTTTCAAGAGCTTTCTCTAACAAATGAGTTTGGATACTTGGGCATAAGGATATCATAGGGAATTATGAAGCGTTTAAGTTAGCCAGGCAAGGCACACTGAATAAGGACTTCTTAAGCGAGGAACTTTTCGGGCTTCCTCTGACCACCTATCAGCTACTTCTGAACGAGTAGACTCTCGATCAGCTTGGAAAATGCTGGGCAGCTATTAGAACATGCAGGGTCACGAGGTTCTTTTGGTCAAAAGTAGACCGAAGAAGGTCACGGGAGCTTCTACGGTAATCAAGCCCCAGCCTTCTTTGCCGGGTGCTGACAGGGCACTGTCGAATGGGAATTCATGCGGTGCGCCTAATTATCGGGGAGGTATGGAGGGTGAGGAGGTGAAATCATCTCAGCAATTTTTCCTCAACTGCTCTGCCTTCGCGAAACTGAGATTTAAGTATCTGGGATGGCAACTTATCCACTCTCCGGCGGACATATCGAGAATAAGGAATAGCCAGCTCCGTAGCTTCATTGTAAGCACGCAGCGCTTTTCAAAACAAATAATCGGTTATATTTGTACTGTGGTATCAGAATGGATTCCAGAGGGTCTATGTAAGCTCCTAGAAGCAGCCATTCTAACTTAACCTAACTCTCAATGGAGAGATTAAATTTCATGTTAAAAAGGAAACACGCCATTACAAATTTAAAAAGAAAAGATGTCATAGATGCTTCTGAATAGGTTCAGGATTCCGCACCTTGATAAACAATGGCAAAAAGAGAGGTCGGCTATTTCATCGAAGATGATGGAACTCTGGAAGCGACCTCTACTCGTGTTACCCAGTAACGGTAGTGATCGAAAAAAATTACCAAAAAGTCAAAAAATGAGTGCTAGCCGATCGAAGAATTAAATTGTGTCAATTAGCAAAAGAACGAATTGATCATTGTGTACCGGGAATGCTCACAACGCTCGATAAGCAGCGAATAATAAAAATCAGGGATCGAAAATAATTATTATTTTAAATCAAAAACAAATACCATAAACTTCCAAATACCGGAGAATAGTTTTGAATATACACATGTATACATACATTTTTTCCGAAGCTGCATGAATCTGTTACGATTTTAAAATATTCGAGCGATATCTCTAAAAATTATATTTAATTATTACCTTTAGTTTTTTGATTAATCGCTCAGAAAAAATAATCATACATTGAGTTATCAACAATAAAATTAGTTTTCCGAGTGTTAGTACTTTGCTCTGAAGTAAAGACTTGTTTTCCGTTATTTTTTTATCAAAAATAATCATAATAAAAAGAAGTTAGAACTGAAAAAATTAAGATCATTTTTGATGAAAAAAATAAAACAAACAAAAAGCAATTTTTATTTTTGTTAAGCAAATTTTTATTTCTCAATAAATGAAATGATACGCAGATGTTTTTACTCGACAAAATTTTAAATTTTTGCAGTCTATTCGCAAAATTCTTAAGAACGGAAGGATCCTACAATACGCTTATCTTTAAGGCTACGTAGGATATTCTTTTTATGAGGAAAAAAAATATTTTACTTAACATTTATTATTTTTTTTGGTCGATTATATTTACATATATAAAAAACAATTTTTTTAACTTAAGGCCAGTTTTTCATTTTGAAGGGTGCTATTTCGGATATCACCAGGAAGATGAAAAAACAACAACACGGCATAGCTTAATGCAGAGGGTAGTATGATCGCCATGCTTGGCGAAGTCTCGGATTCGAGTCCAGCCTTTTGTAAAGTTAAGTCCATGGGCACAGGTCTTCACGTTAATGTGTTTTAAATTTAAACTAAATTTACAGCTCTCTAAACAGTGTACTGAAAAAGCAAAAGAGCCTAAGAAAATGTTCCCTTATTTCGACATAATTTATTCTTCAAATTCCGAAAGTTTCTCCCGATTGGTAAAGGTTTCTTCAAAATGAATGAAAATTTGCAAAAAACGAAAATGTTTTCTACAAAAAAGCTAATTTTCTTAACTTCATTTTCCTCTTCTCCCTTTTTTATAGCTGTTTTTCTTCAATTCAAATATTTCTTCTTTTTTTTTGCGAGTGTGGTATGCTTTCTGAAGCCCTACGGTTAACTCACTTCTTCTAAAGCTTGCTATAAGAGGCTGCCAAGCCACAGCTTATGCGATAACATTCACTCATAGCAAAGAGAAATCATCTTCAGGTTCTGATCGATCTCTTAAACGTTGCATCCTGTCTCATGACATGATGGTAAAAGAAATTGGCCTTAGTACCATCAACCCCACAGCCACAAACTCGCAAGTAATCAGCTGTGGTATTTGATATCCTAAAAGGTCGGCAGGCGCGCTAGCAGAGGAAGGTGCCAAGTTGCTTTATATTCCATAAACTCTATCCTAGTGCAGACACAGCTTTAGTTCGGCTTGTATTGTACTAACGGATTGCATTAATTGAATCCAGATGCAGAATGCCAACGCAGTTTGGCCTAGAGACGACGTCAGAAGATCAAAACCTCTACTCTATGTGGGCCGTTCTTTTAATGGTTGTTTTTACGGGTCATTGGATAAAAGCGTTGCACGACAGGTGAATTGGATACTCTTTAATAATTTTTTTGATAGCTAAAGGAACAAGAAAAAGGTGGGATGTGTCGAGCAAAATCTCTCTTATGAGAAATCAATCAAATCCATTATAATGATTCTGTATGGCCTAGGTTTGTCCGATCTGCCTTCGGCAAAGACTGCCAGCCACTGCACCCTAACCAGTTTCCTCCACTTCAAAAAACTGTTCTGAGAAAAATTTGTAATTCTTTGCTAAAATTGCACCATATATTTTTTGTCTAAAAGCAAGCACGTTTTACTTTAAAAGTCTCTAGGTCCAAAATAGTTACACCACTTACCGCGAAACCAGCAGAGGCCGATGTCCTAGTAAACTCGTCGCTATTTGAAGCATTTAACAAAAGAACCAAACCCTTGGTCTCCTGACAAAAACTGCGCTTAGCAGGGCGGGACTTTGCATATCTGAAAATGAATAGAATGAAACACAATTGTTGGCATATAAATTTTGGTTGATAGCACTGTACAACAAAAGAATTAATCTAGAAGGACATTTGTAAAAATAGGTTTATTGTGCAACACCCAAAACAACAACACTCCGAAACATTTGCAGCGATTGGCTCGAACAATAGAGTTATTAACAATTAATTAAGTTTTTCCCAATGCGATTTCTACAGCACTTATTATTTGATCGATTTGTGAAACAGTGTAGTTTTTTTCTTTGGTTTGTTAATGAGACCCACGTTATAAATGCAGTTTTGAAAATCACCGACACTTTTGCATTTGAAAAAAAAAACGATAATACCGAAATCGAAATACATATTATGTAAAATATGCAATATCGTCAGGAGAAAAAATATCGAAACTAAAATGGATTTTTAGTTATTTCAAACTAGCATTTTGTTACTAAAGCTCTAAAAGCATGAAATTTATCTAAAAATTAGAATTAAAATATTTGAAATTTTTAAAAATAATTTTGGAACTCTCCATTTAGAATTTGTGAAAGTTTTTTGTTAAATATATGGTTTATGTTGTAGTAAAATTCATATTTTAAAATATAAAATATATATAGAGAGAAATAACAAAAATTGTTGGTAAAAGGCTGCTTTGGAGTACCCTTGATACTTTGATCACTTTACCTTTAGCAATTTACTTACACACCATCAGCATTAAATGTGCAGCAAAATCCATTAGCAGTCAAAGTTTCTTTAAATTCCGTTAGGCAATCAAAATCCTCCCCAGCCAAGCGACATCGTACCAATATATCCTTGCAAGCTGGAGTTAGCTACAAATTAATTTTTTTTTTTTTGATTTAATATAACATTATCCAAATCAAAACTAGCTTTACTAAAATTTACATTTTTCTATATGGAAAAATAGTTTTTATTTTAGTAAATCCTATGCAAAACTGCGACACTTAGAAATTACTACCAAAAAAAAAACTATAAGGCTTTGAATTCAAATTTGTTATATTGACAAAGCTTTGGGGTTTAAATATACATAATTAAAATTTTAAAGTATTAATTGTTATTTGGTCCATATGGAAGTGATTGAACTTTTCGTCGCACACGCGCTTTTGTCTTTTGCACGACTGCATCCTCGACTCTACGCGATGCCCACAACCACTTTGTTCTAAATTCTCCAATCCAACATCTTTTACCAGTTTACCTGTCTTCTTCAATACTCCTTTCACGATTGGCCAATATTCCTCAATCGATGTAATTTGCATTATACCACTGCAATCTGTCCTTGGCATAGTGGCAGCTTGCCAGCTCCGGCCAGTCTGCTACCATGACTCTTAATAATCACTCTGTCATTTAACACTTTTTGAGGCATTCATCTCGATAAACTTGGGCGGTCATGGTTCCGGCTGTGATAAAAGGGCTGGGACCACAGAAACAAATGGCTTGCCAAACAATGTTTGTTTTAGGAATTTGGACTTCATTTGTTTATGAAAATCTTGACCAGCAATATATTTCGGCTGCAGGATTATGCTATAAGTTTGGCTTTGCGCCTCGATCTGGCGCTGTTTGAGCTTTGAACCATCTCAATAAAGCTTGTCGCTTCACTTTTTATTAAAAGGACTGCGATTTGCGAAGTTTTTGCAGCGGTATGCGACGAAACCTTCGGATTTTAGGAAAACGCTCTGAGAACCTTCCGAGCAATGATGTGATCGCTTTGTGCATGCTCACTTCCGCTTTCGAGTAACTGCCAGTCCCTTACTCTCCTTTCCTTTATTATTTTATTTTTTATAAACTCATGCAAACTAATTTGTCTTGCTGCTATCTCGGTTGCCATTTTTAACAAAACTATAGATCAAATTCAAATAAAATTTCTCATGCGTGAAGGTAAGATCATTGTCTACTGATAGCGTCTAAATTTCAAAATATTTAAATAATTTTGGGTTTATTATTATTATAGTTTTCCAAAGTGTCGCAATTTTGGGGTGTTCACCTTTTATTATAACTTTGTTTACATAGTCGAATCGAGAGAAATCTTTAAACAAAATGCTGCAAATTAAATGAGAAATTAACCAAACCACGTCTGTGCATCTCATCGAGCAACCTTAAGTCATGTAAAATTTTTGTATATCGTAATGAAACTCTACGCATATGTAGCCCTGGACCTAGCGTAGTTTGGTTTAGAAATGGGATACATTTTTCAATACAATCTAGACCAGTACTGCAAACCTTTGAGAGCATTTTAGCCATAAATAACTTCTTATAAAGATCATCATAAATGAACGTTTGTACTTTTATAAAAAACAACAACAATAAACAATGTTGCCATATTTAAAAATAAACATCTATATATACGTATATGGGCATTAGGGAGTCTCACCAAAAAAGTTTATAAAATGTATTTTGTTTTAAGAGACCACCAAATATTTCATAAAATGAGATTTGGGAAAAAAAATATTTTGGGACGTGCATGCAAGGATATAAAATGGTGAGAAAATATGATTAAATAATACCTTAAAAGTCTTAATCCGTCAAGTTTTTGGTTGAGTTAATTAAGTTTTTCTTAAACGAATCTTCCAGTAATTGATGGCCAAAAACAGATGCAAAAATCTCATTATTTTGATTTCGTTGTAAAATTCTTCAAATATTATTATGCGGACCTTTTAAGTCTGAACTCTAAACAAAATAATCAAAAATCAACTGGAATTTTTAGCCACTTCTAACTTGCACTTTATTATAGTAAAATTAAATGGACTACAAACTTAAAAAGTTTGTAAAAATTCGAATCAAAAAGTTTGAAACTTTTTCAAATTTCATTTATTTATATGAATTTCGTAAAAAGTTTGAAGTTTATGTTAAACAATGATTTATACTTTTATAATACAAAATTAAATAGAATAAATCATGTAAGTCTGAACTCTAAACAAAATAATCAAAAATCAACTGGAATTTTTAGCCACTTCTAACTTGCACTTTATTATAGTAAAATTAAATGGACTACAAACTTAAAAAGTTTGTAAAAATTCGAATCAAAAAGTTTGAAAATTTTTCAAATTTCATTTATTTATATGAATTTCGTAAAAAGTTTGAAGTTTATGTTAAACAATGATTTATACTTTTATAATACAAAATTATTAAAACTAAAGAAATAAACAATTTATGTCAACTGTATTATATTGAATCTTGTTGCTTTTTTTTTATACGCAAACACGCAAGCTTTGTTCCGTGGTAATCAAATAACATTTTTAATAGAAATATTTTTATTTCAATTCAGATATTTAGATATTTCTGCTTTCTTTCCTTTAGTATCCAATTTCTTTAATTTGAATGAGCGGTTTGTTTATTATTAGGAAAGGACTTTCATTTCGGATATAAAAAATGTTCGGCTAAGCTTAAGTGTTATTACTGGACTAAAAAATAAAAGTCCGCATGGACCGAATATTTTATTTTAAATTAAATAGAAGACCAAAAATAACTTTTCCCTAATGACTTTTATTATAAAAGTTATAAAATTCCTGGTCCCCGATCTTAACCCTTCTTTGCATTAAATTTCCATTCCGCCTTAATATTTTGTGAAGAAACTTTACTGAAAACTTAACTGTTAAAAAAGCACACGTGCACTTAAGTGCGCGAGCCAGAAGTAAAACTTCTGCGCCGATTTTACAATCTTAAACAGGGCATATTTTTAGTTTTTTTACATTTTAGCATAAGGAAAAATAGTATTAAAAATTAATGAAGATGGTAGTAACAATTAGTAAAAATAGTTGTAGAAATTAGTAGTAGCATTAGTAAAAATAATTCCAGAAATTAGTTCAAATAGTTGTACCAATTAATAGTAGCATGAGTAAAAATAGTAGTAAAATTAGTATGAATATTAATAAGAGTAGAAGTGGTAGTGGTAAACCAGTCCTGAACCATTGAAATAGTCACAAAATAGCTAGTACGAAAATAGCTATATATGTTTCTTTCTCATTAAAGTTTCATGTCGCGACTTGTGTGACGCGATTCTGGCGCGACTTCCGTGACGACTTCCGTGATAAATCACTACCGTTTAAGAAGTTTTACTTAAAAAAACAAATGTCCTTTTAAACGTTTTTTCTTTATCCCCCTGATTTATTTCACATAAATAGAATAAATCATGTAAAGAAGAGTTAATATCTTTCCGAAATATTTTGGTGGAAGTCGTAAAATATAATAATGTAATTACGACGACTAAACATACCCGATTTTTTGTATGTAAATACAAAATGGTAGCTGCTTTTGTTAACGCCAAAACTACTGACTGGATTTCAGTAAAAATTTAAATACATATATGATTCTATATGAGCTAAAACCGTCTAAATTAAAGTTTCAAACTTTGTGCGGAATTAAAACTTGTAAAATTCGATGCATATACCAAATTCTTCAAAATAAAAAGAGAAATCGATTAAGCGATGTCTGGCTCTCCATCCGTTCATCGGATGCCCCGAGTAAAGATTGGGATATCTAGACGGAATTGGGTACCCAAATTCCTCTTGATCCACATGGAAACATTTTTTGGAAATCAAACAAACATTAAACTCTATCAAATTAGGTACACGCTTTGCATTAAAGTTATGGAACGGTAAACTACAAAAGTTAAAAAAAATATTCGATAATTTAGTAATTATAAAAAATAATTTGCCCAAATTTGATGTGTGGGTGTTTTTTTTTTAATATGGGAATTTTAGAGCAAATATAAATATCTTCGAAACTACCAGGCAGTACACGGCTTGTATATTCACTTACTAAGCACAGTCTTGAAAGTTGTAAAAATCGAAGAAATGAAAATCCCAACTCGTATATAATGGCAAATTTACAGAAAATAAAAAAAAGGATTTTTTTTAATAAATAACGCATTTTATCAAATTATGCCAAATTTGGTACACGCTCTGCATTTAATTCCAACTCTATAAGCGTATTTCGAGTATTATGAAAATCAGAAAAATAAACCACGCCCACCAGCAATGAATGCTTATTTGAAATAAAAACTTGCGTCGGTTTCAACTGAACTGAAACTCATCTTTACTTGTTGGTAATACAAATCGTTAGCAATTACTATTATATACTTATTTTTATTTCATATTTGTCACCTACCATTTGCAAACGTTCTCTGGTATTATAAAACACATCCGTGGCCGTGGTATCGTAGGCATCTAGAAAACTTTGAAATTCTATTGAGTCTTCAAGATTTTCATCATTTCCAAGTTTTCTAGAATAGAAATATCTCAATTTCTTTAACTGATTGTAAAAAAAATTAGCGCCGCGTTTTTGTGGATCTTTCATGTGTCTGAAAAAATAAAAAATAAATACATACATAGTAAATTAGCAACAATGCCGCCATACATATTTATATCTGTACTGTCTTGTATAACATTCAATAAAAATTTACAAAAATAGAGTTATAAATTTTACACCTAGAAGCCCAAATACAAGTATACACTCTATAGTCAGCTTCTGCATCTATTTTTTAAAATATTCTTATAGCGCATACGTTTTTGAAGCAGTTACCGAAATAGCTACGAGTATAACCTCTACCTTGCATTTTCTCTATAATTATAATATGTTGATACAAATATCTGACGATGAGGAGTCTCCGGACTTTTCTTCTGAGATATCCTCATTTATAAATTTTGGTATGTTGCATATTTCATCTGATGATATCATCAAAGGTATGTTTTCCCTCAAACCATCGTTGCAGATAGACGTTGACGAGCTATCTTATTCAAAAAATGTCCGGCGTTGGCAATTCCTCTGGAAATTATCTTTAATAAATCTCTATTTTCAGGAGTTTTCCTAAATGAATGGAAAGTTACAACTATCACACCTTTTTTTAAAAGTGGAAGAAAAAATGATGTTCGTAACTATAGGCCGATTTCTAAGCTATCAAGCATCTCGAAACTTTTTGATTGCATTGTAAGGGACAAGATTTACTTTGCAGTTAAGCCGTTAATCAGCCCAAATCAACGTGGCTTTGTCACTGGTCGCTCTACAGCTACAGGTGTTCCCCAAGGAAGCATATTAAGGCCTCTGCTTTTTGTACTTTTCATCAATGACATTGGCAAATGTTTCACTTTCTCAAATTTTTTGCTGTATGCCGATGAAACTTGAAATTAAACTTTTTGCATCTATTAAGGACTCAGGGGACGCTCTGAAGCTTCAGTACGATTTGGAAAGTCTCCAACGCCGGTGTGTAAAGTTAATTCATTGTTAATTCATCTTGCGCCATTTCTAGTTATGCTTTACAAAGTGTAACAGAGTTTAAGGATCTTGGAATTATATTTGACACTAAATTTTCTTTCACTGGTCATATTAATTTTGTTCTTACAAAATCGTATTCAGTTTTGAGCTTTATTCGTCGCAATACACCTGAATTTTCTGATCCATATACCTACAAACTGCTATATACGTCTTTAGTCCGTTCTCATTTGGAGTATGCAGTTATCATCTGGAGACCATATGACCAACTGTCGATCAGCAGAATTGAACGTGTTCAAAAAATATTTCTTAGGCATGCACTGCGTTCAATTTGGTTTGCGGATCCTGTGCCATCCTACAATTATCGCCATATGCTAATTGGTCTGGACTCCTTGGGAAAGAGAAGGACAATCCTTTCACTTTCTTTCACTTTTAATGTTATTAATGACTTTATTGATTGTCCATTTTTGCTGAATCAGATAAGCTTTAATGTGCCGCAAAGGAGTTTTCGCAATTTGTATCCTTTTTATGGGGAAAACTTTAAGACTATATTTGCAAGTAATGCACCTATTGCTCGTGCACTTCGGGAATTTTAAGCGTTATCTAGTTCGAATATGCTTGATTTCGCTTTATCTAGATTAAACTTTATAAAAATTTTAAGTTTAATTGCTTAATATGGATTTTATATTAATTACTATAATTTTAACAACCTAATTGGTATTGATTATTATATTTCTTTCTAGTCTGTAAGGTGCTATGTACTGTAGATTAATAAACAAATAAATAAATTAAAAAAATAAATAAATAAGCTGAAAAACAATTACGGTAGTTTTCCTTTATAAAAACTGTGTTTCCAAAATAATTTAGTATATTTGCACTATTTACAATCTAAGAATTACTATTTGTTTTTTTTTTTTTTTTTTTGGTTTTTATGGGCTAATGCCAGTATTCTGTCAGCAGTCTCTAGTAACTAATTGAGACTTTTCGGCGATGAGATTGATTTTGAGTCTATTTGGTACTCAGTAAGCCGTCTCAAAGTCTCTAGTCTCAAAAAAAGTCACTAATTTGTCAACTAGCCCTGAACAGGTCACAAAACAAAGAAATTGAGGAAAGTATTGAACACACGTGAAAATTAAGTTCCACTCGATCTGTCCCCAAGAATGGTAGAATACAAGAAAGCGCCTTTCGCGAACCGCTAGTCATCTTTTTGTCGATCAGACAACATCCACCCAATTAGCGTTTATTTTGCCGAAACGACAGCTAACAAAAACGTTTAATCGTTTTGTCGTTTGCCCGCTTCTTCTGCGCTTCTTCCTCTTCTTTTTTAGGATTCTGCCTTTGTTATCTCTTTCTCTTTCTATTATTACGTCACTATCAGTTACTCTCAGCGTGGAATGCGTAATCTTGTTTTCTATCATTCTTGATCTGTCCCTTGGTGGTTCCCTATATTTTTCTTAAGTCTGTAAAAAGAATCACACTTAATTTTCAAAATGCATAATAAAAAAAATATTTGTTTACAAATACTTATTAACATATTTATCTTGTTCTGCCATTTTGATCCAATGTGCTTAGGGATGAGTAGCTGCATTTATCGATTGTTGACAGTTCTAATTTTTACGCATATTTTAAATAATCGGTTCACATAAACGATAACAAGAATTTCAATGTTAATTTTACGAAAACCATATTGTTTTCATGTTTAAAAAGCGATAATATTGTTGACAACAAATATAAATAAAAAATATTTGATGTGCAACCGATTAATACATTTTCATTGAGTGGGATTATGCAACTCAGCCTTGAACATACCATCAGCTGATTGTCTCTACTGCTTTTCACCACAGTCTTTGGTGTAATTTTTTAAGACAGTTGCTTACTGAATACCGAAATCGTTTCAAGTCACAAAAAGCGTCTCTAATTGAAAGTCTCAAATTTAGTAAATTGAAATGAGACTGAGTATAGAATACCGGCGTAAGTAAAGTGAAATACTTACAATTTCTCTGCGTAAATAGTGGCTGAGGCATTCGACATGCGATTCTGCGAACAAATGGAAAAAGTGGGGAATGCTACATTCGTGATGGGATACTGCGAACCATGCATGGTGGTACTTATTGCACGTCCCTTCAAAATGTATGTTTTCGAAAGAAATACAATCAAAAGACTCAACATGGTAATGTGGAAAAAAATCCAAAAGAAACTGCAACAAGATAAAACTGTTGATTAATTTCTCGCTCCAACATTGCTGACAACAACCTGCCAACAAAAGAGGCGTCTAGTGGCTCACCGTTCGTGAAAACTACGATTCGGTTCAACTAATTTGTTATAGCAATGAAATGACACATTCTGCAGGAAATCCTTCAAGGCCTCGGCAAATGAGATTTTCCGCATGCGATGATGTCGCGATTTGGCGGCTGTACTTAGCCACCAAGGTGCACGTCCCTGCACAAGTGGTGGTGGATATCCTGCAGCTCGCACTTGTCGCAGAGTATATTGGGCGTGTAATGGCGATGGTGATGCCATTGATAAATCGATACTTACTTTTGTAATTGCGCCTATGCTGCACCTGAAGGTATTCAATCCACCTGCTGTATCGATGCACCAACGCGACTTGTAGCAATTAGTTGCTCGCACTGTGACTGCGGAAAACGCACTCGGCTGTTTGGTTTTATATACGAAATGTTTTAGCTAACGGCCCAGGATAAGAGTGGAGCAAATGGGCTACATAGCGGCTAGGATTACTTGTCACAATAGTGGAGTTTCAGTTGCCTTGTATCTCTAAATTGAAGTCATTTTCGTTGGCACATTAGCGTCGGTTAATTGCTCTGGTTTTGTCGATTGTTGGTTGTCGGTTGTCAATGTGCATTTGTGATATATGTACATACAAGCACACATACATACAAATCCAAGTTCCCGTATGTGTATGGCGATTTGTTCGCGTATTGAACTAATTACGCAGCATTATGACTTATTGGTGGTTCGTTTGGCGTTGCAATCAAGTTTACAAGTCGAATCAATTGTTCGCGTCTATTGTAAGTCATTGTAAGTGATTGAGGATGGAATACGAAATCAATGCATAGCAATCAGCCAAAACTCAAACGACCTCAGTAAAGCGGAATCGAGTAAAGTGTAAGTTGTTAGGGGCGCAAACAGTTAATTGGCTCTAATCTGTGATGGTAATTGACAGCTTAAAACGAGAATAAGGAATATATCGTGTATTGTGTTTAAAAACTACATCAATTATAAGCATGCTCCACAATCGCAGATCGAGCTTTTAAATTTCTCGCACCGACAGCTTTACATCTTATATATGTAAAAAAATCTCAAATCGCGGTATTTGTGGTCGAACTCTTCCGAAATTATTTACACTTGATAGGTATGAGGATAGGTCGGAAAGTATATTTTATGTTTGGGAGAGAGTTGCCACCTAGTTGAGAAGGGAAATTTAATTTAATTATACACAATTATATGGGTATCAAATGATTCGTATTAGCGAGCAAAATGTTCATACGTATGTTTATCTTACAAACTGTTCGTATCGGCAAGTACAAGAAACCGAAATAAGTTTTCTGATATAGGCAGGACTACATCTGCCGGATATTTCTAGTATGTACATAAATACCGGGGGGATAATAGCGCAGCTACTCATCGACGAAGCTCATATATCTCATCGTTTCATCGTCTGCGGTATTCGGCATCGTAAAGTTTCAAAAATCTTTCAGATAAACTTTCTTTCAAACATTCCAAGAGCCATCTCACCCCATGTTAACAGCGTCCATGCCTCTGCGCCATACAATAGCCTGATCATGATGAGAGTGTATGGGTTTAGTCCGTCGAGAGAGTGTTTTACTACTCAGCTACATACGTACTTATCCTCAAATAACACTTGGTGGCAAGAGAGAGTCTCTGGCTCAAAGATAAACAAAGTTTCACTTTCTAATTCTGATGTACTGTTGCAACTTTAACTTAAGGTCGACAAAGATGCCGTGTGTCTACTCTCTTCTCTCGTGTATATTCTCGGACACCCTGTCCGCAGCTGCGGGCTAGATGCGCTTTAGCCGCGCTATAGCCATTCTAGCTTCGTAATGTTTAATGGGACTTCGGCTCCATCTTCTACGATTGGAAATTCATGTTCATCATCTTTTAGCCCCCAGCATTTTGCAGTGTAAGGAAGTTCTTCCGCCGTAGTTTAAATGAACTCTGGGTATCGGTTATCTGTTGTCAAAATCAGGTAACATCTCTCCTTTCCGTAGCGGTGCGGCATTCCTCCTTGTCAAACTAACTTAAACTTCAGAAAAAGGGAGTAACAAAGCTTTTAGTACATCATTCAAATAAGGATATATTCGGAGATAGTTTTCAAAATATTTTAATATGATTTTCACGAAAAAAATTTAAGTTTATACCTAATATATTTTAAAATTACAAAAGTATTAAAAACGTTGCCAAAAATTTTGGCAAACACTCTATATTTTGAACTTGCCGTTTACAAATCTCTGTTTTTCTTAAATCCAGACAAGTGGTTTTTTTTTGTAGTTATTTTGTGACTGTTTTTTTTATATCAACAATAACTTTTAAGCTCAAGCTCAAGGTAGAAGTTATAGCTATTTATTTCGGAGATCATCATAGTTCTTTCTAGACGTTACCAGAATTCGAAGCTGGGCCGTCATAAATGCAAGGCAAGCACGCAACCGAGCTTTTCTATAATTTTTGATGTTACTTTCTCCAGCCAAGATTCGAACACAGGCACTCGGAGTGAAGCGCGTAAATGCTACACACTCGCTTACGGTGGCCAATGAATAGAGATACTTTCAGAAAATATTAAAAAAGTCCGAGCTGGTTTGAGTTGCCATAAAATTGTATATTTCCAGTTAATGATTAAAAGAAAAATTAGTTTAGAGAGTATATTGAATAAATTTTTTCTGAGGACGAGTAAAATGTCCGCATCAAAAACATAGTTGCTTCACTTTAAAGAGGGAGAGATATGATGATAATTTTCTTTCAAAATATAAGCGAAAATTGTCAGAAACGAATTTTGAAAACATAATTTGAATCAACCAAAAATAAACTTCATACTGCACAAATTCTGGGCCTAACTTGCGATCGCAATCTCAATCTCGACGAACAGCTGCAATACTATATATAAGTTTTGTTCGTATAAACAAAACATGGCCCTAGCAAAAGTTTCGTTTTGAGTGGCTGGGTTTTTTAGTCTCTTCCTGTCTCATTTGACTATTTAAAAAAAAAAGGATGTAATTTTCCAATTTTATTTGACGCTTTTTATTTCAACTATTTGTGAGTTAGGGCTGATTCAAATATATAATACATTTTCCAATTATTTAATTAATTATTAACTCTAAAATGCTTACTAATCAAATTTCAAATCTTTTGAATAACTGAACTTTATATTAATCTGTTTCGCAAATTATTATAGTTTAAGTTAATTCGAAAACTGAGTAAACTGATCTATATTCAATATGTCTTATCCGAAAAAGCTTGAAGTACTTCAACTTCTTAGTTTCTTAACATTTATTCATCTCACTAATTAATATACGATTTTTTCACATTTTTTTAAGCGACAAAATTTTGGGTTATGTTTAAATACTCAGCATTTATATTATGCCAGTAATGATTATTTTGATTAATCAATTCCAATATACATACATGCAAATTTTTCTTTTTTTCAGTGTCAAACAAATATGTTTTTGTTTAATTTACAAATTTAACGATATCCTTAGCAATCAAATGTTTAACAAAGCCATTCCGACTTTTAAGGACATATATAAAGTGGCATATCCTTTTGCTTTTTCTGCTTTTTTTCCTTCTTATGTTTACGTTTATCTTGTTTGATCGCAGCTTTGATTGCAAGCTCCACGTATTTGACAATGAAAAATCCTATCTCAAAAAGAGCAACAATCGAGAAACCCAGAAATATTGAGGTGACATTGCCAACTGTGCCTGGAAATGAAAATTTAAAAATTATTTGTATTATCAGCAATAACTGCAATGTTGGATATTAAAACAGTAACAAAAGAACCCATAT
This sequence comes from Anomoia purmunda, assembly GCA_951828415.1. NCBI lineage: Eukaryota > Metazoa > Arthropoda > Insecta > Diptera > Tephritidae > Anomoia > Anomoia purmunda. The sequence goes on from OX639993.1 coordinate 158,549,465, forward strand.
GGCATGGCATATATTTATAAAAACAATCAGATAATAATAAATTGTATAAGCGTCCAACTGTGATCTTTATGGATCTCATATTTTAGTTGCAACTCTTTTACATTTAGTATGCGATATGGAGGTGAAAGGACAAATAGCATTTATTGTTTACTAGGAAAACTTTCTTCTTTAAAAGAAGTTTTTTTTTAGCTCGACCGAGATAGCTGAACAAGAAAATTGGTTTTTTTCCGCAAATATAATAATAGTTATCGAAAGATTAGCGAGCGAAACTGGCATTTTTTTAATGTGTCAAACTAAAAACTAAACAGAGTTCGAAAGGTAAAATAAAAAAAAATACTTATAGAAAAATATACTTTAAAGATTGCATTAATACTGTTTTTTGTGAATTAAATTAGGTGAGATTATATTTGTATCAATAAACATATTATTACCTCCAAATGTAAAATGGCCTTAAAGCCAAAGACATTTTTTTTTTAATTTAAATTATCTTTCAGCACAAAAAATTATCCTTTTAACAAGCTGTAAGCTGAAGGAACTTCATTGAATATAATATGAAAAGTCCATAAAAATATTTATAGGTACCTCCCAGTAGGGGAGTACTAATCGCGAATAAAGCGTAATTGACATTTTTTCAAAATTTACTCGTTGATGCAGAAATGCATCTAGATGTTCTAGAAAGAAAATTTTTAAAAAAACTTCACTTAAATTTTATTCGCGGTTATGTTTCTATATACACAAATTGTTTATAGATAGATCTCTGACTTTCAAATGCACTTCAAAAGAGACAAAATAATTAATAACTTTTAAGACTTCTTTGTATTTTAAATTTTTTATTGACTTCGCCGGAAATTGTAGGTATAATCGTGTTTTTTTACCAGCATAGATTGAGTGACGGTTTTTTATTTTTCTTTCACAACCAATGGTTGTAAAATTTTAAAAGTAGACTGTAGTAAATAAAACAAAAGATTTGAGTTAGGGCTTTTTCACAGCAAGGAAATGATTTGTGGAAAGCAAGTTACTATTTTTTCTCCAGAAATTTAAAATGTATTAAGTCCCAAGACTTATAAGATTTACCAAAAAAAAAAGAGCTGTATAAATAAAAATAGTTTTTTTTTTAATATATAAAAAAAACATAACCTCAGATCATAAAACAGTTACAGCTAACAAGGCCTGCATAAAAATATTTAATAGTAAATTGGTGTTTTGAAACCGAGCCAGCTTACGCAAATTTTAGTATTTTTCGAAGCATTTTCGTGAAAGTCTTAAAATATAATGGATTTTATAATTCTGATGGAAAATTAGTACCAATATCTTTTTTTGTATTTTTATTTATTTCGTAGAAAAATTTGTATTATTTGCTAACCAAACTAACTATAACTTTAATAAAAAAAATATTTGATAAAAAAATGGTAATGTTTCCAAGAATGATTTCAGAAATAACGGACAGCTGTAAATGCTATACATTTTTTGAGTTCTAATTCACAATTATTTTCACAATTAATTCAATTCGCATTTACTGAAGTGATTAAATTTAAAAAAAAAATAAACTAGGCAAACCGAATTCATTGCATCATTACAAATAGATGATCTCCATTTATTTTGTTTTCAGCTTTTGAGTAAGGAGAAGGTGGGAGAAACTAAAAAAGAAACCATAAACGAAGGAGTAGAAAGTCAAATAACAAAAAAACGAAAGAAAGCCTGAGTCGTTGTGAATTCGAACATAAATAGAAAGTGAAAATTTAAAAAAAGTAAACAAAATTGCAAACAGCTGATTGGAGAATGCCACCTTTATATAAGTATTCGCTTTATATACTGTTTCAATTGAAGAGTAAATAAATCTGAGTGTTTAGTAGGAAGTTCTGTACTTTCAATACTTACACAATGCCTCATACCAGGTGTTACCAACCACACGCTTGTAATACTTGGCGTATGGCTCAGCAAAATGTACACGTAACACCGATATATTGTCAAAACCCAGACCAACCTTTGTGAACTCGCTGTAATTGAGATATAATATATATGTATAGCAATAGAGAAAAGGAAATCGATTATATTGCACGTTTATTCTTGCCACAATAAATAAATAAATATATATGTTCGCTGACATATTTAATACCAAATAAATCCTAAAAAAGTATATACATACATTTAACTAAATTAGAATAATAAGATTATAAAAGCCATACAATTTTAGAGAAGCTTTAAGGTTTTATTGATGATTGCAGATAATGATAAGAAAAACTCAAAACAGCATTTAATTTTTAAAATCGTATGATATTATAACGATATAACACGTTATCACATGTTATGGCATTTGTGAATACCCCAAATAGTATTGTCAAAGAACGTAGATTACAAAAGAAGTTGCATAGCATTTCGTTTCCTATGGCTAGAACTCTCGTCTAATTCACCACATACAGAAAGCAATTGGATCTAGTTAGATTCTAATATCAATCAGAAAAAGCCAAGTTAGTATTGCAGCATGTAACTTCTTTGTAATCTACGTTCTTTAGTATTGTAGTTCAGTTATGATTCTAATCATTTTATAATTAACAATATCGTTTATAGCCAAAAAGAAACCCTAGATCGCAGCTTTTCAAAAGTTATGGAAACCCCCAAAATTCATACAATTTTTCTCTGTCATAGGAGTTGCATCACTTCCACCGTTACTCTAACAGAAAGTCTCACCCAATTTCACCATACCAGAACTAACGAAACGTCAAGCAAATTCTTTGTAATCTACGTTCTTTGTGCATATCAAATATTAAAATCCTGCTAATGACTGCCCATCATTTTTTATTACTATCAATTCAAGATATAGGAACTTATTTGTATCCGACCATCCGACCTATTTGTTTTCCTTGCAATTAAATCAATTTTATTTCTGTCGAAGTGCAAACCTTTTGATTTTCGCGAGCACAAAAGAGAGCGCGTTCGCAACGTTAATGGCACTACTTGACGATATACATAAAGGCTAATTTAGGGGCATACAAGAAAACATCAAAAATCATCGGTATTTTCTAAAAAACCGAAAATAAAGTTTACCAAAAACTGATATGCAACCGTTTTAGCATTCCTGATGGCGAAAAAGTTACTCCAAGTGCTTAAATTCGAAACATCACTTAACTTTTCCTTATGCTTTTCCCACAAACTTATCTATGCTAACAAGGATTTTCTGCTTTCATTTTAATTACAATATGTCCAAACATCTTTTAAAATTAATATGCGTATAGCATTGAGCAAAATATTACCTCACAAATTCAAGAACTTGTACAGAAGAAGCAAGCACAAAAATCTTATTGATACAAACTGAATTATTTACTAAATAACAAAATAATTAAAAACGCGCGGAACTTAAGTTGAATAATGAACAGCTATATACTCAGAATTCCAAATAAACCTTCAAAATCTGGCATTGGCGTTACAACCCCATTTATCGTGGATCTAACAGCATTTTTGCCCTTAACTTTAACATTTCTGAATCTTGAATTATATTGCAGAAGTCTGCTTTGAAAATAAAAGCTATGCATGGAGTGAAGGTAGGTTAAACCTAACTGTAATCTGTTTACGGAAATGCTAGTGCTGACTACTAATTTCTTTGAGAAAAGCTAACTATGCTAACTTGTATGACGATGGCCGGAAAAAAGTCAGCCCTGGTTACCTCTGCATTAGTTAACAGCTAACTATGTACTATCTAACTATTATTTGGCACAAATTATCCTTTTTACTAAAGGTAAACTAGTTATTACTAACAATTTTTATGCTAATTAGTATAATAATTAATGGTCGAAATAAAGCTAGTTACCTAATTAGGTATTGCCTCATTAAGAGGAAATTAAAGATCGAAATAATGCATTTACTATAATCAAGTTAAGTGACTATATTTATTTATTCAAATATTTCAAAAAAAATTATGTTCCCTTAAGTTATTATAGTTATTATTATTACTTAATTAAAATTTTCCGTAAAAACAACACACGAATGACATGAACTTTTGACAGCTTTCGTTTTTGGATTCAGATTTTTATTTTAAATCACTACAAAATAGTTAATAAAAAGTCATATAGTTTTAGCAATTGATAATTTTTTACTGCAAGGAAGTTTTTTCCTAATATATTTATTTACTTCGTTTTATGTATAAATCGAAACGATATATGAAATATTTTTATTTTACTATAGAAATTATTATTATTAATGTCATTGCATCAAAGTGATCCCCGGTCAAAGAAAAAAGATTGGGAGACACTGGTATAGGTAGATACTGGTCAATCTAACAGTTGACAAATTTTCTAATTTACATTCATATTCATTATTGCATTATAAATAAAGAGTATTTTTTTCAAATGCATTTACAAATAGTTTAATTTAAAGAACAGTTTTTCTGGCATTAGGTTTTCAACTGGATTTAATCACCTAAGTTGTTTTAATGGTTTCCGGCTAACCAAAAAGATCCCAAAGAGGCTTATTATGAGCTAGGCAACTTCATTTATCGGAGCTTCTTCTTTAGATTAGCTCTTTTTATAGCTCAGAATTTTCCATTTACGTGGGTACACTGCTTAAAGTAGTCTAAGGACTGAAACCAAAAATATCGAAATTTGATGAATTTGGGCGTTTTAATATTTTTCAGTGAATATTTCGGAGTTTTTTTGGAATCAAATGTTTTATTTTTTTCTTTCTTTTTTGATAGCTTATTGCACATTTTATTGGCTCACATTTTGTTACTTTTTGGGTGCTTAATAGACCTCCATTTTTAAATAGAATTTAAATGTTTTTTTTTTTTAATTAAAGGCTTTAGAAATTTTCATAATACATAATAATGTGTAAATAATTGTTGGCAATCTTAAAAAATAAAACTTCTCTGGAAATATAAGCAACTGACACACTGACCGACTTTTAACTATTGAATGGAATTACACAAAGACAGAAGTTCTAAAAAAATCTCTTTAATTCCGTTAAAGACGTTCATTTTCTCCCGTAAGCCTCCACAAATCTTCACAAGAAAGTACCATTTTTCAACTTCACAAAACAACTCCCCAAATAAGCTGGAAGTGGATAATTCTGTAGGATGTCAATTTCGGCAAATTTTTAGGTGTGCTAAATAAGCGGAGTTTACCATAAGTATATTCCTTCTGCCCAAATACAATACCCATTCACTAGACAAGCTTGGAATGTAGCCATATTTTGTTCAACAAAATTTACCCAGCAAACAATTTGATAAAGAATTTGGCCCATATAAAAACTAAAATTTACTCCAATAGCCGTAGATGATTTAATTTTATAGACCTCAAAAATGTAAAACCCAAAATAGTTATATGTACTAGCAAATGGGTAGAAAATTATATTGATATCATGTAGATTTGATTTTGTACTTACTCAGCTGTATTGCTAGCTATGAAACGATCTATCGGTAATGACATCAGTGACATTTCATATTGTATATCATTGCAGGCTGGCAAACATTGAGGGCAATAAAGAGCTTCGGCGAAAGCCCGTTCTAGCCCAGGTATAAACTCACGTTGGATGAGAACGTTGTTCAATTTGACTGCCAAAATGAATATTACAAAATATACAATAAAACTATATTTACAAATTAAGATAAAAAAAAATAGTTTCTTTCTCCCTCTTATATAAAATGGCAGTTTGTGTGTGTTAGTATGTAGTTTATAGGTTCGAAAGCTACTGGAACGATTGAGCTCAAATTCATATGATGTGTTTTCAATGGTGTCTATGGTGCATAGGGCAAACAAACATTCCCATAGATGGCGCTGGAGTCCAGTTATTTTTAAAAATCGTATTTACAGTCCAAACAAACTCAAAACACATACTGGCTACATAAATATAAAAATTTTACTTGACAATTAGGCCGATAGGTGGCGCTGCATCATCATTACCGATATAAATATAAAGATATGGTATGAAAATTGAACCGATTAGGTGGCACTGGAATCGACATATCTCTAAACTCTGTATACACAGTTCAATTTTATTCAAATTGAGAATATGTAGACGTATTTGTAGAGTTTAGCGAAGCGCGCTGGTACATCTAATTTGTAATAAAAATTAACATAAATATGCCACGAACATCTGTATATGTAGCTCTTAGTTCTTCTGTATGTCCCATAAACCAAAATAATCCGATAAATTAAGATATACAGTGCGGGAAAAAAGTACTGGTACCGGTATATTATTCATAAAAACTGTTTTCGTGCTAAAACTCTTTCGATAATTTTGTATCTAAATATGGCTCATATAACCAAAACTGTATAAGTCCAAATTTCACACTTTGCACAAAATTCACAAAAATGCAGCAAATTTAAACAAATAATTATCTAAATTGTAAACTTCTTAATTTGATTTTAACAAAATGTGGCGTTTGCAAATCCATAAGTCATTCAATTCTAGTATAATAGAGTGCAAATTTCAAGAGACTGAAAGTTCCCATTGATTTTTTAGAATTTTTTTGACTGATGGAGTTTCTCTAGACAAAAAGAATTAGCAAAAAACAACACGAATTTTCACTTGAAACTTGTCCTTTTTATACCAGAACTGAATGGCCTAGAAAACTTCATATCAAAATTTATCTTAAATTTTGTTGATTTTTGATAGTACTAACAGTTGGGGAAGTACTAGTAGTAGTAATAGTGGTTACTAGTACTTAGTAGTTATAGTTATTAGCAGTGGCATAAGTAAAAATAGTAGTAGAAATTAATAGAAAAATTAAAAAAACAGTAGTAGAGATTAGTAAAAACAGTAGTAACAATTAGTAAAAATAGTAGTAACATTAAGCGGAAATAGCAGTAGTAATTAGTAGTAGCAGTTGTAGAAAGAGTAGTAAAAATTAGTAATCATAGTAGCAGTAATTAGTAGTACCATTATTAAAAATAGTAGTAGAATTAATAAAATAGAGGTAGTAATTAATATAAGAAGTAGTAAAAATAGTAGTAGCAATTAGTCAAAATAGTAGTAGTAATTAATAGTAGTAGTTGTAAAAATAGTAGTAGAAATTATAGAAGTAATTAGTAGTAACATTGGGAAAAATTGTAGTAGAAACAGTAGTAGAAATTAGTAAAAATAGTAATAGTAATAAGTAGTAGCATTATTAAAAATAGTAATAAAGTTAGTAAAATAGTAGTAGTAATGAACATAAGAAGTAGTAGTAGTAATTAGTAGTAGCAGTTGTAGAAATAGTAGTAGAAATTAGTAATAACTATAGAAGTAGTTAGTAGTAACATTGGTAAAAATAGTAGTAAAAATTAGTCAAAATAGTAGTAGGAATTAGCAGTTGCATTGGTAGAAATAGTAGTAGGAGCAATAGTAGTAGTAATTAGGTCCTGAAATTTTCCCGTAATATCTAGTCCGAAAATAGTGCCCAAACGGTCCAGAACTTGTTTTCAGATCGCCCTGAACTGGTGTCGAAATGGTTCCAAGCTACATATGTATATGTATGTATATACTGATGGACATAAATTGTACTAGCATACATACTGCTTTTTCTCATACCGCTAAAGAAGTTACTGTGCCAATACTTTTTTCCGGCACTGTACATATGTACATATAATTTTCAAACAACATTTAAGTATATGCGAAGAAATTCTTACACTTAAACTCACATTTATAGCTCAACAAGCAAGGTACATGCTGAAGTGTACAAAAAATGGCACCCTCTATTTCGGGCCACAAATAGAATTCCAAATAAAATGGTACGCAACCGCACAGTGCCAACATACTAAATGCCCGACAGCTTGTTATGCAATCCGAGAAACTGTAATTATAATTTTCAATCGGTTGATCCTCTCGAAAGTCTTCATTGAAATGACATTTACGCTGTAAGCAAAATTAAAAGCTAAGCTAAAATATTGAATATGGAAAAACAAAAAATACTTTCAAAATATCCACTTACTGTTGTTGGACTGATTGATTGTAGAATTGGATCAGTATATACCAGAAGCGCACGCAAAGCAATAAATGACTCCTCACCATATGTTAGAAATAGCTCATGTGCTTCGCCCGATGTTGTATCAGGATATATGTTCGAATCGTGCACAATAACAATGTAACCATCTATTGGTACTATTGGCATGAAATCATCTACATGACTGGTATTCAAAATCACTGTCAGGCCCAAATCTGAACTTACGAAACGATCGCGAAAATGTCGTTCTTGATAGCTAAAAAATATTCAAAATAAAAAATATATTTTTTTAAATTAGACTTATATATAGTACATAGTTGGTGTGTATCTGTATTGATGAATATCAGAGATAAGATCAGGCGGTATTTTTATTTAGTTAATATTTGAATGAGCCATACATATATAGGATCAACATGGTTCAGCCCCATGTTGTTGTTATTGTAGGGCTAGCTACACCCTGCCAGATCAGCTTGCCCATGGTCGTTATCTTCTAACTCATCTAAGGGGAGATCCAGGAAACATGCTGTTTCGACAGTTTTAGATCATGGTGAGGCTGGTGATAGATGAGTCGGCTTGATGGGGCAAGTGAGTAGATGATTGGTATCGTGCCTGGATTCTCCACATGCCGGGCATTAATTTGCGAAGTCGGGGTCGATTCTGGATAAGTAGAATTGCCCATGGGCCAGTCCCAATCAAAGTGGATGTTTAATCGTATGGTAAAAGTGTACCTTCATAAATTAATGTTCCTCGTGAATAGTTTACCATTCGTGCAAAAATTTCGCGAAACAGTTCCATTTCAATGGCATCGTTGAAGATAACCACGAAAATAATTCAATACCAATTAAGTACAACAAAAAAGATCCTAATACAGAGAACAAATGTTTCACCAAGAATTGGAAAGGAGGTTATCGCCCATCTTCCGTGTTCTCACTTTGGTTGAAAATTAAATTAAAACAAATTTATATTTTTCACCACTCAGAATTGGACATCAAATGGGAATGATGTAACTGAGCCTGAAGAAATAGCCTTAGTCGCAGTTTAAGATTTTTTTTTCAGATCATAAAAACGAGAGCTAATTATGAAATGAGAGTCAAAATTCCCCTTTAAAAATAGCACTTACGATCTTAACCAATGGTAGTATATTTTATCTGTTTAAAAAAGCAACTTAGGCCGAGACATGCAGACTTTAGCTCGCCGTAAAAAAGCATTTGAGCTTACAATAGGATTGGATATTATGAAATATTAAGAAAGTCTTTGTAAAAGTAACTTTTTTTTTGTTTTTTTTTTTTTTTGCTTTATATGGAGAATCGAAAACTAATAACGAAATGAGAATTAAAATTCCCCTTTAAAAATGGCACTAACGGTCTTAACTACTATATGTTTGAGCAAAATGTAGGGTTAAGACCTTAAACTGTCGATTGAACCCTTTGCTTACTCCCTTCAAAAAACTCAAATTTTGAAAATCGTTAGAGGATTCAAATGTTTTAGGAAATTGGTCGCCGAGATATTTTACTACGGGTATTCTCAGACAAACTCTTCATGCAAATAACGTAAAAGCCGCAGAAAATAAAATCAAATACGTTATCTTGAAATATCTAACATTTATTTATCGTTCATTAACATTAAAATTATGTTCAGATTACAATGTAATTTACTCATTTTCATTCAAATTACTTCGCATAAACCTAGTGCGTTCGCATATGTCATTCCTAATTTTTATTGACAGCCCTGCAATCACAGATTGGCTTAGTCTTTGATCAAATGAAAAAATCTGATAGATTGTGTATATTTTTAATAAATTTAAATTTTATCGTGATAATAATAACAGTTATGTGAAATTTCAAAATTTCAAATTTGCAGCGTCCAGTTTGTTTAGGGGAAAACTCATTTTTCGAATATTATCGATATAATTTAGAGCCGACACTGCTTCATTCTTAATTTGGTTCTGGAATTATGATAAAATTCCTCATTTCATCTCAGTTTAATGACAGATTTTATAAGGCGAAATTACTTAAGTCCACCTTAATTTGATCATAAATTAAGAATGTGCTATAAATTAAGAAAGTGTGTCCGGGGCTTAACATTTCAAATTACCAGAGATGTTATCTCATTTTCGTATGAAACTATTGGTGATTTTATTTTATGTAGAATTCGGCTTTAACCACACACACAATTTCTCTTGAATTAATTTAGATGGGGCAAATTTGAACCGTTTTTTTTTTAACTTTTTGTGAAATCAACTTGTACTGGGACATGAAAAAAAAATTAAAGCGAACTTTTACAAATCTATCGGGTGATTTATTAACCCATAGGTATTCTTGCGCCCTGGACTTGTAGCGCTGCATCCGCTCTAACCTAGGTATACTTTCAAAAAATATTTCCAAAGTCTGGGCTGGTTTCGGTTGTTGCATGGTGATATTGACTAAAGTAATAACTTCTCTCTAGAGAGATTAGGGGTGCAACCAATTACAAAAGTTCTTACTTACAAATTTCCCACATTAAAAGTGCAACAGAATCCATATGAAGTTAATCTTGTCTGAAACGCTTTATCATCAAAGCAGTCGATTTCAGCGCCAGCCAATTTACAAGTACGTATTAATTTTGCACAAGGTGGCGAGAGCTTGGAAAGTAAAAGGAAATACATGAGAATAGACTAAATAGATGGGAAGTGCTTAATTTTAATAATAATTTTAATATTACATTACGTTAGGATAATGTCGTAAAACATAAAATTAAAAATCTGTTAGAAAATAAAAAAAGGATATTCAATCGTGGGATCATGGATTGATTTCCAAAAAGTTTTGATTATTTTTAGTTAAAAGACTGCATATTTTATACGGAAACTTAAAAAAAACAATTTCGTTAGCGTAATGAATTTCGAAACTGCACTCATTTTTATTTCCGCTATCTCCGCTAGATTTTGCAGATGTGGTTCTCCAGGCGTATGCATTCGTATTTAGCTAAGTATTGGGCAGTGGCATCAAAGGTGCTCTAAGCATCTCTCATCTTCTCCGCATTTACAGCTCCGACAGTAGTCCGCCGCAATCTTTCCCAATCTCAAAGCATGTACGCCAATTAGACAGTGATCTGTAAGGATTCTTGTGAAACCTCGGTCCGATTTGACCTCAGCAGTTACGGGTGTGCGCTTTTTATGGCAAGAGGACCACCTTCAATACCTCGGTGTCCAGGTACCCATATGAGCCGTATTCTATAATGCAGGACCATGTCGTGTAAAGATCTGCGGCATTCAGTAATAGACTCAGTGTTTTCTGCGCATGAGTTTATGGCTTTTAAGGCCACTTGACAGTCAAGCCAGTAAGGGCATAAGGCTTCACTTACGCATAACTCCGAGCTTCTTTGTATCTTGTGGAACTGTTTAAATTTACTAAGGGTTGGCCACCCGGCTAGGGTTCCGTAGAGCAGGAGCAACGGACTATTCATGTATAAGTTATTACCATCCAAGTCTTTCTTTATGCACCATATCGTTTTTGTATCCGCTGTTTTCAGTTATATTATGGCGTATAATTCCTTTTTATATGCTTCCTGCATTAGCGGCGTTCGTTCCAGTATATCTACTAGTTGCCATAGTGATGCTTTTTGGTGTTGTTGTGGATGGGTCATTATTAATATTTCCAAAAATCTTGTCCATCTTGATTGTCAGATCCAAATACTTTATTTTTCCTTCGTTTTCTGTTCCTATCGTAAACTTTATGCTTTTCTCTTGTTTGTTGAGAGAGTCTAGAACCTCTTCTTCATTGTGGTTGATTCCTATGCAGTCCGTTTGTTTGTCAGTATATCTTATTGTTAAATTTAAAATAGTTTTTACGTAGAGTCTTTCTTAGTAACTTTGTGATCTGAGCCGCTTTAATTGCATTATCTGTTAGTTTTTTTCAAAGAGTGTTGTCTGCATATTGTCTTTGGTAGAGCTATAAATCTTAGTTAGTTAGTTTCAATAGTTTTGTATCCCTATTTCTATATAAAATATTTTTTTTTTTCAAAAATGCTCTTCACCTTGTCGCGATTACATACGGAATTATTCTAGAAAAATATTCTACGCCAACACAAATTTGAAAGCTCTACCATTATAATCGCATATTATATAGGTTTTCTGATTCAGGTGTAACTTTCTCTATTATATATGTATGTATTTAGTACATACCATTCGTGCTATTCTTCGGGTATTAAAGAAGGTCTCATTATCGTATGCGTCGTACATATCCAAAAAGGATTGAAAATTCGAATACACTTCACTATTAACTTCTTGCTCGAATTTCTGATACAAACTGATGAAAAGCTTCAAATTCTCTAGAAAGTAGTCGACACCTCGATTTTTAGGATCCTTTGCGCTCCTGTACAACAAATGGATAAAAGAAAATATTTATTTGATCATATGATACAGATATTAAATGTAGAAAGGTGTCAAAATGTATAGTACGAGTATTTCGTAGTAGCTTTGCCCGTCAAATGTGAATGTGAATGTTAAATTTAAACGTTTTTACATGGATGTAGGTATGTATGTGTGTATGTAACCCATATGGCTGACATTTTGTTTAAGTTTTTTATAATTTTTTTTTCATTAATTGTTTACATATATCAACAAAAAAATGTTTAATGGCAAAGCCAACAACAGTAAAAGCGGTTTAAGTTATAGCCGGTCGCTATTTCGGACATTACCAAATCTCCTCATAGACTTTTTTTTAGATTTTGTTAGATTTTGATCACCGGTTTTTTATGAATGCAAGCCAAACACACTACCAAGTCGACATTTGAACTTTTTTTACTTTCCATCATCCCATTTCCAAATACAATAGCCGCTTTGACTGTTGTTGCCTTTTCTATTAATTTACAAATAAAAACTAATCATAAGCTCAAAAATTATTGTTCATATAAATAAATCAGGCCAACGAACTAAATGAATACATTAATTCTTTATAAAAATATAGTTGTTAATAATATAGTTAATATAAATCTGTGATTCAATAATTAAAAGTTTAACAATTGAGCAGGTTTCTCACTCATTCTTTACAAATTCTTTGGAAATTTTATGCGTGGGTTTTGTATACTATTTTTAAGTAGAGGTGTAGGCTTAATTTCCCAATAGAAAATGGAAAATCGGCATTTGAATGGCGATAAATTAATATTTATGAAAACAATTTGCAAAAGATAAGCGTTCATCGTTCAACGTTCGGATCACGTAAATGCCAGCGTGGAGATAAAGATTTTTTTTTCAAATCTTGCATCCTAAATAAAGTTGCTTTTCTTTGCAAACTGTCAAAAATTTATAGAAAATAATTCGCCCGAGTGACAGCTTTCCTTCAATCGATTGAGGCGCTTCGAAGTTTCGAATACCGTAAAACTCTTTTTGACAGCGCTGTATTGACTTTGACATGACGGTGTGTGTTCGTTGCTTCATGCGAATCGTACAGAAAAATATAAATTTTGTAAAGCTATTCTTGCCAATGCCAGAAATATTCGAAATATATAAAAAAAAAGGAGAGCCGAAGTATATTTGATTTCAGCAAATTTATATGAGAAGTTTTCAAAGTAAAGTAAAAAGTAGTTTGCTGGAGGCGATTTTAGAGACAACTTTCCATGCGATTAGTTGAATGAATAATTTAATTTGAAGTTGAATGCCAAAAAGTTGTTTGACCTTTGTGCACGAGAGGATTTTAGTTACTTGCGTTAGGGAGCAAGCCTAATGTAAACAAAAAACAGGGTTGCACGGAAAAAATTAAACAGGCTCAAAGTTGGCTGGCGGCCAAATTTGTTGAAAGCGCTCAAACTAAAAGTTGCCTACAAAATCGCCTCATGTAAACAACTTTTAAAAGAGAACTAAGCCAGTAATGCGAACAAAGTAGGCCCGCCTTGGGCCAGCACCTTAAGGCTACTAAAATAAATAAAAATTATATTAATAATTATATAAACTTTAGAAAGGGGGAAGGGGGTACAAATGATTGGCTGTTTATTCATTTGTAATGGACAGTTTTAGCATTGACAATTATAAGCTGCAACTAACATTAAATCGACCGTATTTTGTCAATGAATACGCGCCATAAGTTTCATTGATGGAGAGCATTAGATAGAGCTTCTATTGAATCACAGTTCCTTCCATACCAGGTATATTTCGCATTAAAAGAATTTATATCTATGTGGCGGATATATATTCGGAATATAATCCAAATCGATTCGTAAATACGATTTATATGAATATCTCTTCTCATGACCTATCTGCATTTTTTTCGAGATTGTCCGTCAAACATACAAACTTTCAGATTTATAATATTAGTAATTGTATAAAAATTCATTTCTTTGTATATAATAATAGCATTTGTTAATTAAAATCAATAATGTTTACATAATGAAGAAACTTCTAGTCGGGAGATCATAGCAAATATTTAATAAAATTTCAAAAATTATCGTCAAATTTCCATGCTTTTTAGTCAGAACTTTCGGGTACGCAGTTTTTCCGCCCATTCAATTGTAGTGTAAGATTCAAGCAACTACACATTTTGGTTGATTTAACAAAAAACTTGCTGCCGTTGTTTATGTATTTTTTTTCATAAAAAAACTATTTCTTCATTTCTTCTAATGTTTAAAAAAATGTTGTGATTTCAGCTACCAATAAATTTATGGATTCCATTTCATCTAAAAACTAATAATATAAAATGTTTGCCCAATCGGTGTGAGCTAAATTGGCCCGTAAAAACTTTGAAAACCTAAAATATATTTTTATATCGTTCGAATACAGGACAAAAACAATTTATTAAAGAAATTATTTATTAAAAACACCACAAATGTGTATAATAATTTTCAAGATCAATCACAAAAGACTTAAATGTGTGTTAAGTATTGTAGAGACTTTTTAAATAGGAACTACCTTCCTCCTCGTTATGTCAAATTGTTTTAAGTATTCTTTTATAATATCTCAAACCAAGTGTGGGTGCCTTATTTCTATTATTTCCTGTTATACTGCAATTTTGGTATTTTTATACCTGAGCTTTGTTCACATAACTGTTGTTTGTAATAGTAGCCTACAGCACCCGAGATAGATATAGACATATATAGATATATATCAAAATGTTTAGAACGAAAAGAGAAATCGATTAAAACATGTCCGTGCGTCTGTGCATCGGTAGGGTAGTATAGAAAATAATTGAAATCGGCTGTTAACCACGCCCACACAACGATGTTTGTAAAAATTAAAAGAATACGTTATTCAATAACTGTAAAAGATAATTTCTTCAAATTTAATTCGGTTCAAGAAGGGAATACGCCAGTAAATTTTTTTGGAAAAAGGGCGTGGCACCGCCTACTTTAAAGCAAAGCGGTATATCTCTGGAATTGTCTGATTAAACTCTACCAAATTTTGTAAACAGTTGACGTCTTAACTCAGTATTCTCAATTGCCGAAGAAACCTCACGCCCATCTCTCATATAACATTAATTTCCAAAAATAATAATGTGCGTGCTCGCCTAGCAATCCCGTGTATCATGGTTCAAAACCAGGTAAGGTCTAGAAAGAAAGAAGTCCGATGTGGAGATGTGGTGATCTCCGAAATAGCAGCTATCACTTCTACCACTTTGAAAAATTGTTGTTTTCTCATATTATTCCTAATACAAACCTGGCCACAAGCTCTATAAATTATACAGACGATTCATAAAAAATAAGGCCAAAAATAAAAAATGCAATCGGCGTCACTCGAGCTTAAACTCTTTTTTACTTTTTTAAAATTACATTTTATTCAAGATGGGATTGTTTTTTTTTTTTGTTAACCCAGCATATAGAATTTTTAATATTTTTTATAATTTCAAAGATAAACATTTTAAATAGTTAATAATAATAGTTAAGTGTTTGATTTTTTTGGAATGTATGTAGCGAAATATATGTGCAGATACAATTATTTCTTCTTAAGTTGACGATGCCATGCCGATTTAAATATTTAAAATTGATCTTTTACACTGATTCTGATTTTAAACCGATTTTATTTATTTTCATAACCCAATCTCTTACATTAAACGTTAGAAAATTAGCTTTTGTAATAACTGAATGTCTTGTGGATTTTTGATAATTTCCATTAAATGGTAGGTGGGCGGGATTTTCGCTAATTTTTAACACCAACCAAAAAATGACAGAGACCGACAGACAAACGATCATCTTGTGTTTTTGATTCTCAAGTGATTAAGGTTTAACCCATTCTGCTCAAATTTTATATGCTAATCCCGAATTTCTACTCGGCATTGAAATGAGCAAAAATCGTTGGCGCTCTAATAAAAATGGCATGTGTGAAAAAACTCAATGAGTTCTCTTCGTCATTGAATGCGATGATTTTATTTAAAGCGCAACATTGTCATTCGAGTTTTAAGATTTCAATGTACAGCGCAAATGCGCCATAAGTTTTTGAATACAATGGAACCAAAATAGATTTTTCCGCATTGACTTGGAGACCTCTTTGTTTATCAATATATGTATGTTTGTGTGTGTGTGTGTGTGTGCGTGTGTGTGCGTGTGTGTGTGTGGTGTGAGTGTGTATGTGTGTGTGTATGTACTTAATGCCAATATTTAAGTGAAATGTCAAACTCACAGTTCCTTTGCGTGCGCCAATGCCGCCTGTCGTGATATTCTATTGTTCGAACAGATGGAAATGGATGGAAATGGCACCGACTGAATGGGATACAATGGATTGTAGAGATTGACGACAATATACTGAGCAACAAATTGTTCCCAAATCAGTGACAAGACCGTCAAGAGAATGCCCATCGTTGTCACATGCACAGCGAGCCAAATTAATCTGGAAATACGAGAGTTTGTAAAGTATGTTGATAGATAGATGGATTTATATTTTTTAAAAACTAAATTTCTTGAACTCTTTTGAAATGAACTCGGAAGACACTTCATATTTTTATTTTCAGCTTGAAGACTTTGAAAATTTGATATCACATTGAAGGTTTTTTTTCTGCCTAGATAAATTAGAGTTTTTTAATTTTTCTGAAAACTTATTTCGTGGAGCTGAAAGATAAAAGTTTTGAATGTAATAGAAAGAAAACTAGGTATGATATTAAAAAGATCAAAGTGCACAATTTTTATAAGAGTACTTTTTTTATTTAAACGAGAACTTAATTAATTAATATAATAAACGCTTAAAGTAAATGTATAGTATGGACCCCATTTTGTTTAAGTTTTTAGGTAGCCAAAATTGCGCGTTTACTTTTTTTGTTGTTTTTTCAAGAGTTGTTTGCTGATAATTTTTTAATTATCGATTTTTTGATCCTGCTTTAGAGCTATAATCATATTTTTTAAACTTAGGAATGAAAACTCAAAACTCAAAATATGAAATAAATATGATGGAACAAAAAGTGATAATTTTTTGTTAACTAAAATCATTGAGCATCTGTAATACACCAATCTAATCAGATTTTATCATCACTTTGAAGGTTTTAATTCTTTAAATCGTTATTGTAAAAACATTGAAAAACAGCACGCGTTCTTCATTGATTTACTTATGTATGTATTTCGTTTAATGTTTTGTTATTTCTGCAACCTACCGAAATATAAATTTCACGGATATATTTTTGCTCCAAGAGCAGTTTGATTTTAGGCTAACCTATTCACCGAACCGAATTGGTTTTGGAACCGAACTGGTTTTTAAACCGAACCGTCGCTCTTTTCGGACTCCGAACCGAACCACGAACCAAACCGTTTTTGTTTTCGAATGCCAGAACCTAATAAATGTTGTGGTGCGGTTCAAACTGATAATCCACTAACAAGTTTTATAATACATAACTTAAAAAATGCAACCCCTATGATAAAAACAGAATAATATTCGAAATGCCGTATTCCTATTATTTTCTTCATAGATTTACATAAATGATCCGACCTATCGGAAATTGGGGTTTCAACCCTACTACTAGATTTTGAGTGTCAATTCAAAATTAGGAGCATTCAGTTTTTGTCTACTCGACTAGACTTTAAGAAAGTTTATGAATTTTTTTTTAATTTCGCCTCCCTATGTGTTAAAAAAATAAATACTCAATTTTATAATTTATTCCAACCAACTTAAATAATACTAGTTTCTCACATCGCTCCTTCAGGTATGGATACTATTTCGTTACCAAAAGTTCCTTGAAATAATATTTTTCCTGAAAAGCAAAGCGAAATTCTGATAAATATTATAAATATTTGAATTTAATCTCAATAACGAGGAACCCCTTTAGTTTTAAATTAGGTCTAGTAAAAAGAAATACATTATTTTTGTATTAAATTGAAGGTTTTTATCCGATTTAGGTCAAAACTGGAACAGTCGATTTTCACAAGCTTCTCTTGATCTCTTGAGGCGAATTTTTCACCAGAAAAATCATTCCCCACAGACAGGAAATGGTAGTAATTACTTGGTGTCACGATATGTGTGGCCTGGTGTTGTCCTGATGGAACACAATTACTCTCTTCTTGTCCAAAGCTAGCCCGAATACAGCCTTATAGCTCCTGGACAATCGAAACAATGTTTACATGGTGGTCGGGCTCAATGATTTCCATTACTTTCGCTAATTGGCCTTCCAGAACCTGGTGCACCTTTGAATGCAAAATGACTGGGCGGAATCGTCGAAACCAAAACAGCGTAAGACTGGCAGTTACAATCAGGACCATAAACACTGTTCAAATTTTCAGCTTCTTGGCTTGCAAAAAACAACTATAAAATATGGCGTATTTTCTCTTTGCTGGTGTCCATCTTTGACACATGCTCAAACAATACTGAGTCAAGTAATATCACAAAACTATGAAAGAACTTTTTTAGTGCGAAATCTAGTCTTTTCGATCGCAGTTATACAACGCGAGATAGAGATTACTAAAGCCATCCTTTTCCTAGACCTAATTAGACATTTGTGTGATATTTGTACAAGGTGGCGCAAAAGTAAACTTCCGATGTTTTTTGGCTGTAATTTAAAAAAAAATGAAAAACTTTGATTCTTCTTGTGGATTATTTTTATTTGGTCTTTTAGTTTTTTTTACATCAAGTCAAGAATATGATGTCATGTAAACGGCCGCCGCCACAGTTGATTGTCATTTGAGCCCTTTTTATGGCATTTTCCATCACTTTGGCCAAAACTTCCGGCGATAGGTCCTCACATTCTTGACGGATATTCTCTTTAAGAGCTGAGTCTGAGGCTTGTTGACTTAAACCCGCGACTTCAAAAAGCCCCACAAAAAGAAGTCTGGAGCGGTCAAATCAGGCGATCTTGCTGGCCAGTGCAAATCGCCAAAACGGGAGATTAGGCGCCCGGGAAATGCATCCTTCAGCATATCGGTTGTGGCACGTGCAGTGTGTGCCGTTGCACCGTCCTGTTGGAACCACATGTTTTCCAATCCCAATTCATCAAGTTGCGGCAAAAAGAACTCGCTCACCATTCACAGTAACCGTTTGGCCCGCGACGTCTTCGAAGAAAAAAGGTCCGATGACTCCTCCAGCGAAAACAGCACACCATACAGTGACTTTGAGCGGGTGTAATGGCTCTTCGTGGGTTACACGCGGATTTTCAGTGCTTATTTACGTACCCGCTAAGATGGAAATGGGCCTCATCACTCATGATTATTTTTGATGAAAAATCATCTTCCTCTTGGTGGTGATTAAGGATGGCTTGAGCGTATGTTAGACGCGATTGGGGGTCAGCAGCTAACAGCTGATGCACCGTCTGGACTTTGTACGGAAACATCTTCAAATCTTGTACCAAAATTCGCTGTAAAGACCGTCGACTGATACCCATTTGCGTGGCACGTCGTCTGGTCGATGTCGACGGCGCTTCCATGACATCCTCGGCTACAGCAGCAATATTCTCTGCAGAACGGCTACTCCGGGGTCTGCCATGCCTGGCGGGATCTCGTGGTGTGCCAGTCTCTTCGAGGCGAGCGGCTAAACGTCGCAGTGTTTCACCAGTAGGCGTTGGACGGCCAGGAAATCGGCGACGAAATTCACGTTGTGCCAAAGTCACCGACCGATTATTGGTCAAATAAATAGTCAGCAATATTCCGCGTTCTGGAGCAGTGTAGCATAACATTGTTTATTAACGTGTATTTCGCATGTGTTTACTACACAAATGTCAAAACAGAACTGACATTAGGGGCCAATCGCAAAATTTATATCATTTTCTGATAGGAGGATTACTTTTGCGCCACCTTGTATCACCTGGTATACAAAAATATAATCATTTTTATTTTTTGGCCTTATTTTTTATGAATCGTCTGTATAATTTATAGAGGTTTGTATTAGGAATAATATGGGAAACAACAATTTTTCAAAGTGGTAGAAGTGATAGCTGCTATTTCGGAGATCACCACATCTCCTCATCAGACTTGTTTTCTTTCTAGACTTTACCTGCCCAGGAAGCTACCACTTCTACCACTTTGAAAAATTGTTGTTTTCTCATATTATTCCTAATACAAATCTGGCCACAAGCTCTATAAATTATACAAAAAATATATAATCATTTAAACCGAACCGGATCGCGTTTCGGATATTCTCATAAATCGGTTGTTGTCCCGGTGTAAGTTTTTTCTAAATGGCTCGAACCACTGAACCGAACCGCATCGATTTTTGGAGTGGTTTATACATAGCTCAAGTCACAGATCAAGCCTGCTGCTTCAGATTGCTAAAGCTAAGATATATGCATTTGTAGATATGTGTAACAGTACGGATGCAACGGAAACTTTTAAATTCTTATATTTTTGTTCCTGAAATCTGAGAACCTATGCCCAAACTAAAGCATATGACTGAGAAATTACATATACATAGATTTTCCAGGTACTCACTGCTTTACCACTTATGTGGAGAATTGCTCAATAGCCAAAGTCAACGAAATGTAGTATCGAATCAATGTGATTTGGCAGACGCTGCGTATGAGCAATTTTGTGAGCTTATAACCAAATACATAAGTGCACTAAGGTGTATGGCGAGAAAAAACTTTGGATGTAAACATTTCAAACAGCTTTAAAAGTTTTTTTGATGCCCTATTTTTTAATCTTTATGTCACCGAAAAGGTCCAACTGAGGACCATATTCGGTAATTAAAAGGTTTTGACTTTAAAATCCGTTTTGATATGTACCTTCACTACTTTTGGAAATACTATATACAGTTTTTTTATTATTATACTATAAATCTAAAGTTCTGAATAAAATAATGAGGTCTTTGATGAAAAAATGTTAGGCCTTTTAATAAAAAATCTATAATTTTTTTTAAATTCAGCTGAACCACTTAGCAACTTGTAATTTTTGCGTTTTTTTTATTGAAAAATTATTCCAAGGCTTTGCATGACTCGAGTACATTATATCGCTCCCGACTATCAAGTATAGCGAAAATATGTCCAAGACGTTCTGTGTCTGAAACTCCACGTGAAGATTCACTTAAAACATGGAAAAAACGGGAATTTGAACAATTCTGTTTCAATAATGACATTCTTGCAGCTGTTTTTTCAAACGAAATTTCAAACATGGAGGCTCAATATTTTGAAATCTATTCAGTCATTTCCATGTATATTTAAAGTTTATACTTCCTCGAGGAAATATTTAATAATCCCGAACTGCATTGGTCTAAGAAAATTTCCTTGAACTTGGTGATAGTATTTTTAAAATTAGAGAAGGTGGAATCAAAATGGCTTTTAAATCTAAAACCTTTTAATACTAACTTTAATACTGAGCAAGACCTTTTCGGCGACATAAAGATTTTAAAAGTCGGACATCAAATAAAAAACTTACAGCAAGAAACGCGATTTAGCTCCAAAAAAAATGTTACATCCATAATTTTTTCTCGCCATAAGTATTCAAATTGACACATGCTAAACTTTTTTCCCCTTCATATAGCGCGATATGGCATAAAGTACGCTTAGGTCTTCTTTTATGTAGTTTTTAAGCTGATTTCAAACGATTTTGCTTTTTTGAGAGTTGTTATTACTTTTTTTCTAATTAATATATTTATTGGGGTATTTTTTTTGATTTTGATTAAAATACGGATCAAATTTTAGGTATTTAATTTAGACTCACATTTAAATAGAATATTAAAAGTGAAAGTAAATAAAAGGGATTGTTTTATTTTAGATTTATTTTTGCATTTTTTGGGAATTTTTACATGAAGTATCTGGTCGCCGAGTCGGTGAGTAATGGGTTCCAGTCCTGCCGGGGCGATCGCCTCTCAGCAGGCAATGGCAAACCTCCGTGTGTATTTATGCCATGAAAAATCTTCTCACAAAACTCAATTGCCATTCGGAGTCGGCATAAAACTGTAGGCCCTAAATTTGTGTTGCATCGCAGAGACGCACACCACATGTTGTAGGAGAAGTTCGGCCAAATATCAAGCTATGGTATAATCGCCAAATTATTATATTATTATTATCTTAATTTATTCGCTTTTTCGAAATGCTGGAACGCATAACAAATGATCTAGGTCTACTTGCATTTGCATGCTTCCATTTTTCTTTCAATTCATTATCAATTTGCTATCTATCTTGCGGTATATTCGAATCTGTATGTGTAGAAATACTTACTTCTCCCATAAATTCAACGTATTTTCCACCGCCTTGCTGTAACCATGCATCGATATATTACGGAATAGATCTTCCATGTCGTGACTGAATGTAGCACCAACTAATTGCTTCTCCTTTTTTTCTGCCCATTTCGGTGTATGCTTTGGGTTTTTGATCCACCAAATGGCGCTCGACGAGGACTTCATGTGTCGCGTATCCATTCGTCTGCAACCCAAGTATCAATGTATGTATGTGTAATTTCTAAATGCAACGATTCTGCAACAATCCTACTTTTGAACTTGCAACCAGACTCTTGCACAGCTAACTGTGACGACTTACGGTTGGTTGGCTGTGTGTAACTTGCAATTGTTTGTTTGTCACTGTGGGGAATTAAATACTCCTACCAGCGTAGCAAGACTATTACTTTCACGATTCACTGGCTTTCACACAACACACCATTTGTAGTTTCGCTTCGAATGAAAATAACTGCAGCGTTACGACCTCTATTGGCGGCAGAGTGGAAGCGAGTAAACAGAATGAAGTGGCGTCAAATGGTAGATGCGTAAGTCGCACAATTCAAGGGGTGCTGCGACATGGGCAACATAAAATAATTACTAATGTCTCACAATGGGCGTGTGCGTTTAAGTTTGTAATGGATTTGCATCATTAGCAGCACATACCCAGATAACGCCTACTCGTACTCCATTTCAACTTATCTACGTCTACTTTCGAGTTCACAAGTTTATTTTGTCGAAAACTTTTGTAAGTGTTTTTAATATTGAACAAGCAGCTGTTTATATTGTATATGAACTAATTGATACCCACGACTTCGTCTGTGTTGCTTACTAAGTTTACATATATGTACTTACAGAAGATTTTTTAACGTGAGATTTCTGAATAATTCAGCTCTAGCGCCATACAGGTAATCCATTTTTTCAAAAAAATATTTCTAATTGCACCATCCAATATCTTCAATATCGGTCATATATCCGGTTTTTTAGATTAATTCTCGAATCTAGCGCCACCTAGCGGTTCCATTTTTCTTTAAAGTATTTCTCGTCCCAGTCCCATTATACGAATCTAATTTGATTAAAACCCAACTTTAAATGCAGATTTGATGAATGACTCGGCTCCAGCGCCACCTAGCGCATTTATTTTTCATAAATATTATTTTTTTATTACATCAGTACCATACTTTTCTCATAACATCAATATCGGATTTTGTAAATATCTCCACATGCGCAACAAAAAATGTCCGGTAGTGACCGGATTAAAATATAGCCTAATGTCCGTGGCTCAGTCATAAGGAATATACTGTTCAAATTTGGTTGAAATCCGTTCATCGGTTTTTGAGCCAAGTTATAACAAAGAAAACGATTGCGTTTTTTTATTTTTTGTGAATTGTTCAGGAATTATATACTAAATAAATTATGGCAATGATCAAAACGCAACAAAAAATGTCTGTCACCCCAGAAATATTTATATTAAGCGTTTATTTTATATATTTACATAAATAATTTCACCAAGTGCAATACATTTTATTTTATTTTTATAATTTTGTTTTTCTAAATCATGGAAGAAAGTATATTGCTGCATCATAATTGCCGACGTTATTGCCATCTACACCATTTCCAATAATAAATGAGAAACGGTCAAATTCAAATGCAGAAATGGCAATTGAAAATAAGAATAGTCAATCGTAATTAAGAATGGTCAGTTGTAAATAAGATTTGTTATTTTAAATTGCGAAAGCGTCAAATGAATATGAGAATAATCAGTCCCATCAACAGGCATCATCGTTCCATGCGAATGCGATCACTCATCAAGATATGCCAGTTGACCCATACAAAATTGTACTGTAAATTCTTTTATATAAAAACTATGTAATAATAATAAGTTTCTCATTCTCATTTTCATTTGACGCTTTCTGATTTAAAATTGACTATTCTTATTTTCAATTGACGCTTTCTCATTTCCAACTGACTACTCTTATTTTAAATTAGCTCTTCCCCATTTACATTCGACGCTTTATCACTTTAAATAGTTGACGTTTTCTCATTTACAATCGGAAATGGACAATGTTTGAGTAAGGATGAAGAACAACTTTCCTTTCGCTCACTTTTATGTACATATATATCTATGTAATATTTTCTAATCAAAAATGTGCGTTAGGAAAAGCATAGACAAAAACTGGTTTTCATATTTGTTATTTTTTTTAACTTAACCCGAAAAATTTCTTTAGTTTTGATGAGATGGCAACTCTTTTATTAACCCTAATCTCCTAAAGTGAGCCTTTGAGTCTCACTTTGAGTTTTAAGTATTGATTATTCCCGCACCAAATAATATTTTGATTTGAAATTTTGGGTATTCCTCCAACTGAATGTAATTATTATGGCGTATTTATTATTTTTTGGATTGTGTACGTATTTTTACCATTTTTTTGCAATCGTACAAAATTGTAACGTAAATCCTAAAGTGAGCCTGAGGGACTCACTCTGTGCATAGTATTCCTATCATATTTAAATTAGATGAAAATTTGAATTCGTAAAATGCAGAAAGATATAGTAGGCACTGCATTTTTGAACTGTTGCAAAATTTGAATCCATTGAATGCAAAAAGTCGTTGTAGGCACTGTATTTTTGAACAGATGAAGAAATATACATACATACATATTCAAATTCTTTACAGTTTTGTTGATTGTGCCCACGTGTATACTTGTAGTCTGTTATTTCTTATTTGTATAAATACGTAGTTACATAACTGTGGAAAACTTTTGTTTTACGATGGCTAAAAAACGGTTGAATGATTTGGAGTTGGAGGAAATTTTGGAGCATTGGGAAGCGGAAGATGAGTCTGATGGTGAAGTCAGTGACAACAATGATGATGATCATAATGATTCCGAAGTGGACCAGATGACTGAAGCATCTGAAGAAGAAGATGAGATTTCGGATGAAAACGAATATGGAAGACAATGAAGCCAACTTCTACGTTGGTAAAGATTCTAATATTTGGAGCAAGTCTCCGCCACCTTCATCTAAAATTAGATCAACGAATATCCTCAAAGGAAAGGTTGATGCAGTTGTTTTACCTGAGAGCTGAGCACAAATCTGAATTTATTCATACAGGTGAAACTTTATTAGACGTACTTGATTGCTTCAAACTCTTTATAAATGATGAAGTTTGTGATGAAATTATAAGGTATACAAATGAAGAAGAATCTGCAGTGTACTCAAAATAAGGAAAATTTTGGCTGCTTTTATAGGACTTTTAATCATAGCTGGCCATATGAAATCCAATAATCAAAGCTATAAGTTATTCTGGGACAAGTTGTATGGAATAACAATTTTTAACTACGGACAATTACTTTACAAGTAAAGAACTAGCTGAAAGTCTATTGAGTAAAGGTTCAACATTGGTGGGAACGCTAAGGAAAAACAAAACATGTATTCCTCCAGAATTTTTGCCGAACAAGTCACGAGAAATTAACTCAACAATCTTCGGGTTTCAAAAACATATAAAGATTGCCTCTCATGTTCCCAAAGCAAGAAAAGCAGTAATTTTCATGTTGACTATGGCATCATAATGATACGGTCTTTGAAGAACAAGGAAAACGAATTTCAGAGATCAATAAATTTTATAATAAAACCAAAGGGGGCGTAGACACATTTGACCAACTAATTCACGAATACATGATCAAGCGCAAATGTAATAGATGGCCTCTTGCCTGTTTTATGAATTTAATTGATGCTGCAGGTATTGCTTCATACATTATTTGGATAAAAACTCATCCAGAGTGGCACGAAAAAAAGAAAAATAAAAGATATTGGTTTTTGCGGGAATTAGGAGAAAGCCTTGTGGAGTCACAAATACAAAAAAGACAGTCGGCCAAATATTTGCGAGCAGAAACACCATCAGCCATAAAAGCTGTAATACCACCATCTGCTGATTCGCAACCCTGTTCTTCTGCCACCTTGAAACGAAAGCGCTGTCATCTTTGTCCGACGAAAATATCCAAAATGTAGAAACAAATTTGTGGCAAATGCCAAAAAAATATCTGTAACCAGCATTCTACAACTACGAAAATTTGTAAAAAATGTAATGAATAATTTGTCCTTAATTACTTTATAAACAAAATTTTTTAATGTTATGTATTTAAAACTCTTTAAAAAATGAAATAAATATGATTGTAAACGATTTAGAATTCGTTACTTCATCTGTACATATAAAATAAATTACCAAAACTATGTTTTTAAGCACTTTTCTCTATATGAGCTTCAGAGTCTCACTTTAGGATCTGTGTAACTTTTTAAAATTAGGAGATTAGGGTTAACTGCGTTGAAGCTAATTTGGTGGAAATATATATTTACGTGAAATATTCTGATTCATCCAAATTATTAATTACTTTATATGTATATTTTGAAATAGTGGACAACCCTTCAAATTTTTTCTAGGCTAAGCCTTCCTGAACTTCTAATAATCGGTTCACACGTGAAGTGTAAGGTTCAGTTGACCGATCAATCAAATTTATTTAAAATGGTGGCATCCCACTCCAAAATGTTTTTATAGTTAATCTTTCTTAACCCTTTTCATTTCATAATAGAATTTAAATTACCTTACCAATTAAATGAAATCAAATTTAGCAGTAGCCTTCAAAAATATTTTCGTATGTACCCTTTCGTTTCACATTAATACCGTTATATTTATGTTAGCTTATAAACTGAATTAAATTACTTTTTTTTTTAATAAATCTTTCTTATTCCTGCGTTATCGATTATAGTACTCGTAGCATTTAAGTTAACTTGCCAATAAAATTTAATAAACGTTTTTAAACGGGTGGTAACACCCTTTTGAAATATCTTCGTATAAACTACTAAACTTTTGAAACAGCTGGCAACCCTCTTTGAAAACATTTTCGCGAGTCAGCCATCTTAGGCATCTTTTATTTGAATCCCATGGCGTAATATTTGATTTAGCTTTATTGATTTGCTTAAGCAGTTGGCAGCCCCATACAAAAATATTTTCAAAAGTAAGTTATCTTGAAGCTGTTCTTTTGACACCCATTCTACAATATTTGATTCAACTTATCAATCCTAATTGTTCTGCATTTGTAAAACGTGGCAACCCTATCCATAAATATTTTTGACATTAAGGTTTTTTAAGCCTTTGAGTTTTAAATTCATATTGTAAAATGGACTACATGTGTACCAAATAATATCAAAATCTGCCCAGTCGCCATATTGTAATATGTGATTTAAAAATTTAAACTAAATTCGTTTCGGCTTGAAAAGGTAGCAAACAGCCTGACAGGACATTAACCAATTCGTTCAAATGTCTACCTACATATGTAAGTGCTTTCAACTTTGTGTGTGTATGCTAAATACGAAAATAAATGATATCTCAAAATCACAGCTACTTGGCGTGCGCCAATGCGTCTATTGTTCGATTTAGTTTTCGCTAGTTTCTATATTTCCACTGTTCATAAGCTCATCAGTAATAGTAGGAACATCTCTGATAAAGTATTTTTTCATCAAGTTGGCAGGGCATTTATCGTGTATTGAAGGTGACTTTGCAAAAAGTAATTACCGAGAAAGGAATGAAAGAGAGAAATAAATACATATATCGAAACAAACGCCGATACTAGAGTCTCAAAAAATAAAACTCCATTATAGCGATGTTTGTAGTGCTAGTGAAAATGAGGAATAGAAATCTACAGCTATTGTTAAGTTAATTTTGTAAAGCTTCTGATTGTTTAAGTAAGTCCCTTTTATTAAAAATATATTAAATATTCACATCAGACTAGTAGTGTGTATTTTATTAGCGGACTATGTGTCCTAATTGTGACTCGAACCACCCATCACAAGCTAAAAGGATTTTCTTTTTTAAATTTTTCAAGTATTTACCTATAAAAACACCAACAGCGTACAAAACATACCGATATGAACAAAAATATTTACAGTTTCTCTAAAATTTCAAAGATAATCAACACACTCAAAGATGTGGTTGAAATCTTTAACCCACCGTCATGCTTGGAAAATGTAAATTTTCTGCGTAAATTACATAATTTGTTTGTATACTTTACTTGTTTCGTTTTAAACTGATATCTGACCTTAAGTGTTAACATTTTGAAACTTGGAAATTACTTCAAGTTTGAGATAAATTTAGTCAAAATGTCCCGGCACAATTAAGAGAACCTTAACGTATACAGGGTCGACATTTTTTTGTTTTGTTTTGTAGTGCATGTTTGAATGGAGTTTGAATTCGGTCTACTTAATATCCTTAAAGTATAATCCATAAATGTGCAGAGTTTCAGTTAAAGCCATTTTGACCCAAACTTTTCTACACAGCCTCATGTTGTATATGTTCAATTTTTGCCAAGTGCAAACCAATGACATAAAATGCAAGCTTTGTCTAAGGGACATATTTTATTTTTTATTTAATTGTTAGTGCAATATTTTATATATCTCTAATAAATAATAATAATAATAATATTTACGAAATACGGGTGCAAGATATTTTTAAAATGTGTGAGCAGTACATTGCCTTAAAGTTTACATTTTAAATACATAAGCTAATTTTAATTGCTCTTCCTAATTTCTAAAATCTATAATATGTATTATATTTTATACTGTTTATTAAAAATCGAAACGTTTTTATGCTATATCATTTTTCCTGATTTTGTTTCCGTTTATTTTTTATTATATTCTTCTTAATATTAACTACTTTAAATGTGCTCAAAAATCGAGTTCTAGTTGAAAGAAATTGATCTGTCATGGATGCCATATTGATGTAAATTCACGGGATTTTTCGATAAAATTATATAAAATTTGTCAACTGTAGAGAAAGAGAGCGACCAATAACAGAGGGGAGTCGTGTACGAGCAGCCAACCCGAACGGTTGCATTACGGACGAATTTTAACTATTAATTGTACAAAAACAAAAATTTACACTAACAAATTATACGCACAATGACAGTATGATTTACAACAAACACATCATTTTAACTTAACGTTCACCAAGCGAATTCAATAGTCTGCTTGATGAACTTCACCTTATATGAATTCGCCTTGGTAATTTTCATTGACAAGAAATTGACTAAATTTATTTAGTTTTCATTTCGTTCTATGTCACAAATACGAAAATTTCAATATATGAATAAATTTGAAAACAAAAAGTATCCGGTTAGTTTTTAGGCATAAGAAGTTATGTTTATGAACAACGAATATTTAAGAAAAAAAAACGTATTAACGAAAAATTAACCTATAAGCATTCGTGATAGATCGACATTTCTTCCTATTGCTCTCATATACGACGTTCATATTTAACTCAAATCATTTAATAATGATAACAGAAAAGACATGTATGTAGAGTAAAATTTAACGCTAAGTAAAATTGACTTTTAGATTGAATCTCATCCAAACACGTCGTACTGTCTCTAATACATTTTTATCGAACCTACATATCTTGATACTTCCAAATATTGGCTTATCTAGAATTGGAATTTACAAAAATCTGAATCACCTCTCGACTTATAGATTGATATACTGAAGTCATTTTATTTAGTATAGAATAACTTTTCAATTAAAAATTTAGTGTTTGTTTAAAGTGCATTCTATTTACCTTTTATATCTATGCCTTTAAAATAAAACCATGAAATATTGTTTTAATAACTTGGTACGCATTGTCGGTGATATTTTCCCATAATCTAATTTTTCTGAAACAAAAGCATCACTACACTCAAGGCGTTGCAATGATAAAGTCACTACTGAAAACAACTTCCCATTCTTTCACACTATTTTTCAGAAGCTCTCAATTTATTTATTGTATCACGTACTGCTATGGTCAAATATGTATAATGAAAACAAACTATGTGCAACTTAAAGTCGATGCAAAGCACAAAGTCTGTATATGTAGATGGTGTGCATTACCCGATCATTGCGAATTTCTCAATGTCAGACGCTGCGTATGAGCAACATTGCGAGCACACAATCACATCTTTAACATCCTTTTCCCATAAAACGTTGTTCACCAGCATGATATATCCATACAACGATATGTTGCGAAATAAATCCGTCGTGACATAGCTGAATGTGGCACCTACTGATTACTTTCGCTTTTTTCTATCGCCCATTTGGCTATTTCCTTTGTACTTCTGTCTCGGCATCTATTCTTTGGAAAGGTATTTATGTGTTATCTGTGATTTCTGCAAGTTTTCAATTGCCTATCATCCCGCTTATTTCAATGATTAACGGCTGCATAGCAACTTCACGGATCCCACCGCAGTTGTTTATCTGCTACAAGACTATTGCAACAAGGCTATTTGCGATTCACTGCTCTTCACGCCACATATGGTTTGTCGCTTTGCTGCAAATGGAAAATAACTACACTATACAATGGGAATGGTGCAAGTAAATGTGAATAAAGTTCAAGTGACACCCCATTTCATATCCATTTATGCAAAAATCGGCAAGTAGAAAGCATTCGGCTTCTAAATCATCAAGCCTTGAACATCGTTGACAATAATGAATTGATAATGCTCGCCTACTGGTGTAAGTGTAAAAAGTTTGTAATGGATTTTCATCATTTGCACCACATACATACGTACATAGATAACGCGTGCCTCATTTAGACTTGCTTAGAACAAAAATTCTAAGTTAATTCCTGAGTTTGCGCTAAAAGCCTTTTATATGTACATAAATACAGTGTGTCACATGTTGAATTCATAGGAATTTTTTTCAAGTATTCACAATAATTGCACAGTTCGATCTATTTCTATTTTACATACATCTATCAAAGCCCATAAAAATCAAATATGCTCAATAAATTTTTATGTATAGACTCTTTTCAAATAAGCAGTCTTACATATATGAAATTAAACTAATTCTCTACTTCTTCCACGGTGCACGGATTGCAAGAACTTAGCAAAATAGACGCGAAAAAAATTACATCCAATAGCTGCAACTATAAACTCTATTATATTTTCCAGTTAAAAGGAAAAATTATAGGAAAAACAACAGTGGAAGAAGTTATAGCTATTTCGGTGATCACCACATCACCTCATCTAACTTCTTCCGGGGATCGAACTCACGATCTCCACGGCTAATTCGTACTCGCACTCCTTAAGACAACGCTTTGACCACTTGCACTAAGTAAGCCGTGTACACTATTGTTGCTTTTTCATCTTCCTATTTTTGCAAACACAATTTCAATTTTTTTAGTTTATGAGAATTACGTATGAAATTTGAGTTTCAATAGGTTTTGTTGTAGTATAAACAATTATGGAACCATTTCGGATATGTATATCTTATATAGAAATCCAATTTTTAGGGGTAAGGCAATTAACTGAATATTATAAATTTTAGATTAGTCAGTTACGAAGTTACGCGAAATATTGATCAGAATAGGGCATGACTATTATAACAGAGGGCATGGTACGGAATTTTTAACTCATCAATAACTATTTTTTTTAGACTGAAATTATAAAGTCTTGGAACAAAAATTACATGTGAGAAAAAATGTTGAAGTCAGCGATAACTTTTATTTTTAGTTTGTATTACAAAAGCCTTTTAGTAAGAATTATTTGCGTGATATATTTGCTTAGTCTTCAGTATTTATTATTTTGTTGATACTATTCATAAAAACTGTGACAGAAACTTTTGAAAAACTTGCCAAGTCTTCAAAAGACTTTTCGCTTGAGAATTTAATAGAAATCGAAATTTTTGTAAAAATATCATTTTATACATTTTTTTATATTTTTTATGAATAATATGTTAAGTCTTTTCATAATTTGTATGAGGGAGAAAAAATCTTTTAAGACATACAGCGGCATATTTTGGATTCATTTCAGGACTATTTCGGGTGATTGATAGATGCAGTAGTCCCGAAATCATCTAGAAATGGCGAATTCTGAATTAGAACTCCAACTTTCTGAATTTTAAATGCTGGATTTGAATTGTAATTTTCCAAATTTGAAGTGGAAATTCTGAAATTAAATTGTAATTTTCTGAACTTGAATTGTAAATTTCTGAATTTGAATTGAAACTTTCTGAATTTAAAAAAAAAAAGTTCTGATTTTGAAATGGAAATTCTGAATTTTCTTGGTAACTTTCTAAATTTAAGTTTGTAATTTTCTGAACTTTAAATAGAAATTATGAGGAATAATTGCAACTCTCTGAATTTAAAACTGAATTGAATTGTTATTTTCTGAATTCGAAGTGAAAATTATTCTCTTCAAATGGAAGTTCTGAACTTGAATTCTAACTTTCTGAATTTAAAAATAAAATTTCAGAATTTTTTTGAATTTAAAACGGAAATTCTGAATGATAATTACAACTTTCTGAACTGAAACTGAAAAAGGTGTAGAGACAAATTGCTGTTTCGAACTTAGTTCTCGCGCGCGTGAATACGATATGGGAGTAATTGATAACTCATTCCACGTTTTATGCAAATTTTGCATACAAATTACATAATAAAACTAATAGAAACTTTTAATAATATGTGTCCTTGAAGTAGGTCTGAAAAGACTGATGTGGAGTTCCAGCTTTATTGGCTTTCGTCGTCAGGCAGTAAGTTCCTAATGCCCGCGAGCTTCGTTTTTTTTTAGGAAATATATGTAGCTCTCGGGCGTTATCTCATAAAATCGTTCGTTTTGCGCTCATACTGCTTTATTTTACACAACCAAGGTGTGTATTTTATTTATTAAAAATTATAAAGTATTTTCTATCGGGTCTTGCAATAGGAACGCTACTAAAGTTTTTTTAAATAAAACAAAAACGGTTTGGGATATGAATTAAATTCTTTATTCCTGTGAAAGTACATTCGATGCCATTATGTATGGAACTCGATTTCTTTTGCATGGGCACCACAGCACGCTTGCAGAAGTCCAGACGCTGAACCCAATTTTCGACAGTTTTCATGCATAAATCGGCCGATACTGCTGCAATTTCACGTTCGATATTCGTACGAAGTTCATCAATCGTCGCTGGCTTGTTGGCAGAGACCATAGACTTGACGTAGCCCCACAGGAAATAGTCTAACGGCGTCGAATCGCACGTCCGAGGCGGCCAATTGACTGGGCCATTTCGTGAGATAACGCGTTCACCAAACTTGGTTTTCAATAAATCGATTGTGATATTCGCTGTGTGGCTTGTGGCGCCGTCCTGTTGGAACCACATATTGTCCAAGGCCATATCATCCAATTCGCGACAAAAATATTCGGTTTTCATTGAGCAGTAGCGATTCCCATTCACAGTAACGTGCCGGTCTTGACCATCACGGAAGAAGTACGGCCCAATGACGCCGCCGGCCCATAAACCGCACCAAACCGTAATTTTTTCGGGATGCAATGTTCATGGAGTACGTGTGGATTGCTGCCTGTATATTCATATATTTCTTATTGACGAAGCCATTCAGCCAGAAATGACGACGACCATAAATTGGACGTAGCGCTCTTAAAGTTGAGCCCGTTGACTCCGAATTTCGGTAGTAAATTTTAATAATTTCGATTCATTGTTGGATCGTATGTCTTTCCAGGATGAAATGGCAAACCTTACTGAAGAGAAATGTCAAAAGAGCGGGAAAAAATATGGCGTCGTTTGCTGTCACTATCGATCTACTTTTGTAGCGTCCCTATTGGAAGACCCTTTATATGCTGTAATTTTTGGAGCTAATTTTTTTTCAAAATTAACACACCTTATTCACTTTCTAAATACTATTTCATAGCCTGTTCACGATTATATCGTGGCTAAAGTATTATCAATAACCTTTCGTAGATATCCTTTTCTTGTGATTTTATAAAAAAAAAACTCTCCTCATCTAAAGAAACAATTATGTAATTAGTTATTTATTTATTAAGCCAATGAACACAAAAATTCGTATAGGCTAAGTTGGCATATTTTTAATGAAAAGTCATTTAGATAAAAAAGGTATAACTAGACTATTTGTAAAAAATATTCAAGGATTTAAAAAAGCGATCTTTTGGAAATGAAAAATTTATCTAAAAAAAATTTAGAGATCCTATTAAACTCAATTAGGGCTCGAGGAATAGGTGCATTCCGAGCATGGAAAGCTTTAAAAATACCAACATAGAAAACTCCGAACTACGTAGAGATCTAGCCAGAATATTAAAGAAAATCCTCCCTAGGAGCAATGGACAGTCAACAACACCACAAATCAAATCAAAAATGAAAGACGAAGATAAGATTAGTTTTCTGTTCTGCAATGATTTTAAGTTGATCAGCGTGATTCATAGGACGGACTAGGATCCGAGAAGCGCAGATTACGTAACGCAAAGCGTAAGAATACTTTCTAGATCCGTTCAGTTCTAGCAGCATGATAATAATATGGAAACCTAATGCAGGAGGCATACTTATGCTTGGAACGTACAAGGGTAGTACACAAAAGCTTTAGCGTATCAGGGTCGGAGAAATCCGAGCTAAGAAGCGTGGCAAAAGCAAGCATGGAGTAGAATTTCGTAATAATAAAATTTATGTGGCTGGTAAAGGTAATTATCAAAAAATACTCCCAAATCTTTAATTTCGTTCATCCGCGACAGGGGAGTAAGATATACGATAGTAGGTTTCAATGATATTGGCACGCTTAGAAAATGTTATATGGAAACACTTGGTCTAGTTCAGGGGCAAAGGATTTTTATTACGCCAGTCACTTACATTATCTAAATCGACTTGCATCAATTCATAGTCCCGAAAGCTTCTGATCAACGAGGTCATCCGCGTAAAGCAGAAATCTTGCTGACGAGAAAAAACCCTATCAAAATCTTTAGAGAAGTCTGTATAAACGGTGTCAACTTGATACCCTGATTGAAAAGCTGAGATAAAATCATCTGAGAGGACCGCTAAGTTAGATACTGTAAAGCAGCTCGGATAAAAACCATGCTGCTCTGGACACACATATTCTTGACAGCGAAAACCAGTTTACTTTGGATGATGCACTCAAAAAGCTATGAAATAGGCCTACATATAATTGCTAACATTATTTTTATTAT
Source organism: Anomoia purmunda (assembly GCA_951828415.1). Classification (NCBI taxonomy): domain Eukaryota; kingdom Metazoa; phylum Arthropoda; class Insecta; order Diptera; family Tephritidae; genus Anomoia; species Anomoia purmunda. The sequence continues at coordinate 158,584,881 of OX639993.1, forward strand.
CGCTCTTGAAAAAAGGTGAGATGAAAGCCGATTTCCAGGCTTCACTAAAAATACCAAAGGATAAGGATTTGTTCAAGATTAACAACAGTGGATTTACCAAGGAATCAACGCGCTTGTACAGAGCCGCTGACAAACCATCAACATCAGTGTGTGAGGAGCGCTTAAGTCGGACCAATGCCACTGAAAATATCCTCACTGGACAATACCAGCATACCAAAGTCAATAGATGGTTGTATATCGAAGGAAACACTTTCTTCACTATCGCATAAAGAGTCGAAATTTGGCATACAAAACTCGGCAAAAAGATTAGCGGCATCTGCAGCAGTACTAACTGCTTTGTCGCCAAAAAAAAAGAGTATTCTTGTTTTCGAAATCGGCTCTGTAGAATCAACAAACGAACGGTGACAAAACTAATATTAGCATATTAATATATAGATACTTTTAAATATTCTAGCATTCTACTTATCCTACTTACCATTGCTTTTATACATGAAAATCAACTCCAAACTGCACATATTCTATCCTGATCAGAAAAATATCATTTGAGCCCAATGTCGCGTAGCCAATGATGTCCGTTGTAAAAATTGATTGCTGCTGACGTTCGAGAAACAAAAGTGTTCATTTGATACTCAATTGCCATTCCTTTTTCTTAATGCTTTTGTTTAATTTTTTACTTTGCAAACCCCTCTATTGCAATAGAAATAAATATTAAGTATTTAGCGCAAATGCACATGCGTCCGTTTCAAAAAGGTATATAGGTATGTATATATGAAATTTTATCTCAACATTAGGTAAACGACCTCAAATATAAAAAAAAAAACAATCCAAATTTCACATTGGAGACCAATTTCGAGTGCCAAGAAATATGCGAATGGGAAAATGTGCAGAGACGGCAATAATAAAAAAATAGAAAAAGATTTCAAAGCCACAGCCACAGCGAAGACAATGCCTACACAAATCCATAGTTTGCAGCAAGTGACCACTCCACCGCGCCACCATGCACTTGCGGCACACAAGTGTTCTCAACGGACCGTTTTGTCGAGTACAGTGTCTGTCAAAAAAAAAAAAAAATACGAAATTAGAATAGCATTTATTTGGACAATTGGCCAACTGGACTAGTGCCACAATGGCTATTATGCTTATACTTGTTATTGTTGTAATGAAATGTAATAGGTTCGTAGCAGTGCAGCGTGGTGTTCATTGCTAGTACCAAAATCTTTTCCCATGGCGAGCATAATCTCCAATGTTGGTATTTGCGGTGCTCAAATAGTTAAAGTAGTAAAAAGTTTTTTTTTTTATTTTTTTTTTTAACACAAGAAGACATTGAAATTATGCAATTTTGTTGGTTCACAATGCTAATATTAGTAAGTCTTTCATCAAACTCTCCAGAGGACAAACCTTTTCCGGCGTTCTAAAATCCATTTTCAAAGAAAATTTCTTCTAACTTTTTTGTCTAATAATAATGCAGGTTAAGTTTGGATATAAATTATGACGAGGTCTAAGAATACCAAACTTTTCATCGCGATGGGCAAATAGCTCGCCGTCTTTCCCCAGGCTTATCGACATGCGGTAGTCTAAACATAAAAATAATTTGAAAGACGCTTTCATCAATGTATTTGCAAACGGCCAAGCGGCCATTAAAGTCCTCTCCAAGCTGATATTTACGTCGAAACTGGTTAACGAATGTTATGACATCCTCCAACTGCTGCATCGAATAATGCAATTATGCTGTGCTGGATACCTGCTCAGTTTAGGAATTAAAGTAACGAAAACCAATTTGCGACCTTACCTGATCATCAACAAAGTACTGCGGAAATGTTGGGGGTCTCCGGCCAAGCTTTTCAAATATCTTTTTAGTGGAATGGGCATCGAATCGCTTAGTAGATCTGGCATCAGACATCTTTCCGATTTCCTAACGGTCAAAATCTCCTGCTTTTTCACATGCATGAATACCTACTGCATGAATACCGAATGCCGTCTATGTCTTGAGGGCGATAAGACATCAGAGCATATTTTTTGCGCTTATTTGGTCTTGACCAAACATAGATAGACTTCAAGACCTTCTAGCGTGCATTATGAAAACTGAACTATTCGCCCGGGCGACTTACTTACTTACTTAATTGGCGCTATAACAGCTTAAGCGATTTTGGCCAAGTTCAACAAATTGCTCCATCACTCCTTCTTTCTGTTGGAAAGACTAATTAGAAAATATCAAGTGACGTCAAGTCCTTTTCCACTTGCTCGATGAGACCGTCGTCTTCCTCTACCACAACCAGCAGGTACCGCGTTGAATATTTTTAGGACTAGAGCATTTTCGTCCATCGCACGATATATCACTAGACTATGTCTATGTCGTGGTAAAGCTCATACAACCCATCGTTCAATCGTCTGCGGTATTCGCCGTCGCAAAGGCGTAGAGGTCCATAAATCTTTCGGAGAATCTTTCTCTCGAACACTCCAAGGGCCGTCTCATCCGAAGATGATAGTGCCCATGGTACTACGCCATAAGATAGCATGGGCATGATGAGAGATTTGTAGAGTGTGGTTTTAGCTCGCCGGCAGAGGGCTTTACTAGGCAATTGCCTACTCAGCCCAAAGTAACACATGTTGGCAAGAGAAATTCTACGTTGGATTTCCATGCGGGACGGCAAGAAGCGAATGCACTGACTGTTTATACAAGACAGGAGGTACTTAGTTTTTCCCTCGTTCACCCACAGACCCATACGTTTCGCTTCTTAATTTAATTTGGAAAAGGGAAAAGTAAGGCGCGGTTGTAGAGGCCGATTATATCGATATCATCAGCATACGCCAGAAGTTGCACGCTCTTATAAAATATGGTGCCTGAACTGTTCAATTCTGCAGCTCGAATAATCTTTTCTAACATAAGGTCAAAGAAGTGGCACGAAAGAGAGTCCCCCTGTCTGAAACCCCGTTGTACAGTGTCCCTTTGTTTCTGTTGTATCCTAGTATATATCTATCAGATTTCTTTCATACTCCACCCGGGTATGAATTCACAACCTTCCATTTGCTGGGCAAATACGAAGGCAATGATCTACAGCGAGTTTGGGATGGCAACTACAATTTCTACCAAGGCGAATTCATATAAGGTGATAGCATCCCATAAGCTGAATTCTTGTTCTTCTTTCCGAATTCGCAGATTTATTGATTAAAATAAATTTGACTAATAAAAAAATTGGAATTAAACCAAAAATCCTATAGGATAACAAACGGACAGCAATAACAGAATACAAAATGGCTGTGACGTTGGAGTTCCCAGAGAAATTTGGATTGATTGGGCATATGAGGTAATAAAAAACGAATTTGCATTCAAAGCCAACAATATGCACTCGTATATTCTAATGTAGCATTTACTATCTGCATACTTGCAAAATATCTGTGCAAAAGGAAATTGAATCAAAGACCAATGATTTAAAAATCAAAGACTAACATAAGCTTTTCGCATTTCGTTGTTACTCAACAAAACTGGCTTACTTGAATTGTACCTGTAAGAAATCATTATTTTGCAAATGAACTTCAAATTGAATTGGGTTGTATGTAGAATCAGAAAGAAATAGGGCAAATGCTAAATAAAATGACCCACTAACTTCATTTATGTAGCAATGTAAGGACGAAAAATATGTCCTTCTAAGCAATCAGTTTTTCAAGTAATCAGGCAATAACACGAAACGGCTTTCCAGTTCATACACTTTATTTCATCACTGCATGTCAAATTGAAATTTTGCGATTATGCCAAAATTGTAGAATTCAAGTTGGAGATGTAATTTTTACAATTGCTACAGATAGGAGTAGCAAAGCAAAAAAAAAAACAAACAAGCTGCGAATATTTTGTGTTTACTTTTTGTCTCTAAAATGTCAAAACTGGTTTGTCAACCGAATATGAATTGTCAAGAAAGTATACAAATTGTGACAATTTAGAGGTCAAATAAATAGAAAAATTAGAAGCAGCTGTTGTACTGCCATCACCTACTCAATGTGCCTTGCACCTATCTCTTTTTCAAAACCTTATTACCAATTCTAATAATTAAGTATATAATTAGAATTGAGTTTCTTAAATTAGTTTGTGAATTTGTCAATAATTTTGAATCAAATTTCATTCCCAGGACAACTGATTCGACGGACCGGAATGGCACAGGTTTCCCCTGCCAAGGGCTGTTGTTTCGGCGATCTAACGCTTTTTAGATCGGACTACATCAGAAGTCGTTTATCAACCCTGGTCCAGGAACGTCTTTTTCGTTTACCAGAAAAGGCTCCATCCAAACTCGACCTCGGTAAAATCTCCTCTAGTCGTGGTCCACACGATAAGTGAATCTCAGACGCCAACAACTTCTACGACCAAAATGTCGCGCCCCCCACTGCCCTAAGACCAACACCTTCACTCCCACCCAAATGTAAGGGCTACAGTAGCTCTGGTGCTTCACGCCGTCTGTTCCGGCAACAACCTGTTCAGTGGCAAGCGAAACTGAGACAAGGTAGACAATCACATCTGGCCTCACACTCTACATGTCGACGACTCATCCAAGTGAACTGAAATGGACTCCAGAGCAAGATCGAGGAGATAACTGACTTGGTCTGCTAATAGCTGCGATACAAAAAACGAAATTTCACAGCAATTCAGCTATATTGAACGTGCATCGTAAGGATCGAGAACGTGCTAATAGCGGTGGCTTAGCGTCATCATTTATCACACCATGCAGTATCGTCTTATTGAAGAAGGCAACGATAGAGATACTTTTCTAGAATGGCGGGCGATGTCCAGCTCGACATATTTAGTATATATATCAAATGCTAACTTTTACTGCGTAGTCCACGATTGTAAGTGGGAAATTCATTTGTCATTGATTTACAAAATTATTTTCTATTTACATTTCACAGCTTCTAAAAGAATATTGGGTTCATTCGTTGATTCAATACATCGTTAATTATTCTTTGGATTGGTAAACGTACGAACTCGTATTTCCCGTTATTCGTCGCGATTGCAGTTTTGGTGTGTCTGTATCTTTCGTCGGTTTTTGGTGAAAACCGGACGTTACGTCTATTGTAATGTAATAATTAGCCTATCCAAGGCTAAGTAGCGTCCTTTAATGTCTAAAATAGGATATTTGTCGGCTATTATCACAGCGTTTACCCCCTTATAATCAATCACCTTACGGTATTTTTGTCTTTTACCTTTAGGTTTTGTGACACTACCCAAATCGGTGAGTTATAAGAACTTTTCGAAGTTTGAATTACGCTCTCTGCAAGCCTTTCGACTTCGTCCCACATACACGCTATATATGGGCTTGGGGCTAGACGTTTATTTCAGTAACGAAATGTCGATTTTTTGGTTAACATCGGGAGGCAGCTTCTTGCTGCATGATTTGCTCGATTTAAGTGGAAGTTTTTAGTTCCCTATTTTTACTAAATTACAGGGGTACTGTCAATTTCTGCACCCAATCTTTAAACATTTCGTCTCCGATATCCCCAAATCCATTTAGAAGAGGGAATAGGTATGAAAAAATCGAAGCCAGTGGAATTTCAAAACTTCCAAATAACCTTAGCTGCACTTCCCCTTTTAACGATACGGAACTCCCCACAGATCCCATAATAAATGGATTTCTGACCAGTATAGTTTTTGTCGCGAAAGCTTTTAAGTTTTTATTTTTACCGGTGTCTAATAAGAAATCTACAACCCGACCATCGGACATCTTATATTCTAAGCATGGCTTCCGTGGTAGATTATGGAGATTTGCAGCACGTTTGAGGGGGTTAGGCCCATTCATATAACTAACATTTCGCGTCTGTGCAGAAGCATCAACCTCCATCTTTGCTACAGGAGGACGCAAAGTGCCGCTTCGGTTATCGGAAAAACACCCATGTTTGGATATTGGGTACGGTACTCCTGAGAACGTCAATTTGATTTCGGAGGAGGTTATGAAGGTTTAGTTCTGTTTAGTGGTTAAGGACTGTTCGGTAAATTAGTCAGGGATATCACCACACGATTATTGGAAGTGAGAAAATAATTAGAAAATTTGCGGAAATCCACATTTTACATCTCTAAACATGCAAACGCTGTATGAGAAGCATCCTAGACTTCTCCCCCTTGAGGGTGCGAAAAAAGACTTTAAGGGCGCGGTTACGGTAAGTTTCCACCAATACTTCACCGTTTCGTTCGTGTGGAACTTAGTTTGATTTTTTGTTGATTATTGAAGAGACTTCACTCTAGGTCCATCCCAACTATAAGACGGTGCTACATATGAAGCAGCCCTTTCACCGTTAATGTTGTTGTAAAAGCTAGAAACATTTCCCATAGAATTTTATGGAATGTTGCTGAAGTGACCCGATATACATTTATCCTTATACCCAACTGTCGTCGGAAGCTCTGGCAAAAAAAACTCAAAATTAATGCAGTTTATGAAACGTTTTGTTCTAATGATCCCAAAAGTAATATAATCGGGCATGTTCAGCAATTCACTTTTCCTCGGAAATTTCCACTACACCCGGCAGTTTTATATAGGAAAAAATCTCAAATTCACTCGGAAGTGAATTGCAGAACATGCATGAATGTCCTTTTTAATTTATGTAAAATTGCTCAGTACAGTTTGGTTTTATTGCTTAATCAATTTTCATATACTAAATACATACTGTTTATGTTAAATGTTGCAGAGCATTTATATAAATTACGAGAAAATAAAAGAAAGTGAAACGTTGACATAAAATACTAAAATTATACATTTACGTTATGATTAATTTGAATAATGATACATTTTACATGTTTCATATATCGGCATTGATGAAACAATCAGTCCTTTATTTTTCCTTGAGACTCGTGTTAGATAATATCGATGAGAACGCTTGGCGGGCTAAACTACTAGACTTTGAGAATACATATTTGCGAAGATTTTTATATCAAAAAGCTTAACTATTCATATTAAGATAATTTACGTTACTTGAGTGATATTTATTTAATAGTTTTCATATACAATACTTAATACTTTCTTTGAAATTAATCAAAAATATCGAGCGAATCGTACGATTTCAATTACACGAACTTGCCAGTAATGGCATGGTTTGATTTTTTTTTTTGTTTTCAAAATAAGAATATTAATTAAAGCATGAAAATTGCTTTTTTCATTTTTGGAGATAGTTATATAAAATCCAATTTTTGTTTTGTTTTTTTTTTTTTTTGCTAAACATGACTTAATAATTAATACACACTACATAGGTTTTTTTTTACTGGTTAAAAGATTTTTTTAAAAAACAATACTACAAGCCGATAAACATAGCATAAAAAATGGCGTTAAAAAGAAAAAATATATATAGTAATACAATGAAGTAATCAGTTTTTGTTTGTGCACTTAGTGGCTAAGCGCTAATCGATGTTCCTTTATATGATTAAACTAATACATTTACTACACATCTTTATTTAAAAAATACTCTGCCTAATTTGATTAGAAAACTTTATATGATTTACTTGCGCAATATCATCTCACCGTGGCTCTATTTCAGTACTTATGTATTTCTGCTCTTCAACTTACGTTTTTAATCTTCTAGCGTAAAGTTGGACAACTTCAAATGTTGCAAATTGTTACGCGCCTCAAAGTATGCCGTATCAGTGGGATTTTCAGGTGTTGGCACAAAAGGCGGCTCTTCATTTTCGATATTCTGCCAATTTATGGCAGCGAAAAATTTCATTTGTAAAACCTCTTTTGCTGCAGGGCGCACGTTGGGATCAATTGTAAGCAATGAATCGACAGCTTCGACCGCTTCCTCAGACAATGCTTCATCATCTTGTGGCCATTCAATATCTACAAATCAAATATTCGTTTTTTATTTATTCAAAAATTGATTGTAGTAAACTTCATTTCACTGTTATTACTTTTATTTAGAATGTTGTCGAAAACTTTATGTGGTGTTTCATCATTGAAGGGCGGCAAACCCGTCAAAAATTCATAGAAGCAAACGCCGAGCGCCCACCAATCGACAGCCGGCCCATGACCTTGCCGCAACAATAATTCGGGTGCCAAGTAATCGGGTGTGCCGAGTATTCGTTCACTGGACTGCCGACCAATACCACGGCGCACCGATTTCGGTGTGCGAAAAGGTGTATTAATACGTTTCGGTGTTTTGTGCACCATATTGCCCAAATTAATGGGTGACATAGCCGGATCATCAGCTGCCATTTTTAAATATTGCACACCCGATGATTTCTCCAACGCTAACTCCGATTTTTTCGTTTCCATCGATGGTGGCAATGCAAAACGTGTAGCTTTTAATTTACCCAACAAGCCACCATCACGACGTGGTACCTTTTGCGATGACACAGGTGTGGAGAAAACAACATTTGTGACATGCTCGTTGAGCACTTGTGGCATTTCATCATCGGAAAGAGAACGTACTTTTAGTACGCCGCTCATTGCTTTACGCTTTTTCGGTGTACTGCTACCAATATCAAGAATATCGATTTCTTGTGTGAGTCCAGTGCTACCCGAATTAGAACCGTCAGCTTCTAGACTTGGCGAATTTTCAGAACGATTGAGAATATTGAGTTTACGTTTAATACCTCTAAATATTAGGAAATAAAAAGTTTAATAGCGATTTATGTGAGTCAAGTTTGTTTTATACATGAGAACTACCTTAAGAATTCGGGGCGTTTGAAATTTTTCGATAAGTTGCGAAATGGCGAACGCATACTGCTGGATTCGCTAGTAATGTTAGTGTTGTTGCTAAAATTAAGATACAAAAGAATACTACATAGTAAGACAGTTTAGCTACGGAAACGTGTTGTTTTTTTTGTTTTGTTTTTGAGATCTTACCTGCGTGAATAATCAGAACAGCTTGTGTCGTTTTTCGAATTGCACATATTCTCCGCCTTATCGAACGAACCTGTTGTCGTGTTGAGTTGCGAAGAGGAATAGTCGCTTTTGCGGCTCGATACTCCAGAGTCTTCGGCGATTTTCGAAATACGCAAGCGCTGCTTTAAAATTAAGTTGTATTAATTTAATTGAAAATGTTAATATGACATACATAATATATGTATGTACGTACCTATGACCAAAATAATAGAAGAACATATTTTATCTATTTAATTTTAATTAATTTCCAATAATTTGATATACCCCACATAAGTCTGAAATTCAAACTTTGTGCAAAAATAAAAAAAATTTTAAAATAATTTCATACAAATTTCAGTAGCATCATTTAAATGTATTATTTTTGCATCCATTCATTTTAATTATTACATGAGAATATGTTTTGGGGCTTTCGAGAAAATAATTTGGAAAAAAATAAATATTTATGTAAGCTAGGACGATTTCAAATTTCTTCCAACAATGGAGTACTTTATAAATACAAATAATATTTTTGGACGTGAATGGGTTTGCAAAGCAATAAAAAGGACGAGAAAATAGTTTTCCAAATAGTAAATCGGGCAAGTTTTGGGTTAAAAAATGTACATATGTGTCATTAAAAAAAAATAATTATGAAAATCGGTTTTGTATTTTGAAAGCCAAACCGTTACAAACATTATTCATATAATCATCTTTATATAATAAATATAGACTTAACTTTTATATTCATTGTATTCGATTTTGAAATTTCTACCCATTTAATTATATTTTCTTTTCTCTTATTTCATGTTTTTTTACTGACGATGTTGCGCATTTTTCACCCTTTAATGCATGTTCGTTGCTTTTTATACCCGAACGCCCTTTTGGAGAAAGGTATTATAATTGTATTCACATAACGGTTAATTCTAATACAAGAGTATTGTAAAAAATTATGAATCAGAAAGAAAATATGTGGAAATGGGCGTGACATTAACCATTTTATTTTAGATAACAATATTTCTGAAATTTTGCGAAATTTATAGAAATCGGACAGAAATCTGAATAAAAATTGTAGATTTGTTTTTAAATATTTTTTCCAATTTTCCCTAAAAAGTTTGAAATGTGGATTTTTATATCTTTTGCCAAAGCGAATCCATACAAGGTGGTGTTATAAATACAACTACAAAATTCATATGTATTTTGTTTTTGTTTCTACGTAAGAGTTGTCAAAATTTAAATACATTTTGTTTTTGCTTTTACGGCTTTTGAAAGCTCATACGCAAAAGCAAAAACAATATACATGTAGGTGAATAAAAAAAAAATCAAATCAGCTGCTCTTATGCCATCACCTTCTATAAATTCGCCTTGGCTTTTGCTATATAATTATCTGAACTTTTATAAAAATAACAATAAACTAAAACAATCAAAAGAAAAATAGCTCGTCAATATGTCCTGTCCCAATTATTTTTCATATGACTGTCCATACTAAAATTCAAACTGTCATGTTGTCAAACAATTTTTTAAAAGGTTTTGATATAAATTTAATTTTTTAATTAGATTCTTGGATTTTCTTGGATGCATATAGTTTGGCTTATATTTAAAAAAAATTAAATTTTTAAATTAAATAATTCAGAACGTTCATTCAGGACCACACTAGTCCCAAAGCAGTTCCAAACTATTCTCGATCGAAAAACAAACCGGTTATGAACCAATCCCGCACCTGTTTCAAACTAGTCTTATACCATAATGAAACCAATTCCAAATTTGTCTCAAAGTTGTTCCAAATCAGTTCCGAACTACTCCCGAACCTGTGCCAAACAAATCTCGAACTATATCCAAAGCAACCCTGAACTAGTCCTCAACTGTTTCCGCAACCATCCCAATATACTAGTTCCGAATTAATCCCGAAATGATCTTGTTATGAACCCGAAATTGTCCTGAAATGGTCTCGAAGGAGCTGGTTCCGAAATTGTCCAGAACTTTTGCCGAAATAGTCCCAAGCTTCATATGTGCGGTCAATATAATGCAGTTGCCCACTTATGTTTATTAATTTATTTTTTATATTTTTTTTATAAAAATGTAGCTCATTTTGTCAGCAAAACAAATTATCATTAATTTTTTTTGTTCCCACGTTCCCACGACAATCGGTTCTACGGTACCGGAACGACCCGGATCTATATCCGGCCAAGGACTGTCACTTCAGCAGCATTCCCCAAAATTTTATGGGGAATGTTTTATGCTGTTACAACAACATCATTAATTTTTAGTCACTTGAAACTAGCAAATTATTATATTGAAATTGGATGTGCTACAAAACAACATACTTTAATTTTTGTTTAATTCAGATTAACAATTAAAAAACGTTGATCACAGTTTTTTTTTAATATCTGGAATTTTAATACATTTTCTATACAGTTTGAAATTTTTATTTTCATGATTACTATTTGGAAACAGCTATACTATTATATTATTGAAAATAAATTAATAAACATAAGTGGGCAACTGTATAATATTGAATTTTTCGATTCTTATGACATTCACAACACTTTACGTGTTTGTTTTGTCTTTAAAAAGCTTCATGTCGCGACATTGTGACGCTATAAAATTTTTACTTCAAAATTTGTTGAACAAAAATCTGTTCAAATGTCGTGTTTCTATTATTTTGGCAATAAATCTACATTTGTATATAAGATATAGTAAGTAGAGAAGAGTAATAGATTCAAATGCAGTTAGTAAATAAAACACAACGCTTGGACAATAGACACAATTTAAATATTAACGTTCCATGCTATTATCACAGAGGTACACATTTTATAACCAAATACCCATAGTAAACAGAACGACAGAACCAAATTACATAGAAAAATGTGTTGGAATTGAAAAAGAGAAGAATTTGAAAAAAAAAACCTTTACACACCTCATCCATGAAACGTTTTCGTGCCATATTAAAATCAAATGAAGCTTCTTCTTGTTCACACTCCTCCAATTTAAATAAAATTTTATTTTCTTTGATACTTTCTTTTAACCGATTATTTTGTTCTTGCTTACAGCCCTATTGTAGTGAGAAAGTGTATAATAATTTAAATTAATGTGGCAACAAGGCGCAAAAGCGAAACTCAATTTTCGGTAAGGTTCTATGTACAAGTTTGCAATTATATTTCCACCGTCAATATTGGTTATTTCTAACTAATTGAATGCATAATCTAATATGTATCCCTTATTTCTTGTGTTAACAGTTTTTTAAGTGCTAACTGACTTCAGCTGTTCCATCTTGTCACCACGGAATATTTGTATATGCTTATATATATATATATATATACATATATACATACTTAGTACGCATATTCAAAACTCACATTGCAATTCTCTTTGGCGGCAGCTGCTGCTGTTTTGTTTTCAATGCTAATATCCACAAAGGCGACATGGCGATTATTTGAGACTGCGCACGCGCCAGTGCTAGCTTCATTTTTGCTTATCTCCGTCGATGTACATGTGTGATAACTCGAATTGCTATCTGTCAGTTGGGTCTACAAATAATAAATTTATTTAATTTCTGTTAAGAATTGCACTCTAACTAAAACTCACATTTATAGTGCATGTATGCGCAACTGAAACATTAATTTCATCTGCTGAAAAGAATGGCGAGACTCCAGATATTTTGCTATCACTCGTACGCTCTGCTTCGTTTAAAGAAGTATCAGCCTCACTGTCCGATGATTCGGGTATCATACCTAAAGTAATAACATTTATATTAAACAAATAGAATAAGAAACTCAATATTTTCATACTGCGTCTATTTATAGCGTTCATTAGGTTTGAAGTTCCATTGCCGCATTCAATTTTCTTATCCGAGCCAAATGATAAATGTGACGTTAACGAAAGCAACTGGCCCGGTGTACGTGTATTCAAAGTAGGTGAAATATTTAGTAAATCAGATATTTCCAAATCTGCGAAATGTTGACATACAAAAATACGATTTTTATTACTTTTCTCTATATATTAAGTTTATAATTATTTATGCATTACCTTTTCTATTGTCTATCTTACTTAAACCAAAATCGGTCAGCTTTACATGGCCAGTTGCCGATAATAGCATATTGTCTGGTTTAATATCGCGATGCACAATACCGTGCTCGTGTAAATATTGCAAGGCCAGCGCAACTTCTGCCACATAAAAACGCGCTACTGCTTCGTCAAAATATCCGAACATGGTGAGTAGAGATTTTAGATCACCGCCCACCATATAATCCATCACCAAGTAAACATAGGAGACAGATTGTAGCGAATAGAATAGGCTAACACAAAATGGGCTACGAGACAACGCTAGAGCATTGCGTTCTGTAATAACTTGAGAAACCATATTTTTATTTATCATCTCGGATTTTCGCATAACTTTAATGGCGTATAATTTATTGGGATCATTGTTTTTGTAACCCAAAAATACTTTTCCAAATGCACCACGGCTAATGGGTTTGATGACCACAAAGTCTTTGATTGTCGGAAGCTGAAGGCAAAGAAATGAAGAAATAGATAAAACAAAATCTTGAAATTTTAATGAGCACAGAATTTTTATAAAAACAAAAGCTGATATTATATGTATTTTTAATAAATATTTAGGCGGCAGCCTGCAAGGGATTTATCAGATCCAAGATCTGCATTTGTCGATCAAGTCATACTACGCCGAATGTATTGCCAAAGTAACTGCATTTTACGAATGCATTTTGTGAAAATGTGAACAAGGCACAAACAAATAATTCGTATTTCACAATTATAGTAGTATTATTGTAGACAAAAGCCAAAGCACGCTATCTGTAGCGTCGAATAAATTACCTTGGTGCAAGTTTGATTATCTGGCTTTGTTGTTAATATATTAATTTTATCTAGCAAACGTTCTCCATCAATTATCACAGACGACTTCTTGGGTGTCTTGTAATCGCAAAGCTGATACTGCACAGTTGCAGTTTCCTCTTTTTCCATGATACGATCGTACAAAGTTCCAGATGAATTTTTGCCGCGCATATATTTATATATTTTTGTTTTCTAACTTTCGAGTAATTCGCTTATTATGAACAAATTTTTTTTAGAGCGATTGTGCGTTTGCTTGATTGAAGTTTAATTAATGCATTTTGCATACAACACTCATTAAAAACTTAAAACATAGCTCACGATTTCTTTTAAAATTTGACCGAACTTTGAAAGTGATAAAAGCGAATTTGACATAACTGCCACAGCAGTGCTTCCAAGTGTTATTACCATGGTGAATGCTGCCAAAAACGTACGTTCTTTGATGCTGCCCTATTGGACATTTTATGGTTAGTTCACAGTGAGTGTGCTGTGTGGCGTTATTTTGTAAAACTAGCGTATGAAAAAAGAAAAGAATTTAGGAAGTGTTCACACCAAGCTAAAACCGTCGTTACTTGGTTGTTTCACATTTATATATTTTTTGTAAATTCAATTATAGCGTTAATCAGGAAAGTGTCACGACTGTCAGGCTGCCAGTTTGACGGGCATCAGGCCAATAGGCAAACAATTTTTTATCACTAGAATGTCAAGAATGATAGAATACTAGATTGCGTCCTCACGAGGCTAAGTGTATAAATATGATATATAGGCAGAGATTTAATAAATAAATCTACAAAATACTAAAAACAATATTTGGCGGCTATTTGTGAAAAGCTTGAAAACGCATACGCTCAGAAGTGTCCAATCTTCAGTTTATTTTCATTTATCCCTAAGCCCGTTTAATATTCATCCCTTTGTGACGTCATAATATTTTGTGTATCGAGCGAACGATTTTGATCCAACAATTTTATAAAGTAATGTGTATGGGGTAGTTTGTGGCGGTCTTGTTCCATAGGGTAGCAACGATATTGTAATGGTACAATCATAATGATTCTATTATCGATAGTTTTGCAGCTCTAGTATTGGATTGTTCGAATTTCAATAACTGCGGCATCGCTGCACTGCATCGCGAAACAAAGGCATCTTGTTCCTTAAAAAAAATGTTGCAGCTTTGTTGGAAAATGTTTACCGCCGAATACATTTGTTGCGCGCGTAACGGCAGACTATCGCCGATTGCAAATCAAACAAAGTGAATATTATATCAAATTTAGGGGAAGTATCAGCAAGGCCTTTGCAAACGAGTTATTCACAAGTAACAAGACTGCCGTATTGCGGTAATTTACGAATGCCTCGAGCAAACGCTATAATTCGTTATTCTGTTATTCAGCAAATATTAATAAACGATTTTTATCTACAATAAATTAGTATATCTAACACATGTCTAGAGAAAGAAGCCAATTCCGAATAGAAAAAAAATACTAGATACAAATGATTTCACGATAACTTCGTAATTTCATCTTTTCGGCTGCAACTTAAATATTTTTGAATCGTGTCCCACCCCACTTGGTTCATAGATTCTATCATGCCTTTTGATTTTCCGTATTCATATAA
The DNA here is from genome assembly GCA_951828415.1 of Anomoia purmunda. NCBI lineage: Eukaryota > Metazoa > Arthropoda > Insecta > Diptera > Tephritidae > Anomoia > Anomoia purmunda. The sequence goes on from OX639993.1 coordinate 158,600,159, forward strand.
TTACATTCAAACTCGTCTTGAATTTATATAAAATCTGCTTTATTTTTAAGAATATTGGGTACTGATAAAAATCTTCATAAAATTATGATTATGTAGTACGTATTGTATGTATGTATGTATATATGTATCTTTATATAATTATTGTATTACATAATACATACATATGTATGTATGCAAGTTGCGCACAACTACATATACTGAAATAATAATGCGTTTTATAAATGTTTGTTCGACTACCGAAACATATTGCAAGACCTAATGCATTTCACAAAAAAAAATTATTTGAATACACAAATAAATCTTATGACGATTACAAACACATGAAATTCATATATGTACATACATATTTACATACATGAATTCAATGAGTACGAACGAATACATATACATACATATAGTTTTAATGTATTAGATAAGGTCTCTTTAATTTCAAATGGGGATATGATTTTTCGCTTCAAAGAAAACTAAATTATTCTAATCTCTATACTGAGCGGGGAATTTTTGATTAAATATTTGTTCTTTTATGTTTTCTGATGCACTAGGATTGCTTCTAAAACATAAAAAAGTAATATTTATTTTTGCAGCTCACAATTATTTACATCTCGTATGCTTGGTCATGCATTATGGGAATTCTGTCAAATGAAAACACAGAACACATGATCAAATTCCAGATGTTTTTACATTTTTGTTGTTGCAACAACATGCGACAATTCCAATAACAGTCAAATTGTCGACGCCTCGCAATTGTCCCACATAGTTACTCCAACTCTTACTGCAAACAATTTGCTGTTTTAATAATAAATCCGATTTTTCTAAGCATAACTAAACGACTGCTTTAAATTTAAATATTGAAATCGCATACAGAACAAAGTCTAGCTAACATTTTTTTTTTTGATTGCAAGACACTCTTAAATGACTAAACTTAAAAAACATATGCAATACATTTTTATAATGAATGTAATACGTCCAGATATAATGTATGGATTAAGAACATGAAACTATAGTTAAGTGGGAATAACACATATACTTTAAACATGTGATACGTTTAAAGAAAAAAAAAATATGGTAACTATTATAAACAATACGCTTGATTTGTTTTCTTCCACCTCTTTACATAATATTACATCTCTTATTTTTAGCGGAAGTGACAGAAGTATCTGCAATGCCAGCTGCAATTTCGTGTACGTCGGAGGATTTTGATTCCACATCCTCTTTAGGGTTCTTTTCATCGAATTTTTCGTCGACTTTCATGGGTGAATCCATTTTGGACGTGGTGTCATCACCAGCGGTCTTGCCCACCGTCACATCCTCAGTGGCGGTCTTCTCCTCACTTTCGGCGCCTTCGTTGATTTCTTCTTCAATTGAAATGCCAGAAACATTTTGTACTTCCGCTTCATCATCATCAGCTACCAATTTAGTGGTTAGTCTCATTGGCGTGCTACTCTGTATGGAAGCCTTTGAGAAACGCGAACGCAGCATTGTTAACGGCGAAGAGACTACATTAAAGATGCTGAACATATCCAAACGTGCACGTTTTGGTGGCGAATAGTCGGCATCAGTTTGTAGCTCCATGGTTGATTGTGAATGCTGTGGAGGTGTACGATCGCGTTTGCGTCCACGACCGAAGAACGAAAATGATGAGCTATTCGGCACTTCGGAACCAACTGTGACATTCATGCTGGTATTGGTGGTCGAACTCACATCCAATTCGGTGTTGATGCGACGATACGATTCACGGAACTGCAAATTGCTCTGGAATTTCGAAGGTGTATATTCGTTTAACGGGCGTATGCTGCGACGTCCACCGATCTGGGTGAAGGTGCGAGGCACACCGCTGCGGTCCGGCGAACTTCCAGTGCTTTGTATATTTGTTGGGAGCTCTTGCAGTTTTACCTTTTGTGTTACTGCTAAAGCCTTGCCTGGTGTCGAAGTGGCAGCCGGTGGCTGTACAGTTGCAGCTGTGGCAACAGCTACAGTTGGAGCTAAATGCTCTTGTGCTTTTACCGGTGAAGACTCTAAAACAAGAGGTTGCATTTCGACATCGTCTACGACAGTGGTAACAGTTTTGGTGCGCTGAGAAGAGACACTTGACTTCTCCACAGCTTTTGTGGGTGTGCTGGCTCCAGATGATTTATCCCCACCTCTTGTGGGAGTGCTGACCTTAGATTGAGCAGCGCTTGACCTGGATATGGGTGTAGCCACTTCGGATTTTGTGTCATCGCTTTTAGTAGATTCGGTCTTTTCTGTTTGCTTTTTCTCAACCGCAGCTGCTGCATTGTCATGACGACGGGATCTAGTTTCCTTTTCTACAATCTTCTCCGGTCCATTCTCTTTCTTCTTCTCCTTCTCCTTTTCTTTGTCGGAGTCTTTTTCATTTTTTTCATTGCTTTGTGCGGACTTTTGCTCCTTGCCCTTTGCATCTTCTTTCACGGCCGGAACAGTGGTCTTTTCATTCGATTTGATTGTAGATTTTGCGGTTGCATTTCCGTTCGAATTTGTATTGCCCGACTTGGTGTTGGAGGCATTGCTACTACCATTTTCCTGTTTATCGCTGCCGTTCTGTTGTTTCTCCTTTGCACCTCCATTAGTTGTCGCTTTACCAGCGCCATTTTGAGATTTCTTTTCATCGGCCTTTTCATTTTTCCTTACTGTCTCATGGTTAACGGATTGCAGTTTCTTTTCGGTGATCTGTGATTTCTTCACCTCTTTTGTGGTCGATGATTCTGTGGCATCGTTAGGAGTTGGCTCAGTCTTCTGACTCGCAGAAATTTTGTCATTTTTAGAGCTAGCGCTATTGTTTGAACTACCGTTGGAGTCTGTAGATTTACCACTATATTGATTTTGAGTATGCTGTTTGCCGCCGCCAGATAGCGAAAGTGGAGCACGTCGCGGTTGTTGGGTTGCAGCCTTAGTTGACATCTTGATGATAAACTACAATCAAAACAATATGTGGGTGGTGGGTGTTATAGTCCTCTTATGTTCTTGGAGTATCTAAAAAAAAAAAAATAAAATCGAATTGATTTCAAAAACGTAAAATCTAATGTTCTTATTAAACAAATATTAACGAACTACTTTTAAGTAAGAATAACACCCGTCGCGCTTCTGTTGCGCCATTACATTTGTTTACATAACAAACAATGGAACGAAAGTGAAGTTAGGCTATCAACAATATTGCAGCCATATTTTACACTACTACAAGTTTCTGTTTAGTGAATTCTATTTACATTATTTCCTCAATTGTGTATCATAAAAACAAAACCACATGTGGAAACACTCGTTGTATAGACCACCTCTGTGGGACAACCAAGACAAATATGTACATAACGAAGTTTTCTTCTAAGTATAAGTAAGTTTCCATTGTGTGGGTGTGCAGCACTTCATTTGAAAAAAATATGTACCTACGTCAAGTATGCGCTTATCTTTGTGTATTGGAGATAAATGCCACTTAAACGCTGTTAGTGTGGGGCTCAATTAACAGTTGTATATAAAATTAGCTTGGGCAGAGCATTGTACTACTATCTCTCGATCTTGATTGTTCTACAGTGGCTCATCAGAGGAAACCGGGGTTTGAAGCAAATTTCAGTTTCGCTGTGTGTTTTTTTTTCGTAAAAGTTAAAATCAAAATTTTCACAATAAAATTTAAAAAAAACAAATTCGGATAATTAATTTCACATATTGAGTACCGAAATATAGTGGTTTCAGAACCCAAAAATCCCTATCCCACTAACATTTGTATGCATGTACATACATATGTATGTGCTTTAAAAAATATTTATCCAACCAATGAAATTTATGTAACACTCCAATTGTTGCGTGGCATTATTTTGACTGCCATTACTTTCGAAATATAATAAACAACCCTTCAACCAATATTTTATTTATTTTTAATAAGTATTTTAAATGGAATTGTAAAAAAAATGTATGCAGTTATACAAATTTCTAATAAACGTTTTGGTCTACAGTTACTCGAAACATTTAAGCACTCTTTTTATAACATTCGCGATGTCTTTCATGATTCACTTTCTTATTCAATCTGTATAGAGAATGTTTGTAGCGATTTGACTCTCAAATTACTGTACCGATTTTAATTTTTTTTTTTATAAATTAAACATTTGCCAAAAATATTTTTTTTTAATTCTTTGAAGAATATGGGGATGGCTCTATGTTAGAAGTAGTGGTGCAAATTGATATGAATTCCATGAATTTATAATAATAATAATAACAATCATAGCTTGATGCTTGGCCGAACTTCTACTATTTGTGATGTGCGTCTTGCTGTTGCAAGACAAATCAAGGGGTCTACAGTAGTTTTACTTTGACTCTGAACGGCAAAATTATTCAAATGCTTTTCTATAATTTCTATGCTACTTGCGCCAACCGGGAGTCGAAAATGTTAGCCATTTAATTCATTTTTGCAAGTTTTATGAATTAAAAGTTCAAAGTGTCTAAAAAAACACCCTTTATTAATGATTTTACAAATTATTACACAAACTACACAACAGAGAATGGAATGTAACTCAATCTGCATACTCGTATCAGATGCATAGTTGTATTTACATACATATGTACACTTTTACATATTTACATTTGTATGCATGCATATTAAGGTGGACGCATAGGAACATTTCGTGCACAATAAACTCTTTATTTATGCGTTAAAATATATTCATACATACATATGTACATATCTCACTTTTTGATGTTTATTTAGATTTGTATTAGAAGAACCAAAAAAAATTATGTATGTATGTATGTATGTAATATTACAATAATTTCGAACGAGTAAACTCTTTTCATCCGTATCATTTTCCCTATCCCTTATTCCCTTCATCTCTCACAGGCCATAAGTGCAATAGGCAACTATACCTGAGTGTTTGCAACAGCGATTTCGAATTTCCGGCATACCTTCATTCCATGTTAACTGGCATTTGTAACTAGTAGAACTTATATTTCTTTCGATTTGCAGAATATCATTTATTTTAAACATAAAACAAGTTGAGCGCAATCCTAATAAATACACCTTTCAGTCATGCCCGCGTGCCTAACGAACTTTTGAACATATTTCCGGTGCGGGCATTTGCAACATACATTCAAAAGGGGCTTGCCAAAAAGTGAGTTCTGCCTGAATAAATACCAACGTTACACTTCATTGATTTCTTGTGAAACTACGAGTATTACCGAATTTTCAATATTTCTGCTTTTCTATCGAATATTTTCTATTTACTATAAAACTCAGGTAAAAATCAAATAAAATTTTTTGAAATATTATAAATTATACTTTCTTTACCTCTAATGATTAGAGAAGAGTAAAAAAGGAAAAACCAACCCGATAGAGGTAAAAACCATAGAGTGTAAGCAACTAAACTAACCAACAATCGTCCACTAAAAATGGTAACAAATAGCCAACGGAAAACTTCCAAGTACAAATGTACCTATGTACCTAGCAGCACATGATCGCTGACTGCAGCACATTATGCCCCATAATTTAGTAACAATCATCAAAACAAAGGCATACAATATGTATGTAGAAACTTTTACAAAAATATAAAAATCCATATGTATGTACATATGTACATAGCGTAAAATTATAGCGCAAATATCAGCCAACAGTTTCTGTTGCCGTTTTGTCTCAACCATTGGCAACCAGGCAGAAACAACATTGACCGTAGGTAGGGAGAAGTCAGCTACCTAGTACAACATACATACATACACCCCTACAGATATCAAGAATGATAGAATACAAGATTGCGCCTTCCCGCGGTGAAATGACAGATTTCGCCTTTAGTAAACAAGAATACGGGAGAGAGAAAATTGAACAACTTCCAATATTTCATTGAAAAACGTGTTCTAATTGTTCTAAAGTGTAAAATATGAATTTATAGGCAGACATTTAATAAATAAATTCGCAAAATACTAAAAAAAAGTGTCTCTTTTTCTTAATTTGTGAAAAAAGCTTTGTCTAGTTGAAGTTGAGAATTGTCAAACCCGGCAAAACCAAAGTAGCGGTACTTCTAAAGGCGTCACCTTCAGTATTCAGTACACCGTGTACAGATATATGTATGAATATGTTTACTATTAGCAGAAGTACCACTTGCCTTGCCGGGTGCAGTTTTATAGTAGCGACGCGATAGGCGGTAAGAGGGTGATATACGATGCAAGGAAAATTAGCAAAACAAAAAACGGACGAGAGAAAAACAAAAACGAGTTTTCATCAGGCGCACAATCCGTTTATTTGTTGCTTTTTCTGCTATATATGTACATATGTACATTTCTACGTTTGTAGTTTACGCGTCTATGAAAAGTGAGGAATTCGAAATCAGTAGAGGCTACGGTACATTTGAAAATCCACAACTTAACTAAATAGTCGTACTTATTAATAAAATATGTGAACAGTCATGTGAAAAAAATAAGGGAACGACAGCTTGACCAGTTTTATTTATCACTTTTTTATATAAAAGTTTAGTTCATTATTTAACAAACAACAAATAAAAAAAAAATCAAAATTAGAAAAATTCAATAGCTAATTTTTTTAAAGAATTTTAGGAAAAATCTGAATAGGTAGTTGTCTAGTCCATTAAATTCTAATATAATAAAGTGGAAATTTCAGATTGCTAAAAATCCACTTGATTTTTTATATTTTTTTTCCTGGACAACAGTGACCCCACTAAGTATGCAATATTTGACACTTTCCCGACCAATTGCGTCAGAATTGCGGTAATTAGAAGTGTTGACAGTTTTCGTTTATAAAATTTACTAGTACTTAAACTAAGTGATTGTCGTCTTATCATGATGACCAGGATTTTGGTCTATCAGTTCTGAATGATATTTATTTGATCACCACTGCACACATTTACATTGGACAAACATATTTACATATATGAGTATAATGAATAGAAAGTGCATCATACGTCAGCTGTCAACGCAAACGCAAGATTTTCTCGATGTTAGGCAGACGGTGTGGTATGGTTCGCTGCAGTTGCTGTTGACTGCATTGAAGAGCATAAATAAAAATAGTTTTTGTTAACGCCGCCTGCATCAACATATAATATTTCAGTCAAATTCGTTCAGTGAACCTACATAATACATACGTATGTATGTTAAGCCCCCATAACCGTTTGCTACATACTTTTGTAAGAATTGAGAAAAGCCCTCTACATATGAATGTGATTTGAATAGTTAATTTTAGGGTGGGGACAACAAAGGCGATAAAAAAAGAGAACATGCAGCACTTGCAGCGATTGTGTACAAAAGCAGAAATAAATGCTTATTACGTTTTGATGTAGAAATAAATACAAAAAATATTCATTTTACATTCTTACCCTTTTTTTTAATTATTCTTATGTAAGCTTTCGAAAGCCGCTATAGGTAAATAGCTGAATTTATTTGATTAAAATAAAAGCCAAAAAGTTTTGCGTTTGCTAGAGAAAGAAGCTTTAACATAGCTTCCATTAAATATTCATTTCTGCCGCGTTAAGAACATTTATTATAATTCGAGAAATTGCCTTCATATAAATAAATATTACCCACTAACAGACAACCCGTAATTTGGCGTTTCATTAATCTAGAAATCCTGACCACACTTTTCATGTCACTTTCAGTAATCTGGCAACCATTTTAAAACAGTTAAAATTAAGGATGCTCTTGTAGAATATCGAAATTACACGGATGGTAAAATAGCAAGTTTCACGAACAGGTGATACGTGATTCGTTCCCAAGACAATCGGTTCTACGTACCGGAATCACCCGGCCAAAGAATGTTGTTTCGGCGACCTAACCCTGTTTATGTCACCCAATTATTATTCTCCGTAACAAAAAAAAAAACTAATTTCTAATTTCTAAATTTCTGAGCATATGCAAAATTTGCTCTCAATGAGACAAACATGCAGGAAAGTATGAAAACCCAAAACCAGTAACAAATTGCAAGTTTATGTTACAGCTGATTTTTGTTTGGCGCGACGTTTAAAAAATGCACACTTAAAATAATGAAATAGCTCCACAATTCAAAATGTACGTCTCACAATTGTGAATTGCAGCCACTGCGGCTGAAGATGATACTTTTACACATAAAACTTCATAAACTTAGTGTGCGTTTATTTATTTACTCACTTTTTCTATTTTTCACCTTTTTTAATGAAAATAGTTTGCAATTTTGATAATTATTTTCTAGTTGCGATCAACTTAATAATTTCAATCAGCTGTTTACCTTACTGGCGAATTCTTGCTAGTAGAAATTTATCAAGTAAAACTTTCAAGGTCAGCTGTCATTTCCGCTCTCTCAATTGTCTCTCTTTCGCTGCTTTTTAGCAAGTTTTGACGTACGAAAACGCTGTCCAGTAAATTTCTAGTAAAAGTCATACTGATTTTTACTGGATAGTGAATACGAAAACAGAACTATTGTTTGCATCCGAAGTGCAAAATAGAAAACATGATATCTGAATTCGGAGACAGCTTCCTGACTAAGCGAATAGTTGGCAAGTTTAATTAGCTTATTTTATCATATTAAAAAATGTCCCACACAATTTTCCTTTTTGCCAACATTACAATAAGCTGGCGTGGCTATTTGCTATAAGGAATTTGTAAAGCAATCCTCTTAGGAAGTGAGTAATAGTTGATTAGTTTTCGAATACCGGCATAAGATATTGCGGAATCTGACACAAGTACCTACCTATAAATACAAAAGGGTCGGTGTTAAACGTACAGAAAACAAATTACACTAACAAATTATACTCACAATGACAGTTAGTGGTACCACAAATGTGAAACAAACATATCAATTGCTGTACCAACTTTCAAGGCACGATGTACTCAAGAATGATAGACCATTCTTTTCACAATGCTATGTACTGAATACGGAAGCTGACGCCTTCGGAGGTTATGCTACTTTGGTTTTGCCGCTTGTGACAACTGCAACTAGATAAAGTTTTTTTTTATACAAATGGGGACATAGTACAATCTTTTTGAAATATTGGAAGATATTCATTTTTCTTACTCCCGTACTCTTGTTTACTAATGGCGGGGAGACTACGATTCCTGGGGCGACAAGAGTTTATGACTGATACTGGTAGAACTCGACGAAATAAATACTTTTTAATGAATAAAAAATGTCGATATCTCGCTTCGTTTTCGAGATACAGCGCGTCAAAGTTAGATACGATTTCTGTGGTGCCACGACTTTATGACTGATTGTGGTAGAAGACGCGCTGTATCTCGAAAACGAAGCGAGATATCGAAATTTTGTATTCCTTAAAAAGTGTTTATTTCGTCGAGTTCTACCAGAATCAGTCATAAAATCTTGTCGCCCCAGGAATCGTAGTCTCCCCTAATGGCGAGATCTCTCACTTCGCCGCAGGTTCAAGCTGTTGAAAAGGGGCACATCTTGGCAACATGATGCCAGCAAAAAATTTTCACAACTTTTGAAATGCATTTGCTATTTAAAAGTGCATGAAAAGTGAGCCACTTCATTTAAGGAATTGTTTTTGAATTATTTGTTTAAATTTGCCTTTGGGCCGAATCTACAAGACGCTTCGATAATTTTGGTTGCTAGCAACGTTTTACGCTAATCCAAATGCATGTTGCCGGCTGTGATGTTAACACTAGCCTTAACCCATGATTCCATTGGAAGAAGGAAGTGCTCCCTGATTTAAGAATAAAGAAAACATTCAAACTAAAAGCTATCTACAATCGACTGCATATCTCATTTGATTATAATAAAGAGCATGTAAGGTGATATTCACACTCAAAATATGACACATGAGAATCATGAATCGAAACAAACGGAAGCCTTTATTTTCCTATAGGGCATCAAATCTTTTCGATGAGGCAGCAACTATACCACCATAACCATACATACATACATACATACATACATATACACAGGCACAGTCGGGTATACATATGGATGTAAGAACGAGCACCACAGTGGAATGTGCAGCGATTTGTTTTGGAGGAATGCTTGGTTTTAACTTATTTGTTTTCATTATACATTTCTTGCAATAAATATGCAAATAATTTAAGATAACCGAGGTCAGGTGATGCGGTGTAGATCGATAGCAAACAATTAAATTTACAGCGTCTAAATTTGAAACAATTACGTATACATACATACATAACATATGTACCTAATTACGGCCGTCGGTTAAAACGAAGCTTCCCAACCACGTTCGCCACTAGTGTATCACACAAAGGAGTCGCTAGACTCGGCCCTGCTGCATTTTAAAAATGGCGGTCCGTCGCGTTTTTTTGTTGGCTTTTTTAACGCACTTATTTCTTCAAACGTTTTACCACTATTTACCTTTTCTTTACACACTTTTTTAGATTATTTAATTGAATTATATAAGTTTCCTGCGTATTCACTGCATAATGTACTTTTAGAGCTTCACCGATCCCGGCAAATTTTCATCAGGTAAAAGTACAAGATTTCTCTACATCTAATTAATTTCCCTACCCCAACATTGAAATTGCAGACGCCACTCAGAGTTTCGGCACTCAATGCCGCCAAAATTACGTAAAAAAACTAAAGAATTACACACAATATAATCTTTGCACACAAACCTTTTCTTTTTTTATATTTTTAGCTAGCTGTGTTTTGTTGCACCTTCTAGTTTATTATACTTTTATCGCAATTAAAATGCAGACTTAATTTTTCCGCTTACAATGCACTCATACACGTCCGCTTAAAACGAGAGCGCGAACAGCCACATACAATCACAAGTAACGAAAGAATGGACGAAAACGTCAAAGCAAATGTCCCACCGCGGCGAAAAGCAACCGTGTACAAAAACAAAGAACGTAGATGTGAACAGTTTGCTATAGCTGGGACTCAAACCAACGATTGGGAAGAGTTTGTTAACACAAGAGGCGGATGGAGCGAAGATAATCGTATGATTAATTTTAATGTTGTGATGCTTTTAAAAATTGTATTGTATTCTACAAAAAGATGGGAGAATTTTAGTTGGTCATCGAATCCGACTTGTTTCTTTGTAAGCGAGCTGGAAAATTACACAGCATCTGGGTTAAAATGTTCTTTTCGTTGCAAGAGTAACAGATAAAATTTCCTTTAACCCTGGTACTACTCTTATTTTATTCATCAGGCCCAGTATATTATCAAGATGGATTCAGCCATTTTGCTGTATTTCTATTATTGACATTGTGTTTTTAAATAAAAAAAAACGACTAAAATTTCACAGGACCACTATTTTCCGTTTTTAAACACCACCAAACAAATCGCATGCTTCATTTTAAAAGGCGTTTCCGTGAGACAACTTTTAATTGATTGCTTTTTAAGTGGCATCACTTTTAATGACACATAACGTGTTGTCCTTTCTTATGGGCCGTTTACATAGAACTTTCCTCGCTTTGCTTGGCAGTTCGAACTTTAACAACAAAGCGTGAGGCGTAGAAGGTCAGCTACATAGAACGCTTTGACAGTTTCTGCGTTAGTAGTTTGTTAGGAGTTGCGATTTGTATTTGTTCAGAGTGTTTTGTTTAAAGATAGAATAAAAAAATGAATTTTACTGATATGATGGAAGTAGTAGTAGTTATGCTACTAATGTTTGAAATTCGCGAGTGTATGTAGTGTGTATACGCACGCCAAAATAAAAATAAAATGGAAATGATAACAGCTGATTGCCAAAGCGTACAAAAGTTGAGAGTTGCCCATAATTTTGCTTCGCTTTGCTTTGCTCTACTTTTCTCGCCTTGTATTTAGCAGGACTCATATAACATCATATATTGAACTTATCTGTCAAAGCGAAACTCTGAAGCAAAGCAAAGCAAAAGTCCTATGTGAACGGGCCTTTATAGTTCTATATTCTTTGTCGACAGCAATCCTTTTCTACTTTTCTTCGTGCAATCCTGTGTTTCCTTAGACAGTGTTCAGACAGGGAAACTTTTGTTGCTTATTATCGGCGATTTCCCTTATGGTGTTGCTCGTCGCGTTCACACAGAGCAACTCTGTTCAGACAATTTTCTGACATTTAATTTTATATCATTTTCGCAAATATCTGTACGCTTCGCTTAAGCGGCATTTACCAGTCTGATAAATTTTGTGATTATAAGTAAAAGGTGATTGAAAAATGAAGTTTTAACATAATTTACGTTAATATGTATAGTATATGCATACACATATGTATATTTAATCGCAAAAAAATAAGAACAAAATTTCATTTCCCAACTTGCCGTATGTATTCACTTAAAACTCAACAAAACTGCAACCACTGAAAGAATTTATAAATGAAAAGGAATGTCAAATTTCTTAGCTGCCGACTGAGACGAATAAGAACACAATGGGGTAGGCCGATCTAAACAGGGTTAGATTGCCGAAACAACAGTCCTTGGCCGGGTGAAACCCGGGTCATTCCGGTACGTAGAACCGACTGTCGTGGGAATGTGTTGAGTTTGACGACAACGACCATGGGTGAATCCGCTCTTTACGGGGCGCGACTAGCCGCTACAACAACAACAACAACAATAAGAACACAAAGCGTGTCGCCCGAGCACGAGCAACTCGGTGCCCTTCCCCTTTCCCCGTCCCTCTCTCTCCGACAAGTAACGAGTTGCCGCTACAAAAGTTTCTCTGTCTGAACGTTGTCTTACATTCGATTTGTATCCTTAAAGCGATGCCACATAAAAACTTTTGGCTTTGCGTGATATTTGTAACTTTGTCTGAAAAACGAAAAACGCAAAAGAGATGTCACAATGAACGCTTTGACAACACTCACTTATTTATTATGAAAGATTGAAAAACTATAATGCTGAGCGTTTATTTTGGTTAATCTTTAAATGTGCATTGTTTTTTTTTCGTAGAAAATTGCAGTTGGCGGACTTTCAGCTTCGCATTAGCGACAGGGTTGGTTTAGTGGGGACTTCCTATGTATTCATCTTAGTTGTCAAAGTGAAACTGTCACGTAAAACGAAGCAAGTTTTCTATCTAGCATAGTCTTTACTCGCAGATTTTTACATGATTTGTGTTGTAAGGTATAGGAATAAACCAATACGAACACAAACAATTTGCGTTCAACTATAATGGTAATTTGGAAACAGATCAGGCATTTTGTTGGCGCTCAACTTCTCATTCAACTAATCGCCTGAAAAGTTGCCTTTAAAATCGCTTCTTGTAAACACCTTTTGAACATTACGAAGAGACTGTGAACTGCCCTTATATTTTATCTATAGTTTATAAAAGAAAACTGCTAGGAATCCTCCATTGCAACCTTGTAGGAACAGATATTTTATATTTATTATTATTTTGAATGATGCTAAGAAGCCAATAAGAAGAAGATCTACAAAACGGTTTTCAAATATAAATTGGTTTTATATGAAAATAAATAAAACTTCTCCTAACTATGTCTGTTGAGTATAAAACCTGCGATATTTGTAAAGATAAGACCAACTGTAACTTTGATCTGCTACTATTCGGCGATTGGCAACAAAGTCGCGATATTACCGTACATTATTTCTGCTTGGTGAGCTGCTTCAATCTAACTTGTTTCTAACATCCAATATCCTAACATTCAATTCGTTGCAGCTTCTCTCTACAAGCCTGCCACAAAGAGGTAAAGATTGCAGTGGCATAAATGGTTTCCTGGTGCGAGATATACGCAAGGAAATCAACGAAGCTGCGAAGCGTATATGCTGCTATTGTGGACGACCACATGCATCCATCCAGTGCTCCAAGTGCAGTGATTATTTTCATATTTCTTGCGCACGTCAAAATCGTTGTCTTCTTACATTTCATGGTGATTTTCGTTCGTATTGCGATGATTGCCTTCCAAAAACGGAACTTACACCGGCAGGCCTCAAAAGCCGACCTTCAAGTTTCGAACGTTGCAGCATCTGCCGCGAACAAATGGGACTGTATAATGAAGTGATATTCATATTCGGTAAATGCTGTAATAAAGGTTACGCGCACAGTGTATGTGTGCAAAAGTATGCACTGGCGGCTGGTTACTATTTGCGTTGCCTTTGGTGTCGCAGCAAGGATTTCCGAGACTCGGTACGACTGCAGGGTATTTTTGTGCCAGATAGAGATGCACGTTGGGAAGTACAAAAGGATACTTATACTGACCTGCACCGCGGACACAGCACTTGCAATATGGATGTGTGTCGATGTCCAAGAGGTCGTGATTACAATACAGGTTTGGCGAATGACTATTTTATGTTAATATTTAAATATTAAAAGTAACGATATAAATTTTTTTTTAGGTAAATGGTCGCTTATACTTTGTTCTTTGTGCGGCAGTGTAGGCGCTCATAATCCTAAATGCTTGCTGGGCAAAGAAAATGCTAAAGAAAAGGTAACCGTCTTTAAATGCGCCACTTGTGCCAGTACCGAGTCAGCAATTTCAGGAAATCGAAAGCAAAATGAAGTACTAAAAGAAAATAACAATGATATAATAGATAGCAGCATTTTTATGACAAAAAAAATTAGCGAACAAAAAGAGAAGGCCGCGAGCACTTTTGTAGCTACCTTCTCTGAGGATGAGGGAACTCAGTCTTCAGATAGTTTTGTTACGGTAATTCCCCGAAAGACCTTAGAACCGAATTCTTCGGCACAAAATTGTGTCGCAAAGCAACTGAATAGAGAAGAACTGAACGAAATTAACACAGCTGAAAAAAATAATGCATTTCCAGTAGTTTTTGGCACCCACGCTGAAGACACGGTTCAGCAACCAACCGAAACGCTAGTACTAGAAATTAATAGTTCTGACGAGGAAACATCGAACGTGGCAAACGAAAAGCTGACCACGCTACCGCCAATAAATATAGATGATGAAGACACACAAGTCTTTGAAAACGCTTTTCCAAATACATCTAAAACTAAAGGTATGGCAGACACATCACAATTTCAGAAATCATTAGCATTCGAAGACAAAGATGAGGAAACACAAGTGCTTGATATTTGTTCTTCGGATACACATGGCATAGATGCTGTAACAGAAGTAACCTCTAATCAGCATACAGAGCTGAAAGATATAGCGGATTCGTCGGGTACTATAACAACGCAATGTTTTGAGCACATACAAGAGATACAAACCACTAGCGTACCAGATAATTGCAATCAATCACCAGTTGTATCTTCCTCATCACAAGCTGAAGAAAATGAAGAATGGATAAATTTTGAAGTATATGAATATGATGAGGTGGAAGGGAAATGCATTGGCACCGCCACAATTCGCATTAATATACATGAAGAAAGATTTGCCAGCAAGACTTTGGAAGAGATCGAGGAGAGTTCTGATAGATGGTTGAGCGATGGCGATATCATAGCGCGTAGCGATGATGTTGGTATTTTTCAACACATTGATGCGATAATTGCCGAGTATTCGAAATAGCGAAACAAAATATACCAAACTGACTTAGCCAGCACCTTTCAAATTGAGATAATACGTTTATGATGTTATATATGGTATATATTTTATATTATATTATATCTCGGTTCCAGAGTCAACTATCCATTAAATTTTGAAATAAACTATTTATATTTTTGTAGCTAATACATGTCGTGATTTTGGATGAAATGGGACTGTTAATACGGTTTCTAGATACATCGTGACAACAGCGGCCGCTATCGCTCCATTTTTCAAACAAAATAGGATTAAAATTGTGCTATAAATAAGTTTTTAGGGCTATCTCGACCCCAGCGAAAAATTAAAAAAAAACTGAAACGTATATTTACATATGTGGCAAATTTGGTATTTTGAAGTGAGGCAAATTTAACTGTAAATACAGTCTTTAGAAATATCTCGACTCCACCGCCACATACGTTGTTCTGCCTATATTTATTTATTAATTGCCCTCTGCATACGTATCAATTTCGCATTTCGGTTCCTCTCTCATATAACTTATTTAAATATAATTTAATTAACTTTGGCTTTTCAAAAAGGTGGCAACTCTCTTTAAACTAAACCCAGTTATGCACCCTCTGCTCAGCGAAAGGAACCGGTTGATTTTAGTATTTCATATAACTTGTGTATAATTTAATTTAATTCGACTTTTCTAATATGTGGCAACCCTCTCCAAAGTATAGGTATAAACATTCTCCTCGCCTAGACGAATCGTTTAATACCTATACTTCAAAATTCCATTTAACTTGGGAAAAAATGAATTAAATTCAACTTTTCAAAAAACTGGCTACCCTCCAAAATATATTTTCATTGTTCATGTTCAGTTTAAACAGGTGGCAATTCTCTCCCAAGCAAACGAAACCATGCCCAAGTTTCGAGTTTAAGTTTTTAATTTGACACCCGTATTGCAAAATTTCATTTAACTTATTGATTTTACTTAATTTACGTTTAAACAGGTGGCAACTTTCAATCAGAATATTTTGAAAATGATGTTTTCGTTTGATCCCATATTGCATTATTTAATTTCACTGATTAGTTTAACTGTATTTAAGCTTTAAAAAAGGTGGCAACTCCCTTTAAAAACTGCTTATATGATAACCCATAAACTACCACTATAACTATATAATATGTGGCAAATCTTATTCACATCTTTCCGGACGGCATTTAGCAGTATTCGATTTGCTGGGACTTATTGCGATCGTGTAATTGAATCGAACCGAAAAACTAAATTTACGATTACCGCGCCATCTGTTGAACATTTTTCGACTTCTTTTTTCCTAAACCTTCATGCAACTACCACAGACAACCCGCAGAAGGAAGTATCCTATTTAGTACTGCCGTTTTCAAGTTTTAAGTACCCGAACAAACCACGAACCATTTTTATATAAGCAATTTCTTTATACATATAGAGGAAAATAGTATAACTCCGAAACTGCCTTACCAAACTCTACCAAATTCGGTAAACCCTTTTCGGTGAAAAAATAAAATATAATTATAAATCTTTTTGTACCTAATAAAGATAACTAGCTCAAATTTCATAGGCATGATGGAGTAGGAAGACGAAATATACGGAATTAAATATTTAAGGAAATAAGCGTGGCAAAAAGATATATCTTCTAAAACACTTCATCAAACTCTACCAAATTTGGTACAAGCTTTGGATTTGAACTCAGTTTTGTGTTAAAAGAAAAAAAAAAAGTTGAACGAAGACCACGCCCACCTCCCATATAACGATAAATTACAATAGAAAAACATCCGATTTTTTAATTAATAACTTCGCTGTAATTTGCTTAAATTTGATATACAAGATTAGGTTTGAGAATAAAATAGATATATGAATTCAAAAACGGTGAGAATGAATATGGAATCACCTACTTTAGACCAAATATCCGAAATTTCCTTGACAAATTTCTAGTCAAAAAATACAATTTCGAAAATTATAGAAATCAGACGAAAACCACGTCATACAACGGATATTTACAACAAATCAAAATATTCGATACTTTATTAAATCATGTTGCCAGCTATTTCAATTTTGATATGAAGAATTTAATTAAGGAAGCAGAATTACATTTGTCATTGCCGTGTTTTAAAAACGAGTTTATTGCTAGTATTATTCTTGTAATTTGACTTAAAGAAATACCGCTAATCTATAATTTCAAAATCGAACCACATGTGCAATGAAAATTTGATTTAACGAAAGCTAAAACCAATAAGTTATTTGCAAATAAGTGTGATATGTTGAAAATTGTATGGAAAATATGCAAATAAAGAATTTTTATTCAAATGCAAATTTAAGTGTCCGCACTGATGAGAAGTAATAAAAAAAAACAGCCAATTAGATAGGCCTACTTTCTGCATTCGCTAAATTTACCGAAAATAGAAACGCGGTTAAATTTATTAGCCCATAAAATTATTTGTAATTAAACTGTTTGTAGGCTTTTGAACGGCCTATGCCTAGAACATCAAACAAAAGAAGAAAAACTAAAAGTAATAAAGTTTGCTTTTTACATCAGTGTCAGATATTTACCCCCCAAGTGTGTGGTGTTACTTAAAAATAGGAATATGTTATTTCTATAGCTCGAACAAAATGTAGGGGTTTACTTTGTTTTAATGCGAAAAAAGCTTGTTATTGCTTTTTGCCAAACAAACATTTAGATTAATAAAAAAGGAAATTTTGATGGTCGGCTTACTAACCGTAGTATTAAGAGTCGCCTTTCACTGCTTGTTCTTCTTCTCATCGCACTTTGTTGCCACCTGAGGCCAAGGTAAAACGAAACAACAAATTTCTCAATTTCCTAACCGGTAGCAGTTATTCTCAATAACAAACTCAATGGTATACTAAGTATGCTTGTATGCACATTAGGGTGTCTCACCAAAAATAGTTGCGTGTTTTCCACGCCAATTATAAAATTTATTATGTTTTAAGGGTTTCGTCAAAATATTTCGTGAAAATATTAAGATTTACGTGAACTAAATCGATTTGAAAACAGCTCTAAAAATTGAGCTTTTTATAAATGTAGTTTTAAAAAAATATTTAAAAAAAAGACAAAAACACAGCTGAGGTGATAAAAAAGTTTAAGCCTTAAAGGTAATTATGCATAAAAATATTTAAAATATTGTTCAAATATTGAATCAAAATATTGCGAAAATATTGGAAAGTTGATCGATTCAATTGCAAAGAAGTAAAAACATTGAAAAAAATACCTTTATAAATCTAAATCGGTCAAGTTCTCGCTGAGTTGACCAAATTTTCTTAAAATAATATTCCAAAAAAGGTCAAGATCAGCATCAAAAATCTGATTACTATGATTCCGTTGGAGTGATTTTAAAATAGATTGTATGCAGACCACTAAAGTATAAACTGTGCTCTTTATACTCCAATGTGATTATTTTGAAAATACAATATATAAAACATTATTTTCTATAATAAAAAGCTTAATATTTTGGGATATTAAATCATAATCACGTTATCTAAATTGAGACTAGGACTGTCCACCATAGCGCTTTGACATTAAAAAAAGATATTGAAGTGAGACTATCACTGTCCACTGTTATGAACAAAGCCGAGTACGTTATCTAAATTGAGACTAGCACTGTCCACTGAAATGAGCTGATCCAAGTGTAACGCGATGTGTACTGATGGCCACTTTGTCCGTATTGAGACCTCGTCAGTCTCAGCAGGGCCTAAAAGTCGGCGCCCAATGAGCAGTTAAAATTTATGCAAATATAACTTATGCATTATAAATAATATTTTAAAATTGTACTTTTAATGAATTTTGTATACAGTTAGTTCTTTTAATGTGTACAAATTTAGAAAAAAAAGGAAGTAAATTATTGTATAGTTGTAAGTTTAGGCCTAAAAAGCCGTAATAATAAATAAATAAATAAATAAATAAATAAATATGTCGCCGAAAATATAATCAATTTTTTAATTCCAATCTAAAAACAGTACTAAATTTTTCTGTGTATGGGGAGTGTTGCACCTTAATGTACATACATAGTAAGTATGTATGCACGTAGAACAAGCTAAACACGACATTAACCGAGAAACGAGCATCATCTTTATGACTTCCTACACCATGAACGACATAACCGGAGTTCAAGAACTGCCCATTGCAAAGAAGTAGCTTTGAGAAACTCGTCTTATTCTAGCGCACAGTTTTTTGATACTGTAATGGGCCTGTCGAAACTTATCCATTCCTGTGCTTTCACTTATTTAAAAGAACTCAGCTCCAATGATCAATAGGTTATCTGATCAACGTACAAAACAAAAAAACGTTGGACAACTGTTATGAGGCAACATAAAAAGAAACCTAGGAAAATACTTTTTATTGGCAATGGAAAAAAAAATTTTGTAAAAAATACAAGTTGGGAATAACTCTCCCAACGTTTCTCCTGCATAACAGTTATCAGGCAAAGTAAAAAAAGGTTGATAAACAACTCTTCGTGGCAAAAAATATTTCTCATAGGTAATCGTTATCAGGCAACGTAAAAAACAAACGTTGGTATATAAAAAAAAAATATTTCTCGTCTAATAAGTGCATAGCTGCTGTGGAATAACTTTTTCGTTAAATTTTAGAATGCGTGCAATGTTTTCAATTTGTATTTTGTTCTTGAGCATGCCGGTATGCCGGGAAGGATATAAAATATCTTCCAATGATACCCTACGTAGCCCGTCTTAGCAAAATACCCCAGACATACTCTATCGACCATCATTATTGGAGGTGGTCGAGTTTTTTAGCGCCTCACGATGGGATTTTATATTTACACGGACAGCGACTGTATATTTAGCTGTAACCAACAGAAATGGATATGCATTATGCTATTGGCTACTTTACCAAATGTAGAAGCCCTAGCAATTGAACCGGACTTTGAGTAGGCCAAGACATCTAAAGGGAATCAGGTACATCATTCGCTCCAAACGCCTAACCAAACATCACTGCAATTGAATCCTCCTCCAAAACGGATAAATTAATTCAGTGCATTAAAAATCCACTTATTGCAACTACAAAATCAAGTTAATGTGGATCCCTGGGCATACTGCCCAGCAAGAAAAGTGCCAGTCCATTGCTAGTATATATGACAATCAGTGCTGAAAAAATTGCATTAGCACTTAGAACAAAGTTCCTATCAGTTTCTTAGGGGCACTATGTAAAAACTGATGCCAACAATGCACTACAAATTTCGCTCTAGCATATCAATATTACCGAATAAACAAGGATATAGCTCTACTATTCACTCTCGTTCTTCTTACTGGGTCAGTGCTTCGTATAAAACCATCAGCTCTGAAAATTTTCACGAATGGCGTTTAGACCTCTAACAATAGAATTTCCTTATATGTTTGATTTTATAAACAAGTCTTTGTGGGTTTTGTCAATTTATTTTTATTCACACGCTAACAAACAAAACTTTTTCCAAAAACAAAACTAAAAGTAATATGGTAAAAGTGGAGTGAAAATAGCTGGTCCTATATCTGTTATGAAAATTGTTGCTGCTGTATCGTTTTTTGTGGGCAATCGACTGCAGATCTAAAATAAATACGTGCATAATTAATTTCCTTAATATTTATAATGTTGTTTCATTTGATACTTATCTTTTAATACGTCGATTTTAAATATAGACACTGAACTACGCCCTTAAGAATGCGTTGCTTTTGCAAAACTGTTATGCCTTGGTGGTTTCTTTCTCGCTTATCCTCAATGAGCTTTAATAGTGATTGTCTCTTTTGTACAGCTATAACTGACATCCATTTTATTGTACATCTGACGATCTGTAATACTAAACAGGTATCACTCGGTTGTTTCATTCTCGCATATGTACAACTATAGATAACATAGCAAGTCGTGAGTGTCTTGTTTCGCCAGTCATCTGCCCGGCAATTTCACTGTCTGTGCTGATATTATGATTGAGAGTGGACTGGTAATTTTGTCAGCATGTTTTTGTAGGATGGGATTCTGGGAAATGAACAGGCGACTGATACCGTACTGGACAAAACAAGGCCAGCATTACTATAAGTTAAACCCAAAGAGAGTCCCACCATCTCATCCAGGAAGCTTGCCATCTTATATTCTGCAGCCTCGTGCTGGGCTAAGTATGAGACGTACAATTTTCACTCACTCCCATCTCTTAAACGGAGGAAGTCCATCCTCCACTTTGTGTGGGGGTTCAAGTTGGGCGCATGATTTCGCAATGCCCCAACATCGCCGAGTCAGAGCGCAGTGGCGACATAATTCTAACAAGAGCATTCGTTACCTACACCTACCCATGACAATATTATGTACATTTACAATTTTTTGAAATACAACAATATTCTTAAGCTAATTTAAAAACACCATTGTGTGCATATTAAATTATATTACCGGTTGATTTAGCAAGTAAGAATTTAAAGGGTTTATTAAAAGTATGAGTGAAAGTCATGTAATTAGTGTCGATTTTGAAATTATGCTATAATTTAATATTGTATTAATTCTTATAAATAATTATACAACATCTGTTCAAATGAGGAGTTCACTTTAATCCTCAATTGTCTTCATCCAGATTTACTTTCAACACAATCGCCCGCCCATTTCGTAAGCCTCCACCACATACAGTGCACTCAAGATAGCGTGAACTAATTAAAACCAAGGTTGTTCTCCTTTACGAAACTATTCACGTTTGTGGTTGTCGCGATTTAAAAAAAAAAAAACTGAAAAATTTTAATGTACATACATATGTTTTGAAAAAATCAGTTATATTTTTCTGTTGTTTTTTTGTTTCCAGTACATAAAATACTGCTTTCTCCCTAAGTTGCCTCAGTACATTCATCTCACTTTGATCAATTTTTATACCTTTATCCCATTGTAACGCTTTGTTGAATATTTCGACTGCCCCAATTGAGCCAATTTTCTTTAATGAGTCATCTGCAATGCAATCATTATCATCAGTTTCCTCGTTTTCCTCAATTTCATAAATAGTGTTGGTATCATCTAAACAAGGATCATCGTTCCACTCCCGAATCATTTCATCAATGTGAACTCGTCTTAAAATAAAAATTAATACAAGGATAATAAGGCATTAAAGCTGTGCATGTGAATTCCCAACCCGAGGACTCAAATTATGAAGAAGATGAACTGAAGTATGCATCAAAGAGTTTATTTCTTTAACACATTTAAGGGAATGTTATCTTCAAAATCTTTCTCATTCTCACAATGTCTAATATATTTTTCCATCATTTAATAAGAGTTTCTGTGCTAACTCGATTCCATGCATTCGCCAAAATTATAAGAGCATTTTTTAACGTTACATTTCTCATTGAATCAAGGAAATCGGAGTTTTTTGCTGCTATTGAAGCCCATAAACTATTTCTGTAATATAACTTGTAACTTTAATTGCATTCTGATCCAACGGTGGAGTCACATTTGGTGGAATGAACATGGCAATTATGTTTCCATATTCCATTCTTAATTCTATTTCTTTTGGATGAGAAGGTGCGTTTTCTATAAGAAGTAAAGATTTAATTGGCAGTACTTTTGTGCCATAAACGCTTTGACCTGGTTTTGAATATAATATCACAGCCATTTATAAACGGAATATTGTTCATTATGTAAGAAAAAGAAAAGATCACAAGAAAAAATAATTTAGGATCTCACCTGTGATACAAATGATCTTTAAAAATGCAAGAAGTCATCCAGGCTGATTGAGAGCTTTCATTATCAGTAGGACAATTGAAGTTTTTAGGACCTCGAGGATTTTTCGCCTTACCGATCACCAAAAGTTTGAGCCTGCGTGCTCCTTTTGCGTTTGTAAATGCAAGAAGATAATTCGATAATTTTCTGACTTTGTACCTAGAGCTATTTTCTCACGCGATGCCACGAATGTTTTTTTCTTTTAAAAGCTCTTGAACAAACCGGAATTATCAGCAATATATGTATATTTGATCACGACTAAATTCCAACTCCTAAATTTTTTCGTTTAGTTTCCACTTAAATGGGTCCACTAACTGAGGTCCACTAACTGAGTTTCTCTCTGCAGCCACTCATCACTGAAACCACTTTCATTGTCTTTAATTTTCCCTTTTCTTCAGCATCAATCCATCTATTGCGTGTACGAATGAACCAACGGTAAAGAGGTTTTCCATTCTTGGGAGATCTGATACTTCCACGTCGGCACAGAGATGGAATTTTTCTATTAAAAACACAATTTTATCTAAACTTGGGGATCCTTCAGGTTACAGGCCTTTCTAACATTGTTCACGTTACAGAATAGTTAATGTTAAATAAAAAAGGTTCACGTTAAACCGTGTTCACGTAGGGAAGTGTTCACATTACTGCGAGTGCACTGTATGTGTATAAAAAAACTGACAGTGATAAAACCTTACAGAGAAATTAATTTTGTATTAATCAAGAATTATAGAAAATCAGATTACGACAACGCCGGTAGCAGATGTTAATAACATAGGATTAGCGAGAAGAGAAGGAAGGTGATAACTGCACTTGGGCAGTTCACATTTGGTATTGTGTGTTTAACTTTTTGTAAAAAGCACTCAACACTCAGAAAAATCAACTTTTTAAGACCCATTTGTGACGTCAATCCTTTAAACGAGGCAAATACATAGTAACGGACGTGCTTTTGTCGCCACCTTCTTTTCTCTGTATCGTGCAGTGTCATCATATTGTATACCTAGTGTTGTGCTATTGGCGGGGTATTTCCAGTTTGGCTTTAAAGTGACGTAAATTTGGAAATATGAACCGATGTACAAACGCGAATAAATATGGACGTTACCAATTACAATGGAACAACAGAGAGAAGCAACTGTTGACGCCGCTTATTATATGTTGAGATTGACAAATCATTAAATTTAACGTGACAATTGACTTAAATACTAAAAGTCTGAAGTTTGAAGAAAAATTATTTTCATATTACTTTCCACTAAAACAAAACTGAATTGTATTCTGCAATGGGAATTAGTTTAAATTATTTCCAAATACATAGCTATTATTTAATAACCGCCATGCCATCTAACACTTTGTTTATAACGATACCACTTTGACAGCATCCAACTCTCTGACTCTCCGAGGGGCGTCATCGGTGCACTATGGTAAAATAAATATTACTTCCGGTTTTGCATATTTATGTCTACATAATCATAAGATGTCATTAAAAATTCATTTTACCTATACCTGATAGACAAAACAAAAGCAAAAAAACAAAAATAGCGTTTATGTTAATTAATGTCGCATTTTAAATTTTCATATGAAATCGCAAAAATGTATAGGTACAAATTAGTCTTTAAGCAAAAGCCCTGAACTTCAACTTCTTTTCGAAGAGTCGAACGAAGGCAAAGATACACGGGTATAAGCAAAACATGGTTCGAGTTAAAGCGTCGCTTGAAGCTAAACGAAATGGGCAAGCAACTGTTGAGCTTTAAAGATGAGCGTGTTCAAGCACACACACACACACGCATACAAATATAGCCGACAATTCAATTAAATATGTAGTAATTTTCATTGAATTATGAAAATTGTTAAAATAAAAGAAATACAGAGTTCCGCTGGTTTTCATATTTCAATAATCATTCCTTGACCAAATTATTTTCTAGTACGAATGTAGTATGAGGAAGTGCGGCATTTTATGAATGCTACATATTTTAACTGTACATATATTTTGTGCATATAGCGGTGAATTTAACTGTTGGCATTTTTTGAAGTTCATCAACCTGATTAGAAACAAAAAACATTTCCGAATTTAAGTTTGAAAGTAAGAGGCAACAAACAAAATATGCAGATGAGAATTGAAAATAACGCCCGCATAATAAGATAACATAAAATAGTAGTGTAATTCTGCATGCAAAGGCCATACTACTTATACTTATTTTAAAACTATTTCATTCTTAGCGGGCAATTCAAAGAGTAGTTAAACCAAAATGAATATTGTACTATTATATTATGTTTGTGGGTGATTGTGTGAGAATGTTGTTGTTGTCTTTTCAGACCCAAAATTTAGCACACAAATAGCCTACCCCCTACGCTATAACATAGGTTACTTCGCCACCTGATAGTGATCTCATGGCGAATTCCTCTTTTAGTTTTGGATCCTTAAGTTTGTCCTGCGATGATGGTACTAATGGTATTGCCAAACTGAAACCGTCTGTGAAATCCGATGTTGATGGTTTGCCGGGCATTTTGCTAAGAAATTGCCCAGCTTTAGTGCTCCCATTGCAACTTATTTTTAATATGTCGCTAGCTTCTGGAGTTTTTATCGATGATTGGAAATTTACCTCTATTACTCCGCTTTTCAAAAGTGGAAATAAAAGCGACGCGTGCAATTATAGGCCAATATCGAAGTTATCTTCAGTATCTAAAGTCTTTGAGAATATTATTGTAGAAAAAATGTTTTTTATATCTAAGAGCTTAATTTCGCCAAATCAACATGGCTTCGTCTCCAATCGGTCGACTGTTTCTAATCTAGTGGCCTTTAGTGAGTACTGTATTGATTCCTTCTTGGATGGTGTTCAAGTTGATTGTGTCTATACAGATTTCTCCAAGGCTTTTGATAAAGTTTCCCATTCAATTTTAGTTAGCAAGTTGAATTGCATGGGCTTTGATTCTATTTTTTTGCGATGGATTAAATCTTATTTGTGTAATAGACGCTGTGTAGTCACGGTAGATGGCGCAACTTCTAAGCCTTTTATAGCGTCTTCCGGGGTTCCTCATGGGAGTATTTTAGGTCCTTTAGTATTTGTGCTATTTATAAACGACATTAGCAGTTGCTGCACATTTGCTAATTTTCTGCTTTTTGCTGATGATTTGAAAATATTTTCGGTTAAAAAAAGTTCAACTGATGCAATTAAGTTTCGGGCTGATTTAGACAAGCTGCAATGTTGGTGCATTAAATCTCGCCTTCCTTTGAATATCAACAAACGCTTTAAAGTCACTTATGCTAAAATTCGCAATATTGTACCTACGTGTTATGGTCTTAGAATCTCTGAATGAAATCAAGGATCTTGGCGTTATTTTTTCTTCTAATTTTACTTTTAACAACCATATTTGTCATATTGTTGCAAAGTCTTATGCAATGTTAGGTTTTGTAAGGCGTAATAGCACGAAATTTTCTGATCCCTACACTCTTAAATTATTATATACGTCTTTTGTTCGCTCTAACTTAGAATATGCAACGATCATTTGGAGGCCATACCATACTAATTTAATAAATAGAATTGAACGTCTCCAAAAAGTGTTCCTTAAGTTTGCTTTACGAGCCTTAAAGTTTTCGGTACCAGTACCTTCGTATAGTTCACGTTTACTTTTAATAAACTTGAAATCGTTGGAATCTAGAAGATCCATACTCTCCTTGTCTTTTATTTTTAATTTGATTAATGGCGTTGTTGATTGTCCCATTTTATTAGTAAAAATTAATTTTAACATTCCTCAGCGAAGTTTACGTAATTTTTTGCCGTTTTATGGGGTTAATTTCAAAACTGAATATGCTCGTAATGCCCCTATTGCCCGCGCGGTTAGTGAATTTAATATGATATCGAACAAGGTATTAATCGATTTTTCTTATTCAACAAATGTTTTTAAAAAACTTTTGGATTCAATTTTTTAGACTTTGAAATTTTCTTTTCTTAGTTATTAAGCATAATATTGTTAATAGTCTGTACGGAAACTTTTGTTTTTTTTAATGTACTCAATAAATAGGTAAATAAATAAATATGCACCCATACGGGCGTCCCTACTGACGTCCGTACTTGAGTTCATATTGGCGTCCTTTCTGGCGTTATAAACTAATATCCGGCGTCAGCCATTATAAAGATTAGTCTGTAAGAATTTTGTATTCATTGACTTCATAAACAAATAAATAAATAAATAAAAAAATAATATGGATAGTTGCCACCTATGAAAAAAGTTATAGTCGATTAAATCAATAAGTTAAATCATATATTGCCATACAACAACTGGCTTAATAAAATTTCATTTCCCAAATGTTTTTAAAGAAGGACCTTCTAAATTAAGTTAATTAAAAAAAAATAAATGACATTTTATAATATGAGTATCAAAGTAAAAGTTTTAAGAAAACTTAATATCAAAAATTATTTTGGTGAGGGTTGCCACCTGTTTAAACAATTAATCAAAATTATAATATGTTAAATCAAATCCACTAATATTATTGTATATGCAAGGCTCAATAAAGCTTTATTTCCCAAATACTTTTAAAGAAGCTTGCCACCTATTTATATGCAAATTAGGTTAAATAAAAGTAAACGACATTTCACAATATGAGTGCCAAACTACAAATTTTAAAAATGCTTAATTTTAAAAAATAGGTTTGGTGAGGGTTGCCACCTGTTTCTAAAATTACTTAAAATTTTGATACAATAAAGTCTGAAACAAAAAAGTTTTAAGAAAGCTTTATTTTGAAAATGATTTTGGAGAGGGTTGCCATCTGCTTAAAAGAGTAAATTAAATGAACTTATTAAGTTAAAGGAAATATATGGCGTGAGATTCAAAGAAAGTAGGCTTAAGAAATTTTAATAATGAAAATGAAACTTATAAATAAATGATTAGGGCATTTCTAACAATAAACTCGAATGGCATGGCATACTGCGCAGTTATCAATGAGAAAAATGTTTCAGCAACTAAATATAACCGAAAATTATGAAAGAATAAAAAAGAACAAACTAAAAAACAGCTAGTTATATATATATATTTTCAAACCTCGACTCGACGTACTCGATACATTTCGGTCGATACCAACCCTGCACGTACGTATACATCAAAAAAATTTGAGTTGAATGTTAGATGTGAAGCACAACGGACAATGAGTGTGTATATTACAAGAAAATAAAGAATCCTGAGGAATCATTTTCAACAATGCAAAAAAGCGAAGAGGAGAAATGGTCATTTGATACCCGATGCCCATACAAACCTAACCGTAAAACTGGCCAATAGTTTGAGTTAATTTTCCCGCTATATAATCGATAGTTTTAGGTTGTTATTGTTGCAACACCATCCCTACAAAATTTTGGGGAATGCTGCTGAAAGGACAGTCCTCGCCCGGAAATAAATCCGCGTCGTTCCGGTATCGTAGAACCAACTGTCGTGCAAACTCTAGTTTTAGGCCTGGCTTCTTGCTGAGTTTTTGCTAGGAAGTAGTTTTGGTATCGATACGTTTAGACCAAGTACTCAGTAGATCTCTCAGTACTCGTATCGAAATCCGATACCAAAGTAAATCTTGCTTGGGCATTTTTTCCTCCGAAATTATTCCCAATATGAATCACCTCGAATATGTTGCACAACTGTGTTAATTACCATGCCAATTGCCAAGCAAAACCGCGGGAAGTTGTCATTGTTTACATATATAATGCTCAAATTTCTATGCGATGCAAAGTTCACTGAGTAACTCTATTGTTCTTCGCGCAGAAAACATTAGCGGAAAATACTAAAACTAAGGAGAATAGCTCTGTTATTGATGAAAATAAACAAAGATGTAAAAGAGTAGGGTACAAAGACTTGATTACAGAAAAACAATCTTAGAACAAATAAAAATATTCAATGGTATGCATTGAAAATAAAAAAACAGAAATAATATTATAGCTTACGGTACTTAGCTATCAGAAAATATTTCGTATTTAAATGTATTTTTAAATTTTTTGGAAAATTTTATCTGCGTAGCAGGTGAAGTATTACGCCCACTCCGAACAGCAAATGATTTTTGGGTTTCATTATCATGACAGAAATAAACTCGTAGGTTGGGCATTGCCTGCCGAGGCGCGGCCACCAGTATTTTCTATAATTTTTGATGCTACTTGCCCGAGATCCGAACCCGGGACACATCGAACGACTCACTACACATTTGGCTACGACGACTCAATATAGGGATGGCAAAAAATGAAAATTTAGATGACAGCAAAACAAAAAGACTCCCAAATCCAAATTCCATAGAGGAATGCATTTAATACTACCAATGGCATTTCTGTTTCGACAATGGTACTTAGGATTGTTTTCAATTGCTGGTGTAGGGAATGAACCGATCGATTGAAAGCGATATCATTTCATATTTGTTATTCGATCATCAAACATCATCATCAAATCAAATTCTAAATTCTAACACTAAGTGTCTGAAGTCCCCTCTATTCAGAGAAAGTAATAAGTCCGTGAGCTTAGTGTCGTATAATTTGCAAATGATTTTTGCAACCCTACAGCTCTGTGTTTGCTTCCACACTCTGTCTGCTTCCGCATTAATTGAATCTTCTAGATATACATACTTGGCTTGCTTGGCAAGGTAATCTGCCATTTCATTCCATTCTACATCCTTCACTTCCCAGGTGGTGTGGGAAGTCAGAGCCATGATAGCTGTCTGACTGTCGATGTAGATGTTGATCCACCCGCTAGGTGCTTGAATATCTGATATCAGCTCAGCCACTTGCTTCACGGCTTGGATTTCTCATTGTAAAATACTGCAGTGATTCGGTAGCCTATAAGTTTTACAGATATCTAGATTTACTCAATAAGTTGATGGAAAATCAAAATTAATTTTCCTTCTAGGTCAACATGACCTGGGGAAACTTTACTTGTGTGCCTTACATACTGCCTTATAAAAATTCTATTGAAAAAATGTCCACCCATCCTTTTGTCCATTTCATACGTACAGACGATGATGCTCTGATAAATGGTCTTCCTATTCACAATCTATGGGATAGAAAAGAGTTCACGGGCATCCATAAACACAATAGAAGAATTTGCCAGAATGATAGAAATACAGTTGGTTTGTTTATGGAGCTAACTTCATTTGGTTATCTGGTAATATGATGCCCATTTGTTTGGTTTACATCAGCAAGTTTAAATTTTACAAAAAAGTGAATTTAATTATTTTAAAATTAACACTTTTTTTAATTCTCTTAAGCTCATTTGGCGTTATAAATTCAACAAATTAAACTCAACTAATCCAGAAAACTCATAGGCGTGAAACACCTTTGTATGCTTATATTTTCAAATTTAACTCTCTGTAGTTTCTTTTCCGTATATCTTGTTTGAAAAAATCAAATAAGCTTTGCGGGATCCATTAGGATTGGCCTAGCTCATTCTGATCTCGACTATTTCTGTCATAAATATTTCGCATACGAGCTTACCATGATAATTGGTGATATGTAAAATTTAATTTCTATATAAATACTCAAAGTTTATTCTTATTACTGATGTAAATTGATAGCTGATCTACTAATCGATAGGGTTATTCAGCTTATATAATACAATTTTACATTAACAAGCTGTTTTCTTTGCGATGTTAAAAATAAGAATGTTCGCAAAGCAGTTAAGTCCATTCAATATAGCAGCATAATTTTATTTTCATACTAGCGTGAATAACTCAGCCGATTTTTGACCGATGTTTAAAATAGTTCATAAAAAAGTCGCCAATGTTGAAAAAATACGAAAAAGTGAAATAAAATTATGTTTGTACGGAAAATAAAAATGAAAAGTGAAATCGATTAAGTCATGCCTGTCACTTTATCCATAAGTCTGTCCGTTCATTCGGGCATCGGATAACTCGAGTAAATATTGAGAAATATCTCGACACATGATAGATTGGTAAAGAAAATCAGCGAAATCGGCCCACATAATAAAAAATAAAAAAAGATAATTTCCTCATACTTGATAACCAGAATTTGTTCGGTTTGAAAATGGGCACGGCGTCGTCCGCTTTAGAACATAGGTTTATTTCCTAAACTATTTCATCAAACTCTACCAAATTGTGTACATACTTTACGTTCCAATGCATTAAGCGCAATTTCGAAAAATATAGAAATCGAATAAAACCAAAATCAAAATATTCGATATTATATTCCTAATCTAATAAATTCGTTGAAATTTGGCACGTAAAATTTAATTAGAGCTTGCGATGGGTAAAGATCAAAACTTTAAAAGCAAATCATTTATTTTTGTTTATATTTAAATAAACAAAAGTCGCTTCAATTTTTAAAATGAAGAATTTTAGATTATTTATTTATTTTGTAATTTTTTTCTGAGATTGCTTTTTAGTCTACGTGCTGTATAATTAAAACTCTTTTTTAATTCTATTTTATTTTCCTATTAGTAGGATTTTTTATTTCAAAAAAATTAAACTGAAAATGGCACAGCGCCGAAATCGGTGTTCCTCCAAACCAAATTTGATAAGGGATGACGGAAAAGCATTCCAATATTCATTAACTCTTTATTTTCTTAGTCTACTGACCGAGGCAAGTGTTTGATCCGAGAGTTATTACAAACTGAGAAACTTAACTTTTAGCTATTACAACTAAATACTTTATTCCCTCACTTCACAAACTCTACTACTAGTTAGTTGCTTAACTCGCTTAAGTTATCCGCTTCACTGCTTTCATTAATGCCCCTACTTATTTTCTGTTGTTTTCTTCGCTAACGCTGTCGTTGCTTCAGTTTTTTTTGTTGATTTATTTGTCACGCGCAAACTTGCAGATGCAAAATCAGCAATTTCGATAGGAATGTTGGTTTGGCTAGATGTGTGTTTGCTGTTGTTAACTTATATATTACACATAATAATGTACAAAAAAAAATTATTTAAAAAAAAACTCATGCGCATGGGTTTTCCAATTGCATTATTTTACTATAAAGTCAAAAAACGATTTGGTATATTGTTAAATAATTAAATACACTCGTATTGGTTGAAAAACAAGAATAATTTTATAAAAAGGATATTTGTGGAAATAAACATTAGGGGTTATGGAAAAATGAACAAGTTTTAGTTGCGAAACTTTAATCAAGATATAGTAATTTTCCCAATGAAACCGCAAGTGAGGGAAATCTCTGATTGTCATTCTACTAGGATCCTTCTGCGTGTGGTTCAAGCAGCTCATAACTTCCGGCTAATTCCACCCAAGTGGCTAAATGAAGAATGCGAATCTGGTGGGGTCACTCCGACAAGCGACTCGCTATATAAATGTGTTCTAAACCCAAATTGCGCGGAATCGGGTTTTGCGCTGTACCCCGCGACGTAAAAGCAGCTACGAATGAAAAATTTCAACAAACCTCCGATAAGACCCCCCTATTCTGATGACGACCACGGCGAACGTTTTAAAGACTATAAAGACTATGATTTGAGGGCATGCACTCAATTGGGAATGTGTCTCTGCTGGCTGGTTGATGCCAAATACTGACATCTACGCCATCCAAGATATGCGATGAACGGGGCAAGGAAGGAAGAGGAATGGACCTAGCGACGTCTACAACAGCTGCGATGCAAAGGGGGTCGGATTTGTAGTGGTGGACGAACGTCTCACTGCAATTTGCATTAGAGCTAAATTTTTGAATTTTAGTTTTGGAAAGTTAGGATGAATTATGAGGAAGATAACTTTAAAACGGTTTTTGTAAATGGCACTCATTGCCTTTAAAAATAACTACTTCGAAACACAACACTGCGTAATTAGAATTTAAATGTACTTTAAAACTAACTGCTTATTGGTTGAGTTATAATACTCGGCCTACAATGTTTGGAAAATCTGTTTTGCCAAACTCGCTGTACATAAAACTAAAAGAAGACAATCTTACAATTTAAACAATGTTTGTATACTTTGCGCTTCCAGTATCTTCACATGCAAATATTTCATGAACGAACAGACCGATTTTGAATTTGATAAATATGGGTCAATATAGCTCTTTCATTTGATATAAATTTCAGCTCTGTAGCTATTGAAGTTCAATCCAGCTAAGAAGTGTCATAGAAGAAAAGTATGTTAAAAATTTAATGACCATTATTAGTTTTAAATACTTCACTTAAAATAGGTAACAAAATTATGAATTAGCATATATTATTCGTATCAAACCTAATTAGCGAAACAAAACTAACCGGCAAGTGGAATTATCTTCTTTTTTTTTGCCCATTTACTGCTGAATTAGTTTTTGTGCAAAATTCTTTAGCTTTATTCCCACCTTGACCATTTTATGCAATCTGCTACTTTTTGTATAGTTCATCGCCGAATAGCAAAACTAAGAATTCACAAATCAAACAAACAACTGACGGTTTGAAATTCGGCGAATACTTAGGCAAACGAGATACATAGATAATTGTTGGTTTTGCAAATAAAACTACAATGCTAAGTCAAGTATAAACTTAAGTAATTTTGATTTTGAGTCAAGTGATGAGTATGCTAATCCAATACCAGCACACATACACAAATAAGAAAATTAATATATATGTCATATCATTAAATGCTGATAATGTCCTTAATTCTATGGCGGTCCAAGCATGTCTGTCTGTATGTATGTATGTATGAAGACGATACACAGCCATATGCAATACGAGTATGTATGTTTGTATTTATGTGGCTTACAAGCTGAGAATGCGAGCGCAAAGCAAAGTTGCAAGCAAGTGCGAATGCTGGTAGTTCGGCAAAAGTTGAACACCGATCACTCAGCACATATCACATTTCAACTGCACGTTTTGTTTTTTCTTTCGATTTTTTTTTTAAATGAGTGCGTACGAGTGTACTTTGGCGTACGATGTCTAACTTTGTTTATTTATACACCTGAACAGATAGAACGTAGTATCAGTGTCTTCTTGGTGGCCGCAAACGACGGTATAAGGTTTTGAGTATCGGGATATATTTTTAGCTAGTAATTTTGTTGGCCATTATAGTGAATTTTGATTGTAAACACATTTCAATACGGACATACAAATACATACACAAAAGTGCGAATATACATACATATATGCATTCGAATACATACATACGTGCAATTCGACAACGAGAATCGTGTTCAGCAAATTAAGCCCAGCCAACATATCAGCTGTGTTGTTTGTCGCCATCTGACAGTTTACCATTTTGTCTGAACTTTTCGACGATTTTGTGTTTTTTTGGTGCGGCGAAGAGAAAAAAGGTACGGAAGTGGCGGAAGCTATTACGGTTTATGAATATGAAATTTTTGTAGACTTTTGTGTATTACAAATAATAATAATAGAATATGCATATACTAAATATGACAATGGTAAACAGATTTTGTGCAGAAAGAGTATGTGTTGAATGGAATTTGTTTTCATAACAAATCTCTGATTATGTGTTTATGTTAAATTTTAAAATACGATTAACATTCAGCAAGGATTCCACTGTGCGTGTGTGTTCAAGTGAATGTGACTGTATTTGTTTGCAAGTGTAACTATTGAAATTTTTTTCGTATCATCATCAGCAATTTAATCTGCCTAAGGCATAGAATGTTGGATCCTTTATTTTCTATTCAAACTACTAATTGTCGGCATTCTGAATTTGGTAATAGTTTTTATCGAAACGAACTGCCCTTCATCTGAGCGTTAAAATTCTCGAGTTGCACTCTGACCTAACAAATATGAGGATGGACGTTTCCTTCCTTATTAATCATAGGAGCTGTGAGTGCAATTTTTTGATTTTATACGAAATCGAAGCACATCATTATTTGCTTATTTTATTCGTTAAATCATTTGGTGTAGTCTTCTCATTGTCCTGCCAACATAAAATCCAATTGGCCAAGTAAAAGGACTTTTTTGAACCGATGACAATTCTTACTCCGAGTAAGAGGTAAATAAACCAAAATTAATAGGGTTTCACTCCTAGACTTCTAAGTTTCCTATTTCAGTGAAAGTTTCACATAATACGTAATTTTTCTCAGTTTCCATGATGTGTTTCTGAATTAAATTTGGGGCGTCACTACTTCTTTACAACAAATAAACAGTCAAAATGGCCGATTTGTGGTAGGGTACAATATTTTTTGTTATTTTTTCATGCGAAAAATATTTCAATTTGTCTGGGTATATAGAAGGTGACCATTTTGTTTTTGGGTAAAGAAAACGCCAAATCCCATTTTTGTATGTTTATTAGGGTGTTCCTTAAATGTAGGAAGACATTTTTTACGTCCGATTTCCTAAATCTTAATACCTACGTCGATACAGGGATTTTCTCTTAGGAAACTAAAAAAATTAAAATAATCAGCCCTATCGGTAATTTCATGGGAACAAATATTCCCTCAAATTTACAAGCGAAATAAGAAAAAATTTTCCCATTTTGTTTTTTTTTTGCTTGTAAATTTATGGGAATGAGTTGTTCTCATGAAGTTGGTGATGGGGATGAATATTTTTTTCTCAGCTACTAACTACAATATTTTTTTTTTTCAAATAATAACTACAATAAATACAACTTCAGTCGAATATATCTCATTAGAATTTGAGTTTCTTAAGTCTTCATAGTATAATCTGAATGGGATTGATAAAATCTTTCATTTGAATTTTTGGGATAACCCTGATGTTTACACATGTAAGTTCGCGCCTTAAGTCTTTTATTTATAATTGCACCTGTTGATATATAAGTTTGCGTCTTAAGTCTCTTATTTTTATTACTTATTCATTCAATTTTTCTTATCACTTATATAAAAATTTATTTATGTCTTATGTCGTCCATGAACTAAAACTAATACTTGCATTTATCCCACCTCCTGCGTCTCCAGACTTCGCCGGAATGCATTTGTTGACCCTGCACTTTGATATCAAACAGAAGTAGAAGCATTGGCATACAATTTGTCGCATACTGCTTTCGAAAATCACTACTTTGCGTTGCAATTAAATTCATCTATATTTGATTTTTGTTCTGCATGTTTGTAGCTTAAATAATCTGTCGCGATTTATATTTGAGACATCAATCTGTAGTTTTCTGTAAAAGATTTTATTTAATTGGCGATTTAAATAATATGCCTCTTTTCTTAGCTAATTGTCTTATTGCTTTATCGCTCGAGTTTTTCTAGTCGACCTTAACCTAAAGCAATAGATAATTTACACCAATAACATGCCTAATATGCACAAACAAACACGCATACTAATTTAGAAATAAATGAGTAATAAATGTACAATATATATTTACAATTACCAAAGTACAAATAATTTAACAGAGATTTTTAGATATCAATTAGGTATTCAAATAAATTAGCTAAAAGCTATAGAGGCTTAAAAGTTCAGATGTTAATTTATTTCTGGTATATTATTAATTTTTTACTAATAATGCAATTTCGTTTACATTAGCAGTAAAGTTTTACCAATTACTGAAAAAAAATTATAGTAAATATTGTTTTTACTGATTACTGAAAGAAATTTGCAATAAAATTACTGACAGTATAAAGTAATTTAATATGCGTTAATAGAAAAATATTTACTGTTTAGTGAAAACTCCTTTCGATAATGGAAATGTAATTCACTCTCTATTCCAAATCTGGTTATTCAGCTGGATAAAGTTGAACACGTGAGTGGAACTGCTGACATGTGATCAGATGGATCTGAGTCTGGTTAGATTCTAACAAATTTGAGCGGACTTCTGTAGCTTTGGTTTGTTGAAGGTTTAAGGGAGCTCATTCCCTTTGATTGTGTGACGAGTTGAAAAAATAATTCATACGATCACTGACAATGGATTAAATTTTGTTAAGGTATTTAAAGAATTTGGAGTTGAATTGAGTAATGTATGTAGGTAAATGTATGTAGGTGTTTATTCTTTATTCCTAATAAATATACTCAATTATAGATTTTCTTTGAATAAGAATTATATATGAACATGACAGTGATAAGAAATCTGGCTCCGATTCAGATGACTCGACAATTGTCTCAGATCCTCAATTTCGATCTGTAACTACATGTTTGTCGAAACATTTCCTTGTGGAAGCCACTCTCTAAATCTGTTGGCTTTTATCGAAAAATCGAAACCAAACTACTTATTCTTCAAGTCACGATAAAAAAAAATTTATTTATTCACAAAAAATCTTTCCAAAGCTTAAAAATCTCAGTGATAAGGAAGCAAGGAATACATAAATAGATATTCGCATGCAGTGTGGGTCATCGGGAACTATTGAACGGAGACGCAAATTTTTAAATGCTTGTTTTAGGAAACGTCAATAGGAAATAAGATGTTTCAAAAAAATTCAATTGCATTTTTTTAATAATTCATTGAAGCTAGTGGCGTGACATAGATTTTTAATTGGCAGTAACTATTTTAAATTTTAACAGTAAACATTTTACTAATAATGTAAATCAAATGATATTATAAGTATTTTTACTGCAAATTTTTTCCGTAATCAGTAAAAGATTGCTCTTATAGCTAAATTAAATTTCATCATCAGTATAATTTTACTGATTCCTGCTATTTGTAATATATAATTATATTATAATATTTGTTCTCATCTTTGTAGTACACTAATAAAATTTTCGGTTCCACTGACTACTTTACGCTACATTATTATTATTTTTTCATTAAGTTATCGCACAAAAATCAACCATAAAGCACAATTTCTGAGTTTTATTTATTGCTTAGAAATTAAGTCTATTTGGCGATTTTTTTTCTAGAAGGGTGTTTGAGTTTCATTTTTAATAAATCAGCTAATTTATCCCTTTTCCAGATACCAGCCATTTTGACTAGTTTCAATCGATATGCATTTTGACTCAAGTTTGCTGGTTGGTTTAAGGGGGTTACAACTCAAGTAACATACCACTAGCATGCTTGAAAAATTTTGATTTCACAACTCGTACAACCTACACTCATCATCTGGTGGCTTTAATGAATTTCAATAATGAAATTCAATACGTCATGCAAAGAGAGGGAATATTCTGCAGGTATAGTTTACCGAGTGTCTCTAAGCGAGAGTTGGGTAATCGCATAGAAACTTTTCGACTGTATACTTTTAGCACTCCCACGGTAGACTACTCTGTGCAGATTGCTGGGATTTTGTGGGTATTTTCTTTGCTCATTCCAAAAAGAGCTATAGTTTTAGGTGGACCATATGACACGAGCAACTGCCGAGCAATCCTATACGATACTGCTCGTTTCCATCTCTGATTAGCTTTCAGGCGTAAAAGCCCTCAATCTCGTATTGCTCAGAAATCGAGGTCAGCTCTCTCCTACTAGTTGAGATCGAACCAAAGTAGAAGAGAGAATACCTGAGTAGTCGCTTGATGATCTGAGAAGATATTCTCTTGCGCATTCGAGGGTGCATTCTGTTAAGGGTGGAGGTGTGCCCTTTCTGAACCCCAAAACCCACAGTCTGATAGAGCTGCTGGCAGCTGTGTTTTATATAAAGACATCTCTTACATGCGATTCAAGCATTCAAGTTGATAAAACATAACTTTTATTTCCAAAGAAATGGTTATTTTCAGAGTAATAAAAAACTAAAAATAAAAATTATGAAAAAGAATATTCCGGTTGATATTTCTTAAGCAAAGATTAAAATTAAAATAAAAGGTTATTTTTCGTATCTCATATATGTTATAGGAAAATTGCACTAAAATTATTGAAACCAAAATTTTTTCATCACGTAAATAATTAGATGCTTCTCTGAAGATGTGCAAGAAAATATTAAGACAATATATTTAAAAAAATCCTTCTGAATTTTATTTAAAAGATAGATATACAAATATTTTCTTTTTGTGGGAAAATCTTAAGACTTACATTTTTTACTTTTGCTCCATTGGTTATGTAATTTCTGCTCTGAACGCATTAGGGTGGCAAAAACATTAAATTCGTAAATTTAATACTCCCTCATTCTTAGTTGCTATGTATAGAAATAAATACCCTTTTTTTACATAGAAAATATTTAAAGGTCACCTAAAGTCATTAACATTTAGGACTCGCCAAATTGAAGGAAAACACTCCAAAACGAGTTCGTCTCTTAAGTCTTCTGTTTGTCATAGTGGAATATCCTGCCAATCTACATATATCTTAATATTGCTCGACATATAATCAGATGGTCATACGACACTATTTCTGAAACTAAGATAAATTAACTTTTTGTAGATGTAATATAATATAAACAATATAAGATTTAAAAATAAAGTAAAATAAAAATGAGTTGCCTGTTGAGAAAGCCATTTTTTGAGATATATGAAAATTCGGATAAGTTGAAATAATAAATTAAAAAAAAAAAACTAAAAGCTTTAATAGTGTAAAATAAAAGATCGGCGTAGGGCATTGGACTTTTTGTCCCACTAATATTAAAGTTTTGAAATTTTCAATTATGCTACTTTGTAGTGAATTTGATAACAGATTACACTATAAGTACATTAAAATAAAAAAAACATTGTCAAAAATGTTCACTGTTTGCAGTATTTTGTAGAAATAATTTTCGAAGCACTCAAAGTTTTTTTGTGGATATTGTGGATGTTAAAAGAAATAAAAAATTATAAAATTAATGAAAGCTGTTAAGTTATCATTTATTGTGCTATATCTTTAATTTGTAACTTTTATACACTTTAATGTTTCTATTTTACAAAGTTGAAAAATTTATTAAAAATTAGTTTCACGCAAATTGCAGCAGTTTTTCGTGAGCTACTGCTCTTTCGCGTATTTAATACAAATAATAACAATAATTTGGCGCTTACATCATATAGCTTGATGTTTGGCCGAAATTCTCCTACAATTTGTATTGATGTTGTAGGACGGCAGATGATTTTTGTGACAAGTTTTTTTTTTACGGCAGAAGTGCACTCGGAGGTTTGCCTTTGCCTGCCGAGGGGCGACCGCTATTAAAAAAAAACTTTTCTATAATTTTTGATGTTACTTATCCCGGTCAGGATTCGAAATCAAGATACATCGAATGAAACCCGCACACGCTACATACTCGGCTATGGAGACCGCCGTATTTACTACTGAAAAAAATGGGAGTAATAATTTGCATTTAATGTAAATTATTTCCCGCTTGCCTAGTTTGGTTGTCACTGTACTTAGACGTGACTTAATTCAATAAATTCATATAACTCGAGTATTTGCTTGCTTCTTATTTTTTTCTGTTCGAGCTGTACAAATTATGCTTCAAGCAAATTAATCAGATTTGTTTTCCAAGATATTAGAGGTTAATGAGAGAAATGGTATGGGTGGCTGTGGAAGGGGAATTAACTTGAACGGCAGGGTATTAGCGGGTGATAAAGCAAATTAAAGTGATATCTGCTGAAAGGTGCAATTGACGTGTGCTGATGGCTGTTCGTCTAAATATGGACAATACGGATCACAAAAAAAGGCAACGACAAGGCTTGATTTGTATAAAAAAGGAAAAGAAATATGTATAAAGCAAACAATGGGAGTAGTATAAAAATAAAGTCGTGCCAAATTGATGAATTATAATGATGGATGATGGACGTTGAGAGAGAAGGGAAGACAGCCAATTTAGCACGTGCTGAGATTTAAACGCCAAAAAAATCCAATGATAGACAAAAGTAAAATTAATTAAGTATTAGAACTGAATTGAAAATGTTAAAATTTCAAGCCTGTCAGCTGGGGTTGTTTTCCCCAACTCAATTTTTTTGCTGTAGCCCTTCAAAGTTTTACTTTTGTATTTGCTGATTAACGAGCGTATAATCGCTTTTTGTTGTTGTTATTGTTGTTGTTGTTGTTTTTGTGTGTGTGTACGTTTTCTTGAAGTTAGCATAGATCGTCTAAGTGCTGTGGGAAATGAGTTGAAGTGTAATAGACATAGCAAACAATTTGTAAAATTCACACATAAATAATGTCAACAACAACAACAACAGAAACAACAACAATGCCGAAGCGATGCTGACGGCGGTGTTGGCTTTGACGTTGATGGTGTCAGTGTCGCGTATTCATCGGTCGGTTGATGCGCCTTTGCCGGCAGTAAATCAACAAATTCTCGAAAAAAAAAAGTTGAAAAAAAAAATAATTAGCAAAAAATGAGCCGCTAAATGAACGCTGCTGTCGACGACGCTGCCTCACGGATAATTGACGGATATTTACAAAACAAATTGTGAGCACTAACCGAGACACACATACAATTGCACGTGCAACTTATGTATGTATGTATGTATGTATGTAGTTTATGTGTCTCGGATTGTTGTTGATGTCTGTCTGTGGCGAGAATATTTGCATAGTAATTAAAGTGTTAACTTATTTAAAAAGAATTGCAACAATGCGCAAACATGGTACACACAAACGCCTGCGTACGCCTACACAACTAAAAACTTTGTGGTCATTTAAAATATAAAAAAAATATATAAAAAAATAACAACAGAAAATCGTATTTCATGTACATATGCATTGCGGGTATCTAGGAACAAATAAAACTTTGACATTTCATTACAGAAAATCATTTGAAATATTTACAAGTGAAGTGTAAGTTTACACAAAAAAAGTGTCAACAAATTTACGGAGTGTCAATAAATTTTAGTTCGAAGTAAACGACAACAAAAAGCATTTGCATTGTACGGTAAAAGGGAAACTATATCCTGAATGTGTGTGTGTGCAAATGTGTACAGTAAAAAAAATAAATATAGCAAGACAGTGGCGCCATTTGTATTTCCCTGCCAACAATTAGTTACTTCTTAAATGAGTACTATAAATACAATGATATCTTCACATATCTATGCCATTGAAATTTGTTTACATATACTAAGTATGTACGTTTGTAATATCCAGTTATAAACAGTTAGAGAAAAAATAGACACCGCTAAGTACTTGCCCCAAGTGCACTTAATTTTAAATAGTTGCACTGCTCTATTTACTTATCGATTTACTTAATTACCTTATGAAACTAATGATTATTTGAACAGCTGTATTGCTGTTTAGTTTTGGTTTTGCTTAACAATTGTGAATATAACAATGTTGCGATGTAGTTTTGAATAGAATTGCTTTCCATATACAAAGCTATTGAATGGCATGCAATCACAGTATGCTTAGATTTAAGCTTTAAAATGAATGCCCAGAACAATTGAAACACAAATACATTTACATATTTTATGGCAACAATTAGCGTTCATTTCAAAGAAATTATTTTAGCTTCAGCAGTAAGAGCATGACGCAACTGAAAAAAAGAATTCTATATTCATACATAGATACGTCTTGTATGTACATAAACTAAGTAAAGTAAACCTCTGTGTCGATTTTACGAAAAGATATAGAGGTAAATATGGGAGAGAGTTTTGTAAGGTATCCTTTTTAGTTTAGTGTGAAAATAGTAGTAGAAATTAGTAAAATAACAATTGCATTAATAAAAGTAGGCGTAGTAGTCAGTAGTAGCAGTAGTAAAAATAGTAGTAGAAATTAGTAAAAATAATGCTAGTAACCATTAGTAGCATTAGTAAAAATAGTAGTAGAAATTAGTAAAAATAGTAGTAGAAATTATTAAAAAATATTAGTAGAAATAAGTATAAAAAAAATAATATTAGAAATTTGTAAAAAAAAATCGTAGTAGCAATTAATCAAAAATAGTAGTAGAAATTAGTTAAAATAATACTAGTAACCATTAGTGGCATTAGTAAAAATAGTAGTAGAAATTAGTAAAAAAGAGTAATAGAAATTAGTAAAAAATAGTAGTAGAAAATAAGTAATAAATCGTAGTAGAAATTAGTAAAATATAGTAGTATTAATTAGTAGTAGAATCAGTAAAAATAGTAGAGAAATTGGAAAAAATAGTAGCAGAAATTAGGAAAAATAGTAGTAGTAATTAGGAGTAGCATTTGTAAAAATAGTAGTCAAATTTAGTAAAAATAGTAGTAGTAATTAGTAGTGACATTTGTATAAATAGTAGCAGTAATTAGTAGTAGTAGTAATTATTTTTGTGCTCGGAAAAAAGAAGGTGGAAAGCATCAACAGTTGGCACGTCGAGGGGTTGGGTGCTTGCCTTGCCGCCGTGACGGCCGGGAATCAAGCTCTGGCAAAGTCTAGAAAGAAGTTTCATGAGGAGATATGGATCTCCGACCTATATTTTAATCTGTTAGGTGACGTATAAGTCGTCATTAGTGTTGTTCTGATACGAGTTATTACAGCTGCTGTAATCTGTTCCAGGTGCAAGAAAGAGGGTACGACCTCGATCCGCTACACCCACAGGGGAGCCCGAAAATAAACAGGTGCAGAAAACCACATCAAATGATCTGTTGTCAACGGTCGTAAGGCGTAAGAAGGCCTACTTCGATCCCGAAAATAAGCGGAGGGCGGTACAGCGGAAGGAAAGGAGGACACGAGTTAAAAAAGCTCTCATTATCAAACCGGCGCAAAGCAAAATCTATGCGAAGCAATACGTAAGAATCTTCTATCAGAAGAAACCGAAATAGTACATCGGTCGGTGTGAAAAACGCGAGAGGGTAGTATCCTCCTCAAGATGGAACGATGCGGCGATCAGGCAACTTTCATTGGGAAGTCTGGCGACGCCCTTGTACTTACTAGACGGATGCGTCTTGGACTTCTGGGTATGGACTGCTTGACGGCGGTCACAGAGGTAGAAGATGCTGTACGAAAAACCCTAGACGAAGAAACGAGAGACCAACTCCGTGTCTCTTTGTTCGCAGCAAACACGCGAGAACAAAAAACGGTAGTAATTGAAATTGAAGAACTGCCATGAAATAAAACCGTCTCGATAAACACACGACATTTCTCGCAAGAACGGCGATACCCAAGATTGAATCGAGAACTCGATTTCTCGGTTTCTCGAGTATCGAAATACTCGGGAATGTGTGAGACGAAATCGAAGAACTTAATATACAGCATAAATATGTATATTTACAGATTCATAAATATGTATATTTACAGATTTATGCACTAAAAAAGAATATGTTTCTCAATTTTTGAATGAGTTCGGTACAAGTAAGTGTCGAGAAATTCTTCTCAGAGCTTTTGTAGTATTAATACTTTTTTTCGCTACTATTAAAGAGTACAGATATCAAATACACGGCAGTTTTGGAACAACACTCGTCGAGATTTGATGAAGTTTTTACGGAAAATGTATCCGCTAGGTGGCGCTGGAGTCGAAATATTAATAAAACCTGTATACATATGATCAGTTTCTAAAGAAATTAAAAACGTATACTGCAGGTACAGTTATCAATACCTTTAAAAAATGTATCTGCTACGTGGCGCTGAAGTCAACATATTCAGAAAATCCTTTGATTTAAGGTCCGTTTTAGATGAAACC
The DNA here is from genome assembly GCA_951828415.1 of Anomoia purmunda. NCBI lineage: Eukaryota > Metazoa > Arthropoda > Insecta > Diptera > Tephritidae > Anomoia > Anomoia purmunda. Next base: position 158,644,404 of record OX639993.1, read on the forward strand.
AAAAAAGTATACTACAAAATATTTGCAAAAATGAAATTGAAAATGTTTACTACTTGAGAAATACACATACCAAAAATAAATCCATTAAATGTCCAGCCAATCTATATTTATAGTTTGTCTTAGTTCAAAAGTAATAAGCTTTGCGCAGTTGAAATGCTTGTTACATATCTACCTGAGTAAGCCTGTGTAGTAGTAATAGAGTTCTGATATTTATTAACTAGAGAAACTCTAAGTTTGCTATACATTTGGCAATTAGGGTTTCATTATGAAACAGTCCTCGAAAATTATTGTTTCATTTTTGATAGGTTCCCATTGAGAATGATGTTCAAAAATTGTTTCTAACTTTAGAGTCGACTTTAGACATGTCTGAAGGTTAAAAAAAGTATCACGTAAGTTCACATTTTTCTCTCATCCTCGGTTATTTACTTGGCGAAAAGTTCAACAGAAACTTCTCTTCATCAAAAATTGTTTGTTTTAACTGCACTCTAAAACGCTATCTAGATCGAGGATAATTATTTGTTAAACCGAAATAATTTGGCTTGGGTCATAAAATATTTACATCGAGCTATATATGGTGTGCATAAAAAAATAGCAACTTTATTTGTGAGAAACAGTATTCAACAAATACTCGTGTACAAAAACATTTAAATAAATTAACAAAAAAAAATTTATAGCTTGCGGTTGTTTCACTTTATAACTTTCTTACAATGGTTATTGCTATAGCTTGTGGAAAATTTTTAATGACTTTTTGTTTATTTTTGATAAACAGCTTGCTAAATTTCAATAAATAAGGAAACAAAATTAAAATAAACAAATTAAAATTAATTATATTGTTAATCAATTAAAGCGCTACAAAAGGTCAATAGCGATGTCGCGGGAAAATAAAGTCATTGCGAACTTGTCAACTTTTTATCACTCCTCATGTATTCTATCAATATTGATTTTCTAATTGAAATTTGGTCATGAATGATTTCTGTGTTGAATTGAATTTCAAATAAATGAAATAAAAATGAAATGAAGAAAATCAAATTAAAAACTAAGTTTTTGTCGAAAATGCTTTACTCAAGATATCTAAAACTGATAACAGAAATTTAGTAATATAAAGGAAAAGTATAGTATTTATCTTTGCGGGTTGTTGTGTGTGGCAAATATATCTGTTTTGTCAAAGGTAAAAATAATGACTCCAATTACCGTGTGTTATTTACCAATTTAATGAATTAAAAAATATTTTTCAATTCCAAACATTGTTTTTGGAGTAATTTATTTAAATCGACAATATTATTAGCTCAAGGCGAGTATAAGGAAAGTATTTTGAAAAGAGACAACAACAGTCAGGAGTGGTAGAAATTATAGCTATTTCGGAGATCACCACATCTCCTCATCAGATTTCTTTCATGACTTTAGTCTATTTCTTGTGATCGTAATCTGGCCACAACCAATGACTTGCTGGGCAAATACGTAGCCACCTCGTTTGTTTTTTTTTTCAAATACTTTCCTTATACTCGCTTTTCGAAATTTCGCTATAAATAAAACCTCACAATGCAGAATCTAATTTAAATAGTTTTGATTAGTTCACATTTTTACATTTTTGTACAATATTATGAACAGCAAATGTTGGAAAAATTAAAAATATTGAAATAAATTATTTTCAATTAAGTAATTAATATTTTTCTTCAAACGGGCTGAATTGTTTTTTTTTTTATTTTGCTTAGGAAGTAACAGTTTTGTTTTTTTCTTTCTTTTAGTTTTGTAGTTTTTGCTTGCGAAATAAAAGTTAACTTTTGAGTTATATTTTTTGCTTAGAACCGCGGACGTAATGGAATTTCTGAAATCGTACATAATTACTTCTTTCTAAGCAAAAAATAGAATATTTTATTCTTTGAGCAATAAATAATAATGAGAAAATAATAATATAGTTGAGTTTTTTAATATAACTCATAAAAATACAAATCAATATAACAAGGATCATGTTGATGCACTCCTTCTGTAGGAATTTTAAAAATAATCTGTTTTTTTACGATAAGTTGTAAATCAACATGAACTTTCACTCTATGCTTTATAATTATTTAGGTACTAGCAAATCCCCTGGTTACTTTGTTGGGCTTCAAAAAGTACAACGTATTCAATTTTATTCATTTGTGTACTGAAATAATTTATTTAAAAAAACTTGGGTTCAACCAAGGTGAAGTCATATAAGGTGGCGTTACAAAAACAACTCATTTAATGTTTTTTTTTTAAATTATTATTTTGTTTACAATCTTGTTTTTTTTGTCATTGAAACTGATTTTACGTACCTTCGGATAAATTAATTGTCTTTGACAATCGGTATTCAAAAAAAAAAAAACAAAGTACATGTAAATTTTCTTTTTGTTCTAGTAACATCACGTTATATAAATTTACCTTGGGGTGGAACGTAAAACAAATATTCACATACGTATAAAGTTTATTATTAAAATATTAAACAAAAAATGGCCTGATATGATAAAACCGCTTAAACTGAAGAGATCTGCATAAAATATTTAAAAATTTGTTCAACGGAATTATAATTATGAGGTTTGAGAAACAATTTTGGAGGTGAATTTTTTTATTTGGAAATAAATTAAAAGGATGACAATACTTTTCCAATGATACCTTACAAGTTTAAATCAGTCAAGTTTTGGACTGGTATTTCAAAAAATTTCTTCCAAAAAGGTCAAATATAGCATCAGAAATTACATTTTGATGTTTCCGTTTGAAATTTTTTAAAAATATTTTAATACGCCAATTTTAAACATAAGCTTTTTTACGATGTGATGTGATTTTTTTGGAAACCATATTTTAAAAAGCTATTTCTGTGTATAAAAAAAGCAAAAATTGATGTAATTTCAATCGGTCCAGCTCACTCAAATCTTAATATTATTGTGAAATATTTTGGATTATAATTCAGATGGAACAACAGTTTCGATTACTTTTAATGGGAGAGCGATAAATCCTATTGTACAATTTCTTAAAAAGGTAAAAAATAGGTATAACTACAGGTATAAAAAATAGCTGCTCTATTTCGCAAATGTTTTATACTAAAAAAATAACCACTTTGTAATCAGTATAGATAACTTTTTTATGTAATCAGCAGCAAGCCAAATTAATAAGTTTTCGGAAGTAAAGTTTTTAAAAAATAAATTAAATTCATAACTTTTATCGGATATTGCTATGAATATCGTAAAAATGTCGAAATCGAATTATGTTGACTTTACAAATGTCGTAAATGAACTAATATTCGACCTTAAATGCAAAAGTTATTCTTTCTTCTAATAAGTGACTTATTTTGGATGACCCTACAATTTGAATATATTTTTATTTTAGTTCTATCATTTCATTAATAGCTATGAGACTCCACAAATTGAGTTGAATCTCCCCGGGCCCGGACTTTTTAGGACCTCAAAAAATTTTATGCTTCTTTTTTATAGGCCTTCAGATGTGATATGTTTATTATTCCATACACCAAATACACCAATTGGAATAGTGACTCGATATTCATTGCACCACCGCTACGCCATTTTAAGCAGTAAGTAATAAGGCATATATGTTAATGCCAACTGATGCGATTTTCAAACAAAACTGTAGAAACTGTTTAATGATTTAATGTGTAAATAATATACATAGTACATTATTTCAAATATTACAATACACTCATGTTAGTTCTATACTTTTGTTTTAAGTTTATTGAATTTTCTTTTCGATAAAAAGAAACCTAATTACAAATTATAGAATTTATATTTAAAACCTTTTCTGCCGCTTTTAAAGGTTAGAGGTTTTTTCCGGGACAGCTCGGCTTGTTTTTGTTTATTTATAACTTAATTGAAAACTTATTGTGTTAAGTTTCGTCCACAGCTCTGAAGAAAAACAAAACCCCCGTATTAAAAAAATGCTTAAGAAATGCCCTAGTAAATTTCTTGTGTCAAATTTCCCTAAATCAGTCCACGGTTTTCAAAAAAAAAAAATCCTTTCGCTATTACTTTTGTTTAAGATTTTGTAGAAAATAGAGGGTTTGACAAAAAATAAACGGACGTTTCATTAGTTCTGGCAGAATTTTTTTAAAAATAATTTTTATTAATGAAATCAAAGCTAATTTTATTAACTATTTACCAAACGTTACACATTGTTAGTTTGTAACATTATTTTTTACTGATAAGATTCAAATTAATTTATTTTATTTATATTTTCCCTTCTTCTTCTATTGTCTACTGTTCACCATGGATTATCAAATGTCAAAATTACTTGTTCACTATTTTCCCACGCTCAAGAAGTATTGCCGAATTTTTCTTCATGCTTTTCTTGTGCGCTGTGGACGAAGCTTTGGCATCGATAAAATCTCGAAAATTCCTATTTTTACCTTGCTATTATTTTGTTTTACATTTTAATTTTGAAACAAAACAATGCACATGGTTTCAATAACTGTGAAATTGTGAACGTGACCAATTTTTTGTAACTTAAAACGAAGTTTTATTCCTCTGAATTGATCTATGCACTGGACCCAATATTTCTCTCGACGGACCTGCCGGCTTTAGTATTTTGGAAACTCTTGGATTTCTAGGTGCATTTACATTTCATCGTATAGGACAATTTGTGATCGTAAGCTGGTCACAGCTTTTGAACTAGTTACATAACACTATAGCTTTTTGTTTACCTACATAAATCAACTTTGTACTTCTCATTGTTCTGAGTTTAGATGAGTGATGCCGGATCCTCAAATCACTACTTCTAAAAAAAAAAAAAAAAATACTGAATATAGCTGAAAAAAAGGCACAACTGTTTTTAATAATAAAACTATAAATTTGTACAAAACATGTACATACATATATCCCACGGCACAATCTACCAATTAGAGGTTATTCATGCGCCGCACAAATATACTATGGACATACTAAATAAATTTGTATGTGCGATCATTTTGAGAGTTTTTATATTTAAAAAAAAAAACAGAAAAACTTAAGAACAATATAATGCCTTGTGGCTTAATGATACCGAGTACATATGTAAATATATTTACATAATTAAGAATTTTTCAATGTTGCCACAAATTGCTAAAGCAGATTATACATACTAGATAACAACAAATTTAAGTGGCACACAGGTGACAAAGTAAACCTTAAGGCGGTTTTTATGTTCTTCTTTGATTTTCTTTTTTGCGACCACAACTCACTGTCAATTTATTTGCATGCAAATATATTGTAAATATGTCATATGTACGAGGTTATATGAATCTTCTTGTGGCAAATAAATTACCACATCTCACAACTATTAAAGGTTCTAACGCATTTGAATAATTAACAACAAAAGCCTAACCAAGAAGCAGATTTCGCTAAAGTTTCTGCACAACATAAAACTTTAGCAAAGGTGTTGTGTCTGATTTCTTTATTTTGTTTTAGTTTTTTCTGTTTTTGTATTGTTTCGCAAATGGTCGATCAATCTTTGCAAGCGACAGTGAATTTTTAAATAAAATTGTAATTAGCGCTGTTCATTGTTCTTAGATAAATTGTTTTTATTTTTAATTTTTTGAGAAGTACAATTTGTTTTATGCATTTTGAAGCTCTTAAATGTGTATGCTTTTCAAATGTATTTTGCGGAAGATGGTGGTCGAGATGGTGGACTTCTTAAAAAGCGCGAAAGTTTTGCAAAAAAGTTAACAAGATAACATTTTAATTTATGCAAATAATTTGGTTAATATAATACTATATGCCATTGACTAAAGACAAATGTTACGAGTTTTTGCTAAATTAACAAAGGCATGTAAGTAAAGGAGGCCCAGCCAGACACGTGCTTTATGTGATTAAATAAAACGAGCTCAAAATTGGGCATTAAAATTCAATATTTTGCATTAATTAACGCACACGCTTGCGAAATAGTTAATAAAATCGAGCACTAGTGACACCCATAGGATAGCAAAAAAAAAAAACAAAAGTCGGCTTTTAAAAGAAAGCGAATAAAACTTGATATCTTTTAGTTTTAAGGTCTTTTGACCTTTATTGAAAGCGAGGAGTGGCAATTAGATTATACTTTATTACTTTGTTCGAGATCAAGGCAAATTTTTGGATAAATATATTCGAATATACTTAAATGGTCGAAAGCAACTTAGCCTTGCATTAAAGTCTACCCATGACTTGGATACAAATTGAGATATCTCACCTATAACATATAAACAGGATGTGTGCGTACCATAAACAACAAAATTCAATTCAATTTTTTTAAAAAACTATAACTCATTGTGTAACGAAAACTATGTATATAAATAAAAGTTGCAAACTTTTTACAAAATTCCCAAAAATTAATAAAAAAATTAAAAAAAAAATTGTCAATATTTTTAATATGAATTTTCAAAAAAAATTTGAGTTTGCATTTTTGTAGATCGTGTAGGGCATTTTCCTCCATATAACGCATGCATAAAATTTACATTTGTATGGAAGCAAAAAATTAAACAAAAAATTTTTTGAAAAATAGTTTCTTCCTAAAATCCGTAATTTTAATAGCCTGAAGACTGATTAGAATCGGACATTTCCTTTTGTTAATGTCTGCGCTAATATCAAATATTTTTATCAAATATAAAACTTTTGCAACGACTGTAATTTATTGAGCTTGAGGCCAGGTTTTTATTAGGGAATAATATAAACTTTTGCATTGCCCATTTTATTTGAAATAGGTCGTACTGCTTCTTAAATATGTACATATTTTTTTGTGGCAATTGCATAATGAAAAATCGCAAAATCTCAATATTATTTTATTGCGAAATTCGCTCTCATTTTTTTTTTTTTTGAATTTCGCAAATTTTAACAGCGAAAAATTTCCATTCAAACTATTTTTCAAGGTTTTAAAATTATGCCTATCAACATTTCAAACTTATGTAAAACTTCGATTTAGAGATGGAGTATATTTAAAGTTGGCTATGACCGAGTTTAAATAGTGTATATTTTAAAATAAAATTCTGGTCATTAAAACTTGCTCTTAATTTTTTTTTATGACTATAATCTATTACTTTAGACTTACTAATCATACTTTTGAAAAATATAGTAGATTCTATTTGTTTGCCGCGCTTGCTTTGCACTTAAAGGAAACTGCACTTAAGCGAACAATCACAGTGTAGACCAAAGGATTCAAATTGCCATGAGAAGTGTTATATTCCAATGTTTATTATTTAAGTTGCTTGGTAAATTTTAGGCAGAATAGATATTTTGTCCATTGGCAATAATAGGTATTTCCCAAAGTTTATTTTTTTGAAAGTAATCGAGGTGAAAAATTCGTTATTTTTTAATTCAAAATAATTTGTAAGATTTTGTTCAAACAAAAGCTACCTATTTCCTCTGTCCCATATTCCATTATTCTAACCAATTTTTTTCATAATTTATGACTTACTTTTTTCGATCATATTTATTCGATATGAATGTGCGACAAAATGAATGGGGGACAATTATAGTTTTCATATTTGCACGGACATATGAAATAAATTGTAGAATAAATTTTTTCATAAAAAACACATTTTAATCAATTATTGTCTCTCGTAGTGGATATTTTTGATTGGAACCTGAAATGTTATAGGTTTAAAAGATTTTACAAACATATACGATTATTAAAAATCCCCATCATAACTAAAAGGGAATGTGCACCTACGTATCGAGAGCTTATATTCAATACCCTCTGTATGCAATTTTTTCCAAAAACTACTTTCTGGTGTTAGAAGTCATCTGGGGCTTAACTGTCATCACTGATTTTTATTTTAACTTTGCAATACAATAAAAACATCTTCTAACAACCGACAAAGATGGCAAGCATTTACATTTTTATTGGGAATTAAGTCTTATACTCCGTTATTCCCACTGCACTCAAATCTGAGATTTTGCGAAATCTTTCGAAATCCAAGAGGATTTACCCTATATATTTTCATAATTTCGATTACCTGGATTTCAATTTGACTTGAACGAAATCCGATCGAAATCTTTACTGTTGTAAAACGAACGAACCTTTACTTAACACGATAGAAATTGAATTGAAACTAGAAAATATCAGCGAAATCTGAAGAAAATGGAGAGGAAACATTTGAGCAATTTTTCAAGATTTCGGGGACGAAATCTCAGATTTCATTGCGGTGGGAATTTAAAAAAAAAGAGTCTGTGAAAATTGCATGTGTTTCTTATATTATTTATATAAAAGTAGTATAGTTAATTTTCTTTCGTTTTAATGCCTCCTTCTTTTCATACGCAATTGGACACTTCGCATTCGGTACTATATTGATTTAAAAATAATAATTTTACTCCACTAAAAAATGGGTTTCCTCTGTATCCATAGTTGATATAAATACAAAAAAAGCAATTAGTGATTTTAAAGTAAAATTTTATTGAATCGTCGCCCAAAATTTCGTAGCGACTTTATGATATCTGAGAGCTGACTAAAACAATCTAGATGTTAACGTAAAATGTAGATTTCTGAAATTTTTGAAAGTACTCTGGACATTTTCGCAACAGAAAGAGTATAGTCTTCTAAATGACCAACAGCACTCGGATGACATCTTTAGTTCTCAATTTCGAGTAATAAATTTTAGGCATAAATGGGAAAAGTGCTAAATTTTAAATTCATGCAGATTTTTTTTTTACTTTTATTTTACAACATTTAGTGCCACTGATCATAATTTAAATAAAAATTAATCTCATGAAACTTGTGAGATAAAATCCATAGCGAAATTTTCCAAGCGGTATAGGTAGTTGTCAAATATAGAATAAACAACGAACTATTGGCGCCAAAATTTTGTAAAATGTATTACGGAAAAATTGCTCGTGCAATTGTATTTCATATATCGGAACATTATATAAACCTCATAATGAAAATTTAAAAATTATTTATAATTTTTCCAAGCAGCCTTGCTAACAATTTGAAAACTTTATTTGACCACAATGTTTTTGTCTGCACCACTGATCTCAAACTCATTTGGTTGAAAATGTCTACTACTAACTACTTTCGTTGAAAACATACGCCAGGTATAGAAAGTTTGGTTTCATTCGAACATAGCTTCTTCTTTACTAGTTATTATTCAATTCTTTTTTTCGCTTTCTTGCACTCCTGTTGTCTTCCGCGTGCGTTCCTAAACCCATATAGATACACGCGCAACTTCTCATTTAAGTTTACATATATATGTAAATATAAAGTTTAACATGTTGCTACGCAAATTTTTTTGATTAGTTATTCCATGCGCGACACATGCGTGAGGGGGCTTCTAAAAATAAATATATCTCTGTATACGCACATATACATATTTATCTATATATATATATGTATGTATGCAATTATGTGTTGATCAAAAATGAAAAGAATGTAAAGAAAATATTTCTGTTTTACATTGAAAATGCCTAACACGTGTTACTTGCGTCATTCTTGGCAGATTGCATTGCATAAAATAAGCAAATAAATGTTATTGATCCTTAAGTGAAATTTCTGTAAAGCGTGCGTCCGTCCTCATCAACGCTTTTTATACTGACACGAGGCTTTATTTCCTGACTGCGGGCGGGGAAATCATTTGTGCATATTAAAATGTAAAAATATCTGCATATACAATATGCAAATCCTTTCTCTCTCAACTTTAGATAATCTAATCCCTCTATCATTGCCTTGAGACACCGCCTATGCTAGAAATTTGCTTGACATTTTGGTTGCATTCGCCTCCAATCCCATTGACGCCGCCAACGCTGGACAATACTCGCACGTTGAATGTCAATTTCTAATGATATCAATCAATATTTTCTAACCGATACCAATTTTGCATACTAATGCATTTCATGCATGCATTCACTTATGTACATACAATACATATTTATTTGTCTATATGTTGTTCTGCTAAAACCGTCAAATGACAATATTTACGCAAATTAAATTGCAATTAATTAATTTGTTTGCTAGTTTTATGTGTGTATACAAAAATATTCTACTGTTGACGTGCTAATGTAAGTTACATGCTTAAATTTGGTTTTAGAAAATGTAAATATTGTTAATTTCACACTTGAAACAACAAGGAATGAATTTCGTTCAATTCAAAGTTCGCAACTTAAGTCTTTCGTTTTTCTCGTTTGCCACGTGAGTATTATGTTGAAGAGCATTTTGAAATGAAATTGTTAGCATAGTGATTTGACATTTAGATTGCCATTCAAATACTTAAAAATGCGCCACACAAAAAAACATGAAATACAATTTTCGTCACTTCGCTGGGTGGTGACTCACATAAAGACGTTAATAGCACTCAGTACGGAGTAGATGCTCGTTCCAATTTGCGATTCGACATATGAATATTAAAAAATAAATATTGGAATACCCATTACGATTGGGTCTCTCCCACTTTTCAGTATGCTAAATAACTTCCGCTTATATGTAATATGTTTTCTTATTTATGATGATATAGCCATATGATATTCTTTGGGGTTTCTAAAATATTAAATGACTCTAAATAGTTAAATCGTTTATAAAAAATATGCCATTTAGTTATATTTTCAATGTGAACTAATTTTAGTTACTAAGAATAATCTTGCATTCTATTATATTTACATTTAAAAGCTGTAAATTCGCACTCCCTTGCAAATTGTACAATAAGTTCTCCAAATTTTGACAAATTTTCTTTAATTTATTTTTTTCTAATTTTATTTCTATAATTTTTTATTAAAAATTTTAATTTAAAATACAGTTCATTCTTTAACGAAAACCATATAAATCAGGTTTAAAAATTTATACAAAATTTATAACATATTAATAAATTTTTATCAAAATTTCAACCTAAAAACAAAAAATTTTCGGGTATACAATTTTTTAGGCCAATAAATTTCACTACAGTCATGTTCAAGTTAAATTTTTTTTTAAAGTTTGAAATTTTGATTAGAATTTGTTAAATTATTATAATCCTATCTATAAAAGTATCGTGTCACGGTGATCCACCGGTTTTTATGAAATTTTGTGTGCATATTCGGTAGGCATAAGGAGATCAGGTCGTAAACTATGTTTTATGCTGGGAGAGGGGGTGCCAGCTGTTTGGAATTTCAAATTTAACTAAAATATTCACAAATTTTATTAAATATATAAACTACGGATTTCAGTTAGCTCTTTCCGGAATGAAGTTTCATAGATAACTTTTATGAGGGTTGCCACCTGTTTGAAAAATTCGAATTTAATTCAATTCTACATAATTTATATGAAATAGTAAAATATGGTTGTCAAACGGTTAATCTCGGCGAGGAGGAAGTTCACACATATGTATATTTTGGCGAGGGTTGCCAGCTGTTTGAAAATTCGTATTTAATTGAAGTATATAAAATTTGTATGAAATAACAAATTATAGGTACCGCACGGTTCGTTTTCCTTAGAAGAAGCTATAGAAGCTATCTATATTTAGGGGAGGGCTGCCACCTGTTTGAAAAAATTAAATTATACACAAGTATATAAAATATCAAAATATGAGTATCAAATGATTAGTTTCGCTGAGGAAAAGGTTTATAGCGAGCTATATTTTGAAGAAGGTTGCCACCTGCTTGAAAAGTCAAATTGAATTAAAGTATACACAATATATATAAGATAGTAAAATATTGGTGTCAAACCATTCGTTTCGCCAGCAGAAATTTATACATAGGTGGATTTTGAAGAGGGTTGCCACTTTTTTAAAAGCCAAATTTAATTTAATCATAAACAAGTTATATGTGACAGAAAACGAATTGAGCTTTACGGTTACATATTCAAAGGACAATTATTAAATAAATACAGGCAGGGCTCTGCCGAGGGTCTCTAGTTTTTTTTTATAAAATTTGAACATTTTGTCAAAAAAAACGTGTATCTTAAGCGGTTGTTTGAGTTTAAGAAAAATGAAAACTCTTGTCTGTGGTCAAATTATTGGTTATTCCATGGTAATAATGTAAATATGCCATTGGAAATTAGCCCACCCGAATGAAATATGTCATAATCAATAGCGTACACATTTGTATGATATTTTTTGTGTGTATGACGACCAACCAATTTACCGTCACTTCCGATTTTCAGCGCATAAGTGACGCCATCAAATTAACTGCCCAAAATTAGAGATCGCCTCAATGAGACCGAAACGAACAATGAACTCGAACTTCCTTCGCCATTTACGACAGTCAATTGGCGTTAAAAACCAAATAAATAAGTATCTAAATAAATATCTAATGGGAAAATAAAAATGTGTAAGAAAACAACAACCACTTTTAGAATCTATACTTTATAATACCGCTTCAAAGTAACCAATTTCAATTGTTTAGTATCTATTTATTTGCTTACCTAATTACACACGTTCGCTCTCTAAGCGGGCATTTATATTGTTTGGATGCCATTTTAAGCTGATTCAAATAGTGCTTAACTAATTCTAACTCACTTGTAAACGTCACGTTGAGCGCGTGAGTGAGTGGCGGCGGTAAAGCAAACGTGTTTGAGCCGCCGCTGACCTTAAGCGCAAGAAGTGCGTTTGCTATTGGTGGAGTCGTCAAATTAGCATTCCCTTTAACAATTTTTTTTAAATGTTTAAATTCTTTTTTGTTTTCCATTTCATCAGAGTGTTTAAAGTTTCGTAAACAAAGAACTTAAATTAAGTTCTCTAAATAAAAAAAAACAGGAACTTAAAGCATTGATATTGGTGTGTAAATAAATATTAATAATTAATGATACAAACGTTATTTCCGTTTTATCTCGATTTTCAATGAGCTGTTTTATTTACATACATATATCTTTTAGATATTTAGACTGCCATTTCAATTCTAATGAGACACACTTATTTATTTTAGGCTAAATTACCGTAAATAACTGTTTTTGAAACTAGCTATTTACATGTTCGCTGCTGAGGGCGCCAATTCATTTAGCACAGCACATTTTGGTACTTAGAATAAAAGGTTTTTTTTTTATTATAACATTTGTAGACACACATACTTTTGTAAATTTTGCAGTAAACAAGTGTATGTTGATTTATTTATTTCTTTGTATTATTAAAATACTAATTTACAACCAAATACAACTGAAAATTCGACTAGCGGCCACTGAGTTTGAAAATTGTTATTGTTTTACCCTTCCTGTATAGTTTTTTTTTTTTTTTGGAGATATCACCAAATAACGGTTTTAAATGAAACCTAAACATTTTGGTTAAAAAAGTTAGCGTGCTCGGACTTTCGTTTTTTTTTTTCTTGGTAAAGGTTTTGGTAGTTGATTCTACTTAAGGGGGTCGTTTCATATAAATTGAAACAAAAATCTATTTTTTTTTTGCTTTATCTCTTTAAAAGATATCTAAAAACATGTGTATAAAATATTAGCTTTGATTTCCAAGTGGCTAAAAAGATATTCCAGGTAATCATCAACACTTTGAAACGTATTTTCTGAAAACCATCTCACCTGTCAATTTAAATCAAATTCTATTTTGTAAAAAAAAAACTATTTCACACGGTTAGCATGACTGAGTGGTTGCGTGCTCGCCTAGCAACTCTGTGTACCATGGTTCAAACCCTGCTATAGTCTAGAAAGAAAGAAGTCTGATGAGGAGATGTGGTGATCTCCGAAATGGCAGCTATCACTTCTACCACTTTGAAAGATTGTTGTTTTCTCATATTATTCCCTAATACAAACCTGGCCTCAAGCTCTATAAATTATACAGGCGATTCATAAATATAATGCCAAAAATAATAATAAAAACTATTTTATGTGAACCAAAAGTATGAATAATTATATTGATTTTATGTAATTTTCATAAGTGAAAATATGCACAAAATTTTACGTTGAAAATCATTTCAAAAGTTCAAACATAGGAAAAAGTTAATAATTTTCAGCTTTCATTGACTTTATGCGGTTCATATAAAGTAAAAAAGTATAGAAATTAGCAAGATATTTATATTCACTATTACAGTTAAGAATTATGAACGTTACTTTGCACGCCAATGGACGGTATCAGTTACGACACGTTTCACTTTAACATGGATTCCTCCGCCATTTTTCAACAATTTTGAGTGGTTAAATCATCACAAAAAACTTTCAGATATGCATTAAAATATACAGTGTTTCTTATTCTACAAATAAAAATTTAAAAAAGTGACTTTTTTTGCGTCTAAATAATCCGACGCACTTAATGTCGCCCTTCTAAATTCAATGGTGCCAGATTGGGTGCAGTTTTCGAGATAACTGTAACTGAAAATTTCGCCTATGACCGCTGGGAGTTCATAAAAAAAAAACTTGCAAATAAATTTTGAAATCTAAATCCATTTAAATCTTAATATAAAATTAATTTACAACACATTTTACTGTGTCTTTTATTTTCGTATTTAAAAATTTTTTTTTTTTAAATTTTCACATTTTGTAAATAATTTCCACAGCTTTAAAGCTACTCTCTGAAAATTGCACAGGGCTATCGATTTCACCCGAACTTAAAATTTTCACCTTCCTTTTTTTAGCTTTAGATATAAAAAAAAACAAATCAAATTTAAAATGTTAAAAATTTTTGCGTTTGCTCTGATATTAAATAGCAGCCCTATGGGAAATTTAGTAGTTAATATTTAAGCATATTTTCCAAAAAAAAAACAACAATGAAATAATTAAATAAATAATACATGTGCTGGAAATTATTTTTAGCATCGCATGTTTTATATAAATTAAGATTAAATGGTTACCATTTCAAAGTTTAAAATATAAGGTTCTTTCTAAATTAGTTGCCCTTGCCCCAAAAGGAAATTTTCTAATACTGTTATTTTGAAAACCAATTTGACAAAGCGTGGGACACCGGTGACTTAAAAAGCAAATTACTGTACCCTTTCACAGTACATCCTTCTGGAAGAAAGTAGCAATAGGTAGTCAGTTTTTTTGTGTTTTTTTGTTGCTTTTTTTGTGAATTCAGTTTTAGGTTGCCGTCATAAAGTCTGCTGTTAAGTTTTTTGAATCTTAATGGATTAGCTAAAAATTTCACATTCACATTCGAGTCTATTGTTATTTCCTAGCAATTTGTCGCTTCTTTATCAAAACCAAATCATTTGAATTGCAAATTGACAACAAACTGGTTTCCTCAACATGTGGATTTTATTAATAATTTTTTTGTAGAATAGCCCATTCATTGCGAACGTTTGCTTGGAACTTTTTTGAATAAAATCATGAAATCCTAGAAATGGTTGTGGTAGGTTTGCGGTAGGCCTTCTAATCTAAAATAAAACTATGAAAGAGACAGATCGAAGGGTTATGATTTTATTAGTTAAAGACCAATCTTGAATTTTTATATGCCAATTAAACGGAGAAAATTAAGAATAGCAAAAATATATGCTAATTAATGCTTATTTAAAACAAGCAAATCCTACAAGCACCTCTTACGTTTAAATGCAAGTGTATGGCATACACTCTACAAAAGATTGTTAAATCACAAATTTTAATTTTTAAAAATATTCACAAATCTCATATCTACCATCCCGCAACCCTAAACCAACATTTTGTTGCTAAAAAATAATGTGATTTACATAACGTTGGAATTTATTTTTCGCACTTTCCTAAGAATTAGATATTTTCACACTTAATACCCTTGTGTAGCTTGTTCGCGATATGTCACTATATGACAGGGGTTAATTGACAAGATTTAACAATTAATTTATTTCAACACCACAATTTCACTTCAACAAATTCTCATCAAAACTTCAAACTTTTTAATCAGAATATTTGTTTCTATTAAATTTTTGTAAAATAAAGTGCAAGTTTGAGGAGCTCACAAATTTTTCTGAAGAGCTCAATATCTCCATACCACGAATGCTTGAAATATTTTCCATAGAAGAAAATTCTTAACACCCTGTTTTTGAATGGGTATTTATTATATACTATTCTTTCCTACTTTACATGACATTCGTTTTCCCCCCCTCAGGTCAGGCGGTTCTTAGCAGCCTGTAGTAATTTATTTTCCGACTGAGTGTCCGAACTAAAAGCGAATTTTTTTCGGAGTTTGAGAATTTTTTTTTAAATTTTAAAGTGGCGTGTCAAGTGTCAACGAACTGCTTGAAAAAACGTCGAAAACGCACCGCTTGACGCACCAATTTCGGTACCACAGCACATATAGTAAATATCCTCTGTATCTAGATAATATTTATAAATTATAATACAATAAAAAAGTAATTTGGCGTATGCATCATATAGCTCGATATTTGACCGAATTTTTCCTAAAATTTATGTAGTGCATCTTGACGTTGCATCCAAAAATTGTGAGACCAACAGCTCTACGCCAATTTCACAGCGTAGATGATTTTTGTGCGCAGCTTTTTCATGTCAGAAAACCACTCGGAGGCTTGTCATTGCCTGCCGAGTGACGAGCGCTATTAGAAAACAGCTTTATTCTATAATTTTATAGAGACCTAACAGTTATACATTTTAAAGTAAAGCCGTCGCTCCATTACAGATATTTGATGAGAAATATATTTTATTTCGTCGATAAGATTCTAACTCTTAGTTTTTACCTAACTTGCTAACTGCTATGTAGGGGAAATATTTCATTCATTACCAATAAAGAGTTATTTTCCAAAGTTTATTTTTTTAGTTGCCTGATAAAAAGTCGCAAGCACTATAATCGATTTTCGTAGTATCAGCTGCCTTTTCCAAGTCCCACAATAGTATGCACTCTTTCCCACATTTATACCAACGGTCATGTGTATTCTTTCTGACTTATTATCAACATTATTTCCACTCACTACTCTCTCAATTATTTATTACGTCACAACAATCTCTCTCTATCAAATTTGCTCATCAATTAGGGCAATCTTGATTCGATCGTTCTTGGATCAAAGATTGATTTATATCAAATGCATATTAAATAAAATATTTCTATACCGAAATCATGTACCAACTAGTTCTAGTCCAATAGCATAGCATATGCATTACTTTTACGCTAAATATATTCTGCTGCACCATACCAGCATAACTGCGATGCAAAAACGCCGGTGGGGTTTGTTGCATTTTTTAAGTAAAAAAAGAGCATAAAGTTATTAAAAAATCAATGTGAAAAGAGTCGATCGCCTTGACTTCGATCTTGTGAATTTTTGCCTAAGTAGCAATTTGTTATTTGTTTTTTTTCATCATAATTTTTCAGGTTAACATTTTGCCACTTGCAACCGATCAGTTAGTTAGTTGCTACTACTAGTTCTAGCCACAAGCATTTATAGCAAATTTAATTTTTATATATCTACTCATGTACCATTGCACATAGTATATATGTACATAAATATGTATGGGTAAATTGTGACGTGCTGGTATTGGTGTGGCATTGCACGAGGTGAGGTTCTTTGCTAAATTCACCAATTATTTTGCAAGGTTTCAGTCAAGCGGCCAAACATCCAACAGCTGTTAAGTGCCATCCAATATGTGTAATTCTTCTGGCTGAATGCCAAGTTGAAGCCACTGTATGTGCATATGTAATATCTACATACATACATACATGGCATTTGGCGTCAAAACTATAGTATAAAAATAGTCGCGTCAGCATTTGAGAAAAGTTGTTGTTTGTTTGTGTTTTGTAATTTTGTGGTAGCATTAACCAAAATTTAGCATTGAACTCGCGTATTGAGTGTGACAAAGACTTTGTAATTGTTGCTGTTATACTACGAGTATTCTTATTAACGTAATGCAATTGCTTATTCACTTATTTGTTGGATCATTCGTAGCTTATGGCAGTTAATGTTCTTTTCAATTTCTTTTACATAAAAACACCATAAAATTGAATATATTATTATGTTTGTTTGTTTTATTATACTGTGGTAATTTTGCTTACAATGCTAGTTGTTATCTATCTGGCATTTTTTCGCATTTGCAATTGTCAGATTTTCGATAGTGAAATCTGCTCTTTGATGACGTAATAAAAACTACATACATAGGTTAATTAAATAGGGAATCCAGCTTTTGGGAGCCTAAACTGTATATTTTTCAAGACCTGACTTTGATCTCCAACGTGTAAAATAAAATTCCAGCCTATTTATAAGCATATGCGATATATAAAATAATTTAACCTTTTTTGAACGATTTTTTTGTTATCTTTTGCCAAACTTGGTTTGAAGGCAAATTGATTTCGGTGCTGTGACATCGTCAGTGTCATTTTTTTCTTTTTACTTACATAGTTCATATCTACTGAGCGAGCAGTTGATATACCAAAAAAATAAAGCTCAAACATTAATTTTTGTTTCGAAGAGATACAATATACCTTAAGAACTGAGTTTTGCTTTGGATGATAAATATAATTAAAAAAATAATGATGTCTTGATAAAAAATAAAATAAAACAAAAAACTATGATAATTTTTTATCAAAAAAATGGAACTTATCAAAACGATTATTTTTAATCAGAAAATAACAAAAGTCGTTATTTTAGAGCGAAAATATATCGAGCGAAAAATTTGTTCAAAAACATATTTTATACATACAAAACTTTTATTTATTAATGAAAAAAATTAAACAAAAAATTATCTTAATTTTTTGATCAAAAAAATAAAACTTATGAAAAATATTATAAAAAATATGCAAAAAAAATAAAAAAGAAAAAAGTGATATTTATATTTGTTCAAAAAAGTAAAACTTGATTATAATTTTTGCTTGTTGATAAAAAAATAAAATTGAAAAAAATTATTATAGTTTATGGAAAAAAATAAAATTTAAAAAAATAACAATTCACATAATAGTCATTATTTTAGAGCGAAAAAATATCGAGCAAAAAACGAGATTTATTTTTGTTCAAAAAAGTATAAATGTATTATAATTTTTACTTATTGATAAAAAAAAAATAAAACAAAAAAATTGTGATAATTTTTGATCAAAAAAAATTTATGAAAATCGATTATTTTTAATAAAAAATAACATTTCACACAATTCTCATTATTTTAGAACAAAAAAATATCGAGCAAAAAGATCAGATTTATTGTCCAAAAAAGTATAACTCGATATAAGTAATTATTGATGAAAAAAATCAAAAAAAATTATTATATTAAATTATTATAATTTTTGAACAAAAAACAATCCAAAAGCGAAAAAGGAGATTTATTTTTATCAAAAAATTATAACTCGATACACAATTTTTTATTTATAGATGAAAAATTATATTTGTTCAAAAATATATAACTCGATAAATAACTTTTAATTTTTGCACAAAAAGAAAAAGCTGAAATTTATTATTGTTATTGAATGCAAACTGTGTAATGAGAACTGTTATTACGTATTAGATTTTAAAATGAAGATATTTGACAATTTCAGTCTGAAATTCCTCGAAAATTAGACGACCCAACGTAATATCTTGGAGGTCTTATTTTTGGTAAAAAAAAAATCCTAAGAGCTTTGCCTATTGTTGATTGAGCATTGTGTTTTGTTCACGACATATGCTTACAAAAAAATCAATATATATATATATATATATATAATAATCTTAGTTTTTTTTCCAAAAGGTATTCATTTTCTCACAAGAGAAAAAAATGTGAAGTTTATCAAATAGAGTAGTGTAGTTCAGTATTTGGCAGATATCGCATGAGAAATTTGCAACGATAAATACCTGCTGTTCATAAATTAGAATAAATTGATTATTAGAAAACCCATCGCAAACTCAAACTGTCAAGAAAAAAAACTTAAAATTTATCTCCTATTTTCATAAATAAATTACATAATCGGTTAAAAGATGCTATTAAAATTACATTTTGTCATGCACTTGCATGTTGGATGTTGCGATATCAATTAATTTGTTTTTTTTTTTAACTTTAATCTGTGTGTGTATATAGGTATGATTAAAATGCATACATACATCCATAAAATACAAGTGTTCGGACTCTTAATATGTGTTGTACAATATTACTATGAAAACTATTTGTTCCCGAAAATTTATTATTTCTCATAATTACGTTTTTGCTATGCAGATCTCAATTTAAGAAAAATGCCAAGGTGAGCATATTATGAAATTGTGTTATTTTCCATTATTGAAATGTCTCGCCAATAACTGCCAAATAAAATTTTTTGCTTTGTGATGAAATTACATACATATATCAATTTTTCCACGATTGTTTTTATCGTAAAATTTTTGAAATTGTTTCCCTGATAATCGCTTATAACTTCTTTTTTTTATAAGTACTTTGGAACAAGTAAAATAATTGCAAAGCATGATATTCTGATTGGCGACTGCCTTAGTCGAGGATGTAGCAGGAAACACAGTCGGTTGTCCCTCGGAGGACAATGGCAAAGCTTCGAGTGTGTTTCTGCCTTGAAACAGATTCTCACAAAAATCTGCTTCCATTCTGAGTCGACATTAAACTCTAGACGATTGCTACAAATTGTAGAAACTCTATTGAATATCGAATTATAAATAGGTACCAAATTATTAGGAAGTGAGATAATATTTTGTAATCATTCAAGTTGGAGTTTAAACTTTTTTTTCGAGAGTTAAATTTATAAATAAAGAGATAATTAAATTAGAGTTATATTTTTGGATTCATGACCTAGACAGACCGTATCACGATGTATGAAGTTAGAAAGTTGGAAATGTGCCCGTCGGCTTTGAGCACTTACTTTGTGAGGATTTCAAAAATGCGAACGGACTTTTTTGTCAACCTGTAAAAAAAGCTAAATCGTTTTTTTTACTATATTTTCTTTTTTTTTGATCGATAAAGGTTTTCATGAATGATATAAAATTTTTTTTATGATAATCTGTCTAATGTACATTTTTTTCTAATATTTTCTATGAAGGAATCCAAAAATTTTTTTCTTATTCTTATAAAATATACATACAAATGCTTGACCTTTCAGATCATGGAACTGATCGCTATGCTCTGCTGTAAAACTGTGAAAAGAATTGGAGCCAACGTATCCGATAATTTCCTCCCGTAGGGAAAAAGTGATTCGCAGATTTTTTCTCTGTTTATTTCAAAAAAAATTTTAGATATTTAAAAATTCAAAGTTTTTTATATTTCTGGCAGGATGACACAGACTTGGCAACTTAACCCTCAATAATTGCAAGGGAAGTATTTAATTTTTTAGCTTTGAATTAATGCAGCGCAAGTAAATTTGTCAATTTAATCGGTAAACTCTGAGTTAAATACTTAAATAACCTGCTTTCCTGAAAGTGGGCCTAAGGGTGTTCTAATGTTCTTCGAGTAAAAACCTTAGCCTCAATTTTGCACTCCCGTGTGCTTTCGTCGAGTAATTCCAGTTTGAAATTAACAAATCCAATATTTTCTTATTTGATCGTAATTCCAAAAGAGAACTTTTGGAAAATATACTGCCTAATTCAAACGCCGGACATATGGAATGCCTTTAACTCTGCTCCTAGCTGGGCTAAAAATTTTAGAACTTCTCTTTGAATTTGGTTTATCGGACTGTTTGCTTTGACTAATACGAAATAATTTCTATGGTGGGACATTGCTATATGAAACAGAAGAAGGATATAAAAGAGCCGAAATCACAAAAGGCGTTTCCAAGGATCAATATGCGTTGACCGAAAGAGCGTAGCGACAATTTGGGTAAACCCAGACTATCGTATTTGTGTGCGTCGGGTATGCAGCGCCTTTAGAAAAGTTTTGGACGGTGTCAGAAAGACAAGATTTCGTACTAAAATAACTGCTCGGACAGTTTTGTGATTATCTGACGCATAATAATAATGGACACCAGCAAAGGGAAAATACGTAATTTCTTCGATAAAGGCGAAAACGCCCTGATACCACGTTCTGAAAGGTTTAAATAAAAAACGATTTGGAACCATTTAAAAAAGGCCGGATACAAAAAGAAGCTCGATGTATGGGTGTCACAACAAAAATCGATCGCAACAAAATCGATTCATTTCTGAAGCGGCTTGTTACTGGTGTGATGAAAAGTGAATCACTTACGACAACGTCAAACAAAATCGGTCGTTGTCGAATCGCGGTAAAACGACGCAAACGGTAGCCAGGTCAGGATAGACGGTCAGGAAAGCTCTGCTATGTGTTTGGTGGGACGGGCAAACTTTTAATTCGGACCTGTACTGTCAACAATTGGACCGTTTGGAGGAAGCAATCGCCTAGTGGCGACTAGCTTTGGCCAATAGGAGAGGAATTATGTTGCATAAGGACAACGCCACACCACACACATCGACACTAACTCAAAAAAAAATTCGTCTTAAGAAATCAAGAGAGGCTTGTGAAAATCGACTGCCCCATTTTTTTGCCAATAGAGACGAGGGTTTCTGTGAGAGTGACATTATGAAATTATCTTCAAAATGGCAACATATTATCGAATAAAATGGTGCATATTTTACCTAAATCTGATCATTCTAATTATGCTAAATTAAACCTTCAATTTCAATTTAAAGCAAAAGTAATGGATTTCCTTTTAATTCACATTATATTATTCAAATGCTTACGGCTTAGTTGAGAAATAATCTGAAGTCGGCAATGAGCGAAGGATTGTCTCCGAATTCGAAAGTTTACCACTTGCTTGAGAGTGCTAAAGATTGGACATCAACTAGCATTGGTATTTCCTCGATTTTAAAGAGCCTGCCAATCTCTCAGAGGCAGCGGTATAGGAGCGGTAATTAATCGCCATCTCCTCCCGCGAAGTAATATAATCCCGTGCGGAGTGGAGTTTTCGTTAAGCAAGCTCATCCTGGTTTCAACAGTTCGTTGTTCCTACTTCCAAAAAAAGTTACATTACTTTCAGTTAAGCAACGAAAATATTTTATATATTGGGTCTATAACTTAATTCGTGTGGTTTGCTAAGAGATGGCTTAACTTGTATGTATTCATCGTTCCAATATATTCCGAACATACGTTGGAAAGCTTTTGCCATTGTACGTCTTTTCAGTATATGTCATTCATTTGAAGCGTAAACAACAATAATTTTTTTTCACTCAAATATTCTTCATTATTTTAATATAAAGAAAGCTCCTGCCGAAAGTCATCGTATTTTGGTGGAAGTTTATGGTGAACATGCTCTAGCTGAACGAACGTGCCAAAAGTGGTGTGCGCGATTTAAAAGTGGTAATTTTGGCTTGGAAGACGATGAACGTTGGGCAGCCAAAAAAGTTTGAGGATGAAGAACTGGAAGCATTACTCGATGAAGATTGTTGTGAAACGCAGGAAGAGCTCGCAGAATCTTTGGGTGCCACTCAAGCAGCCATTTCAAAACTTTCAAAAACAGCTGGAAATATTCAAAAGCAAGGAAACTGGGTTCCACATGAACTCAAGCCGAGAGATGTCGAAAGGCGGTTTTGCTTGTCCGAAATGCTGCTGAAACGCTACAAAAGGAAGTCAATTTTGCATCGGATTGTTACTGGTGATGAAAAATTGATCCATTACAACAACCCCAAGAGCAAAAAATCAAATGTGAAATTCGGCCAAGCAGCCAAATCGACGGCTAAGCCGAATATCCATGGCGCGAAGGTAATGCTCTGTATTTGGTGGGATCAGAAGGGTGTGCTGCATTATGAGCTGCTAAAACCGGGTGAAACCATCAATGGAGAACGCTGCCGAACACAATTAATCCATTTGAAGAGAGCAGTAGCCGAAAAACGCCCGGAATATGCGACCAGACACGAGGCATTAATTTTCCACCATGACAACGCTCGGCCCCACGTTGCTATTCCGGTTAAGAAATATTTGGAAAACAGTGGATGAGAAGTTTTACCCCACCCGGCTTATAGCCCAGACCTTGCCCCTTCTGACTACCATTTGCTCCGATCGATGCAGAACGCCCTCACTGGAATACGGTTCACATCGGAGCAGGATATCTAAAATTTGCTTGATTCATTCTTGGCTGCCAAGCCGGCACAGGTCTTTTGGGATGGGATCCACAAATTTCCAGAAAGATGGGAAAGGATGGGCAATACTTTGAATAATACTATTGTACATGTTTTTCTTAAATAAACGTTCAAATTTTGGAAACCCCCCGCACGAATTAAGTTATAGACCCAATATGTATTACATTATTAGGCCCGTGCTATTTTAACCAACTTCCAAAAGAATGCTCCAGCTCGGATACATTTTTTTTTAGTTGCTAGCATCTTTCGTGTAACATTACATTTATTTATTAAGAGCGGGAAAAATGTGTGTTGGAAAATTTTTGGTTGATGCGATTATATATTTAAAAATGCCATGCAAATAAAAACTGATTAGGTGTTAAATTGAAATTTCCCATGTATTTTCTTCGAGCTCATTCACAATAGCGCAGTTTTTTCACTTCACAACATTACATCTCAGGTCGGATATCATTTTACCAAGTTGGCTCAACTCGCATAATTTTCTGAGTTAGCGTTGTTGCTTTACATGCAATTCGTTATCCTACCTAGTGTTCTTTTGCAAGTCGGTTACTAAATGAATTAATGGGACATGAAAACGATGTACATTTCTATACATATATATACATATATTTACAATAAATTTACCGTATTTGACGTAATTAATTTTACACGAGCCTGCAAATAAAAAGGCCTTCTTTACTGGACCACTAAAGAGATACCCGCGAATTTCTATATCTAAATGTTATAAACCAAATGTTACCAACGGAATTGGCTTACAAAAAGTTCTTATTGAATCTACAAACATATTTACTTGCCTAGAAGAATCTTTTCCAGCTAACTTCTTGCCTGGCTCGATTCTCAAATTCAAATTCATTATTCAAAGCACAAATTTATGAACGCTCATGACTTTAGGTTAACTATGGATTTGACTATTTTGACGTAGAAAACTTACTATGTAGTGTGTGTATGTGCATGTGTGCAGAAACGACATACACATAAACACTTACACACATGCTTGTCTATTTGTAAGCTTTGAAGAAGAAAAAAACAGAAACGCTTAGCACGGATCATATCAAATATTAGCCATTAGAATTGTGAACGCGCTCGTGTGGAGCAGTACTCGTAGCTCGGACGCTCTACAAAATTCGAAATACTGGTATTACGCGAGTGCTTATAATTACATACATACATATTTATCTTACATATGTATATAAAAATTTTAAATATACTTGGGAAATATTGTGACAATACATGCATACTTAATCAAATGAATCGTTATATTTGAATTTAGCACGCGTTGCATTCCATTCAGTGAATTGTTAGAAAAAAAGATGGCTATACTTTGATATTTAATTCATAAAAAATATTGCATACATGTTAAATTATGTATTACATTGTGAAGCTATTTAATTTTGTGTTTTATTTGTTATTTTTTTTTTAGAACTTACACACAACAGAACAACGACACAAAAATGGCGACCTATATAAAGATTTTCAATGAGCGCATTTCCGGTCTCGCAAAGGGTGTTGGTGAGTAGCTACATTTGTATTCGAAAAAGCCTAATTTATATGCAAACATATATAAATAAATATTTGTATGAATATTTATATGTTTGTAGAAAGTGAATAAGTGCAGTGCTTGTGAATTATTTAAACTTAACTTAACGCTTTGTTAAAGTAATGAAGGCGTTAGAACTTTCCTGTAACATTAGCAGAATTTATTAGTTTGATTTACGTAAAAAATATAAAAGCAAATGGAATTTTTTTAAATTAAAAATATATTTTTTTTTTGAATAATGACTATTCTGAACTGAAAGTAATATATAAAGTCGTAAATCAATTTAACGCTCAGCGCGTGCAAAGCTTTAAATTGCAAATATTACCCATTTAACTTAGCATCTGTTATATGGCTTGAAGCCAGCATAAATAGGAAAATTTTCAGGCGAACTAATTGTGTCTTATTATACGAAATTTGTGGTTTGCTACTTGAAGTCCGATCTACATACAATTGAGGGACTTATAGTTGAAGGCTAACTCCGTATGGTAAATGATTTTTGTGAAAAGTTTTTTCATTGAGAAATACCAGCAGAGGTTTTTTTAAAGAGTTTTTTATTTTGCTCTGCCTCTGTAAAATATTGATATTTTTTATTGAATAATAACAGTTAACTAATACAAATTAATAATAAATAAATAATTATTTAAAAGGCTGTTTTATTCTTCTGTTTTTTTTGTTTAGTCTCCAAAACAAACTTTGCAAGGCATACAATTCCAATATACATCAATTAATTATAAAATAATGATAACTATCCAATATCCAAAGATCCATAAAATAGTTATTGTTTTGAAGTAATCCAAAAATAAAATTTTATATCTTGTCTGAACGAAATGAAACGTTAAGATTTCGTGGAATACTTTAACCTATTAGCTCTTATCTCAAATTGTCGGTTTTTTACTTTTACTTAAAGAAACCTCCAAAAGAACAAAATTAAAAAATCCTTAGAGTATTTTATTATCGAATAGATATACTTTCAGAAAATATTAACAACACCCGGGCAGGTTTGGAATCAATAGATAGTGTAATCAATAGATAATCGAATTCTTTTGGGGATAGTTTTGGTTTTTGTTTTCAAGGCAAATTCATATAAGGCGATGTTATGAAAGTTGATGTCTTCTTCTTCCATTAAATTTCTATTTTTTCCCATTCCCCATCACATCCTAATAACGAAAAGTAAGGACTTCCATTTCTCTATTATCTTTTATCAGAACATCCTTAACTTGAAAAATGTGTGTGGGTTATGAATTCGCCTTACCATGATTAAAGGCTTTCGCCTTGGCCTATGATAAAAATATTGAAGTTAATTAGTTTCAGGCATATACTTTCTATGCCACATTAACCATTTAATTCTCTTGTAACATATAAGGCGAATTTATTATATGATAAAAGGTAATAGAGGAATGGAATCCAATAGTTTTCGCCTTCAGAATGTCATTATTAAACGAAAAATACAAGTGTAATGAAAGAAGAAGAAATCAGCTTTTTTATAACAGCACCTCAAATATATGAATTCGCCTTGAAATTCAACTTAACAAATTAATTGACAGCTATATTTTTGGTGTGAGAAAAGTAAACAAAAAAATTACGAAGTGGCGTTAGTTGAATTGCTTCAAGAACTTTTGAAGACGAGAACGATAATACCACCTGTATTTATTCGAAAAGGTTCTCTACGACTTAAATTTTAGTTTATTTTAGTTATTTAAAATTTTTGAATTCAATATTTGTAGCAGAGCCAAATTTTTTGCTGAAGATATGTAAATCAAAAGTGAATTTAGGGTAAAATACTATTTAATATGGGTTGGAAACTATTTCAAAATTAAAGAAAAGTATGTAATGCATCTAGAGTGCTCAAAGATTTTAGTAATGATTACGCCAAAGTGGTTCCATAGAAGGTGGTATCAAGATAACCTGGGCTAATCCGTTGTGTATTTTGTTTGTGTAATTTTGCTAGTGAAATGTTAAAATCTGAACTCGCACAAAATTGTTGATGTATTTTGGTTGTATAAACAAAACCGCGAATTGAAAAAGAAGAACAAGCATTTAACTCATGGGATGATATTATCTTATATGAATTCGCCTTGGATTGTACGCTCGTTTCTTCAATATCGCGAAAATAAAATCCATAAGTTGGTAGTGACTACTTTTTATTAAAAATCTTATAGAACTGTTGCTTAAGTAATTAAGTAACATAAACCGTGTCAAGGGGGAATCTTCCTAAAAATCTGTATATGTTAAAAAACTGTGAAGTGGTTATCTCCTAATTTTTGTATCATGGTAAGGGCTATCTTAAGTTTTGGTTAAAATAGACACACAAAACCTGGAATATGTGAGTGATTCAGTATTTTTTTAAGAGATGATGAGAAAGCAAATATCAAATGTCAATAATTTGATAACATTTCATTTCCCACACAAGGAATAACGCACTTTTTCTCCATTTACATATGTATTTGTAAACATGTACGAAAAAGTCCTCTATTTTAAAGAATTGTTCATGAAGCGTATTGGACGGAATGTCATAACTAGTGTTTATTGTATTTCTCGCCGTTTCTCACTGCCATTGTGCGTAGTATTTGTCAGTGTAATTTTTTTTTGTTGTAAGCTTAACATCACCTGGTATGAATTCGCCTTGTAAAGAATTGTTCAGCTCAAGGTGCATTCATAACAGGTAGTGTTATAAGTACAAAAACAAAAATTTACACTAACAAATTATACGCACAATGACTGTATGATTTATAGCAAATATACCATTTTGACTTGACGTTCACCAAGCGAATTCAATCATCTGTTTGATCAACTTCACCTTATATGAATTCGCCTTGGTTCAGCTATTGTAAAAACCAATGAAGAAAAGTAAGCTTTGATTTTAACTTAAAAAAAAAAAACTAAAAGTTCGAAAAGTCAAACAAGTTTTTGAATACGCCTTCACGTTCGCTTTTTCAGTTCTGTTGAATTAAAAAGTTTTTTCTGTGGATTAAGAAATAATGATTGTGACTGGTTATATAAGTAGGGATATCCTTGTTGAGTTTCTCTCGTTCGAATATCTTTTAAACGGATCAAAAATAATCAAAAATACAGGTAAAATTATAGAGTAAACAGACATTGTATTAATTTTCGGCAAAGACGGGACAAAAGAAAAAGAGCAAATATAAGAAATAAAAGCTTTATTGAAATTAAAAATAATACATAATTTTCGCTAAAAATATTTAACCATTTAAGTCGAAATTTGCATTTGTTCACTCTGGATGAAAATGGCTTTTATGAATTCAATAAATATTAAAATTTGCGAATCTTTTTTTTTTTTACAGATGAAACAGTGGATAGCTGGTTCCTGATGAGTTCACCTGGTCCTGTAGTTTCAATTGTGGCGCTTTACCTGCTTTTCGTTCTTAAAATCGGACCAGCCTATATGCGTGATCGTAAACCGTATGATCTGAAGAAAGTTATGGTTATCTATAACGCATTTCAAGTTTGCTTCTCGATTTATTTGTGTCGTACGGTAAGTTCACTACTACCCTTGCGAAGAAACAATTTTGGTGGAGTTTACATGCAGTTTTGTTGCAGCTGTATTGAATTTAATTTGCGAACAAACCTATAAAACCTGTATACTAACTTTTGTGTTTGATGTGATTTTATAGCTCGAAATTTTAAAAGAAAAAGTCAAAGCAGCTAATTAGACCGATAAACGGCGGAAGTGAGCATAGCTAAATATATTGAATAGAATTGTTTGTGGTTTTAGTTATGTGGCACTTCATAATTGGCGAATTTTTTTAGATTCTCTTTTCCTTGCCATGGTTTCCATATTTCTTGTCTATAAAATTCAAAATACACAACTTTTTGCCGGTTTCCTTTAAAAAAAATTCCCTGTTCATGATGTTTTTCTCCTTCAAAATTTCTTGTTACAAAGTTACAAAGTTTAAGTAATAATTTCACTTAACCAAAAACTTATTCTATAGCTAGTGATGGTATTTTGGTATTACCCTAAATCCAGTCAGAGATATTACTATACGACAGTAACTTATAACAATATATTTCTTAGTACAAAAAAAAAACCGTTTAAATTCAGTCTTCCAAATTTCTGCAAATATTAATAAAACTGAACAGATTTTCACCAGTTTCAAAATTTTTTATCAAAAAATGCAATTGTATAGCCTATTCAATTTTACTAGTAAAATAAATAAATAATCATTAATAATCCAAAAACTATAGAAGTATGCTCTGATTGATCCCATATTCGGGAGAGCAACTTGACTGTGACGTAATAATGGTTTTACCGGGTGAGAGAATTGAGAGAAAATACGTTGGATTGAGAGAATAAATACAAGTGAAAAATCTTAGCCCATAGACGTTAAAATTCGGCACAGCTGAGATCACCTGATGTAGCAACCCACAGCATTCTTGTGTCATTCACGGAGCGTATTTCTATGTCTGACAAATAATAATGGCTATTTGTGACATTTAATATCAGCCGCCACCGTCTTTAATTTAGAAGACTTCTCCCTTGTATTCATTCACAATGATAAATACATGCGCGGCTTTTGTAAACAAAATCAATTGTGACGTAGAAAAAATAGCTAATTTTTTTAAAATAATTTCAAGAGAGGGTTAGCAGTTCGCCATGGGCTATGTTGCATGAAATCTTTATGATATTTGAACAACTATCAACAATTCTTCGAATAACCATATAGGAACAATTATTTGAGTAGTAATATTCTATTGGCAGTCGTACACACTATCGACATATTTTGATTATTCGAATAATTTCAAGAGATCTACTCGTAACTGACCGCTCTATTGAAAATAAATACTCTCAGGAAAATTCATTTCATCAGTTTCGTTCGATTTTTTTTAAATTTTAATCAGAAAATAGAGATAAGAATGTGCGAAATTCAATTTAAATGCTAATGTGTGCCTTTGCTTTTGTTCCTAGCCAACTATTGGAATATTTGAAGCGGCATTAATACTTGGAATACATTAAAGCCAATATATTTTCGAAATAACTTCAAGTTTATTAAAAATTTATTTCTATACATTTTATGAAGATCAATTGATATTATAACTTTGGCCCAATATATCTTAATTATGCGAATAAAAATTATACCAAAATGACCAGAGCTGATTCGATTTAGCCATACCCGTCTGTTCATCTGTCTGTTTGAACACAAACTAGTCTCTCAGTTTTTGAGATATCTGTCATCGTTCATTAATAGGAAGTGTACAATGAGAATCATCAAAAATGGGACACTGTAACTTACAGTTTCGTTAGACCTGACTTTTGAGATAAGATTTTATTTCCTTCTTCATTTTATTTACCCCTTCATTTACAGCCAACCTGAGCAATTCACTTAGTTAAAAGCTAGTTACCCTCATAAAAGGTCTACCAAGACAATTATCTATATTGGTGCTCTATAATAAATTAGTTTTTTTTTTTGTAATTTAAATCAATGTATCGAGATCTTCTCCCAATTTAATAATACGCATTTTTTTATTTTGCTTTAAACAATAAAACAAGGAAATAAACTCTCGATAAATACTCAGAATCTCTCTCGGAACTACTTTTATAAAAAATCTGTCCCTTTCTTATCTGAATTGGTCACATGTGATTTTTTACTACTGGCATAGGATTTTCTCTTGTTAGCACTGTCCAAACCCCTCGTTCTTCATATAAAATGTTTTGTATTACTTTAAAACTTTTTTCCCAACCCATAGTCCGTGGACTATGGTTTCATAATACACATTGAATCACTAAAAATTTTATTGCGTTACATAATTAAAAAAGGCTTGTAAATTGGAATCTTCATATTAAATATAGACTTAGTTGAGTAATAAAATGATATACTCAAAAATCCAAAATTTACCCTCTAATTTTTGGATTTATGGTCAAAACCCTATTTTTCGGGAAGTCTCAAAGAATTTTTGCCAATAACTTTGCCATTTCTGCATCGATTTTCCATTCTGATATATTGATAAAAAAAACTATTTATTACCTGAAAATTATACCGCATACTTTGCAAATCAAAGCTAGGCGAATTTTTTCTTAATGCACTTCATTTTATGTATGTATGTAAATGGTTTCTATTTTAAACAATAACTTCTGCGACAAATTCTTTACGTAATAAATAGTGAGTATCGCATTTCGTTCGCAACTAAATGTAGTTTCAAAATCGTATAACATATGACAGTGCAATATGAGAAAACAACTTTAAAGTGTAATTAAATTTTTCAGTTGCAAATTTTTCAGAAAGCGTAACGATTATAATTTTTGTAACAAAAATCATGATGATGAAAACCTTTGATCGATATTTTGTGATTTTTTCGATCAAAAATAATCGTTATTCTCGGATTAAAATTTTTTTTATCGTAGCTGATCGTTATGTTTTGATTTTTATTTTTTCGAAAAAAATCTTCTAGAGGTTTGTTTCGAATGAATTCGTCCCAAAATTAAAATAACAATTATTTTTGGTCCCTTAAATTTTTCTTGAGTTTGCGGCATTAGTATCGTTATTTTTTATTACTATACGGTAAATTACACTACTCGACAAATTTTGATCAACTTTAGTCTCCAAGAATAAAATAGTCCTTTCCTAAAGTGAAATTTTCTCCTGATTCCGAATATGACTTCCATTTTCTTGTGGCAGATCTAGTTTCCGAGATATCGGCGAAAATATGAAAATTCCCATTTTTGCAGAACACTACTTCATATAGGTACGGCAAAAATTTGTATTTTTCATTTTTTCGTTTTAAACTGTTGAATTATGCATTATACTAATTCCCATAAAAATGTCTTGCCTTCACCTCCCTCAAGTATCTTCAGTAGTTTGGCCACTATGCCAAAAAACGTTCAAAAAATGTTGAAAAAAAACGAAATTTTTTACACAATTTCAGATTTAACCACTTTAAAATCGGAAAAATTCTATTGACGAAAAAAAGTTAGCCCTCCTATGTTGTAGGTAATTTAACTACGAAAATTTTTAGTATACCAGTACAACAATCGGACGTGCCATTGAAACTATAGCCCCGTTAACTTGCAAGCGTCTATCCTACAATTTTTTTATAGAGAAAATTTTTATTCAAACTAGGTTTTTATTTTTTTATAACGTTTTATTATAGACATATGTTTGCACGTTAAACTGTATTCAATTGAGTAATATGAGTATAAATCAGCAATTCAGTAAAAAACAACAACGACAACAACATTAAATACATACATATCTACATCTAAAAAAGTCAAATTGAGCGATTTTACCGTGGTGGTCAATAGTGAGGGACGTGGGTACTTCTAACTACCCGTTTATAATTTTCTGGGTTTGTCTCCCGTATTATTGTCCAGCAATAATCTCCCATCATTTCTTCATTCCAAAAACCTTGGTAACGCTTTTCAAAAATCATGAGGTCTTGGTGAAACCTTTCACCCTGTTATCACTTTCAGCACCTAGGTTTGCGGGAAAATTATCCAAATGTGAATGCAAAAAATGTATTTTGAGGGACATGTTGCATTTCATAGCACTGTAGTTTTTCAACAAGGCTTTGACCATCTCTCTATAGTTGGGATCTTTGTTGTTGCCAAGAAACCCACTAACGACTTGCTTAAAGCTGTCCCAAGCCGCTGCTTCTACTGATGATAAATGATTCGCAAAATTTTCGTCTTTCAGCAACTTTCTAATTTGCGGACCAACAAATATACCTTCTTTTAATTTGGCTTGAGTTATTTTAGGGAAAAATTTCGTTAGGTACTGGAAGGATGGCGCGTCCTCGGACTTCAAGGAGGTTTCACTAAATATTGCTGTTTTCTCTGTCTTTGGGACAGCCGTGCTAGAGAAACCCATTATATTCAGGAAAACTGGCCACCAAGAGCTGAGTACGAACCAGGTGCCTTCAATATCGCAAACCCGCCTTTAGTAAATCCCGAACGAGTTATTTTGCCAGCACTTCACATCAAATTAGGATTAATGAAAAATTTTGTAAAGGCTTTAAATAAGGACGCGCCATCCTTCCAGTACCTAACGAAATTTTTCCCTAAAATAACTCAAGCCAAATTAAAAGAAGGTATATTTGTTGGTCCGCAAATTAGAAAGTTGCTGAAAGACGAAAATTTTGCGAATCATTTATCATCAGTAGAAGCAGCGGCTTGGGACAGCTTTAAGCAAGTCGTTAGTGGGTTTCTTGGCAACAACAAAGATCCCAACTATAGAGAGATGGTCAAAGCCTTGTTGAAAAACTACAGTGCTATGAAATGCAACATGTCCCTCAAAATACATTTTTTGCATTCACATTTGGATAATTTTCCCGCAAACCTAGGTGCTGAAAGTGATAACAGGGTGAAAGGTTTCACCAAGACCTCATGATTTTTGAAAAGCGTTACCAAGGTTTTTGGAATGAAGAAATGATGGGAGATTATTGCTGGACAATAATACGGGAGACAAACCCAGAAAATTATAAACGGGTAGTTAGAAGTACCCACGTCCCTCACTATTGACCACCACGGTAAAATCGCTCAATTTGACTTTTTTAGATGTAGATATGTATGTATTTAATGTTGTTGTCGTTGTTGTTTTTTACTGAATTGCTGATTTATACTCATATTACTCAATTGAATACAGTTTAACGTGCAAACATATGTCTATAATAAAACGTTATAAAAAAATAAAAACCTAGTTTGAATAAAAATTTTCTCTATAAAAAAATTGTAGGATAGACGCTTGCAAGTTAACGGGGCTATAGTTTCAATGGCACGTCCGATTGTTGTGCTGGTATGCTTAAAATTTTCGTAGTTAAATTACCTACAACATAGGAGGGCTAACTTTTTTTCGTCAATAGAATTTTTCCGATTTTAAAGTGGTTAAATCTGAAATTGTGTAAAAAATTTCGTTTTTTTTTCAACATTTTTTGAACGTTTTTTGGCATAGTGGCCAAACTACTGAAGATACTTGAGGGAGGTGAAGGCAAGACATTTTTATGGGAATTAATATAATGCATAATTCAACAGTTTAAAACGAAAAAATGAAAAATACAAATTTTTGCCGTACCTATATGAAGTAGTGTTCTGCAAAAATGGGAATTTTCATATTTTCGCCGATATCTCGGAAACTAGATCTGCCACAAGAAAATGAAAGTCATATTCGGAATCAGGAGAAAATTTCACTTTAGGAAAGGCCTATTTTATTCTTGGAGATTTTTTTTGTCGAGTAGTGTTATATGCCATCGTCTATAAATCCTACTTTCAGGGACATATCGAAATTGAAATTGAGAAATATTGAAGTTGTAGACAAATTTATTTTCATGTTGTCCACGGGATGTTTCAGTTAAGAGAGAAAGTTTTAGAACTCTGCGTCCAAACCAAAAACTCGACATACCAAAAAAAAAAATGCAGAAATAAATTATCAATGGCGCTGGACGTGCACAGCTGTGGGCACACTCGTATGCGATTTTTTCCCAAAGTTAATCCGTGCAAATATATCTTTACATATCATTACCTTAATAATAAAAAGGTCATAATTAGCAGTTTTTTGGAATCGATTTTTTTTTTTGCATATTAAAATAGAACAGCTCATAAAATACCTACTTTTAAATTTTTATACAAATCGAATGATAGCAAAGCAAAATGCTCTTATGATAGATCGACTAGTAAACAAATGACAAAATGGATTTGCATTTGGATAAACCCAAAATATGCATAATTTATTCCATGATACAAATATTTATAAGGTACAACCGCTGAGCGCTAGCTTTGCAAATTTTGACGTTTGCTAGAATTTACAAAAATTTCTCTAGCTGTCACTCCATTTGTTTGTTTTGATTTTCACTCAAGTCAAAGATATATCCCAGCAAACATATTCGGAATACTCATGAGTCTATAAAGAATCTTACTATGTAAGATATACATATGCACATCAAAAAAACATTTTTTTATTATATATGATGTTATCAAACTACATGAGGCCGCGTTAAGTCAGGTTAAAATGTCGGCAAAGGAACTAAACGCTCAATTAACAACTGAGTGCATTTTTGATACTATTTAGGACCTGGGCAAAATGAGTTGAAACCATCTTGGGTAGTTGTTAAATTTGAGAATGTTGTTTAGGTTAGAGTCGGACATTTGCACGTGTTAACTAATTACAATTAAATATTAATACCGTACGTTGGCACGTACGGACAAGGTGGGGGATATTTTCGATTTACTTCACATTTAGAGCATATATGTATTTGTTACGAAAATTAAAAAATTTTGGATGTCATTGATGAGTTAAAATGAATCCAAAGAGTTGCCAAGAA
The DNA here is from genome assembly GCA_951828415.1 of Anomoia purmunda. Lineage (NCBI taxonomy): Eukaryota > Metazoa > Arthropoda > Insecta > Diptera > Tephritidae > Anomoia > Anomoia purmunda. Next base: position 158,679,966 of record OX639993.1, read on the forward strand.
GAGTCACAAAATAATCTAGATCAGTACATACTCCGAAAAGAGCCACATATGTTCTCAATAAGAGTGACATATTTCTCATAGTGGTGCTCATTTAATACAGCGATCAGATGAGGAAGCGAAACTCCTTAATTTTGGACTCTCACATGAGCTCCTTATGAGCGTAGGTCCTCCTAATTTATGCCTCACAAATGCTTGCTCGGATAATTCAATCGAAATAAAAAAAATTTATATGTACTTATGTATGTATGTAAATATGTAAATAAATATAAACAATTTTGTTAAATGAACCTTCCGGTTCTATGTAAGGCGAAGATTTTAGCACAAATTTAATATTATTTTACCTTAAGGGCGCTGCACTTTCGCAGAGAACGATTTTGTGCTTATATTGGAACAAATAATGTGACAACAAATAAACCAACTACACAAAGGAGTACTTTGGCGCATTCCTTTCTATAACACCATCTATAATCCGGTTTCATTTTTGCCACTTATGGAGTAATTGCAAACTTAAGGAACTTCATATTGCCCTACTTTTAGCGGAATGCGGTGTTTGAGCAACCGCTAAAGTTGATACGCGATGTTGTTATGATTCACACTTTTAAATCAATTTCTTAAACCAAACAATTTTCATTTGTTTATTTTGATTTTTTTGACATTTGCATAATTAGGAGAAAGTGTTCTTAAAATGCTATCTAGCAAAAGCCAAACAATTCCAATGGCGGACGAAGTGAGTGAACCAAGGCGAATTCAAATCAGATGGTGTTATAAAGATTTACCCTAACAAATTATATCTACTATGACACTATGTTTTACAACAAACACATCATTTTGACTTAACGCTCTCCAAGCGAATTCAATTAGCTGCTTAATCAACTTAATCTTATATGAATTCGCCTTAGGTTGTACCTAATAAATATTTGTATCATTCTATTAAAAATACAAAGAAGGCTGAATATATTTGTTATTTATTTTTACATTTCGTACATTTCATTCAAACCTGTTAAGTTTTGATTACTAATCGTAATCATTAGTAATCTGAAAACTTTGTATTTGAGAGTGAAATAATTGATTACATTACGATTATCTTGGTCCCAACTAGATTACGTAATGATTACGATTTCAAATAATCAAAAAATAATCAGGATTACTCTAGATTACTAAAAATAATCAAAAAGAATCAAAATAAATAATTGATTCTTTTCACGAATACTTTTTGATTATTTTCATTCCAACGAAATTTTTTTAATCATTTTATTTTTAACAAATAAATATATTAAAGACAAAATAAAAAAATATAAGAATAAAAAATTAATAAAAATCATTTATAACAAAATAACAACAAAAATATACACTAACACCATTTAGAATTTGCTTTCAATAAAACCAATTTCTCAAATGATAAGTCCGACATTGACTGGCGCCTTGGACTGTTCACTATCCCCGTGGTATTTATGAATTTGGTATTCATGGGAATCGCAAAAGTTCACAGGGAAGAGTGCTCCCAAAAATTGCAAGCAAAGCAAAACCAAATTGGGGAAAGTTGGGCTGATTATATTGAATTAATAAATTGTTATAAATAATAGCAATAATATCATCATTTATAATAAAATATATATATGTAATAATATTATATATAGTATGTACATAGATACAAATATGCATACATGTATAGTTACACAAAAAAACAAATTTAAAAAATTTTCTAAAAAAATGTCTTCAAAATTTAAAAAAAAAAATTAAAAAAGTTGGTTGGTATTTTGGATTGAAAATAATCAAAAATAATCAAAAAGACTCAAAAATAATCAAAAACAATCCTGAATAGAATCAATTATTCATTTTGATTCTTTTTTATTCCGTACGTCATGCGGACTGTGCCCCTCGTGTCGGTTGGGCGGGAAAGAGGGTAACCGTTGGGCTTATTATTATTATTATTTTCAGTAATGTAGAGTAATCCTGATTATTTTTTGATTATTTGTAATCGTAATCATTACGTAATCCCAATATTTGAAAGGCACAATTAAATAATAATTACAATTCTTTTTAGAAAATAATCTAACCGATTACTAATCGTAATCATAATTTAACAGCATTGATTTCAATGAGTAAGCTCCTTTCTACGGTGTATCTAATACTCGTACTTTTTTATTTTTATTTCTTACTTAAAAAAATAATTTTCTAGCATTGTTTTCAATGAATTTTCTCTTATATTCCTACAGTCTATCAAGGAGAGTAATGTTGCCGCTTCGATTCTATCCAAAAAATGCGAAATTGTACGCGATCGCGAGCAGAATTTAATGCTCTACTCAGGCGCTTGGTATTACTTCTTCTCGAAAATCATCGATCTGCTAGATACCACATTCTTTGTATTGCGCAAGAAACAGAATCAAGTGTCATTCCTGCATGTCTACCATCACACCATAACAGCGCTATTCTCCTGGGGTTATCTCAAATATGCGCCAGGTAAGTGAAAATACATATCCTTATTTAAAATACTACAGATTTTTTAACATCTTTTTTTATCAAAATTTTTTTATATTTTTTTTTTCTTTAGGCGAACAAGGCGTCATTATTGGCATTCTCAATTCGGGCGTACACATCATTATGTATTTCTATTACATGGTCGCCGCCATGGGTCCCCAATACCAGAAGTACCTGTGGTGGAAGAAATATATGACCACCATACAACTTGTCCAATTCGTACTTATTTTAGGCTATATGATTATGGTCGCTGCTAAGGGTTGCAACATGCCGCGATCACTCACGTTCTTCTTTGTTGGCAACACGATAATCTTCTTGTATTTATTTGGTAATTTCTATAGAAAAACCTACAATACGCGAAAGGCGGCCGCAGCAGCAGCAGCTAATGGCCACGCAAATGGTCATGCCAACGGCTATGCCAAGGGTTATGCCAATGGTCATGCGAATGGTTCAATTGCTGGACGCGCCCTACTGGCGGCCGCTGGTGGTATGGGCTGTCAACCGACGAACTTGCTGCTAGCGCATGGTGACCAAATGAAACGTTTGATTGATGTGAATAATAATCATGTAAAATTGGCGAAGGGCGAATGAGTGTGTGGAAGTGAGGAAGAGGGGAGGAGGGGGATGATGATAAGTTGGTTGAATGTGAAGTACAAGTGTGCTATGGTTTTATATGAAAATGGGCTGGTAGATATTTAGTTACTTAAATGCATAAATGGAATATGATAAGAGAGGTTTAAAGGTGCATACAAGAAAATTGTTGCTCTTGAAATGTTTTACTTTCGAATGCATTTTTGAAGGAAATAAAATTGAATCGAATAAATTTCTAAGCGACAACTTTCATCGACGCGTTTAGATATTTTGAAATGGCTTGCAGTTCAACACGATACCAATATAAAACGAAAATTACTGGCGTTTTCAAAATATGCTAACAGCGGGCCTTACAAAGCACATAAAGTTCTAGAAAAAAGCAAAGATTTTAAACATTTTATTTACATAGCTAAACACAAAATGCTTGAAGCTTTCCAATCTACTATTGACTTATAGAAACGGATGGAAAATTATCGCTTATTTGCGTGAGTGCATTGAGTACTAAATCAAATCAAACACAAAATTAAGCACCGCATATTCCAATATAAATACTTATATAAAAATATTTCAATAGCGTTAAGTAGTTATAATCTTAAAACATATCTTAACTTTTAAAGCATATTGTGAGTGTTTTTGTTTTTTTTTTTTTGGGGGGTTTGTTAGATTTTAGTTATTACAAATTATCATAAAAACTTTTTACTATGTAGCGCTACAAAATATGTATGTATTAGTAAAAAAGAATGGCTGAATCCAAAAAAAAAAAAAATAAATCAAAACACAAAAAACAAAAACAGTGAACCACAGTAAAAACGGGATTGTCGCTTTTATTGTGATTGTGTGCATATGTGTGTGTGTGTGTGTGTGTGCGTGAATGGTTAAGATGTAAACATGTGAAAAAGGTATCTATAAATGGAATTGTATGTAATATATAGAATTTCTGTATTTAAACAAAAAAATTAAATTTTCAAACAATTCCATTCAATTTTGTAGATATCCGATGTCTACATATATAGATAGTGTATATGTATATCGGGTAGAAAACGACGACATATTTTACACACATACATACATTTACTTTGTGTGTGTGTGTTACGTTAGCAATAAACAAAGAAAAAATGAATTTAGGGCTTCCTTTAACGAATTATAAATTTATATACATACTTATATAGCACATTGCTGAAAATGTTTATGTTTATTTGTAACTTACATATGTATGCATGTGTCTGTACTTATGTTTTTCTGTTAGAAATAAACGAAAATTTGATTACCAAAAATTTATAAATATTCTAACTTGTGTTTTAATTAAGTCCCATGATTCTTTAAAGTTAATCGAAATCAGGGTAGAAGTATCCATCCATACCCATAAAGTTAGTTAAACCTGCAATGCCTTGTGCATTCACATGTAATTTTTGGTTGTATTAAATATTGCACAATTATTCATTAAATCATTCACCTATGTAAGTGTTTTTGGAAAAAAATCGAATAGTCAAATGTATTTGTACTTATCTAGCAAATTTTCACAAGCAATGTGTTGGTGCAAAATTTTCATCTATTAATGCCTCCTTCTTGCTCTGGCTGTCTTTGAGAAATCCGACTAAAACGTATTGGTCAAATCGCTTAAAGATTAAAATGCTCTAGAAAATTGTTAAAATTTTTATTTGTACGTTTTCTGAGACCTTATACCGTTTGTTAAATGAAAATTAAAATCAAGTAGGGAAGAGTATAAGTTCAGGTGCAACTGTACTTTAAATGCCTGGTGCAAGTTTTTATTTCAATCTAGCTTAAGTCAGCGTGCGTCGCTCGCTTTAATTTTTTATTTGTTTTTCGCTTGCAATGATGCTAAGCTATTTGCAAAGAATCACGAGTTGGAATATTCATGAAATGAATTCGTATAAAGAAGCTGGACATGCATCACGTAACTTTAAAACCATAATCGTTCAAACAATACTACAAAACCGATATCGTCTAAAAGGTGGATCCATAGAAGATGATAGCAAGATAACCAAAGCGAATCCGTTGTGTATTTGTTTGCGTAATTTTCGAGTAAAATGTCAAATTCTGAATTCGCTCAGGATTGCGCATGTATTTTGTTTGTGTAAACCAAGGTGAATTCATATAAGGCGAAGTTATTAAAGTAGCTGATGTCTACATCTTCCACAATATTTGCGTTCATTCTTCTATTCTCTTTTATCGTGACATCCTAAAGTTGAAAAATGTGTCTGTGTGCGTTATGACTTCGTCTGCCATCACTTTATATAAATTCGAAAAGAAGAACCAGGATTAAGCTCAAAGTGAATTCATACAAGGTAGTGTTAAGCGTACAACAACCAAAATGTACACTAACAAATTGTACGCATAATGACTGTGAGGATGGGTGTGAATCACAACAAACACATATAGTTTTGACATTCAGCTCAGCAAGCGAATTCACTCAGCTGCTCAGCGATTGTCAAATTTCAATTTAACGATATGAGTAAATAAAGGGGCTTGCAATAGGGACGCTACAAAAGTAGGCCGATAGTGCCAGCAAACGACGCCATATTTTTCTTTTGACATTTCTCTTCAGTAAGGTTTGCCATTTCATCATGGAATGATATACGATCCAACAACGAGTCGAAATTATTAAAATTTACTACCGAAATTCGGAGTCGATGGCCTCAACTTTAAGAGCGCTACGTCCAATTTATGGTCGTCGTCATTTATGGCTGAATGGCTTCGTCAATAAGCAAAATATGCGTTATTGGACAGACAGCAATTCACACGTACTCCATGAGTCAACATTGCATCCCGAAAAAATTACGATTTGGTGCGGTTTATGGACCGGCGGCGTCATTGGGCCGTACTTCTTCCGTGATGATCAAGACCGGCACGTTACTGTGAATGGGAATCGCTACTGCTCAATGAAAACCGAATATTTTTGTCGCGAATTGGATGATATGGCCTTGGACAATATGTGGTTCCAACAGGACGGCGCCACAAGCCACACAGCGAATGTCACAATCGATTTATTGAAAACCAAGTTTGGTGAACCATTAGACTATTTCCTGTGGGGCTACGTCAACTCTATGGTCTATGCCAACAAGCCAGCGACGATTGATGAACTTCGTACGAATATCGAACGTGAAATTGCAGCAGTATCGGCCGATCTATGCTGGGAAACCGTCGAAAATTGGGTTCAGCGTCTGGACTTCTGCAAGCGTGCCCGTGGTGTCCATGCAAAACAAATCGAGTTTCATACATAATGGCATCGGATGTACTTTCACAGGAATAAATAATTTAATTCATATCCCAAACCGTTTTTGTTTTATTTATTTATTTATGCGCGATTCTTGTCATCTGATACTGCGTAAGTTGAGTAGGTATATCAAAAAAAGCACTTGCATCGAAGCCCGATACTAAGGCAAATTTTGCTTCGGCATTTTTTCCTTCACTGTTATTCCTAATATGAATCGTACTGCACTGTAGCGTTGGTTAATTGCCAGTGCAAATATCGAGAATGTTCGAGTAAAAGTGTGAAGAAGATGAATGTTCAGAACAGGCGTTAGCGGACAATACTAAAAATTATCAAAACTAGCTATGTTATTTAAGAAAATAAACAATGGAAAAATAGGGGGCTAAGAGTTAAAAAAAAAATTCTTAAAAAACACTAAAAAATTCAACATAATTCGCATATAGTCTGAAGAAAAGTAGATATCAGTTACAAAAATAATTCTAGCTTAATGAAGGAACAAAAAAACTTCGAATTTTGCTCGCATTCGGTCAAGGAAAACAAGTAAAGTAGTGTTGTCTTCGGTCCTACTGAAATTCATACCTTTCATTAATATAAAAAAATTTAATTCAAAGTACTGCATTGTTAGTTTAAAAAAATATTAAATTTTAAATTACTTTTTGCTTTTCGCATCTAAAATAAAGTATGATAAAATAATTTTTATTTTTATAAAAAATGAAAAATTTAGACATATGGAAATGTGATGACATTAACGTTCGTTTGACCATGGGTGGATACTGCAACATGAAAAATCTGATTATATTCTGGCATATATGTATATACTACTTCCAAAATCCAAAAACTTCAACACCTTGTTCCCTCAAGAAGGGAGTGGAAGAATATGCTATTCACAGAGTGTTACGCAGTATCTAATTTCACGGATAGGCAGTGGTGTAGGTGCGGGAATCTAATCTGTGGACCGTCTTCCAGATTCCTCGAGTGTTTTTCAGTCAGATGGTTTTTGCCATAGGGGGGGTGAAAGAACTCTTCTGGCGCCAGAGCGACGTGGGTCTAGTATCGCTATTTTATCAGATAAACAGGCAGATCAACGATGCCATCCTAGATAACTCTGAGATCGTGTAGGTACTTGTGCCTTTGCGTCTCATCAGTGCTAACCGTAAGTGGAAGAACTTAGAATCGCGAAGGATACGCAAATGCCTGTGGCCCTCTTTCAATGCCAAAAGCTCTTCTACTCTCATTAAAAAGAATTGGACAGACGTTTCGCAGGGCCCTGAACACTGGATACTCATGCTGCCCGAATGGGATTGGCACACAACACCAACTGCTGCAGGTTCAAAGCACCAAGTGCGAAAGAAACGGTAAAAAACCTTCTCTGCAGCTGTTCATAATTTGACAATACTAGTTATTATAAATACTTATTTTATTTGTTCTTGTATCTTATAAATAAATATGTAAAACCCCAGAGGTTCGACGGCAAGTATGTGGTAATAAAACGGCGTTCTTAGAGCTAAGTGGAGTGCACCTCTCGCCACTAGAACCAACCATCCAACCAACCGGCACAAAATAATACTTTTTTCGCTAAAATATTTTTGGAATAATTTTTTTTTTTGAAGGATGTCAAGTTTCTTGTACTCTTTCTCAAGATATTATCTGTCATAAAATAACATTAATTATTGAACATCTTACGGCTCAAGCAGCTCACAACTTCCGGGTGATTTCACCCAAGTGCTCTCTGGGTAGCTCCCGAACATCCGTTTGGGGGTGAGCTAAAGTGAGAAGGGGAACCTGGTGGGGCCACTCCGACGTTTCGGTTTAAGAGCCCACCAGGACTTTGCAGCGTCTGTTCATCAGTAGGTGCGGCTGGGAGCGGACGTCTGACTTGGAGCAAGCGGTTCGCTATATAAATGTGCCCTAAATTAAGAAATCCCCTGAATTTGGTTGTACGCAAGGTTTGGTACCCGCCACGTTAAAAACACCTTCCAATGAAAAGTTTTAGCAAAAAGCCTCGGATGAGAATTAAAATACAGCGGCTACGTTAGCTGGGACATGTCGAGGGAATGGACGAATGCTCCAGCCCTGAAAGTATTCAGAGCAGTACCAGCTGGTGGTAGTAGAGGAAGAGGACGGCCTCATCTGCGTTGGAAAGCCCAAGTGGAAAAGGACTTGACGTCACTTGGTATTTCCAATTGGCGCCAGTTAGCAGGAAGAAGGAGTGACTTAACATGTTTTTTGTGTTTTTTTTTTAAGGAATAATTTTCTTTGCTGTGCCACGTCTTGCAAAATCTATGTTTGGAGTTTCCACTATGCTCCTGGGTGGATGCCTAATTTCTTCTGCCCAACGAAAGACGTCTGCTAAGCAGACATTCAAATACACTAACACGAACGAGAAAAAATCGATGAGGGATGGCCGGGCATGAAGTTTTAACACAACCAACCACCGAATACCGCAAGGCGCAGAATTGGAACTCCCTTTGCGGTGCGCAGACCTTCATAGGGAGGTTCTGAAATTGATCCCAAAATAGCATATCCTCTAGATAAAAGGGACTTTTTAATATATATGAACAAACTGCTGTCTATAGGACTCCTCGAATTAAAGATTTAGGCGTCCCAGAGATAACCCGCACTCAGATTTTGAAATAAGAATGCAATAAGAGTGTAATATTTCTGTAACTATAAAATATACTTTACTCAAATTTTATATGTAGAATTGGGTTGGAGCAAGGAATACATGGCAGCGCCCACCACTTTACCGCGAGTCTTCTTTATCAGTTTACCTTAGTAAGCCTTACTTTTCATATAAAGGTATATTACAACAATTACAAAAAATCAAATTTTTATACACAAACTTGGGTTGAAGAGAAAGAAATGGGCGCTCTACATTGAAGCAAAGTCTACCAAGCTTGGTATTCGCTTTGCATTTCCTCTCGGTAAACACAATATTATATTATAAAATTATCGAAATCGGGCAAAAATCACCGCCACCTCTCATATAAGGAACACTTTTTTTACTACAGCAAAATAATTCGTTGGTTAAAACATCTATTTTCATACAAATTGGCCTGCCCTAATATACACATAAAATAGCTAAACTCTTTTCGGAGTCTTAAAGATAAAAGAATCATGTTCATGACATACGTACATTAGTATTGAAAAAAAACACTAATATTAATGAAATCAATAATCTTCAAAACCCCCTCATGGTATAATATTTTTTATGAGCTGATTTGAATATACATTCGCAAGTATATATGTATGGACATAAATAAACATAAAGAAGATATAGGTATTGTTCAAGAAATTCTTAATAAGTATTGGCACAATAATAACTTAAAAGCAAAAACAAAAAAAAAAAAACAACGCATTTATTGTCACAAAACGTTTAATCTGATTCTTTCGCGCATATTTAATTGTTATTTATTTTTTATTACCCTTATGTTCAATGTAAAACAAAAGTCAAATACATGCACACATTTATGTACAGAGAAGAGTGGGTTCTAAAATAAGGGATTTAATTTAATCTTTTTCACACTTAGTTGTGGTTATTCCTCCCTATTCCAAATATTAATTAATCTGAGCAGCTCTGAGGGATGACAGAATAACTTTTGTTTGTTAATTATTCAATGTGGAATGGAATAGCGACAAAGAACTTTCCGGTCAAGGAATAAATAAATCCGATTGTTTCTCCTAAGAGAGGAATTGACGTTCAGAGTGTCAAAATAATAGAAATAATTTTGATTTGCGATTTTGTGTGCTATGGACGGCGATAAAGATAAGGAAAAGGCAGAGTTCTTCGACAAATGGGTGCACGCCGGAGCAATTTGTCCAGGAATATTAAAAAATCACGAGCAGACTTCTACAGTTATTTTTTCCATTATTTCAAATTACTTTTAAATGATCTTAAATATTATTTTCAGTGAATTTTTTCGCCAAACCCTACATCTGCATAATCGTTACAAGTTTGTTTAACAGTATTTGCAAAGATTTTCAACATAACAGTGGCAAGTTAAATTGGTCAATAGTGGTGGACTTGCAAAACCCATGCCAGTGTCTTCGAACGTTTCACTTGGTGTACACATGCTTGATTTGCTTGCGCTTCTCCGCGATAACATTTATTGTCCTAGTCCTACTGTTGATAGCTGTTCTGGCCCCTTTCTCAACTTGCTATACCTGGAATCGCAAGGCGGGCCGTTTGTTCGACCCGGGTTCCGCCAGTCCTGCTTCAGTTGCTCTTCTCGCCCTCTAGATCACTTTCTTGTTTCCAGAGACGTATCTGGAATTATGAATTTTTTATGAATGAGAGGTATAACTTTCCCGATTTTCTTAATATGTCTTATTACGTTTTATTCCATGCGTCAATAATGGACTTATTTCGACTTATTCTCCTATAATCCGTAAATATTGTTATTCCGCCTTATTCTAAAGTATTATAACTATAAATAATATAACTATTAAAATTTTAAGAATAATTCGGTCCTAAAAATTCTAAGATAAAAGGAATTATTGCCCACTAGCCTTACCGAAATTTTTTTTTTTTAAATCCAATGCAAATATGGTGTGGTCAATATAGTGATTTCTTTTTAAAAATTAAAACAGAATTTTTTTTTACAAAAATCTGTTATTATTCGAAAGAGCAAACCTTCCCATTATTAATGCAACAGTATTTCATTCTATTGGCTGTCTCGGCTACCTTCGTAGTAGCATATCCTCTTAACCCAGTTGGTGAAGGTCTCTGGCTCTATCTCATAAATGATTTGCTCGATATTCGCTTTAATGGCCTGATAATTTTATTGATTAAGAAAAATTCCCTTTTCGTATATAAAAGAAATACATTAAATACATGTACTGGTAAAATCTTCTGCAAAAATGTAAGCTTGTAAGTAATTTACAATTAAATGGAAGCATACAAGTTTTAAGATTGGAGTAAAAATAATCAAAATTATCTGCCTTAGGATAGGAGGCAGAATAGTTGTTTTGTTACTTTTTTAAACAGGCAAATATTCAAACAGCTCAAGGTGATAACTGCGTAGTTCTCTCTCAACGATCCAAGGCCACAGTCTATAAAAGTGAAGTTATCCACGAACGTGTACGCAACATACCGTATGCCGGCCATATCACATATAAAATTCCCGCATATTTCCAACATCTACTCCCCGTCAAGATGAAAATTCGGTGGGCATTTATTGATTTATCTTTTGTTACACTATATAATAATTCGAAGTCCATTTCATTAATTTATAATATAAGAAATTTAATATAATCTTATATATAAAAATCTCGTGTCACGGTGTTTGTGGTCGAATTCCTTTGAAACGGCTCGACCGATTTCTATCAACTTTTTATGTAAATATGGTAGATATGTGAATAGGTCATTTAGTATATTTTTTGTTTGGGAGACGGTTGCCACCTGTTTAATATAAAATATTCAAATATGTGTTAATTTCTTATTCAAAGAGCACAACGTCTGCCGGGGTTTTCTTATATGTATGCATATTAAGGTTTATGATCTTATTACTGAGTTAATCAAATTCACTTTACAAAACTCTAAAATGGAATTTCATTTATACCACAGCTAAAGTACTGAGGATAATTTATTATTTTCAAACATATTACAAATCATTTCAATACTTATCAGTTTTTCTCAAGAACTTTTTCATCACAACATCTTTTCACAATTCAGCACACAACAAAGCATTTTAGCTGCCAAAAATTTGTATATGACACGAGAAATGAGAAAAAAGACTTATCGATAACTAATAACATAATAGGACTGCCGATACATTTTAATAAAGGACTAAAAGTAATAATAGAAAATGTAAAAGCCCTTCACATATAAAATTCAAGTTACATAGGGGTTTGGCGCTCTTTTACTCTCGGAAAAAAATCGTGATTTGGATTTTAAAATCGGCAAGAGCACTGAAAATCTTCAAAATTACAACGAAATCGTCAACCTGGCAACACTGACTGTATGGCGCGAAAGCATGGACGCTGTCAATATCGGATGAGATGACTCTTGGAGAGTTCTAGAGAGAGAGAGAGAGAGAGAGAGAGAGAAATTCACCGACAAATTTTTGGACAGACGATGAACTATCTACTGGCATTGTTCAGGGAAATAAGATTTAGCTTTTTCTCGGTCAAGTTGTACGTATGGAAGAGAAGCCTTAAAAATAATCAACGCAGAACATTTACGTTGAAAAGACTAGGTCGAGAAACAATTGGCATGCTATGTTGGAATTGGCCAAATCCGAAGAGAAAAGAATAAAGAAGAAAATAATTCAAAGGCTAGAGAAAATTGGAATATGTTTCTATCAAAGAGTTTGAAACTACAGGAGAATATGCAGGCAAATTTTTACATGCTCGAAGAGTTAAAATCCAAACAAAAGGAACCTCGGAAGAGATCAGAGTCTTTTAGTAGCTATATGGTAAAATTATTAGTTATGAGAAGAGTCATATCCTACAAGAGCCATATCCTATATACATACATAGATATTATACAATAGTTTCGCCTTTTGATTTGTTCTTGTTAAATTTGAAAATAGTGAACTTCAAGACTGTTAGAACCACTTTTTATCCGCGTAAACAACGTATTACAAAGATATCAAAACTGTTATAATTTTATATGCATACTTTCAGGCTGAGGGCAATTGAATTGCCTGTTTAAGTAATATGTAATGAGACGTCCTACTTCTCATTGTCTTTACCTATTAGACGCGAAAACTATATATTCAATATTACATAATTTAATCTAAAGGATTTTTGGTGAGATAGAAAAACTGTGACTGCAAATAGAAATAGGCTGTAGCCTATTAGAAAGATTTTTAGTCACTTAGGGCAGAAAACTTGGAACACTAAAGTAAAATTATTAAGAAAATATAGCACCTACATGTTATTTGAGCATAGCTTATTTCTAGATAAAATCAAAAACGCCCTGACCAAACTCATCGGCCAAACAGAGGGTTAATATGAAAAGAATAACAAATGTGATTTGCTGAAAGTTATTTATGGCATTTTGTTTAAATCAATATCCGGTTTACAATCTTTTTTTTTTTAATTATATAAATATTGCAAAATAAACTGAATAAAAATATAGAACTGCGAAAACATAAAACTAATCACGAAAAATGGCACCATAGTGTCTTTCTTGTTTTCAAGGTAATTTGAGTGGTTTTATTGCTTGGCAACTTGGTTGCATAACATCCTCGATATGCAAATGCGCACATCTTATTAAATTTAGACGGAAGTATTTGTTCAATGTGACTTAATCATTCTGTTTATCAATGCGTGTTAAAATTCGTATAAATAAAAAAAAATAGCAAAGCTACAAAGCCAACAATTAAATATACATACATACATACAAAAAAATACAAGAGATACGAGAAGAAACATTTGATGATTAAAAATAAATGACCAAACAACGAGAATTTAGCAAATTTCAAATGACATTAAGTTATGTGTGTTAAGGGCGATCGATTTTGTGGTCGAAGAAGGCAGCATACGCATCTAAACAGCCATATTTATTTACATATGAGCCTAAAAATCTAGCATATCTAATTTTACTTAACCTGCTCGTATATGATGGTAGCCTTTAGAATGTTAGATACTCGCTTCCAGCGTGTAATTAATAATCCTAAGGCACAATTTTAATAGGTGCTCCTCTGCACATATACAAACATAGTTACTAAAAAAATTTGATAATCACTGACATAATTTTTATGATATTGAGAGGCCCCAAGATTCAGATTTTGACTTACCCAAAACTAAAAAAAAGTATAACCAGCTTTCTCACAAGTTTACTATCAGATTTAGTCACAAATGGTTGCAATCTTCGAGGTGTCTGAAACCAAAACTGCCCGAAGCTCGGCCGTAAAAGTAGGCGTTCGGTTGTTGTCTACTTGTACATATGAAATTCTTATGAAACGACTTTTATAATATATGTCTCCAGTTATGATAATGCCTAGAGTGTGTAGAGCGTGCTTGCTTCTTTCGGTGGGCCCCGGGTTCCAATGCTGGCCGGGGCAAGTAGCATCAAAAATTATAAGAAATATTTTTCCGCTCCTCGCCAGGGAAACCGCCGAGTTTATTTCTGCCATGAAAAAACTTCTCACAAAAATCATTTTGACGTTCGGAGTCGGCATAAAACTGTAGGACCCTCAATTTGTTTTACAACATCAAGACGCACACCACAAGTTGTAGCAGAAGTTCGGCCAAATATCAAGCTATCTGGTGTAAGCGCTAAATTATTTTTATTATTGAAATTATTGCGGTCAAACTCCTTAAGGGGCAATGATTTTTTACATCGCGCAACGAAAATCGCGTCAGAATCGTTTTAATAATTTCTACCACTGTATTTACTAGTGCTCCTACTAATTTCTACCTTTACTTTTGCTCTTTTCTATCACTATTTCTACTAGTTCTACTATTTATTACTACAACTAATTTTACTAATTTCTACCACTATTTTCAGTAATTTCTTCCACCACTTTACTAATTTCTACCAATATTTTTATTAATGATACTACTAATTTCTACTACTTTTTTTCCTAATTGTACTAATAATTTCTATCACTACTAATTTCTATCATTAATGCTACTGCTAATTACTACCACTATTTCTACTAATTTCTAGCACTATTTTTTTAATGATACTACTAATTTCTACTACTATTTTTACAAATTTCTACAAATATTCTTACTAATTTCTACCACTATTTTTACATATTTATACCACTACTTTTATTAATGCTACTACTAATTTCTACCACTATTTCTATCAATTTCTACCACTATTTTTTACTATTTTTTCACCATTTTTCAATTTCTACCACTATTTTCACTAATTTCTACCACTTTTTTTTTACTAATTTCTACCACTGTTTTTATTAATTTCTACCATTATTTTTACTAATACTTCTACAAATTACTACGACTACTTTCATTAATCTCTACTGTCACTAAGAAGGTTTACTTCTGGCTCGTGCACTTAGGTGCACGCGTGTTTTTTCAAAATTTATTATAATGTAAGTCTCTTTTTTATCCCACCACAATAACTATTGATTGCATTTTTTGATTTTCATTTATATTAGTGAAGTCTTCGCTTTTATTCACAGCAATTACCAACTGATATTAATTCTTGGCTGATTTTAAACTAATTGTCATCTGTCAGATCCGTTTTAAAGATAAAACTGCAGAATAACCTTTGTGACCTTCAAACAGCATTATTAATACAAAAAAAAAAACTTCCTAAATTATTCGAAGCAACTTTTTGAACTATATAACCAGTTATATAATCTGTTGTTAGCGATTTGAATTCGAGCTTCCAATTTGGAACACTGCACTCTGGAAAATGTAAGCCATTTGCTGATCAAAAACGTGAAACTTTTTTGCTTTCAAAGATTGAAATTTTGCGGGGAAGAATTTAAATGCTAATTTAGTGAATCTTGAATGGGAGACTTTAATTCAAGTGCCACTTGTCACCGTCCCGGCCAACAGTAGTGGATTTTGTTTTTGTTGGGAAAATATAATTAGTGCATGATGCATTCCTTTTTACGAACTACCCTTTGATAACAAACAAAAAAAACATTTGGAATTAATGAGACATCAGAAACTGTTCTAATACTTCTAATATACAGAGATTTATTGTGGGTATAAATACTACGCCCACCTCTGTTTAAGAAGACACAGTCGTGGAAAAGTTCAGAGCATTAAGATGAAGTATTTGGTTTTGGTTTTTGCCATTCTCGCTTTGGTATGCATCCTGAAATGCATTTAGTTAAATAGGATTGCTTAAAGGGTGTTTGTATTTATTCGAACTAAAAATTAACTAGTATTTATTTTAGTCACTTGCCGAGGGATATTTCCAACCGAAATCTCCGAAGGATATCAAGGAAATTGAAGACAAATGTCGCAAGGAGTACCCTCTTCCGCTAAAATTATTAGCAAAGTTGTGGACTCTTGATTTTCCAGATATTCCCGAGGTGCATCAACATATGTCTTGTGTCATAACGAAAATGGGTCCCTATATTCCATATAAAGGCTATGAATCGTCTAGCCGCTCAATTCCATGTGAAATCAGATGATTATGATTTATTGGCTCATATTGCAAATTGTATTAAGCACGTGGATGGAAAAACTGAAGGACAAAATGTCCACGATGGGTTCACGTGCGTCATGGACTCGGAGCTCCGCGAACCGGTAAGAGAATTTTGAACGAAAAAAAAGTATCCAAATTTATGCCCTTTTATGTTTAACAGACCTGTAATTTTTTTCGTTGTATTTATATATCAATGCGAAAATCTGTATTCATTCGCAATACGAAATTACCAGATATTTTTCATAGTGCTCAGTTTCTTCCCCGAGAATGTTTTAGGCATTGGTTTGGTTACTTGAGAAAGGGTTGCCACTTGTTTGAAAAGTCAAATTTAATTAAACTATACACAAGTTATATGTGACAAAAAATTGAAATTACAAATGCAACCGGCAATTGATAAATAAACACAGGTCAGACATAGTACGTTCTTCGTGTTTTTCTAGTTTCAAATAAATTTAGTAATTTGTAAACAAAACAATTCCATTATTTGTGGTGCGAGTACTTACATATTTATTTGTTTCCTTTTATTTTTAATTTGTACAGTTTGCAGCCGAACTCGAACCCGAAATTCCTGACGATGTAAAGAAAATCGGAAATGTATGTTAAAGAGCTCGATAACAATTGAAAAAATGAATGAAGCCTTTTGATGATTAATATTTTAAACATATCTTATATAATATACATACATATTCACCCTTAAATGTAATCTGCAATTTCGCTCAATAAAATTATAATATTTGCAACAAAAGCATTGAGTACTACCAACCTGACGTAGATTTGAGATATTTGTGTGGTTTCTTCACTAACTGGATTTTTTTTCAAGTACAACTTTTTTAGCGGCATGAGAGTTAGGAACCATTTAGGCACTAATTGAGGACCACTTCGGGTCAATTTTGGAACTGGTTACTTCGGAACAATTCTAAGGTATTTCGGGTCCATTTAAGGCTAATTTCGAGGCTGTATCGGGACCATTTCATGACTATTTCGGAATGAGTTCGGGATCAGTTCAGAACCAAGACTAGTTTGGGATGACTTCGGGCACAGTTTCCAATAGTGTTTCAGAAAAAGCGAAATGAATTTCAGAAAAGTTCAAATGTATTTCAGAAAAAGCCAAATGAAATTCAGAAAAACACAAAGGTATTTCAGAAAAGGCCAACTAAACTCCAGAACAAGATAAAGGTATTTTAAACAAGGTTAAATAAAATTCAGAAAAACACAAATGTTTTTCAGAAAAGGTCAAATTAAGTTCAGAAATACTCAAATATATTTCAGAAAAGGTCAAATAAGTTTCAGAAAAACTCAAACTACAGAAAAGATACAATTGACACAAACAACTTCAGTGAATAGGTCTTGTAACAACTAAGCTTTTTGGAGATATTGACCTATTAAGATTTTTTATCTTTATTGATTTTTTATCTTGATCATGAAACATATCTTATTTTTAATATTTGGTTCAAAATTTGACTATGTATCATCAATCGAATGTGCGTTTTAAGACAAGAGTTCAAAATACTATCCAAAAAACATCCAATTACTTTGGTAGTTATTTCATAATACATAATACAAATTTCGATTATAGACTCAAATGAAAGTAGTCGAAACAGAAGTAATTTTTCAATTTATTTAAATAATTTGTATTTAAATCGACTATAATAAAAACATTTTAATGCGCATTCCATGCTATTCCTTATATACATACCTATAAATATTTTGGTAAAAGACTAAAACCAATGCCAGCCTTGAAGCTCAATTGTGCCCTGATCCCGCTAGTAAAGTCATCTGCTGATATTTCCATCTTTTCTAACGGAAGTATTCCTGAATAAAAAAAGAGAAAGTTTAGCTATTGTCTATGTAATATGAACTTCAGATTGCAATATCTGAAGGCAAACCTATCTGAAAAAACACAAGAACCTTAGAAGAAATGTCCCTTATTTTAATGTATTTTTTTCTATAAATTGTGATATTTTCTCACGATTGAGTAAATGGTTATTTCAAATGAATATGTAGGTTTAAAAATGTAAGCGGTTTTTCCAAAATAGTAAATATTTTTTAACTATCCATTTTGCTTTCTTTTATCCAGATAATTTTTTGTGTGTTTTTGAGTGGCTTTCTAAACCCTAAACTTTATGAAAAGTTTAATTTATTTGAGCAATTATTTTATTTAAATTACGTATTTTTTTTATTTTCTCATTTGATAGCGAATCCTCAAACGGCCATAACTTCAGAAGCTTTTGAGACTCCATCACGAAAATTATCTTATTTAGCATCTTTTTAATGATTTTGATTTAATCGAAAATATTTTCGGAATAGGGAACGTAATTTTAAAAATTTTTAAAGTAGAACATTTTAAAGAAATATTTTGTGGTAAACACTATGAAAATTTTTAATTTTTACAAAGCAAGGCGGAGCAGAAAGTTGTATAGGTTTTATGTACCTTGTGTAAGAGGCTTTTCTGATTTTTGCCACCGCCATAACTTCTGTGGAAGAAAGCTATTTAATAGCTTACACACAATATCGGCGAACAGCGAATTTTTCGTTGCGAATTCCGCCCGACAAACATTCGCAGCACTATGACGCATTTTTGACTTTTTTCTTTGCAAACGACATAACTTTTGAAATAATGAAGGTACTTTTAGAATTCAAATTGCCTCCGAAAGTGAAATCATTATTTTTCTTTGAAGGTAGATCGAGCACTCGTCGTTGGGGTTGGTTGGCCTCCATCTAATTCAATGGGTTGACGTACTAAAGTTTTCTTACTTCTTTACAAACTTTATAGAACAGGGATTGTCGGCTTGCCGTTTGCTTTTTTTTGTGATATAAATTAAACTTATTTTTCCCCAGTTCTCCGTCTTTTTCTATCTTTACATTCGTTTTAGCCTCTGGAACTTTAGTTTGGAATTTTGTAGAGACATTATTACAATACATTGGAGAATAAATTGCGAATTATATTAAAAATATTATTCACTGCTAATTAAAGCAATGCAGAATATTTTACTTTTTAAAGCCCAAAAACGACTTTTGTTGAACACTCATCCAACGCTTCCCTACTTGTTACACATTTTGCAAAGAAAATGGGCGAAACATCGCATTGAAGTTTCCTATAGGTAAACTATGCAGTTCGTTACCAAATATATTTGGTTTATTAACAAATTCCAACAACAAAAAGCGAACCGACCGACCGTATTATATTCGCGTCACGTACAAGTTTCAAGTGAAGGTGTTGATGATTTTCCACCATATAACGAATGGTCATCATTTTTTTGTATGGATAAAAATGTCCGACACCGTCGGCAATAAAAAAAACTGATCAAAAATCAACGCGAAATTTTTGGTCACTTAAAAATTGGACTGCATTATATTGGAATTGAATTGGCTACAAAACTGCGTACATTAACATTTATAAAAAATCCGTATTAAAAGGCTGAAACGTTTAATGAACATTTTTTAATTCTTCGGATTTTTATACATTTTCTAAAAAGTTTGAAGCATTTGGTTATATGGTTTATGTTATAAAATCGGCTATACTTTGATAAAAGTTATTGAAAATAAATTAATAAACATAAGTGGCAAACTGTATTATATTGAATTTTGTTTGGATATGATATGACCACAACCTTGTATCTAAGTAAATATACATATTATATACAACTTTTACAAGGAAAGCCCAAAAATATGCTGTAAAAAGCGAATGCTTACAACAACCTGGCTTTGTTTTAATTAACACAAAGCTTAGCTTAAATTATATACGCTATTCTTATTTATATACTTATTTATATTTTTATATGTGGATTAGAACTGCCAATGTATTTGTATTAAAATAATCACTCTAAACGAAAGTGCTAATTGCGATTTCTGCAGTTGAGGTTACACTTCTACCAAATGCACTTAAAATACGAGGAGTATCAATCGATTTGAAGTGCGCACGAACAGTATAGTATCTATGTATGTATGAATATATCCGTACTTACTATGTAGTAAAAATCGGAGACAGTCATGCAAAGCTACAGATTTCGTGACTGTCCCCTAACTGTTTCTATACGGATGCAGGGCGGGACAGTTTGCATTCACAGCGCCTCGGTATATGCCGTTAATTTCGAATATGGTACATTTGCACATCAATAAACTTTCAATAATTTTTGTATTATTTCAATTAAACATAATTCTTAAATCGATCCTTCAATGAATGATACTTTTTATAAAACAAAGTTCCATATTTAAATTCTGTTTAAAACTTTGAATGAATCATTTCAATCGACGCTGTTGTAGCAGTTGACAGCTCTGAACTTTAAAAGCTACAATTTTTAAAGTAAAATATTTTAATTGTTTAATTAGTTATTAGATATTTTCAGATAGATAACAACCCTGAAAACTTACCTTTCTTAATTTATTTGGATAATAATAACTTCGTAGTCTTTAAAAAATCACGTATCTTTTATCGATTGAGTTAACTGTTTCATATTAGTTGTCGTTTAGTTTTCGACTAGAAATCGACAATAGCTGATCTGGCGATAGCGAATATCGTTAAAAAATAGCGACTGAATAGTAAAATTGTTAAAATATTCATTAAGATGGGTTAACCAAGAGATTATCTGTAAAACTAGCAATACTGAGCTAACAATTTTCGCCCTAACCTAGAAGTATTTATTTTTGAACTATTTGAACAGCCTCAAAAAATTTCACCAAAAACTGTGGTGAAACTCAGTAGAGCCAGTCAGCTGATGGTATTGTTCCAGGTAGAGATGCATAATTCCACTCAATGAAAATTTATTAATCAATTGCATACAAAATATCTTTTTTATTTGTTGTCAACATTATTGGTTTTTAAAAATTAAAGCAATATGGTTCTCGTAAAATTAACATTGAAATTTATCAACAATCGATGAATGCAGCTACTGATCCATATACACATTCTATGAAAATGGCAGAACAAGATAAATATGAATGTAAATGTAAACAAATAGATTTTTTTTTATTATTCGTATTAAAAATAAAGAGTTATTTTTGACTTATTTAAGAAAAATATAGCGAACGGCCAAGGGACATATCAAGAATGATAGAACACAAGATTGCGCCCTCCGCGCTGAGAGCAACTAATAGAGGCGTAATAATAGCTAGCAAAAGAGTGAGCAAAGGATAAATTCTGAAAAAAAGGAGAAGCGCAAAAGAAGAGGGTAAACTGCACAATGACTGACCAAATTTCTTAGCGTTGTTTGGGTAAAATGCTTTTATTTCGTCAGCGAATGGGTGGATGCTGTCTAATCGACAAAGAGACCGCTAGCGGTCCGTGGGTAGTGCTCTCTTGTATTCTATCATTCTTGGAGACAGATTGAGTGTTACTTAAATTTCACGTTTGTTCAATACTTACCTCAATTTCTTTGTTTTGAGACTGGAAACTTGAGACGGCTTACTGAATACCGAATAGTCTCAAAATCAATCTCACCTCCGAAAAGTATTAATTAGTGCCGAGAGATTGCTTATTAAATACCGGCATAAGAAAGTGTTCTAAAGTTTTGCAGAGAGGCGCCATCTTCACTTCGTAGGACATCACCATGTCAAAATTGGGATAGATCGGGAACCAGTGGCGTCTCTTAACGAGCTAGTTCTGCGCTAGTTTTGAAGTAGCGCGATTTATTACATGGGTATGCATGCATTAAATAATTTAGACAAAATACAATATTTAATTGCATTGTTTTTCTTGTGTTCTTGTGCGCCTATGTTAATTTGCACTTGTATTAATTACCAACCGTGCCGACACACAAGAAACGCGTGAATAATAGCCAAATGGGCCGCAAAACAAAAACAAATATAAAATGTTCAACCAAAAAAAAACATTTCGACACTTTTTTGCAACTTAAGTATTTATGAATTAAGGTGTAAAGAGTGAATTTAAAAATTTACATTTTTTATTCGATGTTTTTGCTTGTCCGTACAATTTGCTTCCGATTGTTTTTGGTCAAGATCATGGCTAAATTGTTTTATATGACGGCTTACACGCTTATTAATGGTAGTTAAACTTTATTTTGTGAATATGTATGTGTGTATGTATATATTTTCAGCTGATCGGCCGCAGTTCATTCATTCAGTTAATGGGAGGCTTGACTTCTTTGGCTGTTCAATTTATAGCTATCCCATTTGGTTGGTACCGTTGATGGATTACAAACATACATACATACATGTAGTATATTTTAGAATTTTGCTAGTGGCACAAGCGCTTGCTGTTTGGCAGCCAGCGGAATTACTTAGATAGTGGCTTAGCTTTTTTTTGCGTTGCGCCTGCGTACTTTATGCATCATATGCGGAAATATGTTCTTGTTGAATGTTGTGTATTCTTTCATTTTTCGATTTCTGCTTGTAAATTGCGCATTCACTTTGGTGGCGCATAGCAATCTTAAGAGTAATAAGGAAATCCCATGCATGACAAAAATGGCACAACTAAAATTATTTTGATTCTACATACATACAAGTGAACTTACATATTTCTATCTTCATTCTTGTGGTTTCCAACAAGAACTTTGACAGCAAGATTCCTGCGATTAATTGTTCAGATTTGGCAAACAATTTGGCGAATCTGCAAATGGGGCTCAAATACAATAAACAATTAAGTTATATTTCTTCCTTGTTAGCCAGTGTGTGTATAATTGTAATTTATGCAGTCATTGTTTAATGGAATTACTTCTCCAATGATTCTGTCTTCTTGTTCGCTTTCTTAACTTTTTATCTGAATCTTCATTTTTAATGGTTAGAGAATTTTTTCTATGCTTAATTAATTGTATTTGATTGCGGGTAAAGCACCGCCATTGAAAACTAAAAATTCATAGTTACATACAAGCCTCAACTTTTCAAAATATAATATTTGTATTATGTGTAAACTGGTCGAGAGGATTTTATCTTTTACCGGACTAAGAGGTTGCTTAAGAAATAAAAAACTATGTGACTTTTTTACACGAACGTATATTTGTGAATTAATAAAGAATATATAACAGAAAGCAAAATTTTTAAATCTAATTACAATTATGGCAAATATTATATGTTGCTTTATAATACAGTACCTAACAAATAATTATTTATTTATTTATTTATTCTTTAAGTCTATGAAATATAAGCTTCTTACAGACTAATGGAGCATTATGTTCCGTACATATGTACTTACATATTTATTTCATTATTCAGTCTAATAGATAATACTACTGATTATGCTTAATACAAAAAATTTAGATGTATTACAAATAGTTCATACTTAAATTTAGAGAGCTGAATTCAAAAGATTAAAAACAAAAACGTCCTTGTGCGTGCAAAATCAAGGGCAACTGTTTGACAAATGACGTTGAATTCCCGAAGGGCGCAAAAGACAAACACAATATAGACCTACGACTATCTAGAGACTTAAGATCAACAAAATTTAAAGAACAGCGAATTTGAGAAAGATTTTTTGAACACGTTCGATCCTATTAGTAGCAAGTTGATTGCACGGTCTCAAAATAAAAACAGCATATTCATGATGTGACCGAACGAATGAAGTAATAAGTAGCTTGAAGGTATAGGGATCAGAAAATTTAGAGGCATTACGTCTAACAAAGCCCAGTACAGAGTTCGCCTTTGACGTAACATACTTAGTTAAAATGCTATTTAAAAGAGAACCTTTCATCAAAGACTACGCCAAGATCCTTCATTTCACTAACACGTTTTAGGACAGAATCCGATATATTGTAACAAGTAGTTAAAATGTTAAAGATCTTGGAGTAGGTCATCTGTTAGCATGTACTTAGATTCAAGGTGAGACTTGACTTCAGGCACCACAAATTTAGCCTATCAATATCACTTTGAAGGTTAACTGCATCCTCCGAATTTTTTATAGCAGATAATATCTTTAACTCATCCGCATAAAGCAGAAATTTAGCAAAGAAAAATTAACTACTAATGTCATTGATAAAGATAATAAAAAGAAGTGGGCACTTCAGAAGAGGCTACAAAAGGATTGGAAGTCACCAAAGCCATTAATTGTGACAACACAATGCCTATTGCATAAATATGAATTTAACCAACATAAAAAACTGAGTTGAAGCCAAGACAGGATAGTTTTTCAAATAAGATTTTATGTGATACCTTATCAAAGGCTTTTGAGAAGTCAGAGTAAATACAGTCAACCTGAAAACCAGACGAAAAAGACTCGAATCAATATTCACTGAAAACAGAAAGATTAGTTACTGTAGACCTACCAGGAACAAAACCATGCAGGTTCGGACAAATTAAAGATTTAACCGCAAAACTCAACTTAGTATTGACAATATATTCAAAGATTTTTGAGATGGTCGAGAGCTTAGAGATTGGTCTATAGTTACGAACATCATTCTTATTACCACTTTTGAAAACTGGCATTATGGAAGTAAGCTTCCAGTCATCAATGAAAGTCCCAGAAGGCAAAGATTTATTAAAAATTAATTTTAATGGAAAAACTAAAGCCGGACAGTTTTTTTTATTAAAATAGCAGATAGTACATCAACATCCGTCTGTGAAGAAGATTTGAGTTTATTATCGCAGGTATTATTCTAACATAAAGGGTAATGCAAAAGTTATCCGTCATTTCATTTAAGAAATTTATTAGGTAAAAATAATTGCAATTTGTGTGAAATAACCAGGAAAAGCTATATAGTACACTTGCTTCTCGATTTCAGGTCGTTTGGCAGCGCGTTTTTCTGGTAAGCGCACCAGATTTAATCATCTTCTTTATTTGGGGAGTGTGAAGCCCTTGGATATGAATTTGCCTAAATAGTACCCAAATGATCTAGCACTAGTTCTAAGATGGCCCTCAACTTGGCCAGAAAGGGCATTGAAATAGTTCCATATTTAAATTATTATCAAAACTCTTTTAAAGTTTTGATGAAAATTTAATGGCTTTTTTACAACTTAACCACAAATAAATTAATGGTGTGCGTGTCTGATGCTATCCGTATAATTCAGAGCCTACCTATCAATTTTAAATTAACCTTTTTCTTGACAAATTTGCACTTAATTTAATTTGATATTAGTTCTGAGATAGTCGTCCGCCGCCGTAGCCGAGTGTGTACCGTGAGCGCACTTCATTCGGTGGGTTTCGGGTTCAAATCCTGGCCGGAGGAAGTAATCTCAAAAATAATAGAAAAAGTTTTTTCTAATAGCGGTCGCCCCTCGGCAGGCATAGACAAATCTCCGAGCGAATTTCTGCCATGAAAAAAAAACTTCTCACGAAAAAATCTTCGCCGTTCGGAGTCGGCGTAAAACTGTAGGTCCCTCAATTTGTGTTACAACATCAAGACGCATACCACAAATTGTAGGAAAAGTTTGGCCAAAATCGCTTAAGCGGTTATAGCGTGAATTAAGTAAGTAAGTAAGATGTTAAAGTTGACCAAAATCTGATAACCTTTGGCACTAATAGTAGAGAAGTTGGAAAGAAGATTTTCTCCTTTGGTATTAATTCAAAAACTTGTACAAAAGATCCATGCTCTAAAATCTAATTGTTACAAACTGAATTATTGAATGGAAATTACACTATATAACTAAATTAAGAGCGTGGTTTCCGACCCATACTCTATTATGGGACGCTGGTTTGGTGGCTTCAGCCCAATGGATGTCTTGAACATTGTATCGATTGATTACCGATAGATATCTTTATCGAAAACTCAGGTGCTAAAGGCGCTATCAGATTGCGTGCTTTGGGGTCAATAAATCACATATTGCTGGACAGATTTGGATAAGCTTTGGTACAAATATAGACTGTAATATGAGTTGACATAGGAGTTGCACTCTGTTTAAAATGTCAAATTCAATTAAACCAATGAGTGAAATTAAATATCACAATACGGCTATCAAAAGAAAGAGGATCAATAAAGCGCCATTCCCAAAAAATTTCGAGAGAAAACAAATGAAATAAAATTGCCCAATATGAGTGTCAAACTAAGAGGTTTCAGAAAGTTTAATTTTGAAATAATTTTGAAGAGGGTTGCCAGCTATTTAAAAATTAATTAAAATTATATATAATATAGGGTCTTGCAATAGGGACGCACAAAAGTAGACCGATAGTGACAGCAAACGGCGCCATATTTTTTTCCGCTCTTTTGACATTTCTCTTCAGTAAGGTTTGCCATTTCATCCTGGAAAGACATACGATCCAACAACGAGTCGAAATTATTAAAATTTACTACCGAAATTCGAAGTCAATGGCCTCAACTTTAAGAGCGCTACGTCCAATACGCGATGAGGCTCATTTCTGGCTAAATGGCTTCGTCAATAAGCAAAATATGCGTTATTGGACAGGCAGCAATACACACGTACTCCATGAGTCAACATTGCATCCCGAAAAAATTACGATTTGGTGCGGTTTATGGACCGGCGGCGTCATTGGGCCGTACTTCTTCCGTGATGATCAAGACCGGCACGTTACTGTGAATGGGAATCGCTACCGCTCAATGAAAACCGAATGTTTTTTGTAGCGTTCCTATTGAAAAACCCTAGGTTCTGGGTCTCAATCGATGAAGCTTTAAGAAAGTTTTAAATACTTTTATTAGTTAATTAATTAATTTTATTAAATTTCTAAGCTTACTGAAATATAACAATATTGGTATACTAACTTTGGTGCGATGTTTGTAAGTATAAGAAGAAGAAGAGATAGACCCATACCCCTTTATATGAAAATGATCAGGGTCACGAGCTGATACGATTTAGCCATGCCCGTCTATATATTTGACCGCATACTAGTCGCTCAGATTTTGAGACATCTGACTGAAACTTGGTAGGAAAATGTATTTCTATAATTCGTAATCATTTCGTCATCATTATATATCTGCTGTACAACTGATTGTTCAATGAATCATTAAGAACGGACCACTATAACTTATACCTCCCATAAAACTGATTTGTCAGATATGAGGTTTTACTTTAAAGCTTCCTTTATTTAGACAGTTATTTATAAATCATACAAGGTCTACAGTAAGTCATCAAGAAAAGGGTTTAGCTGAAGACTTTATCATTTATAGCATTCGTTTATAAATATTTAAATTTGTTTTTATATCAATAATTTAATGAGTTCAATACCATTTATTTATTAGGAAGTATGGCTATTTCGGAGACAACCATAGCTCGCCATCAGACTTCTTCTGTTGATCGAACTCATTCGTTTGCAAAATTAAGAAGATGAAAAACCAGCAAAATTTTGCACGGCTTACTTAGTACAATTGGTTAAGGTGTTGCCTTAAGGAATACTGATACGAGTTGGTCGTGGAGGACGTGGGTTCGATTGCCAGAAGAAGTCTGATAAGAGGATGTGGTCATCCACAAAATGGTTGTAACTTCTACCATTGTTTTTTTTTTCAATACATATCTTCCTAATAAATAAATGGCTTTGAGCTCATACAAATTATCGTTGTTATATGTAAATAAATAGGCCTAAAAACTAATACACGTATAAAAAGTTTTTTTTTTAATAAAAATAAAATTTATTCTCTCATCTTTTGTTTTGTTTTGTATGTTGGCGCTTAACGTAAAAATTTGTGGTACAACATCAAGACGCACACCGCAAATTGTAGTAGAAGTTCGGCCAAACAGCGAGCTAAGTGATGTAAGTGCCAAATTACTATTATTATTAATATTGGTATAAGCCGAAATGGTAATCTAAAACAATTTTTTTTTTAACTATAGGTGCTTTGTTATTTGCCACACATTCAAATACCTATACCCTTGACAATGGAATACCACAAGGTTCGCCATTGTCAGTCATACTATTTCAAATTGGCACTGAAAAAATTAATAAAGTAATTTTGGGGTGCCCCTGCTCTAGCCATTGTATTTATGCAGATGACTTATATCTGCTAGCTTAAATTAAGAGCGAAGAAGAATTCAAAACCAGAGTAATCGCACTATTCCAAGAAATCTTGGAATGGTGTCATTACTCCGGATCAAGGATATCGTTTCCAAAAACAAAAATGTTACATATATGCAAAAAACTAGCTGTATATTAAGCGATGTCGTTATATCTAATAAGCAAATAGAAAATGTATACTCCCTTAAGATACTAGGCTGAAGTTTTAATAATAAATATACGTGGTCTTCGCATATAGATGCTTTAAAAATGTCACTTTTCAATCGACTAAATTTAATTAAATGTTTATCATCATACCACAGTAATGCACATCCCAATAATGTTATTAACATCACAAAGGCGTTGTTATTGTCGAAAATCGATTATGGGCTAACTATTTATGGTAATACTTCGAAAACGCAAATTAATAAATTGAAGGGCGTTTACAATGCCGCAGCAAGATACAGCATTGGAGCTTTTCGCACAACACCTGTAAAAAATTTATATACAGAGACGGGCTTTCCACATATATTCGATAGATACAATGAAATCACATCTAAGCAAATCACAAAACTTATTCTGTACAATGAGAAGCAGTTGGTCACACATATACAGCGAATCGCCACAAGAAAGAGAGATATACGGTTCCCCTCGGCTATCTGTCGTATCATGAAGAAATCGCAGAAGATTGGCATTGACAAAAGGCCACACAAATTTTATTTACCGCTTAAACCACCTTGAAAATTTAACACAAACTGTATAATTACTGACCTTTTAGGGTTCCAAAAACAAACAACGAGCCCGCATATCTTTATCGCAGCATTTAATGAAATATTCATAATCATTAGATCTTTACAGCAGAAGCCGAAGCATTCACGGGAATGAATTAGCAGATGAGGCAGCCAAATTTGCGACTACTGCACCCATAATCACTCGAAAGGCTATTAATAAAAAAGACATCATAAGATCGCTAAAAAAAACACTATTCTGAAATAAACGAGAACTTTGGAACAATTACAACGATGGATACAAAGATATAAACAAAGATGAAGTTGCCATAAGATATCCAGACAATTTTTCAAGAAGCAATCTGAACAAATACATAGTATATACGCTTAAGGCTTGGTCATACGCGACTAACGCACAAACACCTCATGGAGAAGATGCCACCGCCAACATCTCACCTTTGTTTAACCAATACACTTACTTTTGACCACCTAGTTTACAACTGTAGTTTTGTTAATAATATGCAATTGGTACTATTTAATGAAATCGGTTTGCCTAAACTGTTAAAAAATGTTAGCTCAGAAAATATCGCCGACACTATATCACTTCTAAAGAAATGTAACATATATTACTTATTTTAAAGAATCATGAATCACTACTATTAGGCCGAAGACCACAGTTGTTAGTTGCCTAGTTTTAAAATTTATTTATATAATTGATTATGTAAGTATATTTATTAAATAAATAAATAAATAAATATTTGCCAACCACATAATAGCGTACGTATAAAACAGCAGGTCACAATAGCCGGGTTGTTACATTGCTTAGTACAGAGCACTCTCGAGCGAGCAAATAAGTGACGTATAAAAATCCCCTTACTGTTTCATTTATATAAAAATATAAATCTTTATTATATTTAGAGTATAGTTATCAAACCCTATTTCTGAATGAGATGTTTTTAATTCTCTGCTTTATAAAAACCAAAGTTTTACATGGAATTAACTCTCCTCATTGATTCTTCAAATTACCCAAAGTCTTCTCATATTTATTTGACATCCTACACATTTACATATGTGCAATTTATATGTATAAACTGAAAGTTGAAGATTGTTTTATTTTTCTGCGTCGAGATTGCCTGCCAAACAGAATAAATGTGATTTACAATAAAACGGAAAATTCTTGGTTTGGTGGGCTTTAAATTTTTAAGTATTTTTATAAAACCGAATATATATATAAATTTGCGAACCACCTCGTCTTTGGCGCTAAAAACAGCGATCTATTCGACATATAAAAAATGGTTAATACGGTGCGCAATAGTAAAAAATTGTGTGGCGGTCCAAATCTCAGTCTTCCGTTATTTCAAAAATACAAACAACTCCATTTTCTTGTTAAAGTACAAATATATATATTTTGTTTTTAGTTATAAGTTTCTTAAGTTTTATGTATCACAACATAAAAATAAACACATTTTTATTATATGTACATAAATATTTACAGTGCTACAAGTGTTTATAATATAATTTTTAAATGCACAAAATTTTATAGTTTTCACTTTGACTTAACTAAAAATTGAAATTATTTACTATTGACTCCGTTGACAGTTAAGAAAACCCATTATGAGTTTTCTTAAGCGCCATCATTCACACACTTACAAAACATGTGTACATACATTACATATATATGTATGTATATACATATTTTCTATGACTCCTCATTTCGTTAGCTTCACTTGTTTATTCCATCGACTTAGAAGTAAATAGTTAAAATAAACTTAACTTTTTTTGTATTCATTATTTTTGACTCTAAGAAATATATGTTAGGCTTTGAAACTAATGTTGTTTTACATTTAAAAAACAAACAAATATAACGACAAAGCTTTCCCATATCTATAATAAACTAAGCAAACATAACATAACATATAATAACTAAATACCCCAAGGCTAATGTGAATTGATAAATACACATATCGCATACATTCTTCAAAAGTGATATTATATATTGTAGTATACTAAAAATCTAAGAAAAAATCAGAGTTCAAATATTTCTTTTACCACAAAAGCCAAAGCAATATTTTGTTTGTGTTTGCTGTCTAAAAAAAAAAAAAATGTACAAATATATATCCCTGCGTTTTTTAGTGTACTGGATTTTAATTGTTTCGCGTTATTTGACTTAATTTTTGAAGAACGTTTACGATATGTATAAAACTCACATAGCTATTATAAAACCGGCAAGTGTAGCATAGAAGAAAGAGTAACTGAATTTCACTTAAAACTAATACCATTAAAGCTACTGAGATAGATTTGTGGCCGACAACTTGGCAGGAGCAGCGTGCAGCAACAACAACAACACACACACACACTCAATGACCAGATACCTATATATGTATGTATGTATGTATGGGTGAGTGAAGTTGCACTTGTAAGAATCCCTGTTGACAGTTCTAGGAGTTGTACCAATCACTGCTCCCTAAATTCTTTAAACAACTTCCGCTTACAGACTTTTTTTCGTTTTCAAATCGCACGTCGCCTCCACTGGCAAAGCATTCAAATTTTTGGTAGTAATGTCATTGTTGTTGTCGTTAACAGCAGCAGCACATTTGGCAGCATTTGCAGCAGCTGCTTGTATCTGTTTCTTTTTGTATGACTTCTGATAGAAGTCATTGAACAGATAGTAGAAGAATATCGCATTGGGTAGGGTGAAGCAAACGCTCCATCTGGGATAGCCACAATCGGTGTAGAGTAGTTGAGTTTGATGTATGAAGACCATGCAGAATTGAATCTGTAAACGAAATGAGTGTGATTTAAGATTTATATTTTAATTGCTGCTATAAAAATATTAAAAACGTACATACATACAGAGACGCAAATAATTTACCACATGGTGTTTTTTTTTAAATAAAATTCGCCATGTTTTTTTGCGTGGTGAATTTTAAAAATATTCGTCATATTTTTATGACAAATTTTTTCGTAAATTTTTTGTACAAAAATTTCGTTGTTATATAACAAAAATCATATAAATCGAAATTTCGAACTTTTTAAAAAAATGTCTAAACAAATTTTTGTTTGAGTTGTCAAATATCTTTAGATATTTTCGTTAATCTTTTTTAAAAAAAATTCGTTCGTTATATAACTAAAATCATATAAATCAAAATTGCGAACTTTAAAAAAAATTTTAAATCTTTGTTTGAATTTTCAAATAACTTTGGGGTATGTAATTTCAGCTTAATAATGTTCAAATCTGAAGTGGCTAGAAATTCTCGTTTTTTAGATATTTTTTTTTTAAATTTTGGTCGCACATTTTTGCGTTGGTTTTTAATAAATGTTTGAACTGGCGGTCATGCACAATAAACCGTACGTGTTTGTAGGAAAAAGTTTCCGATTCCAAAATTTAAAAAAAAAATTGAAAAATTTTTTTTGTTTCTTCAGACTTACACACTTGTAAGTATACTAAAATTTAATGAGCTGTAAACTGCATACCCAAATGTTTTCAAAAAATTCTGCATAAAAAGTTTTAAAATATAATGAAAATTTCTAGAAATAAAAAAAATTTTAATATTAATTTTGTATGCTTTTTTCATGTAATGGATGATATTTTTATAAAAAATTAACTAGAAAAATTTAAAGATGAGAAAGTTTTAAAGGTTGAAGAAAATCTGTTGAAATTTGATAAATTTTGTACAAAGTTTGAAATTTTAATTTTATGCGCTTTTTTAGATAACACATTATGTTTTTATGTAATATTACCAAAAAAAAGTTATCAAGGAAAAGATGGCGAATATTTTTAAAATTCATCATGCAGTAAATTTTTGAGTCACTGCATTTATGTATGTACATGTACATTGTAGTCTTTTAATAAGATTTAAAAGCGGATAATGCAATTTACATGCCATATTGATTGTTTTACTATAATAATTATTGTTATAGTTTAAACTGACAATCATCAAGTTACAAGCATATCTAAATTACAACCATGCCACATAAATTGATATAATAATACCGGTTAAGTGCGTCAATGTCAAATAGCTGCTCTATTGAAAAAAAACCACTCGCATTACTTACCATTTGCAGATTTGTGATATGCGATTTCCACCACAAATATTTTTGCATTTTCGGTCCGAAAGCCGACAATAAATAGTAGGTATACATAACGATATGCACAAATGAATTGATCCAACCAATGAAGGTACCATGCCCACCGGGATAGTATTTGGTAGTGCCCCATGAGATTAACGGCATCACCGAGTGATGATAGACGTGCAGGAATGTAACTTGACGTTCATTTTTGCGTAGCACAAAGAAAACTGTATCCAATAATTCGCTAATTTTGGCCAAATAGTAGACGTAAACACCTCGCGCTTCCTACACATAGAATTTAGAAGAAATTAACAAATGGAATTATGAGGGCAGGCTCATATGGGAAGGAAATAGTTTTCGTGTGATTGAATAAAAAATTTGCTTACCCTGAAACCTTCTGGAGTAAACGAACGATTGACAGGTTGGCAGCGCCAATTATAATAACTCCATGCCACGCAGCCCTAGATGAGAGTGGGAGAAAAAAAATTACATTAAAAAAATACTACGAAAATGAAGAAAGAAAGGTTTGTTAGGCAACAACATAAGGACTCCTTTCAAAATTAGTTTGCTAAAAAAGTTTATTTACAATCAGAGACTATTATAAGAGAAAATTATTATTATGGTAAGATTCAAATTTTTCGAGTAATCTACAATATAATTATTACTCAAAGACTAATATACAAATCTTTTCATAATAGTTATCAGCGAGATAAATATTTTTAAGTCTTCAAATACTTTTATTTTGAGATTTATATAATAAAAGTATTCTCATAATAATTATGAGTAAGAAAAAAGTTTTTAAGTCTTGAAAGACGGGAATTTTTAAGACAATTTCGGGATTACTTCGTGACTCATTTGGGGATATTTCCAAACAACTTCGGGATCAGTTTCTGGACTAGTTTGGTACTGTTTTGTGTCTTACAAAACTTAAAAAAGTTCTCATATTCATAATTATTATGCCAAAACTTTTATAATATAAGTCTCAAAATAATAGTTATTGTTGATTTTAAAATATATTCTCATTCATAATTATTATGAAAAGCCTATTATAATAACATAAGTTTCAAAATGATAAATATCGATAATTTAAAAAATTTGCCTGACTTATAATTAGTACTAATAGATGTGTATAATTCCTATAAATTTTTTAAACTCAACGATCGAAAAACTTTGAGTTTTCAGTGATAAGGCTTAAAAAACATACTTTGGGCTTTATCATATTTTTCCATTATATAACTATTTTTGAAATTTCGTTGAATAATTTATTTTTTTTCCATCCTTAAAGTGGCGTAAAATGCATTGAAACACTTAAAATCTTAACTTACTACAAACTTGCTTGGTGGTTTTATATAACAAGAAATTCGAATACGAGAACAGCTATCTTCCGCTTTTCCGAAATTTGTTTATTGAAATATTAGAAAATTAAATTACTAAGGCATGTGTAACTAAATACCCTTGCAATCTCATCTACTGCAATGGCTTTGATAGTAAAAGTCCATTAATTTGTCTTCTATCTTTTTTCACCCGATACATTTCCCTCATCTGATAAAAACTGGTTTTTTATTCATACTGAGGAATTAAAATCAGAGTTTTTCGATCCACCCAACTTTCAATGCTACAATCTGCTTCAACACCAATTAATAAAAAACAATATTTGGCTAAAACTGTCATCAATTTACTAAATAAAGCTGCAGAATAAGTAATAGAGAAACAAATAAGCTAACTTTTATTTCTTGACTTAAAGTTCTATATTGATAATTTTTCGGACCCCAACCTTAAAAAGATCGCTCTTCTTATGATTTTCGCATAAGCAAAGCACATTTTTTTTTCGAATCGATGCCCTATCGAATTCTAATCACTTGCTTTTAGAGCCATCTTATTTTTATTTTGCTGTGGGTTGTAAATAGTAACTTTGGAATTTTTTTAATAGCTACGAGTAGAATACACCTGCAAAGTTTCAGATAAATCTTTGATGCCATACCAATCTATGGTGAAAATAATACAAAGAATACATAGCGCAGATTGCGGTACCGCTAATTTTGACAGAACTTCAACGTCACAACAGATTTTGTTGACAAAAGCCGTGCATGTATGTACATATACTCGCAATCATGTGTATTCTTTCCAACATGTTCAATAATTTTATTGTGTATTCTTTCTAAAATGTATACCAAAGTGTTTTCTCTAATTTCTCTCTATCGGTCAATCTGGTATGACGTCACAGCCAAGCTACTTTCTGAATTTCTTGATACTAATCAATCACACAAATGAATAAAGTTTTCTGCTTTTAAATTTTTAAACTCATTGAAATAAATGTGGGCAAAAACTGAAGAATGTTAGGAATTATATAATAATGAGGAAAGTTCTATGTTTTGAAAAATTTAAACTAATTAAAATAATTTCAGCCAAAAACTGAAGATTACTGGGAAGCTATATAATTATATGTATGGGGTAGTTGATGGAATGGAAGAATAAAGGGAATAGTTTTAGGGATAATTTTAGTTTTTCTACATCGAATTCTAGTTGCAATTTAAAACACTTCATTTTCTACTTGAATCAATATTGCTTGATGAATTTATGTGAAATATTGCAGGTTTATTCAAAACATACATTGAGGCTCTATCCACACCCGATTGGAATAAATTAATCAACCTATCATATTATCAATGCGCACGATAATTATTACTCTTAGTTAGTCAGTGTTATGTCGATAAAAGTTTGTAATATTTTTACTTAGTAATATGAAAAAATTCCTTGTCCCTGTTAATTGATAACTTATCAACTAGAATTGGATATTTTCAGGCATTTCTCCCTCTCAAAAGGTGTTCAATAGAAAAATCCGACATCTTAGATACTTAATTTCATATAAGAAAATTAATTTTAATTATTAAGTACATCACCTTTAATTTACAGACACCGGATAAATATGAATGTAGCTAAGTTAGTCAGAACTTCTTTGAGGCAAATTCGTACTATTGGATTTTTCAATTTACCAGCAACTGTACTTTTATTTTACCTAAAAATATCACATAATTATACAGAAGACAAATAGTATGTCTTAAATACATTGAAATGGTTCCTTTAAATATTTTTACATGAAAATATTTCATACAAATAGAGATGTTGAAATTTCCGATTTCCTTTGATCTATGTTTCCTTTTCTACTCAAAACTCAGAGTATATAATTGAAAACAAATAGAAGCGTGGCGAAATAAGTTATGGAATGAAAGAACAGTTGGTACATATGTTGAAAAGTCAGTACTGTACTGAAGTAAACTCTATGATTGTCGATTGTCACAAATGATTGCAAGTAATCGTCATAAAGAGGAAGAAAATACGTTTCGTATAAAATTTGTTTATTGTTCTGGCGATACCTGCGAATATAGTAAAAAACCCATATTTTTTCCCAAGAAACTGATCTTTGAAAGGAAGTAAATGTGTTTCCTTCTCAGACTCAGACCCCATATCAGCCTGAACATTTCTATATCTAAATCAGTATTATACTCGTTTCATAAAAAATATTTCTGAATACCTTAAGTTTTAATTTTTATTATACAACATTTTAAGTAGATATATTTTGCAATTTTACTTAACCATCGACCGTTTCATTATTTCAAAAGATTTTGGAGAAAGTTCATACGAATATCCCATAAAACTTTTAGAGTTGCAAATTTTTCGTGCACATTATTTAAGTATTCTGTTCGAAAATTATCCAAATATTTTACAGAATACAATACCCTTTTGCAAAATTCTCTAGCCCAAAAATAGTTCAAGATAGTTTCGCTTTTTCCTCAATACCAGCGCCCGCTTAAATTGCCAAGAACGGCTTCAACCATCTCCTTTAAGATTGATGGGTCATTAGCGGTGGCCAGTTGCCCCTTATGCATCCCAATGTATGCATGTCAGGCATTATAAAGAGAGGCTGTTGTTAATTTAAATTGGAGAGATTCACCACCAAATGTTATTTATGTAAAAACAAGTTCAAAGTTTAAATTAGTCTGGTCACCAACGAATTTGCGCACAAGTGTTCCTTCGAATCGCACACTCTTTTTCGTTTGCAAGTTATTGACCCGTCTATAGCACTGGAATAAAATCATATTCGTGTAATAAATATTCCCTACTAGCTAGCCAGTTTAAATTTCGCTCAAAAACATGTTTTCATTTTGGAAATTAATTTATGTAAATTTGACAAATTTTAATTTAAAAGAATTGTAAATTTGTGTGCATGTACATAAATATATTTTATATGAATAAATACTTTGAATGAAATATTTATATTTAAGGCACTTTATTAAATTCACACTTAATGATTACCTTAATGAAGGAAAGGTGTGTACAAAAACCTCACAAATTGAAATCTGTTTTCTCCAAAAAGTAGTCAATATTTCTTAAGTGCCCTATCATTTCCATTTTTCCTTTGTTAGCTGTTTCTCTTCAATATAGAACATTTTTTTTATAATGCATGCATGTAAATTACTAATGACTTAGTTATGTCGCATAACGATTCTGTTTAATTAACTTTTTATAGTAAGTTACTTTAAAGTCGGTTGCATTTTGATTTCTAAGTCAAGTTCAAGTGAAAAGAGAGCCGTAAGAGAATCGCAAGTTAATTCAAGTAAGCTAAGT
Organism: Anomoia purmunda; assembly: GCA_951828415.1. Classification (NCBI taxonomy): domain Eukaryota; kingdom Metazoa; phylum Arthropoda; class Insecta; order Diptera; family Tephritidae; genus Anomoia; species Anomoia purmunda. Next base: position 158,717,603 of record OX639993.1, read on the forward strand.
ATGCATAATTGAACCATAACACTTTACAAGTAAGTAAAAATATAATACGCATTCCGATATGAGTTGCATATGTACATCAATCTTACATCAGAAAAAAAAAATAAGAAAAATAAACGACGAAAATAAGTGCAAACTCTAAAAATGTGAAATCTTTAACTATCTCTGCTCTAAATACATAAATGTGGATAGACTGGAACTTTGTTTACATCCCACTTTGATGTCACAGAAAAAGCTGATTCTGTCAAATTCGCTAAGTACGAAATTATGGCAAGCGTTTATTGCGCTAGCTTTGCATTTTCTTCAACGCGTCGCATTCCAATGTTAATGGGTAGATTTAGTTGGTACATAATCGACTTTTAATTAAAAATAACTGTTTAGCTTGCCCATGATTCCTTACTATGTAAATATTTCTCACCGAAAACTTGCGGAGAGAGTAAAATTGATAAATGAGTTCAAATCAAATGAAATATGATAATGCCACTATCACACTTGTAAATAAATTTATAAACACAAATTTTGACAATTGCAAATTATTAACGTAACAAAACCTGATAGATAAGGAAATGCTAAGTTCGAATCTTCGGGAAGAAGAAATATACATTTTTTATTCTTAACCCTAGTATGCACAACCGACAAGCACTAAGTAAACACACACCCTAGATGACCGTGTATCCAATTTATTATTTATTTTTAAGTTTCACTGTTTTTTTTTAAAGAAACTATTATATTTTATTCACGTGCTTCGTCTTTTAAACTACCTTTTGTTCTACCTACCAATCGTAAAATATACTATTGTTAGGTGGTATCGAAGCAAAAAGCACTAAGAACTCGATTTCCATAAGGAACGACAGCACCCGATTCTAAAAGTATCGATTCTAGGTACTCAAAAGTACTTAGTATACAAATGAACTCAAGAGTTCTCAGTATTTACCTTGATGTCGTAATTCTATATTCGAATTGTGATATTTTGCGAAGGTTTCAAAATGAACAAAAACCTCCATAAAATTAAATCTTTTTTTTCCAAATGTAGTAAATAGATTTTTAACGCAAGTTCATACCTATTTTTCTCTCTTACGATAGCTATATCTTCTATCCAGATATTTTTTTGTTGAGTGTAATCATCGGCTGTTAACTACTAACTAGCCAGACACTCGGCGGAGTAGCAGAGAGATATTTTAAAGCAATTTTTTCAAAATATGTATTTCAGATGTTGAATGAATAGTTACTGTCAGTATTATTACAGCAAATCATATCGCTACGATGTAAATCCGAAAGGCTTATTTGACTTTAATCCGAAGATAAAAATTTTAAACAAAAACTATAGGTAATTTTTGACTTAATAAGAATTGACAAAAGTTTGGCCAAAGGTCGCCTTTTTTACCGAAGCCGAACTGAAACCGAAGTGTGCCGAAGTCGAAGTTCGGTTGCATTCTACATACTTGTAACAGTCATATTTTTATAAAGAATTAGAATTTGGTTTCTTAGTTTTAAAATTTCATTTGTCGTTCACTTCGACAAATATGATCATCATTTTCTAGACTATCAGGCAAATACTTAATAAATCCTACTCTGCTATTCACGTTGTATTTGTCTGGTAGCCGTGGCATTTACATAAATTTTGTTCGCATTTCATTAAGTTAACTACCCAAATTTGTTTGAGTAACTAAACCAAATATGACAAACCATGAATGTGACTGACTTTGTACAATTTCTTTTAATACAAAATTTCGAAAGAAAAACTTGTTTAATAAATTCGGTTTACCGACAAAAATTCAATTCATATGCCGCTACATTTCACACCTATATCCGCCTATATTGTTAGCAGAGCGGCAATAATAAAAAAAAAAAAAACAACATAAAAAAGAAATGCCATGCCAATGTATTAACTATAGTTACCTCATAAACCATCCAAGCGCTGGCCACCACTTGTATAAAATTATATACAATCAAAGTCTTTTCCAATTTGAATGGTTTGCGATCTCGCATATAACGTGGACCCCAAGCAAGTACGAAATAGAGGTAAAGCCCCACTATTGTGAATATGGGCACAGGGGATTTAATTAGAAACCAATCATTCGTACGTGGATCTAAAGTGGAAGTAAAAAAGTGCTAGTTTTAGTTTAGTGGGAAAAAGTTGCATATTCAGTAATTATTAGCTTAAGTACGAAGTATAAAATTAACAAAAATCGATAATGCGGTCATGAAGAATTCGATTGAATGAATGTACAATACAATTAGCCTAAATACTTATTATTTAGATGTATGTGTAGTAGAATACTTAAACATGTTTATTTGTGTGTAAGCAAGGAATGGAAAACTAAAATTTTGAATTAAAATTATGTTAATTTGCAGTGACTCAAACAACTGCTCACAAATTGACTCTTTTACAATATTTATGTGAAAAGTTTTTTCATTATTTCTGTTGCTTGAAAATGTACTTTGCCGTTGCTGTAAATTTTTTTTGAGAAAAAAATATTCGAGCATTTTTTTCTTGAGAACTGATTTAAGAAATTTTGATAGAAAAAATATTTTTCCATTTCTTGAACGTATCTATTATATGTTTATATAAAAATGTAGCAGTTTCCTTTGTTACAACTTGGCTCGAAACCCGATTAACAGATTTCAAACAAATTTGAACTTAATATTCCTTAGATTCGTGGCAAGCACATAGGCTATATTTTAATCCGCCAGGTGGCGCATGAGTTGATATATTCAGAAAATCTACCTTTATGTTTAGATTTTGATAAAATTAGAATTGGTGAGACGGGAAATATTTGCACGAAAAATTCGCTAAGTGGAGCTAGAGTAGAGCTATTCAAAAATTCTGTATTTATGGTTCCATTTTGATCATATTAGAAAGGTATGCGCCAGTTGCAATAAGGAATGCTCTTATGAAAAAATTTATGCGGTAGGTGGCGCTAGAGGCGAGTTATTCAAAAAAAAATCTAAATTTATGATCCGATTTCGATAAAATTAGAAACATATAATGGGGGAACGACAATTAATACTTTTATGAGAAAAGGATTGTATATTTACGAATATCATCATTGCAAAAAATATTGAAAATATGTATAAAAATCCATTAGATGAATCTGTAGTCGAGATTTCCAGAAAATCCATATATCTTGACTTAGTTCAAATTTAATCAGCTTTGTACAGTTAGTCATAGTCTAAGTCAACTTTATCTCTTAAATTAGTTTCTGCCATTTTTTGCAGATATGCGATTGAAAATTATTTCAACTACTCACTTTATAGTAGACTTAATGCGGAAAATTTTTATTATCTTTAATTTCAAACTTTTTAAAAAATTTATAAAAATTCAACACTTTTTTACAAAAAACTTTAATTTGAGGTTTTATAAAACTTTTCAACTTTTCTGGGGTTTTTTGAAATTTTTTTGAGATATTGGTTTTGAATTTTTTTTTTTATTTAACGGATTTGGAATTGGAAAAATGTGCATAGAATCAGTATTGAAATTAATGTTTAAAAATCGACTAGAATTTTCAGTCAGAAAGTTTTCTAAAGATTCAAACTAAAAAGTTTGAAATTTTCATAAATATTTGTTTGACTTGTATAAAATTTTGCTAAAAGATTAAAATTTTGATTTAGATGCTATTTGATATACCAGGAACTATATTTGTATAAAAAAATCACAACGTGATAAATTTTTTGAGCCACTGTAGATATGATACACTTAGTATGTATGTATGCAAATAGTATATAGAACTTACCGGCTAAATCGACGAATAGAAAATTCCATACGTCATTTTCAGTAGCGTTCATATGTTCCATTTTGCTAGCTTTTATTTGGGTTTCTCAGCCTACTATTCCGAAGGTTATTATACTAAATTTGACTGATTTTTTTAATATATTAAATCAGCATATGCGCTCACTCTGCTGTTAATATTTAGTTATCGTTGGATTTTTGAAGGTTCTCGTGTGACTGCTCAGAATTCTTTCAAACTGCTTTCGAATTGTGAAGGTTTTCTTAGCTGCTTTTATTTTAGTTTTATTTGCTGTAAGTAAATAAATAAATCACCGTTAATACATATTCATGTGAGGCCAAAAAACTGGTAACAAAATATCTAACAAATCTTGAAATAATATTAGTACTTCAAATATACATATATGGAGCCGAACGATACTCTTGCATTTGCTTAATCTAAAAAAAAATTTCAGTTGGTTCTTAAATAAACTTTTTTATATTTATTTTGCTGTTACGAGTAGATTTGTATCTATGTATATATATATATTCTTGGAAACTTAAAATACTTCGAAATTACAGCAAAAATACAGGCTTTCGATTGGTATTATTTGTTAAACTTCCGCGACAAAACTCATAATTATTTGCACCGTTTTCAGTTCTTTTTATATAATTTGCTTTTTCGAATAATATGTATTATTTTTATATATCAGTTCTCCCATGCTCCGCTTATTACGGTTGTTTTTTTTTACAAGAAACATTTGACAATAAAAAATTTAGCGCCTTGAGTGATGGAAAGCTATCTTAAAAAATTTCTAGTACTTTGGAAATCCGTTATTTTTTAAAGCCAAGTACAAAGTAAAATATTTGCATTTAACGATCACAAAACAAAGTGCTTATAGGTAGAGTAAAGTCAACTTTTGTGAAGAAGAAGAAATTTATCAACCTCTCTTAGAACAATTTGGGGATCCTGAGACATAGATTGCGGAGTCTTCTGCACAAACTTGAAATAAGGTGAAGTGAGTCATGTGTTTTCAGAGACTCGAACCCGAATGTATAAGAATGTTACCATCTCGAGAAGATGAGGGTGACACTTAGGCTCGAAAAAAATACGTGGTCACAAAGCCTTTGCTTCGATACAGGAATGCGAAACCAAATTTGAAAACTGTACTCTTTATTTGACGGTATACTAACACATTGCCTAAATTTCTCCTTCTACGACGCTACTCAGATCGATCTTAAAAAAGGAATAGAATTTCCACCCTCTAGAATACTTTTGTTTCACATATAAATACATTTCGACTCCAATAACTTTCTAGTTTTCGTTTTCCCTCTCTCTAAGTGACCAGCTATAAGAATTCTTAGATGCACTGCTATCTCTATTAGTAATAAGGCAAATACCGTTATAAGGGCAGCGTGAACTATCTTGCCAGTACTCGAACTGCCTTTATGCAAAACGAAAACGAAAAGTTTACTGTGAAATTGGTTAGAATATACACGGGTTTTTATTGTTTTAGGCTGCAATAAAATATTTTGAAGAATAACAAAATTAATATCAATTATTTTTGTTCCAAGGGTCGGTTAATGATTTGTATGATTGACTTTCCAACAACAACGCTGAACAATCTACGCCCAATTTATAAAATCTCGGAAGTTTACTTTTCATTAAAGTTCAAAATATTGTTCAAGCATATAAAAGCTATTTTTATATAAAGTGAAATGGATTTAACTAACCCCAAAGAGATTTTTTTGCAAGGAATAGTTCAATCACTTAAATCGGAGTGCATTGACCGATCTATTGTTAAATACTGTTATTATCAGCAACTCTTAATGTTTGCCGAACTACATATATACATATATTGTATATGTTAAGATCTGCAACTAAAAAAAAAATCATAAGTATTCATTTTACTAACCGATATTTATGAAATTTAGTTTTAATTATTACTGAACCTCAGCTTATCCGAGTGAATTTCCTGTCTCGAAGATAGCGTCATTTTTCAATAATCTTTCTATATTTTATCATCTCTATAGTTACTCATTTCAAACAATATATGCATTCATATTTTTTGTATGAAGATATGTGTATATAAAATACATGTGTACATAAGTATATGCATGCCTTCTTTACAAATGTGTTTGTAATTGCATAAAGAAAAAAGAAAAAATAGGTCAAACGAGAGCTATAAACTCATGGTCAGTATGTTGGCGTTACAAATAGCTGAAATAGCTCTGCAAACACACTAAGCCAAGATTCAAAGGTGAGTTTACTAGAGTTCGGTTGCCATCTACATAATAAATAAACAAACGTACGTAGATAGACACACACTAACAGAAATCGCGGACAAAAGAAAATAAATACAGATAGATAGAGCTATTTTCCTTTGTCACTTTGTTTTAATGCAAACATCTACACCTGTTACTGTTTTGTTTAAGTTACTTGCATTTATTTTTTTATTTATTTTTTATTTGACTTTTCCGTTATTTTAAAACATTGTCGCCGATACTGCTACACAGCACAGTAGGAAAATGAGAAAGACTACCATTTGAGAGTAAAGTGGAAAACCTTCTTATCGGTTCTCACAGAAATTTTATGAATGTTTGAAAACTTGGTTTTTCCTTACCGCTTCTTAAATAATGGGTGAAGAAGACTTCCCTTTGGGAATATACTGTAAATATTCCTTATTCGTATCGGCTGAGTTTCGCATTCATTTTACGAATAGCTCTGTGGAAAGTTTCCGCTAAATATTCCGCCAAAGTGATCATACATTAAAAAACAAATGTCGGAGAATACATCTAACATTTCACGGAACCTCGAAGTTATCTATGGCGATCAATCCACATTTCCTAAGGGGAATGCCCACATATAAATTTACATATGTATGTGTTGAATTTCGCCATTTCTAAATTCATATGTAGATGCATAAATTTGCGGCCGTTATCATCATTATGTTTAATGTATGGCCTGATGTTTATAACTACATATATATTTATTTATTTATTTAACATAACTAGAGGATTGTAAATATTTATGTACATACATCAGTGCACCCACATATGCGAAGGTGTTAGTTTTCGGATTGTTTGAAGATGCAAAATACGATCGCCAAAAAATCCAACGCGACATCTGTAGTCGGCAGTGTTTACTCCGCATTTCGAATCAATCGAAAGGAAATATTTATAACAGTACAATTTTTTAAAGTTTAATGTACGATGAAACTACTTACAACATAAGCCGTTTTATTGTAACCGACTGGAATAAAACACTAGGTAAGATAAAAAATTCCATGTAAAGCAACAACACAAACACGGACAAATATACGAGTTGGACCAACTCTGTAAAATTATATGCGACCTGCTGTGAACTAAAAACACTGCGCTATTGTGAATAAACTCTAAGCAAATAAATGGGAAATTTTAATTCAACACTTAATTTGTATTTGTTTTTTTTCGGTGTTATGCCTGTTTCTTTCTCACCAACTAACAAAGAACGCTCTAAACTGGGATAAAATTTCCTTTAGTTGCAAAAGTAACCCTGCTAGTATCTTTCATGAAACATGTGAAATATGCGATTTTTAGTGCTTAGGTATTAAACTGAAATTTCCCATACATTTTCTTAATGCTCATTCACAATAGAACAGTTTTTCAGTTCCCAACACTACATCTCTGGTCGGATATCGTTTCACCAAGTTGGCTCAACTCGCATATTTCTCCGAGTTAGTGTTGTTGCTTTACATGCTATTCGTTATCATACCTAGTGTTCTTTTGCAACTCGGTTACAAAAAACGGGCCTATTGACATTCATTATAAAAGTTGTGTGTAAAGTAATTTTCTTTTGCAGATGCCACGGTTTTTTCAAATACTCTCTTTTTCCGTTATTAGTTCGATATGAGCTTGATAATTTATATATATTTGGTGTTTAAATCTCTGTTGTCTTTAAATTAAGGCAAGGCAGAATCCAAAGTTCGTTCAGATAACTTCAGACTGAAGTCGAAATATCGACATTTAGGATTTTCACACCACATTTCTTAAAGTTGTACTCGGTATTCGTTAAGTTGGTAAACATTTCTAAGTCGAAAATGAATATTTTAAATCAACTGATTTCGTATTTACATCGTTGAAATAAAATAAACTTAATTGTGTACTTACTTATTATTTGTGCACCTTAAGGCAAATAATTACTTGAAATTAATGTCAGACTAAATCATCTGTTGCATAAAATAATTTCTTTACGATATTCTTTACAACTTTATCAGAGCTACTAACCCGGTATATTCGGTCATTCATTCGATTATTGAAATTCTATCGACCTTGATTTTTCTGTGCCAAAATCAATTTTTACTAACCTTCTAAACTCTGTGCCACGGCTTGTTTTATAGAATATATTGAATAAATAAATAAATATTGATAAAGTATGAAATCGATGTAGTAAGGTTTTTAGTTAAAGTAGAGGTAAACAATTTTTGTCACAATTAAATAATCGAAGCGTATTCGAAAAGAGAAGCACAAATCTTCCCCATCTCCCTTGTTGAAATTTTGCATTATAATGCAACTCCCAGTATTCTAATAAAGATATTTGCATAAATTAAGGCTTTTTTGAAGTGAGTACTAGAACTGCGCAGCAACCTCCGAAAATAGACATAGTAGCTTTCTATGCTCATATTTCATTCAGTCAACTAATGTGCTTATTTTATAGAAAAACCAATAAAGCGAATACCGAAATAAAATCAATAAAATCAAAGGCGAAGGTTCTATAAGTATATTATTTGAGCATTAATTTAAATAGGTTCAAAGTTTCCAAAAACGCCTCAAAGTGGTTCGTTAAGTACATCATGTACTTAAATTAGTTTATGCTAAGCACGGAGCTAAAATTCAATTTTGCATACAAAATTCAAGTTAAAATTTCATTAGTTATGCTCAGACAACAGCACTGACTTTGGAAATTTCTAAGTTGTGTACACAACTATTTTCAAATAAGCATTTTAGCATACAAAGCATAAATAAATACAAAGGTGTGTGGAGAAACGCGTACGAAAATCATTAAATAAAATACGAGAAATATGCGTGAAAGCAAAAAAAGGGGCGCGACAGACGCAGTAAAAACGTAACACAATTTTATAACAAAACCTTGGAGTGTAAGAGCACCCGATGTGGGCGGAAAGTGTGAAAGTTATTAAAAATGAAATAAAAGCGCCCAATTAAAAATTTTCCTATTTTCATATTTTCAGTTGAATATCTGCAAAAAACTTATTAATTTCACGCGTTGCACCGCCATAATATACATTGTCACATTTTATATGTATTTGGGTACACTAATTTTGAAATGGCACAAACATTTTTCGATCTTTCCTAGATTTTGAGCTACAGTGTGCTGAAGGTTTTATATAAGTTTGGCCCAACAGAGGTTCACTTTTCCTAAATTTCTCCTAACACTATTTTAGAAATCGCAATTCTAAAAAGTGATCTAAATTATATAAGAAATTAATTAAAATTATGTAAATTTTTAAATTACTTTTCGAGAAATTTTTATGCAAGAAAATGGTTAAAAAATCTAAACAATTTCATATTTTTTCGAGATATTTTTCTTATGAAGAACCACGTGAAACTATCATTTTTACTTTACCGAATAATTAGTCCAATAGATGAAGCTTGAGTTGAAATAAAATGAAACCGCTAGCTGGCGCTGGCGTCGTTTTATTTAGAAAATCTGTGGTTCTGAGCCGACTTTGATGAAATAAGAGCGGTACGACGATAAACACCTGAACGAAATTTGGACAATCTAATACTATTAGAAATAATTTTACTAAGTAATTAGAAAGTTATTTCGAAAACCTGTTACTAACTTTACAAACGATTTCATCGCGTCTGTGAATAGGGAATAGAGTGATGCAGCAGAGGGAAATGGGGAACATTCCCTCCCCCCCAACCAAAAGGACGAAGTCTGATAGATTACTTATATACCGTAAAAATATTGTATCTGAGATAATTTTAGTAATTTTAGTTGCATTTTTTAGTGTCATTTAGCACCAAAATTGTTTTGTAAGAAACATGTTTCTGGGAAGTAGGAAAAAAGGGTATTGTGGATTTTGTGGATTTTTTTTTGAACTTCACACCGACTATCATTCCGAATAACACTTACTCCAGATTTGAGGTATACAATTATTGCCCCCCCTAAGAATCGTTTCTGGATCCGCCCCTGCCTTGTGTGTATAATTCGTCACTTTTTGCTAGCGGCCCCAGCTTTTCAATCTATCATTTATGATACTGCCTCTTTAATTAGCGCATACAACGCCATACCTGCATTATGTATTTTTGAATAAGGTGAGAATTCAGCTTTAAGTTCGTTTCACATGTATTTTATATGTCATTGGCATTTTTCTTTAATTATTATAATATTTGAATAAACATATTTGTAAATAAATGCATAAATTTATAGCAGAGAGAGACCAATCCATACTAAACTTGTGAACGTAAACGACAATTCCCAAGTATACAAACATAAACATTTATTTTTATTTTCTTTCTTCATACACTTATACATTTTTGTAAAAAAATATCTGTCAGATGTCAGGTATAATCTTATTAGCAGATCAGAATAGTTATACTTTATAAAGATTAATTTATTAAACACATCTCAATTGTAAAAAAGTAACAGCATAAATACTGTAAGAAAAATTATTTCAAACTTGTCATACTTTCCACTAAGAAAAATCTAGTATTTTGAAATCAACTTTCATTGTATAATGAAAGAAATAATTTATTTAAGATTTATTTTTTGCATGCCATATTTTTCTTTAGGTGCAATTCAAATATATAAAAAATTCAATTTGCATAATTTACAAAATCAAATCACTTAATTTACGTTATGCAGAAGAAAATTGAAATAACATTGTATATTTATAATTTGATAAAAGATTTGCAGTGCAGTGCAATTTCTTTTTAGAAAAAATGTAAATTAAACTTAAATCGAAATGTTGTGATCTTGGCACCATAACTTTAGAGCAATATATTATATAAGTAAATGTATTTATGCAAGTTGAGCGCTGACAACAAGCCCTACTTATTGAAGTATACAATCAAATATTAGGAATTTTTTTCGAAATTAATGCTTTATTAAATCTTCACAGATATGTTTGAGTGACCACAAATTCGGTTTTAATGATTATCTATCAAAAAAAAGTCTATGTATTTACATGCCCTGTGGAAAAGAAAATTAATTTTAAAGTAATTTGCAAATCACTTTTTCTTCAGCGACAACTAATTGACATTCCCTACAACGAACTGATTTATTAAACATGACGATGCCATAGGTAGCAGTCAATTACACCATCTTAGATGTGTTTTCAATCACTATAATTCTAGTTTAAATTCAATAATCTAAAAATGCATTCATTTCAAATTACTATGGCAAAAGCAAATATAAAAACGAGACTGACTCATGCAACAATTGTACTAAATTAATTTATATTTTTTATATATTTTGTTTAATGAAACTGACTTGTGTTACGCGACAGTACAAGTTTGCAATTGTTGTTGGAACAAATAAAACTTTCTTTTCTTTTACATTTTTAAATTTATTTACAACATTTATGTTCATAGTTTCATGAAATTTTTCAATGGAAATGCGGGGGCCCATTTATTCCTACGTATGTGTGGATATGCGAATGCTCTTTTTTTATTGAATTTTTGTTAAAGGCAGAGTTCTCGTAGAAATTACTTATTTGTCAAAACAATAAGTATGCACATATGTCAAATTAACAATCATTATCTGTAGAGAAAATGCAAACAATGGAAATAACCTATGTCATGTGTAATACAAATTACATACTCGATGAGTCCGTTCAATTACATCACTCTCTAAATATTTGCGAATTAAAAAAGCAAGCAAAGGCGATGTTTTAAATTTTATCGGACATGCGATATCATTATTTATATCATCGTTAATATTTAATTGACTTTCGCTCACTTAAATATCCTTCATTGACTTGCGACCAAGTGAAGACTGCAACCTGGTATTATGTGCATACCATAAGTGTCTTGCATTCACTTAACTAATTTCCATGGTTTGCGATCATGGGAGAATGCATCCCTGCACTATTTTCTAACTCTAAGCATCCCTGCTTTAAGTTGGAATTTCCGCATAAATATGCTGATCGTATTTACACGACTCCCTCTTTCTTCTAATATTTTTGAATATCAGACGACATCGATACCATCGAAGCCATCATCTAAGCCCATCGATCGACCTACGTGGGAATCACCAGCTCATCAGGAACCTTTTCGTTCCACCAACATCTAACTTTAAAAACTTTCAGCTGCCCTTTTTCATATGAAATTAATTAATTATTTTAAATTACTCCTATCAGTATTTAGCGTCAATTAAACTTGAATTTTTCATAAATATTTTCTATAGTAAAATAAATTTCATTCCTTCATTCATAAATTTGCAAAATCATTGAATCACAGTTTCCTTACAGCCCTCTTTTTATCCAATCTAATCATTAACTATATGAATTTAATTGTAAATAAATTGCAATTTATATTTGCTATTATGTGGAATAAATATCTCTCGCTTAATTCAGATGTATGGATTTTTTTGTTGATATTTTCAATAGAAGTTAATATACTACAAAATAATGAGTTAAGGTCTTTTTGCATTTACATAAAACCATTTGCACGTTATGAAAGGCAAAAATTAGTGGGTTGACTAATTGGTCACTGTACGACAAGGTGTCAAAATATTTCCACTTGGCTGCTCAGTTGTCAAATTAGCAGAGGTCGATCTGTTTCACTGATTTTCAGAGTGATAGAAACGAAGGCGTGATGTTAGTTTAAAGCGATAGCCTTGAATATATTTTGGGTGGAAATACTTTGAAGATTTCGAAATTTCATATATAATTTCCTACTTATATATCTCGCATAGCACTTATGGGCAACTGCATGGTTTTTAATAAACATACTTAGTACAGAGACTAACTGCGTATCTCGATCAGGAAATATATCAATGTGAACTTATCCTTGAGTTACAAATAATCGTCTTTAAACATTGAGAATTAAAAATATACTTTATATTTCTCTATTTTTATATTGATTTTGAAGGTACTGCTTCGTGAAAAACTTGATAATAAATTTCATATTAAAAACAAAAAATTAATAAAAGTATGGTGCTAGCAATGATCATAATTATTCCACGCAGACCGCATATAGTTTAATATTTAGTCGATCTTCTTCTACAACTTGTGGTGTTCACAGCAGGGTGATCCAAAAATACCTGTCTAAAGAGTAAAGTAGAAATTGGAATGCTATCGCACCCCTTAGATTGTTCCATATCGGAAAAAAACAATATCCCTTTTTTTTTGCTTAAAAAATATTTAGAGGTGGCTCAAAGGACTTAAATATAATCTTTAAAAATTTATAAATTTTTCAATCTAAGAATAATACCCACTTGTTTATTTAAATAATTTTTAATATTAACTATTTCATATGGGTCCTGTAAAACCTCCAAAAATAAACCAATAAAAAATGATTAGCATTAGAGAGAGTTAGTATAAAAAAAATAAACAACAGATTAATATTCTTTACAGACTACTGAGTAGAAACAAGGCTTATCGATTGAAAAATATTGATTTTATACCATTTCAATACAAAAAGTTGTTTTCTCCATATAAAAATATATGAGAAACTTTGTATCCTTTGATCAATATCTAAATATTTTTAGGTAAAATAATGCGATATAAACCAATCATAGGTAGCTGAGCTTCAATTCGGTTACTTTTTTCGGACCACCCTAATGCGCATACATACTACATACTCTGATGCAGCGGCCAAATATACGTAGTCATCCACCAAGGCAGTCAAATGAGTGTTAAAGTGACAATAATTTCAGTTGAAAGGTGAATGAATTAAGTTAGATATGAAATTTATTTTCTAGTATTCAAATTCAAAGAACAACTAATTGGGATAAATTATAAGTATTATTATAGAACTAGTTCAAAATTTAAAGCTATAGAACATAAAAACCAACAACTAGGAAATGCTTATACAGGTTATTTCCTCTAAATATATTAGGCGCAGTCAATAAAATACTTAGATTCCTTGATTAGTGCAATAAACTTGCAAATTGTTTGTATAAATTTAGCCATTTAATGACCCACGCTTATCAGAATTTTAGCAAACTTAATGCTTTATAAATGTATATGTGAACTGGTTTATCTGCGCAAAGAAATCACTTTTGAAAATCTTAATGCAACTTGCTTAAAAAGTTTTATGATTATGCAATTTTTTTATGAGCATCCATTTTAAATAAATTTGTATATCACGTCTGCAGTCTAAAAATCTTAATTAAATAAATTGCATAGTCAAAAATTATTTAGAAATCTTTTGTCTTATTTGCTCAAATATAAATTTTAAAATACTTAACCTCAAACTTTTAAATAAAAAAAAAGATTAAATTTTTAAAAATATTTTATATAATAAAGGATGACGCAATATGTTTTTGAACCACACATTTTACTTTTAGCAAGTTACGCGGCCGCCGTAGACGAGTGTGTAGCGTCTATGCACTTCATCCGGTGTGTTCCGGGTTCGAGACCTGGCCGTCGCAATTGAGTGGTATCCTACTTAAGTCTACAAAACCCAGGCAATCGCTGAGATTCAGAAATATTGAAAGTTTGGTCACTGATAACCGTAACATTGCACACCACAAACACAGCTTCTTTTATTCCATTTCAACATCGACCTGGTCTTATTTGAAAAAAAACCATTATTTGGTATTGCACATTTATTGGAAACATTGAAAATTCTATATTTGTGGCAAAGGACAACGCTCGCTGGGTAGGTAAACAAACAAAATTTAACTAACAACCACTTTGGATATTTAACAGATATTTAGGGCTGTCACTGCGATGGATAGTCCGAATTTTCTAAGAAAAAATTACCAACATATCCATCATTTTTTGAGAATATACCAAGTAAACTCATTCATAGCAAATCGGATTCAGTGATTGCATTTTCGCCGCAATTGCTTTTAAATATTAATCTCAAAGTTTGTTTGATACACAAAATTACCGCGTTTTTTGGTTATCCTAAAATGAAACCTACTGTAGAAAGGCGCTGTACAATATAATAGGTACAATAAATTTTGAAAACCAAAAGCATTTACTATCTCAAGAAGTTGTTGATAATTTTGTATTCATAACTTTGTAGAATGCTGATTGCTCGTGATTTTTTTTGATCACATTTGATCGGAATTTTGTTATTTTACTCATTTCAATCACATTTGGTCGTGATTTTTCAATTTTTTTTTTTCGGTAATTATTTTGTGATTTTTATTTTTTCGATCACATTTGAACGATGTTTTGTGATTTTAATTTTTTCGATAAAAAATAATCCTTATCTTGATCCATCATATTCGAACGATATTTTTCGATAAGAAATAATCTTAATTTTGAATTGAAAATGTTTCGATCATAATAAACAACAAGAACTACCTTCAGCGACATTAATTTTTATTTTTTGAGTTTATTTAAAAAAAATCAAGTTAAATCGTTATTTTTTTGAGTTTTATTTATCACTACGAGATAAAATTTAATTTGTAGGGGTTTTTTACACATATTAAAATTCTGGTTAAAACTTAAAACTCAAGAAATAAGGATTATCTAATGAGCAATAAGTAAAAAAAAACAAACAAATAACGATTAAAATAGTTACAATTTTTTTAATAAAAGTTATAACCATTAATACCATTAAATATTAATTAAATACGATCGAAAAAACAATAGCAAAGATTATTTTTATCGATAAACAAAATATCGATTAAATGTTATCGAAAAAATAAAATAAATATCGATTAATTGTTATCGAAAAAATTCACTGGAATGTAGGGACCGAAAAGAATCACTGTTATGAAATATATTTATTTTACAATCATAATTTAATCGTTACTTTTTGATTATAGTTTTACTATCAATTTTAATTATTATATTTTAATTTTTAATTTAAAATCATAATTTAAGGGTTTTTTTTTTGGTTTTTGTTTCTTCGATCAGTTGCAATTACAATTTTAATAAAAAAATAGTAGTTACAAAATAACGATCCAATTACGATTTTTCTCATAAAAAATTATAACGGTTATGGCCTCTGTTGTAATATCTTATTTCTGATCTCACTAGATAAAGAAATGCGCAAAATTAAAGTTCACACCGCTCAGATCAAAATGAAAAGGTATGTTTCCCAAGTAAATTTTGAAATAACCGGACGCAGTACACATGTGGCATTTTACCTTTATAAACATGAACTTTGCAAATCGCACCAACCTTCCAATTTCAAAAATATTTAAAACTGAAATATTTCAATACCAAATAAAGTCGAGCTCTTAAACTTGGTTTAATATGTATAATTAAAATTGCGTATAACCTAAAAATTAGTTCAATTAGGATTTTGTTTAAAAGAAAACGTATCTGTATCTGTAATGCCTTTTTTGAAGCTATATTTACACATAAAATTTCGCTTCGCGTTCATCAAATTAATTTATATTGAAAATTGTTTATTAAAAAAGCGGTTTCGTTTCGCACGCACTTTGAAACTTCTTTACTTGTATTATTTACTCGTAAATTTATACTTGTATTTTTAGTATTTATACTTTAATTTATTTATTTTTTATTTAGTTGTATTAAGAATTTATTTTTTTTAATTGAAAAATAAAACTCGTTTAATAAAGATGTTCATTGACATGGAGATTGCTTGTTTTTTAGTTTTTTTTTTTCGATTTACGAATATATATTCTATCGGAAAGCAGTTAATATGCAAAATATTAATTGAAATGCATTATATACATACATATACATATATATGAGTTCCTTTTCAACATTACAACGATTCGACATACATACACACATATGTAGGATTATAAAAAAAAATTTAATAGCCTGCAAATTAATGCAAAATAAACATCGCTTGCATTCGTTTTACATCTTTAAGCCGCTAAAAGGCGAATACCTATATAATTTTTGAAAAATTTTGCAGGAGAAGCTCGAATCTGAAATTTGTTTTACGATAACTAAGACAATGCGTAGGTATATTTATGAATCTTCTAAACTCTTATTTGCTCTACTAAATATGTAGCCGGTTAAAAATTATGGCTTTGCGTAAGTTGTTTATGAGCTTTCTTTGGTTATTAGCAAAAAAAAAATATTTTTAAAAACTTCAGTATCAAACGACATTGCATTAAGATAGCGTAATTTGAAATTGGATTGACCTAAGCATCGATTGAACAGTGTACTAAAGAAACAAGTAAACAATTTTTTTTTTATGGAAATATATCGTAAATGCTCAATCAAAATATAAAGAAAAAATCAAAATTCGATTGAATTTGTAAACGAGTTGGTCATTCGATGTAGATTGATTAAACAACCAGAAGAGTCGTTCGTAGAGAAATTCAAGAGTAATTCAAGGTGAACATGCAAATATTCTGGTAATATTGCAATATTCGTTCAACCGGCTTACAAAAAATGTCACAAACAAAATTTAAATAGCATTTGTAAATATATACAGTGCTTAATATAAGTGTAATGTATGTACATAAATTTACGACAATATATCAAAAATTTGCATTAATCTAATAATAAAAAAATTGTTTTGCCTATAATTTAGTGCACATAGATTTTAAGTAAATTTGATAATAAATAAATAACTGTTAATGTAATTCAATCACTCAAGCAATATTTGTGCATATATTATATTTATATAAGTAGCTGGACTGCATAAAAAATTAAACAAATTACTTCGTACAGCAAAACTTCAGTACGTTGGTTTTCTGGTACAACTTTTTTTTGACTTCTGCGCAAAAAAAAAATTAAGATTCACCTGCTCAGCGACCGTTGTAATATTCTGCTGTACGATTCCTTAAGTAAAGTGCATGAAAGGGAATTTGCCTTATAACAATGACAAATTTCCATAACTTACTAAAACCACATGTTTCAAAATATTCTCAATACCTCTATAACTAACTAACTAGCCAACTAACTAACCGAGTTCTTGGGGCTCTAGTACAATACCAGAATCTCAATTTCAATCTCATATTGAAAATGGGAGAAACATACTTGAAAAATATGAGAACTAACTAAATCAGGTCAAAATTCCATCTTACAGATTATTTATTAGTTCGAATAGAATGGTCTAAAATTAAAAATTTTACGATGGAGCATTAATTTTTAATTTCCTCCGTTTTGACTTATTTTGGTTCAATAGAGTCCCATTTTTTGGGGAATGGGGATAGTGCTGGCAATTTATTCTAATATTTTGCCTATCAGTTCAAACAAATATTTTTTACCACTAAATTACTTCAAAATTTAGCTATATTTTTCGTTACATTTTGCTAGTTGAAGAGTTTTGTGAAAATCTATACTCTAAATACATATTTTGGTAGTTAGCCTTCAACCACACGATTTGAATTTAGTGCTACAAATTAGACCAACCGAAGTATTAAGGCATTAAATTGGCATGAGAGACAATAAGTGGGCTCGATCCACTTAGGAATGCGCGAATTAAACTACAAATTGCGGCAACCAATTCAGTACATAAATTTGGCAGCACTGAATTTATTTGACAGCAAATCAATTCGATGCTAGCAGGTACAATTAAGTGATAATATTCATATAAGTATATGGATAAATTTTGTAAAATATAATACTATTTCACAATTTCGTTTTCTTCCTTTGGCGATGCACACTTCCCCTACAAATACTTGGAAGCACTTATTTAGATTGGTTCCTAAGCAGCCAAAATATTGAGCAATTCTTGCGGGATCTTCTTGTTTAATTTGTGGTTGGTTGCTTATTAAAATTTTTCTTTATAAGTGATGTATAAAAATCACCTAATATTTCTAAATACATCATTGTATTTGAATTCACGAATGCATTTCTAAACAAACGGTGACTGTAAGTTTTTTTGAATTCGCTAGGTGGCTATGGAATTTTGTTATTTCAAAAATCGTATTCAGTGAGCATCTTTGGTTATCTTAGGTTAGGTGGCCGATTTTCAAAATGATTTCTTGTAGCCTACACAACTCATGTAAGCAAAATTGTACTTTAAAAATTAGTTCAATTTTTTTATATGCAATATAAGCGATATTGTGGAATAAATATAATGCCGGAATTATTATGCAGCCTAACAAAATTGTAACAATCTCATGTAGCCTAAACAACAACAGCCGCTTTTATTAGTTTTTCACAATAGAATCATATACAACTTCCAAAATGCGCAATTATTTAGTCTTTTTAACTGCCACCTTTTGTCAAATTTGGTTTGGAGACGAACCGATTTCGGCATCGCGTTATCTTTTATGTAAATTTTCTCCCGTTTTGACTCTTATATAATCTATGGGGCATAGCTTTTAGGCCTAAAGGCAAAAAGTAAAATATTTGGCGAAATTATAAGATATTTTTTAATAAAAAATATGTTGAGTTCGATATCGTCAGTGCATACATTTCTTGCCTTTTTAAAATCAAGCCAATTCTGAATAGAAATTCCAGTGGAATTTTTATTTCTTTCCCATGTTGTAGTAATGGGAAAAGGGAATAAAGAGGAAAAAAAATTGCAATAGATAATTTCGAATAATTCGCATTGCAAAAGGTAAGACTAATTTACACTATTTATCAGAACAAACTATTGCGACGTTCATCAAAAATTAAAGGGGTTAAAGAAGGTAGAAATGTGCAACTCATTGATACTTTACTTTATTTATTCATTATGGTATATTAATTTTCGGTTGATGAATTCAGCTTTAAGAACTTTTTATCAAATGATCTAAATTAAAAAAAAAATGTGGGTAAATTTATGTCAAAACGAAACATGTGGTATCTTAAAAATTGTTTTTTTTTTTTACAATACATCAAAGTTCTATCAAACAAAAAAAATTGTTTATTTTTTCCTAAAGCTATACAAAGTTTAAAACTTCATCATTTCCCGGATCTTTCAAGTTGATGTAAACGTATTTCTTGAGGAAAATAATTACTAAAATAAAAGTAAAAAATTTCAGAATTTTTAAATTGAAAAAATTAAAGTCATATATTAATCTTTCGGCTGACCTTTTTTAAAAGATCTTATAATTTTCAGATATGTTTTTTGCATTCGAAAAAGTAATTTTTGAGTTTTGAAATAAAAAAAATCAAACTCTATTGGGAAGATATAACGGTTCTAATTCCTAGACATAAAAGTGGTTCTAATTTCGATTTAAATGCGGTATTTAGTGCTATATAAAAAATATATTTGGAAAAAAAATTAAAAAAAAAAAATATATTAAATATAAAATTTTTGATTCAGTTTCTTTTATACAATATGTCTAACAGAAGAAGTTATGTTTTTGCATTCAAAAAATTAGTTTTTAATTTTGAAAAAATAAATATTCAAAATTTTTTGGAAAGTATTCTAGTTATAAAAATGGTCCTAGCTGTGTTTTAAATGCGACTTTTTGAGCTATATATTTCGAAAAAAAATTCGAAAAATAAAACATATTATTAAATTTTTAGCACAATTTTTTTTAACAATACCTCTGACTGAATTTAAAAAATTTGTTCACCCATTTATGTTGCAAGCTCCTATTTTTTTAACGAGAAGTGAATTTGTTTTTTAGTGATAAAAAGCGAATGATACTAAATTTATTATTTTACCGAATGCTAAACAAACTAATTTGCTAAAGGAAAATGGAGCGAGCTGAGTTTAATAAAATACAGACTCTAATTTAACGAACACAATGCTACGACCATTGATTTGTTAACAAAATTATTTTGCGCAGTGCACACATTCAATACCACATATGTAAGTATATGTTTTGAAAATGTCGTAAGTACAAAAATATTTTTTATAACTTTGTTTTTATACTAATTGAGTATTCCTGCTGACTGATTGGGTTGGCATGCATTTTGAATTTTTATCTTAACTAGCTGGAGTTGACTTTCGAAATTGCTCAGAGTTATTTAAAGTGTCTTATAGGTGTCAAAAGTTGAGCTCCATTCAAATATTTGAATATGAAAGTTGCACAATTATATTGCAGATTTTTTCACAAAACTCGAACAAATAAACATTTACATATTTTCACTATCATTCCACAATCACTTAATATATCAAAATAAAGTTAACAAAAGCTTTTTTCAACGATTACACACAAACATAGGGGCGTACTTTCTAAGCACTCACATCCAGGCTGTTCATCATACGCCATGTCGCTGCTACATTTTTTTCTTTTTTAAGTATTATGCTTCGCTGATCCTCCCCATTACCTTGCACCCCTATTTCACTATTAACTATATATCATATTTTATAAGTTTTATGATATATATTGTATATATATTTATTTTTGTTAATAATTTTCTTAAACTTTTCGGCGTTGTTTAAATCTACGGCCACCTCACCTGTGTTTTTATTTTCTTTTGCAGCACTGTCTACATACACTCCTCCTTTTCACTGCACGGCTATATGTACTCCATTGATTTGAAAATTGACTATACAAATGATGGTTTTCCCAGCAAATTAAGCCGCTCCACTTATCTAGCAACCGTTTCACACGAAAACCATTCACGTACTGAGCTTTTCGGCGCAGCGGCGCGTTACTAAGTACCAACACTTCCGTGGGTGAGCACGGACACAAGCTACACTCATACATATGTACATACATACATGTTGCGTTGTGACTTGTGATGTGACGAGTTAATATGAAATGAAAAAAAAAAACAAACAAACGAAATATGCAAATGAATAAAAAAGAAAACAAAATCACAAACGCATCAATAGATGTCTGAGAGCGAAGAAATGCCCATAACATTAACTACACCAGTTCGAGCACTCAAATCAAAATGTTTTTTGTAGGGAATGAAACTCCGAATACGCGTAAGTACATACTTACATAGAGAAATATGTTTGTGTATGTGTGTGGCAAAAATAAACCATAGGAGACATACATACATACATACATACAAAAGTTATATGCAGCTAGCAAACTTGCTATCTTATACAGAGCATCGCTAAGCTCCTAATCTGCACAGCATAATTCAACTGCTTCACATCAGTTTAGTACAGACATACACACATACATATGTACGTGTGTATGTCTGTATGTATGTACATCTAAAGTACGACTTAATTACACGCTTCGTGCGTCTAGTCATCTGCCAGGTAGCACGTTCGGCGATCGCCTTCATTTGTTCTACACCGGCACGGGCCCACTTCGTCACATATTCGATAATTTTTGTGGTAGATTGAAAAAATATTGAAAGAAGCTGCAAATAAACATAAATAGATGGCGAACAAACAATAAGCGTGTTATTGTGCGTGGTATTGGCGTTGTTGCGTTGATCATCTTTTTTTTTTTTTGATTGATGATCGTTTTGCTCATTCTCCTTTTTTTTCTTCATTTGCCTTGTCTACGTGCTTATGCAAAACTCTGCTTCCTGTACTTTGCTATGTCAAGGGTTAACCGTTAAAGAATATCTATCGCCTCATGCTCATATTAAATTTACTAAATCACTTCTAGCAGTATATATTAATATATTCATCTGTTCAATACTTTAACTAAAATTTATTTCGAATTATAATGCACTTTTGCTTTGGTTTCACAAAATTTTTCGTATACGATCTTGCCAAATCTAGCACAGTTTTACACAGTGTAAACAGTTATTCGTTACCAATTAACTTTTTTGTTGTTGTATGCGAAATTACAGTTCGTTGGTTGTTTTCGTGTGCTGACAGCGGCGACTAGCCAATTTAACAGCCATACATAGCAAACTGGTCACAGTGCACAGACTTGACTTTGAACTTGAAATTTTTTTACTCTGCTTGTTGCTTGTTGCTTGCTGTTTGGTTGTTATGGTTTCTGCAGTTTTTAACAGCTGTTTCGATATGTTAATGCAGACGGTTACTATTTTAGTAAAGTTGTGTTGCATAGTCGGTTAATTTTTGTCGTTTACCGTCCCTTTCATTTGTTTTGATTTTTTTTCGTGTTTTGGAATTTATTGAGATATCTACTAAATACTTTATGGTATATACTGCTAATCGACTAATCGGCTAGTGGTGTACGTTTGGAAAATATGTATTTTGCTAGTTGATTTTTTCTATATTACAATCTTTCAGTTTCGCATGGATTTTGCTTACTTTTACTTTTTGCAAAAGAATGGGTTAAAGTCAAATGATTTTTGTGTTGCCGAAACTAACGTAGAATGCCTCATATTCATTATATTTTTGCGGAAAACTTAAGTTGTGTATAGGTTTACTATAAAGAGCTACATTTTAACACTATCGGAGTTAACAACCAGAGAGATTTACTTAAGATGCTATGCAGCCAAGAGTGCTCTAAGGCTTAGGACTGCCTCTATTTTAAACTGAATCGAGGTGGAACATCAAATACTTATAACGTATATTCCCTTCAGTCACAATTTCAAGGTTTACTTCCCTGACATAAAAGACTGGGAATCTGACAAGGTTTTAAATCGATCTTCGCGGTTGCTTCAAAAGCAGATGTAAACGCAGGATCTGGAATTTTCTCCCAGAAACTCTCATTAATGAAATCTTACATACTTCCAGATTAGTGCAAATTCAAAACTTGTCTTTACTGTAGACACCCAAGCAGTGATCAAGGCTTTAAAGTCGACTACGACTAATTTGTAGAGCTCTACTAATAATAGACCATCCGTCTATTCGATTGGTCGATTAGCAATTTCTTTGATGATTTATAATCGAATAGCAAGTATTCAACTAATCGTTAACTTTCGACTAACTGCTCACCTTCGAGTTTCTGAAAATCGACTATCAACGAATTTATTTGAATAGTGACTGTAACTGACAATAAATTCATAAAACTTCATTATAGTGGGAATTGAGATTTTAAAATATTTACTGAGATAAAACTACTTGTCGAAAAATCGAAAATGCACGGTTAATCGATGAGCTGTTTATAGGCGGTTAATCGAAAAAGTCGAAACGAAACTGTTAGTCGATTATAAGAAGTCGACAATTTTCTGAAAGAAATTTTACAAATTGATTAACCGGTTAGTTGCTACGTCGATGACAGGAGCTCTACTAATTTTGGCATCATATTCTCAATCTATACTGGGTCCCGGCGAATAGTGGGGCCTCGGGAAATGAGTGAGCGGTTATTTTTGCGTTTTCTTTTCCGCCGTTTCCACTATATTAACGAGCATTTTTACGGGTCTCAGGATAGGTCACTCTAAACTAACCCACTAGCATCTCCTTCTTAGCGAACCCACTTCTGTATGCCCTTTTTTGTGGCGATCATCTTAAGATAACACACATCCTGGACTCAAGTCTCCCATTAGCATAAAAACGCATCTCCAATTTCGGTACTTCTTCACCGTTTTCAGTTTTAAAAGAAATAAAGGCGACTAATATATCTCCCTCTTTTAAATTTTTAAAAGAAATAAATTTACACAAACCTTTCTAAAACTAACTTAAGTATAAACTCCCACTCGATGTTCATAATAAATAAGTACAAAAGCACCGTGGGTCTCAGCAGCTAGTGTGCTAAAATTGTTAGTGTAATATTTTATATTTCTCTAATACATTATAATAATAATAATAATAATAATAATAAAAATATGTTTGCGAGAATAAGAACTGAAGCAAAACTGGGAGTACTTTTCGGCAACCATTACGCGAATGAAGTTTTGAGGAAAGCTGTGGGCTTACTGAACGAGTGATCACGCTCTAAATGGCATTTTTAGTGTATATGTATATTACGTGTTATCTAGGAATATATAGCTAAATGGTTGGCCGAGCTTATTCTACAATTTGTATTGAGCGCCATTTTTTGTGCCGCAAATTGAGGTGCGTTCAGTTTTATGCTGACAGCAAACAGCTGATGACTTCTGTGAGAAGTTTTTTCATAACAGAAATAGGTTTGCGCTGCCTGCCAAGGGGCGACCAGTATTTAAAAAGGTTTTAAACTCTTGTCTGCAATTCTTCAAAATACTTTTATAATAAACAATCAAAAAAAAAAAACAAACAAAAATTGATCACACCATTTATACAAACAAATTTTAATACACAATTTCTAAAAAAAACTATCATTCATTCCGCAACTTTTAAGCCACGTCCGCTAATTTTACATGGTATAAATGTTCACTGTTCTGGGTTTATATATTTACATAAACAATTGATTAATTCGCAGATGTTTTTTGAAATATGATACCCTTCCAAGTGTGACTAAAAACAATACTCCTACTTTTGTCTTGTATTTTCAAATATTTTTCTACCTTTATTAATAAAATATGAAATTTAAAAAAATCGAAAAAACCAGATCAAAATTCTATGTTATTAGGTTTAATGCTGAAAAAGTATCAAGAAAATGTCGTATTAATAATTCTAAAATATTATAGAAATATGGGTTCATAATTTATGTCCACGGTATATTCCAAAAGTATTTAGAAAACCAAGACCTGCAAAAAAAGGATCCAAATCGGTAAATTGTTTGCAATGTTATGGGCGTTTGAAAACCAGAAACGTTTTCAAAAATCGATACCTCGAAAAAATTGGTACTATAATATAAAAAGTTATGAAAAAAATCGGAGGGACAAAAGCCAGAAATTTGGTGCGAAATGCTCTCATATAAATATTTTCTGTGTGCGCCAAAATATTCGCAATGAAAAGAAAAATCGGTTAATGATCACCCGTCTGATCGGCCATCGGATAACTAAATACTGAGAAATATCTCAACTAAACTGGGGCTGGTATTGAAAATGGGAGAAATCTAATAATAACCATGGTATTTTTCTATATTTCAGTAGCTATACAAGGTAATTTGTTCAAATAAAATATACAGGATTTAAATGGAGAGGGGAATGCATGAAATCAACAATTTTGGGAAATAGGCGGGACACCACACAACTTACAGCAAATAGGTACATCTTCGAAACTAATTTATTACTATTCTACCAAATTTAGAGTACAGTTTGCTTTTCAAGTCAGTAAGCATAATTACGACATTTATCGAAATTTCCTACTTTCATCCCCAACTCTCATATAACGGTAGTTTAATAACTACTAAAGTTAATAAACACTACCAAATATTGCAAGAAAATCGATCTTGAACACTGTGTTTTAGTTTTCGCTTATTCGAGCTATCTTCAAACATCTATCTCAAAACTTAAGAGCCATGTCTGTTGGTTGTTTCCTCACATTTCAAATACGTACTTAAAAAAGTTTTACGTCGAAGCCATCAACAAATAAAAATATATTCAAATAAATTTTATGATGTTCAATCTAGCATGCTAATTTAATGAAGTGTTAAATGAACTAAATTTACCATATAAAAATTCATTATGTAAATTTATCAATTAATTGATTGATCCTAAATTAGGTAAATTCTTCCATGTAATTAAGCTTGGCATGCTTGAATTTTCCTTTAAAATTTTTAATCTTCTTTAAAATTTTTAATCTTCTTTGGATGAAGATTTTGCTTAAAGAGACTTCGTCAAAGTATTTTTTCCTCTTGAGAGAGATTTCTTGAAGTACAGGTCAGAATGACACCTGTAGGTATAAGCTAATGGGTTAAAATGTCCTTTTTTCAAACCCACTTAAGCCATAAAAACTTTAATAGGCCACATAAAATCCGAGCTAACTTTTGTAAGTCCATCAATTGCTTCATTATGAAAATACTAAAAATGGTTTGAATTGTCGTGCAGTATAACTTGTAAGTTACTTAAAAAAGAAATTTTTTTTAAATGAGTTCATAAAAAATCGAATAGCGTTAGTTTTTTGACAACATCAGTAGAGATTTTTGACGATTGCTAGAAACAAACATTGTTAGTTTGATTCTAAAAATTCAAAATATTAACATCAGCATTTTGTAAGAAACACTGACTTCGTTAAATATGAATGATGAATAAGTAAACAAAATCAAAATTATCTCAGCTGTCACATGCTTATTGAGAAAATTTAAATTGTATGTGTGTGAAGTTGATAATTCAATTTGAAACTTAATTGCCTCTAATGAAATATCTGTTTGAATATTATGTAGTTTGAGTACTTGTACTCAGCCGTTATACGCGAGCAGTTCATTCGGTGTGCCCCGGGTTCAAATCCTGAACAGGGCAAGTAACATCAAACACAAAGTTATAGAAAATTTTTTCTAGTATATGTCGCCACTTAGCAGGCAATGGCAAACCTCCGAGTGTATTTCTGATATGAAAAAACTTCATTCAAAAATCATTAGCCGTTCAGCGTCAGCGTAAAACTGTAGGCTCCTCAATTTGTAAGCAAACAAAATTATCAAAAATCAATGCAAATTTTTAGTCACTTTATTATACTAAAATTGAACGGGCTACAAACTGTATTGTAGAGTAAAATTTTAAGGTGAACACCAGCGAACATTTTCTAGAGATTCTACAAAGTTTGGAACGTTGATTCATATATATATATATATGTCTCTTGTTGAAGAATAAGCTACAAAGAACGTAGATTACAAAGAAGTTGCATGACGTTCCGTTTCCTGTGACACGAATTCTCGTTCGATTCACCACACACAGATACCAATTGGATTTAATCAAACTCTAATATCAGTCAGTCAAATTAGTTATGGTATGGTGAAATCGGACGAGACTTTCTGTTAGAAGAATGGTGAAAGTGAGGACATTTAATTAGTAAAAATTAGAGAGCGACCCAAGCCTGATTTTTACTGCCCAACCGAACCAATCCGAAGTCGGCCAACTTCTAATAATAACAATAAAAAACTTATATTTTTAATGCTCGAAATTCAATAAATTATATTGTAATGTAAAAATAATAGCCTATTGGCATTTCCGCTTTGAAACCGATTCCGTATATCGGCGTCAAGCTAACCTGCAACACTAAATGATTGGTCACTAGATAAATTTGATGAATAAGTGGACAAATATTTTAAATAAATTTTTTTAACAGAAAATATGAGCCCCAAAAGTGTTCCAAAATGTCATAACTTTTTGGCAGCAGATACTCGTATTCATTGAAAACAGTCTCCAATTTGTTTTGGAATAAATAATTTCTTATAATATTATTACTGCAAACAATATCACCATCAAATAAATCCGGAAGACTTATTTCACTTTTTCCCAAAGAGAAACATATTAAAAGTAAAATCTTATACAATTTTTATGGTAACACAAATTTTCACATGTTTGGCGAAAATTCCGGATTTTTTAGATCGCAGTTGAACCGGACCCGAAACCGAACTGAGCTTTATTGGTCGAACGTGGTCGAAGCCGAATTTCCGACTTTCTCTAATAAAAATTAAGTTTTCAAAATTTATCAATATATTAGAGTACTATTTTAACCCCTGCTGGTGTACATGGCTTAGCCATTACTTACATTATTTCACCCGATCCTTTTACAAAATTTCTTCGTAAATCCAAAAACGACCGATCGTTCCCTCTTTGAGGAGAAGAGCTATGGCTATCTGTTACCACCAAATAAAAATAAATTTGGAATAATTCGTGTCAGTAGCATGACACAAAAAATACGTATAACAATATTTAATGAAAATTGAGCGACTTAAAAAAATTTAGAAGTAAAAGACGTGAATGATTTAAATTTTGGCTCTACTCGACAATGTTATTCGTTTTTAAAACAGTTGCAATCGAATAATGACAGATTTGATAGTTCATAAAACTTTTTAATTTTATTTTTAATAAAAAGACATAACATAACTCCATATAAATGATATATTTAAACACATAAATAAATTTAACAAACCCATTTGATTTTTTAATTATTATTTTTAAAACGATAATTGTGTGTAAATATTCCTTAATTAATTTCATAATGAGGCCATAATATGGCAATGGTCGGTGGTTTGGAGTCGGCAAAAAACTGTAGGTCCTTCTATTTGTGTTACAACATCACGACGCACACTATAAATTGTAGGAGAAGTTCGGCTAAACATCGAGCTATGATGCAAGCACCAAACTATTATTATTATTAGGGTAGACTTTAAACATTTCAATTTTAACAAAATAGTTGCAGAGATCTTTTAGTTATATTTATACAAATCTCTCAAGTCAATCTATTAGCAGGAAGAAATTTTGCCCTCCTTTTTTGGCACGGTCCTTCTCACAACGACTTAATAATCGATTCCAAATGTTTTGGTGGAAGTAATAGAATATATCAGCTGTTGTGATTTGCGGGGGCAAGCAGTACCATTTTTGTATGAAGCAGTTTAATGCAAATTTGTACACACATACATTTATGTATATCCATATGTAGAATTTCTCATGCGATTATCTGCTACTACTTTTTTTGTATCATTCAACTGCTCGTGTATCAATAAAGCGAAATCATTTACATAGGAATTATTTTTTTTTTTTTTAATTTATTCACAAATAACTGAAGTGGTGACGAGCAATTAAACTCTTCAATTTGTGAAAATGCGTAAGGCTTTTTAAAAAACAAAAATTTCATTGTAACGCAAAACAGATTTTATACCTATCTACATATATATGTATGTATATGCAAAATGTTGCACATTTATAAGCATGCATGTATGTATGTATGTATGTGTGCGTTAAATTCTTAACCTTTCATTGAGATAAGCAAACTTAATAATATAAATGACTGTTCATTACGGTGGGCCGATAATTGTTTAACCCACAAACGATATTATATAATCGAAAATATGCTGTATTTTTAGTTCATGACTATAGCTTTGAAATATTATTTGTTTATTTATAATGAGTTAGAGACCGCGGTGGTGTTAAGGTGTTTGGGTCAAAATTGTTATCCGAGCGAAAATTATAGGCAAACTGTGGTAATGAAACAGATATGTTGATAACAGTTACGTTACATCAATTAAAGGTACCGCAAAAGACATTGAAAAATTACACTTATGTAACTAATTGGTGCCTCTTGGTTGCGACAATACCGTCCCTAATGCTGCAGAATTAATAAGCTTCAATGCCAGCAACCGTCTAACATTGTGAAAAATTACCAATAAAAAAGTAAAATTTTAAGTACCAACTGAGAGAGAATGTATAGGAAATAGTTATGCCAATGGTTGATGGCAAATGCTTTTATGAGTAGTTAGTTCCAAAGAACTCAACTAGTGCAGGAGTGTAGAAGAGAACTGGCGACGATTTCTGACATTTACGAGATTAGCCTAATATGGGTCCCGGCGAAGTGAGGCTCTGCAATGAGCCTGCCCCACGCGGTGGACAGTGCCTCGCTTAGAGAGTTGAAAAGCAGAATTGCCGAATTTAACTATTGAAAAACTAAATACTCGTACAGAGCTCTTTTAGAAATGAGCAAAGAATATATGTACCTACAAACTGCCGGCATAGAGCACTAGCCCTTAGAAGTGCATGCTTATGGAATCGGCTTACCCTACAACAGGTTCTGTCGCAGCAGTGGGGACCCGAACTCAAGAGAGACAGTCGAACACTTACTGTGCGATTGTCCAGCTCTCGCTCTGTAAATCATTTCTGCAAAACATTTCAGACTGCAGACTCCTCTCTCTGCATGGCATACCGAAGTTCATTAAAGCCATCGGATGGCCAATTAAACCAATCAACCAGTGACAAAGAAAAAACTTCCACGTCAGAGGATTAACAAACGAAAAGTGAAATGCAACTTTATGTTATTAAATAAATCCCTTCAATTAAAAAAACTGTATAAGTGTAAGAGAATTTTAATACAGTAAACGATGGGTACGAAAAGTTTTGGAAATTAACAAAAAGTTCTAGATACCTAAATACGAGTTTTCGTATTACTAAAGCCGATTTTTCACGGTTTAAAAATTTGTTTTTCGCAATGTTGTCTTATGAAAACCAAAGAGATTCATATATTTGAAGAGTTGAAAATTCCAAGTATATCTTCTAAATATAAACCTAACTATCATCACCTTAAAAGTAACAACTAACAAAAATCCAAAATTTTCTTTATCATTGATGCAGTTCATTGCAATTCTATTCCCCATATTTCAAGTAACGACATGTAGGTTGTATATAAAAAATGGCTGTTAGTTTGTGAGAACTTTATCGACGTCGAGACAGTACATAAGATTGTGAAAATACGCATATCCTCATGTTTGCCTCGATGACTATATTTTGAAGAGAGGTGCCACTTGATAAAAAAGTCGAATTTAAGTCAATTGTACACAGATTATTTGAAATATTAAAATATGGGTGCCAAAAAGTTCGATTCGGCAATAAGAAGGTTCATAACATTTTATTTTTAAGAGGGATACAAATACGGGTAAGTTATAAGGCAAAGAAACCTAAATGCTTTTTGTATACAAATGCAAAGCCAATTAATCGTTAAATATTGACATGATAACGTTTGCGGAGTTTTCTAGTTGTGCAAAAACAAAAATTAAAGAAATAAGAAAAAGTCTAAGTTCAGCTTTAAATACCCACCGCAAATTTTTATTTCAAATAAACAGAACCAGTCTTTTGCAATCAAAAAAGTTAATCTCATATATAACAATGAATGTGGCTCCTTTGTTGCCCGATTCTTATGAACGCATTGTGCGTACCAATTTTGGAGCAGTTTGATAAGGTAATTTCAAAGATATTCTTATTTCTCCTAATATAGGCGGTGCCATGCCCATTTTCGCAAAAAAAAAATTACCCACGTATTCCTTTCCTTAGCCCAATACAATACAATTGTAGCAAATTAGCTTTAATATCGCATTCTTTTGATTTTCACAAACACCGTTATATGGGCGATTTCCCCCATCTTCAATACCTTACTTGAGTCGAGAGCAATGTACCAGTGTACCAGGTTTCGTTGAGATAGCTCAATATTTATTAGAGTAATCCGATGCAAGAACGGACGGACGGACAGCCATGGCTTAAATGATTTCACTTTTAATTCTGAAAATTTTCGTATATATATTTATATACATATATAACCATCTCGGCTGCTTAATGCTGCTACAACAATCGTGAGGAGAATGTTAAAACACCTTGAGTATAAAATTAAACAAAAACACAGGTCATACGCAGACAGAAGAAGGTTTTGTGAAAATAGTGACGAAATTATTTTAGATTTTGCTCTCAAACCTTAATAGGTAAATATTTGCTTCACTATAAATAATTGCTTTCATTAACAAATTATTGTAATTCAATATTTTGTACTTACACTTTTATTATCAAAATAATAAATAAAAAAATTTTTAGTTAGTAAACACATCCAAAGACCTACGTATCGGAGTGTTTAGCTGTCGTCTGATATGGGACGGGTTCTAATTTGTGGTACGTCTCATGAAAAAATTATAGGAAAACTTGTATCCGCCAATGCCGAAATTTTTAGTTTGTTTCTGCAACGGTGTTGGCGTGAAAGTTTGGATCGCTTCATTTGTGGTGCAAAAGTGTCCTTTAGTTGTTTTGGGTTTCTACGCCAAGGTCACATTAGAAATATACCACATTTGCAATTGCTTTCAATAATGGTAAATTCTGTTCATATGTAAACAAACCGAAAATAAGCTGGATAGTTTTCCCTTCAAAACCCTATAAATTTATTCGCGCGATAAATTAATAACCGCTCGAAAAAACGAAAATACATTTATTCGCCTGATGAAGTTACTGTTAAAATTAAAGCTACTTAACGAACGTCTGTTAATTTTGATAATGTATTTTAGTTCTTTACAATAAAACTTATTTATTTCAACATTGAGTCACCTTCATAGTCTTTGTTATTAAATTTTTATTAATTTTAGTAAGAATTGCTGCCAATGTGTTCTCATAGATTTATGAGTGTATTGGGCCCCATGTTCAGGCTGGTGTTAGGAGAAAAAATACATTCACAAATCATTTGCCTGAAATATTAAATTTGAGAGGTCTTTCTTAAGAAACTTAAAAGATTTGACCTAACAAAATAGTCAGATACGGGTTACCAGTCACAGTAGTATTTAATTACGG
This sequence comes from Anomoia purmunda, assembly GCA_951828415.1. Classification (NCBI taxonomy): domain Eukaryota; kingdom Metazoa; phylum Arthropoda; class Insecta; order Diptera; family Tephritidae; genus Anomoia; species Anomoia purmunda. The sequence goes on from OX639993.1 coordinate 158,750,198, forward strand.
TGGACAGTTAATAGAGAATATTCGTAAATTAATGGAAGAAAAGTTACTAAGAACTCGATAGTTTAAAAATTAACCTATTCTCAAAAGAAATCATAGCAAAGCAACAAATTCCCTTCTCATCTCAGTTAGTAATTGCATCGTTTTTTCAACGTATCTAGTGGTACTACGTGCATTTGAGACATTTGCATTTTATATTTGCTTTAGGTATTTCGTACAAAATTGGTAAAGTTTCCCAGCCAGATTTTAGTTTATTCAATCAAATTAATTTTTTCTTAGTTGTCAACAACTTATCGCACGTATGACAAGTTTTGCCAATGACATTTGCATAAGTTAAGTTTTAAAAATAAGATAGCCATTTACCTAATTTTAATACTCGTTAATTTTACTGTCTGCACAGGAGCACAAATTGCGATTTAATTTTTATCAAAATAACAATCAATAATAAATTGAATCTCATTCTTATCAACCTAATTTCAGCAATGCATCAATACTAAATGAATGCACTTGGCTTACTCTTTGTATGCGGAAGTGACAAGGAAATGTAGTGTCTTGATTATTAGCATTGCTAGGTCGCGAATTGATACAAATTCGTAGCTTCAGCAGAAGTCATTATTGTTATACAGTTAGAGCTGAAGGTTTTGCAAATTTAAGAATATAAAAACGAACTGCAGACTGTAGAACCTCGCTACCGAATTAAAGCCGTCGACAAAAAGCAAAACAAATAAAAGCAAAATTTTATATTCATAAAATTATTCAGATAGATAATCTTTTGCAAGTTTCAGCACCTTTATATTATCTATGAAAACGATGCAAAACCAGATAAGTTTCCTTGAACTTCGCATACGGTGATTTTTTTTAGCTGCTTTAGGTGTTTTCTCTAATCGCATTCTTTAGGCTACACTTTTATCTTTAAGGTCATATGAATTATAAAAATCGAATACATATAAATCTAAATTTCAATTTATGGCTAAGAAAGATGGTGTTAAATCACGTATTTCTGAATAATTATTATAATTGACTATACGACGTTCTAGTACAATATTACAAGTTGTTATCAATATTGCTGATTTCGAAAGCAATGCGCAGAATTTAACATGTTTGATTTATAATTTTGGCCAAATAACTTTTTTATATCAAGCGACTATTACACACCGAACGAAGTTATTGTATAATTTGGCACAACAGCGGTTTTCATTTTAGCTCAATCGTTTTCAAAAACTTTTGATGTCACTGTAACTAATTTCATTTTTTATCGGACCTCCTTGAATTTTTATTTTCTTTTGGGAAGGGAACGATTCAAAAAGTCGTGGATATACTGGGTATTTTTAAGAGATTTCATGGAACTCTATAGAAGCCTGCCAGAATTGTGTGAAGGCAAAGCGAGGCGTACCAGAATTGAAACTTTAAAAGTGAAACCGTGGGTAGTGCTACTCAGAAAATTAAAGGATGTCGAACCTGCATTTTTGGCGAACCACTTTTTTGCCAAAATTCTTCTATATATTTTTTTTATAATTTTTTTTTTAATTTCTAATATTTCATTTATAACCAGTGATGCCATAAATTGCTTAATTGCCAATTACCCACTTATCTGACGTGTGTTAAATAAATACGTTAAATCACATACTACATATAGGCCGTTATAGGAGTTTTTAAAAGGAATTGCCACCTGTTTAAAAGTTTGAATTCAATTGAAAGGGGTTTAATAAAGCTTAATTTCCAAAATGTTTTGAAAGACGATAAATTAAGATAGAAAGAAGATTAGATAAAGTAAAAGTTTTAAGAAAGTTGAATTTCAAAAATACTTTTGGAGAGGGTTGCCGCCTGTTAAAAATTATATTAAATTATAAAAAGTTAAATCAAATCAAGCAAATGAAGGAGGTTTAAGAAAACTTTATACTAAAAAGACTTTGGCAGATGTTTGCCGCTTGCTTAAATGGGATTCAAACGAAGTGGACTTAAGAAAATTTTATAATGAAAATTTGTTTAAAAAGATTGTTGCCACCTATGTAGACATATCAATTGAATTCAAGTTCTAAACTTGCTGATATATAACAGTAGTAGTGTGAAATGAAAAGGATTAGAAGAAAACATTTTTAGGAGGTTTTCTTTAAAAACGTTGATCAAATTTAATTGGTAAGGCCATTAAAATCATACTATGCTGGAAAATATTTGAGTTTATTCGAGTAATATATTTGGAGACGTTTGCCACCTGTTTAACAAATCAAAAACAACTAAATTTATAAAATAATATATTCAATTCAGTATGCAAATAGGAAAATAACAACAAAAATAGAGCCGAAAACGAATAAAAGAGACAGTTGTTCATTCTCCTACGGCAATCTTCCCGCTTATGCGCTGCTAATCGTAGCCAATGCTTTGGCCAATGTAGAAATTTATAAATTCACTCGCAGGACATTCGGCTTAACGTAATGGATTCGATTGTGACGAAAAAGGAAATAAATAATTTAACTAAAGGTAATAATCCTTAAATCATTTTTAGTGTAAGTTTTTATTTTTTTAACAATCTAAAACAAAATCAACCCCACTACATAATTGCCGATTACGGTTGGTTGGTTGCTGAAAAGTTTTTCTAAGTGCGCAGTACCCATCCCATGTTATTCGATGGTGACATTTATTGAGAAGTCTCATTTTCATGATTAAATTTTCTTAAGCCTACTTCCTTTGAATTACATGCCGTATATTTGCATCAACTTAATAATCTAATCTCAAAGGTATTTTCAAAATAAAGCTTTCGTAAAACTCCTTCGCATTAGACCCATATTTCAATATTTGATTTAACTTATATAATTTTAATTGATTTTTTAAACCCTCCAAAAAGAGTTTTGAAATTAATTGTTCATATACTTTCTTAGACTTAATTGAGCTTTAAGCAGATGAAATCTTCTTTCGAAACTTTTTGGAAACGAAGATTTATTAAACTCCTTTCGTTTAATATCCATATTGCAATATTTGACTTCATCCTTGTGTTTAAATGAATTTATCCTTTTAAATATATGGAAAACTTAAAAAAACATTTTATATTGTCTTACCACTATCTATCCAGTCGTCATCGATAAGTGATTTACCTTATTAATTTAATTGGCTATGTACCTACATTTTATACAAATCCATCGAACACACTTCACACAGAAAATTTTACATTATTATAAATATTTGTTACGTGGCAACTCTTTTGTGAGCAGCTTTCAAAAAAGTTTGTGCAAATATATGTATGCATGTGCATCTTATTTGTATTTAATTTTCAAACTGCCTTCATTTATCGTATAAATTTAGTTGTATTTAAAGTTTTCTAATCCACTTATGTATATATACTTCTCTGTTTCAGAGTTATACTGTTATATTTCAGTAAGTTTACAAATAGCATTATTTTCATTTTTTTTTAACACAAGGCAACACTTCTTAAATATATTTTAATAATTAAGTTCTTTAACCCTACATTCTTTGAATCTCATTACGTGATACTTACACTTAATAATTAACTTAATAATTTCATTTAATTTACTCTTCTAAACAGTTAGCTCTCTAAAAGTATTTTCAAATAGAGTTTTCTTAAAACTTTTTTGTTTGAGATCCATATTTCAATGTCTGATTTAACGTATTATAGTTTTAAGTAACTTTTAAAGAGGTGGCAGCCCTCTCCAAAGTTATTTTCGAAATTTTTTTTTTAATTTTTAGTTTGACACTCATATTGTAAAATGTGGTTTATTTCTTTATTTAACTTAATTCGCATATAAACAGGTGGCAACATTTTTAAAAAGTATTTGGGAAATGAAGGCCGACTAAGCCTTGTACACAATACTTAATGGGTTTGGTTTAACTTATTATGATTTTGGCAGTTTTTTTAATCAAGTGGTAATCCTCACTAAAACTATTTTTGAAATTACGCTTTCTTAAAACTTGTAACTTGGCAATCATATTGTAAAATTTCATTTGCTTTTTTCAAATTAACTTAATTTGCAATTAAACAGATGACAACCTTCTTTGAAAACATTTGAGAATGAAGCTTTATTAAGAGTATTGAGTTTGATACCCATATTTCATTCATTGCTTTAAATGAATGTAAACTTTTAAACAGGTAACCTATTCAGATCTATCCAACAATATATGATTTCACTTATTTATTTAATTTACTATAACTTTTTAGCAGGTGGCTACTCTCCATATAATATAGCCTATATTATAGAGTAGGGGATATGCTATTTGTGTGCTAAATTTTGTATATTCTTTCTCATTCTCTCTTTCTCTATGTTATATCTTTCGTCTCAACTACGTAACGAAGTAGCTTTAAAAATTTGACTCCCTATTTGCGATTCGCCACCAAAGAAGTTTCACTTCAAAAAACAAACAAAAAAATGAAATAAAAGTGAATGGAATGAAAACTTATTTCTTACATTTCAGCTGATAACGGTAAGCCCAATGTCGTCCGAGTAATAATAAAAATAATGGTGTCGACCTAGTCTAATGTAGATATTCGTTAAATTAAGTTTGTTGTGTTTGAAACTCAAAAATCTTTTCTCCCGCCCTGCCACCTTTGTTTAATTCCTGAGAAAATGTAAAAGATACTTTTGTATAAATATTTACTTCCTGCATGTTAAATACAGATTGATGTTGCGTCGCAAACTATTTGTCGGTAATGTTTTATTCATAAAGTTTTCATATTTGAATTAAAATTTCAGCAACAATGTGTGATCATCAAAGTCAGCTTCCCTTGATCGGATAAAAATATCATTATTAAATATCTATAACTTTTCAACATATATTCGCACATATCTATAGGCTATAAAAGTTTGAAAGTGATTTTTTAATAGTTACTAATATTTCTGTTGTGCTTCTTATTCGCGACAGCAGACAGCAAGCAACAAACACAACAGAAAACCACCAAAAAATAATAAAACCACCAACATGACAAGTACAAAAAAACTTCCTCACCGGTTGGCGCATGAGCGAACGAAAGCAAAACAAAAAAACAACAAAAAAAATTGGCTGAAGACAAAGACGCGATTTGGCATGCAATTCACCACAGTCATTACAAAGAATTATATTAAAACAAATTTTTGTGAAACTATATTGATGTTTTAATTTTTTCCTCCCACGCCGGCAATTAGTTTTTAGTTGTTTGAAATTCTTTAAAATTCGCAGACAGGCGCACACTTCGCAAGTCCGGATATAGGCAGCTGGCGTCTGCGCATCAAATTTTGCTTGCATTAAAATATTGATTGTGTCGGCAATGTATTTTAACCGGCATGTGGCTTTTCCTTTGCAGAACAATATTGAAAATGTTGAAGAATTTTTTTTTGTGGCACATTACCGGCAGTTGTTATTAAAATGTAAACATTGACACGAGTATGAATACATTTTGTATAGATTCGTTGATTAATTGCTAGACCATTGAAACACTAGGAGTTTTATTGCAAAGTTTCTCATAATTTTGCGTAAATATGATATGTGTTTTGTATCTCTTAAAATTGTATACTTTATAAACTTGATGCTGGCGCTTGGGTTGATTTTGATGCTTTGTTCTCGTATTCCCTACAAATAACAATTAACTGAAAATTACAAAGAATGTGCGAGCTGCTTGCGTAGAACGATCTCCTGAATCTGAAAATGAGTTTCTGTTTCCCGTAATATCCTCTATTTTAAGCTCGCTTCTATAAAGTTTCAAATATAATTCAATTTTTGAAATGGTTTCGGGGCTAATTTTGTAGCAGCCCAGTGTAATAAATACGAACAATCTCTTTATCAAAAACTTTGTGTTATCACTTTTTTCCTTTTAAGAAAATTCCAAAAATGTTCATCAAATTCGAATATACATATTTATAGCTCGTTTAATATAAGTGCAAATTCGAGGTGGCTACAAATTGCCGTTTATTTTTTATAAATAAATTTTATAAACATATCCACTGATTTGTAATAAATTTATATGCCGACAGTATTCTGCATTTTCTACCACATAAAATACGTACTTGCAGGCGATGTATGAAAAAAGTTTCCAAGGCCAAAATTAAAAAAAAAAAAAAAAAAAAACAAATTATAAATAATCAAACTGGCACTTCATTGTACTATAATCGAATAGGATATACAACTCAACAAGTGTCTAAACATACTTTTAAAAAAATTAAAAATTTGTATTAAACCTTTTTGAGTTTTTATAATATATATTGAAAGTTTGAAACATTAATTCACATAATTATTGTTTTAGTACCAAATGCAGTTTTATATAAAATTATAGTAAAAAAATGAACCGGAAAAACACAAAAATATTTATTCTTAACCTTCGTATTTTTTATCTTCTCTACAAATTCGCTATTGAGCTCAATACGGCCAATAGATATACATCTCAAAACAGTCTTGAAAATCTTACTTTTTAAACATATCAAGTTCAGCATTAACTTCATCAACTATTTTCTCATTGCTATTAAAGACCTTTCCCTTCAAATTTCTTTTAATTTTCGAAAATATGCAAAAATCTGTAGGTACTAGAGCCGAGAAATATCATGCTAGTTATATTTCTTCGATGTCAAAGATCGGAATAAAGTTACTAGTTATTTTAGTAGTGCTAGCTGGTTCCTCTTCGGTATATCATATTTCAATTACTGTTTGACCCTTTTCCATGGAGGTAGCAGCTATGATTTGTGATTTGAGAAGTAAATTGTCATCATTACTTTTGCTATTGATTTTTGTTACTTAACTTTTACATGTTGGTTCGCTCTTGTTGGGTTCCATACCATGGATCGCTGTTTGGAACCAGAAACGACTTTACTAAAGTCTGCTCATTTTCGAATTAAGTTTAAAAAAAAAAAATTAGCAAAATGCCTTCAAGCCTCTTTTGAAGAATCATTTAGAATTCGTCGAATCCATCGAGCAGATTTCTTCATGTATCCCGGATAATTACAGCCATGACATTCAAACTCAATTCATCAGCAATCATTTTTTGTATCAATCGGGGATCTTCGTCAACTTTGGACTTCACCATCGCTACAGTGACGTCATCAGTGGAAGATTTTGGTCGAATATTTTGGGGCCCGTCTTCTAAATGTTCCGCCCTCAATCTTCCGACCCTCTAGAAAATATTATTAAGAGACGGTGCAGTCATTCCATATGCATTGCTTTATATGACCTGAGACTAATTATTAATTACATCCTTTCTACATTAGATAAATGTAAAATAAATCACTTCAATTTTAACCGTATCGTTAAACTAAGTATCCAGAGCCCAAGAAAAATAAGAAAATGATATAAAAATACGCTCAAGAAATGGAAAATAAACTTTACTCTCTCGAAACTTAAGTTTTTCAGCTTGCAGCTCTCAAGATATAAATGCTCATATATTTATCAGTTCCAAAAAATTTACAGCAACAGCAAACCATCTTTTCAGGCAACAGAAATAATGGAAAATATTTCTGGTGATATTTTTGAGATCTGGATATTTAGAGTTTTGGCACTCGGGTACTTAGTAATAATTAAAAAAAGAATCGAGTCAGAATTGGCTCAAATACTCGGTTCGGCTATTCGAGTTCATAGACTTATGTTCGAATACCTTATAGATTCGAATGCAGATTTTACTCAAACTCAAATATTTATTCTAGGCGGCTGAGTGTCGTTTATATTAATTAACTCGTTCGTATTTTTTGTTTTGACAAGAAAGGCTCGGAAAGTAGAAAACAAAGTTTTCATTGATATTTATAAGCGAGATGATTACAGCAATAGGGTTATGAAAAAAAGTTCATAGGAGCACTTGATGTAATAATTAAAAAATCCGCAAGCTAACCGAGAAATGATACATAAAAAGTAAATAATACTTTTCCCACTGCATGTCGCTATTTATTTATACCCAAAAAAAACTCTTTGGAATTAGCAAAATATTTCTTTATTTTGAACTGTTTAAAATATCGCATTTTTTACATCAAATCCTGATATTTTTTTCCGATAGCCTTTAGTAGTTACTAACGATGTACACATGACATAAGAATTGAAGCTAATTTCTAACTTCAGAGCGCCAAACCGCGATTTGTATTACAAAAATACTCGATTCGGGTTTTGAATGCTATAAGTACTCGAGTCTATGTATCTAAATTTTGTGTAACCGAGTTTGTGATTACTTCTAAAGTACTCGGGTCGACTCGACTCACCACATCACTAGTAGAGAATGACGTAAAATATAAGTTATGTTCTCAGTTATTCATTTTAACCCTCTACTCCCTAATATTTGGAAATTTTCGATTCATTCTCAATTTTTTAAACTATTTGGAAATTTTCGATTCATTCTCAATTTTTTGAACTAACACGTTCTTAGCTTGACATTTTCATATAAAAACAGACTTTAGAAAATAAATTATAAAAGACTAGTCACATATCTCAAGGACTTGTCCATAGGAAAAAAAAAACTAAATTTTTAAAATCTGCGAGCGATTTTACACAAAAATTGGATAGCGGCATTCGAAGCGCAAAAAACAAGTTAAATATGTGTGAACCAGTATAACAATAAATTTTTATGTTATCTACACAGTTTTTTCTTTTTTATTTATCTGATTTAATGAGAACAAGTTTGTATTGCAATTCAATACAAGAAGTAGAAATTTACACAATTTATTGGCAGTGAACTATTCAAATAAACCGATGCGCAAAATTTAAATTGATTACATGTTTTTTTAACTCAGTTTCACTCGGAAGTGTACAAGTAAGTTTTTATTTAAGCATAACGTATACCGAGATAAATGCTTCTTATAAATCGAACAAATGACATATATAGAGTACAAAAATGTCTGCATTAATTATTTCTGATATTGGCATCATCACAAAAGCTTTAACTGTGTAGCAGCGGTTCAGTGTCAGACTAAAATGAGTGTTTAAATATACACACATACATATATGAAGTTTATAGCGGCTTTAAGTTCAGCTTAAAATGCAGTGACTTTAATGGTTGTAGCCTACATTTAGGCAAATCTGCTAAGCCTTGTATTTAAGCTTAAATCTGTCTGCAGTTGCTGAACTCTTATGAAGCTTATGAAAGTTATTTGTTTCGTTGTTTTATAAATATAAATTGGTAATAGGGTTGCTCTGAAATTTACAAAAAAAAAATATTTTATTGTTTTTAAAATTTTCGGTTAAAAGAGCTATACACTTTTGTATTCGAAAAAAATCGGTTGTCGCAATAATTATTCCACTCTGAAGTGGGTAACACAGAAACATAATTTCTGAATACCTCAACTGCCTATTCAGATGTTGAAAAATGCTCACTACGCATTTCCCTTTTAGGGGCACTATTTCGGGTCGAAAGTATCGAAGAGGTACTCATTGAAAGTAGCGCTCTAAAAGAACCAGCTACCTAATATATCGACACTAAATTAAAAACGAAGCTCAGTCTCAATTTCTATCCGCATGGCCTTAAGAAAGCACCAATTGGATTGTTAGCCTACTATACCGAATTTGAAGCCTACAGTTTTACCCTTTCCTTTCAATCACTTTATTTATTATTTTAATAATTTTGGCACTTTTTTGTCTCCAGTATATCACGTTAATCCTTTGCAATGTTAACAGCACAAGACACACATCTCCTGAAATTGGAAAAGCATTAGCGCACTTTATTTTCATTAAGCCTGATTGCCATATCCAAATATTCTTCTGCAAACAAATTCGACTGGGATTCAAGTACTCGATTCCAAAAATATCGTTTCGAAAGTATTGAGTAAAAAATAGTATAGTAAGCCCCTGCAGCAACTGGTTCATTTACGGACGCAGAAATATATCATTTTTTTCGAATCGCACTGTGAACGAACTACTTTTGTTGAATTTAGCTCGTTCTGAAACATCCAGACAGTGGACTTTTGTTTTGTTTGGCCCTTTTTTAGATCTGTTCAAATTGCGAGGAGGCCAATTACTACAAACTTTTTTCACACTAAATTCTCACACAAAATTGTTTATCCCATGCCGACCCATCTGAATAATTTTTCGTCGATATTTGCAGCAATTACAGAAGTTATGTATTACTTCGAGGAATTCGCCATTAATAAGTCTAATGAAGCCATTCCAAATTGGGCCCCGAGCATGAGAGTAGGAACAAAATTAATAACTCATACAATACGGGAAATATTCAACTAATAATTGCTCTATCTGTTGTTTTTTCGGTCCTTGATGTCGAATTTAAAATTAAACTCAAAGGATTCAAAATTGAATATTATATATAATATATAAGTACATTTATAAAAATATAATACATTTTCGTTAACTTAGTGTAAAATAAAACACAAACAAATTATAATTAATTACAAAACGATAATTATATACAAAATGATATAAATAAACTCTTGAACTAAAATATGCTGCTGCTAAACGATTTTAAATAAAAAAGTATTACGAATAATAGGTTATGTCATGCAATGTGTAGGTGAATGTAGTAATGTCGAAATTTGAGTCAATAAGTCTATTTATTTAAGGTATTTAATAGAAAATGGTTTAAGTATTTTATTTTTTTATACTCGTTGGGTAAAAGTGAATTCGCAATTTTTTTGCACTCACCATCTAGAATTGTTCTATATAAAAAACAATAATATTCTCAATTTTTGTTTTTCCTCCCAATCAAAAAACACTTAGAGGTCGCTTAAATCGAGATTATATAGAATCCATGAAAATCAATAATTTTCAAATCTGGTTTTCTTCAGAAGACTTCAAATAATAAAATCGCCTATTAAAATATGTTGTTATTATTTTTTGAATTCTCCTAAAGAAAAACGCCGATAAAGAGGAAAATGTTGATTTTAAGAATTTCATACCATTTCTATGCAAAACTCTTTTTTCCTATTTATAATACATGTGTAGTTTTAACCACTTAGAGCGGCCTCTAAATGTTTAGTTAGATATTTTGGTTTTCGTTTTAAAACATTGGTTACGAAATTAAATTGTTTTCATTAATTGTTTTGTGCGCAAAATTTCAATCAAAAAAGCCTCTCCCTTGTGTCTAAAATAACGCCACGCTACTCTAGCCTCAAAAGAGTTCCACGCCCATTGGGAGGAAATTAAAATACTAGATTCCTCATACAGTTTTGCCATTTTCATATAAACATATAATAATTTTTCGGCTTCATTTTAAAGAACAATTTTTGAGCTCAAGGTCAATTTTTCCAATACTTAATAAGAAAAGAAAACACGCTTGTGGTAGGAAAGAGTAAAAATCGTGGTAGAAATGAGTAAAAATAGTGGTAGAAATTAGTGAAAATAATGGAAGATATTAGTAAAAATAATGAAAGAAAGTAGTAGTAGAATTAATAAAAAAGTGGTAGAAATTAGTTAAACTATTCGTAGGAAGTAGTAAAAATCGTGGTAGAAATGAGTAAAAATCGTGGTAGAAATTAATAAAAATAATGGAAGAAATAAGTAAATTGGTGGAAGAATGTAGTAGTAGAATTAATAAAAATAGTGGTAGGAATTAGTAAAAAATAGTGGTAAAAATTAGTTAAACTAGTGGTAGGAAGTAGTAAAAATCATGGTAGAAATGAGTGAAAATAGTGGTAGAAATTAGTGAAATCAGTGGAACTAATTAATAAAAATAGTGGTAGGAACTAGAAAAAAATAGTGGTAGAAATTAGTTAAACTAGTGGTAGAAGGTAGTAAAAATCGTGGTAGAAATTAGTTAAAATAGAGGTAGAAATTCATGAAATCAATAAAAATAGTGGTAGAAATTAGTTAAACTAATGGTAGAAGGTAGTAAAAACCGTGGTAGAAATTAGTAAAAATAGAGGCAGAAATTCATGAAACCAGTGGAAACAATTAATAAAAATAGAGGTAGAAATTAGTTAAACTAGTGGTAGGAAATAGCAAAAATCATAATAGAAATTAGTAAAAATAGTGGTAGAAATTAGTGAAACCAGTGGAAAGAATTAATAAAAATAGTGGTAGAAATTGGTAAGAAAGAGTGGTAGCAATTAATAAAAATAATGGTAGAAATTAATAAAAATAATGGTAGAAATAAGAAAAAATAGTGGAAGAAATTTGTAGTAGAATTAATAAAAGTAGTGGTAGGAATTAGTAAAAAATAGTGTTAGTAATTAGTAGTAGCATTTGTAAAAATAGTTGCAAAAATTTGTTAAAATAGTGGTAGAAATTAGTAAAAAATATTTGCAGAAATTAGAAAAAGTAGTAGTACAAATAGTGGCAGAAATTAGTAGTAGCGTAAGTAATCAAAATGGTTGAAATAAGCAAATAGCGATTAAGTGATTCTGACGCTACTTTCGTGATGCGAATTTTAACGCGACTTTCTTTACGCGATGTAAAAAATTACTGAAGTTTTACTGGAATGGAGCTCAAAAATTATGGTTGATATAAATAAATTAGGCTGAGAAAATCATATAAGTATATATAATGGATGATCACACCAACAATAACAACTTCTAACAATAACAAAGTCGATTTGTCATAAACAACAGCAGCAATCACACATTCACTGTAATAGCGGCAAACTGTCGTACTTGAATTGTGCTGGGATGCAGGAAAAAAGGAAAAAAAAAATCGGCAGGAGTTTGCACTTCATATAAAAAGGCATCTATTTTTAATTTTAAAATAGAATTAAAAGCACCCTAAGTATACTTAAAAAATTTGATAACTGTATATACGTTTGCAATAAATATGTGAGCTTAAAAACTCTTTTGCTTCAAAATTACTAGTCCGAATGATTATTATATATGTATGTATATTTTGAGAAAAGTATTGATGTCAAAGAATGAATTCTTTTAATATAATAAGATGTGTTAAACAGTTAGACACAAATATGTATGATAAGAAAAACAAATATTAGTAGCATGCAAAACTCTCTGAATGAATTAATTTTAAGGTTAGGTTTTAAAGTAATAATATGTGCTGTGTTAGTTAAGTATTTTGTATCTGTATTAGATAAACTAAATATTAATTAGTTTCCACAACAACAATTACGCTATTGTTGTTGATTTTTATGTATCGATTTGATTTTTATGTATCGAAACAAGTGTACATTTTATTAGAATCTAAACTGAATCACTAAACATATTTAACGATGGCCAGTATGCTAAATTTCAAAGGTTTTATAGCAAAAATCTAGCTGTTACCAACAACTAAATCCGCAAACGATTAACCTTACGGAAAAAAAATCATTTGCATTTTTTGCAATGCAAAATTTGAATGTCACATGAGCTATTAGCAACGCTGAGAATAATATTGAAACATGTTTTATTAAAACAAAGTGAGAAAAAAAAAAATGAAACTGCGTAGTGAGATAGCTACCAAGCATATCCAACTACCTTAGAGATGAGCTAATCAATACAGCCGTTATTTTATATTGAAAAATATCGCATGAACTTGACCTTGCCATGCCTTTACTTCCGGTTCCTATTCGCGAATGAAGATCATGGCAGTATATCGAGTTATACAGTTATCTAGTTTAATGGTAACAACGCGTTTTCGGCGACTAGCAATGTGGTCAATTGATGATGCTCGGTCAGAGACATATGCAAACATTAAATATTCCTACATACATCCGTACATTTGTACACATATTTATTTAGTTGTTGTGATTATAAATTTGAAATAACTTGTAATGACTATTAAATTTATGAAAACTAATCAGCCAATCAAACACGAAGAGCATTTGCGCGTTTTAAAGATATTTAGGGTATTTTGCGTTAGGCATTAACTAATAAACTGCGCTAAGAAGTGATGAGACTCGAACTTATGTATACACTTTGAAAGTGTTCAAACTTTTTGTATTGTATTTATTGCTAATTTAACGGAACTGCCGAAAACTAGGGTTTTAGTTCTTAATTTCTATTTTAGATGAATTTTGGTTATTTTTATTTAAAAATAATAAGAAAATGATACGGTCATAGTTCCGAAAATTTGTCGTAAGTAAAACAATTGGCAGCTAGTGTCCTTTTTGATTTCAGTAAAGGGGAACCTGAATTGTTTTTTTTTGGGGAAAATAAATTGACATCTTTCTTTTGAGCCCTAAGCTTTCGGCTGTTACTCTGTTGGAATAAACAAGTTTCACCTCTGTACGAGTATACGTTTTGAAGATGCTGGAGAGTTCTGTCTAATGCTTCACAAAATGTGAATACAGGACCCGCCCCAATTTTTGCCCTCCAATAGAAGACAATACAGCAAAGTTGTACTAATGTTTTCACACACTCAAGGCTAATAAATAACTGGTGTTTGGTGCTAAAAACGATAATTGGTTTTTATGCACGGTATTATCTATATGGAAGTTGTAGTACAATTCAATCATAGAATAATACCATTACCCAATCTCTGAGAATATCATTAAAAGTAATATTCATCTCTAAAATCTGAAATCTCATTTACTAACTACGCATCAAAATATTTCTCTGGATCAGATCTAATAGCAAAAATAAATAAAAAATTTATTTATCGAATATTAGAAAATCGTTTTTTTAATCAAGTCTACCCTGTTTTTGTACTGCAAAATTACGTTGAACATAGGGTAAATAAGGATTTTTAAGTATTCAGATGAAACATTATGAATTTTCTACATACTCAAAAATGTATCTGGGTTTAGATATCTCTTAGGTATGATACCTGTATTAACATATTTCTGTGGCCTAAATCGCCTAAATCTGTTTGAAAATTTTTTCCGGAGCTTGTTTTAAATTATCATATCCCCCTGTATCTATATAAATCAGGAGCAGGGGATTTGTTTAAGTTTTTTACTTAAGTGAATAAGTTTCATATATAGTTGCCATTCTGAAACAGATTACAGCCGGTTTCCCCAAAAATTTTAATTTAACTTTAAGTAAAATTTAATTTAAATTTTCATTTTAATTTAACTTTTCACTTAAATTTTTCCTGTTCCACTCTTTAATTTGACAGAAGAAAGATTTTGTATTTTTTAAGTGAATCAAACAAAAACGCATATTTTTCAGAGACCATGACGATTATAACTTTAAAAAAAATTACGTTTTAAACATTATTTCTTGAGTTATATTTTTTGCTCAGAAAATAAAATTGAATTGTGTGGAAACTCAAAAACTAACGATTATTTTACAACCAAGAAATTACGATTAAAGTTGATTTTTTTTTAAATAAAAGTCAATGTCGCTAAAGGTAGATCTTGTTATAAGGAGTATGTTGCTCTAATCCT
The DNA here is from genome assembly GCA_951828415.1 of Anomoia purmunda. Classification (NCBI taxonomy): domain Eukaryota; kingdom Metazoa; phylum Arthropoda; class Insecta; order Diptera; family Tephritidae; genus Anomoia; species Anomoia purmunda. Next base: position 158,765,337 of record OX639993.1, read on the forward strand.
TATAAGCGTAGCTTTTTTCCTCCCGTGAAATTTTTTCAGTTGAAATTTTGGTAATAATCGTTATTTGCGGTCGCTAATATTTTTCTTTAAACGAAATAAATACTTGATTAAACTTGTCAAATAAGGCGATAGAGATATCAATAGAAATCAGTGGATGGTAGACTTTAATTAAAATATAAATTGGCTAACGTAGGCATTTAAATAATTGGTTGTTAGACAAGCTGAATACGATGGCATAAATCGAGTTAAGCGGTTATAGTTCGTAGCCACAGATTTTCTTTTTAAATTAATTTTTATTTATGTAATTCATTTTTATACAATTTCGTTTGACAAGTTAATCAAGTATTTGAATACAGTCGGCAATCTCAGAAAAACATTATGACTATATTCTTTTAGGATTCCGGATGGATTTCAAAATTCTCAATACAAGAGCGGCTGGTAATTATTATGCTTCTTTGCTGATGTTATAAATAAATATCGAGGAAAATTATCGCGAGGAAAGGGATTGCTTCGTGACCACACGCCGCACCACACACCAGTTGTTTCCAAGCCTGCCATTAAGTAAGGCGATTTCACTTAGCACGATAATTTCCCATAAAGTGGCGACTTGGCTCCAAGCAAATATTATTTGTACTCTAAATGGAAAAACGATGAACACTGATGATGAAGTGTATTGGTGTTTTATTATTTCTTCTTATGTTGAATTGACTATTTTTTTCAGTTAATAGGAATGAAACGCTCTAAAATGTATATTGAAATGAAAAGAGATTATATTAAAAAATAATGATAGTCATTTGAGATTTACCCTTATAATCAGGCCAGAAACTCTTGGGCCTTTTTAATATGTGTACATATAGTTATCTAAAACAATTGTATTTTAATTGATCGATTTTTTTGTAATTAAATACTTTGAACTTAAGTTTGACTGAATGTTAAGAAGCTAAAATTGTTTTTTTTTCTGAGTTAAGATTTTTGAAAACAAAAATATTAGGTTTATTCGAAACACTTTTTAAATATATGAAAATAATAATGCAGATTTGTCACTCGATTATTTTCGTGCCATAAGATGGTTTATGTTTAAAAAAGCAGTTTTTTAATTTGAAATATTTGAAATACGGTCAATTATTTTTCAACTGATAACAAGGATACCTTTTTACAATATTTAAAATGTTTTTAACGCTAAGTCGTTTCTGCTAATTTTTTATAAAACTTAGTTCATTCTATAACAAAAAGCACAAAAATTAAATTTTGAACTTTGTAGAAAATGTATAAAAGTCAAAAAATTGTCAGAAAATTTTTAAAAAATTTTATTCGAGTTTTTAGAAATATTTGGGTATGAAAATGTATAAAAGTCAAAAAAATGTCATGAAATTTAAAGAAATTTTTTTTGGAATTTTTAGAAATTTTTGGGTATGCAGTTTTGTTGTTTTTTTGTTCGAAGTGGCTTGAACTCCGGTTGATTTTTGAAAATTTTTGAATTTTAGATTTGGAATCTTTTTTTCATTTAACGCATGTAGTTAAAATGGCAGAAGATATACCAGACCGCCAGTACAAAAAAAAATATAAAGAAATTTATATAAAATCCATCTGTTATATGGAAAAACTCCAAAAGTAAAACAAAAAAAACTATCAAAAATCAGCAATAATTTTCAGCCGCTTCCGATTTGCTAAAAAAAATGAACAGCAAAACTGCCTGCCAAAAAGTGTGCTAAGAATTCTAATTAAAAAGTTGGAAACTTTTGATTTTCATAAATTTTGTGAATCTACATACATAAAACAAACTAAAGTTTATTCTATTTTATAAACTTTGTGTAAAGTTTGAAATTATAATTATATAATCATATACAGAAAAAACTAAAGTTTCATTCATTTTAAAAATGTTGTGTAAAGTTTGAAATTATAGTTTGCATTTGAAGTATAAAACATATTAGCCCAAAACATATTACAAATTCATATCGCGTTCAAATCCATTGATTCGTTTTCAATACAAACGCTCTCACAGAATATCAACCTAATTTTTGTACTATGTATGTTGTAAATATTATGATGAATATATGTACCTACATCAACTCAAGCCTGAAACATCTGTCTTCGGGGTCAGCAAAAATCTGTGTCATTGTCCTTGTGCAACACCAAAAGTTCCAGACAAGACAGCGGAAAACTTGTTTTCGCTTAAAAAGTAAAAGCATGAAAGTAATACCGCATGCAAGGTCATTCAAGGTAGTTGCGGCTTCCACACCGACAGTCAGTGCCCCACTGCATATTGTTGGCTGTTTTCGCCAGCGAACGGAGCAATGCACCAGCAAAATGAAAAAATCTAGACAACAAAAAATTATCAAAAAACATCAATCAAAAGCAAAATTGCAAAGTATATGCAGGAGAGCTGAAGTAGCTATTCAAAGAATTGCAAAAACAATACAAAAAAAAACAAAAACAAACAAATAAATAAACAAAGTGGAAGCAAGCAACGCCAAATGCTGAACAGGCAACGGTTAAGTGCAACATGCAACTGGTCAGCAACACCATAAAACTGGCAAAAACATCATCGGCGGCAACGGCATTTAAATTTCCAAGTATGTATGTTTGCACAAAATTGCGCTTTCAGCAGCTCACTAACCCGTCTGTACTAAATATGCACTCGTACCATACCCGAATTGCTCAGGAGTAATGGCTACAAGAGTGATCTAATTCTCAGACAAGTATTAGTACAATTGACTATCATTGTGATCTTTTGATGTTATATCATAGCAATTTATATTCGATACTACAATCAATCGTACACCTATTCATATGTGTATATATGTATGTATGCATGTATAACGGAATGTAAGCGATAGTAAAAGTGTTGCATGTTCAGTGTTGCCAGATGGACGATGCCGTTGCTATTTGAAGGATTTTCAATAACGTATGACGTTTAGCTGATTTCAATTGTTGAAACGACGTTTTCGGAAATCATTCAAAGAAAAAGTTTACAACCAAAGAAAGCAAATAAACAATGGTAAATGTTTCTTTATCGTATAGTTTCGCTCATTCAAGATGACGAAACCAAAGAACATCCTATGTTTAAACACAACATATGTATGTATGAATAAACACAAGAGATTGAAATCATTCGGAAGTATTTTGTCATGATAGAAGAAAGAAGGTAGTTCCATTTTGAACTTTTTTGAGTAAAAAACAGATAATTTGACATTTTTCCAGCTGTACACATTTGGCAAAGGAGAACAGAGATGCTCATTTTCAATCATATATTTTGCATTATTTACAAAATTATAGTTTATAGTTCGAAAAGTTTTCAAAGAAAAAGCTATGCTTTAAAATTTAATTCAATTATTTTTCATGAAACTTCAAAAAGAATAGTTAAAGAAGCTCAAAGAGAGAAATATAATATTTTTTTTTGCTGGATTTTATGAACTTTTCATTTTTTGAGATTAGTTCCAAAACTTTGTTAGTTACAAGATTATTTAGTTAAACTTAACCCAGTGAAATATTTTTTGCATACTATATTTAAATTGTAACATTAAAAATAACAGATTATTTGAGATTGAGATTTTCCAAATCTTTCAAAATGTGTCTCATTTATCTGTAAATATTGTACGAATGTTTTCATAAATTAATTTGAAAAAAACTAAACATAGAAATCATTTAAATACTGTTATCCAGAATTAAACTTTATTTCACAAGATTATTTAAATTTTTTAAAATTTACATGCCACAGTCGGGCATACTGAAAAACTAGAATCTATTTTATGTATATCAAGTAAATAATAATCCATTTAATCCATTTTTGATTTAAAATATTTTCTAGGGCAAAGAACTTATACAAAATCAACACAAAAATTTGAAAAATTCAATAAATTTTCGTAACAAAAACAAAGTTTTTATTAAGAACTTTTAGAAAAATTATAATGATGCACATTTTTAGCCAATTAAATTATAGTAGAATAAGACACAAATTTTATGTGGTTAAGGACTTTTAACACAAAGTTTGTTGTTGTTGCTACTGTGAATATTATTTTTTACATTTTCGTAACAACAAAGTCTGAAATTTTGATTCATTTGCTGTTTTTATGTACTCAGCTTTTAAAAAATTTTTAATCAAATTAAGATTGAAATAATCGACAGAGAAATTTTCACAGCTTGTCACAAGGACGCGTTTCTATTATTATTTCCACCACTATATGTAAAAATGTATATAACAAAACATTGATTTTAAGTATTTTAAAAACTGAATTTAATGTATACTTAATTAATTTTTTTTAGCAAATCCAGGACGATTTAAAATCAAACATAAAACTGTCCTCTTGAAGAATTGGGATTACTGTTTTATTTAACTACAAATATACACAATGGGTGATCCACCTGCTTAGACATTTTTTTAATTTAAATAAAACATTTAAAACAGAACTACATGTCGGTATTTTTTTTTATAACCCGAAAGAACAATCTCTGATTTTTACTTTTTATGAATAATTTCATCCATATGGCCGCGGCTACGTTGTCGGTGGTCTATTCGGAAGGTTTAATTTTTCAGTTACTCTTTCCAGCATTCCTACCGGTATTTCACGAATTACGCGAGTAAGGTTGGCTTCCACGTTTCAAATTGGTTCGACAAAACCTTTGGACTTCAAATAACCCCAAAGACGACCTTTGTAGCCAGTTGACAGGTCCGATGCGCGAAATCGGCATCTCTCCAAAATTATTCTTTACAGAGCCACTGCTTCGAGTGCCGTTTCAGGATCAATTGTCAAACAAAAGTGAATAAAACAAAGATCCCAGTATGACACTAGTCACGCGTCATCTTAAAAAAACAAAAACTTCGGCAAAAACAGGTATAGATGGATCAACCTATATGTACACACATACATACATATAATCAATCATTCTAATCGCAGTCTCGTTTTTTTTAACTTCTTTGAAATAGCTGGTAAATTATTTTAAGATAGAAAATCTATTTCGTTTTGTAACATACATCGATGAATTACAGAAGAATATAATAAAACATTAGCTTTGAAAGAAAATATATTTGTATATACAATAAAAATAATTTCTTACCTCATTGGAATGACGATTTAGGTATCAAAATCATTATGATTTTAAAAATTTCTTTAGGCGATTTGAAATTTCCTACTCTGGCAACACTGGGTATGTGCAGCATCAGCAGCTCACTAACGCTTACTTCTCATGGATTTTGCGGAAAATCGCGCTTCAATCGGCATTACAAATGATGGATTGTTTCGAACGCCCCTTGCATTTGTTGAAGCGTAAACGGGTTTAGTTGCTACTGTCAATATTTTAGCGGCTAGTAAGCACTTAGTATGCATTTATGTGCATATATATATATATATATATATATGTGTGTGTGTGTGTACCTATACTAGTTAATAGTCTTTAGTACAGCTATAGCATATATTTTACCGTAAAACCTCATTTCTACAATTCCGCCACTTTACTATAATATGTGCATACATAGTTTTGGCTACGCTTCCCATCTACTCAAGCGCTATATGATAGTTGGTTTGTTTGTATGTATTCGTTTTTCTTTTTGTTTTTTTTTGTGTCCGCTTGCTCGCTTCTACTACCGGTTTATCGACCTATTAAGTAACCTAATGAATGCTTTGCGGCAGGAACCAGTTGTTGCACCAGACCGCAAGCGATTGTCGAAATAAGACAAGAACCACCATGTATGTATGTACTATGTATGTGCACATGAAATTTTTTTCTGTTTAGCGAATTCTCCCAAAAATTTAACAAAGTTGGGTTTTACCAACAATTATACATATATTTAATTGCATATAGTAAGTATGTATATAAATACTTATATTTGGTAAGTATATACAAATAAGACTTTGATTTGTTCATTTTGTCCACGTTGACTACAGAGCACGTCTTACTCTCTCGTTATATTAATTAATTAGGCTGCGAAATTATGTAGGTTATTTGCCGAAAGGGTATTTCTGATTTAAGTGATATCAGTGCAAGGCATCTGGCATTTCGTCATCATATAACACTCGTAAATAATAAATTTCTTAATTCTTTCATCACCAAAAACAAAACAAAACGGGTTGAATAGTTTTAGCTGTACTACTACGCTTAAAAAAATAATTCCAGAACACAACGAAAACCCCCGGAATACGTTTATACTATTAAAAAATTAAATTGTATTCAGAAGAAATTGATTCTAGGACATTTCTAATTAAATTTGTTTTTTCCTTATTTAATATTTTGATCAAATTTCGATATTTGTTTTTAAGGAAATTTTCAATGTAGGCACAGACACGACTGTTCTATCGTTTTATTGCAGTGTTAGAAAAAACCGATGTCCTGTCTTTATTTCTCTATTAATTTCCCTTTGCATATATAACCAGAATATGCGTTTCAGCTTCTGTCACATATAACAGGTGGTAACCCTCTCAAAAATATATGTATGTATGTATATACATTGTCCTTGGCGAGACAAAAAGTTCGACACACATATTTCAATATTTGCTGTCCATGTGTATAATTTAATTTAATTTGACTTTTAAAAAAGGTGGCAACGCTGTTAAAAATATATCTATAACTTTCCCTTAGCGAAACAAATGGTTTGATACACATATTTCAAATAATATCCGTTCTTATATAATTTCATTTAATTCAACTTTTCAAGGAGGTGGTAAGCCTCAATATGCTATAAGCCTTCTCCTCAGCGAATCGAACAGTTTGGCACTCATATTTTCATATCTCATATAATTTGCATATAATTTAATTCAATTCGACTTTTCGAACAGGTGGCAAAGCCCTTAAAGACAGCTATCAACACTCTTGCCGAGACGAACCGTTTGACACCCGTATTTTAATACTTTATATAACCCCCCCAAAATATATGTATGAGCCTGCTCCTTGCTGAGGCCGTTTGATACCCATATTTTGAAATTTCTTGTTATAATTTACTTAAACTCGACTTTCGACAGGTGGTAGCCCTAATAAAAGTTAGCTACGAACTTCCTCTCCGAGACGAACCGTTTAACTCATATATTTAAATATATGATATAAGTTATGTCTATGTGGACTTTTAAAATAGGTGGCAGCCCTTTCCCAAGCATAAAATATACTCTTCGGAGGTGGTCGACTTCAAACACCTTGGTTATACGTGTCGCACAATTCAATCACGTCACGACATTTTTACAAGTTTTGACTATTCTTCTTTTGTTTGTTTAATGCTTTTTATAAGTATATAGCTCATTATATAACCAGGATCGTACAAATCCACAACTCAAACTTTGTTGTAAAAATTCGAAAATTCGCCAAAATTTGATCAAATTTTTAAACATTTTTATTCGATTTTTTATTCAACTTCTACGTATCCAGTTTTATCGTACATTAAATTATAGTCATTTTCTCCGATACAAAAAACACTGTCGAGCGTTCTTTGTATGGAAGAAAATGTGTGACACCGTCAGCAAAAAAAAAAAAAATCATTGTCGATGTATTTGAATTTTAAATAAAAAGTAAGAACCCCATAGTGAACTGTATTAAGAAATAGCAAGGCATTTATACAGCTTAATTTACATCACATGGGCAATTTTCTTTCGCTCCACGCTTTGTCGAGAAAAGAAAACGTTGTACTTTTGTTATTTGCAAAGATCCCATCCCCATCTTGGAGCCGCTATAGTTATCTGGAATACTGTACGCTTCCTTCTAGGGGTAAACTCCACATCTTCTTCCTATATCCATTTTTTTGTCGGGGAAGTGAACCTTGAAGTTCTTGCTAAAGTTGAATTCCGCGATCTGATATTCGCATCTTTCTTGTTCCAACCCAACTCGTTTTAGGATAGAGGCATGACACCTGTCCGTTGACCGCAGTGTCTTAGTAGTCCTAGGTCTTAGAGGGCTCTTAGCCGCAGAGCATCTCAAATAATTGTCCCTGGGTAGTAACTCCAGGAGTTTCTCCAGCGTAGCTTGAGGCGTAGAGTGTACTGCTCTTGTTACATTTAACGTCGGCAGCTTCCTACCAGCCCAGCGCACCATGTTACCGAACATAACATCGTTTAACCTGTAAGAAGAAACACACGAAAACCAAGAAATATGTATACATATATACTTAATACTTCGAAATGCAACTGTTGAATCTTTTTTTTTTAAATAAACAAAATCACTTTTGTCTGAGTTGCCTTGCGAATCGATACAGGTAGCTTGATAGAGAAGTTGATCTAATTTTTGTTATTTGTCTCGTACTTTCACTGTCTTTCATAGTTTCTGATTTAATTTTGTTTTTGTTTTAATAACACCTATTGGTATGAAATTCACCTTGGAATGCCTCATACATAGTATAAAATGAAAGGATACTTTAGCTTGAATATTCTGATTGTACATTATTTAATACTTTGGCGGATTGGTATTAATTTCGATCATGGGTTTTGCCCAAAAATATAAAAATACAATATGCCATTATAAAATTTTCAAAAATAATAACCATTTAAAATAGTAATATTTTCTTTAAATTTACACTCAATATTCACTTTGAACATTTACACAATAGCCGCAAAAATATAATTGTCAAAAAAAGTGCTAGGTAGCACTTCAGTTACCAGTCGTCATATGTAATAACTGAAAATTCAGCTGAGCTTTGGTTGATGTCAATAACCAACATATATTTATTTTAGGGAAAAACGTAGGTCATAGTAAAATTTAGAAGGTTATTTTACAAGGAGCTCACTCAAAGTAGTATCGAGACTTACGCATTTGGTGTGTTTGCATTCCAGTTTATCCAGTATTGAAAATATATTCATATGTATAATAGCGAGCTATGCTGTAAATAACAAGGACAATTATTTATACCAATCGGCACTTAATTTAATCATAATGAATTATATGAAAAGAAAACAATTACGAAAAGAAAACAAAAACAGTTTAAATAAAATAACCGATTGTAACCAATAATATGAAACGGAAATTTCCCCTACTTCTCACGAGAACTCTATTCAAACACACAGACATTGCATTTAACCCGTAATATGTAAACAAATATTTAATGTTGCGGCAATTAAGTCACAATCAAATCGACAACGACAACAATAGCGAGTACAACGAATTAAAATTTTACGTCAATGGCGTATTGACAAGTAATAAATTATTTAATATGAATAAATAAATATACTTTTACTTTTGTAACAAAAAAGTAAAATGTCAATAAAAGAATAATGTAAGACTCATCAATTAAAAGTTTAGATATCGGCGGAAAGCATTAAAAGAGTAAATTATTTACAATTGGTAATAGTTTTCACAACGTTTAATGAAAAAGAGGTCATACGAGAGGTTACACGAGTTTAATAAAAATTTTAACATAACCGCTGGAGTTGGATTTAAATTTACTGAACAAAAAATAAACGTTTTTGTTGAAACTGTAATTTGAGCTCATAGTTGATAGATATTGTAAACTTACTAAAACTTGTGAGTGATAGATATAATACAATGTGGTTAATTTAAAGTGATCAAGATGAAGATTTTTTTTTATGAAAGAAATCTATTTGTCGTTTGGATATGATGAAAATGAAATAAAAAAGATTTTAAACAAACTAGGGGTACAGATTGTCGACTATACTTTTTCTGTTTCATAAACGCCTATTGGTAATATTGACATTTGTTGCTTTTTTAAATTGAAAAATGCATGTCTTTGAAAAAAAACTTTCCTGAAAACCGCAGAATCTTTTAAGATTAGTTCGAGGTATCGTATGAAAAAAATATGCCTACAATTTAGTATACAAACGGCGACCGCCGTAACCTAATGTGTGCGCGTTTCTTTCGGTGTGTCCCAGGTTGAAATCCTGGCCGGGGCAAGTAACATCAAAATTTATATGAAAGTTTTCTCTAACAGCAGTCGGCCCTCGACAGGCAATGGCAAACCTCCGAATGCATTTATGCTGCGTAAAAACTTCTCAAAAAAATTATAAAAATTATTTGCCATTCGGAGTCGGCGTAAAATTGAAGGTTTCTCAATTTGTGTTACAATATCAAGACGCACACCACATATTGTAGGAGAAGCTCGGCCAAACATCAAGCTATGGTGTAAGCGCTAAATTATTATTTTAGTATTTTTAAAACTTGCATTTTTTTGATTTTGTAAAAATTAAAAAATTCTTGAATTGTTTTATGTTTTTAAATTGATTTCAAAAAACATTAAAATTTCTTCTTTTAAGATCCATTAGAGGTGTTTTATTAGAAAAATTGCAAGAAATTTTAAATTGGGTCTAAGTTTTTTCTGATTTCTAAAATTTCAAAATTCTTACATATTTTTTAACTTTTCGAATTTTTTGCCTAAAATTGTATTAGTTTTTATAACCCCAAATGTTATCTTGTAAAACGAATTTATATCATTTTTTATAACTATATTCATTTTTGGAAATAATTCTCTTTTTTCGAAATTCAAAAATTCATATCTTTGAAAGCAAAAAAAAACAACATACCTTAATGAAATTTCTTGAGATTTCGATACAAAAAATTATCTAAAAATTAAGTACAGTTTTTGAATACCTACTTTTTTTTAAGTACATTTCTTTTTATTGCTACAAAGATCACCTTTAAAACGAAGTACAATTTTTGTAGCTACACACATAACAAAAATATTCAACAAATAAATTTGAGAGATCCGGCAAATAGCAAAATTTTAAATTTATCACAACTTTCAAAACTTTAAATTTGTTTTCCTTCAGCAGTACGACTAACTTTATCATATAAAAGAAAATTTTTGACCAAAATTCTACCAAAACATAGACTTGTCGATTTCAACCATTTCAATGTTTGAAGTGAATTGAGCCATATATAAATAAATAAATAGTTTGTTTATTCAAAAAGAGCTAACTTCATATAAAAACTGTTTTAAAGATATTGTGGCTTTCATATTTATCATATTTTTCAAATCAATAGTATTTTTTATAAACAGTGCAACTTTATAACACATACAAATACTTCGCAAGTAATCAGATAGTTGATAGTTACGAGAATCCTTTTCGAATTTGTAGATTTTACCCGAAAATTGCTTCAACATTTTAAAATCTCTAGAAAAAGCTTTAGTATACTTTAAAAACGAACATAGGTAGAATGCATTAAATAGATTTACTAGTACTATTGCGAATCAATACTACATTATACAGAGATAAAAAAGTTGCCACCCAATGTTCTTTGACTAATTTTTTTTTTAATGAAAAACTTTGGCTATGACTTTGTTTTGTGTTTATTTTCCGTCTCCATTTTTTTTATTAAGTCAAGCATGTGATATTGATTAAGCGCGTTTGCTATTTAATTATTTATGCCCGTTTTCTGGCATTTGGTACCCATGTTTTATTTTGGATTTCTTGGCAGATGTTCCACATTAGAGCTTAATCAGTCTGCAGCTGATTCACATAACCCGTAACTTGAAAAAATCTCCATATAAAAGGAGTCTGTGTTAATTTCAGCTGGTTATTTTCTGTGATTTAAAAAAAAATTATTGCACCTTCCAATAGGAGGAAGACTTTTTTACCTCTCTATAGTGCGAATAATGTTGGGTATCTGTATTAGAAAAAAGTCTTGTACGTTCCACATCTATTGTTGTTTGTAAACAACCATTAAATTTTACTAATTGTTGGTTTGGTCACTATGACATAAAATGATATATTAGCGACCAAGTTTCCATCATTCCTTGGCAAGGTTGATATGGAGATATCTCAGTTTCGTCATTGTGCCATTTGCAGTATCAAGTTTCATTATTTTAGTTCTTAATTCTGCAAACAAAAGTATACCCTTAGTGATATTTCGTTCGATCTCGTTTGTATTTATTTACTTTTCTTCTTATAAATATATATGACCAGGCACTCCTCGAGCTAACCCACAGCGGTCGCTAGGTCTATATAAAACATGAGAAGGATTTTATTATAATTATGAATATTAAAATTCAGTGGTCTCTTTCTGTCGGAACTGGTGCTAAAACTGGTTTCAATTTAATCCACACATTTTATTGAAATGCTACACTATTTTATCTTTTTCATATGTCATATGGAAATTTATCAGCACCTTCAGATTCGCAAGGAATTAAAATTTCAGCCGGTTTGAAGAAAAATAATTTTTGCTACAAATAAATTTATTCAACCCTATCTGGTTCTTGTCTAAATATAATTCATGCGTTTTTTGTTTTCAGGTTTAAGTGAATGGATTTGTTTTTAAATAAATGTAAATATTTTGATAAATAGCAAATTTATATGTATGTATATATATGTATATTATATTATATTATAGTGTATGACGAAAATGTGTATGCTCTATTCCGCCATAAAAATTGTGCATTTAGTATGCGACTTGTTTTAACACTTAGTATGCAAATTTAAAAATAAAAAATCTTATTTGATACTTAAGAGAACTGGGAAAAATAAATTCCAGTTTATGTATTTAAATATTAAAAAAGAAATATCGGCCAATTGAAGATTATTTTAACTGAAATTGAATAATTAGTGATTTGTCTAAAAGACTTAAAAAGTGCCCGTATTCCGCCGCTGCACAATTTATAGCCGTGGTAGACTTTAATTTACAAATTTAACAAATCAAAAATTCGAGTTCGTCATATAAAACGTCAGTGTAGTTTTTTTTTTAAATACAAATAAAGTATGGGATTGTGCATGAGAATATAAATTTAAGAATATATGATAATTTGCTGTGTCGAGGGGTATTTAAAAGGTGGCTTTTAAATTTATTGAGCATGAGAAATGCCGGACATAGAGAAAGAAATATAATGCAAATTATAGTATGTCCTATCTTTTATTATTTCAGTGTAATCTAAAATATCCTTTTTGGATATCGACCACTTTTGGGAAATCCACCACAAATAACTAAAGTTAGGCATTCAGTTTTAGATTCTCTGCTGAACAAAAGACTTAAGAAGCGAACTTCATTTTATTTCATTCGATTAATATTAATCTTTTAAATTCATAAATAGTGTAAAGCAGACAATCTTTAATGTCTTTACTTGCATTTGATTATTTTCTTCGTTCCTTGAAAACTATTGGTTACATCCTGGTATATTTCAAAGATAATAAAATTTAGTCTAAAATAATCAAGCGTCATTATTGCTGGAATTTTTCATTGAGCTTAGTTTCCTGCCCTCAAGAAAAGTGACAGGAAACATTTTTCACTATTTCTGTTGTTCGATAAAGTTTGCCATTCCCGTAAATTTGTTGGAAGAAAAAAAATATACGAGCATTAATGTCTTAAGTTCTGAAAACTGATTTAAGAATTCTTGATAGAAAATCATCCCTTTCATTTTTGGAGCGTATTTTAAAATTGATTTTTTTGTTTTTCTTGAGGGCAGGGTACGAATAAAGTTCCAGTCATTTATTTTAAATTTATCAAGGAACAATGTGTTTAAAATAAAGTAAGTAAAATTCATTTTTGAAAAATACAGTAAATACTTAAAAAAAAACAAAGTACCAAATAATTAATGTTAATCTCTTTAAAAAATTTTGTTTTTGTTTTCTGTGAGATCATTACTTCACAAATATGTGGGTATCGGTTCGCGCAATAAAACTGCTGGATTTTTTATAATTTTTAAAATATAATAATGTCTATTATAACGGAATATTTAATGAAGTATGTTTAGGGATTTAATATTAGCTGATATGAACGACTTTACATATTGACTTCTACGAAAGTACTGAATCATTTGAATTTAACCAGTAATTAGGGTTATCAATATACGTTGGTCAGAGTCGTATTTCAGTGCACTAACCAGGGTTAGCAGAAACGTCCTGCTCGATATACCTTGTGGTTATCGATACCGGTTCCTACAAATACATTTTGTTGTCAATTACATATTCTAGAAAATTATTATTTCTTCGAGATATTAGGCGCCTTCTTAGATCAAATAAAATGAAAATTTGTTTCAAATAAAAATTACATAACTGCTCTCTTAACTTGCAACGTTAATGTTAAAAAGGAGAGCATAAATTAAAATTGCATATTTTAAGGGACATGGTTGCTTAAATGTTCTGTGGACTGTTAGGTTCTTTGAATAAATATTTTGCCTGGGAAACCCCAAAGTAAAACTTTCCAAACAATAATTTTCTACAACATTTTAATTCTCTGTACTTTGAAAATTTGTGAGTTTGAGGTGCTTCGTAAAGAAAGAGTTAAATTGGCAGTTTTAGTTGGAAGCTGATGGGTTAAAATGTTCTATAAAAATAGTTTCTATACAATTTTAATTAATACATCTTAACTTTTCATTTCGCTCAGTTATATATTTTAACCGTTTTTCCATTTTTGTTTTAAAACTTCTTGGGTCCAGACATGAACAATTTAGAAAGTCATGTAAAAAAATTGCGCTAAGTTTAACAAGCTCAGAACAAAAGTGACGCTGATAATGGCTCAACGCCGAAGCCCGATTTTATCTCCAAACAAAACTGGACAACTTTACCACCTAGCTAGAATTTTACCTCTGGATGGGTGTACTTTTAGAAAATACTAATAAAAGTCGACCCGTTTATTGGAAAAATGGGGCACAGTATTATTGAAAAAATCGCAAATACTTTGAGTCGCGCTGATTTATTTTCGACTTTGTGGCTAAGTAATTAAACCAATTTGTAAACTTATCAAACCTATCCCAGTTGCCGTGGTATTGTTACAAAGTATTATTTTCTTTCGATTGCAACTCATTAAAGTCAGTCCATCTAATTGAATATAAACCTAACTTACCAGTTCTTGGGTTACGAGTGAGAGCGTCAGTTATATTTTAGAGCCTTTAGTTTGTAACACGAGTCTTGCGAAATGGTAGAAATGTGTAGATAAATATAGTATTAAGAACATAGTGCGATTCAATTGAATAAGATTTAGTGATGTGATGCTGCAATTAGAAATTTGCGTCTATACGGATTCTTAATAGCTCGTACCTTGAACTTCGATTAACTGGGTATATCGCTACTTACGGTTTTAGTGTTTACCCGCTGTAAACAGTAATTAACTGACAATGCAAAGAAATGTAAACATATGTACATACAAACACACATACATACATATATATGTAGGTATTTGTAGTTTTTTTGCGAAATTATGTGTTTTACCACTTACATTTATATTGTAGTAATCTCTTTTATGTGCAAACAGCCAATTAGTCATAGATCAGTAAGAATGTTAACAATGTAAATAGAGATTATTGTACTCCAAATTCAATAGTCTATGAAGAATTAAAATTTCCAGTTGCTTGTTGTTTATTGTTGTTTTTTTTACCTCAGACTGCGGAAGCGAGCGCCAATCAAGCTTGTCACCGGTTGTCTCACCGCAGGCAGCACAGACGAGTTGGCTTCGCAGTCAGCTTCAACGCTAAGTTTTATTCTTGCTTCAAAGATTTAGCCTAAAGAACATATTTTATGGTATGTATGTGTGCTTGTTAGTTAGTAGGTGTTTTGATTTGCTTCTTTTTAGTTTCTGGGTTTTTGAATATTTTTCACCCCTACAGTCCTAAAACTCATGAACGAGTATGTGATATGAAACAGATGTATTATTGCTTCCGCAACACAGCGAGTTCTATGCAAAACAGCGCCACAAAAAATGAAAATGAAATTTCTAACGTCACAACTCTATTATTTACATATATTACGTATATTATAACCTAGACCTAGAGTGTTATTTGAGATGCATTTAATTAAGAATGAGATGATTAAATAAAATTTGTCAACTTATGTTCGGCCTCACACCGATTTGCAAATTTGAAATAACTTGTCTTTAATTTAAGAGTACTGCATATTTATTGAGTTAAAAATCGATGAAGCATTACTTGCACATAGATGAGGAGCTCAGATTTTGCCTCCTATTTTACATAATTTCGTTAAATGTTATGCAAAACCAGATTAGAATTTTTATTTCATTTCATTTCATTTATTGATCAAAAAATATTAGTACAATAAGATTTAAGGTGATTTTTTATAGCACAACAGTTTTAAAGTAAAAGAAAAGTAACAAAAGATATTAAAACTAAGTTTAACATATAAAACAATCAGTATTCATATATGACTAAATTACAAGTACATTTGTGCTTAGGTAGGGAAACTCATCATTGTGCTATAGATAATTATATTAAATTTATAGATAGATTAACGAAAAGACTCATAAAGAACATTCTTGAAGTTGCTTTCGTTTAAACTACTGCGAACAGAAGCTGGAATAGAATTCCAAATACGAATAACGTTGACAAAGAATAGCCGTGCAGAAGTTAGGTAATTATATTTAGGCGTTGAGAAATATTTTATTTTAAATCGTTGCAAAATTATTATTATGTGATTCATATTTTATCGATTATACTTAATCGATATTTTGTGATTTTTATTTTTTCAAATAAGTGCGATCTTTGGGATTTCTATTTTTCCGATCACAGAAACTAAATAGTATTATTGGTAATGATGATATTATTGTCATCACTGAAAAGTTGTTCTTGCGTTTATTATGAAAATTTAAATCCAATTATAATGATCAAATATGATGGGAAAAGTTTAAACCTAAGAAAAAATAAAAGTCACAAAATAACCATCAAATTTTATCGTACTTAATAAAATAGTACTGATAAAATCCAGATTTTTTTAATAATAATTATAGCCGTTTATAACTTTTAAAACCGTTATGGGCTCTGAATGAAACTAAATTAGTATATAATATATAATTTTTTCTCCATAAACGCGATTTTTACGAAAATGTTCACTCATCCGTCATATAGCGGGTCATTTTTTTGCACACTGTATATATATATATATATACGTATTGAAATTAAATCATAACATTCCACAACACCGATTTTTACGAATATATCGACTCTTGCGACACCTAGCGACGAAATTTTGCATTGTCATCGAGGCCTGACTTATTCTGAAAATTTCAGGCTAGAGTAACCGAAAGTTTTATGAGCTTAACATAAGCTCAAAAATAGTGAATTTTATAAGGCTCATATCGTTTAATTGGTTATTTCCTAAACTAAGTATCATCCAATGTTAGATTTTTTCAATAAATATTTAATTTAGCCGTTAGAAAAAGCAGTTTTGAAACATTTTTAATTGAACGCAGAACATCCCAAAAACGTAGACCTGGAGGTCAACAGTTTATTTCGGAAACCATTTACTTAAGAGATATTGGTTTTCATTTATTATTATTTATTAAATCATCGATTCCAAATTGTAGTTTCAAACGCCAAAATAGTATGTGCATCAAATGCATCAGCAGCTGCTTGTGGGGACGAAAATCGATCATATTCTTAACGTTTGGGAACAAAAAGAAGCCATTGAATGCCGCAAGAGGGCTGCCCGGAGGATAATTCATTAATTCAAAGCTCTCACCGCTCATATAGAGTGACTAATACCCGCGAATTTGTCTGCGTTGCTTATATATACAGTTTCTATATATAAGTAGCTTTAAAAGATTTTTAAAGTTAAAAATGCATTTTTGATGAATTTATAAACAATTTCCCGTAGCCACATTAAAAATGAAGTTGACTCTAAAGTCAGTAGAGATTTTTTGGCAAAACTTTCCTCGAGATGTCTGTCAAAAATAGCCCTAATTAACAAAGGGGCAAACTTTATCTGGACTAAGATTAAAGGGCATTGTTTTTAACTGTGTAATGGTTAATTATATTGCTATATAATATTATTTTTTCAATCAAAATAAAGGTTTGCTAAATAACTTGCCTCGATAGCCACCCAGCGCATTAATTTTCCATAAAAATATATTTTAATGTATCAGCAATATCGGGCTATAAATAAGGATTTTCTAAATAATCGCATTCTATCGCCACCTAGCGGATCCATTTCGCATAAAAATATTTCGCGTCAGGTTCTCAGTAAACCTTTTTAATTCCATCAGAATCGAATGTTATAATGTAGATTTTCGGAGTAACTCGCTTTTAGCGCCACCTGACGCATTTATTTTTTATGAAAGTACTTTATATTATCCCAACCATCAATATCGGACCATAAATACAAATTTTCTGAATATTTTAATTCATTCGACATCTAACGGATTAAAATCTAGCCTATGTACATGCCACTGGCTAAGGATTACATTGTCCAAATTTGGTTGAAATCCGTTTTTCAGTTTTTAAACCAAGTTGCAAGAAAGAAAACGGCTACATTTATATATATATAAATAAAGGGTGTTTTTTTTTTAGACTGATAGAACTTTCGATAAGGATAGCTGTCGCTTGACAACTGGTAAATGACATTTCGTTTTGACATTTCTGTTCAGTAAGCATTGACAAATTGACATGGAAAGAATGACACCGCAACAACGTTTACAAATTATGGAAATTTACTTTAAAAATCAGCTTTTCGTGAATTTATGGTCCACATAATCGAGCATCTGAGCAGATTATTCGTCGAACTGTTGATAAATTACGAACTCTACTCGATGAAAAGCCAACAACAAGACAAAGAACTGTACGTACAGAAGAAAATATTGATGCTGTAAGTGATAGTGTTGGAGAAGATCCGAATTTGTCTATTCGCCGCCGTGCTCAACAAGTTGGACTTTGTTAATTTCCACTGTTTGTAAACGTTGTTGCGGCGTCATTCTTTCTATGAGGATTTGTCAATACTTACTGAACAGTAATGTCAAAACGAAATGTCATTTACCAGTTGTCAAGCGACAGCTATCCTTATCGAAAGTCTATCAGTCTAAAATAAACACCCGACTTTGGACGACCTTATTAAAATTTCTACCGATGACTGTCTTGTTAATTAAATACGCATAAAGATTAAAAAAGTTTTTTTGATTTTCTGTTTTTCCGACAGGGTAAAAAGTTGACGTAGATATATATTGGAAGGATTTTTCGTTATCTCTTGTCAAGTTTTGTTTGGCGACAAACCGGTTTCGACACTGCCATATTCAGTGCCAATTTTTGGTTCTCGAAAAGAAAATCATTCGAATATACATACATACATCATTTGTACAAAAATCAAACCTGTACTTCTTTTCGTTCTATTAAAATTTTTGGCTGGTAATTTTTAACTGGATATATTCTAAGTTTGCGAAACAAGAATAACGAAAGATAAAGGTTTTTAAAAATCTGCCAACAACTCTTGAGTTTTTTGATTGATGATGATATTAAGCAAAGATGTGAACGCGAGTTTCATGATGAATATTTAAAAAACTCAGCCATCTCATAACCGATTTGTCGTAGCAGCATTAGAAAAAGTGGTGATGGCGCGTACCATAGGTTTGTGTTTATATGCTAATATTTAGTACACCTGCTACGTATGCTTTCGCAGATTTCAAAAATTTAAAACAGCGTAATACCAGTTGTAGTAGTACACGTATTATTGACAAAGACGTCTTACGTTACCATCACGCACCAAATATACTTCCGATATTAGAAAATTAATAATATGCACATATGAAGTCGACTGAGGTGATAAATAACTCTGTTCACTCTTTAAGCGCTGAAAAAATGTTAATGATATTTAAAAGATACAAATAAAGGTAGAGAAGAATAATACGAGTGATAAAAGTATTATGAAAGTGTTAGTACTAAACTAAAATATCTGTTGATATGCTGGTTGTTCGGCAAGAGTAGCAGATTAGCAGAGACCTTGCCCTGCTATCAAAGAGAGGAAGATTCTGCAATTAGTCGCAGTTAAAAACTAACCGCAGTACATTGCTGAATTGTTGGTTTGCTGCGATCACAAAGTCTTTCAATAACAATAATATGCATCTGCACTTATTGCTCATACATATTTAGAATACTCGAAAATTTTACGTGCTTCGAATTAATATTACTCGCCGGTTTGAAAATGCGTCCTTTTGAATTGATTCTTATGTAAAATGATCTGAATATGAAATTATTTTTGATTTGACAAAGCCGATCTCAACCAACCAATAGAGATTGCAATTTTTGACGCGCTGCCACGGAATAATAAAAATCTATTATACCATGCTACCAACTTGTGCTAATTTTATCACACAAGAGAACTCGATATACTTGCAAATGAAAGAGGGCAAACCTAACCAAAAAAGTCGTTCTTTCATTTGATACCAATATGCGTCTCTTAGAGTATCCTAGGTCTCGACCAGGGCAAGTAATATCAAATTTTACAGTAAGACTTTTTTCCAATAGCCCTCAATGACAAACCTTCCAGCGTTCTATGGAAAAATTCTCACAAAACTCATCCGCCGTTCGCGGTCGGCGTTAAACCGTAGCTCCATCAACATCAAGCAATGGCGTAAGCGCTGAATTAATAATCGATTTGAAAATTTCTCTAAAAAATGGAGCTATTTTTGAATTTAAAAAAGTTGATTAAATATAATTCAAGGTGAGTTGTATAAGTATCCTCGAGCCGGATTCTCTAGTATTCTCTTCTCCCCACCACAATCGTTGGTATCGGAATCTTGTCGATGTTTAAAGCCACGACAGTTTTCCACTGACTTTTTTCAGGGAAATTAACCTTGAAGTTGTGACTAAAGCTGATTTCCGTGATCTGATAGTCACATCTTTCTATTTCCACCCCAACTCGTTTTTTTATAAAAGCATGACACCAGTCCGTAGCCCGTCCGCCACCAGATCAGCGAAAAACAGGTTGGAATACCCGGAATATATCCAATGTATAATGTGCGCGTGCAGATCCCATTATTTTCCAAGTATACTATGCACCTACACACTTGGTTACATCGTTAAAAGCCGATTGCAGTACTTCAATGGTGGTCGAGATGAATTGCCCTACTTATACAATAATTATATATTAGCTTTGGGTGTACAGTGAAGTAGAAATTTATTTAACATGAGAAGTACATCGGGTTGCCATCTTCTTGACTTCCAGGAAGGCGATTACAGCGATCACTTTATGATTGCGTGTTCCATACTTCCGACTACGTTGTGCAAATCTGTCGCAACTGATCTACACTTTCGGTAAGTATGTTGAGCGTTGCTGAAATTGTCGGAGGCCAAACATCTCAAGAGTTTCAGACCAACAAGCCTCTCAAACATCTGATAGCCTATGTTAGCAGCTATTCGGTGTCGGCGATTGGACCACATCCAGGAAAGTGTTCGTCTATTCAGAGTTCCAGGGTTTCAAGGCAGCTCTCTGTGTGACCTTTTTGTGGCTTTTACAGAAATCTTGGAGCAGTAGGATTTTTAGGGAGGCATCCCCACATCCGCGTGGCTTCCTTAAGAGAGCTCGTAAGATTATCGACTGCTATATTAAACAGGTCCGTCAAAACTGCAGCTCC
Organism: Anomoia purmunda; assembly: GCA_951828415.1. NCBI lineage: Eukaryota > Metazoa > Arthropoda > Insecta > Diptera > Tephritidae > Anomoia > Anomoia purmunda. The sequence continues at coordinate 158,786,538 of OX639993.1, forward strand.
TATGTATCGTACTACCAGGATTCCTAAACATCTTTTGTATCGGTTTGTCAAGGTTTATTGTGAACAAGATGCTACAGTGATTCGAAAAAGAGCACTATGCTGAGACATGTCAACGATGATTTCGATATGAGCTACTATTATTTTTTTTATAAATTTCATTTATGTTACTATTTATTAATTAATAAATGATGTGCCGCATTCATTCTGAATTCAGTGTTTTTACTTAAAATGTTAGATAAAACTGATTTAATCATTTCGGTAGCTCTTATTATACGTTATATAATGTCAACTAGAATAACTCGGCAGACCATTGCTATTTTGGGAAGACAAATAAGAGCGGAATTTTGTCTCGTGTCGACCAACAATCAAAAATAATATGGTGATATTTTGGAATATCTCGCCTTTGTATAATATGCGCTAATGAGTATTTATACCCATGGCTTCAATTAATAATAATAACCACTACTTAGCAACATATTTTATAGTACATATACTTGCATTTAGTTGATGTTCTTCAAACAAAAATTATTTCACTTCATATTTTGCAGTGCCCCTTGCCAATGTCGAAATAATAAAAGTTAAGGTTAAAAAAAGGTCCAACAAATGTTTTAACTACCTATTCTTTCAGTTATTCTTGCATGGTCAAAACAATGTCCGTATGTGTGTATATGTGTGCACTGAATGCGCGGTTTCTTCTTCAAATTGCTCTAGTATGTATATTAAATTATTATAGTCAAAAAATGGTAACAACGGAAAAAAATGTGGAAAAAATTACAACAATTAACCATTGAGTGCAACGCCGCTACTGGCCACAAACGTGTTTTGGACATATACTAAATGAAAAAAAAATCAAAAAAAAAAACAACATCAAACGTGCAGCGTCAGCTACAACGAATACAAGGTAAAGGCAATATTCAGTGATTTTGCGGTCAAGATGCTCACATTAAATGTTCGCATAAATGTTCTTTGTCGCATAGAAAATAATTAAATCACGTTTTTCGTTAACTGTGGTCACTTAGTATAACACAAATTAATTTTAATTTTTAAAGCTGTTAATTAATTTATTGTTAGCACTTTGCATTTGCTAGCATTAATATTTAAACAGCATTATGCAAAATGTTGACACATTTTTTTTTTATTCTAAATCCATGCCAATATTTTTCTAGGTAATTTGTGTTCAAAAAATACCTCAAACATTTTTTAGAGTCTTGTTACCGTGGCAGAAAATATCAAATCATCGGTTGCATTTTTGTCAAGAAAAAGCATCAGTACAAAACTATTAAAATCATATCGTATTTGTCATAAAGTTTTATGAGTATTAAGGTGAGTGCCTCAATAAAAAAGTTGTGGGTTTTCCACCGGAATTATAAAACTTTTATGTTTACTGCCTCCAAAAAATTTCCGAAAATTTACATGAGCCGATCCGATTTAAAAATAACCCAAAAAAAGGAGTTTCTATTAATAAATTACATTTTTAAAATATCAAAAGAAAAGTTACCTCAGATCATAAAGCAGTTTAAGTTAAAAGGTCTGCATACTCGTATAAATATTAAAAAATACGTTATTAGAGTTCAATTTGACCTTTTTAATTTTTTTTACCAATAACCCGACTACTCGATTAGTCGCGCCACCTATCGGCTTTCCCATTGTACTCAGTGGATGCCATGATGCAAGGTGGTATTAGTGAGTTTTTTTAAAGTATTTTTTAAAGTATTCAAAATTTACGAAAAAAAAACCTTTATGTAGATAAAGATTAATGTAGGTCTACGAGAAATTATTGTATAATTTTGAGCATTTGTGGGGATATTCCGCTTTAAAAATTTAAATTCATATATGTGTGTCATAAAAAATCTATTTTATTTTATTGACATTTTTAGATTTAAGTAATGGACTTATATGCAATAAGTTTATTCAATAGCCTTTACCTTCAGCAGCAATAACAGCTTCAATTCTCTGGACCTCAGGATCATGCCTCATGTTCATATCTAAATATACGTCATTGCTTTTTTAATTGCTGCTATTAGATTGCCAAGCGTTGTAATGCAAAGGAGTAATATCTTGAGATCTGGATGACTGAGGTCTGGGAGCACCACAACAAAATTTGCTTCGTCAGAAAAAATTAATTTCAGAACGCCGTAACTTGATTAAAAGTCGAGTCGCTGTGACCTTATGAATCGTTGTTATCATTGCATGAGACTTTTGTCGGACATTTTTTAAATTATTTCATCGGAAACATGAAGTTAATTTGAAAGGCTCTCATGGACTTTGAAGGGATTTCATCAATTATTGCATGGACTTGCTGTATGAAGCGAACACTGCCTTAACGTGGCTCATATTTTTGCGCTTAGCAATAACTTCCACATTCGCATCAGAAGGTTCCAGCCTTCGGCAATATTCATCAACAAACAATCGGGCGGCTTTCGAATATTTGGTTGTTTTAGAACCGGTACGATGCGCGTCTACAGAGACAATAAAATAAAAGCCCATCTCTTCTTTTTTGTGTCAAGGTTTTTTTTTACTATTTTTGATCTGGTCGCTGCTGTAGCCGGGCAAAGTTACTACAAAAAATATAGAAACGCTTTTTTCTAAAAGCGGTCGCCCCTCGACAGGCGTTGACACAAACCTCGGAGTGGATTTCTGAAAACCTTCTCTCATCATTTCCTATTCGGAGTCGGTATAAAATGGGAGTTCTCTCAATTTGTGCTACAACATCAAGGCGCACAAACTATAGGATAAGCTCTATGATGTTAGTTTTCGAAACGGAAAAAAGGTATAAGTTGCACAGCCATATGTGAATGTTCTCAATATAATACTTTCATAAATATTTCTTAAAGTATATGTGGTTTTTTCTGTGTTTTACGGTATAAGTTTTATATATTCTTTAGTTATCAGACGATTGGACCCCACATTCAAATTTTTCAAACATTGTGACCCTTCTAACGTCTAGCTGGTAAATGCAATTAGCATATAGTCTGAATGTAAGCCTAATCGGTCCAAAAAAAAAAGAAGAATTTGATTTTATATCACGATTTTTGCTATATTTTGTGAAATTTTTTTTTTAAAGCAAGTAGCATATTTATAATCCGAATGTCAACAAATGCGTTACTCTATACATTTTACTGAAATTATTATTTTTTTCTCTATATAATAGCCGGACACACTACAACGTCATTTACGTATTTTCGTCCAAATTGCTTCGCATTAACCAAGGGGGCCCACACTTGCCATTCCTACTTTTTATCGACAGCTGAGGCTACATATCAGGTTTGGTTAGTCCTTTAACCAAAAGAAAAAATGTGAGAGATTGTGTACAATTTTAATATATTTAAATTTTATTGTGAGAATATCCTTTTTTAAATTTACGATCAAGAAAGAAAGCTTCTATAGGCACCAAAAACCAAGGCATAGTTGAGTGAATTGCCAATATTTTAAAATACATCCTCCAGTTTGGTTATGGGAGAACACACTTTCATTATTATTATCGATAAAATTTAAAGCCGACTCTATTTGTTTGTGATTTCGTTTTTGATTTATGATAAAATACCTCTATTCATCTTAGTTTAATGACCGATTTTATATAGCGAGGTTACTTAGTTTCGTCGTAATTTGCTCATAAACTAAGAATGGGTCATAAATCACGATATCCGATAATCCGAGCTTTTAGGAATAATTACTTATCTGCTAAATGAATAATGCTGCTGTAAATAATACTTTATGTCACACTAGGGTTGAATTTTAATGCATTATTTTTGAATATTATTTAAATGAAAAATCCTAATAATATTTTTCTCAAAATTCAAATAAAGTTAGCCTTTCTATACCTAATACCACAAGTAATCAAAATCTTAGCTAATCCGTAAATTAAAATTTTTGGAATCGTCAGAGCAAAAGTCAGTTTGAAACTAAACATTTTCATCAAAAGTCAATGACGACAGTAACTTAATACAAATGATTTTGAACATAAGAATTTATGAAAATTACACTAAATAAAGGCTTTTCTGGATGTAGTGGAACTTCGAAAGTATTTCTAGGATAATTCCTGCCTCCAGTGTATCAAACCGACTAATGTATTGGAGGGATAAGATCCTAGCCACATTGACCTGCCTCGGGAATGGGAATCATACTGAATATACTAGGTACGACGCCATCGAAGTGGTGCCTCTTAGCAAAGTAAGGGCGGGGGCCGCCTTAGTCAACTATGTCTTGCCTATGAAAAAGTCAGTTAAGTAAAGCGAACGATGAGTGATAATCTTGGCATACTCGTATAAGGGGCCGGTTTAACCTTCTAGTCTTATGCCATTGGCTAGTTGGATAATGATGAGATAAAATCATTCAACTACCCTCAAGGTAGAATCATCTCTATTGTCACTCTTTTTTACATTTCCGATACGCTTTAAGGTAAAAATATTAACAGCCTGCGAATGTTATTTGATGTATTTTGAAATTATCTTACATTAACCTTGGATTTTCACTGCAAACGCTTTAGATTTTCTTAGTTTTTTGTGTTTTTATTTCAGTTTTCACGACATTTAGCTTTACTTATTATTTACTGTAGCTACTCTTAAGGTGGCATTTGTTATATTTAATTATATTTTAAATATATATATATAAATATTTTTAAATAGTTGCTTAGATTTTTCACAGTACTGTACTCATAATCAGCATTAATCAAACCTATTAACAGAACTTAGCTGAAAGCTTTCAGATTGTGAACACCAAAAAACAAAAACCAGCACTTAATATTTTAGTAGGCTTGTGTTGATACAACTCACCGGCAATTATTTGTAATAATAATGATGATGCTAATGATAGTAATTGTCTCAATCTTTAGAACGCAAATAGTTTGGGAACGTTCTCTTAAATGTCCGTTTGATATATCTGCTACGTTGTTTGTGGGTCACTCTGATCGAATGACGAGGCGGTAATGACTTTGGCATTCGAACAGTAAGAGGATGGCCAAATTCGGCGTAATGACTATCCTATAAGTCTCCTCAAATAAGTTACTGCGCAGTACGATAAACTCAACTTGACGTGTTTTTCAGTGATCACAACCTTCAAAGTATTTAGTCTTTCATCTACCGGTATTTTGCAAGCCAATTACAACAAATGAAATGCCGCGCAGGTACGAAAAGATCTTAAGCCGAGATGCGCGAGAGCAAAGCGGTGGTCATGCTAGGTCATGCCGCTAGTAAAAGCGCTCGAAAATTCTACGAGACGGGACAAACTCCTTTAAAAATAAAAATGACCAGAGTAAAAATCACCTAAGTGGGATCCCTACAATAGGAATGTTTCATTTGTTGACTATTTCATCAATTTTGGATTGTTCTTATGGCCATATAGCACGCCATAAAATTTATCTCAATGTGAACAATTATTACCTACATAAGTTATAAACCTTTGAATTTTTATACAGGCTCTTACTAAAAACTACTTTATTAATTAGTAGTAGAACGTAATCAAACGAGTCATGCCTAAAAATTTGCAAAAATATTATATATGTGCATATGTATAGGTATGACAATAGATCCTAAAGTATATTTTATGCTTGGGAGAGGGTTGCCACTTGTTTGAAAATTGACACTTAAATAAATCATGCACAAAGTATGTGAAATATTAAAATATGACTATCAAACGGTTGGTCTCGGCGAGGTTTATACATATATTTTGGAGAGTGATGCCACCTGTTTTAAACGTAAAATTTTACGAAATTATATACAAGTATGCGTATCAAATATTGAAATATGAGTATCAAACGGTTAGTTTAACTGAGAAGAAGTTGTATAGCTTTATTTTGAAGAGGGTTGCCACCTGTTTGAAAAGTCGCACTTAATTAAATTACAAATAAATAATATGAAATATTAAAGTATGGGTGTCAAACGGCTTGTCTCGGCGAGGAGAAGCTTCTCACATATATTTTAGAGCGGGATGACACCAGCTTGAAAAGTCGAATTTAATTAAATGATACACAAGTTATATGAAATATTAAAATATGGGTATCAAACTGTTCGCAAAGGGCAATTAATAAATAAATATAGGCAGGACAACATCTGCAGGGCTTGTCTAGTTAGTTAATATTATTTATTACTTTTGCGGCTCTAATTGTATTCAAGCGAAAAAAAATGAAAGTTAACAATTCGCTTATGATCCAAACGAACGAAGAACTTTTGTGAAACTTAGTTATTGTGGAAGATTTTGCGTTTGTTTTATTGAGAGTCACTATGGCATCCGATGCTGAATAAAAACTTCCAGGAAATTGGCTACGTTTTCCATATCATAAAAATAATTTAAAATTTGCCTATATATCTTTTCCTCTGTCCTTCCTTTAGATTCGCACTTCGAAGTAGGGGGTGGGAATGGTTTCTCCAAGAAACCGGCTGAACCAATCTTCGAAATTTCTCCGGAAATGTTACTAGAAAGTTTTAGTTCGATCATCTTTTTCTCTGGAAAAATAAACTTATATCTTTTTTGATTTTCAATTCCTGATTGTGGATATATTTACATATTTATAAGTCAATTTACAAATATATTTGAAATATTTTTTATAAAAAATCAAAAAAAAAATTGAGTACATTTTTGTTTAATTTGGTATATTTTTTCTGCCATTTGAACGAAATTCGAATTATCGATATTGGGTATGCTAGCAGTGTTGAATTATATGAAAATCTTAGTTTTTTTGCAGTATTGTCGTCTGGTAGCATTTTCTCAAGTTAAGAAAAGTAATGAATAAATAATGAATAATAGCGTATGTAATCGCCATTGGGAATACTTATAAAACAATAATATTAACTTGATTAATTAGGATTGCATTTGCCGATGATTAACACAGCGTTTAGTTATGTTTAGCCCACAGGTGGAGCAAAGGAACTAACGTAAGCGATTAAGTGGAGATCTACTCACTAAATACCGGAAAACAGAAGATTATAATATCGCAAAACCCGGTCCACTCATCTCCAAGGCGTTGGTGGTCACAAGGGAAAGCAGGAGATCAACTGAAGATAACAAAAAATCGGACTAATGAATTTTTGTAACATTGTTACGATGACAGATGGCAAAATTTGAAGTACTTTATCGTCAGTATTATAACTGGTTTTATTTTAAAGAAGTCTCACGATGTTTTTTGAACTTTCCCCTTCACATTCATGATTTCGATTTATGGGGAATGCAAACATCGCATTATCTATCCAAGATGATTTTAAAATATTCGCAATACCTTTTACAAAGTACTGTTTTTTGTTTTAATGAACTCTAGAAATTTTCACGAAATATAGGCAGATCAATATTATATGCACTTCAATCTTTACCATTATGCAATGAAACGCAACCTGATGTATTGTAATAAATTTGATTCACTGCATTAACAAATTATATATTCTGTAAAAGAGACATTTGAATGTCACATTTTTCACAATTAAAATTAATCGCTGCTAAGTGCCCTCTTACTGTGGGCTTTCTCCATATCTACAATGTTATTAAGTTATTGCTTTTAATTGATAAGTATTACTTAACAGAAGTGACTGCGTCATGTTTACAAAACAAGATTTACAGATATTCACTTCGAGCTATTTTAATAAGATCACTTCTAAGAAATAAACGTTGGGAGGTTTATAAAATTGAGATTAGGTAATCCACTTAAATCTTAATAGATTGCACGCGCTTTGCTCATTGGATACTTGAATCTATCACTACTTTTTTATACTAAAATTGAATGGGCAACACAACTGCATAATCAAATCTTTCTTAGAAATTAATTTAAAAAGCTCCAAACTTTTAAGAAAATTTGTTGAGTTTCTCTTAAATATTTCACAAAGTTTGAAATACAAACTTGTTGAAATGGTGGTGAAATATATAAGATACGATTTTAATTTTGACACAGAATACAACTCTAAAAATGTATCTTAATAAAATTATATACAAAAAATTAATTTCATGTCAATCTAATACTGTTATACTTCATAAACTGTTTTTTAAAACAGTTAGCTCTTAAATTAAATTAAAGTAACCTTCATAAACAAGTGGCAACCCTCTAAAAATATTTTGTTTTTATTAATCGGATTCTTTATTATCATTTTTATCAATTTGTGGACTAATTTTTTCATTTCGCCGTTGGATTTTTTAAAAGCAAAACTAAATATCAAATGTATTACATTCTATGCAAATTGTACCAAAGTCGATGTGGTGTCAAAGTACTTTTCGTCTTCAAATTGCACCAACAAAAGCACAATTGGAACCAATTTAACATCACTGCACGTTTTAAATAACTAAAAAATTACAGGTACCGCGAAAATACACACACACAGTTTTGAAAATCGTTTCATAAATGCATTAATAGCTCGCTCCAATTAGAGTCGCAAAACGAGGAACTAAATTTACTCGATCTATCAACCGATGCCAATTGTTGTTAAATTTCTATGTTCGCCTACCCGATTCAAAAAAATCTTTGTTGTCATGTTTACTTGGATCTTCCTAATGAATGAACTAAAGTTGAAATTTTGAATTCCATCCTGTGGGCGATGGAAACCTTAAAACAAAACTACTAAATTGCTCTTCAGCTGGTCATTTTGGTCATTTTCAACACATCTGCAGGCATTGAAGGATGGCTAAATACCACTGGCAACAATTCACTTTAGTTCTGAGTCGTGACATTCTTTAAGAGTACTCAATTTATCACATCAGCATTCATAGGCACTCAAAATGACAACCATTATCAGGTCTTCACATTGAGCTTAGTAAGATTGTAGATCGGTACTCGTTAACTTCTTCAGTGCATTTTGCGATTGTTATTTTACCAAATTAAATTTTACGGAGCTTTCGAGCTAGCAGTTCCTATAAAGTTGACAATACTCGTAATATCCTAACGAACTTCATTGAGGTGACATTCATTTGAAGTTCTTATTTGCAAATAGATGCACAAATAACACTGTAAAACACAAAACACAAAATCTTTCAACAACGAATTCTAATAGAGGGCTTAAGAAAATTACCAACTCAAAATAAGTACGAAATTAACTCTTTTTTTGGACACATTTTAACCCGTCCTATTCCTATTTGGTATAAGAATATGTAAAATTTATCACCTATAATAAAACTCTGCCCCTATATATAAGTTTAAAGTTGTTATATAGTGGGATGAGTAAGTATAAAATTAAGCGTCTTTTACTCCATGTATTATCTTGCGCCTCTTTACACAGAAAATTGAACTGGAGCTGGTTGGTACAATGACATGATTACCAATTGGAGATATTTGCTATACTTAAAATAGCGGACTGGATAATTAGCGCAAGGTAGCATGGATGCCAAATCATAGTCTGCCGTGACAGCCAAGCAGCAGTTAAGGCCTTGGAGACTTCTTTTCAAAAATTGTCCAATAATCGAAATTGCGACTGAAATGGAAAAAGCTAGAACTGTTGGTCGAGACAATGTGATGTTCAAGATAACGAGCTGGCTAAATGCGGGTGTTTGGCAGACCCCATTGGACCGCAGCCAATTGCAAGGGACGGCAAGAGTTACGAGCCCTGGTTTGGTTGAGTGCAGGAGACAATCCATGGAAACAACACATAATCACCACATCTTGCCTGGAGAACAAGGATAGCACAGAGCATTCCCTGCATATCAGTAATACTTTTGCTAGGCTGCGATGGAGCTTATTTGGGTCATATATATTGAAAACGGAAAACGTGCATTCTCTATTCCTGGAGAAGCTTATCAGATTTATCAAAGAATGTGGAAATTTTGTCGAGGAGGAATGAAGTCCCAGTCCCACCTGTTCGCATATTCCTTTCTCTATCTCTCATGCGCTTCATCCTTCATAGGCCTTGAGTGCAATGGGCAACTATGCCTGGAGGCAGGGAAACCAGATCTCGGATTTTTGCTAACCAAAATTCCATTCCATGCCATTTCAAGGGCCTTTTATGTAAATTTTTTTTTAATTTAAGGAGTATTGGAAACCAAATTGGTAAAAGTTTTGTTTAGCTCCTGGTGTAAATGCAAAATCAGTTGATTTCAAAGATTTATTTTCGGTTTAATGAAAAAGAAAAGCGAAGGGGCATTCCCCTTAGAAAACTTTAACAAATGTTGTGTAAGGACTTCTACTTCTCTTATTGGAAATATTTTGGAGGCAAAGACAAAAGGAAAAGACACACGCAAGCCAGAAGTAAAACCTCTTTGTAGTAGTCGAAATAAAAGTAGGCGTAGTGATTAATAGTAGCATTAGTAAAAAATAGAGGTAGAAATTAGTAGTAGCATTAATAAAAATAGTGGTAGAAATTAGTAAAAATAGTGGTATAAATAAATTGTTAGTACCATTTGTAAAAATAGTGGTATAAATTAGTAAAAATAGTCGTAGAAATTAGTAGTAGCATTAATAAAAATGGTGGTAGGAATTAGTAAAAATAGTGGAAGAAATTAGTAAAAATAGTGGTAGAAATTAGTAAAAATAGTGGTAGAAATTAGTAAAAATAGTGGTAGAAATTAGCATAGCGATTCTGACGCGACTTTCGTTACGTGATGTAAAAAATCTCTGCCGCTAAAGAAGTTTTACTTCAAACAACGCGTGTTATTTTGATCATATACTTTGTAGCTCGATCTTTGGCCCAGGTTCTCCATCTTGAGTTGTACCGAACGGCAAATAATTTTGTAAGAAGTTTTTTCTTGGCATAAATCTGCCGGAGGGTTGTCATTACATCTCTACTAGTGAACGCTATTAGAAAAAAATATTTTCTATAATTTTTAATGTCACGTACCCCGGTCGAAATTCGAACATAGAACACTCCAGAAATAAATGAAAAAAGGCGGAATTTAAAACCTGTCTAAGTTTTACAGCGGATGAATATTGTTTGCGTTGGCAGATGGTTGAAAAGCTGTGTTCTTATTTTGCTTTTATACGAATATTCACCTCAGTTGTTTTTATAGCACACTATGTGGATGTTATGAGTATAATATTAGTTACAAAATCTATGAAATAACCAACAACTATCAGTATGTACATTGCTAGATATATTTTTTTTAAGTCTAAAATAAACAGAAAAAAATCAGGGCTCGTTTGCTTGAGTTTTCAATTTAGACTTTTAGAGGCCAATGTTCGTTTTCGGTTTTCAATAGCTTTATATGCATTACGCTAGTTGGACAAACAAATCAAAATTTAATTCAACATGTGCTATTGGTTATCATCTATAACTTTACGTGCAGTTCTCAAAAGTATTTTTCAAGTTTACACCTATGTATGTAAAATTTACATACATATAATAAATGTAGATATTGCCCGAATATGTTACATATACATTCATATATACAGACTTACATTTAAAATTTTTACCTTAGACTAATTCACACCTCTTGCAGATTGTTTTGTTGTTTTTTTTCTTGGTTTATTTTTTAATTAATAGCAAATATTCTTCGAAATACAGAGGTTAATGTGCCAACTATTTTGAGTAAAGTCAAACTCACATATCAATAACTTACTTACACACCAATTATATTATTTGCACTTCTAATTTAGATGTTTGTTGTTACTATTTGTCCTGGTATTTATTTGTGCAATTAGTGCTATTTTTTCTTAGTTTAAAACAAAAATAATAAAAATATTTCCTTTCGTGGTGTTCTTCATTCGTTCATTTAATAGGCGCGGTAACTATCTGTTTATATCTACATATTTTGGACTTTGTCGCATCATATTTATTTTCATTTTAAAAATGGATTTTTTGGCAGCATTTGTTATGTCTGTTTTTTTCTTTGCATTTATTGGTGAACAAATCTTAATTGACATCATCGGTTATAAACTGAAATGTTTCAATAACAATCAAAGACTAAAATACCGAAGTTACGCGTAGCACTGAATGAGAATTTGTAAGTTCTTTTCAAAAATAAATTGCAAAATATTTAATTTAATTGTTGGAATAATTTAATTTAACTTATTAAATATATAAACATTTTATTCACTAGCATAAAAGTCAAATGATTGCATTATGAGAAGTTATGTAATAAATATTCTTGATTAAATTTTAGCGCAATATTTTTGGTTGAGAGAATTCATAATTAAAATAATAATTTACACAAAGTTTTCTTCATAATTGAAATGGCTGATGTTCTTTGGGTCAGCTTTGATTATAAATTAGTTTCTGCAACATTTTGATTATATTCCTTTAATATACATATATTAAACTAATGTTTCTATGTTTATAACCGTAATACGTTTCCTTGGCCAATTTCAAATTCAATGAGCTGAAATAGCATTGCACATAAGAATGTCTGCTGCAAAAAAATTTAATTACAAATTATGTAATGTTAATAGAATCAAAAAATGTCACTTGAAAATTCTGTTATGTTATTTATATTGGAATATTTCTACAAGCTTCATTACAAGTGCATGTTTAGCTATAAATCTTAAGATTAATACAATAATCTTTACCATTTGTGTTTGTTAATTCACATGTTTTTTATCTTCTGTTTATATGTTTATCCGTTTATTTGTAATAAATTTTTGGCTGAAGGTTTTATCAGCAATTTCACGATCTTTTTTCCTTTTTTTGCCTTTTGGTACTCATAGTATTTGGTATTGCGTCAAAAGTTCCGAACTACAATTTTTGTTTTAAGTCTAAAGTAACCTATCTACGGTTTTCTTCATCAACCTCATCAACTTCATCACGGCGCCAACCGTTATCAAACTAGCAGCACTGACCACAGTCTGGGTATCTGCAACCAAAAATGAAAGAAATATCAAATTACGCATTTTCTTATGTTACACATGGTTTTTGAGTAAAATCAAAGAAAAAAAAGAGGAAAAACAAATTTCATGCCAAAGTTTATTTCTGATCCATCTGTTTTTTACATAAATTTATATTTTGTCTAAGAAGTAGGTTTCTTTAGTGCAGTAGCCATTGCCTTGATTTCCATTTCCTATCTTAATTCGGCTGAAAGTAACCACATAGCTTTCGTTCGGAGTCCGCCTTCATAGGCTGCATGATGGAGAAAAGTGAGGGGAAAAAATTATTATGAACTAGATTGCCTGGCTAAAGTAGTACGAAAATCTGCTAGATAATTAGAATTGATGAAGCCCTCATCTGTTCGAAAAAGTTTTTGAAATACATTCGAAACATAGTTTAAAATACTAGGTGTTTCCAAAGGTTCTTCTTGAACCATAGCTAATAACTCTTGAGTTTTCTATTTATGTGGCTTCCTACGCTTAAAACATAGCGCTAGAAAGCCCTCATCGGAAATAATCTCTCATTTCTAGATTTTTTTTAAATTTGGCCCAAGTCCTTAAAAAATGCCAGTACACAGAAATTGGTGAAAACAAATTTTTTGGATCTCTTTCAAAACCATACGAATGCATTACGTTAGATGAGTTATTAACTTTTAGTATCTATCTTTCTCTCATTCGTCTTTCTTAATAAATAAATTCGGTAGGTTTTCCATATCACAATTTTTTACTTTTTTAATAGCATTTCCTACATTTGGCGTTGTTTGGAAAATTAGCTGAGAGAAAACGAATTGGATTGCTGCATTTTTGCTAAAAATAAAAAATAAATATTTATACACTAATGTAATTTTATTTTGTTCCATTTTTAGAGTCTCTAATATGTCAACAAATTACGTGAAAATCTAAAATTTTAATAAATTGTTGCATAAGTTTTACAATTTACAAAATAAAAAAATTCTGTTTCTGGAAAACGTAGCCAACGTAACTGTGATTATAAAGAATATATAATTTTTGATTAAAGATTACCCAACTGGCCAGAATTATACTTGAGCGGGACCCATGCAGTTTCAACATGAATTTAATTAGTGACGCTTCAAGGTCGGCAATATTTTTTTTTTGGTATTCAATCAAGAATTTTGAATTCAAAGCATGTACCTTTTAAATAAAAAAAAACATTTTTTAATCCATTGAGTAGATCCTTCGGAATTTATTTCCAAAAAACCGCTCGATTTCAGGCCTTGAGAGTAGAGCACCCCCTTAAAAATGTACACAACCTCTTACATTTTATCATTTGATCAAAGAATTAAGCAACACTAAGGCTACAGAGATGTCAAGCTAAATTAGGATTGATAAATGTGGAGCTGTTGGTTTCTGCGAAGTAATTTTGCCGGAAGTAAGTAATTTACGTTGTAGTGTTCCCGGTTTTTTTAAATTTCTCGTCCTGAAAAAGCAATAACGCATATCACTTTGTTTTTCTAAAATGTCCTATAAATCAGAACAGAATTTAACTGATGTCTCTATGACTTTTTTACAATAATAAGCCCTTCTGATTATAACTGGGCAATAAAATCAAGAAGACGATTTGTAAAACTAAGATGAATACTTTTCAATGTAATTAAGTAGGTGACCAGTTGAATGAAGATGAAAACTTTTTCAATGTGGAAGAAGGGAGTCTTGGTTTTCAGTAGAATCTCCTCTTGATTTTAATATGCCGCAGATATTATCAGTTTAATATTATTGACATCTAAATTTTTCACCTAGATTATTTTCTGAAAATACATATCACATATTTTTCTTTTAAACTGGTTATTATTTAATTATATAAGCTTTACTTATAATTATGATAAGTTTTTATATATTTTTATATTATTGTTACATGTTCTGCATATTTTCTTAATATATAAGAACAATTAAAACAAGTGGGATATATTCATTGGTGCGTCCAAATTATTTGTAGTAGGGCACGTGATATTTCTATAAATTTAATACATGTTCAGACCTTTAATGTACAACTGGCATCTTTAATACTTATACATAAAAAATACATTGAGAGAAAAAGAGATGTGACTCTGGAGTTAATATATGTATTTATTTTTAAAACATTATTCATTAAAAACTTCAGAAACAATAAATATGTAAATCAAGGCGAATCCATACAAGGTGGTGTTATAAATACAACTACAAAATTCCTATGTATTTTGTTTTTGTTTCTGCGTAAGAGTTATAAAAATTTAAATACATTTTGATTTTGCTTTTACGGCTTTTGAAAGCTCATACGCAAAAGGAAAAACAAAATACATGTAGGTGAATAAAAAGAAATCAAATCAGCTGCTCTCATGCCATCACCTTCTATAAATTCGCCTTGTATGTAAATCCAAAACTTTCATTTTTAAAATACAAAAATCCAAAGAAAAATATTAATAATCTGAAACTAAAAAGAATATAAAGTAGATTATCAACAAAGTACATGGTTATGTTAAAACATTAAAAGCAAAATTTGAATTAAAAAGGGCTGTTTCAAAAATACAAGTTTTCCTTATTAAAAGTTTTAGGAACTCCTTATTAATTTCCTTTATATGATTATTTTAACATAAAAACGACCAAAATTAATAAAAAAGAAGTTATCTTCTTATTTCCAGTCATTTTTTCAATAAATTTGAGCAGAAATTCACACTAATATTAAGAAGATTTTCTAGCGAAAATTTCTTCGATCTTTCCCCTTCTCGCACTCCTTGGTCATCAAGCTTTTTTAAACGTCGATCTCTTCAATTATAGCTGAGCGTTTTAGTTTTGTGGAAGTCGCAGATGCTGAAAATTTTACTGTTGAGTTTTAGCTTGAGTTTTTTCACTATATCATGTATGGAAGGAAACCTTGTTACCAAATTAGCTTATGTATATATTTGTGAATTTTCAATTTCACGCACGTTCCTGCCATTACAGAATGCATTCCAATGGATCATTACTATACAGCTGTGCATCCTTTTGTTTTAAAGTAAATAGATTTATTTTGTAGTTTGGACACTCACTCGATTTTAAATGAAAATCTAATATAAATTCGATACTTTCATAGCTAAGCTAATAAGCCTCAAAAAGTTCTTCAAACCACACTCTACATGCCGTAGTTTTGTATTACCACAGCATACATATTTTGCAAATACCAATATCGCACACAGCAATACAAATAATTTACGATTTGCTAATACAAACGCACTTGTATTTTTTGACTGAAACAACAGCAAAGCAGCTGCTGCTGCAAAAGAACAACGCAACATCAGAAGTGGACAATCGAGTGGCGTTCACTTCTTACCGATCGGATACAAAGTTAATTGAAGATTTGTTAGTGTATGCATTCGTGTCAATGTAGTAGTGAAGCCTGATTCTTCGGCAACAACAAAAGTGTAAAAGCAAAATGAAACATAAACACCAATACAAACACCTTAAATTTGATTTAGCAAAAGCAACTGCAAAGGCAACTGCAGCTGCGCAGTCAACGTCGCTACAGAACAGAGCTGCCTCACCTTCGCTGCTTGGCTTCGTTGTCGTGGCAGGCGGCATTTTATTAACTTTAGCAATGAGGGCGATCGCGAAGCTACTACCGGCGCTGCTTTGGCTTCGGCTTCGGCGTCGGCTTCACTTCCAGCTTCTACCGCTATTTGACGTCTACCTTATTTGACTTCGCAGGCTTTGTTGTTATTGCTGCCATTGCTGCTTTTGTTTTGACTTTGATTTTTCGGTTGAGTTCGGTTTTGGTTTTTCGGTGTTCGAATTCTCCCTTTCCTTATTGAGTTTCTTAGCCGACAGCCCGCGACAACAACAAACATACATATGTACATATTTAGTCAGAGTTTTGCGAATTATTGCGGATTTTATTGTTGGGGATTTTTTCAGCAGCTCCACAGCGACTTTGCTCGATCGTTGTGATGTTGATGTTCATGTTGATGTTGATGTTTGATTTTGGCGTTGTGTTCTCTGCGTCAGCGTCGGTTGTGTTTGTATGTTTTGCGTTGTGTAGTTCGACTGCGTCTTTGCGCGTTAAGCGAAAAAAACTTTATTTTATCTTGTGATTGTCGAGAAGTTTTACAGTCAGTTGAGCATAAACATTCATACGGTGCGGTTTGGCGAATTAATATTAAGAGAACAAATTACAAAGCGGCTACGATACGAATGTATACCTTATACTTGTTAGAATCTAGTGAAAAGAACTGTGGCGTATACGCAACATTTAATATTTAGAATTTTCTGAATAGAATGCAGCTGATAGTCAAAAAACATAAATAAATAAAATATTTAAGTGCTAACGAAAAATATGAAGAATAATATTTAATAATTTCAGAACAAATATCTAATTAAACCTATAAGCGATTTATGTTTAATTTTGTGTTGTTTCAAACAAAAAATATAAAAAAAATTAAAAACAATTTTAAGAAAACGTTTAAAATTTTGCAAAAAGCGTTTATCTACAAAAAGAGTGCTTAGCATGCAATAATAGCAAATTAAAGTGCGTGTGTGTGAATGTACTACTAAGTACAATTAAATACATACGGATAAAAAAAAAGATATATTCTTTCCTAAAATAGTATAGAATTACTGGCGAATTTGTAAATTTAAAAAAAGTTCGCTTCCAAAAAAATTTCTAAAAATTTGTTTTGGGAAGATACTTACTTACATAAAATATAAAAAAACACACACACACAGTCAAAATGAATAGCAATATCACTTCGCGCTTCGATATGGCCGCAGAAATTGCGACCATAGCATTGGACGAATTCAAATCGCACCATGGACAACGGAATTATACGGGACTGATACAACGTTACTATCATTTGGTCGAGCGGGATTTCGGTGGTATGTATTGGCGATATGTTCAAAATTGAAACGAAATGCTTTGCAATGAAATCTCCGAAGGTGAATGTGTATGAGAGAAAATGCGATGGAAAGCAGATAAACGATAAAGATCGTGTGTAGAGGATAGCGAAGGGAAGATGTGTAAATAAACGAATGGATGAGTATACCCATTCGACGTAATGAAAGAAAAAGAAGATTATAAAAATAAAATGAAAACATTAAAACTGGAAGCAGCAATGATTGGTAAAAAATTTGTATACAAACTTGCACTTTTGTACGTTCAAAAAAAAAAAATGCACATGCTTTTCGAAAGCTACAAGTAGGGGTGGAAATATTTCTTATGCTCGAATTTTTATTCACAATTTCTTTAACCAAGTATATTTAGCAAAATGTTAGCAAAAATGTATTTAAAAATATGAAATTGTTTTGACTTAAGCCATTTATTTTATATTATTGGCTGCTGAAATTGTGAGTTGAAATTCGAACAGGAAAAATATTTTTAGCATCAAACAAATTTTGCTATCGAAAGCAATTGAATTTGTTACCAGATTTTTCCAAACTTCAAGCTATATGCTATTTTTATGGCATTCCTAAACCTCTGCCGGTAAACGTAACATAAGAAATAATAGAACTTTTTTTCTAAAAGCGGTCGCAGTTCTGCAATTAAAAAGCTACTCTCAAAAACTGAAGTAGGTGTCAAGTTGTGATTCCCACCATTGTAAATAAATGAAAACATACTATTTATAATTTTGATGATTCAGTGAGATCCTAGACATTTTTAGAAAGACAATTTCCCTAAACAGAAGTCTATTAAAATTTATTTACAAAATTGCTTATATATATGATGTTAGGAAGCCACCTATCTAAAACTTAAATTAGAATTGCAATCAGAGTCTGTTAATGTTCATAATTTTACTTAGATTCCAATTTTTCTACCTGGAGCATTGTGGTGCGTAATAACTAAAATTAGGCAAATTAGACCTTTAAGCTTCTCACAGACGTAGAGGTAAAGTGTGCAGTTTCTTTTGATACCGTTATAGTAAAATTAACAATTGAAATATTTCAGAAAGAAAACCTATTTGAAGATTGTCTCATGGAATGCGAATTCCACAAAGGATTCTTTCGAAGATAGGGCATAGGAAAGAGAATAATGATGCAAAAGTTGAAACTTAAAAAATTCACAGATTCTTGAACACTAAATAATAAAAAAAAAAATCACCAGCAATATATAACTTTCCGTCAATTCATTCAGACGAAATTCGTATCTAAGGGCAAGAGATAAAAGGTATAGGGAATATATAAAAGTTTTGAAAAAAAAACATATACATTGATATTATGTTAAAAACAAGAAGATATTGCAGATTTTTTCCCATAGTTTTAGAAAATCAAAGGGGGGAAGGATGAACAACTCCTTCCTTTTAACGAAGTTCTTGCTGATTCTGCAGAGAACCCCATAGCCAGCTCTTAAATTCACTACTAATTGTTAGAACACTTGCCTTATATTTTAATGGGTTTTTATATCGCTAATAAGAAATTATTCGTATCACATAAAAAATGTACTATAATTACATATATTACTAAATCATAGCTAATCGATAACAACCTGACAAATGTAATAAATTAGAAGTAACTAGAACAGCCCAATTAGCAGGGACCATTAGTGGAAAAATAGTGCACATAAATTATATTTACAGTCGTATATTTACTTAATATAAACACACGCGCAAATATTATTTGAGAAAACAGGCAAACGCACTGCAATATTAAAATGAAATTAACATTTCCAATATTTAAGAACTTTGAAATACTTTGAGTTATAATCGCCCTTGCCAATAGAAGTTAATCAATTAGGTATTGAAACATTTTCGCAAAAATGTGCTCCTACTTAATGTTTTTGGCTTTATTTAAAATTGAAAAAAAGGAAACAAATTTTCCTACATCCGTGAAAATTAAATATTTGGTATGAATACAAATTAATATAAATATAAATTTTTATACATATATTAATTATTCGGCCTATTTATTTATATCAAACAATATGAGCACAAGATCATTTTTAAAAAGAAAAAATTATAGAAAAAACAACACACATGAGCAATTCAACCTTCTCAAATCGCTGAATTTAATTATATTCATTTTTAACCGACGAATGTGGCAAAAAGACAAAGTAGCGCATACGAAGTTTCCTTCTACTAAGCCTTGTAATTAATAAATATAGCCTTACAAATGGCTTCACTAGAACGCCAACCCTGTGAAACTTTCAAGCCAATCGAAAAATTTTATTCCTATATATAATATAGTGGAATATTAATTTTAAAAATTCACAATAATAACTCGTTGGGAGATTTTCATTCAGAAAAGTTACAAAGGAACTCTCCACTCCAATTCCACTCTGCTTCTAATCTTATTACTAATTAGAACTATTAGATATTTGAAATGATTTTTTTAAGAACGAGTTTAATTATTAAATAGCGTTTTTTGTAATTTTCCACAATAAGCGTTCGATCATAATAAAAAATAATCTAAAAATACTGGTAATTATTAAGAATTAAATGAAAATTGTCCAATCACTATCTTGACAGTCATTTTTTATTCATTGTTGTTAACCAGGAATATAAATTTAAGAAATTCGCATTGGAAATTTATGTTATTTATTTTAAAGTATTTAAAGTTGTTCAATTGGGAGCAACTAGCAAAACCGACAGAGCAATGCTAGAATTGATCAACTTCAAGCTAGAGACTAAACCGAAGTGTGAATTTAATTTACAATCACTACTTTTCTTTTTCTACCTTCAAATATTAGAGCGTAGTTTTGGGGCACTATGTTCATATATGAAGTTTTGTAAAAGAATAGGGTAATGGCTAGGAAGCATTGCATTTGGCTAAAACAAACTACGTGGAAGTTTTTAATGAAATTTGCAGGGGGTATTGGAGAGCTGCTAACTGACGATTTTTTTATAAAATTTTGGGCACAAATATTAATAGTTCTGAAGTTTGCTAAAATTTCTTGATTTACTTCACAAAATTTTAGTATAAGCACTTATATTAACTCTTTTCTAAATTTATTCTTATTCTCCAATAATCGTAAGCACACAGTTGCTGAAAGATATCCGTCATACTCCATTACAGGTGATGCCAGATCCTTCAAAATTTAAATACTCCTTTTGTACTACAAAACATTTCAATAATATCCGAACATTCATTTATTAGAAATTACGATTGGAATATGCACTTTTTTCAACAAAGGAAAAAGTGAGGTTAAATTCGAAATTTTTTGCAACTTTAACAGGGAATAGATTAAAAACCTACAAGCCTCCGGAGGCAAGTACTTTCAGTTCTATAATGAGGTGGATCCACTTTACACTCACTTATAAATTTCTGTTTTCAAAACGTGCTTTCTTATTGGAAAATTTTTCCATTTTAAGTATCATAAAGTGACTCCAAATTTTCACTGATTTTTGGTAAGTTTTTTTGCCGGTTGGTTTTGTGAATTTTTCTCCATATAACGAATGGCCGAAATTTTTGTTCGATGGAAGATGGGGATGGTTTCTGGTTCTTTGTCACGTACAGTCTACTCGATAATCGCCTCACGGACTATAAAATTTCACAGTGCGTCAAGTCAACTCGAATGTTTAAGTTCTTTGACATATAACTCTATTATATAATAAATTTATATTATCAAGCATAGAATATAAAATGAGTATTCTCCATTTGTTGATTTAAACAAAAAATCATTATTTTCAGTCCCTCATATGTAGGATGTATTCGACTTTAATACAATAGTAAAATGTGTACTTGACCTCTCTTGAAATCACGTGCATGCAAACTAAATAATACAAAAATTGTATTACGGTAGTCAAAACAGCTTTACTATTAAATTTGTAAATTAACAAACAAAATAAACTATAAAGCAAAGTTGACCCTTCACTCGCCACTGGCGAATTGCTCACTCAGTTTATAATTTCAAATAACGCACCAAAAGCAAACGTATTGTGAAATATCCCACTTGGCACTTGACTACCCAATGACAAGCACGTCTCATCTCTTGAGTGACTTTTAGTTATTGAAAGTGAGAAAAGTTTAAAAATGTAAAATAATATGAGTAGTATATGAAAATTATTACATTTGAATTGAAAATAAAAAAAAAAAAACGTTTGTAGAACACATTATTTGGCTAAGAGTATTTTCATTTTTTCAATGCGGGGTTATTCCATTTAAAATAAATCAATTTAGTAATTGATTTCTAAAAACACGCGCGCACTCATATAATCATTCGTCAATAGTATTTAGTAGAGTAGCATTGTCGGCATTTGACGAGTGAAATATGCATAGAATCCCTCTTAAAATGAGTTCACTAGCAATTAGAAATGCTAAAGATTTTCCACAATAGCGTAAAATTACGTCTGGCGAATTAATTTGTGTTGGAAAGCTGGAACGCGATCAGTTAATCGCACAAAAGACAAAAACAAAAACAACCAAACGTTGCACGCTATTTTTAATGCCAATTGGCGTTACTGAACGCCGTACCTAATGAATAACCTTTGGAAAACGACTTGATTTGTTCATGGATTTGTGAAAAGTGCAAATGTTAGTTATTAGTGTGCGGCAATCAACTACTGCTACTACTATCTATTGTGAATAGTGCAAATGATAAATAAAAAAATTTAAAAAACAAATGTGCATACAAAATAAATGTCTTAAAAGGGCTTTGTTGACATCGAACTGCAATTAAGATGTCGTACGTTTTCATTATTTATGTATGTGTAGATGTGTGCTGTTGCAGGTCAATGACGTTTACTTGGGTTACCAAGCAATAAAATATCACAAAGTTATTAGAATGGCATTAGGTACATTGGCGGCAATGAAATGGCATGGCAGTATTAACAAATAATCTGAAGAATTAGACATTTTGTGAAAAATACCACCAGTTCTACTAAGTGGTGAAGTGAAAAATTTAATAACATTTGGCACAAAATTTAAATTCTACTTGCATATAATGTATTTAACAATAAAATTAAATAATAACCACTTTTAATTCGCCAAATATTTTTTCATAAAAGCTCGTTTACTTTGGTTTGGTTTTCGGTTGCGCGTTTTATACAACTTTGTTCACATAACAGCCTAATGCCGGTAATCTGTAAGCAGTCTCTAGTCACTAATTATGACTTTTCTGTGGTGAGATTGATTTTGAGACTATTTGGTATTCAGTAAGCGCTCTCAAGTATCTAGTCTCAAAATAAAGTCACTAATTTGTCAGCAGGTCCTGAGCAGGTCACAAAACGGGGAAATTGAGGAAAGTATTGAGCAAACGTAAAAATGAAGTAGTTTCCGATGTGTTTCTTGACCGTACGCTATGTTTTGTTCAAATCTGTTAAAAATAAGATTTAATTTTCATAACGCATAATAAAAACAAAATATTTGTTTAAGTTTGCTTGTTTACCTTATTTACCTCTGTCATTTTGATCGAATGTGCGTATGTTCTCCTTGCATTTATCGATTGCTGAGTTCTAATTTTTACACATATTTTAAATAAACATATTGTTATAATTTTTAAAGAGCTATAATCCCATTGATAAAGAATTGAAAAAGTAGTATATTATGTGCTATCGATGAACATATTTTCATTGATGTTGATTCTGCATCTCTAGCTAGAAGATATCATCAGCTGATTGTCTCTACTACTTTTCACCACAGTCTTTGGTGAAATTTTTTGATACAATCGCTTACTAAATACAGAAATCATATCAAGTCACAAAAAATGTTTCTAATTGCATGTCTCACATTTAGTGACTTGAGATGAGACTGAGCTACAGAATACCGGCATAAAGCAACCGAGATAGTTATAGATACATCAAAATTTTCAGAATGAAATGACAAATCGATTAAGCCATATCCGTCCGCCCGTCCGTCTGTGCATATCATCGCTCGGTCAATATTGAGATATCGCAATTAATCTTGGTATAAACTAATTGCTCTCAACCGAAGGTGGGTTGGTTTCAAAAATGGACGAAATCGAAAAAGGAACCACGCCCACATAACGGTTATTTTTAAATCAAAACGGAATATCTGCGTAATTTTTTGTTTGAGGCACTTGGCATGGCACCGCCCACTTTAGAGCATATAAGAAAGTCTCCGAAACTACCTCTCCAAACTCTTCCAAATTGTGGGAGACATTTTACATATTAACTAGAGAACTACCGAACACCGATTTTCGGACCGAACGGAACCGAATCGAACTTCCGCTAGTTTCAGCCGAAGCTGAACTGTAGTATCATTTTTAATTTTTTTTTTAATTTCTTCGCAACAGATGTTCATTGAGAAAAGTGTTCAACTCGGAATGAATAATTCCTTCAAGTTTTATTACTGCTTATTTGACTTTTTCCCAAAGAGAAATATAACAAAACTGGAATTTTAATAATTTGTATAGTAATTTACAAATGTTGGGCCAAAGTTCGGTTTTTTTTTGTCGAAGCCGAACCGAACCCGAACCAAACTTTATTGGTCGAACATGGCCGAAGCCGATGCCGAAGTTTGGTCCTTTTCTAATATTAACTCAGTAGGTGCAATTCCGAAAATTAAAGAAATCACCCTAGATACGGTAATTTACAAATGCGAATAGGAAAATGGGCGTGGTACTGCCTGCTTTAGATGCATATATCTCCGAAACTATTTTACACATTTTACTTTAAACATATTTGCAATAAAAAACTTGTGCCACGTATTTAAAGTTCGGATCACCACAATTTAGAAAATAAATGGAAGATAATAGTCAAAAATCTGTCCGAAATTATACAAAACAACTTGGAAAACATCTCCGTTTATTTCTTAAAGCGAACTCCACGAAATGGAAGCGAAACCTCCCACATTTTTATTTTCAATATAATTGTGCTAAATTTTTTCTTAAAGTTACTTAGAGTTCATTTTAAAACTCTAAGTAACTTTAAGAAAAAATTTAGCTTGTACTAAGATATTGAGCTATGTGCATGAGAACAAACAAAACACGTGATTTATTGATTTAGAACAATGTAACATAAAATAATAGAAAATTAACACGTAGCGTTAATAATTAGACATAATAGCGGATTAGGATTGCATTATCTTAGTATTTAATCTAACAAATATTAAATAATTTCTCGTTTCATCGCTTCATAGAACCTGAATTGCTACCCAGAGTACCCAGAGCATCTCATACAAAAAAACAAAAAAAAAAAGATTTGTAGTTGAAAGTATAGTGTGCCACGTGTTAGAAAATGGCCAGCGGATTGATGTGTTCTCCAAGCAATTCTATTTGGTGCTTTTTCGAACTTAATTTCGTTTTCATGTGATTTTTATCAATTTTTATAAATACGTTTGTTTCATATAAGCTGCCAATTATCCAACTCAACTCCGAAATTCATGCAATTGACAGGAATCTTGGTTTTAATTATGTTACACAACCTGAACTAGCTAAAACATATGATTCGCTGTTACGAACGCGACGAACAACGTGATTGAAGCGATCATAATCATTGGCAAGTTTAAAGGTGATGAAAAGATTGTAAAAATACCGACTTGCTGTCGTCCACTTCTCCATTGTGAACGATTTGAATATGAAGTTCTTTTGGGGGATACAAATATTCACACAATAGCCAAAATTTTAATCGAATGAAATGGATATTCTTTTTTCATTAAAATTGCTTACAAATACACTTTCTTTGTTTTTTTTAGGATATTTATTAGAAAAAAAAATTTAAATTTTAGCCCACCACAGAGCGCTAAAAAGGCCAACTAGGGGAAAAATTAATTCACATAAAAGGGGAAATTTGGAATAAAGCTACTTGGAGAGAGACCCCAAAATCAGAATTTGGTATAACACTATGTATATCTTTTAGAAAAAGGTTTTAACCTAGTTAATATGGAAGCATCATAATAATAAGCATTATTCGAAATTCGAGTCAATATTTCTTAACGAAAAGCAAGGAATTAAAAAAAAATATTCTTAAAATTTGTCATACCGTTGGCAGAGAAATAGTTCCGTACCTCTCAAAATTAACTGCTCCATACTCCTACAAAGCCAAGTAACATTAGTTTTGTCGAACTTAAAGTCATATTTAGTGCCCATGATAAAAAACACTATTCAAGCAGGGAAAATTATGATCGTGGGATTAACTTATCATAATTATAACTCACATTTAAATTTGTGAAGAAAAATTTTTCCAAATACTGAAAACTTAGCACGACGGCTTCTTATGTAACCCGGCACCCGAGTGATGGACTTTTGTTACAAGATACGAAAGGTGGGTTTTTAAAAATCTCATGATAAAATAGCTGTTTTGCAATCTTTTTCTAATAAATTTATTTAGTTTTTACTAGATACTCTTATTATAGTAACTTAAGCAATCCATAAAAATTTTTCAAAAGTTTAATTTTTGATACGAAATTAAATACAAATTTATATTTCTGCATTAGATTCTTCGTCGTTACTTTTTGATTTTAGGTAAAAATTAAAATGTAAATTTTGTGCAATTACTACAATATAATAAAATAGTTTTGGGTTAGTATTAAGAATACAGTTTATGCTAAAACTCCATGCAGTTTCTGCAAAATAACAAAGGATTTGCCATATTTCGCTACACCTTGCTCCATTTAAGAATCAGCTTCTTAATATAAGTCCAAAAGAGTCAGAAGACGTTTTTGGTTTATTTCTCGTATTTGTAAATTAGATCCATAACAGCGTAAAATTAAATAAAGTACAAAAGATCGCCACCCGAAATACGGAGACAAAACTCACCTACCTTAGAACAAGGGGCTACAATTTAAATCAAAGCATTCATAAACTTTTCAATTTCCGACGTATGCGGCCGCCGTAGCCGATTGTGTGATGTGTGCGCGCTACATTCGGTGGGTCCCGGTTACAAAACCTGACTGGAGAAAGTAACAAAAGTTATATATATTTTTTTCTAATAGCGGTCGCCCCGCATTGGCAAATCTGCGAGTGTATTTCTGCCATAAAAAAATAAAAAACTTCTCACAAAAAAAACATTCGCCATTCGGAGTCGTCGCAAAACTGTAGGTACCTCAATTTGTGTTACAACAATAAGACGCACACCACAAATCATAGGAGAATTTCGGCCAAAATCGCTTAAGCGGTTATAGCGCCAATTAAGTAAGTAAGTGGTGTTACAAAACCCATATGGGTTTAAACACTCCTGAAAGCTGGTAGCTACCGATTCGCAGCTAGAGATTAGCATGAAGTTTTGAGGTGAGGTTTCGCTGCTTACTTAAAGGAAGTCTGACGCCGATTTAATTCGCATTCTTTTTTAGGTTTTCTTAACTAAATTATTATTTTTTTAATAAAACAAGAAAATTGTAGATGCATCTTCTGTTCATTTTGTAAAAAAAAACATTTGACATACTTAGCACAATTTTCCAATATATTTGGGATTATCCGAAAAATAATCTACACATTTTTAAGTGTACGTTTGTTGAACTAGACAACTACCTTTAGTAGCGCTTTTACATATGTGAAGCTACAAAAACATTAGTACACATAGGCATAGCAGAGGAAACATATCTTTTACATATGCCATGATGCACTTGAAAAGATTTGCTTAAATATAAACCTAATAAAGTCAACTCATTGCTGCCAATAACTTTAAATATATATGTATATAATAAAAGTGGAGTAATTAACCTTGACAGTGCCAAACATTTTCGGGCAATTGTTTGTTGGTTTATTTTTTTTTTGTTTTTTCGCTGCAACAATTATTGCCGTAATTAAATATCATTTATGCAGCGAAAAGAAAAAAAAAACCAAATAATTGTCAATTTCCTTCTTAACATTGTTTTTCTTTTTTGTTTTATTACTTAGTTATTACATGAATGTACTTGCAAATGTACGCATATTATGCATTGCGATTTTTTGTTGGGATTTATTTATTCAACTTAAATTCTTCTATGCTATTTAATCGCTCGCTCTATTACGAACGAGTTGTGTGTTAGACTTTGAATTTATCGGCGTTGTGATCATCAGCATGCAGTCACCGCTTTATATTTGCACTTACAACTTTTACAGCTATTTAAGTAGCCACTTAATTTTGTTTTTGAAATCGTTTACCGCTTGATATACATAATTGGAATTGTAGACAAAAGCTGGCATACCCTTTTTTGTGGCTTTGATGCTGAAAAAATTAACTGACGCTTGCTAAAATGAGCGAGAATTTTTGTTTTTGAAATACAAAAATATGCAGATATTCATTTTGCATATTTAGTAATAATAATAAACAAAAAATCGCATGAATGATTTTTTTTTTTCGTATGACAACACCAAACATTAGACTTAAGAAGCGAACCTCGTTCTATATTAATATTGGAATTGATTGAATTTATGAAGAAACAACAAGACTGAATAGGGCGTTAATTGTAAAAATGGTTTAAAATATCTATAATTAAGTATCAATTTCAATAGTCGTTTAGTTACTTGTGAATTGTCATGAATGCAAATGGCCCGCAAGCAATTGTTGTTCACCCCCTCTCTACTATGGTGCTGCCCCTCCTCGCAGTTTTGGACCCTATGATAACTTTAATGGCACTATTTATTGCATACTGCCTCTTAAATATACTATGTATATTAGAAATAGTGATGGTTTAGTTTTAATTATAGAAACACTTAGCTACAAGTGCAACAACAATGCTGTAAACAATTATACACAATTCATAAAGTACACTCCTACAATAAGATGTTTTACTAGTAGATTGAACTTTTGCAAAATATGCCGCAGCTGCTTTACAACATCACGTTCCTCCACTATCTGAAAGATATAAAGTTCGTTTGTGTCAAATGGTAGATAAAGCTCAGCTGCGCTTACACACAGAAGCAGCGTATGACCACGTTAGTTTTAGAATATTGTACTTCTAACTAGTAATTTAACTAATTTGTATATATGTATATCTTTGTACATATATGAGTACATAAGTTGACTTTATTGCGATTCTTATATTTAATTAAATTGTTTACAATGAAAATATATAAGCGTATAAGTCGTAGCTAGTGTTATGCTGTTTACAATGTGTGCTGGAAAAAAAAGTTATAAAAAAATAAATACATATTAGTAAAAACAACGTTATGGAAATTTGCCGTAAAGGTAGCTATTGAGATTTTTATCAATGCCACTTTATGCCGAAGTGTGAAAATTTATTTGAATTTTTTATAGTGCTTCAATTAAAATTGTTTGTCATAACAATAACTACATATGTATGTGTGTAGACGTATGAAAAGCTTTAATATAGCGGCCTATAAATAATATAAAATTACAAAAAAAAACGATAATGTAATAAAATACGGGCTTTAATCGGATGCAGAAATAAACCAAATGAACAATTATTAAATAACACTACCTATTGCTGCAAAAGTTCTAATTAGGGCTACCACTTTTTAATATAATTGTTTAATAATTATGTGCACCGGATTGTTCAAACAAAAGTTACAAAAATTGGTTTGCTTTCTTTTGAGATGCAATTCTTATACTCACTTTCACTACTTCACGTGGACTCTTAATCTAATAAAAGTTTCTCATACCATGCGATTTGAAAATAAACCATAAAGTAGAGAAAAGTTAAAAATATTATGGACGAATACAAGTAAGCTTATTGTGATAAGAATTTCTGGTATTTAATAGAACAAGACAATTTTATATGCGAGATTTGGGAAACCCAAAAAAAAATTCTTATCACAAATTTCACTGTTTCTAATTATTTCGTCATATTAAAACTGAGTTTTTACACCACAGCATTATTTCTATGTTAATATATCTTCGTGGAATTGTTCACTGTACTCAGTAATGTAATAATCCATAAAAGATTTTAAAAATATACAAAAAGTATCAACAGTAATTTTTTTTAACATACTAAAAGTAAAATGTGAAGTAGTCATATTGACAACTGATTTAAATAGTTTATCTTTTATTAAAAAAAAATACGACATATAGTGATAAATTTTTTGCAGGTTTTCTAAATCTGTCATACAAAAACCCTTTGAATTGTTACACACTCTAAAAATTAGTTTAGTTATTGATTTTCTTAAATCATTCAACTAGGGTGTCATTTTTGTCACCACAGTTAGTTGTATCGAAAATCATAAAACTTCCTTTTAAACTACTTCAAGGCTCGAAACTAGGCAGATATGATTTCATGTTAAGTGAGAACAATATGAAAGTTTTTTTACATTGCTTAACATAATTATATGACAGATATTTATTGAGAAGGTTTTAATTTTTCTCTTGTTGATTTTTAGTTAATTTTTTATAAAAATTCAAATCATTCTGCAACAAAAATTGTATAAATCGAGCATATAGACTTCGTGTAATAAATTTTAATTAACGTCAGACCTTTTAACATAATCAATTTTGTTTTTGAAAATCATTCCAAATTTTAGAAAGTATTCAGTTTTATAGCCAAGCTTAAAGTTACTCAAAAATTGTGTGGAGTTTTTCTCCGGACGATGCCAACTTCTTTTATATGAAAAAAGTGGGCAATACCGTCAGCCAAAAAATAAATAAAAAATCATCAAAAAACAACGTAATTCTTAACCACTTTGAACTTGCACTTTATTATAATATAAAAAAATAAAATGAGCTATTATAAGCTACATACCCAACCATTTTCAAAAAATTGTGATTCAAAATTTGGCATTTTGATCAAAACTCATACAATTTTATTAAAATTTGTATGAAGTTTGAAGATTGAATTTAAACGGGGTTTGCTGTAGAATGAAAAAATTTTATAAATAAATAATAAGAAATTTGTAAGTAAAAACTTGTAAAAAAGAGTTCCAGCCGAATGCTTGCGATATGTTTTCTAAAAAAGGCCGCAGTTCTACCAGCTTACCGGTTTTTTCTAATTCAACTATAATAATTAATAAAAATTTGATGTAAAATGCCACTAATAGCTTGTTTCCCAAATTTTAATTTAAAACTGCCTAAGACTGATATATTTTTCTAAAAAAATAAGGGATAGGGACAAAATATTTCCGCATAGAAATGTTTCGAAATGCATGTGGACTTTCTCCATAATTATTGATTTTCCATATATAGCAAAACTAATGTTAATGTTAACAATTGATAAACAGATTAGCAAAAAATTTAAATCAGCTTTTACTTATAATTTTATTTAGAAGTCGAAAAGAAATAAATTGAAAATATTGTGAAAAGTAAAAGAAATAGCAAACTCTAAACATGAATAACATAGCTCTAAGGAAAGGCATCTTCTTTTTTTGTTGTCATTTGTTCAGAGAAAATGAAAAAAATTTAACTGACGATGACATATCGACAAAACCTGTTTACTTTTACACCACACTCGGCAATGGTAGAAGGGAATTATTACAAAATACTGCAAGCAACAAAAGTAGTCATCTTTATTTGAGCGCGGAAAATGAGTGGAAGAAAGTGAAAGGAAGATTTGGAGTGCTAACCAGTTTGTAAATATGTAACAAAAGCAAAACCCTATTTTATTTTCTTGCATCACTGCTATCTAGCAGCAAAAATTAGGCGAAATCGCTTAAAGTTCACTAAGAAGATATCACTGCTTCATTTTCTTTTTTTTTTTGTTTATATAAAGTCGTTTTCGTTATCGTTTTGATAATATTGTACAGATTTGAAATATGAAATGTTTACGAATATAATAGAGCTCAACTAAATTAGAACAGCTATAAAAAGAAAAATAATACTTCTATACATTTTTCGATTATTCACTCAGTGCCGCTCTTCACAATAATCCAGACGTCAGATTTTTACATCACAAGTCATAGGTTCAGCATTATGCTAAAATTTTAAGTATATTCTGACAGAGCTCAAATCTCTTGAACTTTTCGAGGAAAAAAGTCAAAGTACTGAATTTTTTCAAGTACATATATCGGCTATCTTTTCGAGGTTCATTGACTCTCTACATTAAATAATGATCTGCATTTAAGGAAAAATTTATACGTACACATAAACTTAAAAAGAAGCACATAATTGCATATTTGGTAAAACAATACTTAAAACACGTAAATTTAAAGAAAATATAAAAAGCACACAAATATAAAATAATTATTAGTGGCACTAACCTCTCAGTTTTTGTATAATATTTTGGCAATGTAGAGGTTAGCAATCTATATAGGAAATTTTAGTAATTTCATTAAATCATCTTATTTATTTTACTAATGTTGCAAGCTAAATCTGCACTCGAATTATTTTAAATTTAGAAGCAAACTTCCCTTTAATTTTGATCCCACAATGTATCTCCACTTTAAAATTCAGACGTCAGAGTCCACAGTTTCGTCTTTAAGTTATAAAAGTTCTGACTTAACTCAAATCTCTTGAACTTTTTGAAGAACAAAGTCAGAGTACTGGACAGAGTATTTGGCAAGGTCATTTGCATTTTCCAGAGCAATTTCAGCAAAAACGAAATTTTTTCAAGTACATATATCGGCCGTTTTTTTGAGGTTCATTGACTCAATACAGCTTACTGATTAGTTAAATAATGATCTACATTTAAAGAAAAATTTATGCGTACACATAAATTTTATAAGAAGCACATATTTCTATATTTGGTAAACCAACATTTGAAACCAACAAATAAAAAAAACAACAATTATAAAATAATTATTAGTGGCACTAACCTCTCATGTGTTTTTTATAATATTTTCGCAATGTAGAGGTTAACATTCTATATAGGAAACAATTAAATTTTAGTGACTTTATTAAACCATGTTACTTAATTTGTTAGGAAGCAAACTTTCCTTTAATTTTGATCCCACAGTGTAGCTCTTCACTAAGATCCAGACGACAGATTCCACAGTGTCATCTTTAAGCTTTACATTTGGAAGAAAAAAGTCAGAGTACTGGACAGAGTAATTGGCATGGTCATCCTCATTTTCCAGAGCAATTTCAGCAATCATAGAAATTTTTCAAGTACATATATCGGCTATTTTTTAAGGTTCATTGACTCAATACAGCATACTGATTAAATAAAAAATTCTCTACATTTATGGACAAATTTATGCGTGCATATAAATTATATCAGAAGCACAAATTCTATATTTGGTAAACCATCATTTGAAACCAACAAATAAAAAAAAACAACAATTATAAAATAATTATTAGTGGCACTAACCTCTCATGATTTTTTTAATAATATTTTGGCAATGTAGAGGTTAACATTCTATATAGGAAACAAGTAAATTTTAGTCATTTCATTAAACCATCTTTTTTATTTTATTAATATTGGTTTTTGGTATGCAAACTGAATCTGAAAATGAGTTGATGCACCGCTTAAGGCAAGAATAGTACGACATTTTAAATAATATGAAAGCATCTTTCAATTATTACTTCCTGTTGTTTAGAAAATAACTAAAATAGGTAAATTTCGATCAATACAGCTAGTTATTTATTAATTTGGAAGCCACTTACCTGGTTTTATTTATTTTATATATGTACAAATTTATGTAAGTTTATTCTACTGCGCTATTGCTGTTTTGCACTAATGAATTAAATAGTAGAATTTTGAACTTATTGCACGCTCTTTATTTTTCTCTACTTAATTTAAATCACCGTTTTATAAAAATATGGTTTATTCCACAACGAAAACCATTAAAATCTAAATTTCAAATTTTGCACGAATAAAAAAAAGACAGAAAATATTGTCAAATTTTCAAATTTTTTTTATTCGAATTAAAAAAAAATAATAATAAATGAAGCTTTAGTTTCAAGTAGTTATAGATTAAGGCTAATTTTTGGAAATTTGTTTTCTTTTTGTTTTAAACCTCCAAAATTTTTAATTTGAAGTTGGAAGTAGCTACGGATTAATTTTAATTTTTTGCAATTTGTTTCTTTCTGGGGTTTTTTTTTCATATAAAGCAAAGTTGTCAAAGCTCGTCAATATGCGATAATTTTAAGTTGAGATATATGTTGATTGTATACAAACAATACCAAATAAATAGTCATATTCCGCAGTTTGAATTTATTAGATCACCTTAATGAAATTTATCTAGTATTTCGCTATGATAGGTTTGATGATATAATCATCATCATCATCATCAGTTCCTTTTTCTCCCATTGGAGCATAGGACCCCGATTGATATGATGAGTTTTACAAAATACCAGATAGCATTTAAAGCTATAATTAAAATGAAAAATGTGGATAGTAGACGTATGACTGATGTGAATATGTAAATAACTTATTGTTTTGCTTGTAAATAAAATAAAATAAAAATATATTATCACTTTAGTTACATTCACGATCTTAACTTTCAGATCCACGCGCTACACGTTTCCCCCTTATGGAACATCCCCTTTTCACATTCGGTTTAGTTGGCATCTACCTCTCTTGGGTTCTCCTTATTGGACCAACATTCATGCGCGACAGAAAACCCTTCCAACTGCGACGAACATTAGTCATCTATAATGCTTTTCAGGTGGCGTTAAGCGGTTACATGTTCTACGAGGTAAGCTATAAAAAAGCAGGTTTAGCTCAAAACTTATCCAACTCACTATAGAAGTGAAGACTTAAATTATACCGAAGTGAAATGAATGTTGACCAACAAATTTTGAATATAAATTTTTCTTTACTTTTATTTTAGCACCTTATGGCTGGTTGGATGAATAACTACAATCTGAAATGTCAACCCGTCGATTACTCAGATAGCCCAATGTCAAAGCGGGTGAGTTACATAAATATTTGTTTATTTACATAAACAAACGAAAAGAGATGTAAACAAAACAAACAACAAACCAAATAAGACTTACTAGGTGTTGCCTAAAAAAAAAAAGTTAATTAAATAGTCCGTCGTCTAACGAACTACAAAAGTTGCTCACACAGGTGCACACACTTAAATATAGTGAAAATTATGCAATCCCATTTGACACAGAGAAGACATCGTGGCATCGTCAAAAGTATTACTCATATTATTGAATATCATTTGGATACTGCTCTTTTGGTTATTGTACTTTCTATCCGAAGCGTCAGCTCCCAAAACTCGATTTTTTAACTGAAATCTCCAAGCTACCGTTCGTCTTTGCGGTTTTTTTAGTTACTCTGAAGTGAGTAGACAACAGACGAAACGATTAGCTTATTTTTGTTTTTTTTTTGTCGCTAACTTTCAAGGTCAAAATATGGTAAAAAATACTTTTCGGCGAATGTATAATATAAATACAAATATGTGTACATTAGGGTGCAACACAGAACATGTAAAAGTAAATATCGGCCAAAATATTTCGGAAAAAATTTAAGATTTAAGGGAGCTAAGCCCATTAGAAATTACCTACAATAAAATAATACAAAAAAGAGCTTCAGATCATAAAACAGTTAAACATTAAAGGTTTGCACAAAAATATTAAATAATTTGTTAAAAGGAATCTTAATATTGAGATTTTTGATGCTGTTTTTGCGCTTTATCGAAGGATTGTTTCAAGAAAAACTTGAATAACTTAGCTAAAACTTGACCAATTTAGAATCATCGAAAATATTTTCTCACCCTTTTTATTTCTTTGCAAATAAGCCAGGGACCGTAAATGATCGTTACTTTGATATTTTCGAATAAAAAAATTATTGGGAAGAATTTTGTCTAAGCAAAACTCGAATATAACGATTTAACTAATCCTTATGCGAAATGCCAAATCTGATCGTATTTTCCTTTAGAAGATTTTGGTTTCAATTCATTGTATGTATAATCGATATCATTGTATAACCGATATTTTCTGGTTTTTATTTTTTCGATCAAGTGTGATCGTTATTTTTTGATTTGTATTTTTTCGATCGATATTTGGTCGATAGTTCGTAATTTTTTTCGATAAAAAATAATCGGTTTAATTGGATCGATCTTTAGTGATTTTCGTTTTTACGACCACAAAACAGTATTATTGTTATTATTGCTATTATTGTCCTTGCCGACAAATTTTTTGCGTTTATTATGTTCGAAAAATTTTTAATCCAAGAATAACTATTATTTTTGATAGAAAAAATAAAAATCATAGAATATCGATCGAATATGATCAGAAAATTTTAAATCCACAAATTACGATTATTTTTGATCAAAAATATAAAAATCACTAAGTAATGATCAAATACATATAATCGAAAAAATTAAAATAAATACGACTAAATCATGATTTTTTTTATAAAAATTTTAATCTTTAAGGTCCCTAAAATAAACCCATTCACCTTCTATATTTTTTTTGCAAATCACAATATTAAGATTCCTTTACACACATTTTTAAATATTTGTGTACAACGTTTTTAAGCCAAGGCTTTGTTTAATTTCCAAAGGGTTATTTGAAACATATTAAAACAACGCTATTTTTATTTATAAAAAACTGCATAATTTGGAGATATTATTGAATCAGTCTAGCTCACGTAAATCTTCGTATTCTTCCGAAATATTATGGCGGAATCCTTAAAACACAATAAATTGTATAATTCCGTTGGACAGCCGCAACTCTTTTTTGGTAGTACACCCTAATGTGCATATGTTTATCGAAGGAAGCGCAAAAAATAAAATAGCTTGCTTTCCAGTTATCGTTTCAAAGTCAAATATTTAAGATAACAAGTATTTGGCATAATCCCAACAAAAATCATCAGATACAATTATTTACAGTTTTGACGTGTCTTTCTTTGTTTTTGGCTTTTGTTGAACTGCAGCAGTTTTTTTTTTTTTATTTACATGGGTTTGGTCATCTCCCTTTTCACACAGTCCATTTCAGCTAGACAAGTGTATGTGTTTTATTGGTTTTTACCAAATAAGTATTTTTGGGAATTTTTTAATATACATACATACATTATACATACGTATAAGAATTCCATTTCGCTTATGGAAGATAAATATATAAACTTTGGGTTGCCAACTGCTTTTGTATCCAAACAAAATAAAAATTTTGTGAACTTTCAATTCATCATTGCGTGACTTGACAGATAAGCTAATGAAAACAAATTATAATAATACAATATATTATAGTTCCGAAATTAATGAGCTGTTGCGAGGAATAAAAGGAGATTATTTGAACTGTAGCGAGCGTTCGGCTAATACTAAATTGAGTTCGTTGACCGAGAAAATTTTTAAAACTTTCTGTGCAGTTGCTACATTGGCCAAACATTTACTGTGATCTCTTATATGATTGCTGATTTGCATAGAAATTGGTTATAAGAGCGTTCGTCTTTTTCCTTCCTTAGTCATCGAAAGAGTCGTCCTCATTTTGCCTCATTCGAACACAACGCGCCAGTTGCTCATTTGCTTTGATAATTAACCCGAGTTAGAGACACAAGCCAATAAGTCCATTTCCTTCTCCACTTGTTCTTTCCAACAGAGAGGAGGCATTCCTCTTCATCTGCCACCACAAGCGAATATACTATCAAAGTTGGATCATTTTTCCCCCACTGAAATTTAGTTCGTAAACTATTTCTAAATCGTCATTTAATCGTCTGCGGTATTCGCCGTCACAAAGACGTAAAGGTACAAAAATCTTTCGGTAAATCTTTCTTTCCAATACTCCAAGAACCGTCCCATCCAATGTTGACAGCGTCTATGCTTCTGCGCCTATTCAGTACAAAGTTGCAAAGTAGCACTCGTTGGTAAGAGAAATTTTCGTAGCAAAGTCCTCCACTTTTTAAAACTGTAATTGCCAAGACGCGAATGCACTAATTGTTTATTTGTTGGCAAGAGGTACTACGGTTTGCGATCACTCATCTGCAGACTCATTCGCTTCGCTTCTTTATTTAGCTTGACGAAAGGCAGAAATAATGGCGCAGTTGGTGAGGCCGATGATTTCGATGTCATAGGTAGGTAGGTTAGTAAAATGGCTGCGACCCATGTCGCCTAAGTAGCAAAAATACTGCAGTTTTGATACCATAAACTCGATAAAACCTAATAGAAGGATGTGTATTACAACCAGCTAGAGTTGTTAATGAAATCTAATATATTGGAGCTCTCGATTCTAGATAACTACCCTATATTATCAAGAAAAGGTTTTCCCAACATTTGGACATTTGCATAGGAAATGCTCGACCGTTTCCTTTGCGGCTACGTCTCTGCTAGGTGTAATAATATAATACCGGTCAGGTAGTCTTGATATCCTGCAGGTAGTGGTAGCTTTCCACTTTCGTTGCGCCTCGTTGAGATAGAAGTTTCGTATATTCCCCTTTGCTGCGGCTGGAGTTATACGCATCTCGATACTGGTTGTTACTACATCCTTCATTACTTAATTTTGCCAACGTCCTTTCCATGATTTCGCTCATCAGAAAAGGAAAACGCCAGAATCTTAATCTCATCTGTGTTGAGTTCAACTAGGATATCATTTATGGTGGTGAGCCACAAAAGTGGTGAAAGCTCTCCTCGCTGTGGAGTGTAGGAGCACACTTTTGTTCATCTACCTCAGCTGATATTTCACGATTTGGAAGTAGAGACGAGATCCAATTGCGGATTGGCCCAAGAGCAACTCTGATTATAATACTTGAAAATAAAACTTATCCAGACTCTCATATCAAATTTAGAGAGAATTTAATTTTTTTGTGAATTTATTTTTTTCGTCTTCGAGACTCCATCTCAGAAAATATCTTATTTAAGAGGCAACCCTTCAGCTTTTTTAATAATTATAGTTTAGTTGCACAAAATTTGGGAATATGGAGCGAAATCTTGGAAAATAAAATGTAGAGCCTATTAAAAATATATTTTCTGGGAAAAAACATTAAGATAATCAAATTCAAATACTTTCTGATTTATAAAATTTCCAATGATGCAAATCGATTTTGAAATTTTGAACCCCTTTTGAAGTTTTAGTGCCACTTGTTAACGGTTTTTTTCCACCGTCATAACTTAAGTGATAAAATTTCAAAATCCTTGAACATTTCTTCATTTTGTGCAAATTTGAGCGAAATCAAAGACCATGTAGTTGAAGATTTATTACATTTAATTTGGATTGGCAGTATAGTTAAAAACGTTGGCAATGCGATATACGCGAGGAAAGGTATTTATCTTCGAGTATAATAAATTTTCTTAAAGCATGAACTTGTCTACATTCTAGTAGTAAGTATGCGCATAATATTTCACTAGAATTTGTTTTTGTTCTTTTTTTTTGTTTGCTCATAAACAACTAAAAGTAAGGCTAAAGTATCTACATATTTCAATTTTGGCAATGACACAATCAATGAAAAGTAATGAGATAGTAATTGCATTGTAAATGCCAAGTAACTGCTGCTGCTGCTATGCTTTGGGATGTCATTAAAATAACGATTTTCCAATGTAGCGTAATTCTTGTTTTTTATGTACATATGTACATACCTACATATGTATTGTGTCTCAAATATAATTCTATTATTACACTACTCATCTAAACTTGTTGCTACGTTGATTTTGTAACGCTTCGTTGGACGCGCGCCAAAATTTCAGTCGAGCATTAAATGTCTACGTATCTAAACACACACACAAATATATAGAAGTAAATATATTTGCTTACATATACATATGTATGTATATACATACTAAATGTAATAACAAAAATTGTGTACGATTATATTTGATTGAGATTGCGTTCACTTCTACCACACACACACACCTCTTCGAGTTTGTTCTGTATCTAAGCTGGTTCTGTATTTATCTAAGTTTGCATGCTTCACACACACACACACACACACACAAACACAAAGTGGTTGAGAGTTTTGCAGCGGTGCAAATGCAACAATATGGCAGTCTGAAATTTTTAACGCATATCGCAAATCTTTCTCAACCGCCGACAGCAATCGGCTTCTTTGGGTCACTGATTGCAAGAAAGAAAAAACTTGTTAATCAAATTAGGCATTAAGAAAATCGGCGACTTGTGCAGCGAACGGTACTGGCTCTCTTTATTTTTTGTTTTCTTTTTTTTTTGGTTTTTAAGAGTCTCTTCTTCTCGTACTTCTTACTTCTTAGTTGATTTTTGCAAGCATTCAACTTCCCGTGCCAGTTCATCCATTGATAAATTCATTTTGTGTTTACTGCTATTTGCCACAAATTTGTAACAAAACTGAACTTTTGTGGAAGAACACACCGCGCTCACTTGCAGACTTGCATACATACTTCCTCATGCTTCGTGTCTTCCTTCCCTTCTTCCTTCCTTCCTTCTCCCTTCACGTCTGTAAATTGCGCTCATTTAAAGTACATGCTTGCCTCCTCGACTAGCACGTTTCCTTCATGCTTCACGCTATCAAATGCGGTAATAATCTTTAGCGAGTGGGTTTTACTCACTGCTCGTACTCGTTACTATTACATATTTTTGCTAGTTTTTTTTTTCTATTACATATGAATCTTCTATTTATATTTTTATTCCGCTTAGTTCTCGTTTTCAAGTAAAATCAAATCATTTGCAATTGCTTGAAGAAGCAAATTAAAAAAAACGCGAAGCAAGGAAAACCTACAACTATTTATGCACTCGGACTACTACAAAATGAGAATTACAAGCATGCATATTTACTTGCTTTGCCACATACATACATACATATATAGATACACTATAAAATAGTCCAAGTTTGCTTGCATGAAAATAAAAATGAACAACAACAGTAGCTATATGTATATACATATAAATTAAAGGTAATAATAACAAAAAACATGCAGCGTATCAAGGTCGTTTCCATTACCTTCCATTGCTACTTCTGCTTATTTTTTCTTACTCCACCAATACACTGCCTTGCTTCTGGTTGCTCTGTATAAGTACACACGTACATTGTGCTCCATACATTCTCGTTCATTGGTATGTAGGTAATAACTTTATTGGCATCACTCATACGCCTAGTAGGCAGCGGCATTCACGGCGATTAGTAGTTGCAGTAAAACAACGCTTAGTATTAGATGTTGTGTATATTTGTTTTTCTTTACTTTGGATAGTTTTTTTCTTCATTTTATTAAGTAATGTAATATGCATTATTGAGCATTCACGCGCGCTCTCTTCAACCATCACTGGCCATCTAACCAGCGTTATAGAGTTGTATTGAGTTTAGTGCTATATTCCGTGAAGGCGATACGCATTGCATGCTATTGTAGATATGTAATAAATTCTTTTTTTTTTTGCTTGTATGTTGGGGGGCTTGATCTGTTTGTCGACATTTTCCCGCCTAGAACAAGAACATAATAAAGGCGTGTGATGAAATTCAATTAACTTGCATCTGCTTAGGAATCTAGTGGCAGCAGTTTTGATTCTAGCAGCGGAAATTCTAAATAGAATTCAGCTTT
Organism: Anomoia purmunda; assembly: GCA_951828415.1. Taxonomy (NCBI): domain Eukaryota; kingdom Metazoa; phylum Arthropoda; class Insecta; order Diptera; family Tephritidae; genus Anomoia; species Anomoia purmunda. Next base: position 158,827,286 of record OX639993.1, read on the forward strand.
TAATCATTTTTTGAATCATGCTTCCATTTTATATACAAATTTTGCATTGCTAGGGTTGGAATTAAGTTCAGTCAGTCATTAAGAAGTCAGTGACTGAATCTAACGTAGTCGGAATTATTGTGAAATCTACAACAACAAACATCTATCACCGAATCTATCGTAGTACGAACATAGCATATACTCTAAATGCATTTATTCATAACTAATCGGACTCAGCAATGCCATTTTTGACTTAGCGATGGGCCTGTGTATTTTTTAAGTTTTTTTATGTTGATGTTCCGCGCCTGAGCTTCGATAGGTCTCTTTGTACTACATTAGAGGTTGCTGGGTGGCGCAGGGGTGTGTGGATGACAATAAATACGACACATACATATTACATTTCAATTTTTTTCACTCAGAAATCCTTTACTGAACGTGCACGTTTTGTGGGCCCCATTACATAAGGGGGTAGAAGGAAATAAAAGGGAAAGAAAGATTCAATCAATGAGAAAGTGCCATTTCCACTGCAAACGATCAAGATCGCCCAAACTGTATGCGTATCAGCAAGCAGACAGGGTAGGGAAACAAATTATGCGGCAGGTTTGCAAAAATTATGTGCAAATTATACGATACTAAGCTCGCGAGCTTTTTATTTTTTCTGAAAAGAGAGGACTCCATACACTTAATGGGTCTAAATCTTGACGGCGTATTCCTCTAAATTGGGTCTGGTAAGGGATAACAGGTGCAGGACGAAACAGTGGAACATATTAAATGCGAAAGTCCAGAGCAGGCTACGACGAAAGATACGCGTCGAAGCACTGCAGCATCATCTCAGTCGGCTGCCAAAAGGCCTACTTCAGTTCCCAAAAGGGAAGAATAAAAGGAGGTTTCTCATCGTTTATGTGCTTTTTCTTGTAACACAAAGGACTTACTTAGTCTATGTAAGGCGTCTCGTTAACCTAATCTAAGCTGATGTAGTTCTGTTCCGCTTTGTTACTAAACTTAACAAGCTTTAGCTGATTTTCCTGTAAGTTAGATAATGAAATATTTTAGCAAAACCCAGATATAAATGAAAACGTTAGAAGCGTTACACCAGATTTATGTCCGATAAAAGAAATGATAAAGTTGATCAAGTACTGAGGAGGTCGCATGAGCGAAAAGTGGTTCAAAATTAACCGAATTGAAAATATAATGTTTTTATAATTAAGTGCATGACTGTTTCGCGATATACAATAATTGACGATCACTTTAGGTTAATTTTCAACACAGGGAATACAAGCATTTAATGGCTTCATTGTACGAGTACTTCTTACGAGAGAATCAAGAAACTTACCAGGTAATAAAGTCAAAATCAAAAACTTCGCCTGACTTGCTAAAATTCACAATTCGTACAAATTGCAGTTGTTAGCCGAAGGGCAAAAACATTTTAGCAAGGTATATAAGTTTTATTATTATTTTTCAATACACTTTTCACAGGATACAAAGGAAGCATAGTAAATGGCTGTTGATGCTGTTTTACGAATCCCAACAGATTGTAGCCATACCATTTTTTTTAGATTAAGTCAACTTCGCTTTTATTCTTCACGGTGAGCTCTGACGACGCCACTGCATCGATTCCCTTTTTGACAGAGAATCATGACGTCGACAATTGAATCCAATATTTCCTTCCGTCGGGCTTCACATAGACATAAACACTTAGTTCAGCACTTCACTGCTACTTGTTTTTTGAACAACGGAAGTAAGTTTTGAGGGCCACCTTGCACAAACCTGAATCATACCCAAATATTATTTTTGTATCCTAAGCACTGTTTTTATCTCTGACAATTATTTGAATTCTAGTTGTCTTCTTCCACACTGTATCCTCCACAAATTTGATATTCTCATTCGCAACGACCTGGAGTGGTGGTCCTGGGGGGAGTTCATAATAAATTAATTGGTTCGTCCATACAGTGAAATGCAGTATCCAAATGTGATTTGATTTCCACAAGTTTATTTTGTCAAAAATTTACAACACTTTTCTCAATTTTATGAAATTCGAATTTTTAATTAATTGTTTGCTTTATAATAAAATGAAAGAAATAAATATTTTTTTTATATTAAGTTGGGTGTCTCCGAAAAATCCTTTGAAGGTAGACCAAACACTTTTGAAACTTAAGTAAAGCTTATGTGATTTCTGCAAAAAATATGATCCGACGCCGCTTCCGGTCTAAAGAAAATTTCTGAAAACAATAATGAGATTTTTCATAATAATCTCTTTACCTTCTTACACTTTGTCCGCTTTAATTGATATTTATTTGAAATCGTTCGAGTATATCTAGCAGCAAAATTCTGTTGAATTTATTATGTATTCGCTCGCAAAGAGTGCAAGTGAAATGGAAAAGTACCGCCAAGAAAGAGAAGAGAGAGGTTTCATGATGGAAAACATTTTTTGCGATATAATTTATTGAAGCATAATACTTTACATAACAACTTTTCATATTAACTTATCACCGAAAGTAGATTACCCCCATTTTTATGTAAAATGAAAATATCAGTGTAGTTCTAATTATCTCATCAAATAAAAATGAATTGCTTTTGATTATCTGGGGATACACCTGAAGCATTTTAGTTGAAGTCAACTCAAGTAAAACTAAAACAAGCTGAGATAAACCAATACGCTCCGTATACCTACCTGTCCTCTGTGCATAATATTAACACTATGACAAGCAAATACGAACACAGCTACATTGTTTATTATACTTAGTTCTAGGTATCTGCTCGAGGACACTACGCTCCACTTATTTACTTACTAAATAGTAGTTGCGAAATTTCGCGCTTTATATATACAAAAAAAAAAAACAAACAACTAAACCAAAATGGAATTTCCGGTGTTGGTATTTCCACACCTCCAATTACAGAGTTGTTAAGTGTAACATTGACAATGTACTAAGAAAATTTAATAATAATAAAAAGTAATTACAGCTTAAAGCTACCTATTTATATACTACTGGTAATATTTATGTATTTAATGTTAAATGCAAAAGCTGTTTATGAATTCATTTACTGATAAATATATTGTAAAATGCCTCTTTTGATTACAAAAAAAAACAAAAAAAACCACAGAAAACCCGCTTGCTGCTAGCCGTCATTTTATTTAGCGTAAGTTGTAAAAACTGCTTGCGTTGAACTTCGTGTGCGGTTACATAAAAATATTACTGAAACTATTCGATGAGATACGTGTAGCTTTAAACAGGAAGATTATTAGAAATTTCTAAAGACTTCGCGTTTTACTGTTCACGACCAATATCGAGAGGTCAAAGTCTTTGTCTGATGGGTTCGTGGTTCGCATTGCAAAAATAGTAGTCATACAATGCCAGCGACTTGTACAAATAATGGGTTTTTGGCGGTGAAAATAGTAGCAAATCAATGCTCTCTTTAACCCGTAAGCAATAATCTCTGTGATTTAGAAAATGATATTTCTATTTCCTTTTTCACAAAACATACATTAAATATTATATGCTATTAAAAATTGAGCTTATTGAGTTTTTTTTTAGTAGTTTTTTTTCTTTTGGTTCAGAAGTTATACTTAGCTAAAAAGAACTCGAAACTATACAAACTTCGATTTTTAACCAGTTTTTGGCATAAAACTGATTCTTAGAAAATCCATAAGAATGTACGCGTTTTGGATAACAAAATTTGCATAATTCTATACTAAACTCAGATTAGTTTCTAGAATTGCGATTTGTGAAGCAGTGTAGAAAAGCATTGGAAAAAAGTCAACCTTTGTTGGGACTAGCCTATGCAAAAACCTTCAACACCCTGTATCTCAAAATCTAGACGTGGTGGATAAACTTGGACACCATTTTTAGAATTCGCGGATCCAAATCCATGTGAAATGTGATATTGCATCAAATGAACAATATGGCTATTGCACCGCAAATGAAATGAAAAGTTTTGCCCGATTTTCATCTGAAATTGTAAATGTTGCGAAAGCCTTTATTTTTATTTGTAATAAAATTTATATTCACTATCCAATTTAAGAGTTTTTATGCTAAACATTTTTGTACTAAAATTCTCTTTCCACAAGACATTTTTAATTATTTCTTTTTACAAAGTTTATTCACTAAGAAAAGTGAATGAAAATTAACTATTTTCGAAAAAGCTCGAAAATGTCCTTATTTTTTGAATTTAGACGCCAGTAACTCAAAAAGCCCTATATCGATTAACATGACAGATATAACAGCATAAATGGTTTGAATTATATAATGCTTAAAACAATACCCATAGAAGGTTAGGTTTGATTGCTAATCTGGTGATTTTTTTTTAGCAATAACTGCAAAATAATCTCGAAAACAATAATTTTTAATTAAGTACTTTTTGCGTGTAAACTAGTGAAATTGATGAATACAGTCGTGAGATTTGCATACTACCTGGGTTAAATTTAAATATTTGTAATGTTTTAATAAATTAATCTCAATTTTGGAGGCGGGCTTTTCTGCTTTTTCTTTGAACACAATGACTGATAAAGAAGACGTTTTCAATATTTTAATACCAAAAAAAGAACAAAAACGTATAATTTATAATTCACTTTAATAATTAATATATACTCATAATTTATCGCTTACACCATAGCTTGATGTTTGGCCAAACTTCTCCTTCAAATTGAGAGACCTACAATTTTACGCCGAGTCCGAAGGGCAAATGTTTTTTTATGGGCAGTTTTTTCATTGCAGAAGTACACCCGGAGGTTTGCCATTGCCTGCCGAGGGGCGACTGCTATTAAAAAAATCTTTTCTATAATTTTTGATGTTACTTATTCCGGTCATGATTTGAACCTGACACCTGCCGAATGAAGCGCGCAGCGATCGCCGTGATTATTTAATTATTATTAAAAAAAATCATTACAAATCGAAAAACTTCAGAGTATATTATAACACCAGTAATATTTTATTGCAATTTTGCAACGTCAGCACATAGTTTGATTCCGAAAATTACGGCAATCATTTGTAACTTTTTTCGTTATGAACTCTGACCTCCTTAAAAAATATGGATGGTAAGCAAACAAACTAAACAAATTTATTTGAGAGTTATATTCGTACATAATATTATGAATCAATTAGGTGCTTGTTTTCTGTTTAAAATATATCGTTTTTATTAAATAAATATAAATATCTTACAGCTGATCAAAAATTTCATTTACGTACCTCTATGGGCCATCAATTTGTTTAGTGGACCGCTAGTACCGTTAAAACACATGGAGTCATAATCCACTAATTTAAAGTGTTAAATTAAGGTTTTTGCATGCGAATGACCTCTTATATCATCCTCAGCCAAACAGCAAATAAGACTCAGTTTAAGAAATACACGACTCTTATTGGTCTTATGTAAGTCCTATGTAACTATTTCGCCTCCAATAAGATCACTTTGAAACCCTTTTATTACATCTATTACTTATGAGCATATTTGAGTCGTTTCAATAGCTTCCAATATATTTGCCGCGATTATTATGCAAATAAGCAGGCTTTGGATTTTTTCCACAAAATACTTTCAAAGCAACAGCAAAACATTTTAAAATTCTCATTTCAGATGCTAAAGAAAATAAAAATAATGTCACTCAAGTAACTAATATAATCTTTACTAAACGAATATATATGTACATATTTACTATATATTGTACCTATACAGCTACATTTATTTTAAATCATTAACGTCTGCAACATTGTGATGGTATTAAAATTGTCAATGTTGACTAATACAGTGCAAAAACCATTTAGAGACCTTTGATTTTTATCGTTTCTTCTTTTATGCGAATATCTCTTAAGGTTAATAAAAAAATCGAATATTTGAATATGACGCATGTCTGATTATTAGGAAGGTCGCTTACCTAATGAATAATTTGTTTTGTATAAAATAAGTAACCTACTTCAAAATTATACAAAAATAATAGATAGATGAATTGATGATTAAATCAAAAACGGAAGTACAGAAATCTTTGAATCTTAATTTAAAGCTTAAACATATCATTTTTTCAGCAATGTTTCTTATATTTATAAATACTAATGTATTTTCATTTAAATATGCGTTGAGTGAGATGAGCTAAAGAAAAGATTTATTCAATAACCTTATGGCTTATTCTTAAGGTCTGGGGAACGAAGAATGGCAAAAAAAAATTGCAGTACAATAAAAGTAAAAGTTATCACTTGAATAAGTATAGCCGTATAACCAGATAATCCGATAGCCTCAATTGCAAAAATGGTATTTTTCTATATAATTACTTCTCGTAGCTGCTTGTGATAATTTTGTATCAAGTTAAAGTTGTGCGTTTTGAAAGTTCTGTTGGTTGTAGGCAAGAAATATATAATAATTTTTACTGTTAAGTAACTGTTTTTATACTTTATAGAAAACCAGTGGGTCTAGAACTTAGCCATTTTATTCTAAAACTACCATTTGACAACTAAAGTTTCATTTTTATAATAAAAATAATAATTATTGTCGATAGCCTGCTAAAATAAATAAAAGGTATTATTTACAAGAAAACACTGCTGCTCTCCCATAGCAAATTTAGCCTTAAATGAAGTAATGTTGAACAGGATGGGCTTGCCAAGTATCTAGGGTTTCTGCAGGACTTAAAAGTTACAATGGGGGTACAAAGTTATCGAAAAGGTCCATAAAGCTACGACGGCCCTCATGCAGTAGGTCAATCGGAAATAACTGGGACTTAGGGCCCAATACTGTTGCATGGAACTACAGGGCGGGAAAGTAGAGAGCTCTGCGGTTAGCATCTCTGTTAGTTAGTTGAAGTTAAGAGAACGAATGGCACTAGGTGCGATACATTGTCTGCTCTTGGAAGACCACATATATGCTAAGAAAACTTTCTAGATTGAAGAAACTAAACTATGAAAAGAAATAAAAATTGGAGTGAGTCCGTGCTAAGAAAATATTTATTTCTTTTGGACAAAACAGATTTAATTTTATGTAGGGGTTTATTCATTTTGAAGAACCCTTTACTCAATCGGAAGAAAATATCGCAACTTGACAAAAAAATCATGACCCAGCTGTCCGATTGGTAGCAGTAGCGATTGGAAGCGATTAGGAAAAGCGGATCCATCCATGTTTACATGTATTGGTTAAAGCTTGACGTAGGAGTTAGTGGCGTGGTTTTTTTCGGAACAGCTTATTATTCAATGAATTCCAGGCGGAGCTAATGACAATTCCAAAGGCCCCAGTGTAATACGATTCCATTGTAAAGACAACTATATGACAAGAGGAAAATTGCAAATTATCTGTGCCCGTCGATGGAGGAGGAGGAGGAGACCACACATCACTTACTCTGCTCCTGTCCGGCACTATCTCTCGGCAGTTATTTCTTTAATGAGCTGAATGATCTCAGATTAATCGAGATTGGAGACCTGTCGAAGTTCCTACGAAATACTGAATGGTTTTCGGGAAACAGGGATCACTTATCAAAAAGCGGTAGCATAAAGAGCCATGATTATAAGTGAACTCTACTAGGGACTGCCACCTAACTTAACCTAACATATGATATTCAGAAACATACAGACCCAGTTTCTGCTAGTAGTCTATGTCGACCATTAGTCTTACGGATAATAATAAATTTTTGGTGAAGTCAATTTTGGTGGTATTTATTTCTACTTTAAGATGCTTTAAACACTAAAATATTAATGTTTTCGTAACATATGAAGCTGGCAGCCAGACGCCAGGTAATTCGCTATAATCGGGTTAGAAGCAACAGGCATTAAGTAACAGGAACTAATTGTACGTCACCCTCTATTTCTATTATTAGAATTTTCATATTATAGCAGCCATTGGCAAACTTTACAGGCACGGAAAGAGAATATGATTATTATTTAAATTTCTCTATATTCAATCAAATTTTATATGGACTTTTTTAAATGCATATTTCACAACTGGCTAAGTCGCAAATTTTGTTATTTTACAACCAAAACACCAAATGTCTACATTTAGCACGAACATTAATATCAAACAAAAAACAGGTAAGGCAGCGTACTGCATGCCAAAAATAATTGTTCATTGCAATTGATGTAATTCCGCCTCATATAAAATATTCGTTTTGCAAATAACAATTATTAATAATAAACTCACAATATATTCATTTAAATTATCTTTTGAATCTGTGGCAAAATTGGGTAATAGCGAAACCTGTTTTTGGTTATTTTTGGCAGAACATTTTTAAATGCAAACTGGTTGACACAAAAGTATAATTCAAAAATATATCATTACTACCTTTATTCAATCTAGGTAATTTAACAGTACATTTAAATAAAAATCTTGTTCTCCACGCAAATAGAAAGCAATAATGTTCTTTTTGCTTTTATGTCAAATTTATTTTTAATTCTAACACGAATTTTGCTTCTATAACGTTTTTGTATAAAAATAATTTCAGAATTTCGGCTTACAGTTTACAGTTTCGGAAAATACAGCATTTAAAAGTGACTAAGATACTGTAATAAATAATTAACATCAATTCGAATTTAATTAAGTTATACATAAGGTAAAAGAAATATGAAAATATGGATATCAAACGGTACTCATCCGATGAAAGGATTTAAATCAAATTTGGGCATTTTATTCCTTAGACTCGTAACACAGACATAGGCTGTTTTAATGCGAATCAAGATATTCATAAAATCTGAATGTATGATTCGATTTTGATGAAATTAGAAGCGAATAAGGGGGGTGCGACGATAAATATTTTTATATTATTATTTTTACGAAAAACATAGATCCGCTAGGTAGCGCTTGAGTCGAGTTATTCAGAAAATCTGTATTGATAGTCCGATTGATATGATATTAGAAATATTTTATATATATTTAATAGATACCCAATTAAAATCTACCACTAGAGTCGGCTTCATCTTAACTGTGACTACGGGGAATTAATTCATCGAAGCTAATTTGAAAAACGTTGCAGTTATAAGTAGTAAGCTACGCAAACGGAGTTGCGGATATCAGCTCGGTTTTACTAAATAAAAAGTTTCGGATTGAAACATTATCCTTTAATGGAGGGAAGTAGACACATTTTACCAAAAAATCATCGTGTTCAGTGCCTAACTTTCTATTAGATTTAGTCAATTCTAAATTAGGCTTCTAAACTTCTAATTGTAAAAATTGTCAGTTTTTATTTACTTTGCTTGCTGTTGTGGCGTCAAAACTTCTGTATCTTTGTCTCTCTTACTCTCTGGGGAAATTATAAACTGTTTCCTCGATAATGAACGATTAATAATAGTATTTATTTAAATGTGAATGCAGTTTCAATTCCTATTTTCATTTTCAAAATTATTATATCAGTATTCTAATATTTTATTGTTCTTATCTCTTTTAATTTTATTTTCAGATGTTAAATCTTTGTTACATTTACTACCTCTCAAAACTTACCGAATTTGCTGACACAGTTTTCTTTGTGCTGCGGAAAAAATCGTCACAAATAACATGGCTGCATGTGTATCATCATTCGGTGACGCCGTTGGAGACCTGGGTGTTGGTCAAGTTTTTGGCTGGTGAGTATATGCACATTACGTAAGTATGTAAATAATAATACCGAACGAAGTTACTCAGGTCTATAAAAAAAAATAACAGCGCAGTCATTGCAGGATTTCTATGAGTCGATAATCCTGAAAATAGCAATCAAATTTTTTATTTGGCTCTTGTTTTCCAACTATTATGAAGTTACCAAATTTATGGTTTCAAATTTGATTTTAAAATTTTTTATACATCATGATAATGATAGTTACCAATAGGCAGAGCTGAGAACGCACATACCTTCTAAATTTTTCTGAAATAATGTTTGCTTAATCGGTTCATAGTTTATCTATACACCTTTAAAAATATAATGAAAAACTCTATGCATCAATTTTGATACCATCGACATTGAAAAACAAGTTATCGGCTTCGCCAAGAATTAACATTGTTAAACAAAAGTTTCAAGCTAAGATAATTGTTAATGTATTAAAAAAAATCTATGCAAAAATTTATAACCAAAAATAAAAATCATAAACACGAACAATCTTGTTGAAGGCTTCCGTTTTCTTATTTGATTTAAATGATGAACTTCATTGCACAATTTGCAATCAAGAATTCTAAAATAGATTATGTTAATCATTGACACTTTATGGAAATAAATAAGTGATATTTTTCTAATCTATAGTAAAATAAAACTGATACCCATGATAAGAATTTTATGAAATTACTTGATGCACGCTATAATGGTTTAAAAAAAAATTAATTTTTGGCAAAATTTCTCGTTAGACTCGTTATATACCACGATAAAAAATAAATACAGAGATATCAATATTTTTTGGCTATTTTCTTGGAACAGTTTCTACTATGCGCGGTGCTACTAAAGACATATCCAAAAATTTAAGCATCGAAAAAACATTAAATTTTTCGCATTTTGCCGCCACCTTAAGTCGAATTACAAATATTTGCTAAAAATGATTTGCTGGTTTCTGGCCATTTTAATGTTACATTGTCATCTTTATTTACATATGTGCATATGTAAAATAAAGTCAAAAATTAGGTATGAGAAGCCAGAATTTAAAAGCCCGATAAGAATCAGTCGAGAAGTCCAAAAAATCTGAATTTCGATGAATAATTCGATTTCAATGAAATTAGAAGCGTATTTTGCAGGTCTTACGAAAAATACTCCAGGTGGCGCTGGAGTCGAGTTATTCGCAAAATCCGTAACTTTGGTTTAATTTTTATGCTATTAGAAATGTATGCTGCTGGTGCGATAAGAAATAATTTTATGAAAATTAGATGCGCTAGGTGGCGCCAGAGGCGAGTTATTTAGAAAATAGTGACTTATTATACGATTTAGATGACATTAGAAATATATGTATACTGGGGGTGTGACGTGAAATCGAGTTACTCAGAAAAACGGTATTTATGCCCATAAGATCGTTCAGTAGTCGAGATCGACTTATTTCAAATCTAATCAGCTTTGTGTACTTAAAATGATTGTTATTTATATATTGTATATAGCTATATGAGAAGGTTTGCATAATTATTAATAAAATGTATTTTCTAAGCTTTAAAAATCAGGTGCAAAAGTACTAAGCTAATCTGATGAAGTCTCGGGTATCAAATATGTAGATAAAAAATTCGAGGAAAATTAAAAATAGACGTTTGCTAAATTTGGTAATCGAAAAATGTGTAAATTTTACAATAGTTGTCAAACAAGAGTCATTTGAAAAAGAAACCTTGCCAAAATTTGTTCCTAAGTGGCTGCCTTTTTTAGCTCTAGACCTGTAGGGTCTTATTTCATATAAATTAACTAAGAAATAATAAATTTACACGTGAGATGAACTGATTGAGGTTATTTATTGAAGATATCTTATAAAGGAGTATTTGTATAGTAAAGTCGGTTAAAATTATTGCGTTTGTGTTTTAGGCGTGTACTTGACATAGCTAATAACTTTTCTCGAAAAATATATAAAATCCCCTGAGAATCCGAAGTAACTTAAGGACATGTGGTGATTCCAAAATAGCATATGTAATTTCTATCGCTTGATGTAATGTTCTTGTTCAGAGAAAAATTAACGAATTTTTGTTGTTTAAAAAAAGGCGGACGTCACCGAAAATAAGTATAACAGTTAGAGCTTTGTAGTTCAGAATACATAGTTGAACAAAAGTGCTTTTATTTGAAAGTTTCAAGTAAAAATCATAAAAATGTAGGTTAAATTAGAACACATATCTTTCTCTTCGCTATTTGAAAATTTTATTTAAAATTAGTTATCAGAGAAACATCATAAACAGCTAAATAAATACAACGATTATCATATCGAACGAAATCGTCGAGAACAAAGACCAGCTACAAATACTCGCTGGCGTACGTCAAATGGCAAGTGATCAAAGATATTTTTTTATGGCTTTCAAACAATAGATCGGTTATATAGTTGTAAATATATTTTGTTGAATTGAAGTTCTTGCGAAGTTTTTATTCTGACTATTTTTTTATACAAATACTCTATGTACATATATCATCTATTTTGCTCAAAGAACTCTCATACAATCCTATTCATATTTCTAACGATTAACTCACATTTTAAAAATTTAATTTCCAATATTTTTACAGGTGGAAATGCGACATTCCCCAATCTACTCAACAACTTTGTGCATGTCTGCATGTATTTCTACTACATGATGTCGGCCATGGGACCAGAATATGCCAAATTTCTGTGGTGGAAGAAATATATGACTGAACTGCAAATAGTAAGTGCCACTTTATAATAATTGAAGTTAAAAAAAAGTTAACCATGCTAATATATACACACACACATTTGCATAGCGCATAGTTTGCTGTCAAAATAATTTTTAACAAATTTAATTGTGCCCCGGCTGCACTCTAATATAAGCAGCGAATAGGAAAATTTCCAACTTACAAAAACAAAAACTAACAAACGAGCAACTTAGCGTTAGTCACAACGACCAACCGTGTACTAGAATTGCCAAATAGTAACCGTAAGATGCATTTTTAAAATTGTCGAAAAATAAACAATATACGAAGTGTACTCGTATTATTTCAAATAAATAAGCAGAATTTGTAATTGAAATAATTCGTTGGAAAATTCTGCATAGACCCAACCAATACCACATGACACTTAGGCGAGGCGAATTCGAGAAATAGTGAAGATTTGTAACCGGCAAAAAAGATCTGAAGACATTTTGAGGTTTATTTAATAACAAGTAAATATTTGCAGCCGAAAAACGTGTGAAGCCGATAAGTAAACAATTTAGCAACAACTAATAAGAACTTGCATTGGTGCGGGTCAATCGGAAGTCTAAAATTATTCAAAGAGTCGCAGATTTCAATAGTTTTGGGGGTAAAAATAAATTTGAGAACTTTTTGTGTATTAATTTTTTCAAATTGCTCAAAAATATTTTCATTCTTGCGTCTAATGAAGTTTTTAAATATAAAATCCAGATAAATAAAAAAATTTACTTAAATATAAAATTGAAACAGAGAGAGGTGAAAATTAAAATTGTTAATCGATTCAGACGCAAAACAATTGTTATTATTATTATTAGCAAAACCATAGCGATATCTCTACAAAACCGGGTTTTTATCATAAGTCCTGATTTAGAGGCTGCATTTAGAATTTCGGGTATGAGACGTAAGTTTGTAAGTTGTTTATTTTTCGACGCAGTGTTATTATATAGGTAGGTTTGATATAATTAATGAATGTTTTGTAAATTTGTTAACACATCTTAAATTTTTTAATTGTAGTAGGTTATAAATAATGTAGTGTTGGCGTTATGCTTATCCACCAATGAAAAGAATAGTGAAAAGAATACAGGAGGTGTCGTAGATTGTTTTACCACTAATTCTCTCTTGAAAATTTTGACAGAACTTCTACGTCACAACAGATTTTGTTTACCATAACCGTGTATGTATATACACTCGCAATAAAGTTTATTCTTTCTAACGTATTTAACAATATTAGTGTGTATTCTGTCTAACATGTATACCAATATGTTCACTCTCCTTCCTCTCCATCTGTAAATCTGGTGTGACGTCACATCCAAGTTACTCTCCGAACTTCAGATCAATCGACGCAATCTTGTATACTTTCATTCTCGCCAAAAATCTATTTTCAACTTTTTAAATTATGCACTCTCCTCTCTTTTTGAAATGTTATAAACAAAAATATACAAAATATGAGCAAAAGTTAACATTCCTACTTTTGAACGACCCACTCTAGTAACCATATAAGTCCTCATTCGTAGAATGCAATGAAGTATCACTCAGTTGATGACTTCCATGATAATGCCCCGCCGCTAACATGTAAAATAATCATTGGGCAAACACGACGCATCGTTCTCTTGTCACACATTTCAACTTCCACAGCGTTTAACAACGTGGCATCGAGTAATGTTTCTTTGCTTAAATATATTTACATAATACATATGTATGTATGTGGATACATATGAATGTAAGTATGTGCTTGTATTTCGTTGGCTAAAATTCGGACAATAATTTAAAAAAAAACAAAGTCAAACAGCGCGCTTGCAAGCCGCCACAAGAATGTCATTGACAGCAGATCAACCCTCACAGCGTATTGTTCACTTTGAGCCAAAATTTTAGCGCGCTTTTGGCACTGCCCGGCGAGGTCGCAACCGCAACACCGTGTAGAACCTGTTGAGATACTTGCACTGTTCGCCGAATATTTACCTAGTACTTACATACATACATATGAGATTATAGCGAATCTAAACTGTGTGGGTACTGCGGCGAGATTCTAAGCTACGCCGTCAACAAGTCAAATTAAATGGCATTGGCCAAATTTGAATTGCAATATTTATTTCTTTGTTTGTTTGTGTTTTGTTTTTTTGGTTTCTGTTTTTTTTTTTGGTATATCACTTGCATTTTGGCAACTATCTTTGCATTAAACACAAATAAATCCAGTTCTTGTTTGTACAATATTTTAAATGTTGCTAAATATTGTTTTACCAGTTTGCCGCCATATTGAGTTCAAAGATTACATCTTTATTCTCTTTCAATGTACGAACTGTTGTTGTTCTGTGTACAAATTATGTGATAAATTATGTGACTTTATAAATAGGAATATAATATAAAGATATTATAATGAAATCTTTGTGCCAGAATGCAAGTCATTGCTTTGAGGACATTATTCTATTCATTAAGCCAGATAACTCGTTTAATCGGGGGTATTTTTTGGTTTACTTCGCGTTTTTATTAATCTTTCTTATTAAAAATTTATAAATATTTACTTGTACAATAATATTTTATTAGTAAACTTTCTCCAATTAGAGGCTTTGTCCTCAACCTTTCATAAATTTGAATACTGACCTTTACATTAATTTTTGGTATTTGGGAATTTTTCGAGAAACAATATAAACTGGTTCAGCTGTATATTCTAGATGTCTGTGATGAGTAAGCTATTTAAACGTACAAGATGTTTTAGTCCAAAACACAAAATGACGAACAAAAATTATTTTCTAAGCACCTCGCCTCTTCGATTGTGACCCCAACTTGAGAAGACTAAAGGGATACCTAGGCTCAAAAAGCCCTAGAAAGCCCTAGAAAGGAACGTTCGCCACCAGCCATTACCTTAGACATTCTAGAAACTGTAAGGAGCCAATAGCACAATAGAGATTTCAGGTCGAAATGCACACCGTTATATCATTCTATCTATCTATATCGTTTTTTCGAAAACCAAACTCTGAATTAAATTCAATTGCCATTTAATTTCTTGCTAACTATTTAAAGTTAACTCTGAAGGAGATCTAGATGTAATAATGTGAGGCATTTTCGATTACTACGATGGCACAAAATTCCGCCGCGATTTTGAGATTGACGTGAATGCATGGATATGCAAAATATACTATTTAATTTATATTTTTCCCATTACAAAATGATCGAGAGTATGCAGAGAGCATATATGACATTCCTTTCTGAAAGCGTTCCCCATTTTAATCGCGAAAATCACCAAATTTGTACGATATCAGTGACATGTTGGCACCAATGACATTCTAGGCTGAAATCAATTCTGTTATAATAAATGAAAGAAAACTGTGGGTCATCACTTTGAAAAAATTTCAGGATCCAGCTACAGCTAAACTAAATTTACAACTGGATGAACTTTTCTTTGCTGAATTTTTTATTTGTTTGTGCTCCATTGAAAACAGTTGTAAAAATGCATAGTAGAATTTATTAAAATGCGTATGTTTTTGGTCTAAAACTGAAGTGAAATTTCATAAAATAAGTAATCAATTTTTTCAAAATGTAAGCAATAATTTCAATTTGACGCTTTTTGAGGTGACGCTAAAATCATTTTGCTTGAATCAACAAACAGCATGAGGCATATTTGTGGCATACGTGTTTGATATTGATGAAAAAACATTTCCTATGCTAAACAAGAACGAACCGATACACAGGCACCACTCTTCCAGAATATAGGAAAGCGCGAGGTTGTCCAACAAAGTTTCGAAGTTACAGCAGCATGCCGAGTTTTTGCTGGCATTATTTAAATACCCAAATTGTTTGTTAAATTGAGCTCTTTCCTGTGCATCCAGATGTTCAGGTCTGTTTTGAATTTCGATTCCAATGAAATTTTTCAAAATGAAATGGATAGAAGCTCTTGATTTAACTTCCGACAATTTTTTTCGGTGGTAAGGTAATTGGCAAATTAAACCAAACTAGATTCAAACGTTGTTTGTCACCCATATATTTTCTATTTAATTTTTCATAATATTGAGCAGATTTATAAGCCTTGATTATTTTAATCTATATTAAATTACTTTGATAAATGTGTTGCACAAGCTTATCATTTAAAAATTAAATAAATAAAATTTATGTAGATATACAAAGCAAAAAGTTTCTTATGACCATGCATCATTAATAATATTTCAACGTGAGTAATTTTTTATATTCGTGGCAATTATTTATAATTTTATATTAATTCGAGCTTTAGTAAATATTAGGAAAACGTTAAAAAAATAAATTGGCGATATTAAGTTATTACTTTCTGAGCAAATATTTTTTGCACAGAATCTGCGATTGACGGCAACCCCTAACGATAGTATTATTGAAACCCGCTGATATTATTTTTAAATCAACTTATTTATAAGTAATTTGATTCGAACCAAAAGCAGTAATTCAAGTATTAAGAGTGTTTCATAAAGCAACTTTTTTGTAAATGGCAAAGTTGCTTGGAGTTTTCGTGATATCTCTACGCGTGATCTTAACTGACGATTTCTATTTTGAACGTGCACTAACATGCTTTTTTTTTGGCCTTGTACTCCCAAAAGTCATTGGTGATGGAATTTTTTAATTTTTCAAGAAATATAAATAATTGACAATAGCAGTTCAAACTTATTATCGACACGGAATGAAAATAATTTCAAAATTATTCAGTATATTCAAACTCACTCGGACTTGAGAACACCACCACGAAAAGGAGTCGGTGGTTGTATCGTTTTACATTCTAAACCACACCGAAACTCAGAAGAGGTCTGATGGTGTTAAAGTCAACTGTCTAAAACGGGAACGAATGATTCCCTTGAAATTTTCCTATCGTGCACCAAAATCTTGATGGTATTGACTTCTTCTGCTGGGATCAGCTGAACATTTGCCTTTATAGCTAATTCAATATCGGCATAGCCTATCGTTTTGCTTTGAAAAAGAATAATTGTTTAAAACCAATATGCGGAAAAATATTATTGAAACTTCTTCTGAGATTCTTAGAAGCAGAAAACATTTTGATTCTGAAATAGCAAATAGCACACCAAAGCTGTAATAGCAAACTTCTCCTGTCAAAGTTTTGGCGACTTTATTTATGGAATATTATTTTAAAGCTATATTTATGAGTTTCCCCTTTTCGTTGGTTGTTTTTTTTTCAAGTTTTTGGCTTTCTTTTTATTCGTTGGATATTTATCAAAATAACAAGAAGTCATAGTTTTATGTTCGGTGATTACCACATTTAATCCCCAGACTTCTTTTTCTTGGCGTGGCCTGGTCAAACCCAGGTTCTCAAGACAAACATGGTATCACTACCCCATTCCCGCGCCGTGTAATAAATTAATTTATTTTCGGTTACCCAATTTGTGCGTCAATAGATAGAAAGGTACCACAAAAACACATAGTCTGAAAATGCATGTAAATAAATTACCCGCATATTTTATATTTATTTAGAAACCAAAACTTGGATTGAACTTAAAAAAATATACATATGTAAATTAAGGTGCCTCACCAAAAATAGTTGCGGTTTTTCTACCGGAATTATAAGATTATAAGATATATTATATTTTAATATTTCCAGCAAAATATTTGGAAACATATTAAGATTAGCTTGAGCTGAAATATGTAAATATTAAAAAAAAAACAACTTGAGTTGATAAAGCAGTGTAAGTTTAAAGGACTGCTTAAAAATATTTTTTAAAAATAATCAAAGGAACTATAATAATGATATTTATGATAAAAAATGTAGGGCGCGAATGGGTTTATTTGCATAGAAATACAATGAAAATAACTGTCCAATGATTTTCAATTATTTTCAATGTTTTTAATGAGTTCGTTAAGTTTTTCTTTCCAAAAAAAAGTCAAAGACAGCATTCAAATTTCATTACTATGATACCATTAAACATATTTTAATTATTTGTATGCATAACTTTCAAGCTTTATTATTTGCCGTCATTTTTTATATAGATTTGAAATCTATTTTTATTTAAAAAAAAATGCCCAAAATTGGAAGTAATTTCAAATCGGTTCAGCTCGCCTAAATCTTTACAGTATTGCGGAATATTTGGGTTGATATTGTTATTGACATATAATGAATTTTATAATTCCGATGGACAGTACTGAGTTTTTCTTTGGTATGAGAGTGAAGATAAAAAGCAAAGGGCAACTCTATTGCTTTTCGAAAAATTTTCATTAAAAAAGATAGTTATTAAAATCGGTTCAATACTTTGAGAACCAAACCTTTACAAACATTTCCCATATGATCAATTTTATATAATAAGTATAGATAAATATTTGTGTATTGTGGCTTCGGCATCGAATAAACAAAATTGAAAACTGGAGCAGCAATTAAAATGGGGAGCTTACGAGCGCAAAAGTGTCAATAGTCTGAGACTTAATTTCATTAATGCTAATATACTGCGACTTATTGTATATTTACCTAAATTCTTCTTGAGATAATTTTGTTCACAATTGTGTTCCTTCTTTGATTCAATTTTTTTTTTCTGAGTCACTGCTATAAAGTTATGCTGCTATTTTCCGCACGCAAAATGTTTACAAAAAGAACAAAAACAACAAATTGCAATGGTAAACCTTATAAGCTTTCGTTGGTTTTGCTCTGAGTTCGTCATATATAAAATAAATATATGCGTTATATGTACTTTTTAAGTATCTTTGTAAGTATATGTAGATGTGTATATTTGTAGTATGTAAACGCACTCACTTTAGTGGCGAAAACTGCAAAACAAGTGGAAGTTGCTGTAATTATGGGGAAGTGGCAACATGCAATCCAGTCTTAAGCGAAAATTTTGCTTGTTGCATTTTTGCGGTTTTCCGTTCGATTTCCACTCGAACTTGCAACTACTGCCAGCTCTTTGTGCTTTCCGTAATTTTGTTTTGCTTAATATTCTCGCTATTGCGCATTTATTTGCTGCAATTGAAACTGAAATAAATTTGTTTTTTTTTCTATCTGATTATTTTTTATTTGTTTTGTATTCGTAGTTTACTTATTCTTAGTATCGTATTTTCAATTCGTCGATTACAAAATTCTTTTATATTTACCAACATTAGCAGAAATGGTTAATATAAATTACAAGCGTACAAAGTACACACGCACAAAGCCAACTAAGTAGCAGAAGTATAACTTAGTCTCATACTTAGATGTAGATATGTACACGATCCTGCATGCCCCATTACTTACAAACTTTTAGACACGTTTTAATAAAGTTGTTTAAATCTCACAACAACAATCCCACATGCCCGCCCCGCCAAGAAGTCAACAAGAAGTGTTGACAACGGAATAACTTCTGAACAAACTTAAGCAACTTTTGCGAATTGCTGGTAGGGTGATTGGGACGGTTTTTCGAAAGGGAGAGATTTTAATTTTGAATTTTTACATCAAAATACAAGAGTAGTAAAACGTAATGAAATTGCTTCTTTTATTTTTCGTATTTAAACTAGCCGATAACTCGACTGTATAGCAAACCCCTTTCTAATGTCATCAAAATAGGACCATCAATATGAGTTTTCTGAATAACTCGACTGTTGCGCCCTCTAGCGAGTTCAATTTTAGTAAGATTACCTGTAGTAAATGTCTCTAACTTCGTGAAAAACCGGACATGCCAACAAATTTTCTGAGTAACTTGACTCCAGCACCACCTAGTTTGTGCATTTTTCGGGGTATAGATTTGCGAACTTTATAAATAATGACACCAGCGCCACCTAGCGAGCTTTCTTATATCCATAGCCTATTATAGCACCAGATGTATAAAAAATGAACTTCTGAAAATTTGGCTAAAATCTATTCAATAGTTTATTAAGTCCGAACAACGAAAATGGCTATAATTTTTCAGTATCTGGAAAATGCCTAACACGACTTTTATTGATATTTTTTATTTAAAGTTTGCATTTTATTTTCGCCTAATTTCTAGTATATTGCGAGATGATTTTATCTTAGAACATTTAGATTGCATTTTTAATATAGCCATACTCCAAGAACTAAGAATAACTTTCAAAAAAATTATTCATCATTCACCGGAACGCTCACATCGGCTTCACTAAAAAGAAAAGGTTCAATGACGTTATTGATAAAATAGTTATTCAGCTATTTCGCTCGGATTTTCTGAGCCTAAAATACGAGAATTTTGTTTATTAATCTACCAAGGTAGATTAGAATGAGCCTCAGCGCTGAGAATAACTTACTTTTACGAAAAATCAAGATATCGATCCAATTCTGAAACCCCCCAAGTGTTTACCTATTAAATGATACGTCGCTGTCAATTGATGAATTAAAGGTTAAAAAGTGAATGTTGAAAGTTGAATGAAATCTCTGCTGAGTCGCCTTATAAATTTTATTTGTGTTTTATAAATTCGCTCGCAAACATAACACAATTTTTGCTTCCGGCACAAGATATTGATCGCTTCTATCAGAGCAAATTTTTCTCCGCATTTCACATACCGTCAATTTATAAACCTTTGTCATACAGTTAATTTTTTTTAAATTAACGTCGCTTATTTTTCTGAACATAATATTTTCAATACTACTTTACATCGAACCGAACACCTTAGTGGTTAATATTACACACATACATACAGACATTTCCAGTACTGTGAAGCTTATTGAAATTTTTTTCCACTGCCTATTTTTTGCACCAAGCAACTGACCGACATTATTTTAATTGGCGTCGTCAATATTTGAGTTGTTGAAGTGATAACAAACTCTGAATAATAAAGCTTAATGGAAACTATTTATTAATTCAATATTATATTTTGTCAAAAGTTGAAAAATGATAAATTATGCTTTCTCAAACGATGAAAAATAATGAGATCTTAATAGTTGATACCGCATATTTGCTGAAAGACTTGAGTTAGATCAAAAGAAACAACACAAGCTCTTTTTTGTAGGTGTTGTGTATGAAATTCATAGCGGTAATGATTGTCTTAAATGAGTGAGTTTATTATAACTCTTTAAAGCAGATTTTTTTTTTAAATATAAAATAATTAGTAATTTCAAACTACACCGAATACCTGAACAAGTAGAATATAAATAGAAGGTCCATTGTATTACCACAAACATTGACACCATCCGCCGAAATATTACCCCTCGCTAAACCATTTTGCCTTGCTGATAAATCTCATCAGGCAATTAAACTCAGTGTTTGAAACCTCACTAAGGTCATCTAGAAACAGTGATCCCAGATACCGCAGCCTGTTCCTGCAGAATTTTTTCCCCTATTACGAATTGCCCGGTTAGAGCTCCCTCCACGTTAGAAAGATTTTCTCTTTTTAGAGAGTATACACTTCGTGACCGTTTCTGGTTCCATTAAGGCCACGTCTGCCTAGAGCTTCGACAAGTCGTAATTCGACTCCATCTATCGTCAGCTTGTTCATATATATATTTTCTAAGTAGCAGTTTGCATACCTATGCGTTATTTATCCTGAAGAATCTGCATGGTCGTACCTAGTCTTGCAAGTTCGTCTACCCTCTATATCTCTACGGCCAGGAACCCAATTGAGGTAGAGTCTGTTCTGCTTGGCCATCTCCGATAGACATTGGCGGCAGTTCAGTGCTATGCTTGAGTTAAACGTGAAGGAACTCAGAGCCTTGATTGCAGCCTGGCTATCACTAAAAATAAAGATATCTCTTCCTAAAATTCCGGTCCCAATCGTCTGCACTGCTTCCATGATAGCTGAGACCTCAGCTTGGAAAACGCTCCAGTGGTCTGGTAACCTAATGGAGATTTGCAGGGGAGGGTTTCGTTTACTGTCGAGTTTCGAGCCATTCGAGTGTTGAACTCTTGGTTCCACTCCTCCCTACTCGTTATAAAACTAATTTCAGAAATCGATTTCGAGGGAAACGACCCGTGCTGTTCGGAATGAAGTGAAACCTGTTTAATATACAAGAGTGAACCTCGGCTTTCGGATGCCACTGGGGTGTTTCCCTTAATCGCAGAGCAATCAATGTTGCCATCTGGTGGTCTGCTAAATCCAACGGTAGGAAATAGCTTATGTGTATATTTACCATATACAGGTCCTCACTCTATGATGCGAATCTATAGTACATTTGTACGAATTCGAACTATTGATGCAGTTTAAGTATTAAGCTTTCGAATTCAATTATTTTTTACCAATTTGGACGTTTATGTTAAAAGTAAAATTTATTTTCACACTTTAAAAGTAAAAGCTTAGAAGACTAATAATAAGACAAGAAAAACAGACCACAACTTATTAGCGACACATGCATAGAAGAGGGAATCACCGCCATTGATACCTACGGAAAATGCAGTGAGTATGCAGCAAAGGAAACTTTAAAATATCTGCTAAGCTAATGTCTCGTATTGTCAAGAACGCGATTGAAGTACTTAGGGGTGCGTGAACTTGAGGAGCATTTTAAAGGTAAGACTAAAAGCTTTGTTGAATTTTGCAAAAAGCGTGGGCATCGTAAACCTTAAAGCTTTGGACTCCATCGGACCACATGATTCAGATTAGCCTAACCTAACCTCATATGGAAAGTAGGCCAAAACGGCTTAGTGAAACTTGAGAGCTGAAATTTGATTGATTCCTTTCTCATTAGTATATCCAAGTCTTTCTTATAACTTCAAGCAAATCAAATATACTTCTGCCAGAAACTTATTGATTTTAGTACTCCATTAATACCGCCTCTATTTCAAAAAATACTATTGCGACTGTTTATGTAATCGTTGAGGAATACGATTTTTATGAAACCCTTAAAAAATACACATAAGTGCACACACAGATACAATTCGTTCTATACTATATCTGTAAGTAATAAAACTGTAGAAAATTGGGACTGTACATAAAAAACTTTTTTAAAATAATGACCGAAGTTTATGCATTTAATATTTGCCTGTTTGAACTGACTAATCGCCGAAACTACTGAATGGTTTTCGTAGTTAATTTCGGGTATATTTGATCAAAATATTAAATATGGGAAGGAAGTTTTCTATTCCCTTTTATTTGCCTCTACCGTCGACACTAATTCTTGTGGGATTGTGGATTGTTTCACTATCCTTAGTTTTAATTAACTATCTAACAGTTTTTGTTTTGAAATTAATTTTTCCTTTATTCTTTCCACGCTTCATTTTGTTCGGTTTTAAAATAAAATTGTGTGAATTTGAAATTGATATACATAAATCTAAAGTTGCTACTGGCTTATGGGTTAATGTAACTGTCAAACGGTTATATATTGATTTCACATTGCTTGATACCCTTTGGGTTTTTTGTTATTTTTCATTCAGCAGGGCATAAAATGATATATTTTTGAACAAATTTTCGCCATATCTTGTTAACTTCGGTTTCAATATAAACTGGTTTCAAGATTGTGCCAACTTCAATATCAAATTTCATTCGGAAAACGCCGGTAGATGGCGCCATAGTAGAAACAAAAATTTCCTCTTTCTTAATTACTTATGTAACACATAGCGTTTCACAATGTGATATGCCTATAACTTTTATTAATAATTTGACTACGGCGCCACCTTCTAAAACTAATAACGGAAAAAATAAACATAAAAATTGATTTTCTTTTTTTTCATCACCTATCTAAATAATAAAAAAATAGCATTTGCTAAGAAAACGACTACGGCACCACCTATAGCGATTTTTTCCAATGTAGAGTCCAAACAGTACTCATAAACAAATTTAAAAAAAATCAGTACCGCCGTTCTCGAATTTGCGAACAGAAAAAACGGCTTATAAAATATTTATTAGGTATATATATATTGATGTGTAGCCGCGAAAAACCGTAAGCGAAATTTAAATTTCAATTTTTCGAAATAGATGCATTTCTGTATCAAAAAAAAAATGCAAAAAAATATCACATACGATTTTTGAACAATGCCACAGGGTAAGTCTATGCAATGATTTGTTTGCATAAATTAAGCTATCAGTGTAATGCGGATTTAGCTTCAATTCATTTCGCAACTTCGATCGCTTTGCTCTTTTGAAAGGGGTTAAACTAACGAAAAAAAAGTAGAAAAATCTAGTCAAATTATTTTGTAGCACATAACAACTAAACATTTGTTTCCAAGAGTAGATTTATGACTTTTTGAATTCATAATTATATATTGGGACGGTGAACGTATTTTTATTGATATATCTGTTTTCTCATTAATTTTAAGCAACACTTTATCATCATAAATATATTTGTGCTTCCGAAAAATTTAGGTGTCTTAATTTAGCAATTTATTTTAAAAGACAATGACCGATTGCTCTAGATTTAATTGCTACTTGCAACAGGTCATTTTAATTTTATCAAAACGAATATTTCTGCAGCAAAATTAAATTAATTCTTATAGAATTTTTCAAGCTCTAAGCACTAATTCTCAGTTGTCAGCTAGCACAGTTTCAGTTTGTTTTATCTCGAATTTCCTATATACATATTACTTCATCTAGTACGTATGAACAATATTTAAAAAATGCCACTACTAGTCAACTAAGGAAGTTGCTGTACCATTGGCTAACACAGCATAATTGCTGGCAGTGCTTTACCAAACTTGAATTCAACTAGTTTGTTTTATTTGTGAGCACGGCTGTCATGTTGCAAGTGCACTGCAACCACTTCACGCTACAGCACTCCATAGCACTACACTCCAACACATTTCATTCTACTCCGCTCATTTCGAATGGTATGCGCTCAATCAAGCGCTCACGTGTTGTTAGTAGTGAGGCGTCTCAAGAAACCATAATAAAACAGACAAGGCAAACTTTGAAGACTAAGCCATAAATGCTAACGTCCACTGAATTTGTTGTGCTTCCTCTTATTTTAAATTGGCTTTTTTTGCAGCAGCAGCAACAGCAATTTTCTCGAATTGCAATGCCAACGAACAGCACTGCAATCGGAATAAAGCAACTGTCGCTTGCTACTGCAAATACCGTTAGTTGCTTTGTAATTGGTAAGTTGACCAACCTGGTCCAGGTCCAGATTCAGCTTCAGGCAGTGGCAGTCAAGTGCTTTCGTTTAAATAAGACTCACTTTCAGTTGCACGCCACATTGTTGTGGTGGCGCGGTGTCGACTATTGGCTACAACGGCCAGTGTAAAATCAAATAAAACCGCAAAACAGAATACAAACACACACACACACAGACACATATACCGATGCTAAATCGCCAAAGTGTATTTGTTTTTTAATACTGTTGATTTTCTTGTTTTTTTCTTGAATTTAATTTTTTCTGTTTTTTTTTTTGCACTTCCTTTTTCGGCCAGCATTTCATTGATGTCGTGCAATTGTCTTACCATTGGCGATTGCTGTATTTTCATTGTTGTTGGCTGGGGGCGCAAAAGTTGCTACTAGCTTTGTGTTGTATGCGGTTGCTGTTATTGTTGTTATTGCTGACGCTGCACATCAATTTGTGTTGCCGTGCTAATAGTTAGCAGTTGTTGTTTATTTATTTTTCTGTTACTTGCCGTTGCAACTGATGCCGCTGCAGTTGCCGCCGTTTTGCTTGGTTGACCAATGAATTGCTTTGTAGGTCACACATTCGCACACCAACATACACACGCACACACACACTAACTCATTTTTGATGGCAATACAACTTTAGCGCACCGCTAACCAAGTGATGTGGAACGAAGGTTCATTTACACGCACAAACACACATACATTTTGTATACATATATGTATGTATGCGTTCTCTTTTTTTTGCTTTTTTTTTGCGAAGTGCGTTAAGAGCAGAAAAATCGCATTTATTACTTTACTATTTTATTGCAAATATGTTACTAATATTACGTTTTAACACTTGCACAAAAGAGCACACCTTTAAAAAAAAAACAAAAAACATGGAAATACAGATGTACTATGTTTTATATCTATGTTTACACTACCAAAGAACCGCACATTAATTGCACCAAAATATGCATTGAAATATTGCAAGACAGCGCATTAGAATAATAATAAAATTTGTATTGCAAAAACAAATAACAATGCATATTATTTATGTTGTAATTAATTATAATGGTTATAAAAATATATATGAAGATTTTGAAAACACAAATTTTTTGGTAAACATCGCACGAATGCAAATAAAAGACTTATGAAACGAACTTCTCGTTCTTTCGTAGTCAATGATTTCGTAGAATAATATTGCCGGCAATTGTGAGTGGAGTGAGTTTGTTCATTTTCATTGAAGACGTTTAAAATAATTAGAAAATTATAAAAATTATTATTTTTTTTTTATTTCTAGTCACAAAATTAAAGCGTAAATATTAAATACTATCAAAAAAATGTAGTTGCCAAATAGCTGGAAATCGTTTGTAATCAAATTTTCAAAAGAAACGTTAAAATACAATAAGTTTATTTAAATTTTAAGAAGCAGAAGAAATGCACATAAATAGAAAAAAGAAAAAGTTCCACTTCTAAGCAATTTGAATGCATTTGTGTTACACAATTCTGTTTGGTGAGTTTCTTTCTTTTTCAACACATTGCTGAGCAGCAGTCATATCTTCTTTTTCCTTCGATTAGTGTAAGCAATTTGCATGCATTTCAAAGACTGCCATAAAAAGTTTAATGAAGTTGATGCACGATTAGTCAAGTTACAAATGTGTTCAAAATCAAAATATATAAATCTCTACTTAACTGAATATATCACTACATTTAAATAAGTAATAATTAGGTTGACTTTTTTGCTATCTGACCGGCCAGAGTTATGTACATTTTTTTTTTAATTTGCATTCTGTGGACTGCAAATATTTTTCTGTATATTTTAGTACTGCATCGGTGTTGGTGGGCGTCTCTTAGCTAAATGTAAAGCGTGCGTCGGAGAAAAGTATTTTCTAATACCGGCCGTCCCTCGGTAGGCAATGGGGAACCTCTGTGTGTTTTTATTCCATGAAAACACTGCTCACACAAATCACTTCGCATTCGGAGGCGGCGTAAAATTTTAGGTTCCTTAATTTGTGTTACAACATCAAGACGTAGACCATAAATTGTAGGAGAAGTTCAGTCAAATATCAAGCACACCATAGCGTCGAAGTATTATTATTATTATTTTTATTGCATTAATTGCATAGCATGTTCCTTCAGTAACTACACTCCTTTTTGAACTAAACTCAGATTTCAAAACTGCCTTCAAATATATTTGTAGCCTTAAATGTCGTCTTTTAAATCTATATTTTATTAGAAGTTTTTTATAAAGTTCTTGGCTTGTGAAATATGTGTGAATTGAAGATACAAATGAAAATTCCAACTAGGTATTCCATTGAGCATAATGGCTTAGATGTTTGATCTCATCAGAATATTCCAAGCATTATTTCTCAAACAGTTTTCGTACAAACATTAAATATATATCCTATTTTAAAGTAAGATGTATGCATTTAAATAAAATTCCAGAGTCTACTGTTTCCGGAAGTTTTTTTTTTAATTTTCGAAAAGTTATTTCACTCTGTAATTGCCGGTGCATGAACAGTAACGCAAATTAAATCATCATAAAATATCTATCGTACGGAGTTGCCATAAAATTCTAGGTCATTCATTTATTATACAACATCAAATTTTCTATCATAATTTTAGTGTGAATCAAGGCCAATTACCTTTCAAACTAAAGTAAATAAATACGATTATTTACACACATCTCTATGGCTTCAGTTTTTCTAGAGTCCCGACACACAAGCTTCTATATCACTGGATTTATCTGTTTATTTTTTCTATACAATTTCTAAAGAAAACAAATCTTATCCAAGTAGAACGATTAAATTTTTGATAAAAACTTTTTAACGTTAACGAACAGCCCAGAAAAGGTGATAAAGTAAAAATAATGGGCACGACAAAGTAAAAATAAAAATTTACATTACAAAATTTAATTCAAACGAAAATAATAGTTTGTATATGATTATTATTAGACTAACTATGAAGTTCCTTAGGAATAAAGTTTTCTCCACTTTGTTTGTCACTGACATTTTTTGTTTTTTTGCGGTTATATTCCAATGTTTACGCTAGTACTTTTTCATCTATGAAATGCTTTCACTCTAAATGTTCTTGAATTATAAAAATTTACTAACGCCAAATTTCTTTCACTGTATTGTTCTAGATATCCAGAATGAAAAGTTCAAAAATATTTCCTCGCTGCGTTTTCTACAATTATCTAATATTTTGTTTTTACATTGTATAAATTTGTTCCACTGAACTTCAAAACATGGATAATTTCCTTAGAGTTAGCTTTCCATAAAATAATATTTTTTTCTCTTCTGGCCCAAGGCTTCAAAAAGTTATGCACATGGTATGTTTAGGCTTTACAACTAAACCTTAGTTCATTTTCGAAAAACACAGAGCTTGAATTTTACGAACGCGATTTGAATAGTAAGCACGTGCAAATTCTTCAAAGTACTGGAAAAAAAGTTTTATCAAATATTACTCTGACCCACTAAACGTAATAAATAATTCACAATTGAAATATGCCAGTCATTCCATCATAGTAGGAGAAAAGTGCGGGCAAATATTCAATTTTATTTTTATTTTAATAGAAAATTAATTGAAAAAAGCAAAGCTGGACTTTTTTTACACATAGTTTAAATACTATTTGATATATATGTATATAATAAAAATAATTTAAAAACGTTCAGCAAAAAATTGTTTACCTTAGTACGAAAAATGCGAACTGATTTAAGAAATTGTCATAGAGGAAAATTTCTTTTACATCACTTTTGTTGTATATTTATATGATTTTTTTGTTTTTTACCAAAAAAAAAAATTCATTTGATTGAGAACTTTTAGGCCATTTCCGATTTTTTATAAACAATTCACTCCTCCAGCGAAAGTGCGATATGTAATCATACATTGGCAAAATAAAGGAATGCGCGCAGAGTTCCCAACTCTCTTAAAGCTGATTATCACAAATTCTAAAAAAACCAATCCTCGAATTTCAGTGGTTTGATGCTTTTATTACTTTCATTTTCACTTTTATTAAGAAACAAGAATAAATGTATTGAATAAATATGTCATTGAATCATTGAATAAATGGTGGGTCGTTATAATATAAAAGAAAATATCAAAAAATCAAATATGTTTAAGCACATACAATATTCTAAAAGAATTGTATTACAAGTAATCTATTTCTAAATTTTTTTAAACAACTTGTTCGTAAATAGGATTGCCTCTAAAGTTTCTGTGCAAAATCCACTTCGGGAAAAATTTCTCTCAACATCCACTAACAAAATTAAAATTTAAAAAATGTTCCCTATATCTGTTTCCCATTTTGGAAATTTCGATACAGAACCTACTAGCAAAATAAAGTATGCCAAGTACGTATTGCCTCAAACCTGTAACAATCCAATGAAAAATTATTATGTATTGTAAGTAATAATTTTAATATTATATTAAAATAATGAGAATTATTTACACATTGAATTCTCCCAAAAAATTGGTGAATTCTCTCCCGATTGGCATCAGTGTTTGCAAGCATTGAGATGACCTCGCAAAAATTTAATAAAGTGCTCATGATCTAATGATTTATAATATAAATATCATCAACTTATTAAATATGTACACTTTTATTGTTATTTCTGCAATTACCAAACAAAAGTCAAAATGTGTCCTCATACAATGTACAATCATACATGCATAGTACATACATTCATTCATATCACCCGCATCAATGAAGTGCTCACTATCGGCCTCAAAACGATGCGAATGACGTTGCATATTCGTACCATATATTTCAATGGCGCCGTCACACGCGTTCAAATGCGATGTTACGCTCTTGTGGTTTCTGTCAGCGTCTCACTTACAGGAGTGGCATTGGTTTCGCGGTTGTCATTATTACTCGCCACCTACCATTTGCCACTGACTGCGATTTACCCATGTTGACAAGCGTAAAAAAATAATTTAATTTAGTGTCACTACTTAGACAAAATGTGGCGAATAGGACGAGTTTAATCGGTTATGTTTTTTTTTATATCGTGGTGTATAATTTGTTAGTGCTTTATGTACGTTCATGACACTATCCAGTTTTGAGAGACTTGTCACTTTCATTGCTTTAGAATGCTGTCTTGTCATTGCAGCTTAGCGCAGTAGATTATTTCGTTGAGAATTACTTTGAGGTTGATGTTAGCTATAGCGAAAAAATCTCTTCAAAAACTCATTAATGGACATTGATGGCAATGTGAATATTTTTTCTTTTCGTAAATATATTATTTGTATAAATTGTTAGAGCACAATCCAGTTTTCTGATCATGCAATTTTTGTAAGCTTTTTCGAAAATTTTTTAAGACTATCTATTGCTTTTTACTTGATAAAATGTTTAGATAATTAACAACAAAATAACATATAGTTTTATTACTAAAATATGAAAATGCAAATATATTTTTTCTACAAGCATAATTGATCTTAAAACAAGCCATTTAATCAACTTACCATTTGGAAGCGAAGTTAAAAAGGGAGAGGCCCCATAGTTGTGACGTCAGCTGCAAATCGCTTCAAAAATCGAAGCAGTTCGGTTCAGTGGTTCAAACTACTTAGAAAAAACTTCTAGTTATTCTCTGTTCAAATGGTTACATTTTTTATATCATGTGATATACATTTTTGACTACTCACAAGGTAAGTGTTCAAACCTGAAGGGCACATTTTCTACTTTTTTATGAAGCAGTCTAATATATATATACATATATAGGTTAAGCTGAGGTGGCAGCTGGCACTGAGCTAACTCAATTAGGCCCCTAATTGGGCCCGTTGTAATACCACTTGGATCCTGATTTTAACCCCAAAGTCTCTCTTAACCAATTTGCCGAGTTGACGAACTTGAGCAGCTGCCGCGTTTTCACTTCTGCAATCGCGTCTAGGCTGACTAAAAATTCCACGCCCAGGAATTTCTGTCGGGGGGCTCCTATTCGTTCGGCGTGTCTCTCTATAGGAATATTCCCTGTGAGTATTCCCATATCTGGGGATAATTCTCTCCTGGTTAGTGAGAGGAGTTATTGGGATTTTCTTATTTCCCATTTAGGCCACATAAGTTTGGATGTGTTGCAAATCCCATTGCATTTTCACATCGTACTCGCTTCATTGAAGGAGAAATCCCAAATTCTGAGCTTGCATTAAGCGAGCACCATGCCCAACCTCTTCCAGGTATGTTAAAGAGATACGGAAGTACCCCTTCTTGCGAGCTAATCTGTCTTCTCGTTACCTGGTATGTTACAATGTCCCGGAACTCACGCTAGATGAAAATCAAACTGCTCTACCATGACGTTAAGTGATCTGCGGCAGTTCGCTACTGGGCAGCTAAACTGTCTGTGTAGATAGAAACTCTGTTTATCGTAAACACAGCAGATTTTAAGACTTGTACTGCTTCTTATATTGCCGCTACTTCGGCTTGGAAAATACTGCAGTGGTCCGGAAGGCAAAATTACGTTTTTGTTCCTAGTTGTTTAGAGTAAACGCCCCACCAACTCTGCTATTCATCAGTATAGAATCGTAAGGAGTCTTTAAGGACTCCATATGATTACTATTATTTGCTTTCCTGGTTTTAAGATGTTGTAGCCTTAGAGCGGCGTTAGCAGTAACCTGCTTTCCCATCATGCCTATGGTAGATTGTTTGCCTCAGTCAGAAGAAAATAATTTATTAAATCTTAAATCATATGAAATTAAAAAAAAAGAGAAAACATTTTACGTGTATGAAAGAGTCATATATCTCGTCGAGTAGACCAAAAATGCATACTCAGAACTTTTGAATTGGCATTCAAAATCTTGGCTTGCGGTTTAGTCATAGGATAAGCCTTAACTTCATTTGTAT
The DNA here is from genome assembly GCA_951828415.1 of Anomoia purmunda. Lineage (NCBI taxonomy): Eukaryota > Metazoa > Arthropoda > Insecta > Diptera > Tephritidae > Anomoia > Anomoia purmunda. Next base: position 158,859,220 of record OX639993.1, read on the forward strand.
ACCCATGCTGCCTATTTTTCTTTTGTTTGCTTAATATTTAGAAATTCTGTATAAAAGAAATAGTTTATTATATAGCAAAACCCCGTATAGATTAAATTTTCAAACTTTTGATTTTATTATAAAAAATTATTCGGTGCCAAGTCTGAAAAAACGGTGATTCGAGAATTTACCGAATAAGTTTTGGATCAAATCAAAAATCGGCTATGAGTAAAATTATTTATAACTACTGAAATTGTTAATTAATACAATCAATTAAGTTAAAGGTGTTTCAAAATATATTTCAAAAATTGTTTATTAAACCATAGGTACTTAAAAAATGTTTCTTCCAATTGAGTGGGAAAGTAATGAAGTACCACCTATCTCAACTTAACTGAATTTAACCTAAATTAGAACAAAAGTGGGAAAGAAGTCAATTAATTTAAGTTATATCAAAGAATTTATGATATATATAAATATTTATTGCGTGCTTTTTAGTTTTCAAAAGACAATAGTGACCTTTATTTTTTTCGATGAAAATTAAAATTACATAATTTACTAATTTCTATTTTTTAGTCAGCAATAATATTTATTTTTTTTTAGTTGTATTCTTTAAAAAAAATCCTACGATCATTTTATAACTATTTTTCCAGTTATTTTTTGATTAGGAATTTCTTATTTTTTTAAATTTGAAATTAACTGCTAGAATTTTATAATTTTTAAGGTATTGCTTTTTATTTATATAACGAATGATTAGCAATTAATTTCAGAAAGAGTTCTCAAATATTTTTAAATCATTATTACCTAGAACCAGGATTTTTTTTTATTTTTGTTTTTAAATCTTTTATTACCGACAAACATTTTATGACAAGCACAATTCGCGCCAGATAAACTACGCTATGCCAGCCAATTTGGCGGCAACAATAGTTCATTGAGCGCAGTCATATCTACACATTTTGCACAACTCACCGTGTGTTGATTTATGACATAACAAAAAGTAGCGGCAAAGTTCTTTGCTGTTTTTTTTTGCATTCAACGCACACACACACACACTTTAATATCAATTGATTGATTAAAGCACCAAGTGTGGATATGTGGATAATTTACTATATATATATATATATGTATCTTAAATCTGTATATATGGACAAATTTCTGGCTATGGCCCGACCTTCAAAGGAATGCTGTTAAATCAGATAAGCCAATCTTTTTGCTCGGTTTTTATATACCGTTAGTTAAAAAAACAAATACAAAAAATGGTCATCAACTACGTCATTGAGAATTACAGGCAAAATTCATAATAGAATTTTTTGTTTTGTTATTTTTTTTTGTAACTTTATTTAGCATCTAAAACAAGAGGATATTACATAAATTAAAAACACAGGGTCAATGTGCGCATATAGTGATTGGTATTGAGGTAATAACAAAAAATCTCTCACTTCTTGTACTCAGCTTGTATTATTTTTTATTTCTATATTTTTGAATATTCTAATTATAAATGAGCATACAATTTTTATTTCAAAATAAAGATGTGTGTGTATGATACGTCTAAAAGTTTTGGATTCACACGGAAATATAGCAGAGAAAAAATTAATCAAAACATTTTGATTAAAGAAAAGATATAAATATATTTGATTTAAAAAATTTAAATGAAAAAAAAACAACAATTTTTCTTAATATTTCTTATATTTATTTGTTTTGCGCAAAGAAAAGACGTACTCAACATTCATTCTTATAACTGTCTCAGTTGATTTGATGGTCATTTACAGGGGTCAATACTCTACTGAGAGTCGAATGAAAACCCGAAGAAAAGGATAAAATATTGGTGCTCTTTTGTCTAGTTCTATCAAGGTTATATGACTCATAATATCCGCAAACTCGGAAGCATACAATTTATATTATAAGCCTATCTGAAAAATTATACACCCACTTTGCGTTTATGTAAATGTTACTAAATATGAGCCTAGTAAATATTTTTATTTATGTAGTGTTACTAGCACAGTTATAAAACAAATTCTTTATGTTAATTCTCTAAGCCGCATTGGTTGTAATCTCCGTTGATTAAGAATCACGAATAACAAATTTTTATGGGAAGGTCATTGTTTTTGAAAAGACCCAACAGCCTATTAACCCAAAAATTTGTAAACTAGTTTTCTGGTTTTAACTTTTTAAGATATAATCGATGAATAATAATTTAGAGTGTGACATTAAATATGCGAAAAATAGCGGAAGTACTTAAAGCGCGTAAATTTGTTTGGTAAATTTGCGATGTTCACCATGAAATACTTGTAGAGATATTTGAAATGGGTTTTAAGACGAAAATGTTGCGCTATAAAATTCTTTGGCGCAAGCGCAAACTTTTAAAATGTAATTTTTGTCTTACTTGTCAGCCCAGTCTATTACTTGCTGAAAAAATCAATTCGCTGCCAATTTACCTTTTTCTTTTAAACAAATTTGGAAAATTTTTAACTGGTTATGTGATTATAAAGTTGTTGATATTTTTCAGTACGCAAGATACAGATTTTGAAATCAATGATATATATAAATGTATGATTGAAATTAAAGAATTATTCCTTACAAGTTTCATCTTGTTCAAAAACTAATTTTTACTGGTTCCTTTTATACTAATTATATTAAAATAAAAACTATTATGCTCTATTTTCAGACAAAGTTATATGTAGATAATTTTTTTTAGTTTATTCGAAAATATAGTTTCAGTCAATATTGCTCCAAAGCGGATTTTTGTAGCTTTACACCTATTTTATGAGAGTCTATTCCGTAGATAGATAGATGATTTCAGCTAGGTTGTAGAATATTTCATTTTCTGTCTTACAAGTACTTTAAATTCTATTCATTATGCAATCAATCCTCGAAATCTAAGGTTACGCTCAGTAACTTAAGCGCAGTATTGATTGTAGTGTAACTGCACCACTCTACGAATCGACGCACACAGCCTTCTAGCGGACTTTAAAGCCACTTTTGCCAGAATCAAGAGAAGCTATCTCTAAGACGCCTTGTCTGAATATGGGATCCCCGCAAAACTACTACGTCTAGCGACGTTGGGCACCACTTTAAGATCCGTCCAAATCAAAAAGGTTCCCTCAGAGCAGTTCGAGAACTTAACGAGGTTTTAGACACTGCGACCCATCGCTGTCGTGAGGATTATTCAATCTAATTGCTGTAAAGTGCAGTGCACTGTATCGCAGTGGCGTTATTGACATCATTGACCTCAAGAATAGGGCCGTCAATGCAGTCACTGACCAATTTAGAGAAAGGAACACCAGAAGTTGGTCTAACGATGAATGAGGACTAAACAAGGAACCGCACAAAGAGAGAGAGATTAAGCGAAATAAGCTCGAAAGCAATTGAAAAGTACACCCTTCTTTCGATGAACAAAAATCTCTATTGGCAAATCTCCCATGATTCCCTTCTTTTTAATGGTGTAGAAAAAACGAAGGTTAGAAGACGTTGAGAACCTTCGGGAGAACTATTCTACGCAAGATCTATGATGCCATCTGCAAGGGTGGCACGTACCGTAGAAGATGAAATGATGAATTGTAAGTGGTCTTTAATGACAAGAATATATTCGAACGCAAAAAAATTCGATGCAAGCTATGATACTCTGGGGAAAATATTCTTCGACTCGGCACGCATAGAAACATCAAGGGCAGAGTGACTTTTCTACACTTTTGTGAATAACTGGCAGAATTTCGTAAAGGGAAGAAGTAGTTGGAAAAGAGCTCAGAATCAAATCATTTCGTTAAGTAATCGAATCGAATGGCATACCAGCTTTACCATGAAAAATTGTTGAGTTATGTTTTGTTTAAATTGTAAAACAATATCGGTTGAAACTAGCTCATTAGGAGAAAGTATGTATTTATTTTTACTACTGTGATATAGGTTGTGTGTACTTATAGTCTTTAATTTTTATAAATATGAAACTAGCAATCCCAAGTGGTATTGGAAAAGGTAACACCTGGGCAATTACCAAAGCTAGTGATTGAAATGTCTCTATAAATTTAAGTCTTCTAAGAAACATTTCCCCTATGACTTCTACTACTGATATTTACTATACTCTTGGATACTGTTTTAAAACCAAAAATATGATCGTTCCTTTAAGGAACATGAAAAATAATATCGATTCTTATGAACTGAGAAGTTAATTGTCATTAGGATTTTCATTTCCTTTCATGTGGCATTGCAATTTTAATGTAAGAATATTTAGGTTTCCTTGACTAGACAAAAATTTTATCTATTTATCTAATATATATGTATGTATGTATGGATTTATAAATTAAGCACTTAAATTTCAAAAAAACTTTGTAACGAATCAATGGCTTTACTGTAACAAGATACAGATGGAAATTAATGCTAATAAATTATTTAAACTTACGAATTTACTAGCAATGTGTGATCTACGTGCCGTACCCAGTTGGCTGGCTGGGTTTATAAAAATTATCCATTTAAATTTTGTTTATTAATTAGCGATCCAATATTAATGAATTTATGGCTTAGCATGGCGATATTTAAAAAGTTAACATAATTTTGTGATGGAGATGAATGTAATGTACAAAACGAAGCTAAAAAAAAAAGTTAAGAAACAAAAGACTTAAGTAACGAACTTGCTGAATGGCAATATTTGTAACTACAAAATACCTTTTTGTGTTGTTATAAAAGTAATAACCAAATTAGCGTTTCCCAAAAAAAAAAAAAAAACATGTTAGAAAATTAAAGTGTAAATTTATGACCTATCTATTTACCTGAAATCTAGATGTACGTATATGTTTGTTTAAATAATTTACCACAAAATTTTCTGGAAATATTAATTTTAAGTTTAAAAGTGCACTTTTGAAAAAACTCAAATACGTCTTAAGCTATTTAGCTTTAGCGCCACAGATATATGTAAATTTTTCATACATATGTAAGTTGGTATATGGGTATGGGAAACAATTTTTTATTGTGAGTTTGCTGTGTAATGAGTAGATATTATTTGAAATGCCAAAAACACAAATATCTGTAGAAAAATATAAAAATTAAAGTTTTCGTAAGCTATGAATAATTTATGACAGAATATAAAGACTTGTAGATACAAGTTGCTCAAAATATATATTTTTGTGAAATCGAACATGAAAAATCATTGTCAAAACATTTGTAGGCTTGGCACTCACGTGACATTAATCTACATAAATTGAAAGTGGGAAGCGTTTTGGCTGGCAATTGTTTACAAATTGCTTATTTTTCTACATATTTAATATTACTTACTTGCTTTGAATCCATTTTGTTTGACGATTAAACAATTGAAAATATATGCTTTGAATGAGTTTTAAATTTCCTAAATTATGCGCCATAATATGAACAAATCAAAAACAAAAAGAAAAATAAAAAAATCCGTACCTAACCGCGAAATATGGAATTTGCTATTTCAAACTAGTTCTAGAAAATGGCGCATTTTTGAGTAGTTGACAATTTTTTATTTATATAGACTAGCTTAGCTCCCTACTTTTCAAATAATTTTTAAAACTGCTTCGAAAAACATAAAAACTCTAGCGCCATCCAGCTTAAAAGTATTTCTCATCACACCTGCAGAGATTTTGTTCATATTAATTTCCCGTAAAAGAATTTTTCTTTACCCCGCCAGTATACTTTCCTAATTTGATCAAAATCAGATCATAACTACAGAATTGTTGAATAACTCGAATTCAGCACCATCTAGCGGGTCCGCTTTTTGCACACTTATTTTTCATCATACAACTCGTACGAAGTTTTGAAATTTATAATTACGACTTCTATAAATAACTTGACTCCAGCGGTTCTTTGAGAGCTTTCTAATAGCCTAAGTATAGTAGGACCAGATAAGCTAGAACTAACCGCCAAAAATTTCACTGAATATATTCAGTAGTTTTGGAGCTAAGTCTGAATAATGAAATTTTTAATAATTGCCCAGACAGAAACTTATGTAAACGTATTTGTGGTATTGAAAGTATTTCATCTTTACGCGGTTCGATCATTGCAATTATTTTGAATTTGAATTGTGTTTTGAAGTATTAAAGTTTATTTCTTATATTTTGGGTTAAAATTTGAATTCAAACTGCTTCGGAATTTGTTTTTTTTTATAACGATCTTTGTCGATAGTTTTATAGACATTTTTACTTATATCGATATTTTATTCGTTGTCGTCCGCTATTAATCGATTGAGTAATTATCTCGCTAATTCGCTTAGTTTGTCACAATTTCGACATACAAAAATGTGACTAGAAAATCTCGACACCGGGAGATCAGAACTTAATCCACATTAAATTACTCTGAGCAACCCTGCACTGAAACCCAAACAAGCCAAGGGAGTTCATATGAGAGGGTAGCATCCCTTGAGATGAATACTTGTTCTATATTCACCGTACGCTGTGAAAATGTCAAAATTGTTTGTTTTGTTTATATTTTCACTATCTATATATAAGTATTTACGCACAAATTGGATAATTCATAGTTTCTGTTCTTTTTCGATTTTCAACCCGTACTTTTATGGTTGTCCTTATAGATTCCTTTCAAGAAAGATAGAAAACAAGATTGCGTCTTTCGCACTGAGAGCAACTGATAGTGACGTAATAATAGCTAGAGAATGAGATAGCAAAGAAAAATTTCTAAAAAAGAAGAGGAGGAAGCGCAGAAAAAGCAGGCAAACTATAGAACGTCCGAACATTTTGTTAGCATTGTTTGTGTAAAATAAAAGCTCGTTGCTTTTATTTCGTCAGCAAATTGGTGGATGTTGAAGACTAGCGGTCCACGGAAGGCGCAACTATCTCTGGTTTATTGGAGTAGGATAACTAAAGTGGTTGGATTCCGCAATTGGTCAGGATACTGTTAAAATTCACCAACAAATCAGCAATGTTTTTCAACAAGTTCTGGTCTCAGATTGGACATTAATAATAACACAAATGCTTCTTACATTATATTCAAAACAAAACAGGAATTAATTTTAACTCAATTAATTAACAAAATAGAAACTTTGTGAGCCAAGCACAAGTAGATGCAATGTTAAATAAAAAAAAAAAACAAAAAATAGCTTTACTTTGGTTTTCATTCGACTTACATCATTTACTTTTCAACTGTTTCATTTTCTCACAAAACAATATCTCACTCATTGAAAACAATATTAACTAATAGATATTAAATGATTATGAATTTTTTTTTATAGCGCACTAAGCGCTGAACGTTGCTAAATGATAACTTCCTATGGAAAATAATTGTGCGAATATTTGAGTTCTTAAACTTCAATTTACCTGCTAAATTCTAAATAATTACTAAATAATTTCCTTTAACACGCAACTGAACGCTGACTGGTGATTTAATTGTTTTAGGTTTGCTTTAAACTTTTTTTTTCAATATGTTGGCATGCAAATTAAAAATTGATGTTGAAAGTAAATTGGCAAAAAAAAAAAACAATATTATTTAATTTTATTTCCTAGCATGAAATTGTGCGCATGATTAAAATTTTTTGAGTTTTTTAATATTAGAATTGAATTGAAGCAAATAGCAAAAGTAAATATTAAACTACAAGCCAGCAGAAAGCACATTATTTTTATGCACAGTTTGAAATAAATTTTTTAAACTTATTTTCTGCTACCTAGATTTAAATTTTTTACAAAATTACTTATTATTTTTTACCCAATATTATTTTCTTTCTTTACTAATTACAGGCCCAATTCGTGCTTTGCATTGTACACACTACCCGCGCTCTACTCAGTTCTCAATGCCAATTCTCGAAATTCATCTCGTGCCTGCTGCTACTCAATGCCTCCATTTTCTTCTGCCTCTTCATGAACTTCTACATGGCCAGCTACAAGAAATTACAAAATCAAAAACTGAATAGTGCGAACTCTGAGCAAAATGGTAATTGTGCGTTGGTTACGAAGAAAATTATGGAAATGAACAACAACACAATGGAAACAATGGATGCCACTGGTTTGCTGCCAATGAAAGATAAAATGAATTAAGGAGATGACAAATGGAAGAATGAAATAGAAAGTTGCATAATTGTATAGAAAAAAAAACAAACAAACAAACGTATATATCGAAAGTTAAAGTATGGTAATATATTTATGGTAGTATATCGATGCATGCAACTTCTTATTGGCCATAAGTAGCGGAAAAATGAAATTGAATTATTTTTTTTTTTTTTTAGAAAAAACGTGGAATCAAATTTTACAAGAATGTACAAGAATTCGTTTGTATACGAAAATATGCGACTTTTGTAGATACATTTTTTTTTCTTAAGACTATATTTTGGGTTAGAAACTGTGCTCAAAATGCTTAAAAGAAATATGATACTTCCTTACTGCACCAGAAATATAACGCAATAGAAAATAGGTAAACTAAGTGACGAAAAATCCCAATGACAGTTAACTACTAACGTGGTTTAATGTAAAGGTTTATGCTATACAAATACTGTCCTGTTTGTTTAATGTAACTTTTGCCTAAGTTCTATTTTTCAGCGCATGCTAAACTTTATTTATTAGCTTAACAAAATGTAACTGCTTAATCAAACTAGAAACTCAAACTTCAGTCACATATTGCTTTGCATCTTTAAGAACTGGTAATAAGAAGACTCTGAATATCTGATTCCGATTTAGATTCACAATTTAAGTTTTTCTTTTCTCGCTGCAAATTTTACAATAATTCAAGATAGGACATGGTAAGGCGATAAAAATTACACTTTACTGAGTAATATGTAGTTTTAAAGCAAAGTTCATTCTAGACTTAACGCCCTATTCTGACGCAATACCATTGTCATAGTTGCTGCGCCTAAAGCTATGCCACAAAATACACGTAATCCTAAGAACTCAATAGCTCATAACAGAAGAACAATGAATGAAGTTTTTGCAGCAGTTTTTTAAGTGTAGTAGTTACGGCAAGTGTTTTGTGATGGGTATTGTCATTGGCATGGAGATGGCTTCTCTGTTAATTAATTTCAACACCCAAAGCTACTGATTTGAATTTAGTGTGAAAATATTTAACAGGCATGTAGTTGACTACCGAAGCGTTACTTTTTCAAACTGTTCAGCATTGATTTTGTTTACAAAATTTCACTCCCTCTTTTTGAACCTTTTTTTTAATTTTGTTTATAAGTAACCCTCGAATATTATAAATAGTACAATAATATACTATTTTTTAAATGTTTTTTTTCTTTATATTTTAGTTTTATACGCAAGCAATTTCCCTAGTAAAAATGAGAGTAGAGCAAATAATGAATTTACAACTGTTTAAATAGTGGAGTATGTATATCACCAAAGTAGATGCAAAAAAGAAAAAAAAAAAGTTTGTTTAAATCAAACTGCAAATAAATTCAAACTCAAAGAAGTTGCAACGTTCCCACGACGGTCGGTTCTGCGCTACCGGAACGACCTGGATTTACATCCAGCCAAGGACTGTCACCTCAGCAGCATTCGCTATAAGTTTATGGTGAATGTCTTGTGCTGTTACAACAACAACAACAATGGATTTTGCTATTTCTTTTTTCATTTTGTGATCTGCTCTAAAAATAAGCTGACAATTTGGTGATTGCGTTCTAAAACCAAAAACGAGAGATAATTTACTGAATACCACAAATACTGAAAATCAATTTACTCACGAAAACTGTCGGTTAGTGACTCAAAACTATTTATCTACTGAAAACCGGCATATGATTGCAAAGATTTTTGAATTTCTTTCGGCAATCCAAATCAATAGCTCTACTATATCAGCCCAAACTTAAAACCAAAAACCGTTAAAAATATTTTTTAAAAACCAATATTAAGCACACCTAACACACACACACACACGCACACACATACACACTTTTTTTTTACGTTTTCGCTTCAAAAGCGGAAATTTTGCAAACACATTTGCAGAGAATTTGTGAATATCACAAAATGGGTCAATTTTTGCGATCTACCTTAGCCTTAGCCATTGTGTATATAGTTAAATCTATGTATACAAAAAATATTTATAAAGAAAAATATCATAGTAAATAAATATGTTTGTATGTGAACTACCAACGTAATATTAGTTGTATAGCAAGTACAAAAGAAAAAAAAAACTTATGTTGATTAATAAATAGAGCAGGGCCTTGAAGATGCAATGCAAAGAAGATTTTATCGAGATGCATAAAATGTCAATTTCTGCGCTCAGTTTATTTTGTTTTAATTATGAATACGTGGGAATTATTTGAGTTAGCAATGAGTTTTTTGCTTGTATGTCTTTAAAAAAAAGTAACATAATTGTGTTTTTTTAGTACTTTTAATTAAGTTTTAATATAAAACAATATCAGAAAACCTATTAAATATATCTGTTTGTGTAAATATGTATATGTATGTATAATGATTATTATTTTTGCTTACCTATGACACTACTATGTAATTGCTTAGCTTATTTTGTAAAACTAGTCTTAAACGAAATTACCTTGAATGTTTTGGTTAATTTTGTACTATCGATTATATTCTAAACTGTAATTTTTTATAGAATAACGAAAATAAAATAAGTGAATAATCTGTTATTAAAACATATATTTGATTTGGTTGTGTTTTTTTTTTTACACTGTGAGCTACAAAGAGAATTCCAGACCACTACTGACTTTTAACTTGTCTTTATTTTTTTTATTCAAGCCTTTTTTGCCCACAACCTCAAACTGAACATCAGCGAGTTGATGTCATTGTACGCATCCATTAACTATCCAGCGAAAAATCTCCATGCCTCACTTTAAATTTACCTTCTCGATGAGTTCAGTCTTTGATCTGTATTTGCAGGAGTTCTTGAGCAAAAAAGGGCTGTGAACATTTCCATCAACCGCAACGGCACATTTGGATACGAGCAGGTTGATAGAGCTTCTGCATTCTTTGGTTACTTTGGGCGTTGTGCCGTCAGATTCCTGAATTTTTCTTTTTCATATGCTTTTCTTTATATCACTCCCATTAAGTTCTTCAAATAAACTTTGTGCAGATATGTAAAAACAATAAAGCACTGATTGTACAGAAATGAGGTGTTGCTTTAATACTTCTTCATTTAGACATAAGATTTTGTGAGCTATTTTCCAATTAATCAGCAAGGTCTACTAAGAAAATCCTCGAAATACTCAAAATCTGGGGGAAAACAGCTTAATCAAAGAAGAGATAAATAAATTTATTTGTATTAACAACACGCAAAAAGATTTCATTATTCCTATAACGAGGCTTAAAGCCATAATATGGGTACCTAGCATTAACTACGGTTTTTTGAATGAAGAAAATAGCTTGTTTAAAAATATATATTTTTCTGTAAACATTTTTAATTGTAACCTAAGTTATTTCTGAAAGCCATTTACAACGGATCACTTTAAAATATAGCTCCAAATTTTCCAATGTTCAAATTTTATGTTAACTGTGATGATATTTTTTAATATTCTACATAAAGCAAAAAGGAAATAGTATTATAGTTATTTATATATCAATCATCATCATTCAATAAATCATGTTTTTAACGTGCCACGCCCATTTTCCAAAATTTACGGTTTTACGCATTTATATCCCTAATTCTATCCTTCGTATCAAGTTTGAGTGAATTTGCAATATTATGTATATATAAAAATATTAATTTCTTGTACATTACCGTTATATGTGAGGCATTTGTGGTTTTTCGCCGATTTCTATAATTTGTGCTAACTGGGTTGAAATGTAAAGTGTGTATTAAATTTGGTAAAGTTTGGTAGAGTAGTTTCGGATATATAGCTATTTGGTTTTGGGTGGTGCCACGCCCTTTTTCCAAAATTTATTAACCTCATATTCCTTTCCTCAACAAATTTTATCAAATTGTCGTTATGTTTGCGTAGTTATCCGAATTCGGTCATTTTCAATGCCAACCTACCTTGGGTCGAGTACAATGTGGGCTTCATTGACTTATCTCAATATTAACTCGAGTTATCCGATGCACGGATGGACGGACACAAAATTTTGATTTGTTTTGCAACCGAGTAACTCTGGTATTTTTTGAAAGCATCGTGCGGATTATATTTGCTACACAAAATTTATAGACCAGCACGCTTGAGTTTTTTTTCACTTAAAGGTTAATTAGGTCAAAGGTGATCACATGTCTCAATGGTCGATCAAATTATACCAAACTAAAGTGATGATAACGGTGATCAAGATGAAAGAAAATGAAATTCCCATATAGAATATTTTAGTTCTAAAAGAGATCAAGGAGAAGACTGGGCTAAAAATTATGACTTGCTGGAAGAAACACTCATTTATGAATTAAATATTTACAAAGCAATAATTTGTACATACTTAAATATGCAAATGTATTAAGTGCTTAATGAACAAACTTTTACCGCGTTCAGACAGGGAAACTTTTGTCGCGGCAACTCGTTACTTGTTGGAGAGAGAGGGACGGGGAAAGGGGAAGGGCACCGAGTTGCTCGTGCTCAGGCGACACGCTTTGTGTTCTTATTCGTCTCAGTCGGCAGCTAAGAAATTTGGCATTCCTTTTCATTTATAAATTCTTTCAGTGGTTGCAGTTTTGTTGAGTTTTAAGTGAATACATACGGTAAGTTGGGAAATGAAATTTTGTTCTTATTTTTTTGCGATTAAATATACACATGTGTATGCATATACTATACATATTAACGTAAATTATGTTAAAACTTCATTTTTCAACTCACCTTTTACTTATAATCACAAAATTTATCAGAATGTGTAAATGCCGCTTAAGCGAAGCGTACAGAAATTTGCGAAAATGATATAAAATGAAATGCCAGAAAATTGCCCGAACAGAGTTGCTCTGTGTGAACGCGACGAGCAACACCAAAAGGGAAATCGCCGATAATAAGCAACAAAAGTTTCCTGGTCTGAACCCAGTCTTATGGAGTTCGTCTTTTGTAGTACAGACAAGTCTGCATGTTTATATGTATTCCGCTTATTGGTGAAACTTTTTTCCTTACAACTCTGCGTTTTCTGTGTTACCCCACATCTCCACAGAAAATAGTTGATGTTCTACCATCTGTCATTTTGACAGAAAAATTTGAGAAATACATATATTGCCAATTTTTATACGTGGGCAGTTGATGTATCCAGGACTCCACGACTTGGAGTATCACTCGTTGTAAATAAAATGGCGTAGAGTAAAAAATATATATATGTACTCATAATTATACCGCATCATTTGCGTTGATGTTGCCACAACGAAACTTTCGGTCAAATGAAAATTGAGCTGTCAAAGCAACAAAATGACAGCTTATTTTAAGCAATAGATGTCCGGAAATAAACTCTGACATATATTGCTGACATGGAGAAATAAGCGGTCTCCTTTGACAACATATTTTCTGACATATATTTTCAGACATAAACTATTTCCTTTGGAGATGTGCCCTTATCGATAATTATTATAACGGACTAAATGAGAAACGACAAAGTGAAAAGTAAACAAAATGGACCGGTAAGGTATCGATGCCAAAATGAACGGAGGGTCTCGATACCATTTCGCAAGTCTTTCTTTCGCCACTATTTTGTGCTCGGATTTTACAGCAGAGACCAGAGTTGCTATTTATACGACGTCTAAGCTTTTAGTAAGTTTATTTGTTTATAATGTCTCACTTTTTTAGCATTGCACATATTTTTATGGACATTGCTTATGCGAGAGCACAAGTTGGCTTGCGAGGTGAATATGTAAAGAACTAATTAACAAAATCACACAATCGCAGTGTGTATGGTTAAGCAGGAAATATTTAAAAGTTAAAAATATATCAAGCAAATTTCTTGCATTGCCACACAGTATCCACAGCCAAACTCCGATGTCATAATAATCATGTCAGCAAATATATTACCTACCAATGGAGGCCGTACATTGCTCAATGTCAGCAATATATGGCAACGGATCAGCTGTCATTTTCGTTTTTTGTCAGCTACCTTTTTATTTCTGTGAAAAGTTCGTGGGTGAAATTTATTTTAATATGACTATGTATTTGGCACTTTCCTCATGACATTTTAGGCATATTTGCGTTTTAATGAAGTCAACATACTTGTATGACGCAATCTTGCAAACACAAAAACAAGCAATCGAATTGCTCGCTCCTCTTTGTGAAAAATTTTATTGTCTCCTCAAAACTCTCTAGGGTAAACGTGAAGTAATACAGTCAAACGTAATTTTCTTTATTAGAGCAAACGGTAGGCAAAAAGATTGTTTGGTTGGTTTTCGAAAATATGCAGTGGCAACTCTGGCAATGACAACTTTACAGCGATAGAGCGAAAATCTGAATTCAGAGAAAAATTATGTATTCTTATCAGTGGGGCTGTCTGTAGTTTAATAGGCTTCGGTTTCAACAAATTTGATTTTGTTTGCATCCGCTATTTAATAATTTACAATTTACAAATATGAGAACACTTATTTAAAAGAGAGAAATCAACGCACTTTTAGTTCCAAGAGACTTTAGTGAGACTTATCGATTTATATTGTATTGTCGTGTTGACGCGCTTCACCAGTAAACTATTTAAAAAGTTAAATGTTGATTTTTAATAATGCCTAAAATACGAAGATGTCGCGTTCGCGAGTGTGGCAGTAAAGACACTAGATTGTTTGCATTTCCCAAAAAACCAGAAGCATGCCGGTTGTGGAGGGAAAACTTAAGAATCCCTCCCACCCAGGACCTTCCAATTTATAGTGCCTTCGTTTGCATTAAGCATTTTAAAAAAGAGTCTGTGGGAGGGAAGTTCTTGAAAAATGGCGCCATTCCAACTCTTCACCTAGGTAAGTAATACGATATTAATATATGTATGTAAATGCAAGTGCGCAAACATATCTGTGGAAATGTGACAAAACTCTAGGTTAGCAAGTAATATTTTTAAAAATTGTATTAAAATTTCCCGTGAATTCTAAAGTCAAGTCGTTTTGCCGAAACTCCACAGCTACATATGTATGTATGTATGTATGTAAGCGCGTGCACATGTAAAAAATGTGCGTATTTGCACTTGGATGTGCACCCGACCCAGTAGGGAATAAATGCAAAGCTGGGTATTTTATTTCAACATGCTTATGTTAGGTACCGTGTATTTTTCATTAATCAAATTTTAATGTACGAGATTTTCTTTTTAAATGCGATGTACAAATGTGATTCGATTGTTGAGTTACAAAACAAAATAAATTTTTGACTAAGGTCACTGTTGTTGTTGTAACAGCATAAAACATTCCCAATAAAGTTCTTGGGAATGCTGCTGAAGGGACAGTCCTTGGCCGGATATAAATCTGGGTCGTTCCGGTACCGTAGAACCGACTGCCGAGGTCACTAAGGTCACTCACATTTTTTGGTTACAAAAGCACGGTTTTTGCAAATGGTTCTGTGTTATTGGAGCGACGTTATAAGTTATTTTGATTAACAAAAGGTAGTATAAATAAATTTCATAACATTAAGTTGGGTTGTGCACGTTTAATTCGCAAAAATCCAGGTATTAACTCTTAATTCAATCGAATCTAACTTTTCTGTAATTCTTGGTTGCCCTTCATTTATTCTACATTTTTCTTCATTCTCTCTCATTCGTTCCACGATGACGCAAAGAACGTAGACTGCAAAGAAATTGAATGGCGTTTCATTTCCTTTGGCAAGATTTCCCGTCTATTTTACCACACACAAAAACCAATTGGGTCTAATCAGATTCTAATATAAATCACCAAAAGTCAAATTAGTTCTGCTATGGTGTAGTTGAACGAGAGTTTCCGTTAGGGGAATGGTGGGAGGAATGCAATTTCTTTGTAGTCTACGTTTTATTGGATGCAACTTCATAAAATAGATGTACTTCGGGTTAAATAATTAATAAATTATACTACGTATGGAATATAGCATATATATTTTTTTGAACTTTTGTTTAATTCAAATACTATCGAATTTGAATATGGTTTCAATTATTTTTAAACTTTTTCCCACATTAGGGTATGATGAGCCTCCGCCACATCCTTGGAAAGCATCAAAGAAGCAGCGGAGCTGCTGCGTGGAGAGTTGTGTTTGGGATCGAAAACGCATATTATTTTCATTCCCAAGGAGTGGAGATGTTCGCAACAGTTGGGCCCGTGCCTGCAAGGTGCAACCGTCAAGCACTGACAAATTATTCGTTTGTGAACGCCATTTCGAGCCCGAATATGTTACAAAGCTTAAGCTTTTAAATGGTGCTTTTCCATGCTTAAATTTGGAGCCGGTAACTAGGAGTCGTTCACCTAGTAATTGCTCTGAACGGGGTTTGCCCTCCCGAAACTCAGACTAATACTAGGGTAGTGAAAGATTGAGAGGTAAATAATTTTTGATACATGCAATTTTAGCAATAAATGCCGCTTGGGTCTTCTTGACTTTTCTCTAAACTTCTTTTGTTCGGTTGGCAACGCTGTTGGTCTGTTGATGGAGAAAAAAATGAAGTGTGTTACGATCAGCAGGCAAAGCAGAAAATTTTAGTGATTAAAAAATTGTTTAATTAGAAATTGATGGAGAAAATTGTGCAATTCGATAAATGAAAAACAACAGCTACAAATGAAAATTGCAGACGAACGTATTGATAGTGTATACGCAACAAAAAAAAAACGGGAAGCTAATTTCAAGTCGATGGTGTTGTGTGAAGTGGTGTACGGCACCCCTCTGCTTGTGATAAGATTTATGGATGATTGCTAAACTCTTGAGAAAATTACCTAAACCTGTCAAATACCAACGATAGTTGCAGTTAAATTTCCACGTATAACTCATCAATCCGCATTAATCACCTGATTTAGCGGAGTTTGAAAGTAGTAACACAACTGGAACACCACCTAGGAAACAGAAATTAAAGTAAAAAAATGTAAGCTGGAGATAGCGCTCTACTTGTGTGCGTAGAGCGCTAAGTTTCTACAAAAAAAAACCAACAAGGAACACAGGTTTTAAATAAAAAGCAATCGACCTTCAAACGCCTGTGAATACAATTCTAGTCCGGCTATTGGAATACTATACAACGAAATAGGGGATAACACATCCTTACCTTAATACGCAGAAGTGCTACCCCATGACGGTGTCTAGCACACTTGCGATGGAAATACAAATCATACAACAAACACCAACTGATTGCAGCACTATCAATAACAATAACAACAACAAAAAGCGCAACATAGAGCAGATAATAACAGCAGCAACAATACACTCATTGGCTGAGAATAATAGCGTTTTAATGCCACCTTTAGGCACAAAGCTGTTGGCTAACAACCAGGATTTGCAAGCAAATAACGAGGCTAATAAAATAAAAATGGATGTAGAAACAGCAGATGGCGAAGTGTCTGTTCTTTTGGCTAATAAGAACTTTCACTATGACGCACTATCCAATCCGGAAGAGCCATACGATACGAATGTTGACGAAAATTGTACAGCTGGTGGCAATTTTGTGGCTGCTGGGGAAGCTGCTACGCAACATTTGAATGAGCAACCACATCCGCAGGTAACGTGGCTGGATAGTGAACAAATTGATGCGCTCGACTTGACCACGTTGGACATTGGAAATATGTTCTTCAATCGGGTTGACAGTGCGGAGATAATTTATCAAAAGAAAAAGAAAGAAATTAAAATGGTTGGAAAATATGTAATGGGTGATGTGCTGGGCGAGGGCTCATATGGCAAAGTAAAGGAGGTACTAGATTCTGAAAATCTTTGTCGACGTGCAGTTAAAATACTAACCAAACGAAAATTGAGACGCATTCCTAACGGGGAACAAAATGTGCAACGTGAAATACAACTGCTACGAAATTTACAGCACAAAAATGTGGTGGCGCTTTTGGATGTTTTGTTCAATGAAGAAAAGCAGAAGATGTACATGATAATGGAGTACTGCGTGGGGGTACTGCAGGTAAATGAAATTTATTTTAAAAATATGTACATTGAAGCTGTTTTCATACGCATATTTGCTGTATATTTTTCTCTCCCAAGGAACTGGTGGAAAGCGCACCCGAAAAGAAGCTACCTCTCTTCCAGGCACATCGCTATTTCTGCCAACTAATCAGCGGTCTGGAATATCTACATGGTTGTCGAATTATACACAAAGATATCAAACCCGGTAATCTGCTACTATCGCTTGAACAGATATTGAAAATTTCCGATTTCGGCGTAGCTGAGCAGTTGGATTTATTTGCCGAGGACGATACTTGCTCTACCGGCCAAGGATCACCTGCATTTCAACCGCCCGAAATTGCTAATGGACACGAGACATTTTCCGGCACGAAAGTGGATATTTGGAGCTGTGGTGTTACGCTGTAAGTAAATTATTAAAATATTTCGTTGCGAGTTAGAAAGGGAAGTATTACACTATAATACTTCGCGTATGATTTAAAAAAAAAAATAACTACATATCTGCTTTTATTTCCATTAGCTATAACATTTGTACAGGCCAATATCCATTTGAAGGCGATAATATATACAGGCTATTTGAGAACATTGGACGCGGTCAATGGCTGGCACCAGATTGGTTGTACAACTTAGACGCACAGTTAGCTGGACTTATATTGGGCATGCTACAAGCTGACCCAGCTAAACGTTATACTGTTCAACAAATACGCTGCGATCCGTAAATTGAATCAAATTCTAATTAGACTTCTAAAATAATAATTTTTTTCACATAGTTGGTTCATATCAGCACTGGAAGAAAAAGGTCCACCAATACCCATTCCGCCACTTAAACAAGATGTATATCGCCGCTCCACGGTACTGCCTTATTTAGATGCTTACCATTATGAAACCGAACGTGATTTAGAAGAGGTTTACTTTACCGAACATGATCTAAATCGTGAGTACGCTTCAAGCATAAAAATTAAATTAAAATATATTATTAACAATTAGTCTGACTAACCTCCTAGGTGAGCTTGCTCGTCAAGCAGCAGCTGCAGCCGCTGAAATTAAAGCACAGCAACATCAAAAACAATTGGCGGCTGCAAATGCAACGGGTGCTTCAACTAGCGCCGCTGCGTCAACATCGAACAGCATCAGTAAAGAAAAGAAATCTTCATCATTGAAAAGACGTGCCAAAAAGTTAACATCTTGCATATCTGTAAAGAAGCTCTCAAATTGTAGGCCATCGTAATAAGCAGTGATGTGCTGTTTCTTTTGTCACAACATGTTGGTGCGTTCATGCGCAGCACACAAATCAAATAGTCATTGGAAAAGCGTAGTTTAATTATTACATATGAAAATTAAAGAAGTTTCAAATCTAAACATTTCATTGGGTGTTGAGTATTTAGTCAGTTAAATTTACAAGTGTAGCTTGCAGTGCTGCTGAAAATGAGTTTGTAATTAATTATCATGCTGCCAAATGCGAGCCACAATCCCAACACACAATTTATAGAGAATACTACTTATATTGAAATTGGAGTACTTCTTTATTGATTTGATTTGTTTCCTTGGCGTTGTTTTGCTAGTATTTATTAAAATCAAAAATGAAAATTAGTTTTCTATTTAACTGTATGTATTATTCGAGTTTTGATCTTTTTGTTGTGTAATTTTTAATTAGTAGATACTTTATTTAATTTCGTATGTGAAATATATTGTTTCTCTAGCTTTGTTATTTTACCGGTTGTTTTTACTCTCATGCAGGAGAGTGAAAGTATGAAATGTATAATTAATGAATTAATCAAAGAAAAAAAAAAAAAAAAAATTGTCTTTTTAACGTACAAATATAACGGATTGCGTGAATGAGTATTTAATAATACAAACCTCTTGCGTAGAATATAACGGAATGGCAAACTTCCACTTACCTATGCGACGTTAGTGGATTGGATTGCTACGTTTAATCAACTAAATTGATATGCATATTTTATTTTTTTACGCAAATAACCTGTGCAATCCCTACAAACAAACGCAATCACATACCTACATACATACATACAAACTCTATATAACATTTCGAAAACTTAAATACAAGCCAAAATCCATTTTTGAGTACATACATACATACTATATGATTAAAATACAATTTAAATATAAATAGACACATTCATATATACATATAGAATGCATGTAAAGAAATGAAAAATGAATACATTTCCTACCGACAATACAAAACATACATAAATACACAAATTGTGTTTACCTTTATTTAAATGAAAAGTAAAATCTTATTTATTATGGATTATGTGATTGGTGTAAACCAAATGCCTATACAGATGAAAACAAAAAATTTTTTCCATATTTTTAACACTTGAAAAAAATATATAAACATAGTTTGTTGTAAATTAAAAGAAAAGTTTTGTACCTAATTTGTGTTGTCTGGAAAGGGAGGGGAAAAACGAAGAATGTTAACGGTAATATTTTCCTTATGTCATATTTCCACTGAAAGCTAAGTTTAAAGTTAAAAACTCAGATACGCTATCTTAATTTATGACCCCTTCCTCATTGATGACCAAATTACGCTGAACTGAAGTTTTTTCTATCAATAAATTAAGAAAAAATCAGGTCATTTATTATAAACTAAAAACCAAATCAAGAACAAATTAGTGCTGCCTCTAGATATTATCGATAACATCGATAATTATCGATCAACTTTTCTGTATTGAATCTAGCTTTCCTTCGTGGTCGTAAATTAAAAAAAGAGATATCACATTAAAATTGAAATGGGCAAGAAATTGAATTATTTAACCAATGATGTTAAAAAAGTTTTAGTTACATTAATATGAGGCATTAGTTCGGTACAGTTACACGTGCAGTAACAGAATTTTTGACGGAACAATTGCTCTAAAAGAGAAACTACCCAAAAAGTATGTACTTACATATATCTGAGCTGCAAAAAACAAAAAAGAAAGAATACAATATTCTGCTGATTGTTATGAAATTCGGGAGAGTAATTTGATTGCGACATCACTTGTACTTTACCGTTGTAGAGATTTGAGAGGAAACAAGTTGTCAATATTTTCAAGATACCACAATCTGCGCCATCTCCTGTATTATTTTCACCGTGGCAAAAAATTTGGAATATTTAAATTTTTCTTCTCAATTGAAAACGTTTATTTCGCGCTAATTGAAAAATTTGCAAAAAAGAATAATAAGTAAGGTCAAGTTTCAGTCATTCAGCTTTTCAAATAATAAGGGAGTGTTCGTTACAAAAACCCAGTAAAATAACATATTGAATTTTCCGCGAACAGGAATAAGTGAACATTTGCAAGGAAGTCCGCACAGTTGCATTTGAATTTCTGCTTCTGAATCATTTTACTTATACAATTGTTTTTTTTTTTTTTTGTTTTGCAAAAGTTTGATACTCCGTATTAGTACAGCTAACATCATTCTTTTTAAAAATTTGATAGCATCAACTTTTCTACGTCACAATTGTTTTTGTTCATAAAACCGTGTATGAAAAAATTTATTCTCAATCGCTAGTCCTCACGTTGTCGATTTCACATCATCCACCTATTCGCAGACGAAATAAAAGTATTTGCTCCCTTTAATTTATTACACAAGCAATCGTGACAAAACTTTTTTATCGTTCTTCATTTCACCGCTTCTTCCTCTTCTTTTTTTGTAGAATTTTTTCTTTGCTCTCTCTTTATCTGGCTTTTATTGCGTCACTTTCAGTTGCTCTCAGCGCGGAAGGAGCAATCTTGTTTAATATATGGCGTATAATATATTTCCTCTCAATTCTCTGCACCAGTAAAACTATTGCGTCACTCTCCCGAATTCCACATTAATCAACCCTATCATTCTTGAACATTTCACATACCATTCTCTATCCATAAAAAGATCAAAGCGATTTGAAAAGTGAAAAGACTCTCAAAAAGCTTCCAATCTCGATTTACGTTTATTTTAACCCAACTTTAAAAGAAAAAGGGGCGTATTCATGCTCTACAATAAATTTGCCAGTCACATGATTTGTTTGCCTGATCTGCAGCATTTCGGCATTTAAAAAAAAAATAATTTTTATTTGACTGTCTTAGAGTTTGGGTTAGTCGAAAAAACCGGGTGGTCTAAATTAACTTAAGGTTAGTTGTGGTTTTTTAGAAAATCAATACGCTCCATTTAGCTAATAGTAATAAAGTTCAATATAAAAGATGAAAGACCGGTAACTTCCACCTAATGTTAATATGGTATGCATCGGCTTTAAATATCGATGATCGACGCTAGACAGGCGCCGAATGAACTATACTTTTCTAAATAAAAAAAAATTACAAAGTATTAAAAATAAATTAATAAGCAAAAGTGGCATACTGTATTATATTGAATATTATTTCATATTATATGCCCAACACGGTATATGATATAAGCGGCAAATTATTATTATTATGGAATATTAGTTTCAATATATTGTAAACCTACTTGCATCCGAATTTGATTCAGTTTTTCATTCAGTACTTGAAAAATAATTTTTATTTTCTTTTAAATTCTCCGACTTAACCCTAAACAGCAATTAGGGTACGGTGGAACGAGGCTATTACAAATCGCTCTTTCTTTCTGCACATCATCAATCAATTCCATTTCCATTCAACAAAAATTACATCACACCTTCGCAATCTCTACATCTCCCTTATTCGTTGGTAATTCCGCCAATCCAACTTGACCAGCATTCGTGTCATTCAATTCGGGCATGATGAACATTTGGTAATAATGTTGTCCCAATTTTGTCAGTTTTTTCTGCATTATATTGCGCAGTGTATCTACATATTGCGATGGAATCTTCGACAGGTGCGGATTACGCCAATGTAAATCATTACTATCGACATGAAAGAGCGCAGGAGAGGGTACGTGATCCTTAAGATAATTCCAAATACACTCCTTTAGCAGCAGGGCTATCTAAAGTAATAAAAAGTTCAACGATCAATAGAAGACAAAAATTTATTGCAAGCTCCGTTTCCTACCTCTGGCGGTTCAAAGTGTTTAATGATAACATGCAGATTGGAAAGCGGCGGCGGCAGCAGTTGACCCATAGCTAATAATTGCAACAATTTTTGTGTGCAACACATTAGTTCATCATTGGGATCGAATGACTGAAATTTGCTAACTGCAAAACAAAAATAAAAATGTAAAAAAAATAAAATCTAACGAAATTTATTATATTACCATTTTTAGCACGCCATTGATGCAAACAAGTGGCACACATTGCGCGCAATAGTACCGATGAAAAGCATAATGCGGGCCGATGTGCTGCTATGAAGCCCAGCAACGCCCAAAGAACCGGTGACGTGCTAAACGCACGCCGTATCATCAAGTCGCGCTCCATTGTCACTTTGGTGAACTCTTCATCCGGAAAAGGCAGTCCATTGTACATCACATCGGTGGAGACCATTTCAACGAGCAATAGCGAAATCATTGAATAACCTTCGACGGTATTTTGCTTATCCGCAACAGTGCAACAAGCATCCAGCGCTTTGAGTAGCAGTGTTTGCATCTCAGCCGGGCAACCCTTTTGTACTCTGGTGTTAAAATCAGGGCGCAAACCACGCCCAATTACACCAGCATGCAGTACGGTGCGATTGCTATTTGGACCCAAACTGTGTCGTTGATTTTGCAGCAAAACCATTTCGTGTTCGGGTATTTCCAGCTGGTTTACCTCTGGCTCTTCGTATTGACCAAATAAGTAGCCAAAGTAGAAGAGCGCGCCCTCGACCAACTCACGTATGCAGGCGCTACGTGCGGCTTTCCGTGCACAGCATTGACGTGCGAGCAGTAGGTAAGCGCGATTCACTGCTGCCGAGCGGGATATAGGACCTGCGATGTTAACACAAAAGAAAAAAAAACAAAAAGGTACAATAATTATATGTATATAATTAGAGAAATTAAAACTTGAATCAGACAGGTTTCTTACTTTTTTCGGTTAGGGCCAAGAAGAAGTATTTTGTGCTTAATATTGAAAGCTTTAATACCTGTGTGAAATAAATTTTATTAAATTAAAGATAATTGACAACTTGAATGCCTCTCGTACCTCCGTGGTGCGCGCAACGGTGCCTTTTAACCCAGCTTCGATTGTGTTGAGTAAATCAATGATGGTATGCGCTAAAATGCGCCGGTTTGCATCTTTCTCCTCCTCCTCGCTATCGCCCGGATCGCAAAGTGGTATGCCTATTATAATTTTTGCATCATCTTCAGAGCTTTCCAAATCCATTGCTTCTCCTGCGTCAACCGTTGCACCAACTTTTGCGTTTTTTCTGTCATCAGCGGGATTATTCAAATTTTCCGTACTAGCTGAGTCGGCTAATTTATTCATTCTAAGTATGACTTTGGTTACTGTAACTTCAAGAATTTGTAAAATTTTCGGCAGGCAATCGTTTAGCATATTGAGCAATAGGCTCTGCTTCATGTATTGAAATGAGTGCTTCTTTTGCATTCTGTGAAGAAAAGGAGGTAGGATTTGCTAAGTGCATTTCAATTTTGAATACTGATTGTTAACCCCAGAGACCGTAATGGTTAGAGGCTGTTGAGTTTTATTTTATGCTCAGAAAATAATCGATATTTTTGGAGTTTTATATATTGGTTGGAAAATATTTGTTACTCTTGGTTTTATATTTTCAATAAATAAAAAATTAATAAAAAATATAAATAAATAAATAATAAAGTAAATAATTTACTAAAAAATTAAAACAATTCGGATGCTCTTGCTGTGAAAAATCCCTCAAAATAAGTTTTAATTTCTGAGCGATAAATAAAACCCAAGAAATATTGATTCTTTTCTGAGCAAAAAATTAAAAAAAAAACTAAAAAAATAACGATTATTTTCTATGCAAAGTATGAAATTAAAAAAATAATAAGGGTAGTCCTTGTAACAAGGATTATGCAGCTTTACTTTCTGCATGAACTTTTTAATTGGAATTTTGCAAATAATTATTATTTGCGTTCCCTCATACCCACTCACTTGGTTAGCATATTGAGATTTTTGAATGTGTTTAGCGCTTCCGATTGATCGTCGCTTACTAAACGTGTGTGCTTAAATTGTTCCTGTAGCAGTACATCCTCAAGCACCATTTGCAAGCCCTGTTTAATAGATGGAAATTCGACTACACCACTTTGACCGCCAATGATACGTATAACCGCACCCAAACCATTTGGATTAGCTACATAAGACTTACGCAGTAATTCTGATATAGTCTGATAGTAAATGTGTGAATGTTGTGTGGCTAGAAGAATCAAGAAACACGAATAATTAAAAAAAAATGCAATATGTAACTATTATTGCCAATACATACAAACAATTAATAGCAGTCGTACTGCCGTTTGCTGTTGAAAGATGTTGGAGCTTAAGCAACTCTTCCAGAGTAAATATTTTGAGTCCTCCGTTGCCAGATCATTCATTAACGGGCATACAGTAGCATTTAGCACTACTTGTTCCAGGTCCTGCAGCGTATATTCCAGAAAATCTTGGCACCAAGCGTACTGTTCGGCCATTTGTGATACTGCGATGAGCAATTGCGCACCATTCGACTTCAAACGCAACGCCAAGCTATTGAGTGAGGGTTGCATTTCTGCAAACAACTTGTTACTCATCCAAAGCGGCGCCTTTTGTATTATAGTTTGGCGCAAATCATCGTTATCTGAACATTAAAAACAATGTTAGTATAATATAATTCGTTACAATATCAATACATACACATTTCGAGGAATACAACCACCAGATTCTGCAGCAATGCATCTGAAAAAGTTGCCATCACCAATAAAAATGGTATTATACAAGCATCTAAAGTTTTCTTTGGATTGAAGCCGTCTTTTAGAAGTTCAGTTAAAGCTAGTTTCAATTCTTGCTCGTGTGGGAACGATAAGTAATCCAGAATTCCTAGCTCAGAGTCAAAGCGGCAGCGGTAATCTTCGGCGAATCGTTTAAGGCTGCATTGTAATATTTGTGATATAATGCTAAGCGGAAAGCAGCCACCAAGTCGCGCTACAACCCAATCAAAGCTAAGCGAGTAACGCTGAAAAGCGGCTGAAATAAAAAGGCAACTATTAGATATATCAACTAGCATGATTATTGTAATTTAATAAACCTAGCAGCGTTTCAACACAAGTCTCCTTCTCAGCATTGCTAAGTTTGCGAAAGCTTAAACTGATTAGTGTAAGCAATCCACGCATTGCACCGCAGTTCAGCCAATAATTACATGCCGCTACAATAGACATTTTTCGCTTCGTATACTTGTCGGATAATTTCCCAACCAGATCGAGACTCCACGTTGCAATCACCGGACCCCAACCAGCTGGACCTTTTACCACTAAATTTTCCAAAGTTTCTTGCACTGCTGACCAACTACTATCTTCCATGACTGTCGGTTGTGTGGACACATTGCTGCTCGAAGTGGACCCACCACCACCACCACCACCTTGCTTTCCTTGCCTTATTGTCAGGCCGGTAGAATAATCTACATTTCCATTGGCTATATAATTCTGCACCGCCACTTCAGCAACGAGCGAAAAGTACTCGAAGATGATTTCGCGCGCTGCTGGCAGGTCCTCCAGCAAGTGAAAACTGCTACGCAGCAATGAGCTATTTGTTAATTTCTTGGGATTACCCCGGTGACTAGTTACTGCCTGAACGAATTGCCTTAACTCCACCAGAACATGTTGCTTTAACATTTTGTAAAATGCCTTATTTTTTATTATTGAATAAACATCAAAATTGCATGGAGGAGCGAAAGTTGTTGAAAATTAATTGAGAATATCGTGAAAGAGAATGGAGAAGGGTGCTGCCGTACTTGTCTGAAATAAAAATATATGTAGTTATTCACATCGACCTTGTAGAATGTACGTGGAAAATTCTCTGCCTATTTTAATTTTTTATTTACACGGCTTTAAGTTCAATTAGCCGGAAAAGCTATTACCTTGGGAAAATTAAGAGTACATTTTCATCGATAACACAATTAAGCATTTTAACCAATTATGCGGGAAGACCAATTAACTAGGGGGCATTTAAGCGGGGAATACTGTAATGATAAAATTATTAAATTTGGTCTTAATATGGATAGTTTGTTATTTGCGGCCTTACAAATTTCTAAAAACTGGACAATTTAGAGTTTTAGAGTCTCAAAATCCAGTGGTGTTATCGCAAAACATATACAAAGAACATAGATGCACTATGTTTTTTAACATAAAAAACCTATCAATATTCTACCTAGCAAAAATACTCATGGTGAAAATATTACAAAAGAAGAAGAATACAGAATACCGCAAACCCTCTCTAGGAAATTTTGACAGAATTTAGACGTCATAACAGATTTTGTTTCCATCATTCTACTATTCTGGTATCCAGAGAACCAGAGAACGTATATTAGACAGAGAAGCATTAAGTTAGGATGACGGTGTGAATTGTCAAAATGCATCAATAATTCTCGTCCAGCTCACCACTCTAATGGCCGACAGGGGAAATCGTGAGAGTGGCGAGTTAACAGAGCTGAGCGAAGGCAAAATTTGTTTAACAGACTATGATTTCTGGTAAATTTTAATTGTTTTGGCTCGAATTTTAGATTTTGCCAATATATCCACGAATTGATATAAACATCTAAATATTCAATTTGACGTGAAATTTTGCTTTACTCAAATATGTGCATGATAAGAGTGAGCCAATTTTGGTTTTATGCATGCATTATATACATATGTATTATAAGCGTAACAATCATACTAAGTAGGTATACATATCTAAATATATATACATAGTATATAGATAATATGTAGTACATGTGTACGTATATAAATATCCAAATATACGTATGTATGTATATATATTTAAATGTGTATATGGATATTTATATACATACATATGTACATATGTATATATGTATATATAAGTATGTACATATGTACTAAAAAATGTCAACAAGTGCACATGCATTCATATGCATTATATCTGTCATCATAATATATGTATTTATTTATTGTTATGTAGATACATATACATACATATACAGCATTTGTTTCATCCCTCCGCCAGCGTGTTTGTTTTCAACCGCAGCGCAACTGCAGTACAGCAACAAAAAATTCATTCATAAACGCACGCGCATATTATTGAAAGCAAATTTCCGTTCATTCATAAATGCGAGCATTTCATCTCCCCACAAACACATGCGCCCCTCACCCATCACATTTTTCGCGACGAAGACAAAAATCTAAAAATCATAAATTGAAGATTTTTGTAATTTTGGTCCAAATGCTCACCACTTCAAATGGGAATGTAGGTATTATTTTGGCCCGCTTGTACCCGTAAACTATTTCATGAAGAAATTCATCTATTATTAATCTAATATGTTTGCTTAGGGGTCGTGCACATATTACGTAATGCGATAGGGGGGTGGCGGGGGTTTGCGATTTGTGACGAACTGTGACATGTGATTTCCCTTTGCCTAATATATAACATATATCAATTAACATTGTGTTTTATTTTACGATTAATAAAAACAATTTTTCTGAAAGTGTGACATGGTAGGGGGTCTGAAATGATCAAAAATTGCATTACGTAATATGTGCACGACCCCTTATCATTATAAACGTGTTTTGCACGAAATCCTGTTATATATGTCATTTAAAGCCCTAATTATTCGAAATCGGCGCAACCAAACGCCTTACCGCTACGCCTACTTGCATACATATGTACATTACATATATGTATGTCAATATGTAGTCTAAATATTGGTCGCATTTATGTCAGGGCTTACGTCTTATCTCAAATGTAGCACAAGTAGCAGAAAAATATATGTAGGAGTCGAAAATCTACTACCTTTTAACAAATTTTTCTACAATTGTCTAACTAAACGCAAACATTGCTATAATTAATTGCATTTTGTGAGCCCTTTAATTAATTATACTACTTTTGCTTCTTCCTGAACCAACAATCTGGGTCAATGACCTATACAAAAGATTTTCAACCCGAAATTGCAAATAAACCGTACCATTTTTATTCTGAGAGGGTATAAAGGACCAGAATTTTAGTTGCAAATTTAATTTTGTGTCATATAACTTAAAGTCATCTTATGTATGTATCTATATGTAAGTATTTTATTTCAGATACTCCTCTATTCGATCTAGTATTATCAATATTTGTATTATACTCCACTTTTTTCTTCTACCTTCCTCAAATACAAATTAATTCAACTAAACCCTGATTAATGATGGCGGCTTTGCGACGCAGCTTTTTCGTGTGAATTGCGGGCAGAAGCAACTATTTCTGTGGAGTTTTGACAAAACAGCTTATTTGGCTTTCGAATTTTTATTTTCAAATCAATAAATTTCTATTTTTGACGTACAAATTTAATATTTAAATTAATCTTTTACCACGATAGCCTGTTGAACTATTGCTTTGTTTAACTATTTGTATAAATATTTCACTAGAACGTTGTTATTTTTGACATGGTAAAAATTGAAGACCAACTGGAGATAAGATATTTTGTCAAACTTTGCGCGCAGACTTAGAGTTCGGTTGAATGTGCGCGCATGTGAACAAACATATGTACATACATATGTAAATATTTCTATTCTATTTACATATCTACACATATGCTTATACGCGCCCTTTTGCATGGAAGTAATTCGATTACATATGCATTGTTAAATAAATGCATGCATGTGCATACATATGATAAACAATAAATGCAATTTCTTTAGTGTTTTTTGAAGATTTTGTTTAATACTTAAAATATTTATTGAAAGTTATATATGGAAAATATTAGTAGAATAAAATAAAACACTAAAATTGAAATTATAGAAGAATACATATTTTTAATAATTTTTTTTAAATGTTGGAAATAGAATTGCGAAAATTCCTTATCAAAACAATAGGAAAATTTTCGCCAAAAAACATCTGCAACCACACAATGTAGCTGATAACAGAGAACGTACATTAATTTTCTCTAAAATTGTTGTTTTCGCTCAACCGATGTTAAATTTTGCCCCTTGTAGGTGAAAAATTATTGAGTGGTGAGCTGGACGAGAAATAGACCTTTTCCCAAAAACGCGGAACGTCAACAGGAATGAAGTGGGATGCTACTTCTCTGTAAATATACGTTCTCTGCCTTCAAGACGAAAGATTATCGGTAATTGGCAAGGTGCCAGCTATCTCCAGAGAAGTGCCTATAGTACCAATATGTCCAAGTTTATTGAAATACCTGTACAGGCAGAGAAGCTACTGCAGCTTACTCGCTCCACAGTAGTGCCAAGAATAAATGCCACAGACAGTGGCGGCAATCAACGACACAAAGGTCAGGCTGGACGAATTGGTGTGATCGGTGGTTCACTGGAGTATACGGGTGCTCCATATTTTTCAGCAATAAGTGCTATGCGTGTAGGGGCAGACTTGGCACATGTATTTTGTCAGCGCGATGCTGCCGTAGTTATCAAATCTTACAGTCCCGAATTGATAGTGCATCCATTGCTAGATGCTGATGATGCAGTGCAACAAATCGCACCGTGGCTAGACCGACTGCACGTATTGGTAATTGGGCCTGGACTTGGACGCGATCCAAAGATACAGAAGACTGCTATAAGCCTTATACAGCTATGCAAACAACTTAGAAAACCATTAATCATCGATGCCGATGGATTATTCATACTCAATGAAAATATTGATTTATTGAACGGATTATGTAACGTCATCCTAACACCAAACAAAATTGAATTTCGTCGTCTATTCACTGAAGATGTCGATGTCATGAAGCAGCGAATGGCTCAACTAGGAAAAAATGTGATAGTGCTTGAAAAAGGCCAACATGATAAAATCTACATACCAAGCACCTCAGAAATCTATACATTACCAGCAGGTGGTTCTGGTCGTCGTTGTGGTGGGCAAGGTGACTTACTATGCGGATCTATTGCCACATTCTTCCATTGGACGTTAGAATCGAATCAGTCAAATGCGGCTTTTGTGGCCACATTTGCGGCTTGTTATCTGGTAAAGCAATGTAATGCTGCTGGCTATCAGAAATGGGGTCGAAGTATGGTGGCTAGCGATATGCTTAATGAAATTCATACAGTTTTCCGCGATGTTTTCGAAAATTCAAGATAAGCTAAGAATTGGTATGGCTTCTCTGGCGAACTAGAGGCAAAACTTTGTGAAATCCTTGAAGATAACACTTGTTGATTGCATTTCTCGTTATTGTTTCTCTTTAACTTTCAACTTAGTAGTTCTAGTCCCGGTTTATAATAGTTAATATTTACGAAAGACTATAACGGTATATATATATATATGTATGTATTTACTATACAAATTGTTTGAAAATATATATGTAATAATATCAAAGATGAAGTTTTTTTGGAATTTAAAGGAACTCACCATTAGACGATGCGCCAGAATATTTTATTGAATGTATGTATAAGTGGAAAAATATTTAGAACCACAAAAAGTAAAGACCGCACAAGTGGTTTTTTTCAAGAGCGTAAACTATTTACCATTAATTTGTAGCCAAAGAGATTCGCACGTTTAAAATGAAGTATGTATGAATGTGTGTGTCTATATATACATACATGCATACATACATACATAGCTGTCTTTTAATTCAACTAGCTCTACTCTACGAATATGAATTAATAAATTTTTTTTAGAAATTAGTTTCACAAGCTATTTTTTGAACCGGTATACTTATCTCTTAGTTTTTCCTGTAAAAAAATCAATTTTTTCTGAAAATATTGGAATCATCGCAGTAATACATGTAATAATTATGACGAAGCCAAACACCATAACCTTGTTGGTTAAGCTCAATTATAGTGATTATTGGGTTTTAAAAGATAAAACGACTTGTTTTAATGGCACTCGATTATACAGTCGGTCAACGGAGTCGATTGTTGACTCGATTATACGATGGCGATTTTCTTTATCGTTTAAAAATCTCAGACCCGCCCATCACTACTTTCACACGAGATGGCAATGCCGTTGCTCCCTTGTTGTTTTCCCGCTCGATTGACCTAAAATTCAATGCAAACAACATCTGTAAAAAGATAGGCCAAAGAATTCCACACCTGCCGGCACATTTGTTTAAAATCTTAAGTATTCGATTATTTTATATAAGATAAAGTGATAAAAAATGACAAACACAAATTCAACGACTAATCCTCAAAGAAACATTGAAAATGCGGCCCGGGCTAAAAATCCCATGGAGGCACTGTCAGCAGCATTCCAATACACCGCAAATAATGGCGAAGAATACAAACTGTATTGTCGTGCAAAAGGTGACATGGATGCAAAAACATTGAAATGGGCTTTCAAGTTAGCGGAGCGCAATGTGAGTCCATTTTACAAAGCATTACAAATGGGTTGGCAACCGAAGGTGAAACAAAACGATTTAAACAAAAAGTGGGCACGGTACTTAGTAGCGATAGATAAGAGTGGACAACCGGTGGCATATACCATGTTCCGCTTCGATATGGACTATGGACATAGCGTGCTTTACTGGTTAGTATCTAAATGTTTTTTTCTTAATAAAAAACGTAATTACCTAATGATTTCCTATTTTACATCAGCTACGAAATGCAAATTGAAGCTTATTGTCAACGCCTAGGGATTGGTAAGTTCATGATGAACACGCTGGAACATTGTGCTCAACATTGGCATATGGACAAAGTTGTGTTAACTGTGCTAAAAAACAATATAAATGCCATATCATTCTTCAAAGCAATCGGTTACAGTTTGGACGAAACGTCGCCCGATATATTGGAGAAAGCAGAGTACGAGATACTAAGCAAGACATTTTAAAACTTTTTTTTACAAAACCTATTCAGATAACATGCAAAATTAGCTTAAGTATTTGTTATTTAGAAATGATTTATATTAAAACTTTTAACCCATTAACAAAATCCAACAATACAAATTCCGATAGTAACTTAAAGTAGACGTTTGGCCTGTTCCTCCATATATTTGGCTACACGAATGTCTTTTGCACTAAGACCGCCAACGTCATGTGTGGACATAGTAACTTGAACTTTATTATACACATTGAACCATTCGGGATGGTGGTTCAATTTTTCAGCAAGCAATGCAACACCGGACATAAAACTGAAAGCAGCATTGAAATCTTTGAATATATATTCCTTGTAGATGGCATCGCGACCATTTACCAACGACCAACCAGCATCCAAAAGTGGTTGAAGTAGTTCAGTTCGTTCTTGTTCGGTGAGTTTTGCCTAAAGATAAAAAGAACATTGCATTTATAGAAATTTAGTGGACAATATGTTTTTGAAAGAACATTTTTATAATTTTTGGTATAACATTTTTATATTTTTGCATATGAACAGTAGTGCTAATAACTAAGACTAAATTTTGTGATCCCATAAAAATATGTATACCGAATATCCGATTTGTTTTCAACATTAAGCAATTTCGATTGGCCCATTGCCCTTCATGTCACTTATTGAAATGCAACTAATAAGCAGCCTTGAGAATTTATGTACAGACTTTCACTTAATTTAATCTGTGTTGCTCCTTTATGTGACCTCATGATGCATGGCAGATAAGATTTCATATATACTATATAGTAATATATGTAATTTAATAAAAAATTAAATCACATCTGCGAAAATAACTCAATACATCTTAAATTTCAACAAGTGTTTTAAGTATCTACCACTACCCCCACCCTTTCACAAATACTTCGCTTTGATTTTCGTACCATTTTTTTCTTCGCTGCTACTTGTTTCTGCGCAATCACTGTGGAGTACTGCCTATTGCTTTCAAATGTGTATGCTCGCACTGCCTTTTGTATACTACTGCAAAGTAAATCAGTGGATTTGTTTAAAACTCGATTTATTTCCATGTTTATATGTATATATGTATGTACCGTATCTACCGTGCTACAACTCAAAATATGTATGTATGTATATATGTATGTACATACGTACCTACAAAGTAATCGATTCTGCCGGCTCAAGGGGTAGCTTGCCTCTGCAAGTGTGCACTCGGTTGCGAAATGTAGTTGTTGTGCACGTACTGCTGCATGGCTGAGGCTGGAACATTGCAAAATTGTAGGAAACAATTTTAATTTTAGCATATTTTTTATTAATTTGTTTATAAGCATCGATTTTGTTGTAATTTAAAGCCTTCTTGCCATTTGATGATCAGCTGATTGGCAGAGTTGCTGGTATTTCGTAGTTAAATGCTACTACAGCGGCTTTTCAACGGTGCAAAAAATTTAGTTTAAACAGAGAAATTAGAAGTACTGGTTTAAAAAATATACATAATTTAAATGTGGAATTTATTAGAGGTAGACACATATTAATGCATATTTTAAGATAATATTAAATTAAAGTGGTTTTAATCGGTTCCATGTGTATATTTTTGTATAAATATGTTTTATTTTGCAGATATGTACATATATTATTTGTGTGCAGCGTCATCTTCGTTTTCACCGCCATTTCCATAGTAGTCATAGTCCAATGGTGCACCATTCGGTCCAGTATGTCTTGGATGTTCGGTTGTAGTACTATGTGAATATTTATGTAGCTTCTGAGTACTCGCTGCGGTGATATACGTAGTAAGTGGCAGTGCAGTTAAACGTCCAACAGTTGTATCCTCAATGCGGGTGGGACCCGCCATGTTGTTCACTGTTGTTGTACCGCCGGACGCCAACATACCCTTTTGGGGCTCTGCAGTTAAAGTATTATTGCCAATATTTGATTCGGTGGTTAGTATGATACGCCAACGTTTACTGTAACGGCTGCGTACAAAAGGCTTGGTAGTCGCTGCAGCGCCGGAAGTTTCTGCAATTACATGCATAGGAGGTAATTAATTAATTAATTTATTATTAAGTTTTGTGTTGAGTTGTTTACCGATCAAAAGCGTGATAAACGCTACCAACACCCAAAGTAAAACAATGCACTTCATTTTCTATGGAGCTTGGTTGTGGTAAAGCTTTCCAGTGACTTGATTACGCTGCTTTTTATATGCGACTGACTCTCAATAAATCGATCCCACTTTTTTCTGCATTTATCTGCTTTTTCCACAGCCATCTGGCATTCATTCCTTCGCACTTGAAATTGAAAGCTAATGATAAATGGAATAGAAAGCGAAAAATTTCAATTGGTCTTTTTTGTGAATTCTCTCGTTCGGTCTGATAGCATGTACCTTTGGGATTTAAAGAGCTGCTTCAAAGGGTTAGTAAACTCTAGAAGATAACTACCCGACAGTAAACACCATTTCTCCTAGTGCAAAAGATAGAATTTGTAGTTGTGGTACTGCATATTGCGATAACATAAGTACGTACATATGTATGTATGTATGAATGTTCCTATGATTTTTCAAATATATAAAAATTTAAATTTCTTTTTGAAATGTACCGTTTAATAAATCAAATAGCCAAAATGTGTATATAACATATATGTATGTATAAATGTAGCCCAAATATGAAAGCGGACGTTGATTTTTTTTTTTAGAATATTTCTACTGTTTGCTTCTTGGTTGATTTTTATAAAAACACAATACAAACCTTAACAAGCACAAAGTATGTAGTTACAAATTTTATTAAAAAAAACAAGTTACAAATTTTATTAAAAAAAGCAAGTACAGAATAATCTAAGTTCAGGTATAACCGAGTTTCAATTACTCTCCCTAACTAAATTCTTCGTACAAAATTTGAACAAATTGGCTTCATGATTTAGTAAAATATCGAATACTTTGAGATTTTGTAAATTACCGTTATATGAAAAGTGGTCGTACAATTTTTGAAATTATGCTTAATGACTTGAAATGCCCAAGAATTGTTCCAAATTTGGTAGAGTTTGGCAAAGTAATTTCGGAGAACGTCCATTTTTAAAACTTTCGTATTCCATTCACCATCCCAATCCCGTATATTAAATTTGTGCAAATTAACTTATATAACTACTAAAATAAATATACTATATATTTTTTTTTTTAATTTTTGTAAATTACCATTATATGAGAGGTGAGCGTGGTTTTTGTACGATTTCTATAAGTTTCGTTATTATGCTTATTGAGTTGAAACGTGATGTGAGTGCCGAATGTATTAGAGTTTAGCCAGATAGTTTCGGAAATATAGCTATTTGCTCTAAAGTGAGCAGTGCTAAAAAAACTATCTCATTGGGCTCATTTTAAATACCAACCTTACTTGGGTCCAGAATACAGTGCGTTCTTCCATAAACTCAAGTTTTTTGGAGTATTTTTGATAGAAATAAATTGTAGAGATTTACTGTAAAATGGTCAAGCAATGATCAATCCGAAAATTTCACTTGTAGTAAAAAACTAATATTCTAATAAAAACAAAATACTTACATGTACTAAAAAAAAATTCGGAATAGAAATGCAGAGCAGCTGTAAAAATATTACAAATTAAAAAAAAATCGTATGAAAACAAAATTACGCCCCACTGTGCTCATTTTGTGCTTTAAAAAACAATGAGTGCAAGGCAATTATTTTTCTCAGAAAAGTATCCAAACAAAAAGTACATGAACGGACAACTTGTAACAATTGGCAGGTTTTACGAACAGCTGGTTTCATTTGTTGGGGCACAAATCAAAACTAAAAGTAAACTACAATAAAACCGTTGCATGTTTATTCTCCTTTTCCATTCCAAATTTGTTTTTCTGCCTTGTTTCATTAAATTAGTTCAAGAAACAACAATTTCTATAGGAGTGTACGTTAAAAAAATTCAGTAAAAATTAGCCAGTAAAATAATACAGAGAATAAGGCCTCGAACTCTCTCAAAAACCGAAACTTACTGAGTTTTCCGCGAAAGGGATTTAGTAAATATTTGCAAGGATACAGTGGCACAGTTCAAGAACGATAGAATGCAAGATTGCGTTGATTGATTTGAAATTCTGAGAGTAACTTGGATGTGACGTCACACCGTATTTACCGATGGAGAGGACTGGGAGGAAACACGTTGGTATGCATGTTAGAAACAATACACAATAATATTGCTAAATACGTTGGAAATAATGGACATGATTACGAATATACATACACACATAAATACACGTTTTTTGTAAGCAAAATCTTTTGTAACGTACAAATTCTGTCAAAATTTTCAAGAGAGAATTAGCGGTACCACAATCTGCGCCACCTTCTGTATTGCTTTCACTATGCGCACTGCATTTGAATTTGTGCTTTTGAATCATTTTACTTATACATTTGGTTTGTTTTGCTTTCCGCTTGTTCGTTAATAAATCGCCTCTTATTTCGTTAATACATCACTCATATTTATGGTTTTACAAATTTATAATCACCTGTTTTTCTTGCTTGCTAATTTGTGTTTGGTCAAATTTACCCAGCATGAATTAGCAACTTCCCCTCCAAATGGAATGTCGAAATTGCCCTCTCTCCTTGCAAGTTTTGCAAGCTTTTTGTCTAAACTAACCCGATTTGGTACAAATTGTTATAATCTTGTACAAGTTATGTATGTGCCAAACGAACACTCTTGATGTCTCTTGTGGTCATACATTTTTGCAAATCAGATGTTTTTCTTACTGGCTAGTTAATCCAAGTAAAAATTTTTTAACAGGAATTTGGAAATTTCATGCTAAAAATTTCTTAACTTTATGCCGACAAAATTCACGTGCTTACTTCCACCAAAATGTTTTGTTTATGTTTGTTTTTGAAAATTCAAAGGCTTAGCCAATGCGGAAAATGAGGTTTAAAACGGAATTTTGCTGCAAAAGCAGGCCAAATCAGGACAAATCCTTTATTTCTTTCAGAAAGATTGCAGATAAATGAGTCAAACTCTTTGATAATAGAACAGAAGTCTATATTTGAGCTTTGGTTCATTTGGTGTCATCAATCCATTTGCCACAACTTTCTTTATTTGCAATAAAAGCACTGTTTTCTTTTTGGAATCTTAAATGAAAAGTAACAAAAATTCCGTAAATATTAAAAGTAAAATTTAAAATACTTAAAAAAAATAATTAGGTTAAAATTAAAAAAATATAATTAATAAAACTTGTTGTTACGTCGCGCTAATTTTATTTTTAACATTTATAACTCTTCATATGCATATCGCTGGGTCCTCGTTAAGCCAATTTTTTTCACTTTCATTCGACTTGTAGGTTTAAACCTCCAAAGCAGAAGCAAATTGTTGGCATAGTTTTGCACAAGATTAGATTAGGTTAGGTTAATGTGGTAGTCCCCGCAGTAGGAACTCACTCAGACATAGTAGATAAGTCCATTGTGATATCAACTGTTATATGAACGGTCACGTAAATCGGAATCAAGAAAGGTTAACAGGAGAAACGCTGCGTACCCCGAAGGAAGTCACGCAAATTACCAATTCCCACCTCAGAAAGCTCTTCTGGGGTATTAAAGAAGTAGG
This sequence comes from Anomoia purmunda, assembly GCA_951828415.1. Taxonomy (NCBI): domain Eukaryota; kingdom Metazoa; phylum Arthropoda; class Insecta; order Diptera; family Tephritidae; genus Anomoia; species Anomoia purmunda. The sequence goes on from OX639993.1 coordinate 158,897,377, forward strand.
AGCCTAGGTACTTGAACCTCACAAGTCTCGCAAAGGCAGGGCAGCTGAGTAAAAAATGAAAAGATGACTCCACCTCATCATCCTCCATACAGCTGCGGCAGAAAGGGTCAGAGACTATATTCAGCCTAAACGCATGAATACCTATCGGACAATGACCAGTCAGAACTCTTACGAGGATCGAGAGTTTCCGCTATGTTAGCGACCTCAGTTTCTTTGAGCGCCCACGGTCCACTCTTGGCCAGAGGGTCAAATAGCGTATTTTATGTGTAATATTTAGAGCTGTCGCCAATTTTATGCCTGTCGATAATTTATTTTTGGTTTCAGAGAGACATACATAAACCTCCATTTCATCATATACATATGTTCATATGTAGATATGTAGATAGATATTGGTATTGAGGTTTGCACTTCTCCTTGCGATCCATTGAGTCTATCGTTATTTATAATACTTCGTCTAGCCCCAACGCTCTTAGGGAGTCAAAGATGATGGTTGGTGGTAGCGAGCGTACAAGTTCCTGCTCGGGAATGTATGAGCCCAGATACCTCTGCCGTCTTCTCGAGACGGCTTCACATTCGAAGAGTAGGTGCATCGGGGTCTGCGGGGCCGAGTCACAGAAGCAACACAACTCGTTCGACCATATTCCGAGCCTGCGGAGATGGCTTCGCAGTCTGCAATGACCTGTATTTAAAATGCAGGGGAACGTTAAGAAAAGTTTCTATTACCCATAAGATACTTATATGATCTCAACGTTTCTTATTCGAAGTGAGCAACTTACCGATGCTAATGTGTGCCTTTCTTTCTTTTACTTGTAAAGCGCTATTATACATTCAAAAATAATAAAAAATTGGTTTACGTATTTTCAGTGAAAGCCAATGCATAGCTTTAAAGCTATATACGACACATTGATCAAGCTTTAATGACTACAATTAATCCAATATAGAATAGGCGTATGAGTGTATTTGAAAGTTAAACGCAAAGTAAAAAATATTTTTCTTATACAAAATTTTGTTAACAATAAATTAAATTAATTCGAGTATTTTTCTTTTTAACCATTAATAACTTATAAGAATTTTACTAATTGTTTATATGCGATTAGTGAACTCTAAGCCTAATAAATATTACTCCCCAACATGGTCCGCGGCATTGTGAACGCATTAAGATTCCTGCGGCTTGGCACCTGACGGAATTGGCGGTGGCGGGACATCGGGCACAGCACTATTCTTATTTTTCGACGCATTCTTTATGCTCTCAAAATCGACAGCAGGTGGCGACTGTGGAGGATTTTCTGGCTGGGCTTGTGGTTCACTAGCTGATGTTTCTTCTGTCGGCTCTGGTGGTGGTTGATTCTTTGGTGGTGGTGGTGGTGATGGTGGTGGCGGTATCGCAGTTGGCATTGGTGGTGTCGGCCATTGTGGCATGGGTGCACCCAACGGACCACCGCCTATTCCATAATGTTGTTGTGGACTGGGGAAATAGTCATAAGGTGGTAGGTACTGCTCACGATAACCGGTAATAGGATCATAAATGAGCGGATATTGGTTAAAAGGGTACGGTTGCAGTGGAAGTGGGCTATTGGGATTACGATTGGGATACTGCTGTAGCGGTATGAGCGATGGTGGCAGACCAAATGCATTTAAAGGAATAGGCAATTTCTCTTTAGGCATCTGCTTGGGAGGATTTTGTTCTAATGGTGGCATATAGGCAGAATTTTGCGGCGGTGGTGGCAATGTAGGCGGTTGCACCGGTTGCTGTTCTTCCGTTGGTGGTGGGGCTGTAGGTACGTCACTTTCGACTGGCGAGCCATCTTGCGGCGGTTTTTCTTGCGCAGACGCATTGGGTGCCGGTAAGAGCTGTGGCCCACTATTTGGTGGAGGTTGAGGCATGAATTGTGGTGGGAAGCGTTGTTGCGGTAGTGGATATGGAAACTGCAAATATTCAAATTAAATTAGATGGTTTTGAAATTATTAAAAAAAATATTATTTTTGTGTGTTCTCATTTTATTTATTTCAACAATAATTTTTGAGCCTAAGGCCAGTGTTTTTTTTTATTAAAAATATCTTACCTGTTGATTTGGTGCCAAACCCGGAACTATTGGTTGGCCGAAACGCACCAGCGGCGGCGAATATAAACCGTACGGATTGTATGGCCCGAAAGGATAATGCGCCACACCCCCCTCGTGTATGGTAGGTTGTATGACAGGGAAAGCGCGGCTTGATGTTAGATTGTCGTCGGTTGTAATGAGGGCATTGTACACCTTTGGCGTGCGTCGTAAAGCTGCACCGCAGCTAGTGTAGGAGTTAATGGCTATCAACAAAACGATTATAATCTGAAAGAAGCATGTAAATTGACACATAAAAATTTGTTTGCAATCTAAGAATGTGACTTTTATGAATGACTAAATGGGTTTGTTTGCAAGTGTATGTCTTAGTTTGTATTGAAATTTAATGATAAATAAATAGCAACAACACGTTTGTTGTGAGTCAGCTACTGGACAGCAATTGTACAAATGTGCATACGATTGCGTGGTCAGCTAAGATATGCAAATAAGTCTGGCCGGCTTAGAACTGGTTGGTACGCGCTTGACTTGGAACGCGTGCTTTATTCTAGTTATAGGTAACAAAGTTATGCAAATATATTTAAGTTGTGTTGGAATTATAGACACAGTAATAAATCAAATCTGGAGCAATATCCAAGTTCAATCAAGCTGTCAAGAGTAACTGATATTGCTGGAATCCGCCCTCGGCGTACCCAAGTGCTTTCAGGTGCGGCATACCGGCTATTATGTTGTTTAAATGTTTATGTTTAGGGTTTGATTCCAATACATAGCTTAAAAAATATGGCGATAAAAACTAAACAATTTCTATTTTTGAGAAAAAATTTGGCCTACATCTGAATTAACTTGCCGCGTGCTTTAACCCTCGCTAGCGTCAAACATGACATAGTGTTTTGAATATTTCTTCCCCGAAAATCTAAGCATTCTTTTTTATTAATTTATTAATTTATTATCATCATCATGAGTGAATACAAAGTTTCTTACTGATTACACTGGAACTAAACTAATAATTATTATTAAAGTAGTTATGGAGAATATTGTTTAATATCCCACCCGAAAGTGAGATGACAAAATCAATAACTCGATTAATTTGAGCTCGACTTATAAGGGCATTGATGGATAATTAGATTTCCGAATGTACAAATGGAATATGTCGGGATGACGTAAGTTTCTAGTAGGTAAATTAATAGGAATCTTAAAAATATATTTTCTTCTAGTCTCAAGTGTTTCTAAACTATGGAGGAAACAAAGAAAGTTATAAGAAAGCAAAGGCGTAGAGAAATTTAAAAATCGGAGTGGAAATCTAATAAAAATATTTTGGGTTCGCTGTATTCTTTTTATATATAACGCCTGGCCGGTCGCCAGATAATTGCAGCACATCACAAACGGGAATAAACAATTTCTTTTTTGTATATGGATCCAAGAAATCTGAACTGTTTCGGCGTACAAATGCTAACATAAAGTACGAATTTGGCATTATAAAATTTGCATGGCATGCAAACGTGAGTTTTGCGTCAAAATATACTTCTAAATCTTTAACAATGGCAATAAACTTGAACTGTGAACCTGAAAATATCAATTAAGAACATATATCGGTATTAAGAAAAAGGCGATTATTCATACACCAGGCATGACCGCTGTCGAGACGCCGACAGCCCGAGTGTGAAATTTCCAAATACAAAAACTATAAATTTTCGATTACAGAAAAATTCTAAACTAAAGCTACTAACTGGCAAATTTAGAAAAAGAAATCTACAATCTATTTCAAACCTCAAAACTCAATTTGCGGAACTAATTTTTTCTGGTTTGCAACGCTAAACAAAAAATAAAAACTAGACTTTTGTTGAAATTCGAACTATTTATCGTTGAGAATCAGAAACAAATAATTCCACGAAAAAAAGTTCGAACTTGAAAAAATGTTATCCCACTTGACAAATTTTAACACAATAACAAACATTAACGGCCAAAGTACGAGGAGAGAAAATTCTGGGTGCCAAATTTCGTCTTACAATAAAATATATAGAATATAATAAAATATGTACGTACATATATGGGTCCGAATCATGGAGGTGGAACATTTCAGTTGGAAAGTGTTTTTTTTTGACTAAAATTGCCATAAGCTTACAAGTTTATCTTATTTTCTAATTAGTATAATAAACCGACAATGGCAAATTTAATTACTTTAGCTAAATGCCTTCCTGTTTAAATTTTCTACAATCCGAAATAGCTGATAAATTATTTCGAGAACGCTTTCATAATTTATCAAGGGAAATTCAATTGTCCAAAAAATACGATAAAGTGGATTAAATTAACATTACTGACTTTTAAAATTAATGCATTATACTGAGTAATTCGAAAACTTCGTTAATTGAGTTTATTTAAAAAATTGTCCGTAGAAAATTCGTCATTTCGTCAACGCGACTAAACGTGTCAGGTGGCACTGTTTGCGGTATTTCCCAAGTGCCTGTTGAAAGATTGAGGTACATCTATTTGTTTGTTTAAAAAAAATAACATAATAAAAGCGGTAAGTCAGTTTTAATTGCAAATGTGTATAGCGTACATCAATTGTTTTTTTTAAGGTGGGTTGGTAAAAATCGTATATTAGCTGAGATTTTTCAGTAATTTATACAAGCCTCTACAAATTTTAGCTTATGAATATATCTTGTACTATTTTTTGTTTAAGTTTGAGAAGCTTGACCGAAATTACTTTTTTAGTTCACCATTCATTAATTCATTCATTCGTGATAAATACAAAAATATGTAATTTCGTGCTAGAACACGTTGTCTTAAACAAAATTAACGTCAACTTAATACATTTCATAATAGCGAAAACCCAATTTAATAATAAAGTTTACTTTCTATTTCTACCGCAACTAAATTCACCACCTCGATAAATTTTACCTATACCAGAATACCGAATTTATTTTCTGCTTTAAGTATAAAAATTTGTTTATTAAATTTGCATTTTGCATGTGTAACATTTTTTTAAATCAAATTCTATAACCACGCCTTCCTTGTTTTGGATGTTGTAAAATAATTGATTATATCTTCGGAGGTTTTTGCTTTTACATCATAACAAATCCCCTATAAACTTTTGAAGAATGTTTATGAAGTGTCAATTCGTGGATGGATATAAATGGGGATCGTTGCGGTATCGTAGAATCGACTGTCTGGGAATGAAGCATTATTTTTTGGGTAATTGTGCTTCTAGGCATATGACAGGTAGACTTGATACTCTCTTTTGGGTTGAGTGGGATCAAGATCTTTTATTCTTGTTAAAACACTGAATACACGTTCACTACTGGCAATAGAAATAGAAATATATTTTACACATTGATGACATTAAGCAAACCGAATCGATGAAGTCACGTTCCAAAATTCCCTCCACAGATATTTTTGAATTGTAAAATTCTACCCGAATGCGAAAATCTCAGTAAACAAAAATGGGAATGGTTCGCTCAATTTACTGATAGCTGCAAACCTAGACTTGATTCCACTGATGATTTGTCGATTAACCACGGTAATGACTCTCAATGATTGATATAGGACTTCAATTCAAAAACTCCGTACCAGTGGCGTACCCTAATACCCTTTTGACGTGCCTGCAACGACATTAGGGTGAACCAAATTTTGATCAGATAAACCATATGTCATTTGCAGATATAGATAATTCTAAGAGAAGCCCATGCACATTTTTAAAAGTAATAAATATTTAACTTATTACACAATTTTTAAAAGTTTTAAGCATTTATGCAATTTAATTGGCTACAAAACTGCACACCCGAAATGTTTCTTAAATTTATTTATATAAAATATTTAGGTGTATTCTTCCTTCCATAATTTATATTCAATTATTTAACAGCGTTTAGTAAATTTTTACAAATGCAAAGTTTAAGAAATATTCATAATGTCTTTCGCGCAATTCTCCTAGAAAAAAGTTTAAAAAAATCAAGTTTTGAAAACATTTTTTTATGAATATTTCATTAAATTGAATTTACTAGAACAGCTGATTTGATTGCTTTTTCCCCCTTACGGCTTAAAATGTCAAATTTACATTTTTAAGTAGAAACATATTCTGATTGTTCTCATTGCTTGCGATACAAATTCTCAAAAATTTAATTTAACCATCCAAGCAGCAAATGCAAAAACAAAATACATACATTCCAATTTTTGTTTTTGTACTACTGCTACCTCTTTATATTAATATGCTTTGGTTAAAATCACAGCTTCTATTTTGATCAAAAGCTTTTTCCTGGAGATTAATTAATTTATTCTTTTTAACAAATTAAAGCAAAATTTAAGTAGCAAAGTGTGTAATCGTTCTATAAGGGAAAATAGAAATATGTATACATATGTACATATAACGTCGTCGACATTAGCCTTCATTTTAAAAATATATTCAATACAATGTTATACTATTTAATATTTTAGCAACAACAAATTAATACTTTTCCTCCAGCTGTTTGACAATAGCCACACAGCTATCCATTATATCTTTGCATTAACAATTTAGCAATGCCAGTTGGTGAACTTTTAATTCAACAATTCAATAAATACCAGTATTTTATGTTCGATACATTTTACTACTCCTCCCCCTTCGTGTTCGAAATACATTTTGTTTATCTTTCCGCATTATTTATGGGCTTGTTGAGTGGAATAAATGGTAATTTAGCTGCAAGCAATAGATAAGTTAATAATAGTCGTGTAACAGTAAAACTGCTACAAATATATTTCTTTCTCAGTTAAACAATTAACGCAGGCTAGCCCATTATACTACTTAACTAAAGTGATCGGATTACTTTAATTGTGGTGAATGAGCTAATGGTGTGAAAAAATGATTTAAATTAAATAATTGGTCGTAATTTCTGATAGTTGTATGGTCAGGCTTTTAACAATTTATAGAATTGCTTATATATGTATATTTATTTATAAATTTAGAAATTGCATATTTTTATCTTGGATGTTGCTAAAGAATAATTCCATGATCTCCACATCATTCTCTAAAGTAGAATAATTGTTTCTTCCTCAATGACATCGGCATTCAATTTCGTATTGACAAGTCAATTCTATGCCATCTCTACCCATTTCGACGAAATAATAAAGCTAGCTTGGATGTGGTTTAGAATTATCTGAACAGAAGCCTCTTTGTCAATGTTGGGCGAGATGCCTTTGAAGGCCACATCGGAAGCGAAATACTTGTTGACGCTGTGCTAAGTTGGAGGAGTAATATCCATGGAATAGGAACGCGTAAAAGAAATAAAAAAAACTACCCAATTTTGTTTACATTCATTCAAAAGATATAGCCAAAAAATATCTGACTATGCCATTTATTTTAGGCCACTCACATTTGCCAAATTCATGAGACCGGTATCAACGTCCGGAATTCTAGTTAGGGAGCTCGGAAATAGAGCGAAGAACTAATGCTAATGTTTATGTAGCAGGCATGTGTGTCACAATCCTCGTTTTCAGCCACATTGCATTGTAAACATTTCCGCTTCAATTGTCAATTTACGTAAGAAAAGTGAAATTCATGCAACTTTTTTGTTTTCTGACATGAATTTTCTTATTTCCATCCAAAAGTGCGACCAGCTTCCAAAACTTAATACATAATTATAAGTATACACACGAGGATACTAACAAAACATAGTGATTATATATTTTATGCAAAATGTAAAAAAAATCAGTAGGAATGAAGGCGAGAAAACGTAATAAGAAATTCGTCACACAATTCTTTGCGACTGTTGACCTCAACTTAAGCGCGAAGAAATGAACGCACTATCTCTTAAGATCATTGGTAAGTTGTTTCAAAGTTTCCAGAACGGAAATGTGGTACGAGCCTCGAGAAGGACGGCCAAACGCTTAGACCGACGAGAAAAGTGACGCCCTGGTGTAGGCAAAAATTGACAAAAAACCACGAATTATACAAGTGCTAGTGAATGGGGATTGCATGCCATTATAATATCGCGAATATTGCGGAATGCTCCCCAGTCACATGTCGTAAAAACCCTTTGTACAGGAATAAACCTGCTCGATAGGCCCCACGAATTTTGAATTAGAGTCAGAAAGATGCTCGAATTCCTTTTGTTCAATATTCCCTCAGAAAGTACAAAAACGGTAACGGTAAATATGATCCGATAACTATAAAGTAGTCAGTGACAGGATGCCTACAAGGGAAAAATGTAGTTATGTATTAATGCAAGGTAAGACAAGTCGGTAATGAAAGTAATGATCTCGGTTTACTTTACCATAGCAACAACTTTAAATGCTATTTTCGCAGATACTAGTCAGATATTAACTACCATATGAAATTCTAAAAACCGCTTAAAGTGTTTCTTGTGACATAGGGAAAAAGAGGAACTAGTCAGCTAGTTTCACCAGGAACCGAAAATAGCACTGATTTTAATGTTTTCGGATCAAAAATAGCTACGCAAAAATTCGTTCAAAACAAAACTCGTCCCCTTATGGTATTTGCCTAATTTTTATTTTATTATTATTACTTTTTTGATCAAGTTGAGCGTTCTTTTTTATTTTTATTTTTCGATCAAAAATCACCGTTGCTTTTGGACTTACAATTTTCCGATTATAATAAACGTTAAGAAAAGTTTGGGGGAAGATATTTGCGACCCTATAAAAACATAATTTGGAGGAATATTTTGAACAATAGATGTACGTATTAAAGAAATGTATTGAAATTAATGGTGAATGTTTCAAACGGATAAAAAATAATGAAGATAAAAAATCTGAAATATTTTCGTATTGGTTTATCAGTGAATCTTAACAAACTTTTGTTAGTATCAACTCAGAACTTTTAAGTTTAACAATTTCTATCGTGTTAAACCATTTAGCGGGTTTTAACTAAGTACAGACGTTTACACATACATATGTATCATGCTAAATGCAAATTCTATTCAAAAACCCATGAAAGCAACACTTAAACTTGAACTTCGACATCTACTTCAATTCTGTGCATTTCTGTTCTTGAGCGGAACTGCAAGTCACGCCAAACCCAACCACAAAGCAAGCAAAACTGGTTCAGTAAGTAAGTATAGCAAAATTGCGCAACCGCAAAGGCAAAGGGTACTAAATATAAATAACAGAATATGAACTAAAACGTTTAAACTTCTACAAACAAATGCAAAGTTATTAGAGAATATTTTAATACAGAAATTATGAAATATATTTAACTTAAAGAACAAATAAATTTTAATAGGTAACTAGGGCAAACGGTAGTTAAATGACAAGTACAGCTAGCTAATCGACTGAGTCACTGACTTATTAAGTGAGTGGGATATGTGTGTGTGTGTGCGTCGTAGTGTCGCATTGTGGTTGCAAAGGTTCAACACAGTTGTTGCTGGTTCTTCATAACTGAAATATCAAATGACAATTGACTTGCTTATTATCAAACAGACAGAGCTTAAGAAAAACTAAGTCAAAGTTGTAGCAAAAGTAGAAACAGCTATAGAAACACTGCTCGAATATTCTAGTTAACGAAGTGGTATTTAATGGAGGTTCTTATACAGAGTTGAAAGCTATTGCGGCTTAGCGACATCTAACTTCGAAAAGTGGAGCTTGCAAAAGTCAAAAAGGAAATGATATCGGAGCGAAAGTATCGTTATCTTACTCATCTAAATTACCGCTCTGAACGAATCGGGTAACCATAAATATCATAAAAAAAAAAAAACCGATAACTCAAATATCGATACTAAATTAAAAGTAAGGTTTAGTTACAATTTCTTATGAAGCGTTATCTGCTTGGCATTTACAAATTACACTTTGAAAAATTGGTTCTCTTTTCGGTACATATTTTCAAATAGGGAAGTGACTAGCTTACAGCGTAGCTTGGGTATGGAATTAGTGTATGTAAATTCCTTCTGCCTAATGAAATATTACAATATTAAATTACATTTTTTTTTGTGTACTTGTGCTTCGCAAATTCGATACGATACTGGGGCTCTAGTACTCGATTCCAAAAAATAGCGCTTCGAAACGAGTAAAAATATCGCATCGTATTGAAATTCGCACCCCTAGCTGGTTCGAACCTGCTTTGAAACATGTGGATTTCCATCAAATTAAATATATATATTTTCACACTATTTAAAACTAAAAATAATTAAGAATTTCCATTTCAAATTCAGAAAATTATAATTGAAATTCAGAAAGTTATAATCCAAATTCAGAAATTTCTGTGAGTTCAGAAAAGTTTATATTCACTGTATGCAAAAACGATAAAATATTTGCTAGGGCTGGAACTATACGCTTAAAAAATCCAGATAGAATGGATAATGTTCGTTGGCGCTATTATCCAGACATCCGGATTTACGAAGATACGTTTAATATTCGTATATTCGGCCATCCAAAAAAAAAACAAAAAAAAAAACAACGAATTGATTAACAATAATAATGCAACACTTTTTGTAAATACTTAATTTTCCACAATAATGTTTGGAATAGTGTCTTCTAAGGTTCTTGATACTTGATTATTTCCATGCTGCAAGTCTGGATATTCAAAACCTATGATGATATCCGGATATCCAAAAAATCCGGGTGTAATTCTCGCCATAATATTTATATATGAGTTTCCTATTCTTCGTTCTCTGTAAAATAATAGTTTATAGAAAAAGGTGAACAAGAAGCTTTCTATTGATTGTAAGTAGGATTTAGTCGAAAAAATTGAATCATCTACTTTTATTAAGCGCCTCGTGGTACATATGACATTTAACACCGCCTGTACTGTGATCTATTGGATCGGTTCCCTTCTTGCGGCACGTATTTTGCGCGATGCTTTGCGACCATCTGCCCAACATTTGAAGCTTTTTCCTCAGTGGTTACTTCCGCTTGTGCAGGTTTGCGATATATGACCAAATTCAAAGCTAAAGATTTTTTTGGGCTTGTTCTATCTCTTCTGTTTACTCTAACACACGCAAAGCTTAAGTTTTTAGAAAATACAAAAATATTAAATTTCCAGAATCAGTTCGATGAGGCGTATGAGAAATATAGTTAATCTTTTACTATTAATATTTAACTTTAACTAAGGAATTCGCCGATATGGTAACTTAAGCTTGGAAAAGTGTGAAATTTTCAAAAATTCTGATACATAAATAGCTAATTGCTCTAGTTGTGATACTTTTATGCCACTCCCAATAAGCCATGCGAGTGCAGGCAAATTTATTTACTCACTTTAAAATATCCATATAGGTTTGAGAACAGTAAGTAATGATTGATAATTTATATCAGCTGAACTAATGGGATTAAAATACATTCGAGAATTCGTTTAATTGAGCTTTTTTTATATTTATTTAACTTTGAAATGTGCACTATTGAAAATTTACCTACATATGTATGTACTTACGAGAAATATTCCACTCAAATTCCAATTAGTTACAGTACAATCAATTATAAAGTGTTGTATTGTGCCGCCTGTAATATATATTTCATATATATATCGTTATTTTTGAAAACGAATAATCAATTGCTGTATTATACAGTGCTCTATTTATATTTTGTTGTCAGTGGTATTGTGGCGTTTCCTAAAAACTTCCGCCTCAATGCGGAAATATGCCAATTATTGATCTGAATTTAAATCAATTTAACTCTAAGTATTTGATATTCTATTAATTGTTCAGCCTTGCAACTCGTTTTGTTATTAATTTTTCATTAGTAAATATTAGATTAAATATCTCAAAACAGTTAAAGCGCACTCTTGTTAAAATGACCACCAAAATTACACCAGTTCTGCGCACAGGGTTAAAATGTCTGAACATTTGGTTTGATCTTTGTCACTCGATTGGTGTACTTATATAATGCAAGTATTGCTCTGGTAAATATGTAGAAACAATGCACGCCAGCATTATTTATATTCATGTCTGCAACTTTAGTGTCAGGTAAGAAAATGATAACTCCAGTGTAGCTACTTTCGTATTTTTTTTTTACTTATGTATATAATTTATTTAAAATATATTTTGATTTTTGTGATAGCTCACGCAATAACACAACACATATTCAATTATTTTAGTACCAAAATTTGATTATTATAGCTCTGAATACTTTCGCAAAAAGTCTACATGAGGATTTTGCATAAAAAGTGGACTATAAGTAAAGTTATTATTATTATAATTGATACCACACATGCTTAAAAAAAGCGTGTGTCTAAGCTCGTAAACGGAAATTGCATTGTCATTCTTATATCTCTAGCCAACAAACACCGTAGACTGCAAGTTACGTATGCAAATTTTTTCAACCCCTCCCATTTGTGACATTGTAAGCGATCATAGCGTGAATATTTGCTCTAAGTAAATCGCTTTCAGAAAGGTAAATATTCAGCTGTTCATGATTTAAAATCCATCCATATATGTAAATATAAGCGCATATGAGGCCATGAAGACCAGAGTAGCCTAACTGGCATTTAGAAAAAATGTAGGTGCTACCTAGAATACATTACTAGAATGGCTTTATGAATAGCCAGAGCGATATATTTTCTTTTGCTTTAATGAATAGCAATGAATTTCGTGGATCGAAAATAACAGTTAGTTCCAGTAGAAAGTTACCGCTGTTCCTTTGTTCCCAGAACATCCTGGACACTTCCTGAATACTTTTTATTTTTGGAACTGTTTGGAAAAATAACCAAAAGATCTGGACTTTCGAAATTCACAAAAAATTAATGTAAACAAATGACACAAAAATTCATTAAATTTCAGAAAACTTCAATTAAATGATTAACCTTGTCAAAAAAATCTTTTAAAAACTTTTTGAGTATGCAGTTTTGTAGTCTATTAAATTTTACTGTCAAAAAGTGCGAGTTCGAAGTAACTAAAAATTCTGGTTGATTGCCGACATTTTTTTTTACTTACGGTGTTGGGCATTTTCCTCCATATAACGTATGAGGAAAATTTACTTTTGTATGGAATCAACCAGAATTTTCAGCCACTTTAAACTTACATTTTATTATAGTAAACTTAAAGAGGCTACAAAATTGATTATTCAAAAAGTTTCCAAAAATTCTTATTAAAAACTTTTAAATTTTTTAAAATTTGATAATTTTTTGTGAATTTTGTAAAAAATTGGAAACCGTTACTTTTATAGATTATAATTAATAAACATTGGTGGCCAACTGCATTATTCTGAATTGCGTTGCTTACGATACGCACGTATTCAAGCTTTGGTCCATGATATCAAAAAACATTTTTAATTGAAATATTTTTCAATAAGTGACATTCTTCGTTTAGATATTTCAGTCGTTTTTCAGTTGATATTAAATTTGTTTAATGTAAATAAGCGGTTTGTTTATTATGAGGAAAGTACTTTTATTTCAGACTTAAAAATTCGGCCAAGTTTAACTGCTATTGCTGGACTAAAAACCGATTATTTTATATCAAATAAAATAAAAGCCCAAAAATAACTTTTTTCTAACGACTTTTAATATAAAGTTACAAAAGTCCGGGTCCGTGCTGAATTTCTTTTAAGAAATTTGTAAAATACAGATTATTCTTTCTCAAACTATTTTTCAGTTTATTTATGAACCAAAACTCGCGAAAATTGACTTCAGAAAAACCTATATATGTATCCTATTTCGGGATTATAAATTCACGACTTATTTGTAATATTTTAATTTTTTATATATTTTTTTTTTTTTTTTTTATAAACCGGAGGTCAAAGTCTGTGCAATATTTAAAAAAAAGAAATTACATAAATCTCCAAAAAATGTCAAAATTTTTATTCAGATATGAAAAATAATATTTGGGCATGCAATTTTATAGTGCAATCAATTTTGATATAATAAAGTGTAAGTTTTAAGTGGCTATAAATTACAGCTGATTATTGGCACATTTCTTCGACGACGGTCTTGGGTTGATTTTTCCATATGAAAAAATTTTGAGCAAATTTAAGAAATCCTGATTAAAACTTTTGAGTTAAATTTGGTAAATTTTTTAACTTACTATACTTTAAAAAAAAAAAATTAAAGTTAAATAAAGAAAAACAACTTTCAAAACTGATTGATATTTGGTGGCTTAGCATCACCCGCGCCAATCACTAAAATTGCGCAGAAAGTCTATTTAACTCGAAAAATTCAAATTAAGTAAATCCAAGTTCGCTTCTTAAGTCTTTTGTTTAGTCTAACATCGAAAACTGAATGTGTACCCTAACTTTAGGAATCTGTGTTGTGCTTCGCAATGTCGGAAGAACTTTCAACATCAATTTGTACTACAAATAACCTTGAGCTTAATTAAAATTGTGACTGGGAAAATTTATCATCATTGATAATTATCAATAGTTATCAATATATTTAACAAACCAACATTTTAATACTCAATTCCAACTAAGTATGGCCGAATAGGGTTTAATATATCCACAGCATTCGAAAATTAAATGCTTAGACAAACGTGGACTAAATTGACCTTTTGTTTGTGACTGCAAAAAAATTACAAAAAAAAAAAAAATTATGATGTAAAAGAAAACGAGCCCACAAATGCTGTACAGGATTTCCTATTCAGAATCTCTTAAAAATGTAAACGAAGTATCCTACGACAAGTAAACAAGATTGCCAGCACAATTCCGAGTACTTAGAAACCACTAGGGAATTTTCAATATTTTCCCATTCCTCATATAATGAATTCAGATTACCGAAGAAATATTGCTATTTCATTCTACCATAAGCGAACTTTGAAGAAGAATTAGTTCACACATTTTCGACATAGTTGCCTCAAACATTTGAAAGGTGTAAAAAGAAAAGAAACAAATATCTAACTAAATCGAAAACTTCTATCCACTTTTAATTATAATTTTTAGAATGAAAGAAGACTCTACATGCAAAATAACTGAATTGAACCTCAAAATTTCGACCAATTTTTTCGTTTGAAAATTCTACTGCAAGCTTTTAGTTTGAGCATTTTTTTGTGGGGAAAATTAAACTTCCACTGAAAGTGAAATGTTCACATAACTTTTACTATTAATTCTTCTTTTTTCAAATATGTAATTACACTGTGTTACAAATATTTACTGAAAGTAATAATTTGCAAAATCTAGCCTGAATTTTTTCTACTAAAATTTGCATGCCATCGCCTAAGTTATTTTCAAGATAGTAAAAAAATTGTTTTAAATTATGCCTGAGTGATAAGAAATATCAAGAGACACATACAGTAAAATTGCATGGGAAATATGTTTTTAACGCTTTCGACCCTTACTTAAAGAAATCCTTCGAAAAAAATAAAATAAAATTTAGAGAAAATTATTATCAGGGTAAATCTTTATACAAAAAATAGAAAATAAAAAGCAAATGTGTCCCCTTGAAATACTCAACATTTATTTATATTTTTCTTTATTAACATTAACATTGGCATAGCAAGCTATCAGAGTTGTTATATAATTTTTATATGACCCTATTTATAATTTTATTTTAAGTAGAATTCGGCATCAATTACACAAGAATTTTGTCTGAGATTTGAAATTTCCCGACGAATAATTCTCTAGTACATTTAAACTTCTAGCGACTTTCGACACTCTTTTTGGAGGGGTTTTTGTTTAAGTAAGAGTCAAAACGCGAAATTTTACTCAATTCGAGCTAACTTTTGCAAATCCTTTGAGTGTTTTATTACAGGTTAGATATACATTCAGAAAATGTTAACAAAGTCCGGGCGTGTTTGAATTGCCATCAAATTGTTGCACAGTGTATAAATAAAATAAATTTTTGCTTAATTTGGCACCTTGTTTTACAGTTAGCACAATTTTTTTTTCTGCTGGAAAGGTACAGAAAAAAACTATTGTCGTGCTTTGCTTTGCTAAAGTTGCATTCAACATAAAAATATGCACAACGTACCTACCACATACAATGTTATTCAAAATATTATTCACACTTTCCTTTTGCCATTAACCTTTTAACAGCCATGAAATGAAACTGAAAACTGTAAAGCACAAAAAATAAAAATAAGAAAATACGGAAAGGTGCGACTCCTCCATGCCAGTATGAAGAAACACAAATGCTCCACTTCTCTATAGCACAAACATTCCGACGCTGCCAGCTCTCCTTCAGCACTTTTGTACTTACATATTTACTTGTCTATCGAAAGTATTTTTGCTCGCAGTCCCACTAACCATATTTGGTATTTGCTTGTACTTGACCTCAGCTATTCGAGCGAGTGGGCGTTAAGTGACTGACACTGACTTCACATACTCTGCCTGCAGACTAGCTGCCTGCCCGACACTAATTGACTAACTGACTGAGTGAATGCTTGACTGAGTGGCTGACTGGCTGCCTGGCTGACTGACAGAAATGTTAGAAAAGTGAAAGTGTATCAAAAAGGCAAAGGAGCGGCATCAATAGCAGTTGGAACGTAGTGCTTAGATGTTTTGTAATTGTTTTTCTTGTTTTTTCTTACATTATTTAGCTATTGAGTGTGAGTGTTATGTTGCAATAATTTCATTGGTTTTGAAGATTTCTACAATTGGGTGCGAATGCGTAAAAAATAACTTTGTATACAAAATTTTTGTTTGCTCTTCGGGTCTACCATTAAAATCAGCTTGCCAGTGTGAAATTAAAAATAAATGGCTTGCGGTTTCTTGGCACTTTGCATTTTTTCCTACTTATCTAAACAAAATTAATAAGCTTAAATGGTATATGCAATACAAGTTAGTTTACAAATCGAATAAGGGTCACGGGGTTAAAAAGAGTTGTAATCAAATATTTAGTTTTACTTCTGCTATTTTTATAAAATTCAACAAATAATTAATAATCGAGTATATGCAAACTTGCTTTAAGTCTTTTTAATTGTTCTTGTGTTATTTATCTCATCCTTCCAGTTGTAACCCACAGACATCTACGATATTTGCATGTCGTATGTATTAACACATTAAATTTCAAAACTATAATCAAACAATTATTTCGCAGTGTATCAAATATATTAAATAAATTATGGCCTAAGGCCGGTGGACTACAAATAGCTACACGATATCGGAGTGAAAGTATCGATATTGTACTCATTTCATTTCATTTAATTTATTGATTGTATCATTGAAAGTATCTTTCTAAAGAAATCAGTAGTGCGATTCAATAACTTTAAGCGATCCGACAATCGCAATTTTTGTCGGCAATATTAACGATTGTGCGATTCACTAGTTTATTCTTAACGACACTTAACAGGTGTCTCGTTGTGTTTATTCAAAGTACTAAAGAGTGATATCTTAGCCAAACTAAATGCCAAAATAAAATAATGAATGCGTGCTGTCGGCTATATATTATTATATTTCATTAAAGTGAAAGAAGGTATTAGTTTGTTTCAAACTACAAATATTTATAATTGTTTTTATATATTGAAATGTTCCATTGTAGCGGAATTCCAGACTCTCCCCTGAGTTATTCGTTAGTGTAGTCATCAACTTGACTCTATGGAATATCTAAAATCACCTTCACATATGCCATCGTTTTCGTTTTCAAAATTCCAGGATATTTAGGTTTTATATATAAAATTTTTAATTAGGATCATTTATCTATGTATTTGTAATAAATTATACTTATATTTTTATACTTGAATTCTTGATAAAAGTTTGCTTTTACCATTTGCATATTAACTGCATGGTAGCTATGGTAGTTGACATAAAACTCCACATGATCCTTTGGCGCCAAAATTGATACATGAGAACAATCGACGGCTCCAATAGTGCCTCCCATTTCTTTAGCAGCTTGTCGCTCCACTTGGGCCATAGAAAACCTATCAAGCTGAGAAATTAGGTCTTCAGCAAAGTTTGAAGATTCTGAAATTCAGTAGCGTTCAAATGAAAGGGATTGTTCTCATCCTGGCGTAAACTTCGATCCACTGTTGGAGCGCTTACTTCTTTGTCACCTCATGTCAAATCATATTCCAAATAACCAAATAACATTATTTGATGCTCCTTTTTCATTTGAAGAAAACAAATCACCGGCGATAGCGAAAATCGATAAAAAATTTGCTGCTGAATAGTAACATCGTTAAAATTTTCGTTAAGATGAGCTAACCATGCAAATATCGTGAATCTCACTACAGGTATCCATCTATCGAACTAAACAGGCTCGATACCCAAAATATCGTTACTAAATTCAAACTATAGTTCATTCACAAATTTGTATGTTGCGTTATGAATAGTTCGTTTCAGTAATCCTTCTGGTTAAATATTCTCAATTTAATTTCTTAATGTCGTCACTATTAGCCGTTGTGTTTCTGTAAAAAAAAAAGTCAAAGTAATCGAAAGCCCTGGATAGTCAACTGATGTGTTTCAATCTATTTCAGTGGGAACATTCAATTGAATTGGTAAGTGTAACCAAATTAAATTAAATATTGTGGATTATTATTCTCACTTGTCTCACTTGTGGTGGTAATAAATGTATTTGGGTAGAATGGACGTGATAATCGACAAAATTGTTCACAATATTTCGTTCCATTTGTTTACAGAAACTCATTCAATCGATTATTCATACGAAAATGGAATGGAACACATAAGTTTTCTATATTTGTCCCCAATATTGATCACCATTGCTATTTTTTATCTGACTGATGAAATTTGGCCATATAAAAAAATATATGTATTTTTTCTTTGCAAATTCGATACGTTACTGAGGTTCAAGTACTCGATTTCCAAAAATATCGTTTTAAAACTATCGAGTACAAACTATTGAACAAATGGTCAGGCGGCCATTATCACAATGCCAGTGTTTTGATGCTCCCAACAACAACTTACTCCTATCTCTGCAAGGCTGCCTTGATGGAAAAAAATTGGCAGGCAAAATATCACCTAATATATCCAGTAAGACAACAAAATATGTATATAGAAATTTTTTTGGTAAAAATTCACATTGCTAACCATGTTTTCATTTTTTAGCTTATGATTTTGCAAACCAGTAGTTTAATTTAAAACAATAACTATATAAGCCAAATATAATAGGAAATGTATAAAAAATATAAAAAAATATATGCCCATTTTTGGCCATTTTGGACAATAAACTTCGACGCAGGTTCGATTCGGCATCGCCCAAAAAGAGACAAACTTTAGCCGAACATTTTTAATTTTTTCTAAATATACAAGTTTTAATAAAATTTAAAATGTAAATAGGCTCTAGAAGAGAACAGAAATGACTGCATATGGGACAACGCCGAAACCTGTTTGTCTCCAAACCAAACTCAACAAGGGATAACGAAAAATCGTTCCATTGTACAAACAATAAGGGATGAAAATGTTTGCCGAAAAAATTGGTCCATAAATTTCATTTTATACGTCCGAGCGTTCTACTTTTTCTCAGATTTATACTTGAAACGTTATTTCTAATTTGTCAAAATAACCTTGGTCACAAATATGAAATCTTAATTTGAACACCAAATCAAAATTTTGACCTTGAACCCTTTGGGGGTTTTGATATACTCACCGGGCGCCAACCGTTCCGCAAAAAAATATCTAAAATGGTGTCGTATAGTGCAAATAGTTTTTAATGCACATACGCATCGTGCTCAAAAATGGCATTAAATCCGTTGACTTAGTTGAATAAATTGTATCTTCTAGTCGGGTTTCAAATATATTACATTGCATTGCAACAGAAGAAATCGAAATCTATTCGTTTGTAGTCAGAAGAGTCGTATGGCTTTTTCCACTATTATTATTCCATATGAAAAACAAAAAAATTACGTACGTCTAAATCAACTTAAATCGTTATTTAATGTGAATTTTTTTCAGACTTTTTATCACTCGTGTTTAGTTTGGTTTTTATGTGTTTCAAAATAAAAAATATAATAAGAAAATTCCACATGATTTAGGAAATTGGTGCTTAAGATTTATGACTTAAGCTCTTATTAAAAAAAAACACTTAAAGAAATAACTTAAACTAACAGGTTTTTAATGCATAACTACCGCGCTACAAAAGACGTACAAATATGATAAATTTTTCGAAAAAAAAAACACTGGGAAGAATTCGCTCAAAACCAAACTCGAATATAGCGACTTAACCCTTATGACATATCCTTGGCAAATCTGACCTTATTTTTATTTATTTGTTTTTGTTTTAAATATTTGTATAATCGTTAATTTGTGATTTTTTATTTTTTCGAGCACTATTTTTTTTTGGCTTTTGTTTTTTCGATAAAATTTTATCGATATTTTGGGATTTTTTTATTTTTTCAAGCTAGTTTGATAGTTATTTTTTGGCTTTTGTTTTTTCGATAAAACTTTATCGATATTTTGTCAATTTTATTTTTTCGATCGTAAAACATACATATATCGTATTGTAGTTGTTGTGGCTAGTTTTGCCATCGCCCACATATTTTAAATCCAATGGCATAATTTTTGATCAAAAAAATAAAAATCACAAAATATCGATTCAATTTGACCAAAAAAATAAAAAGAAAAAAACTACAATTATTTTTGATCAAAAACATTGAATTCACAAAAAATCGATAAAAATGTATCGAAAAAAAAATTAAAAACGAACGACCAAAATTAATCGACAAAAATTAAAATCACAAAATATTTTTCAAATGTGACCGAAAGAATAAAAATCAAAAAATAACGATTTATCTCTGCTAAAAACTCAAATTTGGCATAATCCGACTTAGGCGGCTATGGCTTGTGGTGCATGAAAAATAATAGAAAATGTCAAAATTGACTAGTTTTCACAATTGTTTAATTAAATGTTTAATGTTTAATTAAACCAATTTTTTCATAAAACTATAGTTAATTATTTAACAAACACCATGTAAGTGAAGCTTTCAAACTCTCAAGAAAATTTCTGAAAAAAATGATCAAAAATCATTACTTTAAATTTGCTTTACTTTATAAAGTGTGAAACTTGGTTATGAAGTAATGAAAGTTAGATAATGAAAGATAAAATTGCCGAAACTTGTCCATACATTTTGTTTTTTTTTTTTGTGAGTACTACTGTATATATTTCATTCAAATAATTCTTGTACAGTTTTATGACCTAGACTCCATATTTCGAATATTTCTGTAGAATCATCTTCTAGGTTTAAAATATTTACGTATTTACATACATACATATGTATATATTTGGACATGTACAAATATTGTTCAATATCAATCACCTTCGCATCCATAATGTAGCACTTAAATGGCATTGCTGGTTTGTTACTGATTTTGATTTCGTTATTTTCCGCAACTTCAATTTTCACTCACTTATTTTTTAGTTGCAAATTATTTTGTTTATTAATATTTTTATTTTTTTCATTCGTAAAATTTGTGGCCTCTTGTGCTGCTTGAATGCTCTTGTTCCACTTAACGTTTTATGAATTTTTAAATTGTTTACAATTTCAATGCTTTTGCTGTCGCAAGGCCACCGTTCTTCCAATTGTAGTCGTTCGTATGCAAAGGATGTTCGCTGCGCATGCGCTTTGCAATCTGCGCACACGTCACGTTCCAAATATGTTAACGAATTCACTTTCAAGGAGTCGGGAATGCTGTTGCTGCAGGCAAACCATAAACACGCGCGTTTTTTTGATACTTATCAATAAGCGTGTAAAAAATTGCACTGCAAATTATGAAATACTACTCCTTGTTTTATTTTTTTGTGGCTAATTTGTTGTCTTGAGCTTAGATGTAGTTGTTGCTGTACGTGATTTACAAAACGCTTTACTTCGAGTACTTTTAACTTTATTTTCCACAACAAACGCACGCAAACAATTAGTTCACTTTGAGAACCTTTTTTTTGTTATAACTTGTCGCACTGTTTTACATTAAGTCGTTGAGGAAATTCAATTGCAATCGCAGTCAACCTAAAAGCGCACACGTTTCACGTCAGATTGAACCGCTGAGCGAGAGCAGCGAACCTTTTATACCTTTTTAGCATTTCTAGTGTCAGCAGCGACGGTGACTTGGCCAACAGCTGCGCCACTTGGTTTTGACGTTGACTCTGGTTCAAATAGAGCTGATAGTTTAGCTGGCTGCAATCGCTGCTCTCGCTAAGGTGGCGCTGAAGTACCGGCTGTGTGAAATCGTGTCTTGATCTTGTTGTGGCAATTAAAATCTGCTTAAGCGAGTAAACCGGCAATATGTACTGAACATAAGTCGCTTGGTAAGCGAGTCGTGAAACAGCAGGAGCAACAGCAGCAGCTACTAGAGCAAATTTTTGTGTTTTCCAAGCGCGCGTTTTATCTATGTAAGCAGTTATGCTCTCCAGCGTATTACAAGCTGATTCTGCTTTTTATTTTATTTTTGTTGTTAGTGGGAGGTTTCTAATTATTATTCTATGTGTAGCTCACTCTAAGTCAAATAAGCTTCAGCGAATTTTCGTTAAT